>JAJEKV010000039.1:0-2559644 GCA_021234155.1 Isoetes taiwanensis | reverse complement strand
TAGGTAGGATTTGTGGGATATTTTGTTTGATGTGTTTCTTGCATAGGCTTGCATTTGCTGACCATTCTGTCATGGATCCAATTATTCTCGACATGATTGCCATGCATTTGCGGGCTCTCACGCCGGATTTGCCTTCCAAAAGTTCTATTTATAAGTTATTGAGCTCAACCAGCTTTGAAGACCCAATTAATATATTCGATGGCGATGATTTGCAAGAAAATAATGATATGTTCTTCTATGCTTCCTCAGCTTTGATGTTAGCAGGATCCTGTAGGGTTAGAAGGCCATCTAGAAGATTCTGGATTGCTCTAAGGCAAAGAACACAGTGAGATACTATAGATCACCATGCATAGAATTGTCTGCCTTCCATTAAAGATGATATGTGGCACCAATTTTCCAAAATGAAAAGGGTCAGTTTTGAGAGGCTAGTCGATTAGTTGTCCCCTATTTGATTAATCCAGAGGTTAAGGTTAGATCCCCGCTGATCCTAGGGAAGGTCGCTGACGTGGTTCTTTACTTTCCTCGTCACATGGTGTCATGCCTTGTGGGACAGTGGATTTTATGTTGGCAAAGCTACGCTCATAAATATACTAAAAAAAATTACAGTAGTGTTGGCCTCAAGACAATGCTTTTATAAAAGATTTGTTGTCATGCCTTCGGAGCAAGATTAACTCAATATATATAGGAATTTCATGATGCAATAGGGTTGCTAAATATATATGGTGGTGCGCTTAATGGGTTCCACATTCTTTTTATGGAGGAAATCTAAAAAAAATTCGACAAAGGTGATGACTATTACAATCGACATAAAAGGCACTCATGTCTTTTACAAGGTATTGTTACACACAACAAAGTTGTTTATAAATGTATATGGTACAAGAACGTGATCCGGCCCATGACTCAAATCAGGCCAAGAAGAGTTCCATATACAATAAAATTGCGCTTGAAACTAATTCGGCAGAACCAAAGAGTAACTTTGAGTGGCGTAAAATTGAAGAAAGGTCAATCCAATCAAGACCAAATCCAAAGTTAACATTCCTCCACTTTTATATGGTGATTTTGCCTATAGCTTGTGTGCTTTGGAACTTCTGCATTATAGAAGATATAGGATGGGACATGTTGCCAATTGAAGAACTCGAACCAGCTTTATTACTATGAAATTGAAGCTATGAATAAGAGTCTCAAAAATAAGGAGATCGGGATGAAACATCCGTTGTTTGAAAAACTTGAATGGACATGTCTTGTTGTAGAATCTTGTAATTTCACTAACATACTTTTTATGTTCTCAAGTTCTTGAATGTGAATTAAGTTTTTTCCTATCACAATTTTTGAAAGGCTATTTTCCCTATATTGCTTTGATCCGATACTCAAATGAAAAATTGTATTCAATGTGCTATTGTATTACAAAACCGAGTTGCAAAAGATATAAAATGAAATTGGCCTCATTTCTTGGCCTCGCTTCCTTAAGACCTAAAAACGCTTTTGTGAAATTGAAAACAAAAATCTTAGCAACTCCATGGGTAGTGATCCGCAATAACAAAGAATAATCGTAAAGTGAAGACAAAGTAGAGGAAATCCGCCAAGTAGATAACAAAGAATAGTTGAAGACAATAATATTAAAATAATAGTTTATGGCAAAAAGAAAGTCGGGCCTTTTCATTTAACCTCGGTTACATCATTCTTATGTTGACATTTACATTGGGAGTATTTTCATTACTCTCAAAAGGATCATCAAAAGCAACATCGGATCCAATTGTTTCATAGAAACTGTCAGAAAAATTGGTATGCAAATTAGCTGCCTCAAAAGCTTCATTCCCAAAGTTCCCATCATCTCCAGCCTCTGGAATGGGATTATTTGATGTCACACCATACTTGACATCTTCCATCTTTTCATACCACTGCCAACTTGAAGGCTCTGAACATGTATGACTGCAAGCCTCTTTCTCATCCTTGAATTTCGCTTAAAGTTTATCCCATTTATTCTTGAGTTGCCTGACTTCCATTAATCCACCAACAATTGGCTGTAATTTCACTTATGTATTAGAAAGATCTCGCATCACCATTAATAACCAATTTCATCTCATTTAGGAGGTTCAAGAAGGAAGAAACATCCTGATCCCGGCCCATTGACCGAGTCTTCCTATTCTTTAGTTAATTTGCTTGGGATTTTATTTTTCTTGAACAACAAGAGCCATTGAATTTCTGCTGAGAAGATTCACTCACAATACCAAAGAGGTGCTTGATTTCACTAAGAACTCGCTTTTATATCTCCTTTCCTTTGGCTGCTTTGTTGTTGGAATTGGTTTAAAATTTGTCTCCCAAGTCCATATTCATTAAAATCTGCTATGTCATTTATCGGTCCTTCTTGGAGCCATTTTCTCAATGCGTAGGAGGCACAAATGATTTTGCCGCTTGTCGGGCAAAGCAGATCTAATTGCCTTTAGACATTAGACTCTACAGAATTCAAGAAAAGTAACCAAGAAACAATATCTGTTGCAATAGAATTTGGTATCGTAACAACATAAGATTGATTTAAATTGAATTAATAAGGATTGAACAAGCAAAGAAATACCTCTAGACTAGAAACCAAAGGCGAATCAAGAAGAATTAGTGGAAATTCAAGGATTTGCGCGCTTTGAAGACCAAGAAACAGGGAAGGGGTTGTTAAGTTAGCAAGACGAAAACGCCCTTAACGACCGTTTTAATCATCTCTCAAGGTGAGAGCGGATTTTTTCACCTTGCCCATCTCTCACAATACCTCCATATCTCTCATCCTCTAAGTCCGCATGTTCATATTCTCTCATCTCTCTAAGTCCCAGATGTGGCCATCTCTCTCTCTCTCTCTCTTGAAAAATATGGCGCAGGTGTGGAAATAAGGAAGGGAAAACGAAGGTGGGGGGTGTTCATCCAAGGGGACTCCGAATGCACAAGGGCTCCAAGGTCGAGCCCAAGAAGGCAGGGCCGGTGAAGAAGGTCTTGGCTGACTGGTCAGCCCGGGAGCCGATACAAAGAAGAAAACAACAAACAAAGCTGCATTGTCCAGCAACCGGACAGCTCCATCGATGCCGAGACCCCACTGCGCACCTCCGGGCCAAGAAGACCCAAGCTAAATCGACAGTTGCAGCCATTCCGGGCATCACAGCCATCCCGAGCCTCTCAAATACAGGGTTCTGTTCATCTTCCTCTGTTCTAGATTCAAAACAGAAAAAAAAGGGACTCCTCGAAGCACCTGTGGCTCCTCCGCTGGACATGGGTGACCGGGATATGGTCGAACCCCGGTCGGGCCGCTTCTAACTACGGTAACAACTAGTATCTCATTGCCTGGGGCGCCCAAAGGTATTTCCCTGCCTTTAGTGGCTGTGGGAAATCCAAGGAGTCTCTACAGCAGCAACTGGGACCAGAGGTTGCCTCTCTGATGAAGGCAATCATCAAGGAGTCTGCGGCATGAAGCCATTCAAACAGCCATATCCGAAATGCGTAAAACTTGTAGCAATGGAAGTGAAAAAGAAATGGAAGGCATCACCAATCCCCTCAAGGGCGCATATGATGAGTTCAAAACAGGTCCCGGCCACCGGAGCTAAGGGACATGGACAATGAGGTACCGAGGAAGCATCCAATCTACGCGTAATATGAAGAATTCAAAACAGAGGTTATGGCTAGCTTGGAGCAAAACAACAAATGGGGTAAAGGGTAGCCGATGATGGGAGGCCGGTGAAGACTCTTATCATGAAATTAAACAGCCAGCCTTCGAAAGTTACATAGAGTCACAGAACAACTAAATAGATCACTCAACCTTAGACTTGTGGGGCTGCCAGAAGAGGATGCAGAGAATACAAGGCAGAAGGTATGCGAATATGTACACCAACACATGCAGATTGTGGACAGCGGCATTCAGGATGCTTTTTGGGTGGGCAAGAAAGGGGAATGGACTCGTCATGTGATCATCAAATTCCAGAATAGAGACTACAGATCCGCCATACTTAAGAAAAGAACTGCACTAAAGGGGAACAATGTATGGATCAATGAGGACCTAACTAAAGATCAGCTACAAGAACATAAGGCACAAGTTCAAATAATGAAGGAAGCAAGGCAAGCTGGCAAGAAGGCTGCCTCGAGGAACAGGAGGTTGTTGTTCAAATGGAATAGGATTCGAGACCATCGTGGTGGGGTGTGGAATGTTAATACCTTAAAGCTCGCTGGATGTAGATACAATGGAGGATGTTTTGGCAAGGCTTGACTTAGTTTTTTTTGGAAACCGGAGAACATGAAGGGCGTGGTCTACCTGTAATCAACGGCTTTTCTCTCATCGATTCACCTGAACCATAAGGGTTGGAGGCTTAAAGGGTTTGGAGGCATTGATCGCTATATTAGAACAGAATTTACACACATGGTCAAATTGGTAAACCATGAGCTACAAAAATTACATTTGATCGAAATGCCCTACAGGACAAAAGGTTGTTTCTGGCAGGATGTTATTTCCCCCCCAGGGAGTCACCAAGGGTAAAAGCATGAAAGGGTGTCTATAAATGTATCCCTTTTGGTACATGTGGCTATATTACACAAATCACCCAAAGTACCCAAAAAGTACATGCATAGCCAAATAATATCCGAAATTTAGCTTAAATGTATATGCAAAGTACATAAAATCGAAAAGTGTATGTTTATACAAATAAAAAATAACCAAAATGTACGTGAAAAGTATCCATATTTGTACATCAATTCAGTACAATGTACGTACACCCTTTCATGCTTTTACCCCCAACCTATAATGTGGGGGACGTTGATAGAGACGATCCGTTCCACTATCTGGAGCAGGATATTGTTAGATTAACGCTGCTGGGTAACACAATGCTTTTGGGTGATTTTAATGGACGCATTGCTAATAGGCAGGCAGCCATTAGTAGTGACCATGGTGATGCAGTATGGAATGTTGGATGAGGCTGAGGTAATAGACTCTGGATGGGCTAGAACCTCACAGGATACAGCCCGGTGGGCGAGCCCCCAAGGTCTCCACTTGCTAAGCATGTGCAGTGGACTGGATCTTCTGGTTTATAATGGTACACATAGATTCCCGGGGACAGGATTGCGCACCTGCCGCGATGCTAGTGCTATTGATTTTGCTATTATTGCCGCGCACTTTGGCGGGAAGTGAAGGCCTTTCATGTAGGAGAGTTGCGTACTGAGTCTGATCATGTCCCATTGTTTCTGGAGGTTTTTGTGAATGGGAACCCATAGTATACCAAGACGGTAGCCACCAATACATAATGCATGCATTATAGTAAAATGTGAGAAATTCCAAAGAAATATGTGAAGAACGAATTAGTAAAGCCCAGTGGCCTACTCACGCGAGCGAGATAAGTGAGTTACTTTCTTCAAGGTTACTAAGCTAAAGGTCACAAGATTGCTTTCAGCCTAGAAGAAGACAAACCGGGCCTACCCCGCAATTTTGGTCTGGATGTGGAGTGCAAAGAGAAAAAGGCAAAGAATATAAGCAAGCGTGGTTAGTCGCAGACAAAGCGTGAAGAAAGAGTACATGAAGCTGATCAAATGTAAAAAAAGAGAATACTTACGCAAGAAGATGCACTACTACAAAAATAGGTAGAAATGGCACAAAAGTGACATTTATTCTCTGCCTTTTTACCGGGTATAAACGTCACTTTTGTGCCATTTGAGGAGCACAAACGTCATAAAGGGCACAAAAGTGCCGCTTTATGTACTACGCCCGGATGAGGGGGGAGTGCATATTGCCAATAGGTACAAAGCACTTCAAATCTCAGTTGAGGACACTCTTGGTGGTCTAAAAAAACTGGCAAATGGAAAAGCAGCTGATATACAGGGACTAGTGGCAGAAATGATCAAGTGGGCGGGAACATCAACAGCAGAGGTTCTCACCTTGATGTTCAATGCAGCAATGCGCGAGGGCTTCCCACCTTCGTGGCAAGTGAACAGAGTTGTACCCCTACATAAAGCAAAGCGATAAGATCTGATCCCCGGTAACTATCGCGATGATCATGGTTAGTAGCCTTTTCTAAGCTATTTGCTACCATACTTGATGATAAAATAAGCTTGGGCGTAAGAACATGAGGTTAGAGCCAAAGGGCAAGGTGTTTTAGAAAACATAAGTCCACTATAGACCATTTATCGACAATCGATGTATGATTGACATACCAAAGGGACCAAGGCCATTATTTGCTACTTTTTGTAGACTTCATTTTAAAGCATTCGATATGGTGCAACGAGACTTTTGTGGCAAAGGCTAGAGGCACTTGGAATACCCGAAGACCTCCGTGTGGCGGCAAAAACCCTGTATGAGAAGGTGCTGGTCCAACTATCATTCCCGTTGTCACAGAGCTGCCCAGACTTGGTTGAAAGTAATATTGGCGTTAAACAAGGCTGCCCGCTCTCACCTACGCTTTTTGGGTTGTTTATAGATGAGCTTGAGAGCTGGATAACTCAAAGATGGGGATGGAAGTGGAGTTATGTGCCATGTTATTATGTTGTTGCTATATGCAGATGACATTGTACTTTGTCACGGGAGTGCCCAAGGGATGCAGAATCACTTAGATGCTTTGGCTACCTTTTGTGACAACAAAGGTATGAAAGTAAACATGGCTAAGACAAAACTGATAGTGTTCGGTGCTAACAAAGTAGACAAGTATGCTTTCTCGTATAAAGGGGAAGAGATCGATATTGTAGACAGTTATAAGTATCCTGGTTTGGTAGTGGACAAGAGCCCCAGCCGAACCAAGCCGTTGAGCAAAAGGTTAATGGCGGGCCTAAAGGCCCCAGACGCTATGCGAGAGGAAGTGCTATCGTGCGTAGATATGGGACTTCAAAGATGAGAAAGATGATATATGTCGCCTTTGTACGCATAAAGAGTGCTTTATGGGTGCGAGGTTTGGGGCCGGGTCTCTCACTAGACAAATGGAAAAAGGTAGAAAAAAATACGTAAAAAATTCTTTCATGCGTAACTTGGCACTAAGATGCATAACCCTATGATATGATGCTTGTGGAGTGTGATATGTCGCCTTTGGAGATGGAAGCCTTATACTGCACTTTATTTACTTAAACAAGGTGCAATCTCACACGGATCGTGCTAGCTTTGCCTTACTTGGCCCTTTCCGAAATCACAAAGTGAAGGTTGGTATGCGACATTGTGTTATGGCTCAAAAAAAATGGGGATGGACATAAGAGATCTCAATTAAATAAAGATGATATTAAAGGTTGGGTAAAGAGATGCCTTGCACAAGATGTGGAATGTCCCTAAACCAAAAAAAAGAGTATTACAGAGAGTCATGAATCCAGACTGCGAGGAGCTTCATATCTAAAGGCTAGTCTCACAACAAAGCTTAGACATATGATCAGTAGGATGAGACTCACCACATCACCTAGGTGTTGAGATTGGTCACCGGGGAGATATACCTCATGAGCTCTGATGTCAGTGAAAAACTGCGGGATCGTGGGAAGTGGAGGATGAGGAACATGTTATTTTGCTATGTCCTCCATACCTCGCAAAGTTTAAGATACATGTTCCAGATCTAGTCATAATTTTTCTTTGAGCTCCCTCCCGCTTTACTATTGGGTGCTTTCCCCGGTAGGGAAGCCATGCAAACAAGAGATATCACTACTCAAAACCCATTTAAAACACTACTATTAGGGGCTAGCGAGTGTCAAGATTTTAGAAAGAAGAGAGCACTAATATGTTCTCACCAAGACATATTAGATGACTTAATCTATGATGTAGAATGTATGTTATGAACATTCTTCTAGGCCCGATGGTCTCACAGATGATAATAAATTTTCAGAAGAATCTCTCTAAAAGGAATAAAACAAGAAGATATTCCTCTAAAAGCATGGACCTAGATGTGCTCAAGCTCTCCACCACAACGCAGGATGTATCAATAAATGGACAGAGACCAAATCTGGTTTTGTCAAATACGGAAGAAGAAGTGGCGCAGTATATCTTCATTGGCAAAATGGCAAAGCACCTGGATCTTCATGGTTTATGTGCGAACATTTAAAATGGGCTGGTCCCGCTATACATCCTTTGGTTAGATTGTTTAATATGGCAAAGGGCAATGTGGATTCCCGCTTGATTAGAGTAGAAACCGAGTGGTTCCAGTGTTTAAGGGAGGTTCGAGGAAGGAGGTGAACAACTACCGAATTATTATGGTAAGTAGTTTATTTTCAAAACTCTTTTCCACAATTTTAGAGAAGAAGCTGAGTAACTGGGCTGAGCTTAATCACAAACGAGCTGAGACACATGCAGGTTTTAGAGTAGGGAGATCCACTCTGGATCATTTGTTGGTGTGAAAGCAATATTTGACAATGTTAAGGGCTCAAAGAAACCGATCATATTATTTGTAGACTTTAAGAAGGCCTTTGATAAGGTCTCACCGGACCAACTTTGGAAGAGATTGGATAAGTTGAATGTCCCGCATGATATTAGAGATGCTGTGAAGGTACTATACGAGAAGGTACTAGTACAATTGTCACACCCGTTCTCGATGGATATTTCAGAGTGTGTGGAGAGTAATATTGGAGTCAAACAAGGGTGTCCGTTGTCTCCAACACTATTTGGACTCTTTATTGATGGGCCTGGAGGAATGGTTTCATGATAACCGCCTGTGGGGAACAGAAATCCACCTGGATATGTTATCCAATTGTTGATGCGCGCGATGATGTGGTCATCTTGGCTGCTCTAAGGAGCATATGCAGAGACACTTGATGGACTAGAAGTTTTTTGTGACCAAACCGATATGTGTAACCGAGAAGACTAATATCATGACAAGAGGGTGTTTTGAAACAAGATCACATTTTCGTGTACAAAGGGAGTAAGGTGAACATGTGTGATTCATACAAGTATCTGGTCTTGTTTTTCATTAAAACCATAGATGGAATGCATGTATTACTCAACCAGTGGATGGAGGTCAAAAAGCTTTATATATATGCATTACAAAGTATGTGTAGGAGATCTCACCTTTGGTCGTGGAACCTCAAGGTAAAGCAAGCTTCAATCTTTGGTCTTAATGTGGTCCTATATGGTTGTGAAGTTCGGGGCTCCGAGTCTTCCACAATGCTTGTGGGAAGATATAGAGTAGATTTTAAAGAAATTCCTAAGATTAGAGCTCTGAGTGAAGGTTCAAACTCCCTATCCCATGATGTTGGTCGAGAGTGGTTTTATGCCTCTTGAAGGGGAAGCACTATTTAGATGCATTCAAGATTCAAGAGGGTGCTACTTATGGATGAGACTAGACTTCCACATGTAGCTCGATGGCTAGTAAAGAGAAAGGGATGTTTCTGTGGATGTGAAGAGATGGTTTAGTAAATGGGATCTTTCATGGGATGAAGTGATCTTAGTAGAGAAGGATCTAAGGACATGGATTTCTTCGAGAACCTACAAGAAGGTATGGTCACATCCAAAGACTAAAAAAAATGATTTTATACAAATGTAATATCAATCCCAAACCGAAACGGCAAAGCATTTGAAAGAAAATAGGCATGCTATAAGTGATTCGCCTTTAGTTCTCACCATTTGGGGGTAGAAGTGGGGAGATGGGGACATATCATTCCGAGGGATCAAAGATATTGCAAGCTATGTGACATGGATCAGGTGGAGGATGAGGATCATGCATTGCTCAAATGCTTAACATATAAGTTATTGAGGTTTGAGTATGGAATTCAACATGAGGATCTCCCAACCTTTTTCTCTACAATGGATGGAGAGGCGCGAGGTAAGTATGTGATAGAACTCCTGAGGCTTAGGAGTCTTGTTTTGGATATGCATCATGTAAGGGACATGGATGTTTTTGATAATGTGAGTGAGAGTGATGAGCTAGATGAGGATTCAAAAACTCATCTATTATTCTATGATGGTGTATAAATGTAATCTATTTGTCTAATAGGCCTTTGAGGCCAACTATGGACATAATAAACTTTTCTTCTTCTTCTTCTTCTCTGTCTCTCTCTCCGTATATAATAAATACAACATTTCATTTCTCTCCTGTATGTGTCCAGGTGATTGGGTATTATAAAGAGTTTGGCTCAACCGAGCCGAGAGGCCGCACCCCAAGAGACAAACCCTAGAAAGGTTATGAGGCGCCTTTTCCACAAAGCCCGGATGTCGTATGCTAATGCCCTTCCGAGCTCCTGGGCCCCTTTATCCGACCATTGAATCCTCCATTCAAGCAACCTGCTTTGAGCAGGTCCAAAAAAATTTAAGATCGGCTCGAGAGAACTTAATAAACCACGACGCGTCCAGCAGGCAGCAGTGTAGAAACCTAAGTATTTTCTCGTTCGGGCAGTACAGAGGCTCCCCAATGGCAATTTGACTTCGCCATATCATCAGAAATGGCAAAATTACATGCTTCAATGATTGCACAAATGGCAAACGAATGCTCTTTTACCTTAGCAGGAGGATCGCACAAGCATTTATAGATTAAGGCATAAGGTTTAGCCTGCATACCTTGGGTCTCCTTTAGAGATTCCATATTTTTGTGATAGGCATGGTGAAGATGAAAAGTTAATTGTCAATGACAAAAATGAAAATTGTTGTCACAATCAGTGAGAACAACATTCAGGATCATTATCCTTGTTATCACGATGGCATGGAGTAATGTAAGAAACAAGCAATGCCTACAGTGCTAGTTTCTTTTGTTCCAAGGAGACACATATGTATGCCTCAGATTCTATCATTACTATGGGCTCATTTTGAGGAGCTCAACATGGATTTGTTTAGGAAATGTATGGAATCGATACTTCCATCCATGATGTTGTATTGCCGGAGGATCAACACGCATCCTAAGGTGCAACAAATTGTTGCAAGATTTTTTCAATGGAAAGAAGCTATGCAGGAGCAATAACTCGGATGAGACAGTTGCATATGGAGCTGCTGTTCAAGCAGGCTGCATATGGAACATGTTTTCTTGGTGTATTGATTCAAGTTTACGAAAGTGACATTTCTTTTGTGCATGTTGGAGAAACAAAAGGAAACACGAACTGATAAGAGATGCTTAATTATACCTATTGTTTCCTGATAACAATATCTATGAATTTAGGGCAGTCCAAGCACAAGAAGAAAAGGGATCCAGAAAACCAATCAGCCACTACACAATAAAGTGTTAAACATGGCATTTCTAATGACCTTACCAAAAGCAAATGATTCATCATGTTCGACAGATAATGAACACAAAATTTGTGAAAGATCATGAAAAAAAAATCCCTCCAGAAAACATCATGGGAGAGACATCAAAGCAGGGTTCATACAAGGTACCTGGATGATCCAAAAACTGCCAGTCAAGCATGGAGGTGCCTTGGCTGTTTCCCAATCCCAACAGCCTTCATCTAGGTTGCAAACAAGTATTTCCTTTTCAATACTTCTGCTCTTCTTCCTGGCTTCAGCAGAAGCAAAAATCACAGAATCCCCATTTCTGCTATATCCAATCATTTCAAGGGCCTTTTATGTGCTCCTTTAGGTACACTAACAATGGGGTTCCATTTTAGACCTTTGCTTCCAATCTTTCTGTAAATTACAAGATTTTTGCCTGCAATCTGCCCATGTATTAATATCAAAGCACCTTCTCTATCTGCTCCAAGTTCATGCACTTGATTGTAATAGTCATCAACAACATAATCCACAACATCTCCTCTAAATGCAACCTCTCGCCATGTATCTGCCAGAATGTTGTAGGAAAGTATGCTGTGAGGATAATAATCAAGGAGTCCCCTTATTGTGACAAAATGAACCACCCCATTATGCACTGTTTTGGTACCATTCTGCAAATTTCCTTCACAGATACATTTGCTGTTTGTGCCGCTGCGCCTGGACCAGCTTTCTACATCAGAATCATACACATCTGCCACAAAAGTGGTATCTGGGCAGTCACAATCCAGAGACTTGCATTTACAGTGCCCCTTTGGAAGCTCCCAATAAGAAATCACAACTACTTTATACCTAAACCTCTTGCTGCATGATCTGCATGCAACTACATGCAATGCAACTATACAAGCACTGAAATCAAGCCTGCAAGATGGAGCTTTGGGTAAGAATTTAGACGAACCGGTAAGGGGATTCAGAACTGCCAGTTGCCAATTCGCAGCGCTTCTTGTTGTACCCACGCAAACGAGGCCGTTGTGAGAATCCAAAACTACGCCATAGCCGGCGAGATTTGAGAAGGAAAAAGCAGCCCACTTCTTAGGGGACTGGGATGAGATGAGGGCCGCCGCCTGCGCTGCTCCAGGGACTGATCGGAAGAAAATGAACCAGGGCTCTTGTGCTGAAACACGAGAAAGTATTTGTCCAGAATAAATCTCAGACTTCCATGTTTTGCAAACTATGGCAGCTCGAGCTAGGCTTGCCAGCGGCAGCCATGATAAGACATGCAGCTGCAAGAAGAGGGGTAAGGCGCTCCATATTGCGGGATCCATTGTTTTGGCCATCGGTGGATTTGGGTTTGGGTTTGGGTCTCACTAAGTTGTAGGCCTGACCCAGCCCTAATTTGACGGCTGAGATCCATCGACATTGCATGGCCAAGATTTCTCTTCTCATCCTTTTTTTTTTTTTTAGGTTTCAACGGTGTAGAGCTTTGGACGGTGCAGAGCTCGGGACGTTTTGCCCCTCCTGAAGGAGCTCTCCAAGCGCAGAAGAGACTGCCGGAACTTGAAACAAATTTTGATGCAAAGGGAAAACAATGGCTGAAGCTTTAGCTTTGGCAATGGGGGCATAAGACCCATGGATTGGTATTGTTTTGTCGGGTTTAATAAGAACAGCTCTCGCTCCTGGCATCTTGAGGTTCTTGAGGTTCTGGACTTCTGCCGCTTTCCCTGTAGAATCCGTATCTCCAGCTATGGCGATGGGCTCGAATATTGATGGACTATGGCGATGGCACTGCCTGGGATGGCTCTTCTTCTTCCGGACGATGCAGGTAAGATTTGCCTTTAGTTGTTGCTTTTCTGTTTTGCATTGTTTCTACAAGCAGAACAGGCACCAAGAGCTGAAGAACAGAGCTGAAGGCGGGTCATGGGTTTCCCCTATTCTCTGCCTGCTACGTTCTTCTATCTTCTCGGCATGCTTCTACAAATAAGGTAGGGTATTCTTGCATCAAACACGGCTGAGTAGCAGGTCTTAGAGGTAATATGATACAGGGAAGTAGTTGGAAAACCAAATGGGATCCAAATGCTGAGCTTTTAGAACTGGGTTTTTTCTAGCAAGCAAGAAGGCCAGGTCTTCTGTACTGGGCTGAGTAGTATTACGAATTAAATAAATACAGAGTGTCCATGCATGTCTGCCTGCCATGCAAAACTAGAACACATGAATCACCATACCTCTATCTCTATTGATGGCTATACCATATCTCTATTGATGGCTATACTGAGATTGTCTTCATTGAGGATGTTCAAGCTCAGTTTGAATCCCTTGGCTGGCATAGTATTTGGGTGCAAAATGGAAATATTGATTATGATGCCATTTGTGCTGTGATCGAGGAGGCCAACTCTGCGAAGGACAAGCCAACAATGATAAAGGTCTGTAATATTTAAGATTATTAAATGAGATATCCTTTCTGTTTGGCCTGGAACAGACTGATTGCCATAATGCAAAGGAGGCTCAACATCTTTCCTAGAATCAGAATGACGATCTTGGAATTTCTGGGCCATTTACATGTCAACTAAAAATGCAAGTTAGAAGTTATGCTATTCAGAGTGCATGTTGGAAGGCCTTGCTTCAATTATCGCAGGCTCTAAACAATGGCATGGGACGTTGGAGCTCTATTGGTGAACCTAAGAAGCACATAGCCCCTAGAGAGAATTCCCAGATGCATGATATATCACAAAAACTGGGAGATTATATGGTGAAGAAAGTAGTAAAAGACCTCCTGCAGGATCAGTACATTTAGTTGGAGAAGGCATGGATGAGCAGATTGAAACGAATGAAGATTTTGACTTTGAAATTGGCAGTGGGGCAGTAATAGGAATACTTGATGCATGTGTCTCAAGCTTATTTGTTGGTCAAACTGCACAATTCTCTATGCAACCTTTTTCCAAATGAGTTACTGTATGCCTCCTGTCAGGAGATCTTAAATAAAAATTCGTGAACCTCAACCCCGGTACTGGAATTTTTCTTAACAATGTAATCTATCGTTGTGCTCACAATGTTACTTTCTTACAGTTCTAGAGGACTTCAGACTGGATTTTCCTGTAACTTTAAAAAGCTTCCTTGAAGCACCGGAGGAGAGAATGGAGTCTGCATTTTTCTCACCTCCTTTGTCTAGACAACGCATAGATTTTGCTGTGAATCTGATAAGAGAGTCACAAGCCACCTCTTTGGTAAGGGTTAAACATCATGTCAAGGTTATGATGTTTGGTACGGGCTAACATCATTGCAAGGTTAACCATGGAAAATCTTCTGGAATGAACACATTCCTAGATAACTTTATATTATTCCGCTGTTTATTGAACTCGAAGTCTAACTTTAGAAGTATGCATTTATTCTTTATAGCAAAAGATGCATATATTCTTTATTTCAAAAAGTGGACGTTAACTCAGTTTACAACCCCACATACAACGTCTTAAATTAGAGATATTATATTATGTAAAGGCCTTGGCCGCTTTGATCTATGATTCTTGAGAACCTATAAGAATTTACATGCATTTGGTTGACAATTGTTAAAGATCCGTTGGAATTTTTTAATGCCCCACTTAGATGGTGGTTCAAACAATGGAATGCACAATTTTTGCCATGTCACATGGTATCAATATAGGTAACACATGCACAATTTTCTCAAGATTCTATCATTAACATTCACCATTCAATACAAACCTAATAGTAGACGTCTCAATTTAAATCCCTTCCCTTTCCCTTCCCCTTTTCCCTTCTAAATCAAAACATCGACCTATAGCCATGAATTGATTCGAGGAGAACACCATCTAACAACGTGAGTTAAATAGAGTTAAGCTGAAAAAGAAAAAGGAAATGAAGGGAAAGGGTTTTAGGAGGAAAAAGGGGGAAATCCATTAAAGCCATTAGACTCAATCCAACGACACCTCCAATGCATTATGCATTTATGCACCTCTAATGCAACTCTAGTGCTTCGACTCTAACAAACATGGAAGACATAATGAAACTTTTCCCAATGCATCAAGCTATTCTAGGTCCAAGATCATGAATGCTAAGGTTCTAAGAGGGAAGAATTGGAAAGTTTGAAGCTAGACACTTAATGAAAGGATAATGCATTGAATGGTGAACAACACCCTGTGATCATTGTCGCTTTATCATTTACAGATCCTCAACTTATGCCCAAAGAACACCGGGCATCGTTATTAGTGGTGTTCTTAATATACTTGCAATGTGTTGAAGAGCTGATTGGTTCGAGTGAAAATAGTATGGTTAGCCTCTTACCAATTTTTGGGCTTCAAGCATACCCCCAAATTTTGGGTTGCCCTAGGCGCCAAGCCCTTGCTCATCTCGGTTTTTGGCATATTTTAAGTATATGTTAGAATATGCCTAGAATATACTAGAAACCGCTCCAAACTTGTTGTTGCCTGTAAACTGGTGGTCGTCAATCGTGGAATGTGAGATTACACTAGCACCAGATGCTAAGCCTATCAGTAAGGCACCTTATAGAATAGAATAGAATAGGATTTTATCGTCCACGGAGACCAACTGGCCTATGGGACCCAAGTACAAAAAGAGAGCAGCAGGCGCATTAATGAGCACTCCAGAGCTGGCAGAGCTCAAGAAGCAATTGCAGGAGTTGCTACAGCTGGTGTTGTAATTGAACTTATCTATACCAATCAATGCACTTGGTTAACTTATGCACTCAAGTAGATCACTATCAACACTTGAATGTTTAAGTCCTAAACTCTACAAATGATGTAAATAATCAAGGCAAGTTACAAAGATTCAACCATTGGATTTATTTACATGAATTATCAGAAAGCAATGAACTATAACTCAACTACTATTCATGGGTTGAATGAAAATATACACTGAGAACCCAAGCCTCAATTATTTAATTAGGCTTTCAATCTAAACTCCTTCAAGGTGCCCCTTGCCTTGCTTCATCTCCTCCTCGCCTCATAATATACAGCTTGATCATCCCACGGTTTTGCAAATGGGTTTAGAAAGGTTTAAAGGTGGTCGATTCTTTTGATGCCTTTGCTTCCAATATTCGTGGCGCCACCTCCCTCATGTATAATTGGAATACTTATCACCTTGGACCATTGAACCTTTAAATATCAAGTTCAAATATGAACTCCAAGATCATTGCAACTATCTCACCTAGGTCATTAATCCATCTCAAATATAAGAACCACTTTTACCTAGGTTCTTAAGTGCAATTGAGTGCATATATCGCCAGATTAAATTGATCAATATATGATGACTTCTACTTATATTCCAACATTATTCCTTCATCATATATTCCTCGAATATTCAATCTATTCCCTAAATAGACAAACTTGCTTCTTGTCGGCCTTTTTGGTGAACACATCCTAACTGCTTCAACCGCACTAATGAACTTCATTTGATATATCGCTTCTCGGGGCCTCAAGCTTGTAAGTTTCACTATAGGTGAGTAGGTTTCATCATAATCTACTCTCTTTTTCTAAGTAAAACCTTGAGCCACTAGTTTTGCTTTTGAACTTTTACTTCCATCACGCCAATCACATTTTTGATGAGTGGTAATCAACAAGTTCATAGGTTTGTGTCTGCTTAAATGAATCAAGTTCTTCTTTCATGGCTGCCATCCATCTTTTCTTGTCATCACACTTCAAAGCTTCTTCTAAAGACTTTGGAATTGCTTCATCTTCTAATATATATTTGTTCATATTGCTCTAGCCTTTTGCTTCTCCCAACTTCTGTTGTGCCATATTCAGTGTTGTCCAGATTTGCTTCCTCTATTAACCTTTCTGCTGGTGTTTTTCTCCTTCTAGGCACATGTTCCAACATGTCATTTGCTCTTTCCTGTTCACTGTTTAAGATATCATCATTTGATTTCATATTTTTCTCTTTCAATTCACTGTTTCAGTCTGTTCAGACTCAAGGTCAATGTAAATTCAACTTTCTTTTCCTCTTTGGGATGGTCTAGCATACTATCCCTTTTGTTAATCCTATCCATGTATAATGTTTCTTCATTAAAGATAACATCCCTACTGATCACAATCTACCTTGTATTTGGAATAAAAATTCTATAACCTTTAGATTCTTCACCATACCCTACTAAGAATCCAATTTCTACCTTATTGTCAAGTTTTTTCCTTAGTTTTGCTGGAACATGAGTATAAGTAAGACATGGACATAAGCTCTATACATGCTGAAATCTAATTCCCTCTTTGAATCTGACCAAAGCATTGAAGGTGTTTTATTTTTGAGGATTGTTATGGGTAGCTTGTTTTGAATCATGATTGTTGTTTTGAGTGCTTCCTCCCAGAGATAGTTTGGCAGACCACTATGCTTGATCATGGATCTCACTGCATCCATTAAGATTCTGTTCCTTCTCTCTGCTACTCCATTTTGCTGAGGGCTATACCTGCAAGTAAGTTGTCTCTTAATGCAATTGGCAATGCAAAATAATTTAAACTTTGTAGACAAATATTCTCCACCTCGATCTGATCTGATACATTTTACCTTTTGACCTCTTTCGACTTCAGTTACATACTGTTTGAATGCAGTTAGGTCTTATGATTCCCTCTCCAAACAATAGCATTTACATTTCCTACTGTATTCATCAATGAATGTTATGAAATATCTCTTATTGGTTCTTCCTCTGATATTCAATAGACCACATAAGTCCGTATGTACTAACTCAATTACATGGTTTGCTATGTGTTTCGCCTTTGTGAAGGGTAGTCTGTTTATCTTTCCAAGCATGCAGCCCTCACATAACAGCTTTCCAGTTTGCACTTCCTTGCAATCAATCAAATTTTGCTTTGCCATGTATTTAATATTATTATAATGTGTGCAAAGCCACTGCATATGCCATACCCTTTCCTGAAAAAGATTAACATTATTGATGCTATTACAAGTCAAATGCTCCATTTGAAACAAATTCCCACATCTCTTAGCAAAAAACTTCAATTCATCATTGAGGTAAATTCTACATCCTTTTGAGTCAAAATTGACTCGATACCCTAAGTCAACAAGTTGACTTATCAAATTAGATTTTTAACTATGCCAAGTATTTAAAGAACATTTTCTATATCTACGATTTTCCCATCTACGCCAATCAACCTAAAAGTCCCTTTTTTTCAGCTTTGGCAAAGAAAGCTCCACTTCCAACTTGAATATTTATTGTGCTTGCTTGATGTATGTTCTTGAGGAGATTAGAGATTGTACCATACGATCTCTCTACCCACTATCAACTACAATGGCATCAGTATTTTTATTAAGTTCAAAGATCCTTATCAAGAATAGACAAAGCCAATTTTACCTCATTTTCATCTTCAATCTTCGCTTATCCTCTTCATCATGCTCTTGAGTTATATGAACTCCAGCTTGCCTTCTTCTCCTCCTCCTCTTCCCTATAACTTGCATCTCTTCCTCCTCGGCTATCTCTTCCCCGTCCTCCATCTTCCATATTCTTTTAGATGTTGAGCATTTTGTACAACATGGCCCTTACCTCCACAATGATAACAATTGAACTCAGCTTTTAAGTTTAGGACAATCACTTTTAAAGTGTCCCGGTTCATGGCAATAAAAACAATTGCCTTTGTCCTTTTTATTTCTTTTTTTTTCCAACATATGTAAAATCTCAGATGTTTCCTCACCCTCCTTCACGATCTTTTTTCTCGCTTCAAACTCGCTCTAATAATCCCTCTCGCTTTTTCTCTATTCTTGGCCATATTTCTCATAAACAAGGAAAGGTTTTCATTTTCACCCATCGACTCAATATTTGCAACACTTGTTGGCTCCTCGTTAGAGACATTCTCCCTCGCCTCGCTAAAACGCGAACAATATTATCAAATTTGTTAAAAATTTTAGCAACATCTCCAACTTCTTGCAACTTCGGTCCCTCGAAGTTCTTTTTATCCGTAAGGTCCATCCGAGATGAAGTCTTCTTTTCAAATTGTTTTAATGTAAAACATCCACATCCGCTTAGGTGTCATGCCTCTAAGCTTGAGCCTAATAATTGACCTGACTTTACTTGTTATGATGCCCCGAGCCTCTTTGATTTTAGCATATATTGATCTCCCTCGCTGCACACCTACTTACTCCCCGACGGTCACCCGAGGTGCCTTCACCCGACTTGCATCAACAAGAGCATTAACCCATCTCTCTCGACATGCACTGACAAAGATTGTTCCTACCTATATCGTGCCCCTTCAAGATCTCCTTCTAGATCAACAAGATCCCACAAATCTTCTATTCTAGAATATATATGATTGAATCTTTCCATATCTGAAAGCCAGCACTTCCTTTATAAACTTCTACAACCAAATCAGCTTGCCATGATTCAAAATCAGCAAATCTTTTCTCGCCTCGATATTTTAAATGTTGTAATTGAACTTATCTATATCAATCAATGCACTTGGTTAACTTATGCACTCAAGTTAGATCACTATCAACACTTGAATGTTTAAGTCCTAAACTCTACAAATGATGTAAATAATCAAGGCAACCCATTGGGTTTATTTGTATGAATTACTATAGCAATGAACTATAACTCAAACACTATTCATGAGTTGAATGAAAATATACACTCTGGAACCTAAGCCTCAATTAGGAATTAGGCTTTCAATGAACTCCTTCAAGGTGCCCCTTGCTTTGCTTCATCTCGCTCTCATTGTCTCATAATACAGGTGATCATCCGACGGGCTTTTGCAGCTTGGTTTAGAAAGGTTTACTGTGTAATCAATTCTTTTGATGCATTTGTTTCCAATATTCATGCCGCCACCTCCTCATGTATAATTGGAATATTTATCACCTTGTACCATTGAACCTTTAAATATCAAGTTGAAATATGAGTTTCGGCATCATTGCAACTATCTCACCTAGGTCATTAATCCGCTTCAAAACATAAAACCACTTTACCTAGGTTCTTAAGTGCAAGTGATAATTTATCATGTTTTGAGTGCACATATTGCCAAATTTTAAACCGATGAATATATAATGACTTCTACTTATATTCCAACAGCTATGATTCATTAGGGCAAGCGTATCACCCTTCGGGGCACTAATTCTCTTCGTAAATAAGAAAGACGAAAGTTTGAGAATGTGTATTGCCTACTGTCAGATGAACAAGCAGATGGTAAAGAATAAATATAAGGGCAGATGACTTGATGGACCAGCTCCAAGGAGCAAAAGTCTTTTCCAAGATCGAGTTGGGATCAGATTACTACCAGATAAGAATTAAGGAAGGAGACATCCATAAGACTGCTTTTAGAATGCAGTATGGGCATTATGAATTTACAGCTATGCCTTTCGGCCTATCAAATGCCCCAGCAACCTTCATGAGTCTCATGAACGACATCTTCAGGGAATTCTTGGATGAATTGGTCATCATCTTCTTCGATGATATTTTGATCTACAGCAAGTCAATGGAAGAGTATGTAGCGCATTTAAGGAAAGTTTTAGAGAAGCTAAGATGGCACCGTTTGTTCGGCAAAATTTCTAAGTGCCACTTTGCTATAATACAAGTTGAATACTTAGGCCATGTGGTATCAGCCGAGGGTATAGCCACCGATCCATCGAAGATTGAGGCACAAGCAGCTGGCCAAGACCAAGAATGTAGCTAAAGTGAGAAACTTCCTCAATCTCTCGCGGCAAATTGGCTAACCGGCCCATATTCCATATGTTGTTGCACCACTATGCATTCATGTGCCCTCATATAAGATCCCAAGAAGAAACTCGTGAAGCGTAATAAAAGAAGAGGATTTTGAAGCTCGCCTTATCAAAGCTTCAACGCAAGGTCACAAGCGATCCGCAAGAAAGCAAAGCTCAGAAAGGCTAAAAAAATCAATGTGTAGCTAAAGAGCCAATATTTTACCATTCTTGGTGACTATATGATGAATGTTGCAAAAGAATTTCTAATAACAAAACCTTGATGATATAAATAACATCAGCTTTATCTCTTTTTATTCATAAGATTGATGACCCCTCGAAGTTCCTTTGATTTTAGATCCATCTCGCTTTGAAACATCTTGTATTTAATTATAGTGGTACTTTTAACTCGTAGACTTCAAGGTATGTTGAACAATCAGATATCCAATCCGCATATCTTAATGGAAGGTCTATGCCGGACAATATGATTATGTATTGTAGGACTGGCTTGGACCAAAGAAGCATGCAGTTGGCTTGGCTTTTCTCACTCAATATTGCTTAAAGCTTGGTTTCAATTATGCTGTCTTATAGTATTTGTTTGGAATTCAAGGTCTTATAGCATGTGATGTATCTGGCATGTGGATCTTACATATAAGCCTTGTTTCATAGATCAGATCTGTTCTCCATGTGTTTTCTCCTAGAGATTAAGGCTTTTGAATTACAAGTAAAGGGTATTTACAATTACCCTTGCAATTCAATCAAAATTATAGGAGTTCCTACAAAAGAACCACCTGCAAGTTTTGGCAATGAAAAGATTCGTTGATGAACTTTGAGATTCTTTTTAGTTTTTTATTTTATTTTTTTCCTTCAGTAAAAGCATGGGTGGCTTAGATAAATTTGTCTCTGATGCTGCAGGAGCTATCAAATTTTCTACAAGTAGCATGGAATTGCTTAAGAGATGGCTATTTGATTCCTTGGTAGATGCTAAGAATGTTGTTAGATCACCATGCCATTGCAACATATACTAAATTCAAAGTGATCAAGTCTGATAAAACTAGATATAGAGTGAAGTGTAGAGAAGAAGATTGTACATGGCATTTATTTGTTTGTATAATTGATGGCAAGGTCAAGATATGAGATTCGTACCCTAGGAGAGCATAATTGTGGTGGTGTTCGGCAATTGAGCAACAAAGAAGCCTCCTAGTTGGTTGGCAAGGAAGTACCATGACAAATTTAGGGAGCACCCACATTACAAGCCGTCTGAATTAATAGATGATTTAAGAAAGGAAGCTTCCGTCGCTATAACTTATGCAATGGCCTACAATGCAAAGGAGATGGCCATCAACATACCGTGGAAAGATTTTCGATTTTCCACGAATTTGAAGGGTTTCCATGGAAATTCTAAGGGTTTCCATGGAAATTGAAGGGTTTCCATATTGAAAATCGAAGGGTTTCCGGGAAAACAGAAGGGTTTCCACGAAATTATTTTTTTTCAAAATATTTACACACGCGGAACCTTTATGGCTTACGCTTATCGACAAGGAGAGGCCCCGACATTAAGGCGGCACGTCCATCAACTACACGTCACCCCAAAATTCAAATTTTGAGTGGAAACCCTTCCTGATTTCCTTGCATGATGGAAATTAGGAAGGGTTTCCATATGAGGAGGTTCCATCAATAGTTTCCATATCCATCAATAGTTTTATAGGCACAATAGGAAGGATAAGTATAACACCATAGCCAACATTTGGGGCAAATGGAATAGCACATTGGTTTCATCTTCAACTTCAAGCGCATTCTTTTCACTCACTCTAGCTTAATATGGAATATACCCCCAAACCTCTACATCAAGCAATCTCGCCTAATATGAAGTCCATATACTGAAGCTTTATTCTCGCTTATAGTGGTAGCAATTCCATCTTTTCGGATATGATATCTACCATGTTATCTTCGCTTGTTAATTTTAACTTTCTTAACCAAACTTGTATGTCATCCCCACTTTCTTAACCAACCTTAGACATTTGCTCATCGTAGCTATCATTCTTCTCGACCGAACTTTTCTTTTTAATGCTCCTCGCTCACTTTAAAAATTCATTGAGGGATCCATGGTATATTAGAAAACTACTTTTATTGTCCAGCTTTTAAAGTACAATCTATTGTATTGTATATACCAGATGTTTTACAGCACAATACACAGCATTAAAGAAAGATCTATGATATGAGCTCTGATGAGTATAAACCTATCCAAAAGCTACTTGGTCTCGCCCTTATTTGTACAATTCTTTTTGCTTGCTAACCAAATGGGTTAGTATGTTACTATTTGGTCTGTATTGAAGAACATAATTTTACAAGTTCACGGTCATTGATGATGTCCTCGAAAAGTCGCATAACATGATAAAATGGAACAGTCGCCTTCGTAAGACAAAGACATCCTTCCTCTTCATCATCATCAAATTCCAAGGAGTAGCTACAAATGGCAAAAGAAAGCATTAAGTTTTAAGCTCAAATGGCCCTTGGAAAAAATCAAGTAAAACTTACTCTTCGGTTTTCTCTACAGAGTTGTCATTATGGATTACAGCCCAGACAACAATATATGTTAGTAGAAGATTTAGTAGAGACCTTGAAAGTGAAGATGTTTATAACCAATTTATACCTTGCATTATGCCACCATCGTAGCCTTGTAAAGAGTCTGTTGTTCCAGGTGGTACACCGCAAGGACTTGTGATCCGCGGACCAAAATCTTGTGCGCTTTGAAGGGTCATTTTTCTTTTGGCAATGGAATTATTGTTGTATGATGCAAATTTTATACTTTTGGTACCAACAAAACCGCAACACATCTAATATATGTCAAGCCCATCAAATACAACCGTAGGAAGTTGAATATATGAGTCCGATAATCATTTCGCCGTCGCCGGGTTCCTCATCAATAATCTCAGATTCAGGGTACCAAAAGGAAAGACGTTTCAAACTAGAAAGCAAAATCACAACCTTGATCTTGCTTGAAGCCCAAACATATCCCTCGATTGCTTTTGTAGAAACAGTAAAACCATATGCATGCAAGCTTAAGGAAATTTTTTCCTCGCTCGATTGGTGATATATTCCATATGTAGTGAGTGCAAACAGTAAATCATCGTGATCAAAGAAAGTTATCCATGCAAACTTAAGGATCATTTCCGCGATACATTCCATATATATAGTGATAAAACACAATGCCGCCAATATACTTGTTTGTTTCACGCATCTAAACGTATCACTTTCACCACTATCCACTCATACTTTTCAAGCACATCGATGTCACCGGGCTGCAACCTCGAGATGAATCAACCATCATATTATACGAGAGGCAAGGCATATTATATTAGAAATCCTGCTGTAAATAGCAAATCTGATCTCCTATAGAAATATTTGGGGAGTCCGGCAGCATGGATGAAAGCATGCTAGGGTGTACCATCTAAAGTTCTTTTAGAGAGTAGAAACTCTTAAAAAGTACCCAAAGACTGGTACTAGGAACTTGCATAAATGTCTCAATAAACAATAAGTTTGAGAGTTGATTCATTCATTATAGTCTCTAATGGTATTGTTATCTAACCGTCAGATTGACATGTTATTGATCTTCAATTTAACCTTTGGATAGATTTTAATGGAAAGAAAAACAGTAAAGTACCAGCTTTTAAAAACCAGTTGTAGGTACTTTTGAGGGTTCCAAAAGTGGTAACAATCAGAAAGCATGCTTTCACCCGCATTTGAGTAGGATTTGTAGGCGAAGTTCAACTTAGAGGTATCATTTTCAAACTTCAGCCTTTTGGCGCTTTGGCTCTACATTATCTTAATAATTCCAACAAGTTCTTGCATTAAAACCCCTCAAGTGCCTAGTCATGACCATTATGCTATTGCAAATCCCGCTAAAAGATGAGAATTTAGTCAATAGAATTATAACAATCAAAACTTCCTACCTAAAACAAAGAAATTAGAAAATAACTAGAACACTCAAATTTTAGGATTAGCATTTCCAAGAGTTCAAACCAGATCAAGAGACAAACACAAGAAGAGATTAGGCATGGTTTCTTGAAACCCTATCCTATTTTATCTAAAAAACTAACATGCCTAAACTATATACAATGACTAAGGAACCCAAATCGCACATAAAGAAAATACCCGGTTTATGCAATGTGTAGCATTTTGAGACTTTAAGTGAAATGAGAATATCGAGCTGCGCAATGCAATAATTAGAGATACCGCAAAATTCATTTGAAAAGTCATGGATGAGCTATAACAGAGAAATCATGCAAACTAATCCAAAGAAATATATTAAAAGTGGATATAAAAGAATCGTGGAAAAATTAGTGGCTAACTTAGCCAAATGGCTTAAATTTTAGCCCTCAAAAAAAAAAGTGTAAACTATTGCATTTTTTTTGGGAAAAAAAAAATTCGCCAAGGTCATTTTCGGGCTAAGGTGAACTGCGATAATAATTTCGCCAAACTCTATCGCCTTGGAGCTCAATCTAAGTAGCGCTTTAGCTTAATCCCCAATCATAGAAACAGATAAAGAGGCAAGGATTCGGCCAATAGTCGGACATTTCGGCCAAGATTTTGCCTAGGAGTTTCGGGCCGTAGGATCAACTTTGAAAAAAAAAAGGGGTCTTGAGCATCGCCTTCATTGTAAAATTGCATTTGCTCATGAGTCATGGCCTTTTTTGCATTACGTGTTTCAATCGCAGTATCCTGAATAGAGTAGGTCAGCTTCTTGCCATTTCATTTTTTTGACAGTATTCTTTGCTTTGAATGCAATTACATTTTCTCGAAATTTTCCTCGTTAGTCAAGCATTGAACAAGATATTTAGATGCAAACTAGCATTTTTTAGTTAGGCATTTCTATCTAGATCTAGCCGACAGATTCAAACAATAATTTTGTAGCACATTAGTCAAATTAGCCCATTTGGGTCCCAAATTTTTTATTGAATCCATTGAAAACCGCTACGTGATTTGGTGTTACAAAACCGATTCAACTATCACTTTGACCGCATGACTTGCTTTCTTTTAGTCTTATAAAGTGCTCCAAAGGCAAGCACCTCCAAATTTCATGCAGAAATCACCACCGCAGCTATGTAAACTGCACCTCTTGGATTTCATATTTCATAAGCTTATATATACATCTCCTCAAGAATAACTATTTATATTGGTTCTTCAGACATTTGTGATTTGAATAAGATGAAGAGGCAATGATCTTATGAAGTTCTTGTCAAACAAGAATAAGGAAAGAGATGTAGTGGCCTCTTTCTACCAAGAAGCCGTAGTTGGCGTAGTCCGCCATGCATATGGAAATAGAACATGCTCTTATCCCTTTAAGGATATTGACAGGGATCTCCTCCATCTTCATGTAGTCAAAATGAGGAGCAGCAAAATAAAGATGGGGGAAGTTGACAATAGGAAGGCGAGGAAGGAGAGGAAAAAAGAAAAAGAATGATTATGTTCATTGGACGAAAGCATTCAAGAAAGAATGGTTGGCTGAATTTCCTGACTTAGAATCGCTTGATATTGGTGCATTGAATATGCAAAGTGTAAAATTTGCACATGGGCATATGGGAGAGAGCATACAATGCAATGCAAATACGACAATATTTGCAAACATCATGGAAAGAAAAGGACCATGAAAGTAGATGAGAATGGAGTAAAAACACGGTTATCGAATGGGCAACTGAAACAAACATCAAAAGAACTTGAAGAAATATGAGTCGGATGGGGGGCGATAAAAACGATGGAAGATAAAACGACACGCTTGCATTTGCTATTTTTCTCGAAAGCAAGACCAAAAGGAGTACAATGCAAAGTGTATTCAAATGAGGGCTGTTTTTTCTTACTCAATGCTGGTAGACCCATGAAACAAGATCCACAAATTAGAGAGCTTTTTCTTATCCGTTGAATTATCATCATGTCCCGTGGTTCCATTGGTCCATTCCAAAGGATGGGAATTTGCGAAGCTTCATGAATGAGGCTTTGTAAGGCGAAGCCAGACCATGATTCAAAGCTCCAATTTCTTGTCATTATCTATGGACGAAGTTTGTGGATAAACAAAAGTTGGGCTGCCATGCACCTCTATAATGTGGTCCGCTATGAACGGAAATCACATTTTGTTGGCATTTTTAAATTGAGCATGAGTTCTGGATGTCGAAAACTCTCTACAACGCCATTGTTCAACATCTTTCAAGTGTTGCTGATATGAGCAAGTTTACGCGCCAAGAAGTTAATATGTTTTGGAGCAGACGGTGCATCCGTGATGCAGGGAAATAGGACTGGCCTGGGGGTTAGAATCCAAACCAATTTGGCACCTTATTTGCAGGTCATACATTGTATGAGCCACCGCGACAAACTTAGCATACAAGGTAATTTCAGATTTTCCCAACATTAATAAAGTAGAATTGCTGATAAAGAAAGCATATAAGTTTTTCTGTAAGAGTCCGCAGAGATGTGCAACATTCAAGTCTTTTGCTGATGGAATAACCAAGGGAAACAAGTTATTAAAGGATGTTGCCACACACGATGGATTTTTTGTATGTCCCCGGAAACGCTTTGCGCAGGAATATGCCCTTTGATTGTCTGAATTAATGAATTTACACTTAGTGATGATGGAGCTACGCAACCAGCCGCAAGTGAGCTTTTAATGTCCTCTTTGATCGATGGAGAAACAATGTTCACATTGTTTATGCTTTGGAACCATTACATCATCGACAAGCTTCATTATTTGATTTCCATTTCCCAAGATGGAAACATATTCATCCCAGAGTATACCCGCAAGAAAGATGATGCAAAATCAAATTGAAAGTTTGTATGTTGATGATGTAAGGACCGGCAGAGCCGCTTTGAGAAAGGTGATAAGAAAACTTTCAAATTGTGGGAACCGCTTTGTTCAAATTGATCCTCGTTTGACACCTTTCTATCATACAATGAAATGGATGTACTATGTGCCGATGTGAGAGAGAAGCACATCAAATTATATCCGAAAAGCCTCGTGGACGCAGGTAATCGGCCCAATAAAATCAGATTTCAAAAGGGATGATTTTGGCTGGATTGTGGAGAAGATCAAGTACCCATACATGGCAAAGGTATCTCATTTTGGTCACGCCACTTTACATAATTCCTGATTTCTCGATAATCGAAAGTATTATTTGTAGGTTGCAAAATGCTTTGGCGCTTGAGTTACGCACTCGCTTCCCACCGGATGAAGTGTTGGATGCAATAGGCATTGTTTTTCCACATCGCTGGAACAATGCACTTTCGCAGGAAGGTATTGCAAAAATCATTTATCGCCAAAGGTAAGGTAATAGAAGAAAACTTTTGTGGTAGAAAACGCTTTAGTGATGGGCAGATTGAAGGACTTCTAGATTATGATAAGTTGAAGGAGCAAGCTCCCTCTATTTGGAAAGACAATGTACCAGCCAGCAGAACTTGAGGACCCGCCAGAATTTGGTGCAAGAATCGCTTTTATGGCGGAAGTCGAGCTCAAATAGTCTTTATGCGGTGGCCATCTCCGAAAGTATTTCAAACTTGCGTAGTTATGTTTGTGCATGGTATTGGGCAAAGGTACAAGACTAGAGGTGTTTCTCCACAATGAATTTTATAAAGAACAAGCTTAGGAACAGACTTGATGGGAACCCCGGATGCTACAATGAGATTGTATTCTTTGCTACCATACTATTTATGATTTTCCTTACGAAAAAAGGCCTTCCAACTTTGGTCCTGATTCTTGCAAACGCAGAGGGGTAAGTAAAGTTCATTCTCTAGCTCCTGAAAATGCATGAACAAACCGAACGCTTTGATGTGGGAAGAAGGCAATGGATAGGCGCTTTATTCTTTGAATGAGTATGTTCTTTCTTAATTTGCTTTCTATCATATTCTATCTTATCAGGCGATTCTAATTGTGTGTACATGGTTGCAAATTTGATGTTAGTGATCGCAAAGGGTTTACCGGCAAAGGATAATCATGATGCGTGTGTTTGAACCTAAGGTGGCACATATTACTGTTCTCACGATTTGATCACATAATACATCAGGAAAGTTCGCAATCTTCTATTCAAGAACAAGCTTTCAAGAGTGAGTATGTCTTCTAGAATATGCATTGCGAGTAGTTTCGTAACCCCAAGCCTTTCAATCCATCTAAAACCATAAGATACCGCTTTTGTTTTTTTGCATTTGAGGTTTATTATTATATGTATGTAATCGACGATTTAGAATGTCACATAGATATTCAAGGTTTTTTCTGTTTTCTCCGCTTTTTCGTGTTTGTCTCAGATTTACAAGTTAACATGCATTGCATGGATATGTTGAAAACCAGCAGACTTATAGCCATTGCCATTAATTATTTTTTGCATGTGTCAATATCTTGTATTGCTAGTTAGCCATGGCAATAGATAAATTTTTAAATGTAGAAATGGGTGTAGAACAGTGGTTCATGTGATTTAGCGTGACAAGATTCTTGAGATTCTTTACATCACCAAATAATCTCCGCGGATGTGCATGAAGAGAACTATAAGGTCGACTTTTCCTTTGAACGAAAACACAAATGCTCATTTCTAATCGTGATTCTTGTCTAAAGTCTTCTGATGTTATGATTATGAATGAGCATGGCCATTACCTTTAATATTTATCGGATCGGCAAGGCTACCGGCCGGATTGGGTGTAGTTGCTAGGAATTTCCATCGAGTGTAGTTGGTGTACCAAAAATTTAATATAGACTCCATCCATTTGCGGAACGAAGTTTCCCGAACAGAGTCGGATCTTTTCTATTTCCGAAGTTCAATCCGATCTATCTTCCCAGCCATATTTCAACTAAATGGAAAATTTTGCCATTAACAATTACATTCATAATATTCATTCATTGTATACCCAAACGGGCTGCCTAAAACTCGCTTGTATGCTCATAAAAAAACAAGGACCCTACATAATAAGGTAGCAATGCTCCATTTATGTATAAGAAGTTATAAGGTATCAGATTGAACTGCCATAACCGAGAATGACAAACTTGTCTAGTCATGAAGAAGCAAAGGTGATAAGAATTAATACACTTGTTAGAAGAAGTTATTCTATGATTTTGTATGGAAAGATTGAACTACAATTTTGATGCACTTTAAAAAGATTATAAGCTTAAGAGCTTAATTGTTTTATGCCCATTAATTGAATTTCTATAGAGGCTTATAAGCTCTTGAGCCATGGCGAATCCATGGTGGGCCACTACGGGCTGCCCGATTGTAAGTTATACCCAAACTCAAGCTTTTTATGAATAAAATTCCTTATTCCCTTGCTTCAAATTCAATGTCCCCTCTTACTTAATTCAAATTCAATCCCTTTACTTACAAATGACTTATAAATGTCTCCTCTTGAGTAGGAAATACCTCCATGGGAAGTTTTGCAACTTGCATCAAACCCCTTTTACCATAAACATTGTAGGATTTAGAAGTCATGCATGTTAATTTTTGGATTGCATGTGGGGAAACCCATGTGAGAGAATGTGATGGAAAAACTCTAGACACTAGGGGCTTATGTTAACTTAATCATGTTGGCCACACTACTTTTTGAAGTATATATAGGTAATTTCCATCTCGAGGGCCATTATGCCACTTATGAAAACCACATCAAAGTTCTTTCCAAATTTAATATTTGGGTCCTGAATTTCGTGATAGAATCGCCAAACAATAGAAATTTTTTTATTTTTATAACTGAAGTTTAGCCAAACAAAAGAAAAGTACAAAGCGGCAAAAATAGAAAGTTTAGCTAAAACATTAGAAGCTTTGGACCTCAACTTTGGACCTAGTTTAGCCAAGTCTATTTCATCACTTTAAAAATATAGTGTCCTTTAATTTTTCCCCGAAAAGAATAGGGCAAACCTCTCTCTATTCTCCGCAGAAGAGTTTTTGTTTTCAAGATAAAAAATCATGGAGCTTTCAAACAGTTAAAAAGCTAAAGAAAATGAAGTTTAAATTGAAGTTTTAACCTCAAAGAGTTTCTCCGCACTGCTTGCCCTCTATAAAACGTTTCCTCGATCAATTAGGCCTTCCTCAATCACCAAATGAAAAGAAGATCGCTCTGAGGAAGAGCAAAAAAAAAAAAAAAAAAAATCCTTTTCGAAAAAGCTCTTCAATAAGAGCGTGAGAAATTTAATTCCAAGCATTAAAACCATCATTCAATTAAATTGGGATTATGTCTATTCCAAAATCGCTACCGTATAAGCATTTTATTGACCATTATATTGAATTAACCACACTTTTGCAATCGGGTGGTTCATTTTCGAAAGTCGAATATGCATTTTATGTGAAATGCAAAGGCATTCAAATATTCGGATGCAATGACCCATATTATGACGTATCGTAGGCAGCTTGAAAAGCAGGAAATTGCCTATTATTAAAGACATTCACCACGACGCATAAACGAAATCTAAAACATTGAAATTGTAATGCTTTGTTTATCAGTAAATAACAACAAAAGTTGCTACAAAACAGATTTGCGGGTTCTAAATCGAAGGGCGCCGATTTGCTTGGCATAAATAACGATTATACTCAGAACATAAACTACAAAAACTAATCGATTCATCGCCCTCAGCGCCGCAGGGCGTCCCCGAGATCCTCGCCCATCATGAACAAAACCATGCCTGATTCCATATAAGATGGATTACAACATCAAAGGGATCGATAGAAGCGACAGATTCATAAAGCAAACGTATATCGCCAGTCCTGAAGTTCTATATCTAGTCGCTGCGACCGCAGAGGTCCGTATATGGTTCATCTTGCGTGTAATAGAATGTGCCATAATAACAAGGAGAAGGCGGAGACCGGGTTCATTCAGTATTAATTTTATGCATACCTATTTTATACACACCTAAATTATTGACAAGATATACATACAAATTATTGCAAGTATAGCAAACCGTGACACATAATATAAAAACAATACGCATACGTAACCAATAATATAAAAAAGAACATTGAATATATATTCAAAACCTTTCGTGATAAAGTGGTATATTTCATATATTCAAAACGTTTTGGAAAGTGTGCTTCCCGTATACATATATATCAAAAAGTTCCCTTTCTAGAACGCATTTTCGGCTGTCCCCGCTAATTTCCCCGTCTCATCAAGCTGCGGTATATGTTTGTATCTCTTCGACCGCTTTTCCCCGGCTATTTCCCTCGCAGGATACCAACAAAATGCTGTGAAGTCATCTTTGTCAAAATTCGAGATGAGGAGTGGATTCACCGACCGCACCCACTCCAAACACCAACGTCCGACGGAGGATTTCGTAATTTTTCGACTTTAATATTTATGCACCGACAGCAGGAGATTAGTTGACGGGATTAATAGCGGATGGATGAAGCAGATGAGCGGATCTTGAGGATGCCGACTTTATTGAAGTTTAGTATTTTAGCTTAAATATTCTGGGATGAGTTCTGGTGACTTGTTCAATGTAGTTAATTGAATATGACTTAGTAGCCTGGTCTGAAGATTCTTCTGGATATGGCGTGCGAAGAGGATGAAGCGAACGCGAAGCGGAAAGCAGCATAGCGCTATCAATGATTTCAAATCGGTTTTCCTTCCAGGTGTCGTTCGGCGAAACCATTCGTCCCAAAATATCGATTTTGGGAAGTCAAACCATTTAAGAACAATAACGAGATGAAGAATGAAAATGCCGCAAAATAAATTACCAATATAATCCGGTGGTTTCGAGAATCGAATTCGCCGCATTTCGATATAGCCAGATGGTAGCCATGGATATAAAGGAACAGTCGTCACCAGCGTCTTCCGTTCTATCTATTCCTCCCGCGTCTCTAATCCTTCGCGTAATTCTAAAGTTCAGAAGCGGCTTCCTGGCCTCTGAAAGCGTTCAAAACCGTACTCATGGATTCCCAGAATAGCGCTGATAGTTCAGCGAATTTTACGCCAATCATGGTGGCGAATTTGGGACGGAGTTCCGTCGGTCATCGTTTGTCGCCTATCCCGCGGCCAGTCGTTCGCGGCCCGTACACCCGCCGACGCCTATAGGTACTGGAGATCCACGTCCGGCGTCGTCCAGCGACGTTGGTTGTCGCCCGCCTGCACTTCCCGTCCCGTGTCGTTCCAGTTGCGGTTCCTGTAGTTTTGAAGGCTTTATTTTTAATCATTATTGGTCCTCGAAAATTTTTCTGTTTTCGTAGTGAAATTCGTACAGCTGACACGGACGACGCCTTCAGCATTTCCTTTGCTAATCCTTAAAGCTTTCTACCGGAGCACTCCTCCGAACGCGGAAGTTCTGCAGTTTGTTCCCAGAACAGACAAAATGTTCTGCACGAGATTACCGGAAGCGTCCATAGAGAACTCCGCTCTGTTCTAGCTTCCTGAAGTTAGGAGTCTATATTTACCGGCCTGGGTGAACTGGTCAGTCTTCGCCATCCTCCCTTCCTCTAACTCTTCCACGATCTTGAGTAGTTTCTCCCGTCTCCCGGCCCATGCCACGCTCTCATTTTTCCCGTCCAACCCACAGCAACCGCCGAAGCCCAACCGCCCTGCTCTCATATTCCGTCCCATCCACCAACAGCAATACGGATAGTAACTTTACCGCCGCCGAAGTCACCATCCCTTTGTTTCACCGAGGACTCACGACTTCTCCATTCAAAGTCATTTCGCGTTCAGCGGCACAGACAATGTCTTGAGAATGGCTGTAGCATCCATTTGCAATGCAACCGACCCAGTGCTGAAGGAAACGACATTCTCACAGCGACCACCGGCTCTGGTCAAGAGTCGTGATATCATGAGATCTCACTTCTAGCGCGCACAACTTCGAAACCGCGAAGGCCCCGACAAAAACGATCCCATGCCTCCCGGCTCACTAACTACCTCTCGCTTCAAGCCCTGAGGCCAACTTTCAAAGAACCCAGTCTTATCTCGCAACGCCTTCACCGGCTGACAAAGTCCCAATCAAAACTACAATACTCTTTAAGCCCAAGTCACAGACTATACTTCAAGAATAGTCCCAACCCTAGAACCACCCACCTGGAGGGGAGTTTCCTTTTGTAATTCCTCAAATTAAACTCTTCTTATAATTTTAGTTTGTTCTCTTCAGCTCTGCATGGTCTTCAGTGTTGGATCCTGAATAGCCTTTTATATTGAGGCTTTCTTTGTAAAGCAGATTTCCTTTCTCATTAAACCGGACCAGGATCTGATGAGTTCCCTTTGATCTTCCAATCCCCTGGGCCTTCCTCTATCTCCGTTATATGGATGGTCAAAAAAATTGATGTCAACAATAGAGGGAAATCTTCCTTTTAGAATCTCGCAACTCTCTTCTCCCAATGAGTCTCCTAATTCTAGATTCATTTCTCCGGCATGGATCTCAAGCAAAACTATCTCGTAGGTCCCTTAAAGTGTTTGGTTCTTCTGCAGACTGCTCCTTTCATCTCCCTTTTTTTTTTCTTTGATCTGTGCTCTTTTGGTCTGTCCCTGATGAAGTCCTATCTAAGTGTCCTTCCAAGTGAACTTGAATTCAAAGGCTTGGACTCATCTCCTCGTCCTGTAGGTATTTCTAGCTCAGTATCTTAATCCACCGGGTTCCTTGGTACGTAGTCAAGTTCTATAGGACCCAAGCATTGGAACTCTACTAGCTTTAACTCCTGAATCCAAATATTCCTTCTGTTTTAACTGTCGCCCATTTCTGCTGAGCCCTTTTCATATTAGATAATCATGCAAAGTTATCAGTCTCCTAAATAGCAAAGGGTTTTAAAATAGTAAATGGGAGTTCTAGTGAATGTCAAGGGACGAGACAGTATAGAATTTGCCAATGCAGCTTGTTCTACTTTGAGAAGAAACCTGCCATCTTTTAAGCATGTTCATGTCTCTTTTAGTTAGTAAACGCGGCTCAATTTTAGAGTTCTATTAAGGAATGCAAATGTGCCATCTATTTAATTTTGATGGGAAACGCCTACTCATCCCAGAACTCTTTTCTATTTAGAAGGTAAATCTCATGCCTCATGGATTGCCTTCTATTTATAAACTTCTTACATTTGTAATAATAAAATAAAAACGTAGGGAAGAGAATCTTCTACCTTTTGGCAGTATTTTTCTCATGGCCAGTTTAGGTGCTGGATTTCTTGCTTAGTTCAAAAGTGGTTAAGATGTCAGAATCAGGCAGCTCTTCATTGAATACACTTCCAAGAACAACCATCCTAAAGATGTCTTGATGATAACTGGCCCCTCACGGAATTCAACATCTGGTCACCACAAACAATCAGTCCTCGAAGAACCTCCCAGCCTCAAGTCTAAACACTATGATTTTTTCTCCTGTATCGATGGCACCTGATCCAGTGCATTGGCAACCACTCTGATTCTTTCATGCTGTTCACACTGGGAGTGTCATTGTCATACCTTCCTACTACAGAACAGTGATCAAAGCCTGTCCACTGACCGGATGGAAGTCGAGGCCCAAGGGACACTTGGTCGGCATATTTCTTCTGGGTGTTTCTTTGGTTTCATCAGCCTTCAACCCCACCTGGGCCCATTACTGCCTAATTAAACGTCATGTCTGTGGTTTCCCAGAACTAGGCTTCTTCCCACCTGATCACTTATAGACACTGCCCAGTCCTCATAAGAATGGCTCTGTCTGAATACCAAGCTCCTCTGTCTTGCAGGAGCCTAATAGCTCACAAACAACTCTTGAAGGAGTGCCATCTGCCATGCCCCGAATCTTGGCCTTCAAAGAGCCATAACCCCATCTATTCATTCTTGAGGTTCTTCTCTCTCAGGTTTTGGCCTTACCAAACGCCTGTCAAAAGAATCTGCCTGAATGCATGGGTAATCCTATTTCTATCTGGATCACCCTTCCACCTTGACATTAAACATGAGTCCTATTCTTCCCATCATGTTTTAATATCTCTCACACCATCATCCTCTGAGGATCTTCTTTCTGGATGGAGGGTTCCCACCGAGTCTTGGTCTCGGGAGACCTCTTGAAACGCCACAGGCTGAGGGTCTCAGAATGACACCTTCATCCCATCCTTGTCCTTCTGTCTGATGTCCCACCACGTTCTCCTTTGATTGAAGCTAGACCCTGAATGGGGAGAAGACATGGGTTAATTTTTTCTGTACAAAATATATCTGTCCAAACATGCGACGAAAACATACCATGAAGAAAGAAGAGAAATAATCACTAATAATTGACAAAGCCGGTTTGTTTGAAGTTAGAATGGAAGAAGTTCATCTAAAATGTAATCGAAGAACTAATTGGCGTACCGAACTGGTCAACCGACCATGATCCCCGCGAAGGTGAACCGGGTCGGCGCCCATCCAACTCTGCTTTATAAAATAACTATAAATGCCACCAACTACGGTAGAACATCCTTTTCATCGGAGAATATAACAACCAGAAAATACCACGGAAAATTGAAGGGCCATATCATGGATATGGAGCTTTTGACCATGAATCCGGCAAATATTAGATATACGCCAAATTTATCGAGAATCATTTCCAGCGATATACATCCCAGCGCAGTCCACATGCGCGGGACATGAAATCAATAATAACTGCGAAGAACCATCATCTTATCCTTTATGCGCCATACGATTCCATGCCTTTCATTGTTCCAGCGTTCAGTTTGATAGTTTCGAATTGCCGCCTGACTTTATCATGACGCCGCTACGATCCTTCGGCATTATAACCACGGATCCGGTATCGAACCGTTTGGTTCGGTAAGCCAGATTTCGCTAACCGAATTGCAACCGCCGTCCTTTAAATTATACGTCTTAATTGAACCGCCGTTCGCCATAATGAATGAAAGTGTTAATTTCGAATAATATACCATCTAATATATTTCGGCGAAACGGATATGGGTATCTACGACAATCATCGCCACCCCATTTATCGATGCTTCAAGATCTCTACCGATCGGGATTATCGAAATTGATCCGTTCGATCGAGCCATAACCGGTCCGCATCTTCGATGTTCTGAAACAGAATGATGTGGACCGATCCGTTCCGGCCTTCTTCGAGCCGTTCTGTTGCTGGCATCGGTCTTTATCGGTTCGAGGAAGAATTGATTCTGAACGTTAAAACTTTGTTTCGCCTGAGATTTATGTAAACGATCCAACCGTTCATAACGTCTGGTTCGGAAACGAAGATTCTCGGTCGATAAACCAATTGCGAAGGATATAAATTTCCAAGACATATCCCCGGTGGGCTATTATATCATGATACGCCATGGTTTTGTGGGTATGGCCGTTCTAAAAGGTATATTGGAGACTTAAAAAAATGAGAAGAAATCATAACGATTCCGGCAGAGTAGAATTGAATTCCTCGATATTCGAAGTCGAGTTTATCGACCCCATGAAACTCTATTAATGAAAATGTAGTTCGGTTGTCGCTATTCACCGGAGGGTATTGCGATCTGTTCGTTTTCCTCCTGCTACCGTTACGTTACCACAAACCATTTCCATAAATGACAAACGCCAAACGGAATAGTCTGATTCCAAAGCGACATTTTCAGCGCGCCGAAGCGAATTCTTCTGAGTCTTGGCGAATGCGAGCGAAGTCGTTTTGTCGCCTTGTTCTGCAGTCCATCACCTTATCCACTTTGAGAGGATAGATCTCATTCTTCCCGCAGCGGCCTGAAACTCCGCAAACTTACGCTGTATCGCATCCAGTAACGTACCCTGTTCGAAGGCGAGTCTACGCAGAAAGAGGGATTTTGATATACTCATAGATGCTATAGGTGAATTTGCTGGCCCTATATGGATCGTCGGTTTGATCTCCTGACCGCTTTTGTTTAAGATAACTGGCAGTATTCACGCAACGTATTATTGTCGCCCGGAAGGTATTGATCGAAGTGTTTACAGTCCATGCCATAACCATGGTAAATTTTCGAATGAGAAATGGTAATTGGAAATAATATGGTTTACTTCCTCTGCTGGTGTTCATTCAATGATGGTATGGTTCGCAAAATCCATCGCGCTGTTTTTTTCGATGATTGATTTCAAACGCGCCCGCGCTATCAATAGAGTCGGATGAAAAAGGAAAAAGCCGGAAATGCAGCTTCGACGAACGAAGGGAAAATATAACCAATAGAATGCCGGTTTATTCGTCTGGGCATGATGATGATACCCGAACGAAGAACGGTAATCAAATATAGGCCGCAAGGAGCATGATATGAATACTAATATTCCGTTAGTTCACATGGTCATTGTTTTGTTCAATATTTTGTTGCATGATAGAAGGAGGCGGATAGATCGATTCGGCGATTCGATCGATCGATCATGATCTACAGATAAGATCGGCAGAGCGAGATCTGCGATCGCTTATTTGTCATTTGTCGCATCATTAATTAGACCGTATTAGTAGCGTTGAAGAAATAAATAACACCGGCTTTCGATTTTGATCAGTCGGTTTAGAATTTATGGAGGTGAGCCAAGTAGCCAGAATAGCCCCATTAATCGCCGAATAGAAATGAGAGGAAGAGCGGGTGGAAATGGAAGGACTTGCCCGATTTTAGGGATCGCTGATTGAACGGTAGAGAAGGAGTTTTGCGAAATGAATAAGAGCGATCATGGTGCGGACGGGCTTAATGATCGTGATTCCATTCGGCGCGAAGTCCATTGAACTGAATAATGAAACCGCTTTGGCCGAAGGTATACCGAAGCGCGCCGCCATTGCGTCGTCCGTTTCATGCCGTTGTCGAGATAACTGGTCGGTATCCGAGAATTGAATTTCGACCAAACGACTGAAACGAAGCGATTGAGTCTTTATGCATTGAGAAAGTGGCGCATGAAGTAGCTGAAGTTTAGAAGTTTTGGTGAACAATAAACCAGCGGTTCGCGCCTGGTTTCAGTGCCGAAAACGGATTTGGCCGGTGGAATAGAGTTCTTTGTAATGATATGGAATATGAGTACTTTGTTTACTGGCCAGACTTCGTTTATATCGCGATGCTGGAACGTCCTGGCGATCGGTTATTCACAAACCGGAGATTTAAAACGTTCTGATGAACCCAGCGTTATGATGATTGGAAGTTTCAAAAAGTCGGTGCTCGGCGAAGCGGCGAAGTCGGGATTGTTTTGGAGTCGAGGTATGCAGCCGGCGAAGAGGAAGTCGAGATTGAAAGCTGACTGGGCGCAGAAAACGATTTGAAGCGCCTGAAAACCACAGACGGATGCCTACGACAGCTGCTGCGAGTTCAGTGCCGAAAAATGTAGCCGCATAAAGACCGCCAATGAAGTTCAGCTCAAAGAGAGCATTTAAAAGTCGGAAAAGTTGGAAAAGGGATTGTAAATCGGAAATAATAACCGCTTTTGTGATGCCAGATCACGCCACACAACGCCAACATTTGCCACAAAAGGGTATATATAAGTTATAAGATTTAAGGTTAATAGTTTTAAGGTTTATGCGTTATTATTAGTTGTTGCTAATATTTTAAGTCTATAAATAAGGCTATAAGTTTAAAAGTTTATGAATTTGAATTTAGAAGTTTTAAGTTTTAGAAGTTTTAGGCTAAGGTTATATTTATTGAAGGTTAGAAGTTTAACCTTTAAAACTTCTAACCTTAAAAAGTGTTAACCTAAAAGCCTTTAAAGTTGTTTTAAGGTTACAACATTTAAGGTTATTATAAGTTAATATATTATAGGTTAACTTTATTATTATAGATTGCTATTATAGGTTATTAAGGTTATTATTAAACATGTTAGGAGATGTTATTTGGATATGCTAACTTACTATAGATTTTATTCATTTTAGGTCAATGGCATGCAAAATGCTAAATCCCTTAAGGGCCCCCAATGATGGTGATCAAGGCAAGGAAAAATCCCCAACCAATGAAGATGACAAAGATGATGGGAAAGGAAAGGAAAAGACCAGAAATGAAAAGGATGAAGATGACAAAGATGATGGCAAAGGAAAGGAAAAGACCTCAAATGAAAAGGATGATGCCACAGAAAGGAAATTGTACTTTATACTGGCCGCATTGGAAAACAAAAGGTCAAGATCCCGCATGCATGCAAATGAGAGGCAAGAGGGAGAAGGGATTATTGTTCTAGCAGATCCTATCAATGCAAAGGAATGATGAAAGATTAGGGGAGGACAAAGGTTAGGGTGTGGCAATCTCAAAATTATATGACAATTGGAAGGAAAGGGTTCGTGCAAACAAGAATGCCTAGCTTGTGTGAAGCAACTAGAGGTTCCAACTATTGTTGCATGGCCTAGGACAAGATTCAACCGAGGGGAACTACACGCTTCCTATAGATGTAGAACCATTGTCAATAATGTTCACACGCTTGTAGGCAAGAGGCCACTTCCAACTTTCAAACATTATCCCACCAAAAGATGTAAGTCGATTATGATTGTTCTCCCCGGTAGCCCCGATGCAAGTTAGAGGAAGTGAATGTTGTTGGGCCTGTATTAGAATGTTCACAATAGAGGAGATGGTGGTAGCAAGAGCTACATATCGTGAACATAAGTGTGATAGCAGGAGGAATTTCATGTACACCATATTTGGCTATGCAATTCGTGATGAAAGATCAAAGAAGAAAAAGATTCCCATTGAATGGAAAGTGGATATGTTCAAAAAAGCATGGATGGCTATACATGGAATTCCAACCTCTTCTTGGCAATAACCGCAAAAAAGAGACATGAAAATGGTAGTAAAATTGCATTGCATGGGAACACTCACAAGGCATCCAAAATAAAAAACTACATGGTTTTCCCATGGTTATGACTAGAAAACCATTCCACAAAACCAATGGGTCTTTGTGGGTTAATTTCATTAAAAAACCATATGAGGCTAAAACTACATTTGGTTTTCTTTGTAAGGTTCACTAGGGTGGTATTATGGCATGGAAATTGCTAACGCTCCTTCCTAGTGTTTATCAAAGTGGTATTTTATGTTAGTAAATGGATGTGGTATATTATAATGTTTTAGAGGTAGGGTTTCCCAATGTGGTATAATATGGTGGTTGTGGATGTGGTTTGATGCGTGCTCTATTTATGTGATTTTATGATGTGGTTAGTTATTGTGGTAAATGCACACTCACATGTGTTATATGCAAGAAATCACCATTATTTAATTAGTTGAAGTGTTTAGGTTATTGTATTAAAACACTACTATGTTTATCAAACTTAGATCTAATTGTTAGTTGTAGAAATGCATGGTTTTGTAGTACACTAGATTCATGGTTATCATTTATAAACAAGTATTGCTATATAGTCTAAAGCATTTTAAATTACTAGACTAAACTATTAAGGATTGTGGATGGTTTCTTACGTATTGTAGCACTTATTAAGGTTGGTAATCCACTAATGTTTTTTAGTCTAAAGCTGCCCAACTATTGCATGGAAAACATGCCTATCTTTACACTCAAGATGTACTGCTAAGTATATCGATAAACCACTAACGCTTCTATTCTTAAGCTTCTTTAAGTTTTTGCATATAAAGACTTGCAATCTTTCCACTAAAAATATCTAATAGTTTTTTCAATCATACACTAATGGTGAAGATGACAAATCACTATATTTCTATGATCGAAAACACTTTTAGTTTATGAATGAAAACCATAGCAATCTTATTAATTATCCATATACATCTTTGTACAATGACTGGTTTTTAAGATAGTGGTTGTTTTTAAGTGTTGTTTTTACTAAAAAACAACATGTGGTTTAACAAAATATCCACGTGGATACGGGTTGTTTTCTAGTGTTGTTTTTACTAAATAATAACGTGGTTTAACAAAAATATCCACCTGTGGTTTTTTACAAAGAGTTATTCTCAAATGTGGTGTTTCTCAAATAAATACACATGGTTCTAAAGAATATCCATGTATGTTTTTTAATAGTTGTTTTCTAAAGAAAACTACGTTGAAGAACTACACTATAAAAAAAAAACAGCAGCAAAAAAAAAAATTTATTGTATACTCTAAAATAAAGGAAAACATTATTTTAAATATCTGCATGTGGCATTCTTTTTAAATAAAAAAGCATCTTGTTTTTTTTAAAATAGCCGCATTGGGAATCGAACCCAAACAAGTCCATAAGGCATAATATTATTAAATTGCAATCCACATTCTCTAACATTAAATTAAAACTTAAGGTTCAAAAATATTACATCAATGGTTAAGGTTTAAGATAATGGTTAAGATTCAAAGCATTGCCCAAAATCAAAGATGGAAAAGATGAAGTATTTCTATTGGAGCTAAGCTACATACCATTTACTGATTTGCTTCTGCATATCACTCTCTAGCAAAAAGAAGATGGAGATGGCAGATTTGGCAAGGAAATAAGAAGGAAGCTAACGCCGCTTTCCAAATCCCTCGAAAGCCAACAAATAAAAATGGAAACAGATGCATGCGGTTTAGTTAATAAGTAACATTTCACCAAGAAGAACTATGAAGCTTTTGATCTAAGTAACAAATATCAATTCACAAACTTAACAATAACTAATTCAAAACTTCACGCTAAAATCGGTTCAAATCTAAACAATCCCTCAAAGAAATGATCAAAAGGATCAAAAGCTAAAACCAACCTCGACTTGAATGATCCCCTCAGAGCATTATTACAATTTAATAGAGCTACTATATCCTCTTTCCTCGACTCCAAAAGCTCGAGCCATTAAGTCCCCGACCGAACCTCGTGAAATGCCATTTCTTCCAAAGCTAAATAAAATGCACTATAACTCTTCTCCGTCCATTGCATTGTTGAAACAAATAGCTCTAAAAGGCATACTCGCAGTAATTCCAAAGCTACCTGATCCATCCAAATTGACTACAAACAGGTCCCCAACTGCAACACATCTACATAAAATACGCAAATTGTTTGTCCATTACACTAAAAAGTAACCATTTTCTGCCATAAATTTATGAATCTAACCATCATAAAGTGAAGTAATAATATTTTTTCAAGCAATATGCTTATTTAATATGAACCCGCCATAATGATTTGAAGTAATAAAAGCCATGATAATGAAACTACAAAGAATGAATCTCTTTATGAACCTAGTATTAAGTAAGAATGAAATAATCAAAACACTCAAACTCCAACTTACCGCGACACTAGTGGAATCATGATGGATGGAGCGTATCAAAGAAGCAGCCCGCCTTTGAGAGATGTAACACAAGGTATGCAGAACGTCCTACATGAGAATACATGAGAATAATATACCTGAATGCCAACTCAATACCTCAACACCTGAATGAGAATAATATACCTGCACAACTCCTGGAGCAAAAGATCTTGGAGTTCAATTGATTTAAACCGAGAGTGTAATGGCATTAATCCCTATGATAATTTTATATTGCAAATAGAGGCCTACCTATTTTCCTCAACAAGGTCAAGCCGCGTAAATAGTCCACATGATTTAAATAAAAAACACTGCACCACCATACATGTTAAGTAAAAATGATTCTTACGCCTCCATTATAATGAGGTTCCTCTTCATGATGCTTAGCTTCAACCCGTAGAAAAAAACTTGTTCCTTTTGTTCTTGGTTTTTTTCGTGTCTTAAGTTGGCCGTGGAAAGAAACAAGGAAATAAGACATACCGCAAAATAGTGATGGCTATAAACATGACTCCCAAAACGCAAAGTTTTTCTAGATCGGCATGGTGGTCGGCTATGGTGCTACCAATGTTGAGAACACTACGCTGCTAAAAAGAGCAGAGAAATATATAGCGCGGTGGCCGATAATGGAAGAAAACTAGAAAGGTCATTTGTGCGCATTAACGGCACCAATCGGCCAAAATCCGAAACCCTAATCCATGGGTTTTGCTGCTGAGGCCGCAAGGAACTTGAGGGGCTTCAGATCCGGTGGATAATACACTTTTTGATGAAGATTCTCAGATAGTTAGAGCAAGATTTCGAGTCAGCTTCAAGAAGATCCCCAGATAGTTAGAGCCGCTTCCTTTCGTGATAGCCCCGCTTTTCTTGGCGCATTACTTCGCCAAAGGTCCATCGCCTTTGATTAGTGCAGCCATTGCCATATAGCGCAGAGCAGATACTTAAACCCATCGATCACAAGCAAAAGGGAAACAAACACAATAGCAAAAGGGAAACAAACACAAGCATTAGGTAACTAATGGGATGGCATGACCTAGATCAAAATCTAGGCCGCCCATCTTGGCTCATCTTGGCCGCTTAATGAGATGCATATTGTCAATAGCACATTTATAAGATTACACAAATGTGGTTTAATAGTACCCTATGTAAGATTACATGGCTTTCAAATTATGCGGTTTCTTCCCTTTCCTAAATTACATGGGAAGGACCTTATGGAAGTCATGACCATGCCTCCTATACAAAGCAAGTCACAAATACGTGTTTTTAATGTTTCGGAGATAGACATATGCTTACCTAATAACTACAAATCAAGCAATAGGCCAATACTACATAGTAGTATCACCATATGAAAGATCATCAACAAAGACGAAAGCGTAAAATACCAGCTTTGGCCATATTAAGATACAGAGGATCAAATCCATTTACAACTCCTGTGTATCCAAGCAACGTGCCCCTTAAAAATGAATCCCAAAGGCATATTAAGAGCCTAAATTCGAAAGCATATCCTACCAAATTGCCAGTAGATGTGAATCTATTCTGGGTAGTTTCGTTAAATGTAGAACCCCGTGACCTAAGTAACACAAGCAATACGCCAAGGACCAAGACTTAAGCCTTTGTAAGTTCCATTAATAATGTAACCTTCCACCACCACTATAGCCATTCTTCACCATACTCTTACAATGTTCCCGGGTTTATACAAGGATTTTCGAGAAAACATTTGACTACATATGAATATTAACGGGTTCACGCCTTTGACATCTCTAGTTTAGCATATGTAAAGGGTACCGAGGTCACAAAAATCCCTTTATGGATCTAATGTTCGATTATAATCCTAGAAACCATCAATTTCTAAGTTTTTTTTTGAAGGCCACCCTTTTCACCCGCATGGTCATGGCTTTTATGGGGTGAATTGACAACTTTTGGGTGACATGGCAAGATATGAGTGGTATGGACCTGATGACTAGGCACTTTTTGCAAGAAAATGGACAATGTAAGAAATTGGACAACTTTTAAGGTTTTTGTATCGAATTTGGCAAGGATGAAACAAAGGAACTTTAAAACTTAGAGAATTTTTTTGTTACCCTTTGTGGCACTAACTAACAACATGGAAAAGATGATGTGGTAATCCAAGTGGTGGCATGGCATGCCAAGTAAGCAAGGACAAGTGTTGACTAGGCTAAAATGAAAAGATGTACATCTTTCGCTTTCCATTTGATGATGTTGGCAAATCTTGGGTGACATGGCAAGATATTGGTGACCTAGACATGATGACCCAACAATGGTTGTCGAACAAGGAGTAGGTGTTCGCACCTCACTCTCCAATGACCCCTCTTGACTATTTTTGATCAAATTAGATTCCATTTGCCTTTTCTTTGTTAAAAATACTAAGAATACCCCTTTTCCTAAAATGTTGTCCACCCAAATCTCTCAAAAAGTTGAAAATGCGAAGTTTATGTTACTACCTCATGTCAAAGATTCCCAAATCACCATGCAAAAATCTTATGTTTCAAAAAGAGTAAAAAGTAACTAGTCAAATTTTATTTTCCAAGTTGACATTGACACATCATCAAGGGAACAAACTTCCATTTAGCAATGTAGTAGGACCAAACTTCCATTTATGGACAACTATCATGGCTCAACCCCCGCTTGCCCCCTTTGGGCAACATAACTCATGCGCTTTGTTCATTCTTAGGTGTTTTGAAGATATCATGGCAGGTACATCAATGAGTCATAATTGAAAATTGTCGGTTTGAGTTAGAGACTACATTTGAATATGGTGAATGACATGGCAAAAGTGTCATTATGATGTGGTCAAGGGTATTTTTTGCAACTCCATGAAATGAGTGGAGAAGATTGAAATTTGCAAAATTGACATGTACAGAATGATGTGGCATGCCATTGGTGACATGTGATGCCAACTAAGCAAGGCCAACGCTTGATTAGGCCAAAAAAAAAAAAATATGGAACTTTGGTTTTCCATGGGTGATGTGGCAATTGTTTTCCTTCATTGTATTCAAATCGCCAAAATTTTCCTCGCTTCCATTTGAGGAACGTAATCCAAGCCTTGATTTTGGCCATCGCGATCTAACCATTGTTTCATGTCATTGCCAAGATCTCTAAGAATTTCAAGTTCACTTGTAGGGAATGGCATCGGCAGCTCCTAACCCTCCACTCCAAATTGAATGTTTTTACAACAAAGAAATGGGACTCTAGAATTTGAAGTTAGGACTGTTAAAAAATGCTTCTTCATTATGTCAGCATTAGTGGAACTTGCACCAAGATTATGATGATGACTAAGACAATATCAAATGTAAAAACGTTTTAGGAGGAGATTACCTACTTTCCTGGCTCCTCAAAGATCCTCCATATCCACAATCAAATTAACTACCGAGAATGGACATTTTTTACACATGTAGTAATGATACGGATTCTCAGCTTTGAAGGCAAAGAAAGAATCAATTTTGTACGCTTCAGTTTAGATGCTTGCATGCCAAAGCTGGGAGGTCATAATTTGATCAAATCCAAGCTACACCTGTGATCTTTTCTCCCCGCAATCCAAGACTTCAATGCAAAGGCGGTTGTTCCCCTTACCTATACCAATAACTTCTAGCCATTCCCTGCCTCTATCACAACATGACCTATTTGCCTCAAGAATACACCAATAAAATCCCCTATGTGTGCCCAAGCTACAACCCTAACATACCAAGATTGTGCTTACCTCCTTATAATCCAAAGAATGTTTTAAATTACGAGAGATTGCGCAACAATTAAAGTAGAATGATTCCACATATAGGAAAGTCCGTGGAGACCCGCGGGATGTGCGGGAGCTGCGGAGGAGGTTGACACCTCGCCCAAATCATCTCGCAGCCTCAGTTTATAGCAAGCAGCGGCAAAAGGGACCTGAGGAATGAGTAATGGGAAATGTCCATTATTCCCAACATCAGCCTACATGAAGCATTCTTCGTTAGAGGCAAAATGGTGGATGTAGAAGAGATTGCCGGTAGGCTAATTTGAGTGCAATCCACAGCTCCCATGTGCATCATGATAATAAGATATGAAAATCATTCAAAACATGTGGTTGTTGAAGGGTTGAATCTATGTGAACACAATAGTAGGAATTGACAAAAAATGATATGCATGGATCACATGAATCCTTTAAATGGGGCCAATATGTGATTTTTAACTAAGCATTGTGGAGATCAATGGAACTAATCCCCCGAAGCTTGAACCGCCGGGGTTATAAATACCTAGGGTCAATGCTCAAGCAATATTATGGTCAATGCTTTTAAAACAATGATTTCTACTAGAGTGTTTTGCATGGTTGTAAAGGTTAGAAATTAAATAAGAAAAGTGACATAACAATTTGCATAAAGTCTCTATCTAAAATGAACTCAAACCGAAATTTTATTAACCCATAAATTGCCCTCATTTGTTTCTTTTCTCAATATCAAAGTGATCTAGAGGAAACAACATTTAAAATGCAATACATCAAATAATAATGTGGAAGCATAATGTGTGTACATCCACAACTACAAACTAAGTTTGTCGTCTTCACATGTAAAGTTCTAAGTTGATCATTTGTCTATCTCCATAATCTCGATATCACAACTATTCTATAGAGATGCACAGATTAAACATTTTAGAATAAGTTCTATCTTCGACGTTGGGATCCTAAAACTCCGAATCCACAAGAAATATTCACAAGTTAATGTACTACTCAAGGTTTCTATAACCTCAACATCGCAATCGTGCGCACTTGTAGGACCTGACATTACAAATCTTGAGATCATTTCCACCCTAGAAATTGGACTGTAATTAATATCTCAAATTATATTTGTTAAGTTTAGATAAAACCACTATAAAATACCATCAACTATAAAGAAAAAACCATGAAAGATTTGACTATATAGACTACGTTAGCTTCCATCTTGCAAAGATTGACGAACAAAACCATGTTAAAAACCACAAGTAATTTAAAGTCATAATAACTTAGGAAAGTAGATATAAAACCACACAATGATTTAAATGTTCCATGACAAAAACCACTAGCATTCTTTTGTGAATAAGAAATTGCAAACGTCAATCAACAAACCATATTAAAAAACTAGTAACAATTTGGCAAGTCATGTTAGCTTAGAAATTACTATGGAAAACCTCACATGAAAAAATGCTATGTCTAGAACCATTAAAGTATTTATAGTAAAAAACACTAACATTTTGGCATGTCGATTTTCTTTGCAAAACTAGGATGAAAAACCACAAACAAATCATGTTATTAAACTATATAAAAAACCTTGAAGTATTACCGCTTAAACTGGGCCTCAAAAACATCTACACATATTAAAAAACTAGTAAACATCCCTTTCTTACTCTCAATATTGCAAACTGTGATGATTAACCATCATGACATGTCAAATCAAGCACTCAAAAAACCTTGATAAAAACCTTTATCACTTTCAAATAACCATATTAGAGTATAAACTAGCATATAAAACCACATTCACATTTTAAAACCACTGATATGTGGATTTTATTGAGAAAAAGTATTTTTTTTCGTAAAACCACTATTATAGTGGTTATGTAGTGGTTATTTATAATGGTTAAATTTTTTGGGCTTTTGTGACCGGCCCGGTAAGGCCTACCTCAAGAACTATAGTCAAAGGAAATATTTGAAAGATATGTGGATTTCAATGCGTAAAACATGCCACATAAGAGTAAGAAGGATGAACAGTGGTAGAGTTATTGTTGAAAAGAGATTGCCATCCCATTGTACCCTTAAGAGCATATTAGAGGAAATAAATGCATTGCCGGAACTTGGAGTGGCTCTATATCCCAGCCCAGCTTTTAGTAGGCTATGGAATAAGCATTTCAAGCATGTGACCATAGCAACTTCAAACAACTTTGCCAAGTGCAATTTATGTGCTAAGCTGAAGGAGACACTAGATAAGACCGCGGCAACCAAGTCTAAGGGCAAAGATAAGGGAACATATGAAGGACCATATGACGATCAACTATCATGTAGATCAACTTATTGGATGTGGAGGACCTTATCCGCAATGGAACCTAATAACTATCTATGTATTATACATGATAAAATGGACCAACGTAAGACTTGTCTTCCACAATTCAAGTACATTCCTAAGTCATGTGGAAGATCATATCCTTTGCGCATTTCAATGATCGGGGCAATATTGCATGTATGTGTGCTCGCACTCTATTATGGCCATTTGGGCTTTAGAGTTGTGGAGTGATGGTCCAGATTTTCACATTGGGAGTATCATGAGGTGTTTAAGAAACTATGAGAAGGGTTACAATGGTAACCTACAGATCCTACAACCTAGCCGTGCACTACATAGTGCATTGTTGGATGGAACACCTAATAGTATTGAAAAGTTTAGCAAGGCAAGATTTAGGAGGAATGGACCTAATGAACATGTTGAGCTTCAACATCTCGCGGCTAAACCTCGAGATCCTGCCCGTAAAGCTCCTCTTGCAACTAGATAATTGTGCTGGTCAAAATAAGAACAGTGGATGTTTTCTTTTCCTATCCTACTTAATGCTTGTGGGTATTTTTGAAAGAGTCAATTTGGGGTTCCTAATGCCCGGACATACTCATGAGGATGTGGATGCATTGTTTGGAAAATATAGTCATATATTGAGACACAGACAGCTACCAACTTTCCCTGTGCTATTGGAAATATTTCATGGATGTACAAACCATCTCCTATAGGATCTATCATAGAAGAAGTGCCTGATTGGAAGAGTTTTGTGGATGGTTATGCTCGACATGGAAGGTCATTCTAGACCCTTCAATTCACTTTTTGGGTGAGAGAAGGGATTCCAATCATGCAATGGAAAATGAGACCTTCGTGAGGAGGAGAAGTGGAGAGGTGGGGCAGAAATTTGGCACATGTGGATGCAAATGGCAAGCCTATGATACCCCCCGGTCAACCAAAAGCTCTAAAACTAATCAAGAAGTCAAGCAATTGGGATTGACTAAGGATGGCATCAATGACTACATCAAGCATTGGCAAACTATTTCGTGATGAGACTAATCGCGGCATTGATAGATTATTGGAAGAAGGTGATCAACTTGTTGGATGAGGTAGACACATCCCTAAGAGCTGAAAGAAGGGTGGTTCCCTAAAAGTAAGTGGAAAACATTAGCTGGGTGTCGATTTAAGATGATGGTACCATTAGTAGCATTGTGAAGGCATATGCTCCTCCTCAACTCGATAAACACTATGTTGGTCCTAAGAAGGATAGGCCAAAATATCTAGGCATGGATTGTTATGAACCTTCTAATCGACGCGGAGTGCCACCAATTTGTAGTAGTAAAACCAAGCAGATCTAGAGACCTATCCAAAGGTGGTTGGGATGGACTATCTCGGATATTTGCAAAGAAGAAGGTGATGTTAACTTCAATAAGGTGTGCGTGGAATGGTGGTGTCCAAAGACATCGCTTGAGTAATGTCACCGATAAAGAAAGATATTCAGATTGTTGGACAAAGAGGTGGAGGAGAAATCCAAGTGATCCTGATCTTTGGCTAGACGTTGAAACCGTATTGTACTCGTGGACTCCAAAAACTATTCCTAGTAAAACATCGAGAGTTACAATACCTCAGGATGTAAGGAATAAGGTTCTCATATCCTTGGGGATGCTAGTGGAAAAATGAAAAACAATTACTATGTATCTTTTCTACAGTTAATAAAAGTTGTGTACTACTTGAGTTCCATGATATATGATTTTATAATTTGAAGTTAAGGTGTGAGTTTATATTCCCGTGTGTGATTATATGTTAACGTCTATTCTAGTCTAAGGGCAACAAAGTTACTAAAAAAGTGAATTTAACAAAGTTACTAAAAAAGTGCAATATAAAATTTATCCCAAAATTAAGACATAATCCCAATTTAATTGAATGATGGTTTTAATTACAGGTGGATATCTTGGAAACCCAAAAAAATTATATTATTGTGGAAACCCTTCTGTTCTTCAATGAGGAAACCCTTCCGGATTTCAGGAAAATTTGGACGGGTTTCCATTTTTTTTTTTTTAATAACCCCAATCGGGGGGAGATAGTGTGAGCGTTACAAAATGGGGATTAATAGGGAAAAATGAGTTCCAGAATTGTTTAAAAAAAATTTGGACTATGGAAAATGAATAGGTATGCTGCTGAACTTTAAGCAGAATCATGTGGTTATGAGAGGGCTTTGTTTATCTGCCTCTTAGAATTGTTGTTATGAGAAGGCTTTGTCTATCTCCCTCTTAGAGTAGGTTCATACTTACCGTTATATTATGTTAAAATCTAACTTTTAACAACTTACCCGGCCATGACTAAATTATTTTATAAGCTCACACCAATCGTTATGTTAAATTTTTAACATAACGAATTTGATAAAAAAATGCATTCACATATACAAACAAGTTAAGTTAATTTACTAACATAATGAATTCAGTTAAAAAGATGTTCATAACAATAATTATATTAGTGGCTAACGTAATGGATTTTGTTAAAATTGAATTCACACATAAATTGTTATATTAGTGGGTGAGCAAAAAAAAAAAATAACCGTCTTAAGTGCCCTATTTGCACTACAACTGTTAAATTTTTTCTTTTTTAATTGTTGAATTTTAACATAATGGAATCATGTGTGAACCACAACTTTAACGGAACTAAATCCGTTAAAAATTAGCCCCCCTTACTGCCAAGGGTCTAACGAAAATTTTTAACGGGAATGGTGTGAACCCAATTAACCTAAACTTTTTTTTTAACTTAGCTAAATTTAACCCCAATATGAACCCACCCAAATTTGTTTGTTAACAGTCCTATAAAAGAAAGCACTTGAAAGTGCTTGTAAATTTTCCTTGAATTGCATTTTGAAGTGCTTGTGTTGTTTTTTTGAATTGCATTTACAAGTGTTTGTATTGTTATTCTGAACTGCATTTAGAAGTGCTTGTATGGTTTTTTGAATTGCATTTGGAAGTGCTTGTATTGTTTTTCTGAAGTAAAATGCAAATGCGGGCATATGCAGCCTGTGAATAAACTCAGGTTTGATAAGACTAGAACAATTTTAAGGTGTCTTTTGTACTTCAAACATGATAGAACAAACGCAAATAGTTTAAAAGAGTCTTTTGTAATTTTGATCACCTACATCAATAGAAAAGAAGATGTTTAATCTGGGCTCAATTGACGTTGCCAATGCTAGCAATAACTGTGCTAAAAGAGCTGTTTTATCTAGAATAGACTAAAATTCATGTAAGAAACAAGCTTTTCAGCAATCACTTGTGCTCAATTGATAAGAAAGATCTAATGGCTAGTTCCCCTTTGAGGAGGTTTCCAAGGATCTAATACATGTGGGCAGGGTTGAAATTGAAGGTCGCAGCCCCGCAAGACCTTTTTACGATGCAAAATAAAGTCTAGAAAAAAATAGACCTTCAAAAACAAGTCTACATTTTATGTAGCCTTGCAAAATGAAAGTAAAAAAAAAAATTTGACATGCAGCAAAAAGTCTACTTTTAGCATAGCCATGCACTTATACCTACCCCTATTTTAAATTTTATTATTAAAAATATATATTTTGCAATTCCCATACATAATATATAAAAATAAAGGATGTAAAAAAAAAAAAAATAGAGAATAAAAAAGAATTTTATATTTTGACATTGGCTTGGCATAATTGGCATTACGTTAATATGAATCGTGGTTGGAAATTGAAGGTTGCAGGCCCCCAGAAGACCCTTTTTACCATGCAAAATAAAGTCTAGAAAAAATAGACTTTCAAAAACAAGTCTACATTTTATGTAGCCTTGCAAAATGAAAGTCAAAAAAAAAAAATTTGACATGCAAAAAAAAAGTATAGCCATGCACTTATACCTACCCTTATTTTAAATTTTATTATTAAAATATATATTTATGCAATTCCCATACATAATATATAAAAATAAAGGACAGAAATAAAAAAAATTAGAGAATAGAAGAATTTTATATTTTTGGCATTGGCTTGGCATAATTGGCATTACACTAATATGAATATGAATGAATCATGAATGGAATGAAATCAGGGATCATTATTATATTATGGCTTAACTTAAATCATAGAATGGTAAGCAATCAATATTGCCAACCAAAATTCCCTCTTCTAAAATTCTGAGACTGAACTGAACCCGATTCTTGAATTGAAGTATTGTTACGAAATTGGGCATGAAGAAGCCCTTTTCTTTCTTTGATCTGGCCGATTATGAGATGATGCTGGCCGATTATGTATTTCCCTGCTTCAACAGCCTTCGTTTTCCAAGTTCGTGACCAACCCAAGTTCAAAGGTAAGATTTTTTTGCAGCTCAAAGCATGAGATTGAGATGGATCAATGAGTTGTGCTAAAATCTCTTATTCCATACATAATGGTAGAAAGCAGATGCCCAGGCAAAATCGTAGCAATTTGAATGCCCAGGCACTGAGGCAGGAAGAGCAACTTCGGGCTCCGGCATCATTCTATAAGCTCATTCTTCCATTTGTTATCAGCTGAAACGGATGGGTTGCTTATTTAGAAATTGAATCCCGAGAAGAAACAGACTTCTGAACTTAGGAATCTACTGGAGGATGAATTCCATAGAATGTTTTAACGAAGAGAACTTTTCTCTGGTGTGCTTCGAGTGTTCCAAAGAGGCCAATTTTAAACACGCTATTGTAGATTGCCCCGATGTTTGTAGTAGTTCCCTGCTTGTATTGTAGTTGTACCGTGCATTGCCAGCCAGCTAATGAAATGATATGACTATTGCAAAAATACAGTAGAAGCAAAGTTTAATGAATCGCAATTTCTATGGCTGGATCATTTGTTTAATTGCGGAGATAGAAAAGACTGTTAACTATCCGAAAAAGCCCATATATGCCGATTTGCCCATGGATGCCAATCATGCCATATTCCTGCCATGGCATAATGCTAAAATCTCTAAGGCTTGTTGGAAATGCATGGGCAACTGTAGAATAGCTCTACTGATCCAATTGAATCTGCCATCAACAATTTTTTTAAGCCTATTTAACTGTAACAGTAGTCAGGATATATATTTTTTTGAATTTGATTGTTTACTTAGTATTGTATTTGATTGTATTGCATTCTTCTTTTCAAATCTGAATCTTTTTTCCTATCAAATTACCTTACAGGAAAAGGAACTAGAAAGGCATTTAATCTCACAATTTTGGAAAGAGAGATGAAGAAGATGGGACGCCCAAAGAAGGACAAGAGGAAAGCTTCTCTAATTTCAGTTTTTAAAAAGGGAGATAGAGGAAGAGGAAGGGAATAGTTCTGGAGCAGAGAATAAAAAAAGGAAGGTTACAAGTGAGAGAGAGATGGGTTATTAAGCATCCATGGGTTTTTAGAAAGATTCTTGATGATGGTCGTCAAAGGATGTATTGCTCTCTATGCATCAAGCATTGCAAGTTAATGCGTTTTCTAAACAAGGAAGCACTAACATTCAGTTAAAGCATTGGATGTGCATGCAATGTAACAAGATCATAGAGTTGCCGTAAGTAAGGAAACAAAGTTTAAAATGAAACGCACTTATTTGCTGCAAACGCACTTCAAAAGGAATCTTTGAAAGATTCCCTAAAATTCCTTTAAAAATGCCATTTTCTTGGTATATTTGTGACAAGTGTGACAATTTGAATATTTTAGGCACCATTTTTGGAGGGGAATTTGAACTCAGCTTTCATTCAAAATTGTTTGGTACCATTTTTTGGCCTCCTAGTTTGGTTTGAGAAATAGTAATATTTTTAAGGACAAAACAAAATAGACATTGAAAAAAAACAACAAGCGCTAAAAGTGCCCAAAAACGTATTTAGTTCAAAGTTTATGAATTCACTACAAAATTATGAACAAAATTGCAAAAAATGCAACACATTTTGATATTGCCTCAATGAAGCAAATATTGTCACCTTAAAGTATGCCCCACACGCTGAAGTTGAAGTTGAAGATGCTTGGCGCTTTGCTTTATACACTTGCTCTTATTTGCTCCTCCAAATTTTGCTATAGACTTCTCAGATATATCTGTGATTAACGTATGTATCCAATCTCGGACTTTTTAAACTTTGTAATTTATTTGTTCTCTCAGAGTCCTTAGTTTCTTCCAAATAAATTTCAAGATGGTATAAATTTATACCTCAATAGATAGTAATATGTGGACATAGTATGCTAGAGAGTTTGCATCAGTATAAATTTATACCGCAAGAAGACTTGAGCGTATAGATTTATACAACAAAAGAACTCGAAATGTATAAATTTATACAAAAAAAAGGACTCAAAACGGTATAAATTTATACCAAGAAGAGGACCCAAGCGTATAAATTTATACCAAGAAGAGGGATCTAGTTTATATAAATTTATACCGCAAGAGTTTTCTCGGTATAAATTTATACCAAAGATATATATATGTATATTATATAAATATATAATATATATATATATAATATATATATATTTACATATATATATCCGAAAAAAAAAAGAAGTCTTGCGGTATAAATCTATACCGAGAGACTTCCTGCGGTATAAATTTATACCGTTTTTTTTTTTTTATTTATACAAAAATATATGAACGTATATATATTAAATATATATATATTAAGATGTATCTACTCTATCTATGTTCTTATATTTGTCGCGCTTATCCGACCGTCCGTTCGAGATCTGACGGCTCGCGTGGCTTTGGGACGTATCCTACGGCCCAGATGGCCTGGGAGTTTATATATAATTCGTATAGACGCGATCCTACGGTCCAGGTTGATTTGATCCTGATCGTCGGCCTGAGATCCTATGGCTCACGTTGCTTTGGGACACATCCTACGGTGTATATGACTTTGGGAATTATATGTAATAGATCCTATGGCTCATATTGCGTGAGATCTCGACCCTTGATCGAGTCCAAGATTCTACGGCCCAAGTTGAATGCTCATCCCTTAGGAAAAGGCTTTTTAAATTTTTATGTTATGTGGGGGAGTCGAACCCTGGCCATTGACCCCCCAACCCCCCATTCTAACCACTAGACCAAGCATTAATTCCATGAACAATTTATGTTTCAAATATACTTAAGGGTAATGTTCCCATTAAGATAAAATAGACTATAACATTCTAGCTAGTTCAAGAAGGTTCTAAGAGAATCTAGGGGGGTCTAAGAAAATTCTTTCCGAAAGTTCCAAATTGTTCTAATAAGTTTTGGAATGTTCTAGAATGTAGGGGAATCTACGGGAATGTAAGGAAATCTAGGGAAATACTTCCAGAAAGTTCTAGAATATATTGAAAGTCTTAGAATGTTCCAGAAAGTCTTAGAATGTTCTAAAAAGTTATAGAATATAAAGGAATCCAGAAGAATTTAATAGAATGTAAGAAAATCTTATAAAATGTAAGAGAATCTAGGAAAATATTTACAAGCCTAAGGGAATCTCTTAAAATCTGGGGGATCTAAAAGAATCTTCATAAAATCTAAGGGAATCTAAGAAAATGTTGATGAAATCTTAGACTATCTAAGGGAATCTTTATAGAATCTCTTTGAATCTCATGTAATGTAAGGGAACCTAGGACAATATCATAAAATCTAAATGAATCTAAGGGGATCTTCATAGAATCTAGAGAAATCTAATAGAATCTAGAGGGAATCTTATAAAATTTAGAGAAATGCTCTCGAACCCTCTAAGAGAACCTTGGTAGAATCTTAGAGAATCTATCAAGAGATTCTTTTACAAGAACTTGCACGTAGGAACATGCTAAAACTTGAACATGCACCGTAGGACGCATTAAATTTCTTGTATAAATATATATATACATAAAATATGTAGTCCAGGAGTATAAGTTTATATCGTGCAAAATCTTGTGGGGTCTTTCTTGCTCCCAAAGGTTTTTGCAACTTAATACTGTTGAAATAACACACTTAAGGGATAATTTTATGCAGTTTTCTTAGTTTTTTAGTTCTAAAAGTTCTAAAATAGTTCTATATTCTCTGACCTTGTAATGCAATGTTAGAGCATAAATTAGTCGAATCCCGTTGTTATTTTTACTTTTTTTTCTCTACACACATGCTAACTTCACTTTTAAAGCTGACTCAAAAACGCTACTAAAGGCAAAGGACCCCAAAATGTTATGGAGACACATGTGTTCAACGAGAAGGAAACTACGTAGTTTGTCCATAGGGGTGCGAGGAGTAGCAACCCCAAAAAAGTTTACCTATTTCTTTGCAAACAGACAAAAAAAAGCAAGATAGACAAATACTTCTCTGTGGAGAAATGTGCAAATGACGCTTTTCGCTACAGATGATGGAATTGTCTTTCAAGACTCTCAACATTGACAAGGAGCTTGACTATCTTCTCAACATCACTATATTGTGGATTGGTATTGTGCAAGCCCAAAAACATGATAAATACATCTCCGAGAACAACAAAAAAGGCCATGTAATCACAGAGCTTCACTACTTCAACTTCGTTTCCTAAGATAAATTTATACGGCATCGTCAGTTGGAACTTCAACTAACTGCATGATTTCATGGATGTATTACCATTTGTAATACCATATGATGCAAAAACAATAATTTTTCATTCAAGCAGTTTGTTCAACTGTCTCCCAATGTCTTTTAAGGTCAATTAGGATGTTTAGCCAAAATGGTTGTGAAATAACAATTTTTTTGTCTTCTATAACAGCCAATATAAATGTTCTAAGGGATAAGATACAAAAGCGTCTAATTTTATCATATGAGTTTGCCCCATAATAAATCTTTGGCTTTCGTAGTGGCCCTTTTCCCCTCTAAAATGAGATATTTTTCTTTGTTGTTCTTCTCCTTAATGTTAAGTCTTCCTAAAATGTCTGTTTTCATAAGCAGTTTTATAAATCTTTAGACACAAGATAGTAAAAGAGTCCTTTTTAGGGGTATTTTAGAATTTTGTAAATTTTTAGAAGGAAAATCTTTCAAAAGCACTTCTTAAATAAGTGCGTTTCATTTTAAACCTTGTTAGGAGAGGAAGAAAGTTGTTCCACTAGAAGTGCATATCAATCGTATGTTGGATGCAGAGGCAGAAAGGGTGAAGTGTGTGATGAGAATTATGTATTTTACAGCTAAGAATGACTTGTCCATGAATTTCTACTCTACATTATGTGCCCATCATCGCTTCTTGGAAACTCCAGGTATGCCTATTAGTGATGATTACTCCTCCTATACAAATCCCAAATCTGGTCGCGAGTTCTTGGATGCTTTCTACTCTATTTACTTTGAAGCTCTTCGGCAGGATGTGCTTAGAAGTCCATATTATTCTATTCTCATTGATAAAAGCACGGATATTTCTTTGGATCAACACCTTATCGTGTACTTCACATTCTTGAAAGATGGAGGTAAGGGATCGCCCGTTACTAAATTTTTGAAGTTGTTGAATGTGAGTAGTGGAGGTGCAAATAATATGTATGTTGCATTGAAATGTCTTTTGGAAGGACTAGGTTTTGATTTGCAAAAGATGGTTGGTTTTGGATCCGATGGGGAAAGTGCTATGGTTGGCTCTCAAACTAGAGTAGCAACGAGATTTAAGATGGAAATACCACATCTTTTGAGTGTTCATTGTATAGCACATAGAGAGGCTTTAGCCATGGCTGATGCATATGAATCTATTCCAGAATTTAAGACACTAGATAAGTTGGCTAAAAAGGCCACAAGTTGGGTGGGAAGATCATCTAAAAGGCATTCTTTCCTTCAAGATATTGTCAGGTGTTTTCAAAAGAAGAAATTGAATTTGCTTCAAATGCATGAAGTGCAATGGTTGTCTAGAGGAGATGTCATGAAAAGAGTTGTGAGGCTCATGGGTCCAATTTTGGAAGTTTGGAGACTAGATGAGAAGGAAATGTATGGTTACTTTACACACTATGGCGTGCAATTTTTCTTTCATATGCTAGCAGATGTTCTTCCTTCAATGAATGAGATAAGCAAGAAATTTCAGTTTGATCACGTTGACATTACCTCAATTGGAAACGTGATAAGTACAGTTGTAGATACTTTCCAAATGCAATATTTGGTAGGAGAATTTGGACAAGGTGCACCACATATAACATCATTCTTGCAAGCTACGAAGGAGCATGGATGTGTTCAATTTATGGATAATCAAGGTATGATACATGTTCATGCTTTACATTTTGGTTTCATGCATAAAAAGGACACACATTGGATGCTGAATTCTAAGGAAGCTTGCATTGCATTGGGGAAGAGATACATAACGCTTATAAATGACTCATTGAAGAAAAGGTTTGATGATATGGATATTTTTTATTGTGCAAAGTTGTTTAGCCCAAGGGATTATCCTCGTGATGTAAAGTCTCTTCATGCTAAAGCATCCCAATGGTTACATCGCTTGGTCAACAAATTTGGTAGTGGTCTAAATCCCTTGGTTGATGCACATAGTTGCAAAGGAGAGCTAGTAAATTTTATTGTCAAAATGGAGAAGGTGTGTCAAAATAGAAAATGATTGATTCTTGGGAATGATGTTGTGATGAAGATATGTGGTTTGTAGCTCACCCACAATTGGCCAAGTTGTGGCAAATCAGTGTTGTTCAAATACGCGTATTTTTAAAAAATGCATACGTACCCTCCCGTACCGTACGGTACACGTATTTTTTAAAAAATACGCTTAGTGCTTTTTTCAAAAAAACAAAGACAGTTTTCTCAAAACAGACTCAATCTGCACCCAGTAGGATTCGAACCTGGGCCTCTCAGATAGCAAACAAACATGCTAACCAACTTTCCAACAGTCTGTTTGTGTTTATATTGCATAATTTGTTATATTTAAGCTTTTTTTCAATTTTTTTAAAAAACGTATTTTAAGCACTTTAAGAACGTATTGTATAAAATACGTATTTTTTCAAAAAATACGTCTGAAACGTACGGAACGTATCACGTACGGGACAACATTGTGGCAAATTATACTAGTGCTTCCTAGTAGTACGCCCATTTGTGAAAGAGGTTTTTCAAAGCAAAACTACATAAAAGATGATGATCGCTCTCGTCTTGACTTGAAGATGCTAGATGAGCTCATGTTTTTATCATTGACGGGACCAGAAGAAGAGAAGCTTGATGTTGATGGCGCTTTTAATCTTTGGCGTGAGAAGAAGAATCGAAGAATGCTTGATTGAAATGAGCATTAATGTTGTACTTATTTCTGAAAATTGACTATAATCATATGACTTTTATATATTTAACTTAACTCTTATGTTTTAAATTCTTATGAATTAAATGATTTGCTGGAATTTAACGATGTTAATACAATGTTTATGCGTTAAATATTGCGAGTGCTTTTTTATGTTTAAGTATTTTAAGGAGAAAAAAATTAAGTCCGCGCACACTAACAATGCACATGAAAGTCTAATTTATATTATGCCTTGCAATTTGAAAGTCCACTTTTTAAAGTGACCTTCAAAAAAAGTCAGGGCAGCCCATCAATTTCCAACCCTGATATGAATATGAATGGAATGAAATCAGGGATCATTATTATATTAGGGCTTAACGTAAATCATGGAATGGTAGGCAATTAATATTGCCAACCAAAATTCCCTCTTCTAAAATTCTGAGACTGAACTGAATCCGATTCTTGAATTGAAGTATTGTTACGAAATTGAGCATGAAGAAGCCCTTTTCTTTCTCTCATCTGGCTGATTATGAGATGATGTTGGCCGATTATGTATTTTCCTGCTCCAACAGCCTTCGATTTCCAAGATTGTGACCAATCCAAGTTCAAAGGTAAGAATTTTTTGCAGCTCAAAGCATGAGATTGAGATGGATCAATGGGTTGTGCTAAAAATCTCTTATTCCATACAGAATGGTAGAAAGCGGATGCCCAGGCAAAATCGTAGCAATTTGAATGCCCAGGCACTGAGGCAGGAAGAGCAACTTCGGGCTCCGGCATCATTCTGTAAGCTCATTCTTCCATTTGTTATCAGCTGAAACAGATGGTTGCTTATCTAGAAATTGCCAATTTTAAACACGCTATTGTAGACTGCCCCGATGTTTGTAGTAGTTCCCTGCATGTATTGTAGTTGTACCGTGCATTGCCAGCCAGCCAATGAAATGATATGACTGTTGCAAAATTACGTTTAATGAATCGGAATTTCTACGGCTGGATCATTTGTTTAATTGCAGAGATAGAAAAGACTGTTAACTATCCGAAAAAGCCCATATATGTCGATTTGCCCATGGATGCCAGTCATGCCATATTCCTGCCATGGCATAATGCTAAAATCTCTAAGGCTTGCTGGAAATGCATTGGGCAACTGCAGAATAGCTCCAGTGATCCAATTGAATCTGATATCAACAATTCTTTTAAGCCTATTTAACTGTAACAGTAGTCAGGATATATTTTTTTTGAATTTGATTGTTTACTTAGTATTGTATTTTATTGTATTGCTATTCTTCTTTTCAAATTTGAATCTTTTTTCCTATCAAATTACCTTATAGGAAAAGGAACTAGAAAGGCATTTAATCTCACAATTTTGGAAGGAGAGATGAAGAGGATGGGACGCCCAAAGAAGGACAAGAGGCAAGCTTCTCTAATTTCAGTTTTTAAAAAGGCCGTGGTGCCAAATTTGAATACTCCAATAGAGGGAGAGCAAGGCAATAATTCTGTATTACTCTCAATGCATCAAGCATTTGCAAGTTAATGCCTTTTCTAAACAAGGAAGCACTAACATTCAGTTACAAGCATTGGATGTGCATGCAATGTCACAAGATCATAGAGTTGTCGTAAGTAAGGAGAGGAAGAAAGTTGTTCCACTAGAAGTGCATATCAATCGTATGTTGGATGCAGAGGCAGAAAGGGTGAAGTGCGTGATGAGAATTATGTATTTTACAGCTAAGAATGACTTGTCCATGAATTTCTACTCAACATTATGTGCCCATCATCGCTTCTTGGAAACTCCAGGTATGCCTATTAGTGATGATTACTCCTCCTATACAAATCCCAATTCTGGTCGCGAGTTCTTGGATGCTTTCTACTCTATTTACTTTGAAGCTCTTCGGCAGGATGTGTTTAGAAGTCCATATTATTCTATTCTCATTGATAAAAGCATGGATATTTCTTTGGATCAACACCTTATCGTGTACTTCACATTCTTGAAAGATGGAGGTAAGGGATTGCCCGTTACTAAATTTTTGAAGTTGTTGAATGTGAGTAGTGGAGGTGCAAATAATATGTATGTTGCATTGAAATGTCTTTTGGAAGGACTAGGTTTTGATTTGCAAAAGATGGTTGGTTTTGGATCCGATTGGGGAAAGTGCTATGGTTGGCTCACAAACTGGAGTAGCAACGAGATTTAAGATGGAAATACCACATCTTTTGAGTGTTCATTGTATAGCACATAGAGAGGCTTTAGCCATGGCTGATGCATATGAATCTATTCCAGAATTTAAGACACTAGATAAGTTGGCTAAAAAGGCCACAAGTTGGGTGGGAAGATCATCTAAAAGGCATTCTTTCCTTCAAGATATTGTCAGGTGTTTTCAAAAGAAGAAATTGAATTTGCTTCAAATGCATGAAGTGCGTTGGTTGTCTAGAGGAGATGTCATGAAAAGAGTTGTGAGGCTCATGGGTCCAATTTTGGAAGTTTGGAGACTAGATGAGAAGGAAATGTATGGTTACTTTACACACTATGGCGTGCAATTTTTCTTTCATATGCTAGCAGATGTTCTTCCTTCAATGAATGAGATAAGCAAGAAATTTCAGTTTGATCACGTTGACATGACCTCAATTGGAAACGTGATAAGTACAGTTATAGATACTTTCCAAATGCAATATTTGGTGGGAGAATTTGGACAAGGTGCACCACATATAACATCATTCTTGCAAGCTACGAAGGAGCATGGATGTGTTCAATTTATGGATAACCAAGGTATGATACATGTTCATGCTTTACATTTTGGTCTCATGCATAAAAAGGACACACATTGTATGCGGAATTCTAAGGAAGCTTGCATTGCATTGGGGAAGAGATACATAACGCTTATGATTGACTCATTGAAGAAAAGGTTTCATGATATGGATATTTTTTATGGTGCAAAGTTGTTTAGCCCAAGGGATTATCCTCGTGATGTAAAGTCTCTTCATGCTAAAGCATCCCAATGGTTACATCGCTTGGTCAACAAATTTGGTAGTGGTCTAAATCCCTTGGTTGATGCACATAGTTGCAAAGGAGAGCTAGTAAATTTTATTGTCAAAATGGAGGTGTGTCAAAAATAGAAAATGATTGATTCTTGGGAATGATGTTGTGATGAAGATATGTGGTTTGTAGCTCACCCACAATTGGCCAAGTTGTGGCAAATTATACTAGTGCTTCCTAGTAGTATGGCCATTTGTGAAAGAGGTTATTCAAAGCAAAACTACATAAAAGGTGATGATCGCTCTCGTCTTGACTTGAAGATGCTAGATGAGCTCATGTTTTTATCATTGACGGGACCAGAAGAAGAGAAGCTTGATGTTGATGGCACTTTTAATCTTTGGCGTGAGAAGAAGAATCGAAGAATGCTTGATTTAAATGAGCATTAATGTTGTACTTATTTCTGAAAATTGACTAGGGTATGATCGCCATGTTTCGCGCACTTAAGAGGCAAACTAAAAAATGAAGGCACGGTCAAAGTCAAAGTTGGTTAAAAATACGTTTTTTGGATACCTAATGTTCCAATAAAAAAAAATCGTCTGATTCTGACATGTCTACAAAAAGTTAGAGTAGAAGGAAGAGGAGGGGGTCTAATGGCCCCCTCCGTGAGGCGGGTCCACTTCCTAGCGCGCAGGGGATTTCCATCCACTTCTTCGAGGTTTTCAAGAGATTTAAGAGGCAAACGTGGGAGATATCTACATCATTAGAAAGCCCCTTCAAATAGCTTTCAAATGCACGTATCCATGTGCCAAACAGAGATGTGAAAGAGAAGTTATGACACTTTTAGTGAGGACCCATAAATCATAGTTGAACCTCTAGGACTAGCTATTCATAGAAAGTTAAGCAGATTGCATCTTATACATGCCTCATTTTTCTGTCTCGGATCAGATCACTGTTGAACCTCTAGGACTAGCTATTCATAGATGGTTAAGCAGACTGCATCTTATACATGCCTATCCCTAATTAGTTTCTTAAATCAGATTGCTGAGGTATTGACTGAAGGGCCCCAAATCTGGCATATCTGATGTCTTAGCCTTCTTAGCTGGACTAATTATTTTTTGCCAAGGCTATAAAAAAAGAAAACATAGATCAAGGAAAAGAACTTACATCAGACTTTGTTAACTTCTTGAACTGAACACGATAAGATAGTGCAATCTCCTCTGCAGAACCTCCTTTGGGATCATCTCCATCGTCATCAGAAGAATCAACAAGATGAGCAGAGTGAATCTCCTAATCAGAGGACTAATCGCTCAAAATAACACGTCCTCTGGTGATGATATTATCTTTCTTCTTGTTTGAGTTACTGCCTTGTTTTGATGTTTCACCTTCTCCAGAACTACTTGACCTCCTACGTGCCTTCAAAAACTTCATAGCTGCTACCAAACAATCTTAAATTAGTTAATACCAGCATAACAACCGTCCAGCATAACAAGCAACTCAAAAAGATCTAAAAATTAAAGTGTTCTTTCCACTAATCTGCACAAAGTGGCCAATCAGGGTAATGGTTGGCATCACAAATTTAGTGGTTGCATTATTTTGAAGTGTGTTTTTGGTTGTCAACAATGACCTTAACTTTTTGTACATCCCAGGTGAAAACAAAAGTTGAAGATATTGAATCTGAAAGTTTGAAGTCAGAATGGAAGGTTGAATTGAGTCCATGCCAAAATGGGCAATGTGAGATAATCAATCGGCTTAAAGATATTGAAAAAGGAAATGAAAGCAAATCTCTTACAGAATAATATCCAACAGGAGCACGTTGCTGCAAATCCACATTGTCAAGCCCACATACGACCAACAAAAGTCAAGCCCACATACGACCAACAAAAGGATTACTAGGGGACATAAGGTCAAAATGTAACGCCGATTAGCCAATAAGGTGGAGATTAATAACGTGTCTGCTACCATTCCTTCTGGAAGTCCCCTGCAATCTTTCGCCATGGAGATTATAATCTCTTTTATCATCATATTTGTGGTCTCTGCAGTCTCTAAAGATACCAGAGCAGTGAGCTTCCAACACTCAATACACATTGTTGCTTTTGAAACTCTACATCATAATCTCATCTGATTGGTTCATCTGAATTGGATTCTTATGCCTTACCCACCCAGCTAATTAACAGCTAACAAACTTGGAAAAAATACGAAAGCGACTAGCAAGATGCCACTATTAAAGATATCTCTGCAAATGCAGATAGGTAGCTGAAAACTCACCTGTTGCCTCTTCCTTGCTGTTCTTGGTTGTTTTCCACTTTCTTTTACTTGATTTCAAGACTTCTTCTTACCCTTTTCTCCATTTCGTCAAAGAGATCTTGATATATGTCACTGGGCATATTATCAAAGAAGCTAGCCATTCTGTCCTCTCTCTCATTCTCGTCGCTTTCATCCCCCGACCGATTGCGAGAACCATGGGCTTGCCTGCTAGCCACAAATCAAAACTTTAAAATATGGAAACTTTCTCATACAATTAATCGTAGTAGTAAGGGCAAGAAACTTACTATTGATTGGAAGAAATTCATGAGGAACAAGCTAAAGCGGCAGACACTGCACGAGAGAAGAGAGGCCGAATGGGAGAGGGAGGTCGAATCTAAGACTGCATAAACTTTGGCGCCAGGTTTTTCCTAATCTTGGCATGCATTTTTTTTTTTTTTTTTTTTTTTTTTTGAGGGTAAGAATATGTATTAATATATAAAAATTTACATAAGATATCCCCAGATGGGATTGATGGAAATAATTATCACTAAGCAGATATAACTCATAAGTACCAAGGCTTGTACTAAGACTACCACTCCAATCTTCCCTACCCCTGGATTACTATAGGGAAACCGTCTTCATCCAGGCTTAGATACTATATGGAGTTAGCAGCCAGTTCCAAGCAACAAGGACTTAGGAGAAAGCCCATCTGCAAGCGAAGGTCCACCGTCCAACATCCTAACAGGTGTCGGACAGGTCGTAAGCCCTTACTGCACACTGTTTAAATCCAGATCCCAGTTACATTTAAAAAAGGAATAGAAACCCCTTATACTGCCAATTCTATCCAAGTTCTTGTTGTAATTGCGGCCAAACTTCCTATGGTGAGCTAAGGCCATGAAGGCTACCTCCATGTTGAAGCTATTCTGAATCCTTATTAGTGAAGCAGTCAGTCCTCCAAGAGCTACACCACATCGGTGTTTCCAAATACACCACAATGATATATTGGTTAAAGTCAGCTGGATAACATCTGCATCTAAGCTGGCTAGAATGGCCGGCCATGATAGCTGACACGTCTGTAACCCAATAATTGGACAAACCCACCTCCAATACTCTCCTAGGATCGAACAAAAGAAAAGGTGATCCATTGTCTCTGACGCTCCACATCCTAGAGGGCAGAGATCATGTTGAACAACACCCTTGTTCAACAACCATATCATAGTGTATACTCCGGGCAACGAGAGCTGTCGGATGGGCATATTTGCCCTTTATTCCTTGATCTGGATCGTACATAACGATCCTCATTTGTGGGGTATGCTTGTACAAGTTTTTGTATGCTGTATATCAAGGTTTGCAAAATACTATAAGATTTGAGAGAATATACTTAATGGTGTTAATTTTGTACATGTATTATTAGTTTTTAGGGGCTCTCGCTGCCCTACATAACCCCCGTGTGAATATGCACCCAAACCAAAGGGGATTTTAAGGGGGATTTAATTTAAATGTGTTGAATGCAATGGTTTACGTTAATTAATGCTAATAGTAATTGTGTGTTGGTTGTTCTATTAAAAAAAAATTTGGGCCCTTCGGGCCCTAACAACCTTAAAAAATCTTGGGGAATTGATATGTCGAATCAGGGTTTAGTTTCAAGAAGATGGAATTTATCAAAATATAAAGGTAGCAAGAAATGTGCATATACAATTTAACGTTGAGCTATATGTGTCTTTGAGGCAATCGCAGTAACACATTTTAGGGATTTAAACCCATTACATATCCTAATTAAAAAGTTTTGTCTTCCAATGTCCCCTTAGGTGGCATTGAATTAACGTGAACAATGTTCCACTTCTCTTATCCACCGAGTTGGAAAACAATGTTAAAGTGGCATAGAATGAACGTGAACAATGTTCCACTTCTACTATCCACCCAGTTGGAAAACAATGGCTTGTAGCAGGAAACATGACCACAACAGTTGTGTATGAGAAAATAAAATGCGCCTCTACATGAGCATATGAGAAAAGTGCAAAGCATCTGAGATATACAAGCAATTTGTATGCAATGTCCTAGTTTCTGAATGGCTTCATATGCGCCAAGATTAAGAATATTAAGGTCTCCTCCTGGAGGATTTAACAACAATTCATAACCGTAATTGGAGAGATCAGCCTGACACCATGACATAACAATCATGTAACAACCTGCACCATGACGGGATTTGGCTTATTTGGATTAATAAAAACTGCAGGTCCTGGATTAACTATTGAATCAGCCTGTAAATTGTTAGTTAATGTTAGTATATATTAAATCTGCAAGCAGCAAATAAAAACATCCTTCTTACTTACAGGATTTTGTCCCACATGCACAACTGTAAGGCATTCTTAGAGTAACAAACAAGTATATGGAATTGAATACTTGAAAGATGAACGTACACCAAGTGTTCTTGTAATTTGGTCAGTAAGGAGTTCCTGTACTCTATGAACTACATTGCGAAGAGCTGCATCAATGTTCTGGGATTATATGGAGGTGCATTTGGTACTGGTTATGCTGCAGAAGGTGTTGCTCCCATGGTTGGTGTAGCTTCTGCAGTTGGTGTAGCCGCTAGTATTGGCATGGCTCCCACTGTTGTTCGTGTTGAAGCAGTTAAAGATTCTGAAGGTCTAGAGTTTACATTTGCTTCTTCATGTCCTGCCACTAGCAAGTATGGAATTGGAGATTGACATGGTAGAAACACCTTGCTTACATCTGTAAATGCCACATACCTAACAAATTAACATACAATTCTGCTTATCCAGGATATTAAATTGCCCATGGACAAATCTGTGGCGTTTGATGTCTACATAGGGTCCTGTTGAGAATATAGAGCTACATGCAAATGTCAGATTCCTAATAAGAAGTAATGGTTTTTTTTTCCAAGAAGCAATGACAATGACAATTACTTACTCCGTTTTGTGAAATGAGAATAAATTTTGCTGAATCACGTTAATAAATTGTTGAATGCCTAAAAACATTCGCCTCTCGTTGTTTTTATCTAAATTCGAAAGCAAGAAGCATTCTAGCAGCATCACGGATCTCCTAAACTCTCTCACTAACAGATGAATCTGAATCCATACTCTCCAACAAGCTCAGGACAGAGTGGCTTCTTCTTAAAAGGGACGGAGTGGCTTCTAAAGAAACCCTAAAATACCCTGTTCGATGCTGGAATGGGCTGTCTCTGATCAATGCAGTAATGGGCGATGCAGGACATGAAATAGCTCAGCCAGAACTGCTTGGATTCCTTGTCCTAACTCAGGAGTGAGGGACATCTGCAAAACAACCTGCTCCAAGCGGTCAGCAAACCCTAAACTTTGACATACCTGTCTGCCTTACGAAACGACCCCCAGCAAGAAGCCCTAATCTTTGTCTGCTCGATGCCATAATATAATGTGTTTTACATAACAAAATAATAACAAAATAATGTTGTGACCATTGAATTGCCAAGGGGAAAAAAAAAACAATGACACAAGGTGCATGGAAATACTAGATGCACTCTAGAAGTACTAATTAGTACACCATGCGCAATACGGCAGCCAAATCATAGTAAAACCATAGGAAAAAATTGTATAAAAATACAAAAACAACCCCCTGTCATAATGCTAGATATATCTTGTAGACTGATCCAACGAAAGAATTGAATCTTTTTGGAACATAAGGAGCCCCAAGACTTAGTCAATAGACCCATGGTTTCTGCTTGATCTAATCCCAACCTATCTGCAGCCTTTAATGGGGATTGTGGCATTAGCAGTCCATACATTTTTTTTACTTTATATTCTGCCTCATCCCCACACAACCACCTGTCCTCTTCCCCTACAATACCAGAGACCGTTCTGACATTCACCATAATCTTCCTAAAGACCTTCCTATCACCTTCCCCGACACCTGGAACCAGAGCTTTAAATCTTGTCCAAGTAATCCATCTATCATTTTCCCACAACTGCCCAACCTGACGAATTCCTGCAACACGCCATTTAGTAAACACTCGAGGGTGTACAAGAGCAAGAGGAAGCGCTTCCCTCTTCCAAATCCTAGTATTCCAAAATATACTCAGCTCCCCTGCCTCCCAATGAGCTTCTGCTATACTGAAAAGATTCTGCACATCTTGCCAGGCTTCTAGTATTTTCCTCATTACTGGGGAAGTACCTCGACCCATTGAGAATTTATAGAAATAGGAGCTAATATCATCTCTGGGGGTCGAAGGTTTCCTCTTTATCTTACCTTGCTATAGCCAGTAGCCCACAAAGGAAATAGCTGGGGATGCATCCCCTTGGATAGCCCTCCAGACAAACTTGGCTGCCAAAACCTTTCCCTGGACCATTGGGTCTTTACATCCTAATCCCCCATCCTTCCTACTTCGGCAAATTTCTGACCATGCAACCCCAGCTATCTTCCCTCCCCAGATAAATTTACGAATGATTACTAGTAACTGGTCATACACATATTTTTGTGCCACAATAGCTGAAGAGTAGTAAATATGAGTCGCATTAAGGATTGCATTGGCTACTGTCACTCTCCCCATGGTGGACAGGGACTTGCAGGACCAGAGGTTAACCTTCTTTCGAATCCTTTCTATAATTGGCGCCCAAAGACCTTTTAGATTTTCTCCAAGGTTAAGTGGCATACCCAACAACTTAGTCGTCTCTGTAGCTGCCACCGTATGATTGTTCCATGCCCTGACCCTTGTATCAATGTCTTCGTCAAAAGGCCATATTACATCACATTTAGCGTGGTTCAGCCCAATCCCCGATATGGAGTAAAAAGATTTTAAAACCTGTTGAAAGGCAGGGAAACTCCCATCATCATACCTTAAGAAAAGAGAGGTATTGTCTGCATATTGCATAATAGTCATAGTTTTATTGGAACCTGGAAGAAGTAGTCCATTCAACAATCCTCTCATCATCAAGCTTTTCACCATACAAGTTAAGAGATATGCCATGATTAGAAAAAGGTAAGGAGCGAGGGGACACCCCTGCCTAATTCCTTTCCTGAGCTCAAAGAGACCAGTCGGCTGCCCATTAACCAGAACAGATGCTGATGCCATTTTGTTCAAGCCCATAATTAACTCTATCAAGTTAACTTCAAAGCCCATATGAACCATTATGTTTTTTAGCCCACTCCACCTAATAGAGTCATAGGCTCTACGAAAATCTAGCTTCAGCAATACACAATTCTGGCGAGAGGACTTACACCAATGGAGCCCCTCTCTTGCTGCCAGATAGTTGTCCAAAATGTTCCTGCCTGGGAGAAAGGCTGATTGTTCACTTCCAATCAAACGGGTTAAGATTGGCTTCAACCGATTAGCAATGACCTTCATGATTACTTTGTACAGCACATTAGTTAGAGCTATTGGTCTCCATTCATTTAGTACCTGAGGCTTATGGACTTTTGGGATCAGGGAGATAAAGCCAGTTGCTAGGGCCGGGTGTAGGTATTTAGCTGCCCAAGCACCCCTGATTGCAGCAGTAAAGAATGGCCCCAGAATGTCCCAGAATTCTACATAGAACTCTGGCGGGAACCCATGTGGTCCTGGAGACTTACCAAAGGCCAAGGAACACAGAGTCTTATAGATTTCTACATCTTCAGGCTCTTGGAGTAAAATCCTATTATCATTTTCAGCCACTACCTGATCTTGCCCCAGAGAAGGAAGCCACTGAGAGCATTGACTGTTAAAATCGTTTGGAAGGGGATCCTCCTTAAAAAAATCCTCATAATTGTCTCTGAAGTAGGATTTAATTTCTGCCTCATCTCTAAGAACTTCATTCTGATCATTAGTAACTGAAGTAATACTATTCTCCGCCAATCTAGCTCCTGCCAGTCTAAAAAAACACTTGGAGCTCTCATGGTCCACTTCTGCATACCATTTGGTTTTTGATCTAATAGCAGCCCCTCGAGCCTCTTCCTCTTCTATAGCTTTAATACGGACCTCTAGCTCCTCTTCAAGGGCCTGATTGGCCTCGTTGAATGGGTCTAGAACCAGATCTTGCTTAACGTGCCGAATTTGGTCATACAAAACCTTAGTTTTCCGAAATTCACTAGCCCGTAGCTTCCCCCACTTTTTTATCCAATCCTTCATAATGGCATTTTTCCTGATCCATGATTTCATACTGGGAAGCCCCTCTTCCCTTGGCTGAGCTAACAGATATTCCCTGAATGGGGTGCAGAAAGCATCTTTCCCTAAGAGTCTTGTATTAAATTTAAAAGGAACATTTCCCCTTCGTCTAGCAAAAGGGAGATCTTCAAATATTAGTTTTTGTGGAACATGATCTGACTGGGAAAAGGCAAGATCTCCTTTCACATAGCACCGATCCATGAAGGGGGCAGACTTGTTAGCCACATAAAACCTATCTAGTAGGCAGTAAACTCTGTCCCTTCCCTTTTGCTTATTCGACCATGAATACGGAGTGTTTGATGGTGGGAGAAGAACAAAATCACAATTATTGAGAAGGGAATCCCATGCCCGTCGCTCCTCACCCAAAAGATTCCTATGCAAGCCAATCTTCTGATCCCAAACATCTGTCATATTAAGGTCACCACCTAGTACCCAATTTTGTCTACGGCCGGTGATCACCCAATCCATAATTTCCTTCCATAGAGTAGCTCTCTCACGGGCTTATTTGATGCATAAATATTAATCACTCCCCATTGGATACCATCGTGTCAAAGTGTCCGCTTGCCACCTACCATCGGGTTCAAAGATATTGTAGGGTACTAGTTAAACCCTTCCATAGCGTTCCGTACCCCCTTTGGTGCCTCTAGCAAAGACGGATAAAAGAGGAATATTGGCTGCCTACCCGGTACCTAAGGAGCTGGCCTCAAAGTCGGGGAAGTCTACGCTCTGAATGAGCAACATATCCGCATTCATTGATCTCATTGCCTTGAGAACTCTAGTCCTCTTAAGAGGGCCCTTAATACCGAAGATTCCATGAAATAATCTTCATTTCATTATTTATTTAATCGTCATAACCCCTTACCATCTTCTGACCATAAAGGATTGTCCCCCCATTTGGACATAGGGGGCCAGACCATGCCACACCAACCAACTAAGGGGTTAAAAGGAGAGAATCGGTAGCTAGTAATAAATATTTTATACCCCCCTAACCTTTTAATAGAGCACTCTGAGACAAGTAAAACTTCACCCAATTTTGCATATCCATCAATCATTGCACCCCAAGTCCCCACATTCCTTACTGGAAAGTTTTTAAACCCGTGACATGCTTCATGGATGCACTCACATTTGGCATATGCCTCCACAAGGTCGCTCCCAACCATGACCTTAGATTGGATGCACCCACATTTGGCATATGCCTCCACAAGGTCGCTCCCAACCATGACCTTAGATTGCATCATTTCCCACTATAAGGACAAATTGAAGCCCATATCCAATAATATGTTCGTGAATGAACCTAAGCTCTGGTGTCATAAGTCGGCCTTTAAGGACAGCGACACAAATGTATTTGTAACTAACTGGACCTAATAGCAGCAACAATTTCAAGTAAAATTGCGGTATGACATTGTTACTTGCCAATTTTGCATGAGTGTCAACGATAGCATTCCATGTATACCCACTTGGGTTTTCAATTTTAGTACAGGCATGACTTGCCTTAATCAGACTTCATATTTACACGGGGGTGACTCCGGGCAACGAGAGCTGTTGGATAGGCATATTCACCCCTTATTCCTTAATCTACACCGTACGTAAAGTTCCTCGTTTGTGGGGTATGCAAGTACAAAATTTGCTATACTGTATAACAAGATTCGCAAAATACTATAAGATTTCAAGCGGAATACTATATGGTCTTGATTTTGTACGTGCAAAATACAATTATGAGGGCTCTCGCTGCCCTACGTCACCCCCCGTGTGAATATGCACCCAAACCAAAGGGGGTTTAAGGGGGATTTTAATTTAAATGTGTTGGACCCAATAGTTGTGTTAATTAATGTCAATGGTAGTTATGTGTTGGTTATTAATGTAAATGGTTGTTATGTGTTGGTTGTTATGTGTTGGGGGATTTAATTTTTATATGTTGGATGTTAATGGTTTGTGTTGCTAAAAATTTTTTTTTGGCCGTTTCGAGGCCTTAGGGGCCCCCCTCCGGGTGACAAAAATTTTAGAATTCAAACAAAAAAAAAAAACTAGAATTCATTTGAGGCTTTATCGCCTGTAGCTTTTGAATTTGATCACAATAAAACAAATAGAACATAAGTAAAAGTTACTATAAAGATAGAGCAAATTGATCCCATTATTCTGAAAGTCATAAAGTTTGCAACACTCATACACAAACATTTTCCAACTGGAATTTGACAGCAGCCTTTGGTCTCCATGGATTCTTGTGGTGAGAAACCAAAGTGGGAAACTTTTCTGCTTGTTAGCACAAGGATCTAGAAGCCTTGGAATTTGCTTAATAACTGCCTCAAAATCTAAAAATACATGGTAATTTTTTGCAAGCTTCATTCGGAATGAGCCATAAAACAATATCCAATAGCACAATCCTGTATTAATCAGCTGGTAGGATGTGTTAGCCTACCAAACCCGGCCGAAAAATTGCTGTTTTAGCATAGATAACTAAACCAAACATATCCATATCATACACTATCAAAAAGATCTCGGAGAGAGCTTTCCAACGCAATAAAAATCATCTCAAACAGAGCTCTGGATCAAAAGTTATGATAAGAAATGTGTTGCCGAAGGGGAAACTGCACTACATGCGCCCTTCAAGCACTTCATGTGCCCATTATGCACCACACACACAAAAAAAGGGCTTTTGTTGTGAGCCATTGGTTGTTGGGCTAAAATCAATGGTCCTTCATGTGCCCATTATGCACCACACGCACAAAAAAAGGGCTTTTGTTGTGAGCCATTGGTTGTTGGGCTAAAATCAATGGCCCTTCATGTGCCCATTATGCACCACACGCACAAAAAAAGGGCTTTTGTTGTGAGCCATTGGTTGTTGACCATTGAAAAAAAAGGCTAAAATCAATGGCTCAGAAATGGTGCACTCTAGATGTACGCATTAGTACATCCATTTGAATACATCACGAAATCATAGGAAAACCTTAGTGAAAAGCGTACAAAAACACAAAGAAAACCCCCTGTTATTATGCTACATATTGCAAACGGCCGGCTGAGGTGGTCAGCTAAAAAGGTATGAACATCGAATCCATTGAAGACCATCCGAGTCTGAACCTGCCTACCACGTTCTAATTTTTGACGGCATTCCTTAAGCAAGCAACAGACAGATGTTATGGTCTGATTACTAGACAGATGTATGTTGTGCTGAATCACCGCTTTGTAAGCCATGACAGAATTTTCTACACATGTTAAAGGTCCTGACCATCCGAAGTTATCATAGATTGCAGTCATACAAGAGTAAACAGCAAGTCCGACATTTTTTATCCGATCATGTTGCGCCCATATTAAGGCATCAATTAAAGTATCCAAAAGTAATTTTTTAACTGTCTGTTTATATTGACATATCCAGTTTCAGTACATCCAGCTTGGTTTCATTTCCATTCTTAGTTGAGGTAATCTGTCTCTGAGGCCAAATCCAGGTCTTATCATCCTAGTACAATTCCTTATGAGAAACATTTTAGAACTTTTTCGACATCCCTTTTTATGCACCACAATTGGAGCATTCATGCAAGTTCTGGTGACATAATGCCCGTGGTTACTTTCTGACCATATTGTATGCGGGGACGAATTCTCCTTACATAACATCCACACTTGTGCTGCTTGTTTAATATACCATTCTTCCCCATACATCAGATGATTCCACACATATCCCCAGCCAAATTCTCCACATATTTTGCTTATCGTAATTAACATCATAGGGCAGCACAAACATTGTCCCTTTAAACCACAAACTCCTTTTTCCAACCACAAAATCTGATAACACCACTTAACTAGTGCAGACAGAAGAAAGTAATACGAGTAACCGTGAGAAAAAAACTCAAAATACTTGCCTCGTTTTTGGGATAGAACTGCTCCACTAATCCTAGCTTTAGGTAGCCGCATAAGGGATATGTCTCCCCCTATATGTAGTAGACAAAACATTGCTTCATACAGACTTTTTCCCTTTACGAACACCTTCTGATATAGAGTGCTCATGAAGAACTTTAGCAATGGCACCTGGAGCAAAAGAGACCTTTTTCTGCTGCTTGCCCTTCTTCTTTTTTGCATTGATAAGGTTTCCCTCCAGACTACAAACCTCCAGCTCAAGTTCCTGATCACATAATTCTTCACTAACAATCAAAGCTGCCTCGACACTAGAAATAGCAGCTACATCATTAGAGGCCTCCAAAGAGCCTTTATTGATCACCTCCTCCAGCTGGGGAGGAGCTAAGTTGGCAGTAGCTGTGACTTCTTCTAAAGCCTTTGCTGCCTTGTCATCAGAAATGATAGTTTTTTCATAGGAGGACTTCAAAAATCCTTGGTCACTCACCTCTGCCGGCTGGATGGGGACTGAAACCATATCATCTGGAGGATTGAGATCCATCTCAGCATAGGTTAAGACTTGCTGGCTGGTCAACTGCTCAGGGACACATGTCGCTACCACATTTGGTGCAGGGTCAGCATCTTGACCAGGGGGAATCCATCTTGAAGATTTAATCCCCAGCTCTGAAGCTTGAATCCCCAACTCATTATCACTACTCTTTTCACTGTCATGTCCCTTTCCAAGGGATCTAGTAGGATCCGTCACCATCAGGTTTACAACTCGAGTAGAGTCAAAAGTAGGACCCTGGACCAAACAACCAGAGTGATCATTAGCCTTTGCCTGTTCTTGCAGACTGATCTGTTCTTGCAGGCTGCTCCCAAGGCTGCAATTTTTTATGCGGTGGGTGGATAGATTCACTAGAAATTTTGTTTCCCCCATCACGACTGCTCGGTCGGTGGATCTTTTGGTAGTATATGGCATCGTATAATGTTCTAATTATTTTGTTTGGTATTTGGAGAGGGTATCTCACGGATTGTTTGGCCTAGATTTTGGGGCGCTATGTATGCGAAATCATATCTGTGTGGTATTTTTTGGAGAAGTTCGAGCTGCTTGCCGGGAGGGAATTGGATGGAGCTGCTTGCTGGGACCTGGATTTTTGAGTGCATGGTTTATAGATAGAAGGAGGACGGATTGGACAGTGCTTCGAGATTGGGTGGACAGGTCATGGGGGCATGCCTATCTAATCGGGTGGAGTGCGTGCTGTTGGAGCGACTAACTGGAGCGCCATGGATTGCGCTCCGGCTTGCGTTGCCATCTGCAATCGATGCCAGCAGAGGAACGCAGACCTTCCTCTCTTTTTTTTTTTAAATCTTCTAACCATATGTGGCGTTTGGACCTTTGTAACTGGCGGACGAATTATTGGCAAAAAATTTAATGGCCTTTGATTTGGCACAAAACAGAGAATATTCCAAAGATCAATGGTCAAAAATCAAAGATAAGGAAAAACCCGATAAAGAATGAAAAATAATGGGCTCACTTCTAAGTGATCGAAAATAATATTGAAAAATAAGCTTCTTTTATAACAATGTTGGGTCTTGATATTAATTTGTTTTTGAAGGAGTACTTAATAAGTCAACCTTTAGTAAAAAAATATCAAAAGGCTGGTTGGAACCATTGGAGTTAATACCATTGAGCTTTTCTAAAGTTAATACCATTTTGAATATATACACGTTACTAGGTCTATATTGGCGTATTGTGCCTTTTTTAGCACATTCATTTTTTTTTTTTGCATTTGGCAGTTGTTTTCTCACTATGAACAATAGCGGCACCAACAACACCAGTAGTGGAAATGACTATTTACCAGGCTATCCAAATTTACAAGGCTATCCATCCTCGTCTTCGTCTTCATTTTTTTCATCACCCTGCCGAAGACACAGAAAAAAACCTAGAAAAAAACCTAGAATAGAGTAGCGAAGGATTGCCTATGCAGATTGCCACGTGAGCCGTAAGATCTCGGATCGACGATCAGGATCGGATCAACTTAGACCGTAGGATCGATTACATATAATTCCCAAAGCCATCTGCACTGTAGGATGTGTCCCAAAGCAACGCGAGCCGTAGGATCTCGGACCGACGATCAGGATCAGATCAACCTGGACCGTAGGATCGCTTATATATAATCGAAAACAAACTCCCAAGCCATCTGGGCCGTAGGATACGTCCCAAAGCCATGTGAGTCGTAGGATCTCGGATCAACGGCCGGATTCAGGAGGACAAACATAAGAACATGTATATGTTATGATATTGAATATATATGCAATACTTTTATGCGTTAAAATCCATGCTAGTCTAAGAGAATACCATAAAATATCTATTTGCAAAGTTGTTTTCTTCATACTAGGTAGTGGCATTTTTGTGTCAAATGTAGCCCCTTTTGCGTCAAGATATCTATATATTTCTACTTCACGATGTCACTATTTTGACAATTGTTTTGTTGCAATCGCGAGATGTAAGTGTCACAATAGAAAATAGAGAATTGATGTGAAATTGTCGATATGTTTGGCACTATAAAATGACACAAATGTTTTATAAAAGGTGACAAAAAGCTATTACAAAATGTGGCACAGATGCATAACAAAATTTTTTTTTTTTAAGAACTGTGTCATCAATATATTAAAAGAATGGTAATGTTACAAAGCAAGTGAGGAGGAAGGAGAACTGCCCCAAAGAGACAGCGATACCTCGACACTCCACAACAAACTCACAGAAAAACTGCCACTCTACTGCTGTACAAATCGACCATCACCATCTACAACACCCAAGAAGTCCCGCCAAATGGCAAACTTCCGCTCTACTACTCCCGGGAACACCAGAAAGCTTTGAAATAGCTTGTACCTGAGTCGAGGAATCAGAGAGGCTGCAGGCTGCTGAATCCCCTGAAAGATCCACAACCACCGCCGCTTCCAAATCAGCCACACCAACCAAGCCACGCACAGATGCAAGGCTTGCTGCCGCAAGAGCGGCCAAGCACCAGGATACACATGAAGCAACAACTGCTGGCTAGTCAATCTCACCCGAGCGAGCCCTAACCCAATCGAGGCTGCACACGCAAGTGAGGGCATAAAACCAGACAATGCTCCACAGTCTCACGATGAAGGCCACAACAAGGGCAGAGAGGGCTCACACCCGGCCTAAACCGACTCACAAGGGCATTCACCACGAGCATGGCGGTGCACCACACGCCCACGAAGCACCCCTAACCGCCGGTGGGGAAGTGAGCTCCATGTCCACGCCCAAACCCCGGCGCCATCGAGAACCAGGAAGCTGCAGAGACCACTTGCACGAAGGGGCGGTGTGTCATGAATAGCCCGGCACCCGGTAAGAAGACAGCGCAAAGCAAGAAGACACAACATCCGGATGAACCTTCCAAACCTGCACCACCACATCATCCCGAGGGACTATAGGTATGTGTAGTGGGATACTCCCCGCCCGTGCTCCCAAATAGCGGAGTCCTGGCCCCGCCCCGGTGAAAGCGAGCTCGAAAAGAACTCCCACGAAGCTAGTGACCACCCCAATACCAATCCTCCAAGGTGAGCACAAAGAGCTTCGCCTCCAACGCTCCAAGGCGTCAGAGCATGCGATGGCGACCAAGGGCAAGTCTTGCGGGGGGTAAAGGAACCCACAAGAAAGGAGAAGAGTGGTGATAAAGCGAGGCATAATCTAATTTTGGAAGAGCACACGCACATGATCCCAAGCCCATAACACTCCTATGAGAAAAGGGGATGCATGTGGGAAAGGGAGACCATACAACGGTGCCGGGGCAACTCCCACATGCAGACGGCTTCAAACGCCACACAATGGCTAAGAGATCAGAATAACAACAAGCGCCCGCACCAGGAGAAGATGCTCCATCTTGCGAGAATGCTCCAAACAAACTTGGAGACCAACACCTTACTATGCAGCTAAATCCGAGAATGGCCAAGCCCCCATCCTCCCGGGCGGAGACACTTCCACCAAGCCACTTTAACAACCGCCCCTTCATCATCCCGCCCCATACAAAATTTCGAACAATCTTATCCAAAGCACGTATCTTACCCTCGGGAGCTAGCATCGCAGATGTCAGATACACATGAGTGCTACAAAGTCTTGACTTGGCAACAGTGATCCTACGCCATGGACAACTTGCTACCCTTCCACCAATTGAGGTGTTTACGCAACCCCCCGCAAAATCTCATCACATACCCTCCCCATGGAAACATCCCCTCCAAAGGGAATACCCAACGACTTAGTACACACATTACACGGAAGCACCTTCCAAGGGAATAGAGCCAAACAAGGGGGAGGTTGAGTCGGTGGGCCCATAATGCGGAGCATTTACCCCAATTCAGGAAGAATGCACGAGGCCAAGGAGAAAGTATCCAACAAACCCTTCACATTCGCAAATTCCTCTCTTACGCCACCAAGAAGAGGAAAGTGTCATCTCATGAACCGGTTAATAATCTGCTGGCTACCATCCCGCATCAGAAGCCCATCCACCACTCCCTCCTCCACTTGCGCCAAAAACAAGCGACAAAGTGCCTCCGCCACAATCGTAAACAAAAGCGGGCGCCAAAGGGCACCCACGCCGCGCACCCTACGCCCTAAGGAGAAAAAGGTGGAGGGTTCACCACGGCACACCACCGTAGTGGCGGCTTGACCTATGCGGCTTCATGGATTGTCTCCGTAAAGCGTGGACCCACGACCCAGCGCCAACATCATGGCAGACAAGAACTCCCAACGGACACTATCATAAGCTTTGGCAAAGTCAAGCTTAAGATAGGCAATGCCTTGCCCTGTTCTTCTGGCCCAATAAAGGCCCTCATAAGCTGCGGCAACATTAGTCAAAATGTTCCTCCCAGGGACAAACCCAGACTGCACCTTACTAATGGAAGAAGTCAACACCGGCTTCAACTTCTCTGCCAGGGCTTTTGCAATAATCTTATACACAGAGGACAACAAGGAGATAGGCCTCCAATCATTAATCGTAGAAGGCTGCTTAACCTTAGGAATCAAGGAAATGCATGCGGTATTCAAGATCCTATCCATTTGAGAAGACTGCAGCAACTCAAGGTACACCTGGTACACCGACTCACCAGCCCACTCCCAATAAGTCTGAAAGAACTCCACAGGGATGCCATCCAGCCCAGGACATTTATCCTTGGCCATGCACATACATGCCGCCGCTAAATCCTCTCTGGAGAGCTCTGCTCCATGCTCTCTCATTTGGTGAGCGAGAATAGATGGCTTAATGCCCCCAAAACAAGCTCCTGCATCTTACGCTTATAGGGAAGAGTTTTGTGCAAAAAACCCCGAGAAATGGGCATGCACATACCTCGCAAATCAGCGGGATCCTCCAAAGTCCGGCCATCGAGGGCAAAGCAAGGGGCGCCATAGATCTTCGTGATATCGCCATTACTAGCTGCTCACGAAGAACACCGAGCGAACTTGTGTCCCCCTCCTTCAACCGGTGGGGGCTGCCTTCACACGTGCCTCCGCACTTTAACCTGCTCGAGCAATAATGTCTGCTGCAACACTTGCATTCTCCCTAATGCCATCGAGAAGGTTGCTGAATCCTCTCAAACTCGATAGAGACCATGCAACTCACTGCGGCTCCTGCCGCACCACGGCGCCTACCAAAGACCTTGGCAAAAGCGCTTCACCCCGGCTAAAGGCGGTCACCATACCGGACATACCCGCCCGGAGATGAAAAGGTATCAAGCCACAACTCCGGCGGGCGAGAAATCCGCGATCGGCCCGAGGCCCAGGGTGTTCAAGCGGAACACCGCCCTAGAGGGCGAGAGGCAAGCTGCACCCCGATTGGACAAAACACGAGGGTAATGATCAGAAATGGGAGGTAGGCGAGAATGTTACTCCGGCGCAAAGAGGGCACACCATCCGGTCGCATCGGGAAGCATAACACCGGTCATGCCTAGCATACGCCCGGCCGCACCAATCTGCCTATTACAATAGGTGAAAGACAAGTCCCGGGGACCTCAACCAAGGCCAAATCCTGCAACAAGCGAGACCCTTTGGTCCCTCTCAAATCCATGCACAATCTGGTTTCCAGAACCAGAGCAATCCTCTACTCGCTCTACCATATTGAAGTCCCCTAACAACAACCAGCGACGCACCCAACCCACCAAGGGCTGCGAACTTATTCAGCTGTGGCCCATAAAGCACCCCGCTGAGAAGGCTGATTAGGGGCATAAACATTAACAATCCCCCACTCTTGCCCTCCCTCCAACCACTTAATGATTGCCCACCGACCAAACCTGTCTGCTGCAGAGTACGTGACCTGCACATCCATCCTCCAAGCAATAAGAGTACCCCCACTAGTCCGCCCAGAAGAAGAAGCAATAGAGGCAAATTGCCTACCAACCATATTCATGAGCCTAGACATATCACCCCTGTGACACTTATGCTCCTGAAAACAAAATTGACTCAAAACTTTAGAACTAACGATGGTATGCTAGACATAATTCTGCTTCTAGATTAGACTTTAAATATGCCACAATTTTTTCGCAATACATGACGCAATCATCATTGCAAAAGCTAACAAAAAAGCACCAAGAATTTGATACAAATATGTCACAAACATGATATTCCTATTGACACAACCATATTGACACAAGTTCTGATGAAATTGAATCAATTTGTGTCATTTTCAAGCTTCTGACACAAATTTGACAAACCTTAAAAGGTAATGACGCAGGGTTTGACGCAAAATCCCTATCCTCTTGTAGTGATATATTTTTTTTTGAATTTGATTGTTTACTTAGTATTGTATTTTATTGTATTGCTATTCTTCTTTTCAAATCTGAATCTTTTTTCCTATCAAATTACCTTACAGGAAAAGGAACTAGAAAGGCATTTAATCTCACAATTTTGGAAGGAGAGATGAAGAAGATGGGACGCCCAAAGAAGGACAAGAGGCAAGCTTCTCTAATTTCAGTTTTTAAAAAGGCCGTGGTGCCAAATTTGAATACTCCAATAGAGGGAGAGGAAGGCAATAATTCTGGAGCAGAGAATAAAAAAAAGAAGGTCACAAGTGAGAGAGAATTTAGAGATGAATGGCTTATTAAGCATCCATGGGTTTTTAGAAAGATTCTTGATGATGGTCGTCAAAGGATGTATTGCTCTCTATGCATCAAGCATTGAAAGTCGTATTTAATTAAAGTGGGACAAATCTTGAATTTTGGGACTCGGACTGAAAATGGGACTCACACACCATAAAAGAAATTTCTGAATTGATTGCTTGAATAGAATTACACATGACACACATAGAATTGGGTTACTTGTTTTCCTCATAAATTTTACAAACCACTAGTTGAGAAAGTTTTCAAACTTCTCAATATTATGTACCCTCATACAATGATATAGCATGGAGGTTGCTCATGGCCTTGTCCATCTCCCTTCTTGGGATCTTGTGTGTGTTGTCTTTTGCAATGTGAGAACTTGGATATGACCATACCACACACTCCACCAATTCCCTCCTTTGAGGGGTTGGCATGATTTGCCCTCCACTTCTTCTCCCGGCCGATCGGTGTATTGCTCCTTCAAGTTGCCCTTCTTGTGTCTCCCAATGGGCTCCCAATATTGAATTTGGAATCCGGGGCCTTAACTCCTCTCCATCGGGCATAGTGGTGGTTACATCAGAGAGTGCCACCCCTAACCATATTGGACAGTCCTCATCATCAGGCCTTACTAGCACAAAGTATCCTTCCTTGATGTCCTCAAAGGGATCCCACTCAGGAAGATCAAACCACTTCGGCTTTGAGGCCTTACTTCCCACAAACCACTTGGAACCCTTGTTGGGACCCAAGTGAGCATTCTTAGACGTGCTTGCACCTTGAGAACCCTCCCATCTTGACTCTGGCAACGTCTCTTAGCTCCCTCCCACATGGCTGTTCAGTTTCTAAGCATGTCACAACTTTCTCTCAGTACTTGATTAGGGAGTCCATTTGATTTTTCTTAAGAGTGGAGGTGTGCTTTCCATTTCGAACATCATCCCAGTGCGTTATGTAATCCTTGATGCCCTTCACCAGCTGGCTAGAGTCTTTGACTGTCTTGAAGGGAGGTAGTGGTTTTGGCTGCCCTTTAGGAATGAGAACTTCACCCAGCACCCCTTTGCCACAACTTCGATACCTTGTACGGGCATCCACAACTTGTCACCTGGTCTCCACTTATATTGCATGATTGGTATTCCATCCCTAACCCAAAACTTGAACTGAAGTGGCTTTGTGTGTCCTGTCAACTGGTCCTTACCATCTAGCAGGTATTCTTCTACAAATGATTTCCAATCTGCAACCTCATCCATCAAGAAAGCCATTGGGTTGGGGTCAATGCAGCTCTCAAACACATCCATTAGTTCAGGGAGAGGTCATTTTCTCTCTTGAGCTTGGTGGAGAAAGTTCAAAGAATCCATCTATATCATCATGTGTATATGCCCAACCATCATGAATCCCACTTTCACAACTTTGAATACTCCCCACCATTTGTCAAGTATGACATTGCCCCAAACATCCATCTATTCTTGTTTTCTTTCCAACGGTTGTCCAACCGAACACATAGCTCCTCAGGCGGTGATTTCTCAAGTAAGGGGAAATCATCCCAAGTCCTCCTTGATTCACTAGACACCTTGGATGTGAGCTTTTTTTATCCGCCTTTGATAACAAAGCGGTTGATCATCCATCAAAGCCTCAAAAATGGGGGTCTTTGAAGGGGAATACCTCCTCCCTTCTATCGATCCTTTCTCTAGTGTTCTCGGGCACTTGAAAATAGAGCTCACATGGAAGTTTGGATCATCTCTCCATAGATCAAGCACAAAATGACCATATGTTCCAGTTCCATGACCATGTGTTAATACACCCGCCGGACTTACTTTCATCGAAAAGCGTTTTGACAACGCTTGGGTAAAGGATCTAGCTTTGGCAAGAAAGTCTTGTGTTGGTCCATCTTATCATGAATTATACACAAAAATTTGTCCTTTTGCATTTCAGAAAATGTTCTCCCTTTGCCAATACAACTGTCTACATGATATTTGGTCCCTTTGGTGATCTGCAAATTGCTCCTAATTGCCATTCTTTCTTTCTCTATTGCGGTTGATGCAAGTGTATCCTTGAGTTGAATGCAAGTGTTGCACTTTGAGAATGGCATGTGTTGTAGGACACTCCGTCCCGAGAAGTGAGTGCTCCATAACTTGCTGAAATGTGATTGAGAAAGAGGCCTACCTCCGGTAGTTTCTAGGATGGAGTTGACCTCCTTAAGGCACTCCTTTTGGATATAGTGTTGTGGCAACACTCTTTGCACCACTACTTTGCGGTGCTCGTTCACCTTCGACTTGTGGGGCATAGATTGAGACATGTATCTCACAAAGCTCTCAAGGCTGCAATGGCCTTTAGAGTATTTGCTCTAGGTTTCAAAGTGAGTGCATTACCATGTTGGAACAAACTGTGCCATTTTCTAACCTGCTCGAAAGATCGTAAAATGAAGACTTGCTCACCCCAAGAATCCATCTCAATGCTCTCATACATACCTTCATGCCCCTCAATTGATATAGTAGCCGTCCTGTGTTTTCATCATAGCTGGAATTCCTACACAAGGAGTAAATGAAATTAATCCTATCTTTTTGAAGCTGTCCAATGTATTGGGACCTTATCTGCACGAGGTCATCCACATTTAATCTTGCCTTTGTGCAATCTAGGTTGCAACACTCTTGTCCCCTAATTGCCTCAGGGTTTTCTTTGGTTGGTGCCATACTTTCCATCCTTTCTAAATATTTGTCACTTCTAGGCCTCTTGGGCACCCTTGGCTGCCTTTTATGAAAGACTTAGCGTCTCTTCCTTGTGATCAAAGGATGCTCATCGACCACCAAATCTTCCACATGGCCTTGGGTGGGCCTTGGGGTGTGTAGTTTAGTAGGGCATTCTAGAGTATCACCATTCTTGTGTGTAATATATCTAATTGGCCATCTCAACTGAGCTTGGGACTCCAGCAGCCCCGAGCACACAATGCAATCACTAGAGCTTCCCTGGGACATGATTGTATCAACTTCGATAAGAAGCTTCACAATGCCAACTCCAAGATGTTCATCTCGACCTCTCATCATTCACACTATCAAATGGATCAACTGCAGCTATTATGCCCTCTGCAAATACCGTCTGGTTGCAAGGGTGCAACAAAAGGCAACCCATCTTCCTCCATTGGAGCCTAGGGCAATGGCCTCTGCTGGACTTCCCTGGCTCCATTTTACTCATCTCACATGCTCCCTGAATGAAAAAGCTCACATTAAAACCATATAGCCCCAAACACCACAAATATGACCATATGAACCATATAAAACCATACAAACATATTAAATATAACCATATTAAATCATACAACCATATTAACTAAAATCATATAACCATATTAAAGCATACAACCATACTCATTCTAAACCATATGTAAACATTGTAACCATATATAACCATTGAAACTATTCAACCATTGAAACCTTATTAAATACATAAGATAACATATATAAACATATAACCTAACCTTTCATATCTTGTCATGGCCACGTGGCGCCATGTCAGCAATCCGCACTGCCACGTCATGGAGGGCATGGCCCACACGTGACAGAAGTTTATTATTGCACTTTTACGAGGTTCGAGGGTGCAGCCAGAATTAACTGCACCCTCTTCCTCTCCCCCCCGACCATTCTTCCTCCCCTGTTTTCTCTGATCACTCTTCGAGCTCTGTGTTTTCCTTAAGCGCCCGCTTTTCCGATCAGGCGATCGATCGAACCGAGCGATTCCAAGGCCATCTTATGACAAAGCAGTTTGGTCGGATCGGGGCGCTTCCGGCCGCCGGAAGTTCTCGCATTCATTCATTGTTCGGCGGGCGTTACCGCTTTGAGAAGAAAATGAGGCCCTTTTAGTCTTTGCTTTTTAGTTTTACGTGCATTTTTACTTATATTACGTTGTTAGAGGCTCTTATTAATCCCCGATACAATTTCTGACCCGACAAATCCTTATTCACGCTTTTGCGAACGATTATACCCACATGGAGGCGAACACGGAAGCCTCCTCCTCATCCGACAAATCTTCCGGTATGTTTTTGTAATATCATACCCTTTTTAATCTCATTTCTCTCAGATCTTTGTTCTCCTTTGTTCTCTGTTTTCTCATTAATCTCACTAATCTCTCGTTATCTGTTTTTCCCTTTCTATTGTTTTTCGTTTTTGTTATCTTTTTCTTGCTTGTGGTTGAATTGAATACATTGTATGCGAGGCACAAGTGAGAATAGTGGTTAGAGTAGTAGCAAGCAACCGAGATAGAAATCATCGAGACCGGTGTTAGGAAGTAAGATATTGCGAGCATTAACGTAACATAACTAGGAATGTCTTTCTCCCGGCAAGAACTAAGAATAGGAATTGCTTCACATAATCTCCATTTCTAACTCACAGCAAATCCCGCTGCGGGGAGACACATGCGAAGGGAGTGGCGAGTTGAGAATACTTCAGCTTGCTAGCAGTCGAGTGTACACTCCCTCTTTCGACTTCGCTTGAGTCGAGTGTACACTACGAATTTGTTGGCGATTGAGGGATTCTCGACTTCATGACCAGATTGCACTGACTACCCAATGTCTTCACATTCTTTAGAACCTAGCTGCAGCCTTCTCGACTTCGTGAATCGGAATGTGATACCCGCCAATGGCCTTTTTTGCGGTCGCGGTGCCTCCACCCGATCGAGCCACTCTCCTTGAACCATGCTCATCGAATATTGCTAAGAAGGACCGGCTCCGGCGGGTGGAGGCCTCGGCGACTAACCCACGAAGGTCTTTGGCTGCTTTTCGACTTCGTGTGTGAGCCGGCGAGGCTCTAGTGCACTCTAGAGCTGGCTGCGAGGCAGTCTTAACCACTCTCCTTCTATCTTCCCTCGGACATTGCGAAGGAAGTGGTTTTCCTTTCTGCCTGGGGCCAACTCTTAGCAACCCAATTCTCACGTGTGTGGTGTGCGGTGGCCTCTACCCAATCAAAGGCCGTCTCCTTGAACCATCTTCGGGTGAATATTGCGAAGGGGATGGGCTCACGATTGGAGTGGAACCTCGGCGTAATATCCCGAAGGTGCTGGCGCTTTTCGACTCGTGAGTCGAAAGAAAGCGCTCTAATACACTCTAGAGCTGGCTGCGGTGGTCTTAACAACTCCTTCTATCTTCCTCGGACATTGCGAAGGGAAGTTGTTTTATTTGTCTGCCGGGCCAACTCCCAGCAACCACGGGGAAACCCGCGGCACTCCATGTGTACCATCGGGAGTTCACCGATGGCTAAGGCATTCTCGACTTGCGAGTGAGAATGTAGACAAACCAATAGTCGCATTCTCGACTCGCTAGTCGAGAATCCTCTAACCGGACCAATTCTCCCGTGTGTGGTCGCGTGTGGCCTCTACCGGTCGAGCCACTCTCCTTGAACCATCTTCGGCGAATATCGCGAAGGGGAGGGGCTGACTTTGGGTGGAGGCCTGCGCAACTAACCACGAGGGGAAACCATAGAGCTTGTTGTGCGCATTCTCGCCTCATGAAGTGGGAATGCCTTAACCAACCGGCACTCGTGTGTACTAAGCGGAGTTACGGATGGCCAAGACATTCTCGACTTTTGAAATTAGAGAATGTAGACAGGCGACCAATAGTCGCATTCTCGACTTCGCAAGTCGAGAATCCCTTAACCGACCAATTCTCACGTGTATGGTAGCGAGTGGCCTCGACCCGGTCGAGTCACTCTCCTTGAACCATCTTCCTCGAATCTTTGCGAAGGGAGGGCTCGGTTGGGTGTGGAGGCCTCTACAACTAACCACGGGGAAACCCGCGAGAGAGGAAGCCAAGGCTTGCATTCTCTACAACTCTTGCACTTTGTATTCTCTGTTTTTAGTCCCAAGTGCCTCTAGCATGCGAGCCACTCTCCTTGAACCATCTTCCTCGATTGCGAAGAGGAGTGGTTGGGACTGGGTGGAAACCCCTCCGACTAACTACAAGAGGATGCATATGAACCCGCATCTCCGGGCCTTAGACCTAGCCTGATCTATGTACAACATTCCAAGAAAACACTCCATAAAAAGACACCTAAAAGCGGAATCGTTCTTTAACCCCGATCCATTGTTTCCTTGCCGAGCATCTCTCAACCCCAGAGTAAATCATCTCTCGAAGCTGAAAAATCTTTGGACAAGGAAAGCGATGAATCCGTCGAGCTTATCGGCGGTTCCATTATTTAAACACGAGCGGCATGTTCTACAAGCGAAATAACATAGGCATCTCGAAACTCACCTCTTCACGCGGTAATTCCTTGGGCCCATTGTATCCACGAATCCCGAGCCTCACCTAGAGTCTTTGCTTCTTACGCCGGTCTCAACAAGAGTGTATTCGCATCTAATACTTGTATCATCTGCGATTCTCGCGTATCCCCATTCCATGGCGCAAGCGATTGTAGAGTTCGGGTGTGCCGGCGGCTCCTCTCGCTTCCTACCTTAGCTCCGTGCTCATCGATCAAATCAACTGCTTGCAATAGGGACGCGGTCAGGAAAAACACACATATATATGCATTAGCGACTTTAGCGTCGGCGCCATTCCGTAAGTAAACTCGTCGATGCTCCCCTCGAACTTCGAGGTCGCCAATGCCGCAGATGAAGATAAACTACGCTCCGCTCACTTAGTCCCTTGATGTGATTAAATTTGAAATAGTGTTTGGGCGGGCTAAAAGCCGACCGTCTTTGTACCTTTAGCCCGTTTTTTATAAATGATTGCATGTCCTTAAATTCAAACTAAAGAACACGCCAGGTCTTTTTTACATGCAGTCCTAAAACTCACAGCGCCCGGAGGAAACTTAATTCTGAGAGGGTCCGATCAGGAAGAAGATGAGGGGGCATACTGGACATGGCGACTCCGTCCAAGAAGCTTGGAGGCGGAGGGGGATGCTTCTACCGGCGGCAGCAAGAAGAAGAAGACAAACACCCGGGTGAGCTCGAGGTTTTTCTTTTGTCGGAATACCTTAACCGATCCATCCTTTCTTCTTGCAAAGCATTCACCTCGGACTCACTTTGGTGATCACCGGGGCGAACTCTATTCTTCGTCATCGAGGGATGGAGACGAGCTTCTTGAAACAAAGCAGCCAGATTCTTGGTGGTGTGTCGAGGTATCGACAAGTGTGAAGGAGAAAGATCTGTTTCTACACCAAAGGGACAAGAAGAGCTCGGGAGACAAGTACAAGAAAATGGGTGTTGTGCTCTCCGTCTCTCGCGCTTGATTCGAAGCATTTAACACTACATGTCGAGGGGCGCGAGGAAGAGTAAGTTCTATCACACCAAAAATTAGCAGTTTCAAATTATTCTCACTCTTCCATGAGCAAGGCTAAGGGCACGAGAAAAAAGGCGGGCGCCTTTAAATTGTCGAGAACCTTGGGTGGAAGGATCCGGAAGGGATGAAGGAGGCGGAACCCTAACATCCGGGGAGCTTGGTATGGAGATTTCGAGTCGAGGGGAAAAAGCATTCAATACGGGGAGCTTCACTTCTCTTGTCTTTGAAGACTCTACAACACTCTGATGGGGAATGAAGTTGTGGTTCATACACAAAAAAGTCCACCAAAAAACAAAGATGGGGAAGATGACACCACACGGGAGGAATCAGATGACGAAGGAGACGAAGATATGGTCGACTCCCCAATAATGGATCCAGATGATCGATCAGGATTTCACAGAGAGGGGCCACGAAAATGGAGCGCCGGCTGGCTCGGTATTATCCGTTGGGAATATCACACAATTTCGCCTTTGGACATTAGACGGTGAAGGTTTGCACGGAGATGCCGTCTTGTTCAACCACGTGGAATTTAATCCGGCACACATGCTTTGGAGATTCTCGAAACGATGGTGCGACATCCCATTGCAGATCCAATGCCTGCGGATGTCATACCTTTAGCAGATCGACGGTGAGTTGTTCACCGGAAGTCCGAGGGAAGATCTCAAGGGAAAAGACGTCCGGTTCGGGTTGTAGACGGGCCAGCATTCAAAGGAGGGCGCAAGTATTGTGGACGGAGAAGGAGGTGCCGCAAGGATCAAGGATAGATATGCCAAGCTTAGAGTGCAGAGTTCTTTTCGGGGAGATGCCAAGAACCGAATCGCCAAAGATTAGCCAACGCCAAGAACACAACAGCGGCGAAGTGCCGCCTACGTGAAGGTAAATAACTCTCTCGATTTCCATTCTCGACGACAGTCGAGAAAGCCCTACCATCCTAACATTTGCCGATTATCAGGGGTTTCTCGACTTGCAGTCGAAAGCCGTGGTAACACCAAAATCAAAGGATTGAGAGTTTTCGACTCGTCGAGAAAAATCCAGAGAAGTAAAAGAAAATTAGACATTCAATGGGACTTTCGACTGAAGTCGAAAGCCATACCATCCTAACAAGTTTTCCGATTATCGGGGTTTCTCGCGCGAGTCGAAAGCCAGTGGTAACACGAAAAATCAAAGGATGCGAGCTTTCTCGACTCGCGAGTAGAGAAAACCCGGATAAGTAAAAAAAGAAAATTAGGCGTTCAAGGGACTTTTCGACTCATGAAGTCGAGAAAACCCGGGCTACTATTCTTTGTTTATTAGGGTGTTTGTAGATACTTTCATGCTCGACATTGGTACATTGTGAATGCAGCCCTTATCCCCGACCAGATCATACACGCCAGGCAACAAAGTGGAAAGCATTGGGTTGTCCTCGGCGTCCTAAAGGAAACAGGGCTCCCTCGGATAAGTGGAAGACCTTTGAGAAACTATGCGGATATGTTCTGGCTTTGGAGGGACAGGAAGATGATGAGGGAGAGGAAGAAGAGGAGAAGAAGAAGAGAACACCAAGGAAAGGGAGGGGAGTCTCTTAGACCAATATGACCTCATTCTTAGCACCGAGGCGGTGCGGGGAGAAATGGGTGAGATATGGGCTCAATGGACAAGAGGCAAGTGAAGGACAGCAATGGAGAATTTCCAAGCAGGCCGGACCCCAAGTTGTTTGACAAGCGGTTCATGAAGAGGATCTGAGGGCCTCACGGACAAAAGAAACGCTTGACCTACAAGGCAAAATCTTGGATGGAACAATCCTACTAAGGAAGACCGGGGAGTTCTAAAATGCGGGATTTAAAAGGATTATGCCACGGTCCTAAAGCGGCGGCGTGCGTTAGAAGAAGGCATCACGGAGTTCTGCAACGTTGCATCTAATGAATACCATGATTTTGATTATTACAAGGAAAAGGCTGCCCTTGATGAGGAAGACATGAAGGAATTGAACCGTCTATGTCAACCCTACATCAACACCAAGCTGAAGCGTAACGTCAAAACCCTTCCTTTCCCTGAACGTGCTATGGCAATTCTGAAGAGGAAGCTTGGATTCGGGGTGGTCCCATTTAAGGCAGACGATAGCTCCCCTCCATTTCTGGTAACTTTGGGACACAAGGGATTTGGTGGTCTAGAACTGGCACCTGGACCCGTGGCACTATTTGCCATCAATATGACCCCACCCTTTTTTATGACAAAGCTGACATAGAGCAGTGGTACAAGACGTGTCTGGACATGACCGACCTGGATACTTTCAGTTTCCTTGTCTTTTGCATGTCGGGCAATCGGACACAAATTGTCTCCCAATGGGCAGCTGATATTAACTTCACCAACAAGATCATGCACTCCATATACGAACTTGATCATGAGTGCAGACTTGGCTTGCCGAAGGCATCAAGCTTTGCAAACATAGTTTTGGTTTTGATTTCAAGATCGGCGGTAGACCTGGATAAGTGGTGGTCTAGCGAACATCATTATCTCGACAAGTTCATGATCTCTCAAGAGCAGATGGAACCCTGGAAGGGGGGCAGATTTATGGAGGATGTTCCATCGATGGACAAGGTCAGCAAAGATGGTGCGACCGGTTCTATACATAGAATTCCTATCCGCCAAGAGTTATCAAGTACTTCATTACCCGGCTTGGTCGAGGAAGATCAAATTGTATCGAAAGTGGTACATGAATGGCCTATTCTCTCGAGGGGGCTATCTTTGTTTGGAATGAAACCTATATCCGTGGTTGGAAATAAGGACATGGTTGAAACCATTCAGTCATGCCTGGATCTGCTTCATGAGCATTTCAAGGGGAGGAAGACAAATGGAAGCAGTAAAGATGACGAGGACGAGGGAGACAAAGCTGACGGAGACGAGATTGTCGAAGATTTGGACCAGAATGCTGCCGAACACATTCTTGAAAACCTGAGATTGAGGTGAGTTTACTTTGCTCTATCGGTATTTCTCGACTCGCGAGTCGAGAAAACTCGTTTCCTTTCAATACCTTTTCTTTTCATTCTCGACTCGCGAGTCGAGAAAACTTGTTTCCTTTCTGACAGATGTCATCATTTCAGGGAATTCCATGTCAACGACTACGGATCATTGTCATTGGATAGCAGCGGTTCACGTCGCGAGGAGGAGAATGCACTTCCCAAAGACAATCCAGAGCAAGACACTGCTAACAGCCAGAAAGTACCTGAGAAGATAATGATCCCGCATTTGGATCCCGATGAACCGGAAATATGGTCGAGCCAAACTCCAAGCGGGATCCGGTGGTCCCACCAAGCTTGTAATATTTGACGTCAATGGAGTATTAGCTGCGGTATTCCACGATAAAGACGCCCCGAGATTAACACCTCGCAGATCCCAACCAAAAGCAGCATAAAATAGTGTATCCGAGGCCTAGAGCTAAGGAAATTGTTGAATGGTGCCTGGAACGGGGATTCGAAGTGGGCATATGGTCTTGTATGGCAAAGAAAAATATTGTCAATGTTCTTGGTGTTCTCGGCATTTCAGTTTTGAAGTTCAAGTTCGTTTGGGGAAACGAAAAGGGTCGAGCATGTGTGGGACCTCGATCCACCATCACAAAGGGGAAGCCTATAATGGTGAAAAGGTTGGACCGGGGTTTATGAGCAATTCCGGGACTATGGCAAACACAACACGCTGATCATAGACGACTCCGCCTACAAGTGCTATCATAACGCGCAAAATACAATCATTGCTAAGCCATATCGACTGAAGAATATGAGGCGGATAGGTGGTTGTCCTTCGGACTCTGTCTGTCTTGGCGGAATCCCTCTTTGCCATTCTTGTCGCCGATGTGCTTACGAACTATCCGAGCCTCACGGAACCCGATCCAGAGAGCAAGGCGATCATGAAAGCTATGGACGACAAATACTTTGGTGAACAAGAAGAGTGACCCCTGCTTTCAGATAGTCAAATTGTGTGAATATTGTAAACGAACGTGAACACATGTATTGAACATTTTGTAATGAATATACTTGTATATTGAGTTTTCGATGCCTTTCTCGACTCACGAGTCGAGAAAGGCATGCTTGTCCTGTTGATGAGACCATTTGTATGTTTCATTGTGTGACTGGATGCAGGCATGATCTATTATGATAATGCTTGTACATTGCGTTTCCTAGGCCTTTCTCAACTCGTGGGTCGAGAAAGGCATGCTGGTTGTCTCGTTGACGAACCATTTGTATGCTTCCGTGTGTGATTGGATGCATGGATAAAAGCATGGATATTTCTTTGGATCAACACCTTATCGTGTACTTCACATTCTTGAAAGATGGAGGTAAGGGATTGCCCGTTACTAAATTTTTGAAGTTGTTGAATGTGAGTAGTGGAGGTGCAAATAATATGTATGTTGCATTGAAATGTCTTTTGGAAGGACTAGGTTTTGATTTGCAAAAGATGGTTGGTTTTGGATCCGATGGGGAAAGTGCTATGGTTGGCTCACAAACTGGAGTAGCAACGAGATTTAAGATGGAAATACCACATCTTTTGAGTGTTCATTGTATAGCACATAGAGAGGCTTTAGCCATGGCTGATGCATATGAATCTATTCCAGAATTTAAGACACTAGATAAGTTGGCTAAAAAGGCCACAAGTTGGGTGGGAAGATCATTTAAAAGGCATTCTTTCCTTCAAGATATTGTCAGGTGTTTTCAAAAGAAGAAATTGAATTTGCTTCAAATGCATGAAGTGCGTTGGTTGTCTAGAGGAGATGTCATGAAAAGAGTTGTGAGGCTCATGGGTCCAATTTTGGAAGTTTGGAGACTAGATGAGAAGGAAATGTATGGTTACTTTACACACTATGGCGTGCAATTTTTCTTTCATATGCTAGCAGATGTTCTTCCTTCAATGAATGAGATAAGCAAGAAATTTCAGTTTGATCACGTTGACATTACCTCAATTGGAAACGTGATAAGTACAGTTGTAGATACTTTCCAAATGCAATATTTGGTGGGAGAATTTGGACAAGGTGCACCACATATAACATCATTCTTGCAAGCTACGAAGGAGCATGGATGTGTTCAATTTACGGATAATCAAGGTATGATACATGTTCATGCTTTACATTTTGGTCTCATGCATAAAAAGGACACACATTGTATGCTGAATTCTAAGGAAGCTTGCATTGCATTGGGGAAGAGATACATAACGCTTATGATTGACTCATTGAAGAAAAGGTTTGATGATATGGGTTTTTTTTATGGTGCAAAGTTGTTTAGCCCAAGGGATTATCCTCGTGATGTAAAGTCTCTTCATGCTAAAGCATCCCAATGGTTACATCGCTTGGTCAACAAATTTGGTAGTGGTCTAAATCCCTTGGTTGATGCACATAGTTGCAAAGGAGAGCTAGTAAATTTTATTGTCAAAATGTAGAAGGTGTGTCAAAATAGAAAATGATTGATTCTTAAGAACGATGTTGTGATGAAGATATGTGGTTTGTAGCTCACCCACAATTAGCCAAGTTGTGGCAAATTATACTAGTGCTTCCTAGTAGTACGGCCATTTGTGAAAGAGGTTTTTCAAAGCAAAACTACATAAAAGATGATGATCGCTCTCGTCTTGACTTGAAGATGCTAGATGAGCTCATGTTTTTATCATTGACGGGACCAGAAGAGGAGAAGCTTGATGTTGATGGCGCTTTTAATCTTTGGCGTGAGAAGAAGAATCGAAGAATGCTTGATTGAAATGAGCATTAATGTTGTACTTATTTCTGAAAATTGACTATAATCATATGACTTTTATATATTTAACTTAACTCTTATGTTTTAAATTCTTATGAATTGAATGATTTGCTGGAATTTAACGATGTTAATACAATGTTTATGCGTTAAATATTGCGAGTGCTTTTTTATGTTTAAGTATTTTAAGGAGAAAAAAATTAAGTCCGCGCATTGTTACTTTTACACTAACAATGCACATGAAAGTCTAATTTATATTATGCCTTGCAATTTGAAAGTCCACTTTTTAAAGTGACCTTCAAAAAAAAGTCAGGGCAGCCCATCAATTTCCAACCCTGATATGAATATGAATGGAATGAAATCAGGGATCATTATTATATTATCGCTTAACGTAAATCATGGAATAGTAGGCAATTAATATTGCCAACCAAAATTCCCTCTTCTAAAATTCTGAGACTGAACTGAATCCGATTCTTGAATTGAAGTATTGTTACGAAATTGAGCATGAAGAAGCCCTTTTCTTTCTCTGATCTGGCCGATTATGAGATGATGTTGGCCGATTATGTATTTTCCTGCTCCAACAGCCTTCGATTTCCAAGATTGTGACCAATCCAAGTTCAAAGGTAAGAATTTTTTGCAGCTCAAAGCATGAGATTGAGATGGATCAATGGGTTGTGCTAAAAATCTCTTATTCCATACAGAATGGTAGAAAGCGGATGCCCAGGCAAAATCGTAGCAATTTGAATGCCCAGGCACTGAGGCAGGAAGAGCAACTTCGGACTCCGGCATCATTCTATAAGCTCATTCTTCCATTTGTTATCAGCTGAAACAGATGGTTGCTTATCTAGAAATTGTCAATTTTAAACACGCTATTGTAGACTGCCCCGATGTTTGTAGTAGTTCCCTGCATGTATTGTAGTTGTATGCCGGTGCATTGCCCGGTCGACCAATGAAATGATATGACATTTGCAAAATTACAATAGAAGCAAAGTTTAATGAATCGGAATTTCTACGGTTGGATCATTTGTTTAATTGCAGAGATAGAAAAGACTGTTAACTATCCGAAAAAGCCCATATATGTCGATTTGCCCATGGATGCCAGTCATGCCATATTCCTGCCATGGCATAATGCTAAAATCTCTAAGGCTTGCTAGAAATGCATTGGGCAACTGCAGAATAGCTCCAGTGATCCAATTGAATCTGATATCAACAATTCTTTTAAGCCTATTTAACTGTAACAGTAGTCAGGATATATTTTTTTTGAATTTGATTGTTTACTTAGTATTGTATTTTATTGTATTGCTATTCTTCTTTTCAAATCTGAATCTTTTTTCCTATCAAATTACCTTACCGGAAAAGGAACTAGAAAGGCATTTAATCTCACAATTTTGGAAGGAGAGATGAAGAAGATGGGACGCCCAAAGAAGGACAAGAGGCAAGCTTCTCTAATTTCAGTTTTTAAAAAGGCCGTGGTGCCAAATTTGAATACCCCAATAGAGGGAGAGGAAGGCAATAATTCTGGAGCAGAGATAAAAAAAAAGAAGGTCACAAGTGAGAGAGAATTTAGAGATGAATGGCTTATTAAGCATCCATGGGTTTTTAGAAAGATTCTTGATGATGGTCGTCAAAGGATGTATTGCTCGCTATGCATCAAGCATTGCAAGTTAATGCGTTTTCTAAACAAGAAAGCACTAACATTCAGTTAAAGCATTGGATGTGCATGCAATGTCACAAGATCATAGAGTTGCCGTAAGTAAGGAGAGGAAGAAAGTTGTTCCACTAGAAGTGCATATCAATCGTATGTTGGATGCAGAGGCAGAAAGGGTGAAGTGCGTGATGAGAATTATGTATTTTACAGCTAAGAATGACTTGTCCATGAATTTCTACTCAACATTATGTGCCCATCATCGCTTCTTGGAAACTCCAGGTATGCCTATTAGTGATGATTACTCCTCCTATACAAATCCCAATTCTGATCGCGAGTTCTTAGATGCTTTCTACTCTATTTACTTTGAAGCTCTTCGGCAGGATGTGCTTAGAAGTCCATATTATTCTATTCTCATTGATAAAAGCATGGATATTTCTTTGGATCAACACCTTATCGTGTACTTCACATTCTTAAAAGATGGAGGTAAGGGATTGCCCGTTACTAAATTTTTGAAGTTGTTGAATGTGAGTAGTGGAGGTGCAAATAATATGTATGTTGCATTGAAATGTCTTTTGGAAGGACTAGGTTTTGATTTGCAAAAGATGGTTGGTTTTGGATCCGATGGGGAAAGTGCTATGGTTGGCTCACAAACTGGAGTAGCAACGAGATTTAAGATGGAAATACCACATCTTTTGAGTGTTCATTGTATAGCACATAGAGAGGCTTTAGCCATGACTGATGCATATGAATCTATTCCAGAATTTAAGACACTAGATAAGTTGGCTAAAAAGGCCACAAGTTAGGTGGGAAGATCATCTAAAAGGCATTCTTTCCTTCAAGATATTGTCAGGTGTTTTCAAAAGAAGAAATTGAATTTGCTTCAAATGCATGAAGTGCGTTGGTTGTCTAGAGGAGATGTCATGAAAAGAGTTGTGAGGCTCATGGGTCCAATTTTGGAAGTTTGGAGACTAGATGAGAAGGAAATGTATGGTTACTTTACACACTATGGCGTGCAATTTTTCTTTCATATGCTAGCAGATGTTCTTCCTTCAATGAATGAGATAAGCAAGAAATTTCAGTTTGATCACGTTGACATTACCTCAATTGGAAACGTGATAAGTACAGTTATAGATACTTTCCAAATGCAATATTTGGTGGGAGAATTTGGACAAGGTGCACCACATATAACATCATTCTTGCAAGCTACAAAGGAGCATGGATGTGTTCAATTTACGGATAACCAAGGTATGATACATGTTCATGCTTTACATTTTGGTCTCATGCATAAAAAGGACACACATTGTATGCTGAATTCTAAGGAAGCTTGCATTGCATTGGGGAAGAGATACATAACGCTTATGATTGATTCATTGAAGAAAAGGTTTCATGATATGGATATTTTTTATGGTGCAAAGTTGTTTAGCCCAAGGGATTATCCTCGTGATGTAAAGTCTCTTCATGCTAAAGCATCCCAATGGTTACGTCGCTTGGTCAACAAATTTGGTAGTGGTCTAAATCCCTTGGTTGATGCACATAGTTGCAAAGGAGAGCTAGTAAATTTTATTGTCAAAATGGAGGTGTGTCAAAAATAGAAAATGATTGATTCTTGGGAATGATGTTGTGATGAAGATATGTGGTTTGTAGCTCACCCACAATTGGCCAAGTTGTGGCAAATTATACTAGTGCTTCCTAGTAGTATGGCCATTTGTGAAAGAGGTTTTTCAAAGCAAAACTACATAAAAGGTGATGATCGCTCTCGTCTTGACTTGAAGATGCTAGATGAGCTCATGTTTTTATCATTGACGGGACCAGAAGAAGAGAAGCTTGATGTTGATGGCACTTTTAATCTTTGGCGTGAGAAGAAGAATCGAAGAATGCTTGATTTAAATGAGCATTAATGTTGTACTTATTTCTGAAAATTGACTAGGGTATGGTCGCCATGTTTCGCGCACGTAAGAGGCAAACTAAAAAATGAAGGCACGGTCAAAGTCAAAATTGGTTAAAAATACATTTTTTAGATACCTAATGTGTTTGCGTTTCCAATAAAAAAAAAAATCGTCTGATTCTGACATGTCTACAAAAAGTTAGAGTAGACGGAAGAGGAGGGGGTCTAATGGCCCCCTCCATGAGGCGGGTCCCCTTCCTAGCGTGCAGGGGATTTCCATCCACTTCTTCGAGGTTTTTCAAGAGATTTAAGAGGCAAACACGGGAGATATCTACATCATTAGAAAGCCCCTTCAAATAGCTTTCAAATGCACGTATCCATGTGCCAAACAGAGATGTGAAAGAGAAGTTATGACACTTTTAGTGAGGACCCATAAATCGTGGGGGATGGGCGTGGTGGATGGGCCCTGTTATCATAACATCAAATCTTAGCCATTGATCTTTTATTTTAACGGCCTGCAACGTATGTCCAAAGGGAGGGGGGTGCGCGATGACGGGTATATGCGCGAAGGAAGGCGACCATACCCTATAATCATATGACTTTTATATATTTAACTTAACTCTTATATTTTAAATTCTTATGAATTAAATGATTTGTTAGAATTTAACGATGTTAATACAATGTTTATGCGTTAAATATTGCGAGTGCTTTTCTATGTTTAAGTATTTTAAGGAGAAAAAAAAATTAAGTCCACGCATTGTTACTTTTACACTAACAGTGCACATGAAAGTCTAATTTATATTATGCCTTGCAATTTGAAAGTCCACTTTTTAGAGTGACCTTCAAAAAAGTCAAGGCAGCCTTCAATTTCTAACCCTGCATGTGGGGTTTTTTGCACCTATGCTTGGCATATCAGACATAGGGGCATTTTGACAATTTAAAGAAATATTAGTCATTCTGATGATTTAAACAATATACAAGGGCATTTTTATAAATAAAGATTTCCTCCGACTTGTATGCAATTTTTCCTTACCAAAGCTTCCTTTGACCATTAGCCCCATGATTCCGAAAAAAAGACAATCCAAAAGCTTATAATCGCTTTCCAGTTTACCTTATGCATCAGCTCATGCTAAAGCACATTATGCGTCACAAAGAGTTGATCATGAACTAGTATACCACTTAAATCCTCAGAATCAATGCAATGGCTAACATAAATAAACGAGAGACAATGTAAAAACATAGATATATTTCCAAAATTTGGTAATGACATATACACAAGGATTCTAGGAATGCATGCTCAAATGGATGCCCTTAGAATATTTCCTCTACCTTTACGATTCCTTATAACTTGTAAGCAAACTAAGACAGAAACAAAAACCAGCGGTTTTTGTCCTCTGTTTCAGATCATCAATGCGTTATTTTGTACACAGGTTACCTTGAGATAGTGGTATACACCAGATAGCCGAAGCAGTTATCTGTTAAGCAGGTTACAACGAATTCTGGGCTATGGCCTGGCAAAGCTCCTCCTCGTTGAACAAAACTCTGTGAGAAGCTCCAGAACGAAATGAAGTTTGCCTTGCAAGTATATGAGTAGGCAAAGCTGCAGCTGCCGCTGCAGCAGGCCTCCTTGGTGGCCTGAACAAAGTGGCAGCAATTTGGCGCATTTCTGCTGCAGAGATTCTTGGCTTGTTATGCTTTGGTGCATGAATTGGAGCATTGGGTGGGGCTGGCATTCTTGAAACTGGATTTCCTAGTCCAAATTCACTGCATAAAGGAATGTCAAGCAATCAGATATTTCTGGTAGAACTATATGACAAAAAACAAGAATCTGAAAAAGATAAACACAAATGAACAGTTTACTTTTACAACAGTTTAGACAAAGCAAAACAAGTTCTTCAAAAAATAAAAAGTTTAGATTTACAACAATGGCAGTATGCCACACTGACCTGGTAGAGGAAAGTCTTGCCAATGGCAAGCTATCGGGAACACGGTAGTCTTTGCCTGGAGTTGTAAAATCGAAGTGACTTTGTCTTGCAATCAAAACCTGGACAGAACAATAAATCAGACTTTCAAAATTTCTTAAATATAAGTGGGGAGCGGCAAGTCCAATGTGTGTATAACTATTGAAGATAAGAGCATTACCGCCTGACGAAGAGCTCTGCTGACAAAAAACAGCGGCTTCAATTCATTGTGATGCAAACGGCAAACTATACGAACCTGCAAGATATTACAAAAAACCATCAAAAACCTTGATTCAAACGAGAAGATTCTATATCTTGAAGACCAAAATCTTCCTTCACAAAAAACATAAGCACCAAAGAAATAATGCTTACAATTAACTCCATGGGCAATGCTTCAAGCAAGCACTCGCCATTTGATACCCTTTCTTCTGCAATGGATGTGGGTGCCTCTGGCATGGTAGTAGATTCTTGTAATGGAGCCTCTGCCGCAGCAGAAGCTTGCAAATTAATGGCAGAGGATAGCTTTGGAGCTTGTAGTTTTTTCCTCTGCAGACATGCAGGGCCTCTGCTTTTTGGGCCACAACCCGGTACCCTGATATCATTTGTAGCCCCTTGTTCTTCCCGACCTTCGGCCCCTTCGTCGCTAAGAGCCGCTGGATCGATTCCGGCAGCCCTTTTCTTTCCTATGCTAGTGCCTAAAGAAGCACGCACATTTCTCTGTGCATCTCGGATTTGAGCTAACGCGCCTGGCTTTAGATAATACGACATACTTCTGCTTTTTTTGTACTCCTGATTCTTCTTTGATTTCTGAGCGCTTCTTGATATCTTTCTGATCCTTTTCGTTTGTGCTACTTCTGTACCTATTAGCTGCTCTGTTAGCTTGCTGAAATTAAATATCATAGAACAGGGGCAATCTGCCGGATCTACCTTCCTTCCATTTACCCCTTTTGCTAAAAGGGCCTCTAAATCATTTTCGTTAAGCTCCTGTAATGGCCGAGCTACATTCTTCTTCTCTTTTATGCTTTTCGGCCTTATTTCTTCCGGATTGCACATCATAAGACGCATTTCTATACTACTTCTTGAGCCTAAAGATAAAACCTTCAATTTCTGATGCTTGCTCAGACAGATGTACGAATTCTTACTGCGGCCAAAGTATTCAATCCAAAATTTTCTGATCCGGCAACTTCTGCGCAGGTTTAATCTCACAATTTAAGAATAACTAAGCAAGGATAGGAACTACCAACCGTTTGGCCGAACTTCCGAGCCTAGGAACCGCGCTAAACTCTTGAAAAAACTGCTCGCAACAAACACAAAACCGAAAATCCGGTATCCGAAAAGCTTTTAAACCTGTTAGGCCCAACAAGAACCCGAATGATTTGATGCGGCGCCGCTTTCTAACGATAAGAGCGAAAGAAGAAGGTACTTAGCCATCGATCTTGAGCAAGAATATGGGGATCAACTACCGGACCAAAACGGGCGGCAGAAAAGGGGGAAAAACTTCCTAGATTGCTGGTCAAATGGATCAAACAATCGATTGAATAGAAGAACTTAGAATGAATAGCGAAAGCCGGAAAGGAAAAGCTCTAACCAAGGTCGGCTATGGCGGGAAGAAGTGTCGGAATCGCCGGAGAGGGAAATTCTTCGAAGCCCCAAGCAGGAGTTTGAAAATGAATGCACGAGCGGGAAAATACACTGCTCATTTTCTAAATATAAAATTAGAAAAAAATAATATTTTAGGATTTTTATTTATCGCGGTTCCAATTGGTCGCGATCGATTGGATTTTATTTAGTATTAAATGGGGGTATTTGAAATGGCTGCGAAGGGGCGGGAAGATTCCGGAATTTTCGACATCCCTTTTTGTATTTTTCCGGGGCATAAATGTGTCGGCACGTCCCTTACATCATCGCCCATTAATTGCCTCGTTATTTCATAATTGTTTGTATTTTATGGCCCTTTGCAGTAACGCTGGGCCTTCTGCGTGGCCGCCTCCCATTGGGCCACGCTTTTGCAGCTGGATCGATGACGTGGCCTGGTCAATGGATCTTTCTTATCTTGCAAGCAAGATCTCCGTTTTGGAAGCTAGTTACAGTTATCTCTTGCCATTATGATATGATCCAACATATTTGCCTCGTGAATAGCCTAATCAAAGATTGTGATCTACTTGCATTCTCGCTAATCCTTGTTTGTTTTGTTCTTCTAGCATTTTGGATTCACTTGAACAAGCTATGCAGCTTCCATGCCATGGGGGCACGCCTCAAATTTAGATTTTTGCTTAAACCAAAAAAATTATAGTCTTTTCGTATAAATACATATATAATTCTCCTATGTTATGCCTCTGAATATTCTCGGTTGATACTTGCGATAAAAGAGCCATATGTGGTGTTTCCATGTCCAAAAAATAGGATGGGCAAAAGAGAAAGTGAAAAAGGATTCATAGACTGCTTATACTTATGCCACCTATAGGGAATATCAATGGCAACAATTAATGCATGACACCTCATATGACGCCACTATAAGAGGTGGCGCATTCACACATGAGGTAGTTTGTTGCCAGTATTTGTTGGATAGAAGAAGGAAGAAGAAATCTTAGTGCAGTTCATATGAAGCTGTCAACGGGGAGCGTTTTCTATTGACATGAACCCAATTTCATCACTGGGGTCACATGTTGTCGACTGCTTCTACATTGTTGGGCCCTCCTCCTTCTTTCTCGTAAAAGGAGTGTTTAAAAATATGTGGTGTCGATGAAGGACTCTAAGCCATGTTGAGATTGAATAGATTCCTGTCAATAGGAATTCATTTAACTGAGGGCGGGAGCCCATGGAAGCAATTCCTATCAACTGGGCTCTATTGCTATCAACTTGCGACATGTGACACACAAACTGGCTAAAAATGAGCAAGAAATTGGCCCATGTCTTTTGCCCTAGGCAAGAAAGAATGTATCGAACCTCCTAGCTCCTTGGCCTCCCCAGGCTTTTGCACCACACACAGACTCGCTCATTCTTTCAAAACTATACGGAATTTAATACTATACAATACCCAAATCATAGTCCAAACCATGCCAAAAATGCCTTTTCCAATATAAAATGAACTAGTAACAGTGCCCGGCGTTGCGGGGCTTTAACAACAATTTGTGACGTTGGGATGTTGTGTTTTTAGTATCATTTTGCATAGAAATAAAATATACGATGTTGCGCAAAAAATGTTGTCCCCAAATGATATGGATTTGAATCAATTTCTATTGTAATGTAGAACGAAATGGGGAAAGCCATTTAGATGGCGTGACCGAATTCTGCAGGTCATGGTGGAAGCATGACCGAATTCTATAGGTTTTGTGGAGCAATTTGCCATTCCCAATAGAAATGATTCAAGAAACTTGTCGGATTGCAGATTACTTACCTTGACGTATAGTAATGTAGTTCGTGCACTGTTATTGAAAGGCAAAAATGGTTTTGTTGCAAAGTTATTGGGTGTGTAAATTTACAATCAAAACTTCTGCGTATTTTCAAAAGGAACCAATATTGGTTGAGTATAAGCAACCAAATGTCTAGCCCCCCTGCATCCAAAGCATATGATCGAGGTTTGAATACCTTATATTCAATATCAGAATGTTGGACGCCAATGTCCATTGTACTTTTAGAGATGTATTGGAAGGGGTATATCGAGCCTAATATCTACAGCCTCACTGCTAAGATTCAAGCTTTGACTCTTCGTTGTACCTTATACTTTTGGATAGGTCTACACATGAAGTAATCAAAAGCTTAGATATTGAATAATATGGGTTAGAATATGTCAATGTCAAATTTTGGCATGTCATTGCCTAGCAAACTTGTGGTTGCCTTCCAAATTTGGAAATTGCATTGTCCAGGCTTGATATTATTCCTTGGTCACATTGGCCATCACATTTTCAAGTTAAATGATTGTTCAGGATTTAGGGAGAAGGCTACATTGACATTTAAAAAGGAAATTCATATGAAAAGAACACCTAAGGTGCTCCCAAGGACGCATAAAGAGTATCATGCTGAGGAGGCTGTATCATAGGCTGCTGAGCTTGATCACAGAACTCCTGAAGGAGATCAGCATCCAGAGTTTGACACCAACATTTCCATTATGAATAGGAAAGAAGGGTGTTGACAGGGGGAGGAACCCATTTAACATGAATGATCTCTCCATCAAGATAGGCACGGAGAATGTTAAAACCACATAAGTGATATAGGTAGATCTGAGCAAATTGAATCCCCATTTCTTCATGCAAGTTCTTGCATACTTGCTGCAAAGTTTTTGCAATCCAAAGGGGCAAGTGGCGAGCAAGCTCGGGCATGTACTCCGCCTTAAGAGCATTGATCCATGACTGATTTTAAAGATATTTATTTCCCTGTTGTAACAGCCATTTGGCATCTAGATTACCTTGAAATCCACGATTTGGACCGTTATCAAACTTATCCTGTGTATCAGCGAGATAGAAATCGTGCATGACATACGCCATTGGTTGAACAAGGCGGAGAATAAAGAATTCTTGATTGCCACAAGGAATAAGCTGGAATGTAAGAAGTGCACAAAGAAGGCCTTTGTCTTCAATAGAAAGATCAGGCCAAATAGTGAGTAGATCCTTACCAATGAGAGAGCCATGAAGAGTGCCATTAGCAGTGAACCACTTGAGAAGAAAGAGATGTCATCGAGATTGAACATAATCCAAATAACTTGTGGGTTTTGAAAAATCATCCTAAATGTGGACAACCAAGGAGATGTAAGTCTCATATTGATGATGAGCATCATCAGCAGACTGAATTGCCTGCTGCAGTTGATGTTCCATATCGTAAATTCTGTGTTGTCTTTCTCAATGAGAAGACATAGTGAGTCCCTGATCTTTCTGTGAGAATGAGTAGCGTGGGAAGACGAAGGGCCGTGGGAGGAGACCTGCAGCTAAAGACTAGCAATTGCCACATCATCCACAAGTTTCTGTTTCTTCGTGTCACTGAGCTGCATTTGCAAATCCGTGACCCGGGTACTGTACTGCTGCGAGCTGTCCTTCCAAGACAGTGATGCAGATTTTGCCCTGCATAGTGGCATGCTGCTGCATGGGTATACTCATTTTATAACCCCGTGTAAAGAGCATGAGTATCGACCCCGGGGGATGCACTTAATAATAAAAGGGTATGGACATTTGCGTTCGAAGGGTGACCAAAAACTTCCCTAGTATACTGATCTTTGAAAGCAAATTTAACCCCTAAAGTATATATTTTGCTCCAGATAATGACAAAAAAAACCCTGTTGGGAAGTATACAAATATGAAATAGTAGAAAAAAACCCCTTTTATTGCATGCACACGTCCCGTACTGCAAAGAATACTGAATCCCCTAGGGTATCAACAAGAAGCTTGTCTTTCTCAGTGATTTTAGCTAGAAGCTCCGTGATGGTGGCCTGAAGTTGAGATTGTTGTTCTTCCATAGCAGTGCGTGTCTCCTGTTCTTTAAGGAGAACAACCCTAGTGTCCAGCAAAGTCCCGTGCTTACTTTAAAGACTTTCTTTCAAGGTCTGGATCTGAGCTTGGGCAGCCTGAAGATCATACTGCAAGGCGTCAGAGGGATCCATGTATTCTTTAACCCCATTTATAAAGTGTTTTTGCAACTCCTGAAGTTTGAGCATGCAACCGGAAACAATTTGTTCATATTGATACAAAGCCCTTCTGGTAGTTGGAGTAACAAGCGGCTGAAGAGGCAAAGGTGGCGGTTGAACAATGTGAGTGGAAGAATGAGAGACTGGATGGGAGATGGAGGCATCAGCGTGAATAGACTGAGAGAAAGGAACGTTGATGACTCTAGAAGGTGTGGGTCGCGGATCTTGCAGGCATGGAGAGTGTTGGGTGTCAGGGTGTGATCGAGAGATCTCTTCTTGAAGTTCCCTGACCGCAGGGATGACAGATTGGGTGCGGTCGAAAGCCCGAGAAGCAGTGTCCAAGTGTCTAGTGGAGAGATGGCTAGGTTCTGGCAGACATTGGTTGATGATGGCCTGGAAATGAGTGCCCATATCATACTCAAGGCCAGAGCCAGGAGATTGCCAAACGTTCGTCTTATATAGCCCTACCGACTGTTGCCTGCCACGTGGCCCAATCACTTCTTGATGACGTGTCCACATGCACAGTACATTCCAATTCCAGATTCCCATATCTCGCCGCAAATCTAGTAGCAGTACCTTCTCTTTTGCCTGCTGCTTCTGCCACCTCTTTCACTTGATCGTTTGGACTCTCGAATTGTCTCTCTTAATTATGCCCCATTAAACCACGGCTGTGTCAAATCATTATTCGTAACCGTTCATTCCCGTCCATCTCCACTGTTGATTTTCTCAATCGATTCTCTGGACTTAACCAAAATTTTGCTTCTGGATCTTTCTTCGCTCCGTGCCGCCATCTTCATCTATACTGCCTTCTGGCACTTTCAACGACTCAGATTCTACTTTCACACCTGCCTATAAAAATATTGGCTGAACAGACGCGAACCCTAAAGCTTCACAAATTTCTCCGCTCTTCGCCTTTCGCTCTTCAATTTCTTCCGTCGATCGCCATGGCTGCTTCCCCCAAGTTGCCCACTCTGCAGGCCACTGCGCCAATGGATCCTGAACTTTTCAATCGATCATCTTTTCCACTGCCACTATCCGCAAACCCCTTGAAGGCGCCAGTCGTGATGTTGCTGGAAGGGCGGGCTGCTTGATTTTTCTAAACAATAACTCTTTGTTCCCAATCCTGTCCAGCTTCAGCAGTTCGTTGCACATCTGATCAAGAGTGATGCAGGATATCAGACGATGGTAGATCACACAAGAATCACCCTCAATCAGAATCTCTTGGTACATGTATTTCAATTGTCTCGACGTACTCTTTTAAATTGGGCCGCTATACAGGATCATATGGTTAAGCTCCATATGCTGCCACAACACATAAGCTCACCAACATAGCGAAGTCTCATGACACTTTTATCAAGTTTTTGTGGAGGAAGTTCTATGGGTACTCTATCAAGAACACCCATATCAATAAACATTTTTTCTATACAGCAATTGCCTCCATTCATTCAACCAGTTTTGTAGATTGGCCCCAAATTTTGTTTCCCTTGTTTCAACGACTTCTTCATGAATGAAGCAAAAACATAACAAGTTGCTACAATGGAGATGGTGAATACTATGCTGAAGAATTGCTTGGAGTGAATAACTTATCGGATGAACGATCTGGACCTGTGGAAAATGAAGAACCGTGGCATTTCCATAATCAGCTGGCTGGGTAAGAGCATGTTAGGGCCTACATGTTTTGGAAACTACCTGGAAAATACTCTGGGTAGTCAAAGATGATGATATATTTGAGTTCTTAACATCTTCTTGACATCACAAAGTACCTTACAACATGTATGTACTACTACTCTTGAACATAACACAATTTCTTTTAGTCAATCTTGTAGTCTAGGTACTTTAAAATACAATTATGTACTTGCACAGAAGTACACAGAAAAGTACCTTTTTGGTAATTTTTTATGTAGGCCCTAACATGCTTTCACCCGGCTGTCTGGGTTGACCGATAATCCTAACCCGATGTCCAACTATTAGAACGTCATACTTCACATTCGCTATGATCCGGAGCAGGGTTATATAATCCCGCGTGCCTGTGCTTCTCCCAACCGAGAGTAGCCATGTTTTTTAAAGTAGAATTTTGTATATAGATTAAGGACGATGCCCCCTGCGATTAAATAAGGCCTATGCCCAAGTTTTTGTAATCCAACTCTTTTTTGAATAAGCCATTGTACTTAATCACGCGTCTCTGTGTTTTGAATTGTGTATGTTGTATGCTTATGAAAAGGTTTGAGTCGAAAACCATTAACCAAGGTAGGTAATGGAGAGTCATCTAACTCTGAGAGTTGAAACACACTCGGCTAAACTACTTGAATAATTTTTTTTTATTTTTTTTTTTTAGGGCAAGGGGTTTTTTATATTTCATTTAAGGAAAAAACATATTACAAAAATAGGTATTCTGCCTGAAATCAGGGTGAACTCCCTGATTTAGACTGAAACCTGTACCTAGAGTACTGATAAAGAACATACAACCATATAAGTTATCTGATCATGCAGTGATCAGTCATAGTTTTGGTCCACAAAATTGATGACCATGATATATATGAAATAGATATCGAAGTGAAGGCAATCTAGGAAACATCGACTAGATCCTGAGGTCCTCAACCCTTGTATTACCAAAGATCCTCAGCAACTTATCCAACCTCCGAGCACTGAATTTGGTGTAGTCCATGAGGAGCATGACATGGGCTTCCCGTTTCTGTTGCCATTTGTGAAATAGATTAAGGAAAACCTGCTTCAGTCCATTGTGTCTCCATACCTCATGCTTGTTTAACATTTTTCTGATGGCCTTGGCATGGATGACCTCCTGTTTCAGCTCAATCAGTGTATCAGCCAGCTCAACACCTGACATCCTTGATTCATCATCAGATTCTTCTTCATCTTCAAACAGCTTTACTGGTGCTCTCATCCTGAGAAGTCTCTTCTGATGAGCTGTGGAGAATACCATCAAACTCAGTTAGTACAGTGGAAAAAAATTGAAAAGCACCATTAAACCTCCCAACTTTATCCCAATCCCTGTCATATTTTTTCCCTTTTTGAATTTTATGAGCCATGGCAGTGATTGCCAGAATGTCCAGGAAGGCATTTTTAAGGGATATGAGATTCGGATTTTTGCCATTAATGGCTACCTCATTTCTATGTTTCCAAATCACCCAAATCGAAAGGGTTCTTGTAGTTTGTATCAGTCTGTTACTGTGATGTAGAAAGTCCAGCATATTTCCTGGGCTTCCATGATTTAATTGTGAAGTCCAAACCCAGAAGTCCTCCAACCAAGGACACTGAAAGATGTGGTTTGAACTTTCTTTCAGGCCACATCCCAAAGGACATGATTCACTAACTGATCTGTCATATTTACTCCTGATTGAATAATTTGATAAGGACCAAGGCAATGAAACTTAAGCTTTCCTGGAAAATTCTTGTACCTGAAATAGTAAGGAAGAACTAAATCCCCTTCCTTGAAAGTTTTGGTTTTGATATGTTTGTCATGCCAAGATTTTCTCAATTGTTGCCCAGCAAGAACTCAGAGATAAGCATCTATGTGAAGTTCATTTGATTGTTATAATTGGTAAACCCTCTCCTGGAGAGCAGCAGGAGGATCATGAGTAGTAGCCAGTTGAAAACGCAAAGTGGGCAGAACAAATTCAAAAGGATTAAAGCCTCTTGGCCATAGACTAATTTGAATGGTGTCTGCCCTGTAGCAATCTTGTAATTACTGTTATAGGCCCATAAAACGGTGGGTAACTTCTCCTGCCAACGGTTCTGGAAACGTCACAAATTTTCTTGAGAATATTGATGAGAGTCTTGTTTGTGCTTTCAACAACACCATTGCCTTTAGGATAATAAGCATGATTTCATTAATTGGATAAAATAACGCAATTTTGAGAATTTTGAGCACACCTTATTTGCTCAAGCACGAATACTTTCACCTAGTACTCGACCCCAACAAACATGAGGTAATTAACATACACATATACATACAAATTTTGTGTTATACTTGTACGTGTACATGACACTCGTATAAGCTCAATAATGGCCCTACATTGTATGCCAATAATTCACATCAATAATTTTACTTCACTATAAAAACGGCTTCACGAGGGGGTAGAGGCCATTCATCTTCCATGGCTTCCTCGATGCCTCGTCCAGAGCACATCCGCTCTTTCAAGTGTTACTTGAGCTACAACGATCTGGGCGAATGCGCTAGAAATAGCGTTAAGCTTGATCCATGGCTCTTATCTAAAGCTGATGGACCTGCTAGTGCTTGCAGGAAGCTCACTCGCGTTAAAGTCCATATTTACCTGGCTTCCTGATCGGAGATCTATGAGTGAATGGCATCACGAGCTTTGATGTTGATGACGAGTGAATCAGACCGCTAATAATGTAATAATGACATGGGTACCTAATAACTAAGTAAGGATGTAATAGCATTCCGATTAAGGATGTAATATCACGCACCTTGGCGAGTATATTGTAACGATGTGCTATCCCACCTCCACTTATTACGCAAAAAGTCATCATTGAATTCAATCGTAGCTAAATTCGTCAAGCAAACATGTTTTGAAATATCGCATATTAAAATGCGCATACATATATCCATACGAAAGATGTATTATACTTGTATTTATACAACGGTCTTATACACGAGCAATAATGGCGAAGTCTACCCCAATAATTCACCTCAATAATTCTACCTCACTATAAAAGCTTCTCGCCGGGGCTAAAGTTCATTCCTCTCACATGGATTATTTGCCTTCATCAATTCACCACATCGGCGATCAAGTGCTCAATGAGCCACTCGATCTTGTTGGTTGCCTAGGCGGGCATCTTCTTCTTGATCCCTACCTGCGAAGAAAAGCTTTTGGTACCGAGATTCGTTGCCCTGCGTCAATTCGTGTAATGATCCATCCGATTTGGCTTCTGGCCGAATGAGCTATGAGATATCAGGGATCACTACTACAGATCCTGAAGATGAATGAATCACCTGTTTAGCATTGTATAGTGTAAGAGCTCTTGTGTTGAGATGGAAAACGCAGAGCGTAACAAATAATAACTAGTCTATTGTAACTTTCATGTTATGAATGATATAGTAATTATGTAAAAGAGCATTGCATACCTCAAGAGTTCTCATCATCGTCCTTAGCTTCTTTAGCCACTAATTCTTGCAACTGAGCCCGAACACTCTTTGGGGATCACCACCGACAATGGCTTTGGTCTCTACGGCCCAACCATAGTCTATTGTTTTCAAAGGTTGGTAGCGTGGCGGGTCATTAGGATTGGGTCTCCAATTCTTGCTCCAACAATCCCTATACTGCATTGCATATGAGGTTCCCTTTCTGGCAACAGGTTCAAACCAAGAGACAAACACCTCTTCATAATGTGGGAGATTAGGGTCCTCCATTGGGTCCTCTTCGGCAAAAAGCCATCCATGTCGGGCGGTTATCATGTGGTCGATTAGCAAGAGCATTCCCTTCTTGACATCTTGGTAGGGGTCGAATATTTCAACTGGGTTCTTGGGTCTACCCGAGAAAGGCCCTACGTAATGAGATGCTTCAATGTGCTCATCCACAAACACTCTTTCGGGTTCTTCCAATGCACTTTGCCTGGTCTTTGGGCGAGAAATCTGAATAGTTTGACTCTGGGGCTGCCGCGTCACCAAGCACTTTCGCAAACAAGGTGGACCAGTAGTCAATAACTTCATTCATATATGTGTTGGACCATGACTTATCGCCGACTCTAGAAATAGCTGCCCGATTGCATCATGTACTTGGCAATAGAAGCTCTTAATGCACCTATATCTTTCAAGCTCCCATATGGCTGCAGGACCTTAGGTGACCCTCTCGGAATCATAGGTAAACCTTGGGCATCCTCCTTCCACATTCTGATTCCCTTTTCAGGGAGCCACTCCCTATGCCCTGGCCTCATCTTGTAGAACATTAGTGGCCATCCATCCTTCATGCAAAACTTGAAGAGTAGAGGTTCCAAGTGATCCTTCTTATCAGGGATAAATCCTTTCACGAATTCCTTCCAATCAGGAACCTCTGTCACAAGGTAAGGTGAAGGAGCCTTTGAACTACTTTGCTGAAGAGTTGCATAAGCTCCAGGAATAGTCAATGCATCTGATCTTCTCATTAGAGTAGAGTAGTTTCCAAATAGGGCATCTATGTCATCGTGGGTGTGTCCAACCATCATGAATCCCAGCTGCACTTGATCAAATACACCTAACCAAACCAAGTATGACAAGTAAGAGAAAAGATATCTATTCTTATTCTCGACCGAAGCAATTATCTAGCTGCAAGTAAAGCCTCCTAGGCAACTTGTTTGCTACCATGGGGCCTTTGATAGGAGGCATAAAATCATTTCTCTTGCCATTCATCATTTTTGTCCTAAGGTTATCGTGTTTAAAATTCTGCGCACCCAATTTGCTTTTCGGACGATCATTATCTCTCAAATGGCCCCAATTATCCTCGATTTATTCTCCGGTGTCTTCAAGGTATGATTCAAGGATCCCACATGAAAATTAGAATCATCAGGCCAGAGGTCCAGTGAGAAGTGGCCCAAGGCACCTATACCATGGCCGTGCATGAGAGCACCTGTAACACTGACCTTCAGTCGTTCACCCCTCCATACAGACTTTGCTAGCTTCTCTAGACGAGGGACCATGGTCTTATTCTGATCCATCTTATCATGTATAATGGTTAAAGCGTGCTTTCGGGGAGATCTATGCGACAAAGCTCTCCGGGACCAGATGAGGGCCCCGCATGAAATCTGGGCGTCATATGTGATTTTCTCTATTGCAAGTACCCTTCTTTCGTTTGGATCTACGGTCTTAGCAAGCTTTTCCTTTATGACAATACAGGTGTTACACTTGGAAAATGCTATCCTCTTAGCTATTGCTACCTCTGAATGATTCTCTTTCCAAGCAGACAGAAATGACGAAGGAGAAATATGCTTGCCTGTCATCTCTGTAACGGAAATATCTACTTCTTGGTGTATATCCTTCTTAGTCAAGACTGAAGGTAGCCTCTTAACATTTTATCACGCTACCCCGCTTCGTAATTTTCGGCGGTGTGGCATCGTCTCTGCGTTTTCATCTATGAACATGGATAGCACAGCATTGCCAGCCAAAGTATGAGACCTTGGCTTCTTAGACCCAGTATTTCCGTGCTCAGCAATTCTGTGGCCGTCATTGAAGAGCTTCTTCCACTTGTAAAAAGTGGAAATGGGAATGCCATAGGCTTTATGCCATGCTTTCACGCACACTGTTTGTTATTCAACATCGGTTTTCGCGGACTACACCATTTTCGTGAGCAAAGATCTAGCATGTTATATGCAAAAGTTGTGCGCCCTCAGGGGACTTCATGTTCAAATAAAGGTTCTCATGCAAGCTATCTCACGGGATGTAAAATTTGCACAAACATCGTTTCATGCAAAGACGGTGATGACACGAAGTCTAGAATAGCCTCGGCACTAGTTTTTCTTTCACATTTAGTCGTGGGCGGGCGTGTTCGGGTCTCCGATTGACCATCTTTGTAAGGTCTCTTTTGGTGATGCCAATTTGGTCTAATGGAGTAAGGTTCATTCTCCACATCCTTCTCCTTCACCGCAACCACAAGAGTAGAAACCGGAATGTTATCAACGAGCACGAGGGGCTATGGGCCATCTCACAAGGTCATGCGGTTGGGGCATTTACGCACGGGAACTGGCGGCGCATAGAGATCTTTTCGGGCATTGGAAAAATGTTCATGATAGTAGCGCCTATCGAGCCTTCCCCTAACTTCCGCCGGACCACGGCATGGTTTGGATCGGCAAAAACGATAACACCCTAGGCATAAGCCATGTAGCAAGCATTCATGCATGAGTGTGCACGCCTTCTCAACTAACTCATCTCTAGAAAGCCCTTGCACATGATTCGTCTCATTAGTGGCTAACCCCTCATTCCCTCTGGCCCTGCCCGGTCTATCCTTTTTATCCGACCGGTGGGGTGCAAGCTTCCTCATGTCTATCTAGTGGAGCAACAATGTCCTTCTTGTACCACAACACAAAAGTCCCCACAGCTTCACCCATTTTTTTTCTATTTCCAATTGGAATTGGTAGCGGTGAATTATCCATCCGAACATTCACAATTGAAACGACAACCATACCCTCGGGGAAATCGAATTGTGATGGCGCTTCGAAATTGTGGACTCTTCCTTACGCCACCTTTTTCCCCCCAGAGATCTGGCGGAATTACATCAGCCATCCTCCAAACAAGAGGTCGTGAATAAGCGGCCGCGATCCTAGTGAGCGTAAAGCACCGTGATCATAAACCACTACAAAAAAATATGAACCGAAAAATAAGAAATGGTCACGACTTTCGCCACCGCGATCTTATCGAGCATGGGTAAGAACGCAGTCGCGCTAGTTGCAAGCATTCACACTAGCTGTTTCAATAAGAACTCGTGCAAATCAAATTTCGAGGATAGCTAGTGGGTTCAACTCTAAGTTATCGATATCTGGGAGTTCTTTGGTCAATAGCAAGTGTAGATGGTTGAAGGTATCGCGACCGCGATCTCGTGGAGCACCAAAGTTAAACGATTGACTTACAGAATAAGGCATTACTCCTACCTCACAGAATACGGTGTTTAGTGTCATAAAAACAGTGTTTAGTTTCATCCACATAGAGAAAGAAAGCATATACTTGAAACACGTTTACATTGTATAATAAACACACCAGAGTGCACAGTTTTGCTTAGAACATCTATTTTTACATAGTTGCAACAAAGTATCAGGAGGTATCTTATCAATCCATGCAATACATAGTGAATGTTAGTGCAGAGACTCGGAGGTTGCAGTTATAATTGAAATTCAGTGCATTACTGATACGTTGAGTTCACTTCAGTGAGGGATATGCATCAGAATAGGCCTTTTACCTCGGCAGAAACCCTGAATTCGATGCAGTTGCAGAATTCCGAGTGTGTAGTGGCGGATTGCAAGCGGATTATCAGCGCCCTCGTCAGCGCCTTCAATGGATGCGGAATTCTGCAGCAAATCCTTGCCCAAACTTGGCCCAGCTTAGGCGCAGCTCCAGCGCCTCGAAGATCTTGCAAAACAATGAAATTTGAATTGGCTTTTCCCGCTTTCTCGAATTGGTTTGTTCTCGAATTCAAATTTTGCAGTCGCTGTCCGTCCGTAAACCGGATATTTTGGAGGCATTTATGGCTGGATAAAGTGTCAGGTCCGAAATTATGACCCGAAATTGAACGCGGACGTCCAAGTGGATAAAGACCTTTCGTACGGGTTACTGGCCTTTCCGGACGGGTATATTCGCATCTAATCGCATTAATGTCGGGGAATAAATCTGAGGCGGCCGTGCGGTAATTAATACTATTGCCGGCGTCTGACGCCATTATGGGCGGCACGTTTTTTCGCAGCGCCATCATGAGGGGCGGCATTTAATTTCAGCGGCCGCGTTCTATAAATTGAAACTCAAAACATTCAAAAACTAATTTCTACTCGCGATTTCATTCGGCGCCTAAGCGCCGACCTCCGGCCCCGACCCACTCCAAAAACCCATATTTCAGCTTGAACGGCGCCTAGCGATCCCATGGCACCTAAGGACTCCCTCAGAGAAGGTATTTTCTAACATTTCAGCTCAGCAAGATCGCGGCCGCGATCTTGCCTACTAGAACTTCTATTGTTTTCATAAGTATAGATGCTCAGCAAGATCGCGGTCGCGGTCTTGCTTGATAGGTTTTATAATTTCTAGATAGCGGTCTTCATAAGTGTAGCTGCTCATCAAGATCGCGGCCGCGGTCTTGCTTGATTGGTTTTATAATTTCCAGATAGCGGTCTTCATAAGTGTAGCTGCTCATCAAGATCGCGGCCGCGGTCTGGCTGAGCATAGATTTTCTTTATTGCGATGTTCATCAGTACTAGTGTAGTAGGTCATTAGTTTCGCGACAGCGATGTTTTCTTGCCGTGCTTAAGTGCTACACAAAGTCGCGGCCGCGATTGTGTGGAGTTCTATTTTAGCTGCTTGGCAGGATCGCGGTCGCGTTTCTCTACAGTAGTTTAAACCTTTTTATTGCACCACATTATGCAGCCTACCAGGCACTCACTACAGGCTTTTGTTTACAGCACTTGCTCTCTTCCGAGGACCAGATGTCGAGCCAGTCCGTATTATAACCCCTTCCAATGAAAGGAAATGGTGTATCGAGATTGCACAGGCTATACCGCACATTAAGGGTGATCGCAGAAAGGACCTGTGCCTGTTTCTGCGGACTGGAAAAAAAGCTGAGGACGTTGAACAAGTTGGCATAGTGGTGGCAATGTGGGAAGGCACGAAGAACAATGTGCAAGATGCCATCATATGCAGCATTGAGGACCCACAAGCATTGCAGTTTCTGGAGTACATTTTGAAATGGCGCAATTATGACCCGTCTTTGATGACAGCCAGCAAAATGAACAAGCCAGCCACAGGGAAAAACGTCCCGACGTCAGCTAAGGGGTATGGCTGGTTGTTGCCATCCTATGAATCTCTCTCTTTGTCAGGTATAAAGGGAAACAGAGACATATTGCTCGGGTTCTCGACATGCAGAAATGGTTTGTCTACAGACAAGAAGCCTCCGAGCTGTGCCTTGAAAGCGGTTCGGGACGAGAAGATGCCCTCCGTGATGGACACCAATTGGCTAAGAGCCGTGGCCAAGAAAAAGAGTGTGAAGCCTATTGCTACTTTGGGAGAGACCTCAGCACCAAAAGAAATTGCTCAAGAACCACAATCCACGATAAACCCCTCCGGTATTGTTAACCCTACTCTTCCTATTGCTATGAAGGCCCCAGATAGCAATACATCTGGTGGATTTATTCCAAAAAAATTCCCTCCTTTCAAAATTAGCCTTAAGAATCTGACACCTCATGAGGATAGCCCGCAGCCCAGCAGTTCTCAAACCCCCCGCCATTTAATGCCTCCTCTAAACTAGCATTGACATGGCCCCAAGCACACTGCCATTCCGGTCGAGTTGAAGTTCAATCCAGAAGAGGAACGCCAAGATGGCGAGCAAACCACTCGGAAGCTTGAACAGGTTCAAAGGTTCTACCCCTTAGGGGTTAATTGGTTTACAAAGATTTCTATTTTTGATTGTGAACTGCACCAACAAACTTGACACACGAATGCGGTCAAATGACCATGTTCAAACTCGGTTAAAAGCTTCAAGACATACCCGACATAGGTCCTCACCCTGGCGACGCCGTTCGCTTTTGACCCTATTACCGTGTAACTAATTCTTTATCTTTTGGACACTCGTTATGTAGATTTGACCCGACGGTTGTCTATCTTTTCGTGAGGAGGGTGACATGTAGCAATCCGGAAGATTTGAAGGGCAAGAAATTTTATATTATTTACGGCAACCACAAAGATTTGTGCCGCACAACTCCTTTGTTCTGGTTGCCGGCGAAGTTCGAGCAAAGAACGAGAATTTGCCAAAGTATATGCTAGAAGAAGATCGAGGTCTTTGAACGGAAATCTTTACAGACAAGGAATATATAGAGTTGAGTATTCAATGCAACGAAGTAATTGCAAACACCGTGTACAGAGAGCCACTGATTGAAAAACTGCAACAACTTCGTCATCAGCACAAGGCTTATGGTTGCCCTCCACAAGGACCTATAGGGACAGCTAAAACTTCAGCTTGGAAGGTATTTATTTGTTTTCTACTGCCAAGTTCGTGCGTCGCGATCTTGATGACCTTGAAATTGCTTTCCGAGGATTTCCATGAAATTGCAACGACCACCTTGAAAGTGCGGGAGCTTAAGGATGAAAAGCAATTCATTTTATGGATGAGAAGGTTTTCAAGAAGTTAATGGAAGTTGCCGGTGCGTGGGTGAGTCGTAAACTTCGATGGCGATCATGGTGAGTTTTCGGACAAGCCATCCAAAGACTTCTTTAACAAGACCTGGCTCCGGTTGCTACGAGGTATGTCGAATGCAGAGTTGTCACAGCTGCTCCATGAGATTATAGAAGGCAAGACCTATTTAAAGGTGCAGTCAGGTTATAGCGGGAGATTTGATTGCGCATAAACGGGCAATTGACATGAGAACCCTCACTTTTATGAGGCGCGAAATTTTGTCTTATGCCTCAAATTTCTCGCAAAAGGATTTCGATAGTGGGAGGAATTGCTTCGGGCTTTTCCCCGATTTCACCGAGCAAAGAGAATCTTGGATATATCGGATACCGCGTCGAGATGCGTGAAGGCTAACTATAACAAGGATCATACACTAGGTAACCTACCCGTAGCCTTTTGGAGCCAATCGGGGAATATTCTAAAGCCGGAAGAGGCTAGAAAAAGAAAGGAAAAGAAAAATATTGTCATAGCAGTGACAAAGGATGGCATCCCTACTTCCTCCCAAGTGTCGAGAATGCGATTAATCGATATTTATTGACATCCAGAGGGATAAACAAGGTATGGGATTGCAAGAAATACACAGATCTATTTACAAGGATAGCTACCATGGCCGGATGCCAAAGTTTATCACTTGGTCATTATCATGCGCTTCGGTGAATTTGCCCAAGTGCTTGTTCGGTCGAGGAAGCAAATTGAGCGGTGGCTACCTATCTTTAGGTTCCTATGAAGAAATGGGATGGGAGAGCAAAAGAAGGGTGAAAGAACATCAGTACTTTATTAGTCATATGTGCATTAACAGGAGTGATGTTCGTGTAGCACCGTGCAAACGAGTTGGAGCTTCACCTATATCAACACGGCAAGGCTCCTAAGTCAACACCATTGCCTCCAATGCCGCAATGTAATGAGGATGCCGACGAGAAGATAAAAAGAAATATCGGACTCTTTTACGGGCAAACCAAGATTCAAATGGGGGCAATGGAAGGAGATCTTGTATTGAAATGCCAGCTGAAAACCTCCTATGCCTACCATATTGTTGAACAGCTGGTGCCGACTGATGGTTGTGTTCTGGATTTCTTTTCGGCTGGGACGGCTTCTCGTGTTGCTCTTATGCAAGGCAAAAAGAGCGTGGCTTCGAAAAGTTCGAGTAAAGTGTGCCGTTTCACGAGGGCGTTCTTTGAAACGCTTTGATAAGATGGCCAATCCAAGTGCCGATGGGTTTGAGGAAGAGCCGAAAGCAGAGAATGTTGACCCTGATCCAGCTCAACCCGACATCAGTATCACCCAAAACACAGATCTATCAAAGTTGGGTTCCATTTTGGAAAACCTCGATGCTAAGTCCTACGAAGAGAGAATGCAAGAAACAAAGCGCTTGCTTGAAGAGACGGAAAAAGGTATAGAAGCCCTGGAGCCCACTTTCCAAAAATTGAATGCACTTAATGAGAAGCTTGATGGGTACATGCCTTTCTTGACAGGCGAACATAAGTTTGAATACGTATGTAGAACACATGGAAACAGACCCAAAGCACATGGAAGCGGACCAACAAAGACATGGACATTGACCAAGATGAGGTTCTTGGGTCACGGAGGAGCGGCAGTACACAAGAAGAAGCGAAGCTCTATCATCCACATCGTAGAATGCTACCACAAGGAGCTACCTTGAAAACGAACTTATAGGCGGGGGGAGCAAAGGCAATGGGACAAAGTGAAGAATGGGAGCCTGATTCACATCTGCAGCGCATCGCAAACGCCATGGGTGTTCAGATTCCAGAGGTCACAGGTTATTCAGAGATGGACACAACACAAGCTATGGAATTGGGTAGAGAGCATGTCAATCGCATGGCCAATGAAATGGGTGTGATACCTGATCAAGTATCTGAAACACAATCAGAATAATTATCTCCTTCAATCAGTAATTATGTTGTATATTACTTCCTTCAATGAAAATTTTTGTTTCGAAAACTTTGGTTTTGTCTTTACCCATATCTTTTACCATATGTTTAATGCTAAAAATAATCGCGACCGCGATCCTCTGTAGCAATTACATGGCTTTAAATACTGAATTTTGTGTGATATCCTTGCTCCTCGGTACCTTCTTTTAACACAATGCTCTCATATGGTTTTAATAAAAGGCACATTCTTTCGTCTCCTTTCAGCTGCGAAACATCGCGTTCGCGCTTCTTGCGAGAAGTTTTCACACTCCCTCCTACTACGTTATACTCGCGGTGAACCTTTGCATTAGCAGTAAAAACTATATTTCCGAATAAGACTGAAGCATTTGCAGAATTTGTGCAAAAAAACGCCAACTTTTACTCAATTGGTAGTAGTTTTTGCACTATATGGCTACCCGCTAACCTATTTCATGCTAAACGAGAATTCCAAATTTCTCTAATTAATGAATTCGTGCTTTAATATGGAATGCTCTTCCGATGATGGATATGCAAGTAGTCCGTCAGTTCTTTAATCGTTTGATTAACAAAATGAACACCTCGGTCACTTACTAGTTTTGTGGGGCAGCCAAAGCGTGTGATGACATGTGTGTAGAGCACCCCCGTCGTGCTGGCTGCGGTATCTGGTAAGGCACAAGCTTTTGTCCATTTTATTACATAATCAGTGAGAACAAGGATATAACGAGCACGGGAGTGTCGAGCAGGTGGATCCATGGGCCCAACAAAATCCATACCCCATTTGCTGAAGGATAATGGCATGGCGATAGGAGTTAAGGGTAGAGAGTCACGGGTCGTGGGCCATCCCACACGCTGACAGACATCATAATGGCGCACATGAGCGTGGCCGTCTTTGAACAACGTGGGCCAAAAATAGCCAGCCAAAAGAATTTTTCGTGTCATGTTTATCACCACTAAAATGTCCTTCACCGAGGCTATTGGCTTGACGAACAATCTCTGATACTTCAGAGGAAGGGTACACCTTCAGAATCATATCCTTGCCACGCTTGTAAAGATGTCCAGCGACCATGGTATAGTCACGGACTTCACGAAGGAACTGTTGACAGCGTGAGCGTAGCTTCTTAGGAGAGAGCATAGGTTCTTCCGACGGTAGGGCATCAGAGAGAAGATATTGTTGGTAGTCGTGGAACCAGTGTGGCGTAGCCGTGACCAATAAGAGTTGAGCATCTAGAAAAGTATCAGAAACTCCCATGGAGGGGTCATCAGTGTGAATGCATGAAAGATAATCAAGCACCACATGAGACTTGCCTGCCTTATGAATAATTTCAAAGGGAGCAAATTCTTGGAAGTATACAATACATCCAGTGGGCGTGGTCTTATTGATCAGATAGAGCAGAGCTTGATGATCCACAAAGAACTTGATTTTGCTACCCAGTAAATAGTGACGGAACCGTTGTACACAAAAAATGAGTCTAAGCGCTTCCCATTCCGTGGCAGAATAATTTTTTTTGGCAGGGTTGAGTTTCCTGTTGGCATAGTTAATAGGCTTGTCAATCTGAGAATCATATTCCTGGGAAAGAACAGCACCAATAGCAAAAGCGGAGACATCAACATGGACATGAAGGGCTTGTCCCATTAAGGGAACAAGAACATGAGCTTGAGTAAGCAGAACTTTCAATTTTTGAAAAGCCACATGCGCTTGGGGATTCCAAGCCCAAGTGGATTCATCACTCGTGAGTTTATGAATGCGGTCCACGATGGCAGCGAGTCCAGGAATGAAGGTAGCATAATAGTTGACTTTGCCAAGGAACGAACGTGTCTCTTTAATGTTGATAGGGGCTTGAGCCTTGAGCACACAACTGATCTTCGCAGGGTTTGTGGTAATGTCATCTTTACTGACAACGTGGCCAAGAAGTACTCCCGAAGTAACGCAAAAAGTACACTTCTCCGAATTTAAACTAATACCATATTCATCACATTTTTGAAAAACAAGCTCCAGTTTGGTGAGATGATCATCCATGGAGCTGTAAGCAGAAAAATCATCTTGGAAAACTTGCAGAAAAGCATTTTCTTTCATGTAATCCCGAAAAACAGAAAGCATAATGCATTGAAAAGTAGAGGGAGAGTTACACAATCCAAAGGGCACCACTTTGTGGGCAAAAGTGCCCCACGACGTGATGAATGTTGTTTTCAACAGATCCTCAACTTTAATAGAGATCTGATTATAGCCAAAGAAACCATCCATGAAGGAGTACATCCCCGGGGGATTCAGTATTCTTTGCAGTACGGGACATGTGCATACAATAAAGGGAGGGTTTTTTCTACCATTTCATATTTGTATACTTACAAATATGGGGTTTTTCGTCATTATCTAGTGCAAAATATATATTTTAGGGGCTAAATTTGCTTTCAAAGATCATTATACTAGGGATGTTTTTGGGCACCCTTCGAACGCAAATGTCCATACCCTTTTATTATTAAGTGCATCCCCCGGAGTACATCTCAGGCCTGCTACTTCTTCAAGAACTTGATATGTGAAGGGTAGTGGAAAATGATCTCGTTCCATGGCCATATTCAGTTTTGTAATCCATGCAAACACGTGTTTCCCGACAACAGCGCCAATGTTTAGGGTCTAGGTTCGGGATTGCCGGTAAGATAGCCCTCTGTGAGGACCCTTGGATCAAGTAGACAAATCCTAATAGAGTGTCACGCGAGATTTTGCAAAAAATCAAAACAGAAAGAATGAAACAGAACATAAAAGCAAAGAGACTATATGCCAAGATAAGGCTCTTTGAATATCAAAAAGAATACATGAACTTCTCACAAAGACGAGAAGACTGAAACAAGACGATACTAAGTCTCATCTAAAAACTTGAGATCTAACTCTACTGATATATATAGTACAATGGCCTTGGGCCTAGAATAGACATTTGGCAGCACCTTTGTGATCTCGGTCACCAACTCCTAGATCATGTGCTTGATTTAAGGGAATCTCTGCAGTGCCGTCATTAGTGCATGAAATCCCACTAATTTAAGGCCGAACTCCCCAGAGGCAGTCATTTGTTTTGTCTGGCTCTCTTCTGCGTGGTTTTCGGCGGGGGCGTGGATTTGCTCCCTGACACTTGACCTGGTCCCTTGCCTTTTACCTGCGTGGTGTTCAGAAATAGTCTAGTGCCTGGCTGCACTGGGCTAGCAGTTCCTGTTGTCCTCAACCAGAGTCCGCAGCATGAAGATGTGATCAATGGTTGAGTGTCTGGGCCTGAATTTTGGTTGCCTGAATGCCTGCACTTCTGTTGCCTCTGCCCGTCTTATCAACTGTTCCGCGAGGATCCCAACGAGGAGCTTTGCAAATACTGAGATGATCATAATGGTCAGGTAATTGGCCGAGCAGTACTAGTTGTCTACTGCCGGGCGGGGGGATCTTCTCGCAATGCCTTGTTGAACATTAGTACCAGTGTCATGGATGGTCTTGCCCACTTGAGTAACTCCGCCTGCATGCCATCGAGGTCTGATGCTTTTCCATTGGCAAGACGATGCAACCCCTGCGCTACCTCCGCCTCTGTGATTTCCAGCACCAGACCCTGCCGGGGGGGTAATGGTGCCCAATGGTGCCTGTGCACCCTCAGGATTGTAGAGCTATTGTAGGTATTGCCCCCACTGTTCCGGGGTGATATTTCCTGTGGGCAGCACTGGTCTCCTGAGTACTCTTTGCCAGAAGTTCATGGGATGACATTCCAGGAGGAAGAGCATTTCCTATTGATGGGCTGCAATATACCTGGCCTTTCTAGCCTTAAGGAGCGGTATTGCCTGACTGTGTCCGGGCATAGATAGGATCTGTGACTTGGCTGAGGCAGCGTTTGTGTTCTTTGAATTCAGCATCAAACCACTGGTTACGCGGAAAGGTCGTACCTCCTGAGGTCAAAAGCTCTCCCAAAACATTTTTCTGCAGTAGCCTCAAGGATATCAATGAGCCTGCCTGCCAGCCTGAGATGGGGCATGTGAGGAGGTGTTGTACAGGTGGCTGGAGCAAACTGCCAAGCCAGCTGCAAGTAGAGTGGCAGGTGGTCTGAGTCCACCTCCTCGTCCCGACCATCTGTTCCCACTCGAAAATGCTTGATGAGATGCATGTCTTGCTCGGCCACCAATACATAGTGTACCATGCTGGACCCGCCTCCCTTTTTCTCCTGCCTGCAAGTGTGCTGACAAGAGGATGGCCATTGTACTAGTGATCACTAGATCAAACATACTGCAAAGCAATAACAATTGCCTCCCATAGCGCGAAACCTGAATGTTAGCTGATGCCCGTGGCCAAGCTCCTTCTGAAGGACTCAGTTGCAACACATCATCTGCCAAAGTCAAATCTCATTGGTTGTTTTGTGCTAGTGGGTGCATTGAAGTCTCCAACGAGCATGACACTACCCCGCTGCTCGTGTTGCTGTATATTATCGTATACATCAACATAGGGCTCCAACCTATCCCACAACTGAGTGGGTGTAATAGAAGTTTCTCTCGGCATGTGGCAAGTAGCAGGCCGCTATAAAGAGAGGGCTACCACTGCAGTTCTGCACGCGCACCCACAGGTACCCGTTATGCTTGTCTGTCTTGCACAGGAAAACTGATTGTGCCAAGATTGTCCTGTAGTAGCAGGCGACCCCTCCATGCCCTCGCTTTCCTGTGCATTCATTGAAGACAGAGTAGTGATGGTATCCTGGAAAGTCGGATAGCCTATGTCCAACATGCTCCCATGTTTCCATGAGGATGATGAACTATACCGACGACAACCGAGTTGAGACTGTCTCCCTTCTGCCATGGGAAGCCCCCACAATTCCAAGAGACCATGCGCAGCCACAATCCCTATTTGATGTCAGGAGCTGCAATTGTAGGTTTGGTGGTGGCAGCACAAGGGGTGGTGGTGGAGGCAGTATGTGGCATGCCGGCAGTGGCAGGTGGGGCCATTGTAGCAGGATGTGCGAATGGGGTCGCAACAGAAGGGCCTCGAGGGTTTGAGGTGCCCGCATAAGCATTTGGAGGCCTGAAGATCTGCATCCTTCCCCAGCCCAGCCCTGCTGCTCCTCCATGTTTGCGGACACTCTTGACTTTCTCCAACTTGTGCTTGCGGTCCTCCTGTTATGCCGGAGTCAGATCACGGTCCACGTACAGGCAGTCCCCTTCAATTGCCTGCCCTGGCGCATGATGGATGCTCGCTCTGGCGCATCCCTGACTGTGAAGGTAACCACCCGGGGGGCTCGGGTGGAGGTATGAAACATAGTGGGTACTAGATGTACTGATAGAATTATGTTGTTATGATATTTCTATGTTTTATGGTTTGATCCACTTATAAATATGGCATATGGCATTTGGATATGGTATACTAACATTGGGGTGCATTATGCAGTGGGACATTTTTGTAAGTTGATTATATTTGTTATTGTGATACCATAGCATTCTTGGCACCCTTAAACTCCCAATTAGTCCTTGTGACTAACCCCATGTATATGATGTAGACAGCTGGGCAAGGTGCTCTTGAGTGTAGCCAAGCAGCGGAATGTAGCCGAGTAGCTGAGAGATAGAACTAGAAGTTATTTTCTAATATGTTTAAGATTGTGAAATGTTGTTTCCTACTATACCATAAGATTGTTGAGGAAATCTTTGGATAATTGTATTTATGATTTGATCATATGTATTGTACATATGAGGGATTTGAGTTTTATTTATGTATTTATTCATTTGGAGTAAATGATTATTTCTTCACCTTGAATATGTATGAAGTGCATTGCAGCATATCAGTTTTTTCAACCCACCACCATGTGCAACAAATATTGCATGATTCCACTGGTGAAGGAATAGGATCCCAAGTTTCCTAATTAGGGTCCAACTTGGCAGGCCTATTACAGCTGGTATTATATTCAAGTTGTTCATGGATGCAATTTGGACGTGTAGGATTTCTAACGTGGCTGGTGATTGATGCTATTGCTCATATACATGAGACAACATGGATATAGGAGGAGATGCCCCTGTTAATCCAAGTGGAGCTAAGAAATGGAAGTGGATGATGTGTCTATGATCTTGCATGCTATTCAACAGTATCGGAGCAAAATGCTTCTCAACAAAAGATAGAAGAAAAGGCAATTGAGAAGGTATGTAGGACATTAAAAGGGAAGTCTTTGCTGGTAAGAATACCACCGATGATGAGGCCAATTCTTGGTTTCGTGGCATAGACTTCTATTTTAATTTGATCAAGGCACAAGGTTCACTGAAATCAAACCTTGCTCAAGCAATATTAGGAGGCTTTGCTAGGGTCTGGTAAGAGACTTGCCTAGCTAACATGAATAAGACACCCACATGGGTTGAGTTCAAAAGGCCTTCGAGGGACATTTTACACCTCTAAGATATAAGATTGATAACATGCATGAGTTCTTAGATTTGGTGCAAACATAGACCATGACGGAAACAATGAAATGTTTAGACATTTGCAACCACACTGTCCTAGCTCAAACATGCCACGCGGGCTCTAACATGCCACCTAGGCTTCAACATGCCAGCCACGCGGGCTCCAACATGCCGCCTAAGCTCAAACATGCCAAGGTGGCTCAATCATGCCAAGGTGGCTCAAACATGCCATGCAGGCTCCAACATGCCAAGGTGGCTCCAACATGCCACCCAGGCTCCAACATGCGACCTAGCAACATGCTAAGGTGACTTAAACATGCCAAGGTGGCTCAAACATGCCAAGGTGGCTCAAACATGCCACATAGACTCCAGCATGCCACCCAGGCTCAAACATGCCAAGGTGGCTTGAACATGCCAAGGTGGCTCAAACATGCCATGCAGGCTCCAACATGCCACCTAGGCTTTAACATGCCAAGGTGGCTCAAACATGCTATGCGGGCTCCAACATGCCAAGGTGGTTCAAACATGTTAAAGTCAAAGCTATGGGAGATGCTAACATCGTTATTTTCTTCCTAGTTGATATGCAGACAGAACACTGCAGAATATTGAGTAAAAAACAGAGAGGTGCTACAGTCCAACTTCTAATTTCTATATTGAGACATTAACATATTCTTAAGGAGAAAAAATTCTTTTTAAATTTCTTTTCTAGAAGGATAACAATATATTATCAAGAAGAAATCAAGATAGATACAAGAGAACTGTGATATGGGACTCAAAATCTAGAGGATGAAATACTGACTAAGCAAAGCCACCCATACACAATAGATAATCACAATCTTTGTGCCACTTTGAGGCGTGTAATGGCCTCATCACAATCAACATATTATGCCACTTCGATATTGTGACGTTCCATGTAAGTATACGGTATATGTATACCTAACCTGACACGTCACCAAGGTATTGGGAACATTGGGGATTAACTTAAGAGGGATTATTGACATTAAACTAACCTAAGTACACCAATGGTATTAGTTAGCCAAGTAAGCTAGTTAGAACGTGCCACTTGGCCTCACTCGATTGGCCAAGGGCAGGTTGCCATCTTTGGGTGGCAAATTGAGCTCCCCATCCTAGTTTTGCCAAATTCGAGTTTGGTAAGAGCAGAAAAAGGAGGAAGCTGTTACAGCCTAACACCTAACCAGTTCTATGGATGTTCTTCGAGACAATGGGTCCAGCCAGGACACAGGTCAGTTTCTAGGTAGTTGTATGCTATTCTAAGACTTGTTTGAGGTAGATGGATGATTAGATTCTATGTTATGATCTATTTATGATGATTATGGATGTTGTATCAGATTCTGTTCTCTCTTTCTGTTCCTCCTGTGATGTATGGGTTTAAGGGGGGTAGAGACCTGAAAGCTATTTAGATTTAGTGATGTTCCTAGCTAGAACCTCTTAAATCCCAGTAAATGTGGCCTGTGCACAAGAGCCCACCTGGCTGTGGATGCTATGATATGATTCAGCACCAGACAACGAGTATGATGGTGAATCGGGGGTGGCGTCTTGCATAACATGGCTACATGACTCCTACAGTGTGCTAGGCTTATAGCCGGTCACGGAGGGGGCCGGATATGGGTCTAACACTTACTGGGTCGCAGGTGTCGAGCCAATATTGTTGGACGCCCTGGGCTCGAACGGGCAGGTGAGCCGGCCTTTAGATTTAGGGGAGTAAGTTGGGTACGAACGCGGGGGTCACTAAGGGGGGCACGCATTCTCTAGCACACCAAGGGATCCGTCGTACTCGGGGAGGAGACGCCTCTCCGAACTGCCTCATCGGACCGGGGAGATGTAACCCGGAGTGGTTCCATAGGGTGATTCCATGGGATTGCGTCTCCAGAAAGCTACAATCACGCCATAGCATGTTCTAGCCTATATGCAAAGTGTGCACAGGAGGGGCAGATGGAGTGGACTACCCTAGCCATTGTTCTATGCCAGCCAATGCTATTGTTATGATTATGTCTGTTGTTATCCGGAGGCCTTGGCCGTCAGTTGACCCCCATGAGTCTGAGCTGGGGTAGAACCCTTGTTTATGGTGCATCTCCTTTATTATGATTTATGTTCTGGATGTCATGGGACTGATGATGATGGGCTATCCTTCATGATGGCATATTATTTATTATATTGTTGCCAGGTGCTAACCTTGTATGTACGCTTCCGCTATCTAGGATTCCCATCGAAGGCTTGGGACGAAAGACATCTCCGTGTCCTTCACCTGGATACTTGTTACCACAAGTGGTCCGAGTCAGACAGAGGGCCTTTCTATGATGGTATTGTCGCCATGGAAGAGGGGATTTCCCGTATGTATACGATGGGAGCATCGTATAGGTCTGGGGAGCGTCACAATGGTATCAGAGCATGATTTTGGTGGACCAGATCATTGCACTACCCATGTTCTAACTCGATAGAATGTTAAGTAGTTGGGGACTCTAACCTAGAGAGAATTCCCTAGAACATTGTAGTTAGTCTGATTGAGGCCCAAATTTGTGCTAGTAGTGTGTGTTTGTGAAAAAAAATTGGTGGTATAAAGGTAAAACCGTGTGGAGTTTTGACAGGACATGGTCCTTCATTTCCAGAGGCCATAACTTTCTCTAGCAAGCTCGGATTTGAAAAAATTTTGTTCCATCACGTCAAGGACTCCCAAATTAGCTTAGAACACCCTTTGGTCAACTCAAAAAGGTGAATATGAGAGAGAAAACTCAAAACCGGCGCACTCTGCAAAAATGACTTTTCTTTTTGAATTTTAAACGCGAAAAATATAGAGTCCGCCGGTTTTGACCGTTTGACTTTTTTTTTTTTAAAAAAAAAAAGGGGTTTGGGGCATAAGAATTTCATGGATGTTTTAGCCAGGGTTTTATCTTTTCCTTCCATGCTAATCACGCCCGCGACCTCCGCCCGCCATAGCCACCGGAACCCGCGGTATTGCCATACTTGAGCAACTCTCTCTAGTTTTGCCATAGCTAGCCCTACCTACTAGCTGATGACCTCTATCCGCCTGGAGTGTTCCACTTTACCAAGAGATGGCGCGCACTAAGGGGATGAAGAGTTACTCCAGCTGCAACGTCTTCCAACTCTTCGCCGAGCTTGGATACCACATTGGCGATACAATTGAAGGACCAAGGAGGGTTGAGCTTCTCCTCGAGCAGCTAGTATTGAGGTTTCTAGAAGGCGACCGCATACCGTACCCCATCTTCCATCTTACAGAAAGATTCTTGCTCAAACTAAACGCCGAAGGGGAGACCTACACCCTGGTGGAGCAGAAAGATCAACCCTGGTTCGGTATTACCCCTCAGGCATAGCCCAAGACGCTGCTGATGCCGAAGCTCGTTGGGAGGCAGAGCGGATTATGTCGATGGCACAAGAGGAGGATGCCCGGCAGGCCACGAGCGGAGATCCGGCTATCAGAGGACAAGAATATGTGTATTTGGGAAGAGGGGGAGCCATAAGTCGGGGCAACAATTTTATGATACCCCCGTACTATTATGATGAGGACGACCAGATCTTCATATGGGAAGATATCTCACCATCTCTTCCTCAGGAGGATCTGCAAGCCGTCGAGCTAGATATAGCGGCCCGACCTGACAGATACGTTGTTGAGATCCGCAGAAGGACGGGGGCACGCCTGCTACGAGAGCAGCAAGCCCAACAGGAAGCAGCTCGGCTAGACGCAGAGCAGACCAGGAAGGCTGTCGAGGAAGCTGCCAAACTTGCAGACGAAGCCGCCACTTGTATCGAGGAGCCCACTAACCGTATCATACAACGGAAGGGGAAGACCACTAACCTGACATGCTTGGGGCCCCAATATAAGACTCAGCTCCAAGCGATCGGTGGGGTCGCAAAGCAGAGGGGGGACACTCGACGGGAGACCTTGGTCGATCGGGTCCGGCGTCCAGCCACAGGGGGTAAAACTCTTCCCCTTGTTCCCCCACCTCGTCAAAGGAAGCCCCACCGGTTTAAACCCAAGACAGTGGCCTTGCGAGAAATTCGCAAATATCAGAAGACGACGGAGCTCCTTTTAAGGAAGCTACCATTCCAGCGGCTTGTTTGGGAAATTGCGCAGCAGTTCAAGACAGATCTTAGATTCCAGACGCATGTCGTTCTTGCCCTACAAGAAGCTGTTGAAGATTACCTCGTCACCCTTTTCGGCGACGCCAACCTTTGTGCAATACACGCCAAGCGCGTGACTAATATGCCAAAGGATTTGGCTTTAGCACGCAGGATCTGCGGGGATCGGAATTAGATTCCCCATTTTTGTAATATAACTGTATCTTTTTTTGTATATCAGTTTTTGTAATTAATGCAATGTGGTATCTTAACAACTATGTGTATCACTATTTGATCTTCCATACAAACAACACACACACAAGCTCGAGTTCGAAAAATAAAAATAAATAATAATAATAATAATAATAATAATAATAATAATAATAATAATAATAATAATAATAATATTATTATTATTATTATTATTATTATTACTATTACTATTACTATTACTATTACTATTATCATCATCATCATCATCATCATCATCATCATCATCATCATCATCATCATCATCATCATCATCATCATCATCATCATCATCATCATCATCATCATCATCATCATCATCATCATCATTATCAAAAATTTATCGCGGCCTTGCCTTGCGTGTGGCATTGTAAACATTTCTTCTCCAACTTCATTTGCAAAGAAGTTTTTTGTGCTAAGTCGAATAGATCTCAATTCTGGACATCCTTGCGATGCAAAGATATTTAAAAATTATGACATCAAAAATCTAAAATTTGAGGCTAGCTACAAAATATATCGTTTGGGACTGAATTCCCCAAGACTCCCCTAGATCCTCTTAATTTTCCCTAAGATTCCCTTCAGATTTCCCATACTTTATCAAAATTCTCCTAGATTCCTCCAAATTCTTCAAGTGGTTTGTTATTGCAAGATTTGTCGAGATTCTATCAAGATTTCGTTAGTCTTCCAACGGTTCATCCAGTATCTAATTCGACCTTGGAATTTGAGAAATTTAAAAATCAAGCTATTAAGTTCTAAAGTTGAGACTAGCCTTAAGGTTTGAGACTAAAATCTCCATGATTGTTGTCATATTCCCCTCACATCACCTTTGCATTGCGTTAGCTTATTAAAGATTTTATTATGAAGATTCAAGATTTCAATTCCCCTTGGGGTTCCTCAAAATTTTCCTAGATAAAGTCAAGCCGTAAATAAGTTTAACATATGAAATGTACAACTTAGACATATGAAATCTAGAACTTAGACATATGAAATCTAGAACTTTGACGGTACATTAAGATTCCACAACATTTATTAACACTTTTTGAAATATGCAATTTGTATACTGTGCCATATAATGTGCAGATGATTCTAAGGCATTAGAAATGATGAAATTTACAGTGCAATTGATCGTACATTAACTTCATCTTTGATTTGTGCATAAACAATGGACATTGACATATTTAACACACATCAAATGTTTAAGTTGTCAAGGTTTAACTTCAACTATTGCAATGTGAAAGTGCAGAGTTGGGGCATATGGGGATATAGAAACGATGCTTGCAGATGTTTCAAAATAGAAACTCGAAATTGTGAAAGTGTTCTGCTCTGTAATTTTCATCTAGCTAAGAAACCCTTTGTTGACCATTTTGGGATCCCCCAATAAGTTACTGCAGTATGTGTAGCAACATGTCAGCTCATTCTCCATCAATTTGGGTAGAATAAGTGCCAATACAACATGGTTATTATGAACATTTTCTACCTAGTACATAGGAGCACTTAACAGAAGAATCACAAGCATTCATATAAGGCATGCTCCATATTATGAAAATCTGTTACACCAACCATTACTCATAGTCTTGACTAAAAGAGTTTTATGTTATCGGATACAGCATACATGACCTTATACTTACAAAACCAAATAGATCTGACAACCCACGAGCAGGATAAAAGCAATGATCATTTTGAAAAATCTGAGCTGCAAGAAGACGGATTATGTAAGAGCGCTTTAAAACAACGCTCTTAAGCCAGCCTACCAAACTTTCTCAATGCTTCTCTTGGCCTGCCATTAGTAGATGATAAATAAATAGTCGTAGCATTCCGTAGGTCTTTCATTCATGCAGATGTTAACATATGCAGTTTAGTTAACCTGCAACGTGTAAGATAATATACAGGGAGGACCAATTCTTACTTGCATGATACAAATGACTAATTCTTACTTGCATGATGCAAATGATTTATTCGGGAACATAACATCCTATTTTATAAAATTCATGATATGATGCACAGAATAGACATCTATAAGTAACAAATAGCATGACAGAGAGCAAAATAGCATGCAGAAAAATATCAATAGCAAATATTTTACGTGTCTTCACTCAAGCCAATATGATTCCACCATCACTCACATAAGGAACGTTTGATAGATACCTATGAGAATAAAACTTTCAGGATCAAATCCAATCATTCCCTTTCCATTGGCATCTTGACATACGACAAGACCTGCAAGACAACAAAGAGTGCATTATTCATAGCATGTAGAGAACGAATTTAAATACCTGTCCCTGTGCTCAGGGGCATAAAAGCAATGCATGAACTTCAGAGAACTAAAACAGTAAAGCTACTTATAAAACAGAACATTTGAGATGAATGCAAATTGATATGAGGCACCTCTAGAAAATGTTCATTCGCATAACAATGCTCTATAAGTTGTTGCAGATCCTAACCTGGCCAACCTCATTTATAGCCATTATCAACATAGCCAGGCTTCTGAGACTTCTGAGATTCACTGTAAGGAACTAAAGAACAAAAGAACATGAGCTATTTGTTACCTGGAAAAGCAAGCGGTTCGCAGTCGCCCAGATCTGTTGCGACATTCTTGATTGATCGCTTCTGCTCCATGGCACTATTGCAAATAGGCGTTTTTTTGCACAGGGAAGTTTCATCGGGTAGTCTTTTTAACTAAGATTATTAGATCTAAAATATAAACATCTTGAAACCAGCGTAGCAACCTCTGACATCTCTCTCTCCTCCATCATCCATTCTGCAAAGGTTATTATATGGGATCAAATATTCTCATCGTGCCTTCGTCTAAACATTCCTGCTCTAATGTACAAAGAACTACTTCCGGATGCAACCAAGGCAAAATGGCCATAAGTTGTGGCTTACTAATGGCAACAAAAAAAAATTTGAAAAAGAAAAGAACATGGACCGAATCCTTACCTTCAAGAAGCTATGGCAGTGCCGATAAAAATGCCAAAAGAAGGGACGAAGTTTGCTAATCATCTGAATCTTTCCGGCGAGCTCTGTTACCCGGCAATCTGTAAACATCCGGTATTATAGCTTCGAAACCAGAAAGGCAGAATATACGATTTTAAAAGGGAAAAGGGTTTTGATTCTAAAAAATAGAGTCCGAAGCGAAGCATGGGTTTCGATTGTAGAAAATAAAGTCGGAAGCATAAGTAACTGGGGCACAAAACAGTAAGGACAAAAAGATGGGCAAAAAATAGAAGATTGAAAACCCCTCACCTTATTCGCCCGCCGCATGTAATCGTAGCAACTGCTCAAGAGGCGGAAGACCTTAAAAACCTTGAAAAAAGAAACATCCGACATCTGGAGATAAGGCAAGAGCTGCCAATAACAGATTTCGAGCACAAATGGCTCCGGCGGATGCAGGTTCCACAATGAACAGGGTGCTTAACCAATCTAGTATGCGTGTCATTTTTTGGGTCATATCGTAGGCAAGAAGCAGCCCCCCTGCTTTTGCGGGACGAAAGCATCTACCGAATATGCCAAATGCATCTTCCCCCTAATAATTATATATGTTAAGATTATTATTATCATCATCATCATTATTATTATTATTATTATTATTATTATTATTATTATTATTATTATTATTATTATTATTATTATTATTATTATTATTATTATTATTATTATTATTATTATTATTATTATTATTATTATTATTATTATTATTATTATTATTATTGATAAAGTAACAGAACTTATGGAATATTCCCTAATAAAGGGCCTATCTTTTAAAACGTGCCCCTACTTTTTAGGGTTTCATTTGTTGTTTAGCCTTCTCTATTTTTGCTCCTCCTCCTTCCAGCAAGCTTCCATGGATTATGCTAAGCGCCAGCAATGGTACCAGGATGGGGAACACTGGGATTTTGCCGTCCCATTTGAACTTCTCCACCCTTATTTGGTACAACAGGTGGATCTTATAGCAAATATGGAGGCTCATCCGGATGACGCCGACTTCTTGGAGTTCTACACCCAATAAATGATGCCCTAATGCACACAATATGGTAATCCCCCCAACTCTATCTCCACATGGAGCGCCATGTTTGGGGAGACTGCTATGTTTGGGGCCCAGTGTCTCACCTTTTGGAGTATCTTGTTCGTTAAAAAGAAGGATGGGACTTTGCGTATGTGTATCGATTACCGTCAGCTCAATAAGCATATATCAAAAATCGATATGCATTACCCAAGGGCTGATGGAGCTAAGTATTTTTCCAAGATAGATCTTCACTCTGGCTATCATCAAATATGCATTAAAGAGGAGAATATTCAACAAGTCTGCTTTTCATACCCGTTATAGACATGATGAGTTCACAGTTATGCCTTTTGGACTCACTAATGCGCCTGCAACCTTCATGTGTCTCATGAACGATGTCTTCAAAGACTATTTAGACGAATTTGTTATTACTTTCTTTGATGACATTCTCATCTACAGTAAGACCCTGGAGGATCATGAAGGACATCTTAAACTGGCACTATAGAAGTTGCGGAGCCACAATTATTTGCAAAGTTCTCCAAATGCAAATTTGCGACCATTAAGGTCGAGTATTTAAGACATATTGTATCTGCAGAGGGTATTGCTACAGATCCAGCGAAAATTGAGGCGAGTAAGGACTGGCCGACACCTACCAATGTCTCAGAGGTCAGAAGTTTTCTGGGGTCCTATTATCGCAAATTCGTTAAGGACTTTGCTAAGATTGCAGCGCCCCTTACTGACCAAGCATGAGAGATAGAAGGATTGGGCGGCACATTGGAAAAGCAAGGTTCAATCAGGCTTTCAATAGTTGAAGGACGCGTTAACATCGACACCCATCCTTACTTTACCTGATCCTCAGAAGGATAAGGCGGTTGCCACCGACGCTAGTAAGATAGCCACAGGAGCAGTTTTGATGCAAGAGGGAAGAGTCATAGCCTATAACTCTAAGAAAATGAACGATGCTGAATAGAGATATCCCACTCATGACCAGGAATTGCTTGGGGTCGTCCGTGCCTTGCGCATCTGGCGACATTACCTTTTTGGACGACGATTTCAACTAGGTACAGATCACCAAAGTCTGCAGTATATCTTCACATAAGCTAATCTCAATCTTCGTCAACGGAGGTGGATAGAATTTTTGGAGGAATATGACTTTGAGGTTCTGTATAAACCTGACAAACACAATGTTGTTGCAAATGCCTTATCTCGGCATCCATTGACCACACGTACCCATTGCAATGCTATTTCCACTCTTGCAAGTGAATTTGGGAAGACTATTGAACAATTCCTTCCAACGGATCTTGAGTTTAGTGAAGTGTGGGTCAGCCTTTCTAAGGAGGCCAGGACGGATAAGAAGAGGAACACATTTAAGCATTATAAAAAGGATGGTAATCTTCTATATTACCGCGACAAATTATGTGTACCCGACTCATCAGGAGTTAGACGGCTTATTCTCCATGACACGCATAATAGTCCTATTGCGGGTCACGCTGGATTCATGAAAACATATTTCAAGATAAGATCCAGTTATTTTTGGCCTGGTATGAAGAAACATATTGTGCGCTACATTAAACAGTGCCAACTTTGCCAGCAGACCAAGGCAGAACAGTTAAGAACATCGGGTACCCTGGAACCTTTGGACATCCCCAATGCAAAATGGGAAGTCATTACCATGGACTTCATTGTGGGTCTCCCATGCACACTTCGTGCGTTTGACGCCTTAATGGTGGTAGTTGACAAGCTTTCCAAGATGGCACATTTCTTGCCATGTCGCACCACCGACACTGCCTTGGATACGACACTTTTATTCTCCAAGGAGATTTTTTGGCTCCATGGGATGCCACGCATGTGACGTTCCACATATTTATACGCCTTTTTAAGTATAAATACGTGACACGTCACTATGAATAATTAATGGCACATTAATTATTCATAAGCTAAGGTTAGCTATGTTAATAATTAAATTATAAAGGTGGAAACCTAACCTTAAACCCTAATTCGAATTTAGGGCTTAATCTAATATTAAAAGGGCCTAAAATACCAAATTAGTTAATATTAGCCAACCCGGAGCTGCCACCTGGCCCAAATCGATTGGGCAAGGGAGAGTTACTAACTTGGAACCCAAATTGGGTTTTGCACCCCATTTCCCCAATTGAATTAGGAGCAAGTGGAGATGGAGGAGGAGGAGCGTGAGCCGGGCACCCTTGACAAAATCGACCAAGAGGAGAATTTGGCGTCACCTTTGAGGAGTTGAGCGCCTGCCGAGCTGAGCGCCACCTTTGCCAAGCACGTATCTGTGTAGCTGAAGCTGAGCACCAAATCCAAGGAAGATGGAAGCACCAAATGACAACGGGTCCAGCAGGAACTCAGGTGGGTGGCTAGTATAGCTTGGGAATTCTAGGGTAGCGCCCCTGTTGGGCACTTGTAGTGTGTATTTCTTGTTCTCTCACGTGTTTTACTTGTAGGAACTAACCCTTGATTGTAAAGGTAAGTTCTCTTTATATTTCGATTACAGGTTTGCTCTTAAAGGATGGATTGATAGTTCTTTGCATAGTATTACTCTGGAAATGGGGGAATTAAGGGGGGTAGAGACCTCTGAGCCATGATAGTAGGATGCTCCTAGGTAGATCCCTGTACTTCCCATTAGTTGCGGCTTGTGTACAAGAGACCACCGGGTCATAGATGCTATGGATTGGCTTAGCACCAAAGAAGGGACACAGTGGTGAAGTGGGGGTGGGGTCTTGCACGAACATAAAAGGCTCACGAGACTCCTCTGGTGGGCTAGGCACGATGGCAGGTCCGGTCACGTAGAGGGGCGGGTATGGGTCCGACACTCCACGGGTGTAGAGGTGTGACCCCAGTATGGGGCACCTTGCACTTTGAGTAGATTTAGGGTGAGTAAGCTGAATGCGGATGCGGGGGTCGCTGATGCGGCACGTATTCTCTAGCTCACCCATGGAACCACTGTGATCCTGGAAGGGGACGCTTCCCTGACCTGCCTCATCGGACCGGGGCGTCATGAACCCTGGAGTAGGCTCAGCAGGGTGATACCTCGAGCCTGCGTCTCCGGAAGGCTATAGCGAAGCCATAGCATGATTCGACTCATCTGCAAAGTGTGCACAGGAGGGGCGGATGGAGTGGACAACCCTAGCCGATGTTCTATGCCAGCCAACGCCATGTTATACCTCTGTCTGCTGATCTCTTGAGACCGAGCCGTCAGTCTATCCTCACAGGAGTCTGAGCCGGGGTAGAACCATGGGTTTGGGGTGCTTTCCTTAGGATTAGATGCATATTCTTTGCCGTTGGTATTTGGATGGATGTTCCACCCTTCGGGGTGGTTATTTATATATGATTTATGCTGTGTGCTAACATGTATTCACGCTTCCGCGACGTAGGAGTCCCATTGAAGGCGTGGGCCGAATGACACCTCCGTGTCCTTCACTCGGGCATCTCTCTATAGATGGCCCGGGATAGACGGAGGGCCCTGCTCATGGCGAGATGGTCGCCATGGGAGGGGAAAGTCCCCGTATGTATACGGCCGGGGGTCGTATATATTCAGGGAGCGTCACAGTGGTATCAGAGCCATGATTTTGGTGGACCAGATCATAGCACTGGCCATGTCAAACTCGTTAGATCGTTAGCTAGTGAGTGAGGATTTTGGAGTAGTATGAGATTTGGGTGGTGTAGTAGATGTCGTCATGATTGACTTAATTTGGTTTAAGTGGGATTAAGAGGAGTGTACCCGGTGTGTTGCTGGCGACGGTGGCGACATCGAGGTAGGGGGTGCCCGCCACCCTAATTAAAAAAAAAAAAAACCCCTAACCCTAAGTGGCGGGCAGGGGGTACCCGGACGCTCCTGGCGGCCGTAGCAACGCCGAGGTAGGGGGTGCCCGCCACCTTTAAAAAAAAAAAAAAAAAAAAAAAAAAAAAAAAAAAAAAAAAAAAAAAAATAAAATTCTTCTTCCCCTGCTTTTCGAACCCATGACCTCCCACTTCTAACCCAAGAGTATTTCCATTTTGCCAACTCTCTTAATATAGGATATGATGTTCTCTCCCTTTATTATACACGTCTATAATCTGTTTTGCCTAGTTAAACATCCTTTTTAAGCAAAAGGTACATCCTGGGATTGAACCCCTGACCTTTCGCAGCCAAGCTAACACCTTTACCAATGAGCCAACTTTCTTTTTTATGTAATGTTTATATTTTATAAACATTCTTATACATATTTAATGTTTTATTTCTAGACCACAACTCTTTTTAAAAGAAAGGGGCATATTGTGGGATTGAACCCTTGACCTCCTACAACTAAGTCAACCCCTTTACCAATGGGCTAAGTTCCTCTATCAAGGAATATAATAGTTCTCATTTTATTTATAGTGGCTGTTTTTCTATTTAAATTAAAAGGCGCCTTCCATAGATCCACGTTGTGGGGGCAACAACTCCACCGGAGCAAGTTTTTTTTTCGCCATAGCCGCCGGAGCAAGCTCTCTTGCCATAGCCGCCCGAGTAAGCGATCTTGCCATAGCCACGGGGAGTCGACCTCTCTGCCGTAGTCGGCCCGGATAGCTGTTAACCATATATAAAGCTAGTACCCCCTAGGAATACCCGACCAAATGAAACGGCGTAATCTAGCAAGTCCGGCCAACTTGTTATGATAACATCAAATCACTTGGTGGGACTAATTCCGGAAATTTAATTAACAATGACAGGGCAACTCTCTAGAATAGCAGCATGTGTTATATCCTTGGATATTCTGTAAGCGACGATAATAATGTCCAGTTATCGGCGTTCCTCGACCTATATTTTTCCTTTGGTAGATGCCTTGATAACACAATTTCTTCGGGCCTTGCCATGATTCAATCCATACTACATTCATATGCTTTCTATTAGACCTTGTTCGATGTTATACAAGTAATGTTTTTTAAACATAATTCTAATTAACGTTGCCTCTCTCTAGTGTCTAAACCTTGACTCGTCTCACTTCCTAGAGAAAGGATCTCTTCTCGCCCAACCAACTAGGGACTGCCATGCAGCACCCTTCTAGCTAGACCATGGGTAGCTTTAATCCTACCACCCTTCACTACTTTTTCTCAATGGTCATGTTCTTTTTGTGGACCATTTCCCCAGACCACGATACATACCCTGTAATACGTAATGAGTGCTTGTGTTAGACCCCTACAATAGTGTTAACACCTTCATTCTAAATCAATCCCGGCTACAAACTTTAGTATTATTTTGTGCCAAACCTCACCGCCTATATGGCCGTGAATAATTATGTGCGCCACACACGCCGTCAAACCGACCATACTTGACCTACCCTCTTTTGGGGTTCTTCCACTGTAAGGGTCCAATGACATCCAACTATTGTTGGCTATCCTCCTTCTAGGATATCTATCTTCTAGGATATCTAGATATGATCCGGGCAAAGTATTTCCAACCATTATTTTAATGCCTAAACGTCCACGAAGTCATAAAATGAACTTACATATTCCAAGGGATTATGTGACTATCGAAGGACAATACCACACAAGACCTCATAAGCTAGGCCTCCTCTATCCGAGATCTTGTCTTCAAGTCTCGAGGGTTCCTCATATGTCCTCATGGGCCTTTGCCAACATGGCATGACGTATAAATGCTATCTACCTATCTATTTAATTATTAAAAATGTCTTTGGTAAATTCAATTCACCATCTTGTCCTAGGACATGGAAGTCTTCTTCCTTAAGTCATACATCAAATCTTTAAAGAGTTTTTCAGTTCTTGCTGCCTTTCAAGCCGCAGGTATACCTTTGCATGTTAGCAAAGACTACCCTTCATGTTAGGAAATAACCTTCCTATCCAGATTGCTAAATATCATTCATAAGGATCCTTTTCCTTCTCTTCTTCAATATGTTTTCTACGTCTATGATCGATTTTCAGTATTCCCATCCTTACGCCTGCCACAGCGTACACATCTCACCCTTTGGCCTTTGGCTGTGACCTTTATTCAGTAGAGTCACCAACCCATTTACTCCATTACGTATTCATTAATCGTCTTGTGGCTTTATGTTCCATATATTGTTGACCCACCTATCATTGGGGGTTATGAGTTAACATTGTCGTACATCCTGGAAATGTTAATTATTACATTTCTCTGTCATGATGCTATCACATTGTTGTAGCATTCCCAATGACTTGGCATACTCGTTCAAGCCATAGTCATGGCCTAAGAGCGGGTGAGCCTTCGTATTAATCGTAAATTACCTGGAGTCATCAAGGTGCCTGCCTAGTATTTTGTGAGCCTTTCTACAATTACCTTTGTTTGCGATAACCCGGACTTGTATCCATGTTCGGGTCCTATATATCCTAACTTACACCTCCATGTAACCCATCTTTGGTCACCTCGATCCGATCCGGCTATGGATCATGTGGGAAAGCTAGTTTTAGGTGTCTATTCAAGACACATTTTAACTTTTAGCATGTAACTCCTATTTGATACCTATCCTGGAATTGTACTATTGTACTATTCAACCCCCTCATCTTAAGCTTCATTCTATTGGCCGTTGACATTTACTTCAGTTGCCAACTACGACATCCTACCTTAACCCTTCATCAGTAACTTTGGGATACACTCGTCTTTCTCTCCTTGTGTCGCCACTTAGATTACCTCTCCAGCATGTTTATCGTATGTGTACATGCTATGTACATAACAAACATATATCCTCATCCCACAATGCTAGAGCTCTGCTCTAACTTAGCTGAAATGTAACCTTTGTAGTTCTTATGATGTGGCTGTACCACCTACTTCCCAAATGGGGGGCCAACTCTATGTTGGACTTGTACATCTTGATGTATTCACATGTGCGGGCCCGATGGCGATGCGTGACACGCCCATGTATAGAGGGTTGCTGATGGCCCGACTTTTCCAGTTTTATCTTATCTACATCTGTTACCTTTTTGTTACGATGATGTTTGATATCGGACTTCGGTCCTTAAACCTTCTTATGATAAGTATGTCAAATGCACCTTGGTGCTTAAACTCTTCTATGTTTTAAGCTTTCATGCTATTACCTTTGGAAATAAGGAATTACCTTCTTTTTTAGGTATACTTCCTTCTATTGCAGTTTTCGATTAACCGTCATTTGTTTAACTAACCCCAATGCTGAGGACATCATTATTTCTAAGAGGGGGAGAATGTGACATTCCACGTATTTATACGGTATACGTATAAATAAGCTGACACGTCACCCAATAAAGGTACGCCACCATGGAGTATCTTAACCTAAGGGGTTGACCTAAAAGGGATGAATTTAAACTTATGGTACTTTAACCCCGTACATAAACTATAATTTTCCCATGGGATTATGCCATAGTTCCAAAGGTTTCTACCATAGTCCAAGGCCTTTTCTAAAGGTTCGTTCAGTTAATTTGCGTTTCGCCATGTTTTGTCACACCTAACCTATTTTTCTTAAATTAGCATGTCAACCTCAACTTTTGATCCCTTTGAATGTTGTCGTCTTTGGCTCCCTCATAATGAAGCGGAGGCACTAAAACCTCCTGGTCTTCTAATAGGAAACCCAATGTTTCAATCTTCGTTAGTAACCGCCATATGATTATCCAATTCCTTACCCTCTTAAGGGTTTCAAAGTCATAATCTCTAACGGGTCTATGCCGCAAGGCAACGGATCCTCCAGCCTCTACTTCCGTACCTACAATTGTTTCCCCCAAGTAGGGTAACTCTTAGGATATATGGACTACTGGTCTATATAATCTCACCCCTTCCGAGCTATACCTCTCGTCTTGATTTTTATCGGGACATGGAATTTCTATCGATTGCCCTCTTCTCGGTTATCCCTAAAAAAGACGTAATCACCAAAGTCGTCGGACTTCTTCTCTTCTGTCAAGGGGACGCGATTTGATACATCTTTTTATTCCCAAAACCAAATAAATGCTCTCAGCTTATAACGTTGAAGTAATTCATTCATATCTGGAACCTTTGAGTAGTTAACCTCTTATTATCGGTTATTCCAATACCGTTCCAACCATCCTCGGGATGTTCTTCAATGTGACGTCACCGTATATACTAGACTTACTCTAGCTATTCTCATTGATTTAAACTCTTCTCATCTCCCTTAGTAATAGCTTGAGTGCATATCTCTGGTGGACCATACCTTAACCCAATATCTTCGTATATAAGCATATCATTATGCTTCTTCTGTAAACATTGTCACGTAACATGCCACCAGCCTTGTACGGGTATTCTACCATCTTCCAATATGACATACATCTGGATGTCACAATCGACATCCTTGATATCCTCGCTAGTGTAGTATTTGATACTACTAAGTCCTTCCAACATCCAAGACCGCTACGTTGTTATTATATGATATAGTAACATGTGTGCACCAACCTTAAGTCTACACTCATATGTAACTCGTTGACATAGGCATCTAGTTATATTCCTACTTATGACCAACTTATTTCCTCAACTTGGTTATCCGGTACCCTAGACATGTCTCTAGTCTTAGTTTGCCTTGGTCCTCAACCTCTAGTCATAACTTCCACACGGGCAAATGCCATCTTAAGTTCCTTGTGGACATGTTTGATCTCTAGTATAAGAACTCTTATCTTCATTACTTCCGTATTCATATGGAATGTGAACTAAAAGTTCTAGTATATATCCTATCTTCTTTTAGTTATGTTTTTCTATTAAATGGTCCTAGTACACATATACCAGCGGAGTTACTCCTTGGAATATACACACCATACCAAGTCCGGACCACATCCTCCTTGGTGAGATGTTCATTGGGAGCCTACCTTGTTCATACTCTAGACTTAGGTATATTCAACGTTCTATATTGAAGCGTTGTTTACAACAACTTTCAAGCACCTCTTGTCTCCCACTTGTGGGTGTGGGTACATTACTTGCCTTCCTAATGTATCATTAGTTGAAGGTCAACTTTCCTTCATAGTGCGGCTTCACCAAAGATCCAACATACCCTGCGGTTTTTTAGATGCTTGTGCCTATTCCTCCCAATTGTCCTCTTCTCTTGACCTTATGTGCAAACTACGTTCCACATTATTGTCGATCTCTTATTCGGCATCTCCATGTTTCCCGGACATCAGATGTGTCCATTTCCTTAATTTATATGGTCATGCATTTGACCAACGTCATTGAGCGTATCCAAGTGACTATGTCGTCATCTTATTCATGCACCCCCTTGCATTGTTATTGCACACCTCAGGAACACCAATCTTCTTACGAAACGTAACGTATGCGTAATTTTATAATCCGTAGTTTATGGATCCACATCCTCATACAACATTATTCTCGACCTTTCTGCGAGTCATACCTCCATTCAAGTGGCAATAGCTATAAAATGTCGAAACCTACACTTCTGAAGTGGTCCTTCCTTTCAGGAGCTGGGTACTTATAATTCAGATCCACCTTAGCCTAGTACCTCTCTAACGTGGTCGATGGTAGATAATCATAAACCACTTCTCCCTCGGATATATGGTGCTATACCCAGTCTCCTTCTATGGTGTATGCCAATATATATGCCGCATAATAAATCAATCTTCGTAATTATTAGGTCCAGTGTTTCAATCAGATACCAAACATCGTCACACAAAATTTCTCGAGTATCCATCTAATATAGGGATACCTTAACACTCACTATGCCCAACGTTTAGCACTTCTACTTCAAGTAAGAGCCCAGGACCTGCTTAACCACCATTATATAATAGCCTCAAGGCACGGGCATGGTTTTGATGCTTTCGTAGTGGACACCATAGTCTGGCCCGGCCTTACGCGGATGGGGACGATTGCGGGGCCATAGCATCGCTTGCCGGATAGCGACCGGCGGTACCGTTATGTCAAATGTATACGTGAGATGTACACGTAAATATAAGAGTAATACGTATGTGTGACAAATTCTGAAAATAATAATAATATGAATAAGTAATTCAAAGGCGTACCGACGTGAATATAACCTATGGTTAAGATGGACTAGAATAGAGTGAGCTAATAAAAGGAGATAATTATGTATGTCTTACACAAACTTCTGAGAGAATAACGAGACTTAGATTATCTTAGAAGGTTAGGACTAGTAATGGATGAAGAACGTGTGCACGTAGTTCATATTAGAGTATAGGGTAAAAATGTCACTGCAAAGATGCGATAAAATTGTATTAAAGGGTAAGTCTAAATGTGAGGGGCATGTCAAAATCGAGGATAGGACCTTATAAGTTGTCAAAACTATAATAACAAAGGAAAACAAAAGTCGACACAAAAATTAAATTAGCTGGGTTTGTAATTAAATGGATTGCAAAGCGACGGAGAATATAATACATATACGAAGTTAATATCATTAGAATCACTTTCTACTAAGCGGTCTTGAGCTTAATAACTCAGTATCATAATATAAGAACAAATAGAAGTTGCTTGTGTAATGCGTACTGTCCATAATACATAATCAATTACACGTGTGTATAGAAACAATGAATTCAAAATTAGCCATACTCTGAATAGAATACAATAGAAAACAGTGAGACTTCCACACACCTTGACTGTAATGATCAGGTCTAATCTATACCTCTACCTTCTATATCCCAGACTTATAAATTGCACATTACAAGTCATTTCAAACTTAATCACTTTGAGCGTGACAAAGTGCGTGTGATCTATAATCTCTCGCTATCTCTTTAAGGAGGGGAGACTTCCTCCCATGTATGCGATGTATGGGCCCACGGCAAGAGTAGTCTTGATCTTTGAGGACAACATCACTTTTAAGGTGGGGAGAATGTGGCGTTCCACATATTTATCACGCCTTTTTAAGTATAAATCGTGACACGTCACTATGAATAATTAATGGCACATTAATTATTCATAAGCTAAGGTTAGCTATGTTAATAATTAAATTATAAAGGTGGAAACCTAACCTTAAACCCTAATTCGAATTTAGGGCTTAATCTAATATTAAAAGGGCCTAAAATACCAAATTAGTTAATATTAGCCAACAGGGCTGCCACAGGCCCAAATCGATTGGGCAAGGGAGAGTTACTAACTTGGAACCCAAATTGGGGTTTTGCACCCCATTTCCCCAATTGAATTAGGAGCAAGTGGAGATGGAGGAGGAGGAGGCGGCAGCCGGGCACCCTTGACAAATCGACCAAGAGGAGCTGGCGTCACCTTTGAGGAGTTGGGCTGCCGAGTGGCGCCACCTTTGCCAAGCACGTATCACGTGTATTTGAAGTGAGCACCAAATCCAAGGAAGATGGAAGCACCAAATGACAACGGGTCCAAGAGGGAACTTCGGTGGGTGGCTAGTATAGCTTGGGAATTCTAGGGTAGCGCCCTGTTGGGCACTTGTAGTGTGTATTTCTTACGTTTCTCTCTGTGTTTTACTTGTAGGAACTAACCCTTGATTGTAAAGGTAAGTTCTCTTTATATTACGATTACGGGTTTGCTCTTAAAGGATGGATTGATAGTTCTTTGCATAGTATTACTCACGGAAATGGGGGAATTAAGGGGGGGTAGAGACCCTCGAGCCATGATAGTAGGATGCTCCTAGGTAGATCCCTGTACTTCCCATTAGTTGGCGACTTTGTGTACAAGAGACCACTTAGGGTCATAGATGCTATGGATTGGCTTAGCACCAAAGAAGGGACAGTGGTGAAGTGGGGGTGGGGTCTTGCACGAACATAAAAGGCTCTGAGACTCCCTACAGTGGGCTAGGCGATGGCCCGGTCCGTAGAGGGCGGGTATGGGTCCGACACTCCTGGGTGTAGAGGTGTGACCGTATGGGGCACCTTGCACTTTGAGTAGATTTAGGGTGAGTAAGTCGGCATGCGGATGCGGGGGGGCCGATGCGGCACGTATTCTCTAGCTCACCCATGGAACCACTTTGTGATCACGGAAGGGGCGCTTCCACGACACTGCCTCATCGGGGCGTCATGAACCTGGGTAGGCTCGGTGGGGTGATACCTCGAGCACTGCGTCTCAGGAAGGCTATAAGCGAAGCCATAGCATGATTCGACTCATCGCAAAGTGTGCGGGGAGGGGCGGATGGAGTGGACAACCCTAGCCCGATGTTCTATGCCGATAGCGCCATGTTATACCTCTGTCTGGCGATCTCTTGAGGCCGAGCGTCGGTCTATCCTCCACGAGTGCAGTAGGGGTAGAACCATGGGTTTGGGGTGCTTTCCTTAGGATTAGATGCATATTCTTTGCCGTTGGTATTTGGATGGATGTTCCACCCTTCGGGGTGGTTATTTATATATGATTTATGCTGTGTGCTAACATGTATTCACGCTTCCGCGACGTAGGAGTCCCATTGAAGGCGTGGGCCGAATGACACCTCCGTGTCCTTCACTCGGGCATCTCTCTATAGATGGCCCGGGATAGACGGAGGGCCCTGCTCATGGCGAGATGGTCGCCATGGGAGGGGAAAGTCCCTGTATGTATACGGCCGGGGGTCGTATATATTCAGGGAGCGTCACAACGCACCATTATTTCGGATCGTGATCCCAAATTTGTTAGTGCTTTCTGGAAAGACTTCTTCAGTACTATACAAACCAAGCTTGCCATGAGTACGGCCTATCACCCTCAGAATCAGATAGAATATCTGCCATAGGAAACGAGGTTTTCACAGGCCAAACCACTGAGGCAAATTGTAGACAGGGGAATCCAAAGTTGTGTAAAACTGTCGTCCTTGTTAAATCCGATGGCTGGGGTTGACTTCAGCCCATATCCGTTGCTGAACCATGGTCGATTTGTAGCCAAGGCTTTTTCCTTGTATGTTCTTGCATTTTAGTTTTAGGGAATAGAACCACAACAGAGTTTGAGTTTGGACTGACCCCTCCCTCGCCCATCCCCCTTCCCTTTTTTTTTGGTGTGTGTGCGCGTGCGCGGGCGTGGGTGCGTGTTATTTTACTTGCTCTGCACTACCATCTCTGCATCTCTGAGTAGCCAATAAAGTTCAATATGCTTCTCACCCTCGTATACTGATTGCCATAATTGCATATTGCTCGAAAAAGCGTGGGCACCATGCTGGGGTTCAACTCCCCAGGCTCTGTCATGCACCCAGAAACTGTCACAGAATTTGATTATGCTTTGGTTATGCTTGTAAAGCACTAGTTGACTGACAACCATTAAATTGTGGCATTTGACCTGATGGGGTCAAAAGACGGTCAAAAGATGGGCATTTGACCCATCTTCATTTCAAGCGGCCGGCCCATCCTAAGATATGGGACGATCTCGATGGTTCCAAAAATCCTAAAAGCACCCCATATGAAAATGATAATACACCCTGGCACGGATATTTCGCGCTGGCATACCTTCGTATTATATTGTATTGTCTTTTAAAAACTTATGATAATGCCCTGCGCACTTTCCCTACATTTTAGACCATTCGTCGTTGTCCTGAATGGCATTATTACATCTACGGATTTTGCAGTGGCCGCAATGGAGCTGAAGAGAACTGCCGGTTCTGCAATGGATCCAGCAATCTTTGGGTTTCAGGTATCTCTTATCTTTTGTGGGCTTCAGATCTATAATTTTTTTCTCAACGAGATATATTATAGCAGTAGCAAACTGATTTTTCATAACCAATTTGTTGTTTTTGGACGCCTTGTAGTGTATTTCTCATTGTAAAAATGAAAGTGGAGAAGAGCTGGCTCGTGTTGTGAAAAGGGTCTGAATGTGCAAAGGAAGAGAACCACTTTGTCTTTATATTATTTTACTCAAATATTCTCAGTAATGGCAAAAAAGAGGTCATGGCATTCTAAATTGGATCATTTTGGAGTAAAGATGGACTCCTCTAAGAGAACTTCCAAAATGTCATCATCTCCAACATATAAAGCACATCGAGCCATTTTCAGTTCTCATCCCTGCCAAAAAAAGGGCGGCATCAATGAAGGCATATGTACTCAATCTTTATATTGTAATACAGAAATATTGTAGTACAAAAATATTGCAGCATACGCACCACTTGAAGGTTCTTCTATAAGGTTAACCAAAGGAGGAATTGCTGGCATCATAAGCGAGTCAAGAATTCGAGTCTTTGTTGTCTGTGGAATAAAGGGCATTGGAAAGACTACTTTGTTGATTTTTTAAGGTTCAAAAATTTTGAAAGGAAGGCAAGCAACTCAAAGCTTTTCTAGAGGTGGGCATGCCCCATCTTGCACGGATCGAAAACCAAATAGAGACATTCACAAACAGTGGACATGGTCAGAATGCATTGTGCAATTGCTTGCAATGTTTAAAGGAAGGGGGCTTTTCCTTGTGCCTATGCATAGGCAATGTATGGAGATGTATATGAAGAACTTCTTAGAGTTTTATCTATTGCTATCCACACACTCCGAAGCAGTAGCTAAGGAGCTTCAAATGCAAACTCAAATCCACATAAATATTTTCATGGAAATTCAAGAAGGAGAAGCCACAAGCGACCGTGACACAAATTTTTTCATGGAAATTCAAAAAGCAGAAGCGATGTGCAAGCATAAGAAGTAAGAAGAAAGACTTGCTGAAGGAAATAGTTCTACTATGTGGTGGTCCATATAGGATAAGAAGAAAGATTTGCTTAAGGAAATAGTCTCATTATGTGGTGGTCTTCTCTGGGAATTAAAACGCCGAAAAGAATGCAACTTGAAAGGTGCCGAATCCCATTAATATGCAGATGAGGATGACATAGTTCTTCAATATATTCTAGCATTGATTGATATACAAGATGCCTTCATTGATGCCACCCTTTTTGGGCGTGGACGACCATTGAAAAGGACTCGATGTGTTTTATATGTTGAAGGTGATAATATTTTGGAGATTCTCTTAGAGGAGTCCATCTATTCTCTGAAGAATCCGATCTAGACGGCTATGACCGCTTTTTTGCCGTTGATGAGAAGCATGCAAAGAGCTGCAAAGAGCGAAAATTGGGAATATTTGGCTACACCCACACTACATGCAAGTAAGTTCTTATTCTTCACTTTCCATCATTATTGGCAGCACATCTAGGTCTTGTGAGATTATTGATGATGTAAAAAGATATTTTTAGATAATGAACAATTTGATAGACTGCACGCAGAGGTAAGTGCTTATTCTTCACTTTTCATCATTATTGGCAGCACATCTGAGTTTTGTGAGATTATTGATGATGCAAAAAGGTATTTTGAGATAATGAACAATTTGATAGGTGTGCTTGTAAAGATTAGACCCTTACATTATTCATGGAAGAACTTGCTGAAGACCTTTTGTCATACAACAAAAGAAGTAAAAGCAGATTTTAGCTGGCCCCAGGCTTATGAGAAAGACAAGAATGAACCAATTGAGACCTCAAAGCAGGATATACAGAAGGAAGGACTAATAGCATGCATTTAGCCAAATTTTGTATTTTTTTAATGTTGGAGGATGCATCCAGTTACATACGGTATTAAAGATATAAAGTAATGAAATGTTTGGGAAGAGGAAGTTTTGGAACTGTTGTCAGGAACCTTTAGTGTGGGGGAGCGCCAAGCTATGAAAGAGCTTTTCGTTGACTATGAAAGAGTTTTTCGTTGACGATGATTTTAAAGTTGAATACGAAGTATTAACGAAGTTGACGGCTGCAAATTTCTCCCATGTAATATGAATATTAAGTCACTCAGAACTTAAAAACAGAATAGCCTTGTCATAGAGCTTATGGATATGGATTTGAAAAGCCTTACAGACAATAAGAAACAATTTAATTTAGCTAGTCCATTTTCCCTGGGAAAGTCAGTTGACATTATGCTTCACATTGCCAAGGGAATGAGGAGTTTACATAGCTGTGTTGTGATTCATAGGAACCCAAACCTAATATGGATTTGAAGAATTCATAGCCTCTAATTTACTGGTGAAGCATAGGAAGGATGGCAGTTTGACTGTCAAACTTGCTAATTTTGGCACTTTGTAAACTTCAAAACTGAAAAATACCCATAGACTATAGAGGTGGAATGTTGTACATGGCCCCAGGTTGCAGATAGAGGTAAATACGCACGAGGTGGATGCATCTAGCTTTGGTATTGTCTGCATATAGATCCTTACAGGAAGGTCACCTGGCAGAGTTATGCAGGAACTTTTAAGGGCAGGCCAAATGCCTCTTTTACCTGAAGGCAACCCTGAAAGTCTGTATATGCTTATTTATGGTTGCTTACAACTAGAGGAGCAAAAACATCGTAGTTTCAATGAAATTTGTGATCAACTATAGAAGCTCAAGAAAGTGCTTCTCATCAGAGAATTTGAGGCAATTTTCAAAATATATACAACATCTCAGGCCTCTACTCCTCCTGGCAAAAGAGCAATATATTGTTATTCAATCCTTCATTATTTTCGTCCCATGGAAGGCCTAATAGATATTCAATTGGATTATCTGGAAATATCAAAGACTGGACGTTCATATTTGCCGTTTCTCTGTTATCTCAGTTCAGAAGCTAATTATACATCGAGGCAAGAAGCTCAACCTCTCCTTTTCTATAAAACGGAGAAACTATCGCCCTTTGGCATAAAGAAAGTTGTAATACGAAGTTGATCAAATCTGTATATTATAATGTGGTATGTATCCAATACTTAATGGTCTTCTTTTTGACGTGAACAATACTGGGCAAGGATTTTCTTCTCTGTGCTTGAGCAGCTGAGAAACGCGTTTGGTGTGGGTTCTTCTACACATCTATCAGAAACCAAATGGCCAATTTAAAGGGCCATCCAAATAATTGATTGCATTCAGCTGTACGATCATCATATATCCAACTTGTATTCATGTTTTCCTCCAATATAGAGTGTGGTCGAATACTATATATCTAGAGGGATTTATTCTCTCAAAATCGTCTTAGCTTATGCTTGTTTTCCAAGGTTTTTCAATAGGGCAAAGGTTTGTAAATACAGCAAAGTTGTGAAAATAGTGGGACCAAGGGAGATTTATGTTTATGATAGGATTCAGTCCGTTATAGATAAAGCTGTATATATCAAGGCGATGAATTTGGGAGGCATATCTATGCAAGGGTGTGACGAACGTGTGCTGCTCCATGTTTAAAGTGCTTCATGATCATCTCACCCATGGATGGCTTCCCATGGTGCATAGAAAATATAATTTTGCAAATCCTCTGGTTATTAGTGGCTTAAAGAAACAGTATAGAGTCTTGGGCTTTTACTTGATGTGTTTTCCAAAAAATGTGGATGACATAAAAATTGCAATTCACTGCATACTAGCCCGAGTAGCAATGTGTGCCCAGCGATGCTGGGCATAAGTTACTTGTGTAAATTTTGGATGATCTAATGCCAAACCCTGGCATACGTGGGCATCTCTCATTGAATAAGCATCATTCTGCTTTTGGATATATAGCTGAACAAGAACTTGATAATGCTGTCATTGGGACAGAAATCAAATGGCAATTATTCAATAGGAGGCACCTGCATGTGCTCACAGCCGGGCATAAATTGTCCCATTGTAGTTTTTGTATCCCATATGGCAGATTGTGAAAGTTAAAACCTACATCTGGTCAAGTTATAAGTATTCCGTGCTGGTTCTATTGTTGGCCCCCTTTGTTAAATTTATCGGTTAATTTGTGGAAGTTGTCTTATTACTGAAGTTGGTGGTAGATTTAATCATTAATTTCCTTTCTAAGTTGAAACAATATCATTTATAGTCATGTTAGACATCTAGATCAAACTGATCTGCTGCATCTGATGATAGGTTATGTCTTTGTTCTGTTTTTTTGGCTAATTGTAGAGATTTGTTGGGTGCGGTTTTTAGAGATTTTGCCATGTTATGCAGAGATTTTGATGGCTATTTTAATCTCAAACAGAATTCAACCCTTTTTTGTTATGTGGCAACTGAAGTTCAATCAGTGGCTATTTTAAGATTTTGTCTGCCATGGTATGAAGCTTGACAACTTAAGGCGATCTAGGTATTTTTGTCATCTTCAATTGATGTTATTGCCAATGTTGTGCATATTATGATGAAAAGTCATTTCTTATGGAGAGCTCCACATTTATATTCGACATGAGCTGTCATTTAGTTGCTTCGCCCCTTTTTTTAAGTATTTTTCATGTACCACTGGCTCATGTGCTCGAATCTGATATGATGCCCTCTATAATACAATGTGCTATTTAATACAGGTGCAGCAAGATCTTTTCAAGTGTGGCTCCATCTTTGACAACAACTTGCCTAAACCACCATTGTTAGAGAGCTGAGTAAGATATGCTCCTCATGCATGTCCTGTCGATGGCAGCGACCATGTTCATACACGTATCTTTATGTTGAAAGTTCTGGTGCCTTATATACACTTCGCAGTATATATGCACATGAGTATTATAATCTGTGTAAACTTGCCTGATTGAATTGAAACACCTACAACACAGCTACTAATCAACCCTTCACGATTCGTTCATGAAAACATTATCCCAGATTTATGTGTCTATCATTTTGTCATGCAAGAGCAAGGTGTACTTTGGAAGGGCATAAGAATCCTCTTCATATAAAATCCAAGTACATACAACGGAGCTCAAGACCTGACCTGCTCAACTACATGCAATCTGATCTCCCTTCTGTTGTATTTACGAACTCGAAACTACAATAATTCATTATTTGAGTTTGTATATTTTTTTTATAGCTTTTGCTCTGCTTATTGGATATTGTGTTTGTTTGTTCGAACATACTTGAAGGTTAAGAATGTGAATTTTAAAGCATGTAATTCAGTTTGTCAGCACAAGCCCTTTACATTATTCTTAAGGTACAGATGATGCCAACATAACAACACACAAACTTTTCCAGTTTGATAAGTCTGTGCTTGCGTTAGCAGGGTGAGGGTCTATATCTTTTCTTTGGGTGCAGCCCTGAGTGGCAGATTGATGCCCCATATTTGAACATATTAGTGATTGTCACTTTATGAAAACATGATCGCGGAATGTTGCGCAGTGTTTTTTATATAGCTGGACAAACAGGTCTGATCTGATTTCAATCTATTGCATTGCCTCTCGCTAATCGCACTTTATCTGATGCTTTTAATTTTATTTTCATTTGATCCGTTGATTGCTTGCTTCTTTCTGGATGAAAATACAGCCGTTATAAGTTCCATTCCATCTCTATGCACTATTTCTACCGGACATTATCTGGTGGGCTTCAGCAGATATGATGCACAAGATAATGGAGCTTCTAGTGAACAAGCAACTCGAAGCAGTGGCGCAATCTGCAAGTGGTGGAAAGCTATTTTCTCCTCTTCATGTCTTTAACTGTGTAACTGCATGTTGTTACATGTTGAACCAGAGCCACATAGCACGTTCAAAACCTCATTTTTTTGGTAGATATGTGTCTGTTCTTATGACTTCTAGATTATAGTTTATCAAGCAATTTTAGATGCTACAAATATTAGAGAAAGCAACTGCAATCAATATAACTGTGCAATCTTTTAAAATAAAATGCTTCTTTTGCATGCTGAATACCTTTACTCCTTCGACTCCAGAGAATGAGTATGGGCTTCTGTTAACCAAGGCATATACAGCGAAGGCCGCGTTGTTTTTTCAAATCGAATAGGGTTGGAGATGTAAACCCCATGATACTGTTGAGAAATGAAGCATTGGCTGACATGTGGCAGTCAATGAGCACCAGTTTGACAACAATCTCTTAGGAGCAGTTCTAGGGACTTCCATAGATCACCATCTCGGTGATCCAAGGAACAATTCCTAGAGATAATCCAGTCTTAACATCAGTTTCATTTCCTTTATAAGGATCATTCGATTCTAGCATTGTTATCAAGTTCTTGCATTATGAATTGAAGTCTTCCATCTTAGTGTCTCTTTGATTCTTGTTACGATTCTGAGTTAGAATCTGGTTAAGTAACAGTCACCGAGATCTGTGTAGACAGATTAGAGCATGAAGCTCAGCCTTGGGAGGAGCCTAGCGCCCCAAGAGGTATTGGTCAGGCTAATACAAAGTAGTGTACGTTGTGCCTTGGATAGGCAGATCGTCCATAGGGACATGGCACCAGAGGAGGGTCTGATGGCCAAGCCAAAGTAGTGTACGTTGTGCCTTGGATAGGCAGATCGTCCATAGGGACATGGCTATGTCCCTATGGACGATCTGCCTATCCAAGGCACAACGTACACTACTTTGTATTAGCCTGACCAATACCTCTTGGGGCGCTAGGCTCCTCCCAAGGCTGAGCTTCATGCTCTAATCTGTCTACACAGATCTCCGCGACTGTTACTTAACCAGATTCTAACTCAGAATCGTAACAATTCTATTTTCTTCCTGAATTCACCTGAAATCTTCCTCTATTTTCTGCGGCAGGCCTTTGGGATGTGGTGAACGGCAAAGCTCCTCGACCTACTGGCGCAAATGCGAGTCCTAATGCAATAAACAAATGGATTGCAAAAGATTCAAGAGCTCCTTCAGTCTTGAAATGCAGCATCCATTCTTCAATCTTGTATCGGCACAAAACTTCTACTTCAGCTCATGAATGCTGGAGCAAGCTTCTCAAGATGTGCGAAGTAAAATCTCTAGCAGCCCAAGTGATGAGGCAGAAGTTGTATGTCACACGTCTCATAGACGGAGAATCTTTGCGTGTGCCTATCTCCAAGCTGCACAGCATCATGGACTAGCTTGATGAAGCTGGTCCCATCAAATTGTGTGAAATGTGCTCTTCTTACTCAGAGCAACACAATTGCTTGACTCTTCTAAGCAGTCTCACACCTGCTTACAACAATTTGGTCACTGCGTTATCTCAAGTGGGAAAATGTCATTGTTAGGCTTCTTCAAGAAGAAACAAGGATCCAGCAATCTGGCCACACTGAAGCCCAGCTTGCACGCTTCTCTGGAGTTCGTCCAAAGGACCCCAGGGTCCACGATAACAGGAAGCCATGCCCAAATGTGAGTACTGCAAAAGAAAGGGGCATGTTAAAGCCGGCTGCTGGAAGCTTGACTCTGATCAAGCAAGGGAAAAGATTGCTGGAGCTTCTGTTACCTCTGCTCAAGCAAATTGCAACATTGAAGAGAGCACAATCCAAGTAGTGCCTTCATGACAGTAGTTCACACTGCAAGCACCATGCCTCTATGGTGGCTAGACTCAGCGACTTCCCATCGTATGACTGGCATGCAAGGATACTTCTCTCAGCTCACTCCGTTACCAGCTCACTCCGTTACCCTCTGATATCCTCATTCGAGCCAGTGATGGTGGTTTACTTCGGGCATCTCATAGTGGCATCGTGGAGATTTCCCTCCCCAAGCGGCAAAACCTTCAGATCTCAAATGTTCTCCTTGTTCCAGGTTTGAATCAAAACCTCATTTGTATTGCACAATTAGCCGATCTAGACCTCTCCATTGCATTTCATAAAGATCAGGCCATTATTTCTAGGGGATCATCCATTGTGGCAAGGGGATTGCACTTCAGTAATCTCTATAAGCTTCACATTGCTTCTTCACACAAACATGACTAAAATTGGATCCCTTTGGCATCAAAGACTTGGCCATCCTGGTAATGCTACACTTCAACACACTGTCAAATCAGCTGCAGTTCTTGGCTTGCCCTCCACTCTATCGGCTGAACCTCCTTGTGAAATCTTCTTCTTGGGCAAACAACATAAACTACCTTTTACTTCATCTGATGATCGTGCTACTAGTCCAGTTGCCCGCATTCACTCTGATGTCTCAGGCCTCACACCACCACATCTGGTGGCTCTCAATATTTCTTGACTTTGATAGATGATTACTCACGCTATGAGCAAAATGGTTTGGCCGAAAGGATGAACAGATCCCTCAAAGACAAAGCTTGATGTTTGCTAGTTCAAACACAACTTCCTCGCTCCTTTTGGGCAGAAGCTTTGCCCACCGCTGCCTATTTGAATAACATGCTGGTTTCCAAAAGGGCCACCAAAATGCCTTTTGAGCTGTGGTATGGATCTCCTTCTGATTTAAGTCATCTTCGCATGTTTGGTTGCCTTGTTTTGGCTCTTTTTTCAAAAACAGAAGACAGCAGGAGCTTTTGATCCAAGAAGCTGGCAAGCAATTTTTATGGAATATTCTGTTACTCAGAAAGGTTATAAACTCATGGATCCCTCCACCAAAAAGTTGTTCATGAGCAAGGATGGGCACTTTTTTGAAAATCGGTTAGGCTCCAACTCCATTGCCTTCTGAAATGGTACTTCTTCCATCTCCCTCTGCTCCAGTAACGCATGCACAACCCGGACCAGCTCCTGTTGAAGCATCTCTCCCAAACGAAGCAGATCCAACTCATCTTGAAGAACCCCTTCCAGATGCCCACCTTCCTGCCCCTCCTGTAATGGTCCCTCTTCACCGGTCATCTCGTCCTTGGAAGCCTACTGCAAAAGCCCTCCTCTATCATCAAGCTTCTCTCACCACTCACACCTTTCAAGAGCCTGTCACGTAAGAACAAGCATGCTCAGATATCCATGCTGACCAATGGACGAAACAAAGTTTGGACACTTCGCATTTTGCCTCCAGGACGACAAGCTATCAGCTTTAAATGGGTCTACAAGCTCAAAATTTGCTATGATGGTACAGTGGATCGTTTCAAAGCACGGTTTGTTGCTCGGGGTTTCTCTCAGATTGAAGGTCCTGATTTTCATGAGACTTTCTCCCTCGTAGTTCGCAATGCATCTACTCGAATTCTCCTTGCACTGGCAGCCACTCATGACTTGGAAATTCATAAATGGATGTACAGGCCACCTTTTTTATGGGGATCTACCTGAGGAAGTTTATTTGGAGCAACACCCTGGTTTTATCCAGTCTGGAACAAAGCAGTTAGTGTGCAAACTTCAAAAGGCACTGTATGGGCTCAAACAAGCCCCTCGGGCTTGGTATGCCAAAATGTACATCTATCTTCTCTCCTTGGGATTTGAAGGTGGTTACTCTGACATTAACCTTTATTTTAAAAAACATGATGCCCATTTTGTCCTTCTGGGGCTTTATATTGATGATACTATCATCATCAACAACTCTCTTTCAACATTACAGGAAATCAAAGATGCCTTAGCAACTCAATTTTTGATGCATGATCTTCAGGAGATCCACAGTTGTTTGGGTCTGCATATAACTAGAGACTGAGCTCGTCATCTGCATTGGATCAAGAGATGTATTCTTTAGAGATCCTCTACAAATTTTCCATGCTGAATTGTCATGCTGTCTCCACTCCTATGGAGGTTGGTCTCAATCTCAAGATGGCTGACAGTCCACAGACTCCTGAAGCACGAGCACTCATGGCCACTATCCCCTATCGCAATGCTATTGGATGTCTTAACTATTTGATGGTCTCCACAAGTCCAGATATTGGATTTGCTGATAGCTTTCTCAGCAGGTTCATGACCAACCCGGGACCTGCACATTGGATTGCCCTCAAGCGAGTTCTTCGCTATCTTAAACTTTCCACTGCTCTCAGTCTTCAATTTGGGCACTCCTCGCAACCATCCGATGTCTTTTATGGCTTCTGCGATGCTGACTATGCTGCCGAAGAATGTGACAAATCTACCTCTGGGTACTGCTTCATGTTTAATGGCGGTACAGTTACCTGGACCTCAAAAAAAACAAGAAGTTACAGCCCAATCCACAATGGAAGCCGAGTATATTGCAGCCTGTGAGGCTGCCAAAGAAGCTGAATGGCTTCACAAAGTTCTCATTAATTTTCGCTTGCAGCAGGAGCTTCCCATTCGAGTCACTGAGACTGTCGAAGTGCCATTGCCCTTGCAAAGGATTCCAAATTCCATCCTAAGATCACACATGAAAGTTCGATATTTTTTTTCTCAAGGAAAAAATTCAAGAGGGTAGTATCATCATGCCGAACTGTCATACTCAAATGGTTCCTAGATCTGCTCACTAAACCACTTCCTGCTCCCAGCTTCATTCAATATAGGAATCAACTCCAAGTTGTCTCAGGTGGTTCTGTTCAAGCAGGAGAACATGAAGTGACCACCACCACTCAGCCTACTTCAAGCAGGAGTGTTGAGAAATGAAGCATTGGCTGACATGTGGCAGTCAACGACCACCGTTTGACAATAATCCCTTAGGAGCAGTTCTAGGGCATGCAACCAAGTGGCAGACTTCCATTAGATCATTATCTCGGTGCCATGAGGAACAATTCCCCTTCCTTTTCCTCCCTCTCCCTTTTCTTTTACCTTATTTTTTCCTTTTTCCCATGTTAATTTTCCTTTTCCTCACCCTTTTCCTCTTCCCCCTTTTTCCCGTCCCTTTTCCTCTTTCTCTCTTCCCATTTTCCTCGTGCCTTTTTACTCTTCATTTTCCCCTTCCATCCTCCCATTTCCTTTTCCTTTTCCTCTTAAGAGATCAAAGTGATAAGTAATTACAGTAGTAGAAAGTCATGCATTAAATCTTGGCCTTTGGATGCAATCTGATAATCTGAGCCATCTAAATTAAGGCGTGGCCCAACACTTATGGTAGAACTTTATAATATAAAGAGGATGGTCATTGCATTAAGGCTAATGGTCAAAAAGCCCTACACCTTCAAAACTTATCACAAAGCCCCCAGTCAATCAAAATACACTTTACGATAAGAACCTTATAGCTTAGATGTCCCTATAGTTTTTAGAATGCCCACCCATTATTCCAACATCTATATAGGAACATAATAAAAAACATGTACGTTGTATATAATAAAAAACATGTACGTTGTATTAAACAGAAAGAATTGAATTGAATTGAATTGAAGAAAGGATGTCCATATTGCATTGCAACTCATTTTAAAAACAATTCAAATGTAGCTAAATAGCATTTTTGTATATGCCCAGCTTGATGACAAATTTTCTAATGGTTCACCTTTTTTACCACCCCATCCTCATGTTCAAAACAAATTTGACGTTTTGAAGGACGACCTGGAAGACGAGCGATGGACGGGAGTGGCATATCCCCCCTCTGCAACTGGACAATTCTCCATAGGGCAATTTATAAAAATACCTTTATATTTATACATTTAGATGAGAATGACACCTTCCCATCAAAACTAGAAGCATCTGAATCGGAGTCCGAAATCACAAGTATGTTATTTTTTGTACACAGAAAATTGTACAAATCTATGATGCCGTAACTTAAATTTTCGGACTTCGATTCAGGTGTTTTTAATTAATAGGAAGATATCATCCTCATTTACAATGCATATGAAGGACACATTCCCATTTGGATCATCACAAAAGGATTACGACCATTTCCATCAAAACTACCCGTAAAACAGGGGCACTTTCATAATTTTGCATAAATATAGGGGTATTTTTATGAATTTTCCTTCTCCATATGAAATATTGATTCCAGCATAGATGACATACATTTGCAATAAGGCTAAAGCAAGTAGCTATTAGGGACGTACATTTGCACCTTCTTCTTCCTGTGAAGAGTGGCTCTAGCTACATGACCATAAGGGATGTCAGACCTCAGCCACAAAGTACATATACAAGTTATATGTTGTAGATCCACAACATATTCATGTTCTATGGTGTGACATGGGATTGCCATGCAATAGCTATAACAACTTCATTCTCACCCTCTTGCACTAATGCAATGGTACTAAATTCAACTATTTCCCAAGCTCCCTCCTTAGCTCGTACCTATTTTCATGCTTAACTTGTAGCCAGGCATTGAAGGACTCAACAATATTTGATGTAAGATGGCCAAATCTTTTGGCCTATGAAAGGCGCTTCAGCCCAATGTGTAGGATGTCTTGACTCATCAAGTAGCCACGCTGCAACATCTAGTTTCAGTACACATATCTTTGTAATGGCCACATCAAACTTTTCCATACCGCAAACACGACTAATCTTCTATAAGAGTTTCACGAATCGATTTTTGAAAGCCCTTTTGAAATTTTCTGCAAGTGCCTCAAACAAAATCCATGAATGGCATTTCCAACACTGTAGACACGCCCTCAACTCCACCCTTTTGGCAGCCAGAAAGGAATACTGTAAATATCGCGCATTAAGCATCTTTATAGATATTCCAAGAACTAGGACCAATTATTATAATTCTCAATGTCCAATGCAACATAAACAAGTAGAAATAACCATCCAAGACATTAAACCCAGAGCCTTGCAAGTTATACAAACCTAACTGTCTCTACCGTTAGATTTGAAGGTGGTTATATTCAAGAACCTCCCGAATATTCCTTTTTATAGATTATCCTATGGATTACTGACAATAATCTTCCGAATATTCTTTTGTAGAAAAGATTCCATCGTAGCCTGTTTTCTCTATTTCGGGAAAAATCCTTTGTTCTGCTATATCTTTGCTACTAAGCATCAAATCCGGCAATAACTAAGCTTTGCTTTACCATACATTTTTGAATATCTCTGATCTAGTGAATAAGATCAGATCCAATGGCTCCTGCGCTTTTCTTGTTTCAAAATATGAAACTATGAAGGTCCAATCTATAAAAACAAGGCTCATGCCCTTTTGAGAGATGCTTGGAGAATGTTGAACTTTCGAATGGAAGCGCAAAATCAAATATTTGTGCAACAAAGGAGGTTTTCTGTGTTGATGGCATGGCTTGAGAGCTTGTAGCCAACATATTTTCCCTTTTATTGTTCAACGACTCACTCTATAGCCCAGAAAGCCTTGCACCCCAAAACAATTTGATGCTAGAAAAGAGGCTATGGTGGATGAGGAAAATCACCGCATAAATCATCAAATCAGGTAGAACTTGCTTGGATCTGGGTTCAAGGGAGTCTCCCCGAGGATCATGGCAAAGTAACCCGCATGGCTTGCCGGCCTCGAGGGTTATTTGCTATTATCCCCCCTCAAGGAGAGGGCTAACCTCCTCATCTGCACTTATATTTATGAGCAGTACCCCCCTGTATTTATTTATCAAGAAAGTTTTATACAAGCCAATAACATGATGACAATGGCTACACCGAGTAATACTAGCACCACATGCCAGGAACAAACGTGTGAATCGTCCATTAGTACCGTATTATACATCTACAATGATTTGGATTCGCTTCAACAATGGGAGCACAAAAATTACGCAAATGCTTATAAGCATCATTTTAACTACCACGAGTCATAGAGATAACAACATCGTCTTGCTTTCTATGTATAGGTCCACAGCACTCGCGGCTCACATCACCTCTCAGTTCTACTGGACTGTAATTGGGCTTCTCACGAAAATTTTCCACGTATTTCTTTGTTACCCGCTTTGCACTAGCCTCCTTATGCCTAATTGATTCATCCCACCATATGTGTGTTCATTTCAAGTTATCATGATTTCAACCTCCACACCACCAAAGAATGCAACTGCCATGGACAAGCTTCTTGGTCACACTTCATAGTACATTATTTTACCAGATTTAATAATACAGAGCTCCATATGTGCTTGAACTGCAACATCCCTTGCATCAGAGGCTTTCTGATAATTTGAAAGATATAGGGGCTTTCTAATCTTTAGCCCTAATTGCAGTGGCACTTTGGTAGTTTTCCCATTCTAAGACGAGTTCCATGCAACTACTATTCTCAATAATTACCAAAAAGGGGTTATTTAGCTTTGCTTTTGACAAATTGTAGGTATCTCAACAGACTCTAACTGGAAACAAATAACTCAATTGAGTTATTCTAGAGGGTACATTGCATTTGATAATAGCTTTAAAACATTATTTCGCAAGGATTAGTAGTTTATGAATTGCTCATAAGGCGTTTAACACTTAAAATCACTTAGAGAAAAATAATTGATATTCAAATAATAAATCACTGTTTTGGAACTTCAATAACAATGGTCTTTAACACTTTAGTCTGACATTCCATCTAATATCATGCCTAAAGAAAACTTATCCTTCATCAATTCGTAAGAATCTACTGTTGACGACATCGCCGCTGTCATCTCGAACTTCTCGCCCTCCAAAAATCACTTAGTTACTAAGTCTATTTGTAAGGAGACAGAAAAGAAATGAGGGGTTAGTCCAAAGGAGGATTAAGTGGTAAACCGTTACCTTAGCTTGAAGCAGTTTGTTAGTCACACAAGAAAAACATATTTATATAAACACGTTATGATTTAGGGATGATCAATCCCTCAACCGAGTTCATGCGTATATTGTCCATGACACAATATATGTCCACATACCTATCTCAATATGCATGCTTACCCGTTTCAATCCTTCGGCATGACAATGGGACAGGTTCTTTCATACAAGTTAATATCCACATATATCGTAGTCTAGTAACTGTGTGCTATGCGTTGCCACAAATAAATAAGGAGATACGTTTATGTGGAGCTTCACTATCATGGGCTTGATACCTTTTATATGTGTTTATATGAGCTTCACTGTAATGGGTCACTCCCTTTTATTACTCCTGCCAAAGCGGTTGTAGATGTGTCCCTTGATGTAACCTCTCCATGTACGTAGTTCTAACAAATTATATTCCATAGCTGTAATGGTTAATTAGATGCTAGGAATGCCATTCTTGTCTTATGGTAGCGACTTGCTAAGCTAGAAGACTCATTAGAGGACAACCAGCTTAGAAGATTTTTGGCAGCTCAACAGACGTGTTCGTTTCATGCATCCGTTCTACATCGTCATCGTCATGTTCACCAATTCTTCCAATTCGATGCAAGAATGGCAAATGCCGATAAGAATGTACCAAAAAAGGGTATTGACGCTACAACGATGTTTAGCACAATTTAGAAAATGCATATTTACCTAGGAGACGCATATAGTAATAAGGGGTGATGAACATCTTCCTTCGAAGGGTGGCCAAAAACATGCCTAGTATACTGATCTTTGGAAGCTAATTTAACCCCTAGAATATATCTTTTACCTCAGATAGTGGGAAAAAAACTTTCTTAATGGTAAGTATACAAATACAAAATGGTAAATAAACCCTCGTTCTTGCACGCAGATGTCCCATTCTATAAACAATACTACATCTCCTGAGAACCAATACAAAATAAATGACATAAATTATGTAGTATGAGAAGTCTAAGAAGGGGTTAAACCCCCACGAGAGCCCATTGTGCCTAATAAACGGGCGAGCCTGTTAGGGCAAGTGGGGGTTTGGCCCCTTTAACCAGGAGGCCTGAGGCAGTTTTGCTTCTGATTGAATTCAAGCCCCATTTTGCCATCGCCAGATTCAATCCAATTTTTGTAGATTCAAGTCTTATGATTATCTCCCATTCACGCAAAGCAGCACAGATTGGAGGCAAATAATCCCATTCAGGAAACCATCCTCTTCTTCACGATCTGCTAGCCCTAAAAAACCTTTGCCGGCCCTGCCAGTTGCATTCGACTGTAAAAATTTGGGAGCTTGATGACCAAAATTTGAACGCAGTCTTACAAGATTTTTGAGCAGTCTTCATCTGCTGAATGGTTAAACGGGCTTCAATCTTGTTGTAATTGGGTTATTCTTTGTCTGCAGCCAGTTTATCATGGCTACTGCCTATTTACCATGATAAACAGACTACTGCCTGGTTATCAGGTTGTGACGAGCAGATTATGACTAATCACCGTTTTAAATCCAATGCTTGGGATTCAAAAATGGCGAGGATCTATTGGTAAAAAATTGATCCTGGCTACTGGAAGAATGAATTCTAGTAATTTTGTACGGCACATAGCAATATTCAAAGATGGATTTTGATTTTTGAAATACGATGGCATTTTTATCTACCCCTTATTGTATATCAATTATCTTTCGTAGTCAGAACCAAATTGTCAATAGAAGAGTTGTATCACTACCCAAACAAAGTTATAAAAAATTGCTTCTAAAAGAGAAATCATCTAAACAGGAAGGTGATTGTTTAAAGAAGAAGAAGAGAGGTGATTGCACCTAACTTCAAACCAAAACATCACTACCAAAAAAAAGTTACAATGTATTTCTTCTATAGAAGGTGATTGTTGAAAAGGCCGGAGATGGCACCTAACTTCAAATTGTAAGTGCTTTAAAACCCTAGCAGATCATGCAAGAACAACAATATGAAAAGCAAATAACACTCCAACTTCAATGGCTTTTTTCACTCTAAATTCTTTGAATATCCTTTCACCAGTACTTGTACACCCAGTTGCCCATGAAGAAGCGCAGACTTATAGCTTCCATTCGCATGGGTGCACATCGCCTCCGCATTGAGACAGGACGTTGGGCTCTGGAAGCACGAGAGCAAAGGCTTTGCCAGTGTTGCCACCAGGGCGCCATTGAGGATGAATGTCATGCCCTCCAGATCTGCTCAGCGTTTGCCCATATCCGAGAGCGGTATGTTCGATTACTAGTGCCTGGCCAACCGTTGCATGAGTTATTAAACACGGCATCAGTGGGTTTGTTGGGGTCATACCTCCAGGAGGTTATGGATGCACGGACTCAGCTGTGTCCTCCAGGACGGTATTGAACTGTCCTATACAATTGTACCGCGTGCCAGCATACTTATTACTGCTAAGGTTTTTCCCTCGAAAACCCTTCAGGGCGGGGGTTTTTTAATCATGTCAGTAATACGTTTATTGCGCTCTTTTTGTTTGGGTCCCATAGGCCAATCGGTCTCCGTAGACGCTAAAAAATCTATTCTATTCTATTCTATTCTCATGGCAGCCTCTAACTAAAAGAATGCCAAAGGAGTAGGAGGTATGTAGTACACAATATGAGTTTCACAATGTCTATGTAGTGGAGTTGAGCCACTTAAAAGACAAAATCTTAAAATATTTTGGATGGTTATTTGTGCAACCATAAGCTTCCATACTGTAACGTTCCTAACCGACATGCCCTTAACCAAGTGGGCAAGACCGTCTAGACATTTATGAGTAGTCGTTTCTACCCATTTATGCCGGTGTCTCGGGAACGCCCCACAGGCACATTCAAGGTTCGAATACTCGAGCGGTCTACCATGGGCCCGTTACAGTCTCTCCCACTAGAACTATGCTCGTCCTCGAGCATCCAAGGCTATACCATGTCACAATGATTACCAAACAAATTACCCATGCATATAGGCACCCATGGAGACTCGAACTCGAGACCTGCTCTGATACCAACTGTAACGTTCCTAACCGACATGCCCTTAACCAACTGGGCAAGACCGTCTAGACATTTATGAGTAGTCGCTTCTACCCATTTATGCCGGTGTCTCGGGAACGCCCCACAGGCACATTCAAGGTTCGAATACTCGAGCGGTCTACCATGGGCCCGTTACACATACACCTTCCATACATCTAAATCATATGGGACTGTGATAAACACTAGTGGCGGCACACTAGCTTTGCTGACTCAAGTACTAGCTCCAATTGATGTACCCAGCTTTCCCAAGGGAACTGAACGGATGTCCCTCAAGGGCCTTTAGAGGTGTTCTTGTCATCTTCTTGGCTTTGCATATCTCTCTTGCCATGATCTTGATTTTGTGAGTCATGGGAAGTGTCTATGGCTGTGATGTACTAGGCAAGGGCAATATGAGCTCTGTAATAGATATCCTCAATTTGAGACAAAGAAATATCTTCTGCCATGCTAACTGGACCAAACCAACTAGTGAAAGCCAAGACTAAGAGCTGCAAAGGAATGTCTACAGACTTAAAACTGGCTAGCCCAATTGGTACCCACTACGTTGTTGTGCAAACCCTATAATAATAAACCATTTGGGTGAAACCCTACCAAAATCGGCCAGAAATTTACTGTTTTGATCCAAAACTTAACCAAACATGGGCATATTATAAATCATCGGAAAGATTCCCAAGAGAATCTTCCAATGCAATAAAAAACACCCAAAACGGAATCAAAATTCAAATTGTCAAATCTGCATGCATGCACTTTGCAAAAAAGGTACCCAAATTGGAAAGTACAAAAAGCAGGTACCTATCTTGATAGATCTGGGTCAAATCATATGCCAATAGAAAGCTTTCTACATAAGCTTTCCAATAGCCCAAGATTATATGAATCTCACCTCTGTAGCTCAAGTTATGAGCTCAAGATCAATTGACATTCTCTCTCTAGAAGCTTAAGCAGATTGAGTGCTTTGAAGCTTAATTCAAGAATAACTCAATTGAGTTATTCCAGAGGGTCTATTGCATTTGGTAATAGCTCGAGAAGTTTGATCCTAGTCACAATGGGAATAACTCAATTGAATTTGAGAAGAAAAGGGGACAGACGCGATCAACTAGGAAGCCTCTTAGCAACACCCAATAGTGCCAAAATGCAAACAATTCTAGTTGCATGTCGGAAATTAAAGTCTTCAATTTCACACAATATTTAGTGTTGCGATTTGATTTGGCACCGGATACTCTTATCCTGGATTGGGGGATCCTGAAAGTGTGATTCCGGAGGACGGGATCCCTTGGAAGTGCGACCCCGGAGGACGAGATCCCCCCTTACTGCATAACGGTGCAGAATTGATGTCCCTCATAAGGAAAATGAGGGCTTTTTCTAGTGGGTTTTTCTCTCCCAATTCGCCATAGAATCGGATGGGATTAGTTCCAGGGCAATCGGAATGGGCTGGATCAAAGAGGCGCAAGTAGGAGCAAAGGAGGAAGTGAACCTGATTGTGGGATCCCATCTCGCTGACTGCGGATCCCAGAGAAGGGGATCCCATGCGGTGATCCCAAGGTCGGGATCCAAACTGGAGTAAAAATACCTTCAGCCGATTAAGGGTTAATACAAAAATGCAAATAGAGCAATAATGTCAAGTGTCAATGTCTTATTTGGAGTTTTGTTATTTTCTTGAATGCTTTTTAGGTGAGAGGAGACATGGATAGGCAAAATTAGCTACAAAAAACCCACGTAAAAACATGTCTTAATTCCCCTGCCGTGCTCATCAACGCCATTTCCTTCTGTCGGTTCGAGCTTCAGAACATCTTCAGACACGCAGTCTTAGCACGATAACTCAGGTTTGGCATTACCTTACTTAGCTATGGCTAATAATTTTCCTTCAGATCCGTGATAATGCTGGTCTGCATTACCAGTTTCATACACCCAATTCTCAACAGTTGAGAATGGAATCACAGATCTGACAATGGGGTTGTCAATGATGTGCTGTAGAGTGGAAAATTAATTCAGCATGGAAAGTACTGATTCTAGAGTTTGCAAATCGTAGCTTGGGATCCCGCAGTAGTTATGGCACGATTTTTCACCCCCAAAAAAAATGCCAAACCATGGAAGCTTTTAGATGTGGTCACGGCCGCTATGTTTGCTGCATTATGTGTCTTCCTTGTGCTAGTGTTCACGCCTTTGGGAGATTCATTAGCAGCCTCAGGCAAGCAAGCTATGGATTTCACAGGGAACCAGAGACAGAAAGTTCTAAAGCTAGCGCAGGACGGCGTACCTTTGAAGTTCTGTCCAATGGAAATGGCCGACTTTATGCCCTGCCAGGATCCCAAACGTTCGGCACTATTTAGCAAAGAAAAAAACCACTACAGGGAGAGGCATTGCCCTCCGGAGAATGAGAAACCAACTTGCATTATTCCGACACCACTGTCTTACAAGATTCCTATTCCATGGCCAGACAGTCTGCATAAGGTATTGCCCATAGGTGTGAAATTTAGGGTTTTGTTTGCAATTTTGTGGGTATTTTCTTTTGATCTCATCTTAATTCAGCATGCAGTGGATCAAAACTACTTTATTCTTTTTTAACCTGGTGCATCTTATGTACTTCCAGGTCTGGTTCAGCAACATGCCATATGGAAAAATTGCAGAACGCAAGGGGCATCAAGGATGGATGAGGAAAGAAGGCGAGTATTTCATCTTTCCTGGTGGTGGAACCATGTTTCCAGAGGGAGCTACACATTACATTGAGAAACTGGAGCAATATATTCCCCTTGGAACTGGTGAAATTCGCACAGTTCTGGATGCTGGTTGCGGAGTGAGTTTCTAGCTGATGCATTGCCAGCATTTTTTACCTTTAGCGTTATTGTTGCTAGCATTATTCATGTATAAACTATTATTACAACTTGGCATTGATTTCAGGTTGCTAGTTTTGGAGCTTACTTGCTAGGGAAAGATATTTTGACAATGTCATTTGCTCCCAGAGATTCCCATAAGGCACAAATACAGTTTGCACTAGAACGTGGAATCCCAGCCTTCGTTGCTATGCTGGGAACACAACGTCTCCCTTTCCCAGCACGTTCTTATGACTTGGTCCATTGTTCCCGGTGTTTGATTCACTTCAGTGCATATAGTAAGAAAGCTCTTTTACTCCAAATGGAAAACAAAATTGATTATTCTTCAAAATTTAGATTTGCTCCATTGTTTGCGGTGTTTGATTCACTTCATTGCATATGTAAGACAGTTTTTTTTACTTCAACTGAAAACTAAATTGATTATTCGAGATTTATATAGTAATGAAGCTGTTTTTACTTTAAATGAAAGCGAAAATTGATTATTTGAGATTTAGCTTTGCTCGTTCCAAACCGATTATGCAAGCAACCATGCATATACATTTTGTGCTTCAGCATTTAATTATTTACTGATATACAGATGCTTTCATGCTTACAGATGGATCATATTTGATTGAGGTGGACCGCTTATTAAGGCCAGGAGGTTATTTTGTATTATCAGGACCTCCAGTAGGCTGGAAAAATCTAGAAACAGAATGGATTGAACTACAGGAATTAGCACAAAGAATGTGCTACAAGATGATTACAGCAGAAAATAATATTGCAATTTGGCAAAAGCCATACAACCACACATGTTATGACAATGAGGACCGTTCACCTCCATTATGTGAAGAAAGTGATGACCCTAATGCTGCCTGGTAAACTGTTCATTACTTTATATGAAAAATATATGCCACTTCATATTTACAGATAACATTGTTTTTGCATGGTGCAGGTATGTGCCTTTGAAAAATTGCATTTCCAGAGTTCCAGAATTGGAAGAAGAAGATGAAAGAGCAGGTGGAACACTTCCAAATTGGCCAGAACGCCTCCTCAAGACTCCAAGGAGATTTTCTAATTTACAACCCCCGGGTGGATTTCTGTTTGACGCGGATACTCGTAGATGGAATAGGCGTGTAAGACATTACAAGGAGGTGATTTTGGTAAAACTTGGGTCTCCACGCATGCGAAATGTCTTGGACATGAATGCAGTGTATGGTGGATTTGCAGCTTCCATCATTTCGGACCCTGTATGGGTGATGAATGTTGTACCTGCCTATGGGCTAAATACCCTGCCTGTTATTTATGACAGGGGGTTGATTGGAGTCGTGCATGACTGGTAGTGTTTCCTCACCAATGTTGAATCTCTTTATTTGCATAACTTGAGTTCAGACCAGTTGCCATGCGTCATGTTTCTTAGATACGCTCACGCCAGGAATTATTTTATCTATAAACGCTACAAATAGTAATTTGCTAAATAGGACAAAATACTACATATACTGCATGTTTACAGCTGAGCTATGAAGTATATAGTAGAATTAAGGAAATATATTCTGTAGAAAAAGCTTTGTAATATTCAGCTTGCTGATGCAGGTGTGAAGCATTTTCGACATATCCTCGCACATACGATCTCATACATGTGGCCAACATGAAATCATTTACCACTGAATTGAAAAGGTAATGTCAAATATATCCTTGCAAATTTTGCTTTTTTCTCGTGTCTGTGCTGTGTTTGCATCTTCCACTATTCAAGCACTAACACAGGAATCAAGCTTTCATGCTCTAACCATGCAAGGACTTTTGATTTCACAACTAGACGTTTTCTTTGTAGTTTGATCTTTGGACCACATTAGACAATGGCAGAGAAAAAACCCTTATCTAACAAAGAGAATTGGACAAACCTGAGATATTGAATGAGTTGAATAAGGTTACCAGTTTTGGCTAGATGTTTATTGATTGTTAAAACCTGAGACAGACCCAAACAAACTTTTCAAAATTTATCTGACCTTGGAGTTAGCATATTCAAGCAGATAAACAAAGGCTGCATATAGTATACAGAAAATGAGCTCCATTAAAACAGGAGCTGGAGATATACTTCATTTTGGTAGTTACATGGATGAGCATATTTGGTCACATAGAAATACTGAAAAAGTGTTTAATTGCAATTTGGATCAATGATAGGTTTAAATATTAGATACATGCGCGAGCCAATGTCCTATGGCCAAGGAATTAACGCAGCATACAGAGCCTCTTTAGGATTTAATAAGACCAACTTTGCTTGCAGGTGTAATTTGGTCGATGTGTTATTAGAAATGGACAGAATCTTGAGGCCAAAAGGTACAGTAATTATCCGTGACACACCAAAAATGCTAGAAAGAGTCTCCAAGATTGCAAATGCATTACGGTGGAGTACAGAGTTGCTAACAACAGAACTAGGATTGGAGGGTAAGGATAGATTGCTGGTTGCAACGAAACCTTATTCTCAAAAAGAGACATACCTATGAAGGTGAGATGATTACTGCAAGCAGTTGCTTCTGCATTTCTCTTCGCTTTTACTGATATAGCTTTCCTGCAGGAAATTGAACAGTCCAATCCAAATATTATACTGTTTTGTCTGGGGTGTCTTCTAGAAAATTTTGAGCACGTCAAGCTAAAGCTACAGAGTGTATTTGTTCAACAATATGAAAGCTGATAGAATACATACCATTTTATAGTACGTGAATCACCTCGCACTTTCTGTCAGCATAGTTTGCAGGCAGTGAATTGTTGCTTATACAAAAGCTAAATAAAGGGCTAAGCCCTTCATGTGTATTCTCTCACAAGCAATTTGTATTCATATTTCTTTCAAGTGAATGCTAAAATTCTTTATCTGTATATCAAAGTATCTTCGTATTTTCTTAGTCAAATACCCAAAAGATAATACTACTCTTCTCACCAGTCCAAGATTTTGTACCCGTAGTTTCTCGGTAATTATTGTATTTGATGCTGCAGTTCATTCACAAAATGTGTGGTAATATGAATGAGTAGGACCTAGAGAGGTGAGGTGACCTAGAAAGAGTGGACCTCCTCCTTTAGTGGCATCTACTGGTCTAGATTGTAAACGAAGGAAATTTTATCTTATAAGAATGGTGGCATGTAATAGCTTATTGTGAATCTCACATGAGAGTTTTTTTTTTCCCTTGCTGCTTCAGCGCATGGGCTATGTTCAGCTGTTGATTGCTTTCCTAGCCACAATGCGCGTGGATGGTGCGACAGCTGAAGCTCTTGAACGGGGCTGAGATTTTAGTTTTCAGCATTAAAGTCATTGGGTCAGCCAATTTCAGCTAACCCAGTGATATTTCTCCACGTGAATCACCCATTAAAGAATGCTCATTCTTCTGTTTTTTGATGTGCATGGAAACAAACTATTACCCCTCCCCTTTATTTGTGTGCACACTCATAAGAGAGGTTATGCTCGTTTTATGCCTCAGATAGCGATCCTCATTTTGTGAAGTATGCCCCATCGTATAGCAAGATTGGTAAAATACTATAATGTTTGAATCAAACGTACATATTTCATACGTTGTGTTTATACAGTTGAAGAGAGGGAAAAAAGGGTCTCGCTATCCTATGTCACTCCTTGGATGCATATTGCATTCAAATTGTATAATCTCAATCAGACCATTCATGAAATGTTTTTTTGAACCAACATATAAAGACCTTTGAATACCATTTTTGGTGATAGAAACTTTTCTTCTAGAGCCTAGTTGAACTCCAATACAGACCAACAACCATGATGAAAAGCAGAGGCAAAAAAAAGTAAAAGGATCTACCAGGAAGAAGTTTGAGAAGGTAGAAAAGCAAAATGCTGAAATTGGAAGTTTAAACAAGCACATATCCTAGAAACCCCCCATCTATTTATGAACACTCTAAAGCACGCAAAGGCCGGTAAAAATGAAGGGGAGAAGAGGCCATGGAACGAGAGAATGAAGTTATACACCTCCTTAAAATACCCAACACCTACTCAATTCCAATGAAATGACAAGGCTAGTACGCACCATAAAATGATATGACATGTACACAACACCACAAAAGGATGAATACAAGCAATTAGTATAAAGGCGGAAGCAAGGCTTGAAAAACAACTAGTCCGAACGATCTTGCATGAACCACCAGGATACTGGCACAAGGTCAACCAAAGTCAACTGGCCTTCAAAACCCCCACGAGGCCACATGGACACAACTTGAAATTGACAGGTATAAAACTGCAAGATCCATAACATGCTAGCAAAATCAACCTAGACCATAGAAGCCACTAACAAACATTAGAGACAACTAACTATAGTGCCTAAATAGCCGAAGCTCCAACTCACGGGACATACCCTCCAAAAATGCACTACAGAATGCAATTCACTTCCCAATACCTGACAAATTAACATAAACTGAAGGTGCCTCTCATACCATGCATGTAACGATCAACTCCAGCAAGAAATAAGGAGAGTCAATTGAAAAGACTAATAAGAAGTGCACTCACAAGTTAAAAACTCAATAGAAATATGAGAAACAATATGGGGCCAAAAAAAAAAAAAAAAAAAAAAAAAAACACTCTGTTCAACCTCTAAGACGTCATATCTAAGTAGTTATGGAGTTTCAAAAGTGAGTACCATTGCAAAAATTTCGAGCCCAACATATTATGATACATAAAGCCAGTTATAATTTCTCAGAACTGGAAGTTTTGGCACAAATTCACCACCCAACCGGGCTCAGACTTGCGAACATTGCAAACATGATCTATCTGGCTCTTCCTAATCTGAGAATCTAACATAGCAACTACTTTATCTCCTCTAGGATTCTTAAACTGAGATTTGGTCGATCTGATACTGGGATTTGGCATTGATTCATAATGACATTAGTTTACTTTGAGAATATGTTAACCTTCTGGATAACCTCTCTGGGATATTCAAGACTTCTAGATTATTTAGCAATGGATTGACTTGTAGCGGTAATGGATCTTAAGAAATCCAAGCTTCGCCCACTTTATTGGCTCCCGAAACTAACTTGTCAGACCAAGCGGGTTCGCCCAGGCGAACCCCAAAAATTCGCCCAGACGAACCCCTCGGATTCGCCCAGGCGAACCCCCAAATGACATGGTGGGGGCGTCGCGGGAGCGGGACGCCTGCATGGCATTGCTACCGGGTTCGCCCAAGCGAACCCAAACCCGGGTCACTCAGGCGTGTGGCAGGCGGATGGTCTGGCCGATGGCATTGATTAGTGCCCTACCGGCGGGCCAGCGCATATGGCAGGACTGCCGTACCCAGATAATTGTTGCCTGCCTTTTCTGATCATTTTCAACCCCAAGATCTCGTGAAGACGCTTCCTGATTGAATTAATTCTTGCAGTTTCTCAATCTTTTACCATGAATCAGCCTTCCAACGATGATTTGCTTGGTTTTTGCTTGGATTTCTGTCAAAAATCCCCTGTTTCTGCCTCCAAACGAAGCTTTTCTTCCCCTTCCCAGCTCGCCCGTAGCCTGGCCTCAAGCGCGCTGCTGCAAAGGCTAGTAATTGGAAATCCTCTCATTCCGAAGTGTTCAAAAGCTTGCAAATTAGTTTGCTAAATCATGCTGATGCCGCCGATTATCAGTTTGAAAAGGTAAACGAAATTCTTGAGAATTATTACAGAGAAACAGAGTCCAAACGGGATCAGGATTTTTCTTCAATGTCCAGTTGCCAGATCGAATTGGCCGATACAATCGTTTGCAGCGATCATTCTGAAAAAATCCAGGCTTACATGATGCCCGACATGGAATCTTCTTCTCACTCAAATTCCAATTCTTGGGAAAGTCTATGGCTTGCTGATGATCTTGAGCCTGAAAAGGAAAATATTCCAAACAGAGATCGTGCAATAAGAAGAATGAGAAATAGGGAAAGTCTAACTTCGCTTCCGCATGGATTATCTAGTGCCGTTGCAGACAGTTTTGCTTTGATGAAGCATTCATTTGATCCATATACAGATTTCAAGGAGTCCATTACTGAGATGATTCAAGAAAATGAGCTGAGCAAATGGTCGGAATCAGAAGATTGCCCGTCCTGGCCCCGCCGGTGGGTTCACCTGAGCGAACCCGGCAGGGCACAATCAATGCTCTGCCATAATGCTCTGCCGCCATTCTGCCAGTACTGTCCGTGTGGCCCCCGCCAGTGGGTTCGCCTGGGCGAACCCGGCAGGGCAGCGATCCACAGACGTGCCATCTGCTAGCATAGATCTGCCATACGTCAGAGTAACCCGGGTTTGGGCTCGCTTAGGCGAACTCGGTAGCAATGCCACGCAGGCATCCCGCCCTGGCGACGCCCCCGCCACGTCATTTGCGGGTTCACCTGGGCAAATCCGACGGGTTCGCCTGGGCGAATTTTTTGGGTTCGCTTGGGCGAACCCAATTGGCGGCTCAAGTTACTTTCGGGAGCCGATCGAAGCACCGCCCTAGCTTCTATAATTCATATGCTTTTATATTAATCATGGATAAAGGAAAAGTTTTGCCTTTAGCTCAAATTGGATTCGCAAGTCTAAAATCTGCTTGTTTTTACTAATTCGGCTTGTGGCCAAGCCTTTTCGGCCAGCTTCGATCCATTCCGACATCTCCTGATATCATTGCATTATCCGGCCCTTGGTTTCAACTGGTCGCTACTACTGTAGCAACCAACAACTTTGTTTTAACGTTTAGAAGTTCAATGCTTTGTTCCTAACTTTATATCTTAATTTTAACTCCAATTCTTAAATGTTCTTTTCTCCAGAACTTCTATCTGAGTTTGCATCTGTATTCCTCCTGCAAGTTCTTTGAACCACACCCTCGAGCTTGTGCCATAATATAAGCACATGGAAAAGAAACATTCATTGTCATCCACAACAACTCTTGGTTAAATTTTCCAAGAAATAAACGTTGATGATCTTAATCCAGTCTTTTGGGATACCGAGTGCCTTAAATCTATCTTTGGCCCTGTATGCTCATTCATTGGAGTAGAGCGTAGATCTGGCAGACCTCCTCCTATTTTTTACCAATTGGATTGCCTCCAACCCTTACATCTGGAGCTTAAATTCTTGGATATGTTTGGGATAGAACAATCTTTGTGCTTAAGGTGGAATGGTTTGGCCCCCTGTTCTGAAATGCAAGAAAAGGCTCCATGGAGGAGGGAAGCGTATCCAAGAAGAGTTCTAATCAAACATTCTGTGGCAACCTGAATTTAGTGCTACAATCCCACAAAGGGATATAGTTATGAGGTTATATCAGGACTTGGGAAGTAATAGTTATCAATCTAGAAAGGGTAGAAATGGTAGTGCTTGAAGAATTCGAAGGAGGCAAGCCATAAGGGAAAAAATAGAGATGGCAAAACAAAGAACTTGCAGAATTGGCCAGAGAAACAAAAGGCCACTATATATCTAAACTACGGAGGATCAGTGCAACAGGAGTCAAAGTGCTTAACAGAGGAGTTCCATAAGGTATCCATCAGGACATTCAATAACAATTGCCCACCTTTGGATGTATAGCTATATAGCCCCACGTTAGCTCCAGCAAAAGACCGGGATGGAATTTTTATAAACTGTAACACAGGCTCTACTTCACGCGATATTGGCAGCACTTGCAAGATCTAAACTCGGAAGCTCCAATAGAAGAAGTGTCTCCAATAATCTGTCAGAATAGATTCCACATCCTTTCTATGGATGCGGAGGGGCCTACCAGTGGTTCTCCAACGATCGGTTTGGACCAGAGGGAACAAAGAAAAGACAAAGATCAGGATAAGGAAAAGGATAGGGTTTTATATTCGCTCCAACTGAAAGAATCACACCAGGAAAGTTAGCCACAGGAGATGAAAGACCCAAGTTTGGCATTGGATATGAGTGAGATAGATACTACAGTACTGGTGGACCACATATCTTTAAAAGACCTTTATGATAAGTATGTGGCAGTTAACCAATTCACCACACTTCCAGTTCCTCCCAACTTGTTGAAGATGATGATCTGCCTCCTTCAAATTTGCAACATTTGGACTTTCTGGATCTTGCTATTGGCTCTTCCCAAAATGATCAAGGTCTCTCGAAAGTTCAGGTTGAATAAATCTCTCCAGGTTAGTGAGCATACTTTTGCTAGTCAGGTTTCACATTTGGCAGATCAAGCTTCCAGCCTTCTTCAAGGGCCCCCTCACCATGTCCCCTCAGTTATCTATTGAACTCTATGAAGCTGAACCAGGGTAGTTTGTTCCAAGTTCCTAGGTAATTCCTTTATCTCAAGACTCCATGGAGGATTTTATCCTATCCACATGCCAAATGGCAAATGTTATTTCAATTGAACAAGCCTTAACGCTCTTCAAAATAACCTTCAACCTAAATGATGTGATCATTCCTGATTCAGAGGGAGAGCACTCCTGCAAGGAGATGACCTCAACATCCCTACAAGACCTCACAAATATTACTCTTAGGGGCATTAAGAGGCAAATCAAATCTAAGGACTATCAAATCCAGTCTTCTCAAGTGTTACCTCAGGAACAATCCTATAACACAAGAAGTAAATCATCTCCATTTGGCAAAAGGGTCACTTCTTATAGATAGATCCCCTCTGGGTCCCTTTTTCTGTGTTTCTATGAGAATTCTTACCTGGAACTTAAGAGGGATCAAGGGCCTTACTAAAAGAAGGAGATTTATTGCTGCTGTTTGGGAATTCAAGGCTCATATCATCATGGTCCAAGAACACAGGCTCCCCTCCTTTGAATCTCTTAACCTTGGAGAGTGGATTGAACCTGCTATGTCTTCTTGTGTTATCCCTGCCGATGGAACCAAAGGTGGCTAGGCACCTTTTGTATAGTATTCAAATCACTAGTACCCATATTAGCCCTTCTAATAGATGGACCTGTGTTGTCCTTAAAGATAAAATAAACCATGTGGCTTACATCAACATCTTGCCATTACTGACCTCCATGAGAGAGAATCTATCCTGATTGTGATGAATAATTGAATGTCCATCCAATCTGTTGATAATTGGATCATAGGAGGTGACTTCAACAACATCCATGATTGGGGCATGAAGCTAGGAAGGAAGAGTAACATGTCCAGTAGTGAAAGATATGTGTAAAAGAATTAGATTCAAAACAAACAACTATCATATATACCCTCTTCCAACGCCAAATTCTCTTGAAACAATAAAAGAGAGGGTGACAGCATAACCTATTGCATGCTTGATAGATTTTACATCCAGAATGCCTCTGACAATTCCCTGGATAATTGTATTGTCACATGTGACATTGCTAACACCATCTCGGATCATCAGCCATATTCTAAATATTAGAGATGGCGTCATCACTGATCAAAGCAAGAATACCCCTTTTAAGTTCAATACTTCCCTGCTTCAAGTTAAATCTGCCAGGACTAAGGAATTTTACCTCTCTCTTTCCAGGATAGGGAAGCATCAATCCATGAAGAATTTCAATGAGAAGATGAAAAAAGTTAAAGTTTGGATTAAGAACTGAGGCAAATCTTATAATTAAATTAAAAAGGCAGCTAGGCAGTCCTTTTTGCAACAAATCAAGCCGAATGCAACTTGCTGAGAGGCCTCAAGATGCATTCCTTCACAAGGAGGAAGGGTAACTTGAGATATAGCTCAAAATTCTGGAAGAAGATTGGGTGAAAGGTCTGGCCTTAAGGAGTAAAATCAAACTTTATAATCAAAACATGATTGCCAATTAAACAGGAGTGTTCCAGCACTCCCGTTTCAAAGATTCCCTTGAAAAAAACACTGCGCTCTAAAAAATGACACGTTTTCGTTCAAATTGAGAATTTTGTTTTTAATCTGCATTTTGGCCCGTTAATAAGGGAGAACTTGGATTTTTCCAAAAGAAGCACTTGAAAAGGGAAGAATTTAGACATGAATTTGTATTCTTTAAAAGTATTTTCTCGATAACATCAGAATGTAGTAAATAAGATAATCATTGTTAAATTAAAGTTTTTCAGTACATCAATTTTTGACAACACATGAATGTGAGTAATAATATTTTTGCACAAGACAGATTAAAGGTCCAATTCGTAGTCTTCTTTATTTTTTTTTTGCGTGTCTCTGCTTTGTCAATTTCTGTGGTCTGCTTCTTTTGTGGTGGCTTAGCCTTGTCTTCTTCTCCAATATCTTCAGAAATAGTAGCTAGAGCCACTTCTTTTAGCTCTGCAAAGGTAGCTTCATCATCTAAAGAGCTAGTGAATGGAGGCTGTATCTCTGAAGAGGTCAGCTTGGAAAAATAAGATGAAGATTTTGCGCCTAACTCTTGATGCTCATCTGGTAGGTAGGTAAGGCAGCCAATCTCATCTTGATGAAGTTCACAGCTTCTTTGTCTATGTCCACTGCTACACAATTGCGGCCCTCCTTAAGTGCACAAGCTGTTGTTGTACCAGATCTAGAAATAGCATCGAGCACCCAATCTCCCGGACGTGACGACATATCTAGGAGATGGTTGATGAGCTTTTGAGGCTTCTGGTAGTGATTAACTATTCTCCCTTGCGCACTAGGGTCTTGCAGCTTCTGAAGCACAGCTGGAAATTCCAAGACATTGGAGAAGTTCTGGCAAGTTGCTGTATTAAAATGCTCCATGGTGCGTTTCCCATTGAAACTCCAGTAAGCAACATGGAGGTATTCAACCTTGCTCAGCAACCTGGGCCCGCCACCATGGTAGTTTATATTCGTCTTGTACCTACAGAAATAAAAGTCGAGTCACTAATGAAAATAAAACAAGGAACCAATAAAGAAAATAAGACAAGAGAAATCATATTCTGGAATAGAAAATGAAAATACAAAGATCAATATATAAGCAACTTCAAGAACAGAATCAACACGTGCAAAAAAGAAACTAACGTATTCCAGAATAAAATACTTACCAGACCATCTTCTTGCACCGGGGATCTAAAGTGATTCTTAAAAGTGGACTCCACAAGGCCGGCTTGCATGTTGGAATGAAACATGACAAGACGCCAATGCTTGGCCGTTGTGATTTGTTTAATACCGTCGACGAAAGCGTTGAATTCTGAGTTCTTAAATGGCTGGTCGTCGTAACGGCTGTCCTTCAATTTGAAGCCATAAGGAAAGTTTGCTATGACAAGTGTAAAATCCTGTAGCTTTACGGTTCCGACCAGTTTAGTGCAGTTCCTGTGGATAATGGGAGACAAATTGTTTTGATCGTACAAGCTGAACTTTTCATAATCGGAAGGCTCCACATGTAAGGTCCTTTTATCTGCCAAAGTTCTTTCCTCTCGTGCCAACCTCACGAGGTGCATAAAACCTTCTGGAAGATCCTTGTTTTTCTTCTTGTTCTGCAATCAGAAGTGAGAAATTTAGTACATAAATAAAACAAGAGTTGCATGTTTAGGCAACGTACCCATCCTTCAAAATTTGGAGCGTACTGAACAATACGCTCGTCGGATGTAGCAATAGGATATAGTTCTTTGCATCTCTTCCACGTCTCCACGTATGTTATGACATTTTTTTGGCTGAGAATAAAACCTTAAACGATTAAGTAGTTGTCAACCACACAACAGAACTAAATCAAGCAACTTCTTGCGACGAAAATTGTATTCTAGAATACAAGTATCCTAAACTTTACTTTTCATTAATTGGAGGTGTATTCTGGAATACACTTTAGCTACTGCATAAGGAGGAAAGTGTATTCCAGAATAAACTTTTGCTCTTCTTCGAGGGCAAAAGTGTATTTTGGAATAAAAGTGTATTTTGGAATACACTTTCGATCCACTTGAAGGGCAAAAATGTATTCCAGAATACACTTCTGCTAGTATTTAAACATGGAGTATTCTAGAATAGTACTTCTCTTGTTTGTCAGGCATATATGAAATTAAAGATGGCAAAGCTTACTTTTGCAACTCCTTTGACATTTCTTCGAGTGTGAACTCTTTGTCCACGATCTTCTGCAGGGGCCTTTCCAACAAATCCATATCAGTGAAGCCCTGCATCTCCCTCCAGACTGTGATGTTCATTTCTTTCTTTGGCACGTCAGAGCCTTTCTTCTTTTCAGAAACCTTGCCTTTGCTTTTCAATTCGCCACGCTCAAACATATTGAAAGTTTCATTCTGAAATTCCCAGATCTGCAAACAATTCAAGATTCTCGTCAGCTATCTATCTACAATGAAGGTTGCAGTACACAAAATCCTATTCGAGAATACAAAATAGACATACCCGGCCATCCCTGAAGGCTAGCTGAAACCAATTGTCGTGATCAATGAATGATGCCCTTTAGTTTGGCGCGTTGTATTTAAGGCAATACTCAATGGCACAAGCTTCCTTTAATTCCAGATAATATTGAGGCTTCTTAAGATCATCCCCATACTTGTCCTTGAAGATGACGTACTCTTTGTGCATGAATCTGATTTTGTCCACGAAGCTCATTTTTAACTTGTATTCGTTGTCAGCGTTGTGAGTGTTGGCAAGATTTTTGCTTCTTCATCAGTCAATCCATAGTAGACTGCACATAGAACAGAGAAGTATCTAGGATTCTTTTTTTCTTTATACAATTGCCTCCTTGCCTTGAAACTATGGTTCCCACCCAAAACGCAATGCGTGTATGTGTCGACATTTTCTCTATCATACTCGGCTGGGTTTGTGCACTGCTCTCTGTCAACCAGAACCACAATTAAAGCAACATGAGCGTTGTGATTGCTCCGAATTCTATCCTTCAGGTTTCTCAAACGATCTGCGTAAATCTTTCGGACCTGTAGGGGATGCTCTCCAGCTTCATTTTTAGGTGGAAGCTTCATAGATGTGACAGGCAAATAGATAACATCTTGCACGAACTTCTGCAGGTTAATTTCCTCCATCTTCTCTGAAGCCTTGTCCACCTTCTTTTTCTTAATTACAACTCCAGGTGCTTTGCCCTTGCCTTTTCTTTTCTTGGGCACTTCCTCAGGAACATCTTCTATGGCAAGTTGTGCAGTCTTTCTTTTTTTAGGTTCTTTAACAACAATAATCAGTCTTTGTTTCTTTGGAGGTGGTGCTTGCTGCTCTTCTGACTCTTCTGTGCTTTCTTCATCCTCTTCTTCTCCAGAATGACCGTTCATAATCCTTTGTTCTTCCTCCTCTTTCTTTTCTGATTTTTTTCACTCTGTGTGGTATGAACCCAATCTATAATGGCACTGAGCTTTCTCTTCTTGATGTAGTGCAAAACATATTTGTAAAGGGCCGGTGGTTGCCACTCTGACAAGCTTAAAGTAGGACTCATCAACCTGTATAAAACCCTGGGATGTCCTAAAGGATAGTCTTCCTCGTTGTCCGGACTCCCCTGCTATCTCACTCACATCTAATATTGTGCCCATGCACACAAACTCGTTGTCATCGTATCTTCTTGCACCTGAACTTCGATAAATATGTAAAAATGTAAGGGTGATGTACTTTCCAGCTGTACCCCTTGCGAAGAACCACTATGTTTAGAAGTTCTCATAGATTGCAGGCGCAAAGAACTCGTCCACCCTTCTCTATGGGTGTGCCTTCTGAGTAATTTTGATGGGCTTCTTCTATTGTTTCTTGCTGACGTCTTGCCTATATAAATAATGTGATTAGCACGTCTTCTTTTAGCAGAACTATAGGCAAAAGACTATTCCCAAATACAAAAGGTCAAAAAAGCATGCCAACACAGGACAAAAAAGCCAATAAAAGACTTGAGAAATGACTTCGAAAGATGCCTAAACAAGTTTAAAATTCGATGAAAACATCATAAAAGTATCAAAAAAGTATTCCGGAATACACTTTTCCCCCTCTAGAGAGGTGAACGTGTATTTCGGAACACACTTTTGTTCCGGAATACACTTTCATCTTTTGGAAAAATCAAAGTGTATTTCGGAATACACATTTGTTTTTTCAAAAGGTGAAAGTGTATTCCGGAATACACTTTTGTTTTCTCAGAAGGTGAAAGTGCATTCCAAAATACACTTTCGCCTCTCTAGAGAGGGAGAAGTACATTCTGGAATACACTTTCATTTTCTCAGAAGATGAAAGTGTATTCCGGAACACTTTTGTTTCTCTAGAGACGGAGAAGTGCATTCCAGAATATACTATCTTCTAGTTAAAAAGCTAAAAAGAACATACAATGTACTTTCAGACTCACCTGTCGATGATTTTGTCTATACGAATTGGAATACAACAAACTATTAATATATTCGAAGGTGCTAGCGTTGGCGACTCGAGCTGCTCGAATGGAATACAAAAGCGAGGCGCTAAAATTTCCTTTTAAAGGTTTCACATAGTCCCTTCACCAATTCTATGTGAAGTGGAATACAGATTCTGTATATTGCCTTTTGCTGTCTATTCTGGAATAGCTTTTTGTTTCCTTCTGTCTCATTTTGTTTCCACATACTTCTTCTTTCTGAATGAGTCGTATTCTCAAATAGCAATGTCCAACTGCCTCTAAATTCTTCTCGAAATTTTCCCATGTTATCTTGCTCTTTGCAGTTGTTGAAGATGTTTCAATGCAATATGAGCAATCTTCTACCACTGTTTGTTGTCTCTAATTCCTCAGAATCGGATGGAGCTGCAGAACAAAATGCTGATGCTCAAGCTTCTCCGACTCCAACCTCAACATCCCTCTTGCTTCTCGATGAGACTCCCAGTCCAACAACTAACAAACTGCCACCCCCTTTCGAACCGTCACCAAACTCAGTTGGGAACAGGTTCCACCTCCATTTGTTCCATTACCACTCTTACGTAACAAAATTCCACCACCTTTTATTGTGTCGCCCGAAACTTCACAGGCTCCGCAACAACAGGTAATTCAAAACAAGTTACCCCTACCATTTGTAGTTTCTCCCGCTTCAAGTAGACAAACAAGGACTACACTATGATCAGAAGAATGCGAGGTTCTTCATAACTTCTCTCATCAGGACTTCACTACAAATGAGGATGATTTTATAGCATCTACACCTCTTCACATAACTGTTGTGACCCATGGATTTGTAGTTTTAGTTTGCTGTGAGGAAGATGTTTGCAAGAACTCCTCATCGTGATGCTACAATAACAACTGCTGCTACAACTTCTTATGGACCTTCACCAACATTTAACACTGTGTCTCCGACATATCCGGGCACAACTTCACGTGATCTTTTTTCCTCTTCAAGCACACCTTTGAGGACAGAGGAGGTCACTCCTAGAGTTGAATTGTCATTCGAAGATGAAGACACCAATGAGGAGCAACGGGATTATATGTTCTCCAACCAAAGTTCTAAGAAATTTAAAGTGGATTTTAGCTCGAGAGCATGTTCCTCTGTAAGAAGAAAAAATCTTATGGAAGAACAAAAAATGAGAAGAATTCTAAGAACTACATGCTACTCATTGGGCTGCATTAACGAATTCAACATGGTTAAACTTCGTGCAGTTAGAGACAATTACAGTTCTATGACAATGGCTGACCAGAATGCCTACTTGGCTTATCATGTAAGACCAGATTGCCACACTTTCTTGCATTACATTAACCGTGAATAAGTGTGCCAGAAATGCTTTATGGTTGTCCACAGTTTGGGGGCCACTAGAATGTCTCGAATACATAAAAGACTGGATAAAAACCCTGCAATTGATGATCATTGTGGGCCAAGGCGAGTTATAACATTGCATGCTCTAGCTGCTATATCTTGGATGGAAAAATACTTCAGAGAAACATGTGAAAAGCGGCCTAACAGTAACTGTACCATTTGACGGATAACATCACAAAAAAGGATGTCTTCCAAGAATACAAAGAGACATGTATTCAGTCACAACACGTCTCTTACTCACACTTCACTAGACTTTGGAAAAGTGAATTTGGTCTTGTGAAAATTCCCAGAAGACATAGAATGTCTGTTTGCTCAAGATGTGCAGAATTAAAGAGTCAAGATAATCTACAAAGACAGAGGTCGAAAGAAGTAAGTTCAAGTTCTCTAATCTTACAGTTTTTTCCCAGAATTGTTTTGACCTCATTACTTCTACAGATATTGTGCAGCAGAACCTTGCCAGACATCGTGAACAACAAGAAGTCGAGAGAAGAAAGCTTGCCAAGCACAGGAAAAAACCTCTCGAACGTCCATTGCAATATATGTCTGTTATAATTGATGGAATGGATCAAAAAAAGATAACTCTACCTCATTTCTTAAATATTCCTAAGGATGTACCAGAGGAATGTTTCGTTAAGGTCCACCTTGTAGGAGCTATGGCCTTCAAAGGAAGTCTAAAGTGCAATATATTTTTGACATATCCAAACTTGCATGGTGACCCGAACCTCACAATTACAATTCTTAACAAGGTTCTGTGCAAGCAAGATCAATTACCACCAGTGCTCTATCTGCAACTTGACAACACTACAAGGGAGAACAAGAATCAGACACTCTTTGCTTATTGTGCCATGCTTGTGGAGTTAGGGATCTTGAGAAAAGTAAAGCTCGGATTCTTACGTGTAGGCCACACTCACGATCAAATAGACCAGATGTTCAGCAGATTTTCCGTGCGCCTTAGAAGGAAGAAGGCTTTTTTGTCTTCCTACTTTAGTTCGAATCATTGAAGATTCTTACACTCCCATTCCAGTAGTTAAACTTCTCAAAGAGACTGCTGATTTCAGAGAGTTTGTTTTTTCTCAATGTTCAGATAGAGAAAAAGTTGTGAAGAAGTTGAATGGTCTCACTTTCAACATCACATCAAGTTCTACTTGAAGGATGGACAAAGCTGCTTACAGGAGAAGAAGTACACCACAACTAAGGACTGGAGTCCACTAGAGGGATTGCGCTTCCTTAAATCTGTTCTAGACACTTGTTTCATAGAACATGCTGAGCAACTTCCTCTAAAAAATCCTAAGGAGTCCAAATAGAAGAAAAGTACCCCAGTGACATCCCTAAAAGCCATTGAAAATGGAATTTCCTCAGGCTTTAAGTACTTCTTAAAAGAAGATCAGATGTGGTGGAGAAATTTCTTTCTTGAACAGGAAATTGTTTTGCAAAACCTAACTTTAAGACAATTGCAAGAACCGTTTCAATGGCCTTAACACCTTCCATCAACCCCAGAACCAGGCGAGTTTTAGCAATGCTGCAATAGCGTCTGCAATAGAGGAAGATGAGGACCGAGTCATGTACCTCGGACCAAGATGCAGGAATGAGCCTCAAGGTAATATCACAGAAATTGCCAAAGGTATGCTGATTGCTTTTCCAACTGCGGAGGATGACAAAGGTCGACCTTTTTGGATAGCAAAAGTACTTGATACAGTCAAGGAGGAAGGCTTAGTAACTAAACTCAAGATTCGTTGGCTTGCGACACGTTCAAAAAATGCTTTTGAAGGTAAGTATGAGTTAGAAATAAGATCTCAAGGAAAGAGGAGAAAGTCCAAAAAAGTGGATTGTAGGGATGAGCTGAACCTAAATGACGTGACAATATTGTGCTATGATTTTAAATTGAAATATGACAATCGTCTATGTCAAAGGATGATCAATTTGCTTAAAAAGGCTTGTAATTACGAGGAAGAGGATGAAGAAGGGAGTGGTGGTGGCAATGCTTCACCATCTGTCGATAGTGATGAGGAAGATAACTCAAGCACTTCCTCAAGTCATAGTGAAAGAAGTGAAGGTGATGAGGATGGCATAAATGAATATGATGACGTGCTAGATCCCTCTCTCATCACTCCTCACACCTTTGCACATAACTGAGTCTTAGAAAAAGACTGTAAATTTTGCATGTGAATATGAAAATTTTATCTTCAAATTTTAAAAAAACTACAATTCCAGTTATAGACTTCACTTCAATCTTTTGTTAACTGTTGTATTCTTTTACATTGAAGGTTTCTCTAAAAATATACTTCAGAAAAATTCTAGTTGCATGAAAAACAATCACTTTCACAAAGCCAATTCTCTCGTTGCATAAAAAAATTAGTCATTACCGGGAGGGGGGGAGGGGGTGTGTCAAAATACAATTTCATGCACCCTTTTTTTACCTCATTTACCCCCTTTTGTAAAAAATAAAGGAATCTTTAAGGAATATTTCTTTTGCTCTCGTTTCAATGATTTGCTCCCATTTAATACGCAATCTTCTTTCAACTGGATCATGAAATTTTCAAGCTTTTCTTCAGATTGCTAGAAACAAATTGGACAACAATTGTATCACCCAAGTTATTGATGACCAAGGTACCTCTCATGAGAATGATAAGAGGCTTTCACCAAATTCTATTCTAAGCTTTTCCAAGAGGAAAGGCCTAATGAAAACCTCAAAGTTAAGGAAGAAATCTTCCAAATGATTGGGAATCCCTATGATCCAATGGATACACAATTCCTATACCCTACTTTTAATGTTGGGGTTGTCTCTCTTATCCCTAAGGTGGAGAATCCCCTCAAGATGAATGAGTGGAGATCTATATCTCTAACTTTCACTATATGTATAAGTTGATTTCCAGGATTATTTCTGATAGAATTGTCCACCATCTTCATCTCAAGATCAATGCTTGTCAATCTGCCTTTCTGCAAAGAAGATTCATTCTGGATAACTATATTACAGCAATTGAGGCTCTACTTATTACTGTCAAGGTTAAAAAACCCCCGCCCCGAAGGGTTTTTGAGGGAAAAACCGTGGCAGTAATAAGAATGATGTCAAACTATACAAGTATGCATCATCATGAAATAAATTTATATATACATGTCAAGTGTGTTCCCGAGGACATAGCTGATCTCGCATGTCCATAATCTCCTGAAGCTATAATCCCAGCACCCGTATGGAAGCCGTGCTCAATGTCACATATAGCGGTTGGCCAGGCCTGACCAACTCAGCATAGCACGTCCAGAATTGATCATATGATGGGAAGCTTTGAAGGCTGAGATTCATCCTCAATGACTCCCATTTGGCAGCAATGACAGAGCTTGTCCTGGCATGGCTCATCAATCCATCTGCGTCTCAATTCGGAGATGGTGTGCCCCTGTGTGAATGAAGGCAATGAGTCTGTGCCTTTTCATAGGCAAGTGGGTACGCAGGTAGCATTGCGGGCCTCGTTCCAATGTGGGATTTATGTGGTGCTGGTAGTGTGCTGCCTTGACCTGTTCAAGGGCACTGGCATCCCAAAGCTTGCTGAGGAAGCAAGCGTCAAGATATTGCCTCAAGCTATGGCGATCTGCCTCTGTTTGCATATGTGTGCACCTGTGCTCCTGCACATTCCATCTAGCCAACCATTGAGCTCTCTTTTCCCTCCAGTAGGCACTGCGGCCCCATTACCATGATATAAGCTAGGTTAGGGAGACGAGCATCGTCCATATTGACCACCTTCTGAAAATAGACAATGTGGCGATAAAGGGCCGCCCTCTGAAGAGGCAAGAATCCCGTCTCCTGCAATAGAATTTGATATGGAATTGTGGACTTCACCCCTAGTGCTCGTATCAAGAAGGTTTTCTGTACCTGCTCCAAGTCATTCTAGGTAGCGAGGGATACTACTGGACCCCATACTTCAACCCGTATAAAAGGACAGGCTCCACTAAGACATTGAACAGGTGTGACTGATGGGCCCAATGATACAACTCTACTCTATGACTATTATTTTGCATTGCATATAGTGCCTTCCAGCCCGCCATCACTCGTAGCCATATGAATGTGTCCCAGTGCATAATAGAAGGAAACTCCACTTCCAAATATTTGTATATGGATGCCACGTCCACATTCTGCCCTCGATAACTGAAGGAGGAGATCCTCGACTGACGTGAGGATGATATGAGAACCACCTTAGTCTTGGCCAGATCGACACGCATATCCGTCGCTTGGCAGAATGTGTCCAGGGCATCGAGATGTCATTGCATGTCTGCTGGTGGGTCCCATAGGCCGATTGGTCTTAGTGGACGATAAAAATCATTCTATTGTTTAGGGTCTAGGTTCGAGATCTCGTGCAAGACAACCCTCTAATGAGGACCCTTGAATCAAACAGGAGAATCTTAACTGAGGGTCACGCCGGATTTTGCAAAGGAGAGAAAGAAGAAAGAAAAGGAAAGAACAAGACAAAAATAGTACGCAGAAATATGACTTCCTTGATATCAATTTGAGTACATGAACTCTCTTCAAGTGAGAGGAAAACCATTGGGACAAGGCCAAAATCTCATCTAAAAACTTGAGATCTATCTCTACTCATATATATAGTACAATGGCCTTGAGCCCAAAATAGGCAGGTGGCAGGTCTCAGTTACCAACTCCTGGATCAACGTCTGATTTTCGGGGAATCTGGCAATGCCTTCATTTTGTGCCTGGAATCCTGCTGACTTTGGACTATACTCCATGGAGGCCATCATTTGTCCGTTCTGGGTTTTTTCTTTGACGGGGCATGGTTTCTTCTTTGACTGGGGCATGGTTCTCTGCGTGGGTTTTGGCGGGGGCGTGGGTCTACTACGCGATGCTTGACCTGGTGCTTTATTCCTGCCCTGCTCCGTGGTTTTCAGGAATAGTCCTATACCTAGACGTACAGGACTAACACTCCCCCCCATGACACTCAGTGGAGAGAAAAGCAGGAACAATCTCAGGAGGGGGGAAGTCAAGGACCTTCTGAAAATCATCTTGATGACTATGAGGGCGTGGCTCCGTATGATACTTCGTGATGAGATCTTGCCGTCTTTGAGCGCATCAGAAGTGTTGAGGCCAATTGAAGGTAACGCGTCAATGAGAGACCTCGACTGCACCATGTCTTCACGGGCACGATGGGCTTCTGCAGGAACATATTGGCACTCGATGAGAAGGCATGTCTGAAGGCCGAAGATACCGGCACTGACATTCGGATTGCAATAATAGATGGGATGCTTACATGCAAGGGAACACTGGAGGAGACATTTTGAAACTGCATAGAATCCAGCTTGACGATGAACTGAGGGATCAGGTTCTAGGCTGCGCCTTAGTTCACATCACCTAGGGGTAGAAGTGGGACGATGGGGGGATGTCCCGCGACATAGGTGCACATGTAAAGTATGTGGTGAGGATGTGATTGAGGATGAGATACATCTGATACTGCACTGCCCAGCGTACCAGGCTCTAAGACACAGACACAGGATATCCTCGGAAATGACCATACAAGCGTTTTTTGAGATACCACCGGCGAACATTGGATATTTCCTAACGGATGTTATGAAAATGAGAGAGATGTCTATAAAAAATTATAAATATTTGTTGGACATTTATGATAAGGAGGGGGACATAGACTAATGATACCTTATGAAAGGATCATTGGATATTCAAAGAAACATGTATTTATGTTGATAATCGTCTTCTAGACCTGATGGTCTCACAGACGTTAATAAAACATTATCTTATCTTCTCTCTCTCTCTCTCTCTCTCTCTCTCTCTCTCTCTCTCTCTCTCTCTCTCTCTCTCTCTCTCTCTCTCTCTCTCTCTCTCTCTCTCTCTCTCTCTCTCTCTCTCTCTCTCTCTCTCTCTCTCTCTCTCTCTCTCTCTAAAACTATCTAATTAAAAAAACTATCTAATGGAAAAGCAAAGGATTCAATTGGCCTAGTAGCAGAAATGATTAAATGGGCGGGGGAGAATATCATCCAAATAATAAAAAACATGATGAATGCAGCTTTGGTAGAGGGGTTTCCCCCCTCCTGGCAGGTAAATCGGGTGATCCCCATTCATAAAGCAGGTGATGTATATGACCCTAACAATTACAGAATGGTCATGGTTGGTAGCTTGTTTGCTAAGCTATTTGCAACCATGGTGGAAAGAAAGATGAGTAGATGGGCGGAAAATAATGATATCAGAGCTGAAGGGCAGGCAGGATTTAGGCCAGAAAGATCTACGATAGATCATTTGGTAACCCTGAGAGTAGTAATAGACTCAGTGAAAAAGACTAAAAAACCATTATTTGCATTGTTTGTAGATTTGACTAAAGCATTTGACATGCTGAGAAGGAGAAATATTTGGGAATACATGGAAACAATCGGGGTTCCAAGTAATTTGCGGAATGCAGTGGCGGTGTTATATGAAAAGGTAGTGGTGAGATTATCATCTCCCTTGAATGAAAACTGCAAAGATGAAGTTATCAGTAATATTGGAGTAAAACAAGGATGCCCACTGTCTCCAACACTTTTTGGGATATATGTCGATCAATTGGAGGCTTGGCTGAAACAAAACGGAGGAACTGGAACAAACATTGCGGGGTATGTAGTATTGCTTTTATTATATGCCGATGATATAGTGTTGTTTGCAAGAACTGCAAGAGATATGCAAAAGCAAATAGATGCATTGAGTGCTTTTTGTGATAGAACGGACATGAAGGTAAACTTGAACAAAACTAAAATTTTAGTCTTTGGTATGAGGAAACCTGAATTTCAATTCTGCTATAAAGGCCAGGAAATAGAGATCTGTAACACCTATAAGTACTTGGGTCTTACTGTGAATAATACATATAGTTGGAATAGAGCAGTAGAGCATCGAGCAGATGCAGGGCTAAAAGCTCTTTATGCTTTGCAAAGAAGGTGTAAGAATGCAATGCTCGTAGATTGGCAGATGAAGAAAAAATTATATGTGGTATTAGTACGAAGTGTATTGCTATATGGATGTGAAGCATGGGGACCCGGGTTATCAATGGATATGTGGAAAAGAATCGAAAAGATACAAAAAAAAATTTTCTTATCGGAATTAGGGGTTAAAATGCAGACACCTTACCCTATGATGCTAGCAGAAGCAGGAATGATGAATGTGGAGGCAGAGGCATTATATCAAACGCTGAAATATATGATGAAGGTAAATGACATGGAAGCAGACAGGTTTTCAAGATTGGCTATGATACAAAGTAGTATTAAGGGGTGGTATGCTGAAATTGTTAAATGGCTTAGTAAATGGGATATGATCAGAACTATCAGAAATGCGTAGCTGGATATTTGAACATGTACATGAGCTTTGGAGGAAGCCAAAGACCAAAATGTGCTATTATAAGGAGGAGATCAATCCAAGACTAACGGAGGCACCACACTTATGTGAGAAATTATCTTACCATAAGAGACATGTTATATGCAGAATGAGATTGAGCTCGCATCATTTAGGAGTGGAAATAGGGAGATGGGGTAATGTGCCTCATGAGGCACGCACATGTAAGGTCTGTGGGTCAGGAGATGTTGAGGATGAAGAACATGCCATTCTAAGATGCCCAGCCTACTCTAACATAAGATGCAGGTACTCCATACCAGAGGATATCACATTGGGATGCTTTTTTTATTTACCAAGCAAAGATATTAGTAACTATTTAGTAGATGTTTTGAAATTGAGGACGATGTATATAAAAAATTATAAATATTTGTTGGATGTATATGAGGGAGAGGAGAACGAGACAAGTGAGGCTCTGCAGGAGAGCACACTTGAAGTGGATGGAGAAGAATTGTAGGGAATATTGAGATGTCTTCTAGACCTGATGAACTCATAGACAGTAAATAAACATTTCATTTCATTTCATTTCATTTCATCTCTCTCTCTCTCTCTCTCTCATCTCTCTCTCTCTCTCTCTCTCTCTCTCTCTCTCTCTCTCTCTCTCTCTCTCTCTCTCTCTCTCTCTCTCTCTCTCTCTCTCTCTCTCTCTCTCTCTCTCTCTCTCTCTGTTTTTTTTTTTAGTGCAACAGCCCAACCTTGGGTGTCACGTTATTCTCAAAGCCTAGGCTATCTACATGTCCTGAAAATTGACATGGACTCATGTGAAACCATTAAATCTTGATCTATGAAATTGTAGGGCTAGGAAAATTACTTGCGAACTGTTGCCTCGCCCCTAAGTAACCCAGTCCTACAATACCTGTGAGTAACCCATCCCTACAAAATGTTCCCATGCCATTTCCATTCTCCTTTTATTTAGCCTTACAATATCGTCGGAATAGCCATAGCCAGAAATGGTCATTCACCATTTTTTTATCCTCCTTTTCCGGTTCCAGAATGTGTGAGAGGCTTTTCCCTTGCGATCGTCTTAGGGCTTGAACAGAAGAAAAGGGTCCATCGGATGATTTTTATATGCATGTTTTTGTAAAGGAAATGGGCTTTACAGACACTGGGGTTGGATCGACTTTACTAGATGCATCTAAAGGAGTAAATAACATCAGGTGTTTGGTTCCCTTAACACTCCGGTCCTTTGGTTTACACCGTTAGATTAAATCTGAGCCGTTCTGTTGGAATATGTTATCCGCTAGTAACGTGGCTATGGCTGGAATTTTACGTAGATATCCTATAACAGCCTAGGATAATCTGCACAAATCCAAGGAGAAGGGGCGAAGATGGCAGAGAAAATCCTAGGGTGTTATCCTAGGTGAGGTCTGGCTATGGCCATCCACAATCAATCAAGCATAGCGAAGGCCTTCTTTTTCGAATTTCTGGAGCTTTGCAGGAACATGGCAGAGCTTCCTCTTTCTTCCCTTGCAAGCAAAGCTAAAAAATAGAGCTCTCAAAATATAATTGAGTTAGTTCGGATCTGTTTTTGCACGGGCAGGGCCGAATAATCTGTGGACTACTGGAGTCAGGGCTCGGGCGTGCTGCGCACACCCTTGCGATTTTGGCTATGCCTCATTTTTTTTAAGATAATGCCCTTGGCCCAGGGCGTTATCTCCACCATATCACACAGAGCTAAAGGTTATAATGAACTAGGTCTGGGTTCAGGATCTCCTGCAAGTCAGCACGACATAAGGACCCTTGGATCAAACAGGAGAATCCTGGCTGGAGTATCATGTGGGATTTTGCAAGAAAGCAGAAGGAAAAGATGGGAATAAATCAAGACACAATAATAATGAAGAGAAATCAGACTTTCTTGATATCAATATGTGTACAGGAACTCTAAAAAATGGAGAGGAAAACAAGAGATAAGGGCTAATGCTCATCTAAAAACATGAGTTCTATCTCTACTCATATATATAGTACAACGGCCTTGGGCCCAAAATAGGTATGTGGCAGATCTTGCTACCAACTTCTGGATCAGCACGCTCCAAAAACCGGGTGAGACCCCAGATAGCTTGAGCAGGCGTTTGCCAACCTCGTTTATTCAGAATATAAATCCAATTTCAAATGTGCTCCAATGTTTCGCCCTCTTGCCAGACAGAGCGGCAAACAAAGTGTGGATCCCACCGGAGGTCTGTAGAGATGTGGGGGGGAGTCCAATATGCGTGACCAGCCAAAGCCGTGGTCCAAAATGGGAAACGCCAATCGGATGTGAGATATTGACGGTGTGGGGGCGCTTCCAAGGATGCATACATATGATTCTCAGAGGAGGCTGCATCATGGGCTTCTGTGCCTGATCACGGAATTCCTTGAGGAGATCAACATCCAAAGTTTGACACCATTTTCCCAGTCTGAACAGGGTAGCAAAGTGTGCACAGGAGGAGAAACTCATTCCGTGGGAATGGTTTGACTTTCAAGGTATGCACGAAGAGTGTTGAATCCACTAAGATGTTGTAAATAGATCTGGGCAACCTGAATCCCCATATCTTCATTCAAATTTTTCCTGACCTGGTGCAGAGTTTTTGCAATCTAAAGAGGGAGGTGATGAGCAAGCTCGGGCATATACTCGTCCTTGAAAGCATTTGCCCATATCTGATCCTGAAGATATTGATTCTCAGACGTCAAAAGCCATTTAGCATTTTCATTGCCATGGAAAGCTCGGCTTTGCCCATCATCAAACTTATCCAGAGTGTCGGCCAAATATAAATCATGAATCACATATGCCATGGGTTGAACCAGGCGAAAAATAAAGAATTCCTGATCATCACAAGTGAGAAGGCCATATACCAAGAGGGCGCAAAAGAGACCTTTGTCTTCTATGGAGAGATCAGGCCAAATGATAAGAAAACCATTTATGTTGAGAGGCTCATTAATTTTGCCATTGGCAGAATACCACTTAAGCGGGAAAAGATGGCCGCGTGAGACAACATAGTCCAGATAGCTTGCGGGTGTTGAGAAATCACGTGGAATAGTGAGTGCTAACTGAATATATGTCTCATGCTGATTTTGAGCTTCTTCAGCAGACTGAACAACTTGCTTCAACTGATGTTCCATGTCATGATTCTGTTATCCTTCTCAGCAAGAAGGCATAACTGGTCTCTGATCTTCTTATGGGAGTGAATGGCCTGTGACGATGAAGGTCCGTGAGTAGAGAGCTATAATTGAAGACTGGCGATTTCTGTGTCATCAATCAACTTATGTTTCTGGGCATCTGTGAGCTGAGCTTGCAGGGTTGTGATCTGTATCTGAACTGCTGCGAGTTGGCTTTCTAGAGGAGAGATGCAGACTTCTCCTTGAGCAGCAAGATGAAGCTGACAGGTGTAATCACTGTGTAATCATTTGTACAGATCCTGACTGTCAACTAGAATTTTGTCTTTCTCCTTGAGTTGAGCCAGAAGTTTTTGAATAATAGCTTGAAGTTGAACTCTGGTCTTCTAACGTGGCGCGTATGTCCTGTTCAAATTTGAGAGCCTCACGGGTCTGAAGCAAAGCAACATGTTTACTCTGAAGACGTTCTTCAAGAGTCTGAACTTGTATGTAGCTACCTGGAGATCACGGTGAACAGCATCCGTGGAATCCATATACTATTTGATGCCATTGATGAAGTGCTCTAGTCTTGAAGTCGGAGCATGCATTCAACAACATCCTATTACTTATACAACGCTCGTTGTGACTGGGGAGGAACAAGAGGTTGAAGCGGTAATGATAGCTGTGGAATTGTGGAAGCAGTGCGTTGAGAAACTTGCTGGGAGTGGGAATTTTCGACTTGTGTAGACTAGGAAGAAGGGATTTATGATGGGGCGATGGCGTGGTGCTTGAGGGCGTGGGGAGTGTTGCGCTTCAGATCGCGAGAGGGAACTTTCTTCTTGGAGTTCCAGGATAGCAGGAATGACGATATGCTGATGACTAGAGGCCGCAGAAGGGGCATCAAGATTTGTAGGGGACAAACGACTGGGTTCTGGAAGGCAGTGGTTGATGATGGCTTGAAAATGGGCTCCCATAGCTGATTCAAGGCCAGAACCTGGAGATTGTCTGAGACGATCGACTTCATGAAGCAGGCACTGGAACATGATTTGGGGCCAATCTACAGAACTGGTGGAGTAAATGGCAGTAATGACAGTATGAAAGAAATATATGATTCATCAATCTCCATGATATCAGTTTTGTCATTCATGAATTTGATTTTGGAAGAGACTGCTTCTTGCTTAAACCTATGTTTATAAAGAGTGGGCTCATCAAATTTAACATCCTTGCTTCTAATTATTTTGTGAGACCCTGACACATACATCTGTAGGTCTTAGATTCCTCGTCATAGCCAACCAAATACACCAGTTCTATCCGGCCATCCATCTTCTCACGTTTTTCTTTTGGTATATGCACATATCCCAAGCATCTGTATGCTTTTAACCTCTCATAATCTTGCAAGTCATACCTATCATATCATAGCTGATCTGGTACATTACCATCAACATTGGCCGATGGCAATTTATGTATATGGTTTTTAACACCTCTTCCCAGAGTGAATTTGGCAAATCAGTATGCTTAAGCGTTGCTCTTACTAATTTTAGAACAGTCCTGTTCTTTCTTTCAGCCACTTCGTTCTGTTGAGGTGAATGCACATAAGTTAGTTGTCTTTTTATTTCCTTTCTTTGGCAGTATAGGGGTGAAAGCATGCTAGGGTGTACCATCTAAAGTACTTTTTAGGGAGTGCGAAACTACCCAGAAAAGTACCCAACACTGGGTACTGGGAACGTGCATAAATGTCGCAATAAGCAATAAGTTTGAGAGTTAATTTGTTTATTTTAGTCTCCAATAGTATTGTTATCCTCTAGTACCATAGATTGACATGTCACAGCCCTTCAATTCAAAAATTTTTGATTGATTTTAATGAAAAGAAAAAATGGAAAGTACCAGTTTTAAAAGTACCCAGTGTAGGTACTTTTGAGGGTTCCAAAAGTGGTACACCGTAGCATGCTTTTACCAACTCTTTTGATACAAACTCCCCACCTCTATCAGTCCTTAAACATTTTAAGGTTCTCCCTATTTTGCCTTTCTACTTCACTCACATAAAGTAAACGCTTCGAAAGCTTGAAACTTTGATGACATGCAATAGCACTTTTCCTTCCTGCTATAGTCATTTACAAACAAAATGAAACATTTCTTGCCTGTTCTTTTCCTCACATTTAAGGGCCCACAAATATTTGCATGTATCAGCTCTAACACACTAGTGGCTTCTTTTGCAGTTTTTTGAAATGGCAATCTAGTGATTTTTCCAGCTAAGCATCCTTTACATAAGAAGTTGTTACACGCATAATCTGAACATTTTATTAAACATTTCCTTTTCATGAACTTAATGGTATTCAAATTCACATATGCTAGTCTGTCATGCCAAAGTCTAGCGTCAGAACATGAGACTACATTTATGCCGTCTGCATTTGTACTTCCACTTGTGAACTGAAATAGGTTTCCACTCTTTTTGCAAAAAACCTAATTTTATTTCCCAAAAACACGTTACATCCAAATTTTTCAAACACAAGCTTGGATCCAAGATCTACAAGCTGGCTGACTGAAATCAGATTTTTAACTAATATGGGAATGCACAATATATCCTCTATATTCACTAAAACTCCATCAAGATCATATAGCTATAGCAGTCCATTCCCCTCTACTTCTTGCAAAACTCCATTTCCCATTTGAACATGAGTGGTCGAACTGCTAGTTTTGATATCTCTGAGGATGTTTGCAGATCCCACTATGGTTCTTTCTACTCCACTATCAACTACAAACACGTCACAATCTGTTTTAGTTTTTTAATCATAATTAGAAAGAATTGTACTACACTTTACCTCTTCCTCCAGATCCTTGTCTGTTTCATTTTCCTAAGCCAAATTCACTCCTGCTTTTCTTCCATATCTCGTCCTCTAAAATGTATACTTCCTCGTCCATCTTTTCCCCTAGCTCGACCCCTTCCTTTTGGTGTTCGACATTCTGATGCCATATGTCCTCTCCCACCGCAAGTTGTAGCAACTGATTTTTTTATTTGCTACCTTGGACAATTCCACTTGAAATGTCCCATCTCATGGCAATAGTACCAAGGTCTGATCTCTGTTTTACTTCTTTGGCTGCCTTGGCCAAATTAACTTGAGTACTCTTTCCCTTTCCTGGATACAAAACTTTTGCATTCTCTTCGTCGTCATTGTTGACCTTCTGCTGCTCCAATTCCACCTCGACCATTCTCTCTGTGTGATCCCTATCTCTTGCTACATTTCTGATTAGTATAGCTAAGTTTTCATACCTTGAGTCTGCCCTTGCAATAGCATTTATTTGTGCTTGTTCATTCACAGTAGCCCCTTTAGCTTCTACATCTGCAAAGATAACATCCATCTTGCCAAAAATCTCACCTATGTCTTGACCTTTTTTCAAGCTTCATTTGTCGCAGCTCCTTCTCTGATACATCTAATTGTGAAGATGACTTCACCTCAAACCTGTCAACTAAATAATCCCACATTTGTTTGGGGTTGAGCTTTCTTAATTTCAACAATACTAGGCCCAACTTTACTAGTAAAGATGCCTTTTGCACGAATAGATTTGATGTCAATTGATTCAGAAACATCGAAGTACCTTTACTAGATGAGCTTGTGTCTGGCTTTTCCCCTTTAGTCTTCAATTTTGTAGTTTCTGTCCCTGTGCTCACAAGTTCCCACAGACCTTCTTCCTGCAAAATATTCTGGATTTTCTCCTTCCAAATTTGGAAGCCAGATCCTCCTTTTCAACTCCATTCAACAAGGAGGCTCCAAATCTAGTTGACATGATGACTAAGAGTGGATCGCTCTAATACCACTTGTTAGAAAAACTTTCAACAGTATCTATGCACAGAGGAAGGTAGGTTCCTAACTTTGCAATATTTCACAATCTCAATACCAAATAAGCAAATATCCACAATAGGCAATAGTTTGACCAATAATATCTTTATACCATTGAAGTTTCCGGAATCACTTGTTTTTGCAGTGCACTATAGCGGCCACACTAGACGTCCAATCTTTTGCCGATAGCCCAAGCTTTTTTCAACTTATTGCTAAGATTCCAAGCCTAATCCGACTTGCATTGGATCATCGTCAGATGATTTTCTGCAATCCGACTTGATCCTTTTTGAATTTCGCTTCTCTCCCTTATACACTTCGATGCTGGAGAGCTATAGGAAATATTATCTTTCCTATTTTTCACATGTTTCCCAGTCTTAGCATAAAAGTCTTAAATTCGATCTTTGAACCTCCACTTGGTTTCCTGCTTCAACACTCTAAAATTTGCCATGACTTTAAAATTTTAAGCCATGTGCCATGACCTTAAAATTCTAACAATAGAGTATTTTGCCCTTGCGGAAAGCTTTGTACTATTTGATCACCTGCAGTCTGGGAATGATGTCAATTACTATTCTGAGCTGGCATTTAAGCTCCTCACACTCAGTATCAAACAATTTATTTTGAGGGAAGTCTGCTAAAGATCTTCTTGCTTCTGTCCTCCCAAAGCATCTTTTCGCAGTGCTGAGAAGGACTATGGCCAACTTGCCAATTTGTTGTTTAATGTGGAAAGCTGGAGAATTCCATTGAGTTTCTTAGCTAGTTGGTTGGCACAAGTCTGTGCCTAGTCATAATCCAGACGTAGCTGAGGCATATCGAACCTGGCTTGGCAATGGACCTGCACAAGTTGCCAGTCTACCTCGAGAATGAGGGGTTCGTGATTTGTATCTACCTCCTCATCCCTGTTATCTGTTCCCACCTATAGATGTTTAACAAGGTGAAAGTATTGCTCGACACAAGCACATAATCGACCACACTAGAGCATTCTCCCTGATTCTCATGCCGACAAGTGTAGTAGGAAGAGTATGGTCATTGCCTGACACCATTGCAAATGAGCAGGTCAAAGATGTTGCACATCTGGAACAACTGTCTGCACCTCATGACTGGGTGGTTCCCATTAGCAGACATGCGGGGCCATAAGTTCTCTACTATTTGGAGCTGCAATATATCATCGGTCAGGGGATTGAACTATGTGAGATGCTCATTGCCTGTGCGTGCCTTAAAATCTCCAATCCTCATCACGTGTCCCAACTGCCTGTGCTGCTAAATATCATTATATAGATCAATGTATATATCCTGCCTATTACCATCTGAGTGCATGTGATAGAAGCTAGAGTCTGCATGTGGGAATTAATAAACAACCACAAAGAGAGGTCTGTAATACTAGCTCTGCATCTTTATCCACACGTAACGATTGTTTATGTCTGCCTTGTGTAAGGATATGTGGCTAGTATCGTTTTGTAATAGCAGGTCATTCCGCCATGGCCCCGCTTCCTTGTGCAATCATTAATAATGAGTAGTGCTGCTACCTTATAGATCTACTGTTCTATGACCAGTATGTTCCCATGTTTCCATGAGGAAACTGAAGTCCATATCATGGCGATAGAGTCCAAACTATCCCCCTTTTTACCATTGAAAGCCTCTAGACTTCCAAGACACCATACAATACCTATTTGGACGGAGCAGCATGCACAAGAGTAATAGCAGCACTCAGAGGAGTTACAACAGTAGTAGGGGTGTCATCAATACTTTTATGCTGCACTCACATAGAGCTGCGATTCTGCAGCTGTGACGCTCCCTGCTAAACGTACGGCGCCCGGCCGTACACTCGGCAGGAAATCCCCCATCCGGCTCAACAACCGCATGGGCCCTTCGTCTACCCCGCACTCTGAGGTGACTCTTAGTGCGGGAAGGGAACACGAAGGTGTCTTGCGCGCCCTTCCCCTATGGGCTCCTATAACAGCGGAAGCGATAACACGTCAGAACTAGCATCAACATATACAAATACTACCTCGAAGGGTAGTGCATCACTCATAAACCAAGGCAAAGATGATAATCACGAACCATAAAACATGAGAGCTCCCCCTCGCCGGACTTCGTGGGAGGATGGTGACCGGGCTAGGCCTCAAGATAGAGCAGACCGAGTCATGGCAATGGCGAGGGCTGGCATAGAACAATGGCTAGGGTTGACCACTCCATCCGCCCCTCCTGTGCATACTTTGCAAATGGGCTAGATCAGGCTCTGACAGGACTCTAGCCTTCCGGATACGCAATCCCATGGCATCACCCATCGGGACTACTCTGTGTTGCATCTCCCCGGGTCCGATGAGGCGGGAAGGGTTGCATCTCTCCTTCCCGGGATCTAGAGGTGCCGGGCGGCTAGAGAATCGTGGCGACACACGATTCGTACCCGACTGAACCCCCCAAAACGAGAGCCAAGCCAACACTTGCAGCTCTCGAGAGGCAGGGCAACACCATTGCCCCAGGAGGTGTCGGACCCATGCTCGGCCCACACGAAGTGACCGACCATAAGCCTAGCCCACTATGGGATCCCCCCGGCCCCCACTCGGCGGGGATCCTCCCTCCACTTTCCCTCTAGCCCCCGTTATATGGTGTTGAGTCATATCATAGCCTCAATAGCCCGGGTGGGCTCCTATGCAAAGCCGCAACTAATAGGAACTAAGGGATCTACTCTAGGAGCATACTACATATGGCTCTAGGTCTCTACCCCCCTTCCCAATACAAGAGGAGCAAACATGATCAACCATCATCACATAATCATCACATCATGAGAATAATCATAAGAAGAACATCTTAACCTAATCATACAACTAACTAATGGTTAGGGTTCCTTGATTAGGGTTCAAGATGTTGAATATGGGTTCTAGGATGGCTCTACTCTAGATACAAGATACTAGCACATCCGGAATGCTAATTCGGATGAGCTATCACAACTACTATCCTACATACCGCTCTGAAGCTCTCCCTCCAGATCAGGTGTGCCTCCATGGTCTCCCGGAGCTCACGAGATGCCGCTCCTACTCAAGAACGAAGTTCTACCCTGGGCCGGGCTTTGCACCAGTCTATGCCACAACAAACGATGTTCAAACGGGGTTCAAAGCAGTAGGTGAGTCTCTCGGGTGCTAGGGCTGGGAAAGAGGTCTAGGGTTAGGGTTTATGCCTATATAAGTTAGGGTCCACCTAGGATGCCACGTGGCACCAATCGGGTGAGTCCCGCGGTGGCGGTGCCCCAATAGGTTAAGGCCACGTGGATAATGGCTTAACCTATGGTTGGCTAAGTTATGAGAATAACTTAGCCATGCCCCCTAGTGCCACAATCTATGGTATACAAGGCTATGAAGATAGACTTGTATGGTGACCGGATCCAGGGAATATAATTATTTATGGCGTATATTCCCCGACCGTCACATTCTCCCCCCCTTAGGACAATGCTGTCCTCAGCATTGCGCTAAGGTGACGACCCTACCTTATGCCTGCACAAGCAACAACATGTCATAACCTTTAGTTTATTATAGTAATCAAGTTTTATTAGTTCAAGTCAAAAATTTAGGCTATATTTGTAGTTATACAAAATTATATAGCCTTAACACGGTTATTTCTTACGATAATTCAAAACATTATTGTAAGAGTTATTAGGGTTCATAATCTAAATTATGGCTCCCCCTATCTTCTCGTAATGCGCTCCTCGTTGAAGTCCACCTTCTACTTGCCTGCAAAAGGAGCACATTACGTTAGTTTAGTTAATAATTTGTGGTTTTAGGGGACCACCCCCTTTACCCCCTTGAGCTGAACTACTGACTCAAGGTTGTCCTACTACCTTGCCCAAGATCATGGCCCTTCGGATTTGAGCTTAAGGATCATTTAAGATGCTCCCATCATCGCCCATGATCGAGTGCTACCTTGTACTTTCGGTTACGGTGCCGAAAACCCCTAGTGCATCATGCCCCACGGGTTTGAAGCTAGGGGAACGTCTCACGATCCCATCATCGCAAGATGATCACTTTAACCTTCACCATGACCCTCCTACGGCCCGGTGTGCGTACCCGCGATCGTGGCATAGAGATCATCCGTCGATGTCCCATCATCGCCCACCATGCCTCATTCCTCACTCACATGACCCTAATGGTCATGCGCACCTCTTTTGGTGCGTGTGGCCTAGAGAATGCCCTAAAAGGCGATCCCATCATCGCCCACACGATCAAGGTTACCGCACATGCACCCTAGTAACTAGAATGCATGCGCCGGGCTTAAGGCTAACTAACAACATACTAGCTAACCACCGGCAAGTCGGGTTGAGACCAAGTAGAGAGCGACTTCGCCCATCAAACTCCTTCATAAACCACGGGTATTGCTTCTCCAAATCTTGCTTCAATACCCATGTCGCGTCTTCCACGGGTAAGTGCTTCCACTTAACCAAATATTGGAGGAACCGAGACCTCCTAGTCTTCTTGAATGACTTATCAAGAAGCAATTCAGCACTATTTCTACTTGCTCCTCGGTCATTTCCAACAAGGTTGGAGTATCCAAAACCTCCTCGGGGTTAGGATTGTGCCTTTTAATAAACTTACGTGGAAGACCTTGTGAACCTTGAGATGGGCTGGAAGATCCAACTTGTAGGCTTGAGAGCCCACTCTCTCCAAAATCTTGAGCGGACCAGCCCACCTAGGGGCAAGCTTCTTGCAGCTCCCAATCCCGCGGCTTGGCTTGCTTCACCTTTATCTTCAACCGGGACGCTATCGCCTACCTTGAACTCTCTTACGGTCCCAGGCTTGTCGGCTACACTCTTCTGCCGACTTCTTGCCGCCAATAAATAACCCCTTACTTCTTCCACTAGCCTGCTGATATCCCCTAACATCTGGTGGGATACTTCTACCTTGGACACGGATTGTGCGGTATCAGGGGGTTAAGCATCGGTACCGTAATTTACCATGAAAGGAGACATCCGAGATGACTCCTGCTATAATTATTGTAGGCTTAATTGCACCAAGTGGATGTACTCATCCCACTTGGACTGCTTGTTCCACACATAGCTTCGAAGCATGTCTTCAATGATCCAATTCGTCCTTTCCGTCTGGCCATCTGTTTGGGGATGATATGCCGTGCTCATAGAGAGCTTCGTCTGAATGGTGCTGAAGAGATCTTGCCAAAAGGCACTCATAAACTTAGAATCTCTATCGGATATTATCTCCCGAGGCATGCCATGGAGTCTAAAAATCTCCCTTACAAATAACTTGGCAGTATCTAATGCGGTGTCAGTAGTCTTGCAAGGCACAAAATGTGCCATCTTAGATAACTTATCTACGACAACCATCAATGCATCCTTGCCTCGAAGAGTTCTAGGGAGACCTGTGATGAAATCCATGCTTATGACCTCCCACTTTGCATTTGGCACCCCCAATGGCTCAAGAGCACCTGGAATCCGAAGTTGCTCCGCTTTGGTCTCGGCGACATAAGCGGCAATCCGAATATATGCAGCTATACGCCTCTTCATTCCTGGCCGAAGTAGCTACTTGAATCTTGAAATAAGTCTTCATGAAGCCAGCATGCCCTGCTATTGGGCTGTTATGTGTGTCATGAAGAATTAGCTTCCTTACCCCTGATGATTCGGGCACACACAACTTATGCTTGTGATACAATAGGTTGCCTTCTTATAATGCTTGAAGGCTTCCCGCTCCTTATCTGTTTCGGCTTCCTTGGAAAGACTTTCCCATACCTCCTTGAAGTCCACATCCGTTGGCAAGGACTCCTCAATCTTCTTGCCAAACTCACTCGAAGAGTGGAAATCGCATTACAATGCGCCCTTGTGCGAAATGGTCTCACGGAGAGGGCATCGCTACAACATTAAGCTTACGGGGCTTATATATAATATCAAAATCATACTCCTCAAGGAATTCCATCCACCTCCTTTGCCTTAAGTTGAGGAGTGGGTGGGTGAAAAGATACCGAAGGCTCGGTGATCAAAGATCCAACCAAAACTTCCTTCCCGGCCAGATAATGCCTCCATATCCTCAATGCCCGACAATGGCTAGCAGCTCACGATCATGGGTTGGGTAGCGTTGCTTCGGCGTCGTTCATCTTCTTCGAGTCGTAGGCTTACTACCCTTCCTTCTTGCATCAAGGCGCTTTGTTGCTATCTTGCTTGCATCTGTTGCTACCAACTTATCTTTACTCGGATCTGGAAGAACAAGCACTGGTGCTGTTGTTAAGGCCTCTTTAAGCTTCTCAAAAGAAGCTTGGACTTTCTCTAACCAATGGCTAGTCCAATCCTTAATCTTCTTGGCCTTAGTGAGGTCCGACAGAGGGGACGCCCACTTAGCAAAGTCCTTCACTAACTTTTCGTAATATCCCGCCAACCCAGAAAGCTTCTTACTTACGCCACATTCCTTGGAGCTGGCCAATCAACTATTGCCTCAATCTTAGATGGATCTGTGGAGATTCCCTCGGATGTTACTACATGCCCCAAATACTCCACTCGGCCTGTTGCAAAGTGGCACTTAGAGAGCTTCCCATACAACCGATGACGTCTCAACTTCTCCAACACTTTCCTGAGATGCTGACAATGCTCCTCAAGGGACTTGCTGTAGATTAGGATGTCGTCGAAGAAGACAATAACAAACTCATCCAAGAAGTCTCTGAAGATGTCGTTCATGAGGCGCATAAACGTTGCTGGAGCATTCAATAGTCCAAAGGGCATTACTGTAAACTCAAAGTGACCATACCGCGTTCTGAAAGCGGTCTTATGGATATCCTCTTCTTTTATTCTTATCTGATGGTATCCTGACCTCGAATCAATTTTAGAGAATACCTTTGCTCCTTGTAACTGGTCCATTAGATCATCTGCCCTTGGCAATGCATACTTGTTCTTTATCGTCTGCTTATTAAGCTGGCGATAGTCTATGCACATTCTTAAGCTCCCATCTTTCTTCTTCACAAAGAGTATAGGTGCTCCGAAAGGAGACACACTTGCTCTTATAAATCCAAGCTCGAGCAATTCCTGAAGCTATTTCTTGAGCTCAATCAATCAGGGTGCTCATTCTATATGGCTTCTTGGTAGGCTTTCGTGATCCCGGAGCCAATGTGATCTCACATTCCACACCCCTATAAGGTGGTACTGCCGGATTTCATCCGGAAATACATCCTTGAACTGAAATAAGCCTTGCTATCCGCCTCGGGCAACCGATTCCCCTTTGGGTCACTTCCCTCCCGCTTGCACGGCTCAACCGATTCCATCCTCAAGATGTAGTCCACCTTATTCCTTTCTATACTCTTCTTTAGCTGCTTCAAAGAAATACACCGCATGGGAGAATCTAGCTTCTTACCTCTTACTATCAACTTGTCGCCGCCGGTGCGCCGCCATGGTGACTTCATTCCAGTCGCAATCAATGATGGCTTTGGCTGGCTTCAAAAATTCCATCCCCACTATCGGATCATATCTTCCGATGTCCATGACTTCTGCTCCCATCGGCCACTTAGCCCCACTAAGGTCTATGTCAAAGGTGATCCTCCTCCCCTTAGTGTCTTAGAATGGCGCCGTTTTTGCCATAGCTACCGGGCCTTGGCTTAGACTTCAATACCTTGTTCTTCATTAGAGCAGCCAATCTAGGAGATGCAAAATTATGAGAGCTACGTATCTATGAGGACTACATAAGGATTACTATCTATGATCCCGGTACCATGATGATGACGGTGACCGATTCTCTATATCAATTGCCTCAATGTTTGCACATATGTGGCACTCACCATCTATGAAGTCCCCGCCCTCCTGGCTGGTCGCCGCCCCGCGTCCTCGTCCGGCTTCGGTTGGGGAGTCCCAATCCAAAAGTTCTCGCCAAGGCCGATCGCATGACGAATGGACAATCATGTGTTCGGTGGTTCCGGCCGGAAGCACCTGAAGCATAACTTTTTCTCAATGCATTCCTGTCTCTTTTCCTTCGGCAAACTGTCTAGGAGACGCTTGAGAGCACTGCCCCCTGATGCATTCTGTGGCTTACGGTCCCCAAAAGCTTTGTTCTGACCCTTACCTTGCTGCTGACTCCCTGATGGTGTAGCTGCTGATTGCTTACCCTGATATTGCCCCTGATACTGCGCTGAACTCTTACCCCTGAAGGTTGACTGTTTCTCTGCTGGAGTTGCTGGTGCCTCTTCCAAACTTATAGCTTTATCTTACCGCAGGTGCAGTGACTTCGGGTTGATTGCTCTAACGAGCCTCTTGATATTGCTGTTCAACCCCTCAATATAAGTATCCACGGCTTGCCTCTCGAGACTCGGGGAACATGCGTACTGAGCCTCATAAATTCTTCGGTATACTTAGCCAGCGATAAGCTACCCCGATTCAACTCAGAAAAGCTGGCTGAATCTGTCTACTAGTATGAGATCTTGGCACATAGTGCTTGCGGAAAGCCTTGCTGAAGGTCTTAAACCTGCAATTGTTCCTCTTCAGCTTGTTGGACTTAGCATATCCCTTCCACCAGATCCTTGCCGGTCCAATAAGGTTAGCTGTAGCAACTTTCCCTATGTCCTTGTCTTTCATACCGTATAAGTTGCCAAATTCTTCCATTTCATCAAGCCATGCTTCAGCCTCCATACCTGATCTGTCTTTCCCTGAGAACTGGCCGAGCTTCCTTGTCTTCCATACATTGCTCATAGCACTATCCACCTTTTTCTGATAGTCATCTGTCTTTCTCGCCCTTTTTCTTGCCTTAGGTGTGCCAGATTGACTGTCGGAGCTAGAGCTGTCCTCACTGGAAGAGCTGTCTGATGAGCTGGAGCTAGATGATGGTGGACTCCTGGTTCTCCTCTTCCTTCTCCTATCCCTAACGTTCCCCTGGTTGGCCTCCCCTTCCTGCTGAGGGACTTCGTCACCACCCGGAAAACAAGGTGGAGGTGGAGGACCATCTTCCTGTGCATTCATGAGAGGTGTCGCCCAATTGATGAGATGTTGCATTTGGTTCCTCATCTGCACCAACCTTGCATTGACTGCTTCTGGTGACATATCCTGCTCAAAATCTTCTTGTTCTCTGCCAAACAAGTTCCTTGGTACCCAATTATGTGGTCGGTCTTTGGTCTTGAGATCCCGTGACTTGAGTTCCTTCTTTGCAAGGATTGATCATCAATACATTTTATTTGGGTTAGATGTTGATCAATCTTACTTGTAATTGAATTATTTTTAGTTATAAAGAAATCATACGAAGCCTTGCATTTGTAAAACAGTTAATAGTCATTAATACATAAGGATTACATGATAAGGTAGATATATCTTAGCACAATGGGTACAAAACATTTAGCACAAAACTTAAGAAAATTTTACAACTATTCAATGGCCTCCCGAAAGCCTGAAGAAGTTCTTGACATCCCCGAATGGGAGGCCTTTGCCGAGGTTGCGCAAGATGTTCCTCGTCGATCTTCCTTCAAGTGTTTCGGGCCATCTCCGCCAGGAAGTTCCCGGTCTTTGTTCCGCTACCACTCGAAAGTGTTGGCCCCTAAGGTGCCCCTCTCGCAAAGTCGAGGCAATGGAGCCTGACCGCCTGCTGTTGAAAAGAATGATGTGATCGGCATGGGCTTATATCTTGAGTGCTGCCCGGCCGAAAGTGCTATGAGAAGTGCCGGATTCTTCTTCCCCTTGGGCTGAACTCCTTGTGGAAGACTATCATTTGCCCTTGGTGAGGGCTGGAAGATAGTAGCGGCGTGCCGTGCCCTTCCCTACGCCTCGCGATCCGGTGCCCTTCCTCGAAGCCGCTTCACCGTAGGCATCCACCGCCATCAGGTCTTCATGATCCCTCCACATGCTTTGGTTGCGTTGTCCAAGTTGATCTTCTTTGGACCCTTCCCTCATGCTCTCGGCTCGAACCGGGTCGGCTTGAGCTTGGGCCCTTCCCGGTTTGTAGAGTGTGCTCAGATCTGCTGGAACTCCTCCTCTCGAGATGATAGGTTCCTGGCCGATAGATCTCCCTTATCTGGCCGATAGGTCGCTATGTCCGGCATTTGCGCCAAACATAAGAGTGTCTCTCGCCCGACTCCCTTGGAATCTCCTGGTATGAGTAGTCGATGAGGTCTTGGTTTTCTTCAGGTGTGCTATCATGCCCAAGAGCTCATCGATCAGGAGACCCTGATTTCGACAATAGGACAAGTTGAGGATGTCATTTGCAAAATGTACTCCTCCCCGTCGATGACTATCGGCGACAAAGGCGTGATGCCGACCCGGGTGGGTGGTGGCCGTTCTCCACGTCGTCGTCATGCCTCAACGCATACCTCCGCATTCTTGTTGCCTCCCCTGCTCTCCCATTACGGGTTACGCTCCCCTAGCTGCTCGTAGTCTTCATGGATCTGTAGAGATGGTGCCCCCGGACGTCGTGCCATAGTATTCGTGAGGGCGGAGGACTCTATATTCGGATTTGATCCCGGGCCCTCTACGGGTATCAAGTGGCGCTAAGTCTAAGGGCTGAACAGAGGGTTCCCCTACTTTGTTGATTGACTTATAGTGCATGAAGAGGGCAAGGGTCATCCGAGTGAAAGGTACCTATGCCTATTATGTGCAAGCAGGTCATGTAATCGGGCATGGTCCTAGTCCTATCCCATAGGCGCTTCTTGCCTTTGGATCCCTGCCAACTCTCGACCTAAGGCTTGGGTAAGTGTCTCAAGGGAAACCCAATTCCCTCCCCTAGGAGGCAGTCTAACTTCCCAAGGCAGGACCTGCTGGTCATATTGGCACATAATGTCTGTGTAGTAGGGTGTTCTAGTCAAGGTTGCATGAAGATCAAACAAGTGATCAAACACAGAGAAGGCTTGATCTACTGGAAGCTGATGGATATGGCTGGCATCATTGTACCATCTCTCAAAGTTGCTGGGCGCCATTTAGCAGGAAAGGGTGTAGAAATTGGCTTGCGAAGATCAGTGGAGATTCAGAAAATCGCCTAAGGGGCTGGGAGCAGTTCTGTAGAAGGAAAAATGGCAAATGAGACCTATTTTTATAGACTATGGGTGACCTCGGGGTTCGTGCAAAAAGGTGCCTACCTAAGACGACCTTGGTTCTATGGCTCTGGGTGTCCAAATGAACTACCATGAAGTGCAAACTTAAGCAAAACAAAGCAAGAAACACTACATGGCAATTTGTTGGATCAAATTTGGCTAATTTGGCTCAAAGATGGCCTGACCCGGGTGAATCCGCGCGGATGGCCTCCGCGTCGCGGACGCAGACGCATTTGGCGCGGTCTCACCCGGTTGGCCTGTTTTGGGCCAATTTTTGGTCAATTTAGGGAATTTGAAGATGCTAATATGGCTAATTATGCCGATTCTAACCTAACTAGCAACTTATTTTGAGCAAAACTGACACCAAAAAGCATGTTTTTGGGGGTAGGCGGGTGAATCCGCGCGAAACGCGCCCGCGTCGCGGACGCAGAGGCCATTGGCGCGGTCTCACCCGGTTGGCCCAATTTTTAGCATTTTTGATGATTTTTTTGCCAAAATTTTGTTGTAGTCATGATTTCTAGGGTGTTTCTAGACATGCTATGAAGAATTCTACCACAATTGGGTTCTATTTCCTATATTTCAAGCATACAACATTTTTCTAATTTACAGAGGGAAAGTGACTTTTATATTAATAAGAAACACAATTACATGGGAGTTTCTCTTTTCTAACAAAATTTACAAAATTTGAGGCCTAAGGCCTCTCTCTGCGAATCCTCCGTGCTAAGTGAATATCCTTGGGCATAAGGGTAACTCTCTTAGCATGGATAGCGCAGAGGTTCCCTTCCTCGAAGAGCTGAACCAGCTCTGCTTCGGAAGCCTCTTGCAGGGCCCGGGTCATTAGAGGGGTAACCCTATAATCGGTCCGGAACTGCTGCAACACCTCTCTAAGGAGGCCATTTCCGAGCCTTCCTTATCGGGGAGACCGTGCACATGCGAAGTGCGAATCTCCCTAAACACCGAGGCGTGCGTCTTTGTTAGGCCCGTGGTGAACTCCCTCTTGGGTTTTTCGGCCCGGTGGGGGTGGCTTGGGCTGGTTCTTCTTGACTGCCGCCCTCCCACGGCTTGGCGCACTTCTGGCGGCAATACCACTCATTGTACCTGCGTCCAGCGGCGAAGGTACTCCTTAATATCACCACCATCTTCCGTTTGAACTTCGCGGTCTATTTGGGCCCTTGAATGCCCTCCCCTACCTTTTGCTTCTTCACCACCTTAGGTGGTTCCGGCCACTGGGGTAGGGTGGCCCAGCGTCGGGGTCCTGCTGCCCCTCCTCCTCCTCTTCCTCCGCGCCCTCCTCTTGTGGCTCCTCCTCTGACCGGGGCTCTTCAATAGCAGCCGGTCCGTGAGGCCGTCGTTCCTTCTCTTCGATGCGCCTTTCTTGCTCCCTCGGCTCCCTTTCCGCTCAGCTTCTTTACGGCGGCCCTCTCCTCCTCGGCCACTCATGACTTTTTCCTTCCCTCTTTTTGGGCGGAAGGGCCGGCTTCTTGATGCGGTGGTGGTCTTTGCTCCTCCACTGTTCTTCAACCTGTTCCTCCACCTCGGTGTCTGAGGGCCCGAAGTGGCGAGTCTCATCTGTTCTCTGTGTGCCTCCCGATGACGAGCTGCTGTTGGGGCTCTCCTCGGCATCGTGATAAGTATCGCCGCTGCTGCTGCTGCTGGGAGGAAGCTCCTCTTCCCCCTTCTTGGGTCGGAGGTGCTCCGGGATCTTCTTCACATGGCGTCCCGCTGCTAAGTGCGCCATCGAAAGTGTAGGCATTTGTCACGGCTTCTGGGCAATGCGTTTTTGGTGCGAGCCATATCTTATGGTTCAGAAAATGGGTGACGAAAGGCTGAGCAAGAGAGAGTTGGAGGTGAAGGGTTGGAGAGAGAAAATGAGGTGTCAGATATTTAAAAAGGAGGATCCCTGGGAATATTCTCCTACCATAATTACCCCTATTTATTAGCCCCCCTTATTAATTACAAGATATTTAATAATTATTTAACTATTAATGTATATATTAACCTATATTAATTGATATTATCTTTAAATTTTCGAATTTTCCTAATGGTTCGAAGTGCAATTTATGAATTTGCGCCATTTTTCACCTGGGTCTCCGATTGGCATGATTCTTCGACCCATTTTTGGTGAAATTTGATACAGATGCATAATTTTCACTCCAAATTTACTAGAAGATGCGTTTGAATCACTCAAACCTTCGTCTAACATTTAACCTAAGTCCTGACCCACTTCCTAGGAGAAAAATTTTTCCCCCATTTCCGCGGTTCGATGGTGGAAATGTTTATTTCACACCCCTATAGGCCTGTTAGACTACTTCATGGTTATGGTCAGTGCTAGTTCTTGGTCAACCAAGAACATCGCTCTGATACCATTGTGACGCTCCCTGCTAAACGTACGGCGCCCGGCCGTACACTCGGCAGGAAATCCCTCATCCGGCTCAACAACCGCATGGGCCCTTCGTCTACCCCGCACTCTGAGGTGACTCTTAGTGCGGGAAGGGAACACGTAGGTGTCTTGCGCGCCCTTCCCCTATGGGCTCCTATAACAAATGAAGGCGATAACACGTCGAGAACTAGCATCAACATATACAAATACTACCTCGAAGGGTAGTGCATCACTCATAAACCAAGGCAAAGATGATAATCACGAACCATAAAACATGAGAGCTCCTACCCCTCGGACTCATAAGGAGGATGACCGACCGGGCTAGGCCTCAAGATAGAGCGACCCGAGTCATGGCAATGGCGAGGGCTCGGCATAGAACAATGGCTAGGGTTGACCACTCCATCCGCCCCTCACGTGCATACTTTGCAAATGGGCTAGATCGGGGCTCGACGGGACTCTAGCCTTCGGGACACGCAATCCCATGGCATCACCCATCGGGACTACTCCAAGGTTGCATCTCCCCGGTCCGGGATGAGGCGAGGAAGGGTTGCATCTCTCCTTCCCGGGATCTAGAGGTGCATTAGGGCTAGAGAATCGTGGCGACACACGCGATTGCACTGACCGGTGAACCCCCAAAACGAGAGCCAAGCCAACACTTGCAGCTCTCGAGAGGCAGGGCAACACCATTGCCCCAGGAGGTGTCGGACCCATGCTCGGCCCACACGAAGTGACCGACCATAAGCCTAGCCCACTATGGGATCCCCCGAAGCCCCCACTCGGCAGGGATCCTCCCTCCACTTTCCCTCTAGCCCCATTATATGGGCTGAGTCATATCATAGCCTCAATAGCCCGGTGGGCTCCTATGCACAGGCCGCAACTAATAGGAACTAAGGGATCTACTCTAGGAGCATACTACATATGGCTCTAGGTCTCTACCCCCCTTCCCAATACAAGAGGAGCAAACATGATCAACCATCATCACATAATCATCACATCATGAGAATAATCATAAGAAGAACATCTTAACCTAATCATACAACTAACTAATGGTTAGGGTTCCTTGATTAGGGTTCAAGATGTTGAATATGGGTTCTAGGATGGCTCTACTCTAGATACAAGATACTAGCACATCTGGAATGCTAATTCGGATGAGCTATCACAACTACTATCCTACATACCGCTCCCAAGCTCTCCCTCCGGATCCGGTGTGCCTCCATGGTCTCCGGACTCACGAGATGCCGCTCCTACTCCAAGAACGAAGTTCTACCTGGCTGGGGCTCTTTGCGCCTATCTATGCCACAAGAAACGATGTTGGCGGGGTTCAAGCAGTAGGTGAGTCTCTGGGTGCTAGGGCTGGAAAGAGGTCTAGGGTTAGGGTTTATGCCTATATAAGTTAGGTCCACCTAGGATGCCACGTGGCACCAATCGGGTGAGTCCTGTGTGGCGGTGCCCCAATAGGTTAAGGCCACGTGGATAATGGCTTAACCTATGGTTGGCTAAGTTATGAGAATAACTTAGCCATGCCCCCTAGTGCCACAATCTATGGTATACAAGGCTATGAAGATAGACTTGTATGGTGACGGATCCAGGAATATACGTATTTATGGCGTATATTCCCCTGGACCGTCACAGCAGCTGCTACAACCACATAGCTGCAACCATGGCCTTTATACCTTTTGCATTCACATGGGTGAAGTTCCTTTTTTTCTCCAGTTGCACCGTTGGTAAAGAGGATAGAAATTAGCAATAGCTACAACAGGAACAGCCAGGCCGCTCCAGCAATAGCCATTTTCGCATGTACCCTTCAGCGTGGCGGACAAACAATTTGAAGCAGCGTTGGAGCGAGCTGCTGCAGACTCCCGCTACTACAAAAAAAGAAGCCTATGTGAATGTCTCATTAGTGACATTAGTGGCAATTGTCCCATGGCAGGTTGCAGAGGCAACAACAGTGGTAGTGGCACCCTTGGGGGCTGGATCAGTAGCATCAGTAGTAGTTGCAGCACCCTGAGAGGTAGCACTAGCTTGAGCACCAGCCTTGGCATTCTTACAAATGAAGAATCTGTTTTGTTTTGCACAATATCGACTAACATTGAGGCAGGCGAACGAAAAATTCTCACCCTTCCCGAAACCAGAGCAACGACACCTTTATTATTTCGTAAACCACGGGTAGTCGAAAATTCCTGGATTTTTGATGCATTGTTTAAAATGGGTAATTTTTTGCTCTGTAGTTTCTGGGGGCGCCGCTTAGAGCGCCGCCACAAGTTTGCTTAACAATCAAAGGATACAATATTTGAAGTAAAAAGCACAGTATTTCTCTATTTCAAATCCCATATACAACTATGAGCGTAACAGCTCATTCTCTCTGAAACCCATATAAACCATGCATGACTTCTCGGCATCCATACAGAGGCGCAGGACCAAGCATTAGCTAAAACAGAAGCAAAGACCCAAGCTAAGGCTCAGGTTAAAGGCACCGCAAATCAAGAAGCTCAGCATTGTGCAAATCAAGAAGTTCAGCATTGTGCAGATCAGGAAGCTCCGCAGCTCTGCAGATCATTGCCCAGATAAAATCCAGCAATAAATAATCAGTTATATGCTTGCTTTCATTGTTGATGCTGTAAGTAACCCTAAACACACAAACAACGGCTTGCATGCCATTAAAAATAGTTCTGAGCCACACAACAAGAGCTTCAACATCGCTACAGCCAGCTTCTTTCACTGTTTGGTTCGTGGTGGGAACCTAGAAACAGAGTTTGCCACTGGAACTCAAAGAACCTAAGAAATATAAAGAAAATCATCAGATTCTTCTCTATTTCAAGAAAAGGCAGCAAAGAAATGCATAAAAACGCATCAAGACCTCTATACAGAGAAATGAACTCGACGGATAATAAAATATTCATCACAGCTCCGGAAGTGCCCCATTTCAAACAAAAAATCGCCAGCCAGGTAGCCAAACCTCAAGCGCCTCGACCAGCATGGAGAGCGCCATCAGCAGAGCTCAAGCGCCTCGACCATCGTGGAGAGCGCCATCGGCGGAGCTCCGCCATAGCCGATGCAGAAAAGACAAAAAACAGTAAAAAGAATCAACGGAATTTTCGACTACCCGTGATTTACGGCTGGCCGCTCGCGGGCGGCGCCGCTGCCGGTTTCCAGCCGGAAACCCCTCAAAGTAGGTGGTTCCCTAGCACTTATACCTCTCACTTAAGCAAGCTCTTTGTGGCCTAACTCCTGTTGTGATGATGTTAGGTCATAGTCCACGTAGATAGATGCACCTTTTACTTTTGCTCCCTAATGGATTACAACCACTCTAAACAATGGATCTGCTAGTCTACTGTAAACTTTACAATCGATGGTTTACTGTTACACTGAATGCCTAGTCAAGGTGCACGAAGTCACCCCTTATATAAATATGCATGCAGACAGAAAGGACGCTGCAGGAGGAATTTTGAACAATCGATGATGTGGACGGAAAAACAGAAGCAGGAGCCCTCGCACATGCAGGCTTTAGACCTCGACACTCCATCATTGATTACATTTTCACACTGTGCACCTTAATTAAGGATAGCAGGAATCAATGACAGGACCTCTACTGCTGTTCGTCGATTTCGCAAAGGCTTTTTGACACTGTGCCTCGAGAAAGATTGTGGGAAAGGTTAAGATAGTCGGGAGCTCCTATGGACCTGTAAAACACGATGTACATCAGTGTGCAACAAAGTCGTAGGATTGAAACAAACAATCCACCTAAAGTTAAAATGTCTCGATCCACATGAAATAGTCTAGGATATACGCAGATCCAAAAAATGGCGGATAAGGATTTGGGTCGGTTGAAGCCAGAGGTCCTGAGATTTTTTTCGGTTATATTTTACACTGATAGGATTTTCTTACTAAGCTATTTATGTATAGAGATGCCAATATTATATTTAATATATATCTAACACTATTAAATGCCTTTAAACAACCATCTCCCAAACATTTTATAAATAGTGCATTACATGCACAGCAAATTGGGATGGGAAAAGAAAGGGGCAAAATTGTAGTAACCAAGCAAGAAACTCCAACAAATTCGTTTTTTCAATTCCACACTTCTATCCTTTTTGTTTTTTGCCCTGGATGAGGAGATGTTTGCAAATTTGACAGCGGCCTTGTTGGAGTTTGGAAGGGTCAATTCGGTTCAAATTAATATAGTTCTATTAGTTTAGAAAAGATAAGACTTTTTTCCTAAAAAACCAACAAAAAAAGGTTTTTTATACACTGCCTGTAGTGAAGACTAGAAGATAAATTCGATGTTGTTAAAAGACAAAGATCTGTAAAACAGAAGACAAAGCTAGACATGCTTCATATTTTCAGATGTCTCCTAGACCCATCTGAATTTTCTAAAGTTAATGACTTGTGGGATGAAGCAGAACCAAGGTAATGGATATGCTTTTTCTTTTTCTTGCCTTGCCACCGAGGCATAAAAAAATCCTATGGAGATGGGCCTTGAGGTAGACCTTGCCACCACCTTCAAGTTTCTGGTCCCATGAGAAAACACCCATATTCTTGAGGAATATCTAGGTCTAATTTTGATCTAACGTTGCACATTATAGATGTTAACAAATTGCATTCAACTACATGTTTAAGTTAAAATGCATGAGGTGGAGCCTAGCCTTTTATTGTCCAGTGAGGCCAAAATGATACAAGAAGACCATCACTCCCTAAGTTTTAAAAACCCCTACTCTAAGTTTTTGAGAGAAAACCTCCCCTCCCAAGTTGCGTGTTCTATGAAAGCCCACAAGAGCTCTCACTAGGACTATTTGTCACAGTCCTATGTGGTGATTTAAAAGAGGTATAAGAAATGCAAAATTTGACCAAAGTGGTTCCCATGTGTTTATGCTCGATGTTACATCCTTGTTAAACTTGTCACACTCCATGGTCCATTAGGTATATTCTTTCTAAAGTTGTTCCTTCAAAATCAGGGACCCTGCTAATGTTGAGATCTTTTGAATAAAATATATAAATATGGCCGTGTACTAGCTTTGAAAGGACTCTGTTTGACTTGTGTTGTCATGACAAATGGTATGTTCTATCTTTCTATTCATCCACATATTAGAAACATTGCACTTGCTCATATCTTTTTGACAAAGAAACCTAAGATTTCTAAAAGTGCCCTAATATTTTTAAAATGTCCCTGTATTTAAGAAATAAATGAATAATAAATAACTAAAAAAACCCCACACTTGGAGTGTCATTTCACGTCATTGCCTATGTGCATGCCAGTCCATTCTTCAATTGTAACATTGCTTTATTTTAATCTATTTTATTCTTCACCATATACAATTGAAACATTCTCTTTTTTCTATTTTATCTATCTATCTATTTCATTCTTCGCCATATACAATTGAAATATTCCTTTTGAATTTGTTTTCTTCACCGTAGATAATTGGAACATTCTTTCATAAACAATGCTTTACATTGCTTGTGCCAACAAAAGTTCCTTGGCAATCTTAAAAGGATGTCAAAGCTACGAGCATTCTTCCTCATGTTTAAGCCCTCTCTTAACACAGATACAAGTAGGACTATGTTGATTTGCTGATGAGAATTTTAAACTTCTGTTACTCTGATGGCGTTTCCAATAACATATCATTTTTCCCATAATGTTGTGATTCTTCGTATTCGTATCAACGATCATCATAAATTGGCTGGTTTTTTAATTGCTGCCAAATTAGAAGCATGTTGACAACTTCTTAGCATACAAGGGCTTAAACAACTACAGACAAATATGTGGGGACTTTTAAAAGCATCCCCTTAAAAAATCTATTCTATTCTATTCTATTCTTAAAAAGTACAAAGCTATCATAACTACGACATAGACACCTCGCACTTTTGAAAATTAAATTGATTTTTATTGTCCGTGGAGATCAATTGGCCTATGGGAACCAAACAAAGATTATAGTAAGCATATTATTTCGGGGATTAAAAAATCCCCTCCTCGAGGGGATTTTGAGGGAAAAAACTTGACAGTAATAAGTATGCTGAGAGATTGTACAATGATACATATGATACATTTTAATCTTAGTGCCATGTTTGAGGACATAACCAAGTGTGCGCATCCATGATATCTTGGAGAAACAAGTGTGCGCATCCATGATATCTTGGAGAAAAGATCCTAGCAAACCCACTGAAGTCGTGTCCAGCAACGCATGAAGCGGCTGGTTAGGCAGAATCAACTCAGCATAGCAGGGACGGATGTGATTGAATGCTGGACATTGCTGCGCGTGTGACATTCATCTTCAATGGCCCCTTGCGGGCAACTAGAGGCTATTCTTGTGCACCTCTTAAGCCCATGTGCCTGTCTCAATTCGGAGGCAATATGCACTTATGCGAATTGAAGTTATCAATCTATGCTTTTTTTTTTAAGATAAGATGTGTATGTAGGTACCATTGTGAACCTCGTGTAAGCATGGGATTGACCTGAAGCTGATAGTGTATTGTCTTAATCTGTTCTAGGGCACTAGTATCGCAAAAGTATCAAAGTACAGCCGCAAGTGATGGTGATCCTCTTTAGCTTCAAACTGTATGCACCTGTGCTCTTGCACATTCTATTGGAAGAACCGCTGAGCTTGTCTCTCCTTTCAACATGTTTTGAGGCACTACGGACCCATGGCCACTGTATAAGCCAGGTTGAGAGATGATCATTGCCCATACCGACTACCTTCTGGAAGTAGATAATGTGGGGATCGACTGTTGCTCGCTGTAAAGATAAGAAACATGTCTCCTGCAAAAGAAGTTGATAGAGGACTGTGGATTTTACCCCAAGTGCCCACTCCAGAAAGGCTTTCTCTACCTGCTCCAATTTATTCTAGATAGCCAGGAATATGAATGAGTCCCAGACTTCTAGAAGTAATCCAGTATGTGGTAGCGGGAAACTTTATGTCCAGGTACTTGTAGATGGGTGCTACCTCCATATTTTGCCTCTGAATAGTGAACTGAATTGAATTGAATTGTTTTTTATCGTCCGCGGAGACCAATTGGCCTATGGGACTCACACAAGGAATACAGCAAAGCATATTACTGCTAGGATTAAAAAAACCCCGCCCCAGAGGGTTTTCCAGGGAAAAACCTGGGCAGTAATAGGTATGCTAAGAAACTGTACAATGATATCTGACAATGGTATATCATGATATGTCTCTATGCCTCGTTCGAGGACATAACTGAGTGCGGGCATCCATGATGTCCTGAAGGTAAGATCCTAGCGAGCCCACTGACGTTGTATCCAGCAATGCATGCAGCTACTGGTTAGGCAGGATCAATTGAGCATAGTTGGCGCGAACGTGACTGAATGCCAGACAATGTTGTAGAATGCCTGGGGGGTGCACTTATACATAAAAGGGGTATGGCATCTGCGTTCGGAGGGTAGCAAAAAAACCTTCTTGTATACGCAATTTTAAAAGGCAATTTGACCCCTTTGTGTATAGATATTGCTCCAAATCAGTGCCTAAAAACACTCTTAACCCCTAAGTATACGTACGCAAATGGTCCAAAAAACACCCCTACGTTGAACTCTCATGGGTTATACGCTGATCAAAGGTGAATCCCCCGGGGTAGAATGTGGCTTTCATCTTCAATAGCACCCTATTGCAACACAGACACAGCCTATACTCCCGTGCTTCCCGGGCCCATCTGCCTGTCTGAATTCGCAAGTGATGTGAACCTGTGCAAATGGAAGCTATCAGTCTACGCTTTTTCAGTGGCAAATGTGCACGGAGGTAGCGTTGTGGAGGAGGGGAGCCTTAGATGCACGAAGTGAGACAACCAGTACCTTAGTCTTGGTTACATTGACCTGCATTCCCGTGGCTCGAGAAAAGTGTCCAGGGCATGCAAATGTTGTTGCATGTCTTTCGCGGGGTGGGTTAGAAGGTTAACATCATCAGCATATATGAGCTGCTTAATAATATGGTGCACAAGCTAAGCTTCGTCACCCTTGTATTCAATAACCCATCTTCCAATTGGTTAATGTAGAGACCAAACAACATTGGAGAGAGCGGGCATCCCTGTCGGACCCCAATACTACTGCTGATAGGTTGTCCTGTCAGTGTTAGTCGTCCTGAGCAAATCTCATACAACATGTACACATTGTAGGTTTCCAATTTTCAAAATGTTGGTTGCTAATAGGAATGATTGCTCGATTTGAGTCTGGATTTGGCTGACATGGCAAACTCAGGATGGGGATCTGCCCTTAACCTCATTGCTTCAACCTTTCCCTGCATAAACAGATCCAAAAATGGCATAAAATGGCAAATCAGATCTAAGACCTGAGGGCCGAGAAATGGATAGTGAATACTTAGACCTGAGAGTTGAGAAATGGATAGTGAATACTTAGACCTCAGAAATGAGAAATGGATAACGAATACTTGGAAATGAGGTCCTAAACCTAGATTGCACCTGACCTCAAGAAAACCCCTGAGTTTTAGTCCCATGAGAAAGTACCCTAAGATTGAGGGAGACCTAGATAAACCTCAAGTTAAGACTCAAGATTAAGATTGAGGGGGATCTAGATATTCCTCAAGTTTAAGACTCAAGATTAAGATTGAGGGACACCGTTAGGCCTATAGTTGTTCCAAGGTCGTCTGCAGGCCACGCCTTGACTTTGCCTCTTTGCCACGTTGAGAGAATTTCCGGCTTCACATTCGTTGCCGGATTCGCATCTCCAAAATGCCACTGTTTCTCCCAAACTTGAAGACTTCTCCTTTCTTGTTCCTTGACCACCATTTGTCCAATAAAAATGGTTGCATGAGCCCAGCCAAACTAGGCCATGGCTTGGCCGGATGATCTGCAAGGACCCATTTTTGCATCTAAACCCAACAAGTTTAGCCTTTATGCTGCCTTGATTTTGGCCCAGATTGCATTCGCAGGATTTGAGCTCATAACTAGGGCTGCTCTTTATCAGGGTGTAAACGCTTTAGTTTTCTCTCTTTACCGGAATGTCATTGCCTCCGCAGTTCTTCTGCCAGTGGCTTATTTCTTAGAGAGGTAAGGTAACATTAGGTTATATTACTCTTGATTTTACAATTGATGGTTTGCTAATTTCCCATATTTTTTGCAGAGAATTGAGACCCCGCCTCACTCTGAGAAGCTTTCTCGTTCTAAACGCCCTTGGGTTTCTTGGGTAATTCCAGCTCATGATTCTGTTCTTATTGGTCTATGTCCAACATTGGGGCTAATTGTTTAATTTGCTACCCAGGGTAACTGCAAATCAGTTGTTCTACTTGATTGGTCTTAATCATACATCTACAGTCCTTGCTTCTGCATTAAGGAATGTGACTCCTTCCTTAACTTTTATATTGGCCACCATTTGTAGGTAAGTCTTCTGTGTGTTTCTTGTTGAAATAACAAGGTTTTAAAGCAATTGACTTGTCTAACTTCAATTCTTTGTGGCTGTATATCAGAGCAGAAAAAATAAACATCAGAAGACTTGATGGAAGGGCCAAAGTACTTGGCACAATTTTAGGGCTTGTTGGAGCAGTTTTTTTATCAATACAACCACAATCATCTCCTTCATCTCAACAAGTAGTGCAGACTGCAACTTTCACCAATGGCTTGACAGTGACATATAATCCTTGGGACATGGGGGTGGTCTGCCTCATCTTATCATTTTTATCCTTTGCAATCTTTCTCATCATGACTGTAAGGATCGCAAGGGCAATGATTATCGATTTGTATGATTTTTCATAAATTTAAAACCCTTTCATCTTACAGGCCTCGTTTTTACGAGATTATCCTGCAGCATTGTCCATAGGGGCAGCTTCTTGTTTTTTCAGTACAATTCAGCTTGGAGTGTTCTCTCTCATTCTTGTGAAGCCATCAGATTGGTTATTTTCTAATATAGAAGAAGGACTGAGCATCTTATATGCAGTAAGTTGTGAGATGTTCTAAATTCTATGAAAATGAACTTGGCAAGCTTATTGCAAAATTACTTGACTTCTCAAAGAGCCTCATATGTTTATAATCACGTTCTATTTTATTTCAGGGTATGATAGGATCAGGGCTTGTATCTGGAATACAAGCCTGGGGAGTAAAGAAGGGTGGTCCTGTTATAGTTGCAGCTTACCAGCCACTAGAGACTGTGATTGTTACCCTTATTTCCTTTTTCTTTTTCCAAGGAACCTTTCATGTTAACAGGTAAACTTCAACAGAATAATGAAGAACTTCTATCTGAAACTTAATTCTGGCTATTCTTTATTTCAGTGGCATCGGTGCCGTATTGGTAGTGATTGGTTTGTATCTATTGACTTGGGGGCAGGAGCAAGAGAGGAAGATGAAGTGCATCAATGAGGCCAATGAAATAAGCATTAAAGAGTTGCTTCAAAACCTCATAGAAGCTCCTTTGGAAGGGTGATTTAAGTGTATACCTTTCAAAGAATGAAACTGATCATGTAAATAACTGCAGTTCCAGTAGCTTTGTAAAATTTAAAGGGATAAAATGCCCAATATTCTCAACTAGCATTTCCTTTTCCTCGAAAAAAAGCCCAATATTTTTGTTGAGTTTGTTAAGATGTCTTTGTATTATAAGAAGTTGGGTGTATTAAAATTAATCTGGGCCATTGGATGTTGGCATATGCCACAGCATATGCCATGGGGCGAATTTGGAGCCCTCAAACACAAGTCAAGATGGGGTCAACGGTGGGGCCCACCTATCTTGCTTGACTTACCCCTAACATTTGATAAAACCATTGGAAAAATATCATGCTTCGCACTTAGCAGCCAAACAAGAATATTAAACATTGAAAATAGAGAATGATGAGCCTGGGGAGTCGAACCGCAGTAGAAGATCCCACGCTCATCCAGGCATACTAGGCATCTCAAAGGAGAGATGCCTAGTATACCTAGGGGCCGAAGCCCACTAAGAAACAAAAGGAGTTAGTATCAACAGATTATTTCAATATAATAAAGAGCCACTCTGAAACTCGGTTTACACAGCAGCCTCATGCAAAAGAATCAACACGTGTCAAGATCATACCTGCCAATGAAGACCAAGCTGCAACAAACTGAACAACACATTCAGAAAATAAACAAGTTTCTCATTTATAAAAGCATAAGCAGTTCTTCCAGGCCACACAAAAACAGAAAGAAGGACATGAAAACAGATCAGTTCATGGGCGCGCCACTCTGAGCATGCCTAATCAGCTCATCCAACCGCCGAATCTCTTGCACGAGCAAGACTCTAGCTAAGCTCATATGAGAGGCGCTAAAGACATGTAACTTCGACACAATGGTACCCCCAATTGATCCCATTCCACAGCAGAGATAGCATTCTGGATCGAAGCATAGAACCCATTGAGCTGCCTCCTAAGCAAGCGCAAGGACGCCGCAATCCTATGCGCTTCAGTTCCCACCTGCACGATGCTACTAACAAATTCTTGAGCAGAGAAAACTGCCTCAGGCTCAGCCGAGAATATGACCGGATCTGGATGTGAAGCTTCAACTCTAGAGGAAATATAGGAATCGGGCAAAGATCTGGCCAGGAGGTCGTTCCACCCCGACAATGAGGCTCTCCATCGGTGTCCATCACTACCGCAACTAAGAACCAAACAAAGCCATGAAAAAAGACAAAACCGTACACTCCAAAGCCAACAAATATGATCACCCAAATGACCATGGTGCAATCACCCCCATTGCGGGGATGAAATCCACACCGGGCTCCAAAACAACCACATCATCAATTTGTCATGACTATAAGACTCATCACAAACATCCCGGAAATTAAAGTCTTGCTCATCCTCGGGGATGCTATCATCCCAATACCTTCTCCTCCTGGGCCATTTTCGCTCTAGTGCAGCACGAACCCAACCCAGGTAGCCCAAACAAAATAGTTCTCATGTGGGAGGGCATGCATTGAGAAGGATTTAGGGAGCCCTCCATGCTGCCCGGACACGGTGCTTTCGTTAATGTGGGCGTATTGGAAGGTATAATCCAAGAACTAGATAGTGTAAACTTACCAGAACGGATCATTCTGGCCAATGTAAACAGGAGGCTAGCAGTCATCTTACGGTTGCCATGATAGTTAACATAATGGGCAGCACGATTAAGCAAATTCTTATTATCAAGCAACTAAGTTCTTGGTGTCACCAGCTCCCCATCTCAGGTATAAATCCTTACCTTTCTCGATGCAATCCTCACTGATATTATGAAGGTGACAGACATAGTGGACCTTTCCAAAATCTTTCATACAATAACCAACCATACCTTCAAAACAGTGAAGGCGGGTATTCTTCAAGGCTTTACAGACCAGGATAATACCAGGAGGCTTACTAGCCCAGTTAAATTCCTTCTTAATGGCATCATTCATGGCCCTAGGGGTTTTGAAACGCCCTCTAAAGACAGCCTGACAGTGCAAGTGGTCTACAGTAGCACCCCTTTCCATAGCTACAGCTCCGGCAACACACCTCCTATCACAAAAACCGACAAGGCCATCGTAGAAACTCACAGGGACATCCTGCCCAGACAAACCTAGAGTCACACTCACATCTATCAGGTTCCAATCCTGATCAGCAAAGAAATCCTGGCCTCTCACTCCGGAATTGGAATTCAACACATGGCTCACAGAAGCAGGGCCAGAGGAGCGACCACTCTGAGCCTTTCTGGCTGCCCTCTTCATCGACATAGCAGATAAAAACAATGCAGCAAAAGCAAGAAGCTTACCTCTGTCTTCTTCAACACTGCACATCCGCTCCCCGCCAACGCCCGCGACCCCAGCTTATCCACCCAAACAAATAAAGAAACAAACCAAAACAGCGGCCACATCACCAGGAGCTCCGCCATCCCTGTAGAAGCCCAAGGCGACACCAACACCTGCACCCAACCAGCGCTCGGGAACTCCAAAATGCCCGCCCATGATTCTAGGGTTGGGAATCTATGTTGCCACCGTCAGCAACATACGATTTCCCATACCAATACACCCCTTAACCATTACCAAATCTTATGGTATAACTATACGCTTTGCAATTTCGGACACATTATGGGGCAGCACTAAAATTAATTAGTTAATTTATGATGATGCCAACTTCGCCATGCTAATCAAAAGCATGAGCAATCATAATAATGCTACCATTGGAAATGCCATCACAGGAAGAGAAGTTTGAAATCACTTCTTCAAATCAAAATGGAGCTAGGTGTCTGAGAACGGTGATGATTTTAGTGGCACTATATTGTAATCTGGGTACTAACTATTTTGGCGATAATTTTAGATTCGACCTTTTTTTAGAAGACGATAAATTTTGACCATTTAAGAATTTGTATAGTGTGAATCATGAAAGTATTTGTGTAGTACTTTTGGCGATGTTTAATTCCTACCATAGCATTGTTATCGAGTGCAACATAATGGCACACATAAATCACTAGTTAATACTGTAAACTTCGATTTTGTTTTAATAATTGTATTTGAGAGTACTATTTTCTCAAAATATTTTTATGTCCCATGGTAAAGACATAAAATGATATGTCTTTATCATATTTTGTAGACATTTCAGGATAAGTATGGCGCTAGTCAAAATTCAAAACCTTCATCTCTATACTCCCTGATTATATGGAATACATAGCTCAATGGTAAGTAGGCGATCTGTTAGAGATTTAAGAATTGAGATTATTGATAAAGACGAAAAAGATCCTTCACCAAGTTCATATAGTTGGCTAATGTAGTAGACGAGAGAAGACTTCTCCAACGAGATTTGGCAAATTAATCTCATATTTTTTTGCTAAAGGAAGCCTACTAAACATGGTAATTTCCTCAAAAAACAAAAAATATAGCAGTTTTGTGATATATAGCCACCAAAATAACGCTGGCATTGAGGAGTGTTGTATGAGTGTTAAGAGAGGGTTTATAAATGAGAAATAACTTTGCAAGATTGCCAAGAAATTTTATTGGCACAAGTGATGTTATGATCCATCAAAAATTAAATAGAACAAGGTGTTGCCACAGAAAGGATTGCCCGCACAAAAGGGCGAAAAAGTATTTTAACATCCAGAGCTGCTTTTGCTGCTCAATCTAGCCGTTGCGTGGACCTCTCCGATGCTAAATCTATCTGCTATACATATCCGATCTACAATCTGCCATTCATATCTGATCTACAATTTGTTGTTCATATCTGATATCCACTGTTCATATCCGATATGTTATTTGCATAATTAAATTCCCAAATAATAACAATAGCACAAGGCCCACATCAAAGAATGTCAAATGTATGGCAGAAAACATGGCTAGAGGGCCAGCTTTACAATGGAGTTTCTCTATGCGGGTACCAGGGAGTGGCAAGCCCCGAGCAGTTTCCAGAGCGGCGCCATGGGTATGGGGGTCGAGTTTGGGGATTTGAGGGTTCAAGGATGGGAGCTTGCAACATAGCGGACGGTGATAGTCTGGTGGTTCCATCTAGAGATTTTCCATTATGTTTGCTTTGAGATAGGGCGATTGGTGCTCAACTTGAGTTGTCTGGACTACCAAGGATGATCTTATTATCTTATTGTTATTACTCATTTGGGGTTCATTATTGTGTTCTCCTATGGGTCATTGTACTTATTTCATTCAGCTCAATACACCACTTGTTGCTTTGCAAAGGACCTTTTCCTAGAGAGATACTCAGGTACGTTTCTCAAATGAAAAAATGTTATGAAAAGCAACCTTCCACAGGTGTTAACAGTGCAAATTGCTCAAAAGAACCTCCAACGTATTGGAGGTTCAACACAAACTGATAAAAATGAGTGGATTGCTAATGCTTTGACCCCAGAAGAATTAACCAAGATCCCTCGTCCATCCAGTTTTCCCCTCTATGTCAATTCACTTCAAAAAGAATGGGAGCAAAAGTTTGGCATTATTACTACTATATAAGAGATGGCAGATGTGACTTGAGGTCTGAATTGACAAAGTGTCATAGTGGCCTTGAAATGCTAATATATAAAATTGTCAAACATGCAAATCTTTGGGATGCTTTTGAGGGGTGCAAAGTTGTTTTCTATGCTTGTTATAAAAATGTACAACACTTAGTGATTGATATAGGCAATCAGCAGCGGCGAGATTTTCTCAGCCACATTTCTTATGTGTCTATTAGTTGTAATACTCGCATGATAGCATTGGAAGAAAGCATGATATGAAAAGTTAAAGAGCTTGATAAGAAAATGATTGGTCAAGTTGTTGCTCTAGAACATTCACATTCTCATGCAACCAATGCAACTCCAGCGTCTTCTTCAAAGCATAATGATCCTACTGTGAAATCCATGCCTAGTTTACCTTCGCATAGTTTCGGCACCCATATGTAGCAAATTGCATCTACTTCTGCTCAGAGGCATAAAGAACACATTGATAGGCATAGCCATCAGTATAACTTGGTGAAAATCATTTGTATGCCAGAGGAAGCATCAAAGTACTTGCAACATAAGATACAAACTCTGGTGTTGGAAAAAATAGACCTTACAGCAATAGTTGTTATCACTACTGTGCATAGGGTAAGAGCATTACAACCCCATCACCCGTGCATAATGAAATTCACAGTGCCAAATTTGACTAGATTGAACATCCTAAAGCAGGCCAAGAGATTGAAAGGGACATCTTTGTATTTGGATTTTGATCTTATAAAGTCATAGTAGTTAGCAAGACATCAAGCTTTCTAGAAGGTCTAGAACATTTAAAAGAATGATGGTAAGGATGCATTGATTTGTGGCAAACTATGTATTTTTACACCACCACATGCATCATTTGTTGATACATTTGATCATGCTACGACAATTCATTCCACTACTGCTCGAGTCCATTCTCCCATTACACATGCATACTTCAAAGCTGAGAACACACATTATGATGCTCCATATTTTGCACCCTCATCCTCCAAGCCCTTTCTTTCAAGATGCTGCTAATGGCACGCCTGTTGCTGCCGCTACTGCTGCCCACTTCTCATGTTCTAAATGTACCTTCCTAGAAAATGTGCCTTCGATTGGTGTCTTGAATTTGTCGAGGTTTTCCCAGCCATAAGATGATGTGGTCTGAATTCAATCGCAAAAGCTATGGATCTCCTTTTTTTCATGTAACCCTAAACTGCCATGCCAAGGTTACAGGTTTAACGTCCTGCTCTGAAAGTGGCCACGATCATTGTAAAGCGACTGGGGGGAGGGTCCACTTCAGCCATAACCTTTACATTAAGCCATAACCTTAAACTGACATGCCAAGGTCATGGATTTAACATCCAACCATAAAAGTAGCCATGATCATTGTAAAGTGAGTGGGGGGAGGATCCACTTTATCCATGTACAGTGCTGGATCTAGGTCTGTATAAGTTTCGTCTTCTCGTGGACATGAAATTCTTTATCTATTTATCCATCCATCCATCCATCCATCCATCCATCCATCCATCCATCCATCCATCTATCTAAACTAATCCCTATTAAGTCTATGACATGAGACATTTACATTACTTATCCATTAAGTCTACGACATGATCTTATGCAACACTCACATGGAGGAACGATTTTGTAGCTACAACAACCATGCAACTACAACCAATCTGGCTTTTATGCCCTCTATATTCACATGGTCATATTCCCAACTTGGCTCCCGCTGCACCGCTGACGAACAGGAGAAAAAATAGCAACAGCTAGAAGGAGATGCCGCCAAATTAGGAACAGCCAGAAAAGGACCGTTGGTCCAAAATTTTGCACGCTTTTACAAATCGGGTTCAAATTTTTGAACAAAATCGGTTTTTAAACAGAATCGGGTCTACTTTTTTCTAAAATTACCACTCTGCTTGTTTCCTCCTTTCTACAAATTTTGGTAGACCTTGGTGAATGGATTGTCTTGAGCAATCAGAAGATATTGATCCTTATTACTGTGAAGGATATGAGCAATCCACACAGGCAACAGAGTTTTCTTGTGAGGATTCCACATTCAATCAGCTATGGAATTTGTTTTTTTCCTTGTGTATCAATTTCTTGCTATCTTGATGCAGCAAGACCAAAGAATACGCAGGCAATACTGAGTTTATCCTTGACAACTGACATTCTGGAATGAAGTGAGTTCAAAACTGTGGCTTGAATCTAGTATGTCTGGGACTTGAATATCTTTAGATGGTATAGAATGCGTCCTTCTAGTTTCAAGAAGTTTTTACAGTTAGTCATTCCACATATCCCTCAGGCTGATCTTGAAACAATGGTTAGAGAGCCAAAGGATAAAATCAAAGCTGTGGTTGTGGTTATATGGAGGCTTGCACAATGAAAGAGAATTCATTTGTTCTGAGATGTTTGGATTGGGTGCAAGCACAGTTCACAAATACACTAGAATTGTTGTTGATATCATTGCTAGCATTTTGAAGCCTGATTTCATTGTTGACCATTTGGTAATCGCCTGAAAGAGAATATGTATGACTTTTAGGCTGTATCAGGAGTGCCCAGGTAGCCGAAGCTATTGATGGAACACATATTCCCTTTATAAAAGCTCCAATGAAGAAATTTGATATTGCAAATTACTGGTCTAGACACCATTTCCATTCGATTCTTCTACAAGCAGTATGTGATATGTCATTAACATTTTGGAATGTTTGTTGTGATGCTTCTAGAGGTGCACATGACACAAATCATTTCTATAGATCTGCATTATTCACAAAGTTGTCACGTAGAACTATTTTGCGTGGACCAAGCAGGCGATTGAATGGTAGACGTGTGCTACCTTACCTTGTGGCAGATTCTGGATATCCAACATCTGAATATATGCTAGTTGTGAAGAAGAAAAAACGCTCCAATCCACAGGATGTCATAAAGTTTTCAAAGCACTTATCACAGGCTAGAGTCGTCATCGATAATGCTTTTGCATTGTTAAAGAGCCGTTGGAACATTTTGAAGGATCTTCCAATGAAGATGCCTCATGCATCTAAAGTGGTGATTGCATGTTGTGTCTTGCATAACTTCCTTCAACTGGAAAACGAAGCATATTATTTTGACAAAGTTATTCTATTCAGGGGATGCTGACTGGGAGCTCACTTGATATGATCTGGATGGCCGTGAGAGCGACCCACTACTGGTAGTTTCTTCAGTGTATCTTCTATAGGTGTCACAGCATTTCCCCCCCATGCTCTGTATTTCTCAACCATTTCTCTAACCATGAGCAACTCTTCTTGAGATAGTTGCAACTGCCCGTCGGCTGCTGGTTGGGGTGATACTTGTATATTATAATCCATCTGCACTGATTACCATTCAGTGTTCGATCTCATAATACGAAACCAAAATTTTTTTGGAAGATACACAGCCGATAAACAACACTTGAACAAAATTCAATTCATTAATTTGTCAAATAAAATTACAACTTGTCATGCAGCTTAAATCTCGCATCGGTGGCGGCCCTACCCAAGTAATCGAGTGCCGCAATAGTGTTGTTCTTCTCTATTACGGACGGAGTAATTTGAATGACCTTCAAATTTCTGACGGAAATTTTCAGGTGACTGGCGGGTCACGAGCGGCGGAGCCGCGAGTGGCGCCGCCAGGTCACCTGAAAATTTCCTTCAGAAATTTGATGGTCATTCAAATTCTTCGATGAAATTTTGATCCAGCTTCAAATTTTTGCCCGCTCGTGAGCTGATCTTGATGTACTTTTGCCTTTAGTTTTGATTTCTGAAGTTCATCATTGGATTTTCGTCTCAGAGACCTTGCTGCAGCCAGATTCAGGCCCAAAACTTCTGTCAAATCTCTGGCATCGAAGAAAAAAAGCATAAAAAAGGCAAGAATAACGAAGCTTCATCTTCATATATGGTCGTTGTTTCTGATTATGCCCTTATCTGTTGGATCTTGTCTTGTTTATGCCCTTGCCTCTAGAAAAATAATTAGAAAAGCGGATCAGATTACTAGCATGTCTCGCATAGATCTTGGCATGGTACTCTGCTGCGCAGTCACAGATCCGCATTTGAAGAAGCAGATCGTTGGAGTAGTGCAGATCGTTGGGCTTGTGCAGAAACACAGAGGAAGCGGCGCCGCCCAAGAACGTCAACAGGACATCAACAGAGTTTTTCGCCTTTTAAAATCATTTCGGGAATGAGACTCGACGAGGGCGGGTTTGACCAAGTAGCCACAACATTATTAATAATCACCTGGTGCATGCGGCCAGCAAAATCTTAAAAATAGGCCCTCGTGCCAGGTTAGCCAAGCCTCATAACTCAGATACCGTCTCATATTCTCTAGAAGCGAGATGGTCATATGAAAAAGCGGGAGGACCTATTCGGCCTCAACATCATTGTGCACGTCTGCCGCATACCATTCAGAGAAAGAAACAGAAGCCATTTTAGATGCAGAAACTGTGCGGGCGCCTAAGGGTAAGGGAGGGAGTATGAAGGTCAGCGTGTGCAAAATGCGGGGAATGTTTGCCCTTTTATAGGCCTTCAAAATTTTAGGATTTTCTCAAAACTTAAAATCTTGTCTCATAAGGTACCCCAAATCCCCAATTGATAATAACATACATAAAAATGAAATAATTCAATCAACAATACACAAGGAGTACTCATAACATGTACCTCAAAAAAGTAACATTCTTGTATTAACAAAATTGGTATGTACAATAGGAGTGCTCAATCTTGAGGCTAATCACTCATAAAAACAGGATCATGCTTAATCCTTACTACCAATTGAGCATCCTTAGGTTGGATAGTTACGCGCTTAGCGTGGATGGCGCAGAGGTTTGTGTCTTCCAATAACCCAACCACTGCAGCCTCCGCTGCTTCCTACAAGTGGAGCATAGCTGCTAGAGAGAACCTGAAGTCGGCCTTGTATTGTAAATTGATCTCTCTGACAAGCCAAGCAAAGGCTGCCTTTGGTAATAGGAGACCCCAGCTTTGCTGATAATATCTGATCTCCTCCAAACTGCGGGGTATCCTACTCCCGCTTCTCCTCTCCGGTGGTACCTGACTACTTTGGGGTTTGAAAGTTCTCACCCTTGGGAAGTCCGTAGGGTGGACCCACCTCAGGGTGTACTCATGCTTCTTCTTAGCCTCTTCCCCTTCAACCTGGGGGTTGGATGGGCGAGAGGTCTCCCCTCAACTTGCCCTCGGCCTCTTCCCTTTTCTGATTGCCTCTTTCTTAACCTGTCACTGTTGCTCTTCTTGCTGTTGCTCATGCGGTTGGTCTTGGTCTTGCCGCTGATCTTCCCCTTGCAGTCGTGTAGGGTTAGACCCCTCTGATCTGGAAATGCCACTCAAGTTTATCTTGAAGGGCAATCGTTTTTCGGTGTCTGAGTACGGTTCTGCCCTCTCATCGTAATAAGCTTTCCAACTATCAGATCTTTCCACTGCCCTACCCACTGGTCTATCCCATTCTTCAAGCCTTCTTCTCCGCCTTGTGTCTGAAATGTTCTTGGGGTTATACCCCATGAGCCGAGCTTCCTCAAACTCACCACCACCACCACCACCACCACCACCACCACCACCATCCACTGAAGCATCGATGGCTTGTCTAACAACATCGTAGATTATCTGGGGCCATCGTTCATAATATGGAATCTCCTACCTGCATTAACCCTCTGGCTCAATTGGAGCTCTGCTTCCAAGCGTCCCGAAGACAACCCGAGTGGCAAAGCAATCTGCTCATGCTGATTTACAAATCTATCTACTAGTTCCAGGACATAAACATGTAGAAAGTCTGCATGAGCTGTGCTAGTGACAAGTCGACATATGACCTCAGTGGTCATAGTCTTAGCCCTCCGGGCTAGACGTTCAGCATTCATCTTTACTGTGGTTAGTTCGTGCATCTGGCTGACGCGGCATCTGCTAACTGGGCGTAATGGACATGGTGCAAGGTTGACTGTAACATGCCCCTTAAGTTGCAACTTAGCGGCCAGTCCGTCACACTGGTCTCCCCGCACAGAATATTGACTCATTGGAGGAGATGTTTAATGCAGTAAGTAGTGCAGAGGTCGTGGAGGCAATTATGTCCAACATTTCTGAAAAATTCTCCCATTAAATTACCAAACATACAGGCGTGACAGACATGGCGTGAGGTTGACTATAACATGGGGGTTTAGGTGCAACTTAGCGGTCAGTCCGTCACGCTAACGTGGCGCCCCCAATTCCCTATCCTTATATGCCCTGAAACTTCTCAAGCCCACTATCTAGCTCAAGTTTTCAGGGTTAACTTGGCAGGCCTTCTCCAAATCAAGTGTCATGCCATGCTCATCATCAAATTCCTCCTCCTGACATTTCCCTTATCCCCTGCTGAGATTATTTGAGTGTTCCCAGATGGTGACACTCACTCCTGATGAAAGATACCGAAAATTTTGATGCATTTCGCTTTTCTAGTTGTTAGATATCGCCGGTAGTAATACTAGGAAGTTCTCCGATAGCTAGGTTTGTTTGACCGCGAAACAAGTTTGATGCAAGAGAAGAGCCCAGGGTCGGGGACAGTGACATTGATCGCCAATGCCATTCCCAATTGTGAGGCCCTGAGTTGTAATTTTTTTTTGAATGTGAGGTAATTAGTATAGGTGTAATACTAAGCCTTCGATGCCAGAGCCAGATTGGTCAGTGTGTTTATTGTGAACACAAGATGTCAGACTTGACTCGCCAGACTTACAGTGTAAATAGTAGAGAAAGTTCTATTTTGATGTTAGTTACCAGAGTCTGACATGCCAGAAGGATTACCAAGGAGCCTTGAGAATTGCTCAAATCTAAGAAAATACCAAAAAAATTTGGTGAAGGGTAGAAGTCAACTGAGTATGTTGACCATAGTGTGCGCATTGGTCGATGAGGAGACCAGAAGGGGGCGATTTTGATTGCTATATTGACCACCCCGCACCCCTCCAAAAGCCGTCCTTGCATACCTTGTTCTCCAAGAGAGATAGTTTATTGAAGTTGGAAATGTCAAGACAGAGCCAGTGCATGCGAAATTTTGTGATTTCACTAAAAGGGTTAGAAGATCTGAGTATATCTAACCAGGCATACGCGTTCATCGATGAAGGAGATAGAAATTCCTCATTTTGATTGCTATATCGACCAACCCGCACGATATACGGACGAACACGAATCCCGAGGTGTGGGCGTTCATCGAATACCAAGCTAAAATTCCCTGATTATGAGTGCCATATCGAGCAATCCGCATGCGGTATAGATATCTGCTACGCCTGCCCAAAGACGGTCTTAGACGCCTCTATGAGATGAGCCAATGTCAGATTGAGGCGCTAAGATGTGGTTGAAAGAGTAGCAGATGTTCATTTTTGAGCTGAAATTTGGAACACAGATTCCCCATGATGAGACCTACCTACTGGTAAAAATTCAGGTCAATTGGAGTTTCCTATCTCAAAAAAAGGGCAAAAGTTTTCTACAGTGTATAGAGAACAATACTGGGTCTGAAACTTTGCAATTTGTCTCAAAATATTATCTTCACCTTATGGCCAAGTTTTAGTATCATGGGATGAGTCTAACTCCCTCAAACAATCACCCAAAGTTCGTTAGACAGCCCTAGGACTAACTTCTGCTGGGCACTGCCAGCGCAGTTCTAGCCTGTTACCTCTCAAAATGGCCTCGTGAACTAGCCTCACATGTCTTGTATACATATGAAAATTCTCAATAAGCACATTACTGAGAATTGAGTACACTCAAGTTAGTCTTAAGCCCTAAAATGGGAAAGACAAGAAATCTGTATAGGCCTAGTGGACCCCGAAGGAGCTTGAACTATATTGAGAGTCAAAAAGAGAAGTTTCAAGAGGAGGATGGAAGCGGATATGATAAATGAGAGAAGTCCTTAGAAAGAAGAGAGAGATACAGAAGAAGCAAAGAAAGACAGGCTTCCCTATTGAAAGAAAGACCATTCATAATGCAAAAGAGAGACAGGCTTCCAACATATATTGGGTTCAGAGAAGGGAAGAGAAGAAATAACCCACCCCCACCCCAAAACAGCCTTTGATCAATTGCCATGCGAGCCACTCAACAGAACAAGCAGGCCCAAGAGCAATTCCTGCTTGGAAGCTCTTATGAATATGCATATGATGAAGATTTCATCTTATATCGCGAGCTCTACACTTTCCAGATGCACATCAGAAATTAAAACCATAAAAGTATCTAAGTGATCTGCATACTACTTACGCCATGTCTCTCTGTTCTAGTCAGAGCGAAAGCAAGAAGGAGAGAACTCCCTTCAGAATTAGGACAAATTAAATTGCAAAGCAGAAGAGTGCGATTGATTCTTCTAGAGCGGCCATTTTGCTCAGGCATATAGGTTGTAGAGGTTTTATCAGTGATTCTAAGAGTGTTCAATATTGGGCAAACTCACTAGAGAAATACTCACCAGCATTATCTATTCTTAGTGTGACAAGCTTAGTGCCAAGAAGCCTTTTTGTTGCAGCAATATAAGAACAAAAATGAGCAAAAGCTTCTAAATTTTGCCATAGTGGGTATACATTGACATGTCTAGAGCAGTCATCAAGGAATGTAAGAAGGTCCTGATCAAAGTGGATTCTTCCTTGACAGTGCAAATGATGCATCTTGGTGTAGCCAGTATACCTCAGACGATTATGCCAAGTGTGGTATTCTTTGCAATCAATGGGAGCAATAGAGACTTGATAAAGATTTCCAGAACGGGCACCATAGATCCTGATTTTGTTGTCTGCAGAAAATACTTCGGATGTATTGGATGAGAAAGATATTCTAAAGCCGGAATATGCAATTTGGCTAACTGAAATAAGATTTACATGTAGGCCAGGAACATATAGCACATTGGAGATGTGTTTGGTGGTGGATTCAGAAGTAATTGCAACAATGCCAATACTGAGGCCTTGACGAGGTGTGTTGTTTTCCATCGATATTTCTCCGGGTGGTTGCAACAAGGTGTAAGCCACAAAATGATTCTTGAAAGGGCTCATGTGTGTGGTTGCAGCGAAATAAAAAAACCACATGGTAGGGTCGTTTGGAATTTGAATGGCAGAGGGAATTCTAGTTGTGAACAAAAGTCAAGAACAGTATTGCTATGTTCAGGTTGTGCAGATGTAGAGTTTGATGATATGGAAGAAGTATCAGAGGTGTTATGGCATGGCATTAGTGCAAGGCAGAACTTTGCAAGATGACCAGCAGCTCCACATCTATATAGCATGTGAAACATCCTCCGTCACGCTGATCCCTGTCATTTCGATCTGTCCAGTGTCTACCATCTGAGGTGAAAAGTAGAGAATCAAGATTGGAAGATTCCCCGAGTCTTGATTGTCGATTTGCCTTAGGTCTTCATTCTTGATTCTGGTTACTATCTCTTCAAAGTAAAAATTGTTAGCATTGTTTGCTAAGGTAACACAAAAATTCTCAAATTTTAAAGTCAAGGATCCAAGTAAACTATGAACCTGCTCGTCTTGATCTACTAGAGCCCCAATTGCAGCCAGAGCATCGATGATAGTGCATACCTTTGAAATGTGTTGATCTATGGTATCTTTGGGTGACACCTCTAGATTGTTCACTTTCTTTTTGAGAATTATCATGTTGAGTGCATCCTTAGGTGCATGTTTAGCCTCTAAAACTTCCCACATTTCCTTTGCAATGCTCAAATGTTTAACAATTCCAGCGAGTCCATTTCCCAGGTTCATGCATATCATTAGCTTAGCTCTGTCATCCTTTTCAGTAAAATTCTGTAACGGGCCCATGGTAGACCGCTCGAGTATTCGATCCTTGAATGTGCCTGTGGGGCGTTCCCGAGACACCGGCATAAATGGGGTAGAAGCGACTACTCATAAACGTCTAGACGGTTTTGCCCAGTTGGCTAAGGGCATGTCGGTTAGGAACGTTACAGTTGGTATCAGAGCAGGTCTCGAGTTCAAGTCTCCATGGGTGCCTATATGCATGGGTAATTTGCAAAGACTTGGTAGTCATTGTGACATGGTATGACATAGACATGGTATAGTCTTGGATGCTCGAGGACGAGCATAGTTCTAGTGGGAGAGACTGTAACGGGCCCATGGTAGACCGCTCGAGTATTCGATCCTTGAATGTGCCTGTGGGGCGTTCCCGAGACACCGGCATAAATGGGGTAGAAGCGACTACTCATAAACGTCTAGACGGTTTTGCCCAGTTGGCTAAGGGCATGTCGGTTAGGAACGTTACAAATTCCCTTCAGTTTGTGTTGAAATGGAACTTCATCCATTTGTTCCATCAATAGCTACTACCCCTTGTTGCTGAATTTTCAACCTGATTGAGGCACATAATAGCCCAAAATTTCTTATTTTCCAGCAAGAATTCCATGCTCCATTCCATGTGGAGAAATTCTTTTCTTCAAAACGCTCCACAAATCGGCACTTTGAGGCCATTATGATCTCTATTTCATCATTTCTAGCCATGGTAAATGTAGATTTTTTCTGCTATTTTGCATGCTCGAAGCCGTGGGGTGGGCCCACAACATTTTGCATGAACAATTTGTTGGTAGCAAAATACAAACGTGAATAACAAGCATAAATGTGAACATCAAACAAGCTTGAAAGCACAACAAATGAGAGACACCAAATGGTATTGCTTGTGAACAGAAATCCATAGTACAACATCGTCCTTTTGGAGTCAAGAACTAGATTCTTAAGGCGCAGACAAGAAGAACAACGCTAATTCTATGCAAGAAGATCATCAGGAACAGAAGTAAACCACCTAAATGATGCAGACCCAATCTGCAACCGAAAAAACCCTAAATCTATGCCATGTCATCGATCCGTATGGACAGACAAATATTGACTCATTTTCAACATTCTAAGCGTCTATACGATTCTATAAATCTCCATGCAAATGGCATAAAAACATGCTTTTAAAACTTAAGGACTTTGAGGCTGAGAAAAATATGCATGAAAAGCTCTTTGTACGTTAGATTGATCCAACAAGGATCCGAACTCAAATGTCACAAGGATGTAGTAGGGGGAGGATGAATTGGACACCCTTTGAGAAAACCCTGATGCATGGATTGTTCAAACAAATCAAAATGGAATATTAAGAGGACAACAAATTAGGATCTAAATAAAACTGGTGAAACCCGCCAAAGATAAAGCTAACACAGTAAGAACAACACTCATCCTGCAAAACTGACCATGTTGTTCGATCGAGATACCTCACTTTGCAAAGCATATCTCACTCCCTGCCTTCACATTGAATCAATTTCTCATCTATTTTGATCTTGCAACATGTAGAAGGTAGTATTAGATTCATGTTAGGCCAGACACAAAAAGAAGGATGTATTTACACAGCCAACTCATTTGGAAGACTATATTGTATATGCATCGATGCCATAGATTGAATTCTTATATATTTGCATATACTACTTAAACATGGTGTACTTATCAGTATAATAGCTGCTAGCAATTCATGCAATGGAATAATAAGTCACCACCGAACTGCTGATCTTATCCAGTCATTAACTCATCATTTAAGAGCTTATCAAATTTCAAATTTTCTTTACCAGTGCACATAATGCAGTTTACCACAATCAATACATAGTGCTCAAACAATGACTTCCTTATTGACCAATGTACCAACCTTATTGATGAACCTATCTAGTTTTCAACAAATCTTCAAAGTTCTTCATTGCAAGTGGGTCTCTTTAGCCATCTCTACAACGATGTCTTGTAAAATTTTACATATTCAATGCTTGCATTTCCTTTTCTTCATGGTTTTTGGAGAAAAACGAAATGTAATTTGCATTTTGAGGTTCAATAGAAAATAATATTCAATAAGCAAATAGCTTTGACAGACCTTACATTAGGTAGGCTTGGCAGATGCAGAAAGACTATTATTTAAAGTATTCAGTGAACTAAGTATTCTAGAACATTCTAACGCCATAGCTTACGCCAAGTATGCTTTAATGGCTATAATAAAGAATGGCAAATATTAAGTACATTGATTTCCTTTATTTAAAGCCCTTCTGAAATTACATAATGTTGTAATAACATTCGCTGCATAATACAAATGCTTCATTTCCTACTCCTTCACTATGTTCTACAACATTCCTAGCATGGGCTTGGTTCTACCTATTCTTTCATCATAGTGAATATACAGAAAACTAAGCTCCTAGTGTCTAGTCCTCGCAACATTATATCCCAGATTTGCATTATAGAAGATAGAAGGTAGATGTGGTGAGAACTTTGAAATATTTGGGAATCGATTTTTCTACTAACATGCTATGAGTGAATGTGTGGAGAGAATAGTCAGTGCCAGATGGAAAGCTTTGTATGCCATGCGAAATAGTTGCTACAGAATAGGCCTCTATGACTGGGCCCGGAGAGCACACCTGCTTAAAGCGTTGGTTGAGCCAATCTTGTTGTATCAGGTAGAGGTATGGGGTCCAGCAGTTGGTAAAAACACCTGGGATAAGCTGGAGAGGATGCAGAAGGCCTTCTTAACAAACAGCCTGGGCGTCAAGGACACAGTTCCTTACCCAATTTTGTTATATGATACTGGATTTTGGCCTTTGCAGCATTCTGCTATGAGAAGCCATCTTGCATACTTTTATAAGGTCAACAAAATAGATGCACAATGTCTTCCTCCTCAGGGCTTTGTTACTGGCGCAAGGGCCCCAACGGCTTAACAGAGTCTGGCAGGAGCATTGTAAGGGGTGGTTCGCTAGGTGATCAATCGACTACAGGGTGGTTTTTTAATTCACATACTCAAAAAAGCATGTGGGCGACACATGTGCTGCACAGGTGCTGACTGCCCTTCATTGCCCTTCAAACTGCCCTTCATTGCCCTTCCATAGCCCTTCATTGCCCTTCAAAAAATCATGAGTGTTTTCTATTATATAAAGGATATAATTAGCATATTAGTGATGCAAATGATGATGACATAAATTATTTGGTGAAGGTGCTTGTATGTGCTGTGATGGTCAAAAAACTGGGTAGGTCAATAAAAAAGTTACCCTACATACATAAATAGCTATGGCAGATGCCGCAGCATAGGCTGTGCACATAAATGACTATTTTGCGGCCATGTTGTGGGATGCAACCACTTTGGCAAAGCCTAAAACAACACACTACCACAGTCAGGTGAATCCTGCACTTGATCATGGCCCGCATTCGTACTTGAAAGCACATATCTCTACAAAAAAAAGGAAAGCTATTGCTGCCATGAGAACTGGATCCCATCATTTCATAATTGAGACAGGCCATTGGAGCATGAGTGCAGAGCAGAGATCCCCTGAGAGGAAAGGTTATGCCAGGTTTGCAACATGCAAAAAATAGAGGATGAACATCACACTCTGCAGGAGTGCCCGGCATAAACGCACATACGAGAAGCTCGTGGCGATCTTAGACGCTCAGAGACACCGCTGCATCAGTTGCTTGCATCACCAATGATGGCACGCCTCGGATCCTACATTCTGCAAGTCTCCACCATCAGAACATCTCTTATAGGATAGGGGATCTGAGATCTACTACTAGGGTTTTTCCTCCCATGTGGAGGTTTTTTCATCCCGGTAGTAGGGATACATTGTACACTAGCTTTTTGTGTCTTTTGTTTTGTTTGTGTTTGCTTGTGTCTGGCATGTACCGTCCCATAGGCCGATTTGGCATCCGCAGATGTTAAATTATACTTCCTTTCTTCCTTCCTTCCTTGTCTCAAAATGTTGACAAAATCATGTTTGGAAAAAGCTTGAAAGATACAGGTAACAAAAGCTCCATAATCAGCCTAAATAACAGCTGCAATGCTTGTAAGCTCTTGTCACTCCTTATGTGTAAGGCTCTTTCCATTTGCAAGCTTCGTCAAGAGCTCTGTTGAGATTCGAATCTCAGCTGAAAGCAGCTTGGGACCTAAATAATGCTGCAATGCTTCTAGAGCATACTTTTTCCATTTCCCAAGCTTGTTTTCCCAAATATGTCTGCAAGTGTGAGAAATTTTTGTCATGAAGTTTTGTTAATATTAATTGAACCCTACATGAGCTGACAAAGCTTAGATGTTAAGCCATTGCATAATCCTTACTGATATAGAACATCTAATGCGTGTTATAAAATGTTCATACCTCCCCAAAAAAGCATTCCATAATCTTCTTAGTCAATTTTTTCTTTTAACCTCCAGTGTTTGTCTTCTTCACAAAGCTCAAGCGACTTTCAGAAGATGGCTCAATCTTTATAACTTATTACCTTCAACTTCTTCTTCCTCATAATGAGCGATGGAGGTAGTCGAAGGTGCCTGGATAGAATTCTTGTCTACATTGACATCACCTAAAACCCATACCAAATGGAACAAGACATGATTTACTAGCTTGAAATCTGCTTAACATCTGATGCTGGGACGACAAAGGATCTTCTTCCCTCTGTACTTGCTTAAACAGGCCTAGATCTACCAGAAAATCAAGCTAGCCACTCTGATTTTTTTACCATTCACGAAGGTCAATCAGAGTTTCTACCAACACAATAGATAAAATTCAGACGATCTCCACCGCATGCCAGTGACAGTCTAACCTGATAATTGTCACATTTTTTCTAGAAAACAACTTCTGGGCTGCAAGAAAAGCATCAAGCCAGTAATATACTTTAGGCTCTACCACCCAGAGTTTTGGCATAATGACCAATTCAAAAATTGCAAAATTTACATAAAAATAAAAGAGAGATGTCCATGTCAGTTAAGTAGTTAGGAGGAGGAGGAGGAGGAGATCATCATCATCATTATTATTATTAAACGTTCATTGGGACAATGGAATACATATATGCTATAAAAGTATCTTCTATACTACAATGTCTATATGAAATTGTAGCTGTCTTATTCTAGCAAGTATAAAATTAGAGTAGTTTCATATGCACTTTATAAAGGACAATAAAGTTGGGTCCATCAACAGAGAAGTTGGTGACGTCTACAAAGCCAGTAGCGTACTTATATGCACCAGTACCACCGGCTACAGCAACAGTGCGTTTCGCATTAGTAATGCGGTCAATGCCATGAATATTGAATGTACCATCTTGAAGAACGATTGTGAAATCAACAAAAACTGACAAGGCATCGAGTGATGCTAAAGCACCAATGCCGGTATTTGACGGTCCAGAAGTGAGTAGATGATCAATCGTAAAACCCTGCCCAAACTGGAAGGATGTTCCATTGAAGAGTGGCCCTCCTGATTGCACATCTATTGCTCCTGTACCTGTTACCACATTATGTAAGTAGAATTGCAAATCAATTACATTTTCTACCTTGGCCACTGGGGTTGTGACGTGATGAGCATTTACAGAATGCATCATAATTGTTATCACTGTCATCGATAATATGAAAACAAATGTAAGCTTCATTGCCATTTTAACGTGCTCCTTTGTATGAGACACTACCGTTTTTATAGCTTATTTGGTCTCTACAACAAGTCCAATAATGTGGTTGATTTTGTAATAGATAAGGTACGGTGCACCTTCCTTGATAATAAAAGAGCATTATAATTTTATTTGTTTTTTTTTTTTTTTTAGAGTAAGAATAGATTTTTCCATTTATCAAGAAAAACAATACATAGATCTGCTTAGACTAGCAGAATACATCTTAACAGAGGTCTTTAACTATAACCATCCTACATGGAAGGAGGAAATATAGTCCAAAAGTAAATAAAACAAGTCAAGTCTGAAGAATACTATATTGTCCAGAGAGAAATCAGGTAGTATGAACCAGTCTTCGAGTGAAAGGAGAGTAGTCACGACCCCAACCAAAATTGGACCTTGTTAGCACCTATAAAAAGCAACCAAAATCCGAGCCAGATTAGGAGGTAAAATTGAGCAATTGATGACCAGGCAGGATAGAAGATGAAGCCAAGAGTGTTGATAAAGGCTAGGCAGTTTAAAGGCACATGGAGTCAAGCTTGGAGTTAAAGTAAGAATAGAAAGAAGCAGCAAATCCAAAAGAATAGGAGTCATCAGTCTGCTCAGCAACTTCATCAAAGCAAGAGAGATCAGTCTCACTTAAGCAAAGCAAAGAGCCATATAGGTCTGCCAGCAATCTGTGTGTGTAGTACTGCTCCCTGAACCTTGAAAACTGATCCCCTGACATAAAGTAGTGGTACATAGAAAGGAAGTCGAATATACAATACACCTGCACCACTTCCCTACAGAATATTCTTGCTAAAGTTGTCTTTTTGCACAAATCTGTCTCATTCATAGTAAGTTTGCTGAAGAACAAACTCAGATCATGGCCAACATCCTTCTTGAAAAGATTATCCCCCATTTCCCCCAAGCTCTCCTTGCATATCCTCAAGTAAGCTAGCATCATCACAAAAGGCAGAATTAGAATTAATGACATTGAAATTGATGCAAATAAATCAAAAGACCCCCTGCATAGATCAATTGAGTCCCATTTTCTGTTATATTTCTCAGCAAATTTTCTCTTGTTTGCTGAGGCAGTGGATTCAACATCAAGTTGAAAGTGCATCTTAATCCAAAAGGTTGAGAAATTCTTCTTACCATAAACCACTCTATTCCTTGCTTTCCAAACATTTCAAAGAGCAATAAACATAATAGTATGAGCAAAGACACAATTATTTTGAATATGTGACAATAAATTACCCGAGATCTTGTTGGGGAAAAGATAACCCAGCTTATCATTAAACCAAGACAAAAAAGGATTGAGTTTAGGACAAAGGAATATATGATCAAGATTTTCATCCAAACTGCATCCAAGATGGCATAGGGCAGGGATATCATCATTTCTATTGGAAAGCAATTGTAAGTTTGGAATACTTTTATTGGCCAGCAACCAAATGAAGAAGTTGACCTTTGGGAAACAGTAAGAATTCCAAACCTCATGAAAGAGAGCCATAACTTCCTCCTCAGATATAGACCATTTAGAACTTGCCTTGGAAGGGACATCAAATCTATTAATGACTGAGTAGATCTTACTAACCTTATAATGGCATTTACCCTCGAGGCTCCAGTTAGTTGCCTTAGGAACAACATTATTTAGCCAGACATGAGGCATAATTGATTTAATATGAAGATAAAGCTTTTTATCACTTGAAGTACCCTGTATGATGTTTCTCAAAGCAGTCCAAGAAATTAACTTGTTATTGATGTAAAGGTCACATAAGAACTGGAAACCAGAGTCAGACCACTTCTTGTAGATCTTTGGATGTCTCAAAGCCAGGACTTTACTTGGATGATTCTTGAGAATGGGGTTCTAGAAAATTGTCATTTGCAGGTTAAGATCTTGAGGAGCAGCATAGTCAAAGGCAGATTGAACTTTATTCCAAGCCATAATAATGTTCCTCATAAGGGGGGAAGTATTAGCACCAGCATGGAGAACATTGAAGCAAGAATCAGGTAAAATATGTCCAATTGAAGGATGACCATCAGGGTGAGAGCATGAGAGCCAATAGCTAATAAACTGAGAAGATGGACTAGAATTATTAATAAAGGACTTCCATATATATTTTCCAGCTAGAACACAGGCCTGCAAATGAAGATTTTTGCAACCTAAGCCACCAAATTTTTTAGGCTTGGTAATGTACTTCCAACTTACTAAATGAGATCCCTTCCACACAAACCTTCTAATTATTTTCTCAATCTCAGAATAAACAGCCTTAGGAGCCACTAGAGCAGAAGAGAAATATGAGAACTAGCAAGAACAGAATTAGCAATTAAAGTTCTGCCAGCAAAGGATAATCCCCCTCTAAAGTTATTTAGCTTCTTTCTGATTCTGTCAATGATAGGCTGCCAAAGACCTTTTAAGCTAGGATTAAGAGATAGAGGCATTCCCAGTAAAGTGGAGGCTTGATTGCAATTAAGAACCTTAATATCTGCAAAAATTTGGCTGAATATTATCTCCTATAATCACACATTTGGCCAAATTTAAGTGGACACCAGAAGCAACTGAGAATTGCTTAATGATCTCAAGAAAAAATTCTATGTTGGAGATATCAGCATCCAAAAAAGAAAAAGTATCATCAGCATATTGTGAGAGGGTGAGAAACTCCTCACTATTTGGCATTTTGAGACCCTTAACTTTTCCAAGCTCTTTGAAATGTAAGACAACCCTTGTAAGCATTTCAGCCACAATAAAAAATAGATAGGGTGCAAGTGGGCAGCCTTGTCTAACACCTCAAGCTAAAGGAAAGAAGTGAGAAGGGGATCCATTTAGAATGATAGCAGAGTTAGAATTGGCATTCAATCCATGAATCAAAAGCTTTAGCTTGGGATGAAAACCAAGTTTAGATAGAGCAAGATCAAGGAAATTCCATCTCACAGTATCAAAAGCTCTCTTGAAATCAAGCTTTAATAGCACACAATTTTGATTGGAGATTCTGTTCCAGTGAAGGCCTTCTATAGCAGTGATGTAATTGTCCAAAATGAACCTGTTAGATAAGAAGGCAGACTGATAATGAGAGATATTTTTCTGTAAGTAAGCTTTGATTCTATTTGCAATAATTTTGGCACAGATTTTGTAAGAGGTGTTGGTTAGGGAGATAGGCCTCCAATCCGAGAAAGCAGATGGATTATCTACTTTAGGGACAAGAGGAATGAAACCAGCTGAGATAGATGGATGAAGATAATTGACTTCCCAAAAACCTCCAACCATAGAAATAATGTCAGACTTGAGAATATCCCAAACGTGAATATAAAATTCACTTGGAAGGCCATCTGGTCCAGGAGACTTACCTTTGCCAAAGGATCTAAGCATCTTAAAGATCTCATCCTCCCCGGTTGGGCAACAATAGACTCTTCCATGGAATCAATGGAAGATGGAATCACCTTTTCTAGCAGATCCGGGAAATTCTTTTCTTTGACTGAGTCAATATGTTGAGCAAAAACTTTGGAAAAAAGGGAGGCATAGCTATCTTGAAAGAAGGATTTGATAAGCTTAGGATCCTCTAAAGATAACCCTGCATCAGTTCTAACTTGAGTGATTGAATTTCTTAGGAGTCTGACTTTAGCCATTTTGAAAAAGAATCTGGAGCTTCCACAGTCCATGTCTTTATTAAACTTTATCTCGTATTTGATTGTTGAGCTTTTGGCTTCAACTTCCTCAATGCTTTTAAGATAATTCTCAAGCAGCTCCTCACCAAGTTGCAAATTTAGATTATAAGGATCCTCTTGAAGGAGTGATCTGAGATCTCTCATTTTGAAAAGCAAGTGCTCTTTCTCATTAATTTTGGACATATGTCTGCTTTTTGACCAGTCTTTAATCCAGCTTTTGATCCTTTTAATTTTACCATAAAATCTTTTCATGGATTGCTGATTACATTCTTCAGGAATGTGAAGATAGAAATCTTTAAGATCCCTCACAAAGGAATCACTCTCAAGAAGAGCACAGTTAAATTTATAGGACACATAATTTCTCGTCTTAAAGTTTATGGACTTTGTATCGATGAAACATAGAAAAAATAGGTATTGTCATAACACTTATATTGACTAGAAGTCAGTGTGTATTCCATCGTGAGAAGTTATAGATATGTGTCAAATTGTTGTCAAGATATACCTCATCTTAAAAAAGAAATGTTAAATGTTTACCAAGCCATATTTAGGGGGGTATATTTATTTTCTAATTTGTCAGATGTTTATTGTTCTAAAACAAATGACACAGTGAAGCAAAACCTAGCCTTATCATTCATGTCGACAACAACAAAATGATATTTTTCAAGACATTGTCCTATAATGACAGTAAAACAAATAAAAAAAACTACTTATAAACTGTGGGAGTACAATGGTTGGAGTTTCCTCACTCAGATTAAAAGGCCTGCACTTCCAAGTTTTTGAGGAAAATCATGGTCAGGAAACACCAACTGCAACAAATTGCCTCAGATTATCTAATGCAAATCTTGGAAAATATCATGGCCTGACCTGGCCTGGGCCAACCGAAGTATTTCACAACTCATGCAAACTAAGTAGAAGAAGAAGACCATTTCAAAGGGGTAGTAGAATTGTCAAAGGGGTGGTCACACTTCCTAAAGTGAAACGTTAACTGTGGCCACGCTCCCTCAGTATCAAAACCTTAGAGCGTTAACTGGGCGTAATGGACAGGGTGCAAGGTTGACTGTAGCATGCCCCTTTAGTTGCAACTTAGCGGCCAGTCCGTCACGCTGATCTCCCCGCACAGAATATTGACTCATTGGAGGAGATGTTGAATGCAGTAAGTAGTTCAGAGGCCGTGGAGGCAATTATATCCAACATTTCTGAAAAATCCTTCCATTAAATTATCAAATATACAGGCGTGACAGACAGGGCGTGAGGTTGACTGTAACATGGGGGTTTAGGTGCAACTTAGCGGTCAGTCCATCACGCTGACGTGGCACCCCCAATTCCCTATCCTTATATGCCCTGAAACTTCTCAAGCTCACTATCTAGCTCAAGTTTTCAGGGTTAGCTTGGCAGGCCTTCTTCAAATCAAGTGCCATGCCATGCTCATCATCAAATTCCTCCTCCTGACATTTCCCTTATCCCCTCTGAGATTATTTGAGTGTTCCCAGACGGTGACACTCACTCCTGATGAAAGATACCGAAAATTTTGATGCATTTCGCCTTTCTAATTGTTAGATATCGCCAGTAGTAATCCTAGGAAGTTCTCCGGTAGCTGCGTTTGTTTGACCGCGAAACAAGTTTGATGCAAGAGAAGAGCCCAGCGTCGGGGACAGTGACATTGATCGCCAATGCCATTCCCAATTGTGAGGCCCTGAGTTGTAATTTTTTTTTGAATGTGAGGTAATTAGTATAGGTGTAATACTAAGCCTTCGATGCCAGAGCCATATTGGTCTTTGTGTTTACTATGAACACAAGATGTCAGACTTGACTCGCCAGACTTACAGTGTAAGTAGTAGAGAAAGTGCTATTTTGATGTTAGTTACCACAGTCTGACATGCAAGAAGGATTACCAAGGAGCCTTGAGAATTGCTCAAATTTAAGAAAATACCAAAAAAAATTGGTGAAGAGCAGAAGTCAACAGAGTATGTTGACTATAGCGTGCGCACTGGTCGTTGAGGAGATCAGAAGGGGGCGATTTTGATTGCTATATCGACCACCCCGCACGCCCTCCAAAAGCCGTCCTTGCATACCTTGTTCTCCAAGAGAGACAATTTATTGAAGTTGGAAATACCGAGACAGAGCCAGTGCATGTGCAATTTTGTGATTTCACTAAAAGGGTTGGAAGATCTGAGTATATCTAACCAGGCATACGCGTTCGTCGATGAAGGAGATAGAAATGCCTCATTTTGATTGCTATATCAACCAACCCGCACGATATACGGACGGACACGAATCTCGAGGTGTGGGCGTTCATCGAATAACAAGCTGAAATTCCCTGATTATGAGTGCCATATCGAGCAATCCGCATGGCGTACAAATATCTGCTACGCCTGCTCAAAGACGATCTTAGACGCCTCTATGAGATGAGCCAATGTCAGATTGAGACGCTAAGATGTGGTTGAAAGAGTAGCAGATGTGGTTGAAAGAGTAGCATTTTTGAGCTGAAATTTGGAACACAGATTCCCCATATGAGACCTACCTACTGGTAAAAATTCATGTCAATTGGAGTTTCCTATCTCAAAAAAAGGGCAAAAGTTTCATACAGTGTATAAGAAACAATATTGGGTCTGAAACTTTGCAATTTGACTCAAAATATTATCTTCACCTTATGGCCAAGTTTTAGTATCATGGGATGAGTCTAACTCCCCCAAATAGTCAGCCAAAGTTCGTTAGACAGCCCTAGGACTAACTTCTGCTGGGCACTGCCAGCACAATTCTAGCTTGTTACCTCTCAAAATGGCCTCGTGAACTAGCCTCACATGTCTTGTATACATATGAAAATTCTCAATAAGCACATTACCGAGAATTGAGTACACTCAAGTTAGTCTTAAGCCCTAAAGTGGGAAAGACAAGAAATCTGTATAGGCCTAGTGGACCCCGAAGGAGCTTGAGCATTGTAAGGGGTGGTTCGCTAGGTGGTCAATCGACTACATACATATAATAGCTATGGCAGATGCCGCAACACATGATGTGCACATAAATGACTGTTTTGCGGCCATGTTGTGGGATGCAACCACTCTGGCAAAGCAAAAAAACAGCACACTAGCACACTTAGGTGAATCCTGCACTGGATCATGGCTCCATTCATACTTGAAAGCACATATCTCTACAAAAAAAAGGAAAGCTATCACTGGCATGAGAACTGGATTCCATCATTTCATAATTAAGACAGGCCATTGGAGCATGAGTGCATAGCAGAGATCCCCTGAGAGGAAAGGTTATGCCAGGTTTGCAACATGCAAAAAATAGAGGATGAACATCACACTCTGCAGGAGTGCCCGGCATAAACACATATATGAGAAGCTCATGCTGATCTTAGACGCTCGGAGACACTGCTGCATCAGTTGCTTGCATCACCAATGATGGCACGCCTCGGATCCTACATTCTGCAAGTCTCCACCATCAGAACATCTCTTATAGGACAAGGGATCCGAGAACCTACTACCAGGGTTTTTCCTTCCATGTGGAGGTTTTTTCATCCCGGTAGTAGGGATACATTGTACACTAGTTTTTTGTGTCTTTTATTTTGTTTGTGTTTGCTTGTGTCTGGCATGTACTGTCCCATAGGCCGATTTGGCATCCGCGGACGTTAAATTATACTTCCTTTCTTCCTTCCTTCCTTGTCTCGAAATGTTGACAAAATCATGTTTGGAAAAAGCTTGAAGAATACAGGTAACAAAAGCTCCATAACCAGCCTAAATAACAGCTGCAGTGCCTGTAAGCTCTTGTCACGCCCTACGTGTAAGGCTCTTTCGATTTGGAAGCTTCGTCAAGAGCTCTGTTGAGATTCGAATCTCAGCTGAAAGCAGCTTGGTACCTAAATAATGCTGCAATGCTTCTAGAGCATACTTTTTCCATTTCCCAAGCTTGTTTTCCCAAATATGTCTGCAAGTGTGAGAAAGTTTTGTCATGAGGTTTTGTTCATACTAATTGAACCCTACATGAGCTGACAAAGCTTAGATGTTAAGCCATTGCATAATCCTTACTGATATAGAACATCTAACGCGTGTTATAAAATGTTCATACCTCCCCAAAAAAGCATTCCATAATCTTCTTAGTCAATTTTTTCTTTTAACCTCCAGTGTTTGTCTTCTTCACAAAGCTCAAGCAAGTTTCAGGAGACGGCTCAATCTTTATAGCTTATTACCTTCAACTTCTTCTTCCTCATAACGAGCGATGGAGGTAGTCGAAGGTGCCTGGATAGAATTCTTGTCTACACTGACATCACCTAAAACCCATACCAAATGGAACAAAACATGATGATCTAGCCCGAAATCTGCTTAACATCTGATGCTGGGCCGACAAAGGATCTTCTTCCCTCTGTCCTTGCTTAAACAGGCCTAGATCTACCAGAAAATCAAGCTAACCACTCTGATTTTTTTTTACCATTCACGAAGGTCAATTTGAGTTTCTACCAACACAATAGGTAAAATTCAGACGATCCCCACCGCATGCCAGTGATAGTCTAACCTGATAATTGTCACATTTTTTCTAGAAAACAACATCTGGGCCGCAAGAAAAGCATCAAGCCAGTAATATACTTTAGGCTCTACCACCCAGAGTTTTGGCATAATGACCAATTCAAAAATTGCAAAATTTACAAAAATAAAAGAGAGATGTCCATGTCGGTTAAGTAGTTAGGCGGTGGCGGTGGGAGGAGGAGGAGGAGGAGGAGGAGGAGGAGGAGGAGGAGGAGGAGGAGATAATCATCATCATCATCATCATCATTATTATTATTAAACGTCCATTGGGACTATGGAATATATATATGCTATAAAAGTAGTTTATCTTCTATACTACAATGTCTATATAAAATTGTAGTTGTCTTATTCTAGCAAGTATAAAATTAGAGTAGTTTCATATGCACTTTGTAAAGGACAATAAAGTTGGGTCCATCAACAGAGAAGTTGGTGACGTCTACAAAGCCAGTAGCGTACTTATATCCACCAGTACCACCAGCTACAAGAATAGTGCGTTTCGCATTAGTAACGCGGTCAATGCCATGAATATTGAATGACCATCTTGAAGAACGATTGTGAAATCAACAAAATCTGACAAGGCATCGAGTGATGCTATAGCACCAATGCCATGAGCCCTTTCAACTGCAGAGGAGGTATTTGACGGTCCAGAAGTGAGTAGATGATCAATCGTAAAAACCTGCCCAAACTGGAAGGATCACAAGGAGCAAATTTAACCAATGCCATGTCAACCATGATATATATAGTTTTTTATGCATGAATTTATTTCATAGAAGAAAACCACATGCCATAGTGGTTTTTTACAATTGATAGTGGTTTATGATATGGTTATTAATGTTGATTGTAATGATATAGTGGTTTATTAAAATTAGTTATGGTTTATAAGTGCTTTTTGCATATTACAACGGTTCATTAAACTAGTAATGGCTTGTTAAAACCATTCCATGAAATTGATCTATTGATTTAGATGGAAAATCATTACGTTTGCAAAAGCCGTGGAAAATGGCAATATTTTCTAAAATAAGACAATAGTGTAGAGAGGTCTTAGCCCAAATCAAAATAATCTCTTACAGGCGCCTGGAGCTAGGGTTCTGACGGCAAAACTTTGATCGGTGATATCTCTCTTATCTGGTGTCGGATTTTGGCGTGCTTGGGCTCGTTGGAAAGCTTGCTCTGAGCTTTTTCCAGCGGTGTATAGCATCAGCTGTTTTGCATGTGATTTATTGCTGCAAACAGCTGATTTCCGGACTGGTCCGGATGACATGGCTCCTGCCAGACAGGCTGATGGGGGCTCGATTGAGCCTCATGGCTTGGGGCTGAAGCCAAGGGAGATGGCGAGGAGAAAGAATCCTCCAGTAAAGGGGAAGGGCGCGGGTCTCAGCATGCATGAAGAGGCGCGGGCTGTAGGAAGTGACATGCAATTGGTGGCGTAGATGAGGGAGCTCTTGGAATCCCCTTGGTTGAGAGGTATGTGGATTGCTCTTCCTCTCAATATAATTACGAGACCCAAGTAGATTGTGTTTTGGAGACTCTCGGTCTTGATTCCATCAAGCATGCCCCTTTGGAAACCGGATCTGTGATGCCCTCCTTTGTGCTTGGGAAGGGATCACTTGCTGGTGATCGCCCTCTTCTAGGGTGCATGTAGCTGATGTGTGTCTGGGGTGCCTCTGGATACCCTCTCGGGGTGCAGGCGGCAGCCCAAATCTGTCTTGCCCGGACTGGCGGAGAACAATGACACCTTGTTGCTCGCATCACTTTCGTAGGGTTTTTGATTGGATTAAGCGCAAGGCTCGGAGTGTAGAAGCGCCCGTGTTCAAGAAAGCGAAGTTTGTGGAGGATCATCACTCTGTTGACTTGCGTGGCGACTCTTCCGAGACTCCATGGATAGATATTGATCATACCGGGCATGTTCGGACCATTGAGAATCTAGTTTCATTTGCGGTGTTGGGCTATTTCACGGGTTACATATTGGACACGAGGAGGTTTAGCTCTTGGCTTCTTTGGACATCCGAGGCGGATTGGTTTGCCCGGTATCGGTCTCGAAATTCTTACCAAATAATTTCTTCCTAATCATGTTTGAGGCCGAGTCTTACGTGCGGCAGCCAATTGGTTAGTCGGGGGTGGATACGTTGGGTGATTCATATGTGTTGTATCGATATTATACTCCGGCAATGTCCACCGGTTCTTTTGATTGGTTAAAATCCGTGTTGGTTCCAGATTCGAGGATCTTCCTCCCGACCGATGGTGCCGATTTCTTGGTTTCTATGGCCAATGGCACGGGTATATATTTGGCTCATTCTATTGTGCGGGTCCCCAAGATCGTGTTGTTGCTCTCGCTTTGCAGCTTTGTGCCCACTTCTCTTCCAAAGGCGTAGTGGTCCCCGGCATTTTCTTTTCCGATTGAAGCTTTTGAATGGCTCGAGATCCGGGCGGATGTTTCCATCTATTGTGCTACCATTTGACCACGTTGATGATCCCGCTAGTCCGGCTGGTGCTTGTGATGTGGTAGGGGTTGCGGTGTTGATGAGGGGCCCGGGATTCCTCGGTTCCGAGGTCACGAGGCGAGAGAGGACTCCGTGGTGCAGTGAGTGGAGTTGGACGAGGTGGTGTGGTTGGGAGAGGTGGTGTGGGACGAGGCCGGGGGGCTTCTTTGCCGGGCCGCCCTTTTGATGGCGGGGCTAGGGGACGTGGTGGCTCAGGGGAGGGCTCAGATGATTTGGTTGTGGCTAGATCTGAGGACAGGGTTGTGGCAGGGGCTGGTGATCCTGCTGGGGATGTCCCAGTAGCGGTATGTGCTGAGCATGAGGTGGCTGGAGCAACCCGGTTGGAGGTAGAGACTAGTGTGGCCCATGACTCTATGGAGGTGGGTAAAAGCATGCTACGGTGTACCACTTTTGGAACCCTCTAGTTTTTCTTTCCATTAAAATCAATCGAAATTTTTTGAATTGAAGGTCAATAACATGTCAATCTATAGTACTAGAGAATAACAATACTATTAGAGACTAAAATAAATGAATTAACTCTCAAACTTATTGTTTATTGTGGCATTTATGCAAGTTCCCAGTACCCAGTGCTGGGTACTTTTCTGGGTAGTTTTGCACTCCCTAAAAAGTACTTTAAATGGTACACCCTAGCATGCTTTCACCCAGGTGCCTGGGGGACTTCCAACACGTGTTGGAAGTGGAATATCACGAGTTGTGGCCCATGACTCTGTGGAGGTGCCTGGGGGACTTCCAACACGTGTTGGAAGTGGAATATCACGTAGAGCGGCTGTGGGTCACATTCTTTGTGATTAATCCTCCGGCTCTAGATGCTGACTACGTGGAGTGGGCTGATGGCCTGGTGGGTAGGCATGTGGGGCTGGACACTTCTCCTCTGGGATGAATAGGTCGATCCTCAGTTGGAATGTGCGGGGTGCGGTCCTCTAGTAGTAAGAGGGCCCGTGTTTCTTTGGCGCCGGCAGTTGCGCCCCGATATTGTTTGCATTCAGGAGCATAAGTGTCACCGAGGGTGATATGTCCGTGCTCATGAATATGGTTGGTAGGCAGTTTGGCTTTATTGCTTCTTCTTACGGGCGGACTAGTGGGGGTACTCTTATTGCTTGGAAGATGGATGTGCGAGGTCACATACTCTGCGTGTGACGTGTTTGGTTGGTGGGCAATAATTAAGTGGTTGGAGGGCGGGCAAGAGTGGGGGATTGTTAATGTTTATGCCCCTAATCAGCCTTCTCGGGGTGCTTTGTGGGCCCACATCCGGAATAAGTTGCGAGCCCTTGGTGGGTTGTGGGTTGCTTGGTTGTTGTTAGGGGATTTCAATATGGTAGAGCCAGTAGAAGATCGCTCTGGTTTCGCACCCGGCTTGTGCGAGGGATTTGAGAGGGACCGGTGGTCTCGTTTGTTGCGTGATTTGGCCTTGGTTGAGGTCCACGGGGACTTGTCTTTCACCTATTGTAATAGGCGATTGGTGCGGGCGGGCGTATGCTAGGCATGGCCGGTGCTATGCTTCCCCATGCGCATTGGATGGTGTGCCCTCTTTGCGCCGGAGTAACATTGTCTACCTCCATTTCTGATCATTACCCTCGAGGTTTTGTCGGTCGAGGTGCGGTTGCCTCTCGGCCTTCTCGGGACGGTGTTCCGTTTGAACACCCCGGCTTCAGGCGATGCGGATTTTCGCCCGGTGCCGAGGAGTTGTGGCTTGATACCTTTTCATCTCCTCGAAGGGTATGTGCGGTATGGTGACCTGCGTTGGCGGGGTGAAGCGTTTTGCTAAGGTCTTTGGTAGGCGGCGTGTCGGCAGGAGCGGCGAGGAGTTGCATAGTCTTTATCGGGGAGTTGGAGAAGACCGGGCGCAGCCCTTCGATGGCATTAGGGAGAATGTAGTATTGCAGCGTATTGTTGCTTTGGGCGAGGTTAAAGTGCATGAGGCGTGTGAAGGCAGCCCCACCGGGTTGAAGGAGGGGATACAAATTCGGTCGGTGTTCTTGAGGCGGACTAGGCGTGGCGATATGCGACATCTATGGCGTCCCTTGCTTTGCACTGGTGGCGGACTTTGGAGGATCCCGCCGAGTTGCGGTAGGTATGTGCATGCTCATTTCTCGGGGTTTTTGCGCAGCCGCACTCTTCCGTATGAGCGGGAGAGATGCGGGGAGCTTGTTTTGGGGTCATTAAACCATCTATTTTGCCTCACCAACGTGAGAGCTTGGAGCGAGGGAGCTCTCAGAGAGGATTTAGAGGAGGCATGTATGTGCATGGCCAAGGATAAATGTCCTGGGCTGGATGGCATCCCTGTGGAGTTCTTCAGACTTATTGGGAGTGGGCTGGTGAGTCATTGTACGGTGTATCTTGAGTTCTTTGCAGTCTTCTCACATGGATAGGATCTTGAATACCGCATGCATTTCCTTGATTCCTAAGGTTAAGCGACCTTCTACTATTAATGATTGGAGGCCTATATCCTTGTTGTCCTCTGTGTACAAGATTATTGCGAAAAGCCCCTGGCCGAGAAGTTGAAGCGGTGTTGACTTCTTCCATTAGTAAGGTGCGGTACCGGGTTTGTTCTGGGAGGAACATTTTGACTAATGTTGCCAGCGACTTATGAGGGCCTTTATTGGGCGGAGAACAGGTCAAGGCATTGCCTATCTTAAGCTTGACTTTGCCAAAGCTTATGATAGTGTCCGTTGGGAGTTCTTATGCGCCATGATGTTAGCGTTGGGCTGTGGTCCACGCTTTTACAGATCACGATCATGAAGTCGCATAGGTCGGCCACGGGCTACGGTGGTGTGCGAGGGGTGAACCCTCCGCCTTTTTCTCCTTAGGCGGGAGGGTGCGTCGGGGGTGCCCTTTGGCACCATTTTTTGTTCGATTGTGGCGGAGGCATTGTCTCGATTGTTTTTGGCTGCAAAGTGGAGGAGGGGTGGTGGATGGGCTTTGGATGCGGGATGGTAGTCGCCAGATTATTAACGGTTCGCCGATGACACTTTTCTCTTCTTGGTGGAGAGAAGGAATTTTGCGGAATGTGAAGGGTTCTTTGGATACTTTCTCCTTGGCCTCAGGCATTCTTACGAATTGGGGTAAATGCTCGCATTATGGGCCCGATTGACTCCGCCTCCCCCTTGTTTGGCTCTATTCCCTTGGAAGGTGCTTCGGGTAATGTGTGTACTAAGTCATTTGGGTATTCCCTTTGGAGGGGATGTTTCCATGGGGAGGGTGTGGGATGAGATTTTGGGGGTTGCGAAACACCTCAATTGGTGGAAGGGTAGCAAGTTGTCCATGGCGGTAGGATCACTATTGCCAAGTCGGACTTTGTAGCACTCATGTGTATCTGACATCTGCGATGTTAGCTCCCGAGGGTAAGATACATGCTTTGGATAAGATTGTTCAAATTTTGTGTGGGGCGGGGGATGATGAAGGGGCGGTTGTTAAAGTGGCTTGGTGGAAGTGTCTCTCCCCGGGAGGATGGGGGCTTGGCCATTCGGATTTGGCACTTTGCATAGTAAGGTGTTGGTCTCTAAGTTTATTTGGAGCATGCGGGATGGAGCATCTTCTCACAGTGCGGCACTATTGTGGCAATCTCTTAGCCATTGTGTGGCATTTGGAAAGTCATCGTGCATGTAGAGTTGCCCAGGCACTTTGTTGTATGGTCTCGGCCTTTCCCACATGCATCCCCTTTTCTCCACGGGGTGTTGCGGGCTTGGGATCACGCGTGCGTGTGCTCTTCCAACTAGATTATGCCTCGGTTTATCACCACTCTTCTCCTTTCTTGTGGGTTCCTCTACCTCCTGCGACTTGCCCTTGGGCGCCCTTTGTGCATGCTCGGGGCTTCTGACGTAGCCGTTGGAGGCGGTGATGTGCTCACCTTGGAGGATTGGTATTGGGATGGTCGGCTAGCCCGTGGGAGTTCTTCGAGCTCGCTTTCGCCTGAAGGACGCAGTGGCCAGGGCTATCACGGGAACAAGTGGCGGGGAGTATTCCGCTACACATACCTATAGTCCCTCGGGGTGATGTGGTGGTGCAGGTTTGGAAGGTTCATCCGGATGTTGTATCTTCTTGTTTTGTGCGGTCTTGTTAGGGTGTTGGCTATTCATGACACTCGCCCCTTCCGGGCAAGTGGTCTCTGCGGCTCCGGGTTCTCGATGGCTTCGGTTTGGACGTGGACATGGAGCTCACTTCCCCACCGAAGGTTCGGGTGCTTATGTGGCGGTGGTGTGCACCGGCCGTATCGGGGTGAATGTCCTTGTGAGTCGGTTTAGGTAGGGTGTGAGCCCTCTTTGCCCTTGTTGTGGCCTTCATCATTGAGGCTGTGGAGCATTATGCGGTTTTATGCCCTCACTTGCGGGTTGCCCGGGATTGGGTCGGGCTCGCTTTTGGTGAGATTGAATAGCCAACAATTGCTGCTTCATGTATATCCTGGTGCTTGGCCGCTCGTACGGCAGCAAGCCTTGCATCTGTGCGTGGCTTGGTTGGTGTGGTTGATTTGGAAGCGGCGGCGGTTGTGGATCTTTCAGGGGATTCAGCAGCCTGCAGCCTCTCTGATTCCTCGACTCAGGTACAAGCTATTTCAAAGCTTTTTGGTGTTCCCGGGATTAGTAGAGCGGAAGTTTTCCATTTGGCGGGACTTCTTGGGTGTGGTAGATGGTGATGGTCAGTTTGTACAGCAGTAGAGTTGCAGTTGTTGTGGAGTGTCGAGGTATCACTGTCTCTTTGGGGCAGTTCTCCTTCCTCCTCACTTGCTTTGTAACATTACCATTCTTTTAATATATTGCTGACACAGTTCTTCAAAAAAAAAAAACCATTCCATGAAATTTTGGAATCCCAATGGTTGTTGACCATCTTCACAATATTGAATTACCTTTGGATGTTCAATCAAAGTGGCTTTCCACACTAGCATTTTGACATTTACAATTCTCTTCTCATTTCAAATCAATTTATCTTTTCACCAAATGCCACTCAATGTGATATGGATACACATTCAGTCACTTCAGTCTCAACATATCCTGCCTAATTTATGCTGTTCAATATTTATTCAATTGTGAATAAATATTTTATTTGTATATTTGATTTCTTGATGCATGTGCGCTCGCCTGTGTCCTTGACACTGGATGATTGGGATTGATCTAGGGACATGGTATATTCTCCTTCATTGCTCAAAAAGAACGTATGACAAAAAGAGATGTGAAAAAATGCATGCCAAAAACTGAACATGACATTTGACAAAGATAAAGGGCAATAACAACTATAGAACATATCAACAATAGATGGACGAGCAATTCACAACTAGAAAGAACAATAGAATGTTGAATGCGAAACTTTTATCTAAATTATTTTGCTATGCAATGACTGTATCAATACTAGACAACAATCCATGAGTTGGTAAATGCAATCTAGTATCAACATGATAGCAAAAATAATATTCCAGATCTTTAAAACTGATAGATAAGACAGGATAAATTTGTCAACATCTATGGAGATAGTTTTAGATGGTTAATACAACTTTTTTTGCTTGCAATGGCCAATGCAACCTCCCATAGAAATGTCCCTGCTTCAATCGTTGTGCCCTTTGTTGGCATGTCATGCAACTATGGCCATGGAAGGAATGCAAAATGAAAGGAAAAAAGGACGGAGGAAGTAAACCCTATCACGTACTCTATAAAAAGCCCAATTATTTGATAAGGTGTCTTTGTGGATATACCACCGGACGAAGAAGAATCCAGAACATCGATGTCCAATTAGCAACACACCATGTCTGAGTTATCCGTCTCTTTGCATTCTTCATGCGATATTGGTTGCTGCATCTCACAAAAGAAGAAATAAACAAAAACAAATGTTTCTCACATTTTAAGGGCCAACAACATTTTCCTTGGGGAATTTTCGAGGAACTCTTGTAATCTACCGTGTAAATCTAGAAATTCACACTATAGTTTAGATATAGCAGGAACATTTCCTGTTAAAAACAATGCTTTCTCTGGTTACTTCTGATAAGAATGGAGTGTGAGTATTTAGCTGGTAGGCTGGCTAGATCCAACGGGAACGATGCCGATTGTGCTTAAAAATTTACCGAACTACCCCTACAAATTAAATCGCCCAAATTATTTCTAGATGGCACACAAACAAACTAACCAAAATTGCCTGGGGTCATGCATCACAACTATCCGTTCGCAATATCGAAATCAATAGACCCATATTCTAAGATGGTATAGACTGGCCAAACAAAATGCTTGTGGGGAAAGATGATGCCTCATTTAATCATTTTATTTTGCTAAATACGGTGGACTTACACCACAATATTGTTAGTAATACAAGAAATTTATCGCGGCGGCCCAAGGCCGCCGCGAACATTTCTCTTCACCAACTCATTTATACATGCTAGAACATGCATGATTTGAACCTGCATTCATTCACCTGGAGTATAAAAAGAAAGAAAGAAAGAAAGAAGAGCGCTGATCATAACGACTATGAGATTCCTGATTATATTTTATTTTTTTTCAAACATGCCATGCAATGATAGCCGGTGGACTGGGGAGCACCCGTATCCAACGGTCAAACTACCAGGCCATGATCACCATGAACACAGATCATGCATAGATTAAGCTAAGCTCAAAATTTATTGTTGCTATATGTGTCCACCATAGTATATAAAGATTGCAAGCTTCAGCTAAGCTTAAAGCTTAAAACTTATTATTGTAATATAAATATCTATCCACATGTTGAATTGTAATGTCAATGTTATATGTTATTTTCTTAGAGAATGTGTCATAATCTAGAACCTAGTAAAGCATTTTTCTCAATAATCTTAATGCTTTGCCTATATAGAATAGCCCTAGAAAAAGAGCTTTAGAGAATGTGTCATAATCTAGAACCTAGTAAAGCATTTTTCTCAATAATCTTAATGCTTTGCCTATATAGAATAGCCCTAGAAAAAGAGCTTCAGCTTTGCACTACATGCTGCAAAGAAGATGGAACAATTTTGTTATTCTTGTTCATAGCTTTTTAAGCTAATGCATTAAACAAGGAGTTTTTCTGAATCTATCCAACTCAAAGTAGACGTGATGTCTATCCAACGCAAAGTAGAGGTAGTATACTGCAATGTGGAGAGAGCATGACCTTATTAAATAGATACATAATAGCACTTGTGTGCAAAAGAGACCACAAAAAAAACTTTTGTGAAAACAACCCCCCCCCCATTTAGTGTGAATCCGAGCTTCTAGCTGCCTCTGCAGTGCAGTTGCGCTCAATCAAGCTTAGAAAAAATGAAGGTGCACCTGGGTCACAGAGCAAAAGCTTCGACGTCTGTAAGAAATAAAACAGGTTACTTAGTTTTACTGCATAAGCTCCAAACTGAAGAAGGTGGCTTAGCCTAGTTTTGTGATGTGCAAGTCTTTAAAAGCAGCCCTAATAGTGGACTTGATGCCATTTCAAAGGCATGGGTACTTAGAACTTAGTATGCCGAGGGATAGTTCCGGCAGAATTGTTTCTGTAGCACTAAGCTTCTCCCTTTTACTGCAAGGGAAAACCATCCTGGCCTTTTGTCAGCCATTCCATCGGATGTAAGCCCTGTGGCACAAAAAATAAGCATTTTTTCCCCTTCAAGACAGATGGATGTATCAGCTTTTAGATTCCAATGGCCAAAAGCTCTGTCTTGATGATGATTCAAGCTTTAGCTTGATAACTCTGTGGGGTTGAGAGCTTATTTTGCCTCTACGTTTAAGATATGCAGCAAAAAGTGTTTCTTAAACAAATTCCGCTTTAGTACCGAGTCTTTCAAGGCCCTAAACCGAAAGTTTCGTTCTGCATAATCGCCCAAAATATGAGGAGTTCGCCTATGTTTGAGTTGGGCCTGTGTAAATCTTCAGGGAAATCATTTTTTTTGGGTTGGGTTCTTCACAAATCAGCGACAGAGGCCGGATTTACATTTTCGGAGTTGAAGGTTCGCGATAGGCACAACCCAACTGGCTTTTGCTGGTGATCCGCCACTAATTGAGCCAAAAGTGGTGTTCTGAGACGAGATGCCAACAAAGAAATGTAACAAATGTAAAAGACACTTACTTATAATGATCTTCAGGTGCAGGTAATCTCTCCTCTATCATTTCAGGCAGTGCCCTCTAATTCAAGTGATGAATTAGGCAGGGATGAATTTGAGAAGAGTAGAAATAAAAATGGATTCCAACGTATCCAAATTTGCTCCATTTTTTAATATTTTTTTTCAAGTTCAGCAATGGCTTCCTCGCTTTCAGTTTCGCCCAAAATTGCCACTATCGTCTGGCTATGGCGGGATTGATCAGCACCTGTTCATAACTCCGATAATATCCTGCAACAATGCCGAACAGGGTTTTCAGAAAGCTTTACCAGGAGCAGCCTGAGGGAAGAAAAGGTCGACTCGATACTCTGCCACAGGAGGATTTTCGGGCATGAAAAGTGCCAAGCAGCACTTCAGCGAACGCGGGCAGATGGATACATTCTGCTATGCCGCCGATTCAGAGTAAACGAGATGCTCTTGTGAGATGAATCCATGGAAATAATCTGCATCACGAAAGATTAAAGAGAAAGGGAAGGATTCAACTGAAAGCTGGGAAAATAAGCGCGATGCAAGGGATCGGTTCAAGATTTGAATGGAAATGTAGAATACCTTTGAAAACAGCCTTATATTGTGAAAATGGAAATGCTTATCACCATTGAATCCGTGCAAAAGGAAACGAAATTCAATTTCCCTCCAAATTTTAGGGCTTCTCCTCTTCGCCGTTAGGGTTCCTAGGAGACCCTCGAGGTCGCTGCGCGGCAGATGCCGCAAGCCATGGCGGTTGCGGACTACAGGTATTTCGGCCAGCACATTACCGCATCTGTTAATCTGATACATTGGTTAAACATGGTCTGCAGAGGTAGTGTCTTCTGTTAATCTCAGACATCTGTTTGAAATATGGTCTGCAGAGTTATTGCATTTTGTGCTGCTTCATAAAATCGGCAGATCCCCTTTGGACTGGTGAAGGTCTACTTCTCGAAATTCTCTCTGCTTGTGGGTGCTAACAATACAACTGCTGTGCTTGTTTGGCCTTGCTTTGCAGGTCGTGGAGCTCCCTCTGCTGTTCCAAGATGCCAGAGAAGGTGTATGGCTGCTGTAAGTACTCAATAGCATCCTTGCCTCACCTGCATTTATCTCTTGCTCAGAAATAGTGAACGAATTAGAGCCTACATTTATTTGTTATCTTAATCTCGCTGATACTGCCTCTTATGTAAAGAGATGGATTTGTTCTCCTTTTGATCTACTATGGTATCAGATTTATGTTTGCATGTTTGTTCAGTGGGGCTTTGTTGTGAGTTGAGAGATTCTTATTGCGTTGCAGATGCAAATCACCTCTTAGGAAGTAGTGTACGCTTCACAAATGAGCGTTTTTCTCATATTGATAGATTTATCTGACACTGCTCTCGTTTTGACAAAAACCTCTTTAAGATCTGATAAAAAAGGTAGATTTTGCCCTCATTTCTTGCTATCTCTTAGAATGCATATATTGCCGTTTTCATGCATGGGAATGGTTCAAAATATTTGTTGTCATGCTAGGCGAAAATTTGGTTCAGTTTTGTAGTTCATTTGTAAGCAGATTGTTCATAAGACTCATAGTATTGAGTTCAAAGTGCTTCTTATGCTTTTTTTACTGTGACAAAGCTCATTCCTTAGAATTTATGCATTTTGTTTACATCTTTGCAGCCTTGATTTAATTTCAAACCATCAATTCTGTTGTTCATCTTTTCCTCTTTAATTTCATGGCGATGAATGTCTGGCTGAAGTTCATACCCATTGATTCTGATTTACAGGAAACATCCAGTCTCTCCTCCATCTTGATTCTAATTTATGCGTGAAAGTGATGATGCAAAGGCAGATCCAACAAATTTCTTTCACATTGTAGAGTGTGTGGCATTGAATCTTATTTCTGCAAATTCTAGATAGATAAGCATTTATTTTCATCTCCAGGATGATCATTACACTGGATTGGTCAAGTTTCCAGCAGAAAGGTGCAGATTGAAGCTCGAATTTGGCTGCTTGTGTTGCATTGTTATACCTGGTTTGTATGTCGAGGTAAAAATGGAAATATCAGGGTTCAAGTCCCTGGGCCCTTGAACTGAGTAAATAGGGTATATTTAACATCACAAGATAGCATCATCGCTAAAGGATAACGTATTTTTTATGTAAAATAATCAAGTTTTAACATAGAAACTTGTGTTAATTTTCTTATGTTCTTAACAGTTTTGAATACGAATTAATAGTCTTTCTGCTCTAAACTAACAATGGGACATTCAATGAACATTTCAAGTTTGCTGTACGAATTATTAAGAAAACATCAAATAATTTGATGGAGAAGCCATTACCAATTCATAAGAATGGGTGGCCACTTATGTTTGCAAAATGGCAGTAGTCCTCGATAGAGTATGTGTGACCATATTTATTAAACCAATACCAATCGCATGCTCAAAACATTATCAGCTTGATCCAAATGGATATCACTATCTTGACAAAGCCATTAGCACATAGCATATGTTTTTTAATACAAGTTGAAATTTTTTATTGTATGGAACAATAATGGCTTATACAAAAAAAGAATAAATAGCTTCATTTATAAACCACAATAAATTACAAGAATATTTCACATCAAATCATTAGTTATTCATTGCCTACATTACTAATTAAACCAGACACTTAAAACATACAAATAAAATATAGTACTAAACCAATTAAATTAAATAACATAAAGAACCATCACAATGAACTATGGTAAATTATCAATCGTGGTTACTCAACACATTAACCCACATAGTAATATTAGTTTACTATAGTGGTTTTGTGTAAAGATTAATATAAACAAGGTGCTGCGCACGGAGGGTTGCCCTCCATGGCCGGAGGGTGAAGTGGCTTAAATGATAGTTCAAAGTCTTGACAATCAATTCAAATTGCTACATCAAGACAATAGAATACTTGATGCCATGACTTTATGAGAATTGGCTTCAAAGAAATCTTTGGTGCGTTGCAGAAAGAAATAATGAACCACCTATGATATAATAGTGGGTGTGGTAAGGAAAAGAAAATAAGGGCAGTACTTAATAATTGGGGTATGTTTTACATTAGTTTATCGATGTGTGGGGCAGCATTGGGGAAGTCCCCCGGGAGATGGTAGGTGTACAATCCAACATTAATAATTATCAGTATGGCATGGAAACCTAACGGAACACATCCCGCACAATTTTTGAGTGATTTCGAATTCTTGCCGCCTTGCAGAGCAGGGGACGGCATATGTGTGTTATTTCTTAAGCATCACAACCACAGGCTATGGCCGATCAATTAAATCCTGGTCGGTAGGATGAAAGAAAATAATGTCATGAAAGGAAGAGCACAGTTGAGAATACAAGATAGATTTTGTTTGCTCTTATATGCAACTCTTGTATGTCAAAGGTCAGAATCTTGTCTATCTCTATTGTGCCTTAAACAAGAATACAACCCTTTTTTCTTGTTTCTGCATATTATATGCTTTGTTATATCATAGAAGGAACTCAATATAAAACTTAATTTTAATTTATCAAATTCGAAATTTTTCGGTTGAAGGAAGCTTCCGAGAATTTGTAAATTTCGAATGCCCTCAAAAGTAGTAGGAATTTTTCCTATTAAGGTCAAAAACATTCCCCAACACTGGTGTGGGGGCAGAGGGGCAGAAGACAGAAGCTGGCAGGCCAGACATGCCAGTAATTCCACATCCACCCTTGTAAAAGTGGCTCGTAATAAAATAGAATTATAAATGCCCGTAAAAAGTAGTAATGGCATCTCCAGTTATCCCCCTAAGTTCCATCTGTTCATAACATTTTAATGCTTTCCAACAAAGCCCACAGTCGATATATCCCGTAATTAGTGTAAATTTGGAATACTGCGTTTGTTGAAAACTTCTTGTGCCTCTGCAAGAGAGCCACAATTCAGATATTGTTGTAGAGATGTCAGCCTCCAATCCCTCCTGTGCAAATTTTAAATGTATTTCTCGACCCATTTCAAGGGAAAAATCATTGCTACATGCCTTGAGTGAGCTAGAAAATGTTATAGCATTTGGGGATATCCCATTTAATTGCATATCTCTATAGCATTTCAGAGCTTCTAGTCCAAGCCCATTTTCAGAATAACCTGATATTAGCACATTCCATAAGACCACATCCCTGACAGGCATATTGTCAAAAACTTCCTATGCTTCTGGGAGTGAGCTACATTTGGCATACATATTAATCTCAAGCCCGTTATTAAGAATATGCATGTGCAAACGCTTTCCGTAATCTAAGCTTCTCTCTTTCCTGCATCTTTGCAAGAGGCAGGTAATATCTGCAACACACAAATGTTACGCAATAAAATCTAAGATATTAAGCTTTACATTTAGACTCCTCATGTGCAAACAAGTTTTCACTCTGTCTTTACATGTTCCAATTGCATCAATCTGTGTTTTGAATTTAAGAGTGCACTTGGAAGAGTAGCTTAACTCTGATAATTCTGGTTACACCGGCAGCCTATAGCTTGAGCCAATTGGTTCTGTCTGCAGACAGTCTCATTCAACGGTTTTTCAGAGAATGCTATTCCCTGAAATGACAACTTTTGTTTCTTTTGTATGGGCTTCCATATCTTACATAGGTTGAAGAACTAGCTGGCACACTTTTGAAAGAGCAAGGCCGTACAAATATCAAGCCATTCCATGAGCAGGCAAGTTATAACCCATTTATTTTGTTGAATCTTTTATATTGAATCATGGCACTAACTTTATATGATTCGTTCAGGGAATAGATTCAATTGGCCAAATTGGTACCAATATGTATGCACCTGATCTTGGAGCATATGCACGATCTATACTTCCAGTTGTTGCTGCACAACCCATGCCCATAAGTGGGACGTCTTTTAGTGAGTCTCATGGAGACGAGGAAGCATTGAAAATCCTTCAACAGCATGCAGCAATTGCAGGTGGCTGGACTCGAGATTTTGTTTGGAGAAGAGCTTTGCAAGAAGCTATGAGTAGTTTATGAATTTGATTAAATCATGGAGATAGCAACAGTGTATTCTCTTCCTTGTCTTGCATACTTATTGATAATATATGTAGTGATAATATATGTAGTGTTCAAGGAAGTTAAATTAGAAAGGATGTCTCAAAACCTTTATAGGGACTGAGATGAAGTTAATACTTGATTGTGTCAGGAACTCAAGGTGGGTAGACGCCCCCTGGTCTGTCCATCTTGGATGCCAAAGAAACTTCTTTTAAAAAAAATCAATTTTGCAATTCTATGCGTTTCTGGTTGGAGGAAAAAAATTATATTCTGCACCCTCGTTAAATATTGGTGGAGTCATGTTATGCAAATCCTAATGTGGATGCTAAGGTGCTAAGGAGAAATTTGACAAATCAGTATATTCTTCATTGGAACGGCATTCTTTATTTGATACGATTAATAAATCCTAGTCTGTAACTTATGTAATTTAGGATTTGCCTGATATGAGATTACATCCTAAGCCCTTTGAGCACCTACTCCATTGTACAAATTCTCAATTCACCTATAGCTCTAGTCAACAAGGTACAGTTGCAAAGATGTCCATATTCTTTTGGAATAAAAGATCAATTTGTATCAACAATCTAGAGAAAACAGATCACAAATGCAAGAAATAGGCATCTCAAACTTTAAACTTTTGTATCCATATCTTGAGTGACTATCTATCTTGATTAGCCATTTCTTCTGTTCTCAAATAATATTTGAAGCATAAGCGTTTACTGATGCCCTGTGCTTAATCCACCTTGCAGATTTGGAGCTTAATGCAAGCAAATTTACATGTTTAGCTCATTGTGTGAAAATACGGAGATTGCTGGATGCATGTTCAAATGGCATCTGGTTCTTCTTCTTCAATTAAAACCATCGTGTGTAAAGATCACAAAGAGCATCTACGTGGAGCATGTCCACACAGGCAGCCATCTTCTTTCTGTATGTACTTGGTAGATTATAAACTCCAAGACATTCCTTCTGGCTACTCCACGTTTTATAATCCATTAGTATAGGAGATTATTCACATCTTTTCTGAGTACCTCAAGTAATTTTCGGTCCACATTAAATAGGCTTAGATCCACCTTGTTGAGTACCTCATAACAAATTTTTGATCCATTTTAACTGCCTGACATAGCAACATTTTAAGGGCACGCCCACAGGTACAGGATTAATGATGCCATTTACTCCATAATATACAGTCACATGACACAGAGAACTTTCCATTTGGACCAAGATTATAATTAACCACTGTATGCGGTATAAGCCCACTAGGAAAGCCATACTCCTCAAGCTCTTCATATGCTGAAGGCTGCACAACTGGATTTTTGCGTGCTTCAATCAACAAAGGCATCAAAATGGCCAGAAGAAAACAGATTATCCTCATTATGAATAAAATTGTCTGTTATGACGAGCATAAATATTTTCCAGTAATTTTTAGGAATCGACTTATGCAGCAGCTTGGCGAATGAAAGAGGGTAAGTACCTGGCCTCAGCTTCGGGACGGAGGAGAACCTATTGGCGCATAGCTTGCTAACTTGCTGGTTTCATCTTCTTCTGATACATAGAAAATGCTCGGAAGAAGAAGAAGGGTCGAGCTGCGCCATAGCCACGCCTGCGAAGGACTGGGGCTGGATGACCGAGAGTTTACACGCAGCAGCCAGTTTGGAGCAGTCACCAGCATATGCTAGGCATATGCCGGCATATACCTGGATATGCCCACATGCCCACATAAACGAGGGTTTGCCCCCTAGGGGCAACCCAAAAACTAATAACAATTTTTTTTTGGGGCCTTGTGGATGTTCCATTGGAGTGGCCCTCCTGATTGCACAGCTGTTGCTCCTGTACCTGTTACCACATTATGTAAGTAGAATTGCAAATCAATTACATTTTCTACCTTGGCCACTGGGGTTGTGACGTGATGATAAGATAAGATAAGATAAGATAAGATAAGATAAGATAAGAATTTTTTTTTTGTGATGATGAGCATTTACAGAATGCATCATAATTGTCATCACTATCATCGATAATATGAAAACAAATGTAAGCTTCATTGCCATTTTAACGTGCTCCTTTGTATGAGACACTACCGTTTTCAAACCATATATAATGCAGTCTCCTATTTTCATTTTCTATTTTTGTCACACTGCAATTTTTCTGCGCCGCAATCTAATCTTATATTTGCCTGCCACGTGTATTTTTTTAATAGTCTTTCAACGCCTGGCTATTGGCGATGGCGGGCATGCTTGACCTCAGATTAGCCCTGCCGCTGCAAGGTATGTTGCTCAGATGTTCTGTTTGCCGGCGTAAGAAGAGAAAGCGAGCGATGGCAATATGCAGGAAAAAAGGGGGTTGTCAGTATGCTTTCAAGGCAAGTCACAAGAAAATTTCGATGAAGCGAAATGCGAAACTAAATTCGGCCAGAAGTGTCGGTATATTGCCGGACGCCGAACCCAGCTCCTGCGGGCACAATTTCACTAACGGGCATTTCGGTAACCTCTTCGAGTTTGCTCTTTTGTGCTTAGAAATTTAGGTTAGGAAGCCTTTAACGGTATTTGGGTATGGCAACGTGCTTGGTATTCTTGCAATGATTTGTCTGCAGGTCATGTTCCGGTAAGCTAGTTCTGGTCTATATTCATGCATTTTTTTCCCTAATTTAAGTATTAAGATGGACTTTTTGTAGGTATATGAGCAAGCAACTGGGTTGACATGGAAGACTGATAGGGATTGGAGTAGAAATCTTAAACCTGAAGAAGTTCTCACTGTAATAAAACGCTTTGTTTCCACCAATCCATTTGAAGAGGTCAATCCCAATGCAGCTCTGGCAAGTGAGGTATATGGCACAGATGATGGAATTATTAGTCAACTGAAGGAATTGCTGCCCTGGTAAGTAATGCATTCCTTGCTTTTAAGCTCATTATACTCTGAAAGGCAAACAACTTTAGAAATCCATACTACAGATCAAGATTCTTGCCCTTTGGCCTTTTGTGTTGAATGCACTGTGTTTAAAGGGATCTCCAATCTTATTCTTATATATCTTCCCTGGCCTACACATTAGCAATGGGCTGCCTTTCAGATGGATGCGGCTGGATGCTAGGGAAGTGCTTGCTGTCATGCCCTTTCATGTAGAAAAAGTAGATCCTGATTGTGAGGCAGATAGAAAGAAATCTTTTCAAGTGGTATGCTCGTCATCCAGTAGATATATTATACCTACTGAATTTATTGCACACACACCCGAGAACATAGCAACAACGACAAAAGTGATTTTTCTGCAGGTATCATGGATGCTTTATTACTAGCTGGCAATGTGACAATCTGGCAAGATTGTCTTACCTAGATGTTAACAGTCCTGTTCAAAACTAAAAGCATCTGAGATGCTAAGTAATCATATCCTATGCATTTTCGTTGTTTCAGTACGTGAAGCAGTGGTTCAGGACAATGACATGTCAAGAAGCAAGGACAATGACATGTCAAGAAGCATGGCAGATGATAAGTATCTGGAGGTATTGACTGCTTTACCTTGCCATTTGGGTTATCTTAAATCTCTATTGCTTCACCAGTCATACTTCGGAGCAAATGTGCTGCACCCTTGGACAACACTAACTATCATGAAATCTGGACCTTTATACCTGAGAATGTTTGAAGTTATATGCTGCGTAATGCATGCAAAATATACGTTCACCTGTTGGCTCAGTTCAAACTATTGAACAATTCTTACTGTATTTGATTTATGCAGATACGGTGGAGTGCTTTCATATCTTGACATGTTTATTTTTTGTGTTGCCCTTGACCTCTTGTTGTGCGAGTAATAAGCACATTATCAAATATTAAGTCTTGTGTATGTGGTGTACAATGCCTATTATTTAAGAAACAAGATGCAATCCAAACCATGTTCTGTTCTGCAAGTTAAGGAACCAGAGAAAGAGCTGCCTCTAAAATGCATGTAAGTTTAATTCTTTTAATCCATGTAGCCTTCAACAGTTTGTCATGTTGATATTGCATATTGCACCAGAACATTGTTAATTTGTGGTCACATTAGTGATTAATGATAAAACTGCCACCTAATCTTTTTGCATGTTCTATTGTTGGCGTGTGTTTCTTTCCCAATTGTGTGACTATTTTTATAACATAAGAGGCTAAAGTATAATTTTGCCGGTCCTGTTCTTCACATTGAAATTGAGTTATTATATCTAGAAGCCTTTTTGCTCGCAGCCAAGTGCCTCACATCATGCCTACAAACTTGGAGCCCTGTGTTCCAATGGTAAGGAAGCACCCATAGGTTGTAAAACCATTATCTTCTTCAATTGAGTCGTTTGCTGCAGAGATTTCACCTGGCATATTGTGCAACAGTTTAGCAATGTTATACAAGGGCTAGACCCGATTTGAAGATTAGAGTTCTCCAACTTAAACATATTTAGTTCGATTTTGCAAGCCCATAACTGAGATCCTTTTTTACTTGATACAAAAATTTACCTTGCTGCGAGTTGGGCAAGAGAAATGTTCGCGGCGGCCTTGGCCGCCACGATAAATTTCTTGTATAGCTTATTTGGTCTCTACAACAAGTCCAATAATGTGGTTGATTTTGTAATAAATAAGGTAAGGTGCACCTTCCTTGATAATAAAAGAACATTATAATTTCTCGTCTTAAGGTTTATGGACTTTGTATCCATGAAACATAGAAAAAATAGGTATTGTCATAACGCTTATATTGACTAGAAGTGAGTGTATATTCCATCGTGAGAAGTTATAGATATGTGTCAAATTGTTGTCAAGATATACCCCATCTTAAAAAAGAAATGTTAAATGTTTACCAAGCCATATTTAGGGGGGTATATTTCTTTTCTAATTTGTCAGATGTTTATTGTTCTAAAACAAATGACACAGTGAAGCAAAACCTAGCCTTATCATTCATGTCGACAACAACAAAATGATATTTTTCAAGACATTGTTCTATAATGACAGTAAAACAAATCAAGAAAAACTACTTATAAACTGTGGGAGTACAATGGTTGGAGTTTCCTCACTCAGATTAAAAAGCCTGCACTTCCAGATTTTTGAGGAAAATCATGGTCAGGAAACACCAACTGCAACAAATTGTCTTAGATTATCTGATGCAAATCTTGGAAAATATCATGGCCTGGGCCAACTGAAGTATTTCACACTCATGCAAACTAAGTAGAAGAAGAAGACAATTCAAAGGGGTAGTAGAATTGTCAAAGGGGTGGTCACACTTCCTAAAGTGAAACGTTAACTGTGGCCACGCTCCCTCAAGTATCAAAACCTTAGAGCGTTAACTGGGCGTAATGGACAGAGCGCAAGGTTGACTGTAACATGCCCCTTTAGTTGCAACTTAGCGCCCAGTCCGTCACGCTGGTCTCCCCGCACAGAATATTGACTGATTGGAGGAGATGTTGAATGCAGTAAGTAGTGCAGAGGCCATGGAGGCAATTATGTCCAACATTTCTGAAAAATTCTCCCATTAAATTATCAAACATACAGGCGTGACAGATAGCGCGTGAGGTTGACTGTAACATGGGGGTTTAGGTGCAACTTAGCGGTCAGTCCGTCATGCTGACGTGGCGCCCCCAATTCCCTATCCTTATATGCCCTGAAACTTCTCAAGCTCACTATCTAGCTCAAGTTTTCAGGGTTAGCTTGGTAGGCCTTCTCCAAATCAAGTGTCATGCCATGCTCATCATCAAATTCCTCCTCCTGACATTTCCCTTATCCCCTGCTGAGATTATCTGAGTGTTCCCAGATGGTGACACTCGCTCCTGATGAAAGATACCGAAAATTTTGATGCATTTCGCTTTTCTAGTTGTTAGATATCGCCAGTAGTAATCCTAGGAAGTTCTCCGGTAGCTAGGTTTGTTTGACCGCGAAACAAGTTTGATGCAAGAGAAGAGCCCAGGGTCGGGGACAGTGACATTGATCGCTAATCCCATTCCCAATTGTGAGGCCCTGAGTTGTAAATTTTTTTTGAATGTGAAGTAATTAGTATAGATGTAATATTAAGCCTTCGATGCCAGAGCCAGATTGGTCTTTGTGTTTATTATGAACAGAAGATGTCAGACTTGACTCGCCAGACTTACAGTGTAAGTAGTAGAGAAAGTGCTATTTTGATGTAAGTTACCAAAGTCTGACATGCCAGAAGGATTACCAAGGAGCTTTGAGAATTGCTCAAATCTAAGAAAATACCAAAAAAATTTGGTGAAGGGCAGAAGTCAACTAAGTATGTTGACCATAGCGTGCGCACTGGTCGATGAGGAGACCAGAAGGGGGCGATTTTGATTGCTATATCGACCACCCCGCACGCCCTCCAAAAGCCGTCCTTGCATACCTTGTTCTCCAAGAGAGGCAGTTTATTGAAGTTGGAAATGCCGAGACAGAGCCAGTGCATGCGAAATTTTGTGATTTTACTAAAAGGGTTGGAAGATCTGAGTGTATCTGACCAGGCATACACGTTCATCGATGAAGGAGATAGAAATGCCTCATTTTGATTGCTATATCGACCAACCCGCACGATATACGGACGGACACGAATCCCGAGGTGTGGGCATTCATCGAATAACAAGCTGAAATTCCCTGATTATGAGTGCCATATCGAGCAATCCGCATCCGCATGCTGTACAGATATCTGCTACGCCTGCTCAAAGACGGTCTTAGACGCCTCTACGAGATGAGCCAATGTCAGATTGAGATGCTAAGATGTGGTTGAAAGAGTAGCAGATGTTCATTTTTGAGCTGAAATTTGGAACACAGATTCCTCATGATGAGACCTACCTACTGGTAAAAATTCAGGTCAATTGGAGTTTCCTATCTCAAAAAAAGGGCAAAAATTTCCTACAGTGTATAGAGAACAATACTGTGTCTGAAACTTTGCAATTTGACTCAAAATATTATCTTCACCTTATGGCCAAGTTTTAGTATCATGGGATGAGTCTAACTCCCTCGAACAGTCACCCAAAGTTCGTTAGACAGCCCTAGGACTAACTTCTGCTAGGCACTGCCAGCACAGTTCTAGCCTGCTACCTCTCAAAATGGCCTCGTAAACTAGCCTCACATGTCTTGTATACATATGAAAATTCTCAATAAGCTCTACACTTTCAAGATGCACATCAGAAATTAAAACCATGAAAGTATCTAGGTGATCTACATACTACTTACGCCATGTCTCTCTAACTGAAGCTATAAAACTTAATATAGAGAAAACACAGAAGCTTACTCAATTATGCTTAACAATTTGAAGTTGTTCTAGTCAGACCGAAAGCAAGAAGGGGAGAACTCCCTTCAGAATTATGACAAATTAACTTGCAAAGCAGAAGAGTGCGATTGATCCTTCCATAGCGGCCATTTTGCTCAGGCATATAGGTTGTAGAGGTTTTATCAGTGATTCTAAGAGTGTTCAATATTGGGCAAACTCACTAGAGAAATACTCACCAGCATTATCTATTCTTAGTGACAAGCTTAGTGCCAAGAAGCCTTTCTATTGCAGCAATATAAGAACAAAAATGAGCAAAAGCTTCTAAATTTTGCCATAGTGGGTATACATTGACATGTCTAGAGCAGTCATCAAGGAATGTAAGAAAGTATTCAAAGCCAGCGAATGAAGGTGGGCGTATTGGTCTGCAGATATCACTATGAAGGAGTTGAAGTCTGGTGGAGACATGGGATTCAGATGGAGGGAAAGAAGTACGAGTGTGTTTACCTCTAGAACATAAAGAACATGGAAGCACATTGTTCTGATCAAAGTGGATTCTCCCTTGACTGTGCAAATGATGCATCTTGGTGTAGCCAGTATACCCCAGACGATTATGCCAACTGTGGTATTCTTTGCAAAAATCAGCATGGGCAGAAGTATAGTTGACGAACTCAATGGGAGCAATAGAGACTTGATAAAGATTTCAAGAACGGGCACCGTGGATCCTGATTTTGTTGTCTGCAGAAAATACTTTGGATTTATTGGATGAGAAAGATATTTTGAAGCGGAATATGCAATTTGGCTAACTGAAATAAGATTTACATGTAGGCCAGGAACATATAGCACATTGGAGATGTGTTTGGTGGTGAATTCAGAAGTAATTGCAACAATGCCAATACCGAGGCCTTGACGAGGTGTGTTGTTTTCCATCCATATTTATCTGGGTGGTTGCAACAAGATGTAAGCCACAAAATGATTCTTGAAAGGGCTCATGTGTGTGGTTGCAGCGAAATAAAAAAACCACATGGTAGGGTCGTTTGGAATTTGAATGGCAGAGGGAATTCTAGTTGTGAACAGAAAGTCAAGAACAGTATTGCTATGTTCAGGTTGTGCAGATGTAGAGTTTGATGATACAGAAGAAGTATCAAAGGTGTTATGGTGTGGCATTAGTGCAAGGCAGAACTTTGCAAGATGACCAGCAGCTCCACACATGTGAAACATCCCCCGTCACGCTGATCCCTGTCATTTCGATCTATCCAGTGCCTACCATCTGAGGTGAAAAGTAGTGAATCAAGATTGGAAGATTCCCCGAGTCTTGATTGCCGATTTGCCTTAGCTCTTCATTCTTGATTCTGGTTACTATCTCTTCAAAGTAAAAATTGTTAGCATTGTTTGCTAAGGTAACAAAAAAATTCTCAAATTTTAAAGTCAAGGATCCAAGTAAACTATGAACCTGCTCGTCTTGATCTACTAGAGCCCCAATTGCAGCCAGAGCATCGATGATAGTGCATACCTTTGAAATGTGTTGATCTATGGTATCTTTGGGTATCTCTAGATTGTTCAGTTTCTTTTTGAGAATGATCATGTTGAGTGCATCCTTAGGTGCATGTTTAGCCTCTAAAACTTCCCACATTTCCTTTGCAATGCTCAAATGTTTAACAATTCCAGCGAGTCCATTTCCCAGGTTCATGCATATCATTAGCTTAGCTCTGTCATCCTTTTCAGCAAAATTCCCTTCAGTTTGTGTTGAAGTGGAACTTCATCCATTTGTTCCATCAATAGCTAATGCTCCACTACCTCTTGTTGCTGAATTTTCAACCTGATTGAAGCACATAATAGCCCAAAATTTCTTATTTCCCAGCAAGAATTCCATGCTCCACTTCCATGTGGAGAAATCCTTTTCTTCAAAACGCTCCACAAATCGGCACTTTGAGGTCGTTAAGTTCTCTATTTCATCATTTCTAGCCATGGTAAATGTAGATTTTTTCTGCTATTTTGCATGCTCGAAGCCGTGGAGTGGGCCCACAACATTTTGCATGAACAATTTGTTGGTAGCAAAATACAAACGTGAATAACAAGCATAAATGTGAACATCAAACAAGCTTGAAAGCACAACAAATGAGAGACACCAAATGGTATTGCTTGTGAACAGAAATCCATAGTACAACATCGTCCTTTTGGAGTCAAGAACCAGATTCTTAAGGCGCAGACAAGAAGAACAACGCTAACTCTATGCAAGAAGATCATCAGGAACAGAAGTAGCCTGCCTAAATGATGCAGATCCAATCTGCAACAGAAAAATCCTAAATCTATGCCATGTCATCGATCCTTATGGACAGACAAATATTGATTCATTTTCAACATTCTAAGCGTCTATACGATCCTATAAATCTCCATGCAAATGGCATAAAAATATGCTTTTAAAACTTAGGGACTTTGAGACTGAGATGTAAAATATGCATGAAAAGCTCTTTGTACGTTAGATTGATCCAACAAGGAATTGCATAATCCTTACTGATATAGAACATCATAACGAGCGATGGAGGTAGTCGAAGGTGCCTGGATAGAATTCTTGTCTACATTGACATCACCTAAAACCCATACCTAATGGAACAAAACATGATTTACTAGCTTGAAATCTGCTTAACATCTGATGCTGGGACGACAAAGGATCTTCTTCCCTCTGTACTTGCTTAAACAGGCCTAGATCTACCAGAAAATCAAGCTAACCACTCTGATTTTTTTTACCATTTACAAAGGTCAATCAGAGTTTCTACCAACACAATAGGTAAAATTCAGACGATCCCCACCACATGCCAGTGATAGTCTAACCTGATAATTGTCACATTTTTTCTAGAAAACAACATCTGGACCGCAAGAAAAGCATCAAGCCAGTAATATACTTTAGGCTCTACCACCCAGAGTTTTGGCGTAATGACCAATTCAAGAATTGCAAAATATACATAAAAATAAAAGAGAGATGTCCATGTCAGTTAAGTAGTTAGGAGGAGGAGGAGGAGGAGGAGGAGGAGGAGGAGGTCATCATCATCATCATTATTATTAAATGTCCATTGATACTATGGAATACATATATGCTATAAAAGTAGTTTATCTTCTATACTACAATGTCTATATGAAATTGTAGCTGTCTTATTCTAGAAAGTATACAATTAGAGTAGTTTCATATGCACTTTATAAAGGACAATAAAGTTGGGTCCATCAACAGAGAAGTTGGTGACGTCTACAAAGCCAGTAGCGTACTTATATGCACCAGTACCACCGGCTACAGCAACAATGCGTTTCGCATTAGTAACGCGGTCAATGCCATGAATATTGAATGTACCATCTTGAAGAACGATTGTGAAATCAACAAAAATTGACAAGGCATCGAGTGATGCTATAGCACCAATGCCTTGAGCCCTTCCAACCGCAGAGGAGGTATTTGACGGTCCAGAAGTGAGTAGATCATCAATCGTAAAAACCTGCCCAAACTGGAAGGATGTTCCATTGAAGAGTGGCCCTCCTGATTGCACAGCTGTTGCTCCTGTACCTGTTAGCACATTATGTAAGTAGAATTGCAAATCAATTACATTTTCTACCTTGGCCACTGGGGTTGTGACGTGATGAGCATTTATAGAATGCATCATAATTGTCATCACTGTCATCGATAATATGAAAACAAATGTAAGCTTCATTGCCATTTTAACGTGCTCATTTGTGTATGAGACACTACCGTTTTTATAGCTTATTTGGTCTCTACAACAAGTCCAATAATGTAGTTGATTTTGTAATAGATAAAGGTAAGGTGCACCTTCCTTGATAATAAAAGAGCATTATAATTTCTAGTCTTAAAGTTTGTGGACTTTGTATCGATGAAACGTAGAAAAAATAGGTATTGTGATAGCGCTTATATTGACTAGAAGTAAGTGTATATTCCATCGTGAGATGTTATAGATATGTGTCAAATTGTTGTCAAGATATACCTCATCTTAAAAAAGAAATGTTAAATGTTTACCAAGCCATATTTAGGGGGGTATATTTCTTTTCTAATATATCAGATGTTTATTGTTTTAAAACAAATGACACAGTGAAGCAAAACCTAGCCTTATCATCCATGTCGACAACAACAAAAAGATATTTTTCAAGACATTGTCCTATAATGACAGTAAAACAAATCAAGAAAAACTACTTATAAACTGTGGGAGTACAATGGTTGGAGTTTCCTCACTCAGATTAAAAGGCCTGCACTTCGAGGTTTTTGAGGAAAATCATGGTCAGGAAACTCCAACTGCAACCAATTGCCTCAGATTATCTGATGCAAATCTTGGAAAATATCATGGCCTGACCTGGCCTGGGCCAACTGAAGTATTTCACAACTCATGCAAACTAAGTAGAAGAAGATGACCATTTCAAAGGGGTAGTAGAATTGTCAAAGGGGTGGTCACACTTCCTAAAGTGAAACGTTAACTGTGGCCACACTCCCTCAAGTATCAAAACCTTAGAGCGTTAACTGGGCGTAATGGACAGGGCGCAAGGTTGACTGTAACATGCCTCTTTAGTTGCAACTTAGCGGCCAGTCCATCACACTGGTCTCCCCGCACAGAATATTGACTCATTGGAGGAGGTGTTGAATGCAGTAAGTAGTGCAGACGCCGTGGAGGCAATTATGTCCAACATTTCTGAAAAATTCTCCCATTAAATTATCAAACATACAGGCGTGACAGACAGGGCGTGAGGTTGACTGTAACATGGGGGTTTAGGTGCAACTTAGCGGTCTGTCAGTCCGTCATGCTGACGTGGCGTCCCCAATTCCCTATCCTTATATGCCCTGAAACTTCTCAAGCTCACTATCTAGCTCAAGTTTTCAGGGTTAACTTGGCAGGCCTTCTCCAAATCAAGTGTCATGCCATGCTCATCATCAAATTCCTCCTCCTGACATTTCCCTTATCCCTTGCTGAGATTATTTGAGTGTTCCCAGACAGTGACACTCACTTCAGATGAAAGATACCGAAAATTTTGATGCATTTCGCTTTTCTAGTTGTTAGATATCGCCGGTAGTAATCCTAGGAAGTTCTCCGGTAACTAGGTTTGTTTGACCGCGAAACAAGTTTGATGCAAGAGAAGAGCCCATGGTCGGGGACAGTGATATTGATCGCCAATGCCATTCCCAATTGTGAGGCCCTGAGTTGTAAAAGTTTTTTGAATGTGAAGTAATTAGTATAGGTGTAATTGCGTCTGGGCGTTTGGTCTAGTGGTAACACACTAGTTCCTTAGCAATGTGGTCTCGAGTTCGAGACTGCCCAGAATCGCACTCGGTACTGTTGGGGGTCAAATCCTAACAGACGCAATGTAAGGTGGTTGGGGGCAGGGCCCAACCGAGTAATGTAGTGTGGTGTGTGGTCACATGTCCAGTTGGATGCTGCCTAGTGGCGTGACGTTAAAATACTATCTATCTATCTATCTATCTTCGATGCCAGAGCCAGATTGGTCTTTGTGTTTACTATGAACACAAGATATCAGACTTGACTCGCCAGACATGACTTGACTTGTAAGTAGTAGAGAAAGTGCTATTTTGATGTTAGTTATCACAATCTGACATGCCAGAGGAATTACCAAGGAGCCTTGAGAATTGCTCAAATCTAAGAAAATACCAAAAAAAATTGGTGAAGGGCAGAAGTCAACTGAGTATGTTGACTATAGCGTCCGCACTGGTCGATGAGGAGACCAGAAGGGGGCTATTTTGATTGCTATATCGACCACCCCGCACGCCCTCCAAAAGCTGTCCTTGCATACCTTGTTCTCCAAGAGATACAGTTTATTGAAGTTGGAAATGCCGAGACAGAGCCAGTGCATGCGAAATTTTGTGATTTCACTAAAAGGGTTGGAAGATCTGAGTATATCTAACCAGACATACGCGTTCATCGATGAAGGAGATAGAAATGCCTCATTTTGATTGCTATATCGACCAACCCGCACGATATACGGACGGACACGAATCCCGAGGTGTGGGCATTCATCGAATAACAAGCTGAAATCCCCTGATTATGAGTGCCATATCGAGCAATCTGCATGCCGTACAAATATCTGCGACGCCTGCTCAAAGACAGTCTTAGACGCCTCTACGAGATGAGCTAATGTCAGATTGAGACGCTAAGATGTGGTTGAAAGAGTAGCAGATGTTCATTTTTGAGCTGAAATTTGGAACACAGATTCCTCATGATGAGACCTACCTACTGGTAAAAATTCAGGTCAATTGGAGTTTCCTATCTCAAAAAAAGGGCAAAAGTTTCCTACAGTGTATAGAGAACAATACAATACTGGATCTGAAACTTTGCAATTTGACTCAAAATATTATCTTCACCTTATGGCCAAGTTTTAGTATCATGGGATGAGTCTAACTCCCTCAAACAGTCACCCAAAGTTCGTTAGACAGCCCTAGGACTAACTTCTGCTGGGCACTGCCAGCACAATTCTAGCCTGTTACCTCTCCAAATGGCCTCGTAAACTAGCCTCACATGTCTTGTATACATATAAAAATTCTCAATAAGCACATTACTGAGAATTGAGTACACTCAAGGTAGCCTTAAGCCCTAAAGTGGGAAAGACAAGAAATCTGTATAGGCCTAGTGGACCCCGAAGGAGCTTGAGCTATATTGAGAGTCAAAAAGAGAAGTTTCAAGAGGAGGATGGAAGTAGATATGATAAATGAGAGAAGTCCTTGGAAAGAAGAGAGAGATACAGAAGAAGCAAAGAAAGACAGGCTTCCCTATTGAAAGAAAGATCATTCATAACGCCAAAGAGATCTTCCAACATATATTGGGTTCAGAGAAGGGAAGAGAAGAAATAACCCACCCCCACCCCAAAACAACCTTTGATCAATTGCCATGCGAGCCACTCAACAAAACAAGCAGGCCCAAGAGCAATTCCTACTTGGAAGCTCTTATGAATATGCATATGATGAAGATTTCATCTTATATCGCGAGCTCTACACTTTCTAGATGCACATCAGAAATTAAAACCATGAAAGTATCTAACTGATCTACATACTACTTACGCCATTTCTCTGTAACTGAAGCTATAAAACTCAATATAGAGAAAACACAGAAGCTTACTCAATTATGCTTAACAATTTGAAGTTGTTCTAGTCAGATCGCAAGCAAGAAGGGGAGAACTCCCTTCAGAATTATGACAAATTAAGTTGCAAAGCAGAAGAGTGCGATTGATCCTTCCAGAGCGGCCACTTTGCTCAAGCATATAGGTTGTAGAGGTTTTATCAGTGATTCTAAGAGTATTCAATATTGGGCAAACTCACTAGAGAAATACTCACCAGCATTATCTATTCTTAGTGTGACAATCTTAGTGCCAAGAAGCCTTTCTGTTGCAGCAATATAAGAATAAAAATGATCAAAAGCTTCTAAATTTTGCCATAGTGGGTATACATTGACATGTCTAGAGCAGTCATCAAGGAATGTAAGAAAATATTCAAAGCTTGCGAATGAAGGTGGGCGTATTGGTCTGCAGATATCACCATAAACGAGTTGAAGTCTGGTGGAGACATGGGATTCGGATGGAGCGAAAGAAGTAGGAGCGTGTTTACCTCTAGAACATAAAGAACGTGGAAGCACATTGTTCTGATCAAAGTGGATTCTCTCTTGACGTGCAAATGATGCATCTTGGTGTAGCCAGTATACCCCAGACGATTATGCCAAGTGTGGTATTCTTTGCAAAAATCAGCATGGGCAGATGTATAGTTGACGAACTCAATGGGAGCAATAGAGACTTGATAAAGATTTCCAGAACGGGCACTAGATCCTGATTTTGTTGTCTGCAGAAAATACTTCGGATGTATTGGAGGAGAAAGATATTCTGAAGCCGGAATATGCAATTTGGCTAACTGAAATAAGATTTACATGTAGGCCAGAAACATGTAGCACATTGAAGATGTGTTTGGTGGTGGATTCAGAAGTAATTGCAACAATGCCAATACCGAGGCCTTGACGAGGTGTGTTGTTTTCCATTCATATTTCTCTGGGTGGTTACAATAAGGTGTAAGCCACGAAATGATTCTTGAAAGCGCTCATGTGTGTGGTTGCAGCGAAATACAAAAACCACATGGTAGGGTCCTTTGGAATTTGAATGGCAGAGGGAATTCTACTTGTGAACAGAAAGTCAAGAACAGTATTGCTATGTTCAAGTTGTGCAGATGTAGAGTTTGATGATACGGAAGAAGTATCAGAGGTGTTATGGCATGGCATTAGTGCAAGGCAGAACATTGCAAGATGACCAGCAGCTCCACATCTATAGCATGTGAAACATCCCCCATCACGCTGATCCCTGTCATTTCGATCTGTCCAGTGCCTACCATCTGAGTGAAAAGTAGAGAATCAAGATTGGAAGATTCCCCGAGTCTTGATTGCCGATTTGCGTTAGCTCTTCATTCTTGATTCTGGTTACCATCTCTTCAAAGTAAAAATTGTTAGCATTGTTTGCTAAGGTAACAAAATAATTCTCAAATTTTAAAGTCAAGGATCCAAGTAAGCTATGAACTGGCTCGTCTTGATCTAGTAGAGCCCCAATTGCAGCCAGAGCATCGATGATAGTGCATACCTTTGAAATGTGTTGATCTATGATATCTTTGGGTGAATTGTTCAGTTTCTTTTTGAGAATGATCATGTTGAGTGTATCCTTAGGTGCATGTTTAGCCTCTAAAACTTCCCACATTTCCTTTGCAATGCTCAAATGTTTAACAATTCTAGCGAGTCCATTTCCCAGGTTCATGCATATCATTAGCTTAGCTCTGTCATCCTTTTCAGCAAAATTCCCTTCAGTTTGTGTTGAAGTGGAACTTCATCCATTTGTTCCATCAATAGCTAATGCTCCACTACCTCTTGTTGCTGAATTTCTGAATTTTCAACCTGATTGGGGCACATAATAGCCCAAAATTTCCTATTTTCCAGCAAGAATTCCATGCTCCACTTCCATGTGGAGAAATTCTTTTCTTCAAAACGCTCCATAAATAGGCACTTTGAGGCCATTAAGATCTCTATTTCATCATTTCTAGCCATGGTAAATGTAGATTTTTTCTGCTATTTTGCATGCTCGAAGCCGTGGAGTGGGCCCACAACATTTTGCATGAACAATTTGTTGGTAGCAAAATACAAACTTGAATAACAAGCATAAATGTGAACATCAAACAAGCTTGAAAGCACAACAAATGAGAGACACCAAATGGTATTGCTTGTGAACAGAAATCCATAGTACAACATCGTCCTTTTGAAGTCAAGAACCAGATTCTTACGGCGCAGACAAGAAGAACAACGCTAACTCTATGCAAGAAGATCATCAGGGACAGAAGTAGCCCGCCTAAATGATGCAGACCCAATCTGCAACAGAAAAAACCCTAAATCTATGCCATGTCATCAATCCTTATGGACAGACAAATATTGACTCATTTTCAATATTCTAAGCGTCTATACGATCCTATAAATCTCCATGCAAATGGCATAAAAATATGCTTTTAAAACTTAGGGACTTTGAGACTGAGATGTAAAATATGCATGAAAAGCTCTTTGTACGTTAGATTGATCCAACAAGGAATTGCATAATCCTTACTGATATAGAACATCTAACGCGTGTTATAAAATGTTCATACCTCCCCAAAAAAGCATTCCATAATCTTCTTAGTCAATTTTTTCTTTTAACCTCCAGTGTTTGTCTTCTTCACAAAGCTCAAGCAAGTTTCAGGAGACGGCTCAATCTTTATAGCTTATTACCTTCAACTTCTTCTTCCTCATAACGAGCGATGGAGGTAGTCGAAGGTGCCTGGATAGAATTCTTGTCTACATTGACATCACCTAAAACCCATACCAAATAAAACAAAACATGATTTACTAGCTTGAAATCTGCTTAACATCTGATGCTGGGACGACAAAGGATCTTCTTCCCTCTGTACTTGCTTAAACTGGCCTAGATCTACCATAAAATCAAGCTAACCACTCTGATTTTTTTTACCATTCACGAAGGTCAATTAGAGTTTCTACCAACACAATAGGTAAAATTCAGACGATCCCCACCGCATGCCAGTGACAGTCTAACCTGATAATTGTCACATTTTTTCTAGAAAACAACATCTGGGCCGCAAGAAAAGCATCAAGCCAGTAATATACTTTAGGCTCTACCACCCAGAGTTTTGGCATAATGACCAATTCAAAAATTGCAAAATTTACATAAAAATAAACGAGAGATGTCCATGTCAGTAAAGTAGTTAGGCGGCGGTGGCAGCGGAGGAGGAGGAGGAGGAGGAGGAGGAGGAGGAGGAGGAGGAGATGATCATCATCATCATCGTCATCATTAATATTAAACGTCCATTGGGTCTATGGAATACATATATGCTCTAAAAGTAGTTTATCTTCTATACTACAATGTCTATATGAAATTGTAGCTGTCTTATTCTAGCAAGTATACAATTAGAGTAGTTTCATATGCACTTTGTAAAGGACAATAAAGTTGGGTCCATCAACAGAGAAGTTGGTGACGTCTACAAAGCCAGTCGCGTCGTGAAGCAAAACCTAGCCTTATCATTCATGTCGACAACAACAAAATGATATTTTTCAAGACATTGTCCTATAATGACAGTAAAACAAATCAAGAAAAACTACTTATAAACTGTGGGAGTACAATGGTTGGAGTTTCCTCACTCAGATTAAAAGGCCTGCACTTCCAGGTTTTTGAGGAAAATCATGGTCAGGAAACACCAACTGCAACAAATTGCCTGATGCAAATCTTAGAAAATATCATGGCCTGACCTGGCCTGGTCCAACTGAAGTATTTCACAACTCATGCAAACTAAGTAGAAGAAGAAGACCATTTCAAAGGGGTAGTAGAATTGTCAAAGGGGTGGTCACACTTCCTAAAGTGAAACGTTAACTGTGGCCACGCTCCCTCAAGTATCAAAACCTTAGGGAGTTAACTGGGCGTAATGGACAGGGCACAAGGTTGACTGTAACATGCCCCTTTAGTTGCAACTTAGCGGCCAGTCCGTCACGCTGGTCTCCCCGCACAGAATATTGACTCATTGGAGGAGATGTTGAATGCAGTAAGTAGTGCAGAGGCCGTAGAGGCAATTATGTCCAGCATTTTTGAAAAATTCTCCCATTAAATTATCAAACATACAGGCGTGACAGACAGGGCGTGAGGTTGACTGTAACATGGGGGTTTAGGTGCAACTTAGTGGTCAGTCCGTCATGCTGACATGGCGCCCCCAATTCCCTATCCTTATATGCCCTGGAACTTCTCAAGCTCACTATCTAGCTCAAGTTTTCAGGGTTAACTTGGCAGGCCTTCTCCAAATCAAGTGTCATGCCATGCTCATCATCAAATTCCTCCTCCTGACATTTCCCTTATCCCCTGCTGAGATTATTTGAGTATTCCCAGACGGTGACACTCACTCCTGATGAAAGATACCGAAAATTTTGATGCATTTTGCTTTTCTAGTTCTTAGATATCGCTAGTAGTAATCCTAGGAAGTTCTCCGGTAGCTAGGTTTGTTTGACCGCGAAACAAGTTTGATGCAAGAGAAGAGCCCAGGGTCGGAGACAGTGACATTGATCGCCAATGCCATTCCCAATTGTGTAACGATCCTAGGCCCTAAGACTTCAGCATTGATAGTGCACATAAAGCATATATCTAATAGATTGGGATATATGTTGGGATGTATGCATGGCATATATCCAATATCCACATAAGCAAATCCACATAAGCAAAACTATAAAAAGGAAAATTTTAGAAGAGAGCTTTTGTGGTACGTGAGAAGTTTGGCAGGAGAGGAGCTCCAGAAGGAATTTGAGTTGCAGAGGAGCCGGAGGAGGCTATCTGGAGACAAGAGTTGGAATAGACGGCATCAAATCGTTCTTTCAGGTGGGGTTTCATACTTGTCTTCCGGGTTGGAACTCCGTATATATCATCCGGGATGTGGTTAATCCGGACAAAACAGAGTGGTTAATCTGGACATCCGGTATCAGCCAGGGTGGTTAATCCGGACATCCGATATCAGCCAGGGTGGTTAATCCGACATCCGATATCAGCCAAATGGTTAATCCGGACAAAAAGTGGTTAATCCGGACAAAAAACCAAGCGTAGAACTGTGCGGCGGGGCAGAAATTTTGATCAGATCACTCTTGCTGCTCCGTGAGCGGTTTGATCCGCTTTAAAAAGCATGCCAATCGCTTTGTATGCCTCTTTTATGTTAGATTGATGAAGAGAGGAAGAGATTTAAGGCGAAATAGAGCAGAATCGATCAAAAAAAGGGCAAAAACAGTTGGTTTTTGGGCTTCAAACTGCGCAGTTCTTAATGGCTGATAACGGTGTCCGGATTAACCACAATGGCTGATAACAGGTGTCCGGGTTAACCACATCCCGGATGATATATACCGTCTTCTGGGTTTCATATTGATTTTCAGGGTTATTTATGCCGCAGCTATGATTAGATTTCATGTCCTCATCATACGAAGTCTTATTGGGTTTAATTGAGGCAAACTTGTGTAAAAAGGATTAACCTGTGAAGGCGATTTGGATGTAATTGGATGTAAGAGCTTACAGCAGAAGCTGGGCATGTATGGTTTATTACGAGGAAGGGATAGAAATAGTTGTAGGCCGATAGGAATCATTCTGAACAGCAAGGGAAGTGGTGGATTTACGGATTGAATTGCCAGTTTGGTGAATCAGGGATTGGAATTTTCTGCATCGATTGAGGAGCTTTCCAAGTGCTGAGATTGAATGAGAAGAGGCCCAGATTCAGTAGGAAACAGGTCGAAATTGATGTTAAAGGGGATTTTGGGCTTGAATTAATGATCTCATGGAACGAACTAGAGCTAGCAGGATGAAACAGGGATCAAGTGGAACAGGCCGAAACTGCTCCAAAAGAGCCGATTTGGGGATTTAAAGTGCCGATTTGCCGTGGAGAGGCTTTATCTGAGGATTCGATGCTTTCTATCAAGCGTCAAGTTGCCGGAATTGGATAAAACTTGGACTGGATTCATGCAGGAATAAGTCGAAATTGCCCATCAAGCATCGAACTACAGTTCTACAATGCCAATTTTACTGGAAAAAGCAACGAAACTGAAAAATCGATGGGTCTTGGATTGCCCGTTGCTTGTTTTTCTTAGTCTGATACTTTTGGGTCTGTTATTTAGTTGTTGTCATATTTGTTCTTGATAGTCTGATACTTTTGGGTCTGTTATTTAGTTCATGCTAAATAAGGGTTCAAAGATAAAAGAAGATACAAGGAGAAATATGAAGTAGCCAGACTTGAGTTGTGCTTGGGTTGAGCACAGATCATCAGCGGGACTGTAAGAGATTATAAGGTAAGAAGAGATGTATAAAACTTGCATTGTTTGAAGAATAACATGTTGAGAACATGCTAGGAACGAATAAATGTTTTAATTTATAACGAGATAACTAAGAGAATTATATGGGCTGGCTCTGAAGATGGGGCCTAGGGGCCTAGGCCTGGAATTATTTGGCATGTGGTATAAGCAAGTTATGATCATGAGGTCCTGTAGATTTCTAAATGAGAAGTGCGAGATTTGAAGTTTCCACATTGGGTGCATTACTAAGTCGCTTAGCTATGGAAGTGGCTTTTAATATAAAAATATGAAAATCATATCTAAGAGAGCTTAAATAAATAATGTGCATCGACCTTACAGGGGTGGTTCGAGCACGCTACATCAACATTTGAGTTGTCATTAGGGTTTTCATCATCGATCTAGCTACTTCGGCATGGTTAGGTTGTATGGGCAACCTCGACAAGGGCTAAGAGTATGATCTAGGCACATTTATAGTAAATTCTCTAATGAACACACATGTTATGGTCTTTACATTGTTCCACTGTCGTTCTTGATATTATGTTATGTACTTGGAACCTCCGGGGTCGGACTTCCAGGTTCGGTGGCCTGGGTAGTTCTGGCATTCTCATGTCATCTGTGTTCTTTGTATCTATGCTCTGTGACACCGGGCGTGGTCTCCTCACGGACGTAGCTTCCCGGTGAGGTTGTACGTCAACTCCTGTGACTCCATGGTAAGAGGTCCTCCAGCGCTAGACTTGGGCTGGGAAGGGTATGCGCATACGAGGTTTACCCCACCAACTCTGCCAACGGGGCTCGGAATGTGAGCTGGCGGGGCATTTCTCTGCTAACAGGCCCTGATTGTAGGCTGGCTGAGCTTCCCATTGTCCCGGAGCTTTGTTATGTTGTTTTGGTACTTTGGCTTTGTGTTCTTTGCTCCTGACTCTTATGATATTTCTTTTGTTGTCACTGTCTAGCACTGCATTATAGTCTCTTGTATATTTGGAATTGTTCATGTTTATATTATCCAAGATGCCAGAGTGTTCCTATGTACTCAGTAGCAGCTACGGGATCCCACTTAGTCACGAGGACTAACCCCAGTGAGTGCATGTGCAGTGAACCCGCAAGGCAGCGGTCTAGTTGATGGTGGCAATGTGGCCGGGAACCGTGCTTGAGTTCTAGAGCTAGCAATTTCTATTGATTTGCTCAGTGTTATGGTGCATGTATATCTAAACATATATAAATATTATATAATGATTCTTCGGCATATTCCTGTATCGGGGCACTTATCCGGACCGTCCCCTTCTTCATCGACTTATCCCACCGGCCGTCCATTCTCGTTGGTTGTGCCGACAAAGTCTGATGCGACAAAGTTTTCTTCATGGACACGGCATCTCTGAAGGGGAAGCGGTGCCTATAAATTTACTCTTTCGTGAAAAGGCCTTGGATTGAAATAGGGTGGAGCTCGGTTTGCAGCAGTGCATAATATTTTTGGCACAAGAAATGTGAGCGAACTTCTGCTGCCACTGCTTATCATTTCTCACGAAGCTCAGGAGCGCCTGTCGGATCTGGTCTATGGATGCGTTGCAACAATATTTGCAAACAGAATAATACTAGAGAGCCACTGTGAATGTGATGGAGGAGCATTCGTATAGGCTTAAGCGCTCCAGCGGCGACCGTGGCAGTTGGCCAAAAAAAGGTATGCTTTTAGAGTGTTGAACATTTCTACTAGGTTTCGTCCATTCTTGAACTCAAGCCCATTTCATTCTTTATCATGATCAGCTTCTGGTTTTGTCCTTATTTGGCAAAGATTCGGGTTTCGATTTCGCTTTGGTAGCATGAATTGGGCTAAACCAGGTACATATCGTTCATGATGCTTCATCTACTTATATGAATAACATACCAAAGTGTTTGTTTCCCTTTCACCATAGCTGCCAAGTTGAGCACATTTGGGCTAATCTTTACCGGTGTGTAATGACCGGCAACATGTATGTCTGTGATAAGAACTGTAATCAGAGGATTCTGTATGATAATTATAGCAGTATTTGCAAAGTGAGCGCTCCGAATAAAGCGTGGTCCAGATGCCTATGAAACAGGCGTCTTTAAGCGCTGATGTGAACCTCCAGCGTATTTTTGAAACCAAAGAGCTAGACTATATGACGCATATTGTTCTCCGAATGTACGAGAACACAGCGGTAATAATGTATCTTGTGCTTTAATTGTGTGTTTTTACTCTATTTTTATGGATACTTACAATCAGGTAGCACTTGATGATCCAAGAAGGTTCCGCATTGAGTTGATGTTCAGTTGTGGTGTTGCTCTTAGTCCTCTTGAAGTGATCCTCTCCCCATGAGTTTGAGCACAGCTTATATGATAGTTTCTCATTTTCAGTCCCATGCAGGCTTCTCCACGATTTTGGGACCATACTCTTCCTGTTCTTTCTCCTACAACGCTACAGGAGGAAGGCTCGTTTCTATCATTGGACAGGTTGGAAATGTTGGTCCATTTGCAATGCCTGCCGAGGATTTCCCACCAGCTGCAACACCACAAGCATTTTCTGGTCTCTTTGTCAAAGGTGGAGGTGTATTTGAACGTCTTGCTAATCTCTGGCCTTTTAATAAACATGGCAACAATGTGAAGGTTTAAGCTTTTGAAGGTGGAAACCCTAGAGTTTGCCTACTATGGAAGACTTTGTATCACTCATCCATTGCACAGTTAACAGGAAATGTACTATATGAGATTCCTTCGAGCTTTATGCCTTATAACAGATGGCAAAAATGAAGTATAGAGTGGTTTTGTAGGATCCAATTTAACAGTAGATTTGAAGCAGGAGTCTATGCAGATGCTGTGACTATTGAAATTAGATGTCACACATGAGTTGATGAGGCTAATGAGACTTTAACACACCAAATGGTGCAACCTGTTCACACCACCATTTTTTGAGGAAGTGCTTTTCCTCCGAATTCAATGTACGTAACTGGAGTGCAATCTAATATTGCATTTTGATGATTTGATTTGCCATGTTGTGTCAATGCTTTTCATCTGATACGAGTACAAAATTATTAGAGCTAAGATTAAAATGTGGCTGCTTTTTTGGTGCAGGAAAGCTTGCACCGCATGTTGTTTTGCATTTGTCAAAGTGCTCCAAATACCACCTCTCTGGGACTTGGAGGCAATCAAGTCTATGAGTTACATGTTTTTGCATTTGCTAAAATGTTGAGTCATAGCAAGTGCTGAGTTGAAGCAAGTGTATATAAGTTATTTACAATATCTTGCAACTATTGACGAGCTCTAAACGCAAACGCTCTCATAGACAATCATGTTTGAAGATTGCAAAATATACTCTATGATTGTAGAGTCTTTTAGCATATCAAGCATTTCACTTCTCATTAAGCTGTCCTGCTTTGAGTTATCATTAAGCTTAATGTTGTGCATTCTTTACACCTTTTTTGGTCTCACGATCCTCATTCTTTAGGTTTAGTTACGAGTTCTTGTGAAGACAAATTAATATTGTACCCATTGTCAGAACAGAGATGGAGAACAGAGCTGCAGAACAGAGCCGGAACAGAGCTGCGGGATTATGTTTTTAGGAATGTGTTTGCATTGGCGCCATCGCTGTCTCTGCTTCTGATGGTGGCGCGATTTAATTTATGAATTAGTTTGAGGAAGTTTCAGAACGTTGGGACAAATCTATGGGAAATTTGAAAATGTCCTAAGGTAATAATGTATAATAAATTATCATAATCTAATAGTGTGCGGATGGGCTCGCTCTTATGAGTCCTTTGAGGGCTTTTTTTTCCGAGTCCTTTGAGTGTGGACACATTCAGAGGGGTGAAGATAGACTTACCATGGTTTTTGGTGATTTCGTTGAGATGACTATGCCTTTTAGCTATTGGACTAGTTAACATGACTAATCAATGAATTGTTGAGTGGAAAATTTTTATTTTTTTAATGCCCTTCATCGTTTACCCTGCATTCCAGCAGGGTCAACCACGCCTCTGCGCTTCCGTTTACCCTACATTCTGGTAGGGTCAACCACGCCTCCGCCTCCGTCGAGGTGACCACGCCTTTTAGCTATTGGACTAGTTAACATGACTAATCAAGAATTGTTGAGTGGAAAATTCTTATTTTTTTAATGCCCTTCATATTACTTGGGCTTCGACTGACACCAAGTCGGTAAAGAGCCGCCGCGATAAATTTCTTGTATTGATAACATATTGTAAATATTTGAGCTATTGATTTGCTCAATTAGACCTTGGAATATATTAAGCTTATGAATATGTTGAATGCATGAGCAGGGTTGTCTGTTGAGCCTAAACTGTGGATTTTAATTGCAAAGGAAGATTTAATTCTTCACCTGAATTCTTATTTATATAAATCTAGCCTTAAGTTAGACAAGATCCTGAGTTGCCCGGAGGGTCAACTCGGTAGGCTCGTCACAAATTGTGAGGCCCTGAGTTGTAAATTTTTTTTGAATGTGAGGTAATTAGTATAGGTGTAATACTAAGCCTTCGAGATAATGGAGGACGGACGCTGAGCGCTAGCGCAACCCTGGTCATGTTTTAACCCTAACTGGGGTTCGATCGCGATCAGGCTCGAAAGCCGAGGTAAGCAGGTAAGGTAATCTACATTTCACCTTTAGATCTTGGATTTCTTGGGTCCCATCACGTCCCTGAAAAGGCATCTTCATCTCTGCAAAATTCTCTTATATCCCATCTGCTATTCGCCCACTTTCCCCTTCTCTGACTCCCAATCATCTCATTCCCTCTCTTCACGGCTTTTGAGGCACCCTGCAACATTCTGTTACCATGGACCCACCGGATCTAGCGGACGGACTATCTCCCCCAATGCACACCATCTTAATTACCTTCTGCTCCCTAAATTCTGATGAACAAAAAGAAATCCTAGCCCAACAACAGCTGCTGCTTCAAGGAGACCTAGCTCCGATTCAATTCGGTGAATTCACTACCTTCATCCCAACGACGATGGCGCCAAAGAATGCTCTTCCATCTTCCTTCCCGGATAGACCTTTCTGGGACTGTTGAACTCGAGCAACACCTTCATACGGAGATCTCAACCTTTCAAGGAAGATAATGCCATAAAACAAGACATTCTGACCATGAAGAAGCATAATCCACCGACATACCGTCATTCCAGAGGTACTAAATTGAATCCTGAGCTCTGTCATTCAAGATTTGAATTTCTCTCTTCGCATGCTGTTATTTGCTGGGCCGAAAAAGAAGGTATTGTTTTAGGAAATGTATCCAAACAAATCTGTGCATTATCTAAATCGATCCAAATCTCTGCTATCTATTGGACTCGGTTTCCATACTTCATGATTGAATTCTGCTCGGATCAAGCCGCAGAACATATTTTAAAGATGGGTCATCTCACTCATCTTGGCTTTAGAATCAAATTCCAGAAATGGACTTACCAGTTCAACCCTCTAAGGCCTACTACTCTCATGCACACTGCTTATGTGCACTTGCATGATTTGAATCTAGTCTTCTGGGATCCTCAGTGCTTAAAAACCATATTTTCTCCAATTGGCTCCTTCATATCATCAGAACGCAGACCTGACAGGCCTCCCACTATATTTATACAATTGGACCTTCTCAAGCCTATCCCGCTCGAATTGACTTTCCAGGATATGTTTGGGACTGACCAATCCTTGCTCTTAAGGTGGAATGGGTTGCCTCCTATTTGCCCGATCTGCAGGAAACGTTTGCATGGAGGAGGAAAATGCTCCCCAGTATCTACTCAACAAATTACTATGGAGCAAGGCCCAATTGTAGAACACGCTACTGCCCACCATCGAGGCAATCTTAATGGTAGCGCCAGAAGAATTCGGAGGAGACAAATTATTAAGGAAAAATTGCCTTAGCCAATAAGGAATTGGTTGAAACTCTGAAGTCACATGATCGTGACTCTCATTCTATCAGAGGTAATGTGAAGGTTTTAAACAAAGGGGTTATCACCAAAGGTGTCTCATTTAACCCCTCGACTATGGTTAAAACCTTTGATAAGCACAAGCCACCAGAACAGGTACAATTTGACAAGGTCACAGTGATTGTAGATGAGGAGGTTGGAACTCAAGAAGAGGTTTATTTCTCCTACCAACCTCCCACTACAGAACTCTCTGACAAGGAACACCCGGTCAAAGATAATACAGTCGACACTCAACTTACTTCACCAATGCAGGACTCTTCTGTAAAACCAGTCTATGGGACTGAAGAGGGGGAATTCAACTCCCCCCTGCTGTGCAGTAACAGATTCAAAGTCTTACAAGATTCTAGAAATGATTCTGAAGAGGAGTTCAATGATCTCTTCACCTCACAAGGAAAAGAAAGATACATACAAGATATGGCTCAGACACCACTGCAGACCAAGGGAACATGATCACCTACTCCACTCCCTCTAATAACATTAGCCCCCACCACCCCCACCTTCCCCCTCATGTCTGATCAAATCTTTATTGATCTCTCAGTTGACCCCCTATCCAATCATACCAATGTCTGCATTTTTGGCCCTGAACTCATCCCCTCTTCTCACCATACTTCTTTGCCTGATCTCTATAAGAAATATGGCAAGTCTACTGTGGACCTGATGAGCAGGATAGTCTCTGAAGCTGTGGATGCAAATTGGCCCAAGACAAGCAAACAGGCTGAAGAAAAGGAGATTGAGCGAATTCAGGTAAGTGAGCATTCCCCTGTTTGCCAGAGCACACAGTTTGACTCCCAAACAAGTCAAACACAGAGCCAGCAAATAAGCCTCACCTCAGATGCTGATTATGATGTTGTCCAATAATACTGAAAAAGAGAGCATTGATAATGGTTTGCAAGCTCTACAGCTGAATCTTGATACCATGGACAAGAACTTTGACCAGAGTCAACCAGATCTAATTGTGTCTGACTCAGAGGAAGACATGAGTAGCAGTCCTCTGCATGATATCTCCAATACATCCCTCAGATCCTTAAAAAGGAAAATGAAAGGTAGGGCCTTAACCAAGTCTCCTGGGAGCATTGAAAATTCCCACATATATTATACTCGAAGTAAGGCTTCACCTCATGGCCTTAAAAAACTTAACTGTTAAGTTCCTCCCTGTGCCTCCTCCTCATCTTCCCTTATGAGGATCTTAACCTGGAATCTGAGGGGCATCAAGGGCCCCACCAAAAGAAGACGATTTATTGCCACTGTGAGGGATTTTAGGGCAGATATCATCATGATACAAGAACATAGACTCCCCAAATTTGACTCTGCAAATCTGGGTGATTGGATCCGCCCTGGGATGGCCTCTTGCTATATCCCAGCTGATGGCACTAAAGGGGGGATTGCTACCTTTTGGTACAACCAAAAGTTAATTAGCACTTACATCAGTCCTTCCAACAGATGGCTCTGTGTCACCCTCCAAATTAAGGACTGTCAAGTTGCCTTCATAAACATCTATGCTTCAACTGACCCCTATGAAAGAGAGCCTATGTGGCATGAAATCAACAATTGGATGAACCAACACCAACATGTAGAGAATTGGGTGGTTACTGGAGATTTCAATAATACCCCACACAGTGATATGAAACTTGGCAACAAAATTAACATGTCCAAAAATGAGAGATATTCTTGGGACAATTGGATGGCCAGCCAAGATCTGATCTATGTCCCATCTTCAAATACCAAATTCTCCTGGAGTAATAAGAGAAAGGGAGACCAGAGGACTTTTTGTATGCTGGACAGATTTTATATCCACAATTCTGCTAGCTGGTTAGACAATTGCATTGTTACTGGAGATATTGCTAGCACTATTTATGATCATCAGCCCCATTTCCTTGACACTAAGGATCTGAAAGTTGGCCCAAGAAGCAAGAACACTCCCTTTAAGTTTAATACCTCTTTGCTTCAAATGAAAACCTTTTGCCAAGATTTCACAGCTTTTTATCTGTCACTGCCCAAAATTGGCCAACATCAATCAATGAAGTGCTTCAATGACAAAATGAAGAAAGTCAAAATCTGGGTTAAGCAATGGGGTAAAGACCTTGCTCAAAAAAGGAGAGCTATTATGTCCAGCTTGTTGGAGCAGATTAAGAATATTAGATCTGATCTTGAAAATAATCCTAAGGATGACTCTCTTCATATGAGAGAGATCAAGACCCTTGAAGAACATCAAGTTAAGGGGATGGCCCTTAGAAGCAAAGTAAAAATGTATAATCAGTTGGACCAGGAGAGTTCTAAAATGTTCTTCAGAATTGTTAGAAACGGGCTGGTTAACAATTCAATCACTCAGCTGGAATCTGATCAAGGTTTCACTCTTACAGAAGAGAAGGAAATTTCCTTAGCTTTTTTCAACTTTTACACTAATCTTTTTATGGAGGAGGAAATAGAGAACAGCAAAATTCAAGAAATCTTTGATATTGTTGGCCCCCCCAGTGAAGTGATGGATGATGACTGGACAGAAGTCCCTGAGATCTTTGAAACTCTCAAAAAGATGAAGCATGGAAAAAGTCCTGGTATAGATGGCTTTCAGCCTGAATTCTTTGTGGAATTCTGGCCTATAATGAAGGAAGACATTATTCAATTTGTCCAAGGTGTCTGGAGAACCAGGACTATTTATCCCACCTTCAATGTTGGAGTCATTTCGCTTATCCCTAAGACTGAAGCTCCTTCCAAAACTAATGAATGGCACCCTATCTCTTTGACTACCACCTTATACAAGCTGGTGGCTGAAATAATTGCTGGTAGAATTTTGGTCCATCTCCATAACAAGGTGAATGTTTGTCAATCTGCCTTCCTTCCTAGCAGATCCATTTTAGACAACTACATAGCTGCAAGTGAGGCTTTGCATTGGAACAGACTGAGCAAACAGAACTGCATCCTCCTCAAGTTGGACTTTAAAAGGGCCTATGACTGCATTTCATGGAAATTCCTTGAGAAAGCTCTTGTTCACATAGGCATTCATCCTGCCCTTATTGAGCTAATAATGGGGTTAAATCAAAAAGCCACTTCCTATGTTATTGTCAATGGAACTCCCACTGGTTTTTTTCCCATCCAAAGAGGGGTGAGACAAGGTTGCCCCCTAGCCCCCTACCTCTTCATAATTGCAGCTGAAATTCTTCCCAAGATGGTCCTCTCTTATCAAGATAAGGGTCTGCTCCAAGGGCTTCAAATGCCTGATTCTAATAAACAGCTCTCGATCCTCCAATATGCTGATGATACCTTCACCATGCTCAGAGCTAATAATAACAATATGAGCAATTTCATGGACTGTATCTCCAAATTTAGTGCTGCTTCTGGAATCCACTTGAACTATACGAAGTGTTCTATTCTAGCTAATGGCTCTTATCCTGACCTCAACACCCATGGTATCAAATTTGTCCCCAATGGGCAGTATTTGACCCTCTTAGGGCTCCCCCTTGCAGTGCATATGTCTCATAAGATAGCATGGCAGCCCCTCATTAATAGGATCAGGAAAAAGCTTCTCCTCCTTAAAGGTTCCTTGTCTCTGACTGGGAGGATCTTGATAGCCAATTCTGTCCTTGCTAGTAGTCATGTCTACTTTTCTTCTGCCCTGATTGCAGTAAGATTGAGCAATGTATTAAAGAGTATATTTGGCAAGGCACTCATCTAACTGTCTGGGATCAGCTGACTCATAGTAAAAAAGCAGGAGGGCTGGGATGTAAGTCCTTATTTCTTCAGGCCCAAGTTCTTGGGGCCAAAAATGTGTGGAAAGCCATCTCTGGCTTCCAATCTCCTGCTATGGACTTTATCAGGTTCTGGTTTAACAAGAGCAAACCCCTAGGAAGCCCCTCTATTAAACATCAGCTCCCAGACTCGGCCTTTTATAATTTTCAATGTGCAGCCAATAGGAGTATCTTTAAAGCCTAGGAAAAAGTGGCTGCAAGTTTTACTCATGACAAACTCTCTAATTCTGTGAGGGATACTTCCATATTCTGGTCATCTGTGATGGCCCCTTCCTCCTCCCTGGCCATGGCTATAAGTCATCCGACCTGCTACAAAAAATGGCATTCTGCTAATATTCTTTATGTCAGAGACCTTATTGATGATGAGGAAAACTGGATTCCTTGGGAAGTGATTAAGAAGAAAGTGGGAGGAGGTGCTACTCATAGATCTATTTACAAGAAAGTTGTGCAGACTTATTCCCCTTTCTTAGGCAAAGATGGGAAAGGGGAAAGTCACTCACCTCTGAACTGGTTCTTCAAAGTCAAGAGGAGCTATAAAGTTTCTAAGATTTATCATGCATGTCTTCCTCATAAAAACAGAAAACATGCCTCTCTCCAGGGCCTTTCCCCCAGGAACTTCAAGAAAACTCTTCAATCCAGCTGGAAATCCTATGCCTGCCCTAAGATTAAAGTTTTTTCTTGGCTCATTCTTCATAATGATATCCTGAGCAATACTAACATGATCAACAAGGTTTAAAATGAAACGCACTTATTTAAGAAGTGCGTTTGAAAGATTCCTTTATAAAAATTGGAAACTTGAAAAAAATAAACAAAATAGGGAGCAAAATAGATTGTTGAGCAAATAGCATTCGAAATACCCCCAAAAAAGCAACATTTTTTAAGCCTTTTCATTTTTAAAAAAGGGCAAAAAAAAAAAAAGCTTGTTTTGAGGAGAGAGACGTTAAATTTAAAAACTCATTAAGTATTTGTTGTTGAAAATAGAAGGAAATATAGTTTGTCTTTTTGCAAGCTTAATATAAGTACTAAGAAAATCAAACATAGAAAAGAGAAAGAGTGTGAAATCATAAATCAAAAAAAGAATTGTTCTAATTAAGCATTGTTAAAGAGACAAAGTTTTCAGTTGAAAAATCTTCATCAAAATATATTGAAATTCTTAGCACATAGATTACAATGAAAGTTAATTTAAAATACTGTCTGTATAAATTTATACGGGAGGTGGCTCTTCCCAGTCCACAGGACTCTCGTTCCCCTTAGGATCTGTCTCTTGCGAGGTTTTAATAGCAGAGACGCCCCCTTCTGACAGTGCGCACGCTATAGTCAACATATTCAGTTGACTTCTGCCCTTCATCAAATGTTTTTGGTATTTTCTTAGATTTGAGCAATTCTCAAGGCTCCTTGGTAATCCTTCTGGCATGTCAGACTGTGTTAACTAACGTCAAAATAGCACTTTCTCTACTACTTACACTGTAAGTCTGGCGAGTCAAGTCTGACATCTTGTGTTCATAGTAAACACAAAGACCAATCTGGCTCTGGCATCGAAGGCTTAGTATTACACCTATACTAATTACCTCACATTCAAAAAAAATTTACAACTCAGGGCCTCACAATTTGTGACGAGCCTACCGAGTTGACCCTCCGGGCAACTCAGGATCTTGTCTAACTTAAGGCTAGATTTATATAAATATGAATTCAGGTGAAGAATTAAATCTTCCTTTGCAATTAAAATCCACAGTTTAGGCTCAACAGACAACCCTGCTCATGCATTCAACATATTCATAAGCTTAATATATTCCAAGATCTTTTTTTTTTTTTTTTTTTTTTTTTTTTTTTTTTGAGGAAAAGGATGGATTATATTACTCATAAATTAAAAACATTCAAAATAGGCTCAGAGCCCATAACAGAAAAAATTAAAACAGTAACACAGTAGCAGTAGATCCAATCAGCCATTTGGCACAAAATGTAGTCTGTCTGATCTAATGATCACCTTTTGAGCCATATACCAGAGGTAGAGGGAGCAGAATTTTGTGAAATTGGAGTGACAGCAGAAGGAATAGGCAATGGAGATAGGTTCAACAGTGATTCTGGAATGGCAGGGAGGTCAGGGAAAGAGTGTGTAGCATTGAGGTGCAATGAGAAACAGGGGGGAGCAAGCCAATTGATCTCAGCCCAGGAGGGGGTCAACAGCAGAAGCTCATCAATAGGAACCTAAATAATATCCAACAGAACACCAGCTGCAGCCTCACATCTGCCCTTGTGATAATAGTACATGGACCTTAAGCAGGAAAATTGTCTTTCTGTGAGAAGACGGTTGTGAGTTCCAATAAACTTGTGTAAGATATGAGCGTTGTAAGCTTCCTTGAGCAGGAATTTTAACCGAAAAGTAGCCCTTACAGCCTACATGGGAGTCCCCGAATGGTGAGTGGGTACATCATCCGGGAGAATTGTCCTCCTAAAAACCTGGACCACACTGTTCAAAAAGGCTGCAATCCACAAAGGCATTCAAGTCAATGAGAGAATCAAAATGAATAGTGAAGAAATTAGACTTGAAGGATCCCCAGTTCAGACAGTCCAAGTCAAATTTCTCTAATTTTAGAGCCTTATGAGCCATGGCACATCTGATAAGTTCAAATTGAAAATTGAGCTTCATCCAGTTAAGGTCACATTTCCTGTTTGCCAGAGCCACATTATTTCTATGTTTCCAAATTATCCACAAGGCTAATTGTAAAATTGTGCAATTGACATTGGAATTCTGGAGCAGGAAGAATTGAGAAATACTGGATACAGAATCAAGATCAGGGATTTTCAAACCCGACCGAGTCAACCATCTCCAAAAGTCCTGAATCCTTTGGCAAGTGAAAATGTGTAGCACTGACTCATCATGAGTGTTACAGAGCTGGCAGAGAGCACTATGAATAGACTTGAACTTTCTCTTGATCAACAAAGTTTAAAATGAAACGCACTTATTTGCTGGAAACGCACTTCAAAAGGAATCTTTGAAAGATTCCCTAAAATTCCCTTAAAAAAGTCCATTTTTAAGATTTTTTTGTGACAGGTGTGACAATTTAGTTAATTTAGGTACCTTTTTTGAGGGGTTGATTGAACATAACTTCCGTGCAAAAATTTCAAATAGCAATTTTTATCCTCCTATTTTAGAACAAAAAATAGTTACTTATGTAAAGTGTAGCAAAAAAGGGCAATAAAAAAAAATAGCAAGGGTAGTAGAGTGACAAAGAAGTGATATATTCAAGGTTGTGAAAATTGTACAAAATTATGAACAAAATTGTCAAAAATATAGGACATTTTGACAGACAATCATCATCTGCACTTTCTGTTCTTTACATGTTCGAGTCATCGGACAAACTTATATTTTGCAGCAAGATCATCATCTTTTTTGGCCACCTTTTTGGCTTGTTTGTCTAATCCACATGCCGACCTTATTAAAGTTTGAGTGACCATACGTAACTTATTAGCAGCAGTCAGAACAAAGTCATATGCAAGAACCTTTACTTCAGTTAGATCTATGACAGCAGTGCTTGCTTTGGACTTAGCTCTCTTTCCCACTCCTGTTTTTACCATCTCCAAAGTATAACTCCCACTGAAAGCATTGGCAGCATTTGTTCTCATCCAATGCACTTTTAATTGAGTGGGAATTCCATCCTCTCTTGTTACCTCCAGTACTTTAGCTAGCCAAAATGGCCTCCCAGATTCATCATTATCAGCTGGGACAGCTATGAGCATTCCTTTCTCGAATCTCACAGACTGAACCCGGATACTCGAGCAACTTGTTGTCTTTGTGCGTCACGGGGCGGTGTACATGACTCTGTCATCTTCATCTGAGCTAGCCAATATCTCTACATGTTCCTCTTGATTTTCAACTTGCACAGGGAGAGTTTGCCTAGATGGCCAGTTGAATGTAACTGGTCTTCGACCTTGTAATGAAGCTTGCAACATGTCACGTTGCCGAGAAAAAAATTGAGGCCACCATAAAGCATCTGCCTCCCCAAAGTGGTTAGAGCAGGACTGAATACTTGTCTCAATACAATCCAATGATTTGTTTGAGTGAAATGCTCTTCCCTCCTTTTTACTCTTTGTGATTTCTTTCAAGCTTTTTAGAGGCATTTGCTCTGCAGAGAGTATGGAACTAGTATTGGGGATGGTGCTTGAATGAATTGAATACTGGCTGCTGGCCGCCTTGATTTTGCAAGGATGTGGCATATTTCTTTCTCTTGTAAGATGGCCTTGCCATCTACAAGTGAAATTTTGATCCGATCTTTGAAATGTAATGTTTCTCAAGGGCTCAATAGCACGGTGACCCAGTTGATCTCGAAGAAAAATCCATTCTTTGAAATCATAAGTTTCTTCCAATAACTTCGATGTCCGGACGAGGATTGTAGGAATCTTGGATAACCTCAATCATTCTTTGGTAGGGCTGAGAGCTTTTTTTTTCGAAAGCAAGACGTTTAGAGAACCTCTTGAACATCGATCAATTTGATCGTGTATATGACCAACAAGCAGGAAACCAATCTTCACCTTCTTGAAGATTTGTTTCTCTACTAGCATAGCACAGTAAGCAAACAACGCCTGATTCTTATTTTCCCTTGTCGTGTTGTCTAGCTGAAGATACAGAACCGGTGGTATATGTTCTAGATTGGAAAGAAGCTTATTCAATAATGTGATAGTGAGATTTGGATCAGCATGAATGTTTGGATAATTCAAAAATGCCTTGCAAGATAGTTTTCCATTAAATACCATAGCACCAACAACATGCAGATGTATGAAATCTTCTTCAGCAGCATCCTTAGGCACATTGACAAAATGTGGTAGGGTGGTCTTCTTCTGGTCCATTCCATCAATAACAACTGATATGTAGTTGAGTGGTTGTTCCAAGTCTTTTTCTTCCTATGTTTTGTCAATTTTCTCCTTTCCAAAGATTGTTGTTCTCTGTGCTTGTTCAGTTTCTCCTTCAATGCATCTGAAATGAAAATATGTTTAGGAAAGAACCTACTTTTAGTTAGAACTAGGCAAGAACACGTCCTGGAAGCTTACTTTTAGTGTGAAGTGTCCTTGCATTTTGTCTCTGAGCTTTTAATTCAGAGCATGTAGCACAAACAGACATCCGGTGCTTTCTAGGAATGGACACGCGAGAAAACTCTTTTTTCCAGAGCACAGTAAAGTAAGAGTAGCAGACAAAGCATTCTCCAGCCTCAACACACATCTCCTTATAATTATCGTTGTTTCGTGAAATTGTGGTACATGGGGCTGTTAGGGAGTTTCTCGCAAGACTCCTTAAAGAAACCTTCCATCCAGGAAACACATTGAAGGGCATGAATTCTGGATATACCTCCTGAATGGCAGTAGTCATTTATGCCTGGATTCTTGTCAAGCCTTTTCTTCAGGCGGTCAAGTCGTCTGCTGCCTAAAGCATGAATCAATTTGAAGGCCGTTTGACAGACGACGTGACCACCAGCTGTGTAAGTAAACTTCTCACCAACAATCGGGCCTAATATTGAAGGCTAAGTAGCCCCTTTGGTCTAGTAGAGTCATTGAACTGTAACTATCACGAATCAACCTCAATTCCTTTAGTCCAATCTTAAGCAAACAACGTTGAGAACAACAATGCTTTGTATGTGTTGCCCGCAAGTGAGCCTCGTCCATGAGTTTCTTTCTTCTAACGGTTGTACATGCTTTCTTGTGTAAATTACGCTTAAGATTTGCAGGGGCTTTGAATTCGAACATGGAGTCTTGTGGCTTCGGTAGGTCCTCGTCTGAGACATCAACATGAGGTGTTTCTTCGTCTGAGAGATCAACATGAGGTGTACTTGTAGATGTGGGCAAGTCCTGGGGGGAGGTGCTTTCCCTCTCTCTGGGAAAAAGTAATCGAGGTTGGTGACGTAGTTGACCAGCTCCTGAAGTGTCGTAGAATACAGGAGTTGCGTGTCGCTGACTGCTCCCACTTGTTGTAGTACCATTTAGCGAAATGGATGGAGTTGGCGTAATTTGCCTCCGGGGAGGGAGCCTACGGTGGACTATGGGAGACGTACTAAAATTAACTGGAGGAGGTAGTCTGAGCTCTCTAGCCTGTGGTGGAGTAAAATGCATTGGTGGGGCAAAGCGGCGTTGGGGGGAGGTGGTGTGGTGGAGTAAATTGAACTGGTGGTGGAAGCCGAGGTGGTCGTGCTGGAGTAAGCTCAACAGAGCTGGGTGTTGGAATGTCGGAGCTAGAATATTCATGACTACTTCCTGGTGTCTGTTGAGGAGGTGTGAAACTCATTGCAAGAGGGAGCCTGCGAACAGGAGTTGGAGGCTCTGCAGTTCTTTTCTCTCGAGCCATACACAGAAAGTTAGCGTCACATTGTATAAATTTATCTGATTGAAGAAGGCGAGGCGGTATAAATTTATCTGAGAGATGGTATAAATTTATCTGAAAGGGAAACTCTTGGCAGGAGACAGTATAAATTTATACGGAGATGGTATAAATTTATACAGAGGAGGGCAACATAGAACATAAACGATATAAATTTATACGAAAACTCACAGACACTTGTATTGGAAACTTTATGGAGAAACGCGCTATCTCTGGCGGACTTAGCGGGGTACTTAAGCCAAGCGGCCGCCACCCTATTTTCCATATATGCCGGTCGAAAAGCTTCATGGTCCGCCTTTATATACCCCTTCTTATTTGCTCTCCGGAACGTCTATACACGCTAGTCCATACGGTCCATGCCACGTAAGTCTACTTTCCGCTTGTTTTTAGTTTCTCTTTTGTTTTAATCGTTAGAGTGGTAGCTTCGGCGGTATAAATTTATCCGAGATGGCTCTGGATCGGTATAAATTTATACGCCCCGTGCTTTCTCGGCGGTATAAATTTATACCTTTCCAGAACACAACCAGTATAAATTTATACCGCAAGTGTTCTAGAGCGGTATAAATTTATACCGCTTGAGCACGAGCGGTATAAATTTATACCGTTCAAGAACACTTGCGGTATAAATTTTTACCGAATGTGTTCTGGAACGGTATAAATTTATACCGCTCGAGCACGGGGCGTATAAATTTATATCGATCCAGAGCCATCTCGGTATAAATTTATACCGCTCGAGCTCGGGGCATATAAATTTATACCGTTTCAAAATTGTTTCGGAATCTTGGTGTCTAGTGCTTAAAGAATGGACCCAAACCTTAATATTTTAGTAATATTGTTATGTTTTAAGCTTAAATAAGACAAAAAAAGTGTTAATTAATTGTGGATTTTATGCCCTTTTAGCCTCTGTTTTTACTGTTTTTGTGTGTCAAAAAGTAAAAAAATGTTCTGTTTCTTACGAAAAAAATGGTTTTTTAACGCACAGTTCCGGCCCAAGGATAAAATTTGTGCACAAAGGCCAATCTTCAAAGGTTGCACCAATAGAGCCCTGACGCATGCGAACTAAAAGACCGGGGCGTGGTGCATTACCGTGGGCGCAAGAGAGCAAACCAAACCCGGCGACGCGTGCACTGCACTTGTGCCATCGGTCGAGGGAAGGGCAAGTACAAGGGCCGATGATTATTATCCCGCGCGGCGAAATTATAAACCCGCCATTTCTGTAAAAACGAAGATGAACTTTTAATGAAGTGCATGCATGACAATGGGGAAGTCTTCTATGTTCTCAATAGTAAAATGCTTAGATTAAGCATGTGCAAGCCCAAAGACGTGAATGAGTACATATCTGAAAATTACAAGGGCGGCTATGTAAGTTATTCTTAGTGGCTTTACGTATAAATTTATACCGTCATCCTCCTAACTTAACCCCCGCATTACGAGGGATATAGTGGACATTTTGATGTCGGTGGTGCTTTATGATGAAAAGGTGTTGGTCAAAGGTCTGTGGTACCCCACTACTATCGAAGAGGAAGAAAATGTTGAGGAAGTAGAAGAAGAAGAGGAAGAGGAGGAAATAGTAATACCAAAGGGAAAGGGTAGGAAGCATTCCCTGGTAGTAGATACACAGCCTCCCACCAAAAAAAAGACTAGAACCACAAAGGCATTGACTATAGAGGAGTCAGCAGAAGCTCTTCAGAAGGCTCCGGGTGCAGATATTGTTGTGAAGCCCGTAGACAAGTCAAGTGCTATTCTAAAACAGGTTAATGACACTAAACTGCTTAAGCAAACAATTTCCTTGACATTGAGCACTATTAAGAGGCCGCCTAAAAATGAAGATGGGGTCAGAGTTCTTCAGGTACGAAAGCTGTACGCGGCACATGTGGCTATACTCAAGCAAAGAATGAGAAGGAATCCTCATGCCCATGTGTCGCCACTTGTTGTAATGGTTGACAGGAGTCAGTGCAACCAACTAAAAGATTATAAAAAGGCTAACTTTGAGGATTACACATATTTTGTACTTGGAGGCACACATAGTTACAAAGCAAGGAAGGAACTTTCAAAAGAAGAATCCCGTAACGAAGTTTGGAAGAGCGTAGAAGCACATATCTACGTTGGAGTCACAGACGAGGAAGCAAAGGTCATTGCCGTGAGTCATAATCTCGACAATGACTTCAGACTAAAAATGAGTCTTATAGACAAGATCCGCTTCATGCACCGGGAATACGTAGAGTTCAAGCAAGTGCATGGGGAGGACTTCAAAAAACAAAAGAACAAGCTCCAAGAACTTGAGAAGCTTGTGTCACGAGTGCTACCCGCCTACGATTCGGATAAGAAGCCCATAATGCACGTGGAAGCAAGATGCGAGAATTACTTCCAGCTTGCTTTCAGAGATGGTCAAGTAAGTAAAAGCTTTAATTTAGTTGTCTGTAGTATGCTTAGCATAGCTGAGTTTGTATATTAACATCGAACTTTGTAAATGCGTACCAAGGAAGACCAGCCACGGTATAAATTTATACCGTGCCTGGTCACAGTATAAATTTATACCGGTGACCGGACAAGATGCGGTATAAATTTATGGGTCACCACCAGCACGCGGTATAAATTTATACGGTGCACGGTGACGGTATAAATTTATACCGCGTGACGAAACGCGGTATAAATTTATACTGCATGCGGTGACGGTATAAATTTATATCGATTTGCGCACGCGGTATAAATTTATCGCGTGCGGCAACGGTATAACTTTATACCGATTGCGTGCACGCGGTATAAAGTTATACCGCTGGATTGCCGGGCCGCGGTATAAATTTATACCGTGCTGGTCACGCAGTATAAATTTTATACCGGCCGGTATTCCGTGTGCAATAATATAGTAGACTTCACAACAAACGCTTGTTCGCCATTCAACACTAAAATACTTGTGTTCGATCGTCAACAGGTGTGGGATCTTCAAGAAAGAATATTTTGTATGTTCGAAGATGGTGAGCTGAAAGAACAATCTAGCTCTGCCGGAAAAAAACCAAAAAAAGGTGGTGAGGCAAAACAAAAAAACATGAGCATTGTACCGGACGCAACTCTGAGGGTTTGAAAAGCAAAGAAATTTTTGTAAGACTTCTAGAAAAGTTGTGGCCAAAAGAATTTACTCTCGATTTAAATGGCCAAAGAAGCTAAGACATAAGCCACATTTCTTATGTCGTGTTCTTTTTTTCTTAATTTTGTCTGATCACATTTTTCCCTCTGCAGTCAGAAAGACATTGTCACCTGCCAGGCAGAATTAATGAAGCAACTAAACCTGGAGGACTGGGAGGAGTGCAAGGCTTTATATCCAACCTCTACTACAGATACTATTATCAGAGAGCACGCTGTTAACTTCAGTGGCTGGGTAAGTTGTACAGAAAATACTTTTTGTTTTCGTGCCTTTGTCTCACATTTTTCTTGCGAGAATAAGAAGAAAGGCCTACCAAGCGGGATTTTTTAAACACGGTTCGTAGGGCCAAGGAGGAGAGGCAGAGACTAAAAGCAATTGAGCAAGGAAAGCAAGTCAGCACTAGCAGTTTTGACACTACTTACGAGAGATTTACTACATTTGGTCAGGACGTCCAGTACAGGGTTGTTCAGGGTGACGGCACGAGGCTGGGGACTCTTTTAGACAAACAAAACTTTACGTTATGCATTGCAGATATTCCTTATGGCTTCAAAATCAAGGATAGCACTTTTGACGAGGAGGCTTTTACTCACGTGCAAGTCCGTTCTTTCTTGGATGGCCTAAAAGAAGTCACGACATCTGAAAACTGGAGGGTCATCATTTTTCATTCCGACCTGCAGACGATGTCGGTGCTAAAGCCATTGGGAGTCGCATGAACGCTGGCTTCAAAAGCTAGCGTATGGTAAGCTTTGAATTTCTTGCTTTTCTATTTACTTTAACACCACGGTATAAATTTATACCACAGTCGCCTCGTGGTATAAATTTATACAGCAAGGCAATGGTGGTATAAATTTATACCGCCACACCACTTAACTAACTTATTTTGTTCGTTTTCTTTCTGCCAATGTTTAATTGCTTTTTTGTTTGGCAGGCTAAAAACAAATGTCAAAGGACATGGTGGTGGTCCGCGCTTAGTAAGCTGCTTTGAACATTTCCATATTGGTTTTTACAGCGCGGACGCCAAAAAAACCATGGTTCATGTTAACACGCAGAATGAAAAGACTCCACCCTGCAACGCCTTTCAGTTTCCGGCTGTTCTACAAAAATTGAGAGATCCACAACGACAAGGAGCTGTGGTATCTCATTATCAGAAGCCACAGCGGCTAATTAATAATTTAATTCAGTGGTTTTCTCGCCCAGGAGACTGGATTCTAGATGCATTTTCAGGCTCAGGCACCACAGCAGTTTGCGCCCTTAAGCAAGGGCGCAATGTTGTCTCCGTCGACATAGACCAGGACAAAATAAGTTTCATCAGGACCAGGATAAGCTCTTGTGAATCCTTTCCTGATGAAAACGAGGAACTGGGAGCAAAAAACGGTGCTGGCGATGTGAAAGGCACATATACAGAAATCCAGCCTCCACTTACGGGAAGAAGAGATGAGGAGGTGGAGTTTGTCGATCTGGAGCCTGTGGTGCCTGAGCCAGAGAATCAGCCTGTACCTGTACCATTGGGAGACCAGGAATGCCGACAGAGCCAGTGCATGCGAAATTTTGTGATTTCACTAAAAGGGTTGGAAGATCTGAGTATATCTAACCAGGCATACGCGTTCATCGATGAAGGAGATAGAAATGCCTCATTTTGATTGCTATATCGACCAACCCGCACGATATACGGACGAACACGAATCCCGAAGTGTGGGCGTTCATCGAATAACAAGCTGAAATTCCCTGATTATGAGTGCCATATCGAGCAATCCGCATGCCGTACAAATTGTTGAGAATGTCATCATATAATAGGGTATCTGCAACTGAACAAACACTACAAACACACTGGAGTAATATATCTTAGATGAGACCTACATCATTTACTTATTCATAGATCATATGGTTGTTAGGGCATGGAGGAACTTATTTTATAAACCAATGGTCTAAGGTTGTTATATTGAGATGATGAAGTGTCGAAATGCAATAAGCATATTTTTGGAGCGAAAAGTTCATATGAACTTAGTAACTGGCCCAAGCGGCCTGATTCGATGGCTAAACTGTCGAAGGCCTGCCGATTTAAAGGATAAGATGTATATACTGTATAGACTGATTGATTGCACAGGTTAAGGAGGAACAGATCGATCTAACACATGAGTTAGATCCATTCTTAGAAGAAGTTTTGAGCATCCCGATCCATATGAACAGTGATTTTCATGTTTAATGGTTCAATGGTGAATATAAATATTATAGCAATGGTTTAAAGATTCATTTGAGTTTGTAATACTAGTAGTGCAAATTCAAATAATATCTTAGTCTATTGGGATCTTGTTTTTCGAATTTGACTCTAATATCCAACACAAATATCTGCTACGCCTGCTCAAAGACGGTCTTAGTCGCCTCTACGAGATGAGCCAATGTCAGATTGAGACGCTAAGATGTGGTTGAAAGAGTAGCATATGTTCATTTTTTAGCCGAAATTTGGAACACAGATTCCCCATGATGAGACCTACCTACTGGTAAAAATTCAGGTCAATTGGAGTTTCCTATCTCAAAAAAAAGGCAAAAGTTTTCTACAGTGTATAGAGAACAATACTGGGTCTGAAACTTTGCAATTTGACTCAAAATGTTATCTTCACTTTATGGCCAAGTTTTAGTATCATGGGATGAGTCTAACTCCCTCAAACAGTCACCCAAAGTTCGTTAGACAGCCCTAGGACTCACTTCTGTTGGGCACTGATACCACAGTTCTAGCCTGTTACCTCTCAAAATGGCCTCGTGAACTAGCCTCACATGTCTTGTATACATATGAAAATTCTCAATAAGCACATTACTGAGAATTGAGTACACTCAAGTTAGTCTTAAGCCCTAAAGTGGGAAAGACAAGAAATCTGTATAGGCCTAATGGACCCCCAAGGAGCTTGAGCTATATTGAGAGTCAAAAAGAGAAGTTTCAAGAGGAGGATGGAAGCGAATATGATAAATGAGAGAAGTCCTTAGAAAGAAGAGAGAGATACAAAAGAAGCAAAGAAAGACATGCTTCCCTATTGAAAGAAAGACCATTCATAACGCCAAAGAGATCTTCCAACATATATTGGGTTCAGAGAAGGCAAGAGAAGAAATAACCCACCCCCACCAAAACAGCCTTTGATCAATTGCCATGCGAGCCACTCAACAGAACAAGCAGGCCCAAGAGCAATTCCTGCTTGGAAGCTCTTATGAATATGCATATGATGAAGATTTCATCTTATATCGCGAGCTCTACACTTTCCAGATGCACATCCGAAATTAAAACCATGAAAGTATCTAAGTGATCTACATACTACTTACGCCATGCCTCTCTAACTGAAGCTATAAAACTTAATATAGAGAAAACACAGAAGCTTACTCAATTATGCTTAACAATTTGAAGTTGTTCTAGTCAGACCGAAAGCAAGAAGGGGAGAACTCCCTTCAGAATTATGACAAATTAAGTTGCAAAGCAGAAGAGTGCGATTGATCCTTCCATAGCGGCCATTTTGCTCAGGCATATAGGTTGTAGAGGTTTTATCAGTGATTCTAAGAGTGTTCAATATTGGGCAAACTCACTAGAGAAATACTCACCAGCATTATCTATTCTTAGTGTGACAAGCTTAGTGCCAAGAAGCCTTTCTGTTGCAGCAATATAAGAACAAAAATGAGCAAAAGCTTCTAAATTTTGCCATAGTGGGTATACATTGACATGTCTAGAGCAGTCATCAAAGGAATGTAAGAAAGTATTCAAAGCCAGTGAATGAAGCTGGGCGTATTGGTCTGCAGATATCACTATGAACGAGTTGAAGTCTGGTGGAGACATGGGATTCGGATGGAGGGAAAGAAGTACGAGTGTGTTTACCTCTAGAACATAAAGAACGTGGAAGCACATTGTTCTGATCAAAGTGGATTCTCCCTTAACTGTGCAAATGATGCATCTTGGTGTAGCCACTATACCCCAGACGATTATGCCAAGTGTAGCATGGGCATATGTATAGTTGACGAACTCAATGGGAACAATAGAGACTTGATAAAGATTCCCAGAACGGGCACCATGGATCCTGATTTTGTTGTCTGCAGAAAATACTTCGGATGTATTGGATGAGAAAGATATTTTGAAGCATGAATATGCAATTTGGCTAACTGAAATAAGATTTACATGTAGGCCAGTAACATGTAGCACATTGGAGATGTGTTTGGTGGTGAATTCAGAAGTAATTGCAACAATGCCAATACCGAGGCCTTGACGAGGTGTGTTGTTTTCCATCTATATTTCTCTGGGTGGTTGCAACAAGGTATAAGCCACAAAATGATTCTTGAAAGGGCTCATGTGTGTGGTTGCATCGAAATCAAAAAACCACATGGTAGGGTCATTTGGAATTTGAATGGCAGAGGGAATTCTAGTTGTGAACAGAAAGTATGTTGAGGTTGTGCAGATGTAGAGTTTGATGATACGGAAGAAGTATCAGAGGTGTTATGGCATGGCATTAGTGCAAGACAGAACTAAGCATGAATTCATTAATTAGAGAAATTTGGAATTCTCGTTTAGCATGAAATAGGTTAGCGGGTAGCCATATAGTGCAAAAACTACTACCAATTGAGTAAAAGTTGGCGTTTTTTTGCACAAATTCTGCAAATGCTTCAGTCTTATTCGGAAATATAGTTTTTACTGCTAATGCAAAGGTTCAGGGCGAGTATAACGTAGTAGGAGGGAGTGTTAAAACTTCTCGCGAGAAGCGCGAACGCGATGTTTCGCAGCTGAAAGGAGACAAAATAATGTGCCTTTTATTAAAACCATATGAGAGCATTGTGTTAAAAGAAGGTACCGAGGAGCAAGGATATCACACAAAATTCAGTATTTAAAGCCATATAATTGCTACAGAGGATCGCGGTCGCGATTATTTTTAGCATTAAACATATGGTAAAAGATATGGGTAAAGACAAAACCAAAGTTCACGAAACAAAAATTTCCATTGAAGGAAGTAATATACAACATAATTACTGATTGAAGGAGATAATTATTCTGATTGTGTTTCAGATACTTGATCAGGTATCACACCCATTTCATTGGCCATGCGATTGACATGCTCTCTACCCAATTCCATCGCTTGTGTTGTGTCCATCTCACGAATAACTTTGTGATCTCCCGGAACTACAACACCCATGGCCTTTGCGATGCATGCGCCGCAGATGTGAATCGGGCTCCCATTCCTCACTTGTCCATTGCACCGCTTTGCTCCGCCTATAAGTTCCTTTTGCAAGTAGTTCGATGCATTAGCATTCTGCTTTGTGGATGAGAGAGCTACGCTTCTTCTTGTGTACCGATGCTCCTGTGACCCAAGAACCTCATCTTGGTCAATCTCCATGTCTTTGTTAATGCGCTTCCATGTGTTCTCGCCCACGTATTCAAACCGATGTTAAGCCTGTCAAGAAAGGCATGTACCCATCAAGCTTCTCATTAAGTGCACTCAATTTTTGAAAAGTGGGCTCGGGCTTCGTACTTTTTCCGTCTCTTCAAGCAAGCGCTTTGTTTCTTGCATTCTCTCTTCGTAGGACTTAGCATCGAGGTTTTCCAAAATGGAATCCAACTTTGATAGATCTGTGTTTTGGGTGATACTGATGTCGGGTTGAGCTGGATCAGGCTCAACATTCTCTGCTTTCGGCTCTTCCTCAAACCCATCAGCACTTGGATTGGCCATTTTATCAAGCGTTTCAAAGACGCCCTCGAGAAAACGGCACACTTTACCGAACTTTTCGAAAGCCACGCTCTTTTGCCTTGCATAAGAGCAACCACGAGAAGCCGTCGCCCCCAAATTTAAAAAGAAATCCAGAACGCAACCATCAGTCGGCACCAGCTGTTCAACAATATGGTAGGCATACGAGGTTTTCAGCTGGCATTTCAATACAAGATCTCCTTCCATTGCCGCCCATTTGAATCTTGGTTTGCCTGTAAAAAGAGTCTGATATTTCTTTTTTATCTTCTCGTCGGCATCCTCATTACCTGTTAGCGGCATTGGAGGCAATGGTGTTGACTTAGGAGCCTTGCCGTGTGGAGATAGGTGAAGCTCCAGCTCTGGTTGCACAGGTGCTACACGAACATCACTCCTGTTAATGCACATATGACTAATAAAGTACTGATGTTCTTTCACCCTTCGTTTGCTCTCCCATCCCATTTCTTCATAAGAACCTAAAGATAGGTAGCCACCGCCCTGAATTTGCTTCTGACTGTACAAGCAATTGGGCAAATTCACTGAGCGCATGATAATGACCAAGTGATAAACTTTGGCATTCGTCATGGTAGCTATCCTTGTAAATAGATCTGTGTATTTCTTGCAATCCCATACCTTGTTTATCCCTCGGATGTCAATAAATATCAATGTCGCATTCTCTGACACTTGGGAGGAAGTAGGGATGCCATCCTTTGTCACTGCTATGACAATATTTCTCTTTTCCTTTTTTTTTCTAGCCTCTTCTGGCTTTAGAATATTCCTGACTGGCTCCAGAAAGGCTACAGGTAGGTTACCAAGTGTATGATCCTTGTTATAGTTAGCCTTCACGTATTCTGTATCGGTATCTGATATATCCAGTATTCTCTGTTCAGTCAAATCAGGAAAAGCCTGAAGCAATTCCTCCCAGCTATCGAAATCCTTTTGCAGCAAATTTGAGGCATAAGATAAAATTTCTCGCCTCATAAAAGTGAGGGTTCTGATGTCAGTTGCCCGTTGTTTGCAATCAAATCTCCCGTGATAACATGACTGCACCTTTAAATAGGTCTTGCCTTCTATAATCTCATCGAGCAGCTGTGACACCTCTGCATTCGACATACCTTGTAGCAACCGAAGCCAGGTCTTGTTAAAGAAGTCTTTGGATGGCTTGTCCGGAAAGTCACCATGGTCGTCACTGAGTTTACGACTCACCCACAGACCGGCAACTTCCATTAACTTCTTGAAAACCTTCTCATCCATAAAAATGAATTGTTTTTCATCCTTAAGCTCCTGCACTTTCAAGGTGGTCGTTGCAATTTCATGGAAATCCTGCAGAAGCAATTTCAAGGTCATCAAGATCGCGGCCGCGAAGTTGGCGAGTAGAAAATAAATGAATACCTTCCAAGCTGAAGTTTTAGCTGTCCCTATAGGTCCTTGTGGAGGACAGCCATAAGCCTTGTCGATGAAGTTGTTTGCGAGTTTTTCAATCGGTGGCTCTCGTACCAGACGGTGTTTGCAATTACTTCGTTGCATTGAATACTCAACTCTATATATTCCTTGTTCGTAAGATTTCCGTTGAGCACCCTCGATCTTCTTCTAGCATATACTTTGGCAAATTCTCGTTCTTTGCTCAAACTCGTAAACTAATAGAACAAAGGAGTTGTGCAACAAAATATCTGTGGTTGCGGAAATAATATAAAATTTCTTGCCCTTCAAATCTTCCTCGGATTGCTCCATGTCACCCTCCTCCCGAAAGATAGACAACCGTCGAGGTCAAATCTACATAACGAAAGTGTCCAAAAGATAAAGAATTAGTTACTTGGTAATAGGGTCAAACGAAACGGCGTCGCTAGGGGTGAGGACCTCCGTCGGGTATGTCTTGAAGCTTTTAACCGGAGTTTGAACATGGTCATTTGACCGCATTCTCGCGGTGTCAAGTTTTTTGGTGCAGTTCACAATCAAAAATAGAAATCTTTGTAAACCAATTAACCCCTAAGGGGTAGAACCTTTTGAACTGTTCAAGCTTCTGAGTGGTTTGCTCTGCCATCTTGCGTTCCTCTTCGGGATTGAACTTCAACTCGACTGGAATGGCAGGTGCGTGGGGCCATGTCAATGCTAGTGTAGAGGAGGCATTCGTAACTGAGGGGGGGGTTTGAGAACTGCTGGGCTGCGGGCTATCTTCATTAGGTGTCAGATTCTTAAGGCTAATTTTGAAAGGAGGGAATTTTTTTGGAATAAATCCACCAGATGTATTGCTATCTGGGGCCTTCATAGCAATAGGAAGAGTAGGGTTAACAATACCGGAGGGGTTTATCGTGGATTGTGGTTCTTGAGCAATTTCTTTTGGTGCTGATGTCTCTCCCAAAGCTGCAATAGGCTTCACACTCTTTTTCTTGGCCACGGCTCTTAGCCAATTAGTGTCCATCACGGAGGGCATCTTCTCGTCCCGAACTGCTTTTAAGGCACAGCTCGGAGGCTTCTTGTCTGTAGACAAACCAATTACGCATGCCGAACCCGAAAGCAATATGTCTCTGTTTCCCTTTATATACGACAAAAGAGAGATTCATAGGATGGCAACAACCAGCCATAACCCTTAGGCGACGTGGGGACGTTTTCCGTGGTCGGGTCGGGCTTGTTCATTTTCTCGGGTCGTCATCATAGGCGGGTCATAATTGCGCCATTTCAAAATGTACTCTTAAACCGCAATGCTTGTGTGTCCTCAATGCTGCATATGATAGCATCTTGCACATTGTTCTTCGTGCCTTCCCACATTGCCACCACTATGCCAACTTGTTCAACGTCCTCAGCTTTTTTTCCAGTCCGCAGAAACAGGCACAGGTCCTTTCTGCGATCACCCTTAATGTGCGGTATAGCCTGTGCAATCTCAATACACCATTTCCTTTCATTGGAAGGGGTTATAATACGGACGGGCTCGACATCTGGTCCTCGGAAGAGAGCAAGTGCTGTAAACAAAAGCCTGTGGTGAGTGCCTGGTAGGCTGCATAATGTGGTGCAAGGAAAAGGTATAAACTACTGTAGAAAAACGCGACCGCGATCCTGCCGATCCGCGGTCGCGAACCTAATGACGTACTATACTAGTACTCATGAAACATATAAAGAAAGAAAATCTATACTCGGCCCGGATCAGCGGCGCGTGATGTTGTTGAGCGCCTGATTATGAAGACCGCTGTCTAGAAATTACGAAACCTATCAAGCAAGACCGCGGCCGCGATCTTGTTGAGCAGCTACACTTATGAAGACCGCTGTCTAGAAATTACAAAACCTATCAAGCAAGACCGCGGCCGCGATCTTGCTGAGCAGCTATACTTATGAAAACAATAGAAGTTCGAGTAGGCAAGATCGCGGCCGCGATCTTGCTGAGCTGAAATGTTAGAAAATACCTTCTCTGAGGGAGTCCTTAGGTGCCATGGGATGGGTATTTTGAGTTCGAAAATACGAAGTCTTTTGGAGTGGCTCGAGAAGCTCGGAGGGCTTAAGCTTAGGCTTAGGCGCTGAAGGAAATCGCGGAGTCGAAATTTGTTTTTAAAGGTTTGAAGTTTCAATTTATAGAACGCGGCCGCGGAAATTAATTGCCCGCCCCTCATAATTGCGCGTGAAAAAACGTGCCGGCCATAATGGCGTCGTACGCCGGCAGTAATAATTACCGGCCGGCCGGCCGTATTTATTCCCTGACATAAATGCGGTCGTGCGAATATACCCGTCCGCAAAGGCAAGTAATCCGTACGAAAGGTCCTTATCCACTTGGACGTCCGCGTTCAAATTTGGGGCGTAATTTCGGACCTGACACATTATGCAGCCATAAATGCCCCAAAAATGACACATTTACGGACGGACGGACAGTGACTGTAGAATTTGAAATCGAGAACAAACCAATTCAAGAAAGCGGGAAAAGCCAATTCAAATTTCATTGTTTTGCAAGATCTTCGAGGCGCTGGAGCTGCGCCTAAGCTGGGCCAAGGTCGGGCAAGGATTTCTTGCTTAATTCGCGATCCATTGAAGGCGCTGACGAGGGCGCTGATAATCCGCTTGCAATCCGCCACTACACATTCAGAATTCTGCAACTGCATCGAATTCAGGGTTTCGGGCGAGGTAAAAGGCCTATTCTGATGCATATCCCTCACTGAAGTGAACTCAACGTCTATGTTGCACTGAATTTCAATTATAACTACAATCTACGAGTCTCTGCACTAACATCACTATGTATTGCATGGATTGATAAGATACCTCCTGATACTTTGTTGCAACTATGTAAAAATTGATGTTCTAAGCAAAACTGTGCACTCTGGTATGTTTATTATACAATGTAAACGTGTTTCAGGTATATGCTTTCTTTCTCCATGTGGATGAAACTAAACACTGTTTTTATGACACTGCAGCTTCTGACGGGTCCCCGGCTACAAGTTGACGTTGACGACACCGTATTCTGTGAGGTATGAGTAATGCTTTATTCTGTGAGTCAGTCGTTTAACTTTGGTGTTCCACGAGATCGCGGTCGCGATACCTTCAACCGTCTACACTTGCTATTGACCAATGAACTCCCAGCTATCGATAACTTTGAGTTGAAACCACTAGCTAGCCTCGAAATGTGATTTGCACGAGTTCTTATCGAAACAGCTAGTGTGAATCATTGCAAAAAGCGCGACCGCGTTCTTACCCATGCTCGATAAGATCGCGGTGGCGATAGTCCCGAGCATTTTTTATTTTTCAGTTCCTATTTTTTGTAGTGGTTTGTGATCACAGTGCTTTCTGCTTACGAGGATCGCGGCCGCGCTATTCACGACCTCTTGTTTGCAGGATGGCTGATGTAATTCACAGACTTTCGGAAAAAAGGTGGCGGAAGGAAGAGTCCACAATTTCGGCGCCATCACAATTCGATTGTCCGGAGGGTATGGTTGTCGTTTCAATTGTGAATGTTACGGATGGACGATTACGCTACCAATTCGAAATGGAAATAGAAAAATGAGGGTGAAGCCGTGTGGGGACTTTTGTGTTGTGGTACAAGAAGGACATTGTTGCTCAACTTGATAGACATGAGGAAGCATGCACTCCAATAGGTCGATAAAACGCATAGGTGGCGGGGACGAGGAGGGAATGAGGGGTTAGCCAAGAATGAGGCGAATCATGTGCAAGGGCTTTCTAGAGATGAGTTAGTTGAGAAGGCGTGCACACTCATGCATGAATCTTTGCTACATGGCTTATGCCTATGGTGTTATCGTTTTGCCGATCCAAACCATCTTTGTGTCCGGCGTGAAGTTAGGGGAAGGCTCCATAGTCGCTACTATCATGAACATTTTTCCAATGCCCGAAAAGATCTCTATCTTGTTGCCGGGCACGTGCGCGTAAATGCCCCAACCGCATGACCTTGTGAGATGGCCCATAGCCCTCGTGCTCGTTGATAACATTCGGTTTCTACTCTTGTGGTTGCGGTGAAGGAGAAGGATGTGGAGAATGAACCTTACTCCATTAGACCCGAAATTGGCATCACCAAAAAAGAGACCTTACAAAGATGGTCAATCGGAGACCCAGAACACGCCCGGCCTGAGTAAATGTGAAAGAAAAACTAGTGCTGAGGCTATTCTAGACTTCAGGTCATCACTGTGCTGCATGAAACGATGCTGTGCAAATTTTACATCCCAGGAGATAGCTTGCATGAGAACCTTTTACTGGAACATGAAGTCCTCGGAGCGCACAACTTTTGCATATAACATGCTAGATCTTTGCTCTGAAAATGGTGTAGTCCGCAAACTGATGTTGAATAACAAACAGGTGTGCATGAAAGCATGGCATAAAGCCTATGGCATTCCCATTTCCACTTTTTACAAGTGGAAGAAGCTCTTCAATGATGGCCACAGAATTGCTGAGCACGGAAATACTGGGTCTAAGAAGCCAAGGTCTCATACTTTGGCTGGCAATGCTGTGCTATCTATGTTCATAGATGAAAACGCAGAGACGATGCCACACCGCTCGAAAATTACGAGCGAGGGTAGCAGACAAAATGTTAAGAGGCTACCTTCAGTCTTGACTAAGAAGGATATACACCAAGAAGTAGATATTTCCGTTACAGAGATGACAGGCAAGCATATTTCTCCTTCGTCATTTCTGTCTGCTTGGAAAGAGAATCATTCAGAGGTATCAATAGCTAAGAGGATAGCATTTTCCAAGTGTAACACCTGTATTGTCATAAAGGAAAAGCTTGCTAAGACCAGAGATCCAAACGAAAGAAGGGTACTTGCAATAGAGAGAAAATCGCATATGACGGCCCAGATTTCTTGCAGGAGCCTTTATCGGTCCCGAGAGCTTTGTCGCGATAGATCTCCGAGCACGCTTTTAACCATTATACATGATAAGATGGATCAGAATAAGACCATGGTCCCTCGTCTAGAGAAGCTAGCAAAGTCGTATGGGGGTGAACGATCGAAGGTCGATTGTTACTGTGTGCTCTCATGCACGGCCATGGTATAGGTGCCTTGGGCCACTTCTCACTTTGGACCTCCGGCCCGATGATTCTAATTTTCATGTGGGATCCTTGAATCATACCTTGAAGACACCGGAGAATAAATCGAGGATAATTGGGGCCATTTGAGAGATAACCGATCGTCCGAAAGCGGTGGGGTGCGCAATTTTAAACATGAGATAACCTCGGGACAAAAATGATGAATGGCGGTAGAAATGATTTTATGCCTCCTATCAAAGGCCCCATGGTAGCAAACAAGTTGCCTAGGAGGCTTTACTTGCGACTAGATAATTGCTCGGTCAGAATAAGAATAGATATCTTTTCTCTTACTTGTCATACTTGGTTTGGTTAGGTGTATTTGATCAAGTGCAGCTGGGATTCATGATGGTTGGACACACCCACGATGACATAGATGCCCTGTTTGGAAACTACTCTACTCTAATGAGAAGATCAGATGCATTGACTATTCCGGAGCTTATGCAACTCTTTAGGCAGTGTAGTTCAAAGGCTCCTTCGCCTTACCTTGTGACAGAGGTTCCTGATTGGAAGGAATTCGTGAAAGGTTTTATCCCTGATAAGAAGGACCGTTTATGTGGTCACTTGGAACCTCTACTCTTCAAGTTTTGCATGAAGGATGGATGGCCACTAATGTTCTACAAGATGAGGCCGGGGCATAGGGAGTGGCTCCCACGAAAAGGGAATCAGAATGTGGAAGGAGGATGCCCAAGGTTTACCTATGATTCCGAGAGGGTCACCTAAGGTCCTGCAGCCATATGGGAGCTTGAAAGATATAGGTGCATTAAGAGCTTCTATTGCCAAGTACATGATGCACTGGGCAGCTATTTATAGAGCTGGTGGTAAGTCATGGTCCAACACATATATGAATGAAGTTATTGACTACTGGTCCACCTTGTTGAGAGTGCTTGGTGACGTGCGGCCCGGTAGAGCTCTCATTGGATTTCTCGCCCAAAGCACTGGGCAAAGTGCATTGGAAGAACCCGAAAGAGTGTTTGTGGATGAGCACATTGAAGCATCTCATTACGTTGGGCCTTTCTCGGGTAGACCCAAGAACCCAGTTGAAATATTCGACCCCTACCAAGATGTCAAGAAGGGAATGCTCTTGCTAATCAGACCACATGATAACTGCCCGACATGGATGGGTTTTGCCGAAGAGGACCCAATAGAGGACCCTAATCTCCCACATTACGAAGAGGTGTTTGTCTCTTGGTTTGAACCTATTTGCGAAAGGGAACCTCATATGCAATGCAAGATAGGGATTCTTTGGAGCAAGAATTGGAGACCCAATCCTAATGACCCGCCACGCTACCAACCTTTGAAAACAATAGACTATGAATGGGCCATAGAGACCAGGCCATTGTCAGTGGTGATCCCCAGTAGTGTTCGGGCTCAGTTGCAAGAATTAGTGGCTAAAGAAGCTAAGGACGATGATGAGGACTCTTGAGGTATGCAATGCTCTTTGACATAATTACTATATCATTCATAACATGAAAGTTACAATAGACTAGTTATTATTTGTTACGCTCTGCGTTTTCCATCTCAACACAAGAGCTCTTACACTATACAATGCTAAACAGGTGATTCATTCATCTTCAGGATCTGTAGTAGTGATCCCTGATATCTCATAGCTCATTCGCTCAGGAAGCCAAATCAGATGGATCATTACACGAATTGACGCAGGGCAACGAATCTCAGCGCCCAAAGCTTTTCTTCGCAGGTAGGGATCAAGAAGAAGATGCCTGTCTAGGCAACCAACAAGATCAGAGTGGCTCATTGAGCACTTGATCGCCTCGATGTGGTGAACTGATGATGGCGAAAAATCCATGGGAGAAGAGTGAACTTTAGCCCCGAAGTGAGAAGCTTTTATAGTGAAGTAGAATGATTGAGGTGAATTATTGGGCTTGACTTCGGCACCATTATTGCTCGTGTATTAGACCGTTGTATAAATACAAGTATAATACATCTTTCGTATGGATATATGTATGCTTTTAAAACATGTGCTTGAGTAATTCACGTGTGGTTGAAATTAGGAACTGCTTGCAGATATACTGGAAGTCGAGTAGCACACCCTTACACTACATTCAGGTATGATACATCAAACAATATTCATTGTGGTATTATTTCCTTACATAGCTATGATTGAATTCAATGACAGCTTGCAGAATAAGTGGAGGTGGGATAGCACATCGTTACAATATACTCAGTTAAGGTACGTGATATTACATCCTTAATCAGAATGCTATTACATCCTTACTTAGTTATTAGGTACCCATGTCATTATTACATTATTAGCAGGTGCATATTCACTCGTCATCAACATCAAAGCTCGTGATGGCATTCAGCTCATAGATCTCCTGATCAGGAAGCCAGTAAATGTGGACTTTAACACGAGTGAGCTTCCTGCAAGCACTAGCAGGTCCTTCAGCTTTAGATAAGAGCCATGGATCAAGCTTAACGCTATTTCTAGCGCATTCGCCCAGATCGTTGTAGCTCAAGTAACACTTGAAAGAGCGGATGTGCTCTGGACGAGGCATTGAGGAAGCCATAGAAGATGAATGGCCTCTACCCCCTCGTCAAGCCGTTTTTATAGTGAAGTAAAATTATTGATGTGAATTATTGGTGTACAATGTAGGGCCATTATTGAGCTTCTACGAGTATATGTGTATGTGTATGTGTATGTATATGTGTATTTGTATGTATATGTGTATGTTAATTACCTCATGTTTCTTGTGCTCGAGAAGTAGGTGAAAGTATTCGTGCTAGAGCAAATTAGGTGTGCTTAAAATTCTCAAAATGGGCTTATTTTCTCCAATTAATGAAATCGTGCTTTAACTTTGCAAGATCACCAGCAGCTCCACATCTATAGCATGTGAAACATCCCCCGTCACGCTGATCCCTGTCATTTCGATCTGTCCAGTGCCTACCATATGAGGTGAAAAGTAGAGAATCAAGATTGGAAGATTCCCCGAGTCTTGATTGCCGATTTGCCTTAGCTCTTCATTCTTGATTCTGGTTACTATCTCTTCAAAGTAAAAATTGTTAGCATTGTTTGCCAAGGTAACAAAAAAATTCTCGAATTTTAAAGTCAAGGATCCAAGTAAACTATGAACCTGCTCGTCTTGATCTACTAGAGCCCCAATTGCAGCCAGAGCATCGATGATAGTGCATACCTTTGAAATGTGTTGATCTATGGTATCTTTGGGTGACATCTCTAGATTGTTCAGTTTCTTTTTGAGAATGATCATGTTGAGTGCATCCTTAGGTGCATGTTTAGCCTCTAAAACTTCCCACATTTCCTTTGCAATGCTCCAATGTTTAACAATTCCAGCAAGTCCATCAGGTTCATGCATATCATTAGCTTAGCTCTGTCATCCTTTTCAGCAAAATTCCCTTCAGTTTGTGTTGAAGTGGAACTTCATCCGTTTATTCCATCAATAGCTAATGTCCACTACCTCTTGTTGCTGAATTTTCAACCTGATTGGGGCACATAATAGCCCAAAATTTCTTATTTCCCAGCAAGAATTCCATGCTCCACTTCCATGTGGAGAAATTCTTTTCTTCAAAATGCTCCACAAATCGGCACTTTGAGGCCATTAAGATCTCTATTTCATCATTTCTAGCCATGGTAAATGTAGATTTTTTCTGCTCTTTTGCATCCTCGAAGCCGTGGAGTGGGCCCACAACATTTTGCATGAACAATTTGTTGGTAGCAAAATACAAACGTGAATAACAAGCATAAATGTGAACATCAAACAAGCTTGAAAGCACAACAAATGAGAGACAGCAAATGGTATTGAGTCAAGAACCAGATTCTTAAGGCGCAGACAAGAAGAACAACGCTAACTCTATGCAAGATGATCATCAGGAACAGAAGTAGCCCGCCTAAATGATGCAGACCCAATCTGCAACAGAAAAAACCCTAAATCTATGCCATGTCATTGATTCTTATGGACAGACAATTATTGACTCATTTTCAACATTCTAAGCATCTATACGATCCTATAAATCTCCATGCAAATGGCATAAAAATATGCTTTTAAAACTTAGGGACTTTGAGACTGAGATGTAAAATATGCATGAAAAGCTCTTTGTACGTTAGATTGATCCAACAAGGATCCGAACTCAAATGTCACAAGGATATAGTAGGGGGAGGATGAATTGGACACTCTTTGAGAAAACCCTGATGCATGGATTGTTCAAACAAATCAAAATGGAATACTAAGATTTCTACAAAGAACTTGACTAAAACTTAGAATAAGATTATATAACATGAGATTAAAGAGGACAACAAATTAGGATCTAAATAAAACTGGTGAAACCCGCCAAAGACGAAGCTAACACAGTAAGAACAACACTCATCCTGCAAAACTGACCATTTTGTTCGATCGAGATACCTCACTTTGCAAAGCATATCTCACTCCCTGCCTTCACATTGAATCAATTTCTCATCTGTTTTGATCTTGCATGCAGAAGGTGGTATTAGATTCACGTTAGGCCAGACACAAAAAGAAGGATGTACTTACACAGCCAACTCATTTGGAAGACTATATTGTATATGCATCGATGCCATAGATTGAATTCTTATATATTTGCATATACTAATTAAACATGGTGTACTTATCAGTATAATAGCTGCTAGCAATTCATGCAATGGAATAATAAGTCACCACCGAACTGCTGATATTATCCAGTCATTAACTCATCATTTAAGAGCTTACCAAATTTCAAATTTTCTTTACCAGTGCGTACGTAATGCAGTTTACCACAATCACTACATAGTGCTCAAACAATGACTTCCTTATTGACCAATGTACCAACCTTATTCATGAACCTATCTAGTTTTCAGCAACTTCAAACTTCTTCATTGCAAGTGGGTCTCTTTAGCCATCTCTACAACGGTGTCTTGTAAAATTTTACATATTCAATGCTTGCATTTCCTTTTCCTTCATGGTTTTTGGAGAAAAACGAAATGTAATTTGCATTTTGAGGTTCAATAGAAAATAATAACTTCAATAAGCAAATAGCTTTGACAGATCTTACATTAGGTAGGCTTGGCAGATGCAGAAAGACTGTATTCAAAGTATCCCGTGAACTAAGTATTCTAGAACATTCTAACGCCATAGCTTACGCCAAGTATGCTTTAATGCCTATAATAAAGAATGGCAAATACTAAGTACATTGATTTCCTTTATTTAAAGCCCTCCTGAAATTACATAATGTTGTAATAACATTCGCTGCATAATACAAATGCTTCATTTCCTACTCCTTCACTATGTTCTACAACATTCCTAGCATGGGCTTGGTTCTACCTATTCTTTCATCACAGTGAATATACAGAAAACTAAGCTCCCAGTGGTCCAGTCCTTGCAACATGATATCCCTGATCTGCATTATAGAAGATAGAAGGTAGATGTGGTGAGAACTTTCAAATATTTGGGAATCGATTTTTCTACTAACATGCTATGAGTGAATGTGTGGAGAGAAGAGTCAGTGCCAGATGGAAAGCTTTGTATGCCATGCGAAATAGCTGCTACAGAATAGACCTCTATGACTGGGCCCGGAGAGCACACCTGCTTAAAGCGTTGGTTGAGCCAATCTTGTTGTATCAGGTAGAGGTATGGGGTCCAGCAGTTGGTAAAAACACCTGGGATAAGCTGGAGAGGATGCAGAAGGCCTTCTTAACAAACAGCCTGGGCGTCAAGGACACAGTTCCTTACCCAATTTTGTTATATGATACTGGATTTTGGCCTTTGCAGCATTCTGCTATGAGAAGCCATCTTGCATACTTTTATAAGGTCAACAAAATGGATGCACGATGTCTTCCTCCTCGGGCTATGTTACTGGCGCAAGGGCCCCAACGGCTTAACAGAGTCTGGCAGGAGCATTGTAAGGGGTGGTTCGCTAGGTGGTCAATCGACTACATACATATAATAGCTATGGCAGATGCCGCAGCACAGGATGTGCACATAAATGACTGTTTTGCGGCCATGTTATGGGATGCAACCACTTTGGCAAAGCCTAAAACAACACATTACCACACTTAGGTGAATCCTGCACTGGATCATGGCCCGCATTCATACTTGAAAGCACATATCTCTACAAAAAAAAAAAAAGCTATTGCTGCCATGAGAACTGGATCCCATCATTTCATAATTGAGACAGGCCATTGGAGCATGAGTGCAGAGCAGAGATCCCCCGAGAGGAAAGGTCATGCCAGGTTTGCAACATGCAAAAAATAGAGGATGAACATCACACTCTGCAGGAGTGCCCGGCATAAACGCACATACGAGAAGCTCATGCTGATCTTAGACGCTCGGAGACACCGCTGCATCAGTTGCTTGCATCACCAATGATGGCACGCCTTGGATCCTACATTCTGCAAGTCTCCACCATCAGAATTATAGGATAGGGGATCTGAGAACCTACTACTAGGGTTTTTCCTCCCATGTGGAGGTTTTTTCATCCCGGTAGTAGGGATACATTGTACACTAGCTTTTTGTGTCTTTTGTTTTGTTTGTGTTTGCTTGTGTCTGGCATGTACCGTCCCATAGGCCGATTTGGCATCCGCGGACGTTAAATTATACTTCCTTTCTTCCTTCCTTCCTTGTCTCGAAATGTTGACAAAATCATGTTTGGAAAAAGCTTGAAGGATAGAGGTAACAAAAGCTCCATAACTAGCCTAAATAACAACTGCAGTGCTTGTAATCTCTTGTCACTCCCTATGTGTAAGGCTCTTTCCATTTGCAAGCTTCGTCAAGAGCTCTGTTGAGATTCCAATCTCAGCTGAAAGCAGCTTGGTACCTAAATAATGCTGCAATGCTTCTAGAGCATACTTTTTCCATTTCCCAAGCTTGTTTTCCCAAATATGTCTGGAAGTGAGAAATTTTTGTCATGAAGTTTTGTTAATACTAATTGAACCCTACATGAGCTGACAAAGCTTAGATGTTAAGCCATTGCATAATCCTTACTGATATAGAACATCTAACGCGTGTTATAAAATGTTCATACCTCCCTAAAAAAGCATTCCATAATCTTCTTAGTCAATTTTTTCTTTTAACCTCCAGTGTTTCTTTCACAAAGCTCAAGCAAGTTTCAGGAGATGGCTCAATCTTTATAGCTTATTACCTTCAACTTCTTCTTCCTCATAACGAGCGATGGAGGTGGTCAAAGGTGCCTGGATAGAATTCTTGTCAACATTGACATCACCTAAAACCCATACCAAATGGAACAAAACATGATTTACTAGCTTGAAATCTGCTTAACATCTAATGCTAGGACGATAAAGGATCTTCTTCCCTCTGTACTTGCTTAAACAAGCCTAGATCTACCAGAAAGTGAAGCTAACCACTCTGATTTTTTTTACCATTCACGAAGGTCAATCAGAGTTTCTACCAACACAATAGGTAAAATTCAGACGATCCCCACCGCATGCCAGTGACAGTCTAACCTGATAATTGTCACATTTTTTCTAGAAAACAACATTTGGGCCGCAAGAAAAGCATCAAGCCAGTAATATACTTTAGGCTCTACCACCCAGAGTTTTGGCATAATGACCAATTCAAGAATTGCAAAATTTACATAAAAATAAAAGAGAGATGTCCATGTCAGTTAAGTAGTTAGGCGGCGGTGGCAGCGGAGGAGGAGGAGGAGGAGGAGGAGAAGGAGGAGGAGATGATCATCATCATCATTATTATTATTAAACGTCCATTGGGACTATGGAATACATATATGCTATAAAAGTAGTTTATCTTCTATACTACAATGTCTATATGAAATTGTAGCTGTCTTATTCTAGCAAGTATAAAATTAGAGTAGTTTCATATGCACTTTGTAAAGGACAATAAAGTTGGGTCCATCAACAGAGAAGTTGGTGATGTCTACAAAGCCAGTAGCGTACTTATATGCATCAGTACCACCGGCTACAGCAACAATGCGTTTCGCATTAGTAACGCAGTCAATGCCATGAATATTGAATGTACCATCTTGAAGAACGATTGTGAAATCAACAAAAACTGACAAGGCATCGAGTGATGCTATAGCACCAATGCCTTGAGCCCTTCCAACCGCAGAGGAGGTATTTGACGGTCCAGAAGTGAGTAGATGATCAATCGTAAAAACCTGCCCAAACTGGAAGGATGTTCCACTGAAGAGTGGCCCTCCTTATTGCACAGCTGTTGCTCCTGTACCTGTTACCACATTATGTAAGTAGAATTGCAAATCAATTACTCTACCTTAGCCACTGGGGTTGTGACGTGATGAGCATTTACAGAATGCGTCATAATTGTCATCACTGTCATCGATAATATGAAAACAAATGTAAGCTTCATTGCCATTTTAACGTGCTCCTTTGTATGAGACGGTCTCTACAACAAGTCCAATAATGTGGTTGATTTTGTAATAGATAAGGTAAGGTGCACCTTCCTTGATAATAAAAGAGCATTATAATTTCTCGTCTTAAAGTTATGGACTTTGTATCGATGAAATGTAGAAAAAATAGGTATTGTCATAACGCTTATATTGACTAGAAGTAAGTGTATATTCCATCGTGAGAAGTTATAGATACGTGTCACATTGTTGTCAAGATATACCTCAACTTAAAAAAGAAATGTTAAATGTTTACCAAGCCATATTTAGGGGGGTTGTCAGATGTTTATTGTTCTAAAACAAATGACACAGTGAAGCAAAACCTAGCCTTATCATTCATGTCGGCAACAACAAAATGATATTTTTCAAGACATTGGCCTATAATGACAGTAAAACAAATCAAGAAAAACTACTTATAACCTGTGGGAGTACAATGGTTGGAGTTTCCTCACTCAGATTAAAAGGCCTGCACTTCCAGGTTTTTGAGGAAAATCATGGTCAGGAAACACCAACTGCAACAAATTGCCTCAGATTATCTGATGCAAATCTTGGAAAATATCATGGCCTGACCTGGCCTAGGCCAACTGAAGTATTTCACAACTCATGCAAACTAAGTAGAAGAAGAAGACCATTTCAAAGGGGTAGTAGAATTGTCAAAGTGGTGGTCACACTTCCTAAAGTGAAACGTTAACTGTGGCCACGCTCCCTCGAGTATCAAAACCTTAGAGCGTTATTGCAGTACCTGCAAGCGAACATAATAGTGGACCTGATCCTGTACCTCTGGATAAAGCTTGGAGTGCTATACCATGCTGACTCTGAAGCCACGTAAACCATATAGTAAAATACAGAATAATAATAATAATAATAATAATAAAGCTTGGAGTGCTATACCATGCTGACTCTGAAGCCACGTAAACCATATAGTAAAATACAGAATAATAATAATAATAATAATAATAATAATAATAATAATAATAATAATAATAATAATAATTATAATTACAAGAAACTTATCGCGGCGGCCAAGGCCGCCGCGAACGTTTCTCTTTCCCAACATTTTGTATACACTCGTAACCTTATTCAGATCATATGATAGATAATTCTTAATATTATTTCAATTTTATGGGATGTTTGGAAGGACACTAAAGCCCTTAGGCTAGGTCCAGTGTGACAAATTTCGGGAAACCCTTGAAGCCTACCTGTTGAAATCAAGAATTTCCGATATAGAAAAAAATTCTCAAGGAGGTTTTTTTGATTAAAAAAAACTATATAATTCTCCACATTTTCTGGCTTGAAGTTCGTTTTTTGCTTAATGCTCCCCCGCTAGCTTAAATTTCGTAAGAAATTTACTTTTTCAGATATAGAGTTTGTACGAGTTTGTAGCTCACCTGGCTAGGCCTATCTTAGAATTGTTGCCAAAAAAAAATTTGAGGGCGCACCTCCCAAATTTGGAAGAGCTTTCCTTTGTTCCACGTTTAGCATCTTTGGGTGTCTCAACTCAATGATTAGCATCTTTGGGTGTACCATCTTCGAACCAATTTATCATGTATACCTTGAAGAACTTGCTCATGAAGGGCACCAATGCCCCTAAATTAAAAATTCTCGTAAGAGCGGGAGGATATTTCACCCAATTTCATACCTAGATAAATCTTTGTAATTCTTTTTCCCTTCTAAGATTGTTAGAAAATCGCCATGTGACCTCCATCACAATCACTCAAATTTAGCAAATATCCTTCCCCTCTTCATTACATATGGTGAATGCTTCCTCGGAGGACATTTCTTAACGACCTGGCCAAGCACTTACCCCAATGATGCCCTACACGGGAACATTACCCCTATCAAAAGGACCAACAACTAAGACCACACCATTTGATAAGAAATGTAGTGTTTGATGGCAGAGATCTAAGATGGGACACTTGTGAATGATCTCCCACTATGGAGTTCATATTTTGGAATGGAGCCACTTATCCCAAACCCACCCCCACATTCTTCTACTAGGTGAGTAGCCATAGCTATAGGGAGCAAATTCCAAATAATCACTTATCCCAAACCCAGCCTCCCACATTCTTCCTAGTAGCCATAGCTAAAAGGAGCAAATCCTAAAGAATGTCCTTGGGAAATCCAATAAGGGTGGAACTATAAAGAGTATATTAGCATGGCAAATTTTAAAGGGTGCTTGATGGAGGACTGATTTTCCAAAAATGTGGTTGATAAATGGGAAGCGGAGACTCAACTCGAGTGGATAACCTACATTTATGGCCATATGGTTTCTTTGGTTATATCTAACAGGTCCTAACAAGGGGTGAGGTCATTTAATAATCTCTTACGAAGGTGAAATAGAAATTTACCTAGGAGATAACAAATTAGCAAAAGCAAAACACGCCTAGTCTATTTGGATGAGCCATTTGTTAGCTTTTTCGTCACTCGTAGCTATGGCAGGCAGGGGAGAATGGGGCCTTCTCGTGAGCCAAGCTCATTCAATTAATCGAAAACAATACCGCCATATGCATTAAGCTTTGATGCGAAATAGCGAGAATGATTCACCACCGAGCAACCTTTTATGCTATCGTGCTTTTAGGATTGAATGGACAAAGCACGCGGCGATTTGGAGCTCTTGCATGAATGCTGCTTGGCGAGCGTCTTGTGTCTTACAAAAAGCAGTGTGGCGATAATAAAAAATGCTTTGAAAAAAGGCTTTGTTGGTTGGTGTTATGCGTAGTTGAGCAGTAGCTCGAAGCAGTAGCCGGCCGTTTCTTCTTAGCTTAGCTTGGCTTAGCTAGCTATGGAGCCATGCGGCGCCGTCATCTTGCGCCTTGTCTCCCTTGCTTTTCAAGGGTACCATAACCCCGCTTGCCCAGACTTTGGCTATGGCGATATAGTGTAGTCCACCCTTCTTCCCTTCCATTCAGTCTTTGTTGCCCTCTTTTAATTTCTTTCAAGCTCGCCTTTAGAAAATGCATGTTGGGGCTGCTTGAAACTGATTGAGTCGGTGGAATATTAAGATTGAACTGCGGTTTCTTTGTGTGTTTTAGTCGATTATTTCATGTTCTCTTAGTTCCGTTATTGGATCCAACAGAAGCGGATTTGGTAGTTTTGACAGGAACTAAAATTGGAGTAATACTTCCCCTGAATATTGCTCGGAGAATGCAAAGATTCGGACGGGCGACGAAATAAAAAGAAAAAGCAATGGGTAATTTTGAATCAAAGCGGCTCAAATTCAAGACCCGGATCAAAATCATCCTGGCAAGAACGAGAGAACGATTTAGAGAAAGCGGCTCCAATTCAAAAGAAATTTGGTCCAAAAAGAAATTTCGGATCAAAGCGGCCTCAAACCGAAGGACCCAATTCAAAATAATAGACCATACCGGATTCCAATGTCATACTGTTGTAGAGGAGCTCCAGCTTGAATCAGTGCAAACAGGCGTGTAAATGCTGTGCAGATCTAAATTCCCAAATTCTTCATTCGATGCATAATCCATCACCTTTTTGGAACTCTAGACATTTTCAGGCTTTTCCAATCGCGGCATCCGCTTCCATGGCTATGGCAGTGCAAGGTTCAGTGAAGCATCTATATGCCATTGAATTCTGCGACGTCTCCAACACAAAGTGCTGACGTCATGGTCATTTTTTACTCTCTAGGTTCCATAGACAGGTGTCAATACCAGAGCTGCTCAAAAAAATATTACACCCTCAAACAAAAACAAAAAAGAAGACTGCATTATATATGTTAGGATAATAATAATAATAATAATATTATTATTATTATCTGAACATATGGGACGATTCTTAAGAATATTCTTCGTCATCGAGGCATTCATCCCGTCCGTCCGTAGGGTTGCGACCAAGTTTCTGTCGTTCGTTTTAGGGCAGGTCTCTCAGCAGCAAGCAGCAGATGGCGTCGAAATATGTTTTGATTCGAGATAGAAGAATCGCTGGACAGCGGCAGATGGCAGAATCAGCGGCAGCAGCAGCAATCGTGGCAGAATCTTGAGCAGGAACTTGCCGACATAGCTATAACCTGTGATGTATAAATAGGTCTGGCGGTTTTTTTAAGAAGAGGATATTTGGGCAAACGAAAGCTTGGAATAAGAGCTTTGCAGAATTTCTCAAAATTTCCTTGAATTGGCAACCAGTTCTAGCAGTATACAGTCCGTAAAATTGAATTGTTAAAGCAGGCAGGGTCAGAAATTGAAATGCCTCCCTTTCCTCTTCATGCTACTGGCCCTAAACCTAATGCTTACAGAGATGCCAATTTTTTCCATTCATGGCGTCCATGGGAGCAGCTGGTTACAAGTTTTCTGTCAAATCGGCAAATTCTCTGTGGTATCGACAAATTCTATTGCTGCAGTTGTAATATTCCATGACAGTGGGTACTTCAATCTTTGCAACTGGCAAAGCAGAAGGAGACGATTAGGGAAATCGATTGGATAAGGTTAGGGCTTCTGTTCCCTTCCATTTTGTTCTTTAGGCTATTCTGATTTTTTAAATTTGGTCTTCAAAGTTTTTTGAATCTTAGCTTTCAACCCTTTTAGTAAGAGGTATATTTAGTGTTTGATATTTATTCGGAGGACTCTATAACAGGTATATCTGCCAAGTGTTCCTGCTATTTGTGTGTCCTGTTCCTAAAGAATTGCACACTGATTTGGAGTTTGATGTGCATTGATTGCGGTCTATCAGGGGAGTATGATACTATTGTTCTAGAGATATAAGGCAAGAAAATGGATCATTCCAAGTTGTGCTGCAAGCTTTGACCTAAAATGATTTACACTTTGCACTGAACTGTTAACTAAATTTGAGACAAATATAAGACATCGCGCTTTGATAAGCTTCTGTTCACAGCATAAGACCACGACCTTGGAGGTATTTTCTTACCATTTTTTATTCTCATAAATTGATTCATACACTGACCTTTGGATTTGTTAGAATTTCTAGAACAGGGGTATTTTTTTTGTTGATATTCTTCTGCAAGAGGAGTAGCACCATGTGGGAAAAAACTTTGCTACCCTTTTCATTGCATTGCTCAGTCGAATTCAATAACTGAAGGAAGCCAACACTGCCGCTATTTGTTAGAGATGGTGGATTCAAAACAAATTACTATTTTGCAAGGCCACTGCGGTTCTTGGGTTCTTTTGTTTGATGCTCAGTCAGCTCCTTAGTTTGGTTCTTGGCGTAACAAGCGTAACAACAGGTGATCATTCTTGGCAGCAACATATTTGATATTTTCTCATTTCATTTTATTCTCTACATTCATTTAGCCATTACTGTACATGCAAGAGCAACAGATCTTATCTTGGCATCTTGAACATCTTATCTTCGCATCCTTTTGCAAATAGGAACATTACCATGAACTTGACTTTAACGATGTTTTTATATTGGTCAAGTTATAGGAAGTAGAGGTTTCTGCTATGGTGTGTATCTTTTTCACATGTCTGCAGTAATTACGTGATTGCAAATTGTAAGACTATAGGCATTCCTCATGGCCCTTCCATGTAGCTAGACGTTATAATTCAAATCTGTGGTATGGGTACTGGATTAATACTTATATGATCATGTTCATCATCATGTCTCGAATATCTTTGTTGGAATAACGGCATATTGCCCCAAATCCAACAGCTTGAGTTACATTGGATTGCCTTCAAATGTCGAAGGGTCTTAAAAGAATGTCCTCAATAGTTTTCTATATCCAGCCATTTGATTTGGTTCAAAAATAAGTGCGAACTGTGGAGCATTTGATTGTGAACCAACAAGTTTGTTCACTTGCAAGTGTCTTCCTTTTATCAAGCATAACTGTCTTCCATTACAAATGTATACTTTGCATGTCCAAAATGAATTTTGTGGACTATATTATGTTCTTTTGCATGCCTTTGAAGATCTGCTCTGAACTTACCTTGATTATTACTTTTGAAGATCTGCTCTGAACTTCTCTGAACTTACCTTGATTATAACTTCTGACAACCTTACTTTGCAGTTGTTTTGTCATGGCACAAGTAGCTTCGAAAAACCACTTCGGAGGACTCCCATTTCTAGGTAACATCTATAATTATCGTACAGAGAATAGGAGACCAAATCTTAGCTCATTGCATTGGGACGTCTATCTACTCATGTTATTTTGCAGTCACATTCTCCAAATGATATTTGCTCTGCAATAATTCCAGATGACCCTTTCAAATGCACTTTGGATTCTTTATTGTTCTTAGACCCTTTAACCAAATCGTCTTTGATTTTTTCACAGGACCATTAAGTGTGCTCTTGATCAGACCATGTCTACTAGCCAACAATGATCGTCAATACCATGATTTTCTAATTTCTTAAAAAGTTTGGATGTATTCTTTCTTCAACTTTAGGAAGTAACGAAATTTACGTTCATATGAAAATAGTGTGGAAGAAGCCCTTTCTGTCAAAGGTTCATATTGTTCTACGTAGGTAGATGATGAGGTACGGATCGTATGAGGTTCGGCCCCTTGACCCTGAAGTTTAGAATCTTAATGCATATTTAATGTTGTAATATATGTGGATTGACATATGCAAGCCACATCAAATTATGAATAGGAAATTATTGGTGATTTATTAAATAAGGAACATGTGAAGTTAAAAAAAAAGGGAACATTTCAATAAGCCACTGTATAAAGCTATCTAAACATATATAAAGCATTCTCATTTTTTCCGTCCGCCTAAAAAAGAAATGTATTTTCTCCCCGTCGTCAATAAACTGTGTTTAATGTTTTTTTACATCCGCCGCCATGTGTTCTTACACAGTATCAGAGAAAAATCTACAGAAAATTCTTTGGTCTTTCTTTGCTTCAATCGCCCGGACGAAAGGATCCGCATGGAAGACGGGCTACATTCTAAATCCGCATCCCTGCTGGGCGCCTTCGGATCCGCTGTATTAGCATGAATTTTTGCAGCTGATTTAAAGGAGGACGCGTGCTTTTAGTGTCTGGCAGCTGAGGAACAGGGGCAAACGCAGAAGCGCCTTGGTTGCTCTAATTGCATGCTCAGGGTTCACCGGATTTTAAATTATTAGAAGCAGCCGGAAAGGTTTAGTAGGAGGGTAAAACCACAGATGCTCTCGGTTTCAAGAATCATAAATGTTTAATTTTTATTCATCGTTGAAACACAGATAGGCCTATCGGGATTGTAGGTGAAAAATGACAAATAGAATGCTCTGTAGTTTGGAAGTCATTCACCCCAATGAAGACAGAGTTAGAATTCACTGCGGTGCTAAATTCCTATACTTTGCTGCCAAGTTGTACTCAGGGCACCAAATAGAGAGGGCCAGATCGATGAAGCTATGAGTGTGACAGTTAAGGACCGAATTTACAAATCAATCCTTGAAAGATGGTTTTGGGTTTTGTTTTGCAAAATCTTCCATTCTTCTGCAAATAGCTCCTATGTGGCCGGATTGGCAGCCCTCCTGTGGCCGACCCTGCCTGGCAGCGACTGGAGCGACTGGCGCGACTTATTGTGGGTTCCCTGATTATGCTTAAATTGCGGATCACCATAGCTCTGCGGGCGGAGATGTGGGCACCGACAGCGGCGCCGCTGTTGCATGTTCTAATGTTTTTGTTCGTTTTGGTCAAGCCTGCTACACACGCGAAATAATGTTTGTGCCTTTCCTTAAAAGCCCCCTTTGCCTATGTTGCCATCATTTTGCATGGCTCCCCTCCCTCTATTCCCCCTTTCCTTCTTCTCCACTTTAAAAACTGTATCTATCTATCTCGTCCTTCCTTAACCCTTACTTTTTTTTTTCCTCGCTTTGCTTCCTCCCAAAGCTTCATCATCAAACCCATTCCCTTTCCTCTTTGAACTAACTACTCTTCCCCTTTTTAAGCAAAACCACGTACCCTTGGAATCTCTAGCCTCTCATTATCCCATCCCTTAATTATATTTAACCTTTTTCATCATCCTCTTCACAACATTCCCCAATAGAATCTCCACATCTTCCTTCCTTTTATGCTTCATAAACGCGTCCTTATGCCCTCGCCTAGGCCTAGCATACCAGTTCCTATTTTCCCATGTAATGTTCCCATACACTAGCATGTTCTGATTTTGCCATTTAATGTTCCCATAAACTCTCAGGCCCTACATAGTCATTCATTTCCTTCCTGGCGTGATTGACAAAGTTGCAAGTAAAACTAACCCACTCTTATTACTTACCAATAGATTCATCATGTAATTATCAAAGTCACAAGTCTTCTTGCAAACCAATAGAGTTACATGCACGTCCATTTTGAAAATCTCCAACACAACTTAATGACGAACGGATCCTTGGATGACTGGGGGCGACTGGGGCGACGACGTCTTAGCCACAGCGGCCTAGAGTAGGTTGTGAAAATATCTTGAATGGATAAGATTCCTCTCCCTTTTTTTTCCTATTTTCTTACTATCTTCACAATTTCTTCTAAATTTCGTCCAACTCTGGAAATAAATATCTCCAATTTAAATTCAGCCCTACATTTAAATTGTTTGAACTGGCATGCTGCTTAATGATCTCTCGATTATTATTAGATGCGCCAAATTCGTTGTGGAATTGGAGCTTGGGACTATTGCGACATGGCACGTTTCATCTCGTTAGCCATTGCTATAGCTAGTTGACTCTACACGCTGCTATCAACCAACAAAATTGTTGAGAAGGATTAGAAGCAAAACCAAAGTGATTACACAATAGCTCTTGAAAGCTCGTGAGAGAACTCAAGCATAAATATTTCTCTTCGACATTCAATAATATTCTAACACTAACATCAACAAGCTGTATGTTGGAAAATTTTCACTAGGTTCATGTCATGACAAAGACATGACATGGTCAGATTACTTGGGTTCGAAGGTGACACTAGGTTGGGAAAGAGAAATGTTCGCGGCGGCCTTGGCCGCCGCGATAAATTTCTTGTATGAATAAGTATATAATTCATTTTGTAAGTGCTCTTTTTCTTTTCTTTTTGTTATGTACCACAATCTAAACGCGTCTTTCCAAGACACCCGTGCCCGCCCGGATTTGGTGAAGCTGGATCCCTATCAAGGATGGGTTTATTGAAGCACATTTTCAGATTTAATGAGTGTATGTATTGAACATCAATTCATGTTGCTCTTTAACAATTAACAAGAAAATGTGCTGCAGATAAAAGGGAAATGCCATTCTACTGAGTTTTATTGGATTTCCTTTCCTAATCTCTATATATATCATGGGTTTATGGGATTTGTTTTTAGCGTCTAATATGAACCATTGGTCTTCAGCATATCCCCAGCATGATACCAAATCAACGGCTCGCATCTTTTTCCCCAAAAAAGGCTCCGCCACTTTCTAAGGTCGATTTCCAACATTACCATTCATCATTGGATTCGACCAAATAAAAACCCAATGGTAGCTGCCAGATTTGATGAAGAAATCTAGAAATCAGCGGATCCATCAATAGGACGCCCAGATCTTCTTGGGCATCTCCGATTTCAGGCATTTGCTGCCTCCGCTACAACCACGGCTGCCCTATTAAACAACCTACGCTCCCTGCCTCACCGCAAGAAGCTTTGCAATCCCTATTCTAAACCAAGAAGCTTTCTTTGATGCCTACCAATGCCTTCCGCAATGCCTACCAATGCCTGCATGCCTTCCGCAGCTGCATCTCCCCTATTCAGCTCCAAGAACCGGCCATGCTCTCCCTGCACAATCCATCCCTGCTCTGCGCTAAACATAGATAGTGGCGTGAAGACTTATCCACGTCCTAGAAATCCGAGCTCCTAACAATAGCAGAAAAAAAAAAAACATCCAAAACAGCCCAAAATAGGTGACCACTAAATGCAATTAAGCAAGGGGGGTTCACATAGTTATAGCCGTACAATTCATGTGAGTGACCCAAAAGGGTTTATTTTGGACTTGAACCATACATATACTCTTACCAAGGGGGCTTTTTTTAGGTGACTCTGGTTCAATATGTGGCTGAAATGGGGGTTTTTGGAAGATTTCTAAGGCGTATACAAGGGGGTTTTCGGCGACCCCTTGCACGCACATGTGGTACCCCCTATATGATAGGTGCACCCCCCGGGCAATTAAGTTGCTCAAACATGCCAAAATATACCCTTTTTCATACAATACGACATCAAAATCATAGTCCTAACCACTGATTCCCAAATACCAAACTAAAATCGCAGAAGTTTATAGGTTTTTAATAACGATTGCCGTTCTGCATAGTTGAAAAAATTTGCGGGAAGGCAGGCCCACTTTACGTTGACATATAATAATTGGAACACTTTTAAGGCAAGAATATTAACCACGTTTAAGGAACCGATACCTACTCCAACACCAAAGGCAATGCTTGCCCAACGAGCAGAATTAGCAATATCTAAAGCATTAGACTTGAAGGATGCAATTTTTCTTCTGCTTATAAATTTCCACGAAATTTGGAGGGATCATGATTGAACTTAGTTATATGAATGTCCAATGGCCAAGTTCACAACTTTCCACGAAATTTGGAGGGATCATGATTGAACTTAGTTATATGAATGTACAATGGCCAAGTTCACAACTCATGCGACTTGTGGCCAAAGAAATCGTCGAAATTAGTTATTCATGATTCCAAAATAAATATTGAATTTAATGTGTGTGTGACACCAAGTTTGTATCTATGGGATCGTATTGTTCAAGCGGTAGAACACAGGGTCATAAAGTGCCATCCCCATGATCAAGCTGATGCAATATACATGAGATGATCAATATTAATATAGAAAGAGTGATTTGCTTCTCTAGATATAAGGTGCGAAAAAGGAGAAATGTTTGCGGCGGTCTTATCTACTTATGGACCACGCCCTAATTTGGACGGTTCAGATCTTTCGAACTAAATTTAAAGGCCGAGATTTCACCTCTAGGTTTTCCTTTTCTAGGTTTCTCTTGGTTTCCGCTGTAATTTTTTCTCTTCTGTTTTCGGTTTCACATTCTTCCGTTGCATTACGTCCAGCTGATCCATTACCAACTGAATCGACATGAAGCTGAAGAAGCAAAGGTCATTCTTGATATCCGATGTCCTTGACAATCGTTTTTAGTTTTTTTGGCCTTATGTTCTCTTTTGTGCAGACTCTTGGAAGATTCTCCACCAGGTTTACGGCAATACAAGATTTATTGGTGCAGCATCTCTGTAGAGGCCACCTGAGGCTCTGCAGCGAGTATTTTCTTGGTTGCTATATCCAAAAATTTCTACATCGCCAACATGGGCGCTTGCATGAACATGCACTATAAAGCATGGTTCTGATGCTTATATGCTTATAATGCTGGTTGCTGCGGATTTATGCCTCACAGGGTTTGGCTTGGTCGATGAACCATTGCTCACAGGGTCTATGCCTCACTGGGTTTGCACTAAGGTGGATTCTAGAATAAAATCGACGCTGAAACAAACCATGTTTTGATGATCGACTGCCAAAGAAGTGCCATCATATATAACCAGAATAGGTCTACCGGTAAGCATTGCAGAGCTATAGACATCCATTTTCGTATATCCTTTAATTTTACACGTTTTTCAAATTTCATGCATTCAATGTTGCGTTTTTTGCCCTGGCTTTCCGGTTAAGCCATTCATCCAGGAGGGAGCTATCCACATCCATTCCGAACAACTTGCCTCGATCAAGCAGTCTGATGCTGCCACTCCCTAGCACATTAATATGATCTATCTGTTGTAAGAAATTCTGGCTCAGAAGCCCCTTTTTTGCTATGGCGGTGATCACACCATGCATGAGCCTCTTCCCCAGTTTCTGAACTGGCTGTTTGTGAGATCATATTCTGCTGCTGCATGAAATTCCTTCAAAACTCTTACTTACAGTATCATGGTATTGTTGGTTTTAATTTTAGATTTTAGAATTGTTACTTCTACTTCTTAGGATTTATTGTTTGGATTATGAGAAATAGGTTATGAGAAACTTTTGACTAATATCACATCCGCGAATGCTCCTTTGGCCTTTTGTTCGATCGCTCCATCTTTGGTCATAAGACATAGTCATATCTCTCCTATGGCATGCGTGAAATTGTGGTATAAGAAACTTCTGACTTTCTTTTTGTTACTTTTCTTGATTTAAAACTGACCTTTTTTGTGCAGGTGGATCATTCAGGTGGATAAATTGCTGGGGCCGCAGGATGCACCAGTATGTCTCTGATTTATGATGTAAATCCACTTTAGATGCAGCTGTCGTTAGAAAAGTTGGAAAGCATTTTATGAAAGCTTTTGCAATCATGTCTTATTTGTTATGTAGTTGTGAAGGGATAAGATAGGAAGTTGACAGAGAAGGCTCTCCGTATATGTGGAACTGATTATATTTGTAATTTTTCAGAGAGAAATGAGCTTCCAGTTTGGTAAATTTATTAGTATTTTGTAATACAATTCAAATTTTCTAGATTCAAATACTGGAAGTTGCTATTGCAGAATTGAGCAGTTTGCCATCTACGAGGGTAAGGCCAGTTCTTTTTCTTTTTCTGCTACTATTAAAATTCTGTACCATGACTATCCTTCACATCTGTCAGGCTTTTAGGTTTTCTAAAAAGCTCTCGGTAAAATTATGTCTACATAATCATCTTCCTAGAAGGAGTGTTTATTCATATATCATAAATGCAGATGCTGCGGTCAGTGGCAGGAGTAAGAGAAACATCTGGCTCTGCTGGATTGTAGGTTGTAGATTGTGCTTAGCCAGCTTTAGTGCCCTGCAAGAACAAAAGACTATTCTAGAACTAAGGCTTCAGAAGCAAATATATGGCATTTGGATCCGCTTGCTCCTTGCTCCTCATATGTTAGAAAATTTTCCATCTTCGTTTGTAAGACAGTCGTATCTCTTCTATGTCATGCTTGAAATTGTGGTATAACAAACTTCTGGCTTTCTTTATGTTACTTTTCTTGATTTAAAACTGACCTTTTTTGTGCAGGTGGATCATTCAGGTGAATCATGTTAATATTTTTGATGGAGTAAAGGCCATCTTCAAGAAAACTTTGAGGAGGAGCTATGTCTTGCATTTGCTATTCTGCAAGAAATACATAGCATTGTTGAATCGACACATATATTTGAGCAGAGTGGCTTGATGGGTTGCTTGCATTCCAGACGAGAATGCCTCTTTATGCCTAGCCAACTTTAGTGCCCTGCAATAAAAAAAACTATTCTAGAACTGAAGCTTCAGAAGCAAGTATATGGCATTTGGAATCGGCTTGCTCCTCGCGTTTCATTTCCCTTGCAATCATATGATATGATGATATGTCCCAGGTATGATATGTAATTCTTATATGTCAAAATATTATTAAGAGGGAGTAGTTTTTATATGTTAAAAGATCTTTGGACCATAGATCCTTGATCATGGAGATATTTGTGTTTGCAAGGTGAGCACGAACATTGGGGGCCATGGTTTCGCCATAGCCAAAGTTCAGAAGCAAATGCTTTATTTGAACGTTGTGTTAAATAAGCGTCATGTTAGTACTTAAAAGTCAAATAATTTATTTTTTTGTCATTTGCTTTGCAACCCTTCTTTGTCTTTTATGAATTCGGTGATGTGACAATTGAACGCTCTAAATGCTTTACCAACTTGAGTACCATTTATGGAATACTTCTCTTATTTTAGGCGCTTTTGCTCTTCTATTTGTTTCAATAAATCGGCTATGAGAGATAGCACGTGAAAATGTGCACTACAAAAGCGATTATGGCACCGTAATGGGATGTACTTTTTGTTGCACCAACCTTGCTTTGTATGTATAGTAAACCCAGTTGCAAAGGCAGAAAGCAAGAGGTACCTTTTGCCCTCATGTAAGTCTTTTAACACAATGGCGTGGAGTTAATCTTATAGTTGAGTGGCCCAAGGAAAATAGCATTTGGTTATATAGAAGAGTATTCAAGGCAGGCTTTGGAGTTTCAAGAAATGTGTTCGTCCAAGTGTTTGTTGTGCTATGGTTTGTTAGCATGTGCTGCATTAGTGCTCATTAGTGTTCCAGTGCTTTAGCTCATGTCTCCACCCATGCTGAGGATGCACCTGAAGTAGAAGTGGCTTGATCTCATGGCCTCCTCTCTCAGAATTTTAACTCATGTTTTAATGTCTGTGAAACAGACTAAAGCAGGCTTTCTCCATAAACGTAATGCTAGGTAGTTGCATAATCTTAGTGCATGGGCTAAGTTTTGTGGGTACTATGGAAGTGTGATAATATATTCAAGTTTTAGCAATGCTGGAAGAGGAGCAAAGGATCACTCATGGTTACATTATTAAGTAATACAAAGAGTAGCATTACCACTCACATAATAGTTACCAACTTTGGCTAATATATTCGGTGGAATGGTAATACAAAAAGTAGCATTACCACTCACATAATAGAGTTACCAACTTTGGCTAATATATTCGGTGGAATTAGACTGCTGAAATCAAATGCAGCCATGGTGTTGCATGGCCATGTTTCGTCTTGACATGTTGTGCAAGTTTGAATACTGCCTAAGGTCAATTTTCACAAAGAATATAATTTCTCAATGTTTATATTCTCCCCAGATACATATATATTTCAAACCAATATCTTAAAGTGGGTGTATGAATGCAACAAAATAGACAAGCTTTAAAATCCTTTATACTAAGACCTCTTCCTCTAATATACTCTTCCTCCAATATATACAAAAAAGTGCAAAATTAGTGACTATTATGTATAATGACATGTCGCCAACTTTACCCATGAATTTCTATATTAGAACGAGGAAGTTCCAAAGTTTATAATATAATTCAAGTGAAGCTTATCCCAAAATTACAAAGTTCATTAGAACGAAAAGCTCCGAAGTTTATAATACATTACAAGTGAAGCTCATCTCATTATTACAAAGTCAGTTAGTCTCTGTCCGGCTCTTTTCCTCTCTCGGTTCATCTAGATGTACCAATGCCCAGCAACGCTGGGCACCATTACTAGTTATTATTATTATTATCATCATCATCATCATCATCATCATCATCATCATCATCATCATCATCATCATCATCATCATCATCATCATCATCATCATCATCATCATCATCATCATCATCATCATCATCATCATCTTATATTATAATGTTATATCGTATGTCTTGGATTGGATCAAGCCCTAATTTGAATGGCCGAGATCATCTAGGTGCATCCAAAGGCCGAGATTTCTTGCACAACTTCCTGCCACCGTGATTGATCATATTTTGATCTCTTATGGGGAAAGGGTAAAGAAAAAAGGGAAAAAAGAAAAAGGGAGAACGTGAAGGGGCAAAGAGGCACGGGGAAAAGGAAAAAGGAGAAAGGGGATAAGAGAAAAGAAAAATGCATGGGAGAAGGGAAAGGGAAAGAAAAAATCAAAAGGGAGGGGGAAGGGAGCCTGAGAAAAGGGCATAAGAGAAATGGAAAGAGTGGGAAAAGGGTCAAGAATGGGAAAAGGAAGGAAAATAAAAAGAGCATGGGAAAAGGAAAGGAAAAAAGATCATGGAAACAAGGAGAAAAAGGGAAAGGGAGAGGAAAGAAGAAAAGGGAAGGAAAAAATGGCATGGGAAAGAAAAAGAGAGAGGGAAAGGGAAGGGAAAAGGGGCACCGAGAAAATGAAAGCAGTGAAAGGTTGGGAAAATGAAGAAAAGGGCAGGGAAAAAGGGGAACATGAGAAGGGAAGGGAAAAAGGGCATGGTAAAAGGGAAAGTGAAATTAGAAAGAAAAAGAAAGGGGCAAAGGAGGAAATGGAACTTAGAAAAAGGGCATTAGACAAAGGAAAGGGGGAAATGAGAAAAGGGAAGGGAGAAAGGACAGGAGAAAAAATGAAAGAGGAAACAGGTGAAGAAAGGGAAAAAAGAAGCGAAAAAAGACATGGAAAAAAGAAAAGGGGAAGAGGGAAAGGGTGGGGGAAAATATGAAAATGGGAGCAAAAAAGGAAAGAGAAAAAATGTGGAAGGGCATGGGAAAAGGAAAGGAAGGGAGAAAGGGTGAAGGAAAGGTAAAAAGGGCACAGGTAAAAGAGAAAGAGGGAAAGGATCGGGATGGAGGAAAACGGAAAGGAAAAAATCCATCATGAAAAGGGAAAGGGAAAAAGGCCGAGAAAAGGAAAAGAGGGAAAGGGTCAGAAAAGAAGGAAAAGGGATGGGGAAAAGGGCAACATGATGAGGAGCAAGGAATTGAAAAAGAGGAAGAGGAAAGGGGAAAAAAGAAAGAGTGAGGAAAGGGGAAAAAGAGCAGAGGAAAGGAGAGGAAAAGGGAAAAGGAGGAGAGGGTGAGAAAAGGAGAAAAATGGGCACATAAAAAGGGTAGAGAAAAGGGAATGGGAAGAGGCATAGAGAAAGAGAAAAGAAAAAAGAAAAGGAAAAAATGGCATGGGAAAAGCATGGGTGCCAAAAGAATGAAAAGGGAAGAGAAAGGAAAAAGGAAAAAGGAAAAGGAAGGTAGAAAGGGAGAAGGTAAGGGAAAATGAGCAGGAATTGGGAAAAGAGAAGCGAAAAAGGGCAAGGCTTAAAGAGAAGAGGATGGGAAAAGAAAGAAAAGGGGCACATGGAAAGATGGGGAAAAAAGAACAAAAAAAGGGCATGGGAAAAGGGAAAGGGAAAGTGAAGGAAAAGAAAAAGGAAGGGGAAAAAGAAAGGAAAAAATGGGAAGGGCAGGGAAAGGATGAAAAGGGAATGGAAAAAATCCGTCAAAAAAAGGAAAGGAAAGAAGGGAAAGGGAAGGGAAGTGAAGGGAGACGGGGGTTAAAAAGGAAAAAAAGAGAAGAAAAAAAGAGGATGCGTAGGAAAAATAAGAAAAATGGGAAAAGGAAAAAGGAAAGTGTGTAGGGAAACGAGGGAAAAGGGAAATGCGGAATAGAGCAAAAGGCAAAGGTAAGAGGAAGGGTATTGAATGCACAAAAGCCTCTTAAAGCTCAGCAATGCTGGGCTTAGTTTCTATCATATTAGATTTATGGGAAGGAGTCTGAGCTGAATAGGTTTTCGTCCACACAGATTCCCAACTTATGCCCAGCAATGCTGGGCACCATTACTAGTTATTATTATTATTATTATTATTATTATTATTATTATTATTATTACTACTAGCTCAATAGGGGCCTCGAGAGGCCAAAGAGCCTATTTACAGAGTAGTTACAATTTTAATAACAAGGAACGGGATGTATCCACTGCTCTCATATAAGAAGTTAGTGACCTAGGGCAAGATTCTAACAATGAGAAAAGTCTGGAAACTATATATTATGCTTGTCTCTTATTTCCTTATACGCTAGGCATTCTAAAAATACATGCTGTTAATCTTCATTGGCATTTCTATTACAGACCACACAGACCCGATTTTCTTCTGGCGTTCCTGTCCATCGGTCTGTTTCTATGGCCAAATGATGGAAACATAGCTTGTAACGTGCAATGATCTGCTTATGCCACCTGGGAATGTCTGAATTTAGATAATGCGGACTTTTATACCCATCCATATGATTAATCTGTGTTCTATATTTAAGCATTTTTTTCCAGAATCAGCCCAGACTCGATCAAGTGCCAGTTGCTCTAACAGTTCATGAGCTTCTTTCTTATCACTAGGCCAATTGGAATCTGCGACTCCCCATTTATTTATCCAGATTTTGATATCTCTCATCTAGCCTGACTCTGACTACAGTAATGACTGATATGATATTCTATCTTGTGAAATAGTGCTTCAAGTTCCATCGAGAACAAACCTGCTTCAGCAAGCATCGTAGCGTAGGGGATTTGTCTTCTCGCAAGAAATTTTTTTTGGACCGACTCTACTTGGCTCCATAACCTGGAAGGGAGGGTTGGCCCCCAAATTGGAGCACCATACAGCAGTACTGTCTGAACAAGAGTCTTAAACAACACTTTTTTAAGTCCCCATTCTGAAAGAGATGCCCTGTGGCACTTCGATAACATGCTATACAATGCGGCTTTCGCCCCTGATACTCTGCGCTGAATACAATTCTTCCACTTGTAGTTCGACGAGAACATAGAGTCTTCTTCAGATTTACCACCAGTAGAATTGCTCATTTTGTAAGAGGCAGCAGAAGCCGCTATGGTCGGATTGTTTGAGGACAGTAACCAATGTTCTATACATGGTAATAGAATTGTAATAATGCCAAAAGATATGCATTTGGCAAAGAGGTTATGCTGTTGGGGATGATATTGTGCCTATCATTCCATTAGTTTTTGCTATACAATTTAAACGTTTAGCAAGGAAGATTTTTTTTGTGTATTTGATGTGCCTTGTCCTAGTTATGTTCAGTCACAACTAAATGATCGTCACAAGTTGTTCCTTAAGTTACATGACAATGTTTTCTCTGATGAAATCCCTAAACAATTACCTCCCCATAGACCTGAGGATCACAAGATCTTTTGCCAGGAACCTCTCCTCCAAACCTCGCTCCTTATAGAAGGATGCGTGGTCAGGAGGAGAAGATAAGGCGCCAACTCATGAATTGCTTGAATATGGATTGATACGCCGAAGCATTTCACCTTTAGGTGCTCCAGTATTACTGGTCTGAAAGAAGGATGGTTCTTGGCGAATGTGTATTCAGTATCGTGCCTTGAACAAAATTACTATAAAAAATCGGTATCCAATTATAAGGGCGGATTATTTGTTTGATCGATTGCAAGGTGCTACATGCTTTAGTCGATTAGATCTAAAGTCAAGATATTGGCAACTCAATGTGCTCTTGAAGACGTCTATAAGACTGCCTTTAGAACTACCTTTGGACATTATGAATTTTTAGTCATGCCCTTTGGAATCACTAATGCCCCTGCTCGTTTGCTCGCTTAATGGGTCGCATTTTTGAGGATGTGCATGGTTCATATGTGGTAGTATTCTTTGATGATATATTAGTCTTTAGCAAGATTGAAGAGGAGCATTATGTGCACTTGCAAGAGGTTTTCAGATGATTGAAAGAGGAAAACCTTTTTCTTAACCCAAAGAAAAGTGTTTTTTTTTTTAAACTAAAATTGAGTATTTAGGCCATATTATTTGTGGAGAGGGTCTTAAGTTAGATCCCTCTAATGTCCGAATGACAATAGAATGGCCTATTCCTAGTGCATTGGTTAGTCTGCATTCCTTTTTGGGACTATTCAGTTATTATCGCAGGTTTATAGAGCACTTTGCTCACATTGCATCAGCTTTATATCAGTTGCTATGGCAAGATGTTTGTTTTATATGGACTCCTGAGCAACAAGAAGCTTTTGTAGCTCTCAAAGCAGTCATGGAGAATCCTCCAGTATTAGCACTACCTAGGTTTGGTTTGCCTTTCCTACTTTGTATGGATGCAAGCAGAAAAGCTTTAGGGGCAGTGCTTATGCAGGATGGCCATCCCATTGCATATGAAAGTCGTATGCTTACGGGACTGAGCAACGTTATAGTGCTTATGATAGAGAGTTCTTGGCTGTCATTCATGCTCTGAAAGTATGGAGACATTATTTGTTGGTATCCCAAGTTCGAATTAGGACGAATCACTAAAGTCTGAGACATATAGTGAGCCAAAAAATTCTCTCTGAGAGAAAGTTAAATGGGTAGCATTTATACAACAATTTGATTTCTCTTTGGAGTATCAATCTGGGAAAGAGAATCTCGTCGTTGATGCTTTAAGTCGCCAAGTGTGTGTTGTATGCACTGTCTCAATTGTTCAAAGTGATGTCTTTGTGGCATCTACAATAGATTCTAAGGTGGTAAAGAGAGGAGGATTTGCATATGGAAAATGTTAACTTCTGGGTGGTAGAGGGGCAGCATTCAGTTGAAGCAGGCAAGAAATTGTTAAGGATGAAGAATATTGCAGCAGCAACAGAAGTTCAGCTAAAACATATGAAGACCCAGTACGAGATGAGGACTTGCCGGGTATTGTCGGGCGACACCCCGCTTCTGAGCTGGTGATGATAAGTCATGAGCACAACAAGGTCAACAAGGCATGCAGATATACAAGTTAAGCCACTTCCCATTTGAGAGCATTTCCAACATTGAATGCATTGCTTCTCAATAGGCTCGCTCACATGAGCGAACACTCGCGTCTAGTCTTGGTGCATGTCACAAAGTATTCCTTTCCTTCCTTCTTCTTCCATCCATTTCACGACCTTCTTTGCCTCTTCAGTGTCTTCCCACCAAAGCCTACCCTCGGTGGGTAGTGCTTCTGTTGCCATCTCTTTCTTTCACGGTTTCATTAACGTCCCTACTCCCTGCTCGGATCGTTTGCCATCATTGGTCCGCCAGTCTGCTCTTCGGCTTCGACCGGCACCCCGGCCTTAGTTGCCCCTCGCTGTTGCTTACGTCCATCTGGTTATTCTATCTTTTGCCCCGAACCATGCAGAGCAACAAGATTTGATGAAAGCCTCATTAGTTACCTTATGTTTTGCCGGGTTTCTCCGTATTTTCGAGGCCCTCCAATTGAGTTGGCTGGATTTGACTTTTTTTCCGGATCTTGCCTACGTGGCAATCCGGAAGTCTAAATGTGACCATATTGGTTTAGCATTTTACCCTGTTCACCTCTTGCAGTGCTTGTTCTTTACTTGCTCGTTCCATGTCATTGATCTTCCTGAGGGTGGGCCATTATTTCGATCCTCTTTATCCTCTCGTCGTGGCTTGTCTTATTCCACAACTTGATCTTGGTGGTTCGAGTGCTTGCATCGCATTGTTCTAGTTTCCCATCTTTTTGGCACTCATGCGGGACGTTGTGGGGGAGTACAACGGCTTCTGTAGCTACAGTCTCTTCTGAGGTCATTCGCTCCCATGGCCATTGGCGTTCTGCTTCATCTCATGCTCGTTACATTTTGCCTAGTATCGAGGAGCGCCTCACTGTCTCTCGCAATCTCGGCCTGTGATTGGAGGAGGTAGGTTCCTCTTTGTGTCGGATGTTGTTGCTTTGCAAAGAGCCTTTCCCTAGAATGCCATGGTTCTCTTCATATATAGAAGAAAACCATCATTCTGGGGAAAGGGACGCACTTTTTTGGCGTCACGCCATTTTGGATGTAAGATCCATCTATAGTCTGAGCCTTCTATGGCACAGGCTTTCTTTAGCTCTGTCTATTATATATCCCTATTGCTTGATGTCATTTCTCATCGGCGTTTCCTCTGAGTTGAATTCTCTTTGTTGCAGAGTTTCCCTCCCTCCCTCCTCTAAGTCTCGTCACCTGGCATTGGCTCACCTTGACATCTGTTGGTTTCTCTTCATTCCACCTCGTGAGGATTGGATTGACTCTTCTCTTCTATCTCTTTTGTGGCTGGTGGCCTCTGAATTTTTCCAGCGTAGCACTTGTCGCTTCTGGAGGGCACCTAGGGGACAACCCCCCCAGTTGAGCCTAGTCTATCTGACTCTCTCTCTCTCTCTCTCTCTCTCTCTCTCTCTCTCTCTCTCTCTCTCTCTCTCTCTCTCTCTCTCTCTCTCTCTCTCTCTCTCTCTCTCTCTCTCTCTCTCTCAGTAGCTCTATGGATTCCAAGTATTCTCATTTTTTGGTGTCATTTTCTCTAAACTCCTTTCTTTATCTTGCTCTTGTGTTTTTCTAATTGCGTTAGCCTTTTGAGTTTTTGGCCCGTTAGGGCTTCTAACCCCTTGTCTTGCTTTAACCTTCCATGAAGTTTATTGTTTGTAGCTGACGTACAACCCTCCTTTTTCCTTCTCTCAGGGTTGCAAGCCGGAGCAGTTCCCGAGTGGGCGCCACGGGTGTGGGGTTCGAGTTTGGGAATTTGGGGGTTCAAGGATGGGAGCTTGCGGCGTGGCTCCATCTGAAGTTTTTCTTTATATTTTGCTTTGAGATAAGGTGATTGGTGCTCAACTCGGGATGTTTGAAGTACCAAGGATGATCTTATTATCTTATTATCTTGTTATTATTACTCATTTGGGGTTCATTGTTGTGTTCTCCTATGGGTCGCACCTCAGTGGAACACCACTTCACTTCAGATGTTGTTGCTTTGCGAAGAACCTTTCCCTAGAATTAACTAATCTGCGATAATGCGAGGCCCATTTATTGGTATCTATCTAGTATGTTGTTACTCGGATGGACGGAAGGACATACGTATGAACGAATAGACATTATTTTAGCTTAAAAGAGCAGCCTATGGGACAATTTACAGTGCCTCTTAGCTATAAATGGTTATGGGACAATTTACAATGTCTTTTTATATTAGATGATTTCGTTGGAGTACCATCCGACCGAATTTGGTTAGCCTCCCAAGATTGGAAACATCTCCAATTTTTCTATCTGGAACTAAGGAGGTTTCCATTTGTGACACCTAAATTAGAAAATTTTGATCTATGATATCCAATCCTCATAAATATGCAAGAATTAATATCAACGACGAGATGGAATTACCCCTTTTCTTAATTTTGTAGATGGAATTTCTATTTGAGGCTGTTGGCGATTCTTTTCCATCGCAGCAGAAGTGAAAAGCTCTATTAGTGCCTCCCTGAAGCAGATTTTTGCAATTAGCAAGAGCTTGAAAGCGATAACAACTAGTGGATTATGGATTTTCGCTTGGTGGATTACGGATTTTTGCAAGCAATAAGCAGCGAGAGCTTGGAAGCATACCTTGCATGCGAATTATTGCAGATTTTAAGGTTTCTGCCAAATATAATAGGGTCCAGGCAAGCCAAACAGAGCGAAAATCTGAAGGCGAGCAGAGGAAGGGGAGGTTTCCATTATACTCCAAAGATTTTCTGCGTGTGCATACTCCCTTCGATTTTTTCTTGATCTTCCATCTGATCACCATAATAAATTCTATCTTTTCCTCCAATGAAAATCGGCATGGTACAATGGTGTCTGGTGTCTGTCTTTGTGGCGATCGCCAAGATTCTTTCTTGATCTTCCATTTCTGGTCAGCATAATCAATTCAATCTTTTCTACAAGTAAAAAGTGGTGTCTAGTGTCTTTGTGGAAACCGTCAAAGAATATGCGCATGTCTGTGGAACAACCTAAGAATTGCATACTTGCCACAAATAGGGTGATGTCACGTAAGCCTGTAGAAGCAGATTCCCAACTCTGATATCAGAAAGCTGGCCGAGTATTATTTCCTCAAAACATAATTTGCATCTATGTTAAACTGCCAAATCCTATGGAATTTGCCATATGATATTTATTTATGGGAAAAACTCTGTAATACCCTTATGTTTTGCTAAAATTAACAAAACGCCCCTAGTTTTGGGGGTATTTTAATGGAAATGATCATAACTTTTTTGTGATGATCCAAATGAGAATGAGCCTTTTGGAGTTATTGTAAAGGAGGATGAGATCTTTCCATCAAAGGTAAGATCATATAAATCGGAGTCTTAAATCACAAGTTATGCTACTTTTAATACACAAGAAAATTGTAGAAATTTCAGAGGGATTTACGAGACCATAACTTGAGATTTCGGAATCCGATTCAGGAGATGTTAACTTTCATGGAAAGATCTCAACCTCTTCTACAATATATCTGAAAGACTCATTCTCATTTGGATCATCACAAAAAAGTTATGATCATTTCCATAAAAATATCCCCAAAACTAGGGGCGTTTTGTTAATTTTAGCAAAACATAAGGGTATTTCAGAGTTTTTCCCTTTATTTAATCTTACTATTGAAGCACAATTTGCTGAATTTTCAAGAGGTTATATTCCCACAAGCTTTTTTGGCAAAAGAGCTCTCTGTACTACTCCTTTTTAATAATAGATTAATAGAAAACAATTGAATTGGATTGGGGTTGAATTTGTTTTGCTTTTAGGAACTTTTTTGAGAAACCTCTCCTAAGTTATATTGTAAAAGAATTCCCACGCTCTTGGAATATTGTGAATAGGGCAAGCTGATATGTTCTTCTACAGTATTTTCTTTAATCCCAAATGAATAGTGTTTTGTATGATTTTGTTTTAATGGTTAGTGCTTTTTTTTTGTAGTTTGGTCTTGTATTTTTATTCTCCTCAATGTTATAATTTTATAGACGCAAATTCATTCCATTGTATATTTTATTGTATGCTATTACATGATATGTACTTGCTATTGTACCATGTTCAAACTATTAGAAAACATTAAAATTCGTCCAAACGGATGCATAAAAGAAATAGTTTCATGCATAGATGTGGTGATCATAGAAATGCGAATTTCATTAGGGTTGATTTTAGAATTTTCTTTGCGTTCCTTCTTTTAGTACTCACTAATACTCAACAATATTAATGCTTCTTTTTATTGCATCTTACCTTAGATAATATATATGGGGAGGACGCACATGAAGATGGCGAGGGTGTGATGTCGCCGCCGCCACCACCACCTCCACCTCCACCGATTAGGACCTTTGCACTTGACGGGTGAGTTTTCTCTATATAGGTTAGCTAGATCTATTACTTAGTTTAAGGGTTAGGGTTTGTTATGCATCTCTTTTTAATGGTAAAGTTTTAGGGTGCATAGACTTAGGTTCAAGTGCATTGGTTTAGTAACGTGCTCCACAGGTGTTGGAGGATCAGTCAATTGTAAACAAATATCCACGGGTTGCTGACTAGATCAGAGGGTGCACAGAAGCACCAGAAGAACAAGCATCCCGAGGTACCTTGGGTTGCTCGTCGGCCAGATGCACGCAGAACACGGCCAGATAATCTTGAGGATGAGGCCGTACAAGAGAGGGAGAGGGAGAGGCGCCGAGCTCGTAGACAGAGGAGGTGCGCTAGGCCAGAGTTTCTTGTCGGCCAACAGGATACTCATTACAGGGCGAGGCTGCATAGATAAGTTTTGGCTGAGTGGGAGAGGAACACGAGGATGTACTCTCCTTAGGAGTTAGTGATAGGCGGAGCAATAGGTGAGCTTGGTGGGATTGATCTAGGAGCTACAGTGGATCTTGCGTCACATGTAGGGATAGGAAGAGACATCTCCTTTGCCTTCTTGCACCTCTATTATCCCACCTCCATCTGTTGATGTAGACCTCTACATTGAAACACTACCCATTGAGGTTAAGGGCTCTTCATTGCACATGTCACGTATTCCCATTCTACCATTCACCCTTCGTACCACCTCCCTTCTTGACATCCCTCCTAGACCACCATCTCTTTCTACGTCTTCACACGTCTCGCCACCTTCCATGGCCCCCCTAGCTAGTCCACCTGCCCATCCTCTGATCTTACCATTCACCCTTAGTCGCACATCCCTTCCACGCTTTCCATATAGACCACCATCCCTTTCTATGTCTTCCACGGCCCCCCTAGCTAGTTCATCTGGCCATGCACTGTGACATTTCAGTCCCTTCAACGCTACATTCTGCCTCATTGGCATACCCAGATATCGCAGCCTCACTTGCTAATCCGTCTTGTGGTGCATTATCTAGCTCTGTATGCTGCACCAAGTTGACATTCGGTGAGATGGCCTCTATGTTGAGAGACTACCACTGCAAACATGCTTGCTATCTTGGCTTCGTCACCAGGCATTATTTTTTCTACTAATACTCGCAATTCGCCAGATTTGGTTGCATCTATACCATCTTCCAGCCACCCTCACGATCCTTCACCAGTTTCTCTCCAGACCATGTTTCATGAGATACAACACCAGATTGCCGCATCCAGTCAGATGGAGCCAAGGGGTTCTGTGTCTAGACGTGATGATAGCAGCAGAGGCTAGGGCAGGGGTAGAGGAAGAGGCATGGGCAGGGGTTGAGATAGGGGCATGGGTAGGATTAGACCACGAGCAGGGGAAGTAGAGGTAGAGACAAGGATGCAGGCATACCCCGGGGACATGGAGCATCATATGAGTATGCATGCATGTTGGCGGATGCTCTCTTCTGTTTGGGTCACTGTTGAGATGCAGGTGGTAGAGCGCTTTAGGTAAACCGAATAACTGTCCGGTTGGTTTAAGAGTTCGCTATTTAACGTTGTCATATTTTTTTCTTGCTAGATTGGAGAATATTGGTTCCAGACTGACGTCCTGGCTCCCAAGGAGCACCAAGTTCATAGCAGACGTCGGGCTCAGTGATGTCATAATGCCCATGCTTTGCATTTGTTTTTGATGTCTGACTGACGTGGCTTTGTGCCTCACACAAGGCATATCTTGATGTACGTTTGTTGTTAAATTTCTGTTGACAAAAGGTATACCATCACATTAATACTTGTCATCGCACATAGGGTGCCACATAGGAAAAACATAAATAGCACTACCATAAGCCATCATAACCCTTCATGGTTTGAAAATTGGACGCATGCACTAGACCCACCCCTTAGCCTACTGCCAGTTTGCAAAGGTGGTTGTCATAGTGGACCTGGTTGCCTAGCTTGAAAAAGGGTGCATAAGCAGCAGCTTGTGACTGTGCATACGATCCCTTTAACTTCACGGGCCCTGGGTTGTCTACAGGACATAGGAGTATGACGTCTGATTGGACTTCTTGGATGATCTGCTCGAGCTCCTCCTCATTTGCCACTTCTACCCTTGCAAATTGTGTCGCCGTCATCCCGACCCACTTTTCAAGTGTATCTTGCTTCTTCCTTACAAGTGCCAGTGCAACATCTCGAAGCGTCCTTGTTGAACCTACTGGGGTTTCAACCATAGGAAAATTAATGGACCTTGTTGAACCTACTGGGGTTTCAACCATAGGAAAATTAGATGGACCTGCTGAGCTTTAGACATTTCATGGAAACCTCCCCTAGTTTCTTTGGAAAATTGGAGAGGTTTCCACAAAATATTTATAAAAAATAAACGTAATCCACCGTGGTGGACGACGACTCCTCATTAAAAAGCACGTGGACCAAGGTAGACGGAGCTGAATCTTGGTGTTCGTGGAGCCTTTTTTTTAAACCTCCCCAATTTTCCATTGAAACCTCCACTTTTTCTTATTTAAAAACTTCCCCATGTCTTACAAGGAAAATTAAGGAGGCCTTAGGAGGTAAATTAAGGAGGCCTTGGGAGGTTTCCAAGTTGGGGAAAATTAAGGAGGCGGGGAAAATTAAGGAGGCCTTAGGAGGTAAATTAAGGAGGCCTTGGGAGGTTTCTCAGACATACATGGAAAATTGGGGAGGTTTTGACAGAAGGTTTCCTTGAAAAGTTGGGAGAGGTTTCCTCGTAAAGTTGGGGAGGTTTCTTGAGTCCAACCCAAATCTGGCACTAAAAAAACCATTGGGGGGGGTATGGTGAGGCGGTGGACACTACACCAGATTCTCAGGCAATTAATTGGAAGAAGAGTGGCCCAAATATGAAGTCTGCACCATGACAGTTTCCACAATGCTGGTGAATTTTGAGCTCCGGCGGCACTCCATTTATTTGCGCATTCTGCCTAGTCGTAAGCGGATTATATGGAGCAACAAGGTAACTCTCTGCACCGCTCATTTTTATTTTTTTTGGGGGGCTCAAATTTAGGGTTCTACCAAATTGGTTTGAATATTCTTCTTCCTTGAAACTTTGGTTTCTACAAATTGGTTTGAGTCTTCTTTGTTTTACCCGACTATATTAGATTGTAATACCTTTTATGCGATTTGATTGCCTAAATGTTCCTCTCCATTTCTGTTTTCCAAGAAGGGCAAAGGTTATTTTTGTAGCAACGGCCACTGCTTCTTTTCCCGCATGAATTTGTAAAGACTTGGTACCATCTTATAAGCATTAATCACCAGTCGAAGGCTGAAGCGAACAGAATGATTTACATTCTGTGTAAGATTAACGTGGAGCGGGTTTGGTTCTTATGGGATGGCTGCTTTGTTGTATGACTGACAGTTGTAGTTCTGAGATCTGCCATATGCGTTTTACTCACTGTAAGTTAAAAAAGTAGAAATGGGATCAGCGAATACAAGCATGCTGGCAGTTGATATTCCCACAGCAGTTTATTCAGCATGCTGGCAGTTTATTCAGAACAGCAGCTTGGGTTGAGGCATAATCTAAACATTTCTCCATCTTACAAGCATGGAAGCAATAATAAGTGTTGTTTTAACTGAGTTAGTGGATATAATGAGGTTAGTTAGGAAACAATTTTAGTCTTGCCATATTTGAAAAGCGGAATTAAGATTGCCAAATCCTCCTTTTAAACTCCTAGTGATACTTTAGAGGAAGCCGGTGGCTAACACAATACAATAGCATCAAGACCGGCTGTTTCATTGCTGCACTTATAACATGTGATATTGGGGATTTGCGGGATGCACAACTTCCAATAAGCAGACCACAAACTGTCTGCTAAAATTTTGAACCTGGTTGGTGCTCCATTATTTAAGTGATAGCAAAAAACTCCTCAACAAATAAGTAATACATACTAATAGCTTTCGACTGCCGAGATTGGTGAGGCTTTCTTCCAGCAGGTTTGATCTAGATGTTCTAGTTTGAATGTGAAAGACCTATTCTATGTGTTAACCATGGCAAACGGTGTATCTTGGGACAACTTTGGTGAAGGTGAGTTAGCCATTGACCTGCCCGTTACCGAAATGAGGCGATAAGACTTAGCCATGGAAAGATGGATTTTGAACACATGGAGCAACAAAAGGAAAAAGATAGAAAGGGTCATAGAGGGAGGAATGGAAGACATGGTGTATCCCATAAGGATGAAGGTGGAGAGACAAAACGGGTTTATACTTAAAGATCAGAAATGTGTTTGCTACTTGAAGGATTCAAATGGGTGTATTGAATGCTCATGCAAGTTCTGAGGCACATAAAGCCGCTGAGACACTTGAGTAGCACTGATATGCCATTGGCAACTCTGCCTACGCCAGATAGTCCCTTTGGTACTAGTTCCTTTTTCAATAGTGTATATAAGTGCACGTTCATATATACATTTGGTTCTGAAACCATATACCCTATGACATATCGTTCTGAAACCATAGAACAATACTAGAAGTTCTTTTTTTTTTTTTCCGAGAAGAAAACTACATATCCACTGTCAACTTTACAGTTTTTTTTCAGCAAACTTTTCTTGTGGCATGATACAGCGTAGTTGTTATATGATCTTTGATTGGTGATGTTTGTCTGGCAGGTGTGCAGATTAGTGGAAACAACAATTTAAGTAGTGCCGAGTATGGCATTCATCCTGATATTGTGATGGACACAGAGGATTTAATATCTAGTAGGAAAAGGAAGGCTGTGATGTTAACCAAGGGGGAAACTTTAGGTTCAATTATGCTGGAAAACAACAACCGCATTGTTAAAGTTTTGGTTGATGCAGAAATCGGAAGAAACAATCGTCATGCAGCCAATGTTGCACTTGCAAAAAGACACATCACATTAGAAGAGCAGAAAATACGAATAGAAGAACAAAGGCTAGATTTTGAAAAAATGAGATTTGAAGGCACAATGTCGCTTGGACAAGGTTATATTGCTGCACTTGCTAACATTGGGGATGGATTAATGAAGATAGGGAATGCCATGGAAGATGCAAGAAAACTTTGATGCTGACAGTTTGATGCATTGGAACTTTGAGTGGTCCTGCAGGTTGGATAATTGGGCAGCCTTTCAGAGGCATATACTTTTGTAACATTATGGGGCTCTTTTCTGGCCATGAAAGTAACCTGCTTTGGTGGTTAACACGTAAAGGATGAAGGTTAGACCATCAATGCAGTTTATGGTAACTTCAGATTTTTTGTTCAAAAGGTATCAATCTGTCCTTGTAACTATGCTACCGAATAGGTTAATTTCCAATCGAGTTCTCCATTACCACACTGGGCAACTCGCCCAGTTAGTCATGTAATTTTGCATTGTCCGGTTAGAAACTGGGATTAATTATGGCATCCTCTTGCAGGTTCCATAGAAATTGGATGATTTCTTATACAATCAAGAGTTTTGCAGCAGGATTTATTAATAACCAACTTTTTCCCCTCACATTTTCCTTCTTTAAGAGCAAATTCAGTCTCATTTTCCTTTGCCGCAGCTTTTTTTGCAGTAATATGAAAATTATTAAGGCAATTGTTCCCTAATTATAAATGAGTAGCTTTCCAGTAATTTGCAACCTACCACCTTATACTTCATCCAAGCCACCTTTAAAGCAAACAAATGTAATGTCAAGTCAATGTAAAGATTGCCAACTAGGCTTCGATTTGAAAGATGCATTATGTCAACAAATCCAATATGATAGATGGATATGAAGGATAATAGGAAATAGTACATGCCTACCAATCCATGGAATGAATATGAAATGGAATGATTCAAATCAAGTGAAATAAAATGAAATGAAATGATTGAAGTCACGCTTCCTTTGGACCCTAGGGTCACGATGCTACATTTTACAATTTAGACATTTGGCTAGATTCAAGCATTCAGCTAGCATTTAGCTTCAAAAAGAAAAATGTAACCATCCAAGCATTTAGGCTTCCAAAAAAATGATCTATGCTTCTCTACCTCCGTTAAAAATTTTCCTAATATATTAGCTAGTGTTTGCTTGGAGTAATGAGAAGAAATTTAAGGCTTTCACCTTTTCCTTAATCTTTTGTTATTAAACTCCTCATGTTGCAGAAATTTATAGTATTCTATCTTCTAATGCTCAACCTAATCTCCAGGCTGAAGGATTCGAACCTCCAGGCTGAAGGATTCGAACCTATAGGCTCATTGGCCTCTCCAAAGCCCTAGCTGATTGCCTTCGACACCAACCACAAAAACCCTGCTCTAAATTGACTATCAAATACCAAAAAGCTAGAGCTACACTCTCATAGGCCAGTTGGTCTCCGTGGACGATAAAATCATATTCTATTCTATTCTATTCTCAAATCCGATCAGAATAGAGAAAATCAAAAGAAAGAAGCACAAGAAAGAAAGAATTCGATCTAGCAAAACAAAAACAACTCTTCAATCCTAATTCATTCTCAATGCCTTTTATCCATGGCACCCAAAACCTCGCACAGAAAAACAAGACGAATAACCTTCTGGGTCGGCAAGAACAACCCGCTCAACGTTTGTATCTTCATATCCATTATTTCTTGGATTATTTTCCCGGACTACTATGCCCATGACTTGGTTTGGGAAACAATCAACAAGTTTTCTGTTGGATCTAGCCCGACCTACCAGCTACATACTCCCCCTCCATTCCTAACGAAAATACCAGAAAAATGGCTATTTTCAACAGGAAAATTTCCTACTGTTTCTAAATTGTTCTGTGAAATTTCAATTCTGGACGTTAGGTTACAAGGCCTCCTCGAAATTTCCAGAACCAAGATCCATGCCCTTAGTTCATATTCCAAAGAGAGAAAAGAAGCCATAACAAACAAGGTGCTGCGCATGGAGGGTTGCCCTCCGTGACCCGAGAGTGAAATGGCTTAAATCACACTTCGAAGTCATGTTTTCGAGCATATACTGACATATATTTGGCATATGCCACAAACCCACATGGATGAGGGTTTTCCCCTTAGGGGCAACCCAAAAAACTGGACTCAAACATATCATTGGAATGCTATTTCCATGCCCAACATAATTCATAAGGCAAGGCATTCAAATACGCTAATAACTCACAAATTGAATGTTGCAAATAGGAAAAAGAAACACAATCCATTGATTCCATTCAAACCTTGAACATATCGAAAGACGAGAAGCAAGAATGATGATTTCGTTGGTCTTTTAGTTTTCTTTATCGGGGCTCAACACATGCACGCACTGTAGCCCGGTTCTCCAAGATTCAAGGAATTCAAATTTTTATTGCTATTTTTGTTTTCTAAATTTGAAATTAAGATTTCCAACCACCTTTATTGATTTTAGTACTAAATTGGGGGACAAAAGGGACATCGAAAATGAGACACCCCAGTGTGCAGACATTTGTTTGGTTCTAAAACTACAAGGTTGAATCCATTATTAATGTTCGACATTTTATGGTAGAGTATATCTCTCAATATTGAATGGCGTGGAAGACGATCTTGAATATGTGGGATTTGAACCCACATTATGCCCAAAATCTAAGCATACCAAAGTGTAATTATAATGGCTAAGAGATAGTCCATGAAGCAACCACCATCCATGAGTATTCATGTTCACAATGAATATATTACATCCAAGAGGCCCTTACAATCTATAAGGTACTCTATAATCATTTTCTTTGCCAAGGCTTGTATCATGAATCTATGTTTTTGTTTCTAGCATTTTCTTCAAGCCAATGTGGTTGTTTAGAACTTGGCGATATCAAACATATGGCAAAGAAATCGTAATCATGTTGCTTGCCTAGGAGTAACAATTTACTTCTTATATTCTATGATATACAATAACCTTAGCTACAAGGCTTTTCTAAAATACTACAAACCACGGAAAGAAATGCTATTATATCCTATACGTCTTGTTTAAGGAGCCGCACCACACTTTGGAGCACATGTTCATGCAATGTGATCTGTTTGAAGAAGAGTTAAACAACACACGCAATTCAAAATCATCTACTTGTACTAAACCATTAATTTGAAAGGCTGATTTGCTTCAAAACACACTCCAACTCTTTATAGTTGCATTCATTATGTTTTATGGCCCTCCCTTTCACTAGCTGGAAATCTATCCATTCATACTGTGTATCTTTATCATCTGCTCAACACATGTGAGCCAATGCTCCACACTTCTCCCAAATCACAAATGCTTGCTACCTTCAAGGGATTTATTTATTTTGAATACTTCTACGGTTTTTTATACAATACCTATACATAACCATCTCAAGTTAGAAATATACGTTCTTACAATTGGGTCACTTTATACAGTGCTGATCATATGGCCAATGCAAGAGAGCTCTTCATGCATATGGCTAGTCCAAAGAGAGCTCTTCACAGAGTACCAGCACATCCCAGTATTAGAGAAAGAAAAGTGAAGATTGGCAACGGCCTACTTAAAATTGAAGGAGATGGATATGTAGAACTCAACAGCAATTGAATCTATTGTATATATCTGAACTGGAAGTTAATATCCTTTCTGTGTCAGGATTTTTCTGTCAGGGTTAAATTTGCTTGAAAATACACATAAGAAAAATAACCCGTCCATAAATTCTTTCCTTTTGTTTTTGTTTTTTTTGCATTCTTAGCATATATGATGGGTCTTTTTATTGCATTGCAACATTTAAATTACAATATCCACAAATATGGAAGTCACATTAATTCTATCACACATCTTATATTCTACGATATTTGTGAGTATGCATTAAGACCTCCAGATTGTTTGTGCTCATAAAGGTTGAATTAATGCTCCTACTTTGACATGGTTATATGGCATGGAACACATTAAATCATTGTCTTATGATGTCGAGCCTCGTTGAACAAGAATAGTAAACCATTTTTTTTAAAAAAAAAAAAAAAAAACGTACAGCAAAAGATTGTTATTTGGCTATTTGTCGTCTGATTATTCTTTCTTCTTTGTCCTACTTACATTCTACTTTCATTCCTTTTTTACCCTATCGTTATTTACAAATTAGTCTAATCAATCATGTTCTCACACCATGATTATTTGCATTCAATCCATGATCTTTAGAATGTAGGACTTCCCCACTGATATGCCTTCTCAACCACATTGCCAACCATGTTCTAACACAAGATGCGTAAAACATCCGGTATATAGACCATATTACCATGATGACCCCAGAGACTTTATGTAAACCGCAAAGTTGCAGCATAGGTAATAGAAGTGTAGAAAGCTCTTTCATTATTTACACCATAGATTTGCCCCTCATAACCCCCCGTGCATACCTTGATTTTGCCTTTTAATGACTTACTTCGATTGTTACTCCCTGTTCATTAATTTCGCTTGCCACTTGCTCCTTGTCCATAGACAGAGCCATAGGGAGTCACGTGTGGTAGCAAAGGCAAAGCTTGAAGACAAATTTTTTCGACCGCCAATAGCCTTGAGAAGACCTTGTGACACGTTACACGTTTTCGTTTTGGTGATTGATTAGAGGTGGTTGTCCTTCCCTTAACATTTCGGGCATACCGTCGTCCTCCGGCAGTTCCAATCGTGATCCGATTTACCTTAAGAAGTAGATTGTTCAGTGGCCAAACTATCCTTGGTATCAAATACAGAGGATATATCAAAGGGTGATGCCATTCTACCATACTTCAATCAGTGCTCAAGTGTTCCATGTCTCCGTTTGACAATAATAAAGAGCATGTTTTACCCATTGTAGAAAATGATGGTGGCGGTCGCAAAGGATGTTGAGCCGCTGGAGTGATTGTACATAATTCACTAAGTTCATTCCATTGTGGTGACTGTTGCTCAACTCCCACGTTTTTATGATCCAAAGGCTTCAATTCCTGTTCATTCTTCTCATCCACATTAGTAGAGTGCACCCATTCTACTACATAGGTTCTCCTCGTTGATTCATTTCTACCATCCCCGTTACTTGCTGACCATGATGCAGAAGAGGCTAACCTGTAATTTTCCAATGCACTCAATAAGGGTGTTTAACAACAATTCAACAATGATAAATCATGATGATGTGATATTGGACCTATTTGAGCACATGCGCGCAAGTATACTAAAGTGTTAGAACTTACAATGAGTGGTCCGGTGTGGGGGTAATTGGGGAAACTGTACGAGGAACCGACTGATTTGACTTTGTATCATGTGGTTGACTTCCATCTAAAATTCTGTTAGTTTCTGGCAGTAATTATGATGTATCAGGATCAGCATCAGCGTAAGACTCTTGTTCTTCAGCATCTTCTGAAGCTGAGAAAGAAAAATTTATCTCACTTAAAAGTTTCCAAGGAAGATAACTGTCACACATATATACCTTTCTTCTTATGTTCTTACAGTCGTTACATTTGCATCCTTCGGAGCAACCAACGCCAGCCTGTATAAAAGAGAAGTTCATCAAAAGATCAAATGATAAATAGGTTATCCTAGCACAAGAAGCACCTGGTAACATTCACAGTATCTTTTTAGACAATGTGACTTCTTGCAGTTCCAGCCGCGCTTATGTCTAGCAGATGCTGACATGTCAGTGCATAGGTCCTGCATAAAGAAACAAATATGAGATGATGTCATTTCACAAATCATTAATCACAAAACATACCTTATTTGTTGGAGAGGACTCAGAAGCCTAAACAATTTTGGGTGCAAATGCAAGGGGATTGCGTGATTCTACTTGCTTCTGTGTTTCCAAAACTGTCTCGGCATATTCGGGCTTATTGAAACATCCATGACAAGCACAAGAGTCCACACAACACACACACCAGCAGCAAAGCATTCACAATACCTGTATACCAAACGTCCAACAATGATTTAGCTATAACAGAGGGCCTGGAGTGGCATGATAATGAATCAAATCAAATATAACATAGATTGCTGGCTGGAAATGTCAAGCTTGTCCATTTAAATGTACACATCATAAATTTCCCACTTGAATGGTTCAGTGCTTCTCCCTTCCACCACAAATGCTTGGCAGTCTCACTTCAAGCAAAGATTATAGCTAATACCAAAGTAGGGAGAACTTGCTACAAAAGTATGACTTACATGGTATAAGATTTACCTTTTATCTTACCACTGAAATATTTAAAACATCATTTCTTTTCTTTTCAAAAGCCCGAACCAATAAAATTAGCCTGCTCATTACTAAACTATCCCAATAACATTCTTCTTGAGAAATAAAGAAATGTTCTTTTCTATTACAATCAAACCTTACCTTCTGGCTTTGTGGCAACTAAAATCGCCTCCATTGCCAGAATCGCTTCCATTGCACCTGTAATACATGGGCGACCTTGAAGCCTTGAAATGTACCAGCTTGCTGATTCCATGCAAAATCGGACCCAGCTATTAAATCTTTGCTTGCTTCCGTTTGCACCATCTGGCTGCATCATATTGCTGGCAATATCCAGATCTTTAAAAGATGGGGGATGGTTTTATTTTTGTTATTAATGGAAGCTATGGTGGAAAGATAGATACATACAATGCTCAGAGGGATAGGCTCTGATAGAAAATACTGTGAACTGCCGGATCTCCTATAGAATGGATGCCGGTTTGCCGGTTCAAACACAGGCGACTGGGGCTGGACCACCAACAGATGCGACCGAGCATTTACATGAAAGAGCCAGTTTTTAGCAGTCACCAGCATATGCTGGGCATATGCCGACATATACCTGGATATGCCCACATACCCACATAAACGAGGGTTTGCCCCCTAGGGGCAACCCAAAAAGCATCACCCCACGTACAAAATATACGATTACCATTACAATTATCATAGTCCAAACCTTAACATAAATATACCCTTATGCACTTTGCACTTATCTGGATGTTTCTTGGCCGTTGATCTTGCCAGCATGAAAAAAGGTCCGCCAAGGTGGCACTTAGGTTTTTAGAAAAGGCGTCCAATTGAACCTCGAAAAATGAAAAGCTTGGGTACATGACTACCACAGTGGCAGTGGCGCCCATCTGCGGTAGCTATGGCAGCAGTGACACGAATCCACATTTTACTATTTCTGCAGCATTCAGATTAAGCTCTGCCAGGACAAGGTTATTTCGCATGTGCTTCTTTATTTCAAAAGGTTCTTCAGATTTGTTTGATAGAAGTTCTTTCGTTGTTTAATAGATAGATAGTATTTTTACGTTATGCCACATTGGCAGCATCCATGAGGACATATGTTTAATGAGAAATGTAGATGCCTTATACCACCGTAAACTAATAAGAGTATCATCCAATATGCATGTGGTTATCTTACGGTTTGCATATCAGGTTTATTTTTAATGTGCATATGGTTCTGAATCTTTTGCTTTTCCATTTTCTTGTCACTTTACTTTTGCCTTACTTCCCATAGATAGCTGTGGCAATAATTATGCCGAAGCTCATCTTGTGAGCCTTGAACGCCTTGAAAATTTTGAAAAGTGACAAAGATTGAAGAAGACCTACCTAATAGGCTACTTACTTTCCTCCTTGAAGTACATGCTAGAACTGTATCTGTGCCTTAGATTATCAATGTTTATTGCATGCACGGGAACTGGTATTGAAGAGTAACCAATTGCAAATCACTATTTTTTATGGGGTTTAAGATCTTTTTTCAGAATTCTGACTTTTGTTTCTTATCTAGATGGTTCTTGAAAAGAAGCAGCCTTTGTTGCAAAAATGCAGTAGGTTTATTCTCGTCAACGATAAAGGACCATTTTGTAGGAACATTGCAAAGATTATTGATAGAGGATTATGGTTTGGGCATGAACCGCAATGATAAAACCACATATTTGTTTTCAGTTTCTGGAATAGAAATTTGGTCAGGCTATTGGTGTGGCCCAGAGCCAGAAGATGGGTGGGGATGTACATATGCTGTAACAAGTTTCTTTTGAGGGGAGGGGTAGGAAGGCAAATACCTGTTTGCTATTGTATATTAAACTGCATTACAGTTTGAAATGCAAATTGCTTCAGGCCTATCTTATACTAGAATCACCAACAGCAAAGCTACTTATTTTAATGTATGATTCTCATGATACTTGGAATCTGGTAAATGCACTTGCTATTTGGCATGCTTTTCTTTGTGATTCCTTGGATATTGTGAGTCGGTTTGATGAGATCCCCAAAGGTGGGAAAAGGAAAGAAATAAAGGAGGAGTTAGGATGTCTAGATATTTGACCCTGTTGAAATAAAGGAGGAGTTCGGATGTCTTGATATTTGACCCTGTTATATGGCATCTTTGCTTTTGGTTCAAGTTGCTCAGATCTATGATATGAAAGTATTGATTATTTTCACCCCTACCCTATGCTCTCTACGTATGAACACCAAACACACACAAAAAAAAAAAAAAAAGGCAAGTAGGTTTTCCAATGAATTCCTGGTTTTTTTTGGGTGGTTATTGTTTGGGCCGTCAGATTGGGGTTTTCCTTGAGCTGTGGTCGAATATAAACAGAAAAGCTCTGGCAGAAACACTTGGCATGAATCCGTCGATGCCACAAATAGAAGCAGGCGCTTGGCACTTGGCAGGAATCGGCCAGCTGGCAGCAATTTGCCGATTTTGTTAGAGGCAATCAGCTATTCTTTCCACATGGGTAGGAGCCGTCAATTTTGATGTGTCTCTGTGTTCTGGAGCGCCAGGCCGAGCAGTCAATTTTGATGTGTCTCTGTGTTCTGGAGCGCCAGGCCGAGCAGCCAAGGGTCTGTGGAAGCTAATAGAGGTACGTTTTAGAGTGTTCCTATGCTGAAAAGATTTGCTAGAAGTGTTAGGTCCGGGCAAGGTATATGCCTGATTTTGTTAGAGCAGCAGTGCTCAGCTGCTAGAGGCTGGTAGTAACTACCTTTTCCTTTGACTTCTATCGTATATTCCACCAGAGTAATTATATGGAAGTGCCTTTTGAGGTGCTACATCTCTCTCCAAAGAGAACTGGGTATAACTTCTTCTGTGCCAACGAGGAAGAGGGGCAGGTCAAGATATAGTGGAAGATCATTATTTAAGAGTGTGTGCAAGTTCTTGGACTCATATTGCTTGGCATGCATGGCAGTAGAGCGGGGTTCAGAACTTGATCACCTACACCTGCAGTGTGTATTCGAGTTTTTGCAACCATGCCTGCAGCTATGAATGTTCATCTTCGGCAAGCTCTAGATTGGACATTCATTCGCTTGGTGGAGTAATTATATGCAAGGTGTTGAAAGACACGTGTTTACATTGCTTTTAGGGAATACTTAGAAATTGTTTGAAGGACATGGGACTGCATTACAATTGCTTTAGGGAATGCTTAGAAATTGTTTGAAGGACACGGGACGGCATTACAATTGTTTTTAGGGAATGCTTAGAAATTGTTTGAAGGACATGGGACTGCATTACAATTGCTTTTGGGGAATGCTTAGAAATTGTTTGAAGTACATGGGACTGCATTACAGGAATCACATGAAAGAAGTAACCGCTGAGCAGTTTGAGCATGGGAAGAACTTGTACGCATTGTACGGTGCGGGTGGGATCAAACATTGTGTAGTTTTGGATGATAGGAACTTGATTAGTTGTGGCAGCCATTTTGTATTGTTTCATGGTAGGCATGAAAGAACTCCCAGTCTGCCATTTTGTATTGTTTCATGGTAGGCATCAAAGAACTCCCAGTCTGTACTACACAATTGCACGGATGTTGTGAACTGGGAAATTCATCCTATCTAGTGCGTGGTTCCTTTCTTGGATTCTGCTAGAATGAATTATAACAGAGTGGAAGCTGCATGGAGGCTTACTTTGGATCGAAGTCATGCTTCTATCAAGGAAGTTGGCTGCGTCATCTATGGGTTGCCTCCTGGGAAGAGCCAATAGAAAAAGTGGGCAAACGATAGACACAGGTTTTGGGACGATACTTTGGCCTGCAAGGAGGTAGATAAACTTGATGCAACACTATAAGAGGAAGAAAATGACAACACTAACGATGATGATGCAGTGGACATCATCGACTATCCTGTCAATGAGGAGTATCATGAGAAGACACCCGCTTTTATTCCTCCCATAGATGGCAGCCAGCATTGCTTTCAAGATTACATTTTCTTTAGATGCCCGAGACCATGGCTTTCATATTGGATATTGGATAGTATGAATTCTTTCAAGATTACATTTCTTTAGATGCCCGAGACCATGGCTTTCATATTGGATAGTATGAATTCGTGAGGTATTTCTTGTTGGTCATGTTTGATCTTGCTGATTGGTTGAACCTTCTGTTGCAGGATCCCATGTTGACAGCGTGGCGAAGCAGTGAGAGAGCGATGCCACTCCTTCACTTCCATTCTCTACTTTTATTTCCTGGATGCTGAATCTATAGAATGCCGCGCTATTGAAGAGGTGACTCCTTTGTTTGCAGCACCGTTTTTTGATGTGGAATTGATGAAAACACAGACCTGGCTGATTGTCCAGACTTTATCTATTAGTTTAATCAATGCAGTGGACATCTTGGAAGAAACTTTGACTGCAATGGACGATCCAGATGACTTTGACTGCAATGGACGATCCAGATGTTCATGTTTCAGTACGGGATAGATGGGTGTTTAGAGGAGAGATCAATCACGTGCAAGCTATGCTTTTGTCTAAGCTCTGGCAACTTCATCAGCTTGCATCTGCCATCCCAACGCCATGCAGGGACGATCTGGTGTTGTTCTTGGTTGGCGTGGAGCTCCGTCTTGTTTATGCAGTTTTGTTGTTTCTGTTGCTTCTCTAGCAAGCAAGCTTGCAACTTGTTGTAATGTGAATCGTTTACTCTTCTGAATTGCTTTAGGTGACTTCTACAAAAAGCAATCTTGGTATTGCTTTTGTACATAACAGTTTTGACTTTTCCCAATATATTGTGGTATGTTGTGTTGCTTTTCATGTAATCTTCACGTCACATTGCTCAGGTTTTATTGTGTATTACAATTGTGACTCCTCTATATTGTTGTAGTATGCTCATGCCGCGTGTACACATGATATTTTTTTAATTTGCCAATGGTTACAACATGAAGGGCTCGGATTTTTTCTTTATGCTATGGGTAGACCGATTAGGATAGGTGCACCGATGCTCTCCATATGAATGCCAAACACATCAAAAAATTTTTGCAGTTGTAGAAAAGGTATGATATTACATAAAACTGTAAATGTGTAGTTGTAGGTATTTTAGGCTAAGTTCATATGCAACCATCGTCGGAGAGGGGTCCTGTTTTGCCTTGTGCTATTTGGCGATGACAGGTGCTGGTGCATGTAAAGGACGGTGATTTCACCTTCACTGCATATGAATGGGCTCTTAGTACAATGCTGATGTTGGACATGGGGTTTAAGAAAACTCAAGATTTCGAAAGATGCTGGCATAGCAGAATGAGCTCGCTCCATGTTAAACAAAGAAAGCTCAGATTTCTAATTTGCTAGAAGCTAATCGAAATGATAAATGAGTCCCAAAAAACCAAAGGGCCGAAGGAATCAACTCAATAGCTTCACCCGAGCCCTCTTACTGACCACACACACTCAAATCCAAATTCGAAACTCATATATCCGACAAGGGAAATACAAATAAATCCTCAAAAATCAACACCTACTATGCACAAAAAAAAATAAAAATAAAAAAGCAACAATCTTCTGGGTCCGCATGAACAGGGCGGCATACTTCATGTCCCTATGTCCTTTGAGTCCGGCATTCTATTCTTCGACTCCCCAACTAAGCGCAAGAAGGAAAAAAATCTAAAACAAAAAAGCACCTCTCTATGTTACACACGTTGCGCCCAGGTCAATACCTAGAGTCTTGGTTTTGCTTCTGGCGCGACGTGTGAGACATCCTCACTACTTGCTCTAAAAATGACCAATTTGACTGAAACAAAAGCCATTACTCGCTAATTCAACTTAGTATTAAACTCGCTAATTCTACTCAAAAAAACTTTGTATTAAACAAAATTTTATCATTTACAAAATTAATAAGGCTCTCCTTTGATATGACTAGCCAAGTGCATATCTTTCTTCATTGAGGTTACCCTTTTTGAGTGTACCGTGCAGGCTGTTGAGTCTTCAAAATGTTGGACCAGCTTCTGCTCTGCTGCTTCTTGAACCTTGGTCTCCTGCTCTCGTTTTGCCCTCTCCTCTTCCTGTATCTCTCGCTCCATCTGCTCGTACTCTTCTTGGGTCTAATATACAAATGTAACTAATTCTTACCTTAAAACTCGATCGAGCATGTTACCCTTTTTTTTTTAAATTCATCAAGTGTTTATGGCCTAATGTCTCGCACGTTGCGCCCAGGGCAAAACCTGGAGTCTTGGTTTTTGCTCTGGCGCGACGTGTGAGACCTTCTTGCCTTAGAAAGATTTGGCTCAACTATTTTTTTGTCTTTTTATGTTCCAATTCGCTTAATTGTTACTAGCTTAGCATATACTACAAAAATGAGGAAAAAAATTTCCCACTTTTCGAGGTTTGAGGATCCTATCAAGTTAGTACTACTGGTAGCATGGCCAGTGCTTTGCTCTTGGTCTCCAAGAACATTGCTCTGATACCACTGTGACATCCCCTACTCATATACGGTGCACTCACCGTATACAAACAGGAGTTCATCCTCCATACCAGCTCCATGCTAATATAGGGCCCTCCACGTATCACTGCAACCTTGGAGAGTTCCAGTGGGAAGAATGAAGGGGTCATTTACCCTGTCTCCCTCAGGGCCTACCTAGCTGCGGAAGCGTAATATACATGTCAGTAGTACATACATCAACATCATATGACCATCACGAAGGATGGTTCACCACATATCTGCATAGAGAAAGATCAGCACATCACATAGGGAATCCTACCCAAGGCTCAGACACAGGGATGGATTGACAAGCTTGGGTCTCCAGAGGTCATTGCAGACAGAATTCATGGCAATGGATTTGGCTGGCATAAGAACATGGCTTAGGGTAGTCCACTGCATCCGCCCCTCCTGTGCACACTTTGCAAAGTAGGTTGAAAAGTGTTGGGACCTGACTGTAGCCCGCCGGATGCGTAGCCAAAGGGGCTACTCCTGGGTTGCATCTCCCCAGTTCCGATGGGGCAGGTAGGGATCACTCCCTCCAGAGATCTACATGCTGACTCAAGGTGACTAGAGGGCCACTGCCCTTATTCGACTTGAACCCAATGGAGAGTGATGCATCACTCCACGGGTGTCGAGCCCATGCCTTGCCCACACTCAGGGGCAAGCCATTAGACCTAGTCCACAGTGATCCTCGGTAGGCCTTACAAACCAGAGGGATCGTTCAAGAGTCAGAACACGAACCTCCTTATAAGCCAGTCTGGCCCCTTCACCCACAACCAGGCGGGTTCTTGTACACAGACCGAATTTACAGTGTGCTAAAGAGGCTAGCTAGGAGCATCAACTACCAGGCTTTAGGGTCTCTACCCCCCTTCCCAATACAATGAGTTCACAGAGATACATCATGATACATATCACAGAAGAACTAAAGAACAAGATCTAATCTAAATCACAGAGTTAGGTTCTTTAGTTAGAGCTTGGTATCTGGGGATCTAAATGGCTGCTATGGGCAATTTAATAGGCTAAACCTACTGATTCAATGACTGGGAGATGGTTTAGGCTATTAAATTGACTAAATACCTGATCCCTGGCTCGCTTCTCCTGCTCTGGACTCGACCATCCTGCTCTGCTGCTAGAAGATGAAGCTAGATTGGGAAACTAACGAGCTGGTTCGCTCAGACAGAGTCTGGGATGCGGGTTTGACTCCTGGAGCAAGTAAAACAGAGCCCTAAAATGGCATGAACGAAAATAGCAAGTTAGGGTTTCCTTAACCTATATAGACAAAGGGTTAGGGCTAGGGTTTTCAATTATCCCGTTAGGCATGTGGGATAATTGGGTGTGGCCCACTTGCCTTTATTAACTATGTGGCATAAAGTGTCCACATGGGAAAATGTGTACCTAGATAAATGTGCACATGGGTAAATGCGCACATAATAAATGCACACACCTTGCAAGTTGCCCCCTAGGGTGCTACCTGCTTGGCTATACGTCGGCGTACACGTCAGTCGGGATGGCGTGTACGCGTGACGAGGCAGTACAGTATACGTCCTGGGACCGTATACCGTGCTGGAACGTCACAGACAAGTCTTTGGAATGACGGAGAAGGATATCAGCAAGGTTACCACCACCAACCTCACAGGGTCAGCCCGTATTTGGTGGAAGGGATATGCCCGTCCTCATGGGCTGACTCGAGGCAGGTGCCGATATAAGGTTTTTGCCAAAGCCTTCATGTTTCACTATGTTCCCAAAGCTCATCGCTATCAACAAATTCAAAATTTTTACTGCCTGGAACAGAAAAACTTAACAGTCCAAGCATACACAGACAAGTTCATGCGCTTACGGCTGTATGTTCTGGGAATTAATGAACGTCGGGCAGTATATATATTGAGGAGTTATCCCCTGCTCTCAGGAAAATAGTGCGAGCCATAGATACCAAAATAGTAGCAGAGACTGAAGCTAAGGCTCTTAGCTTGGAGGAGGATAGTCCTAAATACCAGCCGCCACGCTCCTCTACCTTTGGTCAGAACAGGAGTTGTATACCGTATCGCAGACGCTCTCCTAGCCCAGGATTTCCCCCATCGGCCGGTTATCAGAAGCAGAATAAGAAAGTTTCTTTTAATGTGCCAGACAAGCCTGCTAACACCACAAGGGTTGTGGAAGATATTTTGCAAGCAATTCCGAGGGAAGCTCGGGAGCAGTTCCAATATAGAAACTGACGCATAGAAACAAACCTTCACATACTGGAAAAAATTTATCATCACAAACAAATTGCAATAGCTGCTCGATCCAATATTTGCTCCCATGCTACAAAAAGAGGCACTACAAAAATGTTGCCCCATATCGGTCGAACCAGATGTCGTTTAGGCATCGATGAACGTCGACATAATGTCGATAAATGACGCCAATAACGACGTCCGGACGTCGTTTTACGTCCAGCTGTCGTCATTATGCACGTCGCAACGGCGACGTCGTTAAGCGATGACAAGTCGTCGTTGAACGACAGTCAGAACACGTGGCTGCTGCCACGCGGCCGGGCGGCCAGCGCGGCCACTGTTGTGGCAGATGAGCTGGCAACGTCGTTCGTCGACGCTGGTGACACATCGGCTGCCATTATGCACGTTCCAGCACAACCACTGATGTGGCAGGCACGTTGGCGACGTCGTTCAACAATGCATAAGAGACGTGGCGCTGACGTGGCTGCCACTGTTCAGCCGACGTGGTCGTGCCAGCTTGCCTTTGCGCTGACGTGGCAGCCACTCGGTCAGCTGACGTGGGCTTGCCAGCTCATCCTTTGCTAGCACACATGCTGACGTGGCGACATGCCATTTTCGTCGTTAAACGACGTTCAAAACACGTGGCAGCCACGTGGCGACGTCATTCAACGACGTTAATAAAATTATGAAAAAAAAAATAGAAAGAAAAAGTAGAAAAAAAATACTGATTAAATATTAGTATTTGGTATAATAGTAAATAAGCATCTTATATTATAATGTTATTGTGTAAGTGTTGGACCCAGCCCTAAATTCTATGGCCCGGATTTTATCGCATCAAGCGGTGACGATGATGCCATGTAAGAATTCCCTTTTTTTCCTTCTAACGGTTCTCTTCTCGCTGCGGATGATGCGTCACAATAGGCATCCTCTGCTATGCCCGTTCTCCTTTTGCCTTTTTACTCAAGGGATTTATGTTTCGGATCAAAATAAGGGTCTTCTTATAAACCGGATTGAATTGACGAAGAATGGCACTTTTATCCGGATTGGATTGAAGCTTTTATCTGTGGTATAGCTCTCTTGCTCAATAAAATCATCGTGGATGTTCTTTGCCTCAGAAGCCAGGACCTGCATTCCGAAAGGGCAGAACCATGTAGACAAAAGCTTCATGTCAATCATCTCTAATTCCCAATGCTGTTTATTGGAGTCAGGCATCAGGCTTAGGTCTTATCAAGTATGATGCTAAGGCCTCATAGAAACTTCTTTCGATTCTTCTTCTTCGACTGATGGTCGGCATCTTGCATGTGGTTCTGTGAGTTTTTAATTTGGAAAGCCGGCTTCTTATCTTCCAATGTATTTTCTTACTACTCTTGGTGAAATAGCTGGGGAAATAATGGCATGCAGAGGTCCCATATCCTCTACTTTTTCCCATTTCTCATCCAGTATTTTCATTTGCAACAGATTGTTTTCTGCAACAGAGTATTTTCTGTCCTGTCAGAGTCCTCAGCAACATTCCTTTAGAATGCAGATACCTGGCTAGGAAGAAAGACGGTAAGCATTATGTACATTAGAAAGAAATAAGTGGTATAGTTATAAGCTAGAGGCATCTTGCCATGGGTTCATCAAGCAAAGAAACTTGCACATGGCTTAGGTTGCTTTTTCATTGGCCCTGCTGATTTGATACCTCTAGAGGTATTTCTGCTCCGGTATATGCTAAGGAACTTAGAGGAAGAGCTGTGCTGGACGATTGAAGTCTATCAAATCCAAAACTTTTGCACACTAGGGCATTTGCAAATCCGCCATAAAGATATCCCACTCAAATCCGAGCTTTTGGAGATGGCATGAAATAAGAAACAGCACAAGAAATCTTTCCTATAGATTTCTTCTTCCTTTATGTTAAATTGGATGTTATCTCTTCTTTCGGTTGCCAGCTAAGAAACGGTTTACATGCCCTATAATTCCATGATGTTCTGCATGCATATACATCTGCTGAATTTTTGGCATGGGGCAAATACATCCATGTCTGTTCTATAAAGGCATGAACTGTATGAACTAACTGCCTTTTGTGATACAGGCAGATGCAAGTCATCAATCAAGGGCAAAAGCAGTTTGTCCACAATGAAGCAGGTTAGCAACTTGAACTGGATTTAGTAGCATTCTGTACCCTGATTGTGAACACTAATGTTAATACGATGCATCAAATGTTTCAGCTTCCAAGCTCTGTTTGTTTGGCTGTTTTGCAGGAAATGTTTGACAGGACATATTATAAAGGCATCATATGAAAATGTGAGCTACATGATACTTCACAATAATTTTGATGCAGGAACATATAAATGATGTTAAAAACGGTCCTCTATGCAATAAGAGAACTATACAACATACCATTTTGATTATTTTTAACGGTTTACTCTAAGCTCTTTCTCTTACTGCACAACTTCACTTCCAAAACCCATTGTGCTTTAGACTTTTGTATCTGCTGCAAGCTTAAGAGTTACTCCCACATCCTCCTAAAATCAAAACACACGAATTTGAATGGTCCAGATTTGGCCTAGCTATCGGGACAACCACACTCTATCGTCAGCTCCAGCCCCAGCCCTGGCGGACATAAAACAACTCTACAAGCCAGTTCCTATGCTTTACCAGCAGTTCCTATTCAAATCGAAGATGAAATCATAAAACATCATATCCTTCTTTAGAAGGTGAGTTCTGGCCTCAAGCCTTAGGTATTTTTGTGCTGCCAACAAGGAAATTAACGGATGGGTTCTTACATGCGGCAATGCGGCAATATGAGTAGAGGTTATTATCTTTTATGGCTTATTCATGTGCCATGTTGCAAGAATGGTGGAGCTTGGAGCTCACAAGATGAGTTTCGATCCAATTAATGATGTTTTCTAGAAGGACAAAATTATATACCAGTGTCCAGTTATATGAGGCTGCAGCATATCGCTGTAGTATCTACAGCCCTAGAGCAAGACTGATGCTTGATCACGGCTTACTCCTGTGTCGTTTTTGCTAATACTGTGGAGTCTGGAGCTCGAGCTCAGATGACAGAAAGTGTTCCAGCCCACCTGTCTTCAGAATCAAATAGATGTTATTCTACCACAGCCAGTATGCTACAACGTTGCCAGATTATCTGCACGAACTTTATATGGATTTTTAGCGTGTTTCTTTAATGATGGTGCAACAGTTCGATGTGGATTCTTGCCTCAAAGCTCAAATCGGTAAGGTCTTTCCAAATTTTGATGATTCCAGTGCCTTTCATGTAGGTTCTAAGACTCCATATTGGGGAATTTGTTTTATTCTTATCAGGCCCCAAATATGGCCTACACAAGGACGAAATTATTAGCTGTAATTGAAAATGGCCATTAGGTAAGCAGATTATGTTCTGGATCCAATAATTCAAACTGCTTGAGGAAGCTTCTTATTTAAGGACGAGTGATATTATCCATTAAGAGTTGACAAGGGCAACTAATTGGGATATTCAAGATGTCTACAATAGAAATGATAAGCTTTAAATTTGGTATGTGCCCACTAGATTAAGGCACGTATACCACATAGATGATGCTGTTGGAGCTTGATGTGCAAGCTCCATTTCATATAACATTATCGTCTCTTCTGTTCCTAGAATTTTAAGGTGAAAAATTTAAGGTGCACGTAAGAATGGCCCTTAATATGCTAGAGGACAATTCACGTAATAATAAGCAAAATTATGCAAGTCATCACTATAAGCAATTATTCTCATCGAAACAACATGGGAGTATTGACGCTCCATTTATTTATTTGTTATCGATCATGCTATAAAGGCCCAAAGCATCATTTCTTAGATCCCACTACATCATTTTTGCAAATGAGTTCATAGTCTTCATTGGCTCAATCCCATTCAACATTAGAAACAATAATCCCTAATAAGCATTATGTACATTTCATTGGCCTCTAAACAACATAGTGAACACTGCCCTCAAAACAAGTTAACTTCCATTCCATTGTCCCAATTCCCAATTACCAATAATAAGTTCACAACCATCATTTCACAACCATCATTTACGGTTATCAATTACCATACATTTCATTGAACTAAACACTCTAAAGCAAACATTTTCCAACAATCAACACAAATAAAAATCATAGAACTACACAAATATCAATAAAAAATAACGTTACAAAACCATCTTGACAAAGGACTACCAAATAAACCACTAATTAGGTCATGACATAATATGATCCAACATTAGACACTAACAATACATTGCTATTGAATACTAATTATTGATGTTAACTTATGTGCCATTCTAAAGCACACATGATACCTAACTACCCTTGACCTGTAACATAGACTATGTTAGGTGTTCTTTTATAATCGCATGTATTGATAAACTTTGCATCATTTCAAAAAAGAAGAAAATCCAAAGTTGTTTTGGCATCACAATAGATAGTTCATATGCAAATTGTAGGGTATGTGTAACAGGTTCCAACGTTAGCCCAGCAACGCTGGGCACCATTACTAGTTATTATTTAATATTATTTAATATGTAATATTAAATAAATATTAAATATTAACAAAATAAATCAAAGAATAAATCGAGCATAAAATTTAAAAATTAGAAAAATAAAAGAAAAATACTGATTAAATATTAGTATTCAATATCATAGTAGATAAGCATTATTATTTAATATTTAATAAATCAAAGAATCAAAAAATAGAATCGAGCATAAAATTTTTAAAATAAACTAGAAACGTGTGCCCGGCGATGCCGGGCATTAGCCATGAATGTGGAAATCCATAGATGCAGTGGAATAAAAAGGTGTACATGTAATCGTGTTTGTCAGTTTAGGCGTAGAATGGTTAGGAATCATAGAATGCAATCGAAGAACATAGATCCAATGTATAGTCAACACAATTGCAATGGGATTGTAATGGACAATTAGATATTGGTTGTGTGGAATGGGAGGTGGAATATGTGCGTAGGTAATGATTGTGTGTGATGTCATATTAAGTTGTAGTTTGTGGGGGGGGGTGTTTGCAAACCCAAAATGATGTATGTGTCTCCATTGAGCAAGGTATTCATGTGTTGGGAAATCCACATGATATTAATCAAAATAGATAGATAATTTTCGATTTGCATGGACAAATTTAACTTAGCATTGGTTTTAGTATTATCCATGCTTAAAAAGGCTGTCCTTAATAAAAACCCTTTGGAATTATCTCTACCTTTGGAAGTTGTAGTGGTTTGATGACGTGGTTGATATGTATAATTGTTTGTTCCATCTATGAGTCGCATTTACATCCTCTCAGTTCTCTAAGCTTCATGTTATGATAAATCCTTGACCCCCAAATCCATAAACCCAACCCCGATACCCTTAACCCTTCTAGAGTTAAAAAAGTTTACAACTATCAACAAAAACATCATAAAGGGTAGTTGAGTACAACATAAGGAATATCAAATGGCTCATATCAATTCCAACCAATAACAGATTGTGATTACCTTTCGGCCACAAACCCTCAACTCCTTGCTAATGTCATTAATTAAAGGCTACTTAATTAATGCTTCCCCTAATGTTTACTACATTATGCGTATCACGCATAAGTTAGGATGGTATGTCATTTGGATAACATTGACATTTTTTTTTTTTTTTTTTTTTTTTTTGTATATTGCAGGAGTAAAATGCTATTGACATGGAACTGAAGGAGACCCTACGTCTAAAACAAAACACATTAAATGCTTACATTTTATTAGACCATATTGAATTGCTCCATGCACTTAAAGAGAATCTTACTATAAATTTGGAACATATTACCAGCTAACATATTTCTCTATACTCTTCCCTTTTGGGGGCATGTTCTTTGGTGCAACTATTAAATTTACGTTTATTCAAATGGCATATGATAAAAGAATAAACCTACAACACTTGGTTCGACAATGGGCTAAGCAAACGAAGATGCTTAAAAAATGTGTTTTAACTTTCAATACTTATAGTCATAAAACCTGGAATATTTGCAAGAATATCTAAATGAAATCTAGAACCAGCAAAGTGGAACCAACTTGATGTTTGTAAAACATCAAATAAAACTGATGTACAGAAGCAAAGGGAAGTTAACATCTAGAGCTTTCAATCCTCTTACAACAAATACAAAGAAAGAAAATTAATGCCCTGCTTTAACTGCACAACCTCTGCCACTTCCGCCAATTAACTTCTAGTCCCCAAGCGTCTAAAGCATTAGACTTTGTCTTAATCCAAATCAGATTTATCCAGAAATGGTAAAAACTCTCAACATGTATTAAATCCAGCTATTTATATTCCCTGAAAAATGTGAGCAAATGAATGCATATATTTGATGCACCATGAACATTTAAGCACAATAAATGCACAAATATGTAAAATATTAATTATGAGAGGAAAACAATTTACCTTCTGCTCCAGATCTTGTACTATTTTGCAAGTTGAAGCTCCATGAAGTTTTGTAATAGGACGTTTTGATATTGCCTAACATTAAAAAAATTTGGCTAAAAGAAGCATGGACACAGTTTACTGCATGCAAGGTTTATGAAAGTATATATTATATGCCAATACATCGTTCACAAAATCAGTTCAAACTGAATTCTCGTGTTAGATAAAATGAACAATCAATATAATGCCTCTAAGCATGCAATCAATATAAAGCTAAGCATTCCGGCAAGTTAAAAGAGGCAAGCACATTTAACAAAAAACCCAGGGAGCGAGCATTACCAGAGAAGCCCTTGACTGAATAAGTAGAAAATGCGTTGAAGACCCTATTCTTGCATGAATAAGTAAAAAATGTGTTACACTCTGTTCTTATCTTTGTCGGCATGCATACAAATAGGATTAGGGATATAACAATTTACATGTATAAAATGGGGGTCAGCAGAGAAGCTTAAGCATTCAACACTCTAGCTGGGCGGAATCACAAAACCTTAGCTTCTTGCAAGAAACAAAATTGAACAAATTACAAAACCTAAGCTTACCTGCAAGCCCAGCTATGCTCTTCTACACAGGACAATTCATTAGCCAGCAAGGTTTAGAAGCAATGACCCATTCAAAATTTTCAAGATTATTCTCATTGCAGAATTCAGTTCTAGAATTTCGTATTAAAATAACTCAGTCAGAGGATATTACCTATTGTGCAGATGCTATAGCTGGGAAGCATAGTCCTGCATACATCCAAAACAGATAGATAGATAGATAGATAGATAGATAGATAGATAGATAGATAGATAGATAGATAGATAGATAGATAGATAGATAGATAGATAGATAGATAGATAGATTATTGTCCCTTGTGCCCTGAGGCCCGTGGACTTATGTAGCATGGGCGAGCTCCCTGATGGGTGCTACTAGCACATCATGCTGGTTTCTATTGTAGCCTTTTTTGAAGGCTTCACTTTTTCCTATTAATACCGCACCCGCTTTGGCTTTCGGCTTCAAGGCCGTACACAAAAGGTCGTTATCAATCAGCTTTTAACTCGAACAATTTGTGTGGGGTTTATGAGCTTTTTGTGCGGTTCAGATTACAAACCCTCTTTCCCTCGTTTATGACTGGGCTACATTAGTGACGCCCGACATTACTATCAGGATTAAAAAACCCCGCCCCAAAGGGTTTTCGAGGAAAAACCTTAATAGTAATGGGCTCACTAATGCATAGTATTATTATCAGATCTGTTTTCCGTCATTCTAGATTTTGGATTTTTCCCATGCCAGTATTGTTAGGCTGCAAAAACCTTAAACTAAACTGATTAGTACTGATTAGAGCTCCAATCCGGAGCTATGAATATGTAGTAATTACTGTCAACATAACATCACGTGTCCAAAGGTCCGTGTTTATAAACCATCTTGAAATATTCTAACTACACCATGTTAACACAATCCCCAGCTTATGTAGTCACTGCCTAATAATTCAGTGTAAAGCGTCTAAAGAAACTTCCCAATTTCATACATAGCATGCATATACTATGTTGATAGAATTGATGCATTGTGCAAAGAAGCCGTCCAATTTCATAGCTTACAACAGCTAATCTATATTTATACCTAATGATGATAAAAGAATGAGAAAATCAATCATCCAGATTATGCAGATAATGGTATCACCCTTCCCTTGTTTTGTGTGTTACTAGCTATTCAATTCAAATGAAAAAACATGATTAGATGAACGTCCTCATCTTCGAGTTTTTGAAGGCCTGCAGCATAATTGATTGTGCTATTCTCTGTTCCACTTTGTTGGACATTCTACAGTTGGCAAAACTTCTTGTAGAGTCCCAAACATGGTTTTTGATTATTCTATGGATGTCTTCACATAATCTGCAGCACATCCTCAAGCATTTGATGTAAGAGCACTTGTAAGCTATCTTATATTATAAAGTTTTAGCGTATGTCATGAAGCAAACCCTAATTTGGACGGTTGAGATCATCTCATTGCATCCGAAGGATGAGATGTATTGCACGACTTCCCATCACCGTGATTAATCATTCTCTAATCTCTGAAGAGGAAAGGGAAAAGAAAAAGGGAGGAGAAAAGGGCAAAGTGAAAGTTAAAAAAGAATGGGTAAAAGGGAAAGAAGGAAAAGGAAAAGGGAAAGGGAAAAGAGCACGAAAAAAGGGTAAAGAAAAGGAAGGGTGGAAAGAAAGGAAAAAAAGACATTATAAAAAGGAGAAGAGGGAAAGGGTGAGGACAGGAGTAAAAGGGAAGGGAAAAGGGGGATGAGGAAAAGGGTCGAGACAAAAGAAGGGAAAAGGAAAAGGGAAAAGAAAGGGGGAGGACGAGGGAGCGAAAAGGGACACTGGGAAAGGGGAAGAGGAAAAAGGTGAGGAAAGGAGAAAAAAGGAAGGGAAAAAAGGACGCGAAAAAAGGGGAAGAATAGAATAGAATGGAATAGAATAGAATTGTTTTTATCGTCCACGGAGAAAAAGGGAGGGGAAAAAGAAAAGCAAAAAGGAAAAAAAAAAAGTAGGGGGAATGGAGAAAGGGAAGGAAAAAAGGCATAAAGAAAACTAGAAGAGGGAATGAGGGGAAAAGAAAAGGGAAAAAAAGGGAACAGGGAAAGTGCGAGGAAAAGGGAAGGTACGGAAAAAAGGAAAGGGAAAAGAACAAAGGAGGTGGAAAGGGAAGGAAAAAGGGCACATAAATAAAGGGAAGGGAAAAAAGTACTGGAAAAAAAAGAAAAAAAAATGTGGAAAAAAGGATATGAGGAAAAGAAAGGGGACGAGGGAGCAAAAAGGGACATTGGAAATGGGGAAGAGTAAAAAGGTGGGGAAATGAGGAAAAAAAAGGGGAAAAAGGACACGAAAAAAGGGGAAGAGAAAAGGGGAGGGAAAAATAGAAAGAAAAAGGGAAAAGAAAAAGGGAGGGGGAAGCGAGGAAGGAAAAAAAAAGGAGGCATAGAGGAAATGGGAGAAAAAGGAGAAAAAAAGAAGAAGAGGGAAAGTGTGTGGCAAGAAGAAAACGGAAGGTACGAAAAAAATGAAAGGGAAAAGAGACTTTCCCCTCTCCCTAGCCAGTTCGGTTCGGGACCTGTATTGCATGCAGTTAGTTGCCTGCAGGATGCCAGTGCTACTATGCTCTGGTATCCAGACAGGGTAATAAAGAAACAACGTCTTCGCTGGCGCGGGACAAAGAGAGAGGGAAAAAAGACACAAAAATAAAGAGAAGGGAAAAAAGAGCACTGGAAAAAAAGGAGAAGAAAAAAGGTGGGGGAAAAGGATATGAGAAAAGGGAAAGAGAAGAGGAAAAGGGAGAGGGAGAGGGAGAGGGAGAGGGAGAGGAAGAGGGGGAAATGAAAGGGAAAAAGTGGAAGGAGGGAAAAAGGCCATCGGAAAATGAAAGGGGAAGGGGAAAGAGAAAGAGAAGTGAAGCGAAGTGGAGGGGAGGAGAGGGGAGGGAAGAAAAGAAAAATGGGAAAAATGTAAAAGGAAAAGACGAAGGGATATGGGGAGGAGAATAAAGGGAATGAGAAAAAAATAAAGGTAAAATAGGAATGGGAGGGGAGGGGAACAAAAAGGAAGGGAAAAATAAAAATGATAGCAATACAAAAATAAGAGAAAAGAGAATGTGAAAGTAGAACAATAAAAATATTGAAGGGGAACAAAAAAAGGGAAAAGGAAGATGATAGCAATAGAATAGCGAAAAAAGAAAAAAGGTAAATGGTGGAAAAAGGGAAAGGGAAAATGAAAAAATAAAATATAAAATCATGGAAAAGAAAACGGGAAAAGAACTAAGGAAGGAAAAATAAAAATGTGGTCAAATCCTCTTAATTGTGTGCTTTAAATTTAACAATTTGCTCCAGAATGTATCATTTATAGTTCCTAGCTATGTCCAGCAACGCTGGGCTCTATTTCTAGTTATTTATTAAAGCCTTTAGGCTCTCCTTCAGTCATTTTGGTGATTCGGGAACCAGTTGGAGGGTGGTGCCCTCGCTATCCTGGCCTACGGGGGGGGGTTAGACCCCCAACCAGATATCTCATCTCCTTTTTTTACTACAAATACCACACTTATATACATATGCATTGTGTCTTTTCATGCTGGCTCTTATTCTATGGCGGGAGTTTATATTGGTCCGGATTACCAGTTGGTGGGTCCATCCCTCGCTATCCTGGTGTACGGCAAGGGCTGAGCCTCTCTGTCCCGTAACTTATTCCGTCCACCTTTTACTCAAATGCATTTGCCTTGCCTATGCAGCCCCTAGCCTCTGCTATATTCCCTAATTTGTTGCTGAATATAAACTAGAAATAATTGATCTCTTTTATAAACTTAAGAGCTAAAGACATCTCAAAGCCAGAGAAAAGTAGAGAGCAAATTAGAGTGACTAACATGCCAGAAAATGTCTTTACTAAATGCAATGTCTTGAAATCAAAATATATGCTACCCCAAGCTAACAGAATTAGTCATTGCCTTGATTCAAAATGAAACAGAAAACTTACTGGAAGTCGTTCATTCGTGTGCAAAGTTTCAGAGGCCGAAGTTTCAGAGTTGAACCGTCTTTCCCAACAGGCCAATCTCTGAAAAGCTTAAGCACCACTGGATATACATATGCACAATACCACAAATACCACACTTATATACATATGCATTGTGTCTTTTCATGCTGGCTCTTATTCTATGGCGGGAGTTTATATTGGTCCGGATTACCAGTTGGTGGGTCCATCCCTCGCTATCCTGGTGTACGGCGGAGGCTGAGCCTCTCTGTCCCGTAACTTATTCCGTCCACCTTTTACTCAAATGCATTTGCCTTGCCTATGCAGCCCCCTAGCCTCTGCTGTATTCCTAATTTGTTGCTGAATATAAACTAGAAATATTTGATCTCTTTTATAAACTTAAGAGCTAAAGAAATCTCAAAGCCAGAGAAAAGTAGAGAGCAAATTAGAGTGACTAACATGCCAGAAAATGTCTTTACTAAATGCAATGTCTTGAAATCAAAATATATGCTACCCCAAGCTAACAGAATTGGTCATTGCCTTGATTCAAAATGAAACAGAAAACTTATCTGGAAGTCGTTCGTTCGTGTGCAAAGTTTCAGAGGCCGAAGTTTCAGAGCTGAACTGTCTTTCCCAACAGGCCAATCTCTGAAAAGCTTAAGCACCACTGGATATACATATGCACAATACCACAAATACCACACTTATATACATATGCATTGTGTCTTTTCATGCTGGCTCTTATTCTATGGCGGGAGTTTATAGTGGTCCGGATTACCAGTTGGTAGGTCCAGCCCTCGCTGAGCCTCTCTGTCCCGTAACTTATTCCGTCCACCTTTTACTCAAATGCATTTGCCTTGCCTATGCAGTCCCTAGACTCTGTTGTATTCCGATCATTGTTGCTGAATATAAACTAGAAATATTTGATCTCTTTTATAAACTTAAGAGCTAAAGAAATCTCAAAGCCAGAGAAAAGTAGAGAGCAAATTAGAGTGACTAACATGCCAGAAAATGTCTTTACTAAATGCAATGTCTTGAAATCAAAATATATGCTACCCCAAGCTAACAGAATTGGTCATTGCCTTGATTCAAAATGAAACAGAAAACTTACCTGGAAGTCGTTTGTTCGTGTGCAAAGTTTCAGAGGCCGAAGTTTCAGAGCTGAACCGTCTTTCCCAACAGGCCAATCTCTGAAAAGCTTAAGCACCACTGGATGAAGTTCTCAAAGAGCTTTCCAGCATGTTCGTCATAAAAAAGAAAATTTTTAAATGTCTACATCTCAAAACCATCAATAATTTAAGCATAATATTGCAGTAATTAGTATAACGATGAATTAGATTAATACCTGCAATAGAGTTTTACACTATACACTAGTGACATTATCATTTAAATGTTTGAACGACCTTGAAATCAGAATATATATGTGCCTCAAGATATGATTCAATGTTCTGCATCAACAACACAAACTATAAATAAATACGTAGTTAGAGAGTGCTTCCGGACACCTTACTGTAGTTAGTCACTATGCTCTTATACATCTTACTGTCAGTTACACCTTACCGTCTAGGCATGAAAAAGCAGAAACAACGATCACTGAATCCAAAATGGAAATATAAATAGAACTTCACCAGATTTTAAACATAAAATTTTTACTGGATGCCACATCTTGCAGAGCTATTAGAGATTCAACTAAACAGACCCAGAGTTTAGGACTATTTTGATAAACGGTAATGGGAAGGCCATAAAGGGGCCAAATCACAGCCATATCCCTGCAGATGCCAGATTAAGGTGAGCAATCAAAGCAAAACAGAAAAATTCCAAATGTTGGCAGACGTAGAAAGAAGTGCATAGAATTGGCAATGATAAAGAGGGTATGTTCTTGATTTTTTCAACCGCTCTGTGAACTGTATCCATTTCTGAGGAAATGAGAAGAACTGAGAATCTGTCTGTGAATTGTGAATTGAACTGAGAATCTATGAGGAAAATGGAAATAGAACAAAACTGATAAAATGGATTTAGGGACAACGAAATAGGAAGTTACTGTCAAATGGGAATTGTTGCAGAAAGATCTACTGCATGCATGCTGTTACAGACTGTTGCAGATATCTTCAACACGTTCTTGCTATTTCATAGACATCTTCAAATGCATGGCCAAATCTACAGCTCCAACGCCATATTGAACCTAAAACTCCATCTCTATAATGGCAGAGCTCCCAGAGAAAACACAAAGCCCTAAATGGTACAAATTGCCTTCTCGCAAAGAAAAGGGCCAGATTGAATATACATTCTTTACATTCAAAGGCAAAACAATGGAATCCATGGGCCTAAGATTACTATATTCACCTGCTTTAAATGCCTCTGAAGTTTCTGTCTCTGAAGAGATTAGTACCTCTGAAGCTTCTGAAATGTGAGACCTTCACTGATGCGTTGATATGGCTTCATTATCTTGCATTTCACTTGAAAGAAACCGTTCAAATGCCTCTAAAGAGATTACTACCCCTTCTAAAAAATGCAAAGACAAAGTCGTTAAGCTGAAGAAACAGATAAGATGCAGACGATTTAGAATGTTAGAGTGTTACTTGCTGCTCTAGCGAACAACAATGGACTGGAGAAAAAAATGTCTGACCTGCTTGCACCCTGCACGGTATCCAAAATCCAAGCACACCTTCGTAAGCCCAGTGATCGCTCCAACAATCGTTCCATCTCTAGAATCCAAAAACCTTATTCGTTCGTTTTGAAGCACAAATCCTAAGCAAGAAGGCCGTTTCCATTGAACCCAGGCGGCCCATTATCAAGGGAAGATCCACCGCCCAAAATTTTAGCTGCCCGCTCACCCGTTCCAAATTTTTCTCTGATTATATTGCAAGGGGGGAGGGAAAGAACGCCGGAGGTAGGTCGAAGTTTGTCCCGCTCGAAGGTAGGTCGAAGTTTGAACTCCGGAAGATAGGAAGACCAGACCACACGCATGATAAAAAAAAGTCCCGCGAGGGGAAGAGGGAACGCCGTATGCGTCTGCACATGCGGCGTTCCTGGCTCAAAAACCAAAGCCATTCTATTTTAATAAAGAAGATAATCATAGGAAGATCAATTAATATTAAAAAAATCCCAAATAATAAAAACAAAGCATAAAAATTTTTCATTGAATTCAATTAATATATTTCACAATGTAATTTGCACATTACAAAATATATTGAGTCAATTCACCACAAACTCAAAGATTGAAAATTTTACAACAAAAAACGAAGTCTTTAGTTGTTGCTATGCCCACTTCCCGAGTGATCGGGCTCATCTTCGTCTTCATCTACCTGCATTATATTATATCGCTACAATTAGGTCATTGTAGTCGCAAATAATTATGTAGTGAATGATTTGAAAGCTGTGTTTTCACTCTATTTTCTCTCTATCATACTTGCTCTAGAAATTATCTAGAAAGAGATGTAACAGGACATACTTGCTCTGGAAATTATGTGGAGAATGTAACAGGATGATGACACTGAATATAGTCCATTTGACTACATCGTAGGGTTGTTTTTGGATTTGTTCCTATTATGTGTTTCGTTATGGTGCCTTGTCTTCTTATATGGTTTGTTGTTGTTTCAGATTGTACTCCTTTTCCCTCTTGCATTCCTCATCTGAGCATTGATTCCATCCTAGCTGACTCGATTGCTTCATCTATGTGTCCTCAATCGCCTCCTATTTGCTTTGCCTTTTTGGCAGTCATTATGTTCTTCCCAGCAAGTGCTCAGCTGGATCCAATTTAGTTACCGTTTGCCTTGGTTCACTCATCCCTCTGTCGACCCCTTTCTTACAAAGAATCATTCGTCCTTGTTCACCTAGCTTGATTTTGCTCATTCTGCCATCTCTGAACTCCTAGTGCCGCCTCCCTTGTGCCTTGTTCTTCTGTTCCGGTTTTTTTTTTTTTTTTTTGGGGGGGGGGGTCCCAAAAGGTCAAGGAAAATGGCGTCTTATCTTAGATTTGCGTGTACTCCTTTTTATCTGCCCTTCCTTTTCACTATGAATCATTGGATCTGCTCTCTCATCCTTGCAAACTCGAGGATTTCCTTTTTATTGTAGACTTGAAATTTGGTTATCATCATGACTCCGTCTGGCCACCTCACCGTTCCTTTCTAGTTTTTCGCTAGACGGTCAATTTTTTGTCTTCAATGTTCTTCCCTTTGAACTCACCTCTGCTCCATTTGTATTTATCAAACTCATTCAACAGTTGGTTTGTCATTGGCGTGCCCACGGTATCTGTTGCTCCTTGTATGTTGATGATATCATATTTCTGTGTCACTCCTCGCCCAAGTCCCTTCAAGTCCAGGTTACATCTGGCTTACAACAAGCCGATTTTCTTCTCGCTTGGAAAAAGTGTCGCTTTCGCATTTCTCATTGCAATCTTCTTAGGTTTCATAGTCAATTCACACGATGGTTTGTTCCGCATCTTAGCCTCTAAAAAGTACCGTGCTTTATCTCTATGTTCAGGCTTGCTTGCTGTTGCCATGGTCTCTGCCCGCTTGGTTGCCCGCTTTCTCGATTTCATTCAGTCCTGTCTATTCCTAGTATGCCTGTTCTTTTCCTTTATGGCTTTTTTACCACACCCAAGCATCTTCAGTCGTCTACATGGCGCGAGTTATTTGCCTTGCTCCAGTTGTTGCAGCACTTTGCCAGCCTTCTCTTTAACACAGTTGTGGTTGCTCATGGCGATAACTAGAATGTCGCATTCTTGTTGTAGAAGGGTGGTTCCCTGTCTCCAGTTCCCCATTTGCTTTTAGTCGAGCTATTCATTTTTTGTTATCACCAGAAAATTCAACTCGAACCGTTGTGGGTTCCCCGATTGGCGAATGAATGGACCGACTATATATCTAAGATTTGCAAGATTGACAAGTTCTCCCTTTCCTCTGATGTTTTTAGCTTGATTGAGTCTCGGTGGGGCCCTTACCATGTCGATCACTTTGCTAGCCCGTCTAATGGTTTACTTCTCGTGTTTAACACCAAGGATGCTTACCCTTTTCAGATTCCCCCTGATGCTTTTTCCTACAATTGGCGTTTGTTAAACAATTTTTGCTTCCCTCCTGCCTCCTTGGTCCGTGCTGTTTTGCATCATGCTCGCCTATGCCATGCTCGGCTGACATCGGTCGTTTTTTCATAACCTTCCACACTTTGGTGGCCGTCGGTCGCTTCTGACATGAACTCCTGGCAACCATTTGTTGTAGATGCATTATTTTTTCATGAATTTTCTCGGGCTTTGCTCCCGTCCATCTCACGACTCACTAGTGAATGTGGCTTTATTTGCTCTACGCTACGTATTTGAATGAAGGTTGGTGATATTGCTCGGTTCTGATTCTATTGCTCTATTCTGTTTTTTCAAATGTTTTATCACATTATTCTGCAGTCTCCCTATTTTCGTGGCTCCTATCCTCACGTCCATCCTTCAATCCCGTACTGCTTCTACCCTGCTTGCATATGCCTCTGCCTGACAGCAGTTTCGGTCTTGGTGCATGTCACAAAGTGTCCCTTTCCTTCCTGCTTCATCCATCCATGTAGCGGCCTTCTTCGCCTCTTCAGTGTCTTCTCGCCAAAGCCTATTCTCGGTGGGTAGTGTTTTCGCTGCAATGTCTTTTTCCACAGTTTGATTAACATCCCTTCTTCCTGCTCGAATCCTTTGCCATCATTGGTCCGCCAGTCTGCTCCTCGGCTTCAGCCAGCATTTCAGCCTCGGTTGCCCCTCACTGTTGCTCACGTTCGTCTGGTTATTCTGTCTTTTTCCACGACCCATGCAGAGTGGCGGGATTTGATAAAAGCCTCACTACTCGCCTTGCGTTTTGCCGGTTTTCTCCGTATTTCTGAGGCCCTCCAATTGAGTTGGTAGGATCTGACCTTTTTTCCGGATCATGTCTGCCTGGTGAGAAATTCAAACACTTGTTAACACAACTTACTTACTTCAAGAAGAAATATTGAATCAACCTTCTTCCTTTATTCAAACACCAACACAACTTTAACCATTAAACATTATAGAGGTAAATCCAAACTTATGAACCTCTTAGTTTAAGCAAATAATGGTTCAAGTAATACCAAAGAACATATAGTTTCAATGGTCATTCATAATAACTCACTGCAGTAAAATAGCCTCGATCTTCCCACAAATAGTCTGATCGCTACAGCCAGCCAAATCGTCTATGAACGACTTCGTTCTGCTCTCTACACCACCAAGCGCAGATTAGCAAGCATTATATCTTTGGAAAATCGACCGCCATGGCATAATTTCTGGATTAGATAGACTCCACCGTTCAGAGATTTCTTCCTTCGAATTATCCCACAGGCCTAGATGCATAAACGGGCCCTTTGACCCTTTGACCATAAAATCAATGGTTTCGACAATTGAAACTTATTTTTCAAACCATAAGAAATGAGTTATACCATTAGGGCTAATAAAACACCACATTGTGCAACCTGTTTGAGTTCATCCTATGCAGATGAGACCGCTCCATAGAAGCAGTGATTATGTAGCAGTAGTTATGCAATGAATTTCCAACACTCCTCCTTCATTGCATAAATAATGCACTTTCAAACCCCTTTGAAATTTTGTAAATTTGCTTTCAGCAAGCCCTTTGGTAAAAATATCTGCAATTTGGTTCTCTGTACCTACATATCTCATTTGAATATTTCCTCTGGTAGCTTGATCTCTGATATCAACTCTATATGTTTTGTTCTTTCATGTTCAACAGGATTTTTAACAATTGCTATACAACTTTGGCTATCTGAGAAAATGACAGTAGGATCAACCTGTTTGACATTTAGCTCCTCCAACAATCTCCTAAGCCAGATTATTTCTCTGGACAAAAGACATGAGGCTGCATATTCAGCTTCAGCTGAAGATAAAGCAATTGCTGACTGTTTTTTGGTTCTCCATGCGATGGCACCACCTGCAAGATAAATTACGTAGCCTGTTGTAGACCTTCTTTCTGTTTGATCCCCTGCCCAGTCAGCATCTGAATAAGCATGCATTTGTAGATTATCACCATCAAATGTTTTGTGTTCCTTTCAAGTATTTCAACACCCTTTTTGCTGCCAGCCAATGTATTTTGCAGGGATTGCTACATCTTCTACTGAGTATATTGACTGCATAACATATGTCAGGCCTGGTATTGTTGCTTAAGTACAGAAGACAACCTATTAAAGCACGATATGGCACTTGTTCCATATACTTAAGTTCTGCTCCATCTGCGTCAATATTATCAGTCAAACTGTGACCTGGTACTATTGGAGTTTTGACAGTACCAGCATCCTCCATATTAAATTTTCTTAACATGTTCTCTATGTGACCTCTTTGCTTCAACTTGAGTATTTTTTTTTTCCTGTTCCTTACAACTTCAATGCCCAAAAATTTTTGTAGAGAGCCTAAATCAGTCATTTTAAACCTGTGTTTCAGAATATTCTTGCAAGCATTTAACACTTTCATGGAGTTTGCCATCATGATGCAATCATCTACATACAGAGCTATAATGCAAAAATCATTTTCTATTTTGTACCTGTATAAATTGCCATCATTTTGAAGCTTTTCAAATCCTTGCTCCCTAAGAAAAGTATCCATACAAAGATACCATTCTCTTGGAGCTTGTTTTAGTCCATATACTGCCCTGTTTAACTTCCAAACCAAGTTTTCCCCTTGCTCAAAACCATGTGCCTGTTTCATGAATATATCTTCCTCTAGTACAGCATTCAAAAAAGCAGTCTTTACATCCATGTGATGTATTTCACAATCTAGAGCATTTGCCAAACTTAAAAGAACCCTTATGCTTGTAAGTTTAACTATGGGAGAGTAAGTTTCATCATAGTCTTGGCCTTGTTTTTGAGTAAATCCTTGGGCCACCAGTCGAGCTTTATATTTTTGAGAACCATCTGTATTTGTCTTAATTTTAAAGATCCATTTGCTACCAATTATATTCTGCCCAAAAGGTTGTTTTACAACATCATAGGTATGAGTTTCCACAAAGGAGTTCAACTCATCATTCATAGCATTTTTCCACTCTTTTGCATTGACACTTTCTAAGGCCTGCTCAACTGTTCTGGGTATCTCAACATCTTCTAATATTGCCATAATTTGTTCAATCTCATCTGTTTCTTGCACTTGTTCTAGCCTTTTACTTCCACCTAACTCAGTCCTTCCATAAGCTTCTTTGTCAAATTGGATCTCATCTTGAAGCCTTTGTGCTTCAGTTCTTCTCTTTCTTATCTTTTTCTCTGGTGGTTTATCAGCTTCAGTCATTTCATGCTCCACAGGTTCAGTTTCTGCCCTATGAGCTTGAGTTACATCTTCAACTACTTTCTTTTCTCCATTGCTCTCCTCCTCCTCTTCATCATCAAATTGATCTGTTGTTAAGTTTGAAGGCTTGTTAACTGTAATTTCCTTTGTGATTTGATGCCTTTGATTATAGAGAACATCTTCACAAAATATTACATCCCTGCTAATGATTATATTTTTATTTTCTGGAGTGAAGATCCTGTAACCCTTAGAGTGACTGTCATAGCCTACTAAGAAACCAATTTCAGCCTTATCATCAAGTTTTTTCCTTAGCTCATCAGATTTATGCACATAAGCCAGACATCCATAAACCTTGAACTTTTCATAACTAATTTCTGAATTTTCTCTATACCACATTAAATCAGGAATATTTCCTTGCAAACTTGAAGAGGGAAGTTTGTTTTGTATGATGTTAGCAGTTAGCAGAGCTTCCTCCCACAAATAGTTGGGTAATCCACTATTCTTAATCATTGATCTAACTGCATTCATTAAAGTTCTGTTCCTTCTTTCTGCCACCCCATTTTGTTGGGGACTGTACCTACAAGTCAGCTGCCTCCTAATGCCATTAGCAACACAAAAACCTTTAAATTTGGCTGAAAGATATTCTCCTCCTCTATCTGACCTTATGCATTTTAGTTTCTTCCCTGTTTGTCTTTCACATTCTGCTACATATTGTTTGAAGGCTGCCAATGCTTGAGCTTTATTGTGCAGCAGATAGCATTTACATTTCCTAGTATAATCATCAATAAATGTGATGAAATACCTTTTGTTGGTTCTGCCTCTGACATTCAATGGTCCACACAAATCAATGTGAACCAACCCAAGCATCTCTTTAGTTTTCTTATTTGATTTGTGAAATGGTAGTCTATGTAGTTTGCCCAACATACATCCTTCACAAATAATGTCCTTTTTCTCCACTTTCATATTTAATAAGGCCTTTCTTAGCTAACAACTTCAGATTATTTGAGTGTGTGTGAGCCAATCGATTATGCCATAATTCAAAATCAGAAAGCATCAATATTTTGCAATCACTTTCATGTTCTAGTTGAAACAGTCTACCAACATGTTTGGCATGAAACTTGATTTCATTATTCAACCAAATATTACATCCAGTATCATCAAATACAACTCTTTATCCCAAGTCAACCAACTGACTAACAGAAATTAAGTTTTTGATAATTCCAGGTACACACAAAACATTTTTAATATCCACTAAATTTCCTTGCAAATCCCATAACTGTAGCAATCCTCTCCCTTCAATCCTTTGCAAGGCTATATTTCCTACTTGAACACTCCTAGATTCTCCTTGTTCTAAATCCTTAAGCATTTCAGCAGAGTGGACTACTGATCTTTCAGCTCCACTATCAACTACAAGAGCATGAGATAATTTGTTAGTATTTGCCTTACCCTCAAGAACTGAATTTAACAAATTTACCTCATCTTCATCTATAGTTTTTGATCCTTCTTCATGCTCTTGAGTTATAAATGCTCCTGCAGATCTCCTTCCTCCTCCTCGACCCCTTGCTACATTTCTTCCCCTACTAGATGAGCCTCTTCCCCTTCCAAACTCCTTAGGAGTGGGACACTTAGAAGCTAAATGCCCTTGACCACCACAAGTGTAGCAAAAGAACTCATTTTTCTTAAGTTTTGGACAATTGCTTTTGATGTGACCAGATTCATGACAGTAATAACAAGTGAGTTTGTCTTGTCTTTTACTACCAGCATATAAAATTTCAGTTTCTTCTTCAACATCTTTAGTTACCTTTTTTTGTTCAATCTCAGTCCTAATGATAGTTTCAGCCTCATCCCTGTTTTTGGCAACATTTCTAATGAACAATCCCAATTGTTCATTGTCCATAACAGCTCTTGCAATGGCTAACACCTGATACCTTTCAGGCAATTCTACTCCAGCTCCTCCTAGGTCAGCTATTATGTTAGCAAACTTATTAAAAAAGTCTGACACATCATCCTCTTCATGCAGCTTAAGGTTCCTTAATTCTTTATCCAACAAATCTATTTGGGAAGAGGTCTTTTCTTCATAATGCTTGAGCATAAACATCCACATTTCCTTAGGGCTCTTGTTTCTTAACTTTAGCCTAATTGTAGGACTAACCTTACAGGCAATGATCCCTTGAGCCTCTTTAATTTTTGCCATGCTGGAACGAGCCTTTGCTCCACTGCTCTCAACAGAAGTAACATCTTCAGCACTACTAGTATCTCCCTCTCCTTCTTTTCCTTTTGCAGCAACAGTAGCACTTGTACTTGCAGCAGGTCTAGCAACACCTGCATCAGTGACAACAACAGCAGGATCAACAAGATCCCATAAGTCTTCAACCTCTAATACATGCTTCACAGCATCTTTCCAAATCTGGAAGCCAGGTCCCCCTTTATAAACTTCAACAGTAGCCAAAAGGCCAGCACCAAATCGACTTGACATTTTCTGCAATCAATCACCTGTGCTCTGATACCAGATGAGAAATTCAAACACTTGTTAACACAACTTACTTACTTCAAGAAGAAATATTGAATCAACCTTCTTCCTTTATTCAAACACCAACACAACTTTAACCATTAAACATTATAGAGGTAAATCCAAACTTATGAACCTCTTAGTTTAAGCAAATAATGGTTCAAGTAATACCAAAGAACATATAGTTTCAATGGTCATTCATAATAACTCACTGCAGTAAAATAGCCTCGATCTTGCCACAAATAGTCTGATCGCTACAGCCAGCCAAATCGTCTATGAACGATTTCGTTCTGCTCTCTACACCACCAAGCACAGATTAGCAAGCATTATATCTTTGGAAAATCGACCGCCATGGCATAATTTCCGGATTAGATAGACTCCACCGTTCAGAGATTTCTTCCTTTGAATTATCCCACAGGCCTAGATGCATAAACGGGCCCTTTGACCCTTTGACCATAAAATCAATGGTTTCAACAATTGAAACTTATTTTTCAAACCATAAGAAATGAGTTATACCATTAGGTCTAAGAAAACTTACACCACATTGTGCAACCTGTTTGAGTTCATCCTATGCAGATGAGACCGCTCCATAGAAGCAGTGGTTATGCAGCAGTAGTTATACAATGAATTTCCAACACCTGGCAATACGAAAGTCTAAATGTGACCAGATTGTGGCTGGCCAGGAGGTCTTAATTGCCCATATTGGTTTGGCATTTTGCCATGTTCACCTATTCCAGCACTTGTTCTTCGCTTGTTCGTTCCATGTCATTGATCCTCCTAAGGGTGGGCCATTATTTCGATCCTCTTTATCCTCTTGTCATGCCTTGTCTAGTGCATTCTCGATAGTTCGAGTGCTTGCATCCCTTTGGTCTAGTTCCCCATCGTTTTGGCACTCATGCGGAACATTGCTCGGGGGGGAGGGGGAGGGGGTGGGGAGGAGGAGGGACAATGGCCTCTGCAGCTGCAGTCTCTTTTGATGTGCTTCGCTCCCATGGCCATTGGCATTCAGCGTCATCTCATGATCGCTACATTTTGCCTAGTATTGAGGAACGCCTCATTGTCTCTCGCATTCTCGGCCTGTGATTGGAGGAGGTAGATTCTTCTTTGTGTCCGATGTTGCCACTTTGCAAAGGACCTTTCCTTAGAATGCTATGGTTCTCTTCTTATATAGAAGAGAACCATCATTCTGGAGAAATGAATGCTTGTTTTGGCATCACGCCATTTTGGATGTAGGATCCAACTATAGCCTGAGCTTTCTCTGGCACAAGCTTTCTTTAGCTCTGTCTGATATATATCCCTGTTGCTTGCAAGAAATTCTCATTTGTGTTTCCTCTGAGCTGAATTCTCTTTGTTCCAGAGTTTCCCTCCCTCCATCCTGTAAGTCTACTCGCCTGGCATTGGCTCGCTTTGGCATGTGATTGGTTTCTTTTCATTCTACCTCGTGAAGGCTGGATCGACTCTTCTCTTCTATCTCTTTGGTGGCTAGTGGCCTCCGCAATTTCCCAGGATACCACTTGTCGCTTTTGGGGGGCACCTCGGGGACGACCCCTGCAGGGAGCCTAGTCTATCTTACTCTCTCTCTCGGCGTAACTCTGTGACTTCCGAGTATTCTCGTGTTTTGGTGTCATATTCTCTCAAGTCCATTCTTTGTCTTGTTCTTGTTTTTTTCTGATTCAATTAGTGTTTTGATGCTTGGCCCATCAGGACTTCTAACTCCTTATTTTGCTTTAACCTTCCATGAGGTCTGTTTGTTTACAGCTGTCGTACGATCCTCCTTTTTTTTGTTCTCGCAAAGTAAATGGGGCAACTCGGATCTCCAACCCTAGGCATTGGAGAAATGCAACATCCAATCTCGAAGAATAGCTGCAAACTGGAACATGAACAGCACATGCCCACTACGGCCCCACCAATAAGCCACCATATCCCCTAGACGAAAATACACCATATTGGGACCTCTAGCTCAAAGGTCAATTCTGAGCTGATGGGGTCCCGGTAAAAATCAATGCCCAAATCCAACTGGTCGATGACATCATCTAGGTAAGAGGAGAACCATAGGCAACCTTACATAAACGTCAAAGAAGATGAAGAAGTAGGGGGCAGACGGTCAAGGAACCAAAAAAAATGGTTGAGATTGAGCAACGCGAAGATTCGAATCATGGCCCTCGAACGAAAAAGGTAAGAAAGATGCAGGGTTAGATGGAACAGGGACATTTGGCAGTATGACTTCGGGTAGAGGAGGGGAGGAATGTTCACAATCAGCAGTCAGAGGGATAAAGCTTCCGAGAGTAGATTGAGCACACATTGTCCACTGAAAGAAAAAGGGGATGAGAATCGACATGAACAAAAACGTAAGAATACAAGAAAAAAGCACACAAAATAAATTACAACATCAAGAGAATTAACCGAAAAGCAAAAGCAACGGGCACCATTCAAAAAATACCAAGACGTACAAAAGACAATCTAAAAAGGGAACCAAGCTACGCAACAACCCTGAAAAAACCTACTAAAATGACCTATCTAGGCAAAGCACACCACAGACCCACCACAAGCCCCCAAACTGACTGGCAACCGAAACAGAAACTAAATTATCAAAATGAGACTGAGCAAGACGGCAACAACAAACTGACAAGATCCCTACAGACCAAATAAGTTTCCTATACAACCCATATAGACCCTATCCACCCAGAAAAACCCTAGCAATATGTAGAACAATAAAGAAATTAACTCACGCACTAGATAAAAAAAAACCTTACTAAAGAAAACATTAAAAAAAAGGGGGCAACGGGGATACCGGGCTCCGAAAACCCTAGACCACCCAAACTCGCGGGATACCCAGACCTGGTAACCCCCGGAGGAAGGCAGGTCGAGCCAGCGCTAAAATCCGACGGACGACCTGAGGTCGGAACGCCCAGTCCGCTGAGTCCGTTTTGAATCCGGTTGCAGAGGGATACTAGGGGGAGGAAATAAAAGAAGGATTGAATCTGATGGCAAAAATCAGCAGGCCCAGGAGCAACCCATGAGTCGCAACAGAAAAAATCACAGCACAGAAATGAAAGACAAAACAAGAACAAGTACGAAACTGCAGGAAACAAGCCAAGGAAAGAAAACACAAGCTCCACTTGGTTTTGGGGGATCAGGTCTTCAAGAGCACCACGAGCCATAAGGAGTGGTATCCCCGAGCCTAAAAACAAATTGGAAGTGATGTGAACAATGTCACATATAAAACAAATTGCTTCAAGGATCCACAAAAATCCAAGTACATGAAAATAAAAACATGACATCTTCATGCTAGAGCAATCTATGCAAAAGTGAAAATGAGCAAGGCGATCTTCAATTGCATGAACAATATCATTTTTTGTGTAACGTGTAATATGTAAGTAATTATAGGGTTCCTTAGGCTACCCGGGCAATTCACATTATGCCATGATCTCTTAAGGTAGCATGTATCAGCATCAAATTTTCCTGCATCAAGGTAAAGCAATAAAATACCTAAATGAATTCAGGTTTGAAACACTCGGCCAAGAAAAGGGCCAAGAAAAGGGAAAGAAAACATGGCTAGCATACTTAGCTAAGAAAAGAAAGGGTTTGTAAACTCCTTGATCATATTATGAAAGGATACAATTCAAAATTGAATTAAGCACTTCCTTTGCACCTACCTTTAATTATATGCTTCTAGCTTCTAGAAACCACACAATTGGGTTACATCAACACAGAAAAAGAGTACAAGATTCAAGGGGGCTTCATCTTGTGGAATCTGTCAAAACCACGTGCATGAACGAGATGGGGTGGTTTTTGACCCTGGGGTCATAGGGGTTTCTAGATATTGCTCTAGTTACAAAATTATATGGAAAGGGGTCGCATGTGCCTATCAGAAACACGTATACTAGGGGTTTTTTTACTACCCTGTACACTCAGGTGGCATATCCTGTATAAAGGTGGATCCCGTGGGACAAGATTAAGGGTGTTATGGTTGTACCTACTTCAACAAAAAGAGTACAAGATTTAGGTGTTATGGTTGTACCTGCTTTAGTAATTCCTCTACAGAAAATAAAATATTTGAAGACTTGCTCCTGCGATTTATTTGCCTGTAATATTTAAACTCCATCGAGTTTTTCTCAATAATGCTGGAAGAGGAAGGAGAATCCCCACCATATCCAAACCCATAACAGTGGTCTCTTATGTTACTGTGCAAGAGACTAGAAATGTTAATAATGGCTTTGGCTTTAGCCTTTAGTGTATTGTCATCGAAGATGAAAAAGCCATGACAATTTTCTAATGCTACGTGTTCGTTAGACTAAGGATGGCAGAGCGCAATTACAGTAAAGCTTCTACATTAGATACTATCCATAATGGTACTTGAAGCTACAACATGCACATTCGTCCCTATAATTTTATGCCAAGCATATGAAATTTCACATTGATTGTACTTACCAACACGGATTATATATGAGTCTGATTGCCATGCTACGCTTGAAGGATTTGAGGAAAGTTCCACAATAAAGATAGATGATAAAACTGATGCAGCCAATTTGAGGTCACCTCACTCCAGCGCATATTAGCAAGATAAATTGAGAAAGATAACATAGTATCTTTGCGACCAACAAAAATGTCACGTAACAGCCATTAATGAAGTAAGTATTCGTTGTCTCCACTATGCATAGAAAACTAACAACAAAAACGAAATTGGCACTTTTTTTGGAGCGATATTATTCCTAGCAACCAGGCCCGCAAAATAACAATTTGCAAAAAAACACAAAACAAACAAAGGAGATATCAAAATAACCTAATTCAAATGTCTCATGCCTGATGCTTCCAGCGAATTATTTGCCACTGTAAGCTTCTACGCCTGTCTAGCTAGAGTCCGGCAGAATCATTGACAGAACTGTTCCATCTGAAGCCCGGGGGATTCACCTATATATACAATATGGGTATGCCATCTGCGTTACTAGGGTAGCAAGAAAACCCATAGTATACGGTCCAAAAGAACTAGAAAAATACCCATATCGAAAATGTACTGGCTTAAAATATTGCAAAATGTGATAAAAACCATCCCTTTCCATATATTTTCGTACGAAAGCTCTCTAAAAATAACCCATTTCTTATAACTCAGATGGTTCATACGGGATTTCAGGGTGAACCCCCTTGATCTGAAGTAGTTGCATCTGTTGAGGTTATATGTGACGTTCCAGCACAGTATACGGTCCCAGGACGTATACTGTACTGCCTCGTCATGCGTACACGCCACTCCGACCGACGTGTACGCCGACGGATAGCCAGGTAAGTAGCCCTAGGGGCAACTTGCTAGGTATGTTCATATGTTAATTAATGTGCACATGTGCACATTAATGTGAGCACACCTTTCCATGTAGGCATATTTTTGCCACCTAGCCATTAAAGGCAAGTGGGGCCTTTCCAATTATCCCACATGCTAAAATGGGTAATTGGAAACCCTAGCCCTAAACCCCATGTCTATTTAGGGTAGGAAAATCCTAACTTGTTAGTTTTCGTCCATAGGGTTTTAGAGTTCTGTTTTGGCTGCCCCAGGAGCCAAAACCGCCTCCCAGACACTGCCCAAGCGAATTGCGCCATCAGTTTCCCTGATTTCGATCAGCTCAGCAGGATGGTTGAACTCAGGTCAGGAGGAGCCACCCAAGGATCAGGTATTTGGTCAATTTAATACTTAAACCGTCTTCTAGTCGTAGAATCAGTAGGTTTAGCCTATTAAATTGCCCATAGCAGCTATCTAGATCTCTAGATCCCGGACACTAACTAAAGAACCTAACTCTATGATATAGATTAGATCTAGTTCTTTAGTTCTTCTGTGATGTATATGGATGATGTATCTCTGTGAACTCCTTGTATTGGGAAGGGGGGTAGAGGCCCTGAAGCTTTGTAGTTGATGCTCCTAGAATACTCTAGCACACTGTAGATGCGGCCTGTGCACAAGAGCCACACCTGGTTGTGGGTGAAGGGGCCAGACTGGCTTATAAGGAGGTTCGTGTCCTGACTCTTGAACGATCCCTCTGGTGTGTAAAGCCTACCGGGGATCACTGTGACTAGGTCTAATGGCTTGCCACTGCGTGTGGGCAAGGCATGGGCTCGACACCCGTGAAGTGGTGTTCACTTTCCAGTGGGTTCAGTCGAATAAGGGCAGTGGCCCTCTAGTCACCTCGAGTCAGCATGTAGATCTCTGGAGGGAGTGATCCCTACCTACCCCATCAGAACTGGGGAGATGAAACCCAGGAATAGCCCTTTCGGCTATGCATCCGGCGGGCTACAATCGGGTCCCAACACTTTTCAGCCTACTCTGCAAAGTGTGCACAGGAGGGGCGGATGGAGTGGACAACCCTATGCCATGTTCTTATGCCAGCCAAATCCATTGCCATGAATTCTGTCTGCAATGAACTCTGGAGACCCAAGCCGTCAGTCATCCCCTTGAGTCTGAGCCTTGGGTAGGATTCCCCATGTGATGCGCTGATCATTGTCTATGCAGATGTTGATGCACCACCCTTCTGGGTGGATGGAGGATTATGTTGTGTACTGACATGTATGTTTACGCTTCCGCAGCTAGGTAGGCCCTGAGGGAGACAGGGTAGAATGACACCTTCACTCTTCCCACTGGAACTCGTTATGGGTGCAGTGATGTGTGGAGGGCCCGGTATGGGGGGAGAACTCCTGTTTGTATACGGTGAGGGCACCGTATGCGAGTAGGGGACGTCACATTATATCGTGGCGGTCTGCCAATGCCACCATTGTCCCGTCAGAATAAGAAATTCCAGATAGTGAAAGATGAGAAAACATGTATTACTCAACCTAGCTTCTCCAGCTTATGATTTCAGAAATAACTCAAACTTTGAGGATGCACGTAGTTTAATCTACTCTATTGAAGACCAAAATCAAAGAGCTTACCGAAATAAGACGAATCTGTTTAGAAGCTCCTTGCCATAAACGATCTAAAGCATCCCGATTTGAGAGTAGGAGCATCTATAAAAGATGTGGCTCTTAATTATGCATCCATTCAAGAACATGTGGCAGAGCTGTCGCTAAGATGTGGCATAGCTATCTCCAGTCGAATTCCGACAGCAAGAAATAGCCAGAAAGATTCGGCAATGTGGTAAGAGGAGCTCGAGCATGGCTGCCATAGCCCGATTAGATCGAGTTTGCTGGAGCGACCGCCATATGTTTGAACGGATTGCTAAAAAGAAAAAACATGGCAAGAAAAGGAAAACTTGGATCGCGGCGTAGAACCACGAAAATAAAACAAGGTGCTGCGCACGGAGGGTTGCCCCCTATGGCTGGAGAGTGGAGTGGCTTAAGTTGTAGTTGTAGACAATAGAGTGTTTGAATCGAAATTGCTATTTTAAAACATTCACATTTTGTGAAGGTGATGGTTCACATTTGCATTACTAAGTTCTACTTAGGTGTTGAGATGTTGTTGGAGTAGGATGCAGTTGGACATATAGGGTAGAATTACCCTATATTTCCAAAAATTGTTCTTGTGATGCAAGTGCAAGTAACAATCCAAAGAGATTTATTTTAGATGTAACGGGACATAAGTTGCAGAATATGCAACGCTCAGCAGCATCTCTCCATGTGGGGCTCCAATAACTAAAGTCTATCCCCAAATAACATGCATGACCACAGGGAAAATGAGTCTAACAATAACTAGTCACCCTAAATTTGCCAACTTAGATGCATTTCAATTTGATCTCAAACCCTGGATAAGTTACAAAGAACAATATCTTCGCCCATGTAGTAATGCATGTCAGAAGAAAAGTCTGAGCTCAAAAAACATGCATGATCGTGGGAGACAAAACACCTAGTTTATTCAACTGCATCACCTCCATAAATTCCAAATAATTACCGTAGCTAGCAAGCAAGCAAGTTCCATAATATGCACATCCTAGCACCAGCTCTCCATGCAAACATTCCCAGACTGTTCCCCTGCAATAAATCAAACCATCACATTAAACAGCGTGCAAGCAAGCTACACAGCTTAATTTCATACCAAACCCTCTATAAGTTATAAAGAATACTATCTTCACCTATCTAGTAATCCACAACAGCATGTCCCTGCAAGGCAAAGCAACTAGTTTATCCAACTGTGTCACACGTCTCACAGTATAAACAAGACTCTAGTGTTGATTATAGCATCTCTCTACTAGTATATGCATTGTTAAAGCAATTCGAAAGATTTAAAATCCAAGACTAAACATACTAGCCTAGTTAGATCTTACAAAGGATGGTAATGTAAGGCTGGGTTTAGTTCCACCCAGAGATCCAAAGATGCACACTCTAGCAACAAAGCTGCAAGGTAGATGCATGTCACGGAGGCCATTTCAAGAATATTACCCTGCATGGAAGTTCGAAGGCTATTTCCATCAAAAATTGCATTGCGTAAATTATCCGAATGATCACTTTAAATAACATCATGGAGGCAAGCTTCAGAATATGCATAGCTTAGCAGCATATTACGCTGCATGGAAGTCCGACGACTATTTCCACCAAAATCGCATTGCATAAATAATCCGAATAATCACTTTAAATAGCATCATGGAGGCAAGCTTCAGAATATATGGCAACCAAGGCATGCGTTTAATTCAAACTTGCAAGATAGATGCATGTCACAAGCACCTAATACCCCTAAGGCCAGGCAATAATGGGTCACAATAACTACTAATCTAGCAAATAATTCCGTACCCCTAAATAGAAGCCTAGATGTTTCTCACAGCAAAATTACATTGTACAAATTCCACAAATCATCGCCTTAGCTAGCATGTAGATAAGCTCCAAAATATGCACATTCTACCAGCATATCTTCTTGGATTCTTCGGACCTGTAAGAACCATAAGAACAATGGTATGCACAGCTTAGCAGCATAGATCAGTCATGCTAGCTCAGATGCATTGAATAGCGGATACAACAAATTTTAACAACAAAACTTTGGGAGAAAACAATTTTGGCAAGGGATCAGAAACCATATATGGCAACCAAGGCAATAGCCAGTCACAATAACTAGAACACATTTGTTACCTGCTTGCCAGCAAAGCTTATAAGCCCACTTAAAAGATAAAGAAAATCACATGAAAGAAAATGCATGGCTTCATGGTTCAGGTAAGGTGACTTGTTCTACTACTGTAATGCAAAACAAGAGGACTTTCACTGACTTGCCTGATCAAACTCCTTTGGATCATCAGACGCCATTGTCATTTGACTTCCAAAAATTGGTTAATCTTCTTTAGCATGCCGCTTTGTAGGCTAGAACATAGTAATACATGCCAGCGAAGATAGCAATGTGTGAGACAAGATTTTAGCCACAATTTGATATCTTCTAACCTTCTCAAATTCAGAGAAGGATTCGGAATGTGAACTAATACAGTTGGGTTTGTAGATATATAGAAAAATCAACTGTAATGTTAAGAATGAACAAAAGAACATAGACTGGGAAAAGATTGTACCAACCACTTGCAGAGGCTGTACCAAATGCAGCAAGTCTTTAACAGATTCAAGCATCAAACCCTAAGATGGCAATCATGGATCAAGATACTCATAACAATACGACGGCTGTATGAAGCAGTTTTGAATGTTATCTGTGTCCTATAAAAAAAAAAGAATTTGTAAACATACAGTATTTGTTTGTGGGTATAAATTTGGACACCATTCGAAATTAATTGGAAACTAACCAATTCTAGCCTAGATTTCCTAATACATGCATACCAGAAATTAGAAACATGAATAAACTTACACTTTGATCCGAGGACTCCCCACCCTTTTTTCTAGCTGGGAAGCATGGAAACATGATTACACAAGCTAACAAAGCCAATCCTCCGCCAAATTATGTCTTCATGATGATGTACATGGTTATTTATGAGCAATGGCTTGAATCAGTTCACACTCGAAGGATTTGATAGACGAGGAAATGGTAAGAGGGGCCAAAATCCTACGACAGAATTGCTGGAAATTGTAAACTAGAAGCTGCAGGAAAAATTCTGGCATGCCATGCCATAACCTAGGCCTGTCGGATCTGCTGCTCGCCGGACACTGCCAGCTCCAAGGTTGGGTGCTAATCAGCATCTCTTTCAGCGGAAAAGAGACGGTAAAAATGAAATTGCAATTTGAGCGTGCATGTGCATCTGCTCATCTGAGCGTCGAGAGTGCGCGAAACAAAAAGACCTCTCCGGTTAGCCGGTTTCGAGAGCGGCTGCCCACCAACAGAAGTGACCGAGAGTTTACAGCCAATCATAAGTTTGGAGCAGTCACCATAGGGATATTCTAGCATATACCTAGGATATGCCAAAAGCCCACATAAACAAGGGTTTGCCCCCCCTAGGGGCAACCCAAAAACCCACCTCAACCTTTAAGAGACAGATAAAAAGATCTTTCGGGGACCTTATGCTAATTGTACAAAATGTTTGGTATTGCTTAAGAGGTGTTTTAAGATTGGCAGCAAAAAAATCCACAATCAACTTAATAGCTTCTCATATTTACACTTCTAGGCCTTTACGAAAGCAGCATACATTCGTCATCATTTGATGTAACTACTATTAATCCACAATCAACGTAATAGCTTCTCATGTTTATGCTTCGAGGCCTTTACAAAACCAGCATACATTCATCATCATTTGATGTAACTACTATTAAAAGCCATGGTAAACCATAGCCCTTGTTTCGAAAAAAATAACTCTCAACAAAATACCACAGCTATCAATGCTCACCTTTAAATCTAGTACTGAAATTCTAACATGTTCTCAAAGGTCCGATCACATGATGATGCCGTCAACAGGGATTTTTCCTGTTGCCATTAATGTTTTTTTTTTTGGCTCGGGGTCACATGATCCTACCAAACTAAGGGTTCCACGTTTCAAAGAAAGAATGGAAGCAAGAAAATTTCGCGCCCCTGTTTGTGATCCAGCAGAGGATTGTTGCCAAGTGCTATAAAATCATCCACCTGTCCTCATCTCTGAAATCCCTGTCGACGGCAATGTTTCCAACCGATGCAGGAGCCCGATGAACGGATTGCTATCAACAGGGTATCTTCCGTGTCAAAATTTAGCATGTGACCTCTTCTATTTCTATCATTGACAACACGCAAACCCTATTGACGGCATCATGTGACCTGACCCTAAATGCCCACCAGCTCAGTTGGTAAGCCTAAATTATCTCGTTTCAGTAATAAAAGTCCATGTCTGTGTATTTCCTTTCTGTCAACACAAGTTTGAAGCCGTTAGTCGAATTCATCATATAAGAACGTACAGGTTTATATACATCTCAATGTCTGTGCTATGAATAGTTTATGACTTCTCAAATATATAGACCACAGTCTATACTCCATGTTGGAAAACATATATATTGTATCATTGTCAATCAGGAACCAAGATGCTTTTCATACCATTCTCTAAGATGCAGCCTGTCAAGTTGTTCTTGGCACAACAAGCTTCTATACATCTGTGGATCCCTTTGTAATCCGTTTGTAATAGAGATCCAACCAGCCTGACCTGTACAAAAAATGCAGCATCTCTACTGACCTCTGGGCCTCGCTACTGATGTGTTCCAGAGCAGTATATGGTTCCCTATCCAATAATGAGCTACTAACATATATTTCTCACTGCAGAATAATTTCCTGAACATTAACATTTCACCCATCCATCTGTAAGTCCATGTGCCATAATGCCTGCGAAACTTCGAATATAGACATTTGACTCGGGTCTATCTCAAAATCCCTTGTTTTATTCCATTGCTTGTCCATTATGACTTCTGATTAGTAATGTTAAGGCAGCACAACAAATATCTATGTCTTTATTTACAATCAACTTATAAGCATCAACTTGTAAGGATACTTCCAGATACAGTGTCAGCGACTAGAGGTATATGGGGAACAATCTTCGATACCTGTGCGTATAAAACAAACTCGTTGCTGCAAACACAGACAGGATAGACTCAGAATACAAGCATAAGAAAATTAGATAATGAAGTGCAATCATGATTGCATTGCAAGCAATTAAGCCAATATTCTGATATACAACAGCATAAAGCACAAAGAAAAGTATATCAGTATATCAAAAAGAAACTAAAATCTAATTTATCATTTCCTTATAAACTACAAAATAAGAAGGACAAGACTGAGAGATTCACATGACAAAGATGAAGGGGGCTATAACTTTTATGCCCTTCCACACTATTGGTAAAAGGAAAAACTCACAAATATAAATAAGATCTCAAAAAATAGGTGAATGCCAGCCCAAGCCTGACCCAACTTGGTTAGTGTTTCACAGTTCTCTGATGAATCTAACAATATAAAGAAAAATGGCATCTCGAGTCCCATCATGATTCGTAAGAGGTTAGTCAGCACCAAGAAAAAGAGAGAAACATTACTGGGCACGTTGTTGCATTGCTTCTGCTTTTCGTAGGGCTTCCTTTTGCGAGTCTATATTTTTCAATTTCGCTTTTATCATTTCCACCTCCTCTTCAATAACTGTGCATCAGAAAAAAACACATACTGTCAATTATTGAAAAGGATATACAGAACTCATATAGTTTATAGAACTAGAATTTCATGAGATGTAGATATAGCTGATGCACCAAATGGTCTACAATCTGAAATAAGTTAAATTAGTCCCTTTCCTGTCCATCATACTGAAGTACAGAAGATAAATTAGTCCATGTTCTGATTTGCCGGAAGCACATTGTTTAATTCTTTCGAGTGTTTAGAAGCTTTACAACTCTATAGAAAGTCCAACAAAAGATTGACTTCCATAAAGGAACTTATCTCAACTCCTCCTTCAATCGGTCCCTAGTCTTCCGCATTTCATCCAGCTTCCTTTTTAGTGATTCTATTTCTTCCAGTTGGCTGTGATCTACCTCCGAAGCTCTCAACCGATGCTCCTCAGTAACCTGTTGTTCCAACCCTATTAATACAAAAATCTCAAATAAGAATTGGCAAATCGAATGATCTGGCCGTAATGAAGACGTTATTCTTACCATGAAGCAGAGACTGAACTTTTTCACGCTCTTTTTGGAGACTGTGTATGCCGATTGTATCATCTTCCTTTGATACTTCATAAACAGAGAGAAACTCGCGAGCTGTGTTTCGAGTCATGAAGAACAGTTTCTTAAAAGACCTCTCTAGTTAGCCGGTTTCGAGAGCGGCTGCCCACAAACAGAAGTGACCGAGCATTTACAGCCAATCATAAGTTTTTAGCAGTCACCAGCATATCCTAGGGATATTCTAGCATATACCTAGGATATGCCAAAAGCCGGGTTTGCCCCCTAGGGGCAACCCAAAAAAAAGAAAAATGTCAAATACAATTACATATGTTTTGATGATTGGTTGGTCATAAAGCATGAAGTTTAATTAATAATCATTGTCGTTTAATAAAAATAATATATTGAGTCATTCACACCAAAATAAATAATCTTAGGCAATCTTATGTATTTGAGCTGGAACCAGAAATATGCCAAAATAAACCCTTGGAAGCGCCATTTATCAAAATATATGTAATTGTGTTTGAAATTTTTCTTTTTTTTTCTTTTTAACACAACAGCCCTACCGGGCCTACAGCCTTTCCTCAAATTCTAGCCTATCCACGTGTCATTTCCATGTCATCAAATTCTGATGTGCCTTATTTTGCACCGTCAGATCTCTACTTTTGCAAATCTAAGGCCAGGGAAATTAGAAAATCTGCAAAAAATAGCTACGGAGATGCAAAGGGTCGAGGAATAACTTCTTCTTTCCCTCCATCGGGCTTTGTGAAGGAGTTGACACCAGATATGTGAAGCAAAGCAAGAAATTTTCTTGTCATTTTGTACTGTCACCCTCGAGTTTTCTCGGTATTTTTTCAAAAGCGATTGTCGTTATTAATGGATATTGGATATATGGGGGGATTCCTCGATTTAAGACCCTAATGCAATTTTTCCAACAATGTGCATTAGTCTGGCCCGTTACAGATGGCTCCTCTGCCTTCTATGATTTTCTTAGGCCTATTCACTCTTTGTGAAGGAGACGGCACCGGATTTGCAAAGAAGAGGAAGATTTTCTTGGGCATTCTCTACTTTCCATCCTCGAGTTTTCTTTGTCTGCTCTTCAGCCATTTGAAGCTCTCCCGTCCACTAATCTTTTCGGTTTTTTTTTTTTTTTTTTTTTTGGTCAAATACTAATGCATTTGCGGCCTAGGATAGCTGTCTGTAGTCAATGGCATCCATCTGTGGGTGTGGCCAACACAAAGTGGATAAGCAGATGCTCATTGGACCCGGATGTAGCAGCTTAAGGCAGATCCGTATGGCCTTGGACGTTTTCTGCAAGCCTATTGCAGATCAAAAGCTCAAAATCCATTGTATTTGGCTACAGGCGTTGATGATTGGTGCAAAAATGACCTTGTGATGCTTACGTTCGGCTGTGTTAGATTCATAAAAAGGTGCTGATATGTGGAGCGAAACTTCATTCAGGTTTGCTTATACAGTCTTGAGTTTTAAAAAGTTTGAATATTTACTCAGGTTTGTTTCCAAAGGCTCTGGCAGGTGATAAAATATAACAAGGTCAGATTTTGATAGTTTAATCCTTGAACATGGTTTTAGGCTCTGCTCGATTATGGCACGCTCAAACCTTGCTATGCTCTATTGCATGGCTTGCTATTTCTTTATTTTCTTCATATGAAATATGCAGCATTGCACTTGCTGAGATGAAACATACAAAACCCATTCTTTAGAAGCATGCAAATCCACCATATTTGTGATACCGAAGCAGGTAAATCCGTGATTTATCTCTGTAGAGTCTGTAGTAGAGTCTATTTGGAACATCTTACCTAGCTTCATATCTGCCTTTTACTATCACCAGAATCATATCGTGTACAATAGATATATTGCCTTCATTTTATAGAACCTGCATATTCACGAAAGCAATACCAAGCAATTACATATGTATATTGGATACGTGCAGCATAGAACTTTTATGCAGCAACATGCAAGCTATTAGAACTGTACCTTCTATATGCAGGAAGCTGCATGATTTCCTCTAGAATCGTTATATACTCTCAAGACCAATGCTTGGACTATAGTATGGATCTGATAGGTATAGTTGCCCCCTATTGGGCATAGTAATCTGGCAGCTAAAATTACAAGCATGATACATGCACTGCTTCTGGAGTAAACTTGTTTGTACAAAGGCATTGGCTTTGGAAAAATGGAGTGCTATTGAAAATATCATAAAGAAGTACAAGTCTGGGGTATGACACGAACATGCAACACGCAAGTTCCTCTTACAATCAGTCTGCTGACCCCTTTCCTTTATCGTTTCAGCCAATCCAGAGGACAGCAATTCAAGGTAAAATCTCTGTTTATAAGAGACCTTTATTAGTGCTATTAGCCAAAACGGAGAACTTCAATTCTAGGTAAAATCTCTGTCTATAAGGGACCCTTTTTTAGAGCTATGTATTTGAAGAAGATGAAACCAGCAAGTTCTGCACTTCTATGTTCACGTCCGCCAATCTAAGGCCAGGTACTTACCTTCTTTCATCCGCCAAGCTGCTGCGAAAATCGCTTCATAAAAATTATTGGAAATTTCTTATGCTTGTCATGACAGACAACTTTATTTATAATGAGGATAATCTGTTTTCTTCTGGCCATTTTTATGTCTTTGTTGTAAGCATTCCACAATCCAGTTCTACAGCTTCAGCATGTAAAGAGCTTGAGGAGTATGGCTTCCCTGGTGGGCTATACCGCATATAGTGGTTAATTATAATCTTGGTATTCCCCATATCAGGCTACCTTGAATGTGGTATGTGGGCAACGGCATGCCTTTAGCATCTATAAGAAGGTGCAAGAGGACTGCATACGTCCTAGCTTTTACACATTTATTGCTTTATTACAAGCTAGAGTTAGCTTGAAGGACCTCAAAGGTAGGCAACTGCAGCTTAGATGCTTAGAAGGCTAACCTCAAAGTGGTTGAGCATTGAGCTGGGAAAATAAGACCTCACGTCCATGCAAACCAAATTGATAGATGAGAGTTTCAATGTTTCAGAAAACAAAGGCTTTGGGAATACGTCGAAACATGTAAAAAACCTATAGTCTCTGATCCCATGGTACTCATCCCAACAGGTACAGATCCTTTACATACTAGTTATTCATGCTAGCTATACAATGTCTTGCTTGCCGTTCATTGTTAAATGCTACATTAGAAGCAAGGCAAAAGTTTACCATAAAGCCCGAATTTCTTTAATAATTAAACCTGAAGACTTAGCATGAGGAATGCATCGTATATCTTCAGTTAGTTATTGGCATTTTCTGTAACCAACATCTGCATAAAGATTGGACAGAAGTACATAGGTTGCAGAACTGGAGGTATTGAAACTAAGAACATGTATGCCTATGCACTTTCCTTGTCTAAAAGCATCATGAGTTTCGCAAGATCCAAGAAACGTTGTTCACAGACAAGCATCGAGTTGAAAGGGTATGCTATTCATTAATGCCTCTGCACTATCTAGGCATCCTGCTCTGCCAAGGAGATTAACCATGCAACATTGTAGGTGAAATATCATAATAACTTGCTACAGAAATGGAGTAGCTACCTTCGTCAACCATACTCTCATGACTGCAGGCAAAAATAATACTGTCCAAAGTGACTGCATTGGGTCTGATCCCTTCTCGCACCATCTTATGCAAAATCCTGAGAAGACCATGAAACAACATTCTTCCATGGTATTTCCTCAAAACGATGGGAGGCTTTATTAAAGTTGTCGTGTCTAGCATGCATACTTGTCTCAAATGTCCAAGAAATGATATTCATGTCAGGCATTTCATTGAAGCATTGGATGGCCTTTTCAGATAATCCATGATCAACATAAGCAGATATTACATCGTCTCTGTATATCTTCATTATACTTATCTTCGATTGATATTAGTACCAATGCGTTGTAATTGCTTTACCATATCAAAACATTTAATTTGTTTATAACTGAACCCTCTCTATTATGTATAGTTCTCCAGTGGCTTGCATTGTTTGTTTTTTTTTCTTCTGCAGAATCAAAAGTTGTTCAACAAGTGCCTTGCTTACGAGATGATTTTATGGCATTGCGGGATCTTCGCCTGTCATTATTACTAGTTTCAGATCCTTCTCTACCTGAAAAGGAAGTTAAAGTATGAAACAAGGTGCTATTGAAACATCAGCACCAGTGCCAAAGGACTTGTCTCTTAAATGTCCCAAATGGTTTAACCCTAGAAAATGAGCATTGATTATTGCACATGATAAATGTTGTGTGTTGCTTGTTGCAAATGATATATCTAACTTGAGTTTATAAAAACGATTAGTGAATAGTGAATCGTGCTCTACCCATGAAACTGATCAATATGATCATCTCTACATAGCAAAAATACTGCATTTAATATGCAAAATCATTAAATTTTTGTATAAAGAATAGTAAAAAATAGTTTGCTTCTATCAATAGTGTAAAGGATTAAAAGGATGTTGCAAAAAGAGTTCTATGCTCCAGATTGTCTTAGTCATGATGTAACTAGAAGATAGTAGGAAACAAAAATATATTGCAATTCGATCAAGTTCCAGCTTGCTTTTTTGACATGTTATGAAAAAGTAAAATCTTCTATATTTGCATCCGAGTCCAACTTTTTTTTTGAAGCGTTGTGTATTGCGCCTTTGTTATTAAGAAGGTTTTTTTGATGGGATTAAAGTCCATGAAAGATCACTTTATATAGTAAAAATTAAGCGTATTGGACGTGTTAGAAATATTTCTTATTTGATGCCTGAGAACACTTACAAGTCTTAAGAATAAAACAAATGTGTTGAAGGAAACCACCATGTGAAAGCAATCATGAAGCACAACACTACCATTTTACTTTAACTTCTAAGTGACCAACTTTTGTATTTTAGCATATCAGGCTTGTTAGGACAAACTAAGATCTCTATGACATGATAGTACTCTGCAGTTGCTTAGATGGCATTACCAATTTGTTGAGCCTTTGTGTATGTTTCTGTTCTATCTCCATTACTTATGTATACTTTCATTTGCTTGGACAACATCTCAAATAAGCCTTTGTTTTGTGTTTCTGTTCTATGTCCATTAGGCTTTGAACCTCACATCGAATCGATTTTTACAATGAGCAGGATATGCTAAAATATAACTAGCTATTCATCGTTCCCGCACTTGTAGTACTGAAGTTTGAAGATGTTTTCGATTTTATTATTCGGTGACTAGTAGAGCGCCCAGCAACAGCCATCAAAATGAATCTACCCTAATATCAAGCATTAGTAGTCTAGGTTATGTGTTTCTATTTGAGTATCTTGCTTGGTTCTATGCCATTGCCCGATATTGACATATTGATGCCTGCAATATGTGAGTTTAGGATAGGGGAGAGCATTGCTAGATTGGTCATTTATAGTTCTTGGGGTTTGCAACAAAAAAATTGAGGAAGGGCAAGGTTCGCTGAACCAACTAATTCCATGGCATATCTATGTTGCATATTAATAAAATATGTTCTATATATAGTGTTCGTGTACAAATGAGGATGTTAGCCTCAAACATGAAAAAAATGGTAATCTCAAGCCCGATAAGATCATGATAACATATTTGACACTGTTTTTCTTCTCTCTTACTTGTGTTTGGTATCCACAGTTCATTGGATGCCGAGCGATAATATAGTATCCTTGTCTGAGTTTCAGTTGTATATATCGAACAAGCTTAACCTTGCCAAAGTCTTCTAGTGTGCCTTTTGCTAGTTTTCTTTTTATTTTTTATTTTCGTGGTTCTACGCCGCAATCCAAACGCGGATTGCCAAGCCACGTGGGCGGCCGGATTTTAGAAAGAAATCTTCTCTACCCTGTTCTTGCCATGTCGTGAGATTTGCCAGATCCATTTGTGCCTAAGCAGCCGATCCCATCGCCATCAGTTTTCTTGCTATTTCTAGCTGTCAAATGCATGTTATTTTCTATTTGCTGGCTCCTGCCTAAAGTTTAAAATGAAACGCACTAATTTGCTCCAAACGCACTTTAAAAAGAATCTTTGAAAGATTCCCTAAAATTCCCCCAAAAAATCCCTTTTCGTGGTATATTTGTGACAAGTGTGACAATTTGAAAATTTTAGGCATCATTTTTGAGGGGAGGTGTGAACTTAGCTTCAATTCATAATTGTTTGACAGCCCTTTTGGGCCCCCCTAGTTTGGTTTGAGAAATAGTAATATTTTCAAAAACTAAACAAAATAGACATTGAAAAGAACAGCAAGCACACTAAAGTGCCAAAAGGTATTTTATTCAAAGTTTTCGAAATCAGTACAAAACTATGAACAAAACTGTAAAAAATGTAACACATTTTGACATTGCCTCATTGAAGCAAAAATTTTCACATGAAAGTATGCCTCATTGAACAAACCAGGGATAGGTTCTGTACGTATGAAACTATTTTTTCAGACGTATAAAGTGCAAAAATACGTATTTTTGGGAAAAATACGTATTTTTTGTATTTAATACTCGCCGGCCGGAAAAAAAAAGTTTCGCGTAAGCGAAACCTTCTGTTTCGCTTACGCGAACTTTCTTTCGCGTAAGCAAAGTCTAAGTTTTCGCTTACGCGAATCCCCTCGCCGGCTTTCGCGTAAGCGAAGCCTTAATGTTCGCTTACGCGAAACTCTTTTCGCGTAAGCGAAGTATAAAGGTTCGCTTACGCGAAACTTTTTTTTGTTCGCGTAAGCATTCTTTGCGTTTCGCTTATGCGAAGGGCGGTTCGCGTAAGCGAAGCAGAAGTTTTCGCTTACGCGAAGTTTTCTATATATATTTCGAGGCGCGTTCGCTTACGCGAAGTTGACTGTTTCGCTTACGCGAAGATGTTTTCGCGTAAGCGAAACAGTTCATTTCGCTTACGCGAAACTATTTCTGGTTCGCGTAAGCGAAAAATACTGTTTCGCTTACGTGAACCAGACTTCGCGTAAGCGAAACAGTTGTTTTCGTTTACGCGAAAGTTTTCGACGCCGGAAATTTTTTTAGCCGTATTTTTGACGTATTAAACGTCAAATTTGTGCCGTATCAAACGAAAAATACGTATTGCGTATAAAACGTATACAGTATTGAACCTATCCCTGGAACAAACTTACACTTTGAAGTGCAAGTTGGAGTCGAAGACGCTCGCTTTTCGTCTTATATACTTGCTCTTACTTGCTTATCCGTCTTGCTATAGACTTATGTATACCGCGATGAAAATGCGTGGACATAACGTCTTCAAAATAAATTTCTAGGTGGTATAAATTTATACTACAATAGACAATGCTGTGTGGATATAACATGCCAGAGTTTGCATGGTATAAATTTATACCGCAAGTGGACTTGAGCGGTATAAATTTATATCGCAAGAGGATTCGAGCGGTATAAATTTATACCGCGAGAGCTCTCTCGGTATAAATTTATACCGCGACAGCTCTCTCGGTATAAATTTATACCGCAGACAACCTTCAGAGAACTAATTTATCAATGATATATTTATAGGTATATCGGATGGGGGGCATCATTTTTAGGGTGTATATAGACACCAATCCTGGTCGTCCAAATCTTGAGGTGGCACATTTATGTCCCTCAAATCTGATAGGGGGCATGCATGGGCATGCATGGGGGCATGCACCACATGCCTGGACCGTCGGATATGGGGGACCCAGATCTTGGCCATTGATTTTGAGCTTAAGGAAGGTGCATTGAAATTGCACAGCAAATAATGTGGAGGGTGAAGTGGCATAAGCAATTAAGTCATTAATATAATTTTGAGGTGGCATTCGTATAAATAATTAAAGAAAAAAAAATGTTATTAATGGACAAAACGATGGTTTTAAGTACGCCCGATTTGGGTTGGCCTCCCATGGAAACCCTTCAATAAAACCCAGAAGGGTTTCCATGGATGGAAACCCTTCCGGTTTTCCAGAATTTGAAAACCCGGAAGGGTTTCCACAAAATTATTTTTTTTCAAAATATTTACACACGTGAGCCTTTATGGCTCACGCCTTTCCACACGGACGCCCGACATTAAGGCGCACGTCCATCGAGCGCACGTAACTCAAAATTCAAATTTTGAGTGGAAACCCTTCACGATTTCCTTGCATGATGGAAATTGGGAAGGGTTTCCACAAGAGGAGGAAAATAGGAAGGGTTTCCACAGGAGAAGGAAAACAGGTTAGGTTTCCACATGAGAAGGAAAATAGGTTAGGTTTCCACATGCAGTTAGAAACTCCATGGGGTAAGATTAACTAAGAATTGAGACCAGCTTTAATCTCAAAAATTCTGGCACTTAACACCCAATATAACATGATCTCAAAAATTCTGGCACGTAACACCCAACATAACATGGAACTTCTTGCAAGGTACAAATTATGGGAAGTCCTGGTTTTAGATCATGGTTCTTTCGGTCAAATTATTTTGTTATCAAAGCTTAAAATTGAATTGAATTGAAGGCGTGCAAACATATTGAAGTTTTAGAATCTCGTGTATTAAACTGCCATGCATTTACAATGTTTGCAGGATAGTGCGTACGTGTGAAGTTGCACTCTATTATGTTGCATCATGGCACTATGCTCTACATAATCTCTATTGCATAACCTTTGTCTTTGTTAAATATTCTTCCATCGTACATGCATAACCTTTGCTTTGTTAAATATTCTTCCGTCGTACATGCAAGAGACCAAAAGAAAAAAAGAAACAATGTCGATGGAGTCCTTGATGAAGAACCTATTTGCCAACAAACGCAAATCTAGTTTGATGAAGAATCTAGTTGGATATCTTGATAATTAGTTTTATTCAAATATTTTAACTTCTCTTATGAACCTGTAGTTCCATGTTCATAGTTTAAATATAAAGCAATGGTCCAAAATAATCATGTGGATCACATTCTTACAGCAGAAACCTAAGAACTTCTCATTTATCACTGAAGAATATCAAAATTTTAACCTCATAATAGTTAAATCATAAAGCATATGATAGGCAACACCGTCTTAAAGGATTCAGTACTATTTATTTATTTATAACAATGGTCCACAATAATCTTGTGGATCACATTTTTAGAGCAGAAACCTTCAACCAGTTCTACATGTAACCTTAACATGAGAACCCAGTTTTAGTTCTATTTCCAACTTTAAGTAATAAGGAAGCTTCAACAGAACATTTTCATGGAGGCTTTTAAAGCTGGAACTTGGAAGATGGAACAAGAAATTGTATTATTAAGTACAAAACCAGTCAAACCTGATTTGGATAACTCGGATTGTTTCTTGCTTCATGCGTATGCCAAGATACATTCTTTCAGCATCAAATAGAAATCGCTCCTTTATCATAAGAAAACATTTTACCACAGCTTGCATGAAAGAACAAAACTGCAGCTGCCACACCATAAATATGTAAACATTGTTTATAATTCAAGCATCTTTTGGTGCTTTGAACACAAAGCAAATCTAAGATTGTCCATTATGTTACAACAATATAAACACAAGGATTTAAACCTGGACATAGAATAGCCAAAAGCATGTCCATTGTGAATCGATACCTTTTTGCAGGTCGCCAAGTGGCTCTGTCTACCAACTGTTGGAATCCAACTGTTGGAATTCAACCTTCAAATCCACCAGTATATTTTAACCTTATAGAGATATTCCCCATTCTGTAAATGCGGCACGGCTCTGTAAATGACCTAAGGCAGCATATCTATTACCAGGAATACTTGGAAATAAGGCAGATCCCTTGAGATAAGAAATTGCAGCCGTTTCTCACATATGCCGCATATGCTGCTTTTCCAAGTACAAATCGTCAGTATATAGCATCAAATGCATTTCGAAATTTTTAACTGTGCTAGCATATATCCAGATACAGGGCAAAACGTACCTTGTAATGCTGATATTTTGCAAAATCCGTTAACCCTGTTTATGAGTAGGCACAGATCATCAGCCAAATTTTGAGCTGCTCTTTCAGTTACCACACATGCCGAAATGCAGACACATGGATTTTCGGCCAATATAGGCCATGGAAAAAGCCATTTCGAAATTCCAGACCATGCATTTCTATGATATCCATGCGAAATATTTGTCTGGCAGATCCAAAATTTTCTTTGCTTGTTACCTTATGTCCGACACGCTTCCTGGCTTCTTGCATGTATTATCTAGCTCTCACATTTTATCTACTAGTGGATTGGCAAATGGCACTGCAGAGTGAGTGTATCACTGTGGCCACATGCGTGCCAAATCGGCTGGGTAAGCTATACCAAATCCTGCCGATTTTGCCATGTTTGGTGTCTTCATGCATATGCCTGTTTATGCACCATAGATAAGGCAGAGCACTAAATTGATTCCCAGAAATAGGATTTACCAGCCCAAAATCGATATACAGATATTATTCTGGACCATTGCATTATTTTTTGCACTCTTACAGCTTCTTGCACTCTTACAGAAATTTTGTCGCTTGCTGCTAGGTCTTCTTCTTTCCTGCAAAAAGAAAAAAAAATCAAAACACAGGGCCAATGCCAATGCTTCAAGAACTCAGAAATCAAGAAAAAAAATCAAAACACAGGGCCAATGCCAATGCTTCAAGAACTCAGAAATCCACCGGAACATTGGCTTCTTCATTCATACCTGATTGAATCACTCACTACACTGTTCTTGAATCGCTGAAATACTTCCGCCTCTGCCTAACCCCGTAATCCCCTTGAAACACTTCCTGATCTGCTTCTAATTCTTACTTACAGGAAAGAAATCGCCGGAAGAAGAAGAGTAAGACCCCAATTTTCGGGGCGATTTTCGGGCGCGGGGGACCCCAATTTGGGGAGCCAAAAAAGACCCCGAGATGCAAGGGTGGGTCATTCTGCCTGTTTGCTTGGGAAGGAAATTGTTATTTTGGTGGACAAACATCATCAGACAATTATCTAGAGACCTGTAAGCTGGAAAATGATTTTTCTTACTCTCCCCAATTATAACTTTCAGATACTGATTTATGGCTTGTGAATGCAGGGGTATCATTAATACTTCAGGTTTAGTAGGTGGGGCACCTAGACGGACTATTGTCTAGAATGGAGAACACTAGAAACAAGGTTAATAGATGAAGAAGATGCAACATCACATGGGTATGATGCTCATATAATAGCACAACTTGGTAATTCAGAAATTATAATAACCCAGCCTACTTATGATGGTAAATTGGATATGATTATAATGAAGTTGGAACTGTGATGTATCCCTTTCAAAGAAATAGATCAACCACAATTCAAATGCCATACCATTTTTGTGCAGTCCAGATCTTTAAGATAAAGATAAAGATAAAGATAAACCTTTTAACGTCCACCTTTTAAGGAAACTTGACTACAATGGATTTTTTCACGTGGCCACCGTAACATCATGATTTGAGCAAATTTCAATAGAGAAACCATAAACCTACAAAACATTCCAATGCTTGAAAGCTAGAGCTGACTGGCCTTGGATTTATGAACTTAAAAAATCAACTAAAATTGTTCCTATAAAAGCAAGGGGAAAGTATTTAAATGCCTTACTTTTGCTAAAATTACCAAAATGCCCTCTAAAATAAAGAGCATTTTGGTGATATTATAGTTTTTGTGGCTCATCAATTTTAAAAGTCATCTTCACAAACATTGTAGATTACGATAAGATTTTATCAATCATTTAAATCGGACTTGTGATTCACAACTCTTTTTAGATATTATTTGCAATAATTATTTAAGGAAGATGCCACTCTCATCTATAAGTTTTGCCAAGGGCACTTTTTTATTTGATCATTCACAAAAAAGGCATTGTTATAGCCAATCACCCTATTTTTAAGGGCAGTTAGGTGATTTTTGCAAAATGTAGTGGCCTTTTGTGCCAATATGTTTTTTCCCAAACAAATGTCGCCAACATATTCGTTAAAATACAATAGTCATCTCTACATGTGTCCTAATCCATTTAATAAATGCATGATCTTTGGGCCATTGCTAATGTAGACATTGTGGGCTCAAGTGCATCAAGCCGAATTATACCGACCAAGCAAGCCGATGGCATAAATTTTACGTAACTCTCAAGAAGCCAAAAACAGAAGAAAAAGTTTACCATTTATTTAATTTCGAAGTTTACCATTTGTTTAATTTCGGAGCTCTTTGAAGATGTCTGCAAACCCATGTATTGTGTGACAAAGTCTACGTTTTGCAAGCTTGGTAGAGAAATTTAACACCACCCGGATGGAGAACTAGACTTGATGTACTGATCCAATATGAGTTGTATCTTCTGCACACATATGGAGCGAACAACAAATCTAAAGCAAAGCCACTATATATATCAAAAGTGGGCTCCTTCTAGAATGCTTGCAAGTGTTTTGCAGTTTGTGGTCGATGGTTTACAGCATCTTTCAACTTATACTAGTAGATGTCAAATTAAAATCGCACATTTTAAAATCTCACATCCAAGATAGACCGCTAAAATCGGTTGATTCTTCATATAGACAAAACTCCTCAGTTGTGTTCATTTCTTCAGTAGCTGCATTCCAACTTTGCTCTGGCCTGTCCTTATGTAGGGTTTAGGGTTTAGGAAGATTTCTTTCGTTTAATCGCCTTCAAAAGCACGTAGCTTGCGGTAGAGGGGTCGAATGAAGGTGGGGCCCATGTCCTTGGATTCCTCTCGTCGAGAGCTTTCCAATGAGTGGTGCTTTGACATTATTTTGTCGCAATTGGAGCCAACATGATTGAACATTAAGAATCTTTTTGGAATCTTCGAGTTTCAAGGAATCTATGGTAAGTTGAGGGAATCTAGGAGAATCTTTATAGTATCTTAGGGAATCCAGAAGAATATCATGAGAATCATAGAGAATCTATGGGAATCTCAAGAGAGCACCTTTGAGAATGTAATGGAAATCCTGGTGCAACTTTAGAAAATCTAGGGGAATCTTCATAGGGCCTTAAAGAATCTAGAGGAATCTCAAGAGAATCTTAGGTATTATAGGAGAATCTTTATAGAATATTGGAAAATCTAAGAAAATTTACATGGTTCAAGAGAGAATCTTTGATGAATGTAAGGGAATCTGAGGGAATCTTGATAAACTCTTTAAGAACCTAGAGGAATTTAGGGGAATCTTGATAGGATCTTAGAGAATCTAGAGGACTCTCAAGAGAATCTTAGGATTCTAGGAGAATGTTTATAGAATCTTAGAAAATCTAAGAGAATCTATGTGGAATCTTGAAAAAATCAAGAGGAATCTTGGGATAATCTTTGAAAACCTAGAGGAATCTCAAGAGAATCTTAGAAAATCTAGGAAAATCTTTGAGAATCGAGAGGTATCTTGATAGAATCTTGGAGAATCTAGGGGAATCTTTGTAGAATCTACGAGAATCTACATAGAATATTGCAGAATCTAAAGGAATCTTGGGCTCATCTTCATAAATCTAAGGAATCTTTCACGCTGGGCGTGTTTTGAAGGTCGGCTTCATGCAGTCCCTCATATTACAAACACTTGTATACATATATGTGTATATATATACAAGAAATTTAATACGTCCTACGGTGCATGTTCGAGTTTTAGAATGTTCCTATGCTGCAAGTTCTTGTCGTGCCCTACATTCTAAAAGAATCTCTTGAGAATACTCTAAATTCATAGATTCTCTAAGATTCTACCAAGGTTCTCTTGGAGGTTTAGTGAGTATTCCTTTAAATTTTATAAGATTCCCTCTAAATTCCATTAGATTTCTCTAGATTCTCCAAGATTCTATGAAGATCTCCTTAGATCCCTTTAGATTTTATGAGATTGCCCTAGGTTCCCTTACATTACATGAGATTCAAAGAGATTCTATAAAGATTCCCTTAGATACTCTAAGATTTCATCAACATTTGCTTAGATTCCTTTAGATTTTATGAAGATTCCTTTAGATATCCCAGATTTTAAGAGATTTCCTTAGGCTTGTAAATATTTTCCTAGATTCTCTTACATTTTATAAGATTTTCTTACATTATATTAGATTCCTCTGAATTCCTTTACATTCTAGAACTTTTTAGAACATTCTAAGATTTTCTGAAACATTATAAGACTTTCAAAATATTCTAGAACTTTCTGGAAGTATTTCCCTAGATTTCCTTACATTCCCATAGATTCCCCTATATTCTAGAACATTCTAAAACGTATTAGAACAATTTGGAACTTTCTGGAAGAATTTTTTTAGATCCGCCTAGATTCTCTTATATTCTAGAACTTTCTAGAAGATTCTAGAACTTTCTAGAGCCTTCCAAAACATTCTAGAACTTTCTTGAACTAGCTAGAACATTATAGCTTAATGGGAACTTACCCTTAAGTATACTTGAAACGTAAATTATTTGTGAAATTAATGCTTGGTCTAGTGGTTAGAGTGGGGGGTTTAGGGGGTTGGGGAACAGGGTTCAAATTCCCCCAATAACATAAAAAAATTTTAAAAGCCTTTCCTCAAGGGACGAGCATTTAACATGAGCCTTAGAATCTTAGACTCGATCAACGATCAAGATCTCACCATTTAAAAGCAATATGAGCCGTAGGATCTATTACATATAATTCCCAAAGCCGTGTGGACCGTAAGATATGTGCCAAGCAACATGAGCCATAGAATCTTGGATCAACGATCAGCATCAAGAGCAACCTGGGCCGTATGATCGATTACATAGTGTCTATATACAAATTCCCAAGCCATCTGGACCGTAGGATACGTCCCAAAGCCACGTGAGCCGTAGGATCTCGGATCAACGGTCGGATTGAGCGTTACAAACATAAGAACATATATATGTTATGTTATGATATGATAAATAATATATACACGAAATTTAATGCGTCCTACGGTGCATGTTCGAGTTTTAGCATGTTCCTATGCTGCAAGTTCTTATCGTGCCTTACATTCTAAAAGAATCTCTTGAGAATACTCTAAATTCATAGATTCTAGAAGGCAATAACCAGTATACCAGCCCCAGTGTACATGGAAGCCAATTTTTACTGGTTCATACGCACACAATTATTGTGGAGCTTATCCTGCTGCCTTATGGCAGACAAAGTGGAGGACACGTATAGGCACAAGTTCTACCACGTCGGGGATCATCATCGTATAACCCCAGTAACCAACTCCCAAAGCTAAACATACACTGGCCAGGGTTTGAACCCCTGATCAAGTGCACATTCCCTAGATTCTCCAAGATTCTATGAAGATCCCCTTAGATCCCTTTAGATTTTATGAGATTGCCCTAGGTTCCCTTACATTACATGAGATTCAAAGAGATTCTATAAAGATTCCCTTAGATACTCTAAGATTTCAACAACATTTTCTTAGATTCTCTTAGATTTTATGAAGATTCCTGTAGATCCCCCAGATTTCAAGAGATTCTCTTAGGCTTATAAATATTTTTCTAGATTCTCTTACATTTTATAAGAGTTTCTTACATTCTATTAGATTCCTCTGGATTCCTTTACATTCTAGAACTTTTTAGAACATTCTAAGACTTTCTGAAACATTCTACGACTTTCAAAATATAAATTTTGAAAGATTCCCTAGTTTTTCCAAGATTTTATGTAGATCCCCTTAGATTTGCTTAGGATTCATTTAGATTTTATGAGATTGCCCTAGGTTCCCTTACATTACATGAGATTCAAAGAGATTCTATAAATATTTCCTTATATACTCTAAGATTTCATCAACATTGTCTTAGATTCCCTTAGATTTTATGAAGATTCCTTTAGATCCCCCAAATTTTAAGAGGTTCCCTTAGGCTTGTAAATATTTTTCTAGATTCTCTTACATTTTATAAGATTTTCTTACATTTTATTAGATTCTTCTGGATTCCTTTACAGAACTTTTTAGAACATTCTAAGACTTTCTGGAAGATTCTAAGACTTTCAATATATTCTAGAACTTTCTGGAAGTATTTCCCTAGATTTTCCTTACATTCCTGTAGATTCCCCTACATTCTGGAAGAATTTTCTTAGATCCCCCCTAGAGTCTCTTATATTCTAGAACTTTCTAGAAGATTCTAGAACTTTCTAGAGCCTTCCAGAACATTCTAGAACTTTCTTGAACTAGCTAGAATATTATAGGCTATTTTATCTTAATGGCAACATTACCCTTAAGTATATTTGAAACATAAATTATTCATTGAATTAATGCTTGGTCTAGTGGTTAGAGTGGGGGGTTTGGGGGGTTGATGATCAAGGTTCGAATCCCCCCAATAACATAAAAAATTTTAAAAGCCTTTCCTTAAAGGACGAGCATTCAATACGAGCCTTAGGATCTTAGACTCGATCAACGATCAAGATCTCACCATATAAAAGCAATATGAGCCGTAGGATCTGTCACATATAATTCCCAAAGCCATGTGGACCGTAGGATATGTGCCAAGCCACCTGAGCCGTAGGATCTCGGATCGACGATCAGGATCAAATCAACATGGACCGTAGGATCGTTACATATAGTCTATATAAGAACCCCCAACCTATCTGGGCCTTAGGATACGTCCCAAAACCACGTGAGCTGTAGGATCTCGGATCAACGGTCGGATCCCCAACCCATCTGGGCCTTAGGTTACGTCCCAAAGCCACGTGAGCTGTAGGATCTCGGATCAACGGTCGGATTCAATGGGACAAACATAAGATAATAATATATAGTAGATAGATAAGCTACAAACAAACTCTCAAGCCACCTGGGCCGTAGGATACGTCCCAAAGCCACGTGAGCCGTAGGATCTTGGATCAACGGTCGGATTGAGCGTTACAAACATAAGAACATATATATGTTATGATATACCTACTTACATATATATAAAAAAATTTAACACGTCCTAAAGTGCATGTTCCAACAGTGCAAATTCCAATTTTAGCATTCCTTTATATTCTTCAACTTTAGCATTCATGAAGATTTCCTTAGATTCTCTTAGAATTTTTTATTTTGATTGAAGTGCTTACCCATGAGCATTTAAAACCTTCCAAAATAATCTATCTTGGATCTGTGCAACATGTCTAAAACACTTTCTATTTTTAGACTGAGGCGCTTACCCTGAGCATCTAGACATTTTTTTTTCCAAGATTTATATTGTATACCTTTATTATGAAACATTTTAGAACATTTTATTGTGGCTCTTTGCAAAATCTTAAAAAAAACTCTAAGATTTCATCAAGATCTTTTTAGATTCCCTTAGATATTATGAAGATTCCCCTAGATTCAACTAGATTTTAAGAGATTCCTTTAGACTTGTAAATATCTTCAATTTAACACGTCCTACGGTGCATGTTCCAACAGTGCAAATTCCAATTTTAGCATTCCTTTATATTCTTCAACTTTTCATGAGCATTTAAAACCTTCCAAAATAATCTATCTTGGATCTGTGCAACATGTCTAAAACACTTTCTTTTTTTAGACTGGGGTGCTTACCCGTGAGCATTTAAAATCTTCCAAAATAATCTATCTTGGATCTGTGCAACATGTCTAAAACACTTTCTATTTTTAGACTGGGGCACTTACCCTGAGCATCTAGAACATTTTTTTTTCCAAGATTTATATTGTATACCTTTATTATGAAACATTTTAGAACATTCTATTGTGGCTCTTTGCAAAATCTTAAAAAAACTCTAAGATTTCATCAAGATCTTTTTAGATTCCCTTAGATATTATGAAGATTCCCCTAGATTCAACTAGATTTTAAGAGATTCCTTTAGACTTGTAAATATCTTCCTAGATTCTCTTATAATTTATGAGATTTCCTTAGATTCCCTTTAATTCTCATGGATTCCCTTACATTTTACAAATTTCTAAAACATTCTAGAACTTTCTGGAACATTCTGAAACTTTCAAAACATCCCAGAACTTTCTGGAAGTATTTCCCTATTTCCTTACATTCCCAAAGATTCTCTTATATTTGGAAGGATTCTCTTAAATTTCCCCTAGATTCTCTTATATTCCAAAACATTTTAGAATTCCAGAACTTTCTAGAACATTCTAGAAGATATTAGAACTTTCTAGAGCCTCCAGAACTTTCTAGAACTTTCTTGAATTATCTAGAATATTATCTTAATTAAACATTACCTTTAAGTATATTTGAAACATAAATTATTCATAGAATTAATGCCTGGTCTAGTGGTTAGAATGGGGGGCTGGGGGTTAATGACCAGGGTTCGAATCCCCCCAATAATATAAAAAATTTTAAAAGCCTTTCCTTAAGATTTGTTGAAAATACCAAGGCCCGAGCATGCAATGTGAGCCGTAGGATCTTGGACTAAGGATTATGATCAATCTGGACCGTAGGATAATGTAGGATATATCTAAAGCAACGTGAGGCGTAGGATCTCGGACCAACGGTTAGGATCAGATCAACCTGGACCGTAGGATCGCTTACATATATAATCGGTCACAAACTCCCAAGCCACCTGGGCCATAGGATACTTCCCAAAGCCACATGAGCCATAGGATCTCGGATCAACGGCCGGATTCAGGAGGACAAATATAAGAACATATATATGTTATGATATATATATACAAGAAATTTAACACGTCCTACGGTGCATGTTCCAACAGTGCAAATTCCAATTTTAGCATTCCCTTATATTCTTCAACTTTAGCATTCATGAAGATTCCCTTAGATTCTCTTAGAATTTTCTATTTTGATTGAAGTGCTTACCCATGAGCATTTAAAACCTTCCAAAATAATCTATCTTGGATCTGTGTAACATGTCTAAAACACTTTTTATTTTTAGACTGGGGCGCTTACCCTGAGCATCTAGAACATTTTTTTTTCCAAGATTTATATTCTATACCTTTATTATGAAACATTTTAGAACATTCTATGTGGCTCTTTACAAAATCTTAAAAAAACTCTAAGATTTTATCAAGATCTTTTTAGATTCCCTTAGATATTATGAAGATTCCCCTAGATTCAACTAGATTTTAAGAGATTCCTTTAGACTTGTAAATATCTTCCTAGATTCTCTTATAATTTATGAGATTTCCTTAGATTCCCTTTAATTCTCCTAGATTCCCTTACATTTTACAAATTTCTAAAACGTTCTAGAACTTTCTGGAACATTCTGAAACTTTCAAAACATCCCAGAACTTTCTGGAAGTATTTCCCTATTTCCTTATATTCCCAAAGATTCCCTTACATTTGGAAGGATTCTCTTAGATCTCCCCTAGATTCTCTTATATTCCAAAACATTTTAGAATTCTAGAACATTCTAGAAGATTTTAGAACTTTCTAGAGCCTCCAGAACTTTCTAGAACTTTCTTGAATTATCTAGAACGTTATATTCTATTTTATCTTAATTAGAATATTACCTTTAAGTATATTTGAAACATAAATTATTCATAGAATTAATGCCTGGTCTAGTGGTTAGGATGAGGGGCTGGGGGGTTAATGACCAGGGTTCGAATTCCCCCAATAACATAAAAAATTTTAAAAGCCTTTAAAAGCCTTCCCTTAAAATTTGTTGAAAATACCAAGGCCCGAGCATGCAATGTGAGCCGTAGGATCTTGGACCAAGGATTATGATCAATCTGGACCGTAGGATCATGTAGGATATATCTAAAGCAACGTGAGCCGTAGGATCTCGGACCAACGGTCAGGATTAGATCAACCTGGACCGTAGGATCGCTTACATATAATCGGTCACAAACTCCCAAGCCACCTGGGCCATAGGATACGTCCCAAAGCCACGTGAGCCGTAGGATCTCGGATCAACGGCCGGATTCAAGAGGACAAACATAAGAACATATATATGTTATGATATCCGATAAGAAAAGAGAACTCTTGCGGTATAAATCTATACCGAGAACGGTATAAATTTATACCGAATTGTATATATATAAGACTTTTATATCTACTCTATATATTATATCTACTTATGTTTGTCGCGCTTATCCGACCGTCCGTTCGAGATCCGACAACTCACGTGGCTTTGGGACGTATCCTACGGCCCAGATGGCTTGGGAGTTTATATATAATCCGTATAGATGCGATCCTACGGCCCAGGTTGATCTGATCTTGACCGTCGGTCCGAGATCCTACGGCTCACGTTGCTTGGGGACATATCCTACGGTGCACATGGCTTTGGGAATTATATGTAATCGATCCTACGGTCCAGATTGATCATAATCCTTAGTCCAAGATCCTACGGTTCACATTGGATGCTCGGGCCTTCCGACAAGAAAAGAGAACTCTTGCGGTATAAATCTATACCGAGAACGGTATAAATTTATACCGAATTGTATATATATATAAGACTTTTATATCTACTCTATATATCTTCTTATGTTTGTCGCGCTTATTCGACCGTCCGTTCGAGATCCGACGGCTCACGTGGCTTTGGGACGTATCCTACGGCCCAGATGGCTTGGGAGTTTATATATAATCCGTATAGACGCGATCCTACGGTCCAGGTTGATCTGATCCTGACCGCCGGTCCGAGATCCTACAGCTCACGTTGCATGGGGACATATCCTACGGTGCACATGGCTTTGGGAATTATATGTAATCGATCCTACGGTCCAGATTGATCATAATCCTTAGTCCAAGATCCTACGGTTCACATTGGATGCTCGGGCCTTGTTATTTTCAACAAATATTAAGGAAAGGCTTTTAAAAGTTTCTATGTTATGGGGGAGATTCAAACCCTACTCATTAACCCTCCAACCCCCCATTCTAACCACTAGACCAAGCATTAATTCTACGAATAATTTATGTTTCAAATATACTTAAGGGTAATGTTCTAATTAAGATAAAATAGAATATAATGTTCTGGAGGCTTTAGAAATCGGTAGGCCCGCTCCCGGCTGTCGCCGGTCGCGGGGCCCCAGTCGATTTTGCGGAAGGGAGCCCCTGCTTCCCTTCCCCTATACAACATAACATTAATTAACACAAACCATAACTACAGCACAAACCATTACATTAAACATGTTTAAAATTAAATTCCCCCTTAAACCCCCTTTTGTTTGGGTGCATATTCACACGGGGGGTGACGTAGGGCAGCGAGAGCCCCTGTAATTATGTTTTGCACGTACAAAATCAACACCATATAGTATATTACCTGAAATCTTATAGTATTTTGCAAATCTTGTTATATAGTATAACAAATTCTATACATCCATACCCCACAAACGAGGAACTTTGTGTACGGTGTAGATTAAGGAATAAGGGGTGAATATGCCTATCCAACAGCTCTCGTTGCCCGGAGTCACCCCCCATGTGAATATGCACCCAAACAAAAGGGGGTTTAAGGGGGAATTTAATTTTAAACATGTTTAATGTAATGGTTTGTGTTAATTAATGTTAATTGTAGTTATGGTTTGTGTTAATTAATGTTAATTGTAGTTATGTTGGTTGTTATATTAGAAAAAATTTTCGGCCCTTTGGGCCCCAAAAGAAACAAACATAGATAAACTCTGAGGTAAACAAAAAAATAAAAATCAAAATAAAATAAAAGTACAAAATGGATGATGTGTTATTGCAAACCATATATTTTAAATTGCATAATTTATAGGCTCCAAATTTAGACTTTGAGCGTGAGACTCCGAATACCCTACTTTGATTAATGGAGGTACAAAAAATCCTGCTAATCAATGCTTTTCCTCCAAAGGGCCAGCATGACTACACCCAGAAATGATGCTATAAAGTGTAACCTCATCAAGCATCACGCCCTCTGCTTGCATCACGCAAATGGCATCTTTTCCATATCCATGTTGCCCATATGCTGTAATTAATGAATTCCATGAGACCACATTGTGCCATACATATTGATAAGTGCATTGAATCCATTTTTCACGAGAGACAAAGCTATGGTGTTTGAACATGCATCAAGAATTCCAATGAAGGTTACATGGTTGGGCTGCATACTTTGCATTTGCATTTCAGTAAAGAATTGCAAAACTTCATCCAATTGTCTATGGCTAGCATACCCAAAAATAATACAATTCCAACAATGCTTGCATAAGGAGGCAAGATCTAATTCCTTTGGCAAATTATGAAGCATATATGTGAGAAGGATTTAAACAATACCATATTCTATGATGTATAAGCAAAGTGGAGAAAGAAGTGAAAATAGAAACGTTTAAAGAATACCAGGAATCTCCAGCACAAATCAGGAATCTCCAGCACAAATCGTATAACAAGGACGAAATCTCCAGCTGAGTTGAATGCCTGTGTTTTAGCTGAGTTGAATGCCCGTGTTTTGTGCAGAGCTCCAATAACCAAACATGGCAGACCAACATAGCATCTTGATTTACACCTTTGCGCCCTTGTTGAGAGAAAAGACAAGCTGCAGTGCTGGCCCCATTGGCATACATTCGTCCAGGGAAACAAGCAAGCTGTTCATCATTTTTTGCTTCTGTAGCAAGCACATCTTTGGCTTCCCGTTTCAGGTTCCGTTTAAACTTGGTCCCATGATTATGGGAGGCATGAACCGCCTTGTTTGTCGACATACAGGACCCCATTGATCATGCCAAAGACAACAAACTGGACTTTTCTTGTATGTAAGGCAGAGCCCCGACACAATACTTCAAACTATTTCTACCCAACAAGCAATTTCTAACACTGCATCCCAATGCCAAAATAATGCATTTCGTAGCTGGGGAAAGGTCCATCAGTTTCAAACTAAAGTCATTACCGTACCCCTGAATAAATTAGAGCATCAAAGCTTTTTTTCTTGAACTGATTGATCCCATGTATCGTTTCCTGGAACAAGCATTTATTTTGAAACCAAAAAATGTGATCCTTGGCCCATGTAAACCCAAGCCCTAAAACATACTACATCGCCCAACACATCGTTTCTCGTGATAAATCACGCATGCATGAACCAGCAGACAGGCTATGGAAAGCTTCAGTTCAATGTTTTGTATCCCAAATCTAGTACGGCAATATATTGTTATACTACACTTTTCAAGCTCTTTCTCTGCAACCAGAGCAACAAACGGACTTCCGGATTTGCCTCCTATCCTTAAGCTGGCAAATGCTGCATATCAAACAAAAAGAAAGCGATCAAAGAGGGGGGACTAATCTTGGACGAAAGACTGAGTTGCAAAGAAAACCCATCAATTCTTTTCAAGAGAAGGAAAGCTGAAGAAGGAGAAAGGATCCGATCTTGGGTCAAAATTGGTTGGAAAAACTCACAATTGATGAGCTAATTTGTCTAGGTCCGTCGAACAAAGAGTGAGAACCTACAGACGACCTGAGGCGTGCCCTTTGCGGCTCCTGCCCTACCTCTAGAGAAAACATAGAAGCAAAATCATGGACAATGGAAACCCTAAAATACCATGATCGATTTAGGATAGTTTGTGAAATTATAGAGGTGTAACCATTGAAAAAGGCCACTAAAACTATGCTGATAGTATGCGCACTCTAGATGTACCAATTAGTACGTCTCATGGAATACCATCATCAAATCATATAAAAACCTTAGGGAAACAAGTACAAAAATACAAAAGGAAACCCCCTGTTATTTTGCTACATACCATTCATGTCGACAACAACAAAATGATATTTTTCAAGACATCTATATCTATATATAATAATAAAGCCATTTTATGATAGTCTGTGCGCAGTTTTATCCGTCGATTTTTTTATTTTATTTTGGTTCGTTGGATTTTCAGTTTCACTTTTGTTTGATGCGATGCCTCACTTTCTTCCTCTCACCCAGGTTTGATGCGATTAGTAGTTAGTTATTGTTTTGAGCTTTTTGGCTAGATCAATGCATAGAGAAAGAACCATGAACCATTTTGCCCCATCGAATGGGAGTATTTTCTTAGAAAGTTGTGCAATGAATAATCTTTTCTGCTTCCGCAAGAACGGGGTTCGATTTGCCAAAATTATACTGCTGGTGGGCACTGACTTAAGAATCGGTTTTTGAAGTGCACATACAAATGCAGGATTATTGGAGTGCGAAAAAATATATGCTTGCTCTGCTTCCACGAGAACAGGGTTCGGTTTGTCAAAATTATACTGCTGGGCATTACTTCGGTTATTCAGGTATTTGCCTCCTTTATGCCCATTTTAGACTTGCATTCTTGTATGCCAATCAAAGCATGCACCAGGAACTGTGTTTTGTCTTTAAGAGTCCACATCTCTCCAATCGTAGCATTTTTTGGCCTGTAAAATCAACGTGTGAAACTGGGGTTTCTCATAACATAGCATAGATTTTAATTTAAGCACACTTCTTTTAACGGTTTTTTCGTTGAATGTCAAAATGAAAATGCAAGAAAGCTTGCATTTCAGCAATGGCTTGAGGTGGTAGGTTCTTCTGATGCTATGTTTCATGCCGCAATGTGCAATGGACATAATTTACATTATTATTATGATGTGTCGCTGAAAAGCCAGACTTAGGAACCATTTTTCTACTGGTAAGGATTGCTTGTTTGAGTGGTGTTATTCCTTTATGTAAATGATTGATTCTACATCCTACATTATGCCTATGTTTATTTCCAATACAAGCAGAATATGAAATAGGCATTCAATGCAGAATTGTTTTTCACTGAAGGTATTTGTGATTTCATTTTTGAGATTAACATGGTTCTTATTTGATATATGGCAGGCTGGATGTAGGAAAAGGTAGAGATGTTGATGTAGAGGGATGTCCAAGATCAGAAGGAACAGATTACTTACCTTGGACCTGTAAGCTCTGTTGCCCAAGTTTTACAACCTTATTTTTTGTTGGCGGTTTACACTCGGCTACTGACCGAGGATTCAAATTATGTGGTCGGAGAGCAGCTCAGTGATGTTACAATAACAGTTTTTGCAAAGTATAAGTCCTACATTGCTGCCGTTGTTAAGAAGTTGTGTAAACCTAGCTTAAGAAACAGAATGTTGGTGATCCTATTGTGCAATACCTCCTTGCTCTGAACATGTCTCATAATTCCCAGTCAAGCAGACAAAGATCCTGTCTGCAACTAAAATGGAGAGAATACTTATTGAAGTGCGTCAAGCAAATGGGGAGATAGAAGTCCAGTAGTTACCGCTACCGCTTCGAACACAACTTATGCAAATAATTTCGATAATAAATGAAGTCGTCTCCAGTACTTATTGCAGTTTGACGTGCTTATTGGGACCATCTAGCTCAGGTACTGTAATGCGGTTTCCATTACATAAGTGTCGTTTCAACATTCAGTATTGTTCTCTTCTATGTGCAGGAAGTGTTCACAATTACTTTATGAACTGGAAAGATGATAAATCTACATGTTGAAGCCCATATTATTTATTACAGGTGAAGTTCAGTACTCTAAATGCTTTCAGGTAGATAATGGTACATTGGCACCTTTCTCATTGTCTTCTGTCATGTTTGCACTAGATGTTTGAGGATGTGTTTGCTTCTGAGATGAAAGTTCTGCAAGGTAAGGCTTTGCACAAAGGAATATAGAACCACCTCCATATGCAATGGAAGCACAATCTTTAATTTTAAGAGGACACTCTGACAGACGGTCATCAAATTACCTATCTTATCACTGATCCTGCAATAGGAGCATGCATGCTGGAGTCATTTCTTCAAAGACAAAATCTCAATTGTCTAAAGCTGTCAATTGCTACACTCAAAGGGAGTTCATCAATCAGCCCAACAGGAACTCCTTGATGTTGGGCTTGATGTGTAAAATGCAAATTTGCGCAGTCTGTCCACTGCAACCAATATTGCTGCTTGTAACCTCAAGTAGTTCCTGGTTAAAGAGAAGATTGTTCACTGAAGTAGCTATACACATACGATTGCATACCACACTTCAATAAGAAGTAATAAAATTTCTTAAGCGTGAGAGCCTGTGCAGCAATTGATTCTGAAAAAAAAAAAATGTGTTCCTACACCTTTGACTGTACATAAGACATGATTTGCGGTAGATGCTCCTCTGGATATTAGAGCCCCCCTGACAGATACTCATGCCCTCATATTGGTGTCTCTCAATATTCCAAGCCATCACTTTTGTTTCTTCCAGCATATCCCAAGGGCTCTAGCAATTTCTTAGCAACATTTTCCTTGGAGCACCCTGGCAATAACAGCAACGAGAGGTATCAGCGTGCTCACAAATTTTGGTGGCATGTATCAGAGCAGGAAAATGAGTATGCTGCCTTCCTTATTGGATGAGGAGATGCAATGGTACAATTTGCATCAGAAACTGCTACCCCAATATAACGAGTACCAACGCCAAGACCTAGGATTGGACCAGACACAAGTCCACCTTTGTCTTGCTAGCTCTGTTGTAGCATGAAGAGGATACGTTGGTAGAACTGGGCAGCCTTTAGTTCCCGCATTTGCCTATAAGGACAAACCATCATCAGCCACCATACATGTCTGAAGAGAAACAGAAGAGGAAAGGTGCATTGATGGATTTGAAAGAAAACGAATTAATGCCTGACCGCTCAAGAAAACTGCATAATTTCCTGAGAGAATGTCCTGGCTGCTAAAGTAGCACACAGTCCATAATATTCACCATAAAGGCTTACCCATCAGGGGCAATCCGAAATGTGGTGAGATAAGGCGACTATGGACAAAATTGCAGAAGTCAAAATAACCACACATTATTTCTTCTAATGTACGAATAGAATTATCTGATATATACACAAGCTGGATAATGGTGATGTATCTAATTCACAATAAGCTGGATAATGGTGATGTATCTAATTCACAATCGTCATTATCTTTGCACATGTCAAAACCAGCATATATATTTGCCATTAGCACATACGCAAAAGAATCTTTATCGTTCAACCCTTGGATAAACTCAAAATGCTAGCCTCCCCACCTCCTTGTTCTTCCATTTTTGACATGCACCTAACACGGTTTATCATTCAACCCTTGGATAAACCCAAAATGCTAGCCTCTCCACCTCCTCGTTCTTCCATTTTTGACATGCACCTAACACGGTTTTCCAGATTGTCAGATCAGGCTCAAATGGCATGTTCTTTGCCACCTCCAAACTTTCATCTAAATGATTCGCCCGAGTAAGAATATCAACCATACAAGCATAATGCTCGGCACCATGGACATGTATAGAACAAACTCATCATTTGAAAGCGAGCTGAAACAAATTATGAAAAGTTCATTTTTATTGTAAATAAACAAATTAATCATTTGATGTTCTAAACCATTGGCTTTCCATTTTCCGTTTTGTGTTTGCAGGGTATTGGGAAGGATTTGGAACAAGCTGCTGAAGTTTATGATCGTGCTTATTTGCAACAAAATGCATAGGTCCTGTTTAACTTGGGACATGTATGAGCATGGGCTTGGTGCATGTAGACTATCATTTAGCCAAACGAATGATGAAGCTGTTGAGACAGATCTAGCCACAGGAGTGCCAGTTTCCTTAGCTCTAATGGGTCTTTCGCTTCATCAGCATTATCATTAAAATAGTTCTTTGGTAACTATACGTCTGCCTTACATTATGATTTAAGTCTTTGAATAGGTAAACGCTATGGATATGCTTCCTAAGTGGACATTAAAGAACAAAAGAAGCTGGTACTAAAACGTTTTCAATGGGGGAAGGCAATGCTATATTGTTCACGCTGAGTGTCTACTTACTCACAATTTTAAGTCTAAAATATACACGATGTTGGGTTTTTGACCATACAAATCCATTAGTGAAATCCAATTGTAGCGATTTGAGGGTTCAACAAGGGGCAAGATTTTGATGGGTCCTTCATAGTTTACCAGCGATGGTCTAAGAGGTCTTGCCCATGGAACATTTCGAGTAATCAGGAACAAGCAACACTGTTTGAGCTGGTTTTCCTTTATAGTTTTGTTGTGCTATGGTGGTGTATCTAGATTTTAGCATAAAGTTAATTGCCAACCCGAAGTACATAGGCTGCTAATATTACCCAGATAGTCAAGGCCTTTCTACTGAGAAAGGATGACTAGGTTTGTCCCGAGGCAGGGCTCTATAAAGGCGATTTTGCAAAGGTTTCAAGTTTCTCCTTTATTGTAGGAACTCTAGATTGCATATGGTTGCATCATCCGAGAACATGGATTCAAATTCATGCCTGGTGCACTTTCAGGAGTGAAAAGAAAAAAGAAAAAAAAAGAAAAAAAAAGGGAAATAGGTGATATTGTAATGGGAGTGCACCATATTTCTTCTTATCATGTCTTCTTGCACCATATTTTCCATGTCTTAGTACAGAGTAACACAAACAAAAATTTCTCAAGATTCCACCATTAACATTCGCTCCACATTTAACACAACCCTTCTCACCATTCAACACAAGCCTTCTCGAGTAAAATATATCCACCATTTTTTATTAATTTTTTAAATTATACCCGATGAAAAACCCAGATGAAAAGCCCAACAACGCTGGGCACCTTTTCTAGTTGTCCTATAATGACAGTAAAACAAATCAAGAAAAACTACTTATAAACCGTGGGAGTACAATGGTTGGAGTTTCCTCAGTCAGATTAAAAGGCCTGCACTTCCAAGTTTTTGAGGAAAATCATGGTCAGGAAACACCAACTGCAAAAAATTGCCTCAGATTATCTGACGCATCATGGCCTGACCTGGCCTGGGCCAACTGAAGTATTTCACAACTCATGCAAACTAAGTAGAAGAAGAAGACCATTTCAAAGGGGTAGTAGAATTGTCAAAGGGGTGGTCACACCTCCTAAAGTGAAACGTTAACTGTGGCCATGCTCCCTCAAGTATCAAAACCTTAGAGCGTTATTGCAGTACCTGCAAGCGAACATAACCTGATGTTGTACCTCTGTATAAAGCTTGGAGTGCTATACCATGTTGATTCTCAAGCCACGTAAACCATATAGTAAAATACAGAAGAAGAAGAAGAATTCGAGGAGGAGGAGGAGGGAGGAGGAGGAGGAGGAGGAGGAGGAGGATTCAAAAAATGTACAACAATGGAATAGCATTCTTTGAGATATGGAATAAGTTGCCTAATGGCATATGACTTCATGGGTTTTAGAGGCTTAACTTAGGCCTAGAGTGTCTTAGACTATAAAAGATGTGGTTTAAAAATTCGCATGTTGCCTTTGCATGTGCTAACAAGAAAGGACATTCCTTATCTTTTCATAGAGAGCAAAGGCATACGTTGTGGAAAGTTGAAAGGCAATTGTATTTCCTTTTCAATTAATTATTTCTCAAATAGACGTGCATGTTCGCCACATGTAATCCTTAAGGAAAAAAGGTTGCATGTACTTTTTTGAACCATGTAGTGCTTACCCGTGAGCACAATATGAGGTGTTGGTTTTCGGTCTTCGTATAAGAGCATGTGGCCATATATCTACACGATTTTGTATATTGTACACATGGTTTCCATGTACCTTAGAAGGCTTCTAAAACGTACCATGTACCATAGAAGGCTTCGAAAAGCTTTAATTTATATGTGTTAGGTTTGCATAAACAAATATACGAAATGGAAATGCTGCATGTGCTAAGCGGTTCTTTAGCGGCCACGGCCAAGTTCTGGAACGATTTGTTCCCTTCATGCTCTGCTCTATATGATCTCAGTTCTGCTTTAAGGCATGGGCGACTTCTGGCCCTTGAGATGTTCACATAGCTTTGCACTATGGTAGCTGAAGCTTTGGATCTGGATCTCACATGCGAATTTAAGCAAAAGATAGTTGTCTAAAGGATCGAATGCTCAAGTTAAGACCAAGGAGCGACAAATAATGCTCAAGTCAAGGCCAGGGAGCGACAAATAACCAAAGCTTGGATGCAATACGGGCTTTGTGCTAAAATGAACTGTGGATTTCCAACAGATAGAGTTATAACAAGGTATGTATGTGTTTTTGCCAGGCAAAATATAGAAAAGATTCTGCCTGCTATAGCATTTCGGATCTGCATGCATACAGCAAAAATGATTCATATATGAATAAAAGGCCAAAAATTGGCTGGTCGGATTTGCTGGATGATCGCAGGCTTGACCAAAGCTGCAGTTCGTTGCTTCATCTATGCCTTATAGATTTTGATTTTGGCTGTGATGCAAGGCTTAATGCCAACATATGTTTATTCCAGAAACTTATAATGCTGATCCGGAGTATCTGGAGGATTGAGATATGAAAAAATGGTACCGGATTTGCAAAATGGCACCGGATTTGCTGTTGGCATTTGTGGATCTATGCTGAATGTACTCGGAGCTGGTTGCTGTACTCAACATGGCTATGATTTATGCTACGGTTTATGCTATAGCATTGATTTCAGCTCTGATAGTAAAAAATTTGGTATACTACTTTGTTTCATGTTGTTTGGTACTGTTATTTTCTAGAACTTCGAGTTCTTCTGTGATGCTATTTCAGAGATAGCAATAGCCAGTCCATACTGGTTGCTGCATAATCAGAACATCAGCGATGCCTTTGGTATTCAATGGCTCAAATATTTGATAGCATTTGACCTGGATCTGGCAAATACATGTGCACAAGTAAGCATTTATTTTTACAAAAGTATTTCTAGGTAAATCACAAGGATCGGTGATCTATTCTTTGATTTTGTTGGACGGTTTTGCCTCTTTGAGCTTCATGTAACTAGCACAAATGTTTTTGCCCTAAATTGCAGTGGCAAGCATATGCCTTCAACTTTAGAAGCCTGTACGAATTTAATTTTTTGGCAAATGCTTTCAACTCTAGAAGCCTCTATGAAATGAGTAAAGTGTGGAGGTTCTTCACCATTAAAGCTTGAGCGCAACATTTTCGACATGATGTCTATGAAGCGGAATCATCTCAGGTTAGCTTAAGAAGTTTTGGGCTGTAAAAACAGTTCTGAGCTTTGTAAGGTTAACAGTCTATAAATTCATATGAAAATAAAGCTTTCTTAATCAAGTTACATATTACATGATCATGCTTTTGATTTTTTGATCACTTAGAAAGCATGTTGAGTAGTTATAAATGGAAATAGTTATGCGCTATTATGTTCACTACTTTGAGAATTGATTCCTAAAAGAAGCTTAGGCTTGAGAACATCATAGATTTATTTTTATGGCAAAGAGGATTGAAATGAAATACACTAGTTTGGTTGGGAAATTATATGTTTCTTAAAGAGTATACTGGTGGAAATTATCATGTTTAATGCTAAAAGGAAAAGGCTGAATGTTTATCATGGTTAAAGCTGAATGTTTATCAAGTTTAAAGTTGAAAGGGAATTATCACGTAATAGAATTAATCCTCAACATGACCAGCTAGATCTGGGGCTAAGAAATTAGTTCTCGTCTAATGGTTATGCTTGAGATCAATTGTGAAGTTTATAATGTCTATAATATTAATATTCCAGTTTCCTTTCTTGTTAATGTCACCTCAGGGCAAAAGGATACAATTGGTGATCAGTGATAAACTGAGAGACCCAATGTACCTTTTGGCCCTTGCATCGTTACCGGGATTACTGCTAACGTTTGCATGATTGGCTGTAGGTACGGGTTCTCTCCTCCAATTGTCTCTATTTTGCTGTTAGAGTTGGCGTTAACGTGGAAATGGAATAATTGGATGCGTAAGAGATGGAATAAGCTGCACTTTGATAGAGACACAGATAAGAGATAAGTTATATGACTACATATTATACAGGAATGGTATTGAATACTCTATATTTTGTATCTATGGCACTTTATACTTACTAAAATCTTTAAGAGAATCTAGGGGGAATCTAAGAGAATCCTTCCAGAAAGTCCCAAATTGTTCTAATAAGTTCTAGAATGTAGGGGAATCTTGGGGAATGTAAGGAAATAGGGAAATACTTCCAGAAAGTTCTAGGATGTTTTGAAAGTTTCAGAATGTTCCAGAAAGTTCTAGAATGTTCTAGAAATTTCTAGAATGTAAGGGAATCCAGTAGAATTAAAGGGAATCTAAGGAAATCTCATAAATTGTAAGGGAATTTAGGAAGATATTTACAACTCTAAGGGAATATCTTAAAATCTAGTTGAATCTAAGGGAATCTTCATAATATCTAAGGGAATCTAAGAAAATCTTGATGAACTTAGAGTTTTTTTAAGATTTTGCAAAGAGCCACAATAGAGTTCTAAAATGCTTCACAATAAAGGTGTACAATATAAATCTTGAAAAAAAAATGTTCTAGATGCTCAGTGTAAGTGCCTCAGTCTAAAAATAGAAATGCTCATGGGTAAGCACCTCAATCAAAATTGAAAATTCTAAGAGAATCTAGGGGAATCTTCATGAATGCTAAATATAGTACATAGAATGTTGAAGAATATAGAGGAATCACAAGAGAATCTCAGTAGAATCGTCGGTTACCTAGAGCACGACAGGGCCTTGCACCGTAAGAACAAACTAAAATTGGGACACGCACCGTAGGACGTGTTAAATTTCTTGTATATATATGTACAAGTGGTTCTACTATGAGGGGCTATGCAAATTCGACGGAAAGCCAATGCAGAGCCATTCAATGAAGATTCTATAAAGATTCACCTTGATTATTTATGGTTCTATCAAGATTCTCCTAGATTCTCAAAGATGTTACGAAGATTCCCTTAGACTCTCCAAAGATTTTTTTAGAATCTCCTAGATTCCCAAACATTATCTCAAAAAAATTTTAGATTCTCCTAGATTCCCAAAGATTGTCTCAAGAATCCTCTAGATTCTATGTAGATTCTCTTATACTATCCAAGATTGTATGAAGAATCCTCTAAATTTCCTCATATTTCCCTAGATTCTGAGAAATTCTCTTGATATTCTCATAGATTATCTAAGAGTCTCTCGAGATTCCTTAAGATTCTACAAAGATTCCCATAGATTCTCCAAAGATTTTATGAACATTCCCTTAATTACCCTGGATTCTTAAAGATTCCCTTGATATTCGCCTAGATTCCCAAAGATTATCCCAAGACTCATCTAGATTCCCCAAGATTCTATGTAAATCTACTGAATTCTCCACGTCTTGATGAAGCTTCTCCTAGATTCCTCTAGTCTATATGAAGATTCTCCTAGATTCTCCAAGATTCCATCATGATTTCACTAGATTCTCAATGCTTTTAGAAAGATACCCAAAGATTCTCTCGAGATTCCTCTAGATTCTCTAAGAGTTCATGAAAGTTCCCTTTGACTTTACATGATTCCATAGGATTCCTCTAGATTCTTAAAGATTATATGAAGATTTCCCTAGATTCTTCAAGATTCTATCAAGATTCTTCTAGATTCTTAAAGACTTTATGAATATTCTCTAGATTCCCCAAGATTCTATGTAGATCTCCTAGAATCCTACAGATTCTATGAAGATTCTTCTAGATCCTCTTGGCCTTCCCTTAGATTCCTTAATATTCTACAAAGATTCCCCTAGATTTCCCAAGATTCTATAAAGGTTCTCCTAGAATCCCTAAGATTCTCTTGAGATTCCTCTAGATTCTCTAAGATCCTATGAAGATCGCCCTAGGTTCTTAAAGATTTTATCAAGATTCCATTAGATTCCCTTACATCTCAAAGATTCTCTCTTGAACCATGTAGATTCTCTTAGATTTCCCAAGATTCTATAAAGATTCTCCTAAAATATCTAAGATTATCTTCAGATTCCTCTAGATTCTCTAAGATCCTATGAAGATTCCCCTAGATTTTCCAAAATTGCACCAAGATTCTCGTAGATACCCCAGATTCTAAAAATTCTATGGAGACTCACTTAGATTTTATTAAGATTCCCTTAGATTTCTCCAAGATTCTATCTAAATTCCCATATATTCTTGAAGAGTTTATGACAATTTCCTTAGATTCTCCTAGATTTCCATAGATTCTCTTAAGATTCCCCAAGATTCACCGAGATTCTCAAAGATTATCCCATGATCCTCTAGGTTCTTTAAGATTCTAGGAAGATTCTCCTAGATTCTTCAAGATTCTCTAAGATTTCCAAAATTTTTAGGAAGATTCCCCTAGATTCCCAAAGATTCTCTTAGACTCTTAATGTTCTACAAAGATTCCCCTAGATTCTTAAGAATCCACAGAGATTCCCCTAGATTTTATTAGGATTTCCCAGGATTCTTTAAAACTCCATCTAGATTCCATAGATTCTTAAAGATTTTATGAAGATTCCTTTAGATTCTCCTAGATTCCCAAAGATTCATTTGAGACTCCCTAAGATTCTCTAAAGATTTCCCTAAATTCCAAAAGAAACCCCAAGTTCCCTCTAGATTCTCCAAGATTCTATCAAGACTCTTCTAGATTCTTCTAGATTCTCTAAGATTCCATTAAGATTCCTTTAGGTTAATAAGAAATTTATCAAGATTCCCCTAGATTCCCAAAGAAGCACTTGAGATTCCTATAGATTCTCTTGAGATTCCTCTAGTTCCCATAGATTCTATGAAGATTCCCCTAGACTCCCCAAGATTCCATCAAGATTCCTCTAGGTTCTTAAAGATTTATCAAGATTCCCTTAGATTCCCTTACATTCTCAAAGATGCTCCCATAGATTCTAAGATTCTCATGATATTCATCTGGATTCCCTAAGATCCTATAAAGATTCTCCTAGATTCCCTCAACTTACTATAGATTCCTTGAATCTTGAAGATTCCAAAAAGATTCTTAGTGTTCGATCACGCTGGCTGCAGCTGCGACAAAGAGTGCCAAAGCACCACTCATGGAAAGCTCCTGACGAGAGGAATCCAACGGCATGGGTCCCACCTTCATCCGACCCCTCTACTGCAAGCTACGTGCCTTTGAAGCCGTTTATACAGAAAGAAGCTTCCGAGAAAGTCCACTCATAAATGTTTGCCACCTCATTATCTTTTTATTAATGAGAGTGCCACCTCACACCTTTAAAAAAAAATCAATTCAATATTAAAAAGTCAACGGTTAGGATTTATGCTCACCTTTTGATCTGATGGCTAAGATTTGCTACACCAAATACACTTTTTGCCACCTTCCTTGCACCTTCCTGAGAAAAATCAAGGGCTAAGATTTCTTTTCCCCTTTTGATCCAACGGTCCTAAGATGTGGTGCATGCCCCCATGCATGCCCCCCATCAGATCTGAGGGCCATAATTGTGCCACCTCTTTTTTTTCAAGGGTGAACGGCCAAGATCGATGTCTGTTATAAAATGTCCACGATGCCCCAGCATGTGATATACGTGTATATATATTAATGATATATATGCAGTCCAGAGGTAAAGTATATATCGTGTAAAATCTTTTGGGGTATTTCTTGCTCGCCAAAGGGTTTGGCAACTGAAAGCTACTAAAGTAACACACATAAGGGATAGTTTTATACACTTTTCTTAGTTTTTTAGTCTAACAAGTTCTAAAACGGTTCTAAATTTTCTGAGCTTGTAATGCAATGTTAGAGCATAAAGTAGTCGAATCATGTTGTTATTTCTACTTTTTTTTTCTCTACATACATGCGAACTTCACTTCAGGCAGCTCAAAAATTGCTACTAAAGGCAAAGAACCCCAATATGTTATGGTGACACAGGTGTTTGACGAGAAGGAAACCACATGGTTTATCCAGAGGGGTGCGAGGAGTAGCAACCCCTTAGAAGTTTACCTATTTATTTGCAAATATATAGGAAAGGGTAAGGCGGACGAATACTTCACTGCCAGAGAAATGTGCATGGTGCCCACTGCTACAGATGACGTAATTGTGATGAATATGCTCAATATTGCTAAGGAGATTGACTATCTTCTGAGCATCACCATGTTGTAGATTGGTATGTGCGTTCAAAAATACATCTCCGAGAATAAAAAAGGATGTAATCACATGGCTTCATTACTTCAACTTTTGTATCCTCGGTATAAATTTATACTGCATCATCAACTAAAACTTCAGCTTAACTACAAGATATCGTGGATGTATTGGCATTTGTAATACTATGTGATGCAAAAACAATGGTTTGTCATTCAAGAAGTTTGTTCAACTGCCTCCCAATATGTTTTAAGGTCCATTAGGATGTTTAGCCAAAATGGTTGTGAAATAACAAAGTTCATGTCTTCTAAAACAACTAATATAAAAGTTTTCAGGGACAAGGTACAAAAGCATCTAATTTCTTCGTACGAATTTGCACCATAGTAAATCTTTGAATTTCATTGTAGTTCTTTCCCCCTCTACAATGGAATTTGTTTTTTGTGTGTGTTTTTCCTTAATACTAAGTCTTCTTAAAATGTCTGTTTTCACGAGCAATTTTATAAATCTTTGGACTAAAGGTAATAAAAGAGTCCTTTTTAGAGGGATTTTAGAATTTTATAAATTTTTAAAAGGAATCTTTCAAACGCACTTCTTAAATAAGTGCGCTTCAATTTAAACATTGTTCTCTGGGGTTGTCGCCATTGCTTCCTGTTTTCTAGAAGCAACTTTGCCACACATTCATGAAGCATGCAGATATAAAAGCCTAGAGCTCCTGCCGCTTCGCCTTCTCTCAGATTGGGCTATTCTGAATATTTGTGTATGGCTGTGCTTGATGTTCTAGCAATGATTTATCTGCTCATCATGTTTCGGTAAGCTTTTTATCTTTGTTCTTCAATATTTGTAGTATGGGTGTTTGAGGCCTGCAAATGGGCGATGGGTTCTGATGTAGGCAAGGTCACAGTAATATTTGTGAAATCCATAGATGCATCTAACCTTACCAGCCAGTTGCCCCTTCACAGTATTAAACATGCTCACTGCTGTTTGAGACTGTTAATTAAAATTATGCAGGTCATTCTGATCATAACTTGCCCTGCTTCTTTCCTAGAAACACTGCAGTCACGTACATAGCAAAAGCCTGTAAAGCCTCTTTGGACAACCAAGGAGGAGGCTTTATATCTCAATCAACATAAATTTTAAGTATTTCCCAGTACTAAAAATATGCACCAAAATCTTATTAAGATAGTACACATGCATCATTTTTTTTTATCCACACCTGACAGCAATCTAGTTGGGCAAGCAACCTACCAGATTTTTCTTTCTTGTATCTGAATATATGTACTGCTTGAAGAAAGGGGCATCCAAAAATATGTAGGAATCTGAGATGAAAAGAATGACAACTTAAATGCCATGGCTCAGTTTTCTAATGGCTCTATGGAAAGCCATGGCTCAGTTTTCTAATTGCTCTATGGAAAGCCTGCACTTCAAAATTGCTCATCAATCATAACAAATAGGGTATTTTTGAGCTTTAACTAGGCATGATGTTGGTGTAAATTGTGCAAACACATGGCTAGACTGGAAGTCTTGCAAATTTAACAAAATTAGGCAAGTCTTTGCATGCAGGATCTAATTTTGCAACAAGATAGGTGTATGGAGCACATGATATCGAATGGCAAGAGCAAGGGGTTTTGAACATGGGTTTCATAATGTTAATTCAAGATTGGCACATTGTCTAATTCATGTTGAATTGTTTCGCTATTATGTTGTTCTTGGGCTAGGTCTATCGTCACAGACTCGTCCAACTCTATAATTCCAAAGTTTTCATCATTTTTAGAGTTGGAGTCTGCTGAGTGGATCTATGGACTTCTATGGGCATATACCATCAGCAGAGGATTGGCTTCATTTAATTTTTAAGTTTATTCTACCTGATTTATTTTCATGCAAAAGCTTCTTTCCTGTTATGGATAAGAACATTTGGATACTGTCATTGGGAAATATACACTCAGGCGAAGCTGTGAATTTGTCGTTGTTGGGTTCTTAAATTATGGCAGTACAGGATGGAATTGGTTCTGATGATAATCAGAGCACGAATTCGTATTACATGGCGAAATGCATTCTTAGAAGCGGTGCAGTTTTGCATGCAGTATATGGCCACATTCGTTCTCCCTTAACATTTGACCTGGTCTTTGGAAAGGTGAATGCACTCTACTTATATTCAATAGGAATTTAATCTCATTGAATGAGGCTATTCGACTATGAGAAATTTATCACTTTATCTGTGCTTAGTATGATAGTGTGGCAGATGGGTATTATGGATATGCAATGTCAGCTTACAAGATTTACATCTGTGGATTCCATGGCTGAGCTCAGATTATTTACTTCTGGCCAACAAGAAAAATTGCACTTTGGTGATGATAACCTAGTCAACTTGGCCACCCAGGCTGATTACAGTGCAGTAGTAATTGAGGTGCTTTGATGGTTGCTATCTGAGGTTGTACGACTTTGCATTGTTGATCTATAGGTGAAGCGATGAGGAACTGATTCATATCCGGAAATGATTCATATTCGGCCCTCCCATGTCCAGCATTTTCTACATCTGCAGTGAAATGCTTAGAACTATATGATGTAATTCTGACAAATAATACATTTTTGGAGTTTGTTTTTACACATCCAAACTAAGCTTATATCACACTTCTTCCTAGAATAAATTATGTTTTTGTGCAACCACTTCAATTTATGGAAGCACTCCTTTGGAAGAGTGTGAATTGTATTTATCAAATGGGAACCACTAGGTTATGCTTATTCTGTCAAGGGCATTCTTCCTCCTTTGACATAGATCATGGAACATATAGAGCCATATATCTCTACAGGTTATCAATTGCTTCCATGCTTGCACCATTTCAACAAGTGCTTAAGATCATAATGTATGATTACATAGAAACTATGATGATTGCATTGGCATTGCTGGAAGTACACAAACAAGGAAAGAAAAATTGGGAAGCAAGGCTGGATGAAATGACCACACTCAAGAACTTATCGTTGAAACCATAGTTTGATCCCTTTCTGAGGGCAAAATTTTGACACCCCCCGAATTATCAAACATAATAAACTTTACCTTCAAATTAGAAAAAAGATGATCTTTTTAGTCGGGTCTGTTGCATAATTGGAATGGCATGTTCTGCAATAGGTCTATTGCTTGAAGTATGCTTATCAAACGGTCAAAGCATAAAACCTTCCGTATGCTGCATCTTGGAGAAAATCGGCTGGCATTAAAGCTATTTTATATCAAAAAATGTTGTATCAGGGTTTCATGTCTGTATGAAAGCATGAAATAGATCACGGCTGTATGAAAGCAAGAGCATAGATCATGGCTGTATGAAAGCATGAAATTAACCTTGCTTGCTTGTTTGCCCTTTTGCCCTGTGCACTACGAATATCCTGCAACAATGAAGATTTGTAGGATATCCCGCAATATCCCCGCATCAGATGAAGATATTTGTGGGGCAGAGGATGAATGATGCTTTCCAGGGTATGCTTTTCATCTTCTTCCAACAATACAAAGGAAGAAACCTTTCCAAGTTTCGAGAAGCTTCAAACAGCTGAGAAACAGGGAATGCAAAAAAATTCTGGCGAGGAGGTTAGCGGCGTCGCTCCCCCAGCCCTGGGACGTTTTCTGCCTTATAAATTCGACGGAATTTAACAGTAATTTGAAGCTAACATTTATAATGCTTTTATAATCCCTACAAATAAAAGTCCAATACTCTTATTCTGTTTGAACGCCCAATGACTTTGTTTGTGCGACACCATAACATATACACAAAGGTGGTGTTGCTAATAAGCAACTGATGTTTTCATCATTATCAGCAATACAACTCAGCAAAAAAAATGCTGGGAAGCTCCACGATTATGTTCTTTGCATTCCAATGAGAAAGCCTACTGAATGTAAAATAGGCTATCCAAAAACAAGCCGTTGTTTATTGCAAAAGGATTATTTCCACAAAGCCATACCTTGCAATGGGCTCCATTACGTTATGAGATGTCCAACAGAGGAAAAGGAATGTTCTTCAAGTACCTTATTCAGCTGTTTTTCAGAGAAGTCTAACAGAGAAGAAGGAATGCTCTCCAGTACCTTATTCAGCTGTTTCCAGTGCCGCAGCACCAGATATAATCTCTGTCAACTCCGTTGTAATATTTGCTTGACGTGTCCTGAACAGGTCAGTCCAAAAATCTATTAGAATGCAAAGCTCTTGGTCATACCAAACAAAATCTAGTCAACTAGGCAACAAAACTTGACTATTGCTTCTCCAAGTTATCTGCTACAGAAGTATTGAATATTTTCCTTACCAAAGCCCCGCAACTGCATACAACTACATACCTGTTGTAACTCAAGGTCAGTTTTGCAAGCATCTCTGAGGCATTTCTTGTAGAACTGTCCATTGCAGACATACGAGCTCCTTCTTCACTACAGGCGTTTTCCAGAAGAGCATTGTACAAAACCTGTAAATACCCAACGTTCGATAAATCTTAGGATTAAAGATCTCATGTTTTTTTGGCTTGAACTAAGGTGGCATACCGAGGCAAATTGAAATTCACCAAGATTCTGTAGAACTTCCTCAGTGCTGTCTGCACCTTCAACTTCATAGCTATTCAAATCACCAAGTTTGCCGGCCTCCAGTTCTGCTGCCATAGTCTGCAAATTATCAAATAAGCTGCAACTAATCACATTATGCTGACATATCACGAAAATTAAAAAAAATTAAATATTATGCTTGAAGATAAGCTGACAGGAACTTGCCGCAGGAGACAGTAGTGTTGCCACTGTTGGAAGAAATGATACTGCAGAATGGAATTTATTAAATATAAGTCTGATGGAGTCATACTCCACATTCTTCACAATTTCATCTACCATCATGGAAACCTGAAATATACCATCGTCAGCATCATCAACGCCAACAAACTTGACAATAATAGCTCACCTGGGTAAAATTTGTAGGCATCTTCCGTACTTCAGTTATAGCCATTGCAATCTCTTTCTTTGTGTAACGTTGAAGCTGTACTTTACCCTTCTCACCAATAACGACATATGTAGCCTCCGTATCTTCACCTAAGGGTTTTTAATACCAGCATAAGACTGCCCTTAGCATTGTGATGCAAAGAAAAACGTACGCACAATTCTTGCAATTTGCTGGTTGCCTGTTCTATGAACAAGTCACAAGCTAACCTACAACCAAAACCATGCAGAAAATGGAATTTTAAATCATGAAAATACTCCAAAAATATTTACCAAAAGATTTGCACAGGTCAAACAATGCTCTGCTAAATTTCACAGATGTTGTATTGATCCCACCACATAAGCCTCTATCAGCTGAGACAGTCAAAATCACATTCTTCTTTGTCTCCGCACCTATGCCAACAAAATGCCAAAAAAATTTATTGAACAGAAATAGATTACAACAGAAATACTACGAAAGTCGAATACATAATAGCATTTAACCAAGGGTAAAACAGGACATGTAGTTGAACACATCTTTCTAATATCTACTGTCAAACGCCCTCGCCCACTAATTCAATCTACCTACCAGTCCCACAGTGTATCATATCTATATGCAAAAAAAGCACATCTCTAGATCCACATTATACATACTCATCCACTGATTCAATCTACCCACCAATTCCAAAATGCATCTTGTATATATAACCATAGCTTTCTTACTAGATTTTGCTCACTCCGATCAATCAGACCCTCAAAATCATTGGAAGCTTTGCTTGCTAACGCCTTGCAACATTACCTTCTTAGATCTTTATACACATATCCAAGAAGATTTAACCAAAATGACAATATGCAGTAGGATAACTAAAATTGCAACCTCTAAAAATTAGATCTTACCAGGATTATCACCAAGCAGTGCTACAAAGGGCTGCCAAACCCCACGCGATTTTTCCGCTCTCACTTGTGCTCCTCTCATCTTTGAGGCAGCCACCATCTTCATTGCTTTTGTGATCTTTTGAATGCTCTTTACACTTTTCATCCTTATCCTCACTAAACACCAACAAATAACATTCAGAAAATAGACCGTCTGACACACTCCATGTGGTGAATGCAATGTAGATTTCTATCTAATGTTCCTCTTAAGTAACCAGGCATATATATAATGAAGCAAATCATAGCTCGTATAGTATAAGTGTATATCATATATAGTGAAGGCCACGGTTTCCCCTACCCTCGTTTTCAGTTACCATTCAAGATACTCACTTTCTGGACATGCAACCTTGAGAGGCTGCCAGCATCCCTGGTTGCTAAATTTTGTGCAACCAATTGGAAATTATATTAAATCAAAACCTACCCATCTTCGCAACCTTAAAAGTAATGAAAACTATAAAGACAAGATGAATTTCTGCCTTTTACAGGTGAGGTGCATTCTCTAAAATGCATGACTCAGTTAATTAACCCAAATGCGTGAATTATACAAAGGAGGAGCAAGGCATTCAATATGCTCGATAATTACATTCCAAATCATGAAGCACTAACCTGCTTGGGTGGATCCCATTCTCGATCCAGATGGGGCCATTTTCCTGTAAAAGGCAGCAGTAGGTAACAACAATCAGTTCTCACATTTCACAAAAAACCTTACTGGGGATCCGATGCATTTGGTCGATCAAGGTCGAAAAATCCAGTATGAACAAATGACAAATACCTAGCAGAAACCGCGGGGACCTCTACTAAAGCCGGTGCAGTAGGCTGGAGACGAGGCATAGTAACCGCAGAAGAAGCCGAACCCCGAAGGGCATTGGCCAGACGTAATCCAGCTCTACGGGCCGCCATGATTCTGGCACAGTTCGATAAGCCCTAGTTCGAGCTCTGCTTAACCTTATAGACAACCAGTGGGTTATAGACAACCAGTGATTAACTTGCTTAACCTTATAGACAACCAGTGATTAACTTATATAAAGGTTATAGACAACCAGTGATTAACTTATATAAGGGTAAGGGCAAATTTTGATGTGCCCTTTTATTCGTGCATGGCAAACTTTAGTATACCCTTAAAGTGCACAATTCGAATTGCCCTTTCTTTTAACTAGATCACAAAAAGAGCAACTTATTTTAAGCAAATAGCTTACTAGTTTTAGAAAGAGGACATACTTTACTAGTACTTAGCATCATATTTACAATATACTTAACTGGAATATGAAGCCCCGAAAGTATCAAGCAAGCTACTAAAGCTCTATGATCTGCCTATCTTTGTCATTTTTTTAATTCTTTGTATAAATGTATATCTAATCTACGTCTTCCATCTCTTTTAGACTATTCAGTGACACAAATATCAGCATGTTCCATCTCTTGAAATTTAATCTCAGCTTCTATCCTCATCTTTGATGCTATTCAACTCAATCTTAGGAATATATTCTACTGTAGCACACACCATAACAAAAATAATATTCTATAAAAAGTAGTAGAATAATTGATTAGCCAGCTCATTGGATTTTGCTGGAACTCGAATGGAAAATTGACAAACAAGAGCTTGCTCTCATGTACGTGATTGTTAGATTTTCGTTACTCATTTTTCCTTCTTCGTCAAACAAATGACAACCACATTCATTAATTTTAATCAATCATTGAGTTGAGGGATATTGATTAAATTTACAAGAAATTTATCGCGGCGGCCAAGGCCGCCGCGACCATTTCTCTTCATTTGTCTCATCTACATATTTCAAAACATACAGGTTTTGAATCGTCACTTCCCGACCTTGTGTCTAGAAAAAAATGATGTGTGAATAGGAAGATAATGTAAAGTAAACAACATATAGGAAGCCAAAGTATTCATGAGGGCCCCGATGCAGGATGCAAATTTGAAGCAATGCCCCGACACAGGGGCAGTGCAGGGTATTATTCACAGAGATGTGAAATCCTCAAATATTCTTCTGGATGGCAATTTCTTGGCCAAGCTTTCCGATTTTGGTCTTTCTAAATCTATTAATAGTGATGTTACTCATGTAAGCACGGCAGTAAAGGGCAGTTTTGGGTACTTGGATCCCGAATATTTGTGCTAAACCACCAATCAATCGTGCCCTTTCAGACGCTCAGGCAAACAGTGCAAAATGGGTGGTTCATTGCCACAGACTGGGCGTGCTTGAAACTGCAATTGATCCTCATCTAAGAGGCCGGTATGAACCAAACTCAATGCATAAGTTTATAGAAATTGCACAGAAATGTGTTGCTGAGAGAGGAACTGATAGGCCAACAATGGGAACGATTCTTTGGAGTTTGGAATCTGCTTATAAATTATGAAATGGAAGGAAATGCAGGCAGGCCTTCTCTTCCTCCCCGAATGCGCAGAGACACAGGTCCGAAGACTAACAGATGATATGACCTTTTCACAGCCCGTAGCTAGATAAGTTAAAGAAAATCAGAGTGATTCATTTATCATGTTCTTGTGGGGATCAACCAAGGATTTTGTAGGTCAAGATTGGATGCAGCCTAAGAATAGTTCGTAGGCTCGATTTTGTCACTCTGGTTTATGTAACAGATGCATACTCTGAGCGAGGACGCCCTGGAACTAGGTTACACCTTGAGCACAGCATAGACAAAGCGGCGATAGCAGATAAGTAGATTCATCCTGCTTTCTTCGAAGTAAATCCATTGAAGTATTTCACCTCTATTGTTTACATGCAACTTCGTCGGAAAGATGTGTTCTCAGCCATAACCGCCAGAAAAGATCTCACTCGCCCGGTCACAGCCCAACAAAGATTTGAATTTTGAAGACCTTATGTTTATTGTTGCAAAGAGCTCTCTGCTTATTGCCGGATTTCAGGTTCAGAAGAGTCTCACCCCCTGTTTCATGCTGGATTTGAATGCAAACTCCACAATTTCTGTTATTTTTTGCTGATTTTGGTTCAATTACTATGATTGATTTCGGATTTGGGCTTGAATCCACGTAACCCATCACGAAAATTCGAGTTCATTTCTTCCTCTGTCACATATCTTCCTCCGCCATAAATGCTCATAAATGCCTAAATTAAAGCAATAAATGCCTCAATGTAACGTGTCATGCTCTCCTAATTTTTAAGGAAGAAATTAGGTGCGAACAGAAACTAAAACTGCTTTACGATAGGAAGGACTAACCTTCTTCAACACATATCTTGTTAGATTTTTGCTACTCGTTTTTCCTTCTTTGCCAAACAAATGACAACCACATTCGTTAATTTTAATCAATCATTGAGTTGAGGGATATTGGTTAAATTTACTAACCTTCTTCAACACATATCTTGTTAGATTTTTGCTACTCGTTTTTTCTTCTTCGCGAAACAAATGACAACCACATTCATTAATTTTAATCAATCATTGAGTTGAGGGTATTAATTAAATTTACTAACCTTCTTTAACACATATCCAAGTATTTTTTGATAAAACCCAATAGTAGATAAGATAGTAAATATAACAAACACAAATAAATAAGTATAAAACTATATTCAGAGAAGGTCCTTATCAAGAGGACTCGTTAACAAAATATTTAAGGTTTTTTTCAATTTGATGCCCTTATTTTCAAGGGTCCTCATTTTTTTGCTCTTTTATGGTGAAGGGCAAATTTTTTTGTTGCCCTTATAAATAATGGCTCCTAAGAAAATCCCCTTAATTAGAAGGGTTAGAGGCCTATTTAAGGGTGGGCAACGTTGTAAAGTTGATCATCTAAGACAACTCTGCCGTTTCAGTCAATCTTAGATGTTCGCTCACCCTTGCATCGTGGCCATTTATGCATATCGCATAGGGGAACGTCACTTTGGGTCGGGTGTGGACAGTGTGGGCGCTTAAAATTGAGAAATTCCAATTTAAATGCATAGATGCAGGTAAAATTTCTTGTAACACTAAATGAATTTTAATATAAAAGCTGATAAGTTTGTTTAGGATTTTATGTAAAATCTGTCTGAAGCTAACTTTTGTAGACAAACTTGTTGGCTAGCCTGATTTCCAATTTCGAACCCTGGTCACCGGCCACCTGAAAAAGGGACCAAATGATGTTTCCTTACAATAACAATATAGAAACAGGAGAATTTGTTTGGGTTGCCCAAAGGACAAACCTCTGGGAGGCGGCTGATGGAATATTATTTTTGTACCATTAAATATGCTAAGTCAACGGATGAGATTAAAAATCTCTCTACATTGAACGGCTCAGGTCAAAACTTTCTCGACGTTGTGTGAGTGAACAGAGTGGCCTACTATAACGACATGTGGATGTGTGTTAAGAAAGCATTAGGATAGCTTGAACAGAACTTCACCCCAACTCTATCGCTCCTAACTGCCATAGCTATCCAAATTCAAACTTTAATTCTTGCCATAACATTGGGGTGCGCCAGGGCTGCCCTCTATCCCCGACGCTCTTCGGCTTGTACATTGACCAGCTAGAAGAATGGCTAGCCGAAAAACCGGGAGGGAGGCTTCGGATTGATGCACCACATAATCCCAAACAACTCATATATGCCGATGATGTTGACTGCCGCATATACCCCGGAGGACATGCAACGCCACCGGATGCTTTGGACACTTTACGCCAATTCACCGACATGAGTTAACTTGGCCAAGACAAGGGTGTTGTTGGTCCCATCATCCCTAAGCACCCACGCCTTCCCTCATTCACTTACGGGCGTGTAGTGGAGGTGGCTCGATCTTATAAGTATTTAGGCATTGAGTTTTCTACTACCACACACTTTGGGATGCATCCATCGGGTTACGGGTCACACAGTCCACAGATGCAATGCAAAAACACTGCCATCCAAGCAGAGTCAGATGCATGGGGTCACCAGGCACACTTGTTCGTGGGGCCTTGGTTGAACCGGTCCTCCTCTATGGGGCGTAGTGTAGGGGGCGGTGATATCCCTCACCACTTGGAACGATCTAGAGCAGGTACGAAGGCCTTCTTGGCCCGCAGCGGGAGTGAAATCCACGGTCCCATATCAGATCTTGCTCCAGAGACGGGCTTCCTTCCATTACTGAGAGGGTGCTTTGGAACGTCACATTATTTACTTCCGTAAGGTGGTGGCTATGGATGAAGCCGGCTGCCCAACCTTGCTTTGGGGTGGCGATGGGCCCGCAAATGGCGACTTAAAGCCTCTGCGGGAAAGATAAGCAAGCCCAGTGGTTCTCGCTATGGAATGTGCAGCACACGATGTGGACCCGGTGCATACACCGGGAACGCTACCGCCTTGAAGCAAGATTTGGATGTTTGCTTCATGGCCAAGCTTTGGGATGCAGAGGCCCTGTCACATGTCAAGGTGGCAAATTATCGACAGCAGGTTAATCCCATGCTCACGAGGGGCCCACACCACTACCTGCGCACCCATCTACCCATGAAAAAGCGGGGTGATTGCTTCCATTCAAGACAGTGCACACCACCTCCGCATTGAGCGGGGAGATGGATTGGGAGCCGCGTGAGAGGACAGTCCGTCGGTGTTGTCAGCGAGGCGCCATTGAGGATGAAAGTCATGCCCTCCGTGCCTGTCCGTGTGACGAGCATATCCGGGCTCGATATGCTCGGTTAGTTGTGCCCCATCAGGCCTTGCATGAGCTACTGAGCACGGCCTCTGTAGGCTTGTTGGGATCGTACCTCCGGGAGGTAATGGATACGCGGACTCAGTTATGCCCCCCTGTCCGACATTAACCTCAGCTGTGCTTGTGATTATGTATATAACTGTGCAGTATGTCAGCATCCTTATTGCTACTAAGGTTTTTCCCCCGAAAACCCTTCAGGGCGGGGGTTTTTTAATCCTGGTAGTAATACCCTGCTGCTCTCTCTTTGTACTTGGGTCCCATAGGCCAGTTGGTCTCCGTGGACGATAAAATCATATTCTATTCTATTCCATTCTCCTTAAAACAATTTATCATGGTGTAGTTTGCCACCTTACTCGCACAAGCGAGAATATACCCATATTGCAGCTTCACTAGATCTTCAAAAGAAAAAAAGATCTCCTTGCGGCTTCTATTCTTGAGCGACATCCTTCTAGCATCTAGAAATTAGCATATTTGACAAAGAGAGATTCCGGTTCAGGGTCGATTCTGAGCCTTAGATTTCTTTTTCACGTTGAAGTGCAAAGTGGAGTTGGGGATGCATACTGGAATTTAGAACCACTAGAAACTATTTTGCAATAGGTTACACGCCATCAAGAAATTTTAGGTAGCCATCTAGGACATGGTGAGAATTAGACCACTCAATAACATACAAAATGAAGAAGCCTCCATCTACAACACAGTTGCAAGGACAACCCACAGTGCATGAGCAAATTTGTTTTCCCTGCACATGTACTCCGACTATGGTCTCGATGGAGTGCGATCCCGTGCTCCTTCCTTTTATCCCTGCTCATTTCAATCCGATGCTCCTTCTTCATTGATTTTTGTTGAAGGAACACACAAAAATCTATGTTCACAAGCTGCCGAAGTTGAGGCCTGAATAAAACTCAAAAACAAAAGGTGTGTTTTCTCTAGCAAAATAGCTTAAAGCTTGAAGCTTCAGTATGCCAGGATCTACTGGGACGCAGAAACTAGGATTAAAATCGAAATGCCAGAAGTTTGAAGCTTTGAAGATGTAAGATATTTCACCTATTTTCTTCTATCTTTGATAACTGACTCTTTTGATCTCCCCTTTTTTAGTATGCAAATAGAGTTGAGCTACTTTTGAAGTTGATTTCTCTCTCCCTTTTTTTTTCTTGAATCTCTATCTTTACATGGTGGCTGAAAACGATGGTTGCAAAGTAAATAATTGTTTCGTAGCAGATCTGTTCGTCGTTCTCAGAATAGCTTGAAAATTTACGATTTGATATTGTTCTTGAGTTTTTAAGCTTATTTCTTTCTATCAGTTTCTTGCTCAAAGTACAATAAATGCGGGACAATTTTTGGTTTTGTATTTGCTTGAATCATATCACTATAATAGATTCGAGACATTTGTTGTGGCTAGTCGGACAGACAAAAGCTCAAAATGGTTGTAAGGATTATGACATATTCAACAAAATTTGGACTTATTCAGATTTAATAGATAACACTTCAAGAACGCCATTATAAGAGTATATGTATTGTGTGATTCTTCTTGATTGTTATAATTTTTATAAGTTTATCTTTAAATCAAAACTATGTTATCAAAGAATAAACTTGATTTTCAAACTAATTTTTATTTGAATCTATTTAGAATTAGACATTTCAAGAATATAAAAATTTCAATTTTTATTGATTTAACAGATTCAAGATTTAGCAATCATGATAATTAAATGAAATCTGATGGTTTGATAAACGATTGACTTAGAATTATTATTAGAATTTCACAATTTACAAACTTTTACACTTTTAAAAATACTTTAAGGAAGGTCTTAGGTTGAAATTAATTAAATCATATAAAGTTATTGGTTTAATAATAACTATTAAATAATTTATTATTGATGAAATAAAAAAATTTTAATCAAACATAAACATAATCATTTAATTAATTTCAATGTAAAACTTTCTTTAAATATTTTTAAAAAAATAGCATTTTAATTACACAGGGTTATCTTAGATGAAAATTTAATTCTAAATAGATGGAACCAAGAATTAATTTAGAAAGCAACTTCAAACTTTAGTAAGTATCATATTTTTTATCTAGAGATAAACAATAGAACAAATTATTGAAATCAATAAAAGCTAAAAAATACATTTATTAGATTTGAATAAGTTCAAATTTTGTTAAATATGTCATGATTCTTGCAGAACATTTGTTGAATCTATGAATCTGGTTGAACAAACTCAAACATTATATTTTAATCTGTGATGATCCTCTCATGTTTATGATCTATTATGATATTTTTGTTCATGATCCATTGAAAAATAAACATGACTGGCTAAACATGATGATCTATAATGGAGGCAATGCCACAGGGCAACATCAAAATTCCCGCCAAGGAAAAAAAAAACATGATCATGTTTCTAATGTATTAAGACCGAGTCTTTCAACATTTTCACAATTCTAGAATGAAAGCTTAGGGTACACCTCATTAGTCATTGTTAGATGTTTAATTTTTAATTGTGTGTTCATTGCACATGGGAACAAAGGAGTACAACAAGCATATTACTGTCAAGATTAAAAAACCCTTGCCCCAAAGAGTTTTCGAGGGAAAAATCGTGGCAGTAATAAGAATGTTGACAAACTATACAAATACATGAGATATTGTGATGCATGTTAAGATGGTATTCGAGGACATAGCTGAGCTCGCATGTCCATGACCTCTTGAAGATAATGTTCTTAGCAACCACACGTGCTTAATATCACGTGTAGCGGCTGGTTGGACCTGAACAACTTAGCGTAGTGTTCCCGATGTGATCATATGCCATACAACTCTAAATAGTGTGGCATTCATCCTCAACGGCTCCCATTTGGTAGCATTGACATGACTTTCTAATGCATCTGCATGTCTCAATTCGGAGATGATGTGAACTTGTGCGAATTGAGATGATGAGTCTGTGCTTTTTCATGGGCAATGAGTATGCAGGTAGCGTTGCAGGCCCCCTTTCAATGTAAGTAGATATGTAGGAAAGTAATAGATGAACTTTAGAGTCCTTATTCTCCCAAAGGGCCCGGGATTATAAGTTTGTGACTTGGTATGTGAGCACCACTACCAACATACCCAAATTTTAATTAGCTATTCTTCATGAATTAAACTATACAGATTTGCTGTTGGCATGATTTTCTGATTATGCCCAGTATATTGTCTATAATTTCCGAAATATGTATACTTATCTAACGTTTGCCTTACCAGTTCTCGACATATGCATTCTTCAAAAGAAACTCATCATTCCTGAAATATTCCAGCCCTTGTCCATTACCAAAATTTCATATACATAATAATGCCGCTGTCGTTTTAAGACAGACCTATTTATTTTCATATAATATTTTAGGTTCCTCATATTTGTCTGTTTCTACATCAGACCATATGACTCTACAAAATTTTCTATTATATCGGCACCCACCTCCTTGCGGCTCTGCCAGCAGAAAGGCCTTAGTGATGGCGAGAGTGAATGCTCCCCTGTTGTCTGCCTAAAAATCCTTGTTCGTCCTTTCTACCCGGTCCTTCTCTTTCCACTCCCGGGGGATTCACCTCTATTATAGGTATATATGCCATGTGCGTTCCTTAGGTTGCCAAAAAACCCATTGTATACGACAGTTCCATATAAAAAACCCTTTGTATACGACTACATTATTTGTAAAAGAATGCAGCCCATATCATATAATTACTTGCCCAAAACACTTTTACTTGACAACCCCTTCTATACATATACGATATCTCTATTATTTTTTATATATATAATATATATTATCATAGTCATATCATATTATCAAAGAATCCCCAACAGTAGAATCTCACCAAAAATGACGGACCCTTACAGTATGCATACGAATCGAACACTGGCACCACCACACTCTCTCTGGTATCCATACGGCATTCAAACTATAAAACCTTATATTTTTCTTATGTATACGATACCAGAGAGGCAATAAAAAAACCCATTTGGTGCACTCACATGATCCATACCCCATAATCTAGGTGAACCCCCCGGGTTTCCACTAAGCAATTTATCCAAGAACACAAGTAACTACATAAAAATAGAACAAAAAGAAAAAACTTTTACATCTAAATTAACATCTTCATGCCCCCACAGATCATCTTGTGCTTTTTGCTGCATCACACCTCGGGTCCATTGGGTTGATATCTCCACATACTGCGCATATCCGACCCTTATTACGTGGCTGTAAATTATGTCCCGAGCTTCTCATCCTCTTGTCAATTAACCACATTAGGCGCATGCATTATTTTATTTTATTTTTTATATTGAAGGATGTCATTCTATTCATCATCACATCATGAGTACATTCTACGTCGCTTTACTGTATATATCACATGGAAGTCAATCCACTACCTAGGCGCGATATGCTGGGGCTACTTTGCATGTGATTGTCGAGTACATGTGGCGGGTTTAAGGTCTCTACACATGACTGGTTGGTTATACTTGAACCCTAACCTTGGGAAATGGATTTTTAAGCCCCCATTACTAGACCGATATTGGCCAGATTTGTGAACAAACACTTCGAATTCACCTCAATGTCCAATTTGTATCCCATAATATTTCACCCTAGTGATGCATAAAAATCTCCCATATCATATACTAGAAACCATATCAGCTTTATGCTTACCAAATGGGAATTTAATATTCATGTAAAGCACCTTGTCCAATATTGGAGATCTTCTATATCCCCTTGTGCTCTAGGTTTAAGTCAACGTTTCTTGGAGATGTGTACTTCGGCAATGTTAGGTAGTCCGTAACTAGATCACTATTGCCTATCAAGGCAAAGAAATCATAGGATTCATATCAAACTCAAGATTAAGTTAGAATGGTCCCTAGAAACCATTTGATAAAACACACATCTCATAACCAAATCCATTTGTAATATCCAAGAATATCACTAGATTCTTGAATACATATATTGATTATGAAAGCAAAATAATTAATGCCATAAACCTTCATTTTTTAGGAAATATATCTCATACGAAGATCAAGTGTAGGAGAGATCTCTGGATCACTATTGACTGTCCAAGCAAAATTGCTTAACTGAAGCAAAATAGTTTAATTAATATTAAAAAAAAATAAAATTAAATAAAAAAAATAAAAACATGATCATGTTTCTAATGTATTAAGACCGAGTCTTTCAACATTTTCACAATTCTAGAATGAAAGCTTAGGGTACACCTCATTAGTCGTTGTTAGATGTTTAATTTTTAATTGTGTGTTCATTGTACATGGGACCCAACAAAGGAGTACAACAGGCATATTACTGTCATGATTAAAAAACCCTTGCCCCAAAGAGTTTTCGAGGGAAAAATCGTGGCAGTAATAAGAATGTTGACAAACTATACAAATATACATCATGAGATATTGTGATGCATGTTAAGATGGTATTCGAGGACATAGCTGAGCTCGCATGTCCATGACCTCTTGAAGATAATGTTCTTAGCAACCACACGTGCTTAATATCATGTGCAGCGGCTGGTTGGACCTGAACAACTTAGCGTAGTGTTCCCCGATGTGATCATATGCCAGACAACTCTAGATAGGGTGTCATTCATCCTCAACGGCTCCCATTTCGTAGCATTAACATGACTTTATAATGCATCTGCATGTCTCAATTTGGAGATGATGTGCACTTGTGCGAATTGAGGCGATGAGTCTGTGCTTTTTCATGGGCGACGAGTATGCAGGTAGCGTTGCAGGCCCGTAGGAAAGTAATAGATGAATTTTAGAGTCCTTATTCTCCCAAAGGGCCTGGGACTATAAGTTGTGACCTGGTATGTGAGCACCACTACAAACATACCCAAATTTTAATTAGCCATTCTCATGAATTAAACTATATAGATTTGTTGTTGGCATGATTTCTTGATTATGCCCAGTCTATTGTCTATAATTTCCGAAACATATATACTTATCTAACGTTTGCCTTACCAGTCCTCGACATATGCATTCTTCAAAAGAAACTCATCATTCCTGAAATATTCGAGCCCTTTTCCATTACCAAAATTTCATATACATAATAATGCCCTGCCACTTTAAGACAGACCTATTTATTTTCATATAATATTTCGGGTTCCTCCATACATATTGGTCTGTTTCTACATCAGACCATATGACTCTACAAAATTTTCTATTCTATCGGCACCCACCCTTGACTTATGGACCTCCTTGCGGCTCTGCCAGCAGAAAGGCCTTAGTGTGGCGAGAGTGGATGCTTCCCTGCTGTCTGCGTAAAAATCCTTGTTCGACCTTTCTACCCAGTCCTTCTCTTTCCACTAAGCGATTTATCCAAGAACACAAGTGACTACATAAAAACAAAACAAAAAGAAAAAACTTTTACATATAAATTAACATCTTCATGCCCCCACAAATCATCTCGTGCCTTTTGCTGTTAGTATACTCTCATGCAGTAGGAGCATGCCCTTTGCCTTCAACTATAATGATCACAGTTGTGCCTGCAACAACAAGAGGCCACTTCTGTTTCTGTTACCAGCCCAATCTTGCCTCTAATTTTGGCCTTCTAGGTTCTCCTCGACAATAGTCTCCTTCCTTTCTATTGAGTTTGTCCTTCACCGGTTTGCGGGTCCTGTGCTTCAATAGATTTACTTTCCATCGCACCTCTCATCCTTTTTCTTCTCTCCATCGCCATCGCTAGTTTTTCCATCTTTACTACACCTCTGACTTTTAGAGTCTGGGCTATATCTCTTCAAGCTTTTATTACCACCCTTTTAAATTCGATTAGACGTAATATCCGCAATCATCCGATCCCTGCGACCTGCCCACAAACTTGATCAATACTGCGCACAATTGTACCGTATTAAATCCCTCCCCTAAATACATATAGATATTCTTCCTTTATTTAATTCCTGTGATGCCATCTGTCGCATCATCCCGTTCTGGTTTCCTTTCCTAAGACTCCCAAGACTCACTAAGACTAGCCTTAGCCATTCTTTTTAACCTATTTTATCCGGGCCCATTGCCATACTTTAGTAAAAATTTGTTTATTTAGATTGTTGTTTCTTACTTCCTATATATATATAATCCACGATCTGGACTATCAAAAAGATTCCCTTGCCAAACCTAATGTGCTTTAGATTTAACTTTTATTTTAATTTTTCAGATTTCATAACTGTTGACCTATTCATACCCGTTTGAAATGACTAATCCCCTTTCTTGGCCACCCTATCTTGTGCTTCCGAATGAATTATACAACTGCCCCTTTTTCTTCTAGATAGCACCTCTATTCTATCCCAACCTGGTGCTTATGCTTTACTGGCTTGATCAAATTAGAACGATAACCAGGGGCAGGTAGTGGAGGACGAGGTGGCTCAGTCTTATAAGTATTTGGGCATTGAGTTTTCTACTATCACACACTGGGATGCATCCATCAGGTTACTGAGTCACCGCAGTCGGAAAGCCCCACGTATGCAATGCAAAACAACAAATCACAAAAGAGCTGTATGCATGGAGTCACCGGGCACACTTGTTCGGGGCCTTGGTTGAACCGGCCCCTCCTCTATGGGGCGAAGTGTGGGGCCGGTGATATCCCTCACCACTTGGAACGATCTAGAGCAGGTACAGAAGGCCTTCTTGGCCTGGGCACTGGGAGTGAAGTCCACGGTCCCATATCAGATCTTGCTCCAGGAGGCAGGGCTTCCTTCCATTCTGAGGGTGCTACTGGAACGTCACATTATTTACTTCCGAAGGTGGTGGCTATGGATGAAGCCCGGCTGCCCAACCTTGCTTTGGCGGTGGCGATGGGCCCATAGCGACTCAAAGCTTCTTTGGAAAGACAAGCAAGCCCAGTGGTTCTCGCTATGGAATGTGCAGGCACACAGATGTGGACCGGTGCAAACACCGGAAGGAACGCTGCCTTGAAGCAAGACTTGGATGCTTGCTTCATGGCCAAGCTTTGGGATGCAGAGGGCCCCATCACATGTCAAGGTGGCAAATTATCGACGGCGCCAGTTAATCCCATGCTCATGAGGGGCCCACACCACTACTGCGCACCCATCTACCCATGAAAAGCGGGGTGATTGCTTCCATTCGCGACGAGGTGCACACCACCTCCGCATTGAGACGGGGAGATGGATTCGAGAGCCGCGTGAGGACGAGTGCAGTAAAGTCTTTGTCAACGGCGCCATTGAGGATGAAAGTCACGCCCTCCGTGTCCGTCCGGCGTACCAGCATATCCGGGCTCGGTATACTCAGTTAGTTGTGCCCCATCAGGCCTTGCATGAGCTACTGAGCACGGCCTCTGTAGGCTTGTTGGGATCGTACCTCCGGGAGGTAATGGATACGCGGACTCAGTTATGCCCCCCTGCCCGGCATTAACCTCGTTTGTACATTTGTGATTATGTATATAAGCGTGCGGTATGTCAAAGATCCTTATTGCTACTAAGGTTTTTCCCCCGAAAACCCTTCGGGGCGGGGGTTTTTTAATCCTGGTAGTAATACGCCTGCTGCTCTTTCTTTGTACTTGGGTCCCATAGGCCAGTTGGTCTCCGTGGACGATAAAATCATATTCTATTCTATTCTATTCTACTATAGATCATAATGCAAATATTTGTATATATGTATATATTCATCAAAAGAACATTGTTATTGATTTCAAAAATTCTTTGCATAGACAAGCTCTTATACTTTAAATCCTACCCGACTATGTCATGCCATATTAATTTCTTCTGTGTTACAGGTAGCGAGCGACTATCTCTTTCAATGTAAGGCTGTAATCTAATCGGTTACCGAACATGGCTAATAGTTTATCTAGAGTCTTCCCCGAGAATTGTGCTTTGTCGATTAACAGTAGCACATGTGCTTCCCTCAGCTGTTGGGGTTGGTGGTAGGTAGTATGTCTGAAAGTATATCTTTAAGTCATTCCCCCTTCAAAGATTTCCATTTTTCAATGCCCCTTTCAGTGCTATACTCCTGACCACCTCCTTTTTGAGTTTCGGCAAATATCCCACTAATTCCCTTTTCTCTATAGCTTCCTCTTCATTTTCCACATCCCCTGTCGGAGCTCCGATATTACTCAGCCTAACTTCGCAATCCTAAAATCCTGGCATATGGTTTCTCTTGAAAGTTTTGAGGATCTCTCTCTGATCCCTATTTAAACCATCTACAATATGCTTTGCTAATGCTCTTTGCATCATTAGACCGCTTGCTCCCCCTTGAAGTCAGGTGGTGACCATCTCTCTCCCTTATTTGTTTGCCACTACCTGTTGTTTCTCTGCCCGCTTTTCCGGTCCGATCATGCTCTCCCATTTCTACTTTCAAATGTGATCAACAAAAATGTGGCGTTACCACTAAAGGAATATGAAATATCTTTTTAGCACCCTCTCGGAATTAGAACTCCTCAAGTAGAAATTGCAAGGTGCCATATGAGTTTTTTTTGCTCTCCAACAATGAAGTCTTGAACCCAATTTGTTGGAAAGTGGGAGGTCTAGACTAGCATTTGTCCACCTCCATGAAGTGAAGGAAGTTGGTGCTCTTAGGGAAATCAATGTAGGTTGCTATGGTCGAATAAGCCATCAGGAGGTGATTCTTGATGTACTTCAGCTCGCAGCTGAAAACGGGAGCTCAGATACATGATGTATACCTCCTAAAAGAAATCCTAACAAGATCAATATATGTGCCTTCTTCTCCTCCAGCTCCAAATCGTCCATAGCCACCTGGGCGCTTCTCAAATCCGACTCCACATGCAGCAGTGCAAAGCCATTCGGGAGGAGCACAGTGGGATCTCGGAGGATGATTTTCAACCTCCCACATGTCAATGTGCTAGTGGTTGGACCGTGCATGAGTCGGTATGTTTAAACTGGGCCGCTCATTACGGTCCACGCTCGCTCTACACTGTCCATTCTTAGGGATTTCGAAGGCGGGGATCTTTCCGCTGGCCGATATCGTTCCCATTATCGGCCATGCAGTGGTGATCTCGGCGGACACAATCATGGGAATATCGTCGTCGGGGATCGCAGAGAGCAGGGTATTCCCTGGCTCCCCGTTATCGACAAGGGTGGCGATCCCGAAGGAGGGGATAACTTGGCCAGTATTGGGTGGCTGATATTAGCCGTCTGTATGTGATCCCAGGAGGAGGAAATCATTTCCGGGGGATGTGGGGATCCCGAATGTCGGGATAACGTCGACTGATTCTGGCACTATTAACAGCCACGACTTGAGGATCCCAGAGGCTGGGATTGCGTGTTGGTAATTTTGGAGGCCGAGATTATAGTGTACTTTTTTTGTGATACCATAGGTAGGGAATACCATGGGCGGTCAGGCCAAATGATCGAGATTTTTGCATGACCCCTCACGCGTATCAGTACGGTGAAAAGAAAGGGCCCCAGACGGAATTCCATTCTGAGTTGGTGGGGATACCGGATGCTAGTATTTTCTTCTCCGAGATCCTTGGAAATCAGGACTATCTTGAACCCTCTTTGGCAAAGTTTTTTTGTCCTTTTATGCGTGTTTCTTTTTTTGGTCCAATTCCCATGGATTATGTGGATTTGGTCCTTCTAAATCATTCCAATGTCCTCTACAGATCCTCGGCAGTTGGATCTTTTTTTCATCTTCTCCTTTGTTCTTAGGGATTTTCTTTGTCTTTGGCCCACTTGGCTCTAGTTCAGCCTCATTTCCCTCTGATGACTTAGTTTCTTATCCTCCTTCAGTATCTAAATTTAGTAGATATTTTGCTATGATCTTTGTTGTGATAGAGGTTTGCTATGATTGGCTTCAAGGCACCTCATCTGAGCTCTAGAGTATGCTAGTTGATGAGCACGTCTTCTCGGATCTCTACTTTACAGATGCTCAGTCTTCTATTTCTTTAGATCAACAAGCTACTGCTACAGAGTTCAGAATTGTACATCTTGGCGATGACCAACCTGTAACATCCTTGTTCATGGTTTCTTGTCACCCCCTGGATGAAATGATATCTGTTGAGCTATACCATGTATGAGGTAATGCCTTCTCATGATTCCATCTCCTCAGCATCTAGCCAGCTATCATATCTTTCTATTGCCAATTCTACAAGTCGGTTTGTCTCTGTCTTTCACTTAGTTGTCTTAACCAACGATATTAGCGATTGACGAGCTTTGGGCAACAATATGTGATAGTGAATCTCTTTTTTCAAATCAGTTTCACTGCATAGGTGGTCTTTGATTCAAGATCCTGAAGTTGTTAGACATACCATTAGATTCCTGTTTTTTACTGATCCATCGGCCTTATCATCTCAAGCCTTGGTGGTTTACCCTTCGTGGTTAGAAAGCTCATATTAGCTAGAGCTTTATTGCTGATGATGGCAGATCCCCACCTTATAGATGGAGGACCGAAGACTATTTTATGTGTCTCTTGATCTTGAGGGTCCTCTAGTTGACTCAAAAGATGATTGTATTTCTTTGCATATTCCAGAGGTAGCAGACTGTATATGTCGCCTGACAAGCTCGGCTTCATTGACAAGATTATACGGGGTGACTCGAACTGCTGGGAGATCACTAAAGTATTGGAATAGGTTTGTAGAGAGAGGATTCTATCGGGGCTATTCTGGCTTGCTAATTTGAATTTTATCATAACTGCTGCTATAAAAAATGATGCAAATGTTCTTTTTAAAAAGAGTGTGATCTCATCTATAAATGATCAGATTGAACAGATTTGGAGGGCATTTCATGATCTCAAATTGTGCTCTCGCTTGGTCAAACTGATCTAGAAAAGATGAGACAAACTTATTTTTTCCATTTTTTGTTCGCCTCAGATGAGAGTTCCATCAGCTTTAGCATTGGAGTGTCATGCGCAATGATCTTAGCTGTTGCACGCATGCCCCATCTTTGTTTATATTATGAGCTTTCATTTGAAAGCAACTGCATTGCCCTCATTGAATGTTGACCCGCAATTATTATAAACCTCTTATCTTTACTTCAAGCTTCACTCAAATTCTTTATGGAACGAGGTTGCAAAGTATTAGGATCTATAGGCAATAGGTCAAGTGTCTTAGTAGTGCTACTAGGATGTTGCAACATTTTATTCTGTAGCCATTGCACGTGACTTGGATTATACTTCCTTGTAGTTCCATTGAGAAAATTCCTTGGATATATTAAGTTAAAAAATGATGTAATTATCCACATTAATCATAATGGGAAGTGAAAAAACAAATAAAAAGTAATTTGAACCCTTTTGAACTGCATCTTCAATGTTAAGATGTTGTTTGTTCTTCTTACTTTTTGAAATCTGTGATGCTCCCCATAGAGTTTATGATGCCTCGTCGTATACCTCACATGAAATACCGCACAATATCATCTGTTGCATGGGCCCTCCATTTGCCCCGTTCCTGGAGAGGCCAAGACGCGGGAAGGAAACACGAAGTTGAGTTGCGTTGTCCCCAATAAGCTCCTATAACAGTGAAAGCATAAATATAACATCAGCAATAGCAATATAATACAATGCAATACAATCCACTAACTTGAAGGGTAGTGCCATCCATCCATCAATAGATCCATCATAGATATCAATATATCATCCATCACATGAGCTCCTACCCAAGCTCAGACTCGTGGGGAGAGTAGACTGACAGCTAGGGTCTCAAGATAGAACAGATTGAGATATAACAATAACTGGGCTGGCAACACCATCTACCTAGGAAGTGTCAGAATCGTACCCGGTCCTCTCAAAGTGACTGGCTATAAGCCTTGCTCGCTTCAAGTCCTTAGTAGCTGCACTCAGCATGGACTCCCTCTATCTTGCCACTGACTCCATTATGTGGTGCTCAGTCACTCCATAGCCTGGTGGGCTCTATGCACAGCCGCATATAATAGGAACTAAAGGGTCTGAACTAGAAGCATCATCTAAACAAGGCTACTAGGTCTCTACCCCTCTTTGCAATACAAGAGGGGCAAACATGATCAACCAACATAATATATCCACGTAACATGATAATAAATGAGAATAACATCTAATTCTAATCTCATGCGTCTAACTTATAGTTTGCATTCATTGATTAGGGTTCAAGATCCAAACTGAGGGTTCTACTAGAGATATGAGATACTAACTCATCTAGAATCTAACCTCTAGATGATCTAATAAGGAAACTACTCCAAATATTTGCTTCAGATGAACTTCCACCCGCTCCCGGCATCTCCATGGCTCTGCAAGTGGATTGAAGTAGCTTCCACTCCCTCTGTCATGTACATGTTCCTGTTTCTATTGAGCTATATTGTACTGCAGCAGACGATTCTCAAAACGAAGTTTCGAGCGCGAGCAGGGTTCCAAGACTGTAGGAGCCAGAAAATGGTCTAGGGTTAGGGTTTCGTCATTAGTAGGTTAGGATTGCCATGTCACGCCACGTGGCTCCAATAGGGTGGTGCATTTATGTGGCAGGTTGCCAATAGGATGGAACTATATGGACATAGTTCCATACCTAAGGTTGGCTAAATTATGTATAATGACTTAGCCATATTCCCTTTTCCACACTGGTATACAAGGCTACTAAGGTAGGCTTGTATGGTGTGGTGGCCTAAAATATATATATATATTTATACTTTATATCGTATATTATAGGAAACGTCACATTACCCCCCAAAAAAAAAAAAAAAAGCATAATGTTATCCTCAGCATTGCGATAAAGTGACGAATTTGCATCAACCCTTCGGGGCGAGGGCTTTTTAATCCTGTCAGTAATACGCTTGCTGCTCTCTTTTTGTTTGGGTCCCATAGGCCAATTGGTCTCCGTGGACGCTAAAAAATCTATTCTATTCTTAAAAGATGCAATTATATAGCATTGCTAGTTAATCACTATAAAATTAGACAATATAGTGTCATCACAACATTCTTAGGAGTTCATAATTAAGTTCAAAATCTATACTCCTATCTTCTTGTAATGTGCTCCCTCTTTGATGCCCCCCCTCCCCCGAGATCATGCACACCCGCAGTGCATCATGGTCATGAAGGTTTAAGCTTAGGGAACATCTACTAGGATGATCCTGTCATCACCCATGATCATGTGCTTAATCCACATGACCTTCCGAGGTCATGCGCACCCACGGTGCATGATGGCATAAGAACATTTAAGATGATCTCATCATCGCTAATGCTCACCGTTTTAACCTACATGATCTCCGATCATGCACATACGCAGTGCATCACGACTAGAGAACATTTAAGATGATCTTATCATTGCCAATGATCCAATGCTTACATGTATTCATCTTAGATACCCTAGGATGCATACGCTCTCTCCACTTAAGCACTACATACATGCTAAAGCTACAACTCCCATGATGAGCCAGCATCGATTAAGTCAGAGATGATCTGGTCATTGAATTGCTCCATAAACTGTGGGTACTGTCTTTCCAAATCTTGTTTTAGTATTCCAGTTGCGTCTTTTACAGACAAATGTTTCCACTTGGCCAAATACTGAAGGAACTTTGGTCTTCTTATCTTCTTAAATGCCTTATCAAGAAGGCTTTCGAGGACAATTTCAACTTGTTCCTTCATCATTTCTAACAATGTTGGAGTCTCTATACCTCTTCAAGATTGGGTATATGTTTCTTAAGAAGACTTACATGGAAAACTTTATGTACTTTTAAGGAAGCTGGGAGATCAAGTCTGTAGGATTGAATACCTACTCTTTCAATAATTTTAAAAGGTCCTGCCCACCTTGGATCAAGTTTCTTGCAATTGTAGATGTGGAGCTTGGCTTGCTTGGCCTTAATCTTGAGCCACATGCTATCCCCAACCTGAGATTCTCTTACCGTCCTATGTTTTTCTGCAAACTCTTTTGATGGCTTCTTGCGGCGAGAAATACCCTCGGACTTCCTCTACTAATTCCTGCATATCCTCTAACAATTGTTGAGAGATCTCTACTTTCGCCACAGGATTGTGCCAAATATCCAGTGTAAGGCATTAATAGCCATAATTGGTCATAAATAGGGACATTTGAGAAGATTCTTGCTTGGTGCTGTTGTGTGCAAACTCAATCAAGTATATCTAGTCCTTCCACTTTGTTTGCTTATTCCACATATAGTATCTCAACATGTCTTCTAGAATCCTATTTGTCCGCTCCGTCTGGACCGTCGGTTTGGAAACGATATGTTGTACTCATACAAAGCTTCGTCCCATGCATTTCTTTTGGTTGGGCATATACACGATGATATATGCTTTTTTTAGCAGAGTTGGAGAAAGCTTAAGAATGCGACATGCTCACACTTTGTCTCAATTATTTGAAGTGTTTGAAACATGTGCATCTTCTAAAAATGTTCCATATCTCACATAAGAAGTTCCTAAATTTAAGAAATTTGTGGATGGTTTTATAGAAGATGGATGTAATAAGTTGGTACGACATACCAAGACATTACACTTTCATCTATATCTAGATGATAAAGGAGCCCAAAAAATGCAGTATAAGGTGCACCCTAAGCAGGCATTATGGTAACCCAAAGCTGATGTTGAACTTTTTAAAAAAGATGGTGATGTAGAAATGTTGCTTGAAGGTGAACCTGAGCTAGTATCACTTACTGAACATATGAGAGAATAGGAAAATATTATAGCAAGCATTTCAAAGTATATAGATTTCTGGAAAATAGGCTTGGAACATCGTTATGGCAAACTTCCAATTATCATGAAGTAGTGAGACTAATTATTGCATATTGGGAAAATGTTATAAAAGAGATAAAGGGATCTCCAATAAAAAATATAAGCTTGTTGAAGGTATTCCTGGCGCACCTTCAACCTCATTGGTACAGGACCTTCAGGTTACTTGAGGCAACTACTCTGTGCCAAGAAATTGCTGAAGTTAACACTACTTTCCCAGACATAAATGTAGTGGAAACGAATTTTAGTACCAAACCAATTCCTGATGTTGCTTAACTGTGCTAAGTTCCCACCTGCAAAAGCTCCAAAGAGAATTGCTCAAAAAAGACAGTCCTGACTGAGTCAAAATAAAGTCAATAGCCCTGGCAGGGGGCTAATTTATACATGTAGTAATTTATGGATCCTTTTGAACTTTTATAAGTTTGTATTAACTCTGACAACTCTGTACTATGTGCATGTCGTTTCTATTTGAATCTCTCACACCTTTGGCTCAAGAGATCAATTTCTGTCCTGGCAGACTAGTTTGCTCAAGAACACAATGAGATATTTTTTGCAGAATAGATTTTTAGCTATCTTTAGTGGGTTTTCTCAACTAATATGGATAATAGCATGCCCTTAGGTTGCATGCATCAAATGAATAGCCATAAAATATTTATTTAGGAATAGCCTTGCTATGAGATGATGATTAATGTGGCATAACCCGATGAACATGTAAATATTTTGAATTTTGCAGGAGAACTTAGAGTAGCAACTTCTGACTCGTTTTCCCCTTTTAAAAATCCCTTGTTCTGGTCATTTCTTGCTCAATCTGTCATTATTAATTGTTTTTGAGTGGCCATACATGTTTCTTGGCTTCATTCAATAGGTTCTGACCATGATGGATCATGATTTGAGGGCCAGATCCAACAGAAAATCCAGTTTCTTGGCAGTTAGGGTTTTGAATGTCTACAGGTTCACTTCGAAAAAGAAGCCTAAGGTATAAATAGAGAAACACAAGTGAATATTTAATTACACGTGCTATCTCCACATGGGATTCGGCCCTTTGCCGCCCCACACGCCCGAGGGTACCATGTGGCAGCGGGGGGTTGAAGGAAATGAAGGCTAGGCTGGGGGGGTAGATAGGAAACATTTTTTTTGTTTTTTAAATTTGGCAGGGGTTCCAATAAGAGGCATGTGTAGGTCAAAACAAGATCTTTTTTTTTATGCTTTACCGTATGAAAGAATTGTTTTTGGAAAATAGAGCATTTTATTTTTTGTAGAAAAAAGGCATGGGTATGATGTTGTGGCAAGAGTATGGGGCGATTTGGCGATTCAAAGGTGACATGGCATTAAAAGATGGTGATGTGGCAAATAATATTTTTCCTAGTCAAAAATCTTTCATGAGATGGAAATGAGGTGGATGACATGTGTATAATGAAGTGAATGATGTGGGATGGTGATGTGACAACTTTTGGTGGTGTGGTGGATTATGGAGTATGAAAATAATAAATGTGCTTCAAGTTTTGAACTTTTTAGGCAAACTTTGCCTCATTCAACATTTGTGATGATAAGTGTGCATCTTTCTCTCTCTAACCTTGTTTCTATAGGGGGAACATGTCTTTTTTACTTTCTTTCTCTCTTTAACTTTGTTTCCAGAGAGAGAACATGGCTTTTGTACTTCGAGAAGGTAAAATTTGATGGAATTTTTTGCATTTTGATGGATAGTGGGGTGCAATGAAGTGTGTGAGGTGTTTTGACTAGAAAAAAGTTTTTTTTGCCAAATTTAGCTTTGGAATGTGGTCAAGGTGTATGTAATAAGGAGAATGAGGTATTGGATGGGTAGAAGCATGAAAATGGAGTCTAGCAAGTAGTGAAATATGCCCAAAAACTTGGATGGAGCAGGTGCCTTACTTCTTGAGGGGTCTTCCAAACTTTGACTTGTGAAGGGGTCTTCAAGTGTTGACTTTGAATTTCCTTCGACATAATTTTGATCCTAGATTATCTTCATGATGCTCAATTAAGAGCCTTGCTTGGTTCGTCAAACTTGCTTTCTCCTAAATTGTCTTCAAAAGTGAAATTGGCTCATGCACACACTTTAAGCAAGATGTTAGCTAGAAATGCATTATGTGCAAACTGTTCTTCTATGCTGCCAAAATGTAGTAGCATCATGCTAAAAAAAAGGAATAGGCTGGTCTTCCAGCCCCTTGAACTTGAGTAGAATCACATGGGAGCTTCAGAATGTTGTCATTGGTGGGGGAGTGATGGGCAACATGGAACTTTCGTGAAGGAAAGAAGTATGGCTTTGTGGTGGGAGTCAAGAGTGTAAAGGGTGATTATGAATGTATGTCACTGATGCATCTGCATGGCAACTAAATATTAAGTTAGTACAATGCAGCTGCCATATGGATATGTGAAGATAACTTAGTGTGATAATGTGAAGTAAGTATCACGAAGGTGGTTTAGATGACTTCTAGCCAACTCTTAATCAGAGGAGATGAATATGAATGATTTGAAGGGTGAACCTGCATGTGACATAACTTGTTAGCAAATTGTAGTTGCTGTTTGGGTGCATATTCACACGGGGGGTGACTCCAGGCAACGAGAGCTGTTGGATAGGCATATTCACCCCGTATTCTTTAATCTATACCGTACACAAAGAGTATAGAATTTGCTATACTGTATAACAAGATTTGCAAAATACTATAAGATTTGAGGTAATATACTATATGGTGTTGATTTTGTACGTGCAAAACATAATTATAGGGGCTCTAGCTGCCCTACATTACCCCCCGTCTGAATATGCACCCAAACCAAAGGGGGTTTGAAGGGGGATTTAATTTAAAGGTAATGTAATAACGTGACTTCATACTTGGATGAGTTGATGTTATATTTTGTAAATAATAATATGTCGGATGTAAAACATGTAGCAATATCTAATATATAGCAATATAACAAATAATAATAATAATAATAATATGAAGCCTAAGAAACTGAAAGTAAGGTGCAGGAAATCTCTGCTATGGTTCGTAACTTTGTGTGGGGAGGCAATGAGGAGGGGGCGGTAGTGAAGGTGGCCTGGTGGAAGTGCGTCCGTCCTAAGGCTACGGGTGGACTCGGCTTTTTTGATCTGTCACTGCATGGCAAGGTCCTCATGTCTAAGTTTGTTTTTGCTATTCTTGAGAACGCGCTCGACTCCCCGGGCATGGTCTTGCTTCACCAGTCGCTGTCTCATTCCATAGTTTTCCACAAGCCGTCTGTGCCCGCGCGGCTCCCTTGGGCGTTGTTTGTGGATATCAGGCCGTATGCTCATGCCTCGCCGTTTTTGAAGGGGCTCCTGCGAGCCTGGGAGCAGGTCCGTCCATTGTTTGCACTTGATGCCATCAGCTGCGTTCAGTTGGAGGCGTCGCCGTGGTGGATTTCCCTTGGACCACACGCACCTGTGGTTCTGGCGGCCTCCGTTGATCCCCGAGTCCAGCGCAGATGGGCGCAGTGTGGGGTTTTGACGGTGGCGGATTGGTATATGGATGGGCAGCTAGCACCTTGGCAACTGTTTAGTTATAGATTTCGGCTTCAGGAACGGGATCGTACTATCTGGGCACGGGTGGCTAATGCTCTACCACTGCACCCTCCACAGGCATCAGGACGTGTGTGGAAGTGCCACCCGAAAGTGGATCCCTCAAAGTTTGTGAGGTCCTGTTATGAGCTTCTGGCGGTTCAAGATGAGTTGCCTCCCTCGGATGGATGGAGTCTTCAGGTGCCTGGGGATGAGTGGGGCGTTATCTGGAGGTGGGTGTGGAACCCAATCTCGCCCCCCAAGATTCGGGTATTGCTGTGGCAGATTGTGCACCGTTCTCTGAGGGTGAACACATGGGTTCACAGGATCAACCCTCGGATCAGCGACTTATGTCCCATGTGTGGTGGCTGTGTGAAGACCTTGGAACACTGCATGTTTCTCTGTTCAGATATCCAGCCGGCATGGCAGTGGGTTCAGCGCCTCTTTCATACCTCACTCCGCAGTCAAGAGGTCCTTTTGGGGGTGTACCCTAGTAGGTGGTCCCAGCTTCAGAGTCTGGCCTTTCATCTGTGTAAAGCCTGGTTGTTGTGGCTCATCTGGAAGCGACGACGCATGAAGGTGTTCAGGAATGCAGAGATGCAGCCTCAGGCTTTGGTCCCGCAGCTGAGGTACAAGCTATATCTATCGTATCTGGCATCCCCTCGGAAAGAGCAGGTCAAGGCAGCGGTCTGGGAAAGAACCCTCCACATTGTAGACACTCTGGGGAGATTTGTGGCATGAGTTGTAGATAGGTACACTTATTAGGTGGGTCCTTGCCCTGGTGTGGGCAGGAGTACCCTAATACCGCTCTTCTTGTATTTATCTGAATTAATATTAGTTAATCTGATTCTTCAAAAAAAAAAAAAAAGAAACTATAATATTATAGCATATATAATGTTTGTAGCATTTGATTGTTGCGTAGACCAAAGGAAGGGTGAGATTTTAAAGTTTTAACCTTATAGAATGGGCAGTAGATATAAAGGAGGGGCGACATTTAAAATTTTAATGGGAAATAGTTAACCAAGCAAAGGTAGCAAAGGTAAGAGCATTTCAGCTTCAAGCATGAAATGACAAGGATGCCTATTATTCCTATTGACATCACTTCAACAACCAGCTCAAGTAGTCTGAAGTTATTCAGGGCATTAATGCAAACTTGGCAATGCTTGACAAGATTCTCGTACCTGCCATTATAGATTAATTTTTTCAAATATGGCACCAAACATCACAAAACAGACATCAATAAGAACAAATTCTTCAGCCATATTTCATCCCCTTAAAGGACCAAAACTTGAAAGGGCTTACAGATGTAGCAACCTGTGATCTTGTGCCATAACCAAAAGCAACCCTCATGCTGCAGCAATGTGTACAGAGTTCCCTTGAAAAGGATAGAAGAGATGTTTCACAGAATTCAACCATACTTGTGGTTTAAACACTAGTATATAGGTGCATTTCTGAAGACATAGGTCGTTAGCATAGCAACAGACTTAACGAACCTATTTCATAGTTAATTTTCTGCAAAAGTACAACTGGACAACTGTATATCTAGCGTAATTGCATGAAGCAGACATCAAACATCCCAAAGGATAATGCTGCATCAAACATTCTGCAAGACAGGTATGGCTACATTATGGAGCAAGAGCGGCTGCATTCTGGCTGTAAAGTAAGAGCATTTCAGCTTCAAGCATGAAATTTCTTTACATTGCAACAACACCTTTGATAAAGCAAGAAAATAATTATATATGGCACCATACCATAGATTCACAGCAGAGCGTCATGGCAAATGGAATGGTATCACATGTTGGATTAAATAAAATCTTGCTTGTTCTTGAACACTACATTCAAACACAAATCTGTATCCATCCTTCTTAGCCTTATAAGGTTATATCCAATGTCGTGGCCTTAATCATGCTAGATATTCATGCCTCAAACTGCCTTGCCATGTAAGAATCTGGCCTATTTAATGCTTTGCATCATAGCCTGTCCAAGCACCTCCCTGCTCCCATCTATCTCTGAAGCCAAATTTGCTGGCTCCACTGCCTGAGCGATAAGGTACCGTAGCATGATGATTTACATTCATTCTGCTTTTCTGTTTCCCGTGAGAATACGTGATATCTGCAATCCTCTGCTAAATGCTTGGTGAAAGAGCAGCCGTGTTTGAAATTCTGACACAAAAGGAAACCAAGCCAGAACTGCAACAGGTGTGAACACCATAAGCCCAATAAAGAATTCATATGCTTGGGCGAGGGACATATTCGACCCCCATAATCCAAGTGCATGGAGTACTGGCTTACACATGATGCTAATCTGTGAAGCAAAGGGAAACGAGTAATAAGCGTTAAAACATTCTTCAGGGCATAGACAGGCCTATATTCAATACCTGCAAAAGTGCCCAGCCTGTTGGCAAGAATGCAAGAAGGCTTGCAAAGAGATCTCCAACTGTGAGGTGCATTACTTTAATGAGTACAATAACCACTGCGAACGAGATATTAGCTGCTGGAAGACAAAACAGCAGGGGATATAAAGCAGGAAAGGCAATACACCTAAAAATTACCATTTCTGTGCTACCAAGTCGTCCTGATCCTGACAGCCCTCCTGCCGCCATAGCTCTTTCCTCCCGTATCGGAATGGAGTTCTTCCATCCTTGCCTTAACCGATTGGAGCAATTCCATCATTGTCTATTATGATAACCCTAGAAAAGAAGAGCTCGACATCTGCATGCCGAGTTTGAAAATTCGTCTAAAAATGGTGAATTGGAAAAGGGCTTCCATTGTAAACCCTTGGATTAAAAACTCCTAGGGTCAATCTTGGCCATTAAGATGGGTAAGGGGAGCAAAAACCATTAAGAATGTGGAACTAAAACATAAAAATACCGCGCGCACTCTAGATATACTGATCAGTACATCTCGTGGAATACGCTCTCAAAATCATATGAAAACCATATTAAAAAGTGTACAAAAATACAAAAGAAACCCCCTGTTATTATGCTACATATTTCAGTAACATAGTGTGATGATCTGTCGAGGTGGAACAGTGAGATATATGAGTATGGCACATGACAATTTATATGGCAGATGCTCCTGCATGGAAATCAAGTACTCTTTAGCCTCAATTCTCGAGTCTTTGAGACTTTTGTGTCTGCATTTGAATGGCTCTTGAACTTACATAGATGCAGTCACTTAAAATGGCATTTAGACCTCTCAAACATTAAAGATCTAAACTATTTTAAAGAAAATGAGTTTGAATACACGTCTTACTTACCCTATCCATACATTTTTTTATTTTTATTTTTTTTTTTTCTTTTAAGATGATTAAAAAATCAACCTAATCTAACCTATTGATTAAACATGAAACAAATCTATTCGAATAAACTCAAGGCAACATGCTGCTGCTAATACCTCTTTAAATGCAAGCTGTTTATAGGATTGAGAAGCTCATTTTCATCAGCAAGTGACCTCACCAGTAGGAATTTTTTCCTGCCACAACAATCACCTCATATGGTCCTTCCCAAAGATTTTCAAACTTGGCTGCAAGTTTCTCTCTTGCTTGTTCCATTTTAGCACTAGTTCCCCATTTTTAGAGTTCCTTGAAGCTTATGAGAAGCCTTGAAAGCTGCTATATCTTTTGCTTTTTTTTTTTTAAGCACTGCATTCTCAACTTCATATCTATGCTCTTCTAGTTGCATCAGTCTTGCCAGCTTGTCTTTGAATGCCTCCGCTACTTCTAGATTGATCTTGTGTGCCAGTCATAATGAAGTTAGCTCAAGCTCTATTGGCAAAATGGATTCAATCCCATAGACCAGACTGTAAGGGGTATGCTTGGTAGCTGACTTGGCCGTTGTCCTGTATTCCCATAAAGCATCATGTAGTTTAACATGCCAATCCTTTTTGGCCACACTTATGGTCTTTCGCAGAATAGATTTGAGAGCCTTGTTTGTGGACTCAACCTGACCATTACCTTGTGGATAGTATGCTGAGCTTTTGGTATACTTTACTTTGAGGGTAGACAACAATGTAGCAATTACTTCATTAATGAACTGAGTGCGTCTATCAGAAACAAGCTTCAAGGGAATGCCATATCTTGCACATATATTTTTATGAAGGAATGTAGCTGTAGTTAAAGCATTGGCTGCCTAAGTGGGATTGCTTCTGCCCATTTTGTGAAATAATCTGTGGTCACAAGGATATACTCATGCTGAGCAGAAGATGGAGGATCTATAGGCCCTATGAAGTCTAATTCCCACACTTGGAATGGTCCAGAAGATATTATAGCTGTGAGAGATGTTGGTTGTAAGATTCTCTTACCATAAATTTGGCATTTATGGCAACATTTAATAACCTCATAGCAATCTTTAAACAAAGTTGGCCAATAGTATCATGACCTCAAAATCTTTTTGGTTGTTGTATCAACTGCAAAGTGTCCTATACATACTCCCTCATGACATGCTTCAAGGACCAGTTTAGATTCCTCTTTATCCACACATCTCATCAGCACCCCCTCTTTGTTAGTGCTGCAGAAAACTTCATTTATCAGCCTGAATTTGCCACATTTCTTCTTGAATCTTCTTTGTTGATTGGAGTTTAAATTCTCTGGTAGCTCACCCAGCTCCAAATACCTCCTGATTTCTTGTTGCCAATCTAATTCCTCCACATAAGTAACAACCAAATTAGTATCAATGTTATAAGCTCATATTCTTCTACACCATCTTGGTCTTCATGTTCAAAAAACATGTGTGGCAGATAAGAACTCAGGTCATTGACCAATTTTACTATTTTGACGTTATATCATAAGATTGTAACTTGCATGCCCATCTCCATATTTTAAGGGCATGGGGTTTTGCCTCATTAATACTTGAATTTTACTGCTTTGGAAGACATGCCCTTGCCTATCAATCAGGAACATGAGAGCTGCTGCACTTTCAAGTCTGGAATATCTAAGCTCTGTGTCAGACCATCCTTGCTTGAAAATGTGATAATCATTTCCTCCTGAATAATGCCACTCCTATGCCCTTCTTGGTAACACTTATATATGCTTGAAAGGGTCTTTGAGGGTCATGTGGCTTGAGCAGGATAGACTCACAGATGGCTTGTATGATTTCATCAATAGCTTTTTGATAAGTTTTAGTCCATTGGACCAGAATATGCTTACTTTCTTGTTTTATGAATTCACCTATCTTGGTAAGATTGGAAATGGAGCTAGTACTGTGTGAAAAATGAGGTACATACATTCTAAAAAAACTGGTCATACCTAGAAAACTTTTGACTTGCTTGATGGTTTTTTATAGTGTGAGTTTCTTCAATGCTTCCACCTTGCTCTCAGCTACTTGAATGCCTTTTGTTGAAATCTCATGATCCAGCAGATCCCCTTTTAAGCAGAAAAAAATGCACTTCTTGGAATTTAGGCTTACACATCCCTTTCTACACATGGCAAAGAGTATAGTTAGATAATCAAAATGGTTATTCACCAGAGTGCCTAAGCACAGGTCATCTAAGCATACTCTAAATAGATCAGAAGGCATGTCTTTGAATATAATGTCCATTGCTCTTTGAAAAGTAGTTGAGGCATTTATAAGGCCAAATGGCATGCTTCTCATTGGAAAGGTTCCCCAAGGTGTGATGAAAGTTGTCTTTGGTTGATCTTCCTCTTTGATACTTATCTGATTAAAACCTAAGAATCCATCCAAAAAAGAGTACATTTCTTTTCCCGCAACAACATGTAGAACTTGTTCCAAGAAAGGGAACGGATAACAATCTTTGATAGTAGCCTTATTTAAATCTCTATAATCAATACATATCCTTATTGTTTTGTTCTTCTCAACATGCACAATGCAGGACAGCTATTCAGGGTTTACTATCTCAGATATGATACCTGCATCCTTCATTCTATACAACTCCTCTTTAATCAAGTCAAGCAATGCAACATTTATTCTTCTGAGCTTTTGCATAACATGCTTCACGTTTTCCTTAATTTTTATCTCAAATTCACACACTCTTTTGTGCTCAGTAGAAGATCACTAAAGCTTATCGTTGCTCATATCTAGCTGATGATAAATAAGAGATAATTTGGCAGACGTATTTACGGTGTTCTTCTTATGCATAGACGGGTGTTTATGCCTAGTTGGGTCAGCCTATCCACTAGGGTTTTATTCCTGTATGTGCATTGTGTATTGTGCTTTTGTTCTTGTCAATAAAAAGAGTCTCACGTCCTTCAAAAAAAAAAAAAAAAAAAAAATCAATTCTTTATAGTTCCAAGCAAATACATCCTTCAATTCATAAAAGACTTGTGTGACCATGCTCTCATTTTCCTCTCTAAATATATCTCCTACATACAGGATTCTTTCTTGACCATTTTTCTCAATCTTTACCTCTTTTACCTGTTTTTCAGTACTAGCATTGATGACAAGGATGGAATGAGCTAGATCGAGCTCTGGCATGACTCTACGCAATCCCATGGCATCACCCATCAGGACTACTCCAGGTTGCATCTCCCCCGTCCGTCGAGGCAGGAAGGGTTGCATCTCCCCTTCCCGGGGTCTAGAGGTTCCACGGGCGGTTATAGAATCGTGGCGACACACGATTCGTACCCGGCTTAACCCCCCAAAACAGGAGCCAAGCCAACACTTGCAACTCCTGAGAGGCAGGGCGACACCATTGCCCCAGGAGGTGTCGGACCCATGCTCGGCCCACACAAAGTGACCGACCATAGGCCTAGCCCGCTATGGGATCCCCAGTAGCCACGCTTAGCAGGGATCCCCCATCCGTATTGCCTCTAGCCCCGTTGTGTAGTGCTGAGTCACATCATAGCCCCAATAGCCCGGTGGGCTCTTATGCACAGGCCACATATAATAGGAACTAAGGGGTCTGACTAGGAGCATACTACGTAATGACTACTAGGTCTCTACCCCCCTTCCCAATACAAGAGGAGCAAACATGATCAACCAACATCACATAACATCATATCATGATAATCATAGTAAGAACATCTTAACCTAATCATATATACCTAACTTAAAGTTAGAGTTCCTTGATTAGGGTTCAAGATGTTGAATAAGGGTTCTAGGATGGCTCTACTCTAGATACGAAATACTAACCAATCTAGAGTGCTAACTTCCAGATGATCTACCAAGAGCACTACTCTACATACCTGCTCCAGAATCACTCCCTCCCAATCCTGGCGTCTCCATGGTCTTCGAATTGGTCGAGGCTGCACTTGCTCCAAGATCGAATCCACACTCCGGGGGCTGCTGCACTAGACTATGCCACAGCAAACGGTGCTCGAAACGGAGTTTCAAGTGCGTAGATGAGTCTCAGGATGCTAGGGTCAGGAAAAGAGGTCTAGGGTTAGGGTTTGGGCTAATATAAGTTAGGGTCCACATGTGATGCCATGTGGCACCAATGGGGTGGGGCCGTGTGGCGGTTGCCCAATGGGATAAGGCCATGTGGAAATGGGCCTTATCCTAAGGTTATCTAAGTTAAGCATTTAACTTAGATGTGCACCCATTGCCACTTCCTAAGGTATACAAGGCTACATGGGTAGACTTGTATAGTGACGGGTCCAGGAATATACGTATTTATGGCGTATATTCCCCTGGAATGTCACATTCTCCCCCCCCCTTAGGATAATGCTGTCCTCAGTATTACGCTAAGGTAACTACACTACACGCTCCTGCAAAAACAAGATACATGCAACTTCTATTATTCAATCAACATATAGTATAGGCTATATTTGTACCTATACAAAATTATATAGCCTTAACAATAGTAATGCTATAGTAAGTCAAAACATTATCACATAACATTAGGGTTCATAATTTTTATGTCTAAATTATGCTTCCCCGCCTCCACGTAATGTGCTGCCGTCGGTGCTCCCCTATGCTCGCCCCGCACGAGTAGCACATTACGTTAAGTTAATAATTGTGGTTTTAGGGGACCACCCCCCTTACCTACCTCCTTGAGCCGAACTACTAGCTCAAGGTTACCCTACTACCTTGCACCTGATCATGGCCCCTAAGGATTTGAGCTTAAGGAACATTTAAGATGCTCCATTCATCGCCCATGATCAAGTGCTACCTTGTACTCGATTACCCGTTGTCGAGTACTCCCCGGTGCATCATGCCCCAAGGGTTTCAAGCTAGGGAACGTCTCACGATCCCATCATCGCGCATGATCACTTAACCTTCACCATGACCCCCCTATGGTCAGGTGTGCGAGCCCCGCATCGTGGCATAGAGATCATCCGACAGATGTCCCATCATCGCCCACCATGCCTAATCTTCCACTCTCACATGACCCTACTGGTCATGCGCACCTCTTGGTGCATGTTGGCCTAGAGAATGTGACGTTCCACGTATTTATACGGTATACGTATAAATACACTGACACGTCACCCAGTAAAGGTACGCCACCATGGGGTATTGTAACCTGGGGGATTGACCTAAAAGGGATTAAATTAGCTATGCTAATTTAATCATTAAGGATAATAACCTATGATTAGGGAATTAATGTCTAAATGGATTAATTAAGTTAATTAATGCTTTGGGAAGGCGCCACCTGGCCTAAATCGATTGGCCAGCATGGGGACTTCCAAATTGGGCCATCAACTTGACCCCTATCCCTAATTGACTCCCAAAATCGACCAAGAACAGCAGCAGCTGAGCGCCCACCTTGCCAAGCACCTTTATCTGTGTGTCCTGAGCTGAGCGCCAAGTCTAGGGAAGATGGAAGCACCAAATGACAACGGGTCCAGCAGGAACTCCGGTGGGTGGTTAGTGTAGCTTGATATTTCTAGGGTAGCGCCCCTGTTGGGCACTTGTAGTGTTTATTTCTTCTGTTCTCTCTATGCTTTACTTGTAGGAACTAACCCTTGATTCTAAAGGTGAGTTCTCTTTAATTCTGATTCTGGTCTTGCTCCAAAAAGGATGGATTGATAGTTCTTTGCATAGTATTACTCTGGAAATGGGGGAATTAAGGGGGGTAGAGACCTCTGAGCCATGTTGGTAGCATACTCCTAGGTTGATCCTTGTAATTCCCATAAAACGTGGCCTGTGTACAAGAGACCACCGAGTCGTGGATGCTATGGAATGACTTAGCACCAAACAAGGGACACAGTGGTGAAGTGGGGGTGGGGTCTTGCACGAACATAAAAGGCTCCTGAGACTCCTACAGTGGGCTAGGCCTGATAGCCGGTCACGTAGAGGGCCGGGTATGGGTCTGACACTCCCTGGGTGTAGAGATCTGATCCGTATGGAGCATCTTGCACTTTGAGTAGATTTAGAGTGAGTAAGTTGGGTACAGATGCGGGGGTCGCTGATGCGGCATGTATTCTCTAGCTCACCCATGGAACCACTATAATCCTGGGAGGGGACGCTTCCCCGACCTGCCTCATCGGACGGGGCTTGAACCCTGGAGTAGGCTCGAAGGGTGATACCTTGAGTCTGCGTGTCCGGAAGGCTATTGATTCGACTCATCTGCAAAGTGTGCACAGGAGGGGCGGATGGAGTGGACAACCCTAGCCGATGTTCTATGACAGCCAACGCCAGGTTATACCTCTGTCTGCTGATCTCTTGAGACCGAGCCGTCTGAACTGGGGTAGAACCTGGGGTTTGGGGTGTTTTCCTTAGTATTAAATGCATATTCTTTGTTGTTGTCACTTGGATGGATGTGCCACCCCTCGTGGTGGTAAAATTATGATATGATTATGCTGTGTGCTAACCTTGTATTCACGTTTCCGCGAAGTAGGAGCTCCATTGAAGGCGTGGGCCGAATGACCCCTCTGTGTCCTTCACTTGAGCATCTTCTTACAGATGGCCTGAGTTAGACGGAGGGCCCTGCTCATGGTGAGTTGGTTGCCATGGGAGGGGAAAGTCCCCGTATGTATACGTCCGAGTGTCGTATATGTTCAGGGAGCATCACAGTAGTATCAGAGCCTTGGTTTTGGGAAGCCAAACTACTGCACTGGCCACATACTAACTCGTTAGATCGCTAGTAAGAAATTTGGAGTAGTATGACATTTGGGTGGTGTAGTAGATGCCGTCATGATTAATTTAACGTGGTTTAAGTATAATATTGGGATGTGTACCCGGTGCGAAACCCTAACCCTAAGTGGCGGGCAGGGGGTACCCGGGTGTTGTGGACAATGGTGGCGAGGTCGAGATAGGGTCTACCCGCCACCTTAAAAAAAAAAAAAAAAAAAACCTAACTCTAAGTGGCGGGCAGGGGGTACCCGGACGCTCCTGGCGGCCGTAGCAGGGTCGAGGTAGGGGGTGCCCACCACCCTAAAAACGCGTTTCCGCCAGTTTCAAATTTTTAGGGTAAAAATTTAAATTTAGGTTGAGTAATATTTTTCATTATTCCTCCTAACGTTGGTTACGTCCCCGAGCTCCGCCTAGCCGCCATAGCCGCCGAACCTCAAGCTTTCCTCCGCCATAGCCACACCTCATTCCTTGCCTTCCTCTCCCAAGTGGCCACCCAACGCCCACCTATTAAGGATGGAGGAAGCCAAGCAGGTATACAAGCACAAGCCTCGCTATTCCAAATCTCCCATCGAGTCTCTGATGGCCGAACTGTTACCACGCCCAAACCCATCGCAAGAAGAAGAGGCTAAAACTGAGGAGTTATTGGAGTATTTTGTTAAACGTTTTTATGAAGGGGTTAAGATACCATTCCCGCTATTCTGCTACAATGAGCGCTTTGTATATAAGCTTAATGCCATCCGAGAATCCTACACCGTAGTTGAAGAGAAAGACGGTGTCCAGAGGTATATACGGTTCTTCCCGCCGGAAGGGGATGAGCAAGCTGAAGCTGAGGCCATACAAATGCAGGCCCATAAGATCCTTCAGATGGCACAAGCAGCAGACCTACAGTGGCTTGCAGCCGATGACCCTGTTTTAGTGTACCGTTACCTGGGTAACGGGATGTGCCTTTTTAATGGTGGATCCTACACCATCCCATCTTTTTCATACGAGGAGGAAACCAACCGTATCATCTGGGAAGCTGGAACACCCCCATTTTTCACCGACCAGTTCCAGCGGGCTGTTGAGCAGGACATGCAGGCAAATCCTCCACGGTACTTCCTGGAGCTTAAAAGAAGAACGGATCTTCGGATAACCAGGGAAAAGCGAGCAGAGGAGAGGCAGCACTCCTGGCACAATCACAGAGGGCAACGCAATTGACAGAGGAGGCTGCTAAGCTTCGTGAAGATACCCTCCATGCACAGCAGCTAAAACAGGAGCACATTAGGAAAAGAATGCAGGATGAAGCAGAGCAGAGGGTGAGAGAGGCAACAGAGGCAGTTAAGGAGTGTTAGTCATGTGCCTCCTGGTACAGGACTATTCATGCATACGACAGATCAAGTCAAGTCCAAGGATCCACAACCAGGCACGGGTCAGTCGTCAAAGGCCACGCAGAAGACCAAGCAGACCACGCAGTCAAAGGGCGCGCCTGCCGTCAAAAGGAGGCGCTCAGACAAGTGACGGCCCGTCACCGCCCGCGTCAGCGTCAGCGTGATTTCAGGCACTTCAAGAGGCACCGCCAGCATCCCTGCAAATCAGGCCTTCTTCCAGGAGTCGGCACCGAGATCAGTCAGAGTGTCTATATTGGGCCAAAGGCCATTGTACTATATATATGAGTAGAGCTAGCACATGAGTTTTGAGTCTTGTCTCATTTCTGTTTTCTCTCGATTGCGAGAGCTCATGTATCTTCATTGACATCAAGGAAGCTCATTATTGTGATCTCATTGTTCTCTTGTGTTTTCCTTTCTCTTTTCCTTGTTTTTCTTGCAAATCCCGCGTGACATAGCCCCCGGATTCTCTTGTTAGATCCAAGGGTCCTTACAGAGGGCTGTCTTGCAGGAGTTCCCGAACCCAGACCCCAAACACTGTCTCTGCTGCCGGGTCTGATATTTCTTTTCTTTCCATCATGTCTGCTCGAGGTTTCACTCCTGAAGAACTTCTCTGCCAAACGGCGGCTCGCCTGGAGCGCCATCAATGACGCGAGGCTGTTCGGGATATGTATGACACTGCTTATGACATTGAGGGAGGTCGTATCCGCTCACGAGCTCAGTCGGCACCTCCTACCCCTCGTGCTCATTCTCGACCAGGGTCTCCCCCTGTGTGTCGTCATTGTTCACAACCGCAATCTCCACATCATACCCCTATTCAGCCCACACCTCACTATTTCCAGACTCCTGACAGCACCTATATCAATATTCCTTCAGGCCATACCCCTCTCCCATCACAACCTTCTTCACCTCCTGCGGGGATGGGCTACCATCAAGTGTCCTTTGGCCCTCCCCATGTTCACGAATTTCAGTCTTCTCCATCTTTTCAGCACGCTCTTCCTGTTTATCAAACCACTGATCTCAAGCCCAATGAGGAAGGCTCCCAAGGCCCTTCTCCACCAGATGCTACTTTCTATGGACCACCGGGTTTTTCAGTCCCACCCCCTTGCTCTCAGTCCCAGGCGGTTCCACCTCTCTATGCTTCTGCATATCCTCAACCAAATCCACCTGTCTATGCCCAAGTTCCGCCTTCATCTCCCACTCATAATCTGAAGCTGACTTATCCCACTTTTGGCAACACTAAAGGCAAACCTTTGGATCAGAGTGCTTCGGCACACATGGAGGAATTTGAAGCCTTGGCCATTCTGAATGGTCATGTGCAGCCCCAACTTAAATTTCATATCTTTTCGACCACGCTCAGAGGCGCCCCTCATCAGTGGTTAATGGCCAATAAGAGTCACTGGAAACAAAGTTGGCAAGAAATGAAAAGCGCTTTTCGTCTCATTCGGCGGCACCACGGACGATGATCAATTACTCCTCAAGCAACTCAATGACCTTCAACAAGAGCCCACGAGTCGGCCGGGGATTTTGCGGACCGTCTTCACATTTCGTCGGTAAACTCGGAGTACCCCACCAAAGCCGGATCCTCGTGCGGTTTTCGCAGGCCTTCCCTCTGCTATTCGACTCATGACGAGAATACTGCGTCCCAAATCTGCGAGCAGGCCATTGAATTGGTCAATCACTCGGTCAATGTTTCTTCTCGGGGTGTTGCTCTGCAGGAACTCCCTTTCATGCCCCCCGTCATGGTTCCCCAGAACTCTGTTCAGCCTCAGCAAGTCAATCCACAACGCGCTCACATCTGGTGTACTATTTGTAAATATCAAGGTCATCTGGCAAATGAATGCAACTCCTCCAATGGACCTCCTCATTGTAAACGATGCAATATGTGCAATCACGCCACGGAAGAATGCACTCGTTCTCATCCTACACCTTTTCGCAATAAAATGGTCTTTCAAGTCCAGACCACGCCTCAACAACAACCGTCATATCAGCCTCAGCAATATCCATCTCAACCACCTCAGCAATATCAACAAATGCAGCAGCAGCCACGTGGACAAGGCAATCGTCCTCCCTTTGATCCTTCAAAGGCTCAATGTTATCATTGTCATGAATGGGGTCACACCACCACGGCGTGTCCTCAACTTCCTCAAGTTCAAGTTCAACTTCCGGGTTCCAATCAACCAGCTTCTGTCCAGCTCACGGCTTACCAACTCTGAGTGGCCAATGGTAAACAGGGCCCTCGTCCTGTTTTGAGGAAGCCTCCTCGGCCGCCTCAACAACAGAGATCTCAGCAAGACGCGTCTACTTCCAATCCTATGGATCAACAAGCTCAAGAGGAGATTTATCAGGCTCTCAACCCTCCCGTCCAACAGTCCAATTGGGTTGGTCTTGTCTCACGTCACACCCGGGCTTCACGCCCTTTGACCATCATTCCTCATGACACGCAACCTGCTTTTGCTGTGGACACAGTCCCTCATGAAGATGAAAAAAAAGTTCACTTCGCACCTGATCTTGACAAACTCATGCCTCTGTGAGTATGCACCAGTAAAAATTGGCTTCCATGTACACTGGGGCTGGTATACTGGTTGTTGCCTAAAAATTCCCCGACTTCCTGAGGCGGGATTCTATCCTGCCTACAAAGTGTGCATGTATGACTAAAGTTTTGCCCAACGGATGTGTGGTGAGTTGGTATAGGCCTAGTAATGCCAAAATAAATGTGCACTTGGTCAGGGGTTCAAACCCTGGCCAGTGTATGTTTATCTTTGGGAGTTGGTTACTGGGGTTATACGGCCAAAGTATTCTGAAACTCATGCAGGCTGCGGAAGGTCGCACCTTGGTAAATGTTCACGCCACCACTCGGGCTCAGCAGTGCCAGGCCGCGCCGTCATCATCGACCAGCGCACGCTCTCAGCCATATCCCAATATTGCTGCTGAGGTCGAGCTTCTCAAAGAAGTCTCTGCTTCCTTACCACAGACTCCAGCTCCCCTGGACCCTGCAGATCCTTTTTCACATGTTCCCTTGGAACTTCAGGAAGAACTCGCAAAGATCAAGATTCCTTTGAGCCTGGCCACCATTTTGAAACTCTGTCCGGCTCTTAAAGATCAGTTACCTCTTCCCACAGTTCTGGTTGGAGCTGTTGCAACTTCCACACCCACTGTGCATGCCACGGTGGGTAATCAGCACATCAATCATGTCCAAATTGATGGTGGTAGTGTCGTCAATCTCATTACTGATAAACTCAGGAAGCAATTGGGCATCAAACAATTATACCATGCCCCTTATGACATCCAATGGCCATATCACGCGTCCTCAAGGTGTCACTCCTCTTCTCCACATCAGCATTGGTGATCTCAAATTTCCCTTGGAATTTGGTGTTTGGAAAGCTGGAGAAGATCCCGGTGACTATGAAATGCTGGTTGGAAGACCTTTTCTCCGACAGGCAAAGAGTATTCATTACTGGGCCACGGACCAACTTGTTATCACCGATGGCCATCTAAATGCCACAATGGATCTGGAAATGGGCCAATTGATTTCTGTCGAGAATGCAGAACCTTCCATCTCTGACACTGACTCTGAAGAAGCACAAAATATTTATCATGTTCAAGCTTCTCCAGCGGGTCTCCCTCTCTCATCTTACCCCGAGTATGCTGATCCTTGGGGTGACATGACGCTTGATCAGGATCAGGCTGTGGTGGCTCTTTTGGACCCTTACCTGGCTTCCTGCAATCGCATTCAACGTCTTGATCATTTTTCTGACCCACTTCCTTCAGAGACCGTTGATGTCCATGCAGTCATGAAGCAACCCTTGCTTGAGGACGCTCAGCAGCCTCTTTTCTTCACCACACAAAATGCTGCTCCTCCTGTCATGCTTCAGCCTCCTGCTCACCAGGTTCAGAGGACACGGAGGTTGTTCCTCATATTCAAACTCCAGAAGTGGAAATTGTGGACATTGGTAACAATCAACCAGTCCGCTTAGCTGCTCAACTTCCGCTTCCCTATAAAGCACGTGCGGTGACGCTGTTCAAGAAATTCAAAGATATTTTTGCTTGGAGCTACAAAGACCTTCGAAGTATCAAAAAAGAATTGGGGGAACTCACCATTCCTACCAAATCTGATGCACGCCCAATCTAGCAACGACAGTACAGGCTCAACCCAAACTACCGTGATCGCGTCAAGGCTGAAATTGACAAACTTTTGGCTGCTGGCCTGATTTATGAGGTCAAACATTCTGAATGGGTGAACCCCATCGTCATTGCTCTCAAACACAATGGTAAGATCCGCGTTTGCGTGGATTACAGAAAACTCAATCAAGCCACGGAGCGTGTCCCTTCACTGACCAGGTTCTTGAAGAAGTTGCTGGTCATGAGATGTACTCTTTCATGGATGGTTTCTCTGGGTACAATCAAATTTCTATCAAGCAAGAAGATCGACTCAAAACTACCTTCACCACCCCGTGGGGCACTTTTGCCTACAAGGTGGTCCCTTTTGGCTTGTCAAACTCTCCTTCAACCTTTCAGCGCATCATGCTCTCTGTCTTTCAAGACTTTATGAAGGATAAACCTTTTCTTCAGATCTTCCAAGATGATTTTTCTGCCTACAGCTCCATGGATGATCACTTGGACAAATTGGAGCTTGTCTTTCAAAAATGTGATGAATCTGGCATTAGTCTCAATCCTGAGAAGTGCACTTTCTGCGTCACTTCAGGCATTCTGTTGGGTCATGTGGTCAAAGAAGGCATCACCACGGATCCCGCCAAAATCAGTTGTGTACTGAAAGCTCAAGCACCGTCTAATATCAAAGAGACACGCTCTTTTCTGGGTAAGGTAAATTACTATTCCACCTTCATTCCTGGCCTTGCAGCTATAGCTGACCCCATTCATAAACTCACGGGTGATGAATCCACTTGGGCTTGGAATTCCCAAGCGGAAGCTGCTTTTCAGAAGTTGAAGCTGTTACTTACTCAGGCCCCGGTCCTTGTTCCTCCTCAATGGGACAAGCCTTTCCACGTTCATGTTGATGTCTCTGCTTTCTATGATGACACCACGGATAAACCAATCCGCTATGCCAGCCGAAAACTCAATCCTGCTGAGCGCAACTATTCTGCCACGGAAAGGGAAGCTTTGGGTTTAGTTTTCTGTGTCCAACTTTTCCGACATTATTTGTTGGGAAGCCAGATCAAGTTCTTTGTTGATCATCAAGCTCTTCTTTATTTAATCAACAAAGCCACGCCCACGGGCCGAATTGCTCGTTGGGTCCTTCTTCTGCAAGAGTTCGCTCCCTTCGAAATTGTTCATAAGGCAGGAAAATCTCATGTGGTGCTTGATTATCTTTCACGCATCCACACGGACGATCCCTCCACGGGTGTTTCTGACGCCTTTCCAGATGTTCAATTGTTCCTGGTCACGGCCACGCCCCATTGGTTTCACAACTTTCAGCAATATCTTCTCACTGGTGCTCTTTCTCCCGCCGATCCGACGCTCTCTCCAGAAAAGCTTCGCTCCCGCCACCATCAGTTTCTCCGCGAGGTCCGTGACTATACCATGGTTGCAGGCCATTTGTACAAACGAGGCAAAGACATGGTTCTCCGTCGTTGTGTCCTCCCTCATGAGGTGCCTGATATTGTTCGACAAGCCCACGATGGGCTTGGTGGTGGTCATTTTAGTGGTGACGCCACGGCACGCAAAATTCTTTTAGCAGGATACTTCTGGACCACGCTCTTCAAAGATACCCATGCTTATGCTCGCACGTGTGACGTCTGTCAGCATGTGGGAAAGCCCACGACCCGTGACGCTCTCGCCACGCCACATCCCTTCAGCAAATGGGGAATGGATTTTGTGGGGCCCATGGACCCACCGGCGCGGCACACCCGTGCCCGCTATATTCTGGTCATCACGGATTATGCTACCAAATGGACAGAAGCTTGTGCACTTCCAGGCAACACTGCTGCAAGCACAGCCAAGGTCCTCTACACGCATATCATCACGCGCTTTGGTTGTCCCACGGAACTTGTTAGTGATCGTGGCGTGCATTTTGTCAATCATACCATCAAGGAGTTGATGGATTATCTTCACATCCAACACCGGAAGAGTACACCCTATTATCCTCAAGGAAATGGCTTGGCTGAAAGTACCAACAAAACACTCATCACTATTCTCAAAAAAATTTGTGACACTTCTCGCACAGATTGGCAAGACAAGTTGCCTACTGTTCTTTGGGCTTACAACACTAGTTTCAAAATAGCTACTGGCCACACTCCTTTCAAACTAGTTTATGGTCAAGAAGCTCTGATGCCTTTTGAATATATTCTTCCAACTCTCCGTTTTCAACTTGCTACAGCACATAATCCACCTGCTGCACTCAAGGAAAGGGTTTATCAATTGGAACAGTTGGATGAACTTCGGCGTGATGCTTACATTCGTGTTCTTCACGGACAACAGTTGCAGAAATCATTGCATGACAAACGACTTAAGACAAAAATATTCAACGAAGGTGATTTGGTTCTTTATGATTCTCGTTACAAAAATTTTCCGGGCAAGTTAAAGTTCAGATGGCTTGGTCCTTATCAAATTGTTCAAGTGGTACAACCCAGCGTTTTCAAGCTGGCCGAATTAGATGGCACTCCCTTATCTACTCTGGTTAATGGCTTTCGCCTCAAACCATTTCATACAACAGAAAGTGACAATCATCCACCAGATGTTGTTCCAGACACAAACACAACAGATAGTGACTAACAAGCGGCATATTTATATTATAGAGGTGAAATTTTTACAAAATGTGAGCAGAGCCCATCTATTTCCGCTATGGGCAGCGCCCTATTTACAAAAACGGGCTGAGAGCCCTATCTACTAAATCCTAAGTTTTACCCCCTCTACTCCGGGTTGGGAGCAGAGGTGATGCGAAGGATATGGTACCAGTTCTGCTCCGGATCCCAGCGCAGGTGAATCACCACTTCCATCCCATTGGTAAGGGGATCGGGATGTTCAGCCATCCCCTTGCACCAGCCATCCATGGCAATGCCACGATTGTGGCACCGCCAGAGGTCCAAGCAGTCCATCTTGCATGTTATCCACTCCAGGCAGTTAGACGGCATGGTGCACTTATCGTGAAGTCCAGCAGCAGACATATTGAGCGCCATCGGGTGTCTCAGCTTCAACCACTCTTTCTCTTATATAGCCAACCGAGGACCTCCCTGTCGACGTGGACCAATCAGAAAATTCGCCAACGTGTTCGCAATGCAAGGCTCTTTCTAATTCCAGAATCTTTTCTCCCGCCGCATATCTAGCCATGGTACCTTCTAACACCTTCGTTTTAATGATATCCCACTTTGAGTTGCCAGCATTAAATGTCATTCCTTCTTTTCACGCCCGTCGAACATTAATAGGTGTCCTTTTGCCAACTGTCACATCAGATCATTCCCTTACGTCTCATCGTCACTGTTCACTGCTTCTCCCTTTACCGTTTGGGGACTTAAAGCCAAAATTTTGCCTCTCAATCGCCTCCTTCGCATCTGTCGCCACCTGGCATCATCCACGGTTGCCTGTTCATACTCCTCATGCCCCTTCGCCAACACTTGTGCGCCCTAAAACCTTTTTGCCTCTCTGTGTTTTCGTCTTCCGCTCTCTGCCCTCCGCCTTTGCCACAAAATTCTTCATGTTCCTTTCTGACGCTCTTCGCCATGGCTGCACCCAAATTTCCCACACTTCAAGCTACTGCTCCAAGGAATTCGGCTCTTTTCGAGTCTGTGTCTTTCTTGACGCCCACCTTTCGTGGCGCCCTTGTTGGCCCGAGTCGTGAAGTCGCGGAATGCCAGAAGCTTTATGAATTCTCACAGATGGACCTCCCTGCACCAAATCCAGAGCAATTGAAGCAGTTCATCGCTCACATCGTCAACAACCCGGAAGGATATGCTACTGCGGTCGATGGCACCACCATCTTGCTTACTCAACCCCTGATTTCTGAGGTATTCCGTATTCCTTTGCAAACACCTTCTTTATCTTGGGCTGCCTTACAGGACATAGATGTCATTCAGTTCGGTGCTTCTTCTTATCAAGCAAATATGCATCGCCTCACCAATATTGCAAAGTCCCATGACACTTTTGTCAAGTTTTTGTGGCGCAAATTGCTTGGGTATTCTATCAAGAACACCCATATCAATAAGCCGTTCTATAATATGGTGATCACAGCCATCCGCTCCAACCACCATATTGATTGGCCACAGCTTTTGTTCTACCGCCTCCTTCATGAGGTCGACCGCATTCGGGCTGCCCCCTCCACTGTCTTTGAAGCCTCAGTGGGTGGCCATCTTCATCCGTCGTTACCTTCCTCCCTCACCTTCTGTTTCTCATTCCTCCACTCACCAGTCTCTTCATTCACTTCCTCAAAATCAACGGGCAGGAACTTCACGCCCTTCTTCCCCTGGTCATGTTCAAAACAACACCACGCATGTCACTGTCTCCTCTTCCGCCACTGAATCCATGCCCTCCACTTCCCGTCATGTCTCTCAAACATCTCAGACAAGGCAGCAACACGGCCCTGCACCTCTCCATCCTTGCCAGCTTCTGTATCAGTACCAGCAGGATGTTCAAGCCGCAGCCCTGAAGTTACAAGAATCCCAGGACGCTCTCATAAATGGTGTTCAAGCGTCCCTGGAGGCCTCGGATGCCGTTCAAAGAGACCTTCAAGCTGCCCACGCACAAGTTCAAACTCTGAAGGACAAACTTCAAGAAAAGCACGAGGCTCTGTTAGAGGCCCGTGAAGCTCTCAAGACTGCCCAAGATCAGAACAGTCTGCTTGCTGATCAGCAGGAGTTGTTGGAGCAGGTCAAGGCAAGGGAGACTCTCTTGCTTGACAAGGATAAAGACATTGCTAAGTTCACCACGCTGTATACAGAGCTTTCTCAGAATTACACCATTCAAGCCCATACCCTTACAACGCATGACGCTCAAATAGCCTCTTTAGAAGCTCAGCTTTCCACGCCGACCTCTCAGCTCACGCCTCTCCAAAATCAGCTTACGGAGGCTAAGAAACAGAAAATTGTTGATGACGTTGAGATTGTCATGCTTCGACTCAATACTCCTGGGCAATCCTCTTCATATGCCACGCTTCCTCAGAAACGGGTCCGTGATCAGTCCCGCCTTCTGTTAGAAAAGGAAAACCAGATCCGCGATCTTGAAAATCAGCTTTAGCAAGCTGTCCAATCTGCAGAAAAGGCCCAAACCAAATAGGAAGGCTACGTTACCATCGCCCTCAACATGTCAGTCGACTTCGCTATTCCTTCCAGTTATCTCGATTATGTGGTTGCCCGCCGCCACCTCTTTCTTCTGAAGTGGTATGCGGCCCGATGGTCGATTGATGTCCACTGCGCATGGCGAGGATTTTTTCGGATCGGCCGGACCTCTCCATTGAAGACAAAGGTTTACTCTGCGCCCTTTTAGTCTTGACCTCATTCATTCGTGAAGATCGGATTTGATCACCTTGAGTTGTTCAACCCGATGGCGTTACATTTTCCATGACTTCTATCCGGGCGATACGGGACAAATTTCGTGATGGGCCGTCGGAGAACTTTCGGGGTGACTCCACGGGTTCAATGGTTGCTCTTGGACAACAACCCATATCTCATGCGATCATGATAAGACCTGCGCTCTTCATCGAGTACATGCACGAGCTTGCTCATCATTTACCTCTATGGCAAGCCAAAGCGTTGGAACAGATCTGAGGAAGAATCTTGGGCATCCCGAGGATCTTCCGTTTGCCCAAGTTTATATGCGACGCCAGCGGGTTACAATCAACTGCGTGCTCTTATGGATAGCAAGACAGTTCCCATGAGTTGGAATAGCCCTCCTGTATACTCTCAGCTCTCTGCTTCTGCTTGGGATCAGTGGTGCAAAGCTCTTGATCCCGACCTTTATGCGTGGTCGGGGGGAGGGGGCTCGGCCCACGCATGCGGGCATGACTCCCTCTCCATATGCTTCCCTGGGTGTCCCTCCACGCCCCCGGTTCCTCACCTCTGATTGGCGTCTCCCCTTTTGGACCAAGGTCCTGGATGGCCACGCTGGGTGGACTCCCCCTCAGATCTCGACGGATCTCCGGTGGGATCCCCGTTTTGTCAGATGCTCCAATTGGGAGGATGGTGCCACCCTGGATGACACTTCAAATTGGATATATATTGCAAATGAGCGTGGTTGGCAAACACCGGCGATCTTGTTCATGGCCTTGATACCTTCTTGCGCGAATGCGCCACCTCACCCGGACCCTTCCGTACCGATCAAAGGCAAGGCCACGTTTGCTCTCAAGTGCATCTGGTAAGCTCCTTAAATCGGCGGCGTCCCATCTTTTACTTGCAATCCGAATGCGGCGTCGGTGCCGGTCTCGGTTTTTGTTCTCATGGAGTGCCAGTTCTTTCCTTCGGAAGCCCATGCTGCCCTGGAAGACATGGTGCGCTCTCATTTCCTCATTGATGCAGCTCCTGCCCTTGGGCTCAACACTCCTGGCACTCTTCAAACACGTCAGAACCTCATTGGCAATTACCATAATGGTGCCTTTCCTCATTCCCGTGAGGATCATTTTCAGACTGCTGGTTTCCCACCCTCGGAAACACTTCCTCCTTTTCTTCACTCTGAGTGTCGTTTGGTGGGGGGGAGTGTTAGTCCTGTGTCTTCTGGTACAGGACTATTCATGCATACGACAGACCAAGTCAAGTCCAAGGATCCACAACCGAGGCCGCGGGTCGGTCGTCAAAGGCCGCCTTGAGAGAAGACCAAGCGGACCCCGCTTGTGATCAAAGGGCACGCTGCTGGAGTCAAAGGGCTTTCGGACAAGTGACCCGTCCCTTGCCAGCGTCGGCGTCAGCGTGATTTCAAGCACTTCAAGAGGCACCGCCAGCATTCCTGCAAATCAGGCCTTCTTCGAGTCGACGCAGAGATCGGTCGAGTGTCTATATTGGGCCCAAAGGCCATTGTACTATATATATGAGTAGAGCTAGCACATGAGTTTTAGATGAGTTTTGAGTCTTGTCTCATTTCCGTTTTCTCTCGATTGCGAGAGCTCATGTATCTTCATTGACATCAAGGAAGCTCATTATTGTGATCTCATTGTTCTCTTGTGTTTTCCTTTCTCTTTTCCTTGTTTTTCTTGCAAATCCCGCGTGACATAGCCCCGGTTCTCTGGTAGATCCAAAGGGTCCTCCGCAGGGGCTGTCTTGCGGGGAGTTCGAACCCAGACCCCAAACAAGGAGCGGCTTAGGAAAGAAGAACAGGAACGAGACCTCAAGCTCTGCCACCTCCGAATATTTCTTTTCATCGCCGAAAACTGAAGAAGACGCCCCGTAAGTTGGGTGCCCAGTATAGGGATCAGCTCAAGGCTCGGGGTGGTGTCGCTAAGGCTGCAGGGGATAATCGGCGAGACGAAATCATCCAGAAGGCCCGACATCCAAAGACCACTGGGAAAACTATTCCCGGAGCCCCATCCCAGCCTAAGAGGAGGCATCGTTACAAGCCTGGCACCGTGGCACTTAGGGAAATAAGGAAGTATCAGAAATCTACCGAGTTCTTGCTACGGAAACTTCCTTTTCAGCGTTTGGTCCGAGAGATTGCTCAAGAGTTTAAGACGAATCTCCGGTTCCAGACTCATGCAATTCTAGCACTCCAGGAAGCGCCGAAGCCTATTTGGTGGCCCTCTTTAGCGATGCTAATTTATGTGCTATCCATGTTAAGCGAGTGACGATAATGACAAAGGACCTTCAACTAGCACGCCGGATCCGTGGGGAACGGCCGTGACTATGTAAAATAACATTTTTGTATATATGTAACCCGATATATTAATATGAATTCTGTTTTGATTTCTTATTCCGATTGTGATTTTTCTTTCTTTTATGTACGTATATTAGGAAAAATAAATAAATATAAATATAATAATAACTAGTAATGGTGCCCAGCGTTGCTGGGCATAAGTTGAGAGCCTGTAAATGCTTTGGGATGCAGTGAGAAAGCTCTTGATCCGTGATGTCGTCCTGATAAGCGCGTGGAACTTGTCGCTGACTGATGTCGATTCGCCTGAGCCTCTTGAGGATCCTGTCGACTGCGGAACGCGCTCGATCTCGCCGCAAGCGATCCGTGATTTCGCAGATGCCGAGCCGATGTTCGACTTCGCCTTTGAGCCTGCCGCTGATAAGTTCGCCCGAGTCGAGCTCGCCGTCGGTTCGATCGCAAAATTTAAAAAATGATGTTGATGCCTGCTTTCGTCGACCTGGTGATCGACGGCGTCGAGTGCCCGTCGATCTGCCGCCCGATTTGCCGATCTCGCGTCGGTATTCAAGCCTGCCGGGTCGAAAGATGGATAAACAAGAATATCAACAATGCAAAGAAGCACCACGTGGACAAGGTAATCGTCCTCCCTTTGATCCTTCAAAGGCTCAATGTTATCATTGTCATGAATGGGGTCACACCACCACTGGGTGGTCTCAACTTCCTCAAGTTCAAGTTCACCTCTCGGGTTCCAATCAACCAGCCTTCTGTCCAAACCACTTGCCACTAACTCTGTGGCTAATGGTAAACAGGCCCCTCGGCCCTGCTTTTTGAGGAAGCCTCTCGGCCAGCTTCTCAACAACAGTGATCTTGAAGAGCTATTTTAGCATTTCCAATCCTATGGATCAACAAGCTCAGAGGAGATTTATCACGCTCTCAACCCTCCCGTCCAACAGTCCAATTGGGTTGGTCTTGTCTCATCGTCACACCTCGGGCCACGCCCTTTGACCATCATTCCTCATGACACGCAACCTGCTTTTGCTTGGGACACAGTCCCCTCAGATGAAAGTTCACTTCAAGACCTGATCTTGACAAACCATGCCTCAGGAGTATGCACCAGTAAAATTCTATTTCCCATGTACACCTGGTATACTCGTTGTTGCTCAAAAATTCCCCGACTTCCCGAGGCGGGATTCTATCCCGCGCGTATGACTAAAAGTTTTGCCCAACGGATGTGGTGAGTTGGTATAGGCCTAGTAATGCCAAATAAATGTGCACTTGGTCTTCAAACCCCGCCAGTATGTTTATCTTTGGGAGTTGGTTACTGGGGTTATACGGCCAAAGTATTCTGAAACTCATGCAGGCTGCGGAAGGTCGCACCTTGGTAAATGTTCACGCCACCACTCGGGCTCAGCAGTGCCAGGCCGCGCCGTCATCATCGACCAAGAAGACGCTCATATCCCAATATTGCTGCGAGGTCGAGCTTCAAAGAAGTTCTCGCTTCTACCACGCACTCCAGCTCCCCGACCCCCGCAGATCCTTTTTCACATGTTCCCTTGGAACTTCAGGAAGAACTCGCAAAGATCAAGATTCCTTTGAGCCTGGCCACCATTTTGAAACTCTGTCCGGCTCTTAAAGATCGGGCCACCTCTTCCCACAGCTCGTTGAGCTGCTGTGGTCTTCCACACCCACTGTGCATGCCACGGTGGGTAATCAGCACATCAATCATGTCCAAATTGATGGTGGTAGTGTCGTCAATCTCATTACTGATAAACTCAGGAAGCAATTGGGCATCAAACAATTATACCATGCCCCTTATGACATCCAATGGCCATATCACGCGTCCTCAAGGTGTCACTCCTCTTCTCCACATCAGCATTGGTGATCTCAAATTTCCTTTGAATTTGGTGTTTGGAAAGCCGAGAAGATCCCGTGACTATGAAATGCCGGTTGGAAGACCTTTTCTCCGACAGGCAAAGAGTATTCATTACTGGGCCACGGACCAACTTGTTATCACCGATGGCCATCTAAATGCCACAATGGATCTGGAAATGGGCCAATTGATTTCTGTCGAGAATGCAGAACCTTCCATCTCTGACACTGACTCTGAAGAAGCACAAAATATTTATCATGTTCAAGCTTCTCCAGCGGGTCTCCCTCTCTCATCTTACCCCGAGTATGCCGATCCTTGGGGTGACATGACGCTTTGATCGTGATCAGGTCGCGGGTGGCTCTTTTGGACCCCTTACCTGGCTTCCTCGCAATCGCATTCAACGCCTTGATCATTTTTCTGACCCACTTCCTTCAGAGACCGTTGATGTCCATGCAGTCATGAAGCAACCCTTGCTTGAGGACGCTCAGCAGCCTCTTTTCTTCACCACACAAAATGCTGCTCCTCCTGTCATGCTTCAGCCTCCTGCTCACCAGGTTCAGAGGACACGGAGGTTGTTCCTCATATTCAAACTCCAGAAGTGGAAATTGTGGACATTGGTAACAATCAACCAGTCCGCTTAGCTGCTCAACTTCCGCTTCCCTATAAAGCACGTGCGGTGACGCTGTTCAAGAAATTCAAAGATATTTTTGCTTGGAGCTACAAAGACCTTCGAAGTATCAAAAAAGAATTGGGGAACTCACCATTCTACCAAACTGATGCACGCCAATCTAGCAACGACAAGATGTGCTCAACCCAAACTACCGCGATCGGCCAAGGCCGAAATTGACAAACTTTTTGGTCGCTGGCCCGATTTATGAGGTCAAACATTCTCAATGGGTGAACCCCATCGCCATTGCTCTCAAACACAATGGTAAGATCCGCGCTTATGGGATTACGTAGTAAAACTCAATCAAGCCACGAAGGCAGTCCCTTCACTGACCAGGTTCTTGAAGAAGTTGCTGGTCATGAGATGTACTCTTTCATGGATGGTTTCTCTGGGTACAATCAAATTTCTATCAAGCAAGAAGATCGACTCAAAACTACCTTCACCACCCTCGTAAGCACTTTTGCCTACAAGGTGGTCCCTTTGGCTTGTCAAACTCTCCTTCAACCTTTCAACAAGATCATGCTCTCTGTTTTCAAGACTTTATGAAGGATAAACCTTTTCTTCGATCTTCCAAGATGATTTTTCCGCCACAGCCCATGGATGATCACTTGGACAAATTGGAGCTTGTCTTTCAAAAATGTGATGAATCGCATTAGTCTCAATCCCGAGAAGTGCACTTTCGGGCCACTTCGTGCATTCCGTTGGTCATGTGGGTCAAAGAAGGCATCACCACGGATCCCGCCAAAATCGGGCTTTGTAATCGAAGCTCAAGCACCGCGCTAATATCAAAGAGACACGCTTTTTTTAAGGTAAATTACTATTCCACCTTCATTCCTGGCCTTGCGCTTATAGCCGAATTTATTCATAAACTCACGGTGATGAATCCACTTGGGCTTGGAATTCCTGCTTTAGCCGCCGTAAGTTGAAGTCGTTACTTACCGTGCCCCCCCGTCCTTGTTCCTCCTCAATGGGACAAGCCTTTCCACGCTCATGTTGATGTCTCCATTGGTGCTTTTTCTCATGATGACACCACGGATAAACCAATCCGCTATGCCAGCCGAAAACTCAATCCTGCTGAGCGCAACTATTCTGCCACGGAAAGGGAAGCTTTGGGTTTAGTTTTTCGTGGTCCAACTTTTCCCCGGACATTATTTGTTGGGAAGCCGATCGTTCTTTGTTGATCATCAAGCTCTTTTTATTTAATCAACAAAGCCACGCCACGGGCCGAATTGCTCGTTGGTCCTTCTTCTGCAAGAGTTCGCTCCCTTCGAAATTGTTCATAAGGCAGGAAAATCTCATGTGGTGCTTGATTATCTTTCACGCATCCACACGGACGATCCCTCCACGGGTGTTTCTGACGCCTTTCCAGATGTTCAATTGTTCCTGGTCACGGCCACGCCCCATTGGTTTCACAACTTTCAGCAATATCTTCTCACCGGTGCTCTTTTCCCCGCCGATCCGGACGCTTCCGTCCGCTTTCGCTCCGCCACCATCGCCTCCGCGAGGTCCGTGACTATACCATGGTTGCAGGCCATTTGTACAAACGAGGCAAAGACATGGTTCTCCGTCGTTGTGTCCTCCCTCATGAGGTGCCTGATATTGTTCGACAAGCCCACGATGGGCTTGGTGGTGGTCATTTTAGTGGTGACGCCACGGCACGCAAAATTCTTTTAGCAGGATACTTCTGGACCACGCTCTTCAAAGATACCCATGCTTATGCTCGCGACGCGGCGACGCTCACAAACGATGTGGGAAAGCCCACGACCGCGACGCCTCGCCACGCCACATCCCTTCAAAGAAATGGGGAATGGATTTTGTGGGGCCCATGGATCACCGGCGCGCACACCCGCGTCTTCGCTATATTCTGGTCATCACGGATTATGCTACCAAATGGACAGAAGCTTGTGCACTTCCAGGCAACACTGCTGCAAGCACAGCCAAGGTCCTCTACACGCATATCATCACGCGCTTTGGTTGTCCCACGGAACTTGTTAGTGATCGTGGCGTGCATTTTGTCAATCATACCATCAAGGAGTTGATGGATTATCTTCACATCCAACACCGGAAGAGTACACCCTATTATCCTCAAGGAAATGGCTTGGCTGAAAGTACCAACAAAACACTCATCACTATTCTCAAAAAAATTTGTGACACTTCTCGCACAGATTGGCAAGACAAGTTGCCTACTGTTCTTTGGGCTTACAACACTAGTTTCAAAATAGCTACCGCCACACCTCCTTTCAAACTAGTTTATGGTCAAGAAGCTCGATGCCTTTTGAATATATTCTTCCAACTCCCGCTTTCAACTTGCTACAAAGACATAATCCACCTGGCCGCACTCAAGGAAAGGGTTTATCAATTGGAACAGTTGGATGAACTTCGATGCTTGATGCTTACATTCTCGTGTTCTTCACTTCAACAACAGCTGCGTAAATCATTGCATGACAAACCACTTAAGACAAAAAATATTCAACGAAGGTGATTTGGTTCTTTATGATTCTCGCTACAAAAATTTTCCTGCAAGTTAAAGTTCGATGGCTTGGTCCTTATCAAATTGTTCAAGTGGTACAACCCAAAGGCCGCTTTCAAGCTGGTCAATTAGATGGCACTCCCTTTATCTACTCGTTAATGGCTTTCCAAACCATTTCATACAACGTAAAGTGACAATCATCCACCGATGTTGTTCCGCACAATAAACACAACAGATAGTGACTAACAAGCGGCATATTTATATTATAGAGGTGAAATTTTTACAAAATGTGAGCAGAGCCCATCTATTTCCGCTATGGGCAAATTATTTAAAAACGGCTGAGAGCCCTATCTACTAAATCCTAAGTTTTACCCCTCTACCCCGGGTTGGGAGCGAGGTGATGCTAAGATATGGTACCGCCGCAAGCCCGATCCCAAAATAAGCAGTGAATCACCACTTCCATCCCATTGGTAAGGGGATCGGGATGTTCAGCCATCCCCTTGCACCAGCCATCCATGGCAATGCCACGATTGTGGCACCGCCAGAGGTCCAAGCAGTCCATCTTGCATGTTATCCACTCCGTGCGCTTAGACGGCATGGTGCACTTATCATGAAGTCCAAAGCCAGACATATTGAGCCATCGGGTGTATCAAGACCAACCACTTCTTTCTCTTATATAGCCAACCGAGGGACCTCCCCTCGTCGACGTGGACCAATCAGAAAATTCGCCAACGTGTTCGCAATGCAAGGCTCTTTCTAATTCCAGAATCTTTTCTCCCGCCGCATATCTAGCCATGGTACCTTCTAACACCTTCGTTTTAATGATATCCCACTTTGAGTTGCCAGCATTAAATGTCATTCCTTCTTTTCACGCCCGTCGAACATTAATAGGTGTCCTTTTGCCAACCGTCACACATCGGATCATTCCCTTACGCCTCATCGCCACCGCTTTCACCGCTTCTCCCTTTACCGCTTTGGGGACTTAAAGCCAAAATTTTGCCTCTCAATGGCCTCCTTAGATCTCGTCGCACTGGCATCATCCACGGTTGTCTGTTCATACTCCTCATGCCCCTTTCGCTAACACACTTGTGCCCCTAAAACCTTTTGCCTCTCTTTGTTTTAGTCTTCCGCTTCTCGCCCCTCTTTGCTTTGCCACAAATTCTTCCATGTTCCTTTTCGACGCTCTTCGCCATGGTATCGCAGACCAAATTTCCCACACTTCAAAATTTCTTGCTCAAAGGAATTCGTCTTTTGAGTCCCAGGTCTTTTCTTACGCCCACCTTTCGTGGGCGCCCTTGTTGGCCCGAGTCGTGAAGTCGCTGAATGCCGGCTTTATGAATTCTCACAGATGGACCTCCCCGCACCAAATCCAGCAATTGAAGCAGTTCATCGCCACATCGCCAACAACCCTAAAGGATATGCTATCAGGTCGATGGCACCACCATCTTGCTTACTCAACCCCCGATTTCTGGGTATTCCCGTATTCCTTTGCAAACACCTTCTTTATCTTGGGCTGCCTTACGTGACATAGATGTCATTCGGGCCGCGCTTCTTCTTATCAAGCAAATATGCATCGCCTCACCAATATTGCAAAGTCCCATGACACTTTTTGTCAAGTTTTTTGTGGCGAAATTGTTTGGTATTCTATCAAGAACACCCATATCAATAAGCCGTTCTATAATATGGTGATCACACCCTATCCGCTCAACCACCATATTGATTGGCCACGCTTTTGTTCTACCGCCTCCTTCATGAGGTCGACCGCGATTCGCTGGGCCCTCCATCGCCTTTTGAAGCCTCAAGGGTGGCCATCTTCATCCCTTCGTTACCTTCCTCCCTCACCTTACGTTTCTCATTCCTCCACTCACCGGTCTCTTCATTCACTTCCTCAAAAATCAACGGCAGGAACTTCCACCCTTCTTCCCCTCGGTCATGTTCAAAAACAACACCACGATGTCACCGCTCTCCTCTCCATGCCACCGAATCCATGCCCTCCACTTCGTCATGTCTCTCAAACATCTCGACACAAAGTAACAACCGCCCCCGTGACTCTCCATCCTTTGCAGAAGCAAGTATCCGGTGGCCCGAGGATGTTCAAGCCGCCACGAAGTTACAAGAATCCCGGGGCGCCTCGCCGTGGTGTTCAAAGCCCCGAGGCCTACCGGATGCCGCTCAAAAGAGACCTTCAAGCTGCCCACGCACAAGTTCAAACTCGAGAAGGACAAACTTCAAGAAAAGCACGAGGCTCGTTAGAGGCCCGAAGAAGTTTCAAGACGCCCAAGATCGTAACGATGCCGCCAGGTCGATCGCCAGGAGTTGTTGGAGCAGGTCAAGGCAAGGGAGACTCTCTTGCTTGACAAGGATAAAGACATTGCTAAGTTCACCACGCCAGATCTGAGCTTTCAATTACACCATTCAAGCCCATACCCTTACAACGATGACGCCAAATAGCCTCTTTGAAGCTCGGCTTTCCACAGCCGACCTCTCGGCTCACGCCTCTCCAAAATCGCCTTACGGAGGCTAAAAACGTAAAATTGTTGATGACGTTGAGATTGTCATGTTTCGACTCAATACTCCGGGCAATCCTCTTCATATGCCACGCTTCCTCGAAACGGGTCCGTGATCGGTCCCCGCCTTCTGTTAGAAAAGGAAAACCCGGATCCGCGATCTTGAAAATCAGCTTTAGCCAGTCGTCCAATCTGGTAAAAGGCCCAAACCAAATAGGAAGGCTACGTTACCATCGCCCCTCAACATGTCGGGCGACTTCGCTATTCCTTCCAAGGATCTCGATATGTGGTTGCCCGCCGCCACCTCTTTCTTCCTTCAGTGGTATGCGTGCGATGGTCCGCTTTGATGTCCACCGCGACGAGGATTTTTTTCGATCTGCCGTACCTCTCCATTGAAGACAAAGGTTTACTGGCCCCTTTTAGTCTTCGACCTCATTCAATCGTGAAGATCCGGATTTGATCACCTTCGAGTTGTTCAAAATTGATGCATCCATGACTTCTATCTCGGCTGATACACGTGACAAATTTCGATGGGCCACATCGAACTTTCGTGACTCCACGTTTCAATGGTTGCTCTTGGACAACAACCCATATGCGCCCCTCGATCATGATAAGACACACGCTCTTCATCCCGAGTACATGCCCGAGCTTGCTCATCATTTACCTCTATGGCAAGCCGAAACGTTGGAACAGATATTATTTTAAGAATCTTGGGCATCCCGGATCTTCCGCTTGCCCAAGTTTATATGCAGCACTTCGCAGGTTACAATCAACTGCGTGCTCTTATGGATAGCAAGACAGTTCCCATGAGTTGGAATAGCCCTCACCCCATACTCTCGGCTCTACCTTAAGCCGCTGGGATCGGTGGTGCAAAGCTCTTGATCCCCGACCTTGTATGCGAATTCGTGGAGCAGCTCGGCCTTGCGCCAAGGGCATGACTCCCTCTCCATATGCTTCCCCTGGGTGTCCCTCCACCCGGGTTCCTCCACCTCGATTGGCGTCTCCCCTTTGGACCAAGGTCCCGGATGGCCACGCCGGGTGGACTCCCCTCAGATTCCGACGGATCTCCTGGTGGGATCCCCGCTTGTCGATGCTCCACTGGGAGGATGGTGCCACCCTGGATGACACTTCAAATTGGATATATATTGCAAATGAGCGTGGTTGGCAAACACCCGCTGATGCTGTTCATGGCCTTGATACCTTCTTGCGCAAATCGCCACCTCACTGGACCCTTCCGTATTAACCAAGCCGGCTTACGTGGCGCTCTCAAGTGCATCCCGTAAGCTCCTTAAATCGGCGGCGTCCCATCTTTTAATGTCCGAATGCCGTCGATTGCCTTCGGTCTCCGGTTTGTTCTCATGGAGTGCCGGTTCTTTCCTTCCGGAAGCCCATGCGCCACGGAAGACATGGTGCGCTCATTTCCTCATTGATGCGGCTCACGCCTTGGGCTCAACACTCCTGGCACTCTTCAAACACGTCAGAACCTCATTGGCAATTACCATAATGGTGCCTTTCCTCATTCCCGTGAGGATCATTTTCAGACTGCTGGTTTCCCACCCTCGGAAACACTTCCTCCTTTTTCACTCTCGAGTGTTCGTTTGGTGGGGAGTGTTAGTCCTGTGTCTTCGGTGCAGGACTATTCATGCATCTGACAGACCAAGTCAAGTCCAAGGATCCAACCAGCGCGGGTCGTCCCCTCCAAAGGCCACGCTTTTGCCAAGCAGACCACTTTTCAAAGGGCACGCCTGCCGTCAAAAGGAGGCGCTCAGACAAGTGACGGCCCGTCACCGCCCGCGTCAGCGTCAGCGTGATTTCAAGCACTTCAAGAGGCACCGCCAAAGATTCACCAATCGCCCTTCTTCCATGAGTCGGCACCGAGATCGGTCCGAGTGTCTATATTGGGCCAAAGGCCATTGTACTATATATATGAGTAGAGCTAGCACATGAGTTTTAGATGAGTTTTGAGTCTTGTCTCATTTCCGTTTTCTCTCGATTGGAGAGCTCATGTATCTTCATTGACATCAAAGGAAGCTCATTATTGTGATCTCATTGTTCTCTTGTGTTTTCCTTTCTCTTTTCCTTGTTTTTTCTTGCAAATCCAGGTGACATAGCCCCCCCGGATTCTCTGTTAGATCCAAGGGTCCTCACAGAGGGTCGCCTTGCGTGAGTTCCCTTTCCCGCACCCCAAACAAGGGAGGCTTAGGAAAGAAGAACGAACGAGACCTCAAGCTCGCCACCTCAGAATATTTCTTTCATCGCCGAAACTCAAGAAGACGCCTTTAAGTTGGGTGCCCAAGATAGGGATCAGCTCAAGGCTTCTGGGTGTCGCTAAAGGCCTCTAATCGGGCGACGAAATCATCCCCAAGGCCCGACATCCAAAGACCACCGGGAAAACTATTCGGAGCCCCATCCCATGCCTAAGAGGAGGCATCGTTACAAGCCTTTTTCCGTGGCACTTAGGGAAATAAGGAAGTATCGTGAATCTACCGAAGTTCTTGCTACTTTAAACTTCCTTTTCGGCGTTTGGTCCAGAGATTGCTCAAGAGTTTAAGACGAATCTCCTGTTCCCGTTTTCTCATGCAATTCTAGCACTCCAGGAAGCCCCAAGCCTATTTGGTGGCCCTCTTTAGCGATGCTAATTTATGTGCTATCCATGTTAAGCGGTGACGATAATGACAAAGGACCTTCAACCAGCACCCGGATCCAGGTGGGGAACTACCCGTGACTATGTAAAAATAACATTTTTGTATATATGTAACCCGATATATTAATATGGTCTGTTTTGATTTCTTATTCCGATTGTGATTTTTCTTTTTCTTTTATAATGTTATATTAGGGAAAAATAAATAAATATAAATATAATAATAACTAGTAATGGTGCCCGGCGTTCTTTGGCATAAGTTGAAGCTTAAATGCTTTGGGATCGCGATTGAAAGCTCTATCCCTTTCCCTTTCCCTTTTTGCTCTATCCCAGCATTTCATTTTTTTTCTTATTTTCTCTACTTTTTTTTTCTTTTTCTTTTTTTTTTTTTTTTTTTTCTTTCTTTCTCGTGTTTTCTTGTTTTCCCATCCATTTCCTTCCGCCTCCCCGATTTCCCGGATCCCTTCCTTCGCTTTTTTCTCCTCCCTTTTGCTCTTTTCCTCCACCTTTTCCCTCTTCCATTTTTCTTTTTTTTTCCCCATTCCCTTTCTCCTTTTTTATTTCTTTTCTTTTTCCCTTTTTCCATGTCTTCCCTTTTCTTAACCTTTTCTCTTTCCCCTTTCCATGCCTATTTTCCTTCTCTTTTCCTCGCCGCTTCTCTTTTCCTCCTTTTCCCACTCTTTTCCTCCTTTTTTTGTGTAACCTTTTTCCTTCCATTTTTCTTTTCTCCTTAGTTTTCATGCCTTTTTACCTTCCCTTTTCCATCTCCTCACCCTTTCCCTCTTTCCCTTTTCCATGTTCCCTTTGTCTCTTCCCCTTTTCCATTTTCCTCATTTCCTTTTTCCCGTGCCTCTCTCTCTTTCCCCCTTTTCCATTCTTTTTTCTTTTCTATTTCCCTTTTCCCATGCCCTTTTCCCACCCTTTTCCCTTTTCCCCATGCCTTTTTGCCCTTCACATTCTCTCTTTCCACTTCCCTTTTCTTTTCCTTTTTTCCCTTTTCCTTTCCCTTTTTCTTTTTTTCCCTTTTCCTTTTACCCTTTTCCCTTTTCCCCATGCCTTTTTGCCCTTCACATTCTCTCTTTCCACTTTTCCTTTTCCTTTTTTCTTTCCCTTCCCTCCCTTTTCCCCTTTTTTTTTTTTTTTTCCTTTTCCCTTTTTTCTTTTCCCATGCCTTTACCCTTTTTCCTTTTTTCCCCATGCCTTTTCCTTTTCCCTTTTCTCTTTTTTTTCTTTCCTTTTCTTTTCTTTTTTCCTTTCCCATTTCCTTTTTTTCCTTTCCCTTTTTCCCTTTTTTGCCCTTCACATTCTCTTTCCATTCCCTTTTTTTTTCCCTTTTCCTATTTTTCTTTTTTTCCTTTCCCTTTTCCCCACCCTTTTTCTTTTTCCCTTTTCCTTTTAAATTTTCCCTTTTCCCCATTTTTTGCCCTTCATTCTCTCTTTCCACTTCCTTTCCTTTTTCCCTTTTTGCTTTTTCCCTTTTTTTCCGTTCCTTTTTCCCTTTTTTTTTGCCTTTTCCTTTTCCCCATGCCTTTTTCTTTTCCCCACCCTTTCTCTTTTTCCTTTTCTTTCCCTTTTTTCCTTTTTCCCTTTTCCTTTTACCCTTTTCCCTTTTCCCCATGCCTTTTTGCCCTTCACATTCTCTCTTTCCACTTCCCTTTTCCTTTTCCCCTTCCCCTTAAGAGATCGACGCATGACCAATCACAGTGTTGGTAAGTCGTGCAATAAATCTAGGCCTTCGAATGCATCCAGATGATCTCGGCCATTCAAATTAGGGCTCGATGCACTACGCACTTACGGTATAACATTATAATCCTATATTATAATGTTATGCCGTAATTCCTGGATTTGGATCCAGCCCTAGATCCTAGGGCCACAAATTACCTGACTACATCGAAGGGTCCAAATTTAGTTTTTTTTCGCCCGACTCTTTTTTTACCATGGTTTATTATAATGTTATGCCGTAATTCCTGGATTTGGATCCAGCCCTAGATCCTAGGGCCACAAATTACCTGACTACATCGAAGGGTCCAAATTTAGTTTTTTTTCGCCCGACTCTTTTTTTACCATGGTTTATTTCTTTCTTCCAACTTATCTTGCTAAAAGGCTTATTTACGGCAGAGCAGCGGGCTTTGAGGTGCTTCCAAAATTTCATATCTTCCTTTTCCGTTGCAATACGTCCATGGCGATCTACACGAAGGCGCTCCTGCTTTTGGTCTTGCTATGAGTTTTGCTCTGTGAAATGGACCATTAATTTAGGGCTTACACAACTGCAGTTCAGCCCCAAATACGAAGGTGCTTACATGTATTTGGATTTCGTTATGCAAAACGGCATGGCGCTGATACACATTCTAAGGTTTTGCCCTAATGATCAGGTATATATGGCCGGTGGAAAATTGGGATGCCAAAATCGACTGTACCTATCTCACAGCGGATTTTCCTAAGGGCAAAACCGGCGGCGAAAATGACCGATCCAAAGATTTTCTTATTTGAAGAGCTTTTATATCGCTGATTGTTCGGTTTAATCCGATGTTTGATCTAACAATAGGCCACGGCGTAATCCGATGAAGTGGAAACAAATTTAATAGCTTCGTGAGGCTTTTTATACGGTGCTCTATGATTTCTTACTCTTGCGGTTTTTACTCGGCAATTATTCATGTCACGATGGAGGCTCTTTTGATTGCTAGAAAGTTAGAGACATACATCAAGTAAGTACAACATGTTGTTTGTTGTCATATGCACCGTTGCATATACACGGAAAAATAAAGTTACATCGTCCCTTTATTTGAAGTGAGATCATGTCCAAAGAGGCCCCGGATGGATTAATGTCGGCCAAGATATCTAGAAAACGTATGGCTCACGCAAAAAGAAGATGCCACGTAATGGGACAGATTGCTCGGTGAGAATACCCGACTAAATGACACCACCGGTCTTTGCCCTTTGCGGCTGGCTATTGCTCCATCATGATCCAGAATATTCCCTTCTAATATGCATTACCTTCACGAATTTGTCATTGGAAACATCCCATTCCAATGATCCCACAATGTTTTATTATTTGAACATCCAAGTTTGTTATCATACCCTTTTTATCTGGACTAACCATTAAATGTTACTAGTAACGATGCCCAGCATTGCTGGGCATAAGTTGGGGATCTGTAAATGATAAAGCAGCAATGATACCGAGGTGTTGTTCACCATTCAATGCATTATCCTTTCATTAAGTGTCTAGCTCGCTTTCCAATTCTTCCCTCTTAGAACCTTCCGCATTCATGATCTTGGACCTAGAATAGCTTGATGCATTGGGAAAGTTTCATTATGTCTTCCATGTTTGTTAGAGTCGAAGCATTAGAGTTGCATTAGAGGTCTGCATAAATGCATAATGCATTGGAGGTGTCGTTGGATTGAGTCTAATGGCTTTAATGGATTTCCCCCTTTTTTCCTCCTAAAAACCCTTTCCCTTCATTTCCTTTTCTTTTTTCCGCTTAACTCTCGCATTAACTCACGTTGTTAGATGGTGTTCTCCTCGAATCAATTCATGGCTATAGGTCGATGTTTTGATTTAGAAGGGAAAAGGGGAAGGGAAAGGGAAGGGATTTAAATTGAGACGTCTACTATTAGGTTTGTATTGAATGGTGAATGTTAATGATAGAATCTTGAGAAAATTGTGCATGTGTTACCTATATTGATACCATGTGACATGGCAAGAATTGTGCATTCCATTGTTTGAACCACCATTTAAGTGGGGCATTAAAAAATTCCAACGGATCTTTAACAATTGTCAACCAAATGCATGTAAATTCTCATATGTTCTCAAGAATCATAGATCAAAGCGGCCAAGGCCTTTACATAATATAATATCTCTAATTTAAGACGTTGTATGTGGGGTTGTAAACTGAGTTAACGTCCACTTTTTGAAATAAAGAATATATGCATCTTTTGCTATAAAGAATAAATGCATACTTCTAAAGTTAGACATCGAGTTCAATAAACAGCGGAATAATATAAAGTTATCTAGGAATGTGTTCATTCCATAAGATTTTCCATGGTTAACCTTGCAATGATGTTAGCCCGTACCAAACATCATAACCGTGTACCTTGACATGATGTTTAACCCGTGGCTTGTGACTCTCTTATCAGATTCACAGCAAAATCTATGCGTTGTCTAGCAAAGGAGGTGAGAAAAATGCAGACTCCATTCTCTCCTCCGGTGCTTCAAGGAAGCTTTTTAAAGTTACAGGAAAATCCAGTCTGAAGTCCTCTAGAACTGTAAGAAAGTAACATTGTGAGCACAACGATAGATTACATTATTAAGAAAAATTCCAGTACCCGGGTTGAGGTTACGAATTTTATTTAAGATCTCCTGACAGGAGGCATACAGTAACTCATTTGGAAAAGGTTGCATAGAGAATTGTGCAGTTTGACCAACAAATAAGCTTGAGACACATGCATCAAGTATTCCTATTACTGCCCCACTGCCAATTTCAAAGTCAAAATCTTCATTCGTTTCAATCTGCTCATCCATGCCCTCTCCAACTAAATGTACTGATCCTGCAGGAGGTCTTTTACTACTTTCTTCACCACATATAATCTCCCAGTTTTGTGATATATCATGCATCTGGGAATTCTCTCTAGGGGCTATGTGCTTCTTAGGTTCACCAATAGAGCTCCAACGTCCCACGCCATTGTCTAGAGCCTGCGATAATTGAAGCAAGGCCTTCCAACATGCACTCTGAATAGCATAACTTCTAACTTGCATTTTTAGTTGACATGTAAATGGCCCAGAAATTCCAAGATCGTCATTCTGATTCTCGGAAAGATGTTGAGCCTCCTTTGCATTATGGCAATCAGTCTGTTTCACACACTTGTCACGTGTCCCATTCAATGAAGCTATAGTTATCAAGTGTTCATTGCGTAAAATAGACAAAGTAGGCTCATCGACGTGAAGTTGATGGCAGAATTCAGTGAGTATCGAGCGAGGCATTGGTCCACGCCACTGAAATTTGGATGTATAAGATGCAGGTAACTCAGACACTAAGACAGCTCCTCTAGAAAGCTTGTAAAATCCTTCAGGTGATCGCCCCAGTAATAGCCTATCAAACATGGAATCATCACTTTTGTGTTGTGTAAAGCATACATCAAGGTATCCATACAAAAAAGCTGGAATGTCAAATTACCTATATTAGCATCCAAGTGATACATTCTCCACAGACATCCTCCCTTCTGATTTCCACTTCTAACTTGCATTTTTAGTTGACATGTAAATGGCCCAGAAATTCCAAGATCGTCATTCTGATTCTAGGAAAGATGTTGAGCCTCCTTTGCATTATGGCAATCAGTCTGTTCCAGGCCAAACAGAAAGGATATCTCATTTAATAATCTTAAATATTACAGACCTTTATCATTGTTGGCTTGTCCTTCGCAGAGTTGGCCTCCTCGATCACAGCACAAATGGCATCATAATCAATATTTCCATTTTGCACCCAAATACTATGCCAGCCAAGGGATTCAAACTGAGCTTGAACATCCTCAATGAAGACAATCTCAGTATAGCCATCAATAGAGATATGGTATAGCCATCAATAGAGATAGAGGTATGGTGATTCATGTGTTCTGGTTTTGCATGGCAGGCAGACATGCATGGACACTCTGTATTTATTTAATTCGTAATACTACTCAGCCCAGTACAGAAGACATGGCCTTCTTGCTTGCTAGAAAAAACCCAGTTCTAAAAGCTCAGCATTTGGATCCCATTTGGTTTTCCAACTACTTCCCTGTATCATATTATCTCTAAGACCTGCTACTCAGCCGTGTTTGATGCAAGAATACCCTACCTTATTTGTAGAAGCATGTCGAGAAGATAGAAGAACGTAGCAGGCAGAGAATAGGGGAAACCCATGACCTGCCTTCAGCTCTGTTCTTCAGCTCTTGGTGCCTGTTCTGCTTGTAGAAACAATGCAAAACAGAAAAGCAACAACTAAAGGCAAATCTTACCTGCATCGTCCGGAAGAAGAAGAGCCATCCCAGGCAGTGCCATCGCCATAGTCCATCAATATTCGAGCCCATCGCCATAGCTGGAGATACGGATTCTACAGGGAAAGCGGCAGAAGTCCAGAACCTCAAGAACCTCAAGATGCCAGGAGCGAGAGCTGTTCTTATTAAACCCGATAAAACAATACCAATCCATGGGTCTTATGCCCCCATTGCCAAAGCTAAAGCTTCAGCCATTGTTTTCCCTTTGCATCAAAATTTGTTTCAAGTTCCGGCAGTCTCTTCTGCGCTTGGAGAGCTCAGGCTGTGGCAAGACGCTTCAGGAGGGGCAAAACGTCCCGAGCTCTGCACCATCCAAAGCTCTACACCGTTGAAACCTAAAAAAAAAAAGGGATGAGAAGAGAAGAAATCTTGGCCATGCAATGTCGATGGATCTCAGCCGTCCAAATTAGGGCTGGGTCCAACACTTACACAATAACATTATATTATATAAGATAAGATAAGATTGCAGCCACTGAATAAGCATACTCAGACCGGTGCAGCATTGGAATGAGAAAGGAATGCCGAGTTTGAAAGCTATTTTGAAAAATACCCCTGAGTTTAAACAACTCATCTCTGGATCATTCCCAGATGGCTGGGAAAAGGATTTGTCAGTATGTCCCAGATGGTTGGGAAAAGGATTTGCCAGTATGCAAACTAAACTGTCAATGCTGACATATCTCATCTGAGGTGTTTAGATTTTTTTCATCAATTTTGAGCACTTACAGACATATACATCAGAGATATCATGTGATGCTACACATGTATACATCAGAGGTACCATATGATGCTACACGTAATCTTTCACAAGTCTGCATGAATTTGCCCTAGATGATGGAAAAAAACAGCAATACAAATGTAAAACATGGCCCGACACCATATTATTTTTGCATTTTTGCCGATTCGGTGCACACCAAGCACAACAAGGTATCATGGCAGTTTCTGCAGGGTAAAGCTATGGGCAACCGATTTCGATTTTTCTATTTTTAATACACTCCCCTTGCTTCTATTAGACCACCAGGTACGTTATTATATTTTGTTTAATTTGGTTTGTTAGCTTGAAAAAGCCATGGCTAGAGCAAGTCATGAAAAGGCTTTAGAAACCTGAATGTCAAGATTTTGAGAAAAGGAACAAGTGATCTGCATGCTTGCCAAGGTGGCAACAAGCCTAGAACAAGCTTCCTTACTCTTACTCTGTAATTCACTTATTTGCATGCAGGGCCAGATTTGCTGCATTTCATGCTTAGTCTCTGATCTATATGCAGGAAGACGCACAAGATATGCTGCCCTCGGCAGATGAAACCATATTTAAAATTAGTCATAACCACCTGGGCACAATGGAAAATAATAGAGATTATTGACTCTAAACTTCATATGGAAACATGTCTGCGAGCAATTTTTCTTTACCAAGCTTCAGGTTATATTATGTAGACTTGGAGATAATGTAATTACTCTTCTTTATTCGACCTATTTAGCTGTCTCTCAACTTGGTATTTCATTTTTTGTTGGAATGTTAATTAGGTTACTGAAGGTTATCTCATTGGAAGGCGACAAATTCTTGCTCATCTAATGGGATTAATTAAGCAGAATGATATAATCAGCTCAAGCTTATAACAATGCAGGCCGATTAAGTCATGATTCCGACTTTAGCGAGTTAACCACAGTCAGATCTTTGTTGGAGGAGCATTATGTTGACTTGGGCATCAGATCAGAGAAAGAGAGTACGATATGAAAAAGATTGATTAACAGAGTTAGGATCTTTAGAAATTCGTTTTCTAACTAAGCAACTGTAAAAACTGTAGCTGAGAAGCTAAGCACACAAGAAAAGGGGCCAACTGAGAATGAACATGAAGAGAATGTATGCGAAGGTCATCTAGATGATTGTACATACACTACAGTGACACATGCCATATCTGATTTTAGATGAAACGGTCATCTACTTTATCTATTTGTCTTTTGTGAGCTTATATATGCTTCATCTAAAACGTTGCCATCTACTTCTTTATCTATTTGTCATATTTACCTTTTGTGAGCTTATATGTGCAATAAAAAGAATCAATCTTCAATACACTAAACAATTACAAAAGGGTGTGATTTTTGTAGTAGGAAAGATATTTTATCTAATTCATAGCTTATATAGAAAAGTTCCACAATTTGATACGAGTATTTTGTTTTCACAGGTGGTCGGTTCCTAAATATAGTTAGACTTATGACACATGGACGTTGTATGCTCTATGTGCTTTAAAAGGAAACCATTTAGCTGGCATATTTATAGCTCATAAGGAATCCAGTTCACATGCTCTATATAATTGCTCTATGTAATTGCCTACACGTGATATAATTGCCTAACTTATTGGCTAACTTTGGCTCTTGATTTAGCTGGCATATTTATAGCTCATAAGGAATCCAGTTCACATGCTCTATATAATTGCCTACACATGATATAATTGCCTAACTTATTGGCTAACTTTGGCTCTTGATTAAGGCAATATACTAGGTGATATGGTGGTACCGAAGCAATGTAGCAATAATTCCACGAACACATACATATGCTTTAAAGGGTATAGATTGAGACAATTAAGTTGCTACAAAACAAGATGTTTGCTCAATCCTAATTGGCTTTATTGAACCTGGTTAGGATGGTCCCCACTTATGTTAAGTCATATTTCTCGAAATTTAACATGCTATAATACATGCAACACATTAATACCCCACTCTTGATGTACAACCACACAAAACGTCCACAGCAATTTCCTATAGTTAATGCGATTCAAAGGTTTTGGGAGCCTTTAGGCACAACTTAAATTTAGAGTATCAGAGTGGCAACAAATAATAATTTCTCTACGGATTTGCCTAATTATATTAGGTTAATAAAAATGAATCTGAGTTGAACAGGTTTCCACACACACATTCCCAACTTATGCCCAGCAACGCTGGGCACCATTACTAGTATAAGATAATTAGCTGGTGCCTCGAACGCCGTGCCGGAAGTTTAAAAGTGACATTCACTTTAGGGTTTTCATTCATTTCTTATTCCTTCCATTTTCTTCCTCCTCCTATTTTTCGTCCTCAGCAATTGGATTACGCTGGGTGCTTAGCATGGTACATGGGAGGCGAGCAATGTGATCCTCAGGTCCCCTACCCTCTTCTAGACCCCCCCTGCAGTGCAAGGTTGATCTCGTCGACCACATGCGGGCACACCCTGATTATGACACCTTCCTAGAGTTTTATGATGAATAAATCCTGCCCCAAGCAGAGTTTCTCGGAGAACCGCCTCAACCCTATCTCCATAAGGATATCTTAGGGCACATGTTTGGGGATGACCGTCACAGTTATGATATTCTTAAGGGCATTGTCAGACGTGCTAAGCACGCCCCCATTATTGACGATGGCTCTAACGAGCTGTACTTTGAGGCCCAGTTTGCCCTTGCCCTTATCATGGATAGGTATGTTGACGGTACTGACACGGCCTTAGAGCAAGCCAAGTCCCCACTTCCCCCAGATCTTGAGGAGGATGAGCAGATAAGCTATACCGACTTTTTAAGATGGAAGAAATTGGCCACAAAGAAGCCTTTACCTCGTAGTAAAGGCCAAGCTCTTGTCGGGTTAGGTTCGCTTCCTACTATTAAAGTTGGGGATCAAGATTACTTGCTGCTGACCGATATTCAATGGGCATATCAGCATATCGCCAATAAGGGTAAGCAAAAGACGGCTCATCTTCTTTATGAGCTGGCTGAGTATTGTCAGGGTCAAAATGACTTCATCGATTATTCTCGTCCCATATATAATGAGCCGGAGATACCCTAATTGCTTAACTATCAGCCTCTTGATGTTGAGCCTATTAACACTCTATTATCGTTACGACAGTTAATGATTCAGGGTACTCCGTCCTCAATTCCTGAATCAGTTTTCCACGCTACGGCCCCACATGTTCCCAACATCAACGATGTTGTAGTCAAGATCGAAGACGACCCAACTATGGAGGATCTATGTGATGAAGGCCAGTATGCTCAGGAAGAGAAGGATTTTGCTATGGAAGAGGAACTCCCCCAAAACTTGGAATCTGAATTGGCTTCTGCGACCCATCCAACGGTTCAGGGGTTGAAATGCCATATTACCCGGTTCTTCTTGTCGGCTTTTACAAGCAGACAAGTTCTCTTCTTTGCCAAAGCGATTGCGCCTGAAGCAGAGGCGACTGTATGGGCACTCAGGGCAGCCGGCCATAAGAAGTTATCCCCTAACCTTGAGCAGATCGTCCTGGTAAATTGTGATCTAGCCATTGCAGTATTTGACCACGATATCGGTTCTTGGATGAACATGAGTCTGCTGGTTGCAGCGCCATTAGCTATAAATGTTCCTCCAGAAATAGCTTCATCAGCTGCTTCATCAATTAACCCTAGTGTGTTACTTCTGCAGCATCGACCGGAGCCTGAGTTTGATACCCAAGCACAGGATGTTGAAGGGTCCACCTCTTAGTTCTAGGTTTTATCAGACAATTGTATTCAGTTTTATGTAATTTTGATTGGCATTACCTTTAATGGGCCATCACTTAATCTATGTACTATCTTCTTATATATTCAGGGTATCTTCTTATACCTTCTTGTACTGTTGCAAACCATTGAATTGTCTTTTCCCTTCAATGCTTATCTCTCTTCCTTAAAGTTGGAGTATAAGAAAATTGTTCAATGCATATATATTCATTCTTGCCGTCTTGCAGACGAGGGACTCGAAGAGTATGAAGAAAGAATCACCGACCAGATACGAAGGGATGATCCAGGGCCCCCTGAACAGGATTACGGCCAACGATATGGGGAGTACCCGGAGCGAGACGATGATTATGAGATGGGGGAACCTGAAGAAGAAGGAGAGCCCTATGATCCAGATAAGGGGTTGGAAGTAGTTAACATCCTCAGAGAACGGGCCTATGAGGACTTGCGGCAAACTCTTCGTCGCACATGGGACTATTGGAACATGACAAGGCATGAAGCTTTTGATGATGCCAATGATCACTTGTGGCAGATTTTCTATGCATTAAGGAGGCTCTTTAATCTCCTTATCATTAGCCCCACATACGACTACCAACCTGTTATTATCCAGGCCTGGGCGCGCTACAAGTTAGTCAGGGCTGTGCGTGAAAGTGTTCGCTACTCTATCTTGTACCCTTTTGCGAACCCCTAGGCCCGGTCCCTTCAGTTTTGTTTTTTTTATGTTATGTTATGTGTGAGTTGAAGAAATGTTCAATGTGTAATACCTGTCTTGTATTATATCACTTTAAGTTTTGTCACTACCAATGTACTGAACTCTGATGTAACCCTGTTTTCACTTGTAATAAAGATCTTTGCTATGGTACTCTTTTATGTATTCTCTCTCAATACTATCCGAAATGATGTTCTTTGTGAGACTTCATGTCACTATAATTCTGCTTATACATTGTTATGCTCTATATAGACGGTGCACGCAACGCCGCCTGGCAGATGCCCTCGAATGCCAGTAGACTAACCCCTGAGCAGGAACTTATGTTGATGAAGAGGCAATTAGTCGAGTTGCAGACTTATGTGTTAAACGCAAATCCACCACAACATATGCAGGAAGACGGACCGGAGTTACCTCCGTTACCGCCAAGCCCTCCACCACAGCAGCCACCTGCATCTGAACCAGGCCCCGTGCCTGCACAATGGAGGCACCGTTCCAAACGTCGACGGAGTTCCTCTAGGGACAGTGCCACCTCCTCACAATCAGCCACTTCGGTGTCCTCTGAGTCGTCTGTATCATCTGGTGACCAAGCAAAGCGCCGAGACAAAGAGTACCGTAAGACGGTTGATACGGCCATAACTAGTATATGGAAGAATAGGAAACTGGCCCAGTTTGATGGGAAATCCAGAGGCGGACTGAATGCAGAGTTCTGGTTGGATGAGATGAAGGAGTTTGGAAAATCCTATGGTATGACAAAAAAGGATACAGGAAAGGTTGCCACCACAAACCTTACAGGAGCTGCCCGTATTTGGTGGAAGGGCTAAGCATCTGGATAGAAGCAGGTGCAAGTTCAAAAAGTTTGCCAAAGCCTTTAAGTCGCATTATGTGCCTCGTGCGCACAAATGCCAGCATATTCAAACTTTTTACCGGTTGGAGCAAAAGAGTATGTCAGTCCAGGCCTACACAGATGAGTTCATGCGCCTGAGGCTGTACGTGCCGGGTATGAATGAAAAGAGGGCGGTGGAGGGTTATATTGAAGGATTGGCCCCATCAATTAAACGAATGGTTAAGGCCATAGACCCCAAGTCGGTTGCAGAGGCTGAGGCTAAGGCATTGAGCCTTGAAGAGGACACGCCGTGAAGCTAGTACCAATGTCCAGCACCTTACTCCCAGCCACGCCCATACACACCTTATAAGGGCCGTTCGCCCAGTCCGGGACCCTCTCAGCAGAACTCTAACAGCCGCCAGGAAAGGAAAGTCTCCTTCAGCGTTCCCGATAAATCGAACAATGTCGGTAAGGAAGTTCGGAACCTCTTACAGTCCATTCCCAAAGAGGCCCGAGAACAGCTCCGCCGAGATAAGGCATGCTACAGGTGTACGGCCCGGGCACTTCATGCAGAATTGTCCTTATGTCACGCAGACTGCCCAGCTGGCTATGGCCGACCTCGACTGGGACGATCTTGAGTCTACACTACCTGTCGAGGAAGAGGCTCCAGAGTATATTCACGGTGCGTCTCATATCGTTGCAGCCATAGAAACCGGCAATGCTGAAAGTCAACCTGTTGTTATTTCCACCATAGGTCAAGTAGACAGTAAGCCTTTCATAATTCTAATGGATACGGGAAGTACACATAATTTTGCTTCTTCTAGAATGGCCCAGGTATTGCAGCTTGAAACGTTGAGGTCCCGACAAAAGCCTGTCACTTTAGCCAGTGGTAAGATCAGGCATACTCATGGCCGTCGTATTAACCTTAAGATGCAGTTGCCAGGTGCACCAGTTGCTTTGGGTGCCGAGTTAATGGATATTTTACCTTCAACGCTGCTAATGAAGCCCGCGTGACTATAAAAGGTGATCCATTCAACCCTATTATGCAGTCTATGTCCATCAGGCAGTTAGAAAAAGCTATACGCAAGGATAACCTCCTCTGCGTCATTAGACTTGCCTCCATTGAGTCAGATGCTAAGCAGAAGCAAGTAGTTGATACCTTGGCAAACTGTTTTTAGAAATATTGCCAGAAGGGATTGCCAATCTTCTCCGAGAATTTAGCGATCTTTTTCCAGATGAGATCCAGAAGCTTCCTCCTTTTAGAGGGGTAGAATGTGAGATAGCTTTAGAACCAGGTACTAAGCCTACCAGCAAGGCCCCGTACCGTATGAGTCCCCCAGAGTTGGCAGAGCTTAAGAAGCAACTTCAGGAGTTTTTAAACCTAGGTTTCATTCGGCCTAGTGTTTCGCCTTTTGGCGCTCCTATCCTTTTTGTTAAGAAAAAGGATGGCTCCTTGAGGATGTGTATTGACTATAGGCAGCTCAATAAGCATACCATCAAGAATCATTACGCTTTGCCTAGGGCAGATGATTTAATGGACCAGTTGCAAGGGGCCAAATATTTCTCAAAGATTGATTTACGCTCCGGATATCATCAAATAAGGATTAAGGAGGAGGACATCCATAAATCTGCTTTTCGCACTAGATATGGGCATTATGAGTTTACCGTTATGCCTTTTGGACTGACTAATGCTCCCGCGACTTTTATGCGGTTAATGAATGATGTCTTCCGCCAATACTTGGATGACTTTGTTGTTATTTTCTTTGATGACATTCTCATCTACAGTAAAACTCTAGAGGAGCATGAGGCCCACCTTCGCTTGGCCCTACAAAAGCTCAAACGCCATCAGCTCTTTGCCAAGTTCTCTAAATGCAAGTTTGCCACTCCCAAGGTGGACTATTTAGGCCATGTCATTTCGGCCGACGGAATTGCTACGGATCCAGCAAAAATAGAGGCAGTCAAGGATTGGCCTATTCCTGGTAATGTGTCAGAGGTCCGAAGTTTCCGCGGATTGGCAGGATATTACCGGAAATTTGTTAAGGATTTTGCAAAGATTGCAGCACCTCTTACCGATCTTACAAAGCATGAGAAGGTAAAGGATTGGATTGAGCATTGGAAAACAAAGGTCCAGGGAAATTTCCAGAAGCTTAAGGATGCTTTAACCTCAGCACCAGTCCTCACATTGCCTGATCCTGAAAAGGATAAACTAGTAGCAACGGATGCCAGTAAGATTGCTACTGGTGGAGTCCTAATGCAGGAGGGGAGGGTTATTGCCTATGATTCAAAGAAAATGAACGAGACCGAGCAGCGATACCCTACCCATGACCAGGAGCTGTTAGCAGTTGTCCGTGCTTTGCGTATATGGAGACACTACCTTCTTGGTAGAAGATTCCAACTGGATACGGATCATCAGAGTCTCCGTTATATAACAACCCAGCCCAATCTCAATCTCCGCCAGAGAAGATGGATGGAGTTTCTCGAGGAATATGACTTTGAGATTATGTATAAGCCTGGGAAACACAATGTGGTTGCGGATGCCTTGTCACGCCATCCCTTGGTAACCCGAACCCACTGTAATGCAATCTCTACACTCACCAGTGAGTTTGGGAAACAGATAGAACAGACCTTGGCCACCGATCCCGAGTTCCGTGATGTTTGGGTTAGTTTGGCTAAGGAAGCACGCACAGATAAAGAACGCGAAGCTTTCCGTTCGTACAAGAAAGAAGGCAACTTGTTATATTACAAAGATAAGTTGTGTGTACCGGAGACTTCAGGAGTGCGTAAACTGATTCTCCATGACACGCACAACAGCCCTATAGCTGGACATGCAGGTTTTATGAAGACCTACTTCAAGATCCGCTCCAGCTATTTTTGGCCTTCTATGAAGAAGGACATTGCTAGGTACATTAAGCAATGTCAGGTGCGTCAGCAGACCAAGGCGGAACAATTAAGGACTCCAGGAGAGTTGCAACCTTTGGATGTGCCCAACGCTAAGTGGGAAGTGATAACCATGGATTTCATTGTGGGCCTTCCACGTACTCTCCATGGATATGATGCATTGATGATAGTGGTTGACAAATTGTCGAAGATGGCTCATTTCTTGCCATGTCGTACCACGGATACAGCCTTCGATACCGCTTTGCTATTTGCAAAGGAGATCTTCAGGTTGCACGGAATGCCACGAGTTATTATATCTGACAGGGATCCCAAATTTGTAAGTGCGTTCTGGAAAGATTTCTTTGCCACCATCCAGACCAAGCTTGCGATGAGTACGGCATATCATCCTCAGACGGATGGTCAGACAGAGCATACCAATCGTATTATAGAGGATATGCTACGAAGTTATGTGTGGAGTAGCCAATCCCAATGGGCTGACTATATTTATCTGGTCGAATTTGCCTATAACAGTATGAAACAAGAGTCTTCCAGAATGTCTCCCTTCATGATAAATTATGGTTATCAATGCCTTACTCCAGACACGTGGCATAACCCCGTTTCTAAAGTGGAGGTTTCACAACAACTCCTCTTGGAAATGCAAGCTTTGGTTGAAGAGGTTCGTGGTTACCTATTGGCTGCATGCAGTCGTCAGAAGAGTGTAGCGGATAAGCACAGAACCCCACGAATCTTCCAGGTGGGTGAATCGGTTTGGCTTAAGATTAAGGTGAAACAAGCCAAGCTTAAGATTGGTAACTGCAAAAAGCTGGCACCCAGATGGGCTGGGCCATTCAAAATCACTGAATGTGTTGGGGAACAAGCATATCGCCTGGAATTACCACCCCGCTTGAAGATCCACAAGGTCTTTCATGTGAGTCTTCTAAAGCAGCACACCCCTGATTCAGAGGAGATCTTGGATACACCTACCCTACTTGAAATGATAGAAGAGCATTTAGATATAGTGCCTGAAGCTCTTCTTGATCGAGCATACAAACAGACCAGAAGGACCCAAATGCTGCAATACTTGGTCAAGTGGAAACACTTGCCAGTTGAGGATGCTACGTGGGTGATGGAAACAGACCTTGAGAGGCATTATCCGGACTTCATGCGCGAATCTCAAGGCCGCACCATCAACGATGCTATCAACCCCGCTCCCGGCGGTAAGCTTGAAGGCTTGATTCGCCGAGAATCATGCAGTAGAGGGGTAAATGCATCGTATCTAATAATAGTTACCGATGATGAGATCAGCTTTGTGTTCTCTAGGACGCGGTGTATTGTTGATGTTGACATGACCACGAATTGCTTCCAAAGCATCTAGTTGATAAGCCGCATTCATCTCGGCTATAATGGAAACTTAACCATTCCTTATGCCGCATGAATTGCAAGCCATAGACATGATAGGTTCCCTTGTAGATAAGGTTTTCTTTCATTTATTATAGGGGGTGGTCCCTTCAACCACAATCCATTTATATTAATTATATATACTGATATATTGACATGTGCAGGCTAGTGAGCAGTTCATGTATAGAGGGTTGCTGATGACCCGACTTTTTCAGATCCGTTTTGTCTACATGTGTTATTTTCGTCGTCTATGATGTTTTAAAATTCGACTTCGGTCCTTGAACTTTCTCTGACCATAAGTCTATAAAATGCACTTTCGTGCCTACACTCTGATATATTTTCAACTTCAATGTATTACTGTCCGAAATAATGAGTTATCTTCCTTTCTTAAGTATACTTTCTCCTCTTTCAGTTTCTTCAAGTAACTGTCTCTGATTAACTAACCCCAATGCTGAGGACAGCATTAATTCTAAGGAGGGGAGAATGTGACGTTCCACGTATTTATACGGTATACGTATAAATACACTGACACGTCACCCAATAAAGGTACGCCACCATGGGGTATTGTAACCTGGGGGGTTGACCTAAAAGGGATTAAATTAGCTATGCTAATTTAATCATTAAGGATAATAACCTATGATTAGGGAATTAATGTCTAAATGGATTAATTAAGTTAATTAATGCTTTGGGAAGGTGCCACCTGCCTAAATCGATTGGCCAGCATGGGGACTTCCAAATTGGGCCATCAACTTGACCCCGATCCCTAATTGACTCCCAAAATCGATCAAGAACAGCAGCAGCTGAGCGCCCACCTTGCCAAGCACCTTTACCTGTGTGTCCTGAGCTGAGCGCCAAGTCTAGGGAAGATGGAAGCACCAAATGACAACGGGACCAGCAGGAACTCCGGTGGGTGGTTAGTGTAGCTTGATATTTCTAGGGTAGCGCCCCTGTTGGGCACTTGTAGTGTTTATTTCTTCTGTTCTCTCTGTGCTTTACTTGTAGGAACTAACCCTTGATTGTAAAGGTGAGTTCTCTTTAATTCTGATTCTGGTCTTGCTCCAAAAAGGATGGATTGATAGTTCTTTGCATAGTATTACTCGAAATGGGGGAATTTAACGGGGGGTAGAGACCTCTGAGCCATGTTGGTAGCATACTCCTAGGTTGATCCTTGTAATTCCCATAAAACGCGGCCTGTGTACAAGAGACCACCGAGTCGTGGATGCTATGGAATGACTTAGCACCAAACAAGGGACACAAAGGTGAAGTGGGGTGGGGTCTTGCAATGAATATAAAAGGCTTCGAGACTCCTACAAATGGGGCTAGGCCTGATAGCCGATCCACGTAGAGGGCCGGGTATGGGTCTGACACTCCCTGGGTGTAGAGGTGTGATCCGTATAGAGCATCTTGCACTTTGAGTAGATTTAGGGTGAGTAAGTTGGGTACAGATGCGGGGGTCGCAGATGCGGCACGTATTCTCTAGCTCACCCATGGAACCACCGGGATCCCGAGGGGACGCTTCCCGACCCGCCTCATCTGGGACGGGGCTTCATGAACCCCGGAGTAGGCTCGGGTGATACCTTGAGTCTCAAGCGGTCCTAAGGCTATAGTGATGCCATAGCATGATTCGACTCATCTGCAAAGTGTGCACAGGAGGGGCGGATGGAGTGGACAACCCTAGCCGATGTTCTATGCCAGCCAACGCCAGGTTATACCTCTGTCTGCTGATCTCTTGAGACCGAGCCGTCCTCTATCCTCTCGCAGAGTCCAACCGGGTAGAACCCGGGTTTGGGGTGTTTTCCTTAGTATTAAATGCATATTCTTTGTTGTTGTCACGTGGATGGATGTGCCACCCCTCGTGGTGGTAAAATTATGATATGATTATGTTGTGTGCTAACTTTGTATTTACGCTTCCGCGACGTAGGAGCCCCATTGAAGGGTGGATTCACGCTATAGTGGATCAGTTTTGGTGTCCCCCATGTCCCCCCCCAAATAGCTTAAAAGTATAGCTTGTATTTGTGGTTTAAGAAATGCATTTGTGGTTTGAGAATTTGTATAACATTGATTACGTTGATGCCTTTTCAGTAACCGATGAGTAATTCTAATAATAACCAACCACTTCATTAATGCTGAGGGAATTTTTTTCAAATGCTCAAACGGTGGAAACGTAGGGAGGGAGTTTGTTCCTCATTCTTTTGCTCAAGATTATTTTGGTAAGTCTACATTGTGAAGCACATTTCTGAAAAAATGGAGGAGAAAGATGTATTCTTAGATATGGCGATGAAGAAATCCGAACATCCGTAATGAAGATCCATTTGTTAGAGTGAGTTTGAGATCATTGTTGAAAGAAATTCAATCTGGGAAGTTTTAGATTGTGGTTTAGAACATGCAACTATTTCTAGTGTCAATCTTGAGAATGCAGATGATATATCAATCGGTCATGATCCTAGTATTGTGGACAATACTATAAAGAATATCAAGAAGAGAAAAAGAGAGATACAGAGAGCAAGAACGTCCCAAGAAACAAAGAAAGGCGAGAAAAGACAAAAAGAAGCTAATGAGGCATTGGTGAAGATTGAGGTCAAGATGGGTTGGATAAAAGTGGTGCAACAAAAAGGAGAGTAGTGTTAAACACCACAATTCATTCTTGAGGCAAACAAAAACAATGAATCTCCGTGATTAAACGAGAAATGTTGATTGATGTACTAGAACATAAAGCTATGGAAGAGATAGTTGGGGATCTCTTGAAGAATCTGAAGCAAAACAACCATAATAGATAATATCGAGATTCAATCCATATCATGAAGCAATCAACTAGTCTAGATTGTATGGTCGCTAAAAATCTTGTTTAGCAATGGCAATAGGCAATGAAATGTAAAAGCAGCTTCTGAGAAAAATGGGAAAAGTTCTTGATGTTCATCCAAGAAATTTGATCACGCAAAAGAGAGACAAATTTGAGATAAATTGCAATTCAGGAAAATGGGTGTACTATAGAAGGGGAAGAAGATGTGATTCCATTTCTGATTCCGTCATTGCACTTGTACGATTTTTTGGATTTCTAATATTAGGGTCTCTCCAAACACAAAGGATGTGAAATCTAGGAGACTTGAAAGAAATATCGAGAAAGAGCATGCTACACATTACTTAGAGCAAAGCCAAGTTAGTTACTACTCTATTATCTATCTACTCTTTCAAGCTTGATTTGATCACGCTTTTCTCGGATCCTCTCGTAATGCATTTATAGATTGTGTATTGTAGATAGTATATTATAGTTTTAGATCCAAGATAGATTGCATTATGGTTGGAATAGATTGTGGTTTTGGATTACATTGTGGTTAGATTAAACCGTGGTTCAAGTCATATTGTGATTCGTTGCATTGTGGTTTAAACTTGGTTGTGGTTGTAGATTACATTGTGGTTCTAGATTATGGTTTTGATTAGATTGTGGTTTTGGATTGGAATGTGGTTTTTGGTTTCAATTTTCTTGTGATTGTGGTTGTGGATTACATTGTGGGTCTAGATTATGGTTTGATGGATTGTGGTTTTAGGTTAGATTGTGATTTTAAGGTTTCTAATGGATATTGTTTTATTTTTGTGGTTTGGAATTTCATTATTATAGTTTGAGGTTCATGTTTGCGGTTTGGGGGTTTGAGATTGATAATCAACTATTGTTTTGTTCTTAGATGCAACTCTATAAAGCTTTCAAAGCAAAACATCCAAATGTCAAAGTTGGAGCTTCAAATTTTCAAAATTTGAAGCCGTGGTTTGTAGTGAAGCTAGCGTAGTATAACACTTGTTGTTGCATACATCATGTCAGTTACAAATGTTTGCTGGATGGTTTAACTAAATTAGAAGAAGCACTCAAAGTCATGTACTTGTGAGTGCAAGATTTTTACGCACATCGCTGATCTTTGGAAATGTATTGTTTGCCGGAAGGGTGAGATTGATGAATTCTATAGTAAGGATTGTCTTGACGGTACTTGTAGTGAGTGTGGGATAAAGAAGTTTGAAATCTGCCCCAAGGAATTAGAGAGTGAGGAGGTTGTGAAATGGGAGTACATCGACTATGAACATGGAGGTGTGGATAAAGGTGGAGAGCCTAAGAAAGTTTTGAAACACCAATACAAAGAGACCACACCAAAGCTAAGCTAATAAGCAAACTCAAAGACAAAGTTGGAAAAATTTCCCTCCACAATTTCAAATACAAATGGCAAGATAAACAGTTTAGAGAAATGCTCGATAATCTCCCTTCAGATGTCATAGTGTCGCTGGTAGATTTTATGAAAATTACACATTGAAAGAGAGAACACAGTGTGCAATCTCAATATCGACAAGCGTCGCGGTGACCATTCTTGTCCACATTACTTATCATGTGGCTAAGAATGGTGAAGTAGTAAAAGAAACACATTATTATATATCGATGACCGCAAACATGATACCTTATTCGCGGCAAAGATTGCTTTAATATGCACTTCAATTATATGGAAGAGCAAGGACTGGAAAACCACGTAGGCATTGGGTTTTTTCTCGATGGTGCTGCATCACAATTCAAAGTCGCAAGGCCATTTTATTTTATTGCTAGATACTCTTATCGACTCTAATTCATATGATGTGGAATTACTTTGGTTCAAACCACGGAAAGGGAGAACATGATGGCAAGGTCACTGAATTAAAGAGATGGATCGAATGGTCCAACTCCTATATCCCGATACTAAGATAGAGAATGCACATGATATTGTGGAGGTCGCCAAGGAGTTATTTTCTTCGTACGCTTTCTTCTAAAGAGGAACCAAAAACAAAAAAGAAAGATATTAAAAGATTTTTTGGGAAGTTAAAGCAGAGAAGTCGATAGGCGTAGGAATGGGGAGCACATACAAAGGAAGGATACTCAAAAATTCATAGTGTACGCCAAGATTCAAATTTTGGGATCAACAACTCAATTACAGTGTTCAAGATTCTCATGCTTTTGTAGTTTTTGTTTAGATGAACATTGGGATAGATGCGAGAATACCAAGATATGTGAATAAGTGGGAACTGGTGGAAATTGAACCTGCTTCTTCATCTACTTGTGATGCAATTGAGGTTAGAAAGTCACAAAGGCCCTTATATTCGTGTGTTAATATTGCTGACCAAGGTCGATATGGAGATTACTTTTTTTTAAAGGGCAAAGACTAAAAACAACCCCGGAAGGGGATGACTTTTGGTTGCTTGCATGTACAAGGGAGAAGTATGTAGTGGAAAAAGACTTCAAAGATAATGGAACGTGGTTCTTAAAAGGTGAAAGTATATTAGAAGGAACTTACTCAAAAAAAATTCAAGTTCAAAGAGAGGTTATGAATTATGTTCTCAAGAAGGAGCTGCAAAGATTTACTCTACACAAGTATGTGGTGTTAGAATTCCACTAATGAAAGGAAATTATGCTATCAAAGGACATCCCGTATTTCACCTTCTAGATCCTAAGGATGAAGAACGATCGAGCCAACTTACCACCGTGGTTGTCGATGATGATGATGATGATGGTGATGGTGATGGTGATGGTGATGGTGATGGTGATGGTGATGGTGATGGTGATGGTGATGGTGATGGTGAGTGAACACTTGTTGTTGTGAGCGATGATGATGATGAACAGATCAAAGCCATCCGGGTTGTCGGATGATGATTTTCATGTATTGATGTTTTAATAGATAATGATGATGATGATGAGTTGATATATCTTGTATTCTTCTACTTGTGTTTTTTCAGGCTTGTATGATAATGTTATTGTTTAGACTTTATGTTATTAATGTTTCATTCATAACTAACATATGTTTAAAAGGTGTGTTGGTTTATTCATTTGATAGATACTGAATGAATAGGTGTTAGGTTCAAATCCAAGGATGTTAAGTTTGAATTTTGATAATTTTGGATCTATGTCTTACATGGTAGAGTAGTCCAATACAAAAACCCTAAACCTAATATCCCACACCAATATCCCACATGCCAAAGAAGCAAAAGTAGCATGTGTATATAAGATGCACCTAGAAGTGATTAAGTATCATGTGATTGGGCCTTGTTGGCGAACCTTTGGAGACATTCAAGGGGGATGGACCTGTGGTGCGCGTAGGGGATGCCCTACAATTAGTCGAGCCACATTGGTCTGAGATCTAACGACCTCGAATCGGATATAATTCGAGGGTTCTCTTTAAACGGAAATTTCCGCATCGAGATTTACTGGGCAGAGGCCGAGATAGGTCCCAATAAAAGCTCTGAGTGGATATCCCACTATGATGGCTCACATGATCTAACCTCTAGGGTGGCCTCCTAGAGGGTGTAACCCCTCGAGGGTGTATAGTATAGTGTCTTAGAGGTCTTAGAGGATTGTTGTGAATGATATGCTTGTGGGGGTGTTGTGAATGATACATGTGTTGACAATTGAATTTACAGACAATGATGGTGAATACATCCGAATACATCCGAGACGAGACATGGAACATGGAGGCGCTTTTACAGTATGTATAAAGGTATGTATAATCTACATCCAAAATGGTACCATGCATAAAATCCCAAACAACAACTAAAAAGAAAAAAGAAAGTGAGTGATGTGAATGATACATGTGTTGACAATTGAATTTACAGGACAATGATGGTGAATACATCCGAATACATCCGAGACGAGACATGGAACATGGAGGCGCTTTTGTATGTATAAAGGTATGTATAATCTACATCCAAAATGGTACCATGCATAAAATCCCAAACAACAACTAAAAAGAAAAAAAGAAAGTGAGTGAGTGAGGTAGTAGTGAGATGGGGGCTTCCCCTCGAGAGAGTGAGGTCGATGAGTGATGAGTGAGGTGGGGCGCTTCCCCGAAAGCAGATGAGTGAGGTGAGGTGGGGGGCGCCCCTAACTAAGGTGAGGATGAGTGAGGTGGGGGCGCCCCCCATCGCCGCTGAGGGACTTTGCAAAAGATTAGACTAAGTCCTTAGAGAGGTCCTTAAAAAAGTGTCCTTAAGAAAATGAACCCGTAACTCCAACTCCAAAAAAAAAAACTCAAACCCACTAACTATACTATACAACTCAAAACGCCAAAAGAAAAACAAACAAACCACAAACTCAAAACTCCATTTCTCAAAACTCCATTTCTCTTTGTGGCTTGTTACTACATAAACTCAAACTCCACAAACTCAAACTCCACAAACTAAAACTCAAATTCTCTTTTTGAAAAGAAAAACAAACAAACCACAAACTCAAAACTCCATTTCTCAAAACTCCATTTCTTTGTGGCTTGTTACTACATAAACTCAAACTCCACAAACTCAAACTCAAACTCAAATTCTCTCTTTTGTGACTTGTTACTACACAAACACAAACTCCACAAACTAAAACTCTAATTCTCTTTGTGGCTTGTTACTACATAAACTCAAACTTCCAAACTCTAAACTCCACAAACTAAAACTCCAATTCTCTTTGTGGCTTGTTACTACATAAATTCAAACTTCTGTGTTTACAATATATTCAAAATCTGAATAAGCAAGTCATGTCCATAATCTCTAAAAACTTGATTACATATACAAATAATCAAGTAATCCCTTATACTAGACACAACCTGTGGTGTAAAACATCGGTTTGAATAGTGTAACCAATTCTCAGATGGCAAAGATCTTCCTCCATGATGATTTTAGCAAACATACAAATATACAATCCACATGAATAACCATTTGATTGGAGAGGATGAGGGCTAAGATGGCACCACCGCAAATTCTCTTTGAATTGGGCTCGCTCGTGGGGAAAGCTTGGCCAAAGCTTCTATTAGCCTGTTATAAGAGAGGAAAGTCAATTCCTACATAATCAAAATAAGTTTACATTTGAATTCACAAATTGACCACTTACCGCTTATAGGTGTCCAATCATACCTTTGACAACCAAGGCTATCAAAGTGCAATATAACCGGATAAGTGTAATTGCTAGGGGGCTAAAAGACCCAATATCACAAATGTATTCCAATGATTCCTATGGCACATAGGAATAATCAAACATGCACAATGGTCCATATCCAATCCCAAAGAACAATTTGGATATAACAAGTTCTTTTTTCATTTTTATATATCCATATGTTAGTGCATGACATATGTATACTTGTTTTCTTCGCTCCTCATCCAAATGTAGCCACTCATTTCTAAGCAAAATACACCATGCTATAAAAAGGTCACAAATGTAAAAGTACAATCCTAGGTATACAACAATTTACCTCATGAATGTATCAATGATTGTATTATTAAGCCATCGTGTCTCATTGTCCGTAATGTCTACGCCTCAGTGTTCGTTATAGTGATTGGGTTGGACTCCTACAAGAATACACCATGGGTAGAAAGTTGTCGAGCAATTCTACTAGGGATCTGCTCCTCTTCCTCAATCATGCTTTAAGGTAAATAATACAATCCAAGGAAACAAATGCATTTTAACACATTTAGATTTCAAAGTAGATTTCAGATATCTTACACAATGTTTTGTAACAAATTAGATCTAAAATAGTTTATAGATTCTAGTAATAATCAAATCTTGTTCTTCTTCTTCATAGCCACAATAAATTTTTTCGTAGATATCATCCAACCAATTTTCTATTGGATGATCTTGTACATATGTAGCAACACTATCGCCAGTAAGAAAGGCCCAACAACCATGGCTTCAAAACTTTGGTAAAATAGTCTCTCGATCACCTTGCTCGTGATTGAAGGTGATAGGAGTGACTATAGTGTGTCCGCATTTTTGTAACCTTTGTACATATGGTCATCAACCAAGAGTGTATTGACCACTTTATATGATCCCCGCAAGAGGTTTGTGATTGTACACTTTCTCTAGAATCTTGAAGTTAATATTGATTTTATTAACTTTAGTGCATGCTCTAGTGAGTTCCTTTAGACCCCATCGAATATTAATGCACACCTTATATCTTCCTCGAAAGAACGCTTTTAGTTATCGTGTTCAAGATGGTACCATCAAAATCAGCCCATATTGCAATGTCAAACCGGTTTTATACACCACCAAGAAACTCGAATAAATCTTTCCTGAATACCAACATCTTTGTTTTGGAAAGCATCAAAAGTTCTAGTGGTGGATCCACCCTTGGTATGACATTCCTACTAGTTTGCTCGTAGAATTTTCCAAGCACACCATTGAAATCAAAGATCAATAGTTTTTAGACAACCCGGATTCTTTTGATGGTCGGAGATGATGCACAATCACTTCCGTGTATAATAAGGTCCATTTTCTTCTCTTTGAACTCTCCATCAGAATTGTCAGGTACTAGTAAAAACAACAAGATACAACGGTCCATTTTCTTCTCTTTGAACTCTCCATCAGAATTGTCAGGTACTAGTAAAAACAACAAGATACAAATCTGGTCAAATATTGAGGAAGAACGAGACAAAAAAAGAAGCTAGGAAAAAAATGAAACCTTTTAACTCAATCAATGCGTGTATCTTACTTGGTTGTTTTGTGGATGGTGGTTGAGGTAAAATGCTATTTGACATTACATTGTCATCATCAAATTGTATTTTTGAGCCAAGAGAATTGCTATATATTTAGAGAATTAGTACACTAATTTACTAACCAGTAATGGAACAAAAGTGAAGGAAGAATACCTTTGTTTTTTCTAGTAGATATCTCTTCACATTTTCGGTTTAGATTTCCAATTTGCTACTTGTATCTATACCTAAAGAAATTATAGCTTCAAGATGAATAATATTAGAACTATCAAAGGAATAATAAAATTAGTATCTTAAACCAACCGATATGAAATCTTTGACTTCTACTACAAAAGTGGTTTTTTAATGCAACGAACTTCTCCTCATTGTCGGCTAGAAAGCGGTTTTTCGGATGCGGTGGACTCCGCTTTGCTTGGTAGAGCTAGAGGGTTTATTGAGCTTATCCTCCTTGTTGAAGCTAGAAAGTGGGTTTTCTGGATGCGGGAAACTTCCCGCTTGGTAAAGCTAGAAGGGCTAGGAGGTCCAAATAAAGAAGGTTCATTGTAGCTTTTGGAGACATCTACTGCACTTGACGAATTTGGAAGCATCAAAGATATGTCGCACTTGACTCTTCATTTAGATTTGATCTGCAAATTTGAAGCCTCCTGCCGCACTTGACTCTTTCATTTAGATTTGATCTGAATTTGAAGCCTCGCATGCGTGAAGATACAAAAAAGAATGAAAAAATAACATAAGTTATTCTAATACAAACTATTAACTTTTACATTACCTTGTTTCTCACTTTCTCTCGATTGTCCAAAGGTGCTCTTCTTTCTCAATTTCAGGTTGTGTTGCATTCTCCACTTGGATCTTTTGCTCTTCTATCCGTGAGAATAGATACCCCTTTATCTCTACTTGTGCTTGCATATGTGGGATTCATATGGACATCTAAAAGGACAACCAACAAAACCATCAACATTAAATGATGTTAAGAAGTTGATTGCTTAACCACTTATACATACCATATGAGTGTACAACTTTCTTCACGCCAAATGCAAAGAATCCAAGTGGCGTATATGATCCGTTACAATCTGGGCTACAACACTTATCCCTATAACTGAAAACAAGAAATTATACACATCAATTTAAAGAGCTTAATGATCAAAATATAACTATTGTTAAGATCAAAATTTACTTTTGCTCATACCTTAATAATGAGGCCAAACATTGAATATGGTAAAGATGGTTACACTCAGAGTAACAAAGGGCAAGTTGGCTTCCCATCATATTCCAAGAATCTTCTACAATAGGGACATACACGCTCAGTGAGTCCGATAGGAAATTTGTTTCTATAGACTCCTGGTAGATAAGGATCTAGTTTAATCCCCGCTTCTCAAGGACATTGCAGCCTTCAATAAGCCTTTCAAGACACGGCCCGAGTTTTGCAATCTCATCATTGTCCCCTTTGCCTCCTCTTCTCAATAGCATCAAGATCTTCCTCTACAACAACCAATGATGCCACAACTTTAACTACCTCGGCTTCCTTCATATCTACCACCTGTTGCACACCTGGCACTGCTTCCTTTGTCATTCCTTGCATCAAGCATTTGATGTCTACAATTTCTTGCATATAATGCTCCTTCTTCTCCCTCAATGATTTGAAGGTTTTCTTCAACTCTTTCCATTTGTTATATGACTGTTGTAGCCTGCAATCAACCTCTTTCACCTTCAATTCAGTGGACTCCTTCCATTTTGTCATCACCCGTAAGGAATCTGTAATGAAACAATTCGGTAAATTAGTTACAGGGATACAAGTATATTCCACAATCTAAAGAAACTGTATTAAAGGCTCAATCCACAATCTATATTCCACTCACTATAATTCAGGTCCAATCTATAAAATATAATCCACAAAGCACAAAGTATAAATCCTTAACCACAATTTAACCATCACAAATGCAAAACCACAAACCAGCACAAATGCAAAACCACAAACCACAAAACACAATATAAAATTCCCCCAATCCACAAACCAAAACATGCAACCACAAACCACAAACTACAGAACACAATATAAAATTCACTCAATCCACAAACTAAGACACCCAACTCATAAACCAAATCCATTAACCCCAAACCACAAATCATAAACCACAAACAACAAATCCAAATATATAAACTACAATCTAAATTCACAAACTCTAAATCACAATTATATACTACAAATAATATAAATTCACAACTCCAATTTAAGAACTCCAAACCACAATTCTACTTAAGAACTGCTGACAAAAACTATCACAAAAACTATGACCACAATAACCAGAAAGGTTAGGCTATGAACAAACCAATGATTATTAAGACTCTACAATGTTTATCAAAAAGTACTTACTATCAGAATGTCCAAAGGTAAAATCTCCTTTTTGCATCTCCAACTTTGCTGAAACCACCCACATTGTGTTGCGTAAGCTCATTTGACAAAATGCAAATTAAAGAAAATAAAAACTACAACTTGTATTACCATATTTCTGTCTCTTAGAGTCCACGGTTTTAGAATATGATGAAGCCAATCGTGGTTCAGTGATGCCTGAATCTTGTATAGGTTTTAGTGCTTTTCTAGTCCCACTATCTTCTTGGATGGGTATATTATCTTCTTCTAGCATTGAAGACCTCTTTTTTGAAGCATGCTTATAAAAACTCAACCAATCTATATCCTTACCTTTAACATCATGCAAAAACCATGCTACAGCCATAACTTGACTAACCTGCCCATTTTGAACATGACTCCTTTCCTCATAGATTGCCCTATAAATGCTCGTAAAAGCCTCTTTCTTTCTTTTTTTTTTTTGAGCCCCTCAATCTATAGGATTGTTTATTCTCCACCTTTGGTCCCCAATACTTGCGCATCTCTAATGGATCCACAAACTTTTCCTCATGCTTTAACAAACCCTGTATGATAATCCACTATCATTCAAGACATTTTTTTCCATTTCTACAACCATGAAATTTAAGAGACCAAGGATTGAACCAACTCCACAAGGTCAAAAATCAATCAAAATTGGCACTACATACAACAAAAGCTTTGCCACAAGCTCTAGCTATGATCCGACAATCTTTATGCTATGATCCACAAGCTATGATCCACAAGATCTGGCTGTGCTTCCGCAATCTCTATTTAGGTCTTTTCACAAGGTCAAAAAATCAATGGAAACAAAATCGGCAAGATCGTGATATAGCAAAGCTTTTCCCAAAAGCTTTTCCCATGATTTGGCAAGCTATGATCCGCCAATCTCGCTTTGGTGGCTATGATCCACAAGATCTGCTTTGGCTATGATCCACAAGCTACGATCCACAAGATCCGCTATTCTTCTACGGGTCTCTATTTAGGTCTTTTTGGTGTTTTTGGTTATTTTTTGGTGGTCCACGTTATTTTGGTCTCCGTGGCATTTGGCTTGTGTGGCAAATTCAAAAAGTCCTATTCTCGAGAAAGATATCATGCCAAAGAGAGGGAATTTTATTTTTGCACTATCATAAATGCTAAATGATTTGAATTTTTGTGTGTACAAACCACAATCTTGAACTATGTTTTGGACTATTTTTGTGGTGCAAAAATGAGCAAAATTGAGACACCATACCATGAATCCACCCTGAAGGCGTGGGCTGAATGACCCCTCTGTGTCCTTCACTTGAGCATCTTCTTACAGATGGCCTGAGTTAGACGGAGGGCCCTGCTCATGGTGAGTTGGTTGCCATGGGAGGGGGAAGTCCCCGTATATATACGTCCGAGTGTCGTATATGTTCAGGGAGCGTTACAGAGAATGCCTTAAAGGCATATCTCATCATCGCCTACACGTTCCAAGATTCTGGCACATGCACTCTACTAGCTAGAATACATATGCCCGAGCTAAGGCTAACTAAGAAACATACTAAGCTAACCTCTTGGCAAGTCGGCGTCGACGCGCTCGGAGACGACTCACCCATCAAACTCCTTCATGAAGTCTGGGTATTGCTTCTCCAAATCCTGCTTCAATACCCATGTCGCGTCTTCCACGGGCAAGTGTTTCCACTTGACCAAATACTGGAGGAACTAAGACCTCCTAGTCTTCTTGAATGGCTTATCAAGAAGCAACTCAGGCACAGTTTCAACTTGCTCTTCTGTCATTTCCAACAAAGTTGGAGTATCCAAAACCTCATCAGGGTTAGGCTTGTGCTTTTTCAATAAACTCACATGGAAGACCTTGTGGACTTTGAGATCCAACTTGTAGGCCTGAGAGCCCACTCTCTCCAAGATCTTGAATGGACCGGCCCACCTAGAGGCAAGCTTCTTGCAATTCCCTATGCGAAGCTTAGCTTGCTTCACCTTGATCTTCAACCACACCTTGTCGCCCACCTTGAACTCCCTTACGGTCCTGTGCCTGTCGGCTACACTCTTCTGCCGACTTCTTGCTGCTAATAGGTACCCCCTTACTTCTTCAACCAGCTGCTGCATATCTCCTAGCATTTGCTGGGATACTTCGACCTTTGACACAGGATTGTGCCAAGTATCCGAGGTGAGGCACTGGCACCCGTAATTGATCATGAAGGGAGACATCTGCGATGATTCCTGCTTCGTACTGTTGTAGGCGAATTCTACCAAGTGGATGAAATCATCCCACTTGGATTGCTTATTCCATACATAACTTCTGAGCATATCTTCGATGATGCGATTCGTCCGCTCTGTTTGGCCATCCATCTGAGGATGGTAGGCTGTACTCATCGAGAGCTTGGTCTGGATCGTGGCAAATAGATCCTGACAGAATGAACTCATGAACTTAGAATCCCTATCTGAGATTATCTCTCGAGGCATGCCGTGGAGTCTAAAAATCTTCTTTACAAATAGAACGGCAGTGTCTAAGGCTGTGTCCGTAGTTTTGCAAGCCACGAAGTGTGCCATCTTAGATAATTTATCTACGACCACCATTAGTGCATATTTGCCTCGGAGAGTTCTAGGAAGTCCTGTAATAAAATCTATGCTTATTACTTCCCACTTTGCATTTGGCACTGCCAAAGATTCCAAGGCTCCCGAAATTCGAAGCTGCTCTGCCTTGGTCTGCTGGCACAACTGGCATTCCCGAATATATCTGGCTATCTGTTTCTTCATTCCCGGCCAGAAGTAGCTACTTCGAATCTTGAAATACATCTTCATAAATCCTGCATGCCCGACTATTGAGCTGTTGTGTGTGTCATGAAGAATTAACTTCCTTACTCCTGACGATTCGGGCACACACAACTTATCTTTATGGTACAACAGGTTGCCTTCCTTCCTATAATGTTTGAAGGCCTCCTGTTCCTTATGTGTTCTAGCCTCCTTAGAGAGGCTTGCCCATACCTCCTTGAAATCATCATCAGATGGCAATGTCTCCTCAATTTTCTTACCATACTCGCTCGAAAGAGTTGATATAGCATTACAATGTGTTCTCGTCTCGAATAGTCTCCTAGAGAGGGCATCTGCAACAACATTAAGCTTGTCGGGCTTATATACTATGTCGAAATCATATTCCTCAAGGAATTCTATCCACCTTCTTTGCCTTAGGTTGAGGAGTGGTTGGGTGAAAAGATATTAAAGGCTCTGGTGGTCAGTGTCTAACTGAAACTTCCTCCCCAGCAAATAATATCTCCAAATCCTTAGTGCCCTGATAATGGCTAATAACTCCTGATCATGGGTTGGGTAGCATTGCTCCGCGTCGCACATCTTCTTCGAGTCGTAGGCGACTACCCTTCCTTCTTGCATCAAAACTGCACCTGTTGCTATCTTGCTCGCATCCATGGCCACTAGCTTATCTTTGCCCGGATCTGGAAGGACGAGGACTCTTTGAGCTTTTCAAAGGAGGCTTTGACATTCTCAAGCCAAAACTTTGCCCAATCCTTTATCTTATTGCTCTTGGTGAGGTCCGATAAGGGGGACGTCCATCTAGCGAAGTCCTTTACGAACTTCCTATAGTATCCTGCCAGACCGAGAAAACTTCTCACTTCTGCCACGTTCCTTGGAGCTGGCCAATCAACTATTGCTTCAATCTTTGATGGATCTGTAGAAATCCCTTCAGCTATTACCACGTGTCCTAAATACTCCACTCGACCTGTTGCAAAGTGGCATTTGGAGAGCTTCCCATACAACCGATGCCGTCTCAACTTCTCCAACACTCTTCTCAAATGCTGACAATGTTCTTCAATGGACTTGCTATAGACTAAGATGTCGTCGAAGAACACAATGACAAACTCGTCTAAGAACTCCCTGAAGATGTCGTTCATGAGACGCATGAAGGTTGCCGGGGCATTCGATAAGCCAAAAGGCATTACTGTAAACTCGAAGTGCCCGTATCGCGTTCTGAAGGCGGTCTTATGGACATCTTCTTCCTTTATCCTTATTTGGTGGTAACCTGACCTTAAGTCAATCTTAGAGAAAACTTTCGCTCCTTGGAGCTGATCCATCAAATCATCCGCCCTTGGCAGAGCATACTTATTCTTTATCGTCTGCTTGTTAAGCTGGCGATAGTCTATACACATTCTTAGGCTCTCGTCTTTCTTCTTGACGAAGAGTATGGGTGCCCCAAAGGGAGACACACTTGCTCTTATAAATCCAAGGTCAAGCAATTCCTGCAGCTGCTTCTTGAGCTCTATCAACTCTGGGGTGCTCATTCTGTAAGGTGCCTTGCTGGTAGGCTTAGCATCTGGAGCTAATGTGATTTCACACTCTACACCCCTATTGGGCAACTGATTCCCATTTAGGTCACTTCCCTTCTCTTTACTTGGTTCAATTGCTTCTAACCTCAGAATATAATCCACCTTATTTCTTATTATACTTTTTCTTAGTTGCTTCATAGAAAGGCACTGCATAGGAGAAGCTACCTTCTTACCTTTTACTATGAATCTGTTGCCGTCCGGCGCCGTCATGGAGATCTCGTTGAGCTCGCAACCAATCATCGCTTTAGCTGGCTTTAGAAACTCCATTCCTACTATAAGATCATACTTTCCAATATCCATGACTTCTGCCCCCATCGGCCACTTGCTTCCACTAAGGTCTATGTCAAACGTGATCCTCCTCCCCTTATGTGCCGAATGGCACCACTTGCCATGCTAACTGGTCTTGGCTTTGACTTCAAGACCTTGCTCTTCATTACGGCAGCAAGCCCAGGAGAGGCAAAGTTATGAGAGCTACTCGTATCTATCAAGACTAGGTATGGACTGCTATCTATGATTCCCTCAGTCGAGATGACTGTGGACTGATTTTCAACATCACCTGACTCAATAGCTGCGCAGATTTTGCACTCACTTTCTATAAAATCTTGGCCTTCCTGTTGGTCGTCATCTTCATCATCACCTTCGGTTGGAGATTCCCAATCTGCAAGTTCTACCAACGCTGCCTGCATGACGAATGGACAGTTGTGTGTCTATGCCCTGGCTGGAAGCACCTAAAGCACAACTTCTTCTCAATGCACTCCTGTCTTTTCTCCTTAGGGATGCTGTCTAAAAGACGCTTGAGCAAACTGCCCCCTGATCCATCCTGTAGCCTACGGTCTCCAAAGTGCTTTCCCCTATTGTTGGCCTCCGGCTGGCGTGTTTGCTGCTTGCCTATTCTGATACTGCCCTGCCGTCTTACCTTTGAAGGGTAACTGTTTCTGCCCTGGAGTTACTGGGGCTTCTTCCAAACTTAAGGCCTTGTCCTCGGCCGCCCCGACTGTTTTTGGGTTAATTGCTCGAACTACCTCTTGATGTTACTGTTGAGCCCTTCAATGTAACCGTCGACCGCCGGTCTCTCTGTGATCCTGGGCACATTGAGTCTTAACCTCATAAATTCCTCTGTGTACTTGGCTACTAATAGGTTCCCCTGGTCTAGCCTGTAGAACTGCTGGATCTGCCTGCTAGTGTGCGATCTCGGCACGTAATATTTACGGAAAGCTTTACTGAAGGTCTTGAATCTGCAGTTGTTCTGTCTCAACTTATTAGACTTAGCATACCCTTTCCACCATATCCTAGTTGGTCCTATTAGGTTGGCTGTTGCGACCTTGCCTATGTCCTTGTCTTTCATGCCATAAGAATTGCCAAATTCTTCCATCTCATCAACCCACGCTTCTGCTTCCATGCCTGACCTGTCTTTACCTGAAAACTGACCAAGCTTCCTCGTCTTCCAGACATTACTCATGGCACTATCCACTTTTTTCTGGTAATCATCTGCCTTCCTGTTCTTTTTCCTATCCTGTGATGCATCTGACTCGCCCTCGAAGATGCTACCGGTCTGGCTGTCAGAGGTATCTGATACGCTAGAGATGGATGGTGTTGGACTCTTTCTGCTTCTCCTTTTTCTCTTCCCGTCTCTGACATTTCCTTGATTCTCTTCCCCTTCTGGCTGTGGAGCCTCATCAATGCCTTGCACAGGGGGTGGAGGTGGTGGTAGAGGTTCGTATTCCTGAGCATTCATCAACGGGGTTGCCCACTGAAGCAGGTTTTGCATCTGGTTTCTGTTTGGGGTCTGGGTTCGGGAACTCCTGGAAGACAGCCCTCTGTGAGGACCCGTGGATCTAACAGGAGAGTCCGGGGGACTATGTCACGCGGGATTTGCAAGAAGAGAAGAAGAAGAAGAAAACAGAACAAATGAGAGAAAGATGATAAGCTTCCTTGATATCAATGATGAACATACATGAGCTCTCGAAATGGAGAGAAAACTGAAAGGAGACAAGACTCAAAACTCATCTAAAAACTCATGTGCTAGCTCTACTCATATATATAGTACAATGGCCTTGGGCCCAATATAGACACTCTGACTGATCTCGGTGCTGACTCCTGAAAGGAGGCCTGATTTGCAGGAATGTTGGCGGTGCCTCTTGAAGTGCCTAGAATCTCGCTGACGCTGACGTGGGAGGTGACGGGCCGTCACTTGTCTGAGCGGCGCCTCTTGTTGACGGCCAAAGGCTTTGACTGCGTGGTCTGCTGCTTGGTCTTCTGCGGAGCCTTTGATGGCTGACCCGTGGCTGACTGAGGATCCTTGAGCTTGACCTGGTCTGTCGTATGCATGAATAGTCCTGTACCAGGAGGCACAGGACTAACAGTTTCTCATCTGCGTGAGCCTTGCATTCACTGTCTCCACCGTCATTTCATCGTTGTTATCGTCTTGTTCTCGCCCAAACAAGTTTCTAGGTACCCAATGGTGCTGCCAGCCCTGGCCTTGAGACCCTGAGTCGATGTTCCTTGCTGCAAGTATTGGTCATCAATGCTTGTTATTTATGTTATACATTATTCATCCTTATTTACAAGTCACTTATTGTTAGATATAAAAGAAATCATTTCAAAACTCCACTTATAAATCAAGGACAATATGTATATAAGTGTTATACATTTATGTAAGGTACATGATAATACATAGAAATGAAGACATTCAATATAATTTAGAAGATAAGTGAAAGCAGAAAATGTTCAGCTTCAATGCCCCTTCATTGATTTGAAGAAGTTCTTGACATCCCTGAGTCGAAGACCTTTGCCGACGTTTCGCAAGATATTTCTAGAAGATCCTCCTTCAAGGGCTCGAGCCATTTGGGGTGCAGGGAGTTCGGGTGCCGTTGCCGCCACTACCGTCAATGTTGCATCCCTGAGGTGGTCCCTAGCGAAGTCGAGGCAGGGAGTGCCACGGATCTCTTAAAGAGAATGATATATTCCGTTACGGGATCCAGTTTGGCGTGCTGCCCGAAGCCAGAGAGTGCTATGAGGAGTGCCACCGACTCTTCTCCTCGTGGGCTGAACTCCCTGTGAAAAACTATCATTTGCCCTTGGCTGAGGACTGGAAGATAGTACCAGAGTGCCTTACCCTTTCCTATGGCCTTCGAACCTGTTCCCTTTCTCCGAGCTGCTTCGCCGTAGATGTCTAATGCCAAGAGGTCTTCATGGTTTCTCCACATGGTAGTTGCGCTCTCCAGGTTGATGCTACTGGATGCCTCCCGCATACTCTTGGAACGAACTGTTTGGCTAGAGCTTGGGCCTCTTCCTGGTTTGTACAATCTGCTTTGTATTTCTTGAAACTCCTCCTCTGGGATGATTGGTCCCTGTTGACGATACATCTCCCTTATCTGCTCATAGGCTGCTATATCTGACATTGTCTCCCCGGCGTAGGAGTGTCACTCTGCTAGCTCCCTTGGGATTTCCTGATAGGAGTAGTCGATGAAGTCGCTTTGCTGCGCCTTTGCCATCAAGCCTAAGAGCTCGTCAATTCTAAGCCCTTCTTCTTGGCAGTAAGGAAGGTTGAGGATGTCGTTTGCCAAGATGTACTCCTCTCCATCGATGACTATTGGCGATAGGGCTGTGATGCCGATTGATGGCTCATAGGCCCGCCTGATTTCATCATCATGCCTGGCTATTCGCCTTTCGATCCTTGTCGCCTCTCTGCTTTCCCAACCTGGGTTTTCTTCCCCTAGCTGCTCGTAATCTTGCTCGATTTGCAGTGCTGGTGTCCCTGATGTTATGCCATGGTACATCTACTCCGAGGACTCGATCTCATGAATGTGGCTTTGCTCCCTTCGAGTGTCGAGTGGCGCTAGGTCCAAAGGCTGAATTGAGGGCTCCCCCACCTTGTTGATTGCCTTATACTGCATGAATAGGGCGAGGGCTGCATGGGATGAGAGATATCTATGCCTATTGTGCTTGCAGGTCATGTAGTCGGGCATGGCTCTTGTCCTATCCCACAGCTGGTTCTTGCCCTTGGATCCTTCCCCTAAGGCTTGGCTAAGCGAATCTAGGGATACCCATTTCCCTCCCCTAGGCGGCAAGCTAACTTCCTAGGCTAGGATCTGCTGATCATATTGGCAGATGATGTCGGTATAGAAGGGTGTCATGGTCAAGGTTGCGTGAAGATCAAAGAGATGGTCAAGCACATAGAAGGCCTCTTCAGCAGGGAAATCATGGATATGGTTGGCAGCATTATACCATCGGACAAAGCTACTGAGCGCCATTGAGCAGAGATAGGTATAGAAAATGGCTTGAAAAGATTGATGAGAGCTTAGGAAATCACCTAAGATGTCAAGAGCAGTTCTGGTGAAGGGAAAATGGCAAATGAAGCCCTTTTTATAGACTAGGGTTGCCTCGGGTTCCGTGCACAAGGGTTCTTGATGGAACAGACTTTTGTTCTAAGGCTATGGGTGTCCAAATGAGCTACCATGAAGTGCAAATCTAAGCAAAACAAAGCAAAAAACACTACATGGCAGTTTGTTGGGTCAAATTTGGCCAATCCAGGCCAAAATCGGTCAACCCGGGTCGATTCGCGCGAATAGGCTCTGCATTGCGAACGCAGGGCAATTTGGTGCGGATCGTCCTGGTTTGGCCGATTTGGGAGGTGATTAGACATTCCTAGGGGTTGTAAGATGCTAACATGCCTATTTGGGTGGATTCTAATCTAGCTAGCAACTTGTTTCAAGCAAAATGAGCATCTAAAAGTGTCAATTTGAGGTAAACGGGTCGATTCGCGCGAACACGCCCTGCGTCGCGAACGCAGACGCATTCGGCGCGGATCGTCCCGGTTTGGCCAGAACTTGCCAATTTTAGATGATTCTTTGCTGAAATTAACTTCTAAACTGGGTTCCTAGGCAAATTCTAAGCAATTTATTATCTTTTAGCACAAATTTTCAATCACTTTTGTCCCAAATCCTGGTACCCAAGTCGATTCGCGCGAATACGCTCTGCATCGCGAACGCATGTCGATTTGGCGCGGATCAACTCGGTTTGGTCGATTTTTGAGCCAAAGCTGATTTCTTTGTGCTGGAACCTATGCTACTTAACCTATTACAAGCATTTTAAGCTTTATACAAAAAATTGTACTACAATCTAACTTACTTAAATACACTTTCATACCATGATACAATCAAATTACAGGGAAAAAGGAACTTATATATATATGAAAAAAAGTTAACTACATTGAAAAACTTTAATATTAAAATAATTACAAAACTTGAGGCCTTTAGGGTCTCTCTTTGCGGATTCTCCGCGCCAAGTGCAGGTCCTTAGGCATAACGGTTACCCGCTTGGCGTGGATGGCGCAGAGATTCCCTTCCTCGAAGAGCTGGATCAGCTCCGCCGCTGCTGCTTCTTGCAGGGCTCGGGTGGTTAGGGGTGTGACCATATAATCCGTCCGGAATTCCTGCATCACCTCCCAGAGGAGCCGCCAAACGGCACCTTTCGGATCAGGAGATTAGTGCACTGCTGAAAGTGCCTAATCTCCCAGAAAACTCTGGTGTGCCGGGAGTTAGGTCCATGGTGGACCTTCTTCGGCTTCTCTGGCCTGGATGGCGGCGGCTTGGGCTAGTTCTTCGGTCGCCCCCCCTTCACGTACTTCTGTACGTTCTGCTTGCAGTACCAATCATTGTACCTCGTCCAGCGACGGAGGTACTCCTGGTACACCTTCATCTGGCGCTTGAATTCACGATCCTGCCGGAGGGTGAATTCACGCTCGCCCACCTTCTGCTTCTTCACTACCTTAGGTGGCTTGGGCCACTTAGGGTAGGGTGGGCGTGCGTTGGGGTCCGTAGGTTCCCAACGTCGGCTTCCTCGTGCTTCTCCTCTTCGTTCTCCTCCTCTTCTTCCCCATCTCCTTCCTCTTGTCGTTCGTCCTCCTCCTTGCATGGGCGAGGTTCCTCAATTATGACGGTCCCCCGTGGCTTAACCCTCCTCGCCTTCTTCCTCCACTCCTTCTCCTTCTGCTCCCTCTCCCTTTTCTTCCGTGCTGCCATCTCCTCCGGCCACTCCGCCACCTTCTCCTTCCCCTTCTTCTTTTTGCTTGAAGAAGGGGATGCCTGTTGATCCTGCTGGGGCTGGGTCTGCTGCTGATCCTGCTGGTCTTGGTCCTACTGCTGCTGCTCGTCTCCCTGGTGCTCTCCTGATGCTCCTCCTCCTGGTCGGACAGGGGGCCAAGGTGACGGGTCTTGTCGGTTTGTTGGGTCCCTACTGACGAAGAACTGCTCTGGGGCTCCTCCTGCGAGGCGTGGAAGGTCTCGTCTCGTCAGTCGAAGAAGACGACTCCTCATCTTGCCTCGGCCGGAGGTGCTCTGGTATCTGCTTCCCATGTCCACCAGCTGCTTCTGCCATAGAAGGGGTCCACCTTGGGCTATACTTCCTCGCTGTGGATTTGGTCCTTGCCATGTCTTACGGTTAAGGAAACCGATGACGTAAGGCTGATTAAGAGAGAGAAGGTTACATGCAAGGTTGGGGGAGGGGGGGGAAATGAGGTGGCAAGAAGATATTTAAAAAGGAAGATGCTCTAGAGAATATTCCCCTACCATTAATAGGTCTAATAATTAGCCCCCTATATTAATTACCTTAATATACCCATTTATTAGAATAAAGTTAATGCTGTATTATACTATAATTTCGAATTTTTCCTAATGGTTTAAAGTGTTAATTATGAATTTGCGCCATTTTTCACCCAGGTCTCGGATTGGCATGATTCTTCGACCCATTTTAGGTGAAATCTGATGCTAATACATAATTTCCACTCCAATTTTATTAGAATGTTAATTTGACTCATTCTTTTTCCTCATCTAACAACTTAGCCTATTCTTATGGACCCACTACCTAGGAGAAAAAAAACTTTCCCCTATTTTCGAGGTTCCATGGTGGAAACTTTTCATTTTACACCCTATTAGGCCTGTTAGACTACTTTCAGGGATATGGTCAGTGCTAGTTCCTGGTCAACCAAGAACATCACTCTGATACCATTGTGACACTCCCCGCTAAATATATACGGCGCCCGGCCATACATTCCACAGGAAATCCCCCATCCGGTCCTTCGACCGCACGGGCCCTCCGTCTATCCCGCGCTCTGGGGTGACCCTAGTGCGGGAAGGGAACACAAAGGTGTCTTGCGCGCCCTTTTCCTATGGGCTCCTATCACAGCGGAAGCATAAACAACGTCAGAACTAGCAATACAACACATCATGCGACCTCGAAGGGTAGCCCATCCATATATCTACAACCACAGAGAAGATAATCATATGCCATAAAACATGAGAGCTCCTACCCATGGCTCCGACTCATAAGGAAGATGACTGACTGGCTAGACCTCAAGATAGAGCAGACCTAACAATGGCAGGGCTGGCTATAGACAATGGCTAGGGTTGACCACTCCATCCGTCTCTCCTATGCATACTTTGCAGATTGAGCTAGATCGGGCTCTGGCATGACTCTAGCCTTCCGGATATGCAATCCCATGGCATCACCCATCAGAACTACTCCAGGTTGCATCTCCCTGGTATGTCGAGGTAGGAAGGGTTGCATCTCCCCTTCCCAGGGTCTAGAGGTTCCACGGGCGGTTAGGGAATCGTGGCGACACACGATTCGTACCCGACTTAACCCCCCAAAACAGGAGCCAAGCCAACATTGCAACTCCTGAGAGGCAGGGCGACACCATTGCCCCAGGAGGTGTCGGACCCATGCCCGGCCCACACAAAGTGACCGACATAGGCCTAGCCCGCTATGGGATCCCCAGTAGCCACGCTCAGCAGGGATCCCCCATCCGTATTGCCTCTAGCACCGTTGTGTAGTGCTGAGCCACGTCATAGCCCCAATAGCCCGGTGGGCTCTTATGCACATGCCACATATAATAGGAACTAAGGGGTCTGACTAGGAGCATACTACGTAATGGCTACTAGATCTCTATTCCCCTTCCCAATACAATAGGAGCAAACATGATCAACCAACATCACATAACATCATATCATGATAATCATAGTAAGAACATCTTAACCTAATCATACATATCTAACTTACAGTTAGGGTTCCTTGATTAGGGTTCAAGATGTTGAATAAGGGTTCTAGGATGGCTCTACTCTAGATACGAAATACTAACCAATCTGGAGTGCTAACTTCCAGATGATCTACCAAGAGCACTACTCTACATACCTGCTCCAGAAGCACTCCCTCCCAATCCTGGCGTCTCCATGGTCTTCGAATTGGTCGAAGCTACACTTGCTCCAAGATCGAATCCACACTCCGGGGGCTGCTGCACTAGACTATGCCACAGCAAACGGTGCTCGAAACGGAGTTTCGAGTGCGTAGATGAGTCTCAGGGTGCTAGGGTTAGGAAAAGAGGTCTAGGGTTAGGGTTTGGGCTAATATAAGTTAGGGTCCACATGGGATGCCACATGGCACCAATGGGGTGGGGCTGTGTGGCGGTTGCCCAATGGGATAAGGCCATGTGGAAATGGGCCTTATCCTAAGGTTATCTAAGTTAAGCATTTAACTTAGATGTGCACCCATTGCCACCCCGGGGGGTGCACCTCTATATATGGACAGATGGCATCTGCGTTCGAGGGGCCATAGAAAAACCCCTGTATACGGCTTTTTGGAGTAGAAAAACCCATACCATACGGTTTTTCGAACTAACATACAATATAGCCCCTATCCGTAGATTTACGATTGATTGTGCCAAATTATATAATCCCTTTCCGACTTTGTACCATATGCTTGCATGGACCATATGCTTGCACGGACCACCATGGACCTTGGTCACGTTGAGTTGGTCACGTTCCAGGGTAAACATGGCAGATTGATCACGGGGTCTATGCAACAGAGGAGGTGAATAATCGAAATATTTTTCCCATTACACCATTGGACTTGAGAACTAGCTTAGAATGCTATTAAAATGAAATGCTATTAGATAGATAGTAGTTTTAACGTCACGCCCAAATGATTGCCAAATGATTGCTAACCCATGAAGATAAAGTACCTCAAGGTCAAAGTTAGCGCCATAAGTCAAAGTTAACCCTTGATAGTCAAGCTCAATTCCAAAGAGAGGCCTAATATTAAATGACATGCCCCATTAAAAGTAATGGCAGTTGTCTCTTGCAAAGTTGGTGCAATGTAAAATGGTTCATGTTGTCAAGTTGAGATCACATGAAGTCAACTTTATGAGACAACATTCTCTACATTTTTCCAGTACCACTCCCTTGTGCTAATATCTATTTGTTTTGCTATATGCCACAATGGTCTTTCAAAAGGTTTGTAGATTCCCTTCACTTGTTTCTAGAAGTAGTATGATTAACCTATAATTTGTTAACATCTTGAGTTCATATTGTTATGGTTATTTTTACTAGTTGAGACAGCTTATTTCACGAACACAAACTTCTAACATTTGTAGAGCATAGGCATCATATGCAACCATATAACGGCATGCGAAGCAATGACGGTTTACAAAATTACATAGCACAGACATTTTTTTTTTAAGATATGCAACGTGTCACATTGGAAAGCACATTCAAAAGTACATCAATTGGCATCCATGTGGCACTAACTTCCAAAATTTACAAACTGCACAGAACTAGTAATATAGACATGGCATTGAAAACTATTACTGAGCAAAAAATGTAACTCTCCTACACAGACTCATGCTATTTCTAATTGAATGCTTTGCATTGAAAATTTTGCAAGGCATTCGACAAAAACAATAAATCAACACCTTTTGTATAATAGAATTTGAGACTTGGAACGGCTTTTCATTTTCCATGTAATCATGCTCCAGCAAGTTCTGTGACGTCCCCTACTCGTATACGGTGCACTCACCGTATACAAACAGGAGTTCTTCCCCCATACCAGCTCCATGCCGATACAGGGCCCTTCACATAACACTGCAACCGTGACGGGTTCCAGTGGGAAGAGTGAAAGGGTCATTGTACCCCGTCTCCCTCAGGGCCTACCTAGCTGCGGAAGCGTAAACATACATGTCAGTATATAAGAGCAACACATATACCCACCCTTCTGGGTGGCACATCACATCTGCAAAAGACAATGATCAGCACAATGCATAGAGGAAATCCTACCCAAGGCTCCTGGACACGTGGGGATGGACCGACAAGCTTGGGTCTCCGTGAGGTCATTGCGCATGCAATTCATGGCAATGGATTTGGCTGGCATAAGAACATGGCATTGGGTTGTCCACTCCATCCGCCCCTCCGTGCACACACTTTGCGAGTAGGTTGAAAAGTGTTGGGACTGACGACCAGCCCTCACGGGATGCATAGCCAAGGGGGCTATATCCCGGGTTACATCTCCCCAGCCCGATGGGGCGGGTAGGGATCTCTCCCTCCAGAGATCTACAATGCTGACTCAAGGTGACTAGAGGGCCACTGCCCGTATTCGACTTGAACTCAATGGAAGGTCATATTCACCACCTCACGAGTGTCGAGCCCATGCCTTGCCCACACGCAGTGGCAAGCCATTAGACCTAGTCACGCGACCCCCGGGTCTTTACACACCGTAGGGGTCGCTCAAGAATCGAACATGAACCTCCTTATAAGCCGGGCCCGCCCCCTTCACCCACAACCAGGTGTGGCTCTTGTGCACAGGCCGCATCTACAGTGTGCTAGAGAGGCTACTCTAGGAGCATCAACTACAAAGCTTAAGGTCTCTACCCCCCTTCCCAATACAAGGAGTTCACAGAGATACATCATCCATATACATCACAGAAGAACTAAAGAACAAGATCTAATCTATATCATAGAGTTAGGTTCTTTAGTTAGAATCTGCTATCTAGAGTTCTAGAGGGCTGCTATGGCCAATCTAATAGGCTAAACCTACTGATTCAATGCCTAAGATAGGGTTTAGACTATCTAATTGGCCAAATACCTGATCCTTGAGGGGCTCCTCCTGACCTGAGCTCGACCATCCCCGCTGGAAACGCCAATCTAGAGAAACTAAGGTTGCAATTCTCCCAGTCAGAGTCTGGGATGCGGTTTTGGCTGTTGAGGCAGCCAAAACAGAGTTCTGAAGCTCTAAAATCGAAAATTAGGTTAGTTAGGGTTTCCAACCCTATATAGACAAGGGGGTGGCTAGGGTTTCCAATTATCCCCTTTTGGCATGTGGGATAATTGGGAATGGGCCCACTTGCCCTTAAGGGCTAGGTGGCCAAATGTGCCCACATGGAAATGTGTGCACATTAATGAATGTGTACATTGGAAAATGTGCACATTAATTGCACCTATGGGTATGGCCCACTTGGCATCAAGTGGCCACATGGAAATGTGTGCCCACATTAATGTGTACATTGGAAAATGTGCACATTAATACTAATGCACATTCTTAGCAAGTTGCCCCCTAGGGGCTACCCACTTGGCTATACGTTGGCGTACACGTCAATCGGGGTGGCGTGTACGCGTGACGTGGCAGTACAATATACGTCCTGGGAGCGTATATTGTGCTGGAACGTCACATTCTCCCCACCTTGAAATGATGCTGTCCGCAGCATCGTGGTTCTCCCCACCTTGGGATTTTCCTAACCTGCAATCAACCTGATGCATACGATATACTACTATAATACTTACACATTTATTACGATTACCTTAAGGTAATACTTTTATCACATTATTATATTATAAAATAACTTATCAATTCACAACATTACTAACAGATTATTCTAACATTCCCTTAACATTACTATTAAGTTTATCAAAATTTAAAATTAACGTTCGAGGTACCCTTGATTCCTTGCAACACATTCCAACAAAATTTGTGTTGCAAGTCTTCGTAGCTCGACCTCCTTGCCCTCCGGAGCGCTCTACTGGCCTGCAGGTCGACACTACGTTAGTACCATTTAATTATTAATTAAAATTTTTGGTTATATGGTGACCACCCCACCTATCTACATGGATGCATGGCTAATCTCCCGGCGTAGGAAGAGGGTGAATCTTCCATTATGGCCGCGGAGACAAATGCCACATGCCTATATGCCGCTCATGCCTACACCTCTAGTTGCCCAAATGGAGGATATCCTTCTCGCGTGGGGGGCGCGAAGGATAGATTCCTCCTATCAAAGCATATATGGGGCTAAAGGTGCTTTTCCTATGAATGCATTCCTCAATGACCTCCTTTCTCTCGAGGTCGTCTACTTCCGGGAATGCAGTAGACTTTCTAATCTACCTTCCACTGCCCTGGCGGAAACGCGGGCATGCCTACATTGACATTACACCCCCCCTAGAGATCACCGTAGTGGTCCCATCATCGGTGACAACGCATGCGACCCATACTAAGCGTAGGTGGCATGCGTAGATTAATCTTAACTATACAAGCATTAACCTACACAAATCGACATGCCTGAGCCGATTTCTTCGGAGATGACCTTGCCGTCCCATTGCTCCATAAACTGTGGGTACTGCTTTACTAAATCTTTCTTAAGTACCCACGTCGCGTCTTCCACTGGTAAGTGTTTCCACTTGACCAAATACTGGAGGAATTCTGATCTCCTCGTTTTCTTGAAAGCTTTATCAAGAATCAATGCGGAACTATTTCCAAATTTGTTCCTCCGCCATTTCCAACAATACATGGCGAATCCAAGACTTAAATGCGGATTTGGGGTATGCCTCTTCAGCAAACTCACGTGGAAGACCTTATGAATCTTTAGGTGTGCTGGCAAGTCTAGCTTGTAGGCTTGATTGCCTAGTTTCTCGACTATTCTGAAAGGTCCAGCCCACCTTGGAGCAAGCTTCTTGCAATTGCCGATCCTGAGCTTCGCCTGCTTCACCTTAATCTTGAGCCAAACATCATCTCCAACTTTGAACTCTCTTACTGTTCGATGCTTGTCGGCGATGCTCTTTTGACGACTTCTTGCTGCTAGCAGATAGCCACGAACTTCCTCTACAAGCTGCTGCATATCGGCCAACATCTGCTGCGAAACTTCCACTTTTGACACGGGGTTGTGCCAAGTGTCTGGAGTTAGGCACTGATAGCCGTAATTGATCATAAACGGCGACATTTGGGATGATTCCTGCTTGGTGCTATTGTATGCAAACTCCACCAAGTGAATAAATTCTTCCCACATACTTTGCTTATTCCGCACATAGTTTCGAGTAGCATGTCCTCTAAAATCCTCGTTGGTCCGCTCCGCCGTCGCCATCCGGCGAGGATGATATGCCGTGCTCATGGATAGCTTCGTCTGGATCGTCGCAAAGAGGTCTTGCCAAAAGGCACTCATGAACTTCGGATCCCTGTCGGAGATGATCTCTCTTGGCATGCCATGAAGCCTGAAGATCTCTTTGGTGAAGAGCTTTGTTTGTATCCATGGTCATCGTGGTTCTGCAAGGCACAAAATGTGCCATCTTCGACAACTTGTCGACCACTACCATTAAGGCATCCTTGCCTCTCGCTGTCCTTGGGAGTCCTGTGATGAAATCCATGCTGATTACCTCCCACTTAGCGTTTGGCACCGCTAATGGTTCTAATGCCCCGAATTGCTGCTCCGCCTTTGTCTGGCCGGCATAGCCGACATTCCTTGATGTAGCGAGCTATTTGCTTCTTCATTCCCGCCAATAATAGGCTGCTGCGCACTTTGAAATATGTTTTCATGAATCCCGCATGGCCAGCTATTGGGCTGTTGTGCGTGTCGTGGAGGATCAACTTCCTTACACCTGATGATTCGGGTACGCACAACTTGTTCTTATGGTATAACAGGTTGCCTTCCTTCTTATAATGCTTGAAGGCCTCCCGCTCTTTATCTGTTCTAGCCTCCTTAGAAAGGCTTGCCCATACCTCCTTGAAATCCACGTCCGTTGGCAAGGACTCTTCAATCCTCTTACCAAAGTCGCTGGAGAGCGTCGAAATTGCATTGCAATGCACTCTCGTTGTCAGGGGATGCCTTGAAAGCGCATCTGCTACCACATTGAGCTTCCCCGGCTTGTAGACTATATGAAAGTCATATTCTTCGAGGAACTCCATCCATCTCCGCTGCCTCAGATTAAGGTGTGGTTGCGTGAATACATATTGGAGGCTCTGATGGTCGGTATCCAATTGGAACTTCCTTCCCAAGAGATAATGCCTCCATATTCTTAATGCCCTGACAACCGCAAGCAACTCCTGATCGTGCGTTGGGTAGCGCGTCTCGGCGTCGTTCATCTTCCTGGAATCATACGCTACCACACGCTCTTCTTGCATAAGCACTGCACCTGTAGCTATCTTACTCGCATCTGTTGCTACGAGCTTATCTTTCTCCGGGTCCGGCAGGGTTAAGACTGGGGCTGTTGTTAAAGCTTCCTTCAACAATTCAAACCCCTTTTGGGCTTTCTTGTGCCAATGCTCTACCCAATCTTTCACCTTCTCTGCCCTCGTCAGGTCTGTTAACGGGGCTGCTATCTTAGCAAAGTTCTTCACGAACTTCCCCGTAGTACCGCTAGGCCGAGGAAACTTCTCGACTTCATGCACATTCTTCGGCCCCGCCCAATGAATGACGGCCTCAATCTTGGCGGGTGGTCGTTGAGATGCCCTCTGGCGAGATCACATGACCTAGATACTCCACCTTTTACATTTGGTGGCACTTCGACAACTTGGCGTACAACTGGTGCCTCTTCAACTTCTCTAGCACTCTTCTCAAGTGTTGTACGTGCTCTTCAAGGGATCTGCTATACACCAAAATGTCGTCAAAGAAAACAATCACAAAGGTGTCCAGGAACTCCCTGAAGATATCGTTCATGAGCCTCATGAACGTTGCGGGGGCATTTGATAAGCCGAAAGGCATTACTGTGAACTCATAATTCCCATACCGCGTTCTGAAGGCGGTCTTATGGATGTCTTCCTCCTTTATCCTGATCTGATGATAACCTGACCTTAAGTCGATTTTGGAGAAGATCTTTGCACCTTGGAGCTGATCCATCAAGTCGTCTGATCTTGGGAGCGCATACTTGTTCTTAATGGTGTGCTTATTCAACTGTCTATAGTCTATGCACATTCTCAAAGATCCATCCTTCTTCTTGACAAAAAGAATGGGCGCTCCAAACGGCGAGACACTAGGTCTAATGAAACCTAGGTCGAAAGCAGCCTCCTGCTCGCTTCTTCACTCGAGGCAACTCCCCGTGTTGTCATTCTATATGGAGCCTTGCTTGTTGGCTTTGTTCCTGGTTCGAGTGCTATCTCGCACTCGACTCCCCTATAAGGAGGGAGCTGCTTGATCTCATCTGGAAAGAGATCATGGAACTCCGTGATTAGCTGAGATACTTGCTTCGGCAACTTGCTGAGCGCGTTGTCTTCCTTGCTTCCTTCTGATTCCGGCTCACTAATCTCAAGCTTGAAGATGTATGCCACTTGCTCACTCTTGATGCACTTGAACAGCCGTTTAGAAGACATGCACTGCATGATGGGAACAACTTCGTTACCTGTTATCTCAATGATCTTGCCGTCGGGCGTTGGGAAGGTCACCTTCCGCTTTCCACAGTCGATGATGGCCCCTGCTGGCCCAAGGTACTCCATTCCTATGATCAAGTCATACTTTCCAATGCCCATTACTTCCTCCCCATCCGGATATTAATCCACGGCAAGTCGATGTCGGTTAATTCTCTTGCCCGCCGTCACGCACCGCTTGCACCACTTGCTAAAACAACGGGTCTTGGTTTTGACTTTAGCGGCTTCAACTTCAACATCTGAACCATTCTGGGGGATGCAAAGTTATGGCTACTTCCTGAGTCTATCAAGACTATGAATGACTTAGCTTTAGCCTTCCCTACTGTGGAAATTACCTTATACTGGCTCTCTGCTTGCTCTGTATCTATTGCGGCAAAGATATGACACTCACCCTGAATATAGTCGCGGGCCTCTTAAAGCGTCGTCGTCCGACCGGGGCTTCCCAATCTCCCAACTCCGCTAGAGCTGCACTCATGGCGTAGGGGCGGTTTTTTTTTACATCGCAATGGCCGGTGGAAGCACTGAAGCACAAATTTTGCTTTTCTATGCACTCCCGCCTCTTTTCCTTGGGCATTGCTTGCAAAAAGGATTGCCTTTGCTTTGGAGTAGTTTGACCTCTCCTGCTTGTCCTTGAAGGACACACGCTTCTTCTCCTGCTGCTTCCCTGGTTCCCACCATATTGTGTTCTAGCTGGACTGGGTGGCTGCCACAGGGCTATAGCTTCTGTCGCCTTGCCTTTCTCCCGGAAATGCTGCTTTGCTTGTGCCCGCTATTCTCGAGGTCCTGACCCCTGCAAGCTTATAGCCTTGGATTACGCCCGATCTTGTCCTAGGGTTTATTGCTCTCACAAGCTTGCGGATCTCCTCATTCAGCCCCTCGATATAGCTTTCTCTGCATGCTTCTCTCCCAACCCGGCACATCTGACCTTAGCCTCATGAATTCCTCGTATATTTCTGAACTGATTTGTTGCCTTGCCGCAACACAATAAAACTATTTGCATCATCTTTGGACTTATGTTCCCTTGGAACGTAATGGCGCTTTGGCTTTAGCAAACTTTCGAACTTACAAGCATCCACTGCTTAAGCCGTGTGCCTTTGCATACCCCTTCCACCAAATCCGGCGGCTCCTTTCAAGTTGGCTGTTGCAACTCTGCCTTTGTCCTTATCCTTCATGCCATAAGCATTTCCGTACTTTCGCTCATTTAGATCCGACCATGCCTCTGCTTCCAATCGACTGTTCTCCCCACGAGAACCTGTTCCGATTCAGGGCCTTCCATACATTGCCCGGTCGCGGAATCTACCTTCTTACGGTAGTCGGAGGCCACGGTATCTCTTTGTCGTCATACAGGTTCCTCGCCTTTCCTCTGTTGGTTCTGAGCACTGCTCTTCCTCTTCCTCTCCTCAGTCGGTCCGAGTCTGAACTTGAGTCGGAAGATTCGGTTTTGGGGGATCTCCTTCTCTTGCTCCTCTTCTTGTCCCTTCCTTCCCTCCGAAGCTGATGCTTGCGACAATCGAGCATTGCCCACCGAACCCACTCCTTGCTTGCGAGACGGTAATGCCTTTATCTGCTCCAGTGTCTGTCCTCATCTGGCGCTATCTCCTCCTCTCTGGGGTCATGGGTTCCCTATCTTCAAATAGGTTCCTTGCGGGGGTGGTCCAGGCGGGGTTTGCTCTTCTATAAGGTCTCGCGGGTTGTCGCTTCCCCTCGCTTAGCCCTCTAGCTGCATCCACAAGTGATTAATGGCTATATGGTTAGTTCCATTTGTTCTCTTGCATTGTTTATGTTTGTTGGTATAATTGTGGGGCAACATACATCAATAAAACATTTAAAGTGCAAATGTAATCATATAATATTTTAGGTACAAAAAGTCTCCTGATCAAGAGTCTAACTAGTCTTGAAATCGCGGGTAAGACGGGTTGTCTTCAAGAAACTTCTTAACTTGGGCCGTCCCTACCGAAAGTGACCCAAGTTCCTCGATGATGCTTGCTGGCGAGCCTCCCCGGATGGCTCTCACCGGTCTTCTACTCTCTGCTGATTCGGATGTAAGGGCGCGATCCTTTGCTAATCTCCCCGACGTCGGTGGGGAATGGCGGTCGAAGAGGTCAAGTGCCATTGCCCTCTTGACTAAAACGACATAATCGACATTTGCTGCTATTCGAGCATGCCTGCCGAAGCCTGAGAGTGCAATCAGCATAAACACTCCTTCTTCGCCTCTGGGACTGAACTTGCGGTGGATTACCGCTATTCTCCCATCCATCGGCGGATGGTAAGTAGTACTGGCGACACAATCGTTGTGTGTCGCCGAAGCTTCTCCGCTTGTTTGGCCTCCAGCTCTGTGCCGCCCAGCGTACTCGTCGACCTCTACTTCAGTGAGCTCCCTGTAGTCTTCAATTGTGCGGTCGAGCCTCCTGAGGTCGATTCCTTCTCCTTTTGGCAAGGGTGATATTGAAGGACCCGGCATTAGGATACTCGTGGTCTTCCCACGGATCCCCATCTGCTCTTGGAGGGCGAGGAACTCCTCCTCTCAAAGCGACTCCCCGCGTCCATCAATTGCCCGATGCTGCTATAGGCCTGGATGCCCGAGGTCGCCTCCCCCAATGTAGGTGTCGGACTCCCTCACGGAGCGGAAATCGATGCTCCCTGGCCGATGAAGTCGCCCGTGTCGGTCTGCCGCAGCCGGGTGGAGCGATTAACCTCAACCTGAGCTCCCTCTCCCTACATTGGGGAGGTTCGGATGTCGCCGAGGAGTAGATATTCCTCTCCGCCGATGATGATAGGGGCTAGGCTTGTGATGCCTAGCCCAAGTGGGGAGCAACTCGATGCCTGCCCCTCACGGCTCTCCGAAGTTGATCAGCTCCTGCTCTCCTTGGCGCCGTTCTTCGTCCGAGTCGAGCTCCGTGTAACCTTCGTCGTCCGACTCTTCTTCATCCTCTCTTGCTTCTTGTTCTTGTTGATACTGCAGCAGCATTTGCCCTTCCTTCTGCTCAGCTATGGGGTCTACCTCCATCGGAGGGATAGAGGTTGCCCCCATCGGGTTCTCGGCGCGGTGGGATAAGAAGATGGCTAGGGCGGCGGTGTACGAGAAGTACTTGGTCCTGTTGGCTGTCAGGACCATGTAATCAGGTAGCCTCTGCGCCTTATTAGTCAAGTACTTGGCGATGTTGGGGACATCGCCCAAGGCTGCTTGAAGGGATGGGCGGGGAACGAAGTATCCTATGCAAGGGGGGACTTGGACAAGGGAGGGTCCTACCCTAGCCTGAAATTCCGCTAGCACCTGCCTATATGCTGGGGTTGCATTCAGCGTAGCTTGGATGTCAATTTCTTTCACAAAGACTTGGAAGATGTCGTTGACATCCGCCTCAGTGGCATGGGCACTGGCGCTGTACCATCGCCCGAAATCAGCAGTGGCCATTGATCTAGCAAGGAAGGGAGTATCAAACGGATGCAGAAGCGCCTCAGGGAGCTGAAAGATCGCCTAAGCAGTGGGGAGCAAATTTGCAGGGTGCCAATTGAGAAATGGGGAACTTATTTATAGAAAAGGGGAAAACCCTAATTTTTGGATGACCTAGATTTTACTGAGATTAGACAATTCTGATCTATTAAGGGATGCAATTGCAAGTTTGAAGACTATTTCTAGAGTTTGAGCATGCTAAGGAGAGCTATTGAACCTATTGTGCAATTTGGAGATCATTTGGTGATGACATGGTACGGGGTCTCATCACGTTATGCCCGGCCCGATTTCTAAAATGTAGAAATCTGTCCTGGCGCGACGTGTGAGACATGGGTCCTAATTGGGCTAGGCTTACTCAATTTAGGTGATCTAAGGCTGTAATTCCACTAAACTCATCGAGTAGGCAGAATTGACCCCTTACTTGGTCGATTTGGAGCTGTTTTGGGCATTTTTGGGCATGGTCTCAATTTTGCTCCAAACTCCAATTTAATTAAAACGAAGGCTAGGGATCGATATCTTGACCTATTTAAACAGGTTTGGACACTTTATTTACGCAAAATTTTCTTTATATTAACAAAATTTTACAGTCATTTACAAGGTTCAAGGGCGTTCTCCCTTGATGTGTCTGGCAAGATACATATCCTGCCTCATGAGGGTAACCCTCTTCGCGTGCACCGTGCAGGCCGTTGAATCTTCAAAATGTTTCACTAAGTGGGCTTCGGCCGCCTCTTGCAAACACAGCAGCATCTCGTCTGTCACGCGCATGTCCGTGTTGTATTCTTGGATGACTTCGCGGACCAAACGCTGGAACGGCGCCCGGGGAATCAGGAGTCCGTAACTCTTCTGGAAGTGGCGGATCTCCTTGAGCGCCCTGTCTTCCTCCTGTTTCTTCTTGCTCCGCTTCTTCCCGGGTGCTCGTGGGGGCTTGGGCTTTGGTGGAGGGGGCTTTAGTGTCTGGCTCTTCGTCGGGTGCCCGCCTTCAATCGTCCTCACCCGGTGCTCCTGGTAATAGGTGTTGTAGGCCTCCCACTTCGCCATATACGCTTCGTGCTCCTTGATCCTCTTCTGATAGACCTTTAAGGGGTCTATCACATAGGCTTCCCGCTGCGGCCGTGGGGCCTTGACCCTATCCCACGTCGGAAATGGTGGGGGCTTCGCCACCTGTCCGGCCTCCTCCTGCTCTTGGGCCGTCTGCTCGGGTACCTCTTCCTCTACGACCGGGGGCTTTGAAGAGCTTGCCCCGTCCGCGCCCGGCACGTAGTCTTGGTCCGAATCGTCGGTGGTGGGCGGGGTCTCACCTCCCGATGGCTCGTTGATGACCGGACCTTCGGCTCTCTTCCCGACCTTCACCAGCTTCCTCTTGCCTGCCATTACGGCTTTGGCCCTCCTCTTCTTGGGTCCGCTGGCTGTAGTCGGGTCGTCTTCCCGACTCTTTGTCCTCTGCTCCCGGCGGCTCCTTGGCCGTTACTTGTGGACCCAGGCGTCTGTCGACCTCTTCTTCGGGGTGAGTTCCGTGGGCTGCTCCTCCTCTCTTCCTGCTCCTCCTGCCACTTGTTCCCTCTGCTCCTCTTGTGGGTTGGCGTCCCCACGGTGTTGCTCCTGCTGCCCCCCCGCTTCACGCCTCTGCCAGTGCAATTTCGTTGAGGATCTCGTCCATGGCGTGCTGTCCGTCGTCCTCTAAGATCTCGTGTGGTCGCTCGGTCCGACCACGATTCCTCGCTTCGGCGAAGATCCGTCGGCGTGGAGAAAGCGTTCCCGAAGAATCTGTGAAAAAGGCGGACCCACTTGCGGCGGGAGGATCCGCTTCGTCTAGGCTTCCTTGCGATGCAGCCGTGCGGGCCATCATCTTCTACGGTTTGTCGATCGGAGCTAAAGCGCCCGGAAGATCGCCTTGACGATCTGGCGAAGTTCTAGGGAAGAAGCGGGGAAAAATGGGAGGGGTCGAGTTCTATTTATAGGGCCAATTTTAGGTCAACTTTTAAACTACCTTTTGGGTTGTCTAAGGCATCTAAAACACCTAATTAAGCAAGGTCTCACCGTTGCGCCCAGCCATTCCTAGAATCTAGAAACCTGTCTGGCGGCGACGTGGTGAGACATGGTGGGGCCCACTATTAAATTAACATGTAACATGCTAAATCTACTAATTCTTAGCTTAAATTTAGAATTATCAAGATATTTTACTGTAATTTACAACTTTTTTGGTGTCAAAATGTTGAATGTCTCTTACGTTAAGCCCGGCCCGATTTCTAAAATGTAGAAATCATCTGGCGCGACGTGTGAGACCACCCTACTGTTTGGATGTTGGCTCATCAATTTTTAATCTTTTTACGTTTCTATTCATTTTAACTGTTACTAGCTTAGCATGAACTACAAAAATGAGAAGAAATTTTCTCATTTTTCGAGGTTTGAGGATCCTATCAAGTTAGTGCTCTTTGGGAACATGGCGGTGCTTTGCTCTTGGTCTCCAAGAACATAGCTCTGATACCACTGTGACGTCCCCTACTCGTATACGGTGCACTCACCGTATACAAACAGGAGTTCTTCCCCCATACCAGCTCCATGCCGATCTGGGGCCCTTCACATAACACCGCAACCGCGGGTTCCATTGGGAAGAGTGAAAGGGTCATTGTACCCGTCTCCCCTCGGGGCCTACCTAGGCTGCGAAGCGTAAACATACATGTCGGTATATAAGAGCAACACATATACCCACCCTTACGGGTGGCACATCACATCTGCAAAGACAATGATCAGCACAATGCATAGAGGAAATCCTACCCAAGGCTCGGACACGGGGGATGGGTGACAAGCTTGGGTCTCGAGAGGTCATTCTTGCATGAATTCATGGCAATGGATTTGGCTGGCATAAGAACATGGCATTGGGTTGTCCACTCCATCCGCCCCTCCACATGCACACTTTGCGAGTAGGTTGAAAAGTGTTGGGACTCGATCAGCCCGCCCGGATGCATAGCCAAGGGGCTATATCCTGGATTACATCTCCCCGGTTCCGATGGGGCGGTGGGGATCTCTCCCTCCGAGAGATCTACAATCTTGACTCAAGGTGACTAGAGGGCCCCCGCCTGATTCGACTTGAACTCAATGGAAGGTCATATTCACCACCTCACGAGTGTCGAGCCCATGCCTTGCCCACACGCAGTGGCAAGCCATTAGACCTAGTCACAGTGACCCCCGGCAGTCTTTACACACCAGAGGGGTCGTTCAAGAATCAGAACATGAACCTCCTTATAAGCCAGTCTGGCCCCTTCACCCACAACCAGGTGTGGCTCTTGTGCACAGGCCGCATCTACAGTGTGCTAGAGAGGCTACTCTAGGAGCATCAACTACAAAGCTTAAGGTCTCTACCCCCCTTCCCAATACAAGGAGTTCACAGAGATACATCATCCATATACATCACAGAAGAACTAAAGAACAAGATCTAATCTATATCATAGAGTTAGGTTCTTTAGTTAGAATCTGCTATCTAGAGTTCTAGAGGGCTGCTATGGCCAATCTAATAGGCTAAACCTACTGATTCAATGCCTAAGATAGGGTTTAGACTATCTAATTGGCCAAATACCTGATCCTTGAGGGGCTCCTCGACTGAGCTTCGACCATCCTGCTTGAAACGCCGAATCTAGAGAAACTAAGGTTGCAATTCTCGGTCGAGTTCGGGATGCGGTTTTAATTTGTTGAGAGGCAGCCAAAACAGAGTTCTGAAGCCCTAAAATCGAAAATTAGGTTAGTTAGGGTTTCCAACCCTATATAGACAAGGGGGTGGCTAGGGTTTCCAATTATCCCCTTTTGGCATGTGGGATAATTGGGAATGGGCCCACTTGCCCTTAAGGGCTAGGTGGCCAAATGTGCCCACATGGAAATGTGTGCACATTAATGAATGTGTACATTGGAAAATGTGCACATTAATTGCACCTATGGGTATGGCCCACTTGGCATCAAGTGGCCACATGGAAATGTGTGCCCACATTAATGTGTACATTGGAAAATGTGCACATTAATACTAATGCACATTCTTAGCAAGTTGCCCCCTAGGGGCTACCCACTTGGCTATACGTTGGCGTACACGTCAATCGGGGTGGCGTGTACGCGTGACGTGGCAGTACAATATACGTCCTGGGAGCGTATATTGTGCTGGAACGTCACAAGTTCAAATTAAGACTCTTGTTCATTGATGATCCAGATATTTAGAATGTTTTGAAGATGTGGGTATGGCTCATAAACGAGAACGTCCATTTAATCAAAATTAGCACAATGACTGCTTTCTTGCTGTGTTACCAATCTGAAGTCCTCACTGCGAGCTACAGCAAACACATATAGGTGGATAAATAGAAATTCCTCACCAAATAGAAAATTTAAAAGTTGAATTATGCTTACCAAGTTCGAATCTGCATATATGTTGAATAAACATGTACACTTGAGCATTATCTTCTCTGAACCAAGTTGGAATCTGCATATATGCTGATTAAAGAAATTTACAAACAGTCCTTAAATTTCATTTTGTAGCTGCAGTGTTCAAACTCCATCACCTCTATGTTTCGTTCAAAGATAGCTAAATAATGGTTTAGATAAACAGGAGTCTGCATGACATTCTTCCTTCTATTTTGTTCAACCTCGGAAACAATCTTTAGTATTTCTCTACCCTTTGTGCTGCAGTTTCTCTTTCTCAACTAGAAAACACTTCTTTTTGCACTCTTTGCATTCTTTCTTCAGGTTTTTCTTGGGACATCTGTAAATGATTTGCATGCTCAAACTCTTTCTGCAACAACTTTTATTACAGATCAACCAAAATCAATAAACAACATATTCAAAATGATAACCGACTTACATGCCGTGACAACAAATAACAATTAAAGTTTTGCGAGCTATTTGTAGTATCAAATATTTGACTGCTCATTTGCCATCCAATAATAGAAATGATTGCATGCTGAATGGCTTTAAGATCCTTTCTTGAAAACGGCTTGCAGAGATCCTTTTGTTAACTCATTGATAGTTAAAGACGTTCTATAAATTGAAAAGAAGAGAAAGCTCTATTAACGTCTATAAAAGTCCTGTAAGGGCCTATGTTATTCTTCACACCATCCAAAGCCCAGCATGCAACATTTTATGGGATGCTAGTTAAATAAAAAGGGCAAATGGATCAAGAACAATAACGCCCCTCTCGCCACCGATAACATAACACACATTAACATTTGGTACATTGAAAATGACAACACTGACCTAGGAACCAAGTTCAATATAAATATTGATGACGAAATTGCTCCCAAAGAGGTCCCTCAAACACAGGACGCATAACATACCTGTTCACAAATGAGAAAAAAAAGGGTGATCAATACTGTAGGAAAAGTACCGAAGTCCAACACACATGTCCAAGTTAGGCAACATGTTAACCTACATGTCTTTGAAATATGGACATAAAAGGCTTGAAATGGGAAGCGGGGAATGTTCTTGGAGTTATGGGGACACTTGTAGATAAAACAGGCTTTCTAAGCTACACTCAGAGGGCAGGTCGCATCATGCAAACAATAAGAGACAATAAGACCTCTAGACTTTTGAAATTGAAATTTATGGCATTACAAACGGGAATAAGATGAAAGAATACCTTGGGAAGATTTGGAAGAGCGGTTGGCATGCAAAAATAAAAGACAACTAAGCGGTTGCTTGGGAATCACAAAGACACAATAAGCAACCTAGATGAAAACTTCTGCAAAATTACTAACATGAACCCATGCAAGATATTATACTTGCAGAGCAAAACGCCGCACAAAACCAGCCCGAAACTTACAGTTTACTACTTGCCATTTCTAACCGAAGTCTAAAGTTATGAAATGCAAATTTAAGTTACACCTGATTTGGAAGCTCCCGGTTTAATTATTGGGATCTTGAACTGTTGAAATTGCTTTGCTGGAGCTCTAGAAAAAACGCCTTTGCATATGTCTCCTTGAATGTAACTCAAAATCATACCGGGCACCACGAACCAAAGATAAAACTTCATTCCATGATGCATTGGCCCCACGACCATTAAAATCCAAAATGAACAAAGCTTAGATTCAAAATGGATGAAAATACCACAGGCTAGGATCCAAACTTTACCTTCTGTGCTGAAATGCGGCTACTTCATACCCATTCCAGTATGGCACATAAGCACCAGGCTCATAAGGTTTTGCAAAACGGCATACAAGTCGTTTAGGCAAAAAACATTGTTCTATCTGCCAGATTGAACAGCCCAAATCGACCACCTACGGATCTCTCCTTCCCGCCTTTGCTCCCTTCACGTTCAAAGCCGGAAGTATGGGCTATCGACCGCATGAGAACTCGACCGTAGACGGTCGGCTCAACCCAAAAAAAAACCCTAAGCGTTCACGCAGTTGGTCAATACGTGACCATTAGGTGAACCCCCCTTGATTGCCACTTCCTAAGGTATACAAGGCTACATGGGTAGACTTGTATAGTGACAGGTCCAGGAATATACGTATTTATGGCATATATTCCACTGGAACGTCACAGCTGCCCATTTGGCAAAGCCATTTTTAGGCGAGCTGATCATACCTATGATCCTTCAAACCCTTGGAACCCGGCATTTCTTCACTTGGATCTACATTGCTTAATTTTGCATTCCTCTTTCTTACATCCCCAGTGGCCCCTCTTCCGCCATCATCTGCATTATTCTTCACCCCCTAATCCTCCTCCCACTGACCATCGATGGAACCAGATGGTTTTTTACATGGGGTAATAACAGAGGAACCCGTTTTACCTCTTGCTTCAACCCTCAATTTTTTCTTAGAAGGGGATTGAACAATGTTGTCCCGTACGCGTACCGTTCCGTACGTTTCGGACGTATTTTTTGAAAAAATATGTATTTTATACAATACGTACTTAAAGTGCTTAAAATACGTTTTTAAAAAAAATTGAGAAAAAAGCTTAAATATAACAAATTATGCAATATAAACACAAATAGATTGTTGGAAAGTTGGTTAGCATGTTTGTTTGCTATCTGGGAGGCCCAGGTTCGAATCTGGGTGCAAATTGAGTCTGTTTCCAGAAAACTGTGTCTGTTTTTTTGAAAAAAGCATTAAGCGTATTTTTTAAAAAATATGTGTACGCATATGGTACGGTACGGTACGTATGGATTATAAAAAATACGCGTATTAGTACAACACTGCCGATTGAAGCTCGGTGTTAGGTTCAATCCCAACGATGTCTTTGAAGCAGACTGGCAAGTTGAAGGCAGAGTTTTCTTCTAAACGCCCATTCCTATTCTTGTTTATCGACGTATTTAGGCTGATCTCCAGGTTAATCGACTCCTCCATCTAGAAAACAATATAAAGAGTTAAAATAAGCTTTAAATACAGTACAAATAGAGTTCTAATGGTGCCTGCGGAGATTCCTACCTTAAACTATTCCTTGGATGCAACAGCAGCGACGACGCCGGTGGATTTGGGCAGCAATCTCGCCCTTTCCGCTCCTAGTAACTCCCCAATCGTTTATATTGCGGTGCAAACACGCTTATTGCATTCCATACGAATTTTTGATTGCCACCTGCCATCGCTCATGTAGTCCTTGTTTCCATGTCCTCTTGATTTCTATCTTATAGCCCAAATATTTGTATTCTTTTGTTTCCCCACCTGTTGGCCCATGTGCTTGACCACGTTATCCTTCTTATTTGACCTCCCAAAGCTGATATTTTTTGTCTTCTCTAGACTTATGCCCAAGCCTGTTTTCTGATAGAACTCTTCCAGTATCAATTAGGATCAGATCATCAGCATATAACCTGTCAGGTACCCTTTTTAGTTCAATCTTCGGTGCCTTCCTGTCCTGATCTTAATTTCTTATAAATTCATCGAACATGTCAATATATAGTCCAAATATTTTAGGAGAGAGCGAGCATCTCTGCTTTACTCGTATGTCACATTTTATTCCTTCATCCTTTGATCCCAGTTTGGCTTCCACTTTCTCATATGGTCTAGCAATTGCCACTAACAAATTGTGCGGATCTAAGTCTTTGAGCCTTTGGAGTAACTTGTTCCTAGGTACCATATGAAATGCCTTTTTAGAGTCGACAAAGCAGCAGTATAGCATTTTTCCCTGTGATCACTCTCAGCGTTGCCAAATGGCCTGTTGCCAAATGATTCGGTTTTAAGTCTGCCTGCTTTATAGCTTGTTTTTCATTGCTTTCTGGCCATTCATTCGTCCTTATTTCTATGACTTTGCTATACCACTTTGCCATTCCACTGTTAACTATTATTGTCCTATAATTCTTTGAGTTCAGCGGGTCACCCCCTTTGAATAATGGTATTACCTTGTTACATTACCAACTATGCGGTAGGCCTTCCTTTAGTACTCGGTTGAAGATCTTGGCTATCACTGTTATAAATTTATTCGTTGCAGCTTTGAAAATATTTGTCCTGAATCCCAACAGGTCTGGTGTTTTATCGTTGCTCAGAGTGCATAATGCTCTTCCTACCTCTTCCAGATCAAATTCCTCACCACTGTCCCTTACTTAATTTTTTTTCTGCCCTTGAGTTTATAACTCATCTAAATGTCCCCTTCATATTCCCTGGTTCATTATTTTATTCTGACCCTCCTTTTTCTTGAGTACTTTCCAAAAATCCCTTGGATGATTTCTTAACTGAAGTACCTTTCTTTTTTGCTATTCTGACATGCATGTTTTTCTTTTCTTTTTTATCAATCTGGTATATACTGCCACCAGCTCCTTAAACCTCTCTGATCCTTTCCACCTTTTAGCTTCCCTCTTTGCGCGCATACATTCTTTATCATACCAACTTGTTGCTCTGAATTTCCTTTTACTCCCTATCCTCCTCTTCACCCTTTCGTATATTTCCTCACATGCTTTCGTCAATATCCCATCTAGCATCATACCCATCATCGAGATATTCTTATCCTTAAAGTTGATATTAGTTTTCCTAGCATTTTCTAAACTGTATCATCCTCCCTGGGTCAACTTTTTACTTTATCTGACCGTCTATTTCTTTTTCTACTGCATTATATTGGTTGACTTTGACCGTTATCCTGATCGGTCTGTGTGTTCTCCTTATTCCTACTGGCCCATCTAATAGCGCCACTTCCTTTATTCTGTCTGCTGAGTCAGGATCAAGTAACACATAATCTACAATACTCTTGCATGCATATGTTTGACATGTATAGCCCCCCAAACCTCTCCATTTCCTCTCCTGCGCATATATCCAATAGCAATTTCCCGACCCATTTTTCTTTCGTCTTCTGAAATCCTTTCAAAACCTGCATGCTCTTCTAGATCTTCCATATCCTCCAATTCAAATTTCAACTTCTTAGCATGTTCACCCTTCGATCTGGCATTGTGTCTCCTATTTCAATTGTGAAACCTTTTTCTTTCTAATTATTTTGCTATCAGATCCCTAGCATGAGTTCAACCCTCATGCAACTTAAAAACACTTTAAACATAACTGCATCAGCTTCTAAAAGACTTGTTGTTCTAGAGATACAGTAAACTTTTCTATATTGGCAAACTGACAAAGCCCTTAACAAGTAGCAAAACATTTTTTTTTTTTTTAATGAACGTGGACCTTTATTACTCAAAAGAGTACAAAGAGTACATGGGGGACTCAAAACCCAGTGGAGAAGATGTCCACTAAAGCAACACTACCCACCACATACATAACATAGAAAAGCAAAGAATACATATTACCCCGATCCCCGAGCACAACTGTTTGCTATGAGTAAGTCTAAATCTGTCGATATCGCTCGCAAATGACACTCTTGATGTCCTCCTTTAAGGAAGAACACTTGTACACCTTTACAATGCGACTACGAGCATCGCTCAATACTTGTATATCTGAAAAGACCTGTCCCTTGAAGATGAGAAGATTTCGTCTCTTCCAGATGGACCAGATGATCCAAGCAGATGCTAAGTGGAAAGCCCTCTTTGCCAACTTGTCCCAAGAACTAGGAACAAATTTTTAAGGAACAAATTAGGAGTGAACAGAAATAGTTACTGCATTAGATAGGAATGATTATTTCTTGAAGTCCTAATCTGGATGTTTTTGGATGGATAGCAGAACGATTCATATAAGTTGGGCCAGTGCCCTCAATGGTTAATGGAAAGTTTTGCAAGTTGTTTATAGTGCAAGTAGCATAAAGGATCAGGTTTAGTCAAGAGATAACCTCAAGATGTGTTTGCAGTTTGGCAATGGCTGTGTAGACTTTGGAACTGTCATTGACACTTAAGTATGGTATCAACTTTGCATGTGTCTTATATTCAAGCAAGGCCACAAATCATGAGGAAACCTCAATGTGCTTTCATTGCATGCATAATATTCTTGGGCCTATGATTTCTACACCCTAGGAGCTCTTTTAGAGTGTTTTCTTGCACTTAGCAGAACCATATAGATGGATTTCTTTTGTATGTCCCACATTAGATTTTTTAAATTAGTTTATAAGTTGAGCAGCATTTCTTGCGGATTAAGGGCACACATAAATTACTACAGTACAAAGCATTTGACAGAGACATAGGTACCTCTGTCTAGATCCTCTGCAAGTTTATGTTGTAATGGTGAGTAGTTTTGCAAGCAAGCAGCCATCGGGATGTAGATATATGCTTTTAACTTAAGTCAGGCTATTTGTTTTTACTCATACTATTTGTACACATATTTTTGAATTGAAACTTTTAAAACATGTGTATAGTAGCATGCCCATTAATTAATGTCAAATCCAAGAAAGCAGGTAATCATATAGCCATTCTGAGGTTGTTTTGTCTGATGGCTTTATATAGGTCACTTTCTACTAATAAGCAAAGGATAATCGACATGATGCAGAGCAGACTACTGAAGTCTTTTTCTGAGGTAAGGCCAACAGATGTCGTAGCTCCATGGCTCCATTAAACATCGTATCTTCCCTTTGATTTATCCTTCCAATTTCTGTACTTTTTCTAAACATCCTAGCTTCCCGTCTATTCTCTAAAAAATTCAGCGATTAGATATGATAATAATTACACTATTCTAGAATGGGACTCGCATGAAACCAACAAACCGCCCGAATACCAAAGGACTTCCTTACAAACTAAGATCGAGGACGAAGGTCACAGGACGAAGGCTAAAGGCCGGAAAGGACAACATGAAAGAACGCCAAATTGGCCAAACCAGGCAGGAAGAAGCCCCTCCCCTGCCTGGAAAACAATTCAAAGAGAAATAGGTACTGCTGAGAGAAGAGGAAGCGCCGATGAGATGTTGATGCAGAATCACACCTAAAATAGCGAACTCCCAACCAGAATGGGAAAATAAAGGGAAAATCCAATTATATCATTTGGACCCCAACAAAATACAATGCTAATAGAGATTGGGCTAGTGTACCTGCCGAAAGCTTATCACCGGGATTAAAAAACCCCGCCCTTTCGGGTTTTCGAGGAAAAACCCTAGTGATAAGCCTTCGGCAAGGGGCTTAGACAAACGTAAGGCATAAAAATCGCTCCCAAAACCCACGAATGGAGAAGCCGAAAACAGATGCCGCTCGCTAACCTGTACCTGCACATCACCAACAAAAACAACAAGACAAAACAAACCTCCCAGAGTGGAGGGGCTGATTACGCGCATGCCACGCGATAAAAATACAAAAACAAAGAAGGGGGGGAGGGTGGGTTCAAAGAGAAATAGGTACTGCTGAGAGAAGAGGAAGCGCCGATGAGACGTCGATGCAGAAACACGCCTAAAATAGCGAACTCCCAACCAGAACGGACATGCGCCGCCCGCATGCATGCAAAACCTGCATGCTCGTCCCATTCTAGAATGGCGATCCGATGTCTCAGATCGATGGAATTAGTGTTATAGCCCTCCATTGTGGTGTTATGGACACTGATGCTACCATTGCACAAGAATTACGCATGCTTTGGTGTTTGCTTTAGTACAAATCACATTTTCTATCAAATTTTATCTTTTCCCTTCTATATTGTAGAGCAAAAATGGCCCCATTGTCTGTTCTTTTGTCTATCTTCTGTAGTAAAATCTAAATATATATGGATCCATCACAGATAAATGTAAATATTACACTTCTGGATTTTGTCATGTTCTACAACCTCTAGACATTGCCACTTATGGATTTTATCCTAATTCACAACCTCTAGACATGTAGATCAAGTACAGGAGGAAGCGAGAGAACATTGAATGGCCTAAAAGAGGCGGTTATCTTCCATTGGATATTCTCTGGCCTCTGGCCAGGAGACTAGAGAATATTCAATTGCCATTTACCCCTCCATCAACTTGCGTACTTTTAATAAGCACATAGAACACTTTCATCAAGTATTATAGTGTTATAGATGTGGCATCCAAATTACAAACTTAGCTGCAGCTATACAAAGTTGCATATAGATGCATGTTATGCATGTTTAATACTTAAGCCCTTTATTTAGCTTCTAAATGGCTGGATTAGGAGTTAGGACTTAAAGATAGTATTCTGATATATTTAAGGCATCATTTACAGAAGGATTCTCCTTCTCAATGTGCACCCAATGAGCATATAAAATTTTGTGCTTTTACAAGAACGTCGCTTCTCACAGGCTTTGTTAGTGCAATGCATTGAGGTGATCTATAATCTTCACGTTTGCCCCTCCCAATCTTCAGAGGGGTTGGCTCAACTAAGAGAGTTAACACATTCTTTTTGAAGGTAAATTCTCAGATTACAAATAGAAGTATGATGACTTTGTGGAGTTTATAGCACAATTTCTAAGCACATCCATGTTCTGTCAGTGCAACATTGTTATGAAAATAAGCTTGTTCCAGCTCTAAAATTTCAACCATGTGTTTGTTGGCTGTAACAACAGGTAATACAATAGGCAGCTATTTTCTTATTACCCCTGCTGTGAAAAATCTTCATGGAACCATTTTCAAATCATTTGAAGCATATGGGTATTGTATGGGTACTATGTAAATCCATAATCCATCATTTGAGTATACAAAAGAAACGAGTTGACATCTTTTCCTCTGCTTAGAGGCATTGCAGGCAAAGCAAAGACGAGCTGGAAATGGTTGTTGAGATACTGAGAATGGATCCTATTTTTGTTTTCCTTATGAAGCTTTTAATGAGGTTGTTAAGCCACGGAGTACACTATATCAAGCCATAAAAGACATAAGTTGTTTGAAACAAATTGAATGCAATTTTATCATATGAACCTGTTAAGAATCTGTAAAACAGTGTATTGAGATAGGCTTATTTGAAGGGAGAATGTGTAGGTTCAAAATGGATAAGAGTTGTGATTGCTTATGATTGGAGCATCCAAATGCGCAGAAGTAAAGGTATGTGCCTGACCTTAAATATTTATTTGTGCAGGCCTGGCAATGCAATAGATATCCATTTGACAATCTGTTCAATCTATTTTGTGACATTGCTTCCATTGCATCAATTGAGGATGACATGTTGCATATGAAGTCAAAGGTAACTACGTTTAGGGCTGTTAAAAGGTATTTTCCTGTTTATAAATTAACGAGCTGAGTCTGGGCATGTCTTTACTTCGAAAGGACATATGAGGCGGTAATGAAAAGAATAATGGATCTGATGCACGCCTCTGCCACATGCAAGTATTGTTGCTAAATTGACCGCATATTATTTATCAATTGTTTGTATGTGCATGTGGCGTGCTATCTGTTTTCTTTTTTGCCTTGGTCCATCATTTTTATTTCAATTTAATGCATGTCAAAGTGTTTTTGGCTGCATTATGCTGCCTATTCTCTAACGATGGGCTGCTATTGTGCACGAAGATAATTTTATAGATATGCTAAATGGCATCTTCACTGCCTGTTTCAATCAAGCCTTAACACATATTAGGTCTTCATCTCTCCATGTACCGTGGAAGACTCAAAATGTAGGAAAGGACCATGCAGATATTGTACATGTCAATTTCACAAACATTTTATTATAATTATTTTGCATCCTCACAGCGGCTGTTGCATGATGCAAAACCAACATATAGATCTGTAACATCTTTGAGGGAGTTGCAGTTTTGCAGAGAGGTAGTTAACTCCAGTCTAGAACTGCGAAAAGAAGATACATGTAAGTAGGTTATCAATACATTGGAACTAGATCTGTACATTCGCTTTGTGAGTTTGCATGAGTAAGAAGAATACAATTGATCTCCACACTACGATAGTTTTTTATTGTTTTAAATTGTGCTTAGGGTCTTCAAGTTTGTCTGATTTTTATGTTTGCTATAAACGTTTTATGCAAACCAAGCACCACCTTTAAGAGCAAAAAGTACCACAGCTGATCATCCTAACAAAATATTTTAAACTTTCCCTGTGTAGAATGCATACCAAGTTCCAAGTATCCATCATGATACAGTCTTTCACATTGTTTTATATTCTTGGCCTAATCCTCTGAGATGTAGGTAGAGCAAGGATTTTTCTCAAGGCACTCCGTATAAAGCTAAAATGCATTGCACAAAGCATAGATCTAGAGGCAAATCCTTGCAGAACTTACTATCAACTATGTCATGGTATGTCTAGAACTTATGAAAATTTGTAGTTATGCCTATACATTTGTGCTTCAATGACATGATCTAGGTGAATGACAGTTCTTTTCAAATATTGGTGTGTTTATTCCATCTGTGGCAATTCCGTTAGTCGCATATGATGGTTAAGTATGTCAGCAAGGCACAAATCTGATAAAAGATAAAGGCAACAATGTCACTTCTAAATAACGGCCATAATGGCACTCAATGGGACTTAGAGCCTAAGTTGATATGCTTCCAATTGATTGTTTGATATGCAACATAGATGTTTGTACGAACATAACACATGATGTAGATCGTGGAGTGCAATGATCTTGAGGAATGTGCAGATTGAGGCTGATATTTATTGACGAGCAATATCGATGAATCATATCATTAATGTTCACAGCTCCTAGATCGTTGCAAGCAATAGCAATTCCAACACATGTATGTTTCAGAAAGGGAGAGTTATGGAGCTAGGAGGTGGAATTGTGAACGGAATGAAAGAATATGCATTTGCAACATTAGGCAAAAGTAATTACAACAATAAGCAAAAATCTATATAAATTCATATAACCTATACCTATAATAATTGTCTTCTTCAATTTTCCTATTTTTCTCTTGCCCCTAATTCAATTTAGCAACGTATTCTACCTATGCTTGCCTACAGTAGAATTCTCTTTAGACCCAACAACATGCTTTCCTACAGTAGAATTCTCTTTAGGCCCAACAACAACGAGCTTTGTTATTAGTCAAGTTATGGTTCTGACTACCATTTGCTAATAGATGTAACAAATCACGTCCATAGAGTCATTCTATTTTGTTACTGCAAAGGGTTTGTGAGTCATATACAACTAGGAACAATATTTACAACATTGTAATACTTTAAAGTGCTCTTGGAATAAACATCTCACTTCATCCATATTATATGATTAATAAACAAAGTTTAAATTGAAACACACTTATTTGCTCCAAACGCGCTTCAGAAGGAATCTTTGAAAGATTTGCTAAAAAAATTCCCTAAAAAAAGGCCATTTTGAAGGTTTGTTCGTGACAAGTGTGACAATTTAGGTAATTCAGGTACCTTTTTGAGGGGTTGATTGAACATAGCTTCTATGCAAAAGTATTTAATAGCTATTTTCAGCCTCCTAATTTGGAACAAAAAATAGTTACTTATATGAGGTGTAGCAAAAAGTAGGCAATGGAAAAAACTGCAAGGGTAGTAGAGTGATAAAAAGGTGATATAGTTTGCTAGTTTGTGAAAGGGTATGTTTATAACATAAGATTGTAATGGTTATTGGGGTGTATTGTATCAAAAAGCGTACAGCAATTGGGCGTAAGGGAATCTTTGCAATTTTCGACTGTTTTTCCTCTGGGGCGCATTCAGCAATGGTCTGTGTTCGCGGATGTAGGGCGCTATGTTTGGAAGGCCATGCTTGCCGTTCCTGGCATCGTGGGAGTGGATAAGATGGGCAAGCCGCCAATATGTCTGCACAAATCGTGAGCTTGGAGGTGCCTTCAGCAGGTGAGCTTCATTCGCTTCTGTTATTTCTTCATTTGTTTGTTTTCTTTCCATGAGGAGGGATGCTAGGAGAGCAGACCGGGCAGGCAGGAATGGGCAGCGAGAGTGCTCTTCTGGCAGGTCTGCTGTGGAGGCATGCACAGATGGGCCTGAGGATGAAGGCATAGGCCTCATAGACGTCAGTGTTACCCTGGGTGTGGCAGGCAAGGATGCACCCCCAGAGTTCTATGACATGCTGATTAAATTCTGTGAGGAGGACTGTGTGGCAGGTGCTGTTGCAGCGGAGAGGGGGAGTGATCTAGATCACTTGCATTACCAGTGTGTGTTTAGGCTAGCTCTGAAGTCCCCTAGAGTAGTCAATTTGGCCATGAAGCGTAGGTTTGGGTGGGGAGCTAAGAAGCCTGTGGGGGTTGTCCTTGTGTGCAAGGCATTAAGGAATACGAAGCTCCATTGTTTTGAGGGGCTCATAGGGTATTGCATGAAGGATATGGGGAAGCCCCACTTCAAGCTGCACACAAAGAATGTTTCGGAGCGCCAATTGGAGATGGGGAAGGACCTGTACTTGCTGTATGGTGCAGGGGACATTAAGCATGTGGTAGTTCTGGATAACAGAAACCTGTTGGGAAGGGCTCTTCATTTTGTAAACTATCATGGTGGAAGGCAACTGAGCTCTAGTCTTGTATACACAATCACTAGGATGCTTAGAACCGGCAAATTTGTGTTGTCTACTAGCTGGATCCTTCCTTCTAATACTGCCTTTATCTCTGAGCATAGGGTCAAGGCCGCCTGGCATCTGACATTGAACCCCAGAGTGGCCTTGCCAAGCGATGTTAGATGTGTGTTGTATGGGATCCCAGCTGGGATGGAGCCCATTCAGCGGATTGGGCAGGGTAGGAAAAGATACTGGGACGAGGCTGCCATGCCTGGAGACATGGATGAGAATTTTGTGGAAGGGGAGGATGCTGAATTCAGACCCGAGGCTGTTGGGGACATGCCTGGCACTGACTTCATCCCTCTTGACACAACAGATTACACAATGGCAATTGGGTGACTTGAGGGGGCTGCCTGCAACTTTTGTACATATGTCTTTGTTTGCTTTGATTTTGTATCTTTGTTTGCAGTTACTATGCCCGGAATAGAGATGGATCGTCTTTGGTATGGAGGTTGGGAATGGGGCTGCTTGTTAGCGTGATCCCCTGCACTGTTGGGATGAGGCCACCGATGGCGCCATTAACATTGAAAGTGATGAGGAGGGCCCATCTTCCCCTCCGCACGCACTGCCCTCCCCGCCAAGTGTCCATGATGTAATTCACAATGCCCCCTCTCCCCGTTGTCTTCTCTCCAACAGGGGAGCATGTGCGGTGGCTCGATGTTGTGGCAAGTGTTGTTAACATTAACACGCCGGGCGAGTCCGTGGGTCGCCTCGCCCGTTTAGGATGCAGCTTGGGAGGCTCTTTGCAGCATTGGAAGAGGTCGTGTCTCATATGGAATGGGAAGAGGTGGAGGTCACCACTGATGAACGGCAGCATATGCGGGCGCATATGAACCTTGCGCGGGCTCTTCTTCTCAGGGAATTGCGCCGTATTGATGCGTTGGCCAGACGTCACAACTCTGTCATGAACAACAACTAGAGTGTGTCATTTGCTTGGTCTGTTTGCTTACTGTGTTCTTTGTGTGTGGCAGGTCGTAGGAATGAGAAAAGGGAAAAAAAAGTGAACAACATGGAAAAAGGCTCTGCAAATGGACTGCAGGTCAGCCAAAAAATGCTTGTCTTTGCTTGGTAAAACCAGATTTGTCTGCTTATTTGGCTTCATGGCATTGAATGTTCAAAAGAAAAAACTGAAAAACTCAAAAAACTCATGAGGAAACATGGTGTGCTTGCATTTGCATCTGCATGGGAATAGCCCCTGCCCCTTAAGGGCGGGCGATCGCTTGAGAGTCACAAGATCGCAAGAGGGGGTTCGAATCCCCCACCAGGTCCTCTTTCGCTTCTGCTTCACCTCCTACGCATTGTAGCTTTTCTTATACGCTTCTCTATTGTAAGAGCCAGGCTTATTTATGTGTTCTAATTTGGGGCCCATGCACAAGTATCTGCTGCTGCAATCATATGGTCCACAGGTTTTGTGGCTTGAGCCATTATGTTTTCGCTGGTGTAAGAAATTAGCTTCTGATTCTTCAAACATGCCAATGCACGCATTGGTTTTAAGGAATATTTCCAGCTGGTTTTGTTCTTAGTTCATTGTCTTCATTTCTGTCGCCTAACTTGCCAGACTTAAGTTGGCCAGTGTTTCTTATTGGACAGTAGGGAGTTTTGGCTGCATTGCTATGTGCCCAATCCGGAGCTTGTGGCAGAAGCCCCATTGGAGATGGTTTTAGAAGCTTCAGACGTTCCTGCTTTAGTGGAGCCAGCAGGGCCAGTTGCTATCTTGGGGTCAAAATCACATTTAAATTACTGCCAATGGATGTCAAGGGGCCCTTGAAAATAGAGCCACATCAGCGTTTGACCCCATTGCGCAATGACGTGTACGCATGGGATCGCACTAGAGGGCATATACCTCAGAATATTCCCATATCTGACGGTGGTCAATTGCCTAGAGCATCCATCTGCGATAAAGTGGCAGAGTGATAAAAAGGTGATATATTCAGCGTTTGTGAAAATTTTACAAAATTATTCCAATAATTGTCAAAAATATAGCACATTTTAACAAAGCCTCATCACTTGCACTTTCTCCTATTTATATGTTTGAGTCATCGGACAAACTTACATTTTGCAGCAATATCGGGATACATGTCATCCTCAGACTCGTTTAGTCCTTGATCAATGGAGCCTTCATCCTCACCTTCACTCTCAAAACTGGATGTACTCGAACGATCTTCTTGCTCACTGTCTACAAGTGAGTCTTCATCATCTTCTTTTTTGGCCACCTTTCTAGGTTGAATATCTAATTTACATGCCGACCTTATTAAAGTTTGAGTGACCGCACGTAACTTATTAGCAGCAGTTAGAACAAAGTCATATGCAAGGACCTTTACTTCAGCTAGATCTATAATACTAGTGTTTGCTTTAGACTTTGCTCTCCTTCCCACTCCTGTTTTTACAGCCAACCCACCTCGCTTTGTTCTTCCATTATTGAGCCTGGCCGAACCATTTCTTCTTCTGTCATAGCCATTCATGCTTCCTGGCTTTGCCTTCTATCTATATCTCTGTATTAATGCATCGATCAATGGGCCTGTCCTTGTTTGTAGTTGGGTTCGGGTTTGAATCTTTTGGCAAATGACAAGCAAAACGCATTTTCCCGGCAGAGAGCAATAGGTAAGGCAAACCCAATTCTCCGCTGCTTTGTATAGTAAAAGAGTACCCTTTTCTGCTTTTGATTCTGCTGGGTGTAGTGGGTTCCAAGCCCAACGTTTGACTCCATATATTACAACGTGCTGCAATGGTTTGAGCTTTGAAGAGTACAAAGTTTGAGCTTTAAAGAAGGAATAGCTATGGCAGATTCTTCTCCGTCACTCCAACATGGGCAGGGTAAAGAGAAGAATACTTGGTTTTATTCGAAAAAATGCTTTTGGTTCTGTTTTGGTAGAGAATAAAGCTTGGCTTATGGAGTTTGAGGAATTTGCGTCAGGCCTTATGCCATCTCGACTAGTGAGTCGAGAAGGTTGAGAATTCTAGTATTTAATTTAGTACATTAATAATTTATTTAATTTTTTTCTTTATTATAACTCCCGTTGAAAGCATTGGCAGCATTTGTTCTCATCCAGTGCACTTTTAATTGAGTGGAAATTCCATCCTCTCTTGTTACCTCCAACACTCTAGCCAGCCAGAATAGCTTCCCAATCTCATCATCATCAGTTGGGATAACAACAAGCATTCCTTTTTGAATCTCTGAGACAGAACCAGAAACCTGAGCAACTTATTGTGCTGTGCGTCTGGGGCCAGTATACATGACTCTGTCATCTTCATCTAAGCTAGGCATTAGCTGCACATGTTCTTCTTGATTCTCAATTTGCATAGGCAGAGTTTGCCTAGATGGCCAGTTGAATGCAACAGGTCTTCGACCTTGTGACACGGCTTGTAATAAGCCATGTTGCTGAGAAAAGAACTGAGGCCACCATGAAGCATCTGCCTCCCCAAAGTGATTAGAGCATGACTGAATATTGGTCTCAATGTAATCCAATGATTTTTTTGAGTCAAATGCTCTTCCCTCCTTTTTACTCTTTGTAATTTCTTTCAAGCTCTTTCGAGGCATTTGCTCTGTAGAGAGCATGGAAGTAGTCTCGGGGATTGTGTGAATGAATTGAATACCAGCTGCTGGCTGCCACTACAAGGATGTGGCATATTTCTTTCCTTGTAGGATGGACTTGCCATCTGCAAGTGAGAATTTAATCTGATGCTGAAATGTAATGTTTCGTAAGGGCTCAATTGCACATTGACCCATATGATCTCTCCAAAAAATCCATTCCTTGAAATCATAAGTTTCTTTCAATATCTCGATTTCTGAGTGAGGATTGTAGGAGTCTTGGATAACCTCAATCATTGCAGGCAGGCTGAGAGCTTTTTTTTTAGCAAGATGTTTAGAGAACCTACTGAACATCTGGTCAATTTGATCATGTGTATGACCAACAAGCAGAAAATCAATCTTCACCTTCTTGAAGATTTCATTTTCAACTAGCATGGCATAGTAAGCAAACAATGCCTGATTCTTATTCTCTCTCGTCGTGTTGTCTAGCTGAAGGTATAGAACTAGTGGTATATGCTCCAGACTGGAAAGAATCTTATTCAAAATTGTGATAGTGAGATTTGGATCAGCATGAATGTTTGGATAGTTCAAGAATGCCTTGCAAGAGAGCTTCCCATTAAAAACCATGGCACCAACTACATGCAGATGTATGAAATCTTCTTCAGGAGCATCCTTAGGCACATTGACAAAGTGAGGTAGGGTGGTCTTCTTCTGGTCCATTCCATCAATAACAACCGATATGTAGTTGAGTGGTTGTTCTAAAGCTTTCTTCCTTTGTTTTGTCAATTTTCTCTTTTCCAAAGATTGTTGTTCTCCGTGCTTGTTCAGTTTCTCTTTTAATGCATCTGAAATGAAAACATGTTGAGGAAAAAAACCTACCATTGAGTAGAATTAGTCAAGAGTACGTTTTGGAAGCTTACTTCTAGTGTGAAGTGTCCTTGCATTCTGTCTCTGAGCTTTTAGTTCAGAGCATGTAGCACAAACAGACATCCGGTGCTTTCTGGAAATAGACACACGGGAAAATTCCTTTTTCCAGAGCACAGTGAAGTAAGAGTAGCATACATGGCGTTCTCCAGCCTCGACACACAAATCCTATAATTATTGTAGACTTCACGTTTCGTGAAGTTGTCACTCAAGTGGTACATAGGGCTGTTAGGCAGTTTCTCGCAAGACTCCTTGAAGAAGCCTTCCATCCAAGAAACACATTGAAGCGCATGAGTTCTGGATATACTTCCCGAATGGTAGTAGTCTTAATTCCAGGATTCTTGTGAAGCCTCCTTTTCAAGCGGTGAAGCCGTCTGCTGCCTAAAGCATGAATCATTTTGAAGGTCGTTTGACAGATGGTGTGGCCACCAGCTGTGTAAGTAAACTTGTCACCATAATCTGGCCGAATATTGAAGGCTAAGTAGCCCCTTTGGTCTAACAAAGTCATTGAACTATAGTTGTCTCGAATCAACCTTAATTCTTTTAGTCCAATCTTTAGCAAACAGCGTTGAAGACAACAATGCTTTGTATGTGTTGCGCTCAAGTGACCCTCATCTATTAGTTTCTTTCTCCTTTGTGATGTACAAGCTTTCTTGTGTAAGTTTCGCTTAAGATTTTCACTAGGAGGAGCTTTAAATACGAACATGGAGACTTGTGGCTGTGCTACATCATCATCATCATCTGAGAGAGCAACCTGAGGTGTTTCTTCATCTGACACTGTAGGAATGGACGTTGTACTAGTGGATGCTGTGTGATTAGGCATGGGATGATCTTGTGTGGAAGAGATTTGCCTTTCCCTTGGAAAAAGAAGTTGAGGCTGGTGACGTAGTTGAGTAGCTCCAGAAGTCTCATAAAACATAGGAGTTGCATGGTGCTGACTACTCCCATTAAAAGTGGCATCATGTAGTGCAATGGATGGTGATGCAGTTATTTGCGCCCGGGTAGGCTGTCTAAGCTGAACTAAGGGAGACGGACTAAAATGAACAGGAGGAGGGAGTCTGAGCTCGTCTGGAATGAAACGAATGGGTGGAGGAAGGTTGCATTGTTCTGTGGGTTCTGGTGGAGTAAAATGCACAGGTGGTGGTAAAGATGCACAGGAGTTGGATGTGGTGGCATAAACTGCATTGGTGGTGGAAGCCGACGTGTACGAACCGGAGGGCTGCGGCTTTGAGTGTCAGAGTCAGAAGTTCCTTGGCTAGTATCAACTTCTCTATTAGGATTTGTTTCCGTTGGCAGAGGAATGGGTGTGAAAACCATGGGAGGAGGTAGTCGGCGAGCAGGACGTGTTGGCTCGGACGCTCTCTTCTCTCCAGCCATAGTGAGCACGTAGACACAGATGGTATAAATTTATACCAGACGGTATAAATTTATACAAAGCAAAAGAACAAGAGACAAGAGCGGTATAAATTTATACAATGAGCGTATAAATTTATACAGTCGCAATGTAGGAATGGTATAAATTTATACGAAAACTTCAGAACACCGTACAAGAAATTTTATGGACAAACTCTATACGGAAGAGCATTTGGTAGTAGTACTTAAGGGCGGCGGAGGCGAACTCATTATCTATATTTGCTGCTTGGCTTGAAGGCGCTCGCGATCCGCCTTATATACTCGCTCCTTTTTGCGATTCCCAGCAGCTATAAGCATCTTCATATGGACATGGCCACGTAAGTTTCTAACCCGTACCATTTTATTTCTACGTTTCTTTAGTAGCTTAAATGTTCTCTCGTTATTGGTCTTTCGGTATAAATTTATACCGAGGCAGAACTCCACTGGTATAAATTTATACCGAGTCTAAACTCTATCTGTATAAATTTATACCAAGGAGGTCTCTCGGTATAAATTTATACCATGTGAGTTCTCCCGCGGTGTAAATTTATATTGACAAAGTGTTGAGCGGTCGAGAGAGTTCTCCCGCAGTATAAATTTATACCGACAGAGTGCGGTATAAATTTATACCGAGAGAAGAGAGCCTCGGAAATTTGTAAAAAATCATACAGTTTGCAAAACTTTACAGTGTTTTAGGTGTTAAAGCAATGGAAAAAACTGTAAAATAATACCTCATGGAGGCTCCCTAAGACAACATTTTTAGTACTTAATTACAAAAGAAAATAGTTGTAAACCTTTTTCTGTGACGTTTAAGCCTGTTTGTTTTTTGCGTTTTCAGCCCAAAGATAACCTTTAAAGGCAAAGGTCAACAGTCAACTCCAAAGCCCCAATCGTACGAACTCAGAGATGTAACATGGTACGTCCACAGGGGAGCTAGGGAACGCTACCCCACTGATGCGTACCTGACCTTTGCAACAAGATAGGAAGGGGGAAGTTCAAGGCTGAGGACAATGAAGACGAAATCCTAATGAATTGCATAAATGATGATGGTGATGTCGAGTACTTCCTGAGCAGCAGAATGTTCAGAATAAGCATGTGCAAGCCAAAGGATGTTAATGAATATATTTCAGAGAACATCAAACTTGGCTACGTGAGTGTCAATACTCTCTTTTTTGTCTTTTGTTCCTTTACTGTATGAATTTATACAAGCAGAAAGCTAACTGAGATTGCTGAATGCAGGATATAGTAGACACTCTATCCTCCGTCATTCTTTGTGACGAGAAAGTTATTGTTAAGGGCCTCTGGTACCCACGAACAAAAGAAGAAGTGGAAAAAGACATTGAGCCAGAAGAGGAGGAGGAGGAGGAGGAAGAGGAAGAGGAGGTGGTAGTCACAGGGAAGGGGAAGAGGAAAGCTTTGGTCATTCACTCACAGGCACCAAAGAAATCAAGGACCACCAAGGCCTTAACAATAGAAGAGTTTGCAGAAGCACTACAAAAGGCACCTGGAGCCGACATTGTTTTGAGACCCTCGGACAGGTCAAGTGCAATAATCAAAAGAGTAAATGAAACAAAGCTCCTAAAGCAAACAATTTCCTTATCTCTAAGCACTATCAAGAGGCCGCCAAAAAAACGAGGATGGGTTCAGAGTGCTTCAAGTGCGAAAGTTGTACGCAGCACATGTGGCAATACTAAAGCAAAGAATGCACAGAAATCCACATGCACATGTGTCTCCTCTGGTTGTTATGGTTGATCGAGAGCAGGTCCAAGAGCTCAGGCATTACAGGAAGGCCGACTTTGAGGACTACACATATTACATTCTCGGTGGAACACACAGTTACAAGGCCAGGAAAGAACTACCTAAGGAGGAAAGCAGAAATGCGGTCTGGAAGAGCGTGGAAGCCCATATTTACGTTGGGTTGACAGACGAGGAGACCAAAGCCATTGCCGTGAGCCACAACCTGGACAATGACTTTAGGTTGAAGATGAGCCTCATAGACAAAATCCGCTTCATGCACAGAGAATACGTCGAGTTCAAGCAGTTGCATGGAGAGGACTTTAAGAAGCAGAAGAACAAGCTCCAAGAACTTCGGGAGGCTTGTGTGACAGAATGTTGCTTGAGTTATGACTCTGATAAGAAGCCCATCATGACGGTAAAGCAATACGATAACTACTTCCAACTTGCTTTTAGAGATGGCCAAGTAAGTATTTCCTCCTTCCTATTTAATTATATTATAAGGTTTTCCAGAATATGTAGTTTAAATGAAAGCCCATCCCCGGAATGGTATAAATTTATACCGCGTCCCACGGTATAAATTTATACCGTTCTAAACTGCGGACTAAGTTCAAACCTCGGCCTTCTTCGGTATAAATTTATACCGTTCTAAACCGCGGACTAAGTTCAAACCTTGACCTTCTTTGGTATAAATTTATACCGTTGCTTGGAAGTGTAAATTTTACACTGCGGTCGAGAACGATATAAATTTATACCGTGGCCTTCTCGGCATTAAGCTGTTGCATTAACTGTCTTCAATTTTCAACAGGTGTGGGATCTGCAGGAAAGAATCTTCTGTATGTTTGAGGATGGAGAACTTAAAGAGCAAGCCAGCACCGCTGGTAAAAAAAACGAAAAAAAGTTCTGAAACAAAACAAAAAAATATGAGCATAGTGCCATGGACATAACTACAGGGCTTGAAGAGTAAAGAAATATTTGTGCGGCTCCTGAAAGTTGTTACCAAAGAATTCACAGTCGACGAAATGGCTAAGGAAGCTAAGACGTAAGGAGCCTTTACTATGCACTGTACTTAATATATGTCTTTGCCTAACAATCTCTTCTTGTTTGCAGTCAGAAGGACATTGTCACATGCCAGTCTGAGTTAATGAAGCAACTAAATTTAGAAGACTGGGAAGAGTGCAAGCTTCTTTATTCCACTTGTACCACAAACAACATAATACGAGAACACGCTGTGAACTTTAGTGGTTGGGTGAGTTTTGTAGACTATGTGTTTTGCTTTTGTGCCTCTGCCTTACTCTTTTCTTACAGAGCAAGAAGAAAGATCTGCCAGCAGGCTTTTTGAATCTGGTTCGAAGAGCCAAAGAGGAAAGGCAAAGATTAAAGGCCATCGAACAGGGCAAGCAAGTCGCATCAAGCAGTTCTGACGGTGGCTATGAGAGATTTATTACCTACGGCCTGGACTGCTTGTACAAGGTTGTACATGGGGAGTGCACTAAATTGGGGACTCTGGTGGATAAACAGAACTTCAAGTTGTGCATAGCCGACATTCCCTATGGGTTTAAGATCAAAGACAATGTTTTTGATGATGAGGCTTTTACTCATGTACAAGTAAGAGCCTTCTTGGATGGCCTGAAGGACGTCACCTTATCGGCAAATTGGAGGGTCATGATCTTTCATTCCGACCTACAAACAATGTCTGTGCTCAAACTCGTATCAGCGATCTGCAACCCGGGATTTGAAAACTGCATCTGGTAAGCCTCATAGTCGTTTACTTTCATATTTTAACAAGATCATGCTGCATAAATTTATACTGCAGAGGCCTTGCGGTATAAATTTATACCGCAGGAGCCAGGGAGTATAATTTTATACCCCAGAAGCCTTGCGGTATAAATTTACACAGCAGGCCACCCGCCGTATAAATTTATATCATTTCCTTATTACGTTCGACTTACCATTTCTTTCTACTGCCAGGCTGCAGGTCACGGTGGGAATCCACGGTTAGTCAGCTACTTCGAACACTTTCACATAGGTTACTACAACGCTGACAACAAAAAGACCATGGTGCACTTTAACACTCAAAGTGAGAAGACCCCGCCATGCAATGCATTTCAATTCCCCGCTGTCTTATAGAAGCTGAGAGACCCACAGAGGCAAGGCGCTGTGGTGTCCCACTACCAGAAATCCCAAAGGCTAATTAACAATCTGATACAATGGTTTTCACGCCTTGGGGACTGGGTATTGGATGCTTTTTCCGGAACTGGCACCACAGCTATATGCGCCCTTAAGCAGGGGCGTAATGTGGTGTCAATTGACAGACCCGGACAAAATCAGTTTCATCACGACCCGAATAAGTTCCTATGAGTCCTTTCCTGATGAAAATGAGGAATTAGGTGCAGAAAATGGTGCTGGGGATGTCAAAGGCACCTACACTGAAATCCAACCTCCAATAACAGGAAGAAAAAACGAGGAGGTGGAGTTTGTAGATCTCGAACCAGTGGAGCTAGACCCCCCCAAGCAACCTGTTCCAGTACCCTTAGAATCAAAAGCAGGTGTCTCTGGCTTTGTGGCATCACAAGAAACAGACCCAAAGGGAGATGAGAGCCCTGTGGACTAGGAAAAACCTCCCCCCCGTATAAATTTACACCGACAAGTTTCAATTTTAAAATGTCGGTATAGATTTATACGAGAAACTCTAATATTTATGACCTCTAATATTGTATAAATGCCTTTTGTACTGTATTATAACTTCAAAAAGAAATTTGAAATGGAATCTATTGTTCTGTCTCCAGCAATGTCTAATTAAATTTCTACATACTTTATTCTTTAGTTTTCGTAAATTGCACTTTAAAGGCATTTGCAAATTATGATGCAAAAGGACACATTGTATTTTCTTCTTTTTTAACAAAATTAATTTGTTGGTTCTCCAATGTTAGAGTTAACCACCTCAAAACTGTTTTTCTTTTTCTTTTTCTTTTTCTATTTTAATCACATTTCTATAAAATGCATGCGATTCGACACCGTCGGATCGCCATTTTGGGGAGAGACGAGGCTATATATACGTTGTAGGGCTTTTTCTCCATTATCGGCGTCTTCTCACAGCAGTTTTTTGGTCTCAGTTCCCTCCCTTCCCACCCTAAGTTGTTTGCATTCATGTTTTTCATTTTGATTTGTGATTCCATTTCGCGTGGCTCGCGTGACTAGCCCCTCTATATTTGAGAGGTTATGTTGTTTTAAGATATGATGTTATGTCGCGTGGCCGGTTTTCCCCCTCCAGACGAGTCTCTCACCAAAATGTTACTTTTTATGTGGTCTTCTGAACGCCATGTGTTCAACAATCTTTCCTGATCCCTATTTTGTCTCTTTTTTGAATTTTCCAAAATTTTCAAAGGAATCTTTCAAACGCACTTCTTAAATAAATGCGTTTCGTTTTAAACCTTGTTAATAGAGGATGGCAATCCGTTCCCCATTTCTTTAAAATATTCTTCAAATAAGAACCACTTTACATGCCAAATAAATCACAATGGGTTCACTGGAACTGTCGTAAAAAATATACATGCTACTTTTAGTATGTTGTAGATGCAATTGCCATTTCAGAATGAATGAAAACTGTTGGATCTTTAAATATGTTGCATGGATTTTAATGTCATGAAGAAAATAGAGTGGTCAAATTTCAATAGTTGCAATTGTTTGACCTTTCAATAGTTGTGAACGCGATATCCAACTTGGACAATAACCTAAAAGGAGCATTATTGACAATTCTACATATGTTCCTAAATCCTACGTCTTACTCGTATAATTCTACATAAACTTATAGTTATGCCCGGCAATTCCGGGCACCATAACTAGTAACCTTTATTTATCAAAAAACGTAGCATGTAGTTTCAAATGATCAAGAGCAAAACGATGATGTAGGGAGTCTTGAAAATTCATACAATGAAGTCCAATAGAGCATAAGAAAGCTCGAATGCTACAAAAATCAGGTGCATTGGTATTAGGGCGCCTGATTCCTGCTAGTCTGATTAGGGGTTGTCTAAAAGATTTATAAGAATTAAAACAGTATATGGACTAGTAATGGTGCCAAGCGTTGCTGGGCAAATGTTGGGAACATCTGTGGACGGAAACCTATTCAGCTCAGACTCATTTTTATAAATCTAATATAATAGAAACCAAGTCCATCATTGCTAGGCTATAAGAGGTTTTTGTGCATTCGATAACCTTCCCTTTGCACTATCCTGCATATCCTTTTTTCCTCATTTTCTTACACACTTTCTTTTTTCCCTTTTTTTATTTTCCCTGCACATTTACTTTTTTCCTTCTCTCTCTTTTTTTTCTTTTCTTTTTTACTCTCTTCTCCCTCCTCTTTTCCTTCCTTTTCTTCTTCTCATTTTTCCCTTTCCCTATCCCTTTTTTTTACGGCTTTTTTCCTTCCCTTTTCACTTTTCTCCACCCTTTCCATTTTGCTCATGCTCTTTTTTCCCTTTCCTTTTGCTTTTCTCTTTCCCCTTCCCTTTTCTCATGCCCTTTTTCCATTCCCTTTTCCCCACCTTTTTTTTTTTATGTTTTTCTTCCTCTCCTCACCCTCTTCTTCTTTATCTCATGTCTCTTTTTTCCCATTTTCTTCTTCCTTTTTTCTCGTGCCTTTTTTCCTTTCCTTCCCCCCTTTCTGCTTCCCTTTTTCTTTTTCCCTTTCCTTCATTTTTCATCATTTCCCCACCCTTTCCCTTTTCCCCGTGCCCTTTTCCTCTTTCCTTCCCCCCTTCCTTTTCTCTTTCCCTTTCCCTTTTCCTTTCCTTTTTCCTTTTGCCTTTTTCTCATGTATTTTTCCATTCCCTTTTTTCCACTTTTTTTTACTTTCTTTTCTTCCGCTTTTCCCTACCCTCTTCCTCTTTTCCCCGTCCCTATTCCCTTTTTCTTTTTCTTTTCCCTTTCCCCATGTTCTGTTTCCCTTTATTTTTACCCTTTCCTCACCCTTTCCCTCTTCCATTTTTTTCCGTGCCCTTTTTCCCTTCCTCTTTTCCATTTTCCTCCTTATTCCTCGTGTTCTTGTTTCTTTCCTCTTTCCCTTTTCGCCTCCCATTTTCTTTTTCCTTATCCTTCTTTTTTTTATCATTTTCTCTTTTTCCATGCCCTTTTCCTTTTTCCTTTCCACCCTTTTTTTCCTTTCCATTTTCCCACACCTTTTTCCATTCCATTTTTTCCACCTTTTTCACATGCCCTTTTTCCTCCTTTTCCCACCCTCTTCCCCTTTTCCCTTTTTCTCTTTTCCTATTCCATGTTTTCTATTCTCTTTTTGCTTTTCGCTTTTCCCATACTCTTTTTCCCTTTCTTTTTTTCCTTTCCTCACCCTTTTCCTCTTCTCATGCAACTTTCTCCTTCCTCTCTTCCATTTCCCTCTCCCTTTTCCTCATGCCCTTTTCGCCTCCTTTTTCCTTTTTCCTTCCCTTTCTATTTTTCCATGCTTTTTTTCCTTCTCTCCACCATTTTTATTTTCTCTTTTTTCCCTTCCGTCACCCTTTTCCTCTTCACCTTTTTCCTGTTGCCCCTTCCCATTTTCTTTTCCCTTATTCTGGCCTCACCCTTTCCCCCTTTTCCTTTTCGTAGTGTCCTTTTTTCCTTTTCTCCCTTTCTTTTTCTTTCCCTTTTTCGTGCTCTTTTCCCTTTCCCTTTCCCTTTCCTTTTCCTTTTCCCTTCTCCTTCTTTCCCTTTTACCCGTGCCTTTTTGCCTCTCACTTTGCCATTTTCTTTGCCATTTTTCCTTTCCTCTTAAGAGATCAAAGCATGGCCAATCACGGTGGTGGGAAGTTGTGCAATAAATCTCGGCCTTCAAATGCAATCAGACGATCTCAACCATCTAAATTAGGGTTTGATTCATGACATACGCTAAAACTTTATAATCTACGGAGACTAATTGGCTACTAAACAATCCCATGAGCTATTAGAGTGGCATTCCCTCGTCAGCATTTTCACATGATAGAGTGGTTCTACTGCCGGTGTAAAAGCTAATTCAAATTAACAATCGACAATACAATATGGCACTCCCACCGTTGCTACAGTGTGTTTCTACACTACTAATTGGCCAGGACTGTGCAGTTTAGATCGCCAATAGTTAACACATCAAAGTGTATTTCTACACTAAAAATCAGCTAGGATTGTGCGATTTATATTCCCGCTGGTTAACATATCAAATATAAATCTGGGACTGTGCAATAATGCCGCTACCAGAACAGGAACGAAAGCCTCTGATACGACTGAGCAGTTCTTATAGTCGATGCCAATATGTTCTAGCATATAGATTCGTATATAAAAATGGGCAGCAATGATGACAAAATGATACAAGGGTTCTACACAGAAGGAACAGAACCGAATAGATCAGGCAAAGGATGGAGACGACATAAATAGTTATGATCAGTATACATGGGTATCCTGGAATTAGGAGATGACGATAGAACGGGGGATAGACTATGCAGATTATATAACATGGCAAAAACTTAGATTAATGAGAAACAATAGCTATAAAGCAAATCATTACAAAGCACGAGAACTGATATAAAAAAACCCAGGACAAGGGTCAACATCACCGATGGCACCAACAAGGAGCAAGTATCATAAAGGAAACATGGGTATATAGGTAGGAAGAGAGTGTTTTTTTTTTTTTTTTTTTTTTTTCCATCACTCCTTTGTTATCTGTCAGTGTGATCCAGTCACCCATATATTATAGAACTTTATAAGATATAAAAGTCTGGTGTTCGATGATGAGCTCACACCATGTATCAACTATCATGAGATCCTCGGGATCAATATGACATTAAAACCTATTATTATTATTTTAGCAAGGTTCACATGCATTTATCCTTTTATCCCCCATTTATGTTCTTGCAAGCAAACACTCACATCCACTCTAAAATAATAAAAATAGGAAAAACATGCAAGATTTGGAACTTACAACAAAACTTACGGGAATGGGCTTCTTAAAGCAAAATATGAGAATGAAACCATATGTTTGAATGACATAAATTAGAAACTCCATACCAGCTCCAGGGATTTGACTTTGCATGATTCATCCAAAAAAAAAAAAAGGGGGCAGGAATTCAGGGATTTAGGCCCCAAAAAAGTCTAATACTTAGATATGCAAGATCAGGTAGTATTTGGCTTATTACCTCCTTCAAAGCTTGAGATGGTCATCACACATCAATTGCCAAAATAAGGACGCCAACTGTTGCCCTCTAAACTCGATCATGATAAAAGCCCTAAACTTGTCCATGCCAGACACTTTCCTATTTGGCCATAGCTATTTAGGTCCCTTGCATCAGGCCTATGAAATCTAACCTTATCTTCTTATCATTACACGAAGATAAATTCAATTGTCAAACCCAGAAAAGAGAGAGATAAAAGATGAGATAAGCTAAAAGAAAAGCCACATATGGGCATCTTCACTGGACACAAAACCAGAATAACATGCTTAAAAAATTTGTGAAACTATTATGACCAGGATTAAAAAACCTTGCCCTTCCGGGTTTTTGAGGAAAAGGCCTGGCCATAATAGTAACGCTAACCAAAAGGAATTTAAATTGAACAGGTACAACAATAGCTGAACAAATCTGATCAAAATGAAACATGCAAATACATGCTCTTCTCCACAAATAGTCTAGTTGAAACCTTCAAAACGATACTCCAACCATCATAGTGGACCGCGAATGATACCCCGCATACTCCAAGTCAACCAACAAAACAAAGAGCGAGGGTCTCATCACAACAATGTAGCACAAATTACAAGACACAAGGGTCTCCCAACACTAGCACGAGGGCCTACCAACACTGACACAAGGGCCAAGATTCGACAACCTCAAAACACAACTGGCACGAGGGCGATAAATCACAACCAAGTGCACTGGCACGAGGGGCCTTCTCACACACTAAGTGTCAAACCAGCAAAGTATAGCCAAACAGAGGTGAATAGTTAGATCAATGAGGAAGTGGAATGGAACAAGGAGACTAAAGGCTTTCCAGGAAATCCACAAATCAGCACTAAGCATTTGGAGGGGGGAGGGGAAGGGAGGGAGTGGGGGACATCGAAGACCAAAGCAAGAGCGTAGAGATGAAGATGCATTGATGGAAAAGGGGAAAAGGCATGGAGGGATATAAAGCAAGAGGACTAACTGCCGACTAGATAAAACTGGCTTTTGATAATTACAATATGTAGCACAATAACAGGGGGTTCCAGGGGGATTTAAAATGGATGTAAAAATAACAATTCTTGAAACCATAGACCATATCCTAAAACAATTGAATGACTTGTTATAAAAAAAACATAGATTTAAGATAGAAAATAATCAGTTTATCTCATTGGTTATATTGGTCAAAATAGTCTTATTAAGACTTTCATTTATTTTAGTAGAAGTTTGAACCCCTGTATTTCATATTCTAAAACCTTAGGCGAAGACGTATAGAGGCTCAATGTTCTATTAAAACCATAAGCAAATGTGTATTTCATGTTTAAAATTATAGGCGCCCCCAACATAAGCGAAACGAGACGTGCCCAGAGGCTTCAACATATGGCCTGAGCCGTAGGATCGATAGATCCGACAATTGTGGTAGTCCAGGGTGCATCTCGTTTACCAATATGCCCCCTAAACCATTACAATCTTATGTTATAATCATAGGCATGAGACGTGCCCAGAGGCTCCAACATATGGTCTGAACTGTAGGATTGATAGATCCAACGTTGTGGTAGTTCAGGGTGCATCTCGTTTACCAATATGCCCCCTAAACCATTACAATCTTATGTTATAATCATAGGCTTTCATGAAAGGGCAAACTATCTAAACATATATAAAGCAGTTTGCAATTTTTATTTTTATTTTTTCCATCCCTAATATTTCTGCGCCGCAATCTAATCTTCTATTTATATACCACAGTTTTTTCCCTCGACAATATCCTCCCGCAACTTCGACGCCTGGCTACTGGTGATGGCCGGCATGCTCAAGCCCTCTTTTTTTCCTTCTACCGAAGATCGACACCTCGGCAGCGGCCGCATATGCTAAGGTTGCGTCTGGGTGTTTGGTCTAGTGGTAACACACTAGTTCTTGCAACTATAGGTCTCGAGTTCGAGACCGCCCAGAATTGCACTCTGAACTGTTGGGTGTCAAAACCCACAGATGCAATGTAAAGTGGTTGGGGGCAGGGCCCAACTGAGCAATGTAGTGTGGTGTGTGGTCACATGTCCAGTTGGATGCTGCCTAGTGGCGTGACGTTAAAATACTATCTATCTATCTATCTATCTCTACAGTCTTCACAGTACGCACTTTTGAATCTGGCAATCCTAATGCATTAGGGTTGAGGACAAAACTAGGGTCTAAAAGACTCAGACATGATTTGAGCTCCACCATGAAGAATGACACACAATATGAAGCTGCAGACAGCGGGTTGTGTTTCGCAAAGCGGCCTCCTTATCAGGCAAATGTGGGCCTGCCGTTGGATTATCCATGGACTTGGTTCGGGATGTTTTTAAGAAATTTGGAGCTATACATGATGTTTATAAGGCAGATGGCAGTGGAAATAGAATGATTATTGAATATTCAACAGAGGCTGATGCAATTGCAGCAAAGGATGCTTTAAATGGGTATCTTTGTGATGATCTTCATGGATGCATTCTAGTAATTCAGTTTTCCATCCCTCGACAGACAGCGACAGCAGTGGTAAGTTCGTCTTTTTTCTTTGAATCCTTTTCAATTAGGACCATAACTAGGACCATAGCTAGTTCAAACGTCTGGTATTCAAAAACTTAGAAATTGTTGTCAAAAGACATGTCTGGTGATTGATCAAGCAAAGAAAAGTGATCAAGTAAAGATCCTTACATCGGATGTCAACTTCCTTCTGGTTGTGTACTTTTTCAATGCAAAAGCTCATCTACACCGATGCCAACTTTTTCCAATGCTATTTCTTTGAATATTGGGTGTTCTTGAAGAGAGAATTGGACTGGACATAGCACATATAAGATGATTGCCCAGTATGATGTCGATCTTGCCATTCTAGGGCTTACCCCCCTTGGTTACGACAACCCAAAACTAGTGAGAGCAACAAAACTTTCAGGGCAAAGCATTTGCAGGCGAGCTTCTTGACGAAGGACGAGCTCCTTCACTATAGTTTGGCGTAAGTTTGTGCAAAAACTAGGTAGGATGGATGTTTGTAACGTTTTTGGTCCGGTTTTGGTGCAGGCAAGTCTGATGAGTCCTGAAGAAGAATATAAAGCCACAGTTGCAGCTGCAACGATGTAAAAGGTAAGCTTTAAGTAAACAATCCTTACTTTCTAAAGCAAGGTTTGATTAAACAGAGGACATGATAAATTAAGGTTCGAAGCCACAAATGCAACTGGAGTGGTTGTGGAAGGTAATGGAAAAATTATGATGTTTTTCTGACTGATATCTTTTTTTCATTTTTCTTTGAAGCAGATGCTCTTTACTACTTTTATAGGGTTCCTTCCCGTGAGATGCTAGTGTCTTCAAATTCTTAAAATTCTAAAGCTTCATTTTGCAAGCATGCTGACTGCATGTACCACCATTAAACGTGTTTTTGAAGCTTTTGATTGTTGGCACTGTTCAAAGTGCCTTGAGCAACATGGAAGGTAATGAAAAATATCTATGTTTTTTTTATATTTTTTTTATTTTGCTTTGAAGTGCAGATGTCCTCTATTACTGTTATAGAGTTCCTTTCCTTAAAATTGAACTTGATTATGTAACCATAGTGACTGCATTGAAGCTTTCTAAACTACAGATGATATTCCCAAGGTCATCTGCCTGAAGATTAATGAATCTATCCATGAAAACATGGTGGCAATCCTGATTGGTATCCATAATGTTGGTGAAATGATCAGCATCGGCTTTTTTGATATGAGTCTCATCAGTGAATAGTTTACACCCTGCAATTAATGCTGGCCTTATAGCTTTGGTTCCAAAGGTGGATCAATCTACAGGTTTCTCTGACTGGAAACCTATCTCCTTGACTAACACCAGCTATAAAATATTGGTCAAATTGTTGGCAAACAGGCTCAAGCCCATATTGGAAAGAACTATCAGTCCCCTACAAACTGTTTTTCTTCCTTCCAGGAGCATTCTCGACAATTTTATTGGAGCATATGAAGGTTTGCATTGGAATAAACTTTTCAAGCAAAATTGCATGTTGCTAAAGCTTAAATTCAAAAGGGCTTTTGATACCATTCACTAGGATTTCTTATATAGGGCAATGGAATTTCTTGGCTTCTCTCAGCAGATAATCAATTTGGTTTATGCTTTCGATAAAGAGGCTAGATCTGCAGTTTTGGTCAATGGCTCTCCTTCCCATTTTTCTCTTGCAAAAGAGGAGTCAGACAAGGGTGTCCTCTTGCCCCATATCCGTTTCTTATTGTGGCAGAAATGGTGACCAGAATTACCATGAATCTCCAGCAAACTGGGCTAATTAAGTGTCTTCAAATGCCTAATGAGAGTAAGTCTCTTTTTTTTTGATGCAGCATGCAAATGACATGTTCATCTTTTTAGGGGATGATGGAAAAAAAAAGTATTTACACCCTTTTGTCTGCAATGGAGTTATTTGGTAAAGCCTCGGGAGTTCACCTGAACAGGTCTAAATGTGTGATCCTTTTGGACACCTTAGAAGCTAGTATTGCAAATATCCCCATTCTGGAAAAAAATATGGCTACTAAATTGTTGGGGCTTCTTCTTGCCTTAGACATGGGATTGCATGGTCTTTGGGCATCAATCACAAATAAAATTAAGAGGAAATTCATCATGTACCCTGCTTCTCTATCTTTGGCAGATAGAGTGGAGATTGCAAATACCGTGATTGCCAGCACACACATTTATTTTTCATCTGCAATAGTGGCTGATAAAGCAACTTATGGGGAAATTGAAGCTGCTATAAGGAAATTCATCTGGCAAGGGGATTAAAAAGTTGTTTGGCAAAATCTTATTGCCCCCAAGGATTCTGGTGGTTTAGGCTGTAAGAGTCTTTTTAAGCAAGTTCAAGCTCTAGTTGCAAAGCTAGTTTGGCCTGCCCTTTGTACTTCTCATGACTCTCTAGCTATGTCTTTTATCAAATATTGGATTGAACAGTCTAAACCAGTGGAAAGCAATTTCATACAACATCAGCTACCAGATTTGGCATTTTACCAACTCACAGCTGGTCCTCACACATCCCCTATAATGAAACGTCTGTTGGAAGCTTGGAATGAAGTCTCTCATAGTTTTCATGCAGATGATCTCAAATGTGTAAGTTTAGGTTTTCATTCCTTTTGACATCATAACTTACATTCTACAGAGGCAGGTTGCTTAGCTCTTAACCATCCAAGGAATTATAAAGAATGGAGTGATGCAGGACTAAAAACCATCTCTGATCTCAGGTGCAATCGTAGGTGGTTTACTTGGCAGCAAATTGTGACAAAGGTCAGTGATTCCCAGACAAATAAGAAAATCTTTGCATCAGTATCTCAGGCTTTGAGTAATTGGAATGAATCATCTAACTCCATCTCATGGGGCTGTGAAGGTAAAAAGCAATATAGTGTGTCAAGAATTTATCGGATGATCATTCAGTTTTCTAAGCTCAAAGTCACTACAATATGGGGTTGCTCAGAAGAGGAGGCAATCAAGCTTATTGTTGATGCATGGCAAGCCTACTATGCTAAAAAGATTCTTTTATTCAGGTGGCTGCTTTTAAATCAAAGTCTATCCACTAATGAGAGACTGGCTAAATACAAGACAACGTCTTCTAGTCTGTGTCCATTGGGTTGTTAATGCCCTAAATTGAACCTGCATGTCTTCCAGTGTCCAAGACTTCTCTCTTTCTGGTCCTGGGCTGGAAATATTTGTGCTGCCACCACAGGTTCTACAACTCAGGATTTCCTAGCTTTCCTAAGTTTTCCAAATGCTTTCTGTGGCACATTGAGAACGTTAGCCCTTTGATCTATTTAGAAACATAGGAATAGAATTCTATATGACCAGAAACCTTTTAGCCTTAATTGGCTTAAAACTTGCTTCCAATCCTTGCTGGTTGAAACTGCTATTGCGCACAGAAGATGAAAGGGCTCGGCTTATGATAGAAATTGGGATTCCCTCAGGAATTACGATGGTTTCTATATCTTTTTTAAACTGTCTCTAACTGATGATGATGTTGATAATGACAGTTTTTGTGACGGAGCATTATGACATGGTCATCCCTCCAAGGAGGGGGCGATATGATCCCAAGCTTGCTTTTGTGCAATGACAAGGAACCAAGTCTAGAGGAAAATGATGACTCTGAAGCAGTAGATCCTTGCCCAAACTGCCATTGGAATCATTTTGGATTATGAAGATCTATGGTGGTGGAACAATTTGAAGATATTCTTTGCTGCTAAATGGGAGGAGCATATCGACATAGCCTCGGAGCTCATTCTGCAGTTCATGGTCCATACTCCTCTTAACCTGGATGAACTGGAAATGGTTTTTTACATAGTGCAGGTTGATCCATTGGAGTTTGCTCTTGGCTATGAATAATTTGCTGAGACTATCTAGTTTTTCTGAACATCCTCAAAACTATTGGATATAGATCTTAATCTTTTGACACAGCTATTTTTGTTTATCTGAAGCTGTGTTTTTCCTTCACTCCCTTTCGTGATGAGCAAGCGTTTGCAAAGGTTTATTTTTTCCTTTGCAACTGCTGTATATATTCATGTAAGTCTTTTTTGCATGTAATATAACTTCTGCCTTAACCTCAAAAAAAAAAAAAAAAAGGAGGGGGAGGTGAAGGATGAAACCAAATTAAATAGATAAAACCATCATTCAAATAAATTGGGATTATGTCTTAATTTTGGGACAAATTTCATATTGTATATTTTTTAGCATATTCAAATTCACAAAAACCACCTCAAAAGTATGAAAATGTAATCTCATATTATTTACAAAATAGTCAATATTTCACAATACAGCACCATATTATAAAAATGTGATGAAAGAATTTTACATAATTATTCAATTTTCTTCAAGCACCCCCAATGATATCATAGCCTTCTTCCTGACATCCTGAGGTTTGTAATTCTCGCATTTCTAGCTGGAATAGTGTTGGAGTCCATGAGTACAAAACACTTTCATAGTCTAGCCAAAGATCAGGATCACTCGGATTTCTCCCCCATCTCTTTGTCCAACAATCTGAGTACCTTTCTTTATCCGATACGTTGGTCAACTGATGCACTGGACACCACCATTCTACCCGCACATGGTTGAAGTTAATATTATCTTCTTCTTTGCAAATATCAGAGATGGTGAACCCCAGCCATACTGGATATGTATCTAAATCTGCTGGCTTTACTACCACAAATTGGTGGCATTCCAAGTCAGTGGAAGGTTCATAAGCATCTATGCCTAGAAACTTTGGCCTATTGTTCTTAGGACCAACATAGTGTTTGTCAGAAGGAGGAGGAGCATATTGCTTACGAATGCTACTAATAGTGTCATCAACATCCTCAGCACCTGCTAAGGTCTTCCACCTAGTTTTAGGCAACCACCCTTGTTTCAATTCATCTGAGGATGTGTCTATCTCCCCCAACAGGTTAATCACCTTCTTTCAGTAAGCCACCAAGGTACGGTTAGTGTCATCGGGATTGGTTTGCCAATGCTTTATATAGTCCTGGATTCCTTCCTTAGTCAATCTCAATTGCTTCACTTCTTTAGTAGGTTTCAGGGATAGGTTCAATACTGTATACGTTTTATACGCAATACGTATTTTTCGTTTGATACGGCACAAATTTGACGTTTAATACGTCAAAAATACGGCTAAAAAAATTTCCGGCGTCGAAAACTTTCGCGTAAGCGAAAACAACTGTTTCGCTTACGCGAAGTCTGGTTCGCGTAAGCGAAACAGTATTTTTCGCTTACGCGAACCAGAAATAGTTTCGCGTAAGCGAAATGAACTGTTTCGCTTACGCGAAAACATCTTCGCGTAAGCGAAACAGTCAACTTCGCGTAAGCGAACGCGCCTCGAAATATATATAGAAAACTTCGCGTAAGCGAAAACTTCTGCTTCGCTTACGCGAACCGCCCTTCGCGTAAGCGAAACGCAAAGAATGCTTACGCGAACAAAAAAAAGTTTCGCGTAAGCGAACCTTTATACTTCGCTTACGCGAAAAGAGTTTCGCGTAAGCGAACATTAAGGCTTCGCTTACGCGAAAGCCGGCGAGGGGATTCGCGTAAGCGAAAACTTAGACTTCGCTTACGCGAAAGAAAGTTCGCGTAAGCGAAACAGAAGGTTTCGCTTACGCGAAACTTTTTTTTTCCGGCCGGCGAGTATTAAATACGAAAAATACGTATTTTTCCCAAAAATACGTATTTTTGCACTTTATATGTCTGAAAAAATAGTTTCATACGTACAGAACCTATCCCTGGTAGGTTTTAGAGCTTTTGGTTGACCTGGAGGTATCATAGGCTTGCCATTCTCATCTCTATGCCATATTTCCTCCCCTTCTCTCCACTCCTCCTCTGAAGGTCTCATCTTCCATTGGAAGATTGGAATCCCATCTCTCACCCAAAAAGTGAACTGCAGAGGCCTGGAATGACCTTCAAGATCCAATGTATAACCATCCACAAAGCTCTTCCAATCGGGCACTTCTTCTATGAGAGAAGCTATAGGGTTTTGAGTAGTGCATTCATGCAAGATTTCCATTAGCCTGGGAAAGTTGGTCACTGTCTGCTGCTTCAGTATACAACTATATTTGCCAAATAATGCATCCACATCCTCATGGGTATGCCAAATCGTAAGAAACCCTAAATTAACTCTTTCAAATATCCCCACAGCTGTTAAGTAGGATAGGAAAGAAAACATCCACCTGTTCTTATTTTGGCCAACACAATTATCAAGTTGCAAGAGGAAACTTTTGGGTAGATCTTGAGCTCTAGCACATGAAGTTGAAGCTCCAATATGTTCATACGACCCATGCTTCCTAAACCTTGCCTTGCTGAACTTTTCAATATTATTAGGGTTTCCATCTAACAATGCTCTATGTAGTGCCTGGCTAGCTGTAGGGTCCTGAAGGTGTCCATTGTATCCATGTTCATAGTTTCTCAAAGACCTCATGATACTCTCAAAATCTGGACCATCACTCAACTCCAAACTAAAATGGCCATAGTAGGTTTGAGTCTGCCCATGCAGGATTGCCCCAGTCATTGAGATCTATAAAGGGTATGATCTTCCACATGACTTTGGTATATACTTGAATTGTGGAAGACAAGTCTTTTGCTGGTCCATCTTATCATGTATAATACATAAATAGTTATTAGGTTCCAATGCAGATAAAGTCCTCCACATCCAATAACATGATCTACATGATAGTTGATCAGTCATATGGTCCTTCGTATGCTCCCTTATCCTAGCCCTTTGACTAGGTTGCACAGTCTTATCAAGAGTCTCCTTCAACTTAGCACATAAATTGCATTTTGCAAAGTTGTTTGAAGTTGCTATGGTGACATGATTGAAATGCTTCTTCCATAGCCTACTAAAGCTAGGCTGGGATATTGGAAGAAATCCCAATTCTCGAAGTAGGGAATTGACTTCTTCCAAAATACTCTTTTGAGTACAATGTGATGGTAACCTTTTCTCAACAATTCTCATCCCTTCTGCTTTTGTGTGGCATAGACTCTGCAGTGAAAGCAATATATTTTTCAAATATCTCCCTGGCAGCCAAGATCCTAGCTGTTAGTCTCAACAAACCACTATTTCCATGTAAAGCAATCATGTTCCCCTCTGCCTGTTTTTTTTTTTTTTTGTCAATTATGCCATGAAGAAGTTGGAATTGCATGGATATTCTGCCATGCTTTTTTACATATCCATTTGCCTAGCAAGGGTTATCTTTTTCTGTTTGGGTTTCTTTCATCCTGAAGTGCATGCGCGAAGAGTATGTACACGTAGGTCCTCCTCTCATCAACAGTATACTCTTGAAAAGTGGTTCTTGCTTCCACCAATTGTTTTGCATACAACCACTCCAACAACAATCTGAGCCCCTAACCTTCACCATTGTCTCACGTTTGATGTCACTAATCAAGTTGGCTCTTTGGCTAGGATAATGTCTGGCAACTGATACTTCTCCCCTTTTGCCTAGGTTTAGAGTTTCAACTGCCAATGGATCAATATCAAGACAATCATTGTCCCCAACAACCTCAGGCTCTGAAAAAATATAATCCTCCACAAATTGAACACTACTTATAGGCCATGCCATGATGCAAGGAACCTCCAATTGCGTGACACAACCAAAACATTCCTTGTCACCCAAACCTTTACCTTTCCAGTTGTCTTCCAACAAAGAAATTGCAATACCAATATTGTCTTCCCCTAGCCTTTCATCATTAACAGCTTGACCAGGATCTGCTAGCGTAATGACTCCTTGGTCTACTATTTCCTTGTTGCACTTGTGCATGATTCTCACCTTCTTGTTCCTCCATTGCAGCCTACTATGGAGGAATAATTGTTTTTCTTCAACATTCTTGCTAGGAGGTGCTTTTTCATTCAAATTGCTCTTTTCAATATGTTGTACACCATCTTGAGTTGGAGAGGCACCATTGACCTAGGCAAATTGCACCTTTTTTAGTCAATGAGTAGAAAATATTAAAACACCATAAGATAAGAAAAGTACGTACATTTATGGAATATATAGAGGTAAATCAAATTTTTTAAAAAGCAAGAAATTCCTTGGAAATAGGTTTAATATAATAATAACAATGGGTATAAACGAAATCATTTAAACAAGAATTTTCGTGGCAACAACAAGGAAATGACATTTATATAAATATATCCAAATTTTAATTATCGAAAATTTAGCCTTCAGAATACGAAAAGACATATAACTGATAAGGTAGCCGTGAGAATTTATTCTCCATAATAATATACCCTAGATGATATAGCTGATGGGAATTTCGTACGCCTGGCGTATTATTTGAGGCAATCATTTATTCACGCTAATTTCTAATTAACCCTATATAAATCCGGTTCATGCTCTCAAGACCTCCATTCCTTCCATTTTTTTTTCTCTGCCCGCCATGAAGCGTTCAGCCTCAGCAGTGGACCTTCATGAAGAACCCGAGGTCTCCTCAAAGAGACGTCGGGTTGAAGTCCTCAATCCCACCCCCTCCATTGATTTTTTGCAATTCTCCTCTGATTCCGATTCAGAGGATGAAGAGGAGGAAGAGGAGAAGTTGGACGATCAGGATTCACAAGAATTCCTGATCGCTCTGCTTCAGGGTTGGCTCGATCCTGAAACAGATAATGAAATCTCTGAAGAAGAGTTGGAGGAAGAGGAAGATTCGGAAGAAGGTCGAGAATTCGACCAATTTTTGGAATGGTTGCGAGATGAATCAGGTTTGCATGTCGGCTTTTTTTTTTTTTTTTTTTTTTGCACCTTTTCTTTCTTCTTTCTTTTCTAAACCTTTCTTTTTTCTTTCTTGCAGACATGGAAGAAGAGTGATGCGGATCCCGGGCAGCCCTGTTTTTTTTTTTTTTTTTCTTACAGAAGTTTCGGTCACGCCTCCGGGCATTCTTTTGTGTAATATTGTGAAAAGCCTTCGGGCATCTGCTTACAAGCCTTCGGGCATCTGTACATATATCAATTTTTGAATGAAATCAAACAGTTTTCTCCAAACATTTTTGTATCCCTTCGGGCATCTGTACATAAATTTTTTTGAATGAGATCAAACTGTTTTCTCCAAGCATTTTTGTATCTCTAAAATTTTGTCTCTGCATTTGTCTCAATAAAGTCTGGGGAACACTATAAATCAACCACATGACATCTCTGATTCATCAAAGTAACCATAGGAAATTTTCCGATACGACCTAAAAAAATTCCCCAACACTACAAATCATTTTTACTTTAGCCTTGATAATTTAGCCTTTAAAATTATTTTTAATTTAGCATATATAAAATTTCTAAATTCTGTTTTTTCGAATGCAATAAATGGAATAAAATGCCGTGAGAATTTATTGCATGAAATGCAATATTCTCCATATATACCATATACACGTTATGTCTGGCGGGAAGACCGTACCCCAGGCATATTAATTCAAGCAATCAATTATTCGCGCTTATTTATTTCTAATTATGCTTATATAAATCCATTTCACGCTCTCAAAGTTCCTACATATTCTTCCTTCCTTCATACGATTTGCCGGTTGCGCTTCTGCTGTGTTTTGATCCGCCCTCCTAAAATCTTGGTGAGCAGATTCCTTTTCAGCAATGTTAGATGCTTCTTTAGTTTCGGCAATTCCTAACTTACTAAAAGACTCCGGCTTTTGTTCTGTAGCATTTGTAGCAGAGGACATCGGAGGCTCAGAATTAAAACCAAAAGCAGAGGACTCCGGTATTCGAATCCAAAAGCCTCGGAGTTAAAACCAAAAGCAAAATGCTCCATTCTTCGAATCCAAAAGCCTCAGAATTCAAGGTTAGTTTTGATTTAGTTTTAAGCTGCATGTCAATGGCATGTTTTATCCAAGAAGACAAGCTTATGCATTTGCTCGAGGCAGAGGAAGCAGATGATGTTTATGAAAACCAGAATAGTTTTTTATAAACTTCATCTGCTTCTTTTTGTTTCGAGTAAATTCTTGAGTTTCTCTTCCTGAATTAATCATGCTATTGCATGCAAGTTTCTATTATGAATAGTAGAAAGCATTAGAAAGATCTCAAAAATAATATTTGAAACACACTAAGCGTGTTCTGAATACATGCTAACCTTAGCCTTGAATATGTATACACGCTCGGCGTGCATTCAGCAGAGAGAGGAAAAAAAAAACTGTACAGATAGATAAGTAAATAGATAAAGGCCATGCAATTATTTACACGCTTAATCTATTTACTTATCTATCTGTACATGTTTGTTTTCTCTCTCTGCTGAATGCACGCCGAGTGTGTATAGTTTTTCCTATATACCAGTTTACACGCTGAGCGTGTAAACAATTTTATCCTTACTTTCAACTTTTAATTTAAACACACCGGGCGTGTCTCTTAGTTTCTAAGTTTATAAATAAATAAATATAACATGCCAGGCGTGAATACTGATACTCCTCTAACTTCCTATTGATAGATGCCAAGTAACATTAATCACCCGGTTGGTGACGAAGATAGCTTTCTAGTGTTCCCGGGATTAGTAGAGCGGAAGTTTGCCATTTGGCGGGACTTCTTGGCTGTTGTAGATGGTGATGGTCGGTTTGTACAGCAGTAGAGTTGCAGTTTTTCTGTGAGTTTATTGTGGAGTGTCGAGGTATCACTGTCTCTTTGGGGCAGTTCTCCTTCCTCCTCACTTGCTTTGTAACATTACCATTCTTTTAATATGTTGATGACACAGTTCTTCAAAAAAAAAAAAAAAGATGCAATAGTGGGTTACGTCCATTTGGGGCAGCAATCACACAGCCCGGCTCCAGTTGCAGATCCAAGCTCCAATTCGGTTGAACCGCATCCGAGCTCCAATTCGGTTGAACCGCTGGAGCCCCAGTTGCACAAATCTTGCAACCCCTGCAGTACATGGATCAAGTGATGATGATGAATGCAGAGCGCAGGGCCATTTTAAATCTGGGCTCTGAGGCCCTTGCAATCACATGGAGGCTGGCCGCATTAGCTGACCACTTTGATCATGTTGTACATGCATTGATAGAGAGTGAATCTCGCAACCATCAGCTCGAGATTCAAAATGAGGAGCTTCGTTTCTTAGTGGCCAGCCTCTATGCCCGAATGCCTCAACATGAACCACTACCGCAGGCGGCATACAATGCAATGCCTCAACCAATGGAACATGACTAGGAGGTGGAGCAGGAGGAGGAGCAGGAGGAGGAGCAGGAGGTGGAGGTGGAGGTGGAGCAGGCAGGGGAGGTGGAGCTGGAGCCTGGGGTTTTATCTGAAGAATTTACTATGCCCTGGACTGGAAATGGGAGTATCGATAGCCAAGCTACTCAGTAGACTGGGCTTGAAACAGTAGACTGTGCTTGAAACAGTCTGGAATTTTGTATGTCTGGTTTATCCAGATTATATATATATAATTGTAAATTTTTTCCAATTAATGCAACAAATTTTGTCTACTTCTATATTTCTACAATGTAATACATGTTACATACCTTTTTTAAGCGGTTTCTTGGCCATGCAATAAATGTTCCAACACTTTCTCCAACCGTATTCCCACCGGGATGTCTGCGAGGTAAAGCTTCATCCATAGCGCAGCAGTTAATCACTGTAACTCGGACATACTTATCCCCGAGCAAAATTCCATGACAGTTTGCAGTCGGATCAATGGAGTCGATGTTGCATAATCCTACTTTCTTTTTCTGATTTGTAGTTAACATGAGACACTGCAGACAATTGCCTATTCAGACACCTACTATTGGAAATTAATGTTCAAGCTATAGGAATGAGATGAGTACCAGAATTCTGTAGCCATTCTTGAGAAGTTGATTCGAATTCTCGAAATCACAGGCGCTATGGAAACTCAGGCGGTCGGGAAAAATTCGAGTTAGAAGAAAGCTTAAGTTAACTACGTTTAGGCGGGATAAATGTAATCAATAAAAGAACACGGTAGATTGGTTTTTAAAAACTCAATGAAAGAAGTCGGTGGACGGGTTCTTTTTTTTTTTTTTTAAGTGAATCTTCGTCATTATTATTTTTATGTGTCAAGAATATTTCAAAACTGCATATTGTGTTTTCTTGAAATTCAAATTTCTCTCGTGCAGGTAGAAAAAGCTATTTCTCGTATAGGTAGAAAAAGCTATTTCTTCGAGCAGCTCGAGCGCTTATCTGAGCGACCTTGCGACTCTGTTACTAGGCGACTCCGGAGATGTCTTCTAAAACCAGAGGTGGTCGAGGCGGACGGGGCCGAGGAAGCGGTGGCAGAGGAAACTCAAAACCCGGCTCTTCTCAAGTTTCAGAGGACGTTGATCAGACCCCTATTCAAGGTATTTAATTTGCCACAGAATACACAATGTGTGTGGAGAGTATGATGCATTGCATGAATTTGAGTTATTTCCTTGCCTTCAGTTAATATGCTTTGCATGAATTTTTGAGTTATTATGCTTTCATGAATTTAAATTATTACCTTCAGTTAATGCTCTGATCGTCTTTTTTTTAGAACATAATTTTGATCTATTTTTATAGAATATAGTTCTTAGTAGTTTTTAACAGAGGGGTACACACCTATTTAGAGCTGGAGGTTTGACAGTTAGAGATAGCAGTGTTCAATGAGGTTAAATAGTGTGAAATATGGATTCATAAAGGGTACGTAGCTTAAAATGTGGATGCATACTAATTTAGCTTCAAATTCACGCATAGCATGGTACACAGTAAGAGCTACGAACACGCCAAGCGTGAATTATACTAATTTAGGTTTAAATTCACGCCAAGCGTGATCTCTTGTTCTGGAAAATACTATAAAAAAATGTTCATCTTCTTTTGCAATGCCCAAGAGGAAGAAAACCCCTAATAATTCGGGGTCTATTCCTGGCAAGAAACCAAGGGTAGACGACCCAGATGCAGTACCATATGATCTCACATTAGATGATGAAGGGCTGATTCTTATAGCAACCACTGACCCAGCGTGCCCTGAAGAGGAAATGGACGAGGGTGCCGACTGGTACGTTGACCTTGACAAGACAAATGGCAAGCTCGACTTGACTCTCTTCTCGAGGAAAAAGGAAGCAGACAAGATGACCAAACAAGGGATCATAATCTCTTGTGAGGAAGAGGATGACACCAACTGCAAATTGCTCTTGGAGATTACACATAAGCAGAAGAAAGATCTGCTCAGACTTACTCACTGTAGAGCTACTGCATACAAGGATACGTTCATGAGGACAGATGTGAACGGTGAGACATGTTTTAAGTATGGCTGGTGTTATGAATATGGTAGCTCGGGGGAGTGGTCTTGGACGTTAGCCTTGGTGGACTAGCATGGATGTGTAAGAATGGCAAATTATGGGCAAAGCAAGGCAAATAAATGGCAATGAAACCTTATAATGGTTGTGGTTAAATAATATCTTGGAGGCAAGATATTATTTAATGGTTAAAGTTCAAAAATAAATATTAAAATAACTAAAGCCAAACTTAGTTTGAAAGGAAAAGGTAGATGTTAACTACGAAATCATAAAAGAAAGGATGGGCATGAATAGTTATTATTAGACGACCACTTTTTGGACAAACTACTTTAGCTTTAACTCTAATTTAAATATCTCCTTGCCCATGTGACCGCATTCTTGTTTTGATAGACCGCCCTTGCTTGTTGCTTTGCTATTGCCAGGAAGTCTTGCCATAATTTTGCTAGTTCTTAGCATCGATTGACCCGGTTGGGCGGTGAACTACCAAAGACTGGTTAATGCATCTAGATCTAACTCTAGTTTTGGTGAACTAAGAGCTTGACCAATCTGAGTTATTGGTGTAACTCGTATGCTATGTTTATTGGACATGTGCTTATTTCGTACTTAGATCATTTTGTCATTGCTAACAGTTTATTCTATGGATTGTGTAGCAAACCTGGACGGTTTACAGGTTATGAGATTATGATTTGTTTGAAGAAGTCTGGTATTCTGTTTAGAAGAGATAAAGGTATGGTTTATTGTTGTGAACCATAACAATTGGTATCAGAGCCAAGCTATTCCTTAAGTTTGCAAAGGCTTCCGGTTGGTGCTGGAGATTGCAAACAGGAATAGAGGACCTTATTCTGGCTATTCTTGATGTTTGTAAGTCATCTAGTTGGTGCTAGTGATTGCAAATTGGAATAGAATTCCTCCTCCTAAGAATCTAAATGATCTTCTTTCTATGAATTTAAAATTTTAACTTCTTGGATCATTCTTTCCAATCCGATTCTACCCAGAGTAATCAACCTTTGGATATCAGTACGACAAAGATGTTTGTTGCAGGAAACATATAGGTGCAGGTGATTGGTGATGTGGAATAAGCAGAGGGAACTGAGCCTAATCTTCCTTATCAATCCATTTCATTTGCCAAAATGGATCTCTTTCCAATCAAGCCTAACCAGAACTGACAATCCATCTCCTTGGCCAGGATGGATCTCCGTTGAAACTTTTCCTGCATCTATGGAGGGCGTATCTATGGTGGACGTATCAATCTTTATCTGAACCCTCTATCCTTGACAAATCTTGAACTATTCCAAACTAACGAATTCTAAACAATGTAAAATGCGGCCCATTGTTTTAGTAAGACGTCTTAATAATGAATATCTGTATGTAAGAAATTGTAGTTCAAAAGTAGAGGTGACTTCAAAATACTTTAAAAGATTTTAAAGGATTCGTGCCTTTAGAGAAATTGTAAATCTATTTTATGATTGCATTGCTTCCTTCTAACCAATGATCATGCCATTAATAGTTGCACAATGGTTGGTGCCATAAGTGTTGATGTTAATGGATGACATTGAAATTCTAAATTGGTGTCTAGAGTTTTGAGCAGTAGTTGGTGCTACTCGTTGGAGTCGGTGCTTCTACGGAACCCTTGATCTTTTCTTAATCTTGCTTTTATCTTAAAACTTAAATTTTATCTAGTAGATCTTAAGCTTTGCTAATATACCTCAAAAGAATAATCAAATCTTCCCTGAAACTTTATCTTAATCTTTAGCCACAACAGTTGTGATTGTCATAAATAGTTGGTGCTATTTATGATGTCATAATCCTAGCCTTTGGTCCTTGAAATGGATTGAGTTGGTGCTCATGTACAAATTGAGTTGGTGCTCATGTAGAAATTGAATTGGTGTTTAATTTGTGGTTTACAACTGAGGTCAGTTGCTTCCAAAAAGGGAAGAATTGTTATGAATATGGTAGCTCGGGGGAGTGGTCTTGGACGTTAGCCTTGGTGGACTAGCATGGGTGTGTAAGAATGACAAATTATGGGCAAAGCAAGGCAAATAAATGGCAATGAAACCTTATAATGGTTGTGGTTAAATAATATCTTGGAGGCAAGATATTATTTAATGGTTAAAGTTCTAGAGTTTAAATATAGTTGAGCCAAAATTGTATTCTTATATTCAAAAGTCAAAGATAAATATTAAAATAACTAAAGCCAAAATTAGTTTGAAAGGAAAAGGTAGACGTTAACTATGAAAATATAAAAGAAAGGATGGGCATGAATAGTTATTATTAGACGACCACTTTTTGGACAAACTACTTTAGCTTTAACTCTAATTTAAATATCTCCTTGCCCATGTGACCGCATTCTTATTTTGATAGATCGCCCTTGCTTGTTGCTTTGCTATTGCCAGGAAGCCTTGCCATAATTTTGTCAGTTCTTAGCACCGAATGACCCGGTTGGGCGGTGAACTACCAAAGACTGGTTAATGCATCTAGATCTAGCTCTAGTTTTGGTGAACTAAGAGCTTGACCAATCTGAGTTATTGGTGTAACTCATATGCTATATTTATTGGACATGTGCTTATTTGTCGTCTTATTTCGTACTTAGATCATTTTGTCATTGCTAACGGTTTATTCTATGGATTGTGTAGCAAACCTGGACGGTTTATAGGTTATGGGATTATGATTTGTTTAAAGAAGTCTGGTATTCTGTTTAGAAGAGATAAATGTGAACTATAACAGCTGGCCCACCAATGTAGCAGTTACGCCAATATCTATTTGCCAAGGGGTTACAGCTGTGCGTAGAGGCATGTTCAATAAACCGACACCAAGTCACTATTTGCAGCAATCTAGGGAATTAGCTGACTTGAAAGATTCTAGGAGGGTCCTAAATCTAGGAAAGGATGTTCTTCCTGCAGTTGTCGAAGGCATGGAGGCTTCTGTTTTTTAGAATGAATAGGACAGTGTGGCGCAGCTAGAGGCCATGAACAAGCTGAATAAGTACTCTGACCATTATCCATTGGGTCTTAAGGAAACTTTTCAGATCCATGTGAAGTCCCTCATCCGTTCACCAAGCTCCACTTATGTTAGCAGAAGATATGATCCAGCACATGCCATGGAGATTGTTCAGAGCATGATTAGTAATCCAGGTCAAATGCCTATGCCAGCGGATGTGTTACCTTGGGATATGATCTCGAACAAGCCTACCGTGTGGACGAACTTCGAGGAGTTTATGTTAAATAATAACATTAAATTCGTCATCATCGACGGGCAGCATTCTGTTGAGGCACAAAAGGCCCTCATCAGGCAGGCAGAACAAACAGGCCAAAGCGTGTTCTACAATCACTATGCGTATAGGTGTCGTCTCTTGGATGCCAATACTTCACCTGCAGATTTGGCTGAGATTAGTGCAACTTTGATGGGGAAGACATTTCTATACAAAAGGTAATTAACTGCATTAGGATGTTATCATTTTAATATTCACGCCAGGCGTGCTTTCAAATCAATTGAATTCACGCCAGACGTGCTTTCAAATCAAACCAATTCACGCCAGGCGTGCTTTCAAATCAAACCAATTCACGCCAGGTGTGAATTGGTTTGATTTAAAAGCACGCCTGGCGTGAATTCAATTGATTTGAAAGCACGCCTGACATGAATTCAATTGATTTGAAAGCACGCCTGGCATGAATTGCATTAGTAGCTTAATTCATTTCACGCCAAGCGTGATTTTTCTGTTGATCAATTCTATTCAAATCGCGCCCGGCGTGTTTCTATTCTATGATACTGATTCAATATCTGTACTATTGCAGTCCATACGTGGACTGCGCCACGCCCGTCAACAGTGGGTGGAATATGGTTGCCCACCACCAGACAGGGTAGGTCAAAGTCTGAGGCATTCAAGCTGCTGGAGGGGACTCTGTTGCAGACAATTATACAGGAGAAGAAGAAAACTGCAAGAAAATCAAAGAAAAAAGGTGGTGATGGCATTGCAGATCCTTTTGAACGCTCATCTAGCAGGTCAGGTCCAACAGACTCGTATAAGATTGTCTTTTGTAAGGAGGCAGTATGGCAAAAGGGGAATGAATTCTGGGATGCTTATGCATAAAGGAAGCTGCCAGATACTATGGGTGGGATGCCTCCTGTTGATGTAAGCATCGTTGACTTGAATGTGACAGAGATGAGAAAGACTCAGGGGCTAGACGACGCTGAAACCATTTGGGTTTTAGACCAGTGCGTAAAGAAGGAAGTCTTATACAAGAAGAGTATTTTCACTAAGGATAGGATGTCCTTCATTGAGTGCTGCAACCATGTGAAGGATGTACGTACAATAAAGTCAGTTGTAGGAGCTGAGTTACAAAGGCTATCGGGGGATTGGTGGCATTATCTGAAACTAGTTACAAGGTCAGTAATGATGACATCAAGAAGTTTGTATTCTGGTCAAAGGACTTCCTAAAGAATTGGAAGGCTAAAAATGCAAAACATAAGGAGACTCTACCCCCTAAGGTACTGGCCGAGTTGAGAAGAAAAGTGGCCCTTGTGAAGAAGATTACTGGAGAAGAAGACACTGTCCAGTATTCAGTCTCCATTGGGTACAAAGGTCTCCTGCCAGAATCAACTTCTTGCCTTAAAAACATATCACTCTTTGTGTTGGACACCAGTGGGAGAGGAGATATGGGCATGAACCAGGACTACAACAGCTTCTTTACCAGCTGTATAGGATTGACAACTGAGAGGTCCTTCACTATTGTCATCGTTTGTCCTTCTGGTGAGTCACATCTGCATGCACTATCCGCTGCTCATGATCTGGAGTGCCTCCATTAGGGCGGATTTGAGGTCTGAAAATGGCCTCCTATCAGCCATTCCACGTCATATTTCCGCTCCCTTTTTCCCATGCCACCTAGGATACCAAACTCTCATAATTACAGATTTGCTTGGAATATTCTTCCGGAATAAGGGGGATTGCACATTCATGGCGCCATATGTATTTAATTCTGTTGGTTGTCAGACGGACTGATGCAACACGTGGCGCTTCTAAAATGCCACTTGCATTATAGCATACCGGCAACTCATGACAGTGTCTCTTGGTAAGCGTGCGCGTCACCGCCTTCTACATTTCAAAATTTGAATGTGTAGGTTGAAGCTTTGTATCGATCGGACTTTTTATTTCGAGGCAAGGGCTGCGCTTTTACCGCTTACTTCTTTTAACCGATCTTCACTTCATCCTAATACTGAGGCTTCCCGCCCCCACAATTCGAAATTTGAATTTGCTTAATGTATAAAAAGCATGGATTGTAGGAGAATGGACTTTTCGATTTCCATATGCACGCTGCAAATTTCAAAAACGGTTAGTAATGCGGACGTTGGGCTCACACGGCTTAATTGTGTTGGGGCATAAAAATACCACACCTTGATTTCACGCCGCGCGATCTACACGAGATAGAAGTTGCTTGTTGTCAAATTAAACTTAAACACAAGTGAGGTCGGCACTTACGGTGGTTTTCTCGAGGAGGGTTTGGAGTGTTTTTTTTTAAATCCCAATTATCGACATAGTGTGACGTAGCATCTTGGTATTAAATAGTATGTTAAATTCAAATTATATCGGTGTTCATTTTCGTGTTAAACTCAAATCATATAGGTTTAGGAATAAGCTTAAGAAAGGAAGATATTGGATATTTAGGAATAAGGTTAAAAAGGAAGATATTGGATATTTAGGTATAAGGTTAAAAAAGGAAGATATTAGATATGGCTCAAATTTCGAGATATGCACATAATGGCATGTAATGATGGTTGATAGGACTGAATACGAATCATTCCTACGATTTTCACGCCTAATCCAGCCTATATCTATTCCAACCCTAGATTGGCGCCATTCTCCCCCAATCTCCTCCCAATCTTCGCTAGATCCTCCGCCCAATTTCTCTAGTCCATCGCCATGAAGAGATCAGCTACGGAAGAGCCGAGAGGTGTCCTCCAAGAGGCGCCTATTACGGCTGGAAGAGGTGTTCCCTCCGCAGCCTCCTCCGATGCCCACGGTTCTTGCTCTGAATGCCTCTGATTCCTCTGATTCCTCTAATTTCTTTGACGAGGAATCAGAGAATGAGGAATTAGAGGAAATTTCGGAGCAGGAGTTCATCACAGGTGTTCTTGAAGGCTGGATAGGAGATTCTTCAGAAAATGAGTGGTCTACCGACGGAGAAGAAGCCGAAGATGATGAAGAAGATGAAGAAGATGAAGACGAATCCGCTGACTTCGAGGAGCTCATGGCGTTAGTTCATGGTACATGCATGTTTTCTTTCTTTTCTTAAGCATTCAACTAACGGTTATTTCTTATTTTTTTGTGCAGATGGTGAAGCAGATGAATGAAATTTGTTAGGCGTAGCACCTCTTATTTTTTTCCTTGTTCTTAGCCTCCAAATTGCCTCCAAACTTCTTACCATATGACTGCAAGCCTCCGGGCTTTTTTGTTGTGAATAGTTGAAGCCTCCGGGCATTTAAATTTACAAAATGATGTAAAGCCATACGGCCATAAAACATTTTGAATGTAAAAAGTTTTTGCTTCTAATTCCATTTGAATACCTAACTTTTTTTTTTTACTGTACATGTGTTACCACTCTTAAGTACATAAGTCATTATCCCTTTTCAAAGAGCATATTATTTTTCAAGGATCACACCAAGCTTAATAGTACATATGCAACAAAATGGAACACACTAAATTAAGATCGTGTGATCCACTTTCTTATTTGTTGTCAAATTAAAATTAAACACAAGTCCCTCATCAATAGTCTCCCATTTGCATATAAAATATCTATCATTCCAAGTTATATTATGTTTTATGAACTAAAATGGCCTCCTATCAGCCACTCCACGTCATATTTCCTTTTTTTCCGTCAGATTTGCTTGGAATATTCTCCTAATAATAAGGGGAATCACATATCTATGGCGCCATATGTATTTAATTCTGTTGGTTGTCAGACAGATTGACGCAACACGTGGCGCTTCTAAAAAGCCACTTGCATTATAGCATACCGGCAACTCATGACGGTGTCTCTTGGTTTGTCAGATACCAATCATGCGCATCACCGATTCTTGTCTTGCCCTATTTTCATTTAGAGTCCATTCCCGCCTTCTACATTTCAAAATTTGAATGTGTAGGTTGAAGCTTTGTATTAGACTTTCGTTTTGAGGTGCTGCGATTGCACCTTAAAATTTCGTAACCGGGATCTTCACTTCATCCCAATACAGGCTTCCCGGCCCCCTACAATTCGAATTTTGAATTTGCTTTTGTATAAAAGCATGGATTGTAGCAGAATGGACTTTTCGATTTCCATATGCACGTTGCAAATTTCAAAAACGAGGTTAGTACTCTGGACCGAGCCTCAAACGGCTTAATTGTGCCAAGGCATACAAATTGTACACATTCATTTCAAGGCCGCGCGATCCACGGGTATGGAAGCTCCAAATGATGTGTGGATAAGGATCCAACCGACTCGTGAATATGCTCCAATCTTCAATCGCAAAAAGGAGGTCTAAAAATAAGAACTTAGACCTCGACATATTGCGCCTTGCGCTCAAAAAGTGTCGACATCCGGGCGGATGGCGCTTTTATCCATTGGATCCGTTGAGTGGCAAGAAACCGCTATTTCGACGCTTCAAGTTTAGTCCGATTTTGTGGTGACGGTAACTCCGGCCTCTTGGGATATTGTGAGAGATTGAGAGGGATGAAGGCATTCTAATCGAATACAGCCCTTGAGATGAGCCGCCCCATTGTCACAAGAGAATTATAACTTAAACCAGCGCTCTTTTTTCTCTCGCTTCATTACTCCATCGTGATGAAGGAAAGGAATGACGGCTTGGGGAGGAAACTTCTTTGAGATACTGGCGGACAAGTCCAAATTGGTGATAGGGCAGCTGCAAGAAAAGATCCAAGAGCTCGAAAGAGCAAACTTTGGGCTTCAATGTAGGTTAAAGAATTTGAAGAAAACACCCCTTGGCTTGGCGAGAAAGGAAGAAGCATTATCGATCGATAGAGGAACCGGGTTTGGATCAGGTGCATTCAGACGCGGGTCACGCCACAAGGTCCGCTTTACAACACTAGCAAAGGCCGCTTAAGATCCGGGAAACTAGAAGCAATCTTGGTTACGTGAGTGAAGAACCTAGCGGCGAACAGGAGATAGTGGACATGATTTGTCAGCCCTACAACTCTCCTCTCAAGAAGATGGTATTGGAAATGGTACTAGGGAGATCTACAAGAAGTTAGAAGCTTACGTGATGTACGCACTATTTGTGATGATGTAGGCATCAAGAGGCTTGGTTACCGTTCTCTATTCAAGCCATTCCACGGCGTTGAAAAGAATGGGCACAAAAAGTATTCGCCTCCACGTCCACAAATTGTCGAAAATACAAGGGTTACTAGGACAAAGATGGTGTATGCCATATTAGGAGAGATGCACCACGTTGAATGTGCTTTGTCCCGCCATAGCCATAAAAGATAAGAATGGCAAGGATTGTTGTGATATAGTTGGAATGAATGAACGCAATAATCTTTGGGTTAACCTCGGTTACTCTCTTACAATTCCTTGTCAAATATTATGACTTAACAGCTTCTTGTAAACTAATGGTGAGATTGAAGTTTGCATAAAATTGGATGAAATGGAACCCACCAAGTTTGAGAAGTATGAGAGGATATCCGTTGTCATCATGAATAGAGCAATTGAGAATGCAATTGCACATGCTAAATCAAAGAGCAACAAGAATAATAAAAAGATGTAGAGGTGATGGACGAGGAGAAGAAGCGTATGAAAAAAATGGTTCTCATATCAATCAAGATGACACCGGTGGTTAGGTCTCTTTAAAGTTCGTAAAGAAACCCACGAGGTATTGAAATGGGTGTTCAATCAAACCGACATCCCGAGTCTAATATCTAGATTCGAGGGAGGGAAAAATTGCAAGTAGATCACTATGGATCTTATAAAGTAATTTTTCACTTGGCGCCCGATTTAAAACCGAGAAAGCAATGTACAACATAAGTGGAGGAGGACAAGGAACATGCAAAAGTTGTTCAGATCGCAATCATGCAAGGAAGTCAAGTACCGGGAAGATCAAGCTTCAACCTTGTCCCTTAACCAAGCAAATGCTCCTAATAGAGGAGAAGAAGATCCCAAGTTCCATGGCATTTTCCCCATTCCATTAGAGAGGGTTCATATCTCAGACTTTGCACTCCGGCTTTGTGAGAATCATCGACAAGATGATATTTTTGAGCCGCAGATTCGTGGAAACATTTCGCATAAGAAGAGAAGAGAGGAAGGAATTCGTAGAGTTGAACATGTTCTATCGTAAGCGTGTTTGCATGGTGGCAATGTAAGATTAGAGCTCGATGAGAAACGGGCGTGAAGAACAAGTGTGCCTCGTAAGGTGTCAATTGAGGGGGTGAAAGCTCGACGCTTCATAAAGAATCATAGAGAGGCTCGAACGAAACCAAATGGGAGAAAAGGTCTATGAATTTGGAAAATTGCTGGTTGATGCGAGCAGGACCGCACGTATAGCGCTCGCTCGCATTGAGGAAAAAAGCATGGGATGCATTGTCCGAATTGTTCCCATACATTCGTGAGAATGGACCTCACAAGAGAAGATGCGTAAATGTTCGTGCAAGCGAATAACAAATTTATTAAAGCTTTCATAGACGCATGGGGAGAGAGTGAAGTCACGACTACTTGCACATCTTTTGGGCTCATGCACCTTGGTTTTTTAGGAAGTATGGAAGCCTAGCAAAGTGTGGAGTGCACAAGGCATGGAGAAGTCGATAAATAAGCTAAAATAGCCTTTCATCGTAACACTCAAAGAGGGGGTGGAAATGTGGGAACCAACCCTCTAAGACAGATGACGAGAGTGGTTTTATAGAAGGGCGATGGCTAAATTTTACAAGAAGGTCGCTTTTAAGGAGCAACCCGTAAGTCGTAAACACCATTGGCATAATGTCGAGGAGAAAAACGGAAAGTTGCTTGGCAAAATTCTAGGGCCCCACTAGCATTGCAACAAAGGGAGATCTAAGAGACAAAGAATCGGTAAAGTATACTTGTAATGTGTATCATGTTCACACGACGCCGGGTACTTGCCTCCAACCTTGTTTGCACAACCAGAAGCTTCGCCGGCCGTGTGATCTTATTTGTATCATACTCTGGCAATAAAGGAGTTCGCTATTGCTTGCATTTATGTGGCTTCGGCCGTCGTGTGAAGCTTTACAAGATAATAATAAAAAAAGGGTTACTTTTGATTAAAGTTATGAAAGATGTTACATTGAAAAACAAAATACAACGACTCATTGTTGCTCCAAAGGCGAGCTCTTCTTCATTATCTTCATCATCATCATCAGCTCCGTCCCTCGCCTTTTCGCCTTCATCTCTTCCCCTCAAGCGAAATCACCCTATCCAAACGCTCCTCCAATCTGTCCACCGCCTCTTTGTACATGTCCCGCCTCCTGTCCCAATAGCACAACGTGTTCTTCTCGCTTCTGAATTAGCATCCTCGTTGCCATCATAACCACCTCAAGTCAGTTTGTTGGGGCATGTCATCCTCGTCCACCTTCTATTCAACCGCCGATTTGCCTCTCCCGGCTACGGCTAAGCATGAGAAGGTTGAATTCATTCTCTTCTTCTTTCTCACTGAATTGTAACGGCGTTTTCCTTCGAAGATCATCTTGCTCCTTCAACCTCTTCATTAGAACACCCAACACTATGTCGGGAAGGGAGTTCTACCCTCTTGCGCTTTTCCCCTTATCACGGGTTGAGGATGTGGAGGCCATAGATGACAAATGGGAGGGACGTTAAGATTATAGAAGTGAGGAGCAAAGACTCTAACCGGGCGGAAGGAGCACAATGCAAGGACCTCAATTTATACATATTAGCGCTTTGAACATATTAAACACACTTCTTCTCTGCCGTCGCGACGTGTCGCCGATTGTCCGCTAGAACACATTAATGGTAATCGTCCACCGAACACATTAATAACTATTCTAACTACATCAGATATCACACCATCGCTGAATCGCACATCGAGCTTTAAAACCCTATGAAGGGTTTCTCGCCGTGTGATCCGGCCTTTGTCATTCTCTCTACCACGGATATTGAAAATTAAAAAATAGGAGACGAATATTCTAAGACATTTGTCAAAAACTTTTCCCATTCGTAAATAAAACCATTACAAACAATTAAAAAAAACGGGCCCCTCTAGGAGGAGCCCGATGCCTATGATCGCCGGGCAAGCTCTTCCCCGGAGGGCGGTGATAATTTTTTCTGCTCCTCCAACATGATTGCTCGCCTCCGCAACCACGTTCTCATATTCCGCAACCTTATCTTCCCCGCCATCGAAGTTGAGCTCGGCAGCCTCTCCCGCTTGACATTAGCCCCCCGAGCCTCTTTGGAGGTTATATCTCGTGGCGCGCACTTCGGTCTAAGGCAGCCCACTGATTGTTGCGCACTAAAATCACCTCCCTCAGAAGGCGGCCTTTTCCTCGCCGCAAAACCAGCTTGGCGACGCCTTCATCATTCTTTTCTTTTAGAAGGCGGATCCGTTCCTCCGCTTCAAAGACGAATGTTCTCAATTTCCTTGACCAAAACTTGAGACAAGATCTCTCAAGCAGGGATGGAACTGGAGCCGGAGGCCATTGAAAGTGATGGGAGAACAGAGAGATGGCTGGGCTGATGTGGTAGAACAGAGATGGCGGATAGGAGAAGACAAAGGCCTCCGACGCTTTTTATATAGAAACTAGAGATACGCTTGGAATCTACGCTTGCGGTATCGATAAAGTTGTGTAATAATCCTACGAGGCAAAATTATAGCATGCAATTAGGCAACGGTAGCCTATGTTCGTGATCATGGGAATCCGTCATATCCTAGCCGCATCGTATGCGTGCCGCATAAAAAGACAAAGTGTTATTGTGGCGGCAGCATGCCACGCCCTTGGCATGACGCTGTCATCCACAAGCCACGATGTGAATAGACGTTGTCATCCACATGCAAATTCGCATTTTACCCGCAAGTTATCACATAATCTAGCTAGATATTTGTGTTACATATACTTTTCCATTAATAAATTAGAAATTATACATACAACGCAGGTGTACGTTGTGGAGATCATCTGACGCCGAAATCCATTGATTGCTACCTAATTGCAAGCAAGGCATTTCGCCGTCGTGTGATCTTTTAATAAAACAAAACAAGAGAATGATAGAAGCAAGAAACAGAGCAAATTTTTCTTTGAAACAAAAATATATATATAATGGCTACGGATCTTCATGATCCTCGAAAGCTGGCGAAGCCGTAAAGTCGCGTTCTCATCCTCCTCGCACGAAGCTTCTTCTCCATATCTTCTAGCGCCGCGAAATATTGTGTGCGCTTAAAACTGCCTCGACCCTACGGGCTATTGGCCTCGGTGCACCGGTTAATGTTGCCATGAGCTCAAGGTCTCGCTCATGCAAAGCAGCCCCCCTCGTGGAATTCTAACCTGTCCACCGCCTCCATCTTCTACGACGAGACGGCTGTTTTTCGCCGTGAACCTCCTTGAATCGCTTCATCACCACAAAGAAGGGTGATGTCCGCGGGCAGCCTCTGGGCGCGCTTGCTGGAGGAGGATGATGATGCCATCGAGGAGAAGGCTAAGGCTAAGGCGAGAAGATGAGCGTAAGGCTAAGGCTAAGAGGATCGAGGTCGAAGGCAAGATAGAAGGTCTTCTATTTATAACAGGATTTCAGAGTAGCTTGAGTCACACGACGCCGAAGGATGCCGTGGGTCGAAAATGGACCGCTACTTCTCGGCCGTGTGAGGAAAAAGGACCGCATTTCTTCTAACGCCTTTTCTTCCGTAGAAAGCTCGTGGTGATAATTTTATTGATAATTTCGGGTGATACAATCTATACATAAGTAATTTTACTCATACATAACTAAAGATAGAACTTCTCATTGAAGCAAAATAGAACGGCATGGAGATCACACGACGCGAAATCCATTGATCGCTACCTAATTGCAAGCAAGGCATTTCAAGGCCGTGGTGATATTTTAATAAAACAACATACATTGGAACAAGAGGATAGATAGAAGCAAAAAAATAGAGAAAACGCTTTTTTGAAGCAAAAATAGATAGATACAACGGCTAGGGATCTTCATGATCCTCTAGCTGATTTTCATGTCCCGGCAAAGCCGTAAGGTCAAAGTTCTCATCCTCCGCAGTTTCTGAGCTTCTTCTCCATATCTTCTAAGGCCTGCCAAATCATGTGAGCAGTTTCAACTCCGCCGCCCTGCGCTCGCTCGCCTCTTGGTACATGGCTTAATGTTTTCACGAAGCTCAACGCCTCGCCGTGCGCCAGCCCCCGTGTGAAGGCTAATCTGGTCGACCGCCTCATTGTTCTCGGTGACGAGGCGGTTGTTTTCATCATGGATCTCCTTGAATCTCTTCATCACCACCGCAAGGGTGATGTCCACGCAGCCTGGGCGCCGGGAGTGCTATCTTGGCGTGGTCGCTTGCTAGAGGAAGATGATGATGCCATCGGAGCGTAAGGTGGAAGGCGGAAGCCGCCGTAGAAGATGAGCGTAAGGTGGAAGGCGACGGAGGTCAGCGTGGACATCGGTCTTCTATTTATAACATGAGTCACACGAAGTTGCTTCTCGCCGATAGTGAGGAATAAATAAATTAATTGTTTTTTCCAATAATATTTCATTTCTTCGAGATAGATATCACACGACGCTTAAAACCTAGATATGACGTAAAATCAAACACATGTATTTCAAGGATGTGAATAAATACAAATAAAATAATTTTTATTAGGAATTTCGAAGGACAATCAGACATAAATAATTTTATCGATACAAGTTGGAAAACATATAACTTCCAATTTCTCAAGCTTCGCCGCCAATTTCATGCTCTTTCAATCCCCACAAGACCGATCCAACAAGGCAATGACTTCCATGTTATCGACCTTAGCTTCCAACCTTGGGTGAGTCAAGCCGCCAGCCTAAAAAATTTAACATATTGCTCGCCAAGAGACCGGCTTGGTCGCCAAAATATTGTAGCACAACATCCCGCCCGAATTGCTATCACCCTTTCGTTGTTTGATGCCAATTGGGAATGGTTCCCGAACATGCATAATGCACGGATGTAATAGACAAACTCGACACCTTTTGGACCGAAAGTTCTCATGAAGACGACATTATCCCCATTAACGAATCTTGAGATATATCGTAACAATGTAGAGTCCTTCAATCTTTCCCCTGCCCCCTCAAGGCATGTCGGCAAGAAAAATCATCTACTTCCCACAAATAAGAACCCTCAAGCTTATCTTCTTCACATTTATCCTCATCTACTGTGCTTATGTCGCCATTTGATCAAGGGCCCGCCAAACCTCAGAGATCCCGCTGGCGACTTTTGCACCCGAGACGCCGAATTCTTCTTCCGCTGGTAGATTCGCCTCATCTTGAGCAAATCGAGACTCCAGCCTCTCATAGGCTTCTTTAAGCTTTATAGCATTGCCGGTATAATTAGACACTTCAAACATCTCTTTGTCCAAATCCTCTTCAAAATCTAGGCCTAAGTTTACCCATTCGCCAAGGTACTAATAAGCTCGCCTCTTCCCTAGCACACATTCGTAACAAAGACGGGTTCCTCGGATATCACTTAGCAATAGGTATTCTTTGCCTTCCACTAAAATTGGCGCTATGTCGACAACTTCTTTGCATCCTCATCCCCATCCTCATCACCTTCGTAATCATCTCCCTCCTCCGGTTCACCCAAGGCCGCTAAGGCCGAAGCTAAAACTCCTACATTCTTGCTCTTCTTCTTGTAGATCTATCTCCATTTCTACGCCATAGTCAAGATCATCACACATAACTCACCCCCTTGGCTTAAAGATTTCATTGTTTCCAAAGTGTATCTTCTGGTTTGGCCGAAAGCGTAATGCAATAACTAGCAAATGCAAACGGCAAAGAAAAAGATACCTTCTTAAGCACAAGAGGAGGAGCCCGCTATGCAAAGATTCTTGAAAAACATCTTCCCCCCGCTTGCAAATGGGAAGCCGCCTCCTCTAGAGCTGGTTTTGGAATCCACGAGCCGTGGACATCCGCAGCGACGTCTTGGCCGAGACCAAGCGGTCCGGTGAAAGCTAAGGCAACCTCGCGATATATAGCATCCAAGCTCGCCATCGCTTTGCCATGATGTCCAACTCCTTGCAATAGAACGGATAAATCGCAATGGGCGCAACTTCCTCGTTGTCATGAGGGGCGGATGCATACCATTCCGTGAACTTCACATAACAATCCATGGCGAAGCAAACGACGAAGACAAGATGTTTAGACGAAAACAAGATGTTCCAGAGCGGTAAGGCGCCACTTTTGAACTCAAGTAGTCGTTATCGATTATAAAAGGGGACACGTACCGTTGTGGGGAGATTTGTCCGTTACATTCTAGGGTTAGGGTTAGGGTTAGGGTTGGATCACACGGCGACGCGAAGACTACTATGTGCAACAAAAAGCACAATGCTTGTCACGGCCGTGGTGATCCTCACGTATAACATTAAAAAAAAAACAAAGTGCTTAAGCTAGGCTTCTAAGAAAGAAATGGACTAAGAGATTCAAATTTTATAAAGCCATTACATTAAGAAATATTATACATATGAAAAAACACAAAGGCACTTCACGACCTTTTTCCGGGGGTCTTTTCTTCTTGTTGTATTCAGCCATAAAATTTTGACCATAGTACTTTGGGATCCCTTATGCGTAAGACGAGGCGCATGTCCTTGGGCATGATAAATACCCGCTTGGCATGTATTGTTGCAAGTCATGAAGTCTTCGAACAGACCGACACCAACCGCTTCAAGCCATTTGAAGAGCATTTAAGGCGCTTGCTTGAATTCATGAATCGGTATGATGTATCGCACCACACTCTTGCGTAATCTCTTTCACGAGCCCCGCAAATGGGAGACGTGGAATGACCATCTCGGTGCTCTTCGATACTTCTTAATCTCACGGCGCTTTAATGCCGGGCTTCGCCTTCCGCTTCCCGCCACTACCCTCACCCACCCCAAAGATTTGGAGCATGTTGCTTCGCCGACTCTTCTGGGCCGTATCCTCACCCCAAAGATTTGCAGTGCTGGTCCTCGGCGGCTCTTCCTACTGCCTCCTCACATTTAAAGGTCGCCTTCCCCTTTGGGCGTTGGGCCTCCTCCTTTGATTTGAAGGTTCTCGCCGCATCCACAGGAGGAGCAGGAGGAGCAGTAAGAGCAAGAAGAGGCGGCTGCCCAATAATTAATCCGGCATCATATTCTCGCTCGGGCCGTCTCTCACATTTCCATCCTCCGCCTCCGAACCGTGAGTGCACCTCCCTACTTACTCCGGAGCTGCTTCTCCCGCCGCCCCGTCATGCGGGATTTCTTTTCCGGGTCTTCTGTTAGGCATGGTCGGAGGAGGAGAATCTCTATCAAAGACTTCAGATTCAGATGAAGAAGGCGACTAACGTAATCACCTGGCCTTACACCACCTGGATGGGTCCTTGCAGTTTGCTTAGTTCTTGCCATGGCTTCTCAAATGATGGCGCTTTATACTACGAACACCGACAAAAAATAGACAACCGGGTAAGAGATAAATAGTAAAAAAGAAGTTAAAGTAAAATATGATGGTAACGTTTTTAAATAATTGTACCGGAACCCTAAAAAATATCGGACAAAAATACGAAACCCTAAAAAACATCGGGCAAAAACACATAAAAAACCGAGATTCAAAGCGCTAGGCGATAGACAATTTCTTGTTGATCGCGAACTCACTAAACTTTACATTTCCCTCTTGCCTGTAACCAACCCTAATGCCATCAATAAAATAATGGAAGTCGCCGCCAATCTCCTCTCGTCTCCATTAGCACTCTTAGCTCGATAATGGCCATTCGCTTCCATGGTGGCTGTATAAATGACTTCCTCCCTCTCCATACTCGAATATCCACCGTGACGGAGTGTCTCATTATGGTCCTCAAACGGCTCCCAAAAAAGTTGTGCAGCCTCTTTTTTCAAGCTTTCCTTCGCTCTAGTTGACAATTAACGATAAATATTGTTTTGGAAGAAAGTATCTGAACTTAAAGGAGGACTTAACTACGCTGACCTTCGTTAGTTGACCGGATGATTCGTGGAATCGAACATCCCAGTCGGAACAAAAAATAAGCCATCCACAAAATCGGCAGGGGAGAAAGCACCTATATGTCTTCTGAGCTTTTCAACTTCCCCGCTTCATCCGAATATGTTAGCAAATACCTCAAACGGTGTGAAGATTTTGAAACTCATCCTCACGCCTCCGTTTTCAGACATTCCCCGCTTGCACCTCGTCCACCATGCATTTCTTCATTGCAATTACATTGTTCTCATTAGTCTCAGGGCTTACAAAGTTCACTTAAAGGGGGCAATTCAACCGGCCTCAAGCTCGGGTTTCCTGACCTTTACGCTATAATCATGTCCAGAAACCAGATGCCTATACCCCGCAAGGTCACGCATCCATACCTTGAAAAGCACAATTCCGATGTCTATGTGATACACCCACAAGTACACTACTAATACTTTCGGCGGAATGACATCCACGACGCCCCGATAAACATAAACCCGCATAATAAAGTTGTTTGTAAACACGTGTCAACGAAAAGAAATGAAAGATAAGGAGATCACACGACGCCAAACTATCTCTACGCCAGCTAAGTAGTCGACATGCCTAGCTTCAAGGCCGCGTGTGATCCGATTAAGGTGGTTACCATTTGCGGCAATTTTGGGAATCGCTTTTTGGTGGAGATTAGCTCTTTGGCCATATCGTAAGGGGTATATGCATGTCGTATTGTTATACTTTCCACTTTCCTACCGCTAGAATTCAACTTGAACTCTTTTATCCTACCTATCCAATGTGTCCGCGACGTCGCCGCGATCGCTTTTGTCGCTAACTCTATGCTTGCCCCTCGTGATGGCAAAGATACTCACCCACGAACCTATTGAGACAAAACCTCCCACTTCTTGACCTTGGGAGTTCTCAGAATGGGGCAAGAACACGTAAATTACAGGAGACATAGATTGCGGATGAGGAGTGAAGGCGAGAGGATGCACGAGAGGCCCGAGTGACAATACGTAAGTTTGGCGCCAAAATTTGACAAGGGAGTTGGTGACGCCGACAAGAGGGCGTCAAAGTCACCATTATTTTGGGCGGGGGTTTACTCCGAAAAATACGGGCCATTAAAATGGTTGCAATAAAAGCGCAGACATCCCCTATGAAAATACGCCATGTGGATGCCAAGTAAGCCTGCTCATCCTTCTACCTGCTAAGTAATACTGACTTTCGTAAAAAAGGCGCAAACCTGATTGGTCCTGGCGAATCTGACGTGGAAATCTTTAGCCCAAGATAAGGGCCATTTTCAGACCCCAAATCCGCCCTAATGAAAGTTATTAGATATGGATGCCTAATATATGATGTTAGGGATAATGAGCTGCGAACAGAATGGAAGATGGCACATGTGATCTTTATTATGATAGTCATGCTGTCAGACGAGGAATATGATATTGCTAAGGCCAAGGGTGACAATAGCGGTGCATGGGAACGTTTTCTTCTAGATGATTCAGACTTAAGAACTATATTCTATCATACGGATCGATCGATCGTGATCGGGATCGATCGGATCGATCGGGATCGGGATCGGGATCGTGATCGTGGATCGTGATCGATCGATCGGGATCGTGATCGATCGGGATCGGGATCGACCCCCTCCTAAGTGGTGAAATCAAGTACGAGCTACAAACTAAGGAGAATGGCCTCTTGAATAAAAATGGATTTCTCCCGTCTATGGCTACTTACCCCGTCGAGGCATTTGCTCCAATTGATACAACGTGCTTGAAGCTTCATGTTGGAGGTTATATTGCCCGAGAGGCTCTTATGGGTGTTAGAAGATGTCACTGCTTTGTGAGTGATGAGCAGGCTAAAGACTTTCTTGAACCATTCCTCGTGCATGTGCTTGCCAAATCTCCTAAAGGCCCTTATGGCAACCTGAAATCTTCAGCAATCCAATTCAAAAGTGGACGATGGTCCTGGTGAGGGAACTAGTAATCCGCAGCCTGATAAGGAAAGCAATGATGAAGTGGCTGCTAAATTGGCTGCTCAAAGTAATGTGATGAAGGCGAACTTAGGGAATATCCTTGCCTCCTTTGCGGGTGATGCAAGCAACAATAGAGTAGATTCACAGGTTAACAAGGATCTAATTGATAGGGCAACCGAAAGTGAAGGGGCCATTGGCAACCCAGGCGACTCTAGTGATTCACAGGTTTGCCAAATCAATACTAAAATAATGTCAGTTGTGAAGGACGTAGAGGAACTAATAGAAAATAATAATTCTAACAGTCAGAAGAGCACGGAGATTAAGGGTGGCGAAGGGGAGAATGATTTAATTTTTCGGCAAAATAAACCGAAGATGATAGGTATGGCCTTGCATACGAAATTGCGCCACGCGTGATTTAATTTATATTAGCTTTGAATTAAATCGCACCAAGTGTGCTTTGATTATATTTCGTTGTCACAGTAAATCACGCCGAGCGCGATTTGGTTAAGACTAACTCAAATCACGTCTGGCGCGTTTGTATTGTTTGTGTGATCATATCTTGCTGACCAGATACGTGTTTGATGTTTCAGCTTGCATTGCATTTCTAAGAAGGTTGTGGTGTTCGACCTAAACGGAGTCCTCTGCAAGACTTTTCCAAAAAATAAAGTGGCTAGAGATCAGTTTCATCAGACACCAGTAGAATCAAACACCAAGTGGATCTATCTGCGGCCGCACTTGAAGGAGATGCTAGATGAGGCATTCAGGTTATTTCGAGTTGGTATTTGGTCATCCATGGAACTAAAGAACATCAAGGATACTTTGGAGGCACTGGAGGAAATACGTAGACATTGGTTGACCTTTTGGAATCAGAACAAATGTGTGAAGTTCACTAATCTCAAGGATCCAACAGGCAAGCCTATCTTCATCAAACACTTGAGTAACATGATGGACGAACTTGGTATCGAGAATAAGGATGGTATAATCATAGTGGATGATGATGCTCTCAAATGCTTCTACAATCAAACGCAGGCCCTGAATCCACCATCTTACGATCCAAAAAACTTTGTGACAGATGATTTTCTGGTGAAGTTTGTGTCTATTATGAATAATTTAGCTATGGGGATGATGGTGGGTGAAGTGTTAGATTCATACCCAGAACTGGATAGAACGGCTGACATGGAACCACACCTTGTTAAATACGTGGAAAAACATGGATTGATCCCTTAATGTTTTATTGGAATATATGATATTTTTGTATGATGTGCCATGTATCGATAATTTTGAGTCTGGAATTGCCTCGCAAATAATGCAATCTGTTATTATCAAACCTAATATTTTCATCTAAATGCTGTTCAATTTTGGTCTCATCTATCTTAGCAACTTGCTCTTCATTTTTGCGTATTTCAATTTGCATCTAAAACGTCACACGTGAATCGCAACCTTATATTATTTATCAAATCCCAAAAAAAGATTAAAAAAAACAAAAACCCCCTAGAAGACAATAGCAGGTTGGCGTGATTTTGGAGTTGCATAATCCCAATTTAATTGGATGATGGTTATAAACTTAAACACTGGGTTTAGTTATTAGGGCATTTTATCCAAGCTGTGAAAGCCGCATATAGAAATGGCAGTTAGACACATATGGAAGAGGTTCGCTCAGAGCAAATTGTGTCAACTATTGTGTCATCTTCTCCAAGGATAAAGATGCAACCTAAACCTATTTCTAAAACTGTTTGCTTTGTGGTTAACTGACTCATTGCATTCAGTATAAATGAATAATGCCCGCATCCCACCACTGTTAATGGCATTTTAGACCATTATGGAGTCCAATATACTCATAAAATTCAAGCCACAAAATCCTAGATTTGCTTTCGTTTGAATTTTCAACAATTAGCGAACCTTCCTCAAAATTTACAAGACATATGTGTAGTCCATAAATGATAATTATATGGAGTAGTATTAGGTGAACCCTCAAATTATATGCAATGGCTCTCAAAGTGTTTGCTCTAGGTTTCAAAGTCAGTGCATTGCCATGCTGGAACAACCTGTGCCCTTTTCTGACCTGCTCCCAGTATCTGTAAAATAGTGTCTTGCTCAGGCCAAGAATTCATCTTAATGCTTTCATACATACCTTCAGGCTCCTCAATTGATAAAGTAATATCGTGTTTCTTCATAGCAGAAATTTTTCTACAAGGAGTAGATGAAATTAATCATGTCTTTCTGAAGTTGTCCAATGTATTGGGACCTTATTTCCACAAGGTCATCCACACAATACTGAACTGTGCAATCTAGATTGCAACACTCTTGTTCCCTAATTCCTTCTAGGTTTTCTCTGGTTGCTGCCATACTTTCCATCATTTGTAAATATCTCTCAGTTCTAGCCTTTTTGGGCATCTTTGGCTGCAATTTATGAAACACATAGCACCTCTTCCTTTTAATCAAAGGATGCTCATCCACCACCAAGTCTTTCACAGTCCCTGGGTTGGGCCTCGGGGTATCTACTTCAGATGGGCCTTCTAGGTTCTCACCATTCTTGTGTGTAATATGTCTAATTGGCGATCTTAACTGAGTTTGAGACAACCCAGAGCACACAATGCAGTCACTGGAGCTCTTTTGGGACATGCTTGTAGCTTTCCAATGCCAACACCCAGATGATCATCTCCAAGCCTTTGATATCAGATGGATCCACTGCAATTATGCCCTCTGCAAAGACTATCCCCCTGCACAGGTGCAACAATAAGCAATCTATCTTCTTCTATTGGAGCCTAGGGCAATGTTTCGCGTTTGGCTTGCTTGACTCGATTCTGCTTTCAGATGCTCCCTAAATGAAAGAAGACATTCAACATGGAACATTATAACCATATAACCATCAACACTACAAAATAATAACAATAGCCATATATCCGTATAACATTAACCATATAACCATAAACATTAAAACCATAACATTAAAACAATAAAACATTCATGTGGCAATGTGTCGGTTCTTCAGCGACGGGTAACGTGGGAATCACGTCAGTCAACCCGACAACCACGTCACACATGACATGGCCTGTACGCGCCAGGCACTCATTAAATTACTTTTTTCTTCGGGATCGAGGGGGCAGCCAGAAATAACTGCACTCTTCCCCTTCCGCTGTTCCGATTCATCCTCCTCTATTTTTTCTCTTCTCTTCGTCCTCCTTTGTTTTTTCTGCAAGTCCTTCCTGCAAGGCGATCGACCGACGAACTCACTAGCGACAAATTCTTATGACGCTGGTCTGGTCGACGGATCGCGACGCATCCAGTGCCGAGGTTTTTGCTCAGATCGAGTCCTCCAGAGGCCGCTACAGTTTCAGAAGAAAGTGAGGTTTTTTTAATAAGTTTTTGGCACTATTTTTACCACTACTCTTGTTATTTCCACGTGCTTTTCTATATTCTTACTTCTCTGTTTTATAGTATTTAGAGGATCTTACTATCCCCTGATACAATTTCCATCTCGACAAACCTTTATTCTCGATTTGCATATTCCTATGTAAGCAAGGAATCAGACATGGAACATGCGTCCCTTCCTTCCTTCTTCTAGCAAATCTGCCAGGTACGTTCTTTCCTTAGATCATCTATTTTTATTCAGGTTAAGTGCAGAAACTATCTATAGTTGGACCATGGTCATTGTTTTCTGTTTTTTTAATCCACTGTGATTTTTTGGTTATCATTTAATTATAACTCTGAATAGGGACAAGCAACTGAAAGTGCCGACTAGGAATCCTCCAAAAACAGATGATAGAAGGAAAAAATGCAGAGCAAGCATGTACACAAAAGAAACAACTATGAATGTTTCATTCGGTTCATCTGTGAAGATGTTAGGCAGTTTAGAACATTGCATAGACCCTTCTCACGCACAATACATCCTCCCTTGTAGGAATAGCATCATTGTTGTATTTCATCTGTACTGGCCAGACTCAAAAGGTGCAGTCTATACCCTGCATTCTAGACTCCAGAGTCAAGAATGCTTTATCCAGCCAGCACTACAGTCTACAACCCCTATTCTCGTCTCGCTAGTCGAGAATTCCTCACTCAGCAAGCACCGTTGTTACACTATGCATTCTCGACTCGCGTCGAGAATGCCTCACCCAGCCAGCACTAAAGTCTACTCCCCCTATTCTCGCCTCTCCAGTCGAGAATTCCTCACCCAACCAACACTACAATCTACTCCCTCTATTCTCGACTCGCGAATCGAGTATTCCTCATCCAGCAAGCAACAGTGTATTCCCTATATTCTCAACTCGCGAGTCGAGAATACAACAAACGTTCTACTCCATGACTCTCGACTCTTGAGTCGAGACCGCAGCCATCCAGACTGGATCTCTCTACTCCAGGACCTTTGAGGATTCAAGTGCATTCTCCAGTGTTGAGTGGCATGTACCTCTACCCAATCAAAGCCACTCTCCTTCGAACCATCTTCCTCGAATATTGCGAAAGGGAGGGGCTCAGACTGAGTGGAGGCCTCTGCGACTAGCGACAGGGGAATGCATTCAAACTCCATTTCTACAGAGGGCTAGGGGGCTTTCTTGACTCGCGAGTCGAGAAGGCCCTCGAGTCTTACACACAACAATGCAGACTACTTATCTCACATCCTTCTCGACCTGCTCAAGCTCAAGTGCATTCTCTAGTGTTGAGTCTCAGATGCCTCTGCCCAGTCAGAACCACACTCCTTCAAACCATCTTCTTCGAATATTGCGAATGGGAGGGGCTCAGACTGGGTGGAGGCCTGTGCGGCTAGCGACAGGGGAATGCATTCGAAATTCATCTCTACAGAGGGCTAGAGGGCTTTCTCGACTCGCGACTCGAGAAGACCCTCGAGTCTTACACACAACAATGTAGGCTACTTATCTCACATCCTATCTCAACCTGCCCAAGCTCAAGTGCATTCTCCAGTGTTGAGTCGCAGATGCCTCTATCCAATCAGAGCCACTCTCCTTCGAATAATCTTCCTCGAATATTGCAAAAGGGAGGGGCTCAGACTGGGTGGAGGCCTCTGCAACTAACGACAGGGGAATGCATTCGAACTCTACCTCTACAGAGGACTAGGGGGCTTTCACGACTCGCGAGTCGAGAAGGCCCTCGAGTCTAACATACAGCAATGCAGATTACTTATCCCACATCCTCCTTTGACCTGCCCAATCTCTAGTGCATTCTTCAGTCTCGAGTCGTAGGTGCCTCTACCCAGTCAGAGCCACTCTCCTTCGAACAATCTTCTTCAAAATATTGCGAAAGGGTATACCTTGCGTAAAAAGATGACTCATTGACAATATGTTGCATATTTAAAATGTGCAATAGGACTTTTCAAGCAAGCTTATCCATTTGCTAGAATGTTTTGACAAATTTTCTTATTAAGAATTCCATCTAACCATGAGAGGCATTGTAGTACGACAACTCATATATTTAGTGAGACATGGTCTTGGATGCTCCAATAAGCTTGCGTGTCCTAAGCTCATAAAAGTGCCCATCCACTTTTAATAACATATTAATTGAGAATTCCATCTAGCTGTGAGAGGCATTCTAGTACGACTCAATAGTTAGTTGTTGCGAGCTCTTAAACACTTTTATTTAATTCTCAGAGACACACATATTCTTCACTTTAGATCACGTGCATATGAATATATCATTACAAATTATGTACATATGGATTAGTCTAGGTGGCGGCATCGACGAAATCTCAAGGAATGAACCATATATTCCACATTGCTCAATCAATATAAAAGCCCTTTTAACCTTTGTACTCTCATCGCCAACTTACAAAGAAATCTATAGTGTGAGAAATAAACATTGTGTAGTCTTAGAAATCTCATAGTCCAATGGCAAATCTTATAGTGTTTGTGTTTGCAACCATAGTGAGCTTGGCATTTCATGCTGCAGCATTCAACCTGGCAGAGATACATTTGCCAAGTAAGTCCCAAATTCTATACATAGAATAATTTTGATGTCCAAGGAGACTGTTTAATTGTTTGTTTTGTGTTCGTAGAGGCAGGAGCTATGGTGCCCACGACGAAAGCCTGCTTTGCTGATTTAATATGGAGAGGATTTGGCATTCAACCACGTTTATGCCCTGATGGATATGAGAAGGATGGAGATATGTGTTACAAAAAATGCAAGCACGGGTATAGTGGAGATGGAGAGCAGTGCCTTATGAACTGCCCTCCAGGCTTCTCCACAACTGGAAAATACTGCACTCACATGTGGGCGAAGGGTTGCTGCTGCATAGGTTGCTGCAATGCTTGCCCTGTTGATTCTACAGATATTGGTTGTTTCTGTGCCAAATCAATCCATAGGCACTCTTATGATCGTGGCCATTTTGCACATATGATTTGCGCCCCCGGACAGGTAGAGTCTTTTCTATTTTTCTTGGTTTTCTTTTTTATGTCTTACTTCAGTCACCTGCATGGAAGTATTTTTCTAGGCTCCTAACTGTTCTGCAATTGGTTTCTTTGGCTTGCTTTATTTGTGTCACATGGAAGTTTTTTCTTTGAGGCACTTAAGTAGAAGTATTTCAAAGAATATTAGAAAAAGCATTCTTTCGAAGTTGTTGACACACTGAAGATTCATTTAAATCTAAGGTACTGACAAGCTTGTTTTGCTTTAGCATAAACATGATGGACTCTGCTACGCAGCATGCCCAGCTGGGTACGTTGGAATGGGGCCAATGTGTTGGGGAGAGAACCAGAACCATGATTACATGTCCAAGTGCAGTGACTTCTTGTATGCAAGGGATGAGAGCATATGTGCTTTGGTGCATAAGGAGCTTCATTTCTTAGAAGGAGGATTGGCAAGTGAATGTGTTGCTGCTCTTTCGGGATCTACTGTAATGAAAGTACTTAGCTTGGAGGGTGCTGCAAAAATCTGTAAGGGTGATATGATCAAGAGTGTAAATGCCATCAATGTGATCTTGCGCCTTACCAATGCTCAACTGTGCAACAAAGTTTCTCCTTACATGTGTCCTATACATACTCCTACTATCGAACTCACCGAAAGTGTTACAATAAGTGGAAGCGTTACTGCAACTATCACTGAAAGTGTCACATAAAATATCAATGATGTTTGAGATTCGTTTACATGCCTCTTAGATCTCCTAGCATTCATTTCATGGACATATACCAGTTATGTTTATTGTGATGATTTTTCTATACTATTCTTCTATTCCATGTCATTTCATTTCATGGGTAACCCCATGATAAATTAATAAGACTTTCTTGAATATGTGCTTCAGGCATGGTTGTCATGCAGCTTTTCATTGAGTAAAACATTGCGTGTCATTCATTCAAAAATCCCACAGTTGCCACTTAGTCTCCCTAAAAAGCATTTCAACACACAATAGCAATGCACTATTTCATGAGTCAAAGACACATGTCCTTATTTAAAATTACTTATTCTTTGCTGGATCTTAACTATTCATTTTGCATTCATAAAAAACAATAGTAACCTTGATGTCTACAAAATTAAGAGAGTCAAGCAATATACAGTTTGATTGAATACATAGGTTGACATTGTCAAGCTTGATTTAATACATAGGCTGACATTGTTGAGCAATCGCTTTGACAACCAATAGAATAATAAGGTCATTATAAACATCGTAGAAAAAATTAAAATGTGTGCTATCTTCTCCTACAATATATAGAGTCTTTTTCGCTCTACTCTCTAAGAAGGCAAAGGTATCTTTAGCGCAAAGGATTTGTAATATCGAGTGTATCTCGCACTGTTACGAAGAAATATAACCCCATTTAGCACTCATATTATCAAATGTTGGAGCGAATAATGGATTCAACCTCACAAGTTTGGAACCAAAGAAATGTTCGCGGCGGCCTCATTTGCAAGTTCACAACGTTCCACAACCAGGCTGAATAAAAAATTGTTCACATTATCATGCGCAATCGGGGCTTGATTCCATAACTTGATATAGTTTGGTATAGCTTTAACTCCTTATGCAAGAACAAATTTTGGCGTATCTTGCATGTTTCAAGCCGAATGTCCTTATTCTTTAGACATTACCCACCTCCTTTTTAATAAATTGTCTAGAAGTGTTTCACATGCCAGTGTGGCACATGTAGCTATGTGATGGGGCCAATGACAATTGCTAATACGCCACTTAAAATGCTCTAGTGTATCACGAACATTTGCACAAACTTAGTTATTTGGGCAGCAACAATGTTTGAGCTCAAGGTCTGTACCTCCCAATGGACAAAAGTCAATTAATAAGTGAGTCAATAGGGAAATGTGCACAGCCCCACAATAGTCCTCTTTTATCAAAATGTGCATAGCCGCCACAAACAATCCTCTTTATCAACTCTTTTACGTGCACATAGAATAGAATAGAACATAAGGGGCCGCCGCGATAAATTTCTTGTTATATAATGCAGAAGAAAAAAGTAATAAAATGATTCAGAAGCCACGATTCAACAATGGTATCCTTGCTTTTTATAAGGATGCACTTAGGATTTTACCAGATTAAAATATGCTGTCTCCTTGCAAATCGGGATACGCCCTGGGCCGAGGGCGTTACCATAAAAAAAAATCGAGGCATGGCCAAAATGGCGAGGGCGTGAAGCAAGGCGCCAGATCGATCGAGGAAGCAAGCAGGGGCCAGAAGCAGCACCAGATCGTGGAAGCAGGGGCCGGAAGCAAGGGCGCAGGTCTGCCAGAAGCAAGGGCGCAGGTGTTTTCTTTGAAATCGTGGCAGTAGTGCAGGGGCTTTAAGCCCAACCCTGTTCCGGCAAAGCTGCAGCCCAACCCTGTTCCGGCGTAGCTTGCTTGCAAGGGAAGCCCAATCCTGTTCCGGCAAAGCTGCAGCGAAGCGTTCAGAAGATCCTAGGGTGTTATGGCAGATGCAGAGAAGGGTAGAGAAAACCCTAGGCTGTTACGGGACTGTCTCCATAAATTTTCAAGAACAGGAGTGTTACTAGCTGATAACAGCTGTCCATTCGACGGTCAAGATTGAATCTACCGGAAAAACCGGACCGACCGCGTTAAGGGAGTAGATAACGCCACGAGGGTGTTATCGGTGGGCTGAGGGCCATCAAAATGGGCGAGGGTGTGCGCCAGAAGTAACGCCTTGTTAGCCATTTTGATGGCCCGAAAATTTTTTTTGAAGTAACACCCGAGGGCCAGGGCGTTATCGCCCTTAACACACTGCCCCGAGAGTTTTGGGCCATCCGATCATTATCAAAATCGATCTGGATCCGTCCATTTCATAACATCCTAGGGTGTTATGGAGTAGCAGTGTGTTATAGCTCCAGTAACACACTGATCAAGATTGATCTGAGCCGTTGGATCACTATAAACTTGAGGGGCAGTGTGTTAAGGAAAAGTATATAAGAGCTTATTCTTAATGTTACCAAAGGTTCCGAATGCACTGCTCTACCTTTTCTCGCGAGATCGTACCTTTTCTGGCCAAACCTCACAAGCAACTTAGAATTTCCTACCAGACAAAGAAGGCAACACAGCGCTTGTTTTCCTGAAGAGACCAGCGCATTGTTTTCCTATAACGATTTTTGATTATACAGTGCATGGAATCGCCGTCCTTCAAGGACCTGGGCATCTGCGATGAGCTTGTGGAAGCCTGCGTTTCTCTAGGTTGGGCCAACCCCACTCCTGTCCAAGCTCAGGCCATACCCTTGGCGCTGCAAGGTAAGTTTCTTTTCTTTTTCCTTGACGTTTTTCACCCCCTGAATTCTCCTGACTTTAATGTAGACAAGGATTTAATCGGCCTTGCACAAACTGGCTCCGGCAAAACTGCTGCTTTTATCATACCAATCCTTCAGGCATTGCTCAAGGCTTCGAGACCTAGGTTCTTTTTTGCCTGCGTGATCTCACCTACAAGGTAAAACATTATGAATACTGTTTATTTTTGCTAGAGCTAATAAAATTACCATATTTCAGAGAGTTGGCCATTCAAATTTCGGAGCAATTCCATGCCTTGGGATCGGGCATTGGTCTGAAGTGTGCTGTGGTAAAATTTTAACTCCATCTTCTTATTCTGCCCATTTGGTAAACTTTTGCCAATTCTTGCAGGTTGTGGGTGGCATGAATAGGGTCTCTGAAGCAATAGAATTGGGAAAACGGCCCCATGTCCTGGTTGGTGACGAATGCTACATTATTCCTTTCGAGTTTCTTGGATTTTATATAGCTGAAATAATTACATCCCTCTTCAGGTGGGAACGCCTGGGAGATTACTGGATCATTTATCTAATACAAAGGGTTGTAATCTCAGGAATTTGAAATTTCTGGTGAGTTAACAAAGCCTACAGGAAGATTCTATGCAGAACGAAAACTGTGCATCTAACTCAGTGTAGACTTTGTAGGTATTAGATGAAGCAGACAAGCTATTGGATCAGGACTTTGGGGAAGTAATTGATAAGATTTTGCGCGAAGTACCCAAACAAAGAAGGACCTTTTTGTTTTCTGCCACCATGACCAAGAAGGTGTACCTTATAATAGCTTTTTTTGAAGTCGTTTATCATGTAACTGACCTAAGTTGTAATCTCAGGTGGCAAAACTTCAGCGGCTTTGTCTGACAAACCCTGCAAAGGTTGGATATGCTTTTGGTTGCTATTCTTGTACTAGAATACTATCTTAACCTCACTTTTTATTTTAGGTGGAGGTGTCTTTCAAATATTCAGTTGTGGATACGTTAAAGCAGCAAATTGTTGTCATCCCTCCTCAGCATAAGGTTTGTATGGTAATTATGGCTTATATTCTATAACATTTGCCCAATATACAATCTGATGGGTCACTTTGCTAGGATTGTTATTTGGTGTTCCTTTTAACTGAAAAAATTGGAAAATGTGTAATGGTTTTTACTCGCACATGTGATGCAACTACAAGAGTTGCAATGATGCTTCGGATCTTAGGATTTGGAGCCATCCCGATCAATGGCCATATGACCCAGGTAGATCAGTTGTGTTTCAGAGTGCTAATTTTGCGTACTTTGTTTCTAATTATATTGTTATATCCAGTCAAAAAGGCTTGGTGCTTTAAGTAAGTTCAAAGCTCGGGACCGGAATATCTTGGTTTGTACAGATGTTGCTAGCAGAGGGCTTGATATCCAGGGTGTTGACCTCGTAATCAATTATGATTTGCCTACAAATTCCAAGGTCTGGTTTGTTCATCTTGAATAGCATGAATGATCACACATAAAATGTATTATGTCTTTTCATCTTTAACCGTATGTACATTAGAAAGCCATTTTCTATAGAAAGGAGGGGGAAGCCCATTTTTAGACCCCAACTTGCAACAGTGCATAATGGCCTATTATGACAAAGATCCTTAACCAAATTTGAGGGAGTTCGCTCTCCCCTACTCCAGCTTGGTAGTTGAGTGGAGGCTGGTAGCTCCACCATACGCATGCTAATGCGACCACTCTGTTTTTCATTGTGGTTAACTCTTATATTCAGATACAGGCAAAAGCAAAAGAGTCATCTGATGCAATGGCTGCAAGGTCCTAATAAAGGACAAGACATAAAGGATCAGGCTCTAACTGTTCTTTATTTGGATCAAGTCTTAGATAATAAGAAGCTTGATTATAACAGATGGCAGAAAAGGTGATGAAACCTTGTATTTTTTTTAGGCCCAGCAGAATGCTGAAAAGGATAATATGCAATCTTTTGTTAAAGTTCGTATTAGGCGAATATACAGGCTATTAGGAGTCAGAATTAGGCTTCTCTGTGCAACAATGATGTGCTGATAATAAAAATGCTGGAAAACTAGATTAAGATTTGTTTCTGCAAGGTTTTAAAAAGGAATCTCGACCTTGGAGCTGTTGAAAGAAAGAGAAACTGTAGTTGCATAGTAGTCCAGTCTTGTATTATCTATTTCTCTTGTGAAGGTTTGTTTGCTTAGATCCATCCCTTCATCCCTGTATCTCCTGTTACGTTTATCAGGGCCTTCTTGCTGCATGTTGTCCCTCTGCTATTCTATTCTACCTTCCAACAGCATATGATTTTACCCTTCTGGTTTTTTGACTTGGATTTTCCTCAGGACTATATACATAGAGTTGGAAGGACAGCTCGTGCTGGTAAATCTGGCCTTGCAATTTCATTTGTAACAATGTACGATGCTATTCTTTGTGTTCTCCAGCGGATAGAAGATTCAATTGGTGAGCATGAATGAAGAAAAGTTATTTTGCAATTGTGAAGTCTTGTCCTAAATAATTAGCTTGTTTCAGGGGAAAAATTGACAAAGATTGATCTACCAGAGGAGGAGGTATTCCTTTTAAAGGAACGTGTTACAGAAGCACAAAACATTGCAAAACATGTAAGCTGCTTAAATCTTCTGGTCCATGAACCTTGTTCTCATGTTCTTTAAATCTGCAGCAAATGAAGGATCATGATTCTTCGAAAAAGAGAAAGAGGCGAAACGAAAATGATGATGAGATTGAAATGTGAGATTTTAATACCATGGCATGGGGAACAGGAAGTTTTGTGAATGTAAATAATTTTTGGACCAAAACGATCAGCCTATCTAATAACATGATCACGGCGAGGATGCCACGGCTATCATTGGCGGTACTAAGTTTAAAATGTTAGGGTGCCATTTCCATCTTTAAACGTTCAGACACATTCATTGTCATAAGATGTTACGGTAACATAGACAAAATTCTTGCAAAATTCCTTGTATTACAAATTATTCTTAATGTAGTTGCCCTCATAGTGTGACCTCTCATATGCACTACTAGAGTGTTACTTCTGGCATGCACAACAGTGATGAAATGGGAAACCCTGGACCTGCTGTGCATGCCAGAATAAAGGCCATTCCACATGGGCATGAACGGATCTCAGAAAAAAAAGTAGCTACTTGATATAGCAGGTTAGATGCAAGATGCCACCCCATTTCCATTCTCGAGTGTTAGGATTGCTAGCTGGAATACAAGAATGGCAAGCCTGACACCCATGACATATACTACACTTGGATTCCTCAACAATATTATCAAGCATTTTTCTTAGGATTATCTCATTACAAGAATTTGTCCCCTAAGGCAGCCGTATGCTTGTGTATTGCTCTATCTGATTTAATATGCTATATCATGATCTATTCATTTAGCTTTTATTTTCATTTCCATCGTCACATTTGGCTATGTAGATAAACGCTTCTGGCTTAAGAATTTTAAGCCATTAAAACATTAGTGCTTTGTTGTGTGTGCATGCTGATTGATTGTCATAAGCTATCAAATAGATCAACCGACCTTGCTTGGATAGATTAAGGGAAAGTGGCGTTAGCGTTGAAAAAAACAACTTATCTCGTTAGAGCTTTCTACCACCCTAGCAATCTAATAATTGTTTGATTTAGATGTCCAAGTTATATGTAGGAAACACCTTCTTTGATAATAAAGGATAATCCCGTAACCTTCAGCACCCACAGATTCCTTAAGATTATAGGGCTTTTTGTTTTCAGGTAATTTTTAGGTTTTTTTCTGGCGACGCTGTGGCGGCACAACCAACAAAAATCAAATAGTTTTTCATAGACGCCATAGTCAAAGGATTTTGCACAAGAGACGTAGCGTAGACATCCTTCCAAATTGGTAAAACTTGTGATTCTTCTTGTAGAACAAAATCTGCCCTTGCTTTTGATGGGCTGAAGCATAACAAGGGTAGAGTGCATTATACAGCACCCCCTCCCCCCTCCCCCCTCCACGTGGCTGATATCTGGCTATCGATGCTTGAAATGGAGGGCTACAATAGCACCACGTAGGGGAGGGGGGCTGTATAATGCACCCGTCCCCATAACGAAGTAGTTCTTGGCGGCGAGGGAAGGCAACACAAGATTTCTCAAACAGTATTTCTTAGCCGAAAAGGGCTCTGCACAAGAGTTTCTTAGATGTCCGCTTTAGCCAACGGATTTTGCAGGAGCTTCATGTTTTCGAGGGGGTTGATCCCCCTTGCTTGCTTGTTATAGCAAATAAAACAGGCAAGCCCTAACTGGCAGGCAAGTTGCCTCACCCGAAGCTGCACCCACAGCTGGATTATCAGCTCCCAGCCTGGATTATCAGCATCCAAGGCTGAATCATGGGCTCAAAGATGCATGTTGCTGCCTTGTTGCAAAGTTTGCAGGCTGAACAGCTGCCTGTTATGCTCTATCATAGAGCTTGGATCAACGGCAGGGATTTCTTGGATTAGAAAGCCTACCAGTTAAGGTGCATGAACATTGGCCATGCGCACACATTTTTATTAAACCAAATCGAATATTTTTTTTTTTTTTTAAACTTGATTGAGCCCTTGTTAATCGTCCTGTTGAGATCGTAGAATTGTCATGTACAAGATTTTGCTGACAACATGATAGCAATTATAAAAATTAACGTTAACCATACTCCATTTACGACTAAAACCCACATTTAAAAGACAAGCCCCTGTTCTATGGTTTCTGTCCCTGCCTTGTGAGGTGTCTGACTCACTTTCGGATTTGCTTCGAGATCCACTTCCCGTAGTGTCTGACCGGCCGGAGCTCAAAGGAGATGGGCTCCTGCTGCTTCTTCTTTTCCTCTTTTTCTTCTTCTTAGGCACATGGACTTCTTCCTGCTCTGGTAAAGGAGCTTCGTCTGGTCCTCTCGGTGGTGGAGGTGGCATTGGTCCATACTCCTGAGCATGCATCAAAGGTGTAGTCCACTGTATTAGCTGTTGCATCTGGTTCCTCAACTGTGTCAACCTTGTGTTCATTGCTTCAACTATCATCTCTTGTTCTTCATCCTGATCTCAGCCGAACACGCGTTGCCACTGATGTTGTCTGCCCTGACCTTGTTAATTCTTGTTAGTCGTAAAAGAAATCAAGTTGAAACTCAACTTATAAGTCCACAATGGATTATAATAGTTGATACATCAATATACAATTGGAAGCTTGAAAATTTTCATAGAAAATAGATAATCATACATGCAATCTTAAAATTCTCTTGGTACATATGAATACATAGGGAGGGATAAGGGTTTATCGTCGAAAGCCCTTCACAGACTTGAAGAAGTTCTTCACGTCCTTGAGTGAAGACCCTTGCGGACGTTGCATAGAATATTTCGGGATAATCCCCCTTCTAAAGCTTGAGCAATTTGAGGAGGTGGGAGCGGTGGTGGTGTAGCTGCTACTACTATCATCGGCACGTCCATTAGGTGGCCCCTGGCGCAGTCGAGGCTGTAGAGGACCACTGATCTTTTGAAGAGGATGACGTGATCCGTGTTCTCCCTCATCTTGGCATGCTGATCTAGCCCTGTAAGTGCAATCAAGAGTGCTACGACCTCCTCTCCTCGCGGGCTGAAGTCCTTGTGGAATACTATCATTTGGCCCTGGCTTAGAACTGGAAGATAGTATCGAAGCGCCTTCCCTTTTTGGAATCCAGCACCTGCGACCCTGTGCCCGTCCTTTGAGTCGCTCCACCGTAGACGTCTAGTGCTAGGAAGTCTTCATGGTCCCTCCACATGGTGGTTGCACTATCTAAGTTGATGCTGCTGGACCCCTCCGGCATGCTTCGTGCTCGAATGGGTCGGCTAGAGCTTGGGCCTCTCCTTGGATTGTACAACCTGCTTTGAATCTCTTGAAACTCCTCCTCTGGAATGACTGGCAATTGTTGGTGGTACAATTGCTTTATGTATTCGTATGCCACGATGTTGGACATTGTCTCGCCGGCGTAAGAGTGCCGCTCCACTACCTCTCTTGGGACTTCTTGGTAGGAATAGAGTGCCGCTCCACTACCTCTCTTGGGACTTCTTGGTAGGAATAGTTGATGAGTTCTTTCTTCTACTCTTCTGCATTTAGTCCCATGAGCTCGCCGATCCTGAGCCCTTTATCTAAGCAGTATGGGAGAGGGAGGATGTCATTGGCAAGAATGTACTCCTCCCCTCGATTACTATCGGAGATAGAGCCGTGATGTCAATAGGTGGTTCATTGGCTCGCCTGATATCCTCATCATGCCTTGCTATCTGTTTTTCCATCCTTGATGCTAGTCTGCTCTCCTCGTCCTGGTCGTCGTCTCCTTCCTGTTCATAGTCTTCTTCGATCTGGAGTGCTCTTGTTGAAGTGCAATGGTAGACGTACTCTGAGGTCTGAATCTCGTGGATTTGATCCTGTTCTACCCTGTTGTTGAGGGGTGCAAGGTCTAAGGGCTGAATCAAAGGCTCCCCCATCCCGTTGATGGCCCTGAAGTGCATGAACAAGGATAGAGCCGCGTGTGCTGAGACATACCGATGCCTGTGAACATTACAACTCATGTAATCAGACATGTTCTTCGTCCTATCCCACAACTGACACTTGACTCTGGATCCCCCATCTATGACTTGACTTAATGACTCCAAGGACACCCACTTATCTCCCCTGGGAGGAAGGCTGACTTCCCAGGGTAAGATTTGCTGGTATGGAAGGCCTTCTCTACCGAGAACTCACTAATGTGGTTGGCATTGTTGTACCACCATTCAACGAAGTTTGTGGGCGCCATTAAGCAGAGACTGGAGTAGAAAATAGTTGGGAAAGATTGACAAGGAGCTGGAAAATCGCTTATGAGGGTGAGAGCAAACTTGGTGAAGAGAAAATATCAACTGAGGTCCCTTTTTATAGACTAAGGCTGCCTAGGTTCCCGTGCCCAAGACTTCTTGTTCAGATAGATATACGTTCTAAGGCTATGGATCTCCAAACTAGGTAACATGAAGTGCAAATCTAAGCAAAACAAGTCGAGAAACACTATAGGGCAGTTTACTAGATAAAATTTGGGTAAATTTCGTCAAACATGCTCGACTCGGGTTACTCCGCGCGAAACACATCTGCGTTGGCAACGCAGAGGCCATTGGCGCGGTGTGACCCGAGTGGGTCATTTTTGGCAAAACTTAACATCTTTAGGAGCTATAAAGCTCTAGGCCATCTGGCAACTTATTTTATGTTAAAATAAAATTGTAAAAGTGCAAATGTGGATGACTCGGGTTACACCGCGTGAAACAAATCTCCGTTCGCGACGCAGAGCCCATTGATGCAATGTGACTCGAGTGGGCCACTTTGACTAATTTTTGATATTTTTAACAAATTTAAAGTGCAACACTGTAAATCTTAATAAATTCTAAGCATTCCAACAACTTTTATTGGAAAAATTGAACAACTTAAGCCAAAAAACACGGGACTCGAATTAGACCGCGCGAACAGTGTCGGTGTTCGCGATGCGGAGGCCATTAGCGCGGTGTGATCCGAGTGGGTCAATTTTAAAGAAAAATTTTAAACTAACATTACTAATAAGAACATTTTATTGCATTAGGAAAGGTTTTACACCAAATTGATTTATACAAAAAATATTTTTATATGTACAAAATAATCTTAGTACAAAATTAGAAGCTTCTAAGGCTTCTCCTTACAGATTCTCTAGCCAAATGGAGATCCTTGGGCATCACTGCTACCCTCTTCACATGAATGGCACACAAGTTGCCTTCCTCGAAGAGCTATACCAGCTCTGCCTCTGCTGCCTCTTGCAAGGATCAGACCGTTAGGGGTGTGACCTTATAGTCGGTCCGGAAGTCCTGCATGATCTCCCGGAGGAGCCGTTTGAACGACGCCTTCCGGATCAAGAGATTAGTGCATTACTGAAAGTGCCTAATCTCTCGAAATACCCGGGCGTGCTTTGAGTTAGGTCTATGGGGGACCTTCTTAGGGGGCTCTGGCCTGGATGGTGGCAGTTTCGGCTGATTCTTTGGCTTGCCGCCCTTAACATACTTCTGTACATTTTGTTTGCAGTACCAATCATTGTACCTCTTCCACCTCCGGAGGTACTCTTAGTATGCCATCTTCCTTCTCTCAAACTCGCAGTTCTACTTTAGCATGAACTCGCGTTCTCCTACCTTCTGCTTCTTCACTACCTTGGGTGGCTTGGGCCACTTCGGGTAGGGTGGATGGGCGTGGGGGTTGGATGTCTCCCGACATCCCCTTCGGGCACTTCCTCCTCCTGCCCGTCGCTTCCTTCTTCTTCAGCCTCCTCCTCTTCTTCCTCGTCGGTTGAGTCCCGGCGAGGTTCTTCAATGTGCATTGTCCCTCGGGGCCGATCTTGGTCCCTTTTGGACCTTTTCTCCTTCCTCCTCGCCTCTTTCTCCCTCTCCCTCTTCTTCCTCGCCGCCCGATCTTCCGGCCATTCAACTACCTTCTCCTTCCCCTTCTTTTTACTGGGGCCGACCTGCGTTTGATGGCGCTCCTCCTCCTGACGCTGCCCTTCCTCCTGATGGTCGCCCCCTTGCTACTGCTCCTCCTCGTGGCTCGGCGAAGGCGTGCTGAGCTCAACAGTCTCATATGTCCTCTGGGTAGCTCCCGACGAGCTACTGGGCGCCCGCCCGTGGGAGGTGTGGAAGGTCTGACCGTGGAGCTGGACTAGTCATTCCGCTCCTCCTGCCTCCCAGGGTTGAGATGCTCCGGGATCTTCTTTCCGTTACTTGCTGCCACCTCTGCCATAGAAGATGTTTGCCTTGGGCTCCAGAACTTCCTTGCTGTGCATTTGGTTCTAGCCATATCTTACAGTTAAAAAAATGGATTAGCTTAAGCTGGAGATCAAGAAAGAGAGGTTTAGGATGAGTTAGGGAGAGTGGGACCTAAGAATGGTATTTAAAATGGAAAGATGCTCCTAGGGCTAAGAATATTCTCTCACCATTAATAGCCCTATTAATTAGCCCCCCTCCCTTGAAACATCTGTACTATATATACTTATCCTTAAAAGTCGAATTTCTCCTAATGGTTTGAGGTGTTAATTATGGGTTTGCACCATTTTTTCATCCAGGTCCCAGATTGAGATGATTCTTCGACCCATTTTGGGTGAAATTTGATGCTCATGCATAATTTTCACTCCAATATTACTAGAATGTTAATTCGGCTCATTCTTGTTCCTGCATCTAATAATTTAGCCTAACTTTATGACCCCACTACTAGGGAGAAAAATTTTCCTCCCATTTTCGAGGTTCATTGCTGGAATTTCTATTCCATGTTCTATTAGGCCAGTTAAACTACTAAGTCAGGGATATTGTCAGTGCTAGCTCGTGGTCAACCTTGAACATTGCTCTGATACTATTGTGACGCTCCCTAGTAAATATACGACGCCTGGTCATACATCTCGTAGGAAATCCCCCATCCAGCCCTCTGGCCACATGGGCCCTCCATCTATCCCGCACTCAAGATACCCCTAGTGTAAGAAGGGGATACAGAGGTACCTTGACTCCCTTCCCCTATGGGCTCCTATACAAGAGAAGCATAACACAATGTCAGCACTAACAATAGCAATACATCTAGCTACCTCGAAGGGTAGCACATCCATACATCTATAGATCCAACAAAGATATCAACATGCCATAAAACATGAGAGCTCCTACCTAGACTCAAACTCATAAGGAGATGGACTGACGACTGGGCTACAAGATAGAGAAGACCAAGATATAACAATGGCGGGGCTGGCTATGGACAATGGCTAGGGTTGACACTCCATCCGCCCCTCCTGTGCATACTTTGCAGAATGGCTAGATCAGGTTCTGGCATGACTATAACCTACCGGATATGTAGTCTCATGGTATCACCCATCGAGACTACTCTGGGTTGCATCTCTCTAGTCCGAAGAGGTAGGAAGAGTTTCATCTCCCCTTCCCGAGGTCTAGTGGTTCCATGAGTGGCTAGAAAATCACGGCGACACACGATTCGTCCCCGATTGAACTCCTCAAAACAAGAGCCAGGCCAACACCTGCAACTCCTGAGGATCAGGGTGATAGCATTGATCCAGGAAGTGTCGGACCTATACCCGGCCCACTCGAAGTGACGACTGTAGACCTAGCCATGCTCAGCAGGGACCCCCATCCACTTTGCTAGTAGTGCTAAGTCATTCTATAGCCCCCGTAGTCGGGTGGGTTCCTATGCACAGAGCGCATAATAATAGGAACTAAGGGTCTAAACTAGAATTATCATCTAGATAATAGCCAATAGGTCTCTACCCTCCTATGCACAGAGCGCATAATTGTTAGTCCTGTGCCTCCTGGTACAGGACTATTCATGCATTCGACGGACCAAGTCAAGGCCAAGGATCCACAACCAGGTGCGGGTCAGTCGTCAAAGGCTCAGCAGAAGACCAAGCAGCAGACCACGCAGTCAAAGCCTGCGTCCGTCAATAAGAGGCGGCGCTCAGACAAGTGAGGGCCCGTCACCGCCCGCGTCAGCGTCAGCGTGATTCTAGGCACTTCAAGAGGCACCGCCAGCATTCCTGCAAATCAGGCCTCCTTCCAGGAGTCGGCACCGAGATCAGTCAGAGTGTCTATATTGGGCCAAAGGCCATTGTACTATATATATGAGTAGAGCTAGCACATGAGTTTTTAGATGAGTTTTGAGTCTTGTCTCACTTCAGTTTTCTCTCGGTTGCGAGAGCTCATGTATCATCATCATTGATATCAAGGAAGTTTATCATTTTGATCTCATTGTTCTCTTTTGTTCTGTTTCCTCTTTCTTGTTCTCTTCTTGCAAATCCCGCGTGACATAGTCCCCGGATTCTCCTGTTAGATCCACGGGTCCTCACAGAGGGTTGTCTTGCAGGAGTTCCCGAACCCAGACCCCAAACACTGTCGCCGCTGCCGGGTCTGATTCGATTTTCCTTTCTTCTGTCGCCATGTCTGCCCGAAACTTCACGCCAGAAGAACTTCTTTCCCAGACGGCATCTCGCTTGGAGTGCCATCATCGAAGGGAAGCTGTTCGCGACATGTATGGATCTGCTTATGACATTGAGGGAGGCCACATTCGGTCTAGGGCTCAGTCGGCGCCACCCACCCCTCGTGTCATGTCTCGTCCCAGTTCCCCGCCTCAAGCGTGCAAACATTGCTCACAGCCTCAGTCACATCATCACTATCAGGAGTCCTATCAGGCTCAACCTTCTCAACCTTACTTTCATACCCCCGAACATGCCTACATCCATCATTCTTCTGGCCATACGCCTCTACCTTCACAACCATCATCTCCTCCGGGCGGACAGGGATATCCACATGTCTCTTTTGCTCCCCCCCAGGAATTTCCCTTCCCTACATTTCCCACCACTCTCCCTGTTTACAACCTTACCGACCTCAAAACCAATGCTCAGGGACCTTCAGTACCTCCCCCTCAGTCACCCCTTCATCAGGGTCTTTCAGGCACCATGCCACCTCCAACTCCACCTCAATATAATCCCTATTTAGTTCCTGTCCAGCCAAGCACTTTCACCTCTACCTTTCAGACCCTTAAGCTGACCTATCCAACCTTTGGCAACACGAAAGGCAAACCTTTAGACCAAAGTGCTCAGGCCCACATGGAAGAATTTGAGGCTCTGGCTGTCCTAAATGGTCATGCACAACCTCAACTGAAATTCCATATCTTTTCCACCACACTGCGTGGCTCTCCTCATCAATGGCTTATGTCCAACAAAAGCCACTGGAAACAAGATTGGTCAGAAATGAAAACTGCTTTTCTTTCTCACTATGGAACCACGGATGATGATCAACTTCATCTCAAGCAACTCAATGACCTTCAACAAGAGCCCACGGAGCCCGCCAGGGATTTTGCAGATCGACTTCACATTCTGCTCAGCAAACTCAAGGAGTATCCGACACAGAGCCAGATCTTGGTCTGGTTTCTCCAAGGACTTCCTCCAGCTATCAGACTCATGACTGAATACCTGCGCCCGAAGACTTTGGAGCAGGCTATCGACCTTGTCAATCACTCAGTCAATGTTTCCTCCCGTGGCGTGGCTCTTCAGGAGCTCCCTTTCATTCCACCAGTCATGGTTCCACAGACTGCTGTCCAACCTCAACACGCCAATCAGCAGCGCAGTCAGATCTGGTGCCATATCTGCAAATATCAAGGCCACTTGGCAAATGAGTGCAACTCCACCAATGGCCCGCCTCATTGTAAAAGATGCAACATGTGCAATCATGCCACAGAAGAGTGCACTCGCACTCATCCTACACCTTTCTGCAACAAGCTGGTTTATCAAGTACAAACAACACCTCAGCAACAATCGCAATATCAGCCGCAACCACTGCAGGCTCAACCCAATCAACTCTATCAGCAACAGGAGCCACAACGGGGACCCAACACACGCCCCCCTTTTGATCCTTCTAAAGCTCAGTGTTATTACTGTCACGAATGGGGTCATACCACCACGGCATGTCCTCAACTTCCACAAGTGCAGGTGCAGCTTCCTGGCACCAATCAGACCACCTCGGTCCGCCTCACGGCTTACTAACTTTGGATTGCCAATGGCAAACAAGGCCCGCGTCCCGTTCTTAGGAAGCCACCTCGCGTGCCTCAGCAGTCACGCTATCAACCAGCTCCTGCCAATCAACCTCAGATGGATCAACAAGCACAGAAAGAAATTTTTCAGGCTCTTAATCCTCCAGTCCAACCATCAAATTGGGTTACTTTGGTTTCACGCCAGACTAGGGCGTCACGTCCCTTAACCATTCTTCCTCATGGCACGCAATCTGCCTTTGCAGTCGACACAATCCCTCATGACGAGGACAAAAAGGTTCACTTTGCACCTGACTTGGAAAAACTCATGCCTCATGTCATGCCTAAAGTACGCCAAAGCATTCTGAACCTCATGCAAGCTGCTGAAGGCCGCACGTTGGCTAATGTTCATGCCACCACCAGAGCTCAACAAAGACAAGAAGCACCTTCCACATCTCAAACTCCATGCTCTCAGACATATCCAAATATTGCTGCAGAGGTTGACCTACTCAAAGAAGTTGCTGCTTCATTACCACGCACTCCAGCACCTATGGATCCAGCAGATCCTTTTTCTCATGTGCCTCTAGAACTCCAAGAGGAGCTGGCAAAAATCAAAATTCCTTTAAGTCTGGCAACAATTTTGAAACTCTGTCCTGCTCTCAAGGACCAGTTACCACTCCCGACCGTTTTGGTTGGGGCTGTTGCTACCTCTACACCCACGGTCCATGCCACGGTGGGCAATCAACAAGTCAACCATGTTCAAATTGACGGAGGTAGCACAGTTAATCTCATCATGGATAAACTCCGCAAACAAATGGGCATCAAGCAACTCTATCGTGCCCCATATGACATCAAATTGGCTAATGGCCATATCACGAGACCTCAAGGCGTCACACCTCTTCTTCACATCAACATTGGTGATCTCCGATTCCCCTTAGAATTTGGTGTTTGGAAGGCTGGAGAAGATCCAGGTGATTATGAAATGTTGGTCGGAAGACCTTTTCTCCGCCAGGCCAAGAGTATCCATTACTGGGCCACGGATCAGTTAGTCATCACAGATGGTCACCTCAATGCCACTATGGACTTGGAAACCGGCAAGATCATTTCCGTCGACCATGCTGAACCATCTCTCTCCGACACCGATTCTGAGGACGCCCAGAATATCTATCAAGTTCAGGCTCCATCTGCGAGTCTGCCTCTGTCATCCTACCTCGAATATGCTGACCCTTGGGGCAAAATGACTTTTGATCAGGACCAGGCTGTGGCTGCCTTGCTAGACCCCTACCTGGCTCCTTGCAATCGCATCCAACGTGTTGATCACTTTTCAGATACCGAACTTCCTCCTGATCCGGTTGATGTATACGCTGTCATGAAGCAACCTCTGCTTGAAGAAAATCAGCAACCTCTCTTCTTCACCACGCAGAGCGCCACGCATCCTGTCATGTTTCAACCTCCTGCTCATATTGTCCAAGACACGAAAGTTATCCCACATATACAGACTCCTGAAGTCCAGATTGTGGACTGGGCAAAATCAGCCTGTCCGCATTGCTGCCAATCTTCCGACACCCTATCGTAACAGGGCCGTCACGCTCTTCAAAAAGTTCAAACACATTTTCGCCTGGAGCTACAGAGACCTTCGGGGGATCAACAAAACCTTGGGGGAACTCACCATTCCTACCAAATCCGATGCACGTCCCGTGTAGCAACGACAGTACCGGCTCAACCCCAATTACCGTGATCGCGTCAAGGCAGAAATTGACAAACTCCTTGCTGCAGGTTTGATCTATGAGGTCAAACATTCTGAATGGGTGAGCCCCATTGTCATTGCACTCAAACACAATGGAAAGATCCGCGTTTGCGTGGACTACCGGAAACTAAATCAGGCCACGGAGCGTGATCATTTTCCCCTTTCCTTCACAGACTAGGTTCTGGAAGAGGTCGCTGGACATGAGATGTACTCCTTCATGGATGGTTTTTCTGGCTACAATCAGATCTCAATCAAAGAATCTGATCAACTCAAAACTACCTTCACCACCCCGTGGGGCACTTTTGCCTACAAGGTGGTTCCTTTTGGATTATCAAACTCTCCATCAACGTTTCAACGCATCATGCTCTCAGTTTTTCATGATTTTATGAAGGAAAATCCCTTCTTGCAAAGTTTTCAAGATGACTTCTCTGCCTACAGTTCCATGGCTGACCATTTGGATAAATTGGAACTCGTCTTTCAGAAATGTGATGAGTCCGGCGTTAGTCTCAATCCTGAGAAATGCACCTTTTGCGTCACTTCAGGTGTTCTGTTAGGACACGTTGTCAGCAAAGCAGGTATCACCACGGATCCTGCCAAAATCAGTTGTGTGCTCAAGGCTCAAGCACCAGCCAATATCAAGGAGACACGCTCTTTCCTGGGTAAGGTAAATTATTACTCCACCTTCATTCCTGGACTTGCAGCCATTGCAGATCCCATTCATAAACTCACGGGTGATGAATCCACCTGGGCTTGGAATTCCCAGGCGGATGCTGCCTTCCAACAGTTGAAGCTTTTGCTTACTCAAGCCCCGGTTCTTGTTCCTCCTCAATGGGACAAGCCCTTTCACGTCCATGTAGATGTCTCGGCGTTCGCTATTGGAGCTGTTCTTTCTTAAGCATATGATGCACACACTGACAAACCAAACCGATATGCCAGTAGAAAACTCAATCCTGGCTGGCGAAACTAACTACCCGCCACGGCGTGAAGCCTTGGGTTTTATTTTCTGTGTCCAACGCTTCCGTCACTATCTTTTAGGCAGTCAGATCAAATTCTTTGTTGACCACCAAGCACTCCTTTATTTGATCAACAAATCCACGCCCACGGGCCGCATTGCTCGTTGGGTCCTCCTTCTGCAAGAATTTGCACCTTTTGAAATTGTTCACAAGGCAGGCAAATCTCATGTTGTCCCGGACTGGAGTCTCAGACGCCTTTCCTGACGCTCAACTCTTTCTATCACGGCAACGCCACATTGGTTCCACAACTTTCAGCAAGATTCCTCACGAGCGCTTCCACCGGAGGGACGCCACGCTCTCCAGCCAAGCGTCAATCCCGCGACACCAATTTCTCCGCAGGTCCGTGGACTACACCATGGTTGCGGGCCATCTTTACAAAGGGGAAAGGATACCGCCCTTCGACCGGCCGTGTTTCTCCCTCATGAGGTCCCGGACATTGTCCGAGATGCCCATGAAGGGCTCCGGTGGTGGTCATTTTCATGGTGACACCACGGCACGCAAAAATCCTTCTTGCGTTATTTTTGGCCCACGCTCTTCAAAGACGCCACGCCCACGCCAAGACGCGTGTGATGCTTGTCAGCGTGTGGGAAGGCCCACGGCCCGTGACGCTCTTCCATTGACGCCGGTCGCCACACCCCTTCCTTTCAGCAAATGGGGGATGGATTTTGTGGGACCCATTGATCCTCCTGCGCGGCACACCTGTGCCCGCTACATTCTGGTTCTCACTGACTACGCTACTAAATGGGCGGAAGCTTGCGCACTTCCAGACAACACTGCGGCAAGCACAGCCAAGGTCATCTATCAGCAAATCATCACGCGTTTTGGCTGCCCCACGGAGCTGGTCAGTGATCGAGGTGTCCATTTTATCAATCATATCATAAAGGAGCTAACGGATTATCTACTGATCCATCATCACAAGAGCACACCCTACTATCCTCAAGGGAACGGTTTGGCGGAAAGCACCAACAAAACTCTGGTCACAATTCTCAAGAAAATTTGTGACGCTTCTCGCACTGACTGGCAAAACAAACTTCCTACAGTTCTTTGGGCTTACAATACTTGTTTCAAAATTGCTACTGGTCACACTCCTTTCAAGTTGGTTTACGGTCAATGTTAGTCCTGTGCCTCCTGGTACAGGACTATTCATGCATACGACGGACCAGGTCAAGCTCAAGGATCCACAGTCAACCACGGGTCAGTCATCAAGGGCCCCGCAGAAGACCAAGCAGCAGCCCAAAAGGAGGCGCTCAGACAAGTGACGGGCCATCACCGCCCGCGTCAGCGTGATCCCAGGCACCTCAAGAGGCACCGCCAGCATTCCTACAAATCAGGCCTCCTTCCAGGAGTCGGCACCGAGATCAGTCAGAGTGTCTATATTGGGCCAAAGGCCATTGTACTATATATATGACTAGAGCTCGCACATGAGTTCTGGATGAGTTTTGAGTCTTGTCTCCTTCCAGTTTTTCTCTCTATTGCGAGAGCTCATGTATGTTCATCATTGATATCAAGGAAGCTTATCATTTTCCTCTCATTTGTTCTGTTTTTTTCTTCTTGTTCTCTTCTTGCAAATCCAGGCGTGACATAGTCCCCGGACTCTCTGTTAGATCCACGGGTCCTCACAGGGAGGGCTGTCTTCGAGTTCGAACCCGGACCCCAAACACATGCGCCACGCCGGGTCCGATTCAATCCTACTTTCTTACGCCGCCATGTTGCGTCCAAATTTCCGCGCCCGGAAGAACTCCTTTCTCGAGCGGCATCTGGCTTGGAGCCATCGATGTCGGAAAACCTGTTTGTTGACATGTATGGATCTGCGCTTATGACATAGAGGGAGGCCATCTTCCGGTCCTAGGGCTCGGTCGGCGCCACCCACCCCTCGTGTCTGTCTCGTCCCGGTTCCCGCCCCAAAGCGTGCAAACATTGCTCCGCGGCCTCGATCCACCTCATCACTGCTCGGGGAGCCCTATCGGGCTCAACCTTCTCAACCGTACTTTCATACACCAACATGCCTACATCCATCATTCTTCGGCCATCGCCTCTTCCTTCACAACCATCATCTCCCCCGGGTGGGCACGGATATCCACAAGTCTCTTTTGCGCCTACCCAGGAATATCCTTTCCCTACATTTCCCACTGCCCTTCCTGTTTACAACCTTATAGATCTCAAAACTAATGCTCAGGCAGCTTCAGTTCCTCAACCGCAGTCACCCCTTCATCCGGGTCCTTCAGGCACCATGCCACCTCCAACTCAACCTCAATATCATCACTATACTGTTCCTGCCCAGCCCAGCACTTTCACATCTACCTTTCAGACCTTGAAACTGACATATCCCACCTTTGATAACACGAAAGGCAAACCCTTAGACCAAAGTGCTCCGGCCCACATGGAAGAATTTGAGGCTCTAGCTGTCCTAAATGGTCATGCGCAACCTCAACTGAAATTCCACATCTTTTCTACCACCCTGCGTGGCTCTCCTCATCAGTGGCTCATGTCCAACAAAAGCCATTGGAAACAAGATTGGTCTGAAATGAGGACTGCTTTTCTTTCTCATTATGGGACCACGGATGATGATCAACTTCATCTCAAGCAACTCAATGAACTTCAACAAGAGCCCACGGAGTCGGGATTTTTGCGGATCGACTTCACATTCGCTTTCGATGAAACTCAAGGAGTACCCAACACAGAGCCAGATTTTGGTCTGGTTTCTCCAAGGACTTCCTCCAGCTATTCGACTCATGACGGAATACCTGCGTCCCAAGACTTTGGAGCAGGCTATTGATCTTGTCAATCACTCAGTCAATGTTTCCTCCCGTGGCGTGGCTCTTCAGGAGCTCCCTTTCATTCCACCTGTTATGGTTCCACAGACGGCTGTCCAGCCTCAACACGCCAATCCACAGCGCAGTCAGATCTGGTGCCATATCTGCAAATACCAAGGCCACTTGGCAAATGAGTGCAACTCCACCAATGGCCCGCCTCATTGCAAGAGATGCAACATGTGCAATCATGCCACGGAAGAGTGCACTCGCACTCATCCCACACCTTTCCGCAACAAACTGGTTTATCAAGTGCAAACCACACCTCAGCAACAATCGCACTATCAGCAGCCACCACTTCAGGTGCAACCAACTCAACTCTATCAGCAACAGGAGCAACAACGGGGACCCAACTCACGTCCTCCTTTTGATCCTTCTAAAGCTCAGTGTTATCACTGTCAAGAATGGGGTCATACCACCACGGCGTGCCCTCAACTTCCACAAGTTCAGTGCGACTTCACGGCACCAATCAGACCACATCGGGCCCGCCTCACGGCTTACCAACTCGGATTGCTAATGGCAAACAAGGCCCGACCAGTTCTTAAGAAGCCACCAAGAGCGCCTCGGCAATCACGCTATCAACCAGCTCCAAAGAAATCAACCTCGGCTGGATCAACAAGCCTGGGGAGGAAATTTTTCGGGGCACTTAATCCTCCAGTCCAGCCATCAAATTGGGTTGGTTTAGTTTCACGCCCGCACTGGGGCATCACGCCCCTTGACCATTATTCCAAATGGCACGCAACCTGCCTTTGCAGTTGACACCATTCCTCCTGAGAACGAAAAAAAGGTTCACTTTGCACCTGACTTGGAGAAACTCATGCCACATGTCATGCCCAAAGTTCGCCAAAGCATTTTGAACCTCATGCAAGCTGCTGAAGGCCGCACCTTGGCAAATGTTCATGCCACCACCAGAGCTCAACAACGCCACGATACACCTTCCACATCTCAACCTCCACGCCTCGGACATATCCCAATATTGCCTGCTTTGGGGTTGACTTACTCAAAGAAGTTGCTGCTTCATTACCACGCACTCCAGCACCCGTGGAACCAGCAGATCCTTTTTCTCATGTGCCTCTGGAACTCCAAGAGGAGCTCGCCAAGATCAAGATTCCTTTAAGCTTGGCAACCATTTTGAAACTCTGTCCTGCTCTCAAGGACCAGTTACCACTCCCAACTGTTTTAGTTGGGGCGTATTACCTCTACACCCACGGTCCATGCCACGGTGGGTAATCGCCAAGTCAACCATGTTCAAATAGATGGAGGTAGCGCAGTCAATCTCATCACGGATAAACTCCGCAAACAAATGGGCATCACACAACTCTTTCGTGCCCCATATGACATCAAGTTGGCTAACGGCCATATCACGCGACCTCAAGGCGTCACGCCTCTTCTTCACATCAACATCGGTGATCTCCGCTTCCCCATGGAATTTGGAGTTTGGAAAGCTGGCGAAGATCCAGGTGACTATGAAATGTTGGTCGGCAGACCTTTTCTCCGCCAGGCCAAGAGTATCCATTACTGGGCCACGGACCAGTTAGTCATCACTGATGGTCACCTCAATGCCACCATGGACTTGCAAATAGGCAGGATCATTTCTGTTGAACATGCGGAACCCTCTCTCTCAGACACAGATTCTGAAGAAGCTCAGAATATTTATCAAGTTCAGGCTCCACCTGCGAGTCTGCCTCTGTCATCCTACCCCGAATATGCTGATCCTTGGGGAGAAATGACTCTTGATCAGGACCAGGCTGTGGCTGCTTTGCTTGACCCTTACCTGGCTCCTTGCAATCGAATCCAACGTGTTGATCACTTTTCAGATGCTAAACCTCCTGCAACCCTTGTTGATGTACACGCTGTCATGAAGCAACCTCTGCTGGATGAAACTCAGCAACCCCTCTTTTTCACCACGCAAAGTGCCACGCATCCTGTTATGCTTCAACCGCCTGCTCATATTGTCCAAGACACCGAAGTGATCCCTCATATTCAGACTCCTGAAGTCGAGATCGTGGATGTGGGCAACAATCAACCTGTCCGCATTGCTGCAAATCTTCCGGCCCCTTATCGTAACAGGGCCGTCAAGCTGTTCAAAAAATTCAAACACATTTTCGCCTGGAGTTACAGAGATCTTCGGGGAATTAACAAAAGCTTGGGGGAACTCACCATTCCTACCAAATCTGATGCACGACCAGTTTAGCAACGACAGTACCGGCTCAACCCGAATTACCGTGATCGCGTCAAGGCGGAAATTGACAAACTCCTTGCTGCAGGTTTGATCTATGAGGTCAAACATTCTGAATGGGTGAGCCCCATCGTCATTGCCCTCAAACACAATGGTAAGATCCGCGTCTGTGTGGACTACCGAAAACTCAATCAGGCCACGGAGCGTGATTATTTTCCACTTCCCTTCACAGACCAGGTTCTGGAAGAGGTCGCTGGACATGAGATGTACTCCTTCATGGATGGTTTTTCTGGCTACAATCAGATCTCAATCAAAGAATCTGATCAGCTCAAGACTACTTTCACCACCCCGTGGGGCACTTTTGCCTACAAGGTGGTTTCTTTTGGATTATCAAACTCTCCATCAACGTTTCAACGCATCATGCTCTCAGTTTTTCATGATTTCATGAAGGAAAATCCCTTCTTACAAATCTTTCAAGATGACTTCTCGCCTCTGAGTTCCATGGCTGACCATTTGGATAAATTGGAACTCGCGTCTTCGTAAATGTGATGAGTCCGGCATTAGTCTCAATCCCGAAAATGCACCTTTTGCGTCACCTCAGGAGTTCTGTTAGGCCATGTTGTCAGCAAAGCAGATATCACCACAGATCCTGCCAAAATCAGTTGTGTGCTCAAGGCTCAAGCACCCGCCAATATCAAGGAGACACGCTCTTTCCTGGGTAAGGTCAATTATTACTCCACCTTCATACCTGGACTAGCAGCCATTGCGCATCCCATTCATAAACTCACGGGTGATGAATCCACAGGCTTGGAATTCCCGGTGGATGTTTGCTTTCAACAAATGAAGCTTTTGCTTACTCAGGCACCGGTTCTTGTTCCTCCTCAATGGGACAAGCCCTTTCATGTTCATGTAGATGTCTCCGGCGTTTGCTATTGGAGCTGTACTTTCTCAAGAATATGATGCGCTTAATCGACAAACCAAATCGATCGCCCGTAAAAACTCAATTCTGGCGGAAAGCCAACTATTCTCCCCACAGGCGTGAAGCTTTGGGTCTCATTTTCTTTCGCGTGTCCAACGCTTCCGTCACTACCTTTTGGGCAGTCAAATCAAGTTCTTTGTGGACCACCAAGCACTCCTTTATTTGATCAACAAATCCACGCCCACGGCCGCATTGCTCGTTGGGTCCTTCTTCTCAAGAATTTGCCCCTTTTGAAATTGTTCATAAAGGTCGGCAAATCTCATGTCGTCCGGATTATCTTTCACGCATCCACACGGATGATCCCTCAACCTGGAGTCTCGGGCGCCTTTCACGATGCTCGGCTCTTTTTAGTCACAAAGAACACCACATTGGTTCCATGATTTTCAGCAAGCCTCCTCATAGGTGCTCTTCCACCGAAGACGAGGCGCCTCTCTCACCTTAGCGGCAATCCCGTCGACATCAATTTCTCCACGAGGTCCGTGACTACACACACCATGGTTGCGGGCATCTCTACAAAAGGGTAAGGATACCATCCTTCGACCCGGCGTGTTCTACCTCATGAAGTTCCGGATATTGTTGGGAAGCTCATCAAGGGCTAGGTGGTGGTCATTTTCATGGTGACAAAGACGCGACGCAAAAATCCTTCTCGCTTGGGTATTTTTGGCCCACGCTTCAAAGACGCGCTCGCCATGCGCCCGCAAGCGTGTGATGCTTGCCACCGGTGGGGCGACCCACGCCCGTGGCGGCTCTTCCCTTGACGCCGGCCGCCACGCCACTTCCCTTCAAAGAAAAATGGGGAATGGACTTTGTGGGACCCATAGATCCTCCTGCGCGGCACACCCGCGTCTGTTACATTCCCGTTCTCACCGACTCACGCTACCAAATGGGCGGAAGCTTGTGCACTTCCGCATAACACCGCAGCAAAAGCCGCGGCCGGGGGTCTTTATCAACAAATCATCACGCGATTCGGCTGCCCCACGGAGCTGGTCAGTGATCGTGGTGTCCATTTCATCAATCATACCATAAAGGAGCTGACGGATTATCTCCTGATCCATCATCACAAGAGCACACCTTACTATCCTCAAGGTAATGGTTTGGCAGAAAGCACCAACAAGACACTGGTTACCATTCTCAAGAAAATCTGTGATGCTTCACGCACAGACTGGCAAACAAAACTTCCAACTGTTCTTTGGGCCTACAATACTTGTTTCAAAATTGCTACAGGTCACACTACTTTCAAATTGGTTTATGGTCAGGAAGCTCTCATGCCGTTTGAATACATCCTTCCAATGCTCCGTTTTCAACTGGCTACTGCCCATAATCCGCCTGCTGCACTCAAAGAAAGGGTCTATCAATTGGAACAATTGGATGAACTTCGAAGAGATGCTTATATTCGTGTTCTTCATGGACAACAGTTGCAAAAATCTTTACATGACAAATGTCTGAAGACCAAAACATTCAAAGAAGGCGATTTGGTTCTTCTTTATGATTCCAGGTACAAAAATTTTCCGGGTAAACTCAAGTTTCGTTGGCTTGGCCCTTATCAAATTGTTCAAGTGGTTAGCCCCAGCGTTTTCCAACTGGCAGAGTTAGATGGCACTCCATTACCTACATTGGTTAATGGTTTTCGTCTCAAAACATTTCATCACACAGAAAGCGACAATCAACAAACAGATACAGTTCAAGAAGCAAACACCACAGAAAGTGACTAGAATGGCGGCATATTATATTATAGTGGATATTTTTACAAAATGCGGGCACAGCCCAGCTACTTCCGCTATGGGCACTGCCCTATATACAAAAATGGGCTCAGAGCCCCATCTACTAAAAGCCTAAGAAGAAAAAAACCCCTCTACTCCGGGTTCGGAGCAGAGGTAATGCAGAGGAGGTGATAGAGGTTCTGCTCAGGGTCCCAGCGAAGGTGCAGAACCACCTCCATCCCGTTGGTCATCGGGTCAGGATGTTCAGCCATCCCGGAGCACCAGCCATCCATTCGCACGCCACGATTGTGGCAGCGCCAGAGGTCCAGACAGTTCATTTTGCACGTAATCCACTCCTGACAGTTGGTGGGCATAGTGCAATTTTCGTTCAAACCCGCAGCAGCCATGTTCAGCGCCATAGAATGGCTTCACTTCACTCCCGGTTCGTCTTATATAGCCCACCGAGGAACTGCTAGTCGACGTGGACCAATCAGAAATTTGCCAACGTGTTTGCAATGCAAGGCTCCTTCTAAACGGAGAATCTTTTCTCCCGCCACATATCTAGCCAGGGTACCTTCTGACACATTCGTTTTAATGATATCTCACTCCGAGTTGCCAGCATTAAATGCCCTTGCTTCTTTTTATACCCGTCCAACATTAAACTGTGTCCTTTGGCCACCTGTCACATCCGCTCATTCTCTCACGACCCATCTCCACCGTTCATTTCTTCTCCCTTAAGTTGTTTGGGGACTTAGCCAAATTTTTGCCTCTCAATCTCATCCTTGGCATCTTTCGACACCTGGCACCATCAACGGTTGCAGTTTCGCCCTCATCATACCTCTTCGCCTCCAGTTGCGCGCCCTAAACTTTGTCGTTCCTCTGCGCCTTCGTTCTTGGCTTTCGTCCTCCGCCTTTGAATCACTCTTCTTTTCTGCAAATCGTTACCATGGCTGCACCAAGATTTTCTACCCTTCAAGCTACTGCTCCCAGGGACCCGGCTCTTTTCGAGTCGGTATCCTTCTTGACGCCCACTTTCCGTGACGCCCTTGTTGGCCCAAATCGAGAAGTCGCTGAACGCCAAAAGCTTTACGAATTCTCTCAAATGGAACTTCCGGCTCCAAATCCTGACCAACTGAAGCAGTTCATCGCCAATATCGTTAACAGCCCGCATGGATACACCACAGTAGTCGATGGCACCACCATTTCGCTGACTCAACATTTGATTTTCGAGGTATTCCAGATTCCCTTACAAACCCCTTGTTTATCATGGTCTGCCATACAGGATCTGGATGTCACAGCGTTTGGTGCACCTCCTTATCATGCCCATGTGCATCGCCTGACCAATATAGATAAGCCTCACGAAACCTTTGTTAAGTTTCTGTGGCGAAAGTTCCTTGGGTATTCTATCAAGAACACCCATATCAATAAGCCTTTCTATAATATGGTGCTCCAATGCTACACACTCCAACCACCACATAGATTGGCCCCAATTCTTTGTTCTACCGTCTTCTCCAAGAAGTGGACCGCCTTCGGGTTGCCACTTCCATTTCTCAAGTTTACGTGGGAGGCCACCTTCAAGCCATCATCCGTCATTACTTTCCTCCCACACCACAAAATTCTCATAATTCCACTCGGCGGTCCCTTCCCCGGACTCACAAAGTTGGCACTTCCACGCCTTCCTTCCGTCATGTCCAAAATCCGCACACCCATGTCACTTTGTCTCCTCCTCGGCTACACCATCCGGTTCACACCATATCTCCCAAACATCACAAACCGGGCAACAAAGCGGGCTCCACCACCACAACACCCTCGTCGCCACCGTTGTATCGATTATCGGCCCAGGATGCTCAAGGCTGCTGTTCTAAAGTTACAAGAATCCCGGGAAGCTCTTATGAGCGGGGTTCAAAGCGGCACTAGAGGCCTCCGGATGCGGTCCACCGTGACCTTCAAAGCTGCCACACCCAAGTTGCAACTTTGGAGACCAAACTTCAAGACAAGCACGGAGCTCTCTTACAGGCTCATACGGATCTCAAAAGTGCACGGATCGGGTCAGCCAACTTGCGGATCAACGTGCTCGGCTCAATCAGAAATTCAGAATTTGTTGGAGCAAAACAAGTCCAAAGACACTCTTCTGGGTGCCAAGGAAAAAGATATTTCTAAGCTCGACGCCTTGTACTCTGAGCTCTGTGATAATTACAGCACTCAAGTTCAAAACCTTACAGAGCGGGGCGGCTCAAATTGCCTCCTTGGCGGCTCGGCTTTCTACCACAGACCTCTCGGCTCACCTCTCTTCAAGATCGAAACTACGAGGTGCGAAACGAAGATTCTTGATGACGTGGAGATTGCCGTGCTTCGTCTCAATACACCAGGGCAATCCTCCTCCCAGGTCAACACTTCGCAGAAACGGGTCCGTGACCAATCACGCCTGCTGCTAGAAAAGGACAACCGGATCCGTGACCTTGAACAACAGCTGCAGCACGCTATTCAGTCTGCTGATGAGGCTCAAGCAAAACTTGACGGCCATACCGACATTATTAATAGACTGCCTTTTGACTTCCCAGTTCCTTCCTGCTATCACGATTATGTGGTTGCTCGCCGCCACCTCTTCCTTTTGAAGTGGCATGCGGCGGATGGACTGTGGATATTCCCTAACGCCTTCTTTGCCCGTTTTCTTGGTTTGGCGAACTCTCCATTGAAGACAAAGGGTTATCTTTGTGCCCTTGTGGTCTTTGATCTCATACAATCGTGTGCCGATCCCGGCTTTATCACCTTGAGTTGTTCAGCCCATGGCTTACATATTTCATGATTTCTATCTAGGTGATACACGGAAAAACTTCACAGATGGGCCGCCGCCCGCTCTTTTCGGGGTGACCCCACCACTGTGCAATGGTTGCTTCGGGATAACAATCCATATCTTGCTGATCATGCTTAGACCCACACTCTTCATCGAGGGTACATGCCTCGAGGCTTGCCAATCATTTACCTCTCTGGCAAGCGGAAGCGCTGCAACAGATAAGGAAGAATCTGGGACATCCCGAGGATCTTCCCTATGCACAAGTTTATATGCAGCACCTCGCCAGTTATAATCAATTACGGGCTCTGTTGGATAGCAAGACGGTCCCCACGGGATGGGATAGCCCTCCTGTCAACTCTCAACTCTCTGCTTCTCTTTGGGATCGTTGGTGTCAAGCTCTTGATCCGGATCTTGTCAGTCAATTCAGGGAGACAGCTCAGCAACCCACGCCCACGGGCATGGTTCCTTCTCCCTATGCTTCCCTGGGTGTTCCTCCACTCCCCAGGTTCCTGACTTCTGATTAGCGCCTCCCCTTTTGGACAAAGGTCATGGATGGCCATGCTGGATGGACTCCACCTCAGATCTCGACGGATCTCCGGTGGGATCCCCGTTTTGTTCGCCGTTCCCATTGGGAGGAGGGTGCCACTCTTGATACCACCACGAATTGGATCTATATTGCTAATGAGCGTGGTTAGCAATGCCCGGCAGATGCGATTCATGGTCTCGACACCTTTATGCAGAATGCCACCACCTCACCAGACCCTTCAGTTCATCTTCAAGCAGGTTTTTGTGCTGCTCTCAAATGCCTCTTGCTCAGCTCCTTAAATCAGCAGCGCCCAATTTTTCACTGCAATCCGAATGCCAGTGTCAGTGCCTTCGGCCTCCAGACCTGCCTCCTCATGGAATGTCAGTTCGTTTCCTCGGACGCCCATGCTGCCCTTGAAGACATGGTACGATCTCGATTTCTTATTGATGCAGATCCTGCCCTTGGCCTCAACACACCTCCTGCTCTTCAAACACGCCAGGATCTCATTGGCCAGTATCATAATGGTGCCCGTCCTCACTCCCGTGAGGATCACTTTCAGACAGATGGCTTCCCGCCCTCAGAAACACTTCCTCCTTTTCTTCACTCGAGGTGTCGTTTGGTGGGGGGAGTGTTAGTCCCAATGCCTCACCGTGCAGGATTATTCATGCATACGACGGACCAGGTCAAGCTCAAGGATCCACAGTCAACCACGGGTCAGTCATCAAGGGCCCCGCAGAAGACCAAGCAGCAGCCCAAAAGGAGGCGCTCGGACAAGTGACGGGCCATCACCGCCCGCGTCAGCGTGATCCCAGGCACCTCAAGAGGCACCGCCAGCATTCCTGCAAATCAGGCCTCCTTCCAGGAGTCGGCACCGAGATCAGTCAGAGTGTCTATATTGGGCCAAAGGCCATTGTACTATATATATGACTAGAGCTCGCACATGAGTTCTGGATGAGTTTTGAGTCTTGTCTCCTTCCAGTTTTTCTCTCTATTGCGAGAGCTCATGTATGTTCATCATTGATATCAAGGAAGCTTATCATTTTCCTCTCATTTGTTCTGTTTTCTTCTTCTTGTTCTCTTCTTGCAAATCCCGCGTGACATAGTCCCCCGGACTCTCCTGTTAGATCCACGGGTCCTCACAGAGGGCTGTCTTCCAGGAGTTCCCGAACCCAGACCCCAAACAGTCAAGAAGCTCTCATGCCTTTTGAATACATTCTTTCTACCCTCCATTTTCAACTGGCTACAGCCCATAATCCGCCTGCTGCACTCAAAGAAAGGGTTTATCAATTGGAACAGTTGGATGAACTTAGGCGTGATGCTTACATTCGTGTTCTTCATGGACAACAGTTGCAAAAATCTTTACATGACAAGCGTCTTAAGACAAAAACATTCCAAGAAGGAGATTTGGTTCTTCTTTATGATTCTCGTTACAAAACTTTTCCAGGCAAGTTAAAGTTTCGATGGCTTGGCCCTTATAAAATTGTTCAAGTGGTGCAACCCAGCGTTTTCAAACTGGCTGAATTAGATGGCACTCCATTACCTACACTGGTTAATGGCTTTCGCCTCAAACAATTTCATACACCAGAAAGTGAAAATCAAACAACAGATGCTGCTCCAGACACAAACACAACAGATAGTGACTAACTGGCAGCATATTTATATTATATAGGGGGGATTTTTACAAAATGTGGGCAGCGCCCATCTATTTCCGCTATGGGCAGTGCCCTATTTACAAAAACAGGCTCAGAGCCCTATCTACTAAGTCCTAAGAAGAAAAACCCTCTACTCCGGGTTAGGAGCGAGGCGAGGATAGGTTCAATACGTTGGCTGCGTTTTATCACGAATCATTATGAATTGTATGATCTGACACAAATTTGCGTATAAAGCATAAAAAATCTGCAAAAAACAATTCCGGCGTCGGAAGATTTTTCGCGTCTGTGAAAACAACTATATCGGCGTCTGCTGAAAAATTTTCAGCGTCGCGAAACCTTCGAGACAGCGTCTGAAACCAAAATTTTTTTCACTGCGAAAACAACAGCGCCACAACAGACGCGGACTTTTTTTTCTGCACGCGATTTAGTGTTTTTCGGCGTCGATAAATCTTTCGACAGCCCGAATGTTTTTGCCGTTTTTTTGCCGTATTTTTTTTTGAACACCATATTTGCTTTTCGCTGCGAAATGAACTGGATAAGCGTCTGTGAAAAAATTTTCGGCGTCTGCGCTATCCGCAGCTTTCAGCGTCTGTGAATGTCGAACTGTCCTTTCGGCGCCGATTCTTTCTATTCCCGTCGTGCGAAAAATTTCAGCGTCAGCGGCTTTCCATCGAGGTTTCGGCGTCTGCGAAATTTTTTTCGGCCCGAGGTATTTATCACGTTAAATCGTTATTTTATTAAAAATCGCGTATTTTTTAACTTTATCGTCGAAATTTTAATTTTGTGCGTATAGAACCTATCCACAGGCGGCGGTGATCACGCGGGATGTGGTAGTAATTACGCTCTGGGTCCCCGGCCAAGCAGTCGCGAAATCACCTCCATCCCGTTGGTCTTGGATCGGGATGCTTTCGGCCATCGACACACCACCCGTCCATGGCCAGGCCACGGTTGTGGCAACGCCAGAGGTCTTGACAATCCATCTTGCACGTAATCCACTCCAGACAGTTTGAAGGCATAGTGCACTTATCATGCAAACTAGCAGCAGACATACTGAGCGCCATAGGATGTCTCCGCTTCGCTCAATGTTCGTCTTATATAGCCAACCGAGGACCTCTCTGTTGACGTGGACCAATCAGACAATTCGCCAACGTGGTTGCAATGCAAGGCTGTTTCTAAATGGGGAATCTTTTCTCCCGCCGCATACCTAGCCATGGTACCTTCTGACACATTCGTTTTAATGATATCCCACTTCGAGTTGCCAGCATTAAATGACATTCCTTTTTTCACGCCCGTCGAACATTAATGTGCGTCCTTTTGCCAGCTGTCACATCTGATCATTCTCTCACATCTCATCTCCACCGTTCCTTGCTACTCCCTTTACTGTTTGGGGACTTAGCCAAATTTTTGCCTTTCAATCGCCTCCTTAGCATCTCTCGCCACCTGGCATCATCAACGGTTGCAGTTTCGCCCCGGGGGGTTCACGTATGTATTCCGTAGAATACATGTGCGTGGACGGGAGGGGGGTTTTTTCCAAAAAACAATAGTACGTATACATGCGGGCGCTCATACGTTTTGGCGCCCAGATGTATGCATTTTCCACGGTCAGGGGATGGATTTCTTGGAGCTGCTAAGGCGTAAGAATACGTTCTAGGGCTTTGAATCCGAAGCTTGCTGCCAGAAAAATGTTTTAGGATTTGGTGTTTCGGAGGTAATGTTTTGAAGTTTTTCGGAGGCATTTTGGTGTTTCGGAGGCATTTTTTTACTTTCTAATAGCTTGACTGCGTGTTCATTTGATTTGATTGTAAAGAATCTGCAGAAGTTGGAGAAATATGTTCCACTCCTCGAGAACCTCGTTAGAAGGATATATGCATAAGAGCGGAAATGCACGAATAATCTGATGGACTATTGATCTCAAGCTCCGCTTGGACAAAGCGTTATGAGTGGTCCAAGTGGGTCCGGACTCGAGAGGCCCAAAATATTTCGAGTTGATGATTTCTGATATGAGCTCACAATGATGTTGTTTCTCTGTATGCGTCGCTTCTTCGAGAAAGGGCAAACGAAGTACTTCGAGTTGGTAAGCTCTACTAGGCATTTTATACTTGTCTATTCCTTTGCATGCCCACCCACCATCATTGGCAGTTGGTTCTTGCATGTCTAATTCTTTGTTTTTCTTTGAGTTACACTGGCCTCCATGCTATTGCTATTGCCTGGAGTTGTATTATTATGCTTCAAAATTTAAAAGCAATGACACCTGTAGCTTGCATATCCTTCATAGACTAGCATTTGCATGCAATATAATTGACACAGCCCACTTTTTAAGTTGAATGCCACCGAGTCATCCCTCGAAATCGAGGGGACAAAATGGTTTACTTTGAATCGGGGCATATGAATTGATAAGTTGAAGTGCAACATTTAACCAATGTTCTTATGAATGCGGATCTAGTAGATCTTTGCATCCCTTTATAGAAGAGCTGCAGGGGTTTTTCTTTATCTGGCAGATGAATTGCTACCAGGATTGTTGCTCTCTTCATTTAGACCTAAATGGAATTCAAACCATGATGGTGGCGAAGTGAAATGTTTCCCTGTTTTTTGTGGTGGCTGTCTAGAGGAGGAGGTTATTTCACATTAAGTACAATTTATATTGCATCTTTTATTTATTGTTAAGTAATTGATGAGCACAATGGGTTTTGATTTACGCAAAATGATGTTGTCTGCCAGGAATTTACAATTGACATGACTGGGCAAATGAATCCTGTACAAAGAGTAGAATTTTGGCAAAATAAGAGGGTATATTTTGTGATTCCACAAATCCTTGAGAAAGATATACAGTCAGGTAGGACACTTTTTTTCTTAGGGTTTTTGTGCAAGAGGATGTATAAGAAGTCATTGCAATCGAGGATGGTACCATTAAGAAACTTCTAACATGACAACAGGGGAGGCATTAGAATTTTTTCTTTGTCTGAGAAAAATATTTGGCATGGGCTTGGTTTAGAATGACTGTGCATCAAGACCTTGTGCATTGGAACTCATTCCTGTTTTGAGATTTAGCGATCAAAGTTCTTTTCTGGCACATGCTTATTAGGGTTTATGGTCACACGTTAACGCTTTTAGGCTTGATGACTTTGCGGGCATATGCCCAAAGGAGCAAATAATTTGTCTTGTGGTGGATGAAGCACATCGTGCATCGTGGAATTACTCATATTGCGTTGTGGTTCGCGAGGTGGATTTTTTTGCATAGCTTTTGAAGTTTAATATCAACAATTGAATGGCTTTTTCTTTGCAAGTAAAATAGATAACATAAGTTGCTTCCTGCAGTTAATGGCAGCTAAAGTGAAGGCTGCGGATCTTGGCTTTAACAGCCCACACCGGATGTGAGTGTCTTTCCTGTTTGTGCCAATCGCATGAGATGTTTCTTCCTTAGAATGCTTAGAACAGTCATGTAATTATTAGAATAGGTCATCGCCTAAACATGCACGATGACATGGCGTCCACATGGAATGCAATTTTTAGTTCTTGCTAATACCCGGTCTTAGTATTTTGAACATAAAGAAGCATGAAAGAACCTTGCAGAAGCATAGAATCTGATGTGTATTTTGCACAAGTCCAAGCAATAGCCATGTCGATTGTAGACAAGTTGGCTGGACTCAAGAGCTTGACTCACATGGTATTGGAAGGAATGCAATCCATTAACAACAAGCCATCTAATTGGCCTAAATCGTCATCTTCTAGGGGCAATAAGGGGAAGGGCAGAAGGTATAATAAGGATATTGGAAAAACGAGGGCTGCGGGGATCCAAAGAAGAAAGTTTTAACTTCTATGCATAGAAGTTATATGGAACATTCATTTGGCTGCTTTGAACACACACGGCTTGATGATGAGCCGATGGTACTTTTGGAAGGTCGTTAACTCGAGGTTTTTGGAGGCTTGGCTGAACCGAGAGCTTTCTCCTTATCCCGGAAACATCTAAAAATAACCAATTATGGAGCAACCCGCAGCCAGTTTTAATGCCAAGTTTCGGAAACTAGAGAGTTTAAATGTTATTACTTCACGGATCAACCGTCTGCGTGGTAGTTAGGCGAAAACCTTGTATGGCCTATTTATAGAGGATCTGCCAGATTTGTTATCGAAATTGAAATGATCCAAAGAGTCCCATGGGTCGTCTAGTTGCTCCATTGGAAATAACACATTTGAGCTTACACCCGGCGGTAGTGGTTGTTTTATTATTTCTTGGCATTTTGCATTTGGTGTAGGTATATAATTTTCTGTTGTGCTCCAATACATTCTGCAGTACATTCTGTTGTGCTCCAGTACATTCTGCAAGCTGGTGAAGGAAAACAGGCTCAATGTGTGAGTGGATTGATTGGCTGGATGTAGCACCCCCTATTTGGACCACTCTTCGGTATGTACTTAATACCTTTGCTCTATTTGATATTTGTTTGCCATCATCTTTTATGGGTAGTGAGCCATTGATTTGTGGCGGGATTCTTGGTGATGTCTTCATGGGTGTGTATCACACCTTGTATTTGATTTTGGAAACAAAGCGTGTTGGTTTTGTCTTGGTCCACTTTGACAATGTAAATAGAACCACATTTTGTTTTATATGTGGCACTATGAGGTACAACTGGTTATGTGAATAAGCAGGGCTGCCCACAAAGTGACTCCAATGTCTTAGTTTGCACACTTTTTAAGATGCACGTAGAATGAGGGAAAATGGAAGGTGAACTTCTAAGCTTTTGAAATGTAACATTTTCCCTCCCTTTGCATTTTGGGTAATTACACTATTATGTTCATTCGTGTTTTGGTATAATAGTGGGAGTTTCAAATTTTCCATTCTATTTGTTATTAAAAATTCCATGTTATTTCATTGTTTTTATGTTTTATCAGTCTGGAATTAGGCCTAAAGCTTCCATGATTGTAGTTCTTGATCTTGGTACGATGGCCCATGGCATATGGCATTTCCGAACAATGATTTAGCAAGATATGTCCTTTGAACAAATCATCCCTCCCAGTTTCAAAAACCTCATTCCAAAAATAAATCAAGCCAGGAAGAACCCTAAATACTGACTGGATGTAACTTTTGCGGGCTGGATGTAAAAATACGGTAGAGGATAGGATACATGAATGAAAAATGGACGTAAAAATAAGGTTGAGGGTAGGGCAAGAAGTGCTTACACTGGGTGTAAAAGTATGGAATCGGGTATGATTCTTCAACAGTATGGGACCGTATACATAGGGGTTTCTATGGAGGGTCAGCTGTATACAGAGGGGTTTCTCATGACTTGATGCACGCACATGCCATATGCTCCTTATATAGAGGTGAACCCCCCGGGAGTTTCGCCCTCATCATGCCCCTTCGCCTCCACTTGTGCGCCCTAAACCTTTTCGTCTATCTGCGCCTTCGTCTTCTGTTCTCTGCTCTCCGCCTTCTCCACATAGTTCTTTCTGCTCCGACGTTCTTCGTCATGGCTACACCCAAATTTCCTACACTTCAAGCTTCTGCTCCAAGGGATGCGACTCTTTTTGGGTCTGTGTCTTTCTCAACGCCCACCTTTCGTGAGGCCCTTGTTGGTCCGAGTTGGGAAGTAGCGGAACACCACAAGCTTTACGAATTCTCACAAATGGAGCTCCCGGCCCCAAATCCGGCGCAATTGCAGCAGTTCATAGCTCACATCGTCAACAGCCCGGAAGGATTCGCTACGGTGGTCGATGGCACCACAATTTTACTCACTCAGCCTTTGATTTCTGAGATATTCCGTATTCCTTTGCAAAAACCTTCTGTATCTTGGGCTGCTTTACAGGACATGGACGTCACTCAGTTCGGTGCTCCTGTTTATCAAGCCAACCAACATCGCCTCACCAATATTGCCAAGTCACATGACACTTTTGTGAAGTTTCTGTGGCGCAAATTGCTTGGGTATTCCATCAAGAACACCCATATCAATAAGCCGTTTTATAATATCGTCATCACTGCCATCCACTCCAATCTCCATCTTGATTGGCCACAGCTGTTGTTCTACCGCCTTATTCAAGAAGTCGACCGCATTCGGGCTACCCCCTCCTCTGTCTCTGAAGTTTCAATGGGTGGCCATCTTCAGGCACTCATCTGTCATTATTTTCCTGTTCAGGAGAGCCCTTCCACTTCTCACACCTCCACTCAGAAATCTCTGCATTCCCAGCATCAAAACCAACAGGCTGTCCCTTCACGCCAGACTTCCCCTAGTCACTGTCTCCTCTTCCTCCACTGAAACCATGCCTTCCACTTCCCGTCATGTCTCCCAACAGTCTCAGACAAGGCAGCAACAGGGCTGGGCACCTCCCAATCCTCGCCAGCTGTGACGTCCCCTACTCCTTATACGATGCACACATCGTATCCGAAGGAGGAGCATTCCCCTGGCGGCTACAGCGGCGGGGCCATCCACGACTCCACTCCCGATTGGAATGAGCCACAAAAGGGAAGAATGGATGTGTCATTCACACGTCTTCCATCGGGTCGACCTATCTGCGGAAGCGCGAATAAACAAACATGAGCACAAACTAACAGTATACATAAATACAACCACCTCGAAGGGTGGACATATCATAAACATCACAAGAGATAACAACATCAACATAAACAATAACAGAAAGGGAGAAATCCTACCCAAGGCTCAGACTCAAGGGGGTATGGCTGACGGCTTGGGCCTCGAGTTCATTGCGGGCCAAATTCATGGCAATGGATTTGGCTGGCATAGAACATGGCTTAGGGTAGTCCACTCCATCCGCCCCTCCCGTGCACACTTTGCAGAGTAGGCTGAAAAGTGTTGGGACTTGACCGTAGCCTGCCGGGTGAATAGCCAGAGGGGCTACTACTACTGGGTTGCATCTCCCCAGCCCCGATGAGGCAGGAAGAGAGTTGCCTCTCCTCCAGAGGCATCCATGCTCATCACAGGCTAGAGGGCCCTTTGCCCGTGATTCGACTTGAACTCACCGGAAGGTCATATCCACCACCCCACAGTGTCGAGCTCATGCCTTGCCCACACGCAGCGTGACAAGCCATTAAGCCTAGCCTGCAGAGACCCCCGATAGGCCTTACTACCAGAGGGGTCAGTCCGTGATGAGACAAGTTCCTCCTTATCAACCGGCCTAGCCCCTTCACCCACAGCCAGGTGGGCTCCTGTGCACGGGCCGCATATAATTGGGAACTAGTGGTGCTACCTAGGATCATCTGCTACCGGCTTTTAGGTCTCTACCCCCTTCCCAATACATGGAGATCCAGAGTGAAATACATACAACATCACGAACCTGAAATAGAGAATATCATCTAATCTATCTACCTAAACAACGAGTTAGGTTCCTTAGTTAGGGCTTATGATCTCGGGATCTATAAGACCTCTAGAGTTGATCTAACATACTAAACCAGCCTATTGCCTTGCCCAAAGACGGCTTTGCTGTGAGAACAACTAGATACCTGCTCCTTGACCCGCTCCCCCCTCGGAAGGCGTCCATGCTCCTGATCTTGCTGAAGATGGCTGCTAATCGATAATCTGTTGTGCAAATCCGGCTTTCCGGAGCTCAGCAATGCGGATTGAAGTCCATACTTGGCCGAAATGGCTCAAGAGAACCCTGAACTCGAGAGAGGAAAGGAGCTCTAGGAAAAACCCTAAAATGCAAAGAGAAGAAAGGTTTAGGGTTTAAGGGGAAAGCCCTTTTATAGAAACCCTTAGGGTTAGGTTAGATATTGGCCAAATGGGATTTAGCCATTTGGCAATGGGGTCCATGGGGTTATTAATTGTGTATGTTTATTTAACATGCACAACATTCAATGTTGCCCCCTAGGTGCAACCCTATATGTCTCGCAAGTACATGTCATCCGTGACATGTACGGGTGACGTGGCAGTATAATATACGTATTCGGGGCGTATATTATGTTGGAACGTCACATTCTCCCCACCTTGACTTGATGCTGTCCTCAGCATCACGCGTCTCCCCACCTTGGAAACCCTGCAATCACATTTAATACACATAGGATGTATAGCAAAATTACCCCAAGGTAATATTTAAGTTTTAATTTCTATAACACATCCTTGTTTAATATCATACTATGGTAAGGGAGTCTTTCACCCTCTTACTTTATCATCTATTATTATTCACAAAATTTTATAGCTTACACCATTATTATTATTAACATAGTTCCAAAATTTCCTACTTAAGGTTCCACATCGTTTCCTTACAACACATCGTGACAAAATTATGTGTTGCAAGTCTTTGCAGTGTGACCTTCCTCCCGTAGACTCCCCTATTGGCTGCTTGGTCCACACTACGCTAGCATACATTTAATTATTATAGATATTGGTTGTTAGGGAACCACCCATTAAATACAATTATATGGATGCAAGGCATATCTCCCAAGATAGGAAGATTATGTTTCTTCCATCATGGTCGGGAGACAGCCCTATCATGCCTATATGCCACTCATGCCTACACCAGAGTTGGCCAACGTGGGAGATAGGGTCCTTCCCGATATATGGGGCGTGAAGGGCCCTCCCGTGAGGCATTGACTAGAGGTGCTTTTCCTATCATGCATTCTGAATGACCTCTTATCTCTCGAGGTCGCTCTACTTCCGTGGGGACAGTAGACCTTCTAATCTACCTCCCAACTCGTGCAAGCAAAACCGCGGTCATGCCTACAATGACATTACACCACGTCCTAGAGATCACCGTAGTGGTCTCATCATCGGTAACAACGCATGCAACCCATACCTAGCATAGGCTGCATGCGTAGATTAATCTTAGCTATACATGAAATTTAATCTAAACCCAAATCGACATGCCTGAGCCGATTTCTTGGGTGTCGATGTCGATTACTTCGGTGACGAGCCGACCATTGCATTGCTCCATGAGTTGCGGGTACTGCTTCTCAAGATCTATTTGTAGTGCCCACGTAGCGTCTTCCACTTGTAAGTGTCTCTTTCACTGGGTATTGGAGGATTGAGATCTTCTTGTCTTCTTATAGGATCGACAAGAAGAACCTGCGAACAATCTCAAGGTGATAAGCCCATTGTTTCCAGGTAACTTTGGTCTCTCCATTACTTCCTCGGATTAGGAATGTGTTTCTTTAGGAGACTTACGGAAAACGGTATGGATCTTTAAGTGTCTTTGGCGGGTCCAACTTATAGGATTGGTTACCTACTCTTTTGGTTATCTGAATTGTCCAGCCCACCTTGGAGCAAGCTTCTTGCAATTGTCGATCTGAGCTTCAGGTGATCTTTATGTCGCCGATCTGAGCTTCAGCCTAACCGCCCGATCTGAGCTTCATCTATGCAATTGTCGATCACGAGCTTGTCGCTATGCTCTTCTCGACCTCTTGCTTTGCTAGAGGATATCTTTGTACTTCCTCCACCAAGCTGTTGCCGCCGGCTAGCATCCGTTAACGTCTTAAATAAACATTACAGTCTTGGACCCCTGCATGATCCTGCTGGACTTCCCTAATGCATGCAATTATATTAATTACCTTACGGTAATATTCTTATATTAGCATTATAGTAGTATTGGATATATTGCTTCCAATAGTATTATATTTAACTAACTATTATATGATAACTTTTACCTTTAAGATATGTCATCATACGATTATCGATGCCATACTTAGTTTGAAACGTATTTTAATTGTTTATCATATGGCTAGGATTTATATCATCGGATCCAAGTGTTGAGCGTATGACTCTCGCTCGCTACTTGGTTGGTGATGTATCAACCTTACATGTATATACTTTATATTTGCTATACTTATGGAAAGACAGACAAATTCTTATTATATTTGTCAAGATCCTATGAAAGTTACTTAAATGCCTTTGGAAGGAATTACATCCTTGCGAAGGTTTAACTAAGATTTTATGTAATTATTATCTTACTTTATCTCGATACTGAGATATCTACACAAGATAAACTATCTATGCAGCTATTATGAACATATAATTTATCAACAAGGCATTAAAGCTTATGATACATGCCATCATGGAGTGCTATCGATGCCCTGCATGATAACATATTTAAGATTATATAATTTATGTAGCTATATGGGGTTGACAACCCTGAATAATTTAATTAAGAGCTAGGCTACTAGCTCATTCCTAGATGCGAATGCAAACAATAGATCATGGCGTAAGAAATTTATGCAAAGCCTCTCCCCACCTTAGTTGTCGCACCCGCTAAGGCTAGAATACATCTCCCCATTGAGCCGGTGTCGACTAATTTGGAGACGACTTGGCCGTTCCATTGCTTCCATTGATTCGCTCCCCCGCTTTGGTGCAGTTGGCTACCGCGTCAATCTTGCATGCTGAAGGACACATAGACATTAAGCATCTATCTATCTTACGCTCCATGTGCTTTTGCTACTTGCGCAAGGAAGTCTATTCTAAGGGTCTACTAATTTTATGGCGATTCAACCCCTAAGATGTAGGTAGGTTCAGTCCTAAGATTGAGCCCCCCCACTTTCTTCATAAGAAAGTGGTCCTACACCTCAATGTATCCTATCCCCTTAATTGATGTTGTCAGAACATCTTAGCTATTCTACTTACCTTAAGAGGTTATATGCTTCTTATCTAACACATTAATTTACTAGCCTTAGCTAACATATTTAATCATCTATGATGGATGCAACCATCATGTTTAACACATCTATCCCTAGCGATGAGTTATTGAATTATGTAGAACAATTCTAAATTACAATGTTTTATTATCATGACCATTTCTTTGTGCCTCAAAAGACTATGTGATTAATATACTTCTTATTTTTAGATATACCTTTCATGTATTATTCAATTTTATATTCTAAATATCCCCCTTTTCTTAGTTATTTACTCTCTTGGAATATTCCTATCAATTGAATTGATGTCATCATAACAAGTTGGCCGGACTTGTTAGATTACTTCTTTTCATTCGATTGGATTATTCCTTGGAGGTACTAGCTTTATACATGGTCAACAATTGTCCTAGTAATGATTCCTTCTTAGCGAGGTGATCAATCTCACCAAGTGGTTTCAATATGTTGGATGTCTGTTAACAATCATGTATAATTTTAGTTACTCCTATGCATTTCCTTCCCACTCATTGATGCTTAGTTCAACTTGGGGCAATCCCTGAGAAAAACTGGAAATGCCTTCCATTCCCATTATGGATGTCATCATCCATAAGCCTATCATACTCGCCTATATGATCTCATCCACTCGTTGCCTTCTTGGTAACATTATTTCGAGTTGCTCGAGACTTCGGGCTCCTCTTCGACGTAGAGGTCAATTTTCTTCATTAGAGGCTTCCCATTGCTGGTGGTTTTGATGGCGTAGTTGACCACTTGAAGTCTTCTATGATACTTCCCAAAAGCCTGAAGGTGGTTTCATTGAGAAACATCTTGGCGGCTGAAGGATGCCTCCAGATCCGATATTGTTGTGCCAACTCCATCCTTCGAGTCCTGTAGCATGTTGACAGACAAGTGTTGAGGATGTTGCTCGCTTCACGCATTCCGATTGTCTAGCATCTCTTTTCTTTGATCTGTTATACTGAGAGAGAGAGGGAATAACAAAGGGAAATATGCATGCAAGTCATATAGCTTACACTATTATGATTACAAATACTATTAAAGCTATTAGGCTCCTTTGGTGTCTCCCCTCGAGGTGCACACGTACTCCATGGCGTTGTTGTCGATGTTCCTCCTAGTGCGCTGGTGTTGAAGATCTATATCCTCCTATTTATATGTCAGCTTCGTGCTTTCGATTGGTAGACTCTTTGATATTTTTGAGCTCTCCAATGTAAATGCATCCGGGTGCGGCACAACTTGCTACGCTTCACATGCTAACTAAGGATGTGATGGTCGCTTGATGCTTGGCGTTCCGGTCTACTTCTTAATGTTGTTCTTGGGCAATAATTGCTTCCCCTTCACAACGCCTCGAAGATCTTTGGAGGCCTCTTGAAGTTGTGCACAATCCCTTTGGCTAGACTTCGTAATTAAGGAGTTGTTCTCTTCATCGGTTGCCTTTGAATTGTCGATCCTTGGGTTCACGGTTGCATGCGAAGTTGTCGTAGCTTTGTGAGGTTCTAGCTGATTCGTCGATTCTTTGGCTCGGTTCTCCTATTATTCGCTTCTCCATCGAGCTTCTCATCGCACTGTTTGATCTCCTCAATGTGATGACTTAGACGTTATCACGATCTTCGTTAACTATCTTTGCCTTCTAGTTGCACTTGATCACGCTCCACAGTTTTGGACCTCATGTTGCATCTAAGGAGCTCGTGGAAGTACTAGCACTCCTTCGTCTTCTGGTTTATGGCCATTGTCCCTCAATACATGTGCATCTTCCTGGCGAGTAAAGCCTCATGACTCTTCTCCATGATTGGTTTGCTGTCGAGGATGATGTACTCTTATATCTGCGTAGATTGACCCTTGAGTTGAAGTACTTTCTGCCCTAGACCTGCTCGTGTCCTTGACATTAGAGGAAATTTGAGATCTCATTTCATCCCCATAAGAATCCTCCAATGGAATGGCTACCCTCTATTAACTGCAATTAATGCAGCGCCAACAACTTCATTGATGTTGTTTTCCCCCCATAACTTTTGATCCACTTGTCAAAATGCTGCGGCGTTTGTTGCATTAGATGCGGAATGAAAAGATCTTTCCAATGATATATGGTTATGATGTATTTCAATATGATCATATGCGTTAACCTTAAAAAAATATGATTTTTTGCTTATTTCTTATATATTTATATAGTAAAAGATGTATGAAGGGTTATCACTAGATAGATCTTGTGAAGACGAACTCATTGCTACAAAAAGTTTTTGAATCGGAGTTCTGGATCAAAAGTTATAATGAAAAAATGATACTATAGAAGTTAGTTGCAGCTGCATTAATTATAGGCTGCCACATAATACTGGAATGAGATATACTGGAGCTCTTCTCTTATTGGACAGTTTAAAAATCTGACATGGCATTTTAAGCATCCCTTAATGGGACAAAATGTGATCTCATTTTTCCTCTAATGATAGCCCGGCTAATGTCTTGAACTCTCTTTTTGTCGAAGGTGCTTTGGTTGCTGTCCTTGTCGTTAAGGTGTCGAATGCTTCTATCTTGGGCATTGAGGTCCCTCGTGTCGGAGATAAGTTGGGCTTCTTGTCTTCTAATTGTTGGTAGGAGTACTTGACGAAGCCATCACCTAGTTGTTGAATGAGCATAGACATAACCCAATGTTATGGCACCTTTCTTAAGTGTATCTCCATCTGGTGTGCATGTTACAAACATCACCATACAAGGTAGAATTATGGTCGTCGAAGGTTGCCTCCTTAGTTGGCTCGTTGATGTCGAGTTGTCCCAAGGAATTCCTCGACGTCTATTGGCTTGAGGTCGTTGTCGTAGTTTCTGAAGATGTGTGTTCGTTCCTCCTTCTGTTGTTGAGGACACTCGTGTGCGTTAGTGTTCTTTCTTTGCTACAAGAGGTAGAGTTGCATCCCGAAGATGTCGTCGTGCAAAACCTAGATGGTGCGGCGCTAAAGATCTTGACATGACTGGCGTTATCTCTCATCTTGACATTGTGCTGGACGAGCGATCTTCTACTTGAGGCCGCTTCTCGAAGTGTCTGGAGTTGAAGCTTGGCTTGAGCTCTGGTCGTCTCTCTCCTATATTTGCTCTTCCATTTGAGCACTTGCTCTTGGCTATACATGTGGTTCTTTACTTCATCCTTTGGCAGTCGAAGCGATGGAGTTTCTTGATGCAAACACTAAACCCTAAAACGTGATCCTAATTTTGTACTATGTGTTAGCTCCCGATATTTATGATAGACATATATATATAATTATACTGGGATTTTAATTCATCCACTTTTCTAATTTATAGAAGAGCATATGCTTAATTGTGTATACTTCTTTAGGATTTTCCCTCCTCCAATCACGTTTGATTCTTCGGTTTTGCTGCATCTTCCTTGTTCTACTTGACTCCGGGGTTCCTTGAGGTGTTGCGACTGTAGTTGACCTTCGTGTGTGATTTGAGGTCGTTATCCCAAGTCGCGGAGAACGTTGCTCGATGTGAACCCTTTAGTTGAAAATGCTCCTCCTTAATGTGTTTACCTGTCATGTGGAGTGTCATTTGGAGATGCGTAGCATTGATCGCTTGAGTACGATCACTTGGTTGTTGCAGTCGGGCATTGTTGCATGTCTTTGAATCTTCGTTGTGAGATGCTTCCCCTATGCCTGGAATTGTTGTCATCTCCATTGCACATGCCATCACTCTTTTGCGTTGCGTTTGAGTGGTCTGTGGTTGTTGGCTAGGTCGGCTCCTTCGTCATTTGTCGTGCTCTGCCTCCCCCGCCTCCTCTCTGGTTCTGATTGTAGCCCCATGTCTTCCGGGTTATTCGTCCATCGGTAATGCTATCATCTCCCTGTAGTCGCCGAACATGAACTTAGGAGATGTTACGTTGATACTGCCTCTATCCCGTTCGACCGGTGCTCTTTGCCGAGGTGCTTTGGTAGGAGCGCACTTTCGTTGTTTTCCCTCGATTTCCATCCAAATTAATCGTGGATCGCTATGAACTCCTCGTGGGTAACTCTGTTGTGCCATCATCCGCACTGATGCGGTGTAGGCTTCTATGTCCGTCGATGTCGGCGATTAATGCGCCCGAGCCTCCCTTATGCTGATGTGAAATTCCTGCGTTTCCTGGTCGATGAAGTCACCGAGGTCCAGTTGTTGACGTAGGAGATGTAGGAGCTCGTTTATCCTGTAGCCCCGTCCCCTCGCACTCGGGAGGAGGGGGTTCTTGATGTCGTCTGCGCTCGTGCGGTTCCTTGGATGATTACGGGGTTAAGCTTGTGATGCCTAGCCCAAGTGATGGAGTTGTCTGCGTGGTTCTCAGCCCCTCTTCAAAGCTTTGAAGTTCCTGCTCCGCTTGGTGTCTTTCTTGTGCCGGGTCGACGTCACTGATGTCCTCTCTGCCCGACCCACATCCTTCATCTTCCTGCTGCTTTGCCTCCTCGTACTCGAGAAGCATCTGCTCTTCTTCACATGCTGCCATGGCCATAGGCTCGAGATCTAGGGGTTGGGCAGATGGCTCTCCTATCTGGGTTTGGGCTCTATGGAATAGAAAAATTGCTACAGCTACTCTTTATATAATTGGGCAAGCGGCTGGCCGTATTTTCTAGGTATTTGTCTATCTTAAGGCTGTCCTAAAGTATCCTATGCAAGGGGGAAGTTCTACTAGAGAAGGACCTATCTTTGCATGGAACTCAGCCATAATGTCCTGGTAAAATAGGGAATAGCATTGATGGGTGCCATGATGCTAGAGCTGCTGGGGATATCAAACAGATGAAGGAGCGCCTCTTGGAGCTGAAAAATCGGCTTGGAGCGAGGAGCAAAGGTGTAGGATGCAAATGAGGGTTGTGGTCTACTTATAGGCAAAAACCCTAATTTTAGAAAAAATTTTGGATAAAGGAAAATCTAGGATTCTAAGGTATTGCTAAGCACAAGACAAGCTAATCAAGCTAAAGAGTACATTCTAAAGATCCTATTGCAACAAATTCTATCTAATTTGGGGAAAGTGTGGACAAATTGGGGCAATTTTGGTGTGACCACTCACACAAAGTCTTGTGAGAGGCGATTAGGAATATGATCCTAAGTGGCCTGGGCGCACTCTGTGAGGGGTGGGGCCCTGTTTGGATCGAGGATGATGCCAAACATGCAAACTAAGGGTGAAATCCTGCATATCTCGTCGAGATAGGTCGGATTGAGCCCTTACTTGCTTCATTTGGATAAGTTTTGGCCCAGATTTGGGGTCGACCACTCACACGCGGTCGCCAGGTCGAATCGGTTTGCAAACCCGGGTTGGTGCAGGCGCTCTGCGAGGGTGGGGCTCCATGTGAGTTAGGGTTGGGCAATTTCTACAAACTAGGGTTCAAATCCTACTAATTATGGTGAGTGAGTCGAATGGTGTGCTTACTTTACGCATTTGGACAAGTTTTGGCATAGATCGATTGCTCGACCACTCACACGGTCTTGTGAGAGGCGATTAGGAATATAATCCTAAGTGGCACAGGCGCACTCTGTGAGGGGTGGGGCCAAAAACACTTGAGTTTTGCTCCAATTTTGTTAATTCCAACCTGCGAACTTAGTAACACATTCTACTTACACCTGATTTAACAGATTAACATGATCAAAACATAAATTTATATTTACAATAAACTAGCAATCTTCTTTCTGCTGAGAGCTCGTGGATGTTGCACCCGAGTTCCTGATAGTCGAGAAGGTTCTTCATCTTGATGATTAACGTTATGTCTTCCATTCGATGAAGATTGTTGATAGGTCGGTTGTGCCCTCAGTCTTTGCCGCTTCGTTTGTAGAGGTATTTGCCATAGTGCTTCCTCTCTTGGGTCGCCTGGGTCTTCAATGTCTTCAAAAGTCGTGCTCCTTGCCCTTCTGTGGCTCTAGCCTTGTACCTTAAAAGCTATTTACTGTAGTTTGGGAGACAAAATTTAGGGTTTGATCTATTTTGGTCATTTTGAGGAGGATTATAATAGTTTTAGCCTAATTTGAGGTCATAAATGGATTCTAGACTCTTTAATGGTCCTAACGCAACAAATTTCAGGCGATTTGGAGCTGTATAACTCAAGTTACGAAGGTTCAAAGTTTTGACCACTCACACAGTGCGCCAGGGTCGAATTGGTTTGCAAACCAAATGGGTCTGGGCGCACTCTGTGAGGGGTCACCTCTTTTTGGGGTCCAATTTTCAATTTACATGGAGTTTCTTAGTGTTATAACATGCAAAACTAGCTAGGATCAAGGAGATAAGCTGAACTGCACCATTAGTTTAGCTAAATTATACATCTAACTAGGTCAACATGGGTCTACCACTCACACAGTGCGCCAGGGTCGAATCGGTTTGCAAACCGAATTGGTCTGGGCGCACTCTGTGAGGGGTCACCTCTTTTTGGCCATTTTAGGTTGGGTTTTTGCTAAAACTTATCACTACTCTTAGCATTAACCTATTGCTGCACTACAATTGGGAAAAAATTTTCCCAATTTTCGAGGTTCTTGCTTGGGAGGTTGTTCCCAAGACTGGAAGTCTACTGTTAGTCCTAAGGAAAATGGTCAGTGCTCGATCCTGGTCTACCAAGATCATGCTCTGATACCACTGTGACGTCCCCTACTCCTTATACGATGCACACATCGTATCCGAAGGAGGAGCATTCCCCCTGGCAGCTACACTGACAGGGGCCATCCACCTGACTCCACTCCCAGTGGAATGAGCCAGCAAGGGAAGAATGGATGTGTCATTCACCCGTCTTCCATCGGGTCGACCTATCTGCGGAAGCGCGAATAAACAAACATGAGCACAAACTAACAGTATACATAAATACAACCACCTCGAAGGGTGGACATATCATAAACATCACAAGAGATAACAACATCAACATAAACAATAACAGAAAGGGAGAAATCCTACCCAAGGCTCAGACTCAAGGGGGTATGACTGACGGCTTGGGCCTCCAGAGTTCATTGCAGACAGAATTCATGGCAATGGATTTGGCTGGCATAGAACATGGCTTAGGGTAGTCCACTCCATCCGCCCCTCCCGTGCACACTTTGCAGAGTAGGCTGAAAAGTGTTGGGACTTGACCGTAGCCTGCCGGGTGAATAGCCAGAGGGGCTACTACTACTGGGTTGCATCTCCCCAGCCCCGATGAGGCAGGAAGAGAGTTGCCTCTCCTCCAGAGGCATCCATGCTCATCACAGGCGGCTAGAGGGCCACTGCCCGTATTCGACTTGAACTCACTGGAAGGTCATATCCACCACCCCACGAGTGTCGAGCTCATGCCTTGCCCACACGCAGTGACAAGCCATTAAGCCTAGCCTGCAGAGACCCCCGATAGGCCTTACTACCAGAGGGGTCAGTCCGTGATGAGACAAGTTCCTCCTTATCAACCGGCCTAGCCCCTTCACCCACAGCCAGGTGGGCTCCTGTGCACGGGCCGCATATAATTGGGAACTAGTGGTGCTACCTAGGATCATCTGCTACACAGCTTTAGGTCTCTACCCCCCTTCCCAATACATGGAGATCCGCAGTGAAAATACATACAACATCACAGAACTGAAATAGAGAATATCATCTAATCTATCTACCTAAACAACAGAGTTAGGTTCCTTAGTTAGGGCTTATGATCTCGGGATCTATAAGACCTCTAGAGTTGATCTAACATACTAAACCAGCCTATTGCCTTGCCCAAAGACGGCTTTGCACAACAGAACAACTAGATACCTGCTCCTTGACCCGCTCCCTCGACCCTCGGGCGTCCATGCTCCTGATCTTGCTGAAGATGGCTGCTAATCGATAATCTGTTGTGCAAATCCGGCTTTCCGGAGCTCAGCAATGCGGATTGAAGTTCATACTTGGCCGAAATGGCTCAAGAGAACCCTGAACTCGAGAGAGGAAACGAGCTCTAGGAAAAACCCTAAAATGCAAAGAGAAGAAAGGTTTAGGGTTTAAGGGGAAAGCCCTTTTATAGAAACCCTTAGGGTTAGGTTAGATATTGGCCAAATGGGATTTAGCCATTTGGCAATGGGGTCCATGGGGTTATTAATTGTGTATGTTTATTTAACATGCACAACATTCAATGTTGCCCCCTAGGTGCAACCCTATATGTCTCGCAAGTACATGTCATCCGTGACATGTACGGGTGACGTGGCAGTATAATATACGTATTCGGGGCGTATATTATGTTGGAACGTCACACCAGCTTCTATATCCATTCCAGCAAGATGTTCAAGCTGCCGCTCTGCAATTACAAGCATGACAGGACGCCCTCATGAATGGTGTTCAGGCATCCCTGGAGGCTTCCGATGCAGTTCAAAGAGACCTTCAAGCTGCCACTGCACAAGTTCAAACCTTGGAGGCCACTCTTCAAGACAGGCACGCGGCTCTATTACAGGCCCGTGTCGATTTAAAAAATGCTCAGGATCAGATCAACCTGCTTACAGATCAACAGGCTCAGCTCCAAACCACAATTCAGGATTTGTTGGAGCAAATTCAGACAAAAGACACCCTCCTGGGTGACAAGGAGAAAGACATTGCTAAGCTCGACACCTTGTACACGGAGCTTTCTCACCAATACCGCACTCAAGTTCATGACCTCACAGAGCGTGACGCTCGCCTCACCTCCCTTGACGCTCAGATTTCCACGCTGACCCATCAGTTAACCTCCATCCAGGATCAGCTTTCGGAAGCTCAGAAACAGAAGGTCATAGATGACGCTGCGATTGCCACGCTTCGACTCCAAACTCCAGGGCAATCCTCTTCACACGCCACGCTTCCTAATAAACGGGTCCGTGATCAGTCACGTCTTCTATTAGAAAAGGAGAACCGGATCCGAGACCTGGAACATCAGCTCCAGCAAGCAGTTCAATCTGCTGAAGAAGCCCAAAACAAACAGGAGGGATATATCGACATTGCTACCAACATCCCTGTGGACTTCTCTACTCCTTCCAGCTATCTTGACTATGTGGTGGCCCGACGGCACCTTTTCCTTTTGAAGTAGTATGCGGCCAATGGCAATGTTCATCAACAGCCACTCAAAAGTGCGGATTTCCTTCGGATCTGGCCGGATCTTTCTGTAGAAGACAAGGGTTTATTTTGTGCACTCTTAGTCTTTGATCAGCTTACTTCTGAAGATCCTGAATTAGTCATCTTCCGCGTTGTTCAGCCAATGGCTTATGTTTTTCATGACTTCTACCTGGCCGATCTCCATGATAAATTCCGAGATGAGGCCCATTGTGTTTTTCGAGGCAACTCCAATGCTGCTTGGTTGTTATCGGCAACCAACCCATATTTCAAGGATCCTGCTCAGTCTCAGACTTTTGAACAGGAGTATATGCCTGAACTTGCTCAGCACTTACCTCTGTGGCAGGCTGAAACATTGGAACAGGTAAACAAAAATTTGGCGCATCCTGATGATCTTGAGTTCGCCCAAATTTATATGCAGCACTTGGGAGGCTACAATCAACTCCGTGGACTTCTGGAAAGCAAGACCATCCCAACAGGTTGGGTCAATCCTCCTGTCTATCAATTACTCTCTACTTCAGAGTGGGACCATTGATGTCGTGCTCTTACCCACGAACACAGGCATGCTTCCCTCTCCATATGCTTCCTTAGGAGTCCCTCCACGCCCACAGTTCCTCTCTTCTGACTGGCATCTTCCCTTTTGGACGAAGGTCCTGGATGGCCACGCTGGGTCGACTCCGCCTCAGATCTCGACGGATCTCCGGTGGGATCCCCGATTTGTCAGATGCTCCAATTGGGAGGATAATGCCACCTTGGACACTACTGAGAATTGGCTCTATATCGGTAATGAGCGTGGTTGGCAACGGCCTGCTGATGCTTTGCATGGTCTTGATACCTTCTTGCAGAATGCCGCCACCTCGCCAGACCCTTCAGTCCACCGTCAAGCTGGTTTCTGTGCTGCTCTTAAATGCATACTGCTCAGCTCTTTAAATCGGCAGCGTCCAATCTTTCACTGCAATCCGAATGCCAGCGTCAGTGCCTTCAGTCTCCAGATCTGCCTTCTCATGGAGTGCCAGTTTGTTCCTTCGGACGCCCATGCTGCCCTGGAAGACATGGTGCGCTCTCACTTCCTCATTGATGTCGATCCTGCCCTTGGGCTAAACACTCCAGACGCACTTCAAACACGCCAGGACCTCATTGCTCATTACCATAATGGCGCCCATCCTCATTCCCGAGAGGATCACTTTCAAACTGCTGGTTTCCCGCCCTCAGAAGCACTTCCTCCCTTTCTTCAGACTGAGTGTCCTTTGGTGGGGGGGGAGGGGAGTGTTAGTCCTGTGCCTCCTGGTACAGGACTATTCATGCATTCGACGGACCAAGTCAAGGCCAAGGATCCACAACCAAGCGCGGGTCAGTCGTCAAAGGCTCAGCAGAAGACCAAGCAGCAGACCACGCAGTCAAAGCCTGCGTCCGTCAACAAGAGGCGGCGCTCAGACAAGTGAGGGCGTCCCACCACCGCCCGGTGTCGGCGTGATTCTAGGCACTTCAAGAGGCACCGCCAAAGATTCCTCAAGAATCAGGCCTCCTTCCAGGAGTCGGCAACGAGATCAGTCAGAGTGTCTATATTGGGCCAAAGGCCATTGTACTATATATATGAGTAGAGCTAGCACATGAGTTTTTAGATGAGTTTTGAGTCTTGTCTCACTTCAGTTTTCTCTCGGTTGCGAGAGCTCATGTATCATCATCATTGATATCAAGGAAGCTTATCATTTTGATCTCATTGTTCTCTTTTGTTCTGTTTCCTCTTTCTTGTTCTCTTCTTGCAAATCCCGCATGACATAGTCCTCGGATTCTCCTGTTAGATCCACGGGTCCTCACAGAGGGCTGTCTTGCAGGAGTTCCCGAACCCAGACCCCAAACAATAATAATAGGAACTAAGGGTCTAAACTAGAATTATCATCTAGATAATAGCCAATAGGTCTCTACCCCCCTTCCCAATACGCAAGAGGTGCAAACATAGATCAACCAACATCATACATCAACATAATATGATCAATAATGAAGATACATCTAATCCTAATCACATGCATCTAATTTACAGTTAGCATATTGATTAGGGTTCCAAACCTAGACTGAATTTTCTATGAAGGCTCTACTAGCAAGATAAGGTACTAGCTCATCTGGAATCCTAGGTTCCACCTATGAAGCTACTATGAATACCTGCTCCGAACGAACTTCCTCCAACTCCTGGGATCTCCATGACTTGATGATGAGTCAAATGATTCCTCCTCCTTCTAATGAGCATATTGCCTTAGTTGCCTAGTGGCGTGACGTTAAAACTACTATCTATCTATCTATCTATCTATCTATCTATCTATCTATCTATCTATCTATCTATCTATCTATCTATCTATCTATCTCCCTCCCTCCCTCCCTCCCTCCATCCCTCCCTCCCTTCCCCCCTTCCCCTATGGGCTCCTATACAAGAGAAGCATAACACAATGTCAGCACTAACAATAGCAATACATCTAGCTACCTCGAAGAGTAGCACATCCATACATCCATAGATCCAACAAAGATATCAACATGCCATAAAACATGATAGCTCCTACCCAGACTCAAACTCATAAGGAGATAGACTGACGACTGGAAGATATTCTAGCATCCATCGATATGGTATTCTTCTTAGAGACTTGGGAGCATGAGAAGAGTGGTCTCCCAGATATACCAGGATTTGTGGTTTTGCACTCAGTATGGAATAAAAAGGGATGGCGCAGATGAGGATTTGGAGGGATAGCTTGTTATATTAGAGCAGAGATGGCACATCTAGCAAAGATCACAAAGAGAAGAGAATCCAAGCAGTATATTTGGGTGGAATTACCGAGGAAACAAGGTAAAATTTATGTGGCAGGTTGCTACTTCCCACCTCTACAAAAGCCTACATACCAGAAATATGGATTGGACATGGAGGACCCGTTTCAACAACTGGAACTAGATAGCCTTGAACTAATGGAGTCGGGGGAAATTGTATTAGTGGGTGACTTTAACGGTAGAACTGCTGGGAAACAGGCCCCCTTAGTGAGCAGCAATGGTGATCCAGTTTGGATAGATCAGATGGATGAATATGAGCTGGAATTGGCAGGATGGGACCGGACAACCTTGGACAAAGACAAATGGCCTACTGCAATGGGAAATCATCTGCTAAGTATGTGCAGTGGACTCAATTTATTAATTTATAATGGCATAAGGAGATTTCTAAGCACCCATCATTGTACTTGCAAAGGTTATTGCATTTGAGCATTTTATAGATCAAGTCACATACTTGCATGTGTCAGATGTGCCAATAATTGCATATATCTCTATTACTGGAGTAGTGCAGCATCACAAAATTGCTGGTCGACCCAAATCAATTCTGGAAAAAGGTGAAGAATAGGAAGCAAAATAACATACAATTGTCAGTGGAGGACCTCATATGCCAGATTAAAAAGTTCATGTTGACACCATCTCAAGTGGAGAGCAACCAATCAAATCTGAACTTATAGTTACAATGGATGATGTGCAGGAAGGGTTAGAAAAACTTGCTAATGGAAAAGCAGCAAATTCATTGGGTTTAGTGGCTGAAATGGTTAAATGGGCAGGTGAAGGGGTGGCCAATAAAATAACAGAGATGTTTAATGCTGCAGTGCGAGAGGGGTTCCCACCAACATGGCAAGTTAGCAGAGTTGTCCCTATTCATAAAGCAGGTGATGCTCGGGATCCGAATAATTACCGTATGATTATGGTAAGCAACTTATTTGCAAAACTCTTTGCCACTATTTTAGAGAATAAAATAAGTATTTGGGCTGAGCAACATGATGTGCGGGCTAAGGGCCAGACAGGGTTTAGACCCGGAAAATGCACTATTGACCATTTGGTCACTTTTAGAGCGATGATGGACACAGTCAAAGGGACTCGAAAACCACTGTTTGCAGGCTTCGTAGATTTCTCTAAGGCATTTGATATGGTACCCAGGGATAACTTGTGGGAGAGCTTGGAATGGATAAATGTACCTATACACCTGAGAAGTGCAGAGCGAGTATTATATGAGAAGGTATTAGTCATGCTGTCTTTTCCATTTGATGGTCAATGTAAAGAGCAGGTGGAGTCAAACAAGGGTGTCCACTTTCGCCCACACATTTTGGTATTTTTATAGATGATTTAGAAAGGTGGATATCCAATTACCGGGGGGGGGGAGAGATGAACTTGCAGGCTATGTGATTCGCATATTATTATATGCAGATGATATCGTCTTGGTGTCCAGAAGCAAAGAAGGTATGCAACAACATTTAGATACATTAGGGTGATGCAACGGGTATGAAAGTGAACATGGGTAAGACTAAGATTATGCTCTTTGGGACTAATCTAGATAAAAAATATTCATTTACATACAAGGGAGAGGTGATAGAGATCACTGACTCATATAAGTACTTGGGGCTTATTGTGGATAAACATTTCCGTTGGAATCGCACAGTGGAGCAAAGGGTTAATGGTGGAATAAAGGCATTGTTTGCCATGCAAAAGCAGTGTCCAAAAGCTGATATTTGGAACTTTGGTTTAAAGCGGATGCTATTTAAATCCTTGGTTCAGTCGGTGGTTTTATATGGTTGCGAAGTTTGGGGCCCTGGACTCTCCTTGGAGCTCTGGCAAAAAATAGAAAGGGTGCAGAAAAAGTTTTTACACAGTGAGCTTGGGGTTAAAATGCAAACTCCATATGATATGTCTCTGGCAGAGTGTGGGATGATGCAATTAGAAGGGGAGGCTCTATGCAGATACTTAACCTATCTGAGCAGAATAGGAAACTTGGATGAAGAGAGCTATCCAAGGCTAGCCTTGAAAGCAACATTTGACAAAGGGTGTAGATGGGATAGTCTGGTTAAGAAAATGGGGGATATTGATATAAGACTTGGCAAGAAATAAAAATAGAATTCAAGAATGGGTTCAGGAAAATTTGCGGGAAAGAGTTTGGTATGCATCAGGTGTCAAAATGGCACATTATAGGAGGGAAATGAATCCTATGCTATTAGAAATGGGCTACTTAAATGAGAATATCTCACTGTCCAAGAGACACACAATTTGCAGGATGCGACTCAGCGCCCACCACCTAGATGTAGAAGTGGGGAGATGGTTTAATATACAACGGAAGCACCGGACTTGCAGAGCATGCATCTGTGAGGAGGTAGAAGATGAAGCACCTGCAATAATAAGATGTCCAGCTTACCAAGCCTTGAGAGACAAGTTTGGCATTAAAGTGTCTAGTTTACACCAGTTTTTTGATATGCCAGCTACAATAGTAGGTAGCTTTCTACTAGAACTGATAGAACTAAGGGAGGTAGCAATTAAACATGTTATTGAAACTAGTGGAGATGAGATGGAGGAGAGTGACGGCAAAATACTCGATGATGAGTTTTTGCCTGATGATGATATATTTGATTTTTGATGTATTAAGCTTATACTCGGTCTTATAGGCCTGATGGTCTGACAAGACGAAATAATACAATTCACTTCACCTCCCTCTCTCTCTCTCTCTCTCTCTCTCTCTCTCTCACACACACACACACACACACACACACACACACACACACACACACACACACACACACACACGCATACGCATGCATACCACAGACCATGAGATGCAGAGAGGATCTGATAGACTTGTTAGTCCCCATAAATATTAAAGTTAAGTCCAATTCAACTCAATTCTGGGATCTTAATATGCCTTTGCATTCTAGTTTTCTTATAGCATGAGGCGTAGATGGACAATAGATGTGATATTGCATTTTTACACATGGCATGTAATGACAACATGAATACTTTATGAGGTGTCATATGGATGGGAGTAGTGCAATGATTGTATAATGGTGCTTACAAAATAAGCTATAAAGAACCTTAAAATATCATACCCCTTTAGAAAACCATACATCCTTTAAAAAAACCTCCTTAAAAACTACACTTACTTATAAACCACACGTCCAAAAACTACACCGCCTTAAAAACACCACCACTTCAAAAACAAAAACCATAGTTCTTTTAACAAAAAATATACCTCGTTAAAAAGCCACACCTCCTAAAGAACAAAAACCACAGCTCCTTAAAAAAATGACAGTGGATGTTCCTTGTCCACTTAAAAAACAATACCATCAATTAGTAAAACCACATCTTCACAAATCTACATATTGGTTTTTCTGTGATCTCTGAATAAAGTACATGTGGACCAAAAAAAACTATTGATTTTAGCAGTGGACCAAAAATTGGGGTCAGCGTGTCTGGTAGGCTAGCAGTCACCACCGCCTACACTTCAGAAAGGAGAGCCGAAGAACTCGTAAGGGGGAACGACTACCAACATTTTGAGGAACTTGGAACGTACAATTGGTACAGCCCAAGTAAAGAAGTTCTTAGAGAATCACCCAGAATATCGGTGATCATATCACTGCTATTACAATTTTTGTATTGAAATAATATATCGAATATTAATAGAATATAAGCTCCTTTTGTCTTGCAAATATCAAATTGATATACATTTTGTCCAAACAATTATATTATTGAACAAAAATGCAAGCACAATAACACTCATAGTAAGACTATCTATCTATCTATCTAATTCAATGTGTGTAGCTAGAACTGTCAGGACCGTTGAACAATACCACCAACGTATGGAGGAAGGAATACCCGCCCGACAATTTCAACCTCGCAACCTCTTTAAGGAATATGAGATGCCAACCTCGGAAGAGGAACTATCTTAGATAGTCAGATATACAGAAAATAAGAGCATTGTTAGCAGAGTGGGCATTAAATAGACAGGACCAGAACATCCAGTTGCAAGGACAAGGACAATGGCAAGAAGAGAAGCCGGAGAAGAAGATCCTCCAATACAAGCCCATCAGATAGCAGCTCTGACTCCGATTCGAAATTGGAAGAGGAAGTGGAAGTTCAACACGACCGCCGAGAAGGTCAGAATAGGGACCGACCAGGGAGAGGGCCGACTATCAAAAGAAAGTAGATTCAGCCCTAATGAAATGAGAGAGTACGGCAATGCCTATGGAATGAGGGATAAGGACAAAGATAGAGTAGCCACATATACCAAAGATAACCTATCAATACATGATGAATGCCGCACTAGCAAGGCTTGGAGGATGGGAGACACTCTCGAAAGATGACGATGAAGAAACTTGCGACTACATCCAAGGTGAGTGCCATATCCATGTTGCCATTGACACGGAGAATGTTGAGAATCAATACCAAGTTATCTCTACAATAAGGGAAAGTCAAAGCAAAATCTTTCATAGTGCTCATAGATACAGGGAGCACTCACAATTTTGCCTCCCCCAGAATGGTAGAAATGTTGAAGTTTAAAGTTCTAAAGACGGAACCTAGGCCAGTAGTCTTGGCAAGCAGAGCAATCTGCCACATGGCAAGGAAAAGAATCAATTTCAACACAGACTTACTAGGTATCAACATCAAAATGGGAGCAGAGGTCATGAACATTGGGAACTATGACCTGATCATAGAACCATATATCAATGCTCAGTGGGACTGCGGCTGATACACCCATAACAGGAAATACATTTCTCTTTAATTACCATTTTAGTTTGTGAATCTCTCAAAAGAACATGTTGAAAGATATCAGAAATGCATCTTCTAGGGGATTTACCTCTATGACCTCAAAAGTGTTACTGATACATGCTTCTCATACTAGCCACAGATTACGAGATTACCATGAGTTACTTTTGGCTACATGTAATGCTAAACCTATGGCCATATGATGCAGACTAGATCTATTGAGACTTGCACAAGAAGATAGTAAGAAAATTGCATATATGTGATAATGATTGCAATACCGTATTATTCATCCTTCCCTTTCATGTTACAAAAGTAACCATCCCTTTTCCTTAAAAAATCATCCCCATCTTTGCCTATGCTTAAAATACAGGATATTTTAGAGCATTATCTGCACATATGTAATTCATTCTCCTTACATTTGATTCTTATATTCTATCTCTTTTGCTGACACATGTGCTTCTTTTTCCTGGGTACAGATTTGCGGCGAAAAATTTCCGGTGAGTGTGGGCTGGCAAAATGGGTACCAAGGATCCAAGGCATTGGGGTAGGTTTTAATCTGAAAATCACCGTGCTCTTAATTCCGGCCCAAATCACTTTGTTTTGCTTCCAGGTCTGGCCGAATCACTCTGTAAGCACAATTTATAATGGGCATTAAGGACTTGGCTTACGCCTGAGCAAAATAGATAAATTTGTTGGACAGATGCACAGATAGCGTATGGTGGAGTCTCGACCATCCCTCTTCTACTTGCTCACTAGCAACTTGAATTGATCCCTCTTCTACTTAGCCGAATTGATTCTGTCTCCCGTAACTTGGCAAGATCTATCGCTTCACCTTTTTGTTTGGTGGACGTCTATTTTTTTGGATCTACCAGGACAGGTCTTTCTTTTCTAGTTAATTGGGCCAACCTTTCTTTTCTAGTTAATTGGGCCAACCTATGGGACTCTTCATCGAACTATAGACTGTCGGATTTGCACACATAACTAACAGATTCACAACCTTCACATTCTGGTGTGCCAAGACAGCTGATTACAGTACATACTTCACCTCTTTTCATTATCCGTTTTACTATGGCATTTGCTCGAATTAAATCCTCAAGAAGACCGCATCCTCACAACAAATGCACGTACATCAAAAATTTCGCCAGAGTCAAATGGTTCAGTTCGCATAATGTTGTCAGAATTTGGGAAAATTGCTCATCAGCTTGCAAGCAGAGCAGATCAATTCATTCCGACAGTATAATCTCGTCTGGGCTTCAAAAAATATCTCCACAATTCCAAGCACATTAGTTTTCAAGAACACCAAGTTCGTTGATATTTTTTGAAGTGCTTTAGAATCGAAGAATTCCAGGTCGCATAGTTGTTTTAAATGCGCCGACATTTGTTTATCTGATTCCGAATATGGCAGGATCAATAGGATTTGAAGAATTCTAGGTTTGCAGAGTTTTATTCCAACCTTATACTTTGTTCTAAAGTCAGAGCAATCCAGGGAAGAAGCTGATTCCACTTGATTCAACAAGAAAAGTTTCAATTTGCTAAAGAAAGACACAGAGTACTGGCTGTTAGAGAGGCTTGAGAAAGGTAAAAAAGAGCTGCTTGTAGAGAAAACCTTCAAGAAATGCTGTTGTGACTAGAACATGGAAGATTAAAAAAAAAAAAAAAAAAAAAAAGAGAGAGAAATCGATCATGAACAGGCCACGGAAGGGCATTTTCACAATTATGGAAAAATTAGGGGCATTTTTCTAAATACCCCAATTATACAGAAAACATAGCCGCCATAATCAAATGAAAGAGATACCTGAAACTTAATTGTAATTCCACATTCTCTCTCCAGATCCATGTTATGCAGAAACTGCGCCGTCATGTCTCTTTAAACCATAGGGCTCGAAGTTTACAATGATCTAATCGTTGATGACCGTTAGATCTAATTAAGGTTAAAACCCATTTCTTAGAGCATCTTAGAATATTCCAAGGATTATCACAATAACCATTAAGGATTATCACGATAATCTTCAGAATATTTCTTTATTCTATTTTTTTGCAATTCAAAAATTAAGACAGAAGTAACTGCAAAAACGTAAGACATTTCTTGCCATTTTAAGAGTCTGGCAATGAACTCATGTAACCATTCATACAAAGCTAAACAGTTGTTGTCTTGAAATCAGTGTAACAGTTATTATGATCTTGAAATCAGATTTGTAAATTCAAATTTAAGCTAAATTTCTGCAATTCACTCCATCCACAATCTTCAAAGCTGTATCAGCATCTGGCACACTAAGAAAAAAGCAATTGTTGATAGTTGAGTGTTCAAATAACGGCCCACCATTGCTTGAAATAGTAGACCTTCCTGCATTACAAATGTTAGCCTTGCGAGCCATGGTTCTTGAAGGAGTGGAATCTTGTAACAGAGCTCTAGAAGGAATGGGATTTTGCAACATAAGCTTTTTGTCATCCTTGATATTAATAGCTCTACAAGCAATTGGATCCTTGGATAACTCTCGTAGTAATATCCTTTCATCATCCATACTGTGCTATAAAAATAATGTTAAAAGAATAACATTAATGGCATGTTTTTTTATAAAAATGAGTAGACGCACCAAGTTTCACTTGGTTCTGCTGCATGACCTGTCATAATGTAAGGATCCAATTATTTTTGTCTTGGAAAATGATCTAATAAATTCATGAACTTACTTGTTTCTGTAGCTTTAGTCTTTTCTGTCACTTTCATCTGATTCTCAAACATGGGCTGCAAGCTCTCTCTTTCAATCTCTTTAAACACATCATTATAGTGCCGCATATTACCATCTTTATCAAATCTCTGCCAAAGCAGTGATTGCATTGCCATCATTTGAATCTTTGCAGAATGATCATACCTACATAACATGTTAAATAATTAGCAGTGGGGCAGAAAATTGAGAATAAATAATTAGCTACATACTGTTGAAGATTCTCAGCTCATCTATGACCTGTAAGCTTCATCATTGCTTCGTCAGGTGTACCCGAGATATTTAGATCTGTGATACTAGAATGGCAAAGCTCTTTATTTGTCAATTTTAAACCTCTTATCTTGGTGATTAACTTTGCAATATCAGAAATCTTGCCCGCTCCAATTCTGTTTTTTTTGCAATACCAAATAGGTGACTGGGGGAAGCTAATACAAGTCATAAATAGCGGGTATTGATCCGGTTTATCTTCTTCTTTGGGATTATATTTTTTATAAACTTCAACAGGTTTTCTATGCAACAAAAAAAATTCGACTTGATCATTTTGCTATAGTTAATTAATCTAGATAATTTGCAAGTAAGAGTTGAGCATAAAATAATATACAAACCTTCGATCCTTTTCTCGTGCATGATGAAGATCGCTGCCTTGATAAGTCTTGCTGACCCGCTGTTTAAACCTAAAAAAACAATAACTCTTAATACAAGAAAAACTCATGAAAATGCATTTATAGTGATACTTACTATATAAACTTGCCATATGCATCTGATAGAAAATTGAAATCTTTATACTTCAAATTATAAAACTCAGTTTGTGACCGAACCATAAAGAATTTGATGCAAAAAAGGCAAACTCGCCGCGATAATCCATTTGGATTATCACGTGCAAAATCCAGTTGGTTCAAACACTCTTGAAAGTTCTGGACACTAAGCATAACCTTCCCCATAGTAGGCTTTCTTGAGGCTGAAACAGCGGCCTCATGCGCCACAACACTGGCTGCACATCTAATAAATAAACCAGCAAAATTTAACTACTTAATACCCCTAAAATATGTGACGTAACTAGCAACCAACGTACCCTGCCTTCTCGAAAAATGGATGACACATTATATCTACTTCTTCTTCTCCTTTACCAGTATTTTGCATTCTAATCTTGCGCGCTTCTTTCAAAATCCGACCAAAACAGAGTAATAGATTTTTGATAGTACTAGATGGATAGGCTTTGCCATCACACCTTAGTACCTGCTGAAAAAACAGCTCAAGATGCTTCGCAAAAACCTGCAATATGGAAAAAATAAATCAGCAACATAAAAGACATCAATTAAGTCGATCAAACTTGGTTACGCACATACATGAAGTGACAAATCCTCAATCTGAGTATCAATGTCCGTTATACCATGTCTTGACTCATAGTTTTCCCTCCATTGATAGTACATATTAGTTGCCCACTTATTTTTCTTGATAGTTGCACCTTTAACAGTCCTATAATTCACCATATGCATCCAATCCAAATCCCAAAATACCCTTAACCTATAAATTGCTATGTTTTCAGCATATACTATGATTTTTGCATGTAGAAAAGTGCAAAAGACAAGTAAATGACGAATGTTACCTCTTCCATAATCTGTAGCATCAACATTCTCATCTGTAGGCACATTTTTTGGCTCACTATTCTCATCGTGCATCTCCTTTGGCTCCTCTCCTTCGGTCTCCGTGGACGCTAAAAAATCTATTCTATTCTAACTTAATGTTCCGATATCTCTCAATATGCTGATGACACGTTTGCCTTCCTAGTTTCCAATCCTGCCAATGTCAATAGATTCTTGGATCTCATTAGAGATTTCTCTGCTGCCTCAGGGGTCCACTTAAACCTTGACAAAAGCAAAATCATTGGTGATGTAGACCATTCTTCCATCTGTGGCATCTCAGTCCTAAGTTGCAATCAAGCTTCAAATCTCTTGGGTATGCCTCTCTCTTTAAATCCAAATCTAAGAGGTCTTTGGGATCCTATTCTGTAGAGGATAAAGAGAAAGTTAAATAACTACAGGAATTGTCTCTCCTTTGCAGGAAGAACAATCATTGCAAATTCTGTGCTTGCATCTTCCCATGTATATTTCTCCTCTGCTCTTGTGGCACCTAAATCCATCTATTCTGAGTTGGAGAAAACTATTAGGAACTTCATTTGGAATGGATCTCATCTTGTTAACTGGAAGTCAATTGCTAGACCAAAGACCTTTGGGGGTCTAGGATGTAAAAATCTCTACTTGCAGGCGTGTTCTCTAGCAGGTAAATACATTTGGAGAACAATTCTGGGTAATTGCTCCCCTGCCTCTCAATTTATAGCACATTGGCTAAATATCTCCTATCCTACAGGGCATCTAAGAATCAAAAGTTCCCTACCTGAATCTGTATTTGTTGATCTTCATCCTGCTCCAAATACCTCCCCTCTTATGAGGAACTTAATTATGGCCTGGAACATGATTCATCCTGTGCTACAGAAAAATGATCTCTCTGCTGCCACCATGAGTACAAACTTGTTTTGGTCTCCAATCTTTTCTGATCATAATTCTAAAGTCATGGCCATAAAGCACCCCAAGATCTATAGCAAGTGGACCAGCATTGGAATTACTACTATCGAAGTTCTTTACAAAAATAATAATTCCATTTTATCTTGGACTGTTGTGAAATCTGCCCTTAAAGGAACTTCCACTGACAAAAAGATTTACCTTCATTTCAAACAAGGTTTAAAATGAAACGCACTTATTTAAGAAGTGCGTTTGAAAGATTCCTTTTGAAAATTTATAAAATTCTAAAATCCCTCTAAAAAGGGCCCTTTTATTACCATTAGTCCAAAGATTTATAAAATTGCTCGTGAAAACAGACATTTTAAGAAGACTTAGTATTAAGGAAAAACACAAAACAAAAAAAATCCCATTTTAGAGGGGGAAAGAACTACAATGAAATTCAAAGATTTACTATGGGGCAAATTCGTATGAACAAATTAGATGCTTTTGTACCTTGTCCTTGAAAACTTTTATATTAGCTGTTTTAGAAGACAAGAAATTTGTTATTTCACAACCATTTTTGCTAAACATCCTAATGGACCTTAAAACACATTGGGAGGCAGTTGAACAAACTTCTTGAATGACAAACCATTGTTTTTGCATCACATAGTATTATAAATGCCAATACATCCACGATATCTTGTAGCTAAGCTGAAGTTTTAGTTGATGATGCAGTATAAATTTATACCGAGGATACAAAAAGTTGAAGTAATGAAGCCATGTGATTACATGCCCTCCTTTTTTATTCTCGGAGATGTATTTTTGAATGCACATGTCTTTCTACAACATGGTGATGCTCAGAAGATAGTCAATCTCTTTAGTAATGTTGAGCATATTCATCACAATTACGTCATCCATGCGATGGGCACCATGCACATTTCTCTGGCGATTGAAGTATTAGATGCGCCTTTACCCTTTCCTATATATTTGCAAATAAATAGGTAAACTTCTCGAGGGGTTTCTACTCCTCGCACCCCTCTGGATAAACCATGTAGTTTCCTTTTAGTCAAACACACATGTCACCATAACATTTTGGAGTTCTTTGCCTTTAGTAGCAATTTTTTGAGCTACCTCAAGTGAAGTTCGCATGTATATAGAGAAAAAAAGTAGAAATAACAACATGATTCGACTACTTTATGCTCTAACATTGCATTACAAGCTCGAAAAATTTAGAACCGTTTTAGAACTTTTAGACTAAAAACCAAGAAAAGTGTGTAAAATTATCCCTTATGTGTGTTACTTTAGTAGTTTTCAGGTTGCCAAACCCTTTGGCGAGCAAGAAAAGACCCCAAAAGATTTTACACGATATATATTTTTGCCTCCGATCGCATATATATATATATACATATATATAAAAAGTCTTATATATATATATGCAATTCGGTATAAATTTATACCGTTTCTCCGTATAGATTTATACCGCAAGAGTTCTCTTTTCTTGTCGGATATATATATGTAAGTATGTGTATATATTATATATATATATACACATATATGTATATAAATTGGTTGTCTGAAGGTTGTCTGCGGTATAAATTTATACCGAGAGAGCTGTCGCGGTATAAATTTATACCGAGAGAGCTCTCGCGGTATAACGAGGGAGCTCTCACGGTATAAATTTATACCGTGAGAGCTCTCGCAGTGAATCGAGAGAGCTCTCGCGGTATAAATTTATACCGCTCGAGTCCTCTCACGGTATAAATTTATACCGCTCGAGTCCACTTGCGGTATAAATTTATACCATGCGAACTCTCTGGCATTTTATATCCACACAACACTATCTATTGTAGTATAAATTTATGCCATCTAGAAATTTATTTTGAAGACGTTATGTCCACGCATTGTCATCGCGGTATACATCAGTCTATAGCAAGACGAATGAGCAAATACGAGCAAGTATATAAGATGAAGAGCGAGCATCTTCGACTCCAACTTACACTTCAAAGTGTAAGTTTGTTCAATGAGGCATACTTTCATGTGAAAATGTTTGCTTCGATGAGGCAATGTCAAAATGTGTTGCATTTTTTACAGTTTTGTTCATAGTTTTATATTGATTTTGAAAACTTTGAATAAAATACCTTTTTGGCACTTTAGTGTGCTTGCTGTTTTTTTCAATGTCTATTTTGTTTAGTTTTTGAAAATATTACTATTTCTCAAACCAAACTAGGGGGCCAAAAAGGAATATCAAACAATTTTGAATGAAAACTAAGTTCACACCCCCCCTCAAAAATGATGCCTAAAATTTTCAAATTGTCACACTTGTCACAAATATACCACGAAAAGGGACCTTTTTGGGGGGGTTTTAGGGAATCTTTCAAAGATTCCTTTTAAAGTGCGTTTATAGCAAATTAGTGCGTTTCATTTTAAACTTTGTTTTCAAAGCAATTTTGGCTAATTTCAATAATTTCAATGATTATAGTAAATCTATTGGTTATTCTATAAATGGTAAGATGGTTTACAAGGTCAGAGATATTTACAATTTGATAAATGTGATTGATTCTCCAATAAAGGCTAGTGAGAAATGGAACTTGAGTCAAAATCAAACCCTGGCTTTATTTAAAAATATTTGGAATTCCTACTGCTCACCAAAGATTTGTTTTTTCATTTGGTTGATAGCTCACAAAAGCCTCACGAACTTGGTCTCCCTCTCTAAAATATGTACTGTTTCCACTCAGTGTCACTCTGGTTGTCTGCAGGATGAAACTTTAGAACATATTTTTGTTTGTTCTAGGTTGAGGCCTTTCTGGACTTGCTTTTTTAATAATCTTGGCACTCACCTCAAGAACAGAAATATCAACTCTATCATTGATTTTATTCAGCAGGGAGACATTATGGCCAATTCTCTAGTTCATACTGCCTTGTGGAATATATGGAAATCTAGAAATAGAATTCTTTATTCTTCTAAACCTTTATCTATTTTCTGGATTAAAATGCATTTTCAATTTGACATTGAGTCTATTGCTACTTGTCATAAGGAAGGAAGGAAGGAAGGAAGTATATTTTTACGTCGCACCACAAAGGCAGAATATGGAGACAATTACAATTCCAGCTGGAATTCAATTGGGCTTTTCAGGGGGCAATTTGACTTATTTGTATCTAAATTAAATGTTATTGATTCTAATGCTCCATTCTCTGACTGTGACAGAATATATGATGTTCCTTAGAGGGGAAGGTGCTACAAAGTTGGACACTGATATTGACAACTACGAGATTACTTTACACCAGAGTCAGCCAGTTAAGAAAAAATTGACCTTGAAGGAGTTGTGTGACATGACAGATGATTTTATTCAGGAAAATGAAAGTTCAAGAAAAAAGGAAGCTCTTTGGGCAGAGATATTTATGAGAGAATTCATGCAAATGCACCTCATGTTTGAATTCATATTCAATACCCATTTCAGTATGTCAGAAAGGTAGCTGTCGAAATATAGGGAGTTATATTATAGCCACAAGCTTCTTACAGATTTACATGACCTTGTTGCTGCTTATGGGAAAGGAAAGCTTAAGTACACTACTGTTACAAAATGACTGTGGAAAAAACAGATATACACATGGCTCCACAGATGCTTTTTACAGGCATTACAATCAGTGGTTTGATAGAAATCTGGACAGCAGCCATAGTTAACCTCCCCTTGCCTCTAGACCTTGCTTATGTTGCTCTTTATATTCCTGTCCACTAGAGGTGATCAATCCCATGATTTTCATGATTCAGATTTAAGGATCATGGATAGTATTTTTGTTTGCTTTTGCAGGGAAAAGAGGATCTCAACTCTAAAGAACACGACTGCTAAGTTTTTGCAGATCTGGATATCATTCTCTCCTCTGACTTCTGAAACTATTGATACTCTCTTCACATATTCGGATATTATGTCTTAAATTTCCATGTCTACTTTATTATCATATTTCTTATTTGATGCTCACTTTAGATGAGTATCCTTTTCTCTCCATAGCCCTGCTTCATTGCAGCTTGGTATATGGATTGTATGGCTTTTTCTAATTAATGAAAAAATCTACCCTTACTCTCAAAAAAAAAAAAAAAAAAAAGGTTCCGATATTAAAGCTTGGTGCTTGAAAGGCCACACTATGTAATGGAAAATAGTAAAAAACTCTCCAAAAACATTCAATACTATGAAACTAAAAAATAATAAATTATTCAGAAATAGTATATAACTATTTCATCCTTGCAGGTCTCATTGCAAAGAAGCTATAATACATCAAGTAAGAGACAAGAAAACATAAAAGACAAGAAAATAAAAAGTAAGAATACATCAGGACGAATGGATAACATCAGATAAGAGACAAGAAAACGAAAAAGAAGAAGGCAAGGTCTTTAAAACATCTTTCTTGTCTCTTACAAGAAACATCTTTCTTGTCTCTTACAAGAAGATTCTACTGGACGAATGGATAACATCAAGAAGATGCTACTGGGCGAAAACAAATGATTTCTTACCTGGTTCAGAGCAACAAAAGGATGTAGTTCAGAAAAATAAGGAAGAAGCATATTTCTCGTCTCTTACAAGAAGACGCCACTGGACGAATGGAAGAAGATGCGACTGGACGAATGGTACAAGAAGATGCTACAGAAAGAAAATAAAAAATTTCTTGCCTAGTTGTTCCTTGCAGTAGTGGTGCCACAGAAGCTTGTTGCCGCACCAAAAATCCTTGCCATTGCAACTAAGGAGCTTGAGCCATCGCCACAGGAACCTGCGCCACCGAATCATGCACCATCGAAACCCCGGCCAGGCCTACGAAAAACTCCTTACAGAAAACTCCCTCCCGTCGATTTTTGCTTTTTTAGTTTTTATCCCCCCGCCCTTTTTTTAATAACTGGAAACATCCCCCCCTATGATTTAAGGGGGCCAACCCCTCCCTTTCATGGGCTATGCAAAATAATCCACTCGGCCTAACGGCCTCGTGGGTTATTTTGCATAATCCATTCAAGGGAGGGATTATCCTCCTCGTCATCTACAATGCCTGTCATTTGCAGCAACTTATCTGCCATGATTTACCATGATCTATATGCGCTATAATTGAGAAGTTCCTGACTGGAACCTACCACAATGAAATGTCATTGTCTGAATTGTCCACACGATAAACGACAAAACCTAGAGAAAGGCTCAGCAACTAGAAGCAGAGGTTTATAGAATTCAAAAAATTGCAATTATATTGGAATGCTGAGTTCAAGAAGTAGTATTTACCTTCTGCAATCAATCTCTACCATTGCTAATACCTTGTTCTTTAGTTGTCTGAGTATCCAGAACTACAGAATTTGTGTCAGGAATGGAAATGGCAAAGCTTTTGAATGGTCGGGCAATGGCAAAGCATTTTTGTAGTTTTCATATCTGGTTTGTATATATTGCAAACCGTGAGGTATTTTCTTGTTGAGGTGCTTGAATCTATGGACTCAAGAATTATTTTTGTATACAGGAATGACCTTTTGGTCGACATTCATGGCATGGAAACCAGATGACGCGCAGATGCTAAACTCTGCTAAAGTCGGCACTAGAGCAACTAAAAGCTCTATAACAATACGTTACATCCAAGAAAAGCTTGAAAACATAGCTTCGGACCCCCAGTTATGAGTCGCACCCTCTGCTTTAGCATACCTTTGAATTAGAATTACAAAAGTTTACCAAAGTTTTAGAAATTGTACCTCCTCTTCTATCATTTTTGAGCATGTCAAATGCTTCATTAGCGCTGTCAATCCCTTTTCCATTAAAAAAAAAAAATCACCCTTTTGTCTCCTTTGAAATTTGGAACTCTGGCTGACACAATAGCTGCTCCTCTTTTGCAAGGACTATCAATCTTCTGGCCATGGCGGCATGGTCGACAAGCAAGAATAAACAGGGATGTCGGAATAGGAAACGGCTGCTACGCCAAAACTGGAGCACAAATTATGTATTTTTAAATTTCTACAGAATAATGCCATAATTTGAACATCATGTTTATTACTAATGTTGAAATGCTAGATTGAATGACGATTTTCAACATTTTGGCCCTATGATCGGAAATAGGGACTTTTAAACTATTAAGAGTTGCCCTAGAGGGGTGTTGAATTAGTGATAGGCCTAACATTCATGACATCTATGACGAGTCTTTGCTTTCTATCTTCATTTGGCTTGAGAAGAACAATATTGGGCAGCTCATGATTGTTTATTCTTTCACATTTGTGTGTTCAACTAGAACGCTGAGCTTTCGTATCAAGTTCTTGAACTAGATAATATTCGGTTTAAGAGTCATAGTTTCTAAAACTACCATCCCATTCAAAGAAACGTATTTCAGGGGTTTAAATATTCTTGCCTATTACTGTTAGACTGGCATTAACTTGACTAATCAATGGGTTATTTAGTCGAAAAATTTTACCTTGAAATGGCACCAACTCGATGAAGAGAAATGTTCGCGCCACCGCGATAAATTTCTTGTAATTATAATAAGGTTTCCACAATGTGGATGGAGTATCGTGTACCCTATGATTTAGTGTGGTTTTAGAGTTGTATTCATATACCTATACGTATAAATCCTACGCTGGAATATGGAGCTCGAGTCTGGAAGCATGTTCATTTTCTTCTGTATTTTCTATGTTAGGATGTTAGGGTTTAGAACACGTGGTTAGGGTCTAGAACACCTGGCGGGCATGTGGAGGCAGTCGATACAGCGAAGCACAGAACTCGCTTTTGTTTGGAACAGCCAGAATTGAGCAATCGCTTCTGTTTGAAAACCGAAGGTTCTGGCCATCTTTCTGAGACTTTTGAGTTTCAGCAAGGCTTTTGTTGCAGAAATGACGCAGCTTTTGAATACCAGGCATTTCTTGTTTTGGTAGCTTTGAGCTTCTTCCTGAGATAGGTGTTTGTTTTGTCTCCTCCAGAGCTTTCATATATTAATATTCGTGATTAACGGCTGCACTGAACGTTTGTCTTGTATGACAATTTTGTTATTTACAACAAGTTATTTGTAGAAACAACAGACCTCACTGTATCATATTATAATTGGGTAGCTTTGCCCTGAATAAAACTTTCAATACTAAACTTCTCAACATCAGAGGCACAGAGTTGAGAAGACCAAGGAACTCTTCCGGCACTGCTACAACCAGGGCTATAGCTTTGAAATTCAGCAAAAAACAGAGTATCAAGGGCAAAACTTCTGTTCCAAGCAAGCCACCCATCTGAATGGATCAATTCGCCCATAAAGCTATAAAAAAAAAACAGATATAAGCCCTATGCTTGTTGGGTTCAGCGTGATATTGATCCATATAATCTTGGGTTCCTTAGATTGAGCAGTTTTTAAAGACAAATCAGGTGGTTTGTGTAGGATCTATGCGCCCATGTACAGTTACAGAACTAAGTCCAGCGCCTGGGCGGCCTTCGCCTATGAAATGTTGCAGTTATCGAAGTATGAGACTGCATTTCCAAAGATAAAATCTATGGTGCCTATGATTGTGCAGTCTTTGAAGTAGTGGCAGAATGTGTGAGAATATAGCGTGCCGCTTGAAAACATGTGAAGGAATATCCATGGAAGGCTGCTTCATCTCCGTCTAGCCTTAGTGCCACTGCTTGATGTAACTCTGGTTCTGCTGTGTTTTCAGCTGTAACTCTGGTTCTGCTGTGTTTTCAGCTGCACTTTTTCCTTGGATGTTTCGAAGCTGTTCTTCAAGGGTTTTCTGGTGTTTTGTTTGCAGCGGCTGCTGGTAACAGAATAATACTTTGTTTTCTTATTGCTATGTTCTTGTTGTTGCTTTGTTCTTTGTTTATTCTGGTCATGACTTGCTTTGTGGGTCTGCCAATGGCAGGAGGGTTCAAATCCCTCAGTGCCCTTCTATTTTTCTTTAATCCGTTTGACTACATAACTGACTTATGACCATTGGGACGAAATCATATACTGACATGGAAATGTCAGTTTGACCCCATCAAGGGGTCAACTAACGGATGTGGTGTCTCTATTTGGAATATGATATAGAATATTCTCCATATCAATGGATGAGAATGAATAATAAAGAAAAATCGAATAAGTAGTTTTAACCAGCAGGGGTACAATACAAGTTCCGGCTTTAAGTTTTCTGGGCGGGAAGGATTCAGAAAGATCCAAAATCAGGGCATCCGAAACAATATTATAATTGGGTCGTCTTTTTCGTCGGTGGTTGTCCTATGCCAATATCACGGAATAACAATCGGGAGCACAAATTCTGGATGACCTGTAGAGCCGGTGGCTTTTTGCACAGAAGGGACCAGAGGTGACCGGACAGATCTGGCTATGGAGGTTTCAGATCCGGCGATGGGGTTTCAGTGGCGATGGCGTTTATCCTACAGGGCTGGAGAGCTAACAGACGCCATAGCCAGGAGCTCGAGCCAAGAAGCAAACAGAGCAACACAAAAAAGACTCCCCAATTATGGTATTGTTAGGGTAAGCCAACTGGTCCAAGATTCCCAGTTAGCTGCTCCCGGCTCCGCCGCAGCTAAACTGGGAATCTTGTCCCAGTTAGCTTACCCTATAACAAGAATTTAGGGCAACCCGTGTGAACTAATGATGGGCGATAACGGGCACCGGTATGGGAGGGGGGATTTGTATGGGCACAACAACGTGACGGAATTACAGTTAGAAAGGGCATTTGGGTCTGAATGGAAATATGGCTTCCTGCCCATCCCCAGCCCTCTCTAGAGGCCGCCGGACTCCTTCCCCCGTTCAAGAAAAGGATGTGCCCCTTGGAGATGTGGTTGTTATCAAGGAGCCAGTTTACCGCCTCACCTCCATTGAACAAGAGGCCCTTGAAGCTTCCCAATCCGGAGACTATGACCGCGCTGTCAGTTTGCGCATGCAAGTAAGTCTTACCTTTCGTTTTCTTATGGTTTCCTTTATAGCATTTCTAACAAAGAATCCACGTGAAAATTATATACTCTAGGTTTATGTGATTAATTTTAGTTTGTATTGTCAGGCAGTGGCATTGGCAAAATTATGCTTGGCAGATCCTCAAATGAGTCTACCTGATAGAGACGATCTGCTTCCCAAAGCTCATATTAATCTTAGCAACGCTTATTATGACATGGTAGTTGTTCAATCTGCCAGATACAGAAAATATGCTTAAATATCTCTCTGTACTTAAGACGTTCTAAGTATATAGAGCCTTTTTATGTTTCTGACCATCTAGTTCTGAACATATTGACAGCAATTTGCAGACCAAGCATGCTGGCATGCGCAAAAGGTAGGCATTCTTACACTATGTTGTACTTGGAATAAGTTACAATACTTATAATATATGGAACATACTCATAAGAACAAAAGGGGTTTCCTAAAGCAAATTCTTGCATATGTTCTTAACCTGATTAGTATGTGCACCATTATCATTATTTCAGGCAATGGAGTTATGCAATATGAGTAAGGAAGATCAAAGCCTGATTGTTTTGGCACTTTTAAGCCTTGCCAAAGGGTTGTTACAAAGTAAGTACATTGTACGCCGTTTCCTGTACGTTTGATAGATAGAAGTCTCCAAACTAATTATAGACATTCTTCCAAGAAGTTATATTGAAACATAATTAACGGTCGAGTAATAGGCACTCAAATAGATGTATGGGCTTCTGATGTCTTCAAGTTCTGGTTTTACTTGTTTCATAGGACAGAAGGAGATACAAACTGTATAAATTATCTTCAAAGAGCTCTTGTGTTAAACCAGGGTGCTCGTGGAGAAGAGGCAAACTTCTATCCTGTATCTTCTTTGAGCTAGTAATTAGTTGGTGATATAAGGTGATTCTAGCCATAAGATTAGTAGATAACTTGAATATCATGTGATCGTTCATCATATCTGGATCTGATTTATGACGTCTTTCAGGATCTGTCAAACGCTGCAATTCATGAGGCCTATGGAGATTATTACATTTTCTTAGGAGATAGAAAATCAGATAAAGATGGTTCCAAAGGATATTCCAGGCCAGGCACAGCAGAAGATATGGCCACAAATGTATTTGATTTTGAACCAACTGATGAATATGAGAAAGCAATGGCTGAGCTTAGTAAGGTTGGCATGATCTCCTATTTATCACGTATTACATACACAAAATAAATTATCAACTCGACTTTAATAAGACATTCTTCCAAGCACAAACCATGAATGGGTCATCTTCTTGTATGAGGTCATTATCTGTGGCGGCATTGATTAAGACACTGGACCAACAAAATAAGATGGCATAGAAATGGAGCAATAATCAGAAACTAACACCATATTGATATACATCCTGAACTTAAAAACGCATTCTCTCACACATTTTAATTTAAAGTTCTGTTATGATGGCTAGAGGCATGGGAGCTAATTGACAAAAATCCGCAAAGTCATCAAGTCAATGAAAAGACAGGCGAGCTCCATGTAGACCATCCGTTACTTGGAACCATTCATGCCAAGATGGCCAGAGTACGCGGTGATATAGTTTTTGGCTTGCTATATAACCTCTAGTTTGGCACTCTTTCAAAAGACAAAAAAGCTTGGTTACAAAGTATTAACGTAAATAATGGGAGAACATTTTCTGTTTATTATGTATGCTCTATAGTATGTAATTGTAGCATTTCTAAGATATAATCATAAAATGCATCCTGTAGACAAGAGCAAAGCAAAGGAGATATCCAGAAGCATTAGAAGACTATGATCATGCGATTCGGATCTATACAGCATCGACCTTTCCAAATTATTCAGCTATTGCACAACTCAATTACGAACTCGGATATGTATATCATAAGTTAAAGGTGGCTTGTTGTATCTCATGCCAGAACCATGTCTATCTGTAATAACTTTGAAGTTATTTTGTGGATTTTATTTAAGACAGTGGCTAAAAGAATAATGGGTTGTCTACCAGAAATATGAAGAATCATTTGCAGTGCTTGAAAAGGCAGCAGAATATTGTGAGCAACATCATGATACTGGGATAGAACATCCTTTAACCACACCAGTAAAGAAGCAACAAGGAATAACAATGTTTGATGCTGGGAATTTGAAAGAAGCCTTGCAAGCATTTGACGAGCTATTGCAGATACAACGCAATCAAAATGGTGGAGGCAGCATTCCTGTAGCAGAGGTTAGTTTATAAACACAACCAAAGAATATATGCAGTTGAGTCGTTCTTTAAAGATAAGATAAGATAAGATAAGATGAATTTTTACGTCCACGGGAACCCAACATTATATAATTGAATGGTTTTGGAACATAAAACATGTTTGGATGGTTCTGAATTTGGAATTGGTTGTTTGGCTATAGACTCTCAAGTACTTGGGTGATGTTTCTATCGCTATGAAGAACACAAATGACGCATGCCGTTACTATAATCGCTCCTTGAAGATCCTTAGAAAGAGGCTAGGTGCAAATGACCCGACTGTAAAGCAGCTTGTAAATTATATCAAACAACTCAATCTAGAATTGGATGTCACCACAATCTATGAGAAGGAGTAGCCCCTTCTCAAACATCCTAATGTTGGAAATTGTTAAATTGTTAAGTTAATGTCAAATGAGTTTCCTTAGGTATTCTTTAATAAGAAACTCAAATTTATTATTTATTGCAAGTAAGAACAAATGGCAACTAATTAGACACAAAGTACAGGTTCTAAGAACTTCTAAGGCAAAACAAAACACACTCATATGACAATTCCCCATGATGCCCTTTGTGAAACTATGATCTACTTTTAGCCCGCTATAAGATGGATTGGCTTTATTTGCCTAGGTTGCTCTCGTGTTGATAAAGGTGCTTTGTCCATATGATGGTCCAAAGCAAATGATGCCAACTAGCCCCATGCTATATTTTATCCTTATCAACAATATACCTAAGCGTTGGTTGGGGAAACTCCACATAACCCTTATATTCTACCGTTCAAATTTAAACAAGGTGCTACGCATGGAGGGTTGCCCTCCATAACCGGAGGTTGAAGTGGCTTAAATTATACTTGAAAGTCATGTTTTTACAATCAATAAAAATCGCTATTTTAAAACATTGATATTTTGTGTTGGTGATGGTACCTACTTGCATCAGTAACTCCTCCTTAGATGTTGAGGTCCTCTTGAACTAGGATCTAGCAGGACACATGGACTTTGGGGTTTGAGTGTAACGTACTGGTCTTTGGTGCTCGGTATGAACAAGAATGGCCGCTATGTCATCGTCTGGAACTATAATTCATCCGAAAACCAGCTTGACACGATGTCCTCTACAATCTTGAATGCCATTGTAGCCTCTGCAGATGTTAAACTAGTCTGGCTGGAAATGGCTATATAGATGTAACATCTATATAGATGTAACATCATGTAACATCTATATAGAAATGGCTATATAGTTTGGAAGGGGTCTCGAGAGTATGCATACCCCATCAAGGTGGAGGCACTAGCCGTTATGTAATATCATTTGCATATGTATCGGTTGCATCCATATATCCATTTTCTTATCTTACTATGTTATGCTAGTTAACGTGCCCAGCGATTATGCATAAGATACAATTTATAGCTGGCTGAAAAGAAAAAACATGACAAGTGTTAGCACATGAGAGCATATGACAGAAGGAACAGAGCATGTGGAGGAGAGAGACATTTTAAAGCTTAAAAGGAAATGGAACAAGGAGTTCTACTTAGACATAGGACAAATTGTAATATCTTTTTAAGTGCTTAAACACAATGCAATATGACCTGTCTCTTAATTGTTTTTGTGAATTGTAACTTTGTGCCTTGTAACAATGCATTCAATGCTCCTACTTTCTCCACCAAATCAAGCCATCTAAAAATTAGAGAATATAAAAAAAAATTAAGCAACAAGACTCAAAAACTTCATAAAAGAAAGCCACCTCTTCATCATTACTAACTAAAGACCAATACCTTGTTCTGATGGATGCACATCCATAAAAAATCAAAAGGATATTCACCTGTGACCTCCATGCCCATCAAAAAAGTGGACATCTGAGTTTCCTCCTTATTTCTGCAAATGTAAGTCCTTTGTGCTTCAATAACACATGACACATGGAAGAGATAACATTTTCCACAGCCATCACTGCATCCGCCATTTCTTTGCACCATCCACAATAGCAATTAGCATCAGTAGCCTTTATGTTATGCCATATTCACATAAGAACCAACACATAACAACCATTGACATTAACAACCAGCACATAACTACCATTGACATTAATTAACACAACCATTGGGTCCAACACATTTAAATTAAAATCCCCCTTAAACCCCCTTTGGTTTGGGTGCATATTCACACGGGGGGTGACGTAGGGCAGCGAGAGCCCTCATAATTATATTTTGCACGTACGAAATCAACACCATATAGTATTCCACTTGAAATCTTATAGTATTTTGCGAATCTTGTTATACAGTATAGCAAATTTTGTACTTGCATACCCCACAAACGAGGAACTTTACGTACGGTATAGATTAAGGAATAAGGGGTGAATATGCCTATCCAACAGCTCTCGTTGCCCGGAGTCACCCCCCCGTGTGAATATGCACCCAAACCAAAGGGGGTTTAAGGGGGATTTTAATTTAAATGTGTTGGACCCAATGGTTGTGTTAATTAATGTCAATGGTAGTTATGTGTTGGTTGTTAATGTCAATGGTTGTTATGTGTTGGTTGTTATGTATTGGGAGATTTAATTTTTATATGTTGGATGTTAATGGTTTGTGTTGCAAAAAAAAAAATTTTGGTCCCTTTGGGGCCTTAGGGGCGTCCCCCCCCCCCCCCCCCCCGGTGTGACAAAAATTTTAGAATTCAAACCAGGAAAAAACTAGAATTCATTTGAGGCTTTCATCATCTGTAGCTTTTGAATTTGATCCCATTATTCTGAAAGTCATAAAGTTTGCAACACAAAGAAAACCCCATGTTATTATGCGACATATTGTTACTTACTCTACAACTATTTCTCTTTCACAATGACACCATTGTTTATCAATCCATATGATTTTGGATGCTCCATCTCTAGCTTAAAGGTAATGCATGATTCACCTTATGGTTCGATTAAAGTTCCAAACCTACAATATAAATGCATTCTTGTGGCCACTGTTTGACTGATCTGTGTGACATGGAAAAGGGCGTGGAATAATCCGCCTGTTGTGTGCATAATAATCCGTTTGTTGATTGAAGCTAAAGGCTGGCTGCTATGAACAATCCGGCAGCCATCCAAGAGTTGGAAGCAAACAGAGGGCCTAAACTTGAATCTGCAGCAAATCTTAGGAAGGAAACAAAAGGGGGTTTTGCAGCACTACATTGTAGAATCAGGAAACCAATACCTTGCAAAAAAAACATTATGCTAACTAAAGAAACATTAAAAAACAAATACCTTTGTAAGTGTGAGCAAAAAATCCATCTCGTGGTAGTAAAATCCACTCCGGCAATAAGAATCTAAGAGGGCAAGTACACATGCATATGCACACATGCACACACATGCACACATGCACTTGCACTTGCACATGCACAATACACATGCACATGCATATACATGCACATGCACATGAACATGCACATGCACGCACATGCACATGCATGTGCACATGCATATGCATACACATGCGCAGTGTTCATGCACAAACACATGCAGAGAAAGACAACAACCCTCGGATTGTCCCATAAAGGGTGCACTCTAGAAATACTATTTAGTACACCTCAACGAATACAACAACGAAATCATAGAAAAACCATGTGAAAAAACGTACAAAAATCTAAAAGTAACCCTCTGTTATTGTGCTACATATTTTAAATGCAAGAAACAGCAGAGATGGCATGGCATCTTGCAAGGGTTGCTTGCTATGAATGAACAATTGCTTGCCTGGCGCTGCTGTAAAGATGATGCATCAATTGCTTGCTATTTAAAAACGAATAAAATTTCACAACCTGAGTACTAAAACCCGTCTATGACAATAATAATAGACAATCGATGCTTCTGTGCAGGTAAGATCCATGGTTTAGAGGAATCCTTGATGAAAAGAAGGGCTCTCATCGTAGTGTAAGTGGAAGCAAGTTTATAGAGTCCATGATGTTCACATGTTTAAGATGACATATTGCAGCTATGGTGCGCTCTTGGCAAGCCAAGACAATGACGATGACCTAAAAAATAATTCGACTGAAATTGTCAGTTGGATAAGAAAAATACAAATAAACAGTTGGTGGATGAAGAGGAAAGAGAGAAGGGTAGGGTAAGCATGGAGGTCTACTGGTCTTACATTTCAGGAGTCCATGGAGGTGCTTTAGTCCCATTGATGCTAGGTGCACAGATATGCTTTCAGATTTTCCAGATAGCAGGAAATTGGTGGATAGCTGAGCAAACTCCTGCTTCGTCAAAACAGCAAGCTAAGATCCCTAATAGTATGCTTTTAGATGTTTATTGTGCATTATCTCTTGGAGGTGCCATCGTTATCTTTATAAGAACCCTCCTAGTGTCTGTTGCTGGACTAGCAACAACCCAAAAGTTCCATTTTGATATGCTTAATTCTCTCTTTCATGCCCCAATGGCTTTTTTCGACTCAACAACAACTAGTCGGATTTTAAACCGGGTAGGAAAGTTGGAAATTATTGTATATCTATCCTTGGTGCTTTCGACGTGCTAATTGTTATGGTTGTCCAGGCTTCTACTGATCAAAGCACTTTAGACTTGGAACTTCCATGGAGTCTTTCTGGATTAGGGTTTAGATCAATCCAGTTATTGTCTGTTGCAGTTGTTATGTCTCAAGCAGCATGGGAGGTTTTCCTTGTCTTTGTGCCAATCATGATATGCTTGTTTCCGTCTACAGGTACTTATCAAGAGCTGTACTGTCTGATTGTTACATTGTAGCTTAAAATGTGTCTCCTTAGCATATTTCAGAGATATTACATATTAACAGCCAAAGAACTATCTAGACTAGTTGGAATACAAAATGCTCTAATTATTCATCATTTTGGAGAGTCGCTTACTGGAGCAGCAACAATAAGAGGCTTTGATCAAGAGCAGCGTTTCATGGATAAAAATATATCTTTGGTCGATTCTTACGCATGTCCACTTTTTCACACTTTTGCAGCAATGGAATGGATATGTCTATGGTTGGAGGTATTGACAAACATAGTATTTTCCTTTACCATCATTCTACTTGTGAGCCTTCCGTTTGGATCAATATCTCCAAGTAAGTCCATGTTATGATGGATGTCTTTTTCCTAATTCATCAGGCAACTATGTGAAGGAAGCATGCTTGTTGTGATGCAAGATACTTAGCTGGTGTGTGAATACAGGCTTGGCAGGCCTTGCTGTTACATATAGTTTAGACCTGAATATGCTCCAGGCTGGGCTTCTTTGGAACCTCTGCAATGTCGAGAACAAGATCATTTCTGTAGAACGCATGAAACAATACAGCTCTATATCTAGTGAGGCTCCTTGGCTTAAAGATGATTCACAACCTCCTTAGGGCTGGCCTTCTAAAGGAGAAGTGCAGCTATACACAGTCTGCAGGCACCATAGATGGGTGGTCATCTTACTATCTGATGTCTTTAAAATTTCGTGATGTCCTTTTAGTAGGATGAGAACATCATGTTAATGTTTTTGACATGCAGGTCCGTTACAGTCCACATTCACCAATTGTGTTGCACGATCTCACATGTACTTTTTCTGGTGGAAAGAAGGTTGGAATAGTTGGCAGGACTGGAAGGGGGAAATTGACTCTTGTACAAGCTCTTTTTCGCTGTGTGGAAGCATCAAGAGGATCAATAATGATAGATGACATAGATATCAGTACCATAGAACTGCATGATTTGCGCTCCAGATTGAGCATCATTCCTCAGGAGCCAACTATATTTGAAGGCACTATGCGTTACAATCTTGATCCACTTGCAGAACATTCTGATGAGGAAGTGTGGAGGGTATGCTTTGGCATAAAAAAAAATTGTTGTCTTTTTCAGCTTCATAAACCAGTGGACCAAATAAAGATCAACATAATCCAGCTTCAGTAACCTGGTTGAGAAAAGCCAAAGAGAAAAAGAACAATCAAACAAAGAGGTCAGTCTTTTGCTCAATTACAAAGAACTAGAAACGTGTGCCCGGCGATGCCGGGCATTGATCATGGATGTCTGTAATGGGTAGACGTAATGGAGTTCGTAAGTGGAATAAAAAAATGTAAACCAAAACCGTGTCCATAGATGTAATGGAGTGCAAAGTGTGAGGTATTATAGGGGTGATAGGCATTATGCCTTCCAATTTTTTCTACCCATTTATGGCTAGGGCATAATGGGTGCATATTATTTAGCGTATTGGTTTAGGGTTGATGGTTGTCAGTATCTTCCAATTCTAAACATTTTAATGTTACATTGACCAATTGTCATTTGGTTGCATTATTTGCAAGGTTAAGCATGGTTGAAACTAATTACAATATTGAGAAAAAGAAGTTGTGTTGTGTCTTACTTTTTATAATGTTTGTTACGGGCTAAATGTGCATCAAATGATTCAATGTCTTGCCTCATTAACCAATATAATTAGAAAAAATGTTGCGTCGTCATGAAAACCTAGAATTTTAAATGGCAAGTGTATCAATAGATATGAGTAAATTTGCAAATGATCAAGATGTTGTAGCTCTAAGTATGATCCTTCTCTTGTTAAACTTAGTCTAAAAACATGTCATTAAGAGAGGGACCCCATTAGAAGTCCATATGTACATGAACTATTAGAGAGTGGGATAGCCCTTAGTATCATCTCAATCTTGTATATGCAGGATAGGTATAGAAAAATCAATTGAGGGCACTTTTAACTTCTTAATACTATGCAGCATACATTTATTTTAAGCTTTGGAGATTAGCTTAGTATATCACTCAAGCTCGTATTTGCACAATAAGCGTAGAAAAATCAATAGCAAATCTGATTATGTAGCATGCAATTCTTTCGAGCATTAGACATACAAAAAAAAGAAAGAAAAAAAGGATGGAAGTTAGATGGAACACAACATATTTTGCTAATGCATGATGTATGTCGGTATCAAGTTTTGCACAAACGTTACGATGAGGTAGGCAATTTTAGAATAATGTGAAAGCTCAATTTTATTGAACCTACCAAATTCTACAAATGATGCATGTGCCACTATTGCTCCCACATTGCAACTTCCAAATGCTATACATCTCTTGGATATGTCATCACAACGCCCAATGTAAGCGTTAACCAAAACTGCAATAGCTAGCACATTCTTACTATCATGAATCTCTGTTCTAGAAATAGATAGATTTCCATTTATGTAAGGGCAGGGCACTGAACCCTTTGCTTTTCCAACCACGCACTTACAAAAGGACAACATTTGTGCTTTTTGAATAATGAAGTAAAGTATAGAAATTGTTAAGTAGATGGTCAAAGGTCATTGTAATATGATGCAAAACCCCAAGACAAATCAATTCAATGTAGCATGAAGATGTTCTAACCTGCTTCAGAACAGATTTTGTCAAAAATTAAGAGGAGCTACTTTCATTCCAAATTCATCATTCCATTATTTGCCTGCCCTAAGATCACATTCTCTACTTGCCAACCACCATAGCCATGCAAAAAAAAGGGATCTGCAAAAATAACGATAATGTTGATCTAGAAGAACCCAAAATTTTGAAAGACTTTGAATTCTAACTGGTTCTTTTTCTAGCTCCAATTCAAACACTTTGAAACGAATGAAGGAGCACCCATGAATGAAGTGAGATCTGTTCCGAGGCACCTCAAACCTTATAGAAGCCAATGTATATTCTTCCACATCCTTACTTTTCTATAGTCACTGCTATTACGAAATATACATCTGCGGTGAAAGATGGGAAACGTTTAAGAAAAATAAGGGTCGTCTGACCTGCAACAGAACAAAAGGAGGATCATTGCCTAGGAAAGGTCATCTTGACTCTGCACCAAGAATATGTGAGCACGTAATGCTGCAATGAGAGTGAGGAATAATGTAATAATATCTCACCAAACAAACATGAAGGTTGACTATTCAAAAAGTACAATATACCTATAGAGTCAATCACATAGCTCAAGCTCTATTGGAAAATTTTAACTATTTATGAGCACCTATCTGCCACATATAAAAAATGTTGGATGAAATAATGACCAAGAATAAGAATAGGATACAAAACAACAAATTTTTCTGCAGCAATGTAAGATTTATAGAAAAGCTTGTAACTTATGGTTTGTGCACAATTTCAACTCAGATCATTATTTGCAACCACTATACTCTATTTTAAGACAAACTTTAAATGGCATGGCAGTGGAGTATGGAGCAAAATCATTACCTTAGGGCATTTGTAGTTTCAGAGTGTAGTTTCACAAAATTCCTTGCTATCTCTGGATCAATATCTCAACAACGAATTTGTACACCTCCACAAATCAGGGCCATCTGAAATGCAACATCAATAAAGCTAATTATTCAAGTAAGCTTCCTGCATTATTGCTTTAATGCTAGTTTAAAACTTCACGCCAACATAGCACTAAAAGAAACATGTAAATGCTTTGATTTGTTATATGTATCTTTCTAATTCATCACCACAAAATAGCTTTCTAGCTTCAAATTGGGCTAGTGACATGAAGCTCAACTCTAATTTCAATTATAGGATCTACCTATCTAAACTCTGAAATACATTCTGAAATACATTTTGCCAAATTAGAATATCTCATGAGAAGGAAACGTCAAGAATAGTCATAATACTATAGAAAACTCAATAAAAAATATTTAATGCAGAGGCACTTTTTAATTTGACATAATACCCGAGCAAGATATCTATGACAACACCAGCAGCATGTAAACCCATCCACAAATTCAGCTCTTTGTTTTAAACTTGTTAATAAAGTTACTGCAATTTCCATATAAGAACATAATTCCTATGTCCACTTAGAATTACCTTTACATTGCAACAATCTGAAAGTATTGAGGATGATAACAAAAGCATGCCATCACAGCACCTTGCTATTTTCCTTCAGAGATAATCTGCTCCTGCAATAGAAAATGATCAACTGTTACCATTGTATGTGGTTCATGGATTTGTGCAGCAAGATTTTGCCATTGCACAGCAAATTGTGGAATAATATTTTGTGGAATCAACCATACATTTTTAAACCATATTAAATCACAATGGCCTTCTAATAAGGGCTGAAAATAGAACTCTATTATTAATGGTACACTTCTAAATGAAAATAGGATAGACTTCTAAATGCAAGAATAGATGTGTAAACGATCTCATGCCATGGGAGAATTTCAGAATTATGGAAAGAATAGGTTTGCATCTCTTTGTTTGCCCCAAGTTAGAAAAAGGAGTGGAACAATGGAACTTAAAAAGGATTCAATTGCCAAAACTACCTGCTTAGGTTTGCAAAGCCATTGAATAACATTTAAAGAGATAGAGAAAGAAACTTCATTGCAAATAAAAACAAACGTCAAAGCAAAGCCCAAATACCTTTAAGCTCTGCCCCATGTTGCGCCTATCCACCTGTAAAATAGAGACCTCAAAATTTAACAAATCAAAACCTATCTAAAACGTGCGAGTATGAAGAATGATGGCTACAAATTAAAAATGATGCAAATCGGAATGGAGAAGTAGAGCAATTGATTTTTCTTGTAACACAAAGCACAAAAGATTGAGAAGCATCTTACTTTTTATTTGCGAAGAATTTTAGCCATCTATGGCATTTGAAAGGAAAATCAGAATGATGCAGCTTTACACAGCGAAGATGCATCTTATATACACATCCCCTTGCTTGGCAAGACTAAACTAATTTCGTAAAACCACAACTCCAAGCAAGCATTTAAGAGAGTAGCAGTGGTTCTTGAAGATTCATAACCTAAATAAAAGACTAAAAGACAATGCACAGTGTAAAAGAATTACCTGATAATTCCACCATGTTGATGACAACTAAACCCTATTGAAAAAGTTTGAAAACACAGGGATGAAAGATTAGCTGTGGTAGTACTTACTGGATGTTGCACTATCTCTTCTACCTCTTGGGAATGCCATAAGCCTGAAAAAAACAAAATATAAAAAGAAATCATCACACCAGCTTTACCTAGTTATCAGTTAATAGAAGTACATCTGCAGCATATAATAGCAGGGTTTAACCTCTCACTCTTCACCAGAAGGCTTACTGAATTTCGTTTTGAGTGCCGCACACCAGTGCCAACTATAATTTCGCAACACTCAGAGGCAGATATTATACAAAAATGAGAAAGCTGGACACAAAATCCATGTGGTGGCAACACTCACTGGTGGTGGCACCGTAGAAGATGCTTTCACACCAGACCTCAAGCTGTTAATGAACGGATCCTGCAAGTTAGGGATTAGATCCGTCAAACAAAGAAAATAATGAAGTGTGGAAAAGACTCACCTAAGCTAAGCGAAATGCAGGATTCGGCACATCAGGACCCAGCCATGGTGCATAAATATAGCGGTTCTGAGGCAACAAAAGGCTGAAGCACTGCAGGGATGAGAGACTTGAGGTTCCAAACGAATTTCTCAAAAGTGTCGAGCTTCAATACGAATTTCTCAAAGGTGCCACCGAATTCAAAATTTGCACCAGTGTGTTGCAAGTAGAAGAGGGAAAGAGGGAATGCCTAATGTGAAACAGCTCGGCCAGTTCAAAAACTGGACATCAATGCTGCCAGCCCTTGTCCGCAAGAGGAGCCGCAAGCGGGAAGGGAACGCCGCATGCGGCGTTACATGCGGCGTTCCCGGCGCGAATTTCAAAGCCATCCAAAAATAAAAAAGAAGATTAATTACCCTAAACTGCTTTTCAGTGCAGCAAGAACTTCATCATGGTCTGTAGACCAGAGTTTTGTAGCAACAAAGACCTCTTCGTGTTTTACTAGCCCACTTATGAATGCTTCTGCAAGGGCTTCTCCAAGGCAAGCTTCTGTACCATAAAGGCTGGCAGTATCAAAATGCCTTTAACCAATCTGCCAGCATATAAGCATATGCTTGTCAAATAAAGAGCTAAAATGAATGGAAATGAGACAGCAAACTATGACTGACCTTGATTGCATATAAAATTGAGCTCTTGAGCTCAGGCGTGTTTGACCCTATGCCAAAGACTATGGATGGAATTAAACTGCCAGTATTTAGACGAAATGCTTTCATATCCTCCATCTTGGCTTCTATAATCCCATGAAAACATCAATAACCACTAAATTCTTGCATCAAACAATAAGACCATCTGATATTTAAATCTAGAGATTATTAGCTGAATAACTGTAGAAACATGCAGAAATGAATTTCTTCTATATCATTTCGCTTCTTAAATCATTTAAAGAGCCTAAAAGTGATGGAGGAATCGGGTACCTTTGCTCTTCCTCTGCTCAAGGTCAGGTCGTTGAGGCCATATAAATAGAGGAGCAAACAAATTTTGAAGTCACAAATTACTGCACGTCTCAGAAGCATCCCCGAAACCTCACAAATCTGATTGAGAAGCAAGCTGTAGGAAAATGAGTTGAATTAGGGTTTGGATTTGAATTTGAATAACGCAATCATAACTGAAATAGTTAATCACCTAAATGCAACAACATGCCCACATATAATCTTCAGCTCAATAAACATACAAGGATCTCAGAACTCTATCTCAGTCACCATATTTAATATCAAAATAATGCAGAGACTTACTTGATCGTCATCATCAGAGAACTGCTCTGCCGTGTAAAATGACAATTCCCTAAATGTTGTCCCATTAAATAAAAGTGGGTCAAGTATGTGTCTTTGTGTGTAGAAGCTACCAACTCTGCCACGCCTCCTGCCAGATAATCTTGAGTCCCCCAGCAAAGCTTCAAGGAGTGGGGACTGAATTACTGGTCTGTAGCTATCAAATGCCTGCATAAACAATCTCCGGTGCTTAAATTTGAATGCAGCGGCTTCTGCAGCTTTTCCATTCGAAGTTTCAACATTCTGAAGCTCTTCCAATGTGATCTGGGACTGACGTATTCTGATAGTTTCCTCCTTGTTCGGCTTCTTGTTGACAGACTTCCTCAAAATCCACCTGTGACTAGGGAACCGAAAGAACCTCAACATTTGAACAAGTTGTGGGCTTGGTTCGGGAAATTTTTTAATGACTAAAGGAAATTTTCCTATGCTTTTTTGGGGAACCTGCTAACGAGTAAATGTTGCCTACAATTTCCTTTATATTTAAAATCAACCAGCAAGTTTCCTACAAACAAAAATCTTGCCTACAATTTCCTGTAAGCTACATGTCAAAAAGCAAATTTTCAGAATCAGCACGCATATATTATATAATAAGACAGAGCCACAAGTTGGTATCTCGAAAAACAAAACAGTACTAGCTTGTATGATATTACAAGCTTCTATAACAAGTAGTATGCATGATAGGCAACGTAGCAAGTTCAAATGCTGATTATTCTCATTTTCAGTCACTTCGACCTCAAGATCATGTATGGTGTCAACCATGTCTCTTAGTGGCACACCAGTGTCTGCTGTAACAGTCATAGCGGCCATGTCCACACTTATGTTAGATGCATAATCTTGGCTATGGGTTCCCCTGCTCACTGCCTTCATCTTAAAACAGTGATAGACTGCATAGCCAACTGTTTCCGCAAGCTCTTGCTCTATTCTTGCATACATCACTTGTGCTGCCCTGCATGTTCCCCTGTTTAGCCACATTCCATATGTATTCGAATTGCTCCAGATTCGCATTCTGTTGAAGAAGGTGGATGAGTTTGCCCTGTAGAGATTAAAATTGTAAGACATAGACTTAACAGAATATATCTTTTAAACATCCTAAAAACAAGGAGATCATTTTCTTTTGCTAATGAAAAAAGTATCTACATTTTGCAAAAAATGCATACGATGGCAGCATTGGCCTCCCTAGATGTTTTACTAACCTTATAAGTAGCACTTGGTGTAGTGCTTCTACTTTCAAGCTCCAAGGCGTCATCTGTCTCGAGGAAAAAAACTCCCTACTGTTATGTTATCAAGGAGAGTATCATACTAGCAAAAACCATGTTGTTCTTTCATAATAACAACTAAGAAAGCAAAGGAAAGTAAGAAATAAAAATCTTAAGCAATAACAAAGACAAAAAAAAAAAACCCAAGCCTAAGAAGCCTTACCTTAGTATGGGCGCACGGTTGGAGATATGCTTTTCTGCTGGAGTTGCATAAGCTAGAATCGAAAGGAGGTATTCAAATGAAATAAATCACAACAACGTTTATTAAGAGCACTGCCCTCCACCAGCAATGAAACATGTGATAGAGGATGCTCTCAAACGCTCATGTTCTTGCTTATCAACGGATTTTCTTTCCCCAAATGCGTTCCCTGCTGTTGTTCTGCTCCCTGTTGCTGCAAGTGCTGGAGCCGTGAAGATGCAATGGAATCTGCAATGCAAATGCCTTGAAAAGATTGGCGAGTCCCAGCCAAGCGGCCAGCCAAATCTGGTGCTCTCTGGTTCTTCTCTGTAAACGCTGCCGCCTAAAACTGTAAACCTAAACAAGAAACAAGAAAGGGAAAGTTCGAAAACGGGTATTCGTAGAATATCCGGCAAAAAAAATATCACGTGGTAAAATTTCCCACACTTTTTTGCCAGCCCATACTTTTTCCTAAAATGTGGTAGTTTTGGACGGGGGCAGAACCGGGAAACTTTTTCGTGACATGTCTTTTTCGGATTTTGCACGGTAGGTTACAATGGTTCCGGGGAATTTCCCGAACCAAGGTTGTGGGCCTCTTAATGAACTGATATTGGGTTCCCTTAAATAAGATGCCCTGCATCTAAACACTTCTGTTCCTTTCAGTTTGACTCTCCATATGATCAAAGGGATCAAAACAGAGAAATATACCTCATGTCTGCTCCAAATAAATCAGCTCCCTGAACTGGGCCAATATTCAAAATTACCTTTATACAATGTTACAATTGGAAGCAGAAACCGGCCTAATAACGGGAGAATATAAGTACACGATAGCTTCAAATTGGTGGCTCATTGCAGACAACCACCCCTTCGAAAAATTATTACTTCAGGCCATCTCACGTCCAGAATTCTGGAGCAAACATCCTGCCCCTTACAAAAAAAAACAAAAAAAAAATTAGCAGCTTCTTCCGGCGCCCTCCTACTACCACAAAGAGGAGAATATTCTAGTGGAGCCATGTACGTGCAAGAATCTAACCCGACACAAATGCCGAAGACCAGTGCACTGGCATGGATATGGCAAGCTCGCCCAACAACAGGGGCGACCGCCAGTTTACAGCGAATAGGGAGTTTCGAGCAGTTTTCAGCATATTCTAAGTATATACTAGCATATACCCAGAACATGCCAAAAACCCGTAGGGGCAACCCCAAAAAGGTCATGTTTTGAAGAATTTGACCAATACCTTCCCCCGAACAACATTTGAGCTGAAAAAAAAGGCAACACAACTTTTACAAAACCTCATCCTTTTTCCCAAATAATCCACGAATATCTTATTTTGTTTTATCTTTAGGTCCTTTTTGCCGAATAATCCACGAATATCTTATTTCGTTTTATCTTTAGGTTTAAGTTTTCATATTACAGAAGACGAGGAGAGAGATGAGAGGAGTAGATATGGCTGGCACAACTATCAATTTTCCCAAAGGCATTTGCTCATTTGCTACTTTCCAGAGGACAGCGTGCAGCACAGAAGCATCAAACTAAAGAAATTTTTTTCAGATTTTTTAAGATAAGATAAGATAAGAGCATGCCAACATTTGATAAAAGCATTGCCGATCACAAGTATTTCAAGTTGGTGATTGGCATTGCTCTTCTAAAATGTTGTTGTTATTCAAATACAAAATCGGCTGCCAAGAACAGACATATTTTGAGTGAGAATCTTAACAAAAAATGATAGACCCGAATAGATATAATACAAATTCCAAAACTTTGGTCTGTCGCTCGATGCATCCTTAGGCGTAGGAGCTGAACTTAGCAATTTCCAATTTAAGCCCTAACATTTTAGACATCTTTCCATTGTGAGACCCATCACTTTTGTTTCAAACAAAAACTATGTCCAATAGTTCAGCTTAAAAAAAACTTAAGAAATAACGAGAAAACAAAATCTGCCAATATGAAGATTTGTTATCACTGACAATAGTCTTCAAAAAACTTTGCAGCTTCCTCTTAAAGCCTACTGGAAGAAGAAGCAAAACATTTGGCTCTCCAGATAGAATGTGCAGGAATTGATAATTTTGTTCAAATCTCAAATGCACAACAACAACACAAACAAGTTGTCTTGTTAATTTAACGTAAATACTTCATCTTACATAGACCATTGAATCTTTATAATGAAAAACCATTTTACAGCAATTTAAATACTTCTATCTCAATGGTCATTTCGATTACATTCACAACTTACAGATCGGTTCCCCTTAGAGCCGATTCACCTCATATTGGTTCCCCCTGTGGCCGATTCACCTCCTGTGTCCGCACTGCCTCATTCCGATCTCATTGTTCTTCTTATCGGCCTGTTTTCCAGTCGGTTCGGCATCAACTTCGCTTCCTTCTATCCACGTTAATTCTTTGTCACCATTTCATTTGGCCGAGTTCTAATTTTCATGAACCAATAACTAACTTCCAACACTTAATCTATTCAATAGTCTTGATATCCAATGGTTTCAATCTCCTTCATATAATAAGGTCTCAATATCTAATGGTTTCGATCTCCTTCTAACCTAATTCACCAACTTCAAATTGAAGACATTGATTCATGATATTAACTTTCATTCCCCCTTCATGAATCAATATCAGACTGCATTTGAGGCAAGCATGAATCAATATTAACCTGCATTTGAGTCAAACGATCCCTTCACTTCACCATATTACTTCATACTTGTATCTGATTCATACTGCAGTGACCTCATTCAAATCATTCAAAGCTTTAATTACTTCTTTTATTGTGCTGCTGCCTGCAAACCTTTACTGTATGGACTCCCAATAGTCCTTGCAACTTCTGAAACTTTGTGATATTGATTGCTTTAGTCAAGATATCAGCAATCTGATCATCCGTATGAATATATTCCACTGTGATAAGTCCAGAAGCAACCATTTCCCTAATGTAATGAACATGCAACTCAATGTGTTTCGTTCTTTCATGCAGCACTGGATTTCTTGTGATTGAAATGCAACTCATATTATCTGAAAACAAACTGGTTGGTTGTGTTTGTGGTATATCCAGCTCTTCCAAAAGTCTTCTAACCCAAATGATCTCTCGTGAAGCTAATGATGCCGCCTTATATTCTGCTTCAGCCGTAGACATAGCTATACTTTCTTGCTTCTTACTTCTCCAAGATATACATGCTCCTCCAAGTATCAGTGCATATCCTGAGGTTGATTTGCGTGTATCTACATCTCCAGCCCAATCAGCATCAGAGTATGCCACTAAGTTCAGATTATTGTTACAATAAGTAATGCCATAATTCTGAGTTCCTTTCAGAAATCTCAGAATCCTTTTGGCTGCCTGCCAATATTGTCTCCCTGGATTATTTAGAAACCTGCTGAGCATATTTACCCCAAATGAGATATCCGGCCTTGTGCAATTAGACACGTGTAACAAACATCCTATTAGTTCTCGGTAAGGCACGTTTGCCATTTGTTTTATTTCTGCTTCTGTTGAAGGACATAGATCGGAACTGAGTTTCTGTCCTTGGACCAGAGATGTATTCGCTGCATTGCATAAGGTCATGCCAAATCTTCTTATCATTCCTTCTATATTTTCTTTTTGAGTCAAGACAAGTCTTCCCTTTTCTCTGTCTCTAGCTATCTCTATTCCCAAGAACTTTTGCAACATTCCCAAATCTGTCATTTCAAATCTATCTTTCAAAACTGTTTTGCATTTATTCAAGCATTCCATACTGTTTGAGACCATAATGCAGTTATCTACGTACAAGGCTATAATGCAAAAATTATCCTCATAGCTGTATTTGTACAAATTTCCTTCATTTTTCAGTTTTGTATATCCATGCTCCTTTAAAAAATTGTCTATGCACAAGTACCACTACCTAGGTGACTGTCTCAGCCCATATACAGCTCAATCTAACTTCCAGACCTTGTCCCCTTCTATTTCAAATCCTTTAGCTTGCTGCATAAATATTTCCTCCTCTAGTTTTGCATTCAGAAAAGCGGTTTTCACATCCATGTGATGTATTTCTAGATTAAAAGCATTTGCATATGCCAACAGGGTTCGTATGCTTGTCAATTTAACCAGAGGCGAAAAAGTATCTTCAAAATCAATGCCTCTTTTCTGAGTGAAGCCTTGAGCCACTAATCTGGCCTTGTACTTCTTCTGGCCATCATTTCCTTCTTTAAGTTTAAATATCCACTTGCTTCCTACAATGTTTTTTCCATTAGGCTTGTCTACTATCTTATAAGTGTTCGTCCTTTTAAATGAACTGATTTCTTCCATCATGGCCCTTTTCCATTGCTCGGCATCTTTAGACTCTAAAGCATCCTCATATGATTGTGGCACATCCGGTTCTACTATAGCAAGCACAGCAAGAATGTCCTTCTCTTCTAATCTTTTACTTCTTCCACCTTCTTGTCTCCCAAACCTAGTTGTGTCAAAGCTTATTCCTCTCTTTAACTGTTCCAATTCTGTTTTTCCTTTTGGTTTTATTTCTCTTACTTTATTTTCTGTTTCAACCTCAGCAGCTTGCTCTAATTCAGAATTGTGGCCTTGTTCCATGGTTCCCATTGTTTCTTCTTCCATGTCACTGTACTCTTCAATGTACTGATCTACCTGAGCATTCTTTTCTTTTGTTTCCTCTTCTACTTCATCTCTTTTCTCTTCATTTTCAGTTTTATGCTTTCCAATTACTACATCTCTGTTCTTGAACAGCACATTTTCGTCAAAGCTCACATCCCTACAAATGATTATTGTTTTATTCTCATGATCATATAGCTGATAGGCTTTAGATATTTCATCATACCCAACCAAGAAACTCATTATTGCTTTGTCATCCAACTTTTTTCTTAATTCTTCTGGAATATGTGCAAATGCAACACATCCATAGGCTCTGAATTTTTCAAAGCTCACTTCTCTATTTGTCCATATTTCCTCTGCCATTTTTCCATTTAGACTTGCCAGAGGTATTCTGTTTTGTATATGCACAGCTGTGAGTACTGCTTCTTCCCATAGATAGTTTGGAACACCATTTTGCAACACCATTCTGTTCTTACGTTCTGCAACACCATTTTGCTGAGGAGAGTACCTACATGTCAACTGCCTTTTGATTCCCTTTTCTGAGCAATACCTTTTAAATTCACGAGACAAATATTCTCCACCACGATCTGATCTAATGCACTTTATTTTCCTATTAGTTTCTCTTTCCACTTCTGCCTCAAACCTTTTAAAAGCATCAAATGCTTGATCCTTAACCTTTTACCATGAAGACTCCTTACGTTCAAAGGTCCACAAAGGTCTGAATGTATCAGGTCCAGAATTCCTTTTGCTCTCTTCTTTGATTTCTGGAAAGGTAGACGAGTGTGCTTACCAAGTTTGCAGCCCAAACATGTAAATTGTTCAATGTTATCATCTGCAGCTATTATTTCCCTTTTGATCATGAATTTAACATTATTTTGATGAGTATGTCCCAGCCTTTCATGCCACAGTCGTGCAGATGGTAATGCCACAACATTAATACTTTCCGAAACATTCTTATTTGAAAAGCCAAACAAATTTCCCACTCGTTTTGCCAGAAACTTGATTTCATTATTATAAAACACTTTACAATATTTCTTCTCAAAGCACACCTTATATCCCAAATCAACTAACTGACTTATGGATATCAAGTTTCTTATAATTGAAGGTACGCATAAGACATTTTCTAGATTTACTACATTTTCGTCTAGATCATAGAGCTCCAGCCAGCCAGCTTCTTCCACCTTCTGAAGTACCCCATTCCCCATCTGTACATGATGTGAGGTCTTCATTTTCCTATTTCTGAGTTTATTTGCTGACTTGACTATGCTTCTCTCAGCTCCACTATCTAACACATATAATTCAGTATTAGATCCATTTTCCAAAGCACTCAAAGCATTATCAATGGTTACCTCAGCCTCTGTGTCAGATTCTCCATTATCAGCATCTTTTGCCACATTTACGGATGCAAATTCCCTGTTGCCAGTTTCTCTACCTCTCCCTTTTGCAGTTCTTGTGCCTCTCCCACTAGCAAAGTTTCTGCCCCTTCCTCTTCCCATATCCTTTGGGCTGGAACAGTTGCTTGCAAAGTGTCCATACCCTTCACAATTAAAGCATCTCAGCTCTCTACCTTCTCTACTTCTAGGACAATTTGCCTTCAAGTGACCAAACATTTTGCAACTAAAACAGGGTCCTATCTTGTTTGAATTGCCTTTAGTTTTCCCTGCTAGAAGTACCTCAGTATGTTCGTCTTCATCTTCTTCCTTTGATAACCTTCTTTGTTCTATTTCTGTTCTGATCAGTACTTCAGCCTTCTCCCTATTTCTTCCAACAGTCCTAACTAGAGTACTTAGTTGGCCAAAACTTGAAAAAGCTCTAGCTATGTTGAGTACCTGGAATTCTTGCGTAATAGGCACTTTGGCTGCTTCCAAATCTTCAATAATATTATCAAATTTCTGGAAAAACTGAGTAAGATTATCACCTTCTTTATATTTGAGTCTCCTTAATTCCCTGTCAAGCATCTCAATCTGAGAGGTATTTTTGACTTCATAAGTTTTGACAAGATATTCCCACATTTCCTTGGGCGATTTATCCCTGATTTTATGCAAGATGCTAGAGCTTAGCTTGCTTGCAATAATGACTTTAGCCTCCTGCACCTTTCCCTTCACATTACTCCTTTCACTTGTACCAGCACCACTAGAAGTTCCTTCACCATGCTGTGAATTCGTTGAGCTGTGTTCACCTTCAGCTTCCATGTCTCCACTGACATAATCCCACAGTCCTTCAGCAATAAGAACATCTGTCATTCTGCCTTTCCAGGCCTGAAAGCCTGCTTCACCTTCAAACAGATTAATTCCACTCAATAGACTTGCTCCAAGTCTTGTTGCCATATCTAACCTGCTCTGATACCAATGATAATTTTGTTCAAATCTCAAATGCACAACAACAACACAAACAAGTTGTCTTGTTAATTTAATGTAAATACTTCATCTTACATAGACCATTGAATCTTTATAATGAAAAACCATTTTACAGCAATTCAAATACTTCTATCTCAATGGTCATTTCGATTACATTCACAACTTACAGATCAGTTCCGCCTAGAGCCGATTCACCTCGGATTGGTTTTCCCTGTGGCCGATTCACCTCCTGTGTCCACACTGCCTCATTCTGATCTCATTGTTCTTCTTATCGGCCTGTTTTCCAGTCGGTTCGGCATCAACTTCGCTTCCTTCTATCCACGTTAATTCTTTGTCACCATTTCATTTGGCCGAGTTCTAATTTTCATGAACCAATAACTAACTTCCAACACTTAATCTATTCAATAGTCTTGATATTCAATGGTTTCGATCTCCTTCATATAATAAGGTCTCAATATCTAATGGTTTCGATCTCCTTCTAACCTAATTCACCAACTTCAAATTGAAGACATTGATTCATGATATTAACTTTCAGGAATAGAGGTGCTAACGTATAACAATGACCATCACAATCGCTAGAAATAATATATAGATATATGTTTCATAAGTAGGCTTTGGGATAACAGTGATTTGGAGCTAATAAAGATATTGCACTACAAAAATCAGCTTAATCTGATGTTTGCCAGGGGTCTATAATTAGTACTTATTAGCACTAGAGTGGTCCCATAATGGACCAGAAATGGTCCATTTGCAATGTTCATTTTAAAATTTATATAAAATTAGTGGCACAAAATCTATTCAAACCCTTCCTGGGAATTCATATATGACAGTCATGGTCTATTAAAAAATGTATACACCTCCATTCTAGTAAGTTATGCTCCAGCAAACTAGAGGGGTTCAAGTGCCAAAAGTTTCATGTTTACATAAAGTCAAACTGTCTTGACAATTTTTTTTTTCAAATTATTTGATTACAATGTTATTTTTCTACTTGAGATAGAGAAAAAGACAGAAAAAAACCACATTTCAATCTGAAGTCTGTGAAGAAAAATAGGGCTATTCAAACATGACAGGATCAAAACTACTTTCTGCCTCCAACTAGTTATAGTTTCCAGAACGCAGTTATACTTAATATAACAATGTTTATAAGAAAATAAATTTTGAGCTAATATTTGACATATAAGCAATTGACAAGTTCCTCCATCCCATGAAAAAGCTAATTGACCTTGAATTTGATGTTTCAACTTTTGTTTTTTATCTCAATTAAAAATTACTCTATGTTATCCTCCAAAAAATCATACTATGAACTTTAAAATGATATATAAAATCTGTTGAAAAACAAGCTCATTAAAAAAGTAAAAGACATGGTCACAAGAAATCAAGAATAAGGTTTTTGTACTTGAACCCATTACAGGTCCATAGATTCATTCAAAATCAATAACTTCCTTATGTTATTCGACCTTAAATTGAATTTAAGAATATGAATAGCTTCTAAGCTACTTCAATAATTAGAAATATTTGTTGCTCATAATCTTGAGATTTGAATTGAACTTTATAGCATCAACTTCAAATATGTCTTTTGTGTTTATTCTAGACCTACGCGTCGAGATATGACTTTGAAAAGTCATATTCTCAAAATGTCACACATCATGAAATCAATGCAAAAAAAACAAAGAAAAATATGAAAAATGCGCGAAGCACCAAGCACCTAAAGCACCTAAAATTCGAGCAGTCATAATTAAGTACGAAAGAACTCAGTTGTCTCATTTCCCGCGCGCCCTTTTCTTCTTTCTCTATTTTGATCCCTTGTTTTGAGTCCCCTGTTTTCTTACATTTTGCTACTTCGATTGGGCAATTCCATTACATAATGCTCTGATCCGGTTGTTTGACAATGGCCGAAGCCGTGACTGAGCAGGATTTTATTGAGATTATGGACTTTCTGGTGAAGGATTACACCCTGCTTTGAAAGTGAAATGGTTAGAAGAAGATGTAACAGATGCACAATGGTCCTCGGTTTGGCAAGAAGGCCAAAAGAACAAGATGAAAGTTTCAATGGTGCAGCCTCGACACCGAGAAAAACTGGACAGATTGTTAAAAAAACTATACCAAACGGAAACTATGGTAAACAATGAAGTGAGAAAGCAGGTAGCTTATGCTTTTGCATGGAAAAATTGTGATTCTTCCATTTCAGACCCTGCAAAGCACAAGATCAAATGGGCATCTTTTGGAGCACAAGTAATGAAGTACAGAAATTGCAGGTCAATGGGGAAGGAAGTCCAGGTTGCACAATCGAGCAAAGGTACATTTAGAGGGTAATCTGCTTTAAAGAATAATATAGAATTGATCAAGAAAGCTATAAGTGAGACTGAGAATGAGAAGACAACCATGGCAGCAGAGTTGCGTGCAATTGAGGTTAGCTTAGCTGCAGAGGCTAAGTCAAATGAGAAATTTAGTCTTCAACTTGAAGAGAGCAGGAAGAAAGTTGAAGACCTCAATACTTGTATTGCTGGTAGAAGATGGAGAAGGTGAATTGTTTGAAAGAGTTGGAGCATAGACTGACAATGGAGACATACTACTTAAACAGGCTCGAGAAGCTTTTCAAGTCTCCAACTGCAGAAGCAAGTACCATGAGGAAGAGTACCTTAGAAGTTGAGATCAAGGATAAGGATGGTAAAATATCAGGCCTGACAGATAATCTTAGTCATCTCACAGAATTGAAGAATGCAACTTTGGCTCTTGCTGTGCTTCTGGCCTAATTTTCCATGATAGGTACAAGTTGTTTTTGGTGCTAAGTTGTGATCATGAGTACCATCTGGCTTGTACAACCTTGTGTGGATGTCTTTGAACCTTTACATACAAGATCTCAAAAGAGCAACTGCATCCATTTGCACAAGAGCGTACCGCCTTAGAATTGAGACAAGCAGATGAGCAGTGAGAAAACAGAGCCTGCCAATGCTGCCAACTTACAGGCTCAATTGTGTGCTTGATCACTACACTGACATGTACAATTCATCAACAAGCTTATCACTGCTAAGGGTTTTCCTTCGAAAATCTATAGTCCTCAGATCTGTCAATGTCCAGGTTTCATTGTAGCAATGATTGAATCTCTTCATGCATAACATGTCACCATCCAACCCATAACCATAGTGAAAGTCTAGTTCTTCTGGAAGTATGGTACTGCGAAATGAATGTATCTAGAAGTTTTTCCTTTCTTTGGATAGACACTCTTGCATTCAGCTCATTACATGTCTTACTCTATTTGACATTTTTGGCACATCCTCCACTTATGTTTGAGTAATCACTATCCCCTAGTTTGAAAGGCACCTCTAGGCCATGATTTAGAAGACATTCTTACATATGCATCTAAAGCTTCTGTCTCATCCTCGTTTGAGTCTAGAATTGCTCAAATTATATAGAATTTAATATCCTTTTCTTTTTCAAAATCAAAATTCTGCTCATCAAAGAAAAAATATACATTTTGTTATGATGGCTCCTTGCTTGAAGGTACATATAATCTATAACCCTTGATTTCATTACTAAATATCCAACAAACATAAGGGATAAATTTATTTGACAATTTATCCCTTTTAAGATGAGCATATGCATCACACTCAAAGACTCTAGCATGCTAGTCCAAAGTTCTTCTAGAACAGCCTTAGGAGATATTTTGATGGGGATTCTATTGAGAAAATAACAAGCTATATGTATTTCCTCCCCCCAAAAGAAGGGCCAACGACATTTTCAAATATCATAGCTCGAGCATTTGTTATTTCATTCAAAAATACCACTTTTCAAGTTGAGCCCCACAATCAATACAACGACTTTCAAACTTTTTAATTGACAAACTCGTTCCTGGTCTATCGTAATATGCTTGGTTTGGGTGCATATTCACACGGGGGGTTACTCCGGGCAATGAGAGCTGTCGGATGGGCATATTTGCCCTTTATTCCAAGATCTGGACCGTACATAGCAATCCTCGTTTGTGGGGTATGCACGTACAAGTTTTTGTATACCGTATATTAAGGTTTGCAAAATACTATAAGGTTTGAGAGAATATACTTAATAGTGTTAATTTTGTACATGTATTGTAAAGTTTTTGGGGCTCTCGCTGCCCTACGTAACCCCCCGTGTGAATATGCACCCAAACCAAAGGGGGTTTAAGGGGGATTTTTATTTAAATGTGTCAAATGTAATGGTTTGTGTTAATAATGTTTAAGGTAGTTGTGTGTTAATGGTTTGTGTTAACTAAAAAAATTTTTGGCCCCTTTGGGGCCTTAAGGATGGTGTAGGGATGTAGATATAAACATTACCTAATACTCTAATGATGGATGGTATATCATAGCCTCACAAATCTAACAAACTAGAGGTGCTCAAATTATGGAAACGAAAACATTGCATAGAATTAGACATATAATATTATACCAATACCAATATTAATACATGAGGTAGTAGTATATAATAATAGAATTTATTAATAATGAACAAGCCTTACACATGAGACATTCTATTTCTGTGATGCCAAATTGCCATCAATCAAGCCATTGGCTAAATTCATTCCCACCTATATTGACCAGTGCTAAGTTGCAGTTAGAAACTGATCAACCCTCTTTCCAGGTTCGATATGGCATTGTTAATTTGACCAGCAGGTTGCTTACGGCAAACTGCTTCCGTAGCCCATCCATGGACTGCCTTTTATCTTGTTCTGAGGGAATGAATAAGTAACCGTGTTAACATACATGCTCCTCATACCAGTGGCATGGAAGGGAGTCCAAGGCTCGTTCAAGAATTTGAGAAGATCTGACACCACACTGACTTGCTCCAGAGTCTTCTCAGTATCCTGAATTCCACAGCATCACTGATCAATGTTGTTCAATGACAATCTGAGAAATGACAATCAGAGTCTGTGTTAGAATTAAAAGATCTTGGAGTCTGTATTGGACCACGGTTGGTAGCCTGCAAGATTTCACCCTCCTGTTTAGGGTATAGGTCTGCTTAGCTTAAAGGTAATGCATGATTCACCTTCTGGTTCGATTAAAGTTCCAAACCTACAATATAAATGCATTCTTGTGGCCACTGTTTGACTGATCTGCATGACTCAAAAAAGGGCATGGAATAATCCGCCTGTCGTGTGCATGAGAATCCGTTTGTTGATTGAAGCTAAAGGCTGGCTACTATGAACAGTCCGGCAGGCCAGGAATATCCAAGAGTTGGAAGCAAACAGAGGGCCTAAACTCTATATTCTTTTTGAATCTGCAGCAAATTTTAGAACAGATAAAGGGAAGGAAACAAAGGCGGGTTTTGCAGCACTACATTGTAGAACCAGGAAACTAATACCTTGCAAAAAAAAAACCATTATGCTAACTGAAGAAACATTAAAAAACAAATACCTTTGCAAGCCACCTCGTGGTAGCAAAAATCCACTCCGACAACAAGAATCCAAGAGGGCAAGTACACATGCACATGCACATGCACACACACATGCACTTACACTTGCACATGCACAGTACACATGCACATGCATGCACGTGCACATGCACATGCACATGCATACGCATGCACAGTGTTCATGCACAAACACATGCAGAGAAAGACAACAACCCTCGGATTGTTCCAACTAATGAAAATCAACGGCCCATAAAGGGTGCACTCTAGAAATACTATTTAGTACACCTCAACGAATACAACAATGAAATCATAGAAAAACCATGTGAAAAAACGTACAAAAATTTAAAAGTAACCCCCTGTTATTGTGCTACATATTGAATCTAGACTGATTTTCTACCAAGTTTTTTCAAGTACCAAAATGCTACCAGTCCACTCCGTTGGATCAACATTCTCATGAGGAACATGTATGCATGTTTTGCATGCAATTTTTGACCATGGGTTTCGTTTCTTATAGCAGGAATCCTCTTCAACTTCTCAAATCGTTGTTTCTTCTTTATCTCAGAAATTTCCTTTCTTTTCTTCTTGAATCACGCAAGGAAAAGCTTCTTTCCAGTGTGGATGGACCATTCTTGACCTTTTTTTTTTTCATTCTTCTTTTTCCATACGATCTAGATTTTCTGGATTGACCTTTGTCCTTCATGATTCTTAAGAGTTGATTCTCTTCTTATCGGGAGTTTTGATGCATGTTGTAAGTCCAATCATGAAAATGCGATTGCACCACTCCATTGGATCGACTTTCTCATGGAGAAGAGTATGCATGCATGTTTTGCATGCAATTTTAGACCATTGGTTTCGTTTCTTCTAGCATGAGTCTTATTCAGCTTCTCAAATCGGATTTTCTTCTTGCCTCTCACCAGTTTCCTTTCTTTTCCTCTTGAACTCACCCTCTCCCCTTTAGTTATGTATGCTCGTTCTCTCTCCCTCCCTCCTTCCTTCCCTCCCTCCCTCCATATCATGTTTACTATTTCACTGGCACGCGTGATCAGCCTATATTTTGTTAATGTTTTTGCCGTGTGGCATGCGTGACCAGCTTTTTTATCTTAGAGGTTTTTATCTCATGTATGTGTGTTACTGTTTACATTGTGTAGGGATTGAGATAACACGCGCTTTTGATTTCTTCAATAATCATATTTTTTGGGGATCATTGTAGTAGCTTTATGATTGTCCAAGCCCCTTATTGAGGGCTTATCACTAAGGCCTTTCCCCAAAAATCCGAAAGGCCACAATTTTTTTAATCTTTATGTGGATGGGGTCGTGATCAAAGTAAAGACCTTTGTTAACATATTTGGGATTGGGTCGTGATTGCATGCATTCAAATATAGTGGGGACCTTTATCTCTATATTAAGAATCGAGTATCATTGGGACGAGATGGAAAAAGGGTAGGGACTAATAGAGCCACAAAGGGAAACACCATTATATCAACAATCGTGCATAAACAGGACATCGACTATAGGAAGTGATGATAAATGGCAGAACCTTTACATCAACAAAAGGAGAGAGATTTGCAAATCACCCCTGTTAGTTTCGAATTCTTCAAAGGCTGCAGATTGTCCATAAACTAGAGCTCAATCACAGATTCCTATCCTTCCTTTAATCTTGCTAGATTTGTAAAACTAAATAGAGAGGATTGAATTGTTGTTCAGTCAGGCTCTCAGGATTGGGTAGAACTAGAGGTGCTTGCTTGCTTGTGCTTTCAAGCCTGAACCTGGTTGGGTAGTGAACTTGTGCCACAAGACCCTGTTCTGTGATTTACTTTAGTTATACCTGATAAAGTTTGCTAAGTTTGCAGGAGATACATGTCTTTTGTATCAATTGGTATTAAAGCCAAGCTTTTTGATTAAACTTGTGGTCTGTGTAGAATTATTAAGATGGTTTAGGAGGGTTTTAAATTTTTGCTAAGCTAGAATCTAAAAGAGTTCGTAGAATAACCTTTGGTTTATTTCATGACATGAAGGTTCTAGTGGAATTGGTCTTACCAAAGCCGAAATATCTCTGCTTATAGATGCTATTGATTCTGTAGCCAAATCCATTTTTGGACTTAGTTGTTATCAAGACTGCAAATTTTTCTGTGCTAAAGAAATACCTAATCATATACCACAGATTCTAGCAAGTATCTTCTATATATAATAATAAAGCCGTTTTATGATAGTTTGTGCGCAATCTTGACCTTTCATTTGTTTTGTTTCACAACTTTCATTTAATAATTAGTTATTATTTTGCCGAAAGGAATTTTACCTAAAACTAAAAAAATCATGAGCTATTTTCTCCTCTTAAGTTTATTAGAGATGGCGGAGTGCTGTGGGGACTCTTTTATGCAAGAGGGCTCCATGGATTTAGGCTGCCGGGCATTCGTTGTCTACGAACAACAGATAAATTCTTCTGGGTTGACAGCATTCATGCATGCCTCCTTCTTTCTTGCCGGAATGAAAAACGGGGATTGAAGTTTCTCTAGTCGGATCACTGTCAAATAATCTCAAGTCACTTAGGAGCAAGATCTGAGGGTATGAATTCGATTTCAAAGTTTTTTTTAGTTGTAAAATGAAATGAGTGTATGAATTTTTCTGTTGTTATTCACAGGATTTCACGGAGTTCTTGAAATGTCGGTATGTTTGGCAGCGAAGAATATTGCCTGCAGAACAGTTTTGTAGCAGTGGATTTGTATTCGCAAGAGCAGAACATGATAGATTTGGTAATGAAATATATAAGGTTTTAGATGCTGTTGGTTTAGCAGTTATCTTGAATCAATCATTGATAATAGGAGAGCAAAGGTACTTACTGTTCATTTCAATGACTTTTATCTCTTCTTACCAGGCGAGTCTACAAACCATTTTGTAGTGTGGAAAAGGATTCCAATCAAAGCGGAAGAGAAGAGAGTGCCCTCGATCGCCAAGTTTTCTTGCAGGTATTATTCAGGGGCATTGATCTGGCTTCCTTCTATTGCTGTAGCATGCAGATCACCTTTGGCCATAGTCTTTAATCCTGAAATTGGTTAGGCATTCTTGTGCCATTGATTTTATGCCATTTAGCCATTGATTTTGTTGGTTTGTGTTTTCACTGTTCAGTTACGGCAGACAAAAACATGCTATTTGGATTTTGGCTACTTGAGTATGCTAAAGCCTTCTATTTGAAACTGAGAATGATTTGGTTGTGTATTGAAGCTAGGACCCTTGTTTGTGGTGCTCTACCACTGGGCTTTCAATGGTGGATAGGTTATTTTCATTTTATCCATGGCATGCCCACATTATCATCTATTCTAACACTTTTGTGTTGATCCCAATTTCGCACAATCTAGCAAGATTAACTTACGTTGATGCTCTTATTTTATGTCTGAGGCTCCCACTCTGACCAAAAGGAGCCCTGGTTGTTAACCGCTTTGGACACTATAGGGCCGATGCTTCCATTGCTGAGGAGCATCTATGGCAGACAAAAACATGCTTTTTGGATTCTGGCTACTTGAGTATGATGAAGTCTTCTCTTTAAAAACCAAAGAACGAATTGGCTGGGTATTGATGCTCGCTGGCCTGCAATGTTGGATAGATTGTTTTTATTTTAGCCATGTCCCTCTGGTATTTACATTTTGCGTTGCCTTAGACTCAATTTTTGTTAGTAGAGAAGCTCTTTTCTATTTTCTAACTTCTGAGGGGTAGATAATGAGAGCATTATGATTATCAAGGATTTTCTATTGTGAAAAAATGGTAGTTCTCTGAGCTGTATACACAGGGTTATTGAAATGCAGAAATTTTTGAATAAACAAGTAGTAAAACAAGCTGGTGAAGCTGAAGGAGGTGGGATAGCACGTTTAAATAACTCTAAGGAAGCAAAACGGTAAGTTAATGCATTGCATTGAACCCTTGGGAGCATGTTCCATACTTTAATCCTTCTTGGCTCCACATATTCTTTTCCCTCTAGGCTTTCAACCACCACCCAACAATATGTTTCTGGTGAACAACTAGCTGATAGGACAAAAGCAGATGGGAAACAATACAAAGATTGTTGCTATGAGGAGATAACTAAGGTGGTGGAATTATGATTTGACAAACTGTTGACAAAGGTTGGTTTTTATGATACTCTGTCTGTTTTCACACAGAGTATCATTGCTGGTGAGCTGATTTCACACTTTACCATGTCCAGTTTATTGCTGAAGATCTTAAGGTTGTGTTAAAGGAATCTACAATAGTAGGTTCTTGAACTCAACTTGATCCTTTGTTATTTATGATAATCTAACTTCCTCAGGAGCAGAATTGCCAGATATCTACGATTATGTTGCACCCTGCTTTTCATCACGCTTTTTCCCAAGGTAGCTTTATAACATTCTATGGTTGGGAAATCATTTTACTGCATGAAATTGTTCATTCAGTCCTTTTGACAAGATTTATGCCCGAGTTGGTGGCCCTTTTTCCCTCAAAATTTAATTATTGAGATTTAAATATCTTTGACATGAGATTTTTCAGCTCATGGTTCAACTCTATAGTGAGCATTTTATCCAGATGCTGAGAAAGCTTGCTGATAGTGAGTGATTTTCAATTATTGACATCTTAAAGATCTTTTTATCAAGGCTTTCTGCAAGAGAATGGTGGATTTTTACTGGCAAATGCACTATAAGATGGCCACTACGCTATTTAATGTGTTGCAAGTTGGGTGCCAACAACATTATCATTGGACACGTGTTAAACTGCATATTATGTATGTCAAACTAGAGGTTTCAAATAGAATGGTGGGCGTGTGCTCTTTGTGTGATTGTATGAACTGTGATTGTATGAAATTTCAAGCTCCTATGTTGCAGGTAAAGGATGTTGGCTATGCATTTTTCATCCCACTGCTGCTGCCTAAGATTTGCTTCATGCATGCATGATTGCATTGCATATTTCAATTATTTAATGCCTAACTTTGTGAGGGATGTTGCCAAGTTGGTTAGGCTACTACTATTTCTTCCACATGAGACGATTCCTGGAGACCTTATATTTTGCCTGGATGAGGATAACAAGGAAACTGGCGCCGAAACATTTTAGAGTCACATGGAGGAGTCCAGGGAACTGATAAGCTGTATTTCTCCTTATAATGCTGAAGCCCTATGTTAATGTGCATAGTGGGATGTAATTTAACATAATGAAGTACTTTTTGTACTGTCATATGATATATGCACATGTTACATTTGTCTGCTGCATAAGATTGACCTTTTTGGGCCAGAATTTCAACAGCTCCCCATCACAGTGCTATGCTTTTGGCTTCTTAAATTATGAAAACACAAGTTGGAACCTGCCGCTTTGTCTTTTCTGCTACAGTTTCCATTATATATCATATCTCATTTCTTCATGAAGACAAAAAATTGTTTTGCTGGCTAATGTGGCCAAGGAAGTTTTCCACGTTCCATAAGAAGTTGAAGTAGATTTTGAATATTGTTATAAAGTTAACTTTTATTTCGCTGATGCAATTGTTGAAAGACGTAAAATTCATACTTGGTGAAGTTTTCCTGTAATGCTTCAGAAGTGCTATCAACTTCGCACATAATAGTTGAGACTGGGATGAGGTTGCTTTCCCAAAATTTGAGGGAACTGTTCCTTCTCCATTGTGCTGCTTACTATTGGTGCTAGAAACTTTAAACATGCTTATCTACTTCCTTTGACATTCGATCTTATCTATCTTTACTTGGAGCTAGCACTGGGGCTATAAAAAGCCAAGGTACATGGGGTGACATCACATCAGACTTTTTAAAACTGCCATGTTTCCAGAAATAACATTACACTATTGAAATGGAGAAGTTGATACTTTGGAACCATTTGCGACACAAGGAGATCAATTACCCATAGGAGAAAGTGACGTGCACCGTTGTGGCTAGCTTGTCACCTGATGGTAGGATGTGGCAATGGCAGCAAGTAGCTTGTTTGATCTTGTATATAAATGGCATTGAACTCAGCGATATGTAATAGCCTTTGTATTTGAATAGAACAGACACTGCAGGTCTTAACCCTTAATATGATGGAGAATATTATGATGCAATAATGTTATCAGGCATATTAAGGTAAGTTTCATCAATATCTGCAATAATGTGTTTCTGGGTGCTTGATAAAGCATATAAGAAGGGCTAGCCATTAATGAGAGCCAAGGTGTGCAATAGCAGAATGGTGGCTGTCAATTAATAGCCGAGCTGAACCTTTTGTATCATTGGGCACTTAGGAACTAGGCTTGTACATATGGGCACTTCGTCTATCTTGATGCATATTATGGCATGTCTATCTTGATGCATATTATGGCATGTAACAGGAAAGCTAGAGACAATGCACAGCATTAGAAAATCTTTAAGTCGTATCTAGCAACAGGTGGAGGTTCGTTTTTGCTTTTGCCAGTTCTCTCTTGATTTGTCTATTGCTGTTGTTGGACTTGGAAAAGATTTGCCCCACAAAGAAATTGCGTTAACAAAGAAATTGCCATATAACTTATTGTGTCGATAAATGATTATTCTTTGTTTGTTGAAGTAAAATTTCAACAAACAAAGAATGTAATAATTGTAACTAACTCTAAGTATGGGTTAGAATGATTTCAATTTTGATATTGACTTGGCATTTAGAAACCCCTACAATAAGGGGACCTAATTTCAAGTAACATGTAGATACTTTTTGGGCATCATAATTGTAAACTAATTACGAGTGCAACTTAGGAACCTAATTGGGACTTAATGGCTTATGATTTCATTGATTTTTTCAAGATGTGTTTTGGCGAATACTAGATCTTTTTCCATCAGTACATTTTCACATGCCACAAAGTACCCTAATAAAGTGTACTATAAAAATACTTGTGCTTGGTATCTGACTATAGAGAACTTTAGTTAGCCACACAATGTGAATATGTCCACTCTTGATTATTTTCTATTCCCTAACTTTGCTCAAATACATGCTCAAGCTTGCACATATGTTTCATTGAATATGCATTATGGTAGCAATGTTTGCTCTTAAGAGAAGATCATTTACTATGTGATAGATGATGTTCATTTCATGAAATACTAAACACTTCAATATTGTTTGTGGAATGGTGGTTCCGTAAAGATAATCCAAACTTTTGTGTGGAAACAAAAGAAAAAGAAAAGGGATCTCCAAACAAATGCACATTACATGTGTAGAGCTACAAGACATGTTAAGTGCTCTTGCATTTCGCATATTTGAAGCCCGAGTACAAAGGACAATTGTCTTCTAATAGAAGGAAAAATAGAATGCAAATTCTTTATCTAAGCACACAAATATCTCACAGATTGTTGGAACATGTGGTCAATAATACTAGATGACTTCCTCTTCACAAATGTGTTAGAACATTCAACAATGTTACATTTTATTATATTTTGTGCTCCACTATGTTATGCTTTTATGGTGAATTAAAGACTTCCATGTTTTCTAGCGTAAGAATGGTTCACTGTCTTCAATGTGACAAGACCCTTTAGCATAGAAGCTAGGTCAAGCCAAGTGAGAACCTCCAAATAGTTCTTCATTCTACACAAAATCCAGATGAATCAAGTAAAAACATTTACTGGCTTGCGAATCTACCATAAGGGGTGCATCTGTGCAAGAAAATTACTATGTAGAAATACGTAATGGGGTATGCATGTAGAGGAATGAGTAGGGCATATGGTAAGGGGTTTTCATTGCCAACTGTGATAGATGAGGGTTTATGTATGACCCCGGGAACACAGATGGCATATGCAAAATAGATATAGGCGAATCCCCTGGGGTGCATAGTTCTGAAAGTTTTGGAATGTTGAGCCAGAATAATACTATGGGCCTCATGACTTCCAGATGGATGCTGGCAATGCCATGCTATTGGCCTAAGGAAATATCTGCTCCGTAATATGCGGTTTGCAACATACCCTTTGTTGTTATATAAAGATTTAAAATGAGAGCTGGAACACGAATAGACAAGAATAAAAGGGGTACAAATGCAAAACTTTGTTGTTCAAAGAAAATCCAATAAGATCAAGCAAAAGAGTTGAAGCTCAACTCTTAGTTGAAGCTCAACTCTTATAGGTTGTCTTCCCAATGACTGTTGATTAATTTCTTAATAGGCAACCTCTATGTAGCCCCGTACAACTGTAATGTCACCGATTAATTTCTTAGTAGGCAACATTTATATAGGTCCATACAATTATAGTACCATCAAAAAATGGTTAGAGTGTAGCCTCTGTCATCAACATGTGCTAAGGGATGCGAAATCTTTATATAGGGTAAAAAGCTACATGTTAATATTTATCTATTTTTTTTTAATAAAATATAAGAAATAAAAGTTGCACGATAGCTTTACATGTTTTTCAACTTTTGCCTACAACATCGGATTTTGTTTTCTACTATCAACTTTTCACTTTTTACCTAATAAGGCCAAATATCATTCAAAGATATTGCAATGTTTTCTTTTCCTTCTTTATTGCAAAGCATTTAAAAGCATAGCTTTCTATTTATAAATTTGTAACTTAGATGAGAAATGTAGAAATAACCATGTTACAAAATAATTAAAATGACAATATATATGAATTGACACCCCTTAGATCTATAAATCATATTTTTGTTAACTTTTGAATTTAATCTCAATGAAAAGCCCAGCAACGCTGGGCACTTTTTCTAGTTCGTTATAGAAAACAGAAAAAAGAGTCTTTTAAAAACTTTGGTTTTATAATAGTCTAGAGCCAATGTTTTCCTTCATAATCCATGTTCCTGAGATGTTGATGTCTAACACTAGAGTGGTCAGGTGATGGACCAGAAATGGTCCATTTGCAGTGTTCGCTTTAAAATTCATATAAAATCAATGGTATAAAATCTATTTGAACCCTTCCTAGGAGTTCATATATGGCAGTCATGGTCCACTAGAAAAATACCTAAAAATATATACACCTCCATTCTTGTAAGTTATGCTCTAGAAAACTCAGGGGGTCAAGTACCAAAAGCTTCATGTTTACGTAAAGTAAAACTGTCTCGACAAAACGATTTTTTCAAACCTCAGAGGATTTCAGGCAAGATTCTGGAATATGGCCGAAACTGAAAGACCCTTGACTTTCACCAATAAACTTTTGTAAAAGCATTCATATAATATACCAATGGAAAGGGCTCGAAGAGAGCTTTCCAAAGGTGTAAAGAACACTGAATTCTGACCCCGAACGCCAAAGTTATGGCCGCTCAAAGTTTGCTCCGGCAAAGTACGGCGCCCTACCTGCGACTTTTTCCCCTAAATAAGTCTAGCAGGGTTGATTAGGCTCAGTGGAGCAACCTGCACTATTCTCCTGGGTGTATCTCTGGGTCTTAGGGGTTTTGTTGTAGCGGTTTTCCACAACAGGGCGTGGCGTAGGTTTTGGTGAAGGGGGTTTTCACTTCAGATGTCTCAATGTCTGAATCTTCTATCAAGGATAATGTTCGGTGGAAGGATTTAGCATGAAAGTCTGACTTACGGTCTCTGAGTCAAATGGAGAAGGCTGGTGGGTTTCCAGAAAATTTTTGCTCTTATACTCCTTTAGGTTCAAGCCATGCAGGTGAAGTAGCAAAGATGCATAAGCAAGTAAATACATCAACTGTTTCAGTTGCAAAGGCATTGCAACCCTTGAAATCTCTGTTTACAGTGACTGAGGAAGTAAATAAAATGACAAATGATAAAATAGTGGGCAAAACAAGTATGGAGGTACTAGCCAATGTTTCTGAGGATTTTCCATGTGTTGAGGCTTTACAGGTGGAGAACGGAGATGCCGAGGCACCTAAAGCTACTGAAAGTAATCATGATGGGTTTGTAGATTTGAGGTCTAATCCTGTTCGCCAAGATCCTCCAAAGCTTGGAGATCAAATGACACAGTTAACAGATTGAGGAATGCTCATTTCAGTAGTTGGGTGTGTAAAGATATTGCTCATAATTATCAGAGTTCACGTGTGCAGGAAGCGCTTACTTTCTTGGATCAGGGTAATAAGCAGGATTTTTTTGAAGTGTTGAAAGAGAGGAAAGGGGAGTTTCGCATTCTGGTTGTGTGGAGGACTTTGTTCAAGGCATTAATGGTACTGTTGCTGGAAACAAAGTTTGTGGCGTCCCAGTTATCGAAGTGGATCAATTGGAGCATCGAAAATGTGTGGCTAAACTGGTGGCACATTCTGTAATAGGGTACTATGCTGGAAATTATTTTAATTCTACTAAAATTACTGGATGGATTGGTTCTATGCTCAGAAGTTCTTTCAAAGTGTTAGGCAATAATTTCTTTTTGCTGGGGTTTGACGACGAAGCGCCTGTTAATAGATTGACTTCAAGAGGTGTTTTCTCAATAGGAGGCTCATGTGTCATTTTTCAGCATTATTCACTAGGCTTTTCTGCTGATAATCCTTATAAAGCAATGCTGCCTTGCTGGTTTCAAATTCATGGTTTGCCACCGGATTTATTGCTTCCAAAGTTCCTTATCTCTATTGCTAATGGTATTGGTAAGCATATATCTCATTCAATCCTCAGAGGTGCTCGTGTCTGTGTAGCATTACCAATGGATCAGAGTCTTCCTAAGGAGGTAATAGTGAAGAGTGGGGAGTTTTTCTCACGCTTTAACTTAGAGCTTTTGAATGGCAGTGAGTTAAAGTGTTGGTTTCCTTCTTTGAAGATACTGGATGTAGATGTGCAGAAGGAATATCCCATTGGTGGTCAACAACAAAATATGGATATGTCTGCAACTAGAAGTTGTCCCAGAGAATCTGGATGAAAAGCAGGTATCTGGTTTGCAAGAAGGTGGAAAAGCTATAGAAACAGTTCCAATGGTGGTTGGTGAGGATGTTCATGATTCATCACCAGATGAAGAGATGGTCAAATGTTCCAATGATGAGTTGGCATGGCAAAGTCCTAGAAAGCGTAAAAGTAAAGCACGGGTGACGCATCACCTGGATAACGGTGATAACATAGAGTCAGGGGCTGGTGACGATTCATCTGAGGAGGAAAATAGGCACAAGGATACTGGTGATATTAGTGCGCATAACCTGGACCAGGCCTTGGTTTTATATAAGCCACAGGAAACTGAGTTAAAAGTGAGAAAAGTCTCATCTAAAAAGAGGCGGAAGAAGAAATCCAAAATACCTCATGCTTAAGATTATGTCCTGGAATGTGAGAGGTGCACGTTCATCTCCCCAAAAACGGCAGAGGTTGGCTAATTTAATTAAGCACATTAATCCAGATATTTTATGTATTCAAGAGCATAAATGTGATAGAGGCAGGGTTGTTCCAATGATGAATTTGTTTGGGAAGCAAACTTCTGCTCTAATAAGTACTTCAGGCAAGGCTCGGGGTGGTATAATGATAGCCTGGAGTATGGATGTTCATGTCACATTTACAACAAAAGATAAATTTGGAAGGTGGACAGTTATTAAATGGAAGCAAGGACTTCAAGAATGTGGTATCATTAATGTATATGCATCTAATATTCCTAGAAAAAGAGCAACTTTATGGGCTTCTTTATGTAATAAAATACCAAAATGGGGAGAAAATGTGGCTTGGCTTTTAGTAGGGGATTTCAATATGGTCGAATCAGCACAAGACAGATTAGGTGGTGGACAGATTGTAAGTGGCTTTGAACGGCAGCAGTGGCAGAAGTTACTCTTTCAACATGGGTTTATGGAAGTTGATGGCGATTCATCTTTTACTTGAACTAATAATTGGATTGGCCCAGGATTGTCACAGGCTCGTCATGATCGAATGTATGCAAACAGTGTGCTTTGTGATATATGTCCACGGTTATGGAGGCTTAATTATTTGGCACAAGCAGTCTCGGACCATAATCCTCAAATTCTTGAAAATCGTGAACTTACTCATAGTAGACAAAAGAGAAAAACGGTATTTAAATTGAATACTAGATGGTTGCCTAATGAGGAGTTTGAAGCAGGATGTCAGGAGGCTTGGCAAAAGGCTTCATCTCAACAACATGGTATGCGACGTATTGTTGAGGCTTTGGCAAATGTCAAGATTTTTGCGAAAAGGTGGGGAGCGCAACGAGTTCGTGAAGAAAAAGAGACCTTGAGTAAGTTATATGCTGAATTAGAGGAGCTTAAGAAAGTTGGTACAGACTCTTTTAGATTGCAACAGGTTATTGATGCTATTCGTGGTCTTGAAGTGGCCCAAATTCAATCAGCACGTGTTAAATCTGGATTAACCTGGCTGAAAGATGGAGATCGTTGTAATAAGCTGTTTTTTAGAGCTTCAAAGCAGAAGAGGTATGCAGCTACTATGCACTCTCTATCTATGCCGGATGGGAGGGTAATGACAGAGCCAAATGAGATTAAGCAGTCCCTTACTCAATACTTTGAAACTTTTTTTAAGGTCAAACATTTGCCTCATGAAGATGTAATGCAGGATATTGTGCTTTCTAAGGTTCATGCAATTCTTTCACAAGAGGAATCTCAATTGTTAGAGGCACCACTGTCTATGTCTGAATTGCGAGCAACAACATTTGAGTTGGCTTCAGATAAATGCCCAGGTATGGATGGTATTCCTGTAGAATTTTTTAAAAGGTATTGGGAATGGACGTCAGTAAGCATTATGGAGGCATACAAAGATTTGTGTACTTCACATCAATTTGATAGGATTTTGAATACGGGTTTGATTTCTCTTATTCCTAAAGTGAAAGAACCTGTGAGCATTCATGATTGGCGCCCAATAACTCTTCTATCTACTATCTATAAAATTATTGCAAAAGCCTACGCAGAAAGACTTAAACTGGTTTTGGGATTGAGAATAGATGCGGCTCAGTCAGGCTTTCTTCCAGGTCGGCAAATTTTTTATAATATAGTGGCAGCATATGAGGGAGTTCATTGGGCCCAATGTTCGGGTCAAAATCTTCTATATTTAAAATTGGATTTTGCTAAAGCTTACGATAGAGTGAGGTGGACTTTCTTGGATGCCATGCTTTTGAAATTGGGATTTGGGCCTGGTTTCCGCTCTATGATGCATAAAATGTTGATTTCTGCTAAGGGGGTAGTACTGTATCTTGGAGAACCCTTGGTGCTTTTTCCAATTGAACGTGGAATAAGGCAAGGTTGCCCTTTAGCTCCTTTTTTGTTTACTATAGTGGCAGAAGGACTTTCGCAACTATTGCATGAGGCTGAAAAGGATGGTTTGGTAAAGGGATTATTATTGGTGGAAGGTGACCAGGTTTTGGTTAATCGGTTTTGCGCATTTATACCTTCTTGCTAGTGGATGGTGAAGAGAATAATGTGCAGATAATCAAAAAGCTTTTGGATATATTTTCAATTGCATCTGGTTGTCTCCTTAATTGGGCTAAGTGTAGTGCTTTATGGGTGGGGAAGGAAGCAGTTCCGCATTTTTTATATGAGTATGCCTGGAAGGTGGTTGTACCTTCTGCAAAGACAAAGCTTCTAGGAGTCCCTTTTGGTCTAGATATTGACATGAATGAAGCATGGGATGAAATTATCTTAAATTTACAAAGGCATCTGATTTGGTGGAGAGGCTCAAAGTTATCCTTGGCAGGTAGAATTCAAGTAGCTAAGTCAGAACAATACACATATTTATTTGGTTTCGGTTCTATTGGCTCCAGCTTCTAAGTTTGCAGAGATAAAAAACATTGTAAGAGATTTTGTCTGGTTTACTGATAAAGGAGGCACTGTGAAGGTGGCGTGGAAGAAATATATGTTGTTTAAACAACAAGGAGGACTTGGTATGTTGGATCTTTCTTTACAGGGTAAGGTCTTAGCTTCTAAGCTATTGTTCAGTTTGTTGAAAGATGATTGTGCATCACCAGGTATGAAGTTACTTAAACAATCAGTGAAGAAGTGTATGGTTTTTCATAAGCGAGGTGTGAGAATTGAGCTCCCTTGGGCATTGTTATATCCATTGAAAGCTTATTCACATGCCTCTCCAAAGATTGAAAGGCTTGCTTCGGGCCTGGAAGGTAGTCCAGCAGGTGATTACATTTGATTGGGAAGCTTGTCTTCAGGCATCTTCCCCCTTTTTGTGGTTGCCTTTGTATACTCATGGACAATTACACCCAGTTGTAGAATTTATGCATGCGCATTCCCAAGCAAGGTGGAGGAGAGCAGTTATTATTTCTATTGAACAGTGGTATTTTGGTATTGACATTGCTCCTTGGCAATGGTTTCAGGAGAAATATGGGCTGTTGGATAAAGATATCAGTATATGGGCTTATGTAGCAAGTGCTCTTCCTTTAATTAAGAAGGTTGGTGACCGTGAGATCTTTGGAACTTTGTTCAAGGTATTAAAGAAGGCAAGAAGCTAGTAAGTTCATGCTACTGATTGCTTACATCCTCAAGTACTTTATCACCTTCTCGAAAATGGCACTTCACGGACTTTTTGCCTTCTCAATGACAATCCATCCGAACCTTGTTTGGTCTAAATATAATCCTCCAAAGGTAAATGTTTTACTTTGGCGGGTGATTCATCGCTCTTTGAGAGTTAATGAGATGGTTCATCGCTTTAAGCCGGGAGTAAGCCCACTTTGCCCAATGTGTGAGCTGCATTGAAACATTGGAGCATTGTTTATATTTGTGTGCTTGAAATGAGTAGTCTTAGGTCCCGGCCGCATTCTCTTTTTGGAGTATCTTTGGATAGTCAGCACTTTCTTTTGGGTATTTATCCAAATCAGTGGACTGCTTCTAAAAGGATTGCATTTCACATGGCAAAGTCTTGGCTAATATGGAGTGTATGGAAGCGAAGGCGAAGAAAGGTCTTTTATTTCTTCTCAGGTGGTACTTCAAGAAATTCGTAAGAAGTTGTATAATTGCTTTCAGATCTCCAATTGGCCTGATCGTATTAAATTTCCAATATGGAGTGATCATCTAAAAGTGATTGATGCTTCAGGGATATTTCTTACTTCTAGAAGTACTTTGTAATATTTTGAGTGTATAATATGAAGTAAAACACGTTCTTAAAAAAAAAAAACGATTTTTTCAAATTTTTTTATTACCATGATATTTTTCTGCACGAGATAGGGAAAATGACACAAAAAATCACATGTCAATCCGAAGTCTGTGAAGAAAGATAGGACCATTCAAACATGACAGGGTCAAAACTGCTTTCTGCCTCCTCAGAACCAATTATGGTTCCCAGAAGACAGTTGTAGTTTAAATACAACAACTTTTACAAAGAAATGCATTTTGAGCTAATATTTGACATATAAGTAGTTGACAAGTTTCTTCATCCCATAAAAATATTGGCTGGCCTTGAATTTGACGTTTGGACTTTCACTTTAGATCTCAATTTTAGGTAGCTTGTAATAATGATTAATATTTCCCCATATAGAGCAAAACTTACTCTATGGTGTCCTCCAAAAAATCATAATATGAAAGTTCAAAATGATATGAAACCAATGCAAAAACAAGCTCTTAAAAAAAGCAAAAGACATGGTCACAAGAAATCAAGAAAGGTTTCTGTACCTGAGCCCATTATTGGTCCATAGGCCCATTTAAAATCAATAACTTCCTTATGTTAATTGATCTAAAGTTGAATTTTGGATATGAATAGCTTCTTATTTACTTTAATAATGAAAATATTTGTTGATCATAACCTTGAGATTTGGATTAAACTTTATAGCATCAAATTCAAATATATCTTCTATGTTTATTCTAGATTTATGCCTCGAGATGTGACTTTGAAAAAACACATTCTCAAAATGTCCCATGTCATGAAATCAATGGAAAAAAATTCAAAGAAAAATATGGAAGTTTATGATTATAAAAAGTCAAGTTAGACTGCTATGTGCAGCTCCACTTGCAGACCATTATTGGTCCACAGGACTGGAAGTTTAAAAATTAATAGAGGCAACATCTTAATCCAACCTTAGAATATAGTTTATGCGTACAATTCTCTATGGGGTAAAATTAATTGGTTAGACGAGCTTGCATAATTTGAGGGCAATGTTTAAGCACAAACAACTGTGAATTTATGAGGTATTTATTCGCGAATTGAATCTACATGGACTTCCACTTACACCTTTCAAAAATTATGTTGTTAAAGATAAGAAACCATGGTATCATTATGGGGACAAAATGGATAGGGCTAGTGAGAGATATATGCTCTATACAATTGGTCTAGTTATGGACCATAAATGGTTCATGCTTAATTATATTCATATCTTTCAAATAGTATATTATTTCAATATGAAAATAGAGAGTTATATTGCAAAGGAAGGCCCGCATTCATGAAAAATATAGTGTACATAAAAGATGACCTACTTGTAACATTATCCTACTAAGACTCTAATGCTTTGGAGCAGCAATGGATATACCAGTTTTATACTAGTAAAAAATAACCATGTTTCTCCATATATTTTTGCAAGAAAGCCGCACAACCTATATAGAGGACCTATATATATGTCTCTTGTCATATTTTGAACCATTTGAAAGGCTTATTTGGAGAAATGTAGTGTGTTCTCTACAAAACTGAGAAAGACGCATCAAAAGTCATATGGTTTAATTTTTTACTCTTATACTTAAACTTCACGATCTTCACTTTCACTCATCAATAAACATCAATAGCTAGTAAATGATGAGTTTTTAGCCTATAATCTTGGAATTAACTCAAATTTTTAACCTCTAATGTGTTAATTCTATGATTGTACATCATCTTTAAATCTAGTTAATTGCATGGTTAAACCTTAATTACACTATATGCAAGTTGATAGAGTAATTTTCTATGTAGATATAAGAATAATGCATCATTCATTACCCACGTGATACTTTACAAATGATGATTTTGGAGCATTTTAACATATAATTTTGTCCTAAATTCTGTATATGAAATTCTCTATTAGATTTTGGAGTTGATATAACTTATGAACACTCCAAAAAAACATAAGATTGTACTTCATATAGTTAAGAATCCATGGCCACAAGAATTAACCAAAAACTTGTAATAATAAGAGAGAAATAATTCCTAAACCGCACGCAGCATTTTTGAACAAAATAGGGTTTGTCGGCTTCCACGGACGTTAGATGATAGCAACCAAAGCTGAAAACATACAAATCAATGTGTTCTATCATAAATAGACAAATACTTCCAATTTTAGCAAGGTTTTGGCCTGCTTACGCTAGGAAAACCCAAGAATGCAGTTCTGGACTATTGCAGAAACTGTCAAATTATCTAATATTTGAACAACCACTACAACATATAGGTGAGTTCATTGGCCTTGAAATTCTCAAAGATCATTAAGAATCAAGTAAAGATTGATATGGTGGTGAGATATCGCGAAATTGAAACTTCTATTCTCAGATATATTGGTTTAAGTGACAGTGGGTCAACTGGACCAATTCTGGTCCATGGACGGGTAAAAGCACGTTAGGGTGATAAAATATTGGGTCATTTTAATACATATACATTTTTAGAAATGTATAATAATTAACGTGAATTTTGGTTTTTTTTTTCGGCCGAAAATAGGCATATCGAAAATTCCCTCCAATTCTTTCTTCCCCGTTCTTGTTTCTTTGTCATTTGATCTCTCTGCTTTTATCGTGCGATCCGGCACCTCGATCTCTCGCAAGCGACTAAAGCACGCTCTTCCGAAGTCGCTTGGCCATTCTCAACAAATCAAAGGTACAATCGTCTTCTTCCCTAGTTTTTTTTTTTTCTCATTTAATTTATTACTTTAGGTTTTTGTTTACATGTGCAAGCTCGATTGTTGCACCTTTAGGACAATTAAAAGATATTTCTTGTTGCATTGCGTGTATAGACATGCTTAAAGACACCAAAGAAGAGTGCTGCCCCCGCATCGGTCCGAAAATCTCCCGTGGCTTCCAAAGCGGGGGACACATTTGAAGTCCGGAAGTCCCGGCTGCAGCAAGGAGGACACAAGATTTTTTCGCAAAGGGATCCGCGAATATGAAATTCAAGGAAAAATTTGCAGAGTACAACTCTTTAGTGACGTAAGTTTGGGGATCTAAGGAACCTACCGTGTGCACGGGTACAAGGATGAGCCGGTGAAGTTGGAAGACCGAGCAGAATTTTTTAAGTGGTATGAGTTTGCATTCTTTAGGAAAGATGTACGTAATCACTATGTTCCCCCTCAGATTTTTGCTAGAGCATTTGCCTTACACTTAAAAAGGTGAATCAGGTTGATTGGGATGATGTTAAAAAAGCCCACGCCTAAAAAAAGCAAGGTCAAAGAATCCGAGGTTTTGACCAAGTTGTAACAGTCCAAGTCCAAAGAATGCCAAGAGCCACAAGTCCTATGATACTTTCTACAAAAAAGGATCCGGACAGGTTTGAATGTATTTCTTGAGAGCGATCCTCTTTGAAGGAAAGCATATGTAAGGAGATGCAGATTTACAGGAGACGCAGACTAGCCTATACGAGACTTTGAAGCATAGGGAAGGGGAAAGGGCGGTATATTCAAAGCTAGTCCATGAGGCCGAGACTAATTACTTGAATCGATGTCGAGTTGGAGGCATTTCAACAAACAGATGGATGGAAGTGACGGTAGTGCTATGAAGTTTGAGCACATAAAATGGAAGGTGGAGGATGCAATTGCGCAAAGAGCAAGCGGGCGGGGATCTAGGCGAGCTTAGCAAGGAAGTGGAAGCAAAAGCATCCGAGTTGAGGCAGCCTAGATTCCGAACTCAATTTAAGGTCTTCAAAGAAGAGAGCAATTGAGGAGGGGGACACAAAGATTTTGGAGTTGAGGGAGTTCTTAGATCACTCCTCGGTCCTTAGCTTGCAACCTCCTCCTCTTTCTTTGATTTCGATTCTTGAGCGTACCAAATGTTGGTTTTCAGTCCCCGCAAAATTGCGGCGGTTTTGGTTCCTCCCCAAAGGGTATTGGCATCTTGCGGATATCATCCTTTATTATGTATCTCCTATCTTGCTAGCACAAGGAACAATCTAGGTACCAGTGCACATGGGATGTGAATCTACCTCGTGCATTGGGGCTGATTGGAAAAGGTAAGCATGCATATTCGATTTCTTTCATGTCTTTCTTTTATTAGTTCGGTGTAAGATTGGTAGATGGATATTAGTTAGAAGTTGTGCATTGGTTGTGCATTAATTGTTCTCAGTAGTATATTAATTACATTTGGGTTTTAAAATGTAGGTTGAAGTGAAGATTTGTAGGGTTGGATCGCTTTGCTTTTCTAGGCTGGTGTAAACATCATCTTAGTACATGCATATTATTAATGTGCATGGTGTACAGTGTTGCCAGATAATATTGAGGAGTTACTTTTATGTACTAAGAAAATAGGATAAGTAGGTAACTGCCTGTGTGTACATTTGTATAACATGTGGTCTTCTACTGGGGGACATTTTGATACATGCCGTACTCTATGATACATTTTAATGCAATTACAAATTTCCAAAGAAGCTTTTCTACAAACTGCTCCAAATACATATATCTAATATATCTAATACAGCTACATGGAATGCATTTATGAATTCTTTTTTCTAGGAAGCTTTCTACATTTGGATGTGTGTACATAAAACTGTACATATTTCTGCAATACAGATACATGGAATACATTTGGAATTGGATTGTACATTGCTTTTCTGGATTGTACATTTCTTTCAGTCATCTAGTTATTATTGGTAATGCTTTCATTCTTGCAGGTGACATGGGTAGTATAAAGAAGCCGAGAGAAAGGTATGTGATATGTGGTTATGGTATTTTCATATGTATTTCAATTTCACCTCATATGCAGATGCCGGGCAAGAACAGTAGATCCTCCTGCAAAGACACTTGATTTTTCAAGTTGTGTAGATGATTATTATGGAGGGAAGCATGATAAGTCAACCCCTGCCCACATCTAGGTCACCTCTGAACACATTCAACACATTTGTAGCAGAGCATGAGAGGGAGGAAAAGGAACATCAAGTAAGTAATTAGTTTTAAATGAATTTGCTTTGGATTTTATAAGGAAGCAACTTGAGCTCATTTTTTAATAATAATGATCAGATTGTCACAAGCAAAGCTACAATTGTAGCTTCATATGCACAACAAATTGAGCTCCCGAAGCAAAGGGTCTGAATGTGGCAACACAGTGTGTGTCCATATTAGTTTAATTTCTACATTTTTTTGATGTTTATGCCGTTGTTGACAATGAGTTATCTTGTAGTAATGGAACCAAATGAAATGAGGAGAACAATGAGGCCGCCTCTCGACACTCTAAAGAAAAAGATATTATTGTAGAGGTCTTCGACACTCCCAAGAAAAACAGATTCTGCGCATAATGTGCGAAAGGTACCAATTCTAAAGCCAATGCCACATCATCGACCGAACTTGAAATGTTGTTTTCAAGTGGTAAGTCAAAAACTACTTATTGCATTTAGTTATTGCATGTTCATACATTTTATTATTCGCAGAAAACAGAGGGAAACTAGTGGATCTATGGCCTTAGTTGGAACTACAATCGAAAAGATTGAAGAATCATGTAAGACAGAACATATACAACCGGTAATCAAGAAATTTTAGTGGAGAATGTGGCTACTGATATGAAGCGGTGGTTGTGGTGAAGCAAGAGAAGGAGGAATCGAGGATAGAAACGATACGATAGTGGTGTGAACGAGAAAGAGTCAAGAAAAAGAAAAGATACAAAGGTATCGCGCCAGCTAAGAGAACTAGAAGCCGACATCGGTTGAGCAACCGTAAGTGTAATTGGATTAGTAAATATGTGTTTTATGCTAGTTACCATTGATGCTTGGTTTGCAAAGACATGGATAACCTTCGCACAATGGTTCCATTCTATCTTCCCAAGTTGAACCTCGATTAAGGTCACGAAAATACTCGTGTGGAGACATTGTTTAAAGATAGGTACATGTCTAACGTACATTTAGACATATTCGGAAGGTATGTGAGCAAAGACATTGACATCCAAATGGCGAGATGTCTTCTTTTTCTTCCCTTCAAAAACTTTTGACTTATCGGGCAGCATTTAAAAGATTAGCCCCGGATGCTAATAGTATGGGACAATCGGTAAGTATGCGAGAGAAAGGGCTATAAGGCATTGTTGTTAGTAAATGCCAAGATATTATGGTTCCAGTTCAAGTTGAGGACCCTGCCCATCATGTTTTGGTGATTTTTGTTTTAGAGTCTGCAAAAAATTGCAGTACCACCTCAATGGCTTCTCCTGCAATTATTGTGTTGAACTCCATGACTGGTATAATAGTGGACAAAGAAACTCCTAAATATGTGAGCATTTTCTTTTCAAGATATATGTACCAATCTTTGCTTGCTTAAATCTTAGTTGCATGTTCTTATTTGTGTGTGCAGGCTTCATAAGGATGTCATCACATATCTAACCAACTCTAGCTCACGTGAGAGTCAATTATATGTGAAGAATGCAAAGGAAGAAGGAAACTATTCCGAGGTTCCACAACAACCGGATAATGTAAGTCATGCGGTCTTTATGTGATGGCCTTTATGCAAGCTTTTGTGGATGCCCAAGTGAATTCTAAAAGCATGGTGAGTTGTTCTTATATTTCACATAAATCTTTTGGGATGTTTTATTGTAGCGGATCTTAATTCTTGTGTTTGTTGCAGTTTTCATCAACATGGTTCGACAAGGATTTTGCACTTGGCAGAAGAAATGTATTAATAAAAGCCATGATTGAATATGGTTTGAGAAGAAGAGATGAGACAAAACAAGTTGTCACCGGGCCCGGCGTAAGAGTGGTAGTTAAACTCATTCCAACTTATGGAATTTAAAGCTAATTGACTATTGTACTTTGAAATTTATTTGAATAAGAAATTGTTTGCAACGCTTTAATTTCTATCAAGGGGTTAAAACTAGAATTAGTTTAGACTTTCTCGCCTTATCCTTAGGCTTGGTCGTTAGATGTATGGCTAACCTAACGCCCTGGATTACTTACAGGGCTTATTATATTTGATCTCCAAGGCATTTTGGGTTACTATTGTAAATCAGCACCTAGTGACTATAATGGCACTCAAGTGCCAATCCAATTACCTGATGGAATCTTCTTTTGTCGTCCATTGTCGAAATCATTGTTGTAATCGGTGTTCCAACCATTGGGATTTGGCGTTTGGTCGATCTTCCCTTGGATGTTCGGCGACCATTGTAGACAAGTTGTATGAGCAAGGCATACCAAGATTTAAATTCATTTATGGTGGCAATAGATGTTGGACCCTCTTCTTAGAGGCCAATGATGGGACGTACATATTTCTTTTCCCTTTGGATATTCCACTCCTCAAGTATCCAGAATACGGAAATAGATGTGTTATGATTACTGACCTTCCTTTCAAATGTATCTTCAATGAGGGTTGCTCTTGCTGCATACCAGTATGGCATCCCAGGCTAACTGGTGAAGACAAAGATTTGTGTTGGCTATTTGACTGGTTTGTAGGCTTGAAGGATGCAAATGACTTTACCACTTATGTCCAAGAGCATCAATTTGATACTTCTCGTGCATACAATGACACAGTAGTGAAATGCATAAAATCTCAATATGGTGAAGACATTGATAGTTTATGGAGCTTTTGCAATAGAGGTTGCTTGCTAATTGCTAAGCCTAGCATCACAAAGGAAGAGATTTACAATAATAGAAGAATCTAGTGAAGATGATGAAGGTGGGGTACAAGATGAGTGTCTTTGGTACATCGATAGCAAACAAGTTGAGGACACGGGCACATCTTCGTGTATGTATCTAACTTAGGTAATACAATTATGCTTAGATGTTGTATGTTGTAGAGCTTTTGCAATACAGGCTGTATGTACATAACTTAGGTAATACAGTTAAGCTTTCACATGATATACTAATAATTTTGTATGCATTGTAGGTGTAAGGAATGATCCACAAAACAAGTGTCAAATTCTTCAACCAGCTGAAGTAGATCTTCAACCAACTGATCTAGAAGAAAGAAATCTAAGTTCCCAATATGCTGGCCGGGGACTAATCCAAGGTCGAATACCATGCTTCCTGAGCTTTGGGAAATGGTTGAGAGAATCAGTGATTCAGATACTCGAAGCAATTTGCTAAATCTACTTGCAGTCCAAGGTTTACTACATAATCCTTGGGGGAGACCATCCTTTGCAGAAGTAGTTGATCAGCCAATAGGGTGGACCGGCCTTCCAATAGCCAGAGAATGCCCAACAGCAAGTGCTATCACTGCAAAGACACATGTAAATCCAAAACCGTTGGAAGAAAGGCGTGCATGATGCAATAGTAATTGAGATATTGTGTTCCAAATGACATAGTGATTAGGCACCTTCTTAAGTTATTAAGTGTGTACACCGTACTATTTGCTCCGAAATATAATTATGTGTACCTTTTGCACTTGTCTACAATTTGAACTTCAACATGTTCCATGCTATATTTTACAAACCCGTAGTTCACACAAAGACAAACCACTTTGCAAATTCAATTCAATTCAAAAAGTAACACAATACAAAGCCTTTGCAAATTCAAAGCCTTCACCTAATCCAAGGCATCCACCATTTCGGGAAGACTTCCTAGCAACATCTCATGCACATCATCGACAATGCAAAAGCCGCTGCACTAGCACCTTTAACCCTCGTGATTTATCTTCTTCATGGGAAATTTAGCTCCAATAACAGACTCTACTGGCACCAATACTTCTCTATCATCCAACAACTTATATTTGTTATGGCAACTTGGCAATTTCTGATAATAGTAAGCTGATATGACTGCGTCACCTGCATGATGCTCATTCTTGTAATCATCAATGACTGTTTGATCCAATACATGCTTTTCTCTAGTGCAAGCAAGAACATAGTATGGCACATCTTCCTCATTACCGGAAGAGCAAAAGAAGCAAAATTATCACCAAACCAGTATCACATCATGTAACTCCTCTACCTCATTTGCAAACATTGCGGTTTCTCGATTCCAATTACAGTACCTTCAAAGATGTGCACATGGGACTAGCTTCTTCAATGTCCACTTTCCACAAAGTTGAATAGACTCACATGCACGCCATTCAAAGTTTATGCGCGTAACCTTTGCAAAAACAAGATAGTGGTCTAACCATCAGTAAGGTTGGGTCCTCCGGACTTATGGAAGATACACAGTGCCAGCTTTGGACACCAGGAAGGGGTTGCACATCAAATGGCTTTGACCTGTCAATCTCAGCCTCCTTCACTTCCCAATACACTCTACGAACTTGAGATTTCTTGTTTCTCAAAACAACACAGGCATCATGAGCACCCTTTATTTCAATCCCATGCTCTCTTCTTTGCTCACTGGCCAAGAGTTGCTTGGCCTTGGCAGCCTCTCCATCATGTTCCCCTTCCCATGCCCTCGATCCAAGAAATTCCATTGTACACGAATGCCATCTTGCGACAATGGTACACATATATGAAGTAGAATGATCTTACGGATTTGAACTGAAAGCAAAGACAACCATCTGACCACACGAGATGATACCGCATGTGAGATCCTCCATTCTCTTTCAACCACTGAAGATGAAGTTGAAATGCATGTTGTACAAAATGTGTGTCATGACTTCTATCATCAGAAACATATAAGTGAACAGTCTTACGCAACTTACCATTTACCTTGAAGAGAGTGATGTGTACCAAAATAGTGATCCGGTTCGCATTCCAATGTTCGACCGCACTTCTTTGAAGGGTCTGCAATGTGTAATTTTCTGCAAAGTCTACTCGCGATATCACGAAATCATCTCTTAGACTCTCAATGCTTCTCCTAAATTCCTTGCTCGCCAATGAGTCGCAAAGTTGTGATGCACAAACTTTTTCATGTGATCAAACATGGCGGATAGCATGAAAGGAGCATCCGTTTGCTTCTCCACCAATCTTAGTCTTCTAGAAGTGCCCTTCCTTGACTTCTCGTCCATATAACAGTAAGCCTGCCATTTAACATCATCTTCATTATTCTGATCAGTCTCTTTTGGACATAAGGGAATCTTTTGCTTACCACATTTTTCACAATCCCCCCTTATGCACTTCAGATTGTGCCACTCTTCCCTTTCCTCTTTTTGGCAAACCATTTCTCTCCAAAGAGTGCTAACATTACAAAATGTAAGCTTTTGTGCCTGACAAACCCCATCATGTGTACCAACAAAGACATACATCACAATTGCAAATCGCAATTTATGTGAAACTTCTGCCTCATAGAGTTGAAAGCTTTTCTCAAATTCTCTTTGTTCATGCTTGACACAACGACAAGTGTTTCTCTCCTTCAATTTCCTTATGCAACTTGGTTTCAGGTATTCGAACATTCTAATACCAACATCTGCATCTGGATTCTCCTCCACAAACTGCTCATATAGCTCAGCCTGCACATTGCAAAAGAAAATATGTAAGTTGGAGAAGACTGTGCATTGAATACCTTACATATCCAGTACATAAGTAAGAAATACTATGTATACCAGTACATATCAGTTGTACATGTCAAAAGATTTGATTGAATCTGTACATATTCAGTACATATGTACAGTAGATTATGTATAGTATCAATTTATAGCACATTTAATCCTACATCCTTACACTATGTACATATATATCATATATTATACATGAAATACTTCCAAGAGCAAGTAGATGACCCCATGAACCTCATTTACATGTATAATACATTAAGTAAAAACAGAATCAAAAAGGCTACATCAAAGCAAGTAAACTAAGATTTGCAAATGAGTTCACTTCTTGCACATTTAATCTTACATCCTTACACTATGTACATATATATCACATAATATACATGAAATACTTCCAAGAGCAAGTAGATGACCCCATAAACCTCATTTACATGTATAATACAGTAAGCAAAACAGACCGAAAAGGCTACATCAAAGCAAGTAAACTAAGATTAGTAGAGGAGTTCACATATGTGCATGAAAATGTACATGAAAACAACAAAGAAACCTGAAATGTAATAGTTTCTTTGACAAAAGCTTTAATACCGAGGAATGTCAAGATCTTGGATTGCCTCGCTTCTTTTTCCTCACATCCCTCGTATTTTGGTGAAACCTTGGTGTTGTTAAGCCGTAACCGGATGACTTTTAGCTTGGTTTCTTCATCCAAACGATCGGATCTAGCATTCCCCGCTGCTAAATGCCCAAATGTTTGAACCAAAGAATTGCCATTCTCTTTCTTACGCTAGCAAAGATATGAAAGATTTCGGGATGGCATTTGAGCATCTTGCAAGCAATTCCCTTTTGCTTCAAATCACCATTTTTCCCCACAACCATTGATAAAACTGAGTGCTTGGCAGCCAATTTATCACCACTATTAGAGCATTTTACCTCTTCCAATCCATCTTTAAGGTTTTCTAAAATTGCATGCTTGACCACTGCTTGTGAAGGCAAACCAATCACGTTTCAAAAAGCTCCAATAGCCTGTGATCTTGCAAGAATCTAGAAGCAAATAAGTACCTTTGATTAGGAGCCAGAGATTCAGCTTCTTTTCTCATAACAGTAACAGCATTTTGCACACTGGTCCTTATTTTTTTGGTAACATACCTTGAGGATGTACTACCCTTTTCAATTTCGCTATCATGCTCTGCCATCTTCTTTTTCCCTTTCTCATCTCTCCCACTTTCAAATTACTGCATGCCACCTGTTGTTTACTCTTCACAATTTTGAATTCACCAGATGCCATCTGATGTTTGCCACATTCGGTTTCAAAATCACCAGATTGCATGTTCTCCTGATCGCCACATTCAGTTTCAAAATCACCAGATTGCATGTTTTCCCCGATCGCCACATTCGGTTTCAAAATCACCAGATTGCATGTTTCCTGATCCTGGAAAAAAATTCAAATTGTGTTCTACTTTCTTGGTTCGATCTGGGAATTTTCTTGGAAGGAAATTTTTCTAGAGGGAATTTTCCTGGAGGAAATTGGAGGGAGGAATTTCCTCCAGGAGTTTCGCATCAACCGCCGGCCTCTACTCGTCATAATTACAAACAAACGGGAATTTTGCCCCTTTTTAAATATATAAGACAAAATTTATACATGAAATAAGTACATTTAAAATTCAGCAACCCGTTCAAAAGTTTACATGAATTGCCCCCTAATGTATGACACCCTAACGTGCTTTTACCCACCAGGAATGGTCCCCGGGACTACTCTAGTGTTAAGCGATACCTGTAAGTAAAACTCGTTGCAAGATTATTCGCTGGGATTCTACCTTTATGACAAAAGGAGATATCGACAGAGATAGGTTCAATACTGCATATGTTTTGTACTTAATACCTATTTCAAATGATAGGACACAATTTTGAAGTATAATAGCCCTTTCGGGCATGGTCTAGTGGCAGGATCTTAAACCGCCACACTCGAGGTCATGGGTTCAAACTTAGCCAATATTAGTTTAGTTTAGTAATGGGGACTTTAAAAATCCATTGCCTCGAGGTCACGGGTTCAAGTACGACCAATCGGTCCTGTGGTAGAGACTGTAAACCTACCATATGTACTCGATAATCACATGCAAACCAGCTCCTAGCATATCGCGTTTAGGTAGTGGTTTGGCTTCCATGTGATATGTAGAGTAGTGGTTTGGCTGAGTAGTGGTTTGGCTTCTATGTGATATGTAGAATAAAGTGATATATAGGTCGTGGTTTGGCTTTATTTGGTATGTAGAATAAAGTGATATAGAATGTACTCAAGATGTGATGATGAATAGCATGACATCCTTCAATAAAAAAATTTGAAGTATAATACGTCAAAAATACAGCAAAAAAAAATTCTATGTCGAAATCGCGTAAGCGAAACCATGCTTTCGCTTATGCGAAAATAAAAAAAATCCCCTTCGCGTAAGCGAAAGAACAATTTTGTGTAAGCGAAAAGGTTTTTGCGAAATGGAAAGATCTTTTAATGATGGACACCGTGCAAAATGCCCGTTTGGCGGAAGCAAAAAAAATTGAATCGTTACATTGGAGTCTATTAACGCCCTTGTAAGGCCTTCCCAAATTTGGATTTTAGTTGGTACCCGAACCTGCAGGTATGGGCAAAAAGCCCCCACGAACCTTAACCGAACCTCAGCCCTGGAGCAACCGAACCTGTTAAACGTCATTATTACTTGTTGTTTTACTCATTACGCCTAAATCCCTCCTCCCCCCACCTTCCCACCGAACTGAAGCTACAGGGAGTACTTCGAGCGGGACACCTCAAGAATGCCTCAATTGGGCGCCAGAGTTTTGGAGGGCATTTCGAATTTAGTGTTGATGTCAATCCTCGCCCAAATCCGAAGGAATTCTCTAGTTTTCCTTCGTATTTTGGCGAAAAATTGCATCAATTTGGTCGCCGGACTGTGGAGCTCGGAAAGCGATCACGCGACTCTGAATTCGATCTATGGCAGAGGTAACTATTCTATGAATTTCGGGCAATGACAATGAGTAATTCTTTTTTGAATACAGAAACTGAAAGGCCAACAAAAATCAATATAATCAGAAGGAACTGGTCGATGAGAATGCTCTTCGAGCTTCTGGTGCAATGAATATTGATCTCTGGGCGCGCTGTATCCCATCGATCTGATCACCAGAAGACATCCTGAATTTCATTCTGCATCGGGGCTTATTCATTTTGCCTGTAAGGGTAATCAAGGTCTGCTTGGCTATTGCAATAATATTTCAAGTCATTCTGATGTGCATTTGAGAACAATGTACAATCAATTGTGTGGAGTGCATTGCAATATGATAGCACACTGTAATTATCTCCAACAGTGTAATTATTTCTTAACCAACAGGTCTAAGAATACAGATGAACTGCAAGCTTCCAATCAAAGGTTGCTTATGGAGGTGGAGTCACTCAAACAAGGATTGAAGAGATGCTCTGAGGACAATGACAAACTGGAGAGGAAGTTAAAAAGATTGAAAATGACACCACTGGGCATGATGGAGAGGAAAAAAGAACTGAAGGCCCTAAATGTACTAGCCCCTAGTGGTGGGGCCTCTAGAAGAAGAATCCACACTATTAAAAATCTGGTGGATCCTACTATGGCTGAAAAGAAGAAGAGAAAACCTTGTAATATGGCTAGTTTGTTGAAAAAGCTTGTAACTAAAGATGATGTTATAGATATGTTGAAGCTTCCTGGAGCTAACCATTTAAGAAAAGCTGTTGTTGAACAGGTGCTTACTGAATTGGGAAAGAGTCAAAGTGCTGATAGCATGCAAGAATTATGTGACAATGTGGGTATCAGTCGACAAGCTTACATTGCTCTCTTTAGATGTTTGCTGGATGGTATCAAGCAACAGGGTATTACAAAGACAATACTGCCAAGACTCAGTTATGTCAGAGCAAGCTACACAAAGAGGAATGCAGAAGTACACGAACATTTGGGAGAGATGTACCAGATCACCACATCCGTGCACTTGGGATCACTAATCACTGGGAAAAGTAAGAAGAAGAGTGCCTCCGGAAATGATCTATTTGTTCTTAATGAGAAGAATAATTGTTGGATGGATCTCTCTAAAATGCTTCTTCTGTTAGTTCGCTTCTATGATATGAAAGTGGAAGAATGTGCAGGGAAACTCCAAATTGCTATAAAGTTGGATGAGATGGAACTGATCAAAGGTGAAAAGTATGAGAGGGTTTCTTTGACATTAATGAACAGAGCGTTGTCAAATTCTGATAATGAGGAAGGGAAGTTCTCTGTTCAATCAGAGGACCATATTTGGTGGATAGGGATATTTCAAGTACCGGAAGAAAATCATGGTGTTCTTCAGTGGGTCTTTCAGCAGACATCTATTCCTACTATTATTGCTGCTCATGGAGTCGGAGAGAAGCTTCAGGTTCCTGGCTACGGAGATTACGAGGTTGAATGGCATTTGGCTGCTGATCTAAAGACCATCAAGTGCATGTATAACATGAAATATGGTTCTGGTAAGACTACCCACGCATGTCCTTACTGTTTGTATGCTAGGGTAGATGATAAGGGGAAGGGAATGAGTACTCTCGAATGTGACCAGGATGCTGAACCAACGCGTGAGAAGGAGGACGAAACTTTGATCCCCGTACTTGCAATTCCTGTGAAGAGAGTACATATCTGCACTCTCCATGCCTTTCTAAGAATAGTGGATAAGATGATGTACATGAGCATTCTTTTTGCTTGGAATAAGTCTCCACAATCAGCCAGAGAAAAGTGTATGAAAGATGTTGAGAACGTGCTTTCTGATCTTGGTCTTCATGGTGGTGACTATAAAATCTTGCAAGATCCTAAGAAGGGAGGCAAGGTTCCTTGTAAACCATCCATGGGTGGGGTGAAAGCGAAAAGATTTTTGCCTTGTACTAAATTACGTAAGAATGGATCATTGCCAACTGGAAAGTGGGAGGGGTATAAGGACTTGCTGGTAGCAGAAGATGACCGTACTTCACGTGGGAGGGCAAAACTAAAGAAAATTAAAGCGTGGCGAGAATCAAAGCGATCCCGGTAACTTTGATGGCGAGAAGAAAAAAATGGTGGGTGGAAAGTTAGATGAATTCAAAGTAGCAGTAACTGAATTCACGAAGTTGTTTATACAAGCATGGGGAGAATGCAATATCACACATTACATTCATATACTTCACGCCCATGGCTTGTGGTTTGCCAAAGAGTACGGGAGCTTGGGAATATGGAATACACAGGGAATGGAGAAGTCACATAAGCAAGCCAAGAATGCTTTTTTCAGGTTCACACAACATCGAGGTTCGTGTGGTAACTCATTGCAACAGATGTGCCAATGGTTCTATAGGAGGATTATCTGCAAGCTAGAGAAAAAAGATAAAGCTAAACAAGACACGACGTTGGCTAGAATATTGAGGAGAAAAGTTGAGCGGAAAAAAAGAAACAGATATGGTGTAGCTCTAGTCAGCCAGACAAGTTAAAAAGCGTGGCGATCCACAAGGATCGCATTAGAAGAAGATATACTGGGTTTCAATTGTATGAACAAATTCATATTAATGTATAACTATTGACCATGATGTGCAACTATAATGTTTCGAATATGTTAGGTTGGCAGCGTGGGCACGGTGCGAACTTAGTTGATATTCAATTGATGAATGACAAGTATTCGCACCGTGGCCACGGTGCGAATGAAGTTGGGAATTAGTTATTCCATACGGTGCGAAAATGACTATTCCACATTCTGTGGGAAGGTCTTTTTCGCACCGTCGCCACGGTGCGAAAATGACTATTCCACATTCTGTGGGAAGGTCTATTTCGCACCGTCGCCACGGTGCGAAAATAGCAGTTCCAACATTTTTGGAGGGTGCAATTTCGCACCGTGACTACACACACTGCGAAGAGAATGTTTATCTGAATTTAGAATCCACATGTAAGGAAAATAGCCAAGAGCTTTCCAAATTGAAAATGTGCGGTAAATAGATGGATCACATGTATCTATCACTTATGGTTACATACTTATAACTAGCGAATGTCTGAAATATTCTAGTAACAGAATTTAGAACTCATATAAGAGGCATAGCATACATAAATGCAGAAGTTCATTCGCAATCGGGATCATCATGAGCAGGTAGTTGAGTGATGCGATTAATCTCATAGACGCGATGCTCTGGAACCCGATGAAGGTGGATAACAACACGATAAAACCCGTTGGAAGAACGATTTCGACCCTCTTCTACTCCTTCCAGCCAGGGATCAAGGGGGATACCCCTCTGAGAACATCTATAAAGATCATTATATTTCATAGTGCAAGTAATGGAGTCTATATCTTTGGGACGAGGAGGCAAGGTAGACCCCCTGTAATAAGAATAACCAGGCCGAGACATAGCAAATGGATGCCTTCTGCATTGAATGGAGCTGTACTTATGTCGAACAAAATTATTGACATGCACTGTAGCAGCATTATTGGTTATATATACGAGCATAATGTACAAAATACACATGTAAATATAATGTACGTATATAGCATATATACCTGGTTTCTCTTTAAATAGGCATCTATGCCTTCATTGTCTTTGCCTCTTTCCCTCTTGTCTACTTCTTGTTTGCTCCTTGCCTCCCTGTCCGCCTCTTGTTGCTCCTTGCCTCCCTGTCTGCTCCTTTCTTGCATGCTCCTTGCCTCCCTGTCTGCTCCACTAGTTGTTTCTTGTCTTCTCCATTAATTTCTTGCAAATGGTAACTTTGCAAGAACATCCTCGCTGGGCTGATCCGGAATACCTGCATGCGGCAGAAATACGTGCACTTTTGATGAATTTTTTAGCAACTTTTGGGAGCATCGATGGCGTCACGGTCCAACACAGAGCTTGCAAGGCAGCTGATCAACTTCATTATCGATCGCTATACTCATCATCTCCCTCCACTGCAGGAGATCAGTTGGAGTCATGCAAGGTTCACTCTAAGTGCTTTGGGGCTTCTTGAACCCCCCCTCAGATTTAGAAGATAGGCTAGAACAGTTGAAGGACATGCTTTTCCATGGTTTCATGGCCTACTCTCTGGATCACTATGTACCTCTGGTCATTCCTACTAGTGAAAAGAATAGGATTTATATCCTCATTGAACTTTACAACTTCCATTACAAATCTTTTGTGGATATTGGTAAGCTCCTATTCCGTTCCCTTGACTTCAACATCCTGTGGTTACTGTCTAAATTCCCCGAGTGGGATACAATTCCTTGGGATACACGTGACCTATGGCTACATAGCACACAGCACATAATAGGTACATATCACAGGTAAAGATACTCCATTGGAATATGTGTATAAACTGGTATAAAGATTTTCATAGAAATTAAGTATATAAGCAAGTGATTTTCGTGTAATTAAGTAACATCCTTATCTTATCATGTATTATCTTGGCAATATTACACTTTTAGTGTAATTGAATGATATCTTCTACCATTTTCCTTGTATTTTTTCATGTGATTGTTCTATTTGTGGTCATATTCGGCACCGTAGCCACGGTGCGAAATTGCTTCAGTTACAAATTATTGAAGGGCCTATTTCGCACCGTGGCTACGGTGCGAAATACGTAGATCCCGTTTAGTTACAGGCCCATTTTTGCACTATAGACACGGTGCGAAATCCACTCAGTTACAAATTATTGAAGGGTCTACTTCGCCACCACCGAATGGTATAATACTTTAGCATTATTGGTATTACTAGTAACGGTGCCCAGCGTTGCTGGGCATAAGTTAAGAACGTGCAAATGATGTTGTTTAGGCTTAGAGTTGCTTGACAAAATTGTTTATGCTTATGCTCTAGAAGGTTTCAAGAGTTTAATGCGATTCTTATCAGTTTTGCATTGTATCTCTCCAGGTTCTCATCTATCAAAATTGTTTTGTGTTGTATCTTTGCATATTTTTCGATTTTTGTTATGTGGAGTGTGTGGGGTGTCAAGAGGTTCGATTCCTCCACCGCCTCTGTATTTTGCTATTTGAGGATGTTTGTCACGCAGCCTTTGGGCAATTTTAATTCCTTCTCGACCTCAATGGTTGATTGTTCTTTTAGTTATCTCTTTTATCATGTCTCGGATCTCAATGGTTGAGTGTTCTTTTAATGGGATGTCAAATTTCGAAACTTTGCTCTTGTGGGCCTTAGTAAGAATTTAGAAATCCTTTCTCCCACTCTCTCTCTCTTCCCTCTCTCAACTTCATTATGGCTTTTATTTTTGGCATTTCTTTGGCATATCTACCTTTTGCATTTTGTGTTGTATGGCTTTTATTCTTTGGCATGTCTACCTTTTTCATTTTGTGTTGTACGGCCATGAATTTTCTTCTTTGACATGTCTACCTTTTTTCATTTTGTGTTGCTATTACTATGGCCTTCTGGTCCATAGTAGACTTGCATGTTGTTAACATTGCAGCACTACGGTTAGGACCTTTATCAATAGCATGTTGCTTGTAATTCTGCAAGTGTCTTAAAAATTGCATCGTAAACTCTCGGTTTGAAAGGTGTCTGGGCTCAATCAATATTTGAATACAGTTGTATAAAAGGCAAGATGATGAAACTGTAAGGCAAGACAAAATTTGAGCTGCAATTATTTGCCCCTGTCCAGCTTTTAATTGCCGAAGCAGATAATGATTTGTAGTTAACATTATGTGCATACATCAACATTAATATTCTGCTCAACGAATAGAGAAGTCTGCATTAAAGCAATGACCAATTGTTATTGCCTTGGCTGCAAAGAATTGTAACATTCAATATATCAATTCCCTGGTCAACAGAATCTTCCCATAATAAATCAGGCATTGTTATTTCCAAAAGCCTCCAACGTCGAATGACTCCTTCAACCTGGATTGGCAGGAAACAAAAGTTAAGCTTTATTAAGCTTATTGTAACTTCCAGATTATCTAAGTTTGTGTCCAATCGTTGATTCCACTCATCACGAACAATGATGCATACTTGATCTGTCCAGACCAAGCTTCTTAGAACAAATAGCAGATATATAGAGTTATACTTTCCAGGTTTACGCTGAGCAAATAAAAGAGACCTAACCTGATGCCTCCTATTATGCCAATGGTACGTGCATAGTTGAAACAATGCTGATTTTGACCTGATATATGAGCCTCAGATGAAAAAGCAACACCTACTTGCCCATTAGGAGTTAAATGTTCACCAATATCAGTGCTTTCTCTAAATATAAAAAGACACGCTGTATCTCTTAATCTCAGGAAGGGCTAAAGCAGGGCTATGGACCACAAACCTGTAAATCTTGCTTGCAGTAGAATCTGGTATAAATCTAAACATGAACACAATATTGGCTCTGGAAAGCTTTTCAGTAATCTGCGTAGCCTTGACATGGAATAAAAGACTTTAAAGGCTCTATTAAACAGGAATGTTAACATTACAATATAAATTTGTAAACGTTTACTCTTCTGACTTACCAGCAATGTAGGTATCAGCAGTAATAAGGCCTGATTTGTATTGATTTTAGCATCTCTTGGAACTTCACTAATATAGACAGGGCATCCATGGATCGCTTATTCTAGATGTAAGAAATGTAGGGATCTGCATTTGGATGTTATAACATTAAAGACTCAAGCATGAATGAAGCAAAATGAAAACTACCATACCTGTAGCTCTCTTCTCACGCCTTTTTTGAGCCTCCAAAGAAGAAATGAAATAATTTCTTCATTAGACATGCCACAACAAACTCACCAAGTTGCTTATTTTAACCACTAACTCTTGCATTTGTGCGAAGGAAAGACGAAAGGCGACCGGGTCTGCATCAAGAGGGCGGCTATGGTAGAGCAAGGTTCTTAGCTGCTACGGCTGGGGGTCAAATTTGTAGCGAAGGCAAGCTATAGCAGCCAAGCTTGTTTAAGCAGATCATCTTCTCAAAGGTCTAGCTTCTCTTTCTGTTCCAGATCGGAGTAGCCATGGCTTTGCATTTTTTACACTGGAAATGCAGAGGCTTTTAAAGTTGCAAGGCATACTAAGGCATACCACGATTCCCATGACTCACATCCCTTTCACCCACAGCTCACCAATTTCACAATGGCAGACATGAAGAACAAAATGAGATAAAGAAGGTGGGCGTCACTTTCAGAGCATCCATCTTTGGGTTCAAAGAGTTTGAGGATCTTCTGAAATTCCTTCCCCGCCCACCACGATTTGCTTCCGGCTACCAATACATCTATGGCACAAGCTTTGCGGAACAAACATGCTCTTGGACTTAAGAACTGAATGATTTTAGAAAGTCGCCTGGATTTCTGCCGAGAATCCTCGATTACGCCATAGTCCGCTCAAATTGCTTTCAGATTGCCTTGCCTACATAGCCGAACTCCAGTGTCCACCGAAAGAATAGGTAATCAAGTTTTGCTTGCCATGTCTACCGCAAGGCATGCAAGGCATGGTCTTGGAAAACACGATTCGGCGCCTCTACCTAACCGGAATTGATGGGAGGAAGCTCGATGGTAGCCATGGTCTTGGAAACACGATAGGGAAAAAGGATTTTTAGGGTTAGAAATCACAGAAACCGTCTGATCTAAGCCACGAATGATCTCAGCCGTCCGATTTAGGGCGACATTCACAACAGACATTCACTATAATTTTATAATAAAAGATTCTTCAACATTCTTGGTATTATACTTCAACAGTATTAGTATTATACTTCAACATTATTGGATTCGTAGCTATAAATTCTTTCACCTTGCTTTCACTTCTCACCTTTGTTCCACGTTTTCACCTTGCTTTCACGTCTTGGTCTTTGGTCTTCCTTGTTCCTTGCTATTTGATCTTGATCCTTGTTCTCTGCTACTTCATCTTGTTCCTTGCTCTTGATCTTGCTACTTGATCTTGTTTCTTGATCTTGTTTCTTGCTTCCTTGCTCCATGATCTTCCTTGTTCCTTGATCTTCTTGCTCTTTGATCTTCCTTGATCCTTGCTTCTTGCTACTTGATCTTGATCCTTGTTCTTTGCTACTTGATCTTCGTGCTCCTTGCTACTTGATCTTCGTGCTCCTTGTTCTTTGCTACTTGATCTTCGTGCTCTTTGCAAATGATTGGACCCAATCCTCCCTGGGCTACTCCAGAAGGCCTGCAAGCATGTCCCAGACATTCTGCGCGGCCTGAATCTGATGAGCTATTTGACCATTTCTTGGAGTGGAGGTTGCACCACAGTCCCACCAAGGAGCTTGCAATGGAGTTGATCAACTTCATTCTGGAGCGATTTGATTGTGGTCATGAGCCACTGATGGAAATTAATCCATCTGAATGTTATAGGAGACTTGCAATGAGGGGAATTCTTGAACCCCCTCCTTATCTGGACGAGATGCTACAACAGTTGAGGCCTCTTCTTCGTGCTGGTCATTTAGCACACTCTCTGGATCAATACATATCAGAGTTCATTCATGAAATTTGTAAGGGACAGATGTATGGCCTTATTAGGGCGTACTACAACGAGTACAACAACTTTGTGGAGTTGGGTCCGCTCTTTTTCCGTGAGTATCATCATGTGGAATTACTTTTTCTAATGACTAGGTATCCCATATGGTGGGAAGAATTGGGCTGGGATATGCGTGAGCTCTGGTTTCCTAACCCAGCTGCGTGGGTTACCCCTCGCAGGGGAAGGGAAAAGGGAAGGGGAAGGGGTTAGAACCTAGGGGAAGGTTACTTGCTATCTATCATACATAATTCATATGATACCGTGTTAATATGTTCTTTAAATGTTCTCTAATATGTTAATATGTTCTCTAATATGCTAATATGTTCCCTTTGATCTTGTGATTCACCTTCTATGGATGATTCAATTTCGCACCGTGGCCACGGTGCGAAATTGCCTGCCCTCACACAGTAACTTACAGAAATTTCGCACCGTGGCCACGGTGCGAAAATGCCTACCCTCACAAAGTAATTTAGATGCATTTCGCACCGTGGCAACGGTGCAGTGTAGATATACATAGAGAATAGATACAATCAAAATACTTAGCAAGCAAACAAAATATACAACAAAAACCGTTTCATTAATATAAAACACTTTACATGCCTCGGAAGTAATTTGTCAAGGCAATATCCTGCCTCATTATTGTCACTCTCTTGGAATGCACAGCACATTTCACACGGTCTTCGAAGAACCTGACCATGTGATTCTCAGCGGCCTCGTGCAGAGCATCAAGGGCATCTGCAGTGAAGCGAGTCACCTCTTCTGGCATTGGAAAACTTCTACCAGCATTCCGGTACCTTGTACTATCCCTCTTCATCTTAATGTATCTCTCCTGAACCGTCTCCCTACATATTCTAGCCATTGTGAGCTTCGGAAATACCCACTCCACATGGTTCTGGAAGTGCCGGATTTCCCGAATCCATCTATACTTTGGCTTAAACGGCTTTATTCAGCTTAGGAGGGCCTTTACAGAGAACCTGTTTCTTCTGCAGCTGCTTAGGCTTAGTAGACTTCCTCTTACATCTACTGGACTCTGTGATCTCTACAGGCTGCTCAACAACAGGAACCACTACTGTATCTAGTACTACGGTTTCAGGTACAACCGTCACAGGTACTGCAGCTGCCTCTTGTAGAATGATATTTTCTAGGATTTGAGCTGTCACAGGGACCTGGATAGGGACACCCTGGTACATAACATTCAGGGGTTGGAATACATTCTGAACAGCAACAGGAACATTCTGGACAGGCACATCCTCATTCTGAACAGCGACAGGAACATTCTGGACAGGCACATCCTGATGGTCATCCTCATGGGGCTTAGCATTCTCATTGTCAGCTCCAAGCAAGTCTGGCCCCTGGTTTATCTCCGCCAATCCAACTTCCGGCACTCTACGAGGAAGTCCGGTGATGTAATCTATCTCATTAACCAGCAGAGACAATGTTCCTATTGTTGGCGACAAAGAAGCCATCAACCTGGGCCACATGACGAAGGAATAGAGTGCCTCAAGCAAGTTGTCAGCTCCCATCGAAGGAACAGGCAACTGCGTGTCTGCTGCGACTACTACATCGACGTTAACGACGATGCAATCATCACGCACAGGAACTCCATGACAGACAGCTGCCTGCACAAAAGTTCCTTCTCCGACTAAATGGCCAGCAGAGAACAGGTAAACACGCCTTGGCTCGGAAGGTATGTCTCTAAAAATCTCCTCTGCCCCATTGGCAACATTCTGAACTACAGCGTCCAGACCTGCTTGATGGATGTTTTATGGCTCAGAAGACTGAGCTCTGTTCTGGTTGTTAGAAGCACTGATATAGTTAGTGGCGCTGCCTTCCTGTCTTGCCTATGATGTGTGCACCCAGACGGCGCCTTCTCTTCTGTTCTTTGGTTGCTGGGATTGTTAGATCCGGCATTACCGCTATTCTGTGCCATTGTCTCTGAACTGTAATGCAACAAATGAGTGGACAAGATTGATAAATATTCAATGTAATGTCTTAGAACAAATATCAAAAGCAGACAACATCGATAACAAAGATAATTATATAAAGAGTATTGTTGCTACCGTGCGAACACGACGAATGATAGCCACGGAAACCAAATGTTTTCGCACCGTGGCCACGGTGCGAATAGCAGTTAGTTGTAAGCACAGACAACACTGTTTTCGCACCGTGGCCACGACGCGAATAAAATAGAAGCGTAAAACCAATCAAAATGAAACTGAAGTTTATGTTCGATATAACAAGAATAGATATTTAAAACAAGTCTTTGCATTAATTAACAATGGTTACAACTTCATTCTCTTAGAAACATGTAAGTCATCGGACACTTCGACTTCTTCCAATTCGGACTCCTGCAGACCAGCATCCAACAGGTACATAAGGCGAGGAATCTGGGGCTTGCTCTCTTCCCAAGTCAGTCGAATTGTAGCCTTATCCACGCCGGACAAGGCCAATGCAGCTCTACTGGCAGCCATAGAATACATACTAAAGCCACCAAAAATATGTGTGGCGATATCTCTTCTAACAGCCACTACTCGATCAGAATTGGCAGATAATGGGACGTGATTACCAATCAACGAGAGGGCCTTGAGTTTCAAAACCTCTTCTGGTCCATATGGGCTGTACTTAGAATGGAACACAACGATCTCTCCCTTATAAAGGTAGCCCATATAGTGGGCGATACTTGCATCTCTGCCAAGGGTAACTCTGTCATGTCTGGCGCAAAAATCGTCCACAAAAATCTCCTGTGCAATAAACAATCGTTCTTAAGCACTTAACAAAATAAGCAAACTTATGGTAGCTTACCTCCACTTCATCAGATGCAATAACCCCTTTGGTAGAAATGTTGATGGACGACCTGGAAGAGCTTGATTCGCTCTTTGATACTTGTTTTGCACTATCTTTTTGAGCTTCTGATGAACTCGCCTCGAACTTTACTTCTGAGACTTTCTTCAAGCCCATTTCTGCCATCTCCAGAACTCTATCAAAAGCATTCTCGGGAGCTATTGAAGTTCCATCATAGGTTAAGAGCTCGTGCAGCTCCCTAGGCACTTCCGGCTCGAAGTCAATGAAGTCGTCTAGACCAACAACGAAAGCATAGATTTGTCCAAGGACCTCATCTTCCCTCAAACTAGTAATGGAAGATATATCGTGGAGAAGAAGATAGTCTTTCCCTCCTATGTTAACTGGCAAGGCTTCCATGATACCCCATCTCTCAAGATTCTCTTCATGCTCGTCTACGTCTTCATCCTCGTCCTCGTCGAGCTTTTCCACCAGTTCCTGCTCTTTCTCTGCATCAAATACCTCCTCTACAGGTGACTGAGGTTCTGCAATAGCCTTCACCTGTGGTTCTTCCCTATCTGTTGGTGGAACCGTATATATCATGTAAGTAGCAAACATGATGTCAATTGGATATAAATTATCCTTCCCATCCTTCTCACATAAGTCGGCTGGCAGTCTCTTGAACGACCTTCGAACCTTATCTTGGTCACCTTTGGGAAAAAGCTTCAGAAAGGACTTTAGACTCAATACAATCTTCCCAGTCGAGGGAGAAGGACGCGCTTCAGTTTCTGCCACGGCCATTAAGCTCTGAATGTACTGACCGTACACATCAATGTGTTTGTTAGCCTCAGAGATTATATCTACCGTTAGGCAGAAGTTATTGTAGACTACAGTGGCGTCTACCGGGTTTTCAGGCTGTTGAGTGAACTCATCTGGGTGTGACAGCCGATGCTTTGCTTCCTTCCTGACGATCTGGTCATACCATGCCTGGAACTGTTCCCAAGCTTTCTCTGACCTGCCGTTTGACATTGCGGAATTGTAGCGCCTCCTTTAGTGCAATAAAAAACTTGATCGCCTAATTGTTAGTGCCTACGAGCTCACGGCGCGAAACTAAAATGTCTTAAGTGTCCTGATGAGGAATATCTCGCACCGTGGCCATTGTGACACTCCCTGCTAAACATACGGCGCCCGGCCGTACACTCGGCAGGAAATACCCCGTCCGGCTCAGCAACCGCACAGGCCCTTCGTCTACCCCGCACTCTAAGGTGACCCTAGTGCGGGGAGGGGACACGAAGGTGTCTTGCGCGCCCTTCCCCTATGGGCTCCTATAACAGCGGAAGCGACAAACAAGTCAGAACTAGCATCAAAACATATAAGTACTACCTCGAAGGGTAGTTCGTCACACATCTACCAATGCAAAGATGATAATCATAAACCGTAAGACATGAGAGCTCCTACCCAGGCTCAGACTCATAAGGAGGATGACTGACCGGCTAGGCCTCAAGATAGAGCAGACCGAGTCATGGCAATGGCGAGGGCTGGCATAAGACAATGGCTAAGGTTGACCACTCCATCCGCCCCTCATGTGCATACTTTGCAGATGGGTTAAATCAGGCTCTGGCATGACTCTAGCCTTCCGGATATGCAATCCCATGGCATCACCCATCGGGACTACTCCAGGTTGCATCTCCCTGGTCCGATGAGGCACGAAGGGTTGCATCTCCCCTTCCCAGGGTCTAGAGGTTCCGTGGGCGGCTAGAAACCCCCCAAAACGAGAGCCAAGCCGACACTTGCAGCTCTCGAGAGGCAGGGCGGCACCATTGCCCCAGGAGGTGTCGGACCCATGCTCGGCCCACACGAAGTGACCGACCATAAGTCTAGCCCACTATGGGATCCCCCGAAGCCCCCACTCGGCAGGGATCCTCCCTCCACATTCCCTCTAGCCCCGTTATGTATGTGGTGCTGAGTCACATCAAAGCCTCGATAGCCTAGTGGGCTCCTATGCACAGGCCGCAACTAATAGGAACTAAGGGATCTAAACTAGGAGCATACTACATATGGCTCTAGGTCTCTACCCCCCTTCCCAATACAAGAGGAGCAAACATGATCAACCAATCATCACATAATCATCATATCACGAGAATCATCATAAGAACGTCTTAACCTAATCGTACAAATCTAACCTACAGTTAGGGTTCCTTGATTAGGGTTCAAGATGTTGTATGAGGGTTCTAGGATGGCTCTACCTTAGATACAAGATACCAACTCATCTGGAATGCTAATTCCAGATGAACTACTATGACTACTACTCTAAATACCTGCTCCTGAAGCACTCCTTCCAAACCCGGGCGTCTCCATGATCTCCGAATCGAATGCAGCTGCTCTCCTTCCAAGGATGGATCTACCTTCAGGGGGCTGCTACACCAATCTATGCCACAACGAACGATACGCGAAACAAGGTTTCGCGTGGTTGGATGAGTCTCTGGGTGCTAGGGCTGGAAAGAGGCCTAGGGTTAGGGTTCCAGCCTATATAAGTTAGGTCCACCTAGGATGCCACGTGGCACCACTAGGATGAGGCCGTGTGGCGGTGGCCCAATAGGTTAAGGCCACGTGGAAAATGGTCTCAACCTAAGGTTGGCTAAGTTATGAGAATAACTTAGCCATGCCCCCCTAGTGCCACAATCTATGGTATACAAGGCTATGAAGATAGACTTGTATGGTGATGGGTCCAGGAATATACGTATTCATAGCGTATATTCCCCTGGAACGTCATAGCCAGGGTGCGAAACAAATATAAACACCAAAGACAACAATACGTTCTTCGCACCGTGGCCACGGTGAGATATTTTGCCGAAAAGAAGGCCAAAATTAAGTTAACTGCAAAACATACTACACCTGGCCACGGTGCGAAACTATACAACACGACTACACAAACTCCACATGTTTCGCACGGTGGCCACGGTGCTGACTTTGCAAAAGGATATAAGTTATTGGCAAACGACACTGGGATTTGAACCCAGTAACACCATTGTTATTTATTTGTTTAACTGTTTTCACTTAAAGAAAGTACAACAGGAGGCATACAGAGCTTTGTTGTATACAACTCTTCCCTACGTTTTCCTACCTTGACACCATCCACCAAAAAATGGAAGACGTTTGAGTCACATTCTGATTCCAAAATAATTCTTACATCAAATAAAGACCATGCTTCTTCGACTTTTAAGGTTTTAAAGATAGCAATGTCAATGACCACTTTTAAAGATAGCAATGTCAATGACCGCAGAATGGGTACCATCAGCATCGTCTTGTTCCACTGGAACCCACGTCCATCTGCTCCCTTCTTTTACTTTCCTCCATCTTCTGTATTTGAAGGTAATGTAAACTGTTTGCTTTCGAATACAATACCTGATTCGAACGCTTTCTTTCTTTATCCTGCAATGTACCTTCTCAACTCCTTCATGCAGACGGGATGACCATTCATCACATAAAATGTCATCCAGAAACAACTGACAATCACTTACAGTAAACATTTTTGAAGTCTTCTTGACATTCTCGACATTTTAAACAACGTAATAAACATATCGATGGGTACATTTACTTTCACGTGTCCACAGACTCCACCTTTCTCCTTCAAAGCACTGAAAATTTCCTGTGACAATTTCAGCTTGGCAAGAAACAGAGAACTGGAATCCATTGGGCAGGAACTAAGCTGTGATAATGGGGGCAATGGTAAGTCCACAATTTTGCCTTTCCGAGGATAATACTCATATTTTAAGAACCAAATCTCCCTTTCCCGCAGCTGCACTTCTGTTTGACCTTCAAAAAGCAATGATCCAATATCATAATAGAAAGCACGGAAGATGCTTGTGATAGAACTCGATGGTTCCAGGTCCAGCACATCGGAAATACAGAGCCTTGAGATACCAGAAACCCAATTAGTTGATTTCTTCAAAATATAATGAATGACGGATTAGCACAGATATAATGAAACTCACAATTAGCACGAAGCTCAGGGAAATTACGTCGATATCTTTTCTTTTCTTTTCTCATGTCTGTCGGTGTGTATAGGTGTCTGACCTTGATATATATTTCCCCTCTCACCTCGAACCCGACAACAATAGCCTTCCAATGGCATGAAATAACATTTCTCCCCGCCTTTGATCACCCTAAGAGGACCTCCGAGTGGCGGTCGGGATTGATTGTAGTGAAGCTTCCAAGAAATATATTGAAGCGGCCGAAATCATTCTCACCAGGATGGATGAGGTAATCGCCATCTGAAATGAACCGGCAAAATAATTAGATCAAACAGTCTGAGTCAGATGAGCTCGCAGAACTAGAAGGATTGAAAGCATTAGCAAACCTGGATGGAGAGGCGCGAAAAGACGGGTCATTGAGGAAGGGGGGGTACTTATAGACACCCCAACATTTGAGCGGTAATTCAGGGCGAGAATAATTTGTAATTATTGCTTCCCGCCCACCGAACCTCCAGGGCAGGTAGGTAAGGATAATGCCGAACCTGTACCTTGACGACACCTGGCATGGGAAGGCAGGCATGGATGAAGAAAAGCCTGTACGCGCTCGCATTCTCATTGGTCGCGCGATTTCCATGCTGGCATCGAGGTTGGGACAATAAGTGATCCCAAAAAAACTCTAATGCTTATGCGAAGTAGAGGTTTCGCTTACACGGAGTTTTTTTCGCGTAAGCGAAATTCAAGTTTCACTTACGCGAATTTTTTTCTCCGACCGTCAAGGAAAAATACGGGAAATACATTTTATACTCCAAAATATATATTTTTCGACTTTATACGTCCAAATTTTTTGACTTGTACATACAGAACCTATCCCTGGATATCACTAATCTATTTAAAAAAAAGGCGATATTATATTTTTTTTTTTCTAAACCAACTTGCCTGTACTATTCTATAATCAAAGATTTTGATGCTTATGACTTTGGTGGCTTTGATGCTTTAAGCATATTATTAACCCTGTTACCTTAGAAGGAAAATAAAACATTTTGTATGGACTAGGAAATAAGTAAAAAAAATTGTGGTACCATAAGGAAATACCCGTATTAAGTGGAAAAGTCAGCAATCAAGAAGAGCTGAATGTGATAGACTAATGTTAATCATTGAGTTATTGAAAAACATAGAGATTGTCATGCAAGAAAATATTTTGAGAGATATTCTTACCTTTTATTGATGCATGGAGCAACCTAGGGTTTAGGCATTTGCGATTATAAGGTAAATGAATATTCGTGTGTGCACATGACTACTACAGGGATATTTTTGTGCGCACATAACTGCTAGATTGATTGAGCATTGGAATCAGTTGATTTGAGTTGACGAAGTTGTCTTTTCCTTCAAATGTTTGCTCTAGGTAAATAGGAGGTTATTATGTCTGCAGTGCAACAACCATATCCTAATTATATTGTTTTGAAATTTCTCTCAAAGCAAACGGTAAGTCTACTGGCCTTAGATATGAGATGACAAGCATTTCAAAGCAGATAGTCAGTTGACTGGCTCTAGAAAAAGGTTGTTACTTCTAAAGACAAATAATTGAGTTTGATCAGGAAGGGGAATTCTTTAAGATAGACAATCGAGTTCGATCGGTCCTTAAGAAGTTATACCCGCATGGCAGATGATCGAGTATGATCAGTGTTGAGATAAGAAGGGAAGAACTTATAGTCGCAATGCAGATGATTGAGGATGATCAATCTTGAGATGGGAAGGAATTGTTATGGCACAAGCTTGAGGGAACGGTTTAGGAGACTTAAGGGATGAGCACAAAACAGGCACGACATTTCCATTAGCCATAGCTTTCCCACTAGCCAATCAAACGTTGTAACATCATTTATGTGGATGGGTCATGATCAAGGTAAAGACCTTTGTTAACGTATTCGGAAACGGGTCGTGATTGCAAGCAGTCAAATGTAAAATGGACCTTTACCTCTATATTAAGAATTGAGTATCATAGGATTGAGATGGGAAAAAAGGCAGTGACTAATAGAGCCACAAAAGGGAAACACCTTTATATCAACAATCATACATAAGTAGGACATCAATTATAAAGGGAGGCATACATCGATCAACAAAGGTTTCAGGAAGCAATTATAAAAGGCAGAACCTTTTCATTGATAAAAGGAGAGAGATCTGCAAATCACCCCTGGTAGTTTCAAATTCTTTAGAGGCTGCATGTTGTCCATAAATCAGAGCTCGATCCCAATTTTCTATTCTTTCTATAATCTTACTACATTTCTAAAGCTAAACCCAGAGAGGATTGAATGGTTGTTCAGTCAAATTCTCAAGATTGAATAGGACCAGGGATGCTTGTTTGCTTGTGCTCTCAAGCCTGAACCCGGTTTGGTGGTGAATTTGTGTCAGAAGACCCTGTTCTGTGATTTACTTTGGTTATACCTGATAAAGGTTGGTAAGTTTGCAAGATAAACAAGTCATTCGTATAAAAAAAACATCACCTATGGGCATCTATAACTTGATAGTTCTAATTCTTGCAATAGTTCTAATTTCTATTTTCACTTTGCTCCTTTTCTTTGCTTAATGACATGGTAACTTGACAAAAAAGCTCTCTTTTAGCTATCATATGGTTTGTCACTCCAGAGTCTAAATACCTTTCTTTTGTCAGGTTGCAGACAATCTTTAGCCCTGTTTGATTGCAATTATAGCATTTTTCTCATTTATTCTCTTCCACTCACAAATGCTCGGGCATCCTTTGATGAATTTCTTTTCATCCCCTTTTTGTTTTTTCTCTTTTAGAACAAGTTGTTGACAGGCCCATTCCAAATCTACCTTTCCAACAGCTCCATAATGTTTCCGACATTATTATATGAGCTAGGTAGCCCAGCAAGATAGCTTCTACAACCAGGTCATCATCTAATCCTTTCATCATGCCCTGCAATTGTTTTTCAATGCTTGTCTAATATTTCCAACATATTCTCCCATAGACATGGGTTCTTTTCGCTTGGCATTAAATACCACTACATATAAATTTGAATGCCTCTTTTACTGACGATGCTTCTGCAACCTGTGAATCTATGGCATCAAGATATCATCCAAATAGCTAAGATCCTACTATTTTTCCATTCAATCCTTTTGTATCCACTTAGCTAAAGCCTCTTTTTCAGCTTCACCAATTTTAACTTCAACAATATGGAAACTCCCTTCACCCCTAGCATCTTGGGTCACTACTGGAGTTATAAAGCTTTTCACATCCATACCGAATCTTGGCTCATCATCATTCATAATTCCCCACAAGCCTTTCTCATACAGCTTTGTCTAAAGCCTTATGAACCCCTTATGAACTAGTAATAAGTGTCTCCATGATTTAAGTTTTCAACCTTCATCTTGATTTTCTTTATGCACCATTCTTAGGTTCGAGTTTGTATTGATACCATATTCAAATAAAAAATCAACTGCCAAGAATAAAGATACTTTGAATGGAAATAATTTTGAAATATGATAGATCTAGATAGATATAGTACAAATCCCAAAACTTTGAGATGCGACTCTGTCCATCCGTAGACGTAGGAGCTAAACTAGCAGTTCCTAATTTGAGCCCGAACATTTTAGACATCCGTCTATTATTAGACCATTGGATTATTTTGACAGCTGTGATACATTGCATCTCAGTACCAAACACAAGCTGTGATTCCATGCTTTTCCTTTCTATTCTAGCTTATGTAGCTGCAACATAGAAACGCCCACTCCAACTGTGCGGCCATAATAAGGTCAGGGTTGTTATGCTGGAATTTCCTGTCTTTGTTTGCTTAGGTTTTTATTTCTTGTTTTGCTTTTTCTATTAGTGAAAGAACACATGGTTTTTGCTGGTCTGGTGTAAATCACATTGGTATTCTAGAGCTCTTACATGTAGATTATTGTCATACGGCCATGGATTCTTATAGACGGAACTGAAGATCTTGAATCAGGTTAGTATATGTTCTTGTTGTATCTCTAGTTAATAAGAAACAATGGTTATTTTTCACACGTCATTTTTATTCATTTATAGAACGCATATTTATAACTGCATTGTAATGCTTAATTCAAGCTTTTGAAAAATGCAGCAATACAAAATGCTTCAAAATTTAATGGGCTTTTGCTTCTTTAGATAACTTTGCATGACTCCTTGATAGGGCAATTGACATTCAAATGAGTTGACTTGACTTGCTAAATGGACTTGAGAGTTTAAGACTGGTGTGATTTTCAATCAGTCATTTTATATATACAATATACATATGTTTTGGGTAATATTTGATTAATGGATGATATTCTTAATTCAAACTTGTTTGTTGACTTACAACTTACAGGAAATTGTAGGTTAGATTTTAACTTGTAAGAGACTTGTTGGTTGGTTTTGGAACTACAGGAAATTTAGTAGCAATTCTAGCAGGTTTCCTCTAGAAAAAACATAGAAAATCAACCAAGCAAGCTACAGCATGACCTATTAGTTTATTATTGAACAAGATGAGTGAAGGTTAAATCTACAAGAAACTTATTGCGGCGGCCGGCCGCCGCAAACATTTCTCTCTATCAATTTTCATATATTAGGGAAGCGACTTCCCTCTACTGGCTCATTTACTAATTAGAACTCTGTTTGGCCTAGATTCTATGAGATTCCCTTAGGTTCCATAGGGATTCTTCATGATTCTCATATGATTCGTCTAGGTTCTCCAAGATTCTCTTATGATTTTGTTGGGTTTCCGAAGATTCTATAAAGATTACTCCAGATTCTCTTAGATTTTTGATGCATTCTCTAATATTCTATGAAAATTCCCCTAGATTCTCTAAGATGCCATCAAGATCCTCCTAGATGCTCGAACTTTCCTCTAGATTTTCTCAAATACCATGAAGATTCCCCAGTACTATATATAAGAGTTCCCCTAGATTCTCAAGATTCTATGAAGCTTCTCTAGGATCCCAGGGAAGTCCGACCCCGGAGGTTCCAAGTACATAATATAATATCAAGAACGACAGTGGAACAATGCAAAGACCATAACATGTGTGTTCATTAGAGAATTTACTATAAATGTGCCTAGATCATACTCTTAGCCCTTGTCGAGGTTGCCCATACAACCTAACCATGCCGAAGTAGCTAGATCGATGAGAAAAACCATAACGACAACTCAAATGTTGATGTAGCGTGCTCAAACCACCCCTGTAAGTTCGATGCAGGATTCACTCCATAACATTATTTATTTAAGCTCCCTTAGGGATGGTTTCAAGTATTAATATTAAAATTCCACTTCCATAGCTAAGCAATTAATTGCGCATCCAGACTGGAGTCTCCAACTTACGCTTTTCCTGCTTAAAAATCCATGGGGTCCCCTGACCCCAACTGCCTGGAACTCCCGTCAAGCAGCTCCCAGGCAAGCCTCATCTCTAGGAGCCAAATTACAATTAACCCATGTGTCTTAGATTTATTAAGCTTAGACATTGTTATTTCTTATTTACGAAGTTCAAAGACTCACAAAGAAGCAAGTTCTAAAAGGAATTACTATGGGTTTTCCCCGCCAAATCCCTGCCATGCTGCTGACCTCTTGCAATTTGTTTACCAACTCTTACATATGTTGCCAATGTTAGAGTCATGGCCCTTCCATTTATTGTTTAACACCTTCCAAAATACTAATGTAAAAACCAACAAAGAATTAACACCAACACAAAAACAAAGAATTAACACCAACACAAAACTGGGTAATTCCAGCCATCGGGCAGCTCCAAAAATGGCTTCGATTCCTCTCCTACGGTCCTTCCCAAGGTAAATCGACCCATGCATGCCCCAAATCGGCCTCCTCTTTTGGTTTCGGCCTGATTCCTCTGGACCCAAGTCTGTTTTCCAGAATTTTCAGCAGTTGGGTTGCTAGCAAGCAGCTCGAATCTTGCTAAATGGTCATGGCAGCCCTTGTTTCCATCAAAACAGCCCTCTAACTTCAATTTCGTCCCATTTGGTGCTGCTGTAACTCATTTCCAAGAGTCTCCAAGTCGAATTTGTTGCTGCCTCAGTTCTGGACAGGTTCTTAAATTCTTCCTAGAAGACTTAATTCATTCAAATTTGCCTCTGCCCTCTCAGATCTGATTGCTAAGGAGCAGTTTCGGTGCTTCCTGAGTTGCTTGCAGGTCACCCATGTGCATTAATGCAGCTCCCTTATAAGATCTTGTACCATCTGATAAACAACACCTGAACCATCCATCTCTGAATCCAGTGTTCCCATCCGTACATAAGCACCCAATTCTTTATCACCAAGCATGAATACATTTCCTCTTAACAACAACCATGTGATCCATAGAATAAACATAAAACCCCACCTGGAAAGGAAGAACGATTTGATTTGATGCCGTCTATGCAAGCTCTTGCCTCCAGATAGCCTCCTCCGGCTCCTCTGCAACTCAAATCCTATTTGGTGCTCCTCTGTTGCAAAAATTCCTCACGTACCTCTTTTAAAATTTTCCTTTTTATAGTTTTGCTTATGTGGATTTGCTTATGTGGATATATGCCATGCATATATCCCAATCTATTAGATATATGCTTTATGTGCAGTACCAATGCTGCAGTCTTAGGGCCTAGGATCGTTACAATCTCCCCTTCTAAAATTCAACCCATGTCCTCATGGGTCAATCCTAGGAGCTGTCATGCTTACTGACAATTTGCACTAGCAATCTAAAGCAAGATACACAGACTGCTACAACAATGAAACAAAAGCAAAACCATCATGAACCTTACCTTGAATTTGCACTACAGAAGCTTCTTGAGCTCCATCACGTGGAGCTTCGGCAGCGTATACACACTAGGAGGTTCACGTGTCTAAAGATTCCTCTAGATTCCCTCATATTCTAGGAATATTTCACATAGGTTCTATAAGATTGCATGAAGATTCTCCATTTCGATTACATTGGCTATAATGGCATTGAAACAATGGCTGGAAAGCTCTCGACGAGAGGAATCTAATTGCATGGGTTCTCCTTGATCTGACTCAACCATCGTGGGATATGGTTGTTTAAAGCAGAGGCATAAAAGAGAAGATTTCTAGAATGCTACAGTGCCACCTCACCCTTTCCACATTAATTGTAGTGCCACTTCTTGGCACTTTCCTTAACCTACTCAAAAAGTTCGCACACATGTCAAGGTTTTTGAATAGAATGTTGGATAACAAAATGTTGAGGTGTCAATTTTTAGAAAGAATTCATTAGTACTAAATATGCCTTGGGACATGTGTAAAAAAAAAATCTTAAATGTTTTAAAAACGTTATCTAAAATTATATTATCCAAAGTGTCAGAAATAAATAAGCCTTTGGACACGTGTCAAAAAATGGCTTTAAAAGTGTTACAAACAGACAAGGCTACGTGTCCACAAAACAAACAGGATCCTTAGAGCATATTCTCTAGGAACCTTGCCTATAGCAATTATATAGTTTAGATATTATCACGGCGGCATTGGCCGCCGCGAACATTTCTTTTGTCTCATGCGTTGCAGAAGATGTTTTGTATTAAGTCACAAGGATGTCAGTTCTGGACCTGCAAAAGTTGACTAACTATGTCTAAGCTTAGACAATTCTAAACTCCCGTACTTATCAAGATCAATGACTTTGCAGACATTTAGATAAGAAACTTACAATGAATGTGAGCTCCACAATCTATGCTAGGAGGAAAAAAACTAGCAGGAGCTGTGGGATCTTCCAATGGACGGTTCTTTCAAAGCAGGGTTCTCTACAGGCGACGTGCAAAATCATGCTGCAATTTGCCCCTATTTAATATCACTTAAGTTTGTATCTGTATAGGAGCAGTCTCGCAGTAATAAGAAAGTACGCATCTTCGTGTGCCCAATGTGAAGCTTATATTATGCAGGTTCAGGGGTTGAATACTTATTTATTATGGAATTAAATACTCATTTCTGTGTGCCCTGTAGTTATTTATATTATGAATACTTATCTATTATAAATACTAATTCTGTGTGCCATGTACGACCTTATGGCATGGAATGGAAGATCTCAAATCTGCAAAGCCAGAACGCTCCAACCTTCAAAGCCGAAAATCTCTAACCTCTAAAGCCGGATCAGTATTACGGTCTGTACCAAAGTTTTAAATAACATTTTTTTCAAACCCCAATCCGTGAGGTATAATCTGTGGCATTTCCTCAGCATGCCATATAGAGCCACTTTTCCTCCAGCAACTCTTTTCTTTATGCACTCTTTCCATCTGTAATTAGAGCAGAACTCTAGACCCAAGTATTTGTAACAGTCTACTACTTCTAACTTTTCTCCATTGTAGAGCAAATCAGGTCTACTTACGTTCCCACATATCATTGCCTTGGATTTCCCCATATTGACCTGCATTTTCTTCTCCTTACAAAAATGTACCAGCACATCAAGATGGCGTTGTAATACTTCAGGTCTGTCCGCTAGAAGAACCACATCATCTGCGTACAGTAAAAGCTGGACCACAGAATTCCCTAAAGGGGTGCCATCTACACCTCTGCTATGAAGCCAATCTTCGAGTTCATCAACGTACAGACCAAATAGGGTAGGTGACAAAGGGCAGCCTTGTCGTACACCTATGGTTCTATATACCGGGCCTGATGCTCCAGTTCCCAACTTGATGATCACTTCCTCATACAAGCAAGCCACTGAGCTCCGCAAGGAGTCCGGCACACCTAGCTTTTCCATTCGCTTATCGAGGCCATCCCTGGGCACAGTGTCGAAAGCTTTAGAGAAGTCAATAAAAGCCATATATAAAGACTTCCTGGGTGCTTTAGCTTTCTCTGACAGAACCCAGAGAGTTAGTGCATGATCCAGAGTACTGTGATTCCTCCGGAAACCTGCTTGAGATAGAGCCCTTTTACTGTTTTCATCAGCCCAACGACTCAATTTGAATTCTAGCAAACTGCCTAACAATTTAGAAAACATGCTGCCCACCAAAATTGTACGGTAATTCTTAGCTTCTAGCTTGTTGCCAGATTTGTGGATCGGAATGATCCTTGTCTCTCGCCAGGCTTGTGGCAGGCCATTAATGACAGCTTCATTTAGTTGGTTCGTGATCACTGTGATCAGATCATCTCCTCCCCATTTAAACAGTTCAATACACATACCTTGTAGATCCGAGGCCTTGCCGTTTTTCATGTGCGAAAGAGCTTCCTTAACATCATCTTCATTGAACATGAGTTCGTTAGTGCGGAGTTTCCTCATTGATCCTGCAACTTCTTGATGGTAGAGCATTTGCACCATCTCCAACATGCCGCTGATGTTCACCATATCCTGCACGTTTGTGGCGAGCAATTTGGACCAGAATGTTTTTGGGTATTTTGTAAACCAGTGCCCTAATGACTCCTGTCTTTGCTTAAAAAAGGTGCGCTTCTTACATCTGATCAAATCTTTATACCACTTTGGTTTAATTCTGATACCTTTTTGCAGCACTGCCCGGGCTCTACGACAATCCTGATCCCACCAGCTATTGCAATGGTGCCCTGGTTTTCTCTGCTTTGTATATCCAAAAATTTTACCTGCAGCATGGATCATAACTTCTGTTAACATGGCATCATCCTTGCTTAGGAGCCCTGACCATTTGATCTGAGCGAGCTCATCTGACACGGCTTGTTTGAAAGCTGGTCCTTTTGTGTAATCCAGCTTTAGCTTAGGTTGGAAAACCCTGTCAGTTTGTTGTTTAATGGTAGTTCCTTCTAAGACTACTTTCAAATAGGCATGATCAGATTCTGGTAACTTGGTACCTATTTCAAAGTCTGTGACTAGGTGCAAGTCTCTGAGGGACATTGCATAGTCTACTGTACTTTCCCCCAAAGGGGTAAAACAAGTAGAGCCTCCTGAGTTTGGAAACCTGCTCATTCCATTCATGATGGAGAGACCGCATATTGTACCCAATTCAAGCAGATAATCCCCCATTAGATTCTTAACCGCATCATTTGAAGCTCTGAGAGAGCCTGAATCCACATATTCGGGCAAGCGGACATCTCCTGGCTGCTCAAATATGACGGATTGAGCCCCTTTGGTTCGTGCGTTAAAGTCTCCAACAATTAATACTTCTCCCAATTCAATGAATTCCATGATATCTTTGCAGAGTGCATGTAATGGATTGCTTCTGTCTAGATCTTGCTGCTGGTATAGACTCATATTTAATGGTGCATAATAGCATAAAGCCATGTGAATCACCTTATCCCGCATATTCACCCTTATCCACATATGCTGATTATGTTCTTGTACTCTCACAATTGAGATAGAAGTCTGCAACCCTGGCCTTATATAAACTGCCAACCCTCCGTTACCTCTACCTACACCAGGTGTTTTTAAATTCCATGCAGAGCCTAACAAAATGAAGTTTGCAATATCTGGTAGAGCTCTGGCTTGGTGTTCTCAAGTTTCACAAAACAGCACCATATCAAAATGCTTAATTTGTTCCGCAACTGCTTCTGCTTTTGCTTGTGTAAGCCCATGTATATTCCAAAACATGATCCTCAAAGTCCTAAATTCCTAATCCTTTTTTCGTTTGTTCAGAACTGCCTTCCCATTCTTATCCAGATATGCTACAAAACCTTCAGCCCTTGCTGCTTTCACTTTTTCCCATTCTATTTTCCTTGCTTCCAGTTGAGCCGGGGTCAAGTCTGGATCTAGATAGCACTTTTGTTCCTTCAAAACAGCCCTGTTCTGTAATATCCGGTCTCGTGCTTCCACACTGCGAAATTTAACTAAGACCGGTCTATTATACCCTCCTGGTTTGCCTAGTCTTCTGCCTTGCACAAATTGCGGTTCATGCAGATGCATAACATCCCGAAAGAATGTATCAAGCACTTCAGTGAGGTCTTCACCTTCCTGCTCTGCTATGCCTGAAATTTTCAAATTCCGGGCACGGGATTGTTGATCTGTTTGCTCTGCTAAAATTCTCTCATGATGTATGGTCATCTGCTCCTTGGTTGATTCTGCAACCAAAGATACCATGCTTTGCACATCAACTGTTTGGGTTTCCACAGGTCTGCTTAATGCTTCTTTTAATTCCAGATTTTGAGTCGTTAATGTTTTGTTTTGCTTAATCACTTCTTCAAGTAAACTTCTGAGCCCTGCAATCTCTGATTTCATTTCAAGTAGCATGGCAAGCATCTGGGCAGAGTCCCCTTCATATTCTGCCGGATCTCCTTTGCGGGGAGACCCAGCTTTCTTTGGCCTGGTCATATACGAAACCAGGAATAGCTATGGCCCAGAAACCCTAAAATCAAGTACCCTCTTAATGGGCCTTAAGAGGCCCATCCTTTGTCTCAAGAGGCCTCAAGAGGTGCTCTGTGATGGCAAGGATGACGACGATGAAGGATCGGACCCGTTTGTCTCCATCCTAGTTTCCTCGGACGTGGCGACTGATTGTTGGGGTTTTTTCTTTCCAAACTGCTATTTTCCCCCCGAACCACTGAAACACGGAATATTCAAATAATGTGCTGTGCACGGAGGGTTGCCCTCCATGGCCGGAGGGTGAGGTGGCTTAAATCATAGTTCAAAGTCATGTTTTGACAATCAATTCAAATTGCTACTTCAAGACAATAGAATACTTGATACCATGATTGGGAATTGGCCTGAAGAAATCTTTGGTGCTCGGCATGGAAGAAGTATTGCAGAAGCATAAGGACAAGTCTAATAGAGCAGAAAATGGAAATATATGTTTTGTTAGCATAGAAATGAGAGAACTCCTTGAAGACCTCTGATCGATTTTTTGTCACAGAGAGCTTCAAACATCTGAGGGGCAGGTTTTGTAGAGGAATAAAACATTGATGCATAGCCTAACTCCAAACCTCGCAAGAAAAAGTAGAATTCGATGATCGCAGACTCATAATGCAAGATGTATGCAACACACATACCAAGAACCCACGTCTCCATATCTAAATGAAGCTCTCCCTCCCTCCCCCCTCCCCCGCAAGGAACAATAGCCATTTTGCAGATAATGAATGCATGAAAGAGGCAATTTAGTATGTCGAGAACTTTGTGTTCCTAAACTACTTAGGCTGCACTTCCATGATGAAGTTGTAGGTGTTACGACCTTTCTATCCACTCTTATTTTGATAACATAAATTCTTACATAATCATCAACTACTTTGACATGATTTTTGCCAGATTTGCTTTAGGCTAGACCTCCTATTGGTAAAATTATAAATCATCTAGAGAGTGGCCAAATAGTTCGGATAATAAATGAGAGCTCCAGTTAATTTCCTTGACATTTCTCAATTCTCAGATAAGCAGCAAGGAATCTCGTTTAACTTATCTAACACTCAGATGCTCTAACCATCTTTAAGAAATCTGTGATTTCCTTGAACTGATGCAAGAAAAGAGCAAAGACATGCTTATCATGGCATTCCAACAGAGTTAATAGGGAGTCAAATTTCACCTGAAAGCTTTCCAAGCTTGCGCTCTGTTAGTTCATGGATGTATATTGAAGGTTTTAAAGCCGCAAGAGAACAATGTGAACAGTTTAACATTGCCAATTGGCACATAAGAAAGCATAGTTAAACTCATGATCAGCCTACTTTCAGTTATTATAGAGAAGCACCATGCGCTCAAGCAAAGCCATCCTGCCATGGCCTCCGACAAGAGTCGAACAGGGTAAAGATTCGCGATTGTTTTATTGATAGAGAATACCATAGCCACAGAACTTGGAGTACATGTGCTTGATCCTGGATCTACAACACAAAGAATTAGACCTGTTGCATTAAAAACAAAGAACCCAAAATATGCAAGCATTGGGACATGCTTTAGAAGTAGAACATACAACAAAAAATTCCGCGGGGAATAGCATTCTTTGCCAAAAGCCTGCTGCTCCAAAAGATGCTCAAGGAGCTCTGCCACGTTTCTAAAATAAATACTGGCCTCCTTTAAAATCAAGAATGGAGATTGCTAAGACCTGAAGATCCACCAAGCAAAACCAAGCAATCGCTATCTATTGATAGAGAAAGCATCATATTTTTCCAATAGAAACACATCTTTGAGCCAAAACTGACTTCATTTAGCAGTCTTTGTGCTTGCGCCTTCAGAAAAATGACCAGAAGAAGTTGGAAGCAGACAAGGAGCTTCAGTTGGAGCCACAACTGTGTGAGCGATGTTGATACGCTTTAAGGTGACTTAAAGACGTAATTACATCAATTGCACAGAACAAGACAAAGATGAACAATCTTTATATATGAATAAGTAGCTTTGGTTTCCACAACCAATGGATTTGGGCATCCAGTTCTCCACCCAACCGGATCCAGATAAAACTAAAGGCAATTTCCAAGGGAAGAATGAAAGGAATTGAATCGCAGCCTATTATCCCTTCAGCTTGCGAGCAATCCGATCTTACAATGATTATGGGCTTGAATCTCAATCTCCAAGGATTAGAACCCGATTCAATCCAAGGCTTATCAGGAAAAGCCAGCAGTCCAAGCAAACCCAAAAGCCCTGCTTGCAAGATCTTCGGCTATCTCAAAGACAAGCAGATCGGTCCTAGCATCAGCGATCAGGAACAACCGGTTCACCAAAGCCCAAGTCTAAGATCTGTAGGCTGCCGGATTCTGCAATCCGCCAACAAAATCTGAGAATCTGCAGCCGTATTCAACACAAATGATGTCCCTGGGTTGGATTCGCGCAGACAGCCGGAAACCAGGTCGAAATCTTGCAATAATACTCCTGATTCTGGCCGTTGTCTCCTTATATCACCAAATCGGGCCTTTTATCATGGAAAAAGGTTCGCTGCCAAGCTATTTCGATCTCCCTTTGCTATTTCGATCTCCCTTCCATTTTAAGGTAAGCCTTTTTGTACACGATGCCTATTTCCTTGCATAAGATAAGATATTTTCTCCTTAAATAAAATGTCTCCCTTATCTTTAACTATCTTTCTTATCCAATGGTTGCTTGAAATAATATCTTGCCCCATGTTCCTTGGTATCTTGCCCTTGTAACCATTGTTTCCCAAATGTCCCCCATTGCCTTAGTTATTTTCTTCTCTGGACCACACCCCCTAGCATGCCCCCATATCAGATGTCATGCATCGCACCGCATCTATCGGACCCGTAAGCACAGGACTCAGCTGCCCCAGCATATTGTTTCGTTGCAGTTGCATCAGATTGGAGCTTCGTTCTGCCTTGCCAGTTACCCGGTTGGAACATCCGCGATCCAAAACACACGAGACCGCCAGTTTACAGGGAATAATAGGTTTGGTGCAGTCACCAGCATATCCTAGATATATTCTAGCATATACCTAGGATATGCCATAACCCCACATAAGCGAGGGTTTGCCCCCTAGGGGCAACCCAAAAAAATAAACTAATAATTCGAAAGTATTTGTACCCTAAATGACCTGCATGTGACTTAAGAACCAAGAGAATATCAAACAAGGGTTTGCTCCTTTGAGCAACCCGAAAATGACAGCACGTTTCTAATAACATAGAATCATCTAAAATAAAGTTGGAACCTTGGAGGTACTTTTAAACAACTCTGGCCAATTTTAGAGTCTCATTTTTAGGCCTATTAAGTTCTTGTGATGTAAAATGGGTGTACTTTCTTTTTTAAGATCTGACGACATGTTTCTATACAATAGTATAGTTTTATTTTCTTCCGAGGGAATAAAATAAGACCAAAGACTCACTACTTGATTCCATAATTTGTGCCCCAAATCACTCTCCACAATTAATCTTAGGATGCCACATCTTATTTCGTAGCTAGTCGGAAATCAAGCTCAAAAGAACATACCACAAATTTCCAGTGTGACACTCCTAAATATAAACACACACATTTTTGAAAAAACCCCTAAAAATTAGTTATGATGAGTTTTATCTTGTTGAAACGATGTTATTTACAATGTTGGTGAAAACTTTTGAATATGGCAAGCCACAAAAAACCATATTAAGTTATCATCACAATGGACCAACTTGGCATACTTTGATACTTTAAAATATACCTCACAATGGGCCAGCTTGGCATACTTTGATAAGATTGTGTATACAATGTGGAAACACTGCTGAGGCAGTGTTGACACATGAGAATATCACCTAAAGTGACATTTTTGTCACGTGAAAACCACTTACATTACATTCTGTGGGCAAAATGTTGAATATATATGTAGAATGTTGGGTAAATGTCTAGAAATATTGAATGCAAAATCTATTAAACATTCTTTAAAAAAATTCACTACCATGTGTCAACACATGATTAGACTAGGAGGCAAAGTGTAATGTAAGTGGTTTTTACGTACGTTAAATCAGCATTCAGTATATAGACTTAAATGTCTTAAGTCTCGTTGTAGATCATCCTCAACCATTGAAATATGGAACACCTCATAGCGATGCTTCAAACTCGTCCATGCAAATTGCAAGTGCTTCCTAGGGCGCCATATAATAGATTTCGAATGCCAAATATAACACGACGAAATCTTTGATGAACCAAGGCCATCGCACACCTAAAGAATCAAGAGTATCTTCTACCATGAGAATTTCATTCATTTGCTAAAAGAAATACAAACAAAGCTCTAAGGTTCACGAGTAACATAAACATCAAATTCTGTGCAAAGATATGGTCTCGGCACATCCAAAGTCTTGTTTGCCCCCCATTATACTGAGCTAAAATGTTGATCTAAATTGTTCTGCAATCAAGTAAGGGAACACCTCCAGGTTGGTTATCAAACCAATTATATATCACAAAATAAGACCTTGTAGTATGATATTCACTCACTACTTACTATTTCTGTTGCATATATTTCAAGGCATTGTCTTTTCATTGTTATCAGCTCTGAATTAATTTGCTGTTCTTTCGCATCTAGAAACAAATCCACATCTCGCTCTGAAGCCTTCTCAATAGCAATCATTATAGCATGTCTTAAGGGATGTATCAAATAACCTACACATTCCTGGTAACCTGAGGAAACTGTATAGCTGTAATTAACAGTAATTTACATAAGACCTAGCGTATGCAGGGATAGGTTCAATGCTGTATATGTTTTATACGTAATACGTATTTTTCGAAAGATACGGCATGAATTTGACGTTTAATACGTCAAAAATACGTCCAAAAAAATTTTCGGTGTCAAAAAAATTTCGCATAAGCGAAAAACAACTGCTTAAACTTTACGCCAAAAGTTTTTTCAAGCAGAAGTTTAAACATGATTTAAACTTTGCGAAGTTTAAAATTTTCGTGTTTAAAAATCGCAGTTTCTTAAACATTGAACGCCAGCAGCGAAACCGTTGTTTTTTTTTTAAACTGCCGAAATTTTTTAAACTTCGTAGTTTAAATCAACTGCTTAAACTTTATGCGAAAACATCTTCGTGTTTAAATAAAGCGGTTGTTTCGCTTTTGGCGAAAAGTTTGCAAAGCATCTTAGGGCATTTTGCTAAGGGAAAAAAACTTTTTGCGCCAGTGTTTGGTCTATTTTGTGCAGGTGAAATATTATATATAAGAAAACCGTGTTTAGCCCTAGAATTCGCCTCGAACGTTGACTACCAGGTCGAGTCCACATACTCCTTGGGAAACGGTCAGCCTTTGAGGTGTGGATTTTTATGTCCGGGGCGGCGCCGGAATTGTGAAGTGAGATTCCTCCTTCACGAGTTTTCCCGACCTTGGGTTCCTACCTTGTTCCTTAGAGACCTATAGGTTCCTGTCCTTCACTCCTTACGTTCGAACGGGACGTCGATGTAATATATGCGTAGTGAGCTTGGTCCTTCGCGTATATAGACGTCGGCCTTTAGTTCGGACGATTAAGGAGTCTTTACCCTTTAGCATACCGTGGCGAGACGGTAATTTTAGATAGCGGCGGGGATGGCATACCGGTCATGCATCTACATCGCGCCACCGGGCGCCATGCATCTACTTCCGGCGCCACCGGCGGTCATGCATCATCGTCTAGGGGTGCGCGGCCATCACGCGGTCATGGCAGGGCTACAGGGGTTGGAACAAAGACGTGGAAGAATTATATGTCGAAATACCGGGTGGTCAAAAAGAGAGGTCCCGAGTGGGGATTTGTGAAGGAATTTGGTCGAAATGAGTGGCAATCATTATTTTGTGGGTACATCGTCAATAAATGGATCCGCGACAAGAATACGAGCTCATCTTTTACGGATCCTAAAATTGGGGTGCAAACTTGTACCTGCGGATCCTGGCGACATACGACAAGATGCACTTGAAGTGTTGGGTCAAAAAAGAATAGCAGCAGAAGAACACGACCAAAGGATAGCCAAGGACCTTCACCATGCCAAGAAGAAGAGATCAATTACACCACCCCTCCCCGGCAAATGTACCAACCGGAGGGGGTGGACTAGGGTCGATAGGAGGGTTAAGTACGGCGAAAAAGAATGGCGAGACAATTGAGATAGTGGAAAGACAGACTAAGCAACAGAGGGTTGACCGGTTTAACATCGAGCAACCGAAAAAAGACGCAATTGAAGGTTGTAGAGGCATTTTTATATGCCGGGTTGTCTCCACATATTTTGGAGCACAAAGCAATGAAAGAAGCCTTCCAGGAAGTTGCCAAAGCAGGGCCGGCTTTTAGATTGCATTCATACAAACATGCCAATAACAAAATGGTGGATGAAATACACGGGAAAATGGTCGAGAGGGTGGAAATGAAGTAAGTCGTCTTATCGGGCCGTGTCACCTCACTAGTGACTGATGGTTGGAGCAATGTAAACAAGGACCATCTTATAAATTTCATGATCGTGTATCCAGGGGGCGAAGTATTCTTGAAAACCGTAGAAATCAAAACTGACCAAATCACAGGAGATTGGATTTTTCAGAAAACAAAGGCTGTGATAGAGAGTTTTGGACCGAAGAGAATATTTCAAGTCGTAATGGACAACGCGTCTAATTGTAAGTTAGCGGGTGAATTGTTGGAGTCTGAATTTCCAGGATTGCACGCGACCAGCTGCCAATTTGCCTAAACTTATTGCTGAAGGACTGGTTTTCATAGCACACTTGGTTCAAAGATCCCATTCAAAAGGCTCGTCGTCTCGTGAAATTCATCACAAAGAAGCCGGCAATTTACGCCATATATAAGTCATTGTGTCAGAAGGCCCTAGCACTCATGAATCCTGGCCAGACTCGGTTTGGTTCCAATTAAATTTGTCTTGAAAGAGTGCTTAGGTGTCGCGACTCGATTATCTCGACCTTCAACCATACAGAGTTCTTTGAATGGTAGAGGAGGCAGAAGGGAAAAAATGCTTCAAAACACCGGCAGCAAGCTGCCGCCCTTCGAGAAATGCTTGGGCGGGAGACATTTTGGAGAGGCGTAAAGAATGTTGTCAAGTGCATGCAACCTGTTTGTCATGCCATCAAAACCCTTGATTCTTCGAAGGCAAACACTGGAAAGGTCTGGAGGTGCTGGCACTCCATTCAATCCTTTCTAGAACGCGATGGCCCCAATGCACCCTTTGACAATGCTAAGCGTGCAGCACTGCTTAGAGACTTCAATGAACGATGGAAGAAGTTCTACAATGATCTTCATTGCGCCGCACATGCCTTAGACCCACACAACCACGATATGGACCAGCATACAGATAAAGAAGTGATGGGTTCATTGAAGAAGGTTGCAAAAATCTTTTACCCCAACAGCTCGGACTACAAAATTTTCATTGCCGAGTTAACTGAATACCAGAACTTGAGTGGAAGGTGGGCAGATGAAGAGCTTCACGATGCACTGGAGAGTCACAAGAAGGAACCAAATATGGAATCTTATGCATGGTGGCAAGCCCATGGACAGGTTACTGATACGTTACAGGCCCTTGCAATGACTATCCTCTCCTTGGTATCCTTCAATAGTGCAAGTGAGAGGAACTGGAGTGCTTATAAGTACATACATAGCATGACACGAAATCGCCTCTTGCATAAGAAGGCTGACAAACTTGTATATAACTTCTCAAATTGGCGGCTCTTGAATCGCAACAATGGTGCAGCCGTAGTTGATAAGCTACAGTTTCCTTTCATGGATGCAGATTCTAAAGTGGAAGAGGACAACTTCGAAGACAGTGAGGACGAGCTGCTTGCTGTAAATGCCGCTAACCATGTTGATGAGGACATTCAATGTACCCATTTTGTTGATGCCGAAGATGATTTAGACAAGAACATATTCTCGGACGACTCAAACGACAACGAAGATACAGAAGAGGAGTCTGATACAGAAAGGCCAGGTCCAAGTAATACAGGAGATCTGCTTGAGGACTTAATGATACGTGACCCAGCGGACTCTCCAATGCCAATGACCCAGATAAACAGGCAACGTGTCAGAAGAAACACATCTCGAGGACGTTGCAGTAAGGGAAAGGGCCAGAGGAGGTTGAACCTAGGTCAGCAGGCAGAAGAGGACGGAAGCCCGGATGATGAAACTGATGAAGAAGGTGATGTCTAGAAAGATGATGTGATGAGTACCCTCAGTCTATCTATTGTAACCGTGTATGAGGATGTTCAAACTATTGTAACCATTCTGGCACTATGAATAAAAAGTGAAGTTTTTTGTTACAAGTTTTTGTCTTCTATATATTTCGTCACCTTGTTTTATGTTTCTTTCATGTATGATGTTTCATGTATGATGGTTCATGTAACTTCGGTCCATGTTTCATTCATGTGTAACATCAGTCGACCTAAGTGCCTAGAGAAACCTCGCACCCGCCAAAGCCGGCTTGACTTCCGTTGACGCTTGCCTCTTCGCATGCCACAGAATCTTGCGGATGAGAAGTAATCTACGCATGCCAAGGGGTCAAATGGCCATGGATCAGTCGAGACGACTTTGACGGATACGAGATTTCACTAGATACACGATCCACTCTCCAACCAATGATTATGCATCACCATGTTCCCTTACCTCCGTCGAACTTAGTGCCTTGAGAACCCTCCTCGGATCAGACCCGTCTCGACTTCCGTTGCTGCTTGCCTCTTCGCATGCCACAGAATCTTGCTGATGAGAAGTAATCTACGCACGCGAAGGGGCCAAACAGCCACGGACCAGCTTGGACGAATCTGATCCATCAGAAGGTTCACAAGGTACATGAATGATTCGTTCATGTATGCTGGTTCTTTCTATGTTTCTTTCATGTGTACGCCAAATTGGGAATAACTTCGGTACGCCAAATTGGGCTTTGAATGCTATCAGAACCTATAATTTGTACTCTATTCCTCTGGGTGGCACATGCTCTGAATACCAAATGGGTTTGCATGGCATGTGCCACCCAAAGGAATGGAGGTACAAATTATAGGTCCTGATGGCATTCAAATGCCGATTTGGCATACCGAAGTTACTCGTCAATCACTATAATCTCAAATGAACCCACAGAATCACAAGCAACCACTAGGCTAATATCATCCGCTGCCACAATAAAAAAAGAGTACTCAAAAACCTTGTTACCTACGTCGATGTACAATCCACCACCTCGCCAAAGGGGACGCGTCCTCTAATTTCAAGTTATAGTGATGCTCAAGGTTCTCCATCAATAGCAGGAGTTAAGATGTTCCATGATTTGGTGCCTAACAGCCGCTATATAGATGGACAACGCCCAGGCACCACTTTGGCTTGAAATTAGAGTGCGCTCTCACCTCTGACGTCATAGCAACTTCTACCTCTAGAACGAACGATTTTTGCTCCGGCCCCCATTTTGAGCCTCTTTGTGTAATATAACCTAGCAAAGTAACTAAGCTACATTGACAGAGAGAGACTACAAAAGAGAGTCAGGGCAAAGCTCGCTCTTTCTAGAGGAGGTAACAAGAATTTCGAGAAGTCTATATTGTTTGAAGCGAACAATATCAAGCCTGGTGAGTTGACAACCATTCAAGAGGGTCACGCTCCAGGCTTTTTACTCTCTTTTCGATGTTCCTGTTTATATATATCTAAAGTGCCCCCTAAAATGAGCGAGCGATCTCATCCCAGGGGGCACTTTAGATACAATAAACAGGACAAGCAAAAGAGACTAAGCCAGGATGAAAGAGACCTGAGTGCAAGCATCGAGACGTCCCAATCTTTGCTTTCACTCGCCTCTTATGGACAATGGAACTTAGCATGTAAACTAAGCTACATTGCCCAAAGAGGCGGGGGAAAGAAAAACGGGGAAGTCTCGATGCTTGAACTCATCAATCACTAACATCCCAAATCGACCTCCTGAGTGCAAGCATCGAGACTTCCCAAGCCTTGCTTTCACCCCTCTTTGGACAATGGAACTTAGCATGTAATAAACTAAGCTACATTGCCCAAAGAGGAGGGGAAAGAAAGATTGGGAAGTTTCGATGCTTGAACCCATCAATCACTAACCTCTAATTACCCCAACGGAATCACAAGCAACCACTAGCCTGATATCATCCGCGGCCACAATAAAAATAGAGTACTCAAAACCCTTGTAACCTCCTCTAGAACGAACGATTTCTGCTCCGACCCCCATTTTGGGCATCTTTGTGTAATATAACCTAGCAAAGTATCTGAGATACATTGACACAGCGACACCCAAAAGAGAGTCAGAGCAAAGCTCGCTCTTTCTAAAGAAGGTAACAAGAATTTCGAGAAGGCCTAACATGAGGTCCAGATGTCAAATAGGTTGCTCACTCACAGATGTTTTGACTCACTCACATAGTTACTTTACTTAACTATTACACAAACAACTCAATGCGGCAACCCAACCCCCAAAATTTTATTAAGACAAAGAAATCCTCGTCAACGAACGTTGGTTAATTCATGTGCATCTGAGATCTTAGGGAAAAATATCAAAAAAATAATGTAGATAGCTCATGGGTTTAAGTAATTGTCTGCATCCACGTTCGCACCACAATCACCTGCTAGCCCAGGAGCGGGCGGCAGGTACTGATTAATGTCTGGTACCTCTTCACCTTCACGCGGTTCTTCTACCCCCCTCCAAAGGTCCATTTCACGTTGGGTGTGGAACGCATGAGCTATTCCATCCCTCCTGCGAGCAATCAGAGGTGGCAAGGGAGGCATGCGTGATTGCAGGTTGAGCATTGCATACTGGCGCTCTGGTATAATATATCCATCATCTGCTGGACAGAACCTACTGCGCATCATCCAATCCAACAAACACCTCAAATGCAGACGATGTCCAGACCCTAAGGCATACCAACCAACTTGGGTTAGATTGTCCGCACACACTTGACAATATCTAAAGTCCCCGTTCTTTACATTATCCCACTGACTGTCATATAGGTATTCGGGAGGGAGGTATGCAATACCCTGCTCCTTGGAGACTCTAAGGGGATCAAAATCTAAGACTCTTGATATTGTGCGCATATGCTCATTGTCTACTCTCAACACCGTATTTTCCCTACCCAAAGCTGCAAGTTGATTCTTCGTGTCTAGTAATTCTGCAGCTTGTCGTGAGCATTTGCACGATCTTTTAAGCACAAGTTTTCCTCTGACAGAGTGAGGTTTCGACTTCTTTCATTCTCTAACTGAGCCTTCAGATCTACCTCATCTGTCACTGCACCTGCTGCTGCAACCCCCGCCACATCTAAAAGTTTTATGGCATCTTGAAGCAAATAGGTTATAGTCACGGGCTCATCACCAAGAGCGCTTTCAGAATCGTCCGCGAGCTTCACTCTCTTGCTGCTACCACTGCCGCTTCCTTGTTTCCACTTTCTACTGGCATAATTTACGGGCTCCCCTCTCACAATCTCATAGTACACTTGCTTGGCAAACGTCTTGCTGAATTCGTGGTTTTTTATCATTGTTCCTTTCACTTGCACCCACCTCTCCAAAGCTTTAGCTCGGACTTCAGGGATCTTGCAGTCGTATGCCTTATACGTACCTGCTCTCCTGCTTGGCCAGTCGACGTCAAACTGTTTGGCGTCTAAATTGGCCTCGATATCCTCAAAATCCGCTCCATGCAGGCAACAACCTGGGCCCATGTCACATGCAACTCCATGCATCTCTGTAATTGTGACACCTTCTTTCTTGGCCACTTTTGCCATTGCCCTCAACCTCAACAACTCTTTTGCACGCGCTTCTTCATTCTAGCATGTTCATCTGCTCTCTGTATCTGTTGTGCTCTAACCTCTGACAATGTAGGTAGAGAAGGGAATACAAATCCATCTGGTTCTGGAGTTCTCAAAGTGGACGGCATAGAGAAGTTGGCTCCATGCCCAGTTTCATCAGCCCCTTCTCTCGCCTGCTGATGACAAGAACTCGGTTGTCGATGAGACGAACTCGGTTATTGAGACATTCTTTTGTGTTTGGCACTAGGTAAGTTGTCTGTTCGTTTTCTTGCGGATAGGCTTTACGTTAACTGCGCGAAATAAAAAACAACTCAATATGACTTATAAATTATAAAAAAAAACAAGTGCAACAAAAATAAATACATAAGAATGCCAAAGATGTTTTATTGAATGTATTTAAAGCAATTGTTCAATCAATAATTTTTTTGGTTGCGTACAAGAGAGCTCATAAATGGCACGCTAAGCGTGACTTGGTCCAGCTTGGTCAGCATCGTCTGCACCTAACCCAACTTGAGGAATCCAATCTGATTCTGTTTGGGGTCTTGTGCAATGTGTTGGAGAGCAATTCCAAATGCTCCGCATGGTGTTCAGTAGCTGGTTCAGATCAAACTTGTGTGCCTTGTCTCGTATTGGGGATTCGACACAGTGCTTCAAATAATCGCACATGTTTCGAAACCTATGGCTTTGTTCATTGGTACCCATAGTCTCCAAGAAAGAATGCTTGCGTGCAAAATCAGCAAGGTAATAGATAAAGTAGGCTGCCCCTAAGAGATCGAAGTCTACCCTTGCAGGCACCGTCTTAGTTCCATCTCTTTTTGGACCCCAATACAAATCATCATGCATGTATGGATAGGCAAGCCTTTCATTCTCAATCGCCTTTTTGGCAGCAGCATCCATGCCTTTGTATGCCCACCGCTTCACTTCCACAGGCTCGCCTATTAGCCGTTCTTCTCCCCGGTCACATATACCAATATAAACAGCCTGGGGGTCTGTGCATCCTCTCTCTTTCCTAAATTCAAAATGAAGCAAGACATTGCCCGGGTGCAAGTCCATGTGTAAATGGTGCTCTTTATGAAGCTTAAGCAAGCCGCTTAAAAACGACATAGTTAGATCACCCACTCTTTGAGCAACATATAACTCTTGCTTTCTTCGTTGCTCAAGCTTATGGACGTGGACCTCGACAGTAGGCTTATACCCTAATCTCTTAAATGCATGCCTGGCAAACTCATTATCTCCATGATGCACAAAAAGAGATGCACAAGAACCCCCATTCCCGTAGGGAAATATCAACCCTGTTCTTTCCAACCCAGTTGTACGACTAATGCAGCGTATGATAGAGCCATGTCTAACCTGCATTTGTGATTCCCTCATGTTTTTCATCATGGCCTTTACTATCACATCAGGCCTGGCCGTACCTAACTGCACATCATCATTCTGAAATTTAACACAATAGGGTTCGTCTTTAAGAAAACTAGAACCCAAGATATTGCATTTGAACACCGTTCCATATGTTCCTGAACCAATTCTGGTCCTGTTGATTATTTGAGAGGAATCCACCATTGCAAACCATATAGTCTTGGCATCTGCCCTTTTTCTTGCTTCCCACTCTTTATCAGTCTCACCAGGATGCTTGGCTCTAATAGTCTGTGCCAACACTTTCTTAACTAGGTGGGGGGGGTTGATGGGTTTCCTTTCTAAGCTTTCAATTCGTCCAAGCTGTGTTCCATTCCACAGCCTTATCTTTTAAAGACTCTCTCAAGTGCGGACTAGTTAGATTTGCCACTGCATGAATCATATTTCCAGTTGTACGGGATACATTGCCATCTATCCAAGCATACCTTTCAGAATCAATCTTTTCAGGTTCTAGGTCTATCATTCGAGGCCCAAAAGCTCTCTCAGCATCCCTCATGAGGCTTGAGTGGAAGTCTAGCCATCCTTCGTCTGTTGTAGTAATCAACTCTAACTCAGATGGGGTGGCAGCACATATTCGCTCACAGAGCCAATTCATTAAAGCGGGTCTTAAGGAGGACCATGGCTGTTGGGGTCTTGATCTTTTTCTCTGCATCTTAGTAGAGGACTCGGCCTCTGGGTTCATGTGAGGCTCTGCTTCTACCCTAGGTCCTTCTTTAGGGCTCATGTGAGGCTCTGCTGCTTCTAGTCTAAGCCCGTCTAACTCTTGTGGATTCATAGCAGCTTTAGAAGAAATTGTGTATAGATAGCGATATGCCAACTGTAGCAAAGCAGCAACAATACCTAAAAGTCTGGGAAAAAAAAAACCCACTTTAGTGAGTGTCAATAAGCCATGAAATAGTTCATTAAGATTCTAGTAAACTACTAAGTTTCAAGCTTGACGGTTATAGGAACCCTACTGAGTTTCAAGTTGACGGTTATAGGCACTCTATGGTTAATCTACTGAGTTTGACAGTTACGGTTATATGAAATGCATTTTTCTCATTCTCTTCAACAAGTTTAACGTATGATCTGACCCAGCTACTGACTCCATTAGGAAACTCCCTCATAGAGGTTGGCGGCACTCAACTGAACATATTGCATAAGACCACCTGGAAAAGTCACGAATATTTAATGAAATATACACCTATATTAGTATTGGACTTTCGTCAACAACACCGTCAGAAAATAGAGTATATCTCATTAAATATTCTCCTAACCTTCCATAAGAGTACAACACCCACCTTTCAGCACCGCGTGACCGAAGCCAACAAGCGGCAGGAGAGGGCTATACACCTCAATGGGAGGTTGACCCTAGCAATCCTCGACATCAGCAATGACACCCACCCTCGGCATGGCACAATTCAATGTGGCACGCCAGGCGAGGGTCACTGCCTCAGCCAAGGATCACTCCGAACTTCTAAAACCTAGTCTCTCTTAATCAACTCCCTAAACTAACTGCTAATGTTGTCGATAAAAGGGTAGGCAACCAAATTTCTCACTTATTTTTTTCTTTTATTTTTATTTCATTATTTTTTTCCTCATTTTTTTATTCTTTTTGTTCTATTGTTTTTTATTTTCTTTTTTTTTTTCATTATTTTTTTCATAAAAAGCAGTCTGGATTCGACCATAGAACGAGACGCTCACCATCGTCACGCCCCTCAATGGAGGGGGGCAACAGGCGAGGGCCTCACTATGGAGGAACCCCAGACCTACAATAAAAGAAACAACAAAAAACTAACTAGGTTTGCCTAAAAACTAAGGAAAAATGAAAAAAAAGGCAAAGGGGCACAGGTGGTTTACCTTGTTCTGCGCAAAAATGAAGAAAAAGCGTCTCGTTATATATAAAGAAAACTTCGCGTAAGCGAAAACGACTGTTTCGCTTACGCGAAACTCCCTTCGCGTAAGCGAAACTTATAAAACAGCTTACGCGAATATATCTGTTTCGCTTACGCGAAAGAAGTTTCGCGTAAGCGAAACTTAAGACTTCGCTTAGGGGATTCGGGAAGGAGATTCTCGTAAGCGAAAAATAAGCTTTCGCTTACGCGAAAAAAAGTTCGCGTAAGCGAAACAGAAGGTTTCGCTTACGCGAAATTTTTTTTGTCCGGCCGGCGGGTATAAAATACGAAAAATACGTATTTTACCCAAAAATACGTATTTTTGGACTTTATACGTCTGAAAAAATAATTTCATACGTACAGAACCTATCCCTGAGCGTATGGATTTAAGACCTCCTAAAAGTCAAATTGGAAGAACAAAGAATTGCACCTTTGAGCTTGCATGTTCTATACCACCGCTTTGATCATGTCCTGCTGCAGTTATACACCCATTGACTGGATCAACTGTAACAGCTCCATTCGTAGGCTGCAAGTAAATGAAGGGCATAGTACTTTCCTTCAGACTTTTTTGATATCCTAGCAAGAGTTTAGTGGAATAAATCCTAAATTAAGGAGCTCTTTTAAATGACACGGAAAGAACGGAAGCATATGTTCCTTTGAAACCTAGATGACAGCAAAAAGGGGTTCCTTACTCGCAATTAATTTGCTTATTAACAACAAGATATTAACAAGCTCATCGGCATATTTAAATATTACCTATTAGGTCTTTGCACATTGAGACCACTTATAATCTGTTGGCCACGAAATTTGCATGCCTATGATTTACATTGCAGACACAATAATCCCAGTATAACATTTCTCACTATATTTTATATTGGCATTGGGGATAGACATCTTTTCACAAGCCTCATTATGCAGTCCTAATATAAGAAGCTAAAAGAATATATGTAATACGACTAAGAATACTGTAATGAAACCTTAAGACCTGATCGAGCTTCCTTGCAAGGCAGGCTTGCTTGATTGCTAATTCCATGTATTTAAAAATCGTCCTTCTCTCATCCATACTAAATTCCATCTGCTCCGGTCTTAAACTGTATACATGTTAATGCAAAGATGTAGTCAATGAGATGCAATCTGCCTTCTAGATTTACTACCGAAGAAGAAAGCTGTCAGTTAGTTTTAGTTTATCTTGGAACTTTAACTGGTCTTTATCCACCTCGTTGTACTCTTCTATGGGCTTGAAGCCTGCATTTGAAGTTCCTTAAGGATATTCTCAAAGCTTTTATCTTCATGAGCCAACAAATATCAGGTCTTATTTGAAGCACTGGTCTCAATTGCAAAGACAATGGTGTGCAAAGCACACAAATCTAATCATAATAAGCATGCAGAGATTTAGTAATAAGATCATTTTTCCATTTATAAAACCAAAAGTTCGTCCCCTCCACCCCCCCATCCGTTTTAAGGGACTGTAGATGTACTTAAGGCTCCCTGATATGCATCTACAACACTAGACTTTCTGATCGAGGAAGACTTAAAGATCTAGAAAACAGCAGCTCAAAAAAATAGCTCAATTTAGGGGAGGGGGATTTACAGACGGACCAGAAAGAGGGGTTTTTGGCAAACTCCTGACCAGGTTATGGGAAGCCAGAAAGTGGATTTAAGCCCAGCATATATAGAATTAGTATCCAAGTGAAAAGTCTGAAGAATTGCGAATATTCTAGGAATAAAAAATGATATTATATATAAGACTACCAATAATGGACAAATACCTCAAATGTGTTAGACACCTATTGGGATGAAAAGCTGTAGGCCATAATTGCATTGTTCTATCCATTCATCTTTACTAGACGCTGGCTGCCTTGGGACCTGCAAAGAAAATGGCTCAACAATGTTTATCTACAAGCTAATCCCAATTCAACATAATGCTCAACATGTAGCATGATCCCATGTTGACATCAATTATTCTCTACTACAGGCATTTTGAAGATCCCACCACCTGTCAAACCTTCTTCCTGACAATATACTATATTTCTATATGTTTCTACGTGCGTGAAAGGGTTCTGAGCAAGCTAAGACATTTGATTATCACATCTGAGATGGTGTGAAAGCCACTGCGAAGCTTAGCCTTGAAAGAAAAACAAGATTTGTGCTTTTCCATTACCTCCAAGTCCAAATACGTAAGCTTGTTGTACTGCACTGTGAATCAATGCAGCCCGCATGATCAAAAAGCCATTAACAAAAGGAAATCTTCAACATGCCCAGGCAGGCGGTGCAACAAAGACTTACCAATAAAAAGAGGTTTTACGTGCAGAGATCGGAAATAACCCAAACATCCGAAAAATATTGAAGCACAGTAGTAAGAGAAAGAGCCGGCTCCTCTTATAGACGCCGGACTTCTGGCTTAGATCCATCAGAAAAGCAATTGACATAGCCGGTTAGGCGGTTCGAACAGCACGAACCGACAACAGGGCTGACCGCTAGTTTAATGGCAATAGCCAGTTTGAAGCAGTTTTTTGGCATATTTTAGGCATATGCCGGCATATTTTAGACATATGCTGGCATATACTTAGAATATGCCAAAAACCCATATGAACAGGGTTTGCCCCCCTAGGGGCAACCCAAAAATAAACGTGTCACTATTAAATTTGAAAAGCATCTTGTTACATGAGTTAGATACAAAACCAAACTCATAATCCAGATCATCTAAAATCTAAAAATACATAAACTGGCAATGATAGTATATTTACAAAAAGTTAAACATATCATCTATACAAAAGTTAAACTCGTAGTATTCTTATCAAAAGTTTAGTAGAATTACTCGAACAGGGCTTCTAATAAGTATTGAAGATGATCAAAATTCCTTCTACGGGTTTTCATCTTCAAGCTTACCTTCTTTTGCGAAACCAGGCCTATCATAAACTCTGTAGAAGAGAGCACAGAATAAGCACAATCACCAGGATTAGCAGTCCCCTAAATGCAAAAAGATTGCCAGAAGCGATGGTTTTTTGCCGTTGGATGATGTTTTTTTGCTGTTGAATCCTCATTTTGTATGAAGCATAGAGCTGATGAACGATGAGATAAACCGGAACTAGGATCAGAGGTGCAACAAGGGCAGATTTTACAGATTTAGAAGGCTGTGGCTTGGCTTTGAAGGCCATGGGAGCGGCCCAAATGGAAAGCATTATTCCGAGAACAAGCAAGGGGCCAATGGGCGACGGGGATGCAGCATAATCAACCATTTTGTTTTGTAGAAACAAAACGGTGATGCGCAGGCTAGGATGGCGATGGCGATGGCGGATTCTAGGGTTTAGGGCGATGGCGAATTTTAGGGTTTCGGGATGTTTTACGAAACCAAGGGATTAATGTCTGCCACTGGCTATGGCGTCAGATCTGTCAAGCATGCGGACGGCCCTACGCGCCTTGCATCAGAAGCCATGGCAGCAAGCGTACGAGCTATGCTCCTCTGCTCAGAGAATGAATCGAGAAAGGTATTTCAATCTTGTCTGCATCATTCCATAGAAAATCCTTCATCATTGCATATGCCCTTTAGCTTTAATTCTGAAACATCCCCTGCAAAAGGGATTTATTGATTATTGACTGATTGATCTGTCCATATCAATGCGGCTTCATTAGGCAATACCGAGTTTTGAAGCTCGCATTCGCTTAAACTGAAGTCTCGATTCTCTGTTTTTGTTGGAAAGTCGCCATTTTCACAAGGTCAGTTCATATATTCCAGAATATAGTTTGTGTTTTGTGCAGCAGATCTTTCACCAGGTTCTTTTACATTTCTTTACTTCTAATCTCTAGTGTTTTCGTTGGTTTTTTTGGGACCCATTGCTGTGTCAAATGTTAATTAGACATTCCGGAGGAATGAATGTTTTAGTATCTACTATTTCTACATGTTGTGGCAAATGCTCACCTATCCCTCTGTTTAAATGAAAGTTTTATCTATTTTCTGTATGCTATTTCATACTTCCAATAGCTTTTCTAATGGCATTGGTCTTTGTGGAAGTAATCTTATCTCTAGATGTGATATATAGAGAGATACACAGTCAGTGCTCATATCTTAGCAAGATTTAAGGTAATCTGAATTCATGGACGTTAAAATATCATTCATTCATTCCGAACTGGTTATGTATTAGCATATCATTGGCTTAGTCGAATCTCGGCCTCCTTAGCAGTTTTTCTTTCTATTTTGCAGTAGTTATATGCAATGAATATAAGTCTTCATTCTTTCTGGGCTTAGTTGTATAGTGCATTGTCTGTTAGTATTGAATCCATGCAACTCTGTTTTGTTACAGAATAAACTCACTCATGGCTGCAAGGAGGGCTATGTTGGTTTGGCTTTTGCTGTCATGCATTTTTGTGGTAGAAGCAGCAAGGCCGGTTAGGTACTTACAGGTTGGGTTGCTGAGAAGATTGGAAAGCAGCCATATTTCAAGGGTTTTGGCATCTCTGGGAGGTCCGGCTCCATGGGAGAATAGGCCCATATCAGATGGTGGCAACGAGAAGCCCAAGAACCCATCTACACCAAGAGCTCCCAGGCATGGTTTTGCTCCTCGATCTGGAAGCAACCCAGCTACTGAATCTATCAGTGGTGGACCAAACTCTCGTGCAGACATGAAGGGTACTCACTCCCCTTGATCAGTCTGGAAATCTTGTATATACTTGTTTTTGGTTCTGGTTCTATGTTCATGAAGGAGTTTTGTGTTTTGTGTTGAACTTGAAGGCTGTCGAAGATGTAGTATGACTTCATTTCCCTGCATTATATATTGTTTTTCCTCATTACCACCTTAGTGGCCTCATATTTCTTTTTTGTGGATACTTCGATATCTCAATTTTGATGCTATAATAAAAAAATAAAGAATTTTGGTCAATCTTCTTGCCCTTAGGACCAATTACTAAATCCGAACAGATCCGAACAGAATATCTGCAATAAGGGTTGCCCTTAGAAGCATGGTCTCCGAACAGAATCTGTTGATTCTTTTGTATTTTGTTTGTAGCCTATACTCTGCAAAACAGACAACTCACATGATGTAATTGGAAAAGTATAAAAAAAAGAGCATTAAATTGACCTAGGCTATATTAAATTGACCTATTAAAACAAAAAACAGATTGGATCTTGCGAAGCACCTTGGCTTTTTGGTTGGGTGGTCTTTATATAATTGGAATTGAGCTTTGTTAACGGATGAATTAGATTGCTCTCCAAAAGAGATTGGATTTTTTTATTCGAGATTCATTTGGAACGGACTTCCAAGGAAAACCCATCGCTTTCTAGTTTAAAAGTGAGCGAAAACCACCAAAATGCCCCCTACAAATTTTACTAATTACAAAAAATGTCTCTATATGTTTCATGCTTACCATTATTGCCCCATATATCCTAATGGATGCTGTTAATGTGACATGACGTAAAAATGCTATCTATCTATCTATTTTATAGATTGTATATTTAGGGGCAGTATGATAAAATTTTAAAACAAGGGCACCCAAAATATCTATAGAAACCTTAGCCGCACCTCCCATCCGCGTTTGTAGGTTGGGGAGGGGGGATCATTAGATATTGCTGTCCTTAGACCTCTTCATGCTAGTACGATTATGATGGCGGAATAATTAATACCTTGCTTTGGTTATTTTTTGTGTGATTTTGTCTCAAAATGCTCGATTTGTTGGAACTTTAATGCGTTATTTTTTGCAGATACTTTTAGTGCAATGCCCAACATTGTGGATGTAATGTAACTCATTGATGTTGAAGAATGGATCCTATAATCGCTGTATCCTGGCCATTGAAAAAGGGCATATTCCCAAGCATGTCCAAAACCCAATAACCACAACCGTCCATCAGAAATTAAGATGGGGTCAAATCCCCATTTCCACGGCATCCAAAGGTTCAGGTCAACTTCTAAATAACCTTGACCTGGTACATGCATGCAACAGTAATGTGCAAGTCCATTGCACACCCATAAGGGGACCTCCCCTGCAACAGACAAAGAGAAGCAATAACGAAGCATGGGGAGTTGAACCCCGCCAGCAGAAGCCGACACCCTGATGCTTCGCCAACTATAATGGAGGTCCCCAAAGGGCTCCCCATTATGGCAAGGGCTATTCCCGTGCAAGTGCTCAAGCATACAAATGCATATGCATTAAGAATTCAGAAAAAGCTTTTTAAGTTTTTTGAATGCACTGTTCATGCACCATACACACCATACAATGCAACTACATCAAAGAAACAGCAGCAGAAAATGGTTCAAAGATCCAGAGCATAACAGTTCACATCAATTGGTTGTAATGTTTAGTGCCTCTGCGTGCCTCCTCGCAAGCCTATCCTACGCCTGTGCACCTGTTAGAGGAACAACACATGACAATGAAATTGCAACATGCTAACAATGTACCTGTCAATGTGCCTGAGTTCTCGCAGCAGCAGCGCCCGTGCCAAATTCATATGACTTCTAAGAGGCTGCCTCTCTCTTGTAGAAACAGCAACCTCATCCCACTCCATGGTGCCAATTGTCTCCTCAAGCTCGTGAAACAGACGTCCCAACTGCATCCGAAGCAAACGCACAGAGGTTGCAACAGTTTCAGCAAGTGTGTTTATGTTAACAACGCTAGTGAGTAATTCGGATGCCACATGGGCATGCTCTGCATCTGCAGCTCGTGGCAATGCAGGCTCAGGAGGCCTATCAGGAGGTGCAGGCAAGACAGCCACTTCTTGGTGGCCATTCTCCATCTCAGCATCGGAAGACAATGGCATAGGCATGTGCCTGCAAACATCTCAGGTCAGTACTCCATCACTGCATCAACACAAGGCATAGAATTCAGCAAACATCTTACACAACACAAACAATGGAACGTGCCAAACAATGGAACAACATTACAAACAAAAGCAAACACAAACTGCAGAATCAATTAACAGCCATTGTATAATCAGCACAATCCAAAGAGATGTAATTTGGTTGCTCAGACGTCTCTTCCATCCCAGGCCTGAATTCGTCTTCCGCAATGTCCACGAAACCCTCATCCCCATCTCCAGGACTTGGGACATCATCATAATACCTCTTACGTGCCTTGCCTATGCGCTCCATAGGTTGCATACCTGCAGGGACATTGAAAATCACACATCGTACATCACTAGGCATGGCCTGCGAAGGATTAAGAGTTATTCTCCATGCTGCCTTCACCCTATGCTCTGAAATAAAAGCACAATTAGTAGGCAAAATTCATTGACTAGACAAAATGAACTTGCCAGTCCTAAGCATCCGGCATACAGTATACACAAGAGAAGCAGATAGCTGCTTCCTGCCATGGTATTTGACAAAGTGATGGGCCCTGTGCAACAAATTTCTGTTATCCAACACAACCACACTCTTCAGGTCACCTGCACCATGAAGCAGGTAGAGATCCTTCCCCATCTCGATCTGCCTCTCAGAGACATTGTGCAAGCACACTTTGAAGTGCACTTTACCAAGGTCCTTCAAGCAGTATCCCACCAAGCCCTCAAAACAATGCATCCTCGTATTTTTAAGAGCCTTGCATATTAGAAGGATGTCTGCCGGCCTTTGAGATCCCCACCCAAAGAACCTCTTGATGGCAGCATTGACAGCACGAGGGGTCTTGAACGTGCTCTTCAGCACCCCCTGGCAGTGCAGATGGTCAAGCTCTGATCCCCTTTCAAGAGCTACAGCACCAGCAACAGTCTGGGTCTTCAAAACATCCACAAGCTTGTCAAACATGGCAACGGGAACATCAGTCCCAGCATAACCCAGAGTAAGGCTCACATCCAACAGGCCGGTGCCCTCATCCTCACCCTCTACTCTACCCCTGCCCTTGGACGTGCCCTCCCCATCCCCCACAGAGAAAGCATCCTCAACACAAGGAAATTTAGCCTCAGAATGAAAGGTCTGTTTTCTACATCTAGCTGCCCTCTTCAACATGTTACCTGAGTTGCAGAGTAGCAAAGCCGGAACAAGAAGTCCACTGCAGCAGCAACACCACAATAACAAGATGCAGCTATAAGCAGACGGAGGATGAAGCCCACCTCAAAAACTCTCGGAAAAGCAGCTCATACAGACCACATAAATACCTGGAACTGCGACACGACATGGCGAAGAACAAGGAGCACACTAACCTGGTACTACATGACGACTGGAAGCCTCTCGCCGGAAGTGCCTCTGCTCTGCTCCATCCGCTCCACGTGCACGGCAGGCCATCGCCACGACTCGACTTCTAAAAATTGCCCAGGCTAGCGAATCTCTTTCACATCTCTTTTTCTGTCCAAAAATTATTGAATTCTGGTATTGGGTATGCCCTATTATGAGACTACAAACACACCAACTTGGGTGGCCGAATGCTGTATGATCTTGGACAGAGATTGTATTGATGCTTCCCTGGTTAGCGTGGCTCTCTGGATTATATGGAGACATCGGTGCGATGTCACTTTGGGGGGGCAATCCATCTCTATTGAGAAACTTAAGAGTCTTTTCAATAAGGAAGTTGCTTTAATGGCATTGTCCCACCATAAGAAGATGGGGATGAGTTACAATAAGGGATTGGACAGAATTGGTAAGATTGAAGGATTTTATAACTACTTTAAGTGCCATTGGATGAGCTCTGAGGACCTAGACTTTCATGATAGATCTAATGGTGGAACAATCTGAGTTTAGTGGAGAAAGCAATCTGAGTAACTGACTAGATGGGGTCTCTCTACCATTATGTTGTTGTGGAAATAGACGGGTTCTCTATGCATCAATGATGTGTGTACTAAGGGAAGTCTTCCCTTAGTACACACATCATTGATGCATAGAGAACCCATATAATAGCCCTAATGCTTCCTATTTGTCCCACTGGGGACTCTCTGTATCTTTATTATTATTATTAATAACAAAAAAAAAACACACTCTTACCCTCAAAAAAAAAAAAAAAAAAAAAAAGTTGGACCATAATTAATATTAAATTGATAATTGGATGAAAGTCTATTCCAAAAAGCTAATGGTTTGATTTCAACAGATATAAACCATAGAAAAAACAAAGAAGGGAGAGATAATGATTTGGGCAAGATAATTCGGGCCTCTCATAAAAATCTTATTTTTGATTAAAACTTTTTGTTTTTAACCAAAATTTTGTAAAAAGTATTTGCAAATGTGATGAGACTTGGCTGTCCTAGCATTACCTAAGTCCTTTCCAACTTGCTTGTAGAGCTGATCCATAAACGATAGCTCCTTCTAAACTAATCAGATGAGGACTAATCTCTTAGTCCCATCCCAAGTGGGCCTAGACTGATGGGTACCTTGGCAATCCCCTGAACCTATTTACGACCCTTTTCTCCTGCATTAACACTCTTCCGATCGCAATTTTACTAGCATCGGTTGCTATTAACTTATCATTTTTTGGATCAGACAATATTAAGACTGGGGTGACGGTCAATGCTTCTTTTAGCTTCTCAAATCCTGCTTGTGCCTTCTTGTGCCAATGATCTGCCCAGTTCTTTATCTTTTCTGTGTTGGTGAGGTCCGTCAATTTTGGTACTGGCCATTCAATTACTGCCGAAATCTTTGCGGGATCTGTAGAGATCCAGTCAGCTGATATGCCGTATCCCAAATACTCCCTTGTGGTGATGAAGTGACATTTGGATAGATTCGCATAGAGTTGATGCCTCCCAAGCTTCTCAAGTACCATCCTTAAGTGTTGGACATGCTCCTCCAGGGTCTTGCTATATACCAAGATGTCATCGAAAAATATGATGACAAAGGTATCGAGAAACTCACGAAATATATCTTCATGAGTCTCATGAAGGTTGCTGGGGCATTGGACAATCCAAATGGCATCACTGTGAATTCATAGTGGCTATACCTCATTCTAAACGCTATCTTGTGGATGTCGTTTTCTTTTATCCTGATTTGGTGATAACGCGACCTCAAATATATGTTTCTCTGTACAAGCATTAATTGCAAGGCCATCAAGTGAACGATGAATGCTTCTTATAAAAATATAGGGCCATTTTCATAAAATACAAGGGCATTTTTATAATTTTCCCTAAAAATAATTGGCATTGGCATTCAAATATAATATGCTATTTACTTTTGTGGTTATTTATATAGGAAATGTTTTTATTTTGGTTCTAAAGAAAAAAAAAAAAACCATTGGCAATTTTAAAATAGCACATAAACCATTAAATACATCCAGAAAAATTAAGTATTTGATATCTATTTATTATAATCCAAAAATCACAAATCCCATAAACAACTACAACTAACAAGGTGCTGCGCACGGAGGGTTGCCCTCCAGTGGCCCGAGAGTGTGGGAGCTTCACGGCCATAATAATAAGGGCAATAGTTAACGTGCATAAGTTCATGCAGATAAATGAGGGCACCAAATAGAACTACTCCTATTATTAGATACTCCCTTCTTGTTAATTTTGTTAAATTATTAATGAATAGAAAACATTGTGCAAAAAGAAAATTATGGACTTTGGACGCAAATAACTAACAATCTATAATACGGTGATTATGTAGTGAGCAATCAAAAAGACATATAATAAGATAATATCGGTACAAAATAGCATGGCTCAAGCAGGTAGTTTTGCCAGGAAGTACAGGTGTCTATTCTATACTATTCTCTTTGAATAAGATTAAAACAGACTTCAAACATTCAAATCTCTGTAATTCCAATTTCCAGATGCAATCTGCTATAATTTTGAACGTAAGAAGGTCCCCTAATTTCAGGGTATAGTGCTTGTATCTTGGCCCATCCATTCTGTATATAAGATGAAACTCATGTATGCCAAATTGGCATTTGAATGCCATCATGACCTATAATCTGTACCTCTATTCCTTTGGGTGGCACATGCTCTGCAATACTCTGCAGGTATTCTCTGCCATTCATCCATGCAAAAGCTTAACAATTAAAAATTAAAAAAAAAAGATACAGTGAATGTTACAAAGCTTGAAAGCATAAAAAGAGCTAGACTGAATGTTACAGGGCTTAAAAGCATGACAAAAGGGTTTCAAACATAATAGAAAGATACTCAAAGCCAACAGAACTCTTTCTAGCTAGCTTTTGTACATCTTTACTCGAAATTTTGGATTTGCAACAATCTGATGGTCTCTTTTTGCAGCAATAGAATAGAATAGAATAGAATAGAATAGAATAGAATAGAATAGAATTATTGTCCCTAGTGCCCTGAGGCCCCTGAACTGATGTAGCATGGGCGAGCTCCCTCAGGAGGGTGCTACTAGCTCATCATGCTGGTTCATTGTAGCCCTTTTGGAGGGCTTATCTTATTTTCTATTGATACCTGCACCCCACTTCTATTTGGCTTCATGGCCATGCGAGTGTGCTTTGCTATTACCAGCTTTGAGCTGTACACATTGTGGATTCCACTGTCCCACCTTTAATAGTGGGTCAAATAATGAACCCTTAGTTTTTGGTGCGCCAAAACACTGGCTACGTTCCATTTTTTGGATCTGACTGTTAGCCTTAAACTCCCTTACCACTTTGTTCTTCTTCTTCTGCTGGCTGACTCAACCACATGGCATTTTTTCCTTTTATGTTCAGATTTCTTTCTAAATATCCGTTGTGAAGCTTGCAGGAATGTTTGAGTTTGGACTCCTTTGCTGCATATTTGGACTCTCATTTTGCAATTTTTATTTAGTTGACAAAGCAGGATCAACGAAGAACAATGCAGCCAGATAGCAATTGGCAGATTATGTTTTGAGGTTCCATAGTTGATACAGGAAATAGCAAATAGCAAATATACAGGGAATGCCATAATGGCAAACAACAGAATCAGCGAATTATTTGAAACCTCTTTTCTTCTGGAACTCTAAAATAGACCTGCGCAGATTAAGCTGGTTTTCATATTCTTCTAACTTTTTCCTTTGCATCTGAATAGTCTACACAACGAACAATAAATTGTCAATATACAAAAGATGGAAAAAAAATGCAAAATTTCTCAAGACCAACTGATTTGTTGAGCATGTTTTCAGCACCTTCATGGAAAGGATATATCATAAAATATTTGACCAAAATGAAACCATAAGATTTTATATCCTCGGGTGCAAAACAGTCTCATTGTGACAAATAACATAAATATCTGCAAAACCTGCACCATCTGTCGCTCTCTACGACTTTGCCTTTGTCCTATCATGATACTACATGAAATGTGTACCCTTACTGCAAATCCTCATATCCTTAAACAAAAGCTCAATCCTTCGGCAAGGTTTAAGTTGTGGAAGAATTCAAGGAGTGGGTTGGTCCAAAGTTTGCATTATAAGCCTGGAGAAGACCACATAATAACTTGAGAACGCGTAAATATTTTAAACCTCTTTGTTTTTCCAACTTGTAAATGTTTTAAACCTCTTTGTTTTTCCAACCGATGGCTAACATCTTTAAAAAGGGCCATGGTAATTTCTTTGCACTCACCAAAGACACCACCGTAGTTAGAAGTTGTGTGTTGCTTTTGCTCTATTTTTTGTTCTGTATATTATTTGTTTGTAAGTTAAGTGTTTACTATTTAAGGGAGCTTCTATAACATTGATCCCATCAAAGATTGTGCATTTGGCTATGAATTTTACTGTCTAGTTTGGTATGAATTTTATTGAGCAATCGTAAGTTTGATTCTACTTTGCCTTTTTTTCACTTCAAATTTATACATTGTGAAGCTATTACATAGTATGTCATAATTATACATTACAAAAAATTTATCACGGCGGCCATGCAGAGTCAGAATAGCATACATTGCATGTTTTTTAGAGATCTGGGAGGAAATATTTAGTCTTGATCTGTTAAAAAGAAAACAACCGTGATCGCTATGGCTATGGAGTTTAGCCAGAAAGGAAGAAAAGCGAATATGTCTTGCTTGCAGAGCAAGAAAGGGAAAGAGGAAACCTATTGAGCAGGGCCGAAATTGAGAAGGTCGGATTGCTTGCTCTGCAAGGCCGGGTTGCTTGCAAAGCAAGAGAAAGGGACGTCCCCCCTTTTTTTCATTTTTTTTTCAAAGATACGTGTCCTTCTCATGCTTTTTCCTGGTGCAAAAATATTATCTTCAAACATAAAATGATACTGCCTTATATATGTATTGATGGAGGGGCTATTCTGTCCTCTTTGTAGCAACATATTTAATAGATAGTGTAAACTCATCAAGTTATGGTGTGCAAGGAAAAGATACTACTTATCAAAAGAATTTTAATAGTGTAAACTCGCATGCAAGGAAAAGAAACTACTCCATTCTATGTATTAGTCTTTGTAACCTGCCATGTGATAACAAATCGTTTTTTCATTTCCCTTTTCAAGGGAATGACAGCTATGTTGGAGTAAACAAAGTTTAAGTTTGATGTTTCTTGAATTGCATAAAGCCTTAGTGCTAGGACCAGATGCGGATCATAGAGCGGCATTTTTATGACACATTAATATGGAATAAAATAAATACAAATTAACACGCAAAATCTATGTATGGAACATAGATTACATGAATCGACCGTACCATTATTGGTTTCCTATGCATTCTGCAACGGCCAAGTAACTTGAGTAAATGATACATGGTATACCTACAATCTGCTTTGCTAATTCTCTGCTGCAATTCTATCATGTAGATCCAATTCCTATAAATTTGTGCATCTTCAATCTATAATGCATAGTTACTTGCAATGCAGATGTATAGAATACAGGTCCATTGACATTCCATGTCTTAAATAAGTGTTGAAATTGGAACAGAAAATTGGCAACAAAAATTCACACAAAATGCAAGAAATTGCATAAATCTCTTGACTTGTTTACAGTCATAACATCCACGCCTTGAAAAAGTGGTAGCTTGAGATATAGGTTAACATGCCACAGTTACCCTAGCCAATGAAAATCTGCACAGAAGTGAGCTGAACTGCAAATTTTTTGCAAAAACTTGCACATTAAACTGCAATGGGAGTGTAGATGGTATGTCCTCTATTGGCAGTGATGATCAAAATTGCATTCTTACATACAACAACAGAAAAGACCATCAAATAGGCATTACTATCTTACATGTTTGAGTACACAGGATGACCCACTTACAGATAAAGAGGATCAAGAGGTTTATTGCACCGACTTATAGGTTGAGCTTCTTCATTGTAATGCATCCAAGAGAATCTTCCTAATAGATCTTGACATGTAAAGAAAGAGAATATAGTGCTTGCACTGCTAAAGAGTGATGGCCTTTCAATTATATTAACTTGAATTTATATATAACTCTGCTTGCCCTGCTTCCCTATGAAATAAACACTCTATTAGAGACCAAAATGGAATGAAGAAGCATATCAACCCACAACTATACCATGCATTGATTAAAGTAGGCTGAGGAAAAAGTAGACTCGGAAGAACATTGCCGGACAATCATGGAAAAGGCAGCTTACAATCTTGCAATCTTGCATGCTAGAATATTCTAAAGCCCACCCCGACATTATAATATTGCCTCAAGAGAAGCAAATCTCCAACAATTTGATCTTCTACACTGCCTAAATGATGGCATTACAAATTCAATCTTCAAATGCATATGTTTGTGATTCCCTACCAACAGAACCTGGAAATGAAGCATAAAGAAGAATAAAACATCATACAAAGGTTAAGAGCAAAAAGATCTACAGAAGAAAGAGAGCTTTGTCGTGCACAAACGGACCTAGAGTGTTGCCATTTGCGAGTCTATCTTTCGTTTTACTTTGTTGACAAAATTGTTTTCTTTTTTTGAAACGTTGGACCCCTACAGTGCTGCACAGAAACAACAGAGAATACTGCATGACTTATGCAAAAAGAAAAGAGTGTATGGACGGTTCTCCTACTTTGTTGATGGTATTGAAGTGCATCAATGTGATTAAGGCTGCCTGTGATGACATGTATCTATGCCTGTGGGCTTTACAGCTTATCTAGTCTGGCACTTGACCTTTGCCCTCTTTCCCCGCACGCACTTGACTGAGTGCTTCTAAAAAGACCCATTTTCCTTCCCTTGGTGGAATAGTTACTTCCCAAGGTAGAACTTGATGATCGTACTCGGACATGATGTCGATGTAGAAGGGTGTCTTGGACAATGTTGCATGCAGATCAAAGGTGTGGTCGAACAGCTGAAAGGCTTCCTCAACTGGATGTGGTTGGTGCCATTGTACCATTCGATGAAGTTTGTAGGTTCTATTGGAGTAGGGAGTAGGCTAGAAAGTCGCTCGAAAGATGACAAGAGGGTTGGGAAATCACCTAAGGGAGCTTGATTTTTGGTGAAGAAAAAGGTCAAATGGGGTTCCCTTATATAGACTAGGGTTGCCTAGGTTTCCATGTCATAACTGCCTGTTGGAGTAATTCATTAGGAAGCTTTGGTCAATTTTGGGCCTCAGTGGGTCAAACCGAGTTACTTCGCACGAGTGACCTGAATGGATCCATTTCGGTCTAAATTTGTCCAAATTTTATGATATAAAATGTTAGAATGCAAAATTTGGCTAGTTTTACCCTAATTATCATCTTCTTTCACATTTATTTAACACTTTTAAGCTAAAATTTGGCCAAACTGGGTTACTCCAGGTGGATGGGGTTTTTGAGACTCTCAGAAAGTCGATTGGCGCAGAGTCACCCGGGTCACCCAAGCTTGACCAAAAGGGTCTACAAAAACCTAGATTTTGATTTTAATAGGCGAACTGTTTGAAAAAAAATAAAAAATCCATCAAGAATCTTAGCAGTAGAATGCTAGAGATTCTCGAAAGTTGTCCATAATCATGACCTATCTTACGATCACCACCTATTAGGTTTCCAAAATGTTGTTTGGGGGTGGTCGTGTTACATAAGATTTTTGATGGTTTGTGCATGTATTCGTATCCCAAATTGTTATATTGCTGACTCAGTAATTAGGTTCTGGTTTCCCAATGGTCGATTGGGGTTTATTGGTTTTTTTCTGGAAGTCTAAAAAATTGTATTCTCCTAGAGCATAAGGTTTTCCAGGAGTTTGCTAAGAGGAGCTTAGCCGCTGATCCATTCACTTGAACCCTAGCCTCTGCTTTAAGAGGAGAGTCATCATAAAGGGCCCGATAGATACTTGCAACATTGTATGTCTCCTTACCTGCACAGGACCACTTTTCCTCAGGACCAGTAGCCCCTGAGAGAAGCTTAACATTATCTAGAATTTTCGTAGTATCTTTCTATCTCCCTCCCCTGCTCTTTGCACTTTGAGTCTAAATTCCATCCAAGAGATCCATCTATCATTTTCCCAAAGATGTTGCAATTTTAAGATCCCATGGTCTCGCCATTTCTTAAAGATGTGAGGATGAACTAATGCCAAGGGACGTCCATTCTCTTCCCATACATGAATGTTCCAGAATAGACTGGCTTTCCCAGCCTCTTGAGGTATAGCCAAGGGGGAGCACACTGTTTGTACCTCCCTCCAAGCATGGAGAATACGCCTCATGACTGGGGAAGTGCCAGGGGCCACCTTAAAGTTACAAAAAGAGGCTCCTAGTTCATCAATAGGAAGAGATGGTTTACCTTGAATCCTGCACAGATCAAACCAGTGCTTAACAAAAGCCAAAGCAGGAGATGTACCCCCTTGTAAAACTCGCCAGACAAATCTGGCCGCTAGAGCTTGAGCCTGCGTGAAAGGGTCCTTACATCCTATCCCTCCATCCCTTTTATCTCTACATAGCTCGGACCAAGCAACGTTAGCCATACCCCCCCAGATGAACTTTCTAATGATAACCTGTATTTGATTATATATTCCTTTCTGGGCTACCATCACTGACGAGGACTATATGTGAGAGCTGGCCAAAACAACATTAGCAACTGTTACTCTCCCTGCTACAGATAATCCTTTAGAAGACCATAACCCAACCTTTTTTCTAAGTTTGTCTAAAATAGGAGTCCAAAGACCCTTCATATTATCTGAGACAGAAAGGGGCAAACCCAATAGCTTAACTGTTTCCCCTGCAGCCACGACTGGGAAGCCCAATCCATTAGCACGAGGGTCAATATCTCCCTCTAAGGCCCATAAAACAGTACATTTGGTGGCATTTAGCCCAATGCCTGATATAACCTCAAACGCAATCAATATCTCACGAAAGGAATGAAAGCTACCATCGTCATACCTGAGGAACATAAAGGTGTCATCCGCATATTGCATGATTGTGAGTTTTTCTGCTTGACTCGGTATAGACAGACCACTGATGCCCCCTTCCAGAACTTTGAGATTAACCATCCTTGTGAGAAGGTTGGCCATAATTAAAAAAAGGTATGGGGCAAGTGGGCAGCCCTGCCTAATACCCTTCCTGAGATCAAAGAGACCAGAAGGCTCGCCATTAACCAAGACAGATGCAGAGGCAAATTTGTTCATTCCCATTGAAATGTTGATAAACTGTTTATTGAATCCCATATGGCTCATCACTTCTCGCAGACCATCCCACCTAAGGGAGTCATAGGCCTTTTTAAAAATCCATCTTAATAAGTACACAACTTTGCCGTGTAGATCTGCACCAATGCATTCCTTCTCTAGCCGCTAGATAGTTGTCCAAAATATATCTACCTTGTAGAAAAGCTGATTGCTCCCTTTCAATAACCCTGTTTAGGATAGGCTTAAGACGGTTGGCGATGCCTTTCATAATTACCTTATATAAGACATTTGTTAGTGCAATGGGGCGCCATTCCTCAAGTGATAGAGGTCTAGAGACTTTTGGGACCAAGGTGATGAATCCTGCCGCTAGAGTAGGATGTAATGAGCAAGAGGACCAAGCCCCCCAAACAGCCTTCACAAAGTCTGGTCCAAGAGCGTCCCAGAACTCCACAAAGAATTCAGGAGGAAAGCCATCAGGGCCTGGGGACTTACTAGAGGCCAGAGAGCATAGTACTTTAAATATCTCATCTTCGCCTGGCTGACACAATAAAGCTTGGTTGTCATCCACAGTAATCTTATGTGCCCAATCAATCTGGGCCAACCAAAGAGAGATTTGGGATTGATAAGAGGATGGGAAATTGTCTGCTTTGTATTGAGCCTGAAAGCTGTCCTGAATAAATGCCTTGATATCCCCAGGATCAATAAGTGTGTTTTAACAATTATCCTTAATTGAAGTAATACCGTTCTCTGCTAATCTGGCCCCTGCCATTCTAAAGAAGCACTTAGAATTTTCATGGTCTGACTCCGCGTACCACTTTGTTTTGGAACGGACCGCACCCCCCTAGCTTCCTCCTCCTCAATAGCTTTGGCTTTTGTTTCCAGTTCCTCCTCTAAGGATTGCTTGTCTCTATTGTGGGGATCTAGTAACGGTTCCTGCTTGACTACCCTAAGAAGGTTATATACGGTATCTTTTTCTTTCTTGAATTTCAAGCACTTATCCTTGCCCCATTTCTTGATCCACATTTTCATAAGGCTAATCTTTTTAACCCAGGCCTTCATGGAAGGGAGGCCTTCCGTATTAGTTAGAGAAGCCAAGAAAGTCCTAAAGGGTCTGCAAAAAGCCTCCTTCCCTAGTAGAGAGGTATTAAACTTGAAAGGCACATTCCCTCCTCTTCTTTTAGCAGGGATACTCTCCAATACTAACTTTTGTGGCACATGGTCTGAATGCGAGAAAGCAAGCTCTCCTTCGACATAACATCTGTCCATGAAGGAGGCTGTCCTATTAGCCATGTAGAACCTGTCTAATAAGCAGTATACTATGTCATGCCCCTTCTGCTTATTAGACCAGGAAAATGCAGCGTTAGATGGAGGAATAAGGGAGAAGCCAACGCTGTTTAAAAGAGAGTTCCACGCAACTTCTTTCTCTTGTAGCAGATTCCTGTGCAGCCCAATTTTTTGATCCCATACATCTGTCATATTCAGATCCCCTCCAAGGATCCAATTTTCAACTCCAACACCTTGATGAGTTATCCAGAGCTCAATCTCTCTCCACATAGCTGCCCTTTCTGCAGGTATATTAGAGGCATAAATGTTGATGAGCCCCCATATACAATTATTTGTTTCAAAAATTACAATCTGCCATCTACCACTTCCCCCTGCATATTGATACTTTTGGACTTGTCCCTTCCATAAGATACAAGTGCCTCCTTTAGTTCCTTCAGCCGCACAACTAAAGGAGGAGTAATTACCTCCAATCCAACTGCCAATAGACCTGGCCTCAAAGTCTGGAAGTCTATGCTCCTGTAGAAGGATGACATCCGCCTTCATAGACCTGATAGCTGCTAACACTCGCCCACGCTTAAGAACACCCTTGATGCCATGCAAATTCCATGAGACAATAATCATAAGTTGAAAGTTGTGGGACAGCCAACTATACCATTGTCATCAGCAGAGTTGCTAAAAGAAGAGGTCGAAGCTTTCTTCCTTTTCATCTCACCTAAGTTATCTGGATTCATATTTGCATCCAGCTTATTTTTCTTACCTATTAGAGCAAATGGGTTCTCTAGCATCTCCACGTCATCTACTGTATCAGTATCAGTATCTGCCCAATTGGAGTTGCCTTTATGATTCCCCAGAGCCGATTCAAGGAGCCCTGCTCCTCGTGTATTCTTGGTTATCATACCTGCGAGAACCCCCTTCTCAAGAGAAGATACCTCTGAGATATACTTGGATAGAGCTGACATTGGTTGTGGAGAGTCTGCACATTTAGAGTTCACCATGTTATGGGAGCCTCTAGATTTCCTGGCCAGATTTCTAGCTCTTATTCCATGTTTGGAGGCCACCACTTGCCATTGAGTCTTCCCACCCAAGGTGTCCACTTTAGAACTTGGCACACTCGGGGTCGCGTTTCTAGGCACACCGGATGAAGAAGGGGTAGCGAAAGCTGGTTTGGGAGCGGGAGTAAATGGGGGAGTGACCGCAACCTGGAGGGGAACATGTGTCCCTTGAGAGGCTTCTCTCTGTGTGTCGTCTTCAGTCACATGCACATGCTCTCTGTCATTGCCCTCGGAGGCATTTTGATCTTTGACGTTTGTGTGGCTTGGTTTGATCACTTCTTCTAGTTCCACATTGGGGAACATCCTCCTTATTTCCCATCCATTTAATAGCTTGAGTAAAAACTTAAAGCAACACATTCCACTTTTCACAGTCACTCCTTTGGGGATCTGCGTGTTGGCTGTGATGGCAACACAGATTCTAGGCCCTTTGGCAATAGAGTGAGATACATATGAGCCTAGCGTGTTGGCAATAGACTTTAGGAACTTCGGGACTAGTAGGTCTGGTGGAAGATACTCTATTTCAAACCAGCAAGGGATTTTGATAACGGAAAGCTTATTAGGGAGAAAGCCTGGCGTGTAAAACTGGTACAAAATGAAGCCTCCTGCAAATGGGTCTGCTGCACGGGCAACTAATCTATCCACAGCTGCTTCACAGTCAAACATGATGAGAAAAAAGTTGTTACCCAGTGCCTTTAGCGATTGGTGTTGGGGCAAACCTAACCTCTTCAGGTGAGCTGATAGCCATGAGTTTAAACTGCGCAGGTCCAGGAAGCCCCCAGTAAAGAAGCCCACTACTGAGTGCGAGATCAAACTTTCCAGATACCTTTTGTGCATCTCGTGATCAATTTCAGCCACTGGGAAATTATCATCTGTCTGCACATTAATGCCATTGACCAATCCAGGCTCATTATTTGTAGTAACTACCCCAGGATTCTGAACGAGACCTTTCTGTAACGCTTGGAGAGCGTCCGTGACTCTTGGGCTTCTGTTAGTAGCATGGGTTTGCTTTTGAATCCACTCAGGGAATCTCGGCTTGTTCACTATTCTCACTGAATCCAGTCCATTCCAAGTTGTACCCTTTGGATGATTCACCCTATTTTGTGTAAAATTCCCTTGGCTAGCATCATTCCCATCATTATGATGCTGGATCCAATATTATTTCCCCTGTTTACTGCCCTGCTTTCTAGAGATGAATAATCCACCTCGGTTTCTTTCTTATTTACTTCGGTTTCTACTTCTTCCATAGGTGAAGCTTCCATGGATGATTCTGATCTGTTAGATTGTATGGGTATTCCCTGTCCACATGCTCTGCCTCCTGTCCCTGCCCCTAACATTGCATCTTTCACTTTCTGGATAGCTCCGATAGCGCAAACGCTTGCCTTGGCAGCCAGATCACCCCCTGCAGTTGCTTTACCTACTCCATTGTATTGTGCTCCCTTTGGGGAATGGTCTATACCCTGTGAAGCAGGAGCGGCAGCCCCATCCTCTGGGGACGATTTTCTGGCCCCTGAATCCGTTCATTTGGCTGTTGTCCAGCCTGAACTGATGCTGGCAGGGCGAGTAGGAGGCCATGGGGCCCCGTTGTGCACTCCTGAGTCTAACCCAGGTCGGTTCCCAGCAGTCGCCAAGGCTGCCGCTTCTGCTGCACTGCACCATATTCATTACACCGTATTCTTGGCCATCAGTCTGTCTCCCAGCAACTATAGCATTAACTTGGGCTGCAGATTTTTGCCTGAGCTCTGCCAGCTTATTACAGGGAATAAATTACTAATCGCATATTTCTTATTAGCCAGAATGACTTTGGCTAAACTCGCTCGATATTAATCCCAAAACTTTCTGTGGTTTAGCTAAACTCTACATATTTTTCCTCTCATACTTTCTAGCGTTTAGCTAAACTAACCCAAACATCATCCCCAAAATTTCTATAGTGTGGCCAACGGAAAATATTAAGCCAAATTACTATACCCTTTTTCAATTGTTTCCACTTATTTTAGTCATTTTCTTTGTGAAAACATTGTAAAATAATGCTAGCTAGCAAAATCTATGACTCAAATCAATTTATAATGCTAGAAACTAAACTACTAATCATATATTTGTTATAAACTAGAACAATATTAGCTAAACTAGCCCGAAATTCATTCTAAAAGTTTCTATGGTTTAGCTAAACAATACAAAATTTCACTGTCTTACTTTCTAGCGTTTGGCTAAAGAGCTCTAGGGTGGGTGCAGTCCCGAAAAAAGTTAAGCTAAAATTATAATTTTTTTCCCAATTTTTTCCATTTACTTTAGCCAATTTTTTTCGAAAATGTGCTAAAAAATCGCCAAATAGCTAAGTTTAGCCCTTAAATTATTCCATGGCTTATTATGTAGAGCCCCATTCTTCTCATTTCTTCCTCCACTATTATTCCTTTTTATCTCAGTTTTCCTTGTCTGGAGCTCACAATTTACATCGATTCCGCTCAATCCCTCGCCGGAAGTTGGGGCTTTTGCCTCATTTGCATGTGTTACGCGTTTTAGCAGAGCTGAGCGATTAATGGAAACATTACCTGGGCCCCCTCGATCTGGGTCTGCCTCTGAAGCTGCTTGCCGAGTTGCAGCAGAAGCCGCCCATTCCTGCGCCTCTTGCAGGGCAGAAGCCCCAAATTTTTGATGGGATTCGTTGGAAGTCCCTTCAGCTGGGGATGGATTACACGAGACCCTAATGGTCTGACGACCAACTGTTGTGCAGCCCTGAGCTGCCGTAGAAAGGTAAGTCGGAGGCCCTGTGCCTCCGTTGAAATCGCCTGGGTCTATTCTAGGTCCGTTTCCGACTGCCGCGGACGCGGCCGCTTCAACCTGCGCCTTCGACATCAGTTTCCTCTTGGTTATGGTCCAACTTTGAGAGAATAGTTAATGAAATAAGGCAGAAACCTAACCTCTGCTTTAGGGCATCGACCAAGCAGAAGTTCGGTTCCTCCAGACGGTGATTCGAGCTCCACTTCCTCCCAGCAATAGATCGGAACTAGCTTGCACAAAGGAAGCAACGGCTATGGCAAAAGATTCAGTTTCTCATCTCTGATTATCACAGGTTTCGTTCTTCAACAAAGGCAGTTTTCTGGCAAAGGTGTTGTGTAGAATAATATCAAACAAGAATCACTTCCTTGGAACGGGAATTGCTCACAAATAAGATGGAGAATTTATCTGGCTTAAGATGGTGAATTTCTCATGAAGCAACTATCTCCATCGATTTGCATCTCAAAAATCTTTTATCACAAAAGGAGAATCAAGCACTGCAATTTCGGCAACCCAGGGTAGTCTTTAGCAATTTGAGGGGAGACTATGGCAAAAACGAGGAGTCTCTGGCAGGAATCCGGCACCGGGTTGCTAATTTATTCCTTGTCTATGGTTTACATCAGAACACCGTTCAGATCTTGAGATTTAGGGCAACATCCATGACGGATTTACAACAAAAACATGGTCTAAACAGAACAGTACAAGAACATATCTTTTTTCCTCTGATTCTTTTCATTCCATTTGCATTTCTTGATGCATCACATATTCAACAACACGCGAGTTTTTATTCTAGATTTAATTTTTATGAATATTTCATGGCATTCATTTCCAGGACACAAGAATTCACAAGGATTTCCTTCAAGGTAAATATCAAGGTAAATCCTTGTAAAAGACTGGCTTCCAAACAACAGACGGGTTTGATGCAATTTCAGCGTTGCACACACATATAAAAGAAATTATTCTCCCCCAATTATCATCATCGTATGTTCTTTACACAAAAGAATACATTATGCACAGCATTGATGGACCAGATATACCAAAAACACTCATAAGCAGGAAGCAGTCAAATAGGCACAAAAAGGTAGTCTTTTCATTCACGTCTCTTTCCTTTATACATTTTCATCCAAATCCAAACCATTAAAAATTACTTAATCTTGGTCATATACGTGGTACAAAAGATAAGCACCAAAATTTAGGGGGTCTTCTCAAGGTCTAAAAATATTTCAATAATTCTCATCATCGGAAGAGAACAAAATATCTCCATAATCAATATTTTCCTTCAAATTAACACCTCTTTTTTGCCATGATGCAAAAATACAGCTTTTCTCTTCAAAACTCTATTCTTGGTCATTATTAAGTTGGCATCACAGAAGCATCTGAAAAAGCGGCTGAAGTGGATAGAGCACTGATCAAGCAAGGGCTAGAAATTGGAGGGAGGAGGTGTACATCCCCTTATCTTGAGGAGAATTTTTTTTTTTTTTTTTTTTTTTTTTTTTTTTTTGAGAGTAAGAGTAAGTTTTTCCATTAATCAAGAAACACAGTACATAGATCTGCTTTGATCAGCAGATTAAAGCATATCAAAGATTTTTATACATAAACGTCCATCAAAATGTTGTGATGTGTAGTATGAAGAGTATGTAGCAGAAATTAGACCCTGAGGTGATGTGAATTGGCCAAAAGATACTTGTTGAGTAGAAATAGTCTTCCAAAAATAAGATAGTCTTCAAAGATGTGTGGAGATCGCGACCCCAACCAGTAATTAATGTTGAAACCTGAAAGTAACATCAACCAAAATTCTGCAAGATTAGGAGATACCATTGAGCAAAATGTCTTAGCGTAACTTGGATTGGAAGTCGATAGAAGGATGAGGCTTGGGTCCGAAATGAGAGGGAGTCAAGCTTAGAGTTGAAGAAGGCATAGAAAGAGTCAGCAGATCCAAAGGTGTAACTACCAAGATGCCGCTTTCAAAGAATGCTATCTATGCAAGATAGGTCGAGATCTGATCCAAACAAAGCAAGGAACCAAACAAATCAGCCAGCAGCCTCAGGAGTGTAGTGCTTGCTCTCTCTGAATCTTGAGAATTGTTCCTCGGTCATGTATCCGTGGTACATGGAGAGGAAATCAAACATAGTGTAGACTTGCACCACTTCTCTGCAACAACATTCTTGCAATAGTCGTGTCCAATTTTTCTTCATTTTCGAGAGAGTTTGTTGAAGAATAGTTTCAGATCAAGATCAGCTTCCCTTTTGAGCGATTATCCTCCGGATCACCCATGCTCTTCTTGCATTTCTCCAAGTAGGCTAACATCATCCCCAAAAGCAAAGATTAGAATTTATAACATTGAAGTTAGCTACAAATAAATCAAAAGACCCCCTGAAATGACCAACCAAATCCCATTTTCTCGTCATATTTATCGTTGCTTCCTTTTTGTGAGTCAGAAATGAGAGAAACATCTAGTTGAAAATGCAATTTGATCCAAAAATCGAGAAATTCTTTTTGCATAAAAACTACTCTATTTCTTGCCTTCCAGATATTCCAAAGAGCAATAAACATGATAGTATTAGCAAAAGTGCAATCGTTTTGGACATAAGACAGCAAATTTCCACAGATCCTGTTGGGAAAAAACTGACCCAGCTTCTCATCAAACCAAGACCAAAAAGAATTAAGCTTAGGGCAGATAAAGATGTGTTCAAGATCTTCCTCCAGACTACAATGAAGCTGGCACAAGGCAGAGATGTTGTCATTCCTGAGGGAGAGAAGTTGTAAATTGGGAATGCTTTTATTGGCTAACAACCAGATAAAGAAGTTGACCTTGGGGAAGCAATAGGAGTTCCAGACATTATGAAATAGAGATTTGGCCTCCTCCATAGTGATAGACCATTTGAGACCATCTTTGGAATGATTGTCAAAATTGCTAATAGCAGAATAGATTTGACTGACCTTATATAAACACTTACCTGCAATGCTCCAATTGGTTGCCTTGGGGACAATATTATTTAACCAAGTCTGAGGAAGGATAGACTTAATATGCAAATAGATCTTTTTATCACTAGAAGTGCCATGAACTAAGTTTTTCAGATTGGTCCAAGAGATGAGTTTGTTGTTTATATATAGGTCACCAAGGAAAAGGAGGTCATAGTCAGACCATTTCTTATAAATTCTAGGATGTCTCAAGGCAAGAGTCTTACTAGGATGATTCTTCAGAATTGGATTCCAGAAAATAGTCATTTGCAAGTTAAGATCATGAGGATCCTCATATACATAGGCAGATTGCACCTTATTCCAAGCCATAATGAAGTTTCTCATAAGAGGGGAAGTATTTGCACCAGCCTGAAGAACATTAAAACAGGAATCAGGTAAAATATGCTCAATTGTAGGATGGCCAACCAGGTGAGAGCAAGAAAGCCAGTATCTGATAAAATGAGAGGATGGACCAGCACTATTCATGAAGGATTTCCAAATGTATTTGCCAGCCAGAGCACAGGCTTGTAAATAAAGATCCTTGCAGCCAAGACCACCATGTTTTTTAGGCCTGGAAACATAATTCCATCCAACTAGATGGGAGCCTTTCCAAATGAACTTTCTGATAATCTTTTCAATCTCGGAATAGATAGACTTAGGGGCCACTAAAGCAGAGGAAAAGTAAATGTGAGTGCTGGCCAGGACAGAGTTTGCAATAATAGATCTACCAGCAAAGGACAAACCACCTCTGAAATTATTTAGCTTTTTCCTTATTCTGTCAATTATAGGCTGCCAGAGGCCTTTGAGATTAGGATTGAGAGACAAAGGCATACCTAAAAGAGTAGAGGCATGATGAGTATTAACAACCTTGAGATTAGCAAAGTTTGGCTGAATATTATCACCAATGATCACACATTTAGCCAAGTTTAGGTGGACCCCAGAAGCAGCTGAAAATTGCTTGATAATGTCAAGAAAGAAGTCAATGTTAGATATATCAGCATCTAAAAAGGCAAAGGTATCATCAGCATACTGGGATAGAGTTAGGGACTCATCACTATTTGGCAATTTGAGACCTTTAATCATCCCAAGCTCTTTGAAATGAAGAACAGCCTTTGTGAGCATTTCAGCTACTATCAAGAATAAGTAGGGGGCTAGGGGGCAACCTTGTCTGACTCCTCTAGCAAGAGGAAAGAATTGGATGGGGGAGCCATTGATAATGACAGCAGAATTAGAGAAAGAATTCAAACCATGAATAAGAAGCCTTAATTTAGGATGAAACCCAAACTTTGAGAGAGCAAGATCAAGAAAATCCCATCTCACTGTATCAAATGCTCTCTTAAAATCAAGTTTGAGGAGCACACAATTTTGTTTGGAGATGCTATTCCAGTGAAGACCTTCCATAGCAGTGATATAGTTGTCCAAGATAAATCTATTAGGAAGAAAGGTCGACCGATAGAGAGATATGTTCTTCTCAGAAATGCATTGATTCTATTTGCAATTATCTTGGCACATATCTTATAAGAGGTATTGGTTAAAGAGATCGGCCTCCAATCTGAGAAAGTAGATGGGTTATCCACTTTAGGTATGAGGGAGATAAAACCAGCAGAGATTGAAGGATGTAAGAAATTGGCCCCCCAAAAACCTGAAACCATGGAAATTATATCATGTTTAAGAATATCCCAAAAGTGAACATAGAATTCACTAGGAAGGCCATCAGGACCAGGGGACTTGCCTCTGCCAAAGGATTTGAGAACCTTGAAAATCTCATCTTCTCCAGGGGGAGTCACAATAGAATCATCCATATTATCCATAGAAGATGGAATGATCACATCCAGCAGGTCAAGAAATTTCCTTTCCTTGACTAGGTCAATTTGTTTGGGAGTTTTGGAAAAAAGGGTGGCATAGTTCTCTTGGAAGAAAGATTTAATAAGCTTGGAGTCATTCAGATATTCCAAAGTCGGTCCCGAACTTGAGTGATAGCATTTCTAAGAAGTCTGACTTTAGCCATTTTGAAGAAGAAACTGGAGCTACCATAGTCCATGTGCTTATTAAATTTAATCTTACATTTGATAGAAGAGCTCTTGGCCTCAATTTCCTCAACACTTTTTAGGTAATTTTCTAGAAGTTCCTCTCCTATATGAAGATTAAGATTGTGAGGATCTTCTTGAAGGAGAGATCTAATATCCCTCATCTTGGCAAGCAATTGCTCTTTTTCATTGATTTTGGCCAAATGTTTGCTTTTAGACCAACCTTTAATCCAACTCTTGACCTTCTTGATTTTGTTATAGAATCTTTTCATTGATCTGCGATTACCCTCATCAGGGATATTGAGATAGAAATCTTTGAAATCTCTAATAAAGGAGTCATTTTCTAGAAGAGCACAGTTAAATTTATAAGATACATTACCATCCCTGGGAGTTTGAGTCAGCTGCTTAGTACATAAAAATTGAGGCTGATGATCTGATACAATATTTCCTTCATCACTCGTGACATAGCAATTATCCCAAAGGGATGAGGTTGGACTACACACATAAAATCTGTCTAGGGTACAATAAACTCTTTTGTCCCCTTTTTGCTTATTAGACCAAGTAAAGGAAGCAGTAGAGGAAGGCACATAAACCAAGGAAGTGTCTGAGATAAAAGAGTCCCAGTTAGATCTCTCCACTGTAGACATATTGAGATGGTTGCCAAGCTTCATATTCCAAGAGGGAGTATTATTAAAGTCCCCCCCTATAATCCAGTCCAATATAGGATTAGTATGCATCCAATCTTTAATTTCAGACCAAAGAACCTCTCTTTCTTTTGGGTTGGTGGAAGCATAGACATTGATAACTCCAAATGTGGAATCTTGTAACTGGAAAATGACAGCTTGCCACATCTTAGAGGGGGAGTTATGGAAAGAGAGATGTTTCAGATTTTTCCATATCATGATAATACCTCCACTTCTACCAGAGGCCTCAATCCAGGTGAAAGAGGTTCTAGGGTAAATCCAATCTCCAAGGTTGGAGATTTCAAATTTGGGAAGCTTAACTTCCTGCAGCATAATTATATCAGAGTTATAATTCCTAAGCTGGGAGATGGCACGTCTTCTTTTGATTGGGCCTTTAATACCCCTAACATTCCAGGATATGATCTTCATGGACAACTTACAAGATCAGAAGAGAAGAAGCTAGGATAAAGGTTAATATCTTTTCTTTTTCCCTTTCCCCTTTCTAGCTTTACTTCTAGTGTTGGCAGCAGGTGTATTATGCAAGTTTATGAGTTCGAGGGCAATGGGTATCAAACTTTTTAGCTTTGGCCAGTTTTCCTTCACGAGCTGGGGCATGTCTAGAAGTATCTTCTTTATGAGGACACTCAGCTAGGTATTTATCTCCCTCCCAGTTTTCCTTATCAATTTCCACATCACTGACATCAGAAGCCCCACCAGGAATGAATTCAAACATTTCATTTATGCTAGCAGGAAGATCACAATTAAAATTAGGAGTCTCCAAATGATTATGACAAGGAGGAGAGAAAACCTGACCTGATAGTTCAGCAGCCACCTCATGAGTAATCAATTTGCTGGAGTCCTCTTTCTTGTAAATTTCTTCATAGTTATCCTGATCATGTTCAAAACTCACCAGCTCTCTTTCTGGAGTATCTTGCACAATCTCATCCTCCATAATATGGCATGCTTGCTGTGATTGAGAGCAAAGACCCTCTTGCAAGGAAGCTAATTGCTCAGCAATATTACTGTCTATGAGGGATGGTGGAGGAAGAAAGGGATCAGAGGCTGGAGAGAGATCAATAAAAGGAGATTGGGAATGGTTGAGTGGATCAATATAGGAATTGCCCAACAGTACATCCAAATCTATCTCAGAATTAAGGTTAGCCAATACCTGAAATTGATTGGTGTTACCACTTAGATTTTTGGTGTTGTCCCTTGAATCTTCAATATTGCATAAGACCACGGTCCTCTCCTTTGATTTAGAAAAATCTTTATCACTTGCAGAAGCAGGAATTGGAGCAGGCACCATTTCAACCAAAGTATCCTTCGGGTCAAGGAGCTGATCATTGGTCATAGAGACCTGTTTTAAGACCTCTTCATGACTGCCTTTCTTGATTAATGAACTACTCTTACCCCTGTTAGAGTTCAAATGGTGTGAACTCTTATTGTTGGTGTTTAGGTTTTTGGCATCTAAAATGATTTTGTTCAAAGTATCGTGTAGACTGTTGACCTTGTTGATGCCATTAGCTGATGGTCCAGCATTGTAGAGCACCTTAACTTGCTGAGAACCCTTTTCAGAAGTTCCTTTTTGGGGTTGATGTCTAACAGGAGGTGCATCCCCAGTCATATCAATTTGAGACTGGGGGTCTTTCAGATTTTTCTTTCTCTGAATCCTTTTATAACTACCATTGACTTTGGTCCACTGAAAGTCTTTGTCCTTGGATAAGATGCTTGAAGGACCAATGTTCTTATTGTTATTCAGAGAGTCACAAATAGAAACTGGTGCACAAGGTAATTGCATTTTGTGTTGACCCTCAACTGTCCTGTTGCTGTTTTCCTTAGGATTGACTTGCTGTTTGACTTGCTTATTGACTCCCTTACCATCAGTCTGATAACTTATATCCATTTCTGTGGAAGGTGAATTCTCCTTGCAAGAATCATACCAGAAGTGCCTGGCCCTACAGTTTTGACAATGAGGAGGCAGACCAGCCCATCTAAGAGAGAGGGAGGCTTTTTGACCAAAAACATCAAGGAAAGGAATTTGGAGGGGGACATCTTTGGATATATCAATTTGGACAAAGGATTTGGGAGGTCTATATGGCGAAAATTCAGTGCAAATGTAAGATCCAATGGAGCCAAAGAGCAGTTTGAGACAGTCCTCATTCCAGTAGATAGGATTCAAACCATGAAGCGTGGTGGAGGCTACACAAAGATTATCCAAATTGGCAACCTCAAATTTGGGATCCCACTTTAGAAAGGTGAGTTGAAAGGACTCCAGAGTTAAAGGACCTCGATTTAGTAACAGGTTGGCAGATCTTTTGTTACCACATTCGATCATAACATATGGGGATTGTAGCCAATAAACAGCATTGATAAGAATTTCTTTGTGAAGGTTCAAACAAAAGGCCCATAGTTTATCAAGTTTAATACCATGCTTATTGATTTTGACAATAACAGCCGAGTCATGAAAAGAAATCAGTTTTGCATGAACAGAGGGAAGGTCCAACGAAATACCTTTAAAAGTAACTGATTTCATGGCTTTGAAAGCAGGATTGAAGGATCGAATTGTTCCGAGAGCATTTGTGAAGAATTTGTCTGGAAATTTTTGCTGTTCCGGCCGTTTATCACCATAGGGTAGAGGTACTTGACTGACCGGATCCATGCATGGTAATTGGCCTCTATAATCGGGGTCCTTGGATAAATTATCCCAACATGGCACTTTGGGAGACAAAGGATCCATGGAAGACTGTTCAATTAAGGAGTTAGCAAAATCACCAAAGAAAATGACATTTTTTGGGTTTTCTTGAAAGGACCTTAGTTGCTTGAGAAGATCGGAGCGGTCGGAGGGCTCAAGATCGGCAAAGGCGTGAAGGATAGAAAGAAATTTAGGGTAATTTTTGTTTATAAGAGCCATCTAGAAAGAACCAGGTGGAAACTACAAAAGCAGATTGAACATGTGCGAAATAGCATGACTTTTTTTAGAGGAAAATGGGAGAATCAAGAGCAGTGATAGTTCGGGCAGAAAGAGCAAATCTCTACAGGAGTAGAGCCAGGCACATCAATGTCCCCCTTCCAGATACAATAGTGAAGCAAAAGACAATGCAGAAAGCATAATGGCTCAGATGTGGGGTCATGGTGATAGAATCAAGAACAAAAAAGCAAAAGGAGGGTTTGATACATGAATTGGAGGAGCTAAGAAAACTGAGGAACATTGATATGCAGGTACAATTGCAGGATGGTAGAGTATGGGTATTGGGGTTGGAATAGAACTGGTTGACAGGAACATCATCAGAAAACAACCTGCAACTGATTGCAAGGACATTAGAATCAATCAGCAAAGTGGAGTAGGCTGGGAGATTAGGGACTAGGGGGAGCCAAGAAGATGGACATGAGGAAAAAGAAAGAGGAATGAGAGGCACGAAAAGGATCCAAGAACAGGATATGATGAGCGTGGTAGCTAGAGCGGTTTAAACAAATAGGAAGGGGTCGGACGAGCAGGCAAGAATGGAGGCATAGGGAAACTGCAAGAGGAGGTAAGGAAAAGAACAAGGAAATCAGGAACTTGCAATAAATTTATGGAATTGCAGTGGATCTGTGGAATGATAAGAAGGGTCTAACATGATTCGAAGGGGAGGCCGTCGTGTGTCTGGTCGAGATTGGAGTACCAAGAGAAACGATTGCTAGAGGCTCGCGGATATTTCTTACTGTCAGCCTAGAAATGGAAAACACATTAAAAGGAAGGGGGACAACAGGGGTAGTATTTTATATATTACAAAGCAAGATATCAGAAGGGAAAATCAAAGAAGCATCCATAGATAGTGAATATCTGGTTGCACATCTTATACCAATGAACAAACAAAGTCTGTTTTTAATAATAATGTATACACAACCAAATTTGAATACCCAACAATTTGTACAGATTGGTTAAGTTCTAAATAGGTGGACAAAGGATGGTTGTTGGAATTGACGATTTCAATGCAAGAACATGTGTGTGTGGGGGGGGCAATCCAAATTTGTAACCTTCGTATAGCTAAGGAAGGGAATAATTGAGGAACATAGGGTTCGAAAGAATCTCGAAAGATAGTAGACCACAGGGACAGAAGGGAATATATTGATTGATGTATGCTCGGGTGTAGGACGATAATTGCAAAGGGAGTAAGGAATTGGTGAGGGTTTGAAAGGCACAAATGCCAGACATATTCAGGAAATACTGTAGTTGATTACATACTCTTAGATCCTAAAAGTGCAGTCCAAGTAAAAGAAATCAAGTTATTAGAATGGCCAGTAGGCACCAGGAAAATAGATAGATCAATAAAGATAGCTATCAGAGTAAGTGGTCAATGAAATGGACCTTCACTGCATTAACAAAATGCATCAAATCACACCTATGGATAGACCAATAAGTTAAAATGGATCTTGGCTGCATCAGCTGTTACAACTTTTAAGCAGGGGCTAAACTTAAAACACAATCTAAGGTTATTTATTCCTTTATTGGTGATGACGTAGCGCCGTTCGCTTGGATAGGCCTTTTGAACATCGAAGGCTTTGTTTAGCGTAGAGGGCAATAGCGGGATGGCCTGCACATCCAATTGACTGGATCCAAGGGCGATCTAAAACAGTTCCAGATGGGCTGAATCTGCATTTTGGCCTTGGGCTCCCAGAAGAATCGATTAGTTGGGGATTTAGAGTCTTATTTAGGAATCGGGGACTTCCAAGCAAAGAGACAACTTTTCTTAGCAGGAGCTTCTAAATTCCTCTGAAACATTCTATCTTGATTCATAGGCATCATTCTGAGTCAGAGACTCTGTAACACCACGAAGAAGTCAAGGATTCTGAGGGTAGAGGTGGTAGGTATGATTTGATGTGGTTTGTTGCCAAGGAACTATATAGGGAAAAGAGGATGATCAGATAAGGTACAAATTGAATGCAACTGAAATAAAGGTCTTTAGAGAACAGATGGGCAATATGCTGGAAGAGACGGAATGGGGGGATAAAGAGGCTAGGAAATGGGCAGGAATCTAGGTGAGATACTAACAAAGGCATGTGATGCAATATATGGTAGAATACACAGAGATCAAGGAAACAAGAGGAGGTTCAGAGGCGCAAAATGGTTTGATCTAGAATGTAATAAGGGCAAAAAATGAGTAAAGGTCTGGATAGGGTCGGAGAATACAACGAGTTCGAGAACAGATACAAGAGGCTCATAAGAAGTAAGAAAGGGCATACATTAAAGAATCGCAGAAGAAAAAAGTGTGCCTGATGGTTTAAATCTAGGCTCTAACAGTGTCCATTGGCACCCCTACAATGGAAGTCATAGGTCCTTATGAGGATGATTTTGTGGAAGTTGGGAACAATTTTATATTTATCAACATTAGAATCATCTCTAGAAGTGTTCTTTCAAGTGTGATGGTCGATGCTATGATATGCTTCAGCATTATGGTATTGGCTGGGACCTGTTGGGTATATGTTTGAAGTTGTTTTCCTAGTGCTTCACTGCTGATGTCTAGGAAGTCGTTGAGTTCACACTCTGTTGCATCCAAATCAACTTGGTTCATCCCTGGAAATTGTAAACTCTTACCTGTTTTTGTATGTCTTAGTGTGCTAGCCCTTTCAGAGTTGTGCTTCGCAGCTGAGGGGTTCCTCTCAGAGTTGTGCTTTACAGATGATGGGATCTGCTTCCTTGTTGGTTACTTTTCCTCCTTTCGTAACCGTCCCCTTCCTAGTGCTTGTTGGTGTCACTTCACCTCGAGATTCTTTCATGTTCTTGGTGCTCGCGGGCATTTTAAGCACGAGTTTTTTTTTTTTTTTTTTGGCTGCAGGCTCATAGGGCTGCTTTTTCAATTCTTTTAATATCATTTTGGAAGAGGAAACTCCTCTGTACAATTTAAGAAGGTGTCCTTGGAGAGCAGAATTAGTGCACAAAGCCCGAGAGATGCACCTATTCTATAGGGGGTATGCCACTTGCATGCAAGGGGTCGGAAAAGTCCCCTTGTATGTGCCTTTGACTTTTTTCAGAAACCCCATTCCAGCCACATAGCGTAGCTATATCTCTCTAAAAAACCCAAAAAACTACCCTTAGGTATGAGTATATGTATGATTCAAGGACAAGACAAACCCTTTTGGGTCATTCACCTGGTTCATATGGATAAAACTATGTGAACCTCCCTTTGGCACAAGGCAGGTGATACATATATCCACAATTAAGTATAAGATGAAGACTGTAGTCTTTCTGGAAGCCAAAACTACAACAACTGCAGTAGTCTTCCAAAGACAAAAGGATGGATATTGGCACATGGTTAACTCTTACTGCATTACCTTGTCTCCTGGTCAAGTCTACAGTGGTTTACATAATTCTTTAGTGACTTGAATGACTATAATTAGGTTCTCATTATCTCGAATTTGAGCTTGTACATCAATCACCTTGTCTATCAAATCTTGGTTCACTGGTATACAACACATTTCCCTTGGCCTCTGGCACATAAATATAAGCCCAAATAGATCTTTCCAAACCTTTGCAATACGGTTTTCTTTTCTGAATCGTCTTCTGGTTTCAGCTTTCTTCAATTTATTTGTAGCCTCTTCAACTGCCTTTTGAGTATCCATGTAAGTCTTTGAAGAAGTTAGGGATCCCTTAGCCCTCTCATCCGCCTTATTCAATTGCAACATTAGTCTCCCCATCTTTGTGGCCGAGTATGACCAGTCTGAGGTACCCCCTAGATTGTTCTTACAGGTGTGGGGTTAATCTATGGATAGTCTTGCATGCCTAGAGCCAATTCAAGGCCATAGGCTTAAGGTAAGAATATTAAGAGAATTTCGAATTTGTGTTGAAACAAAATTCAAAATATAATATATAGCCTCTAACAGAATTGTATCATCTTTGGGATGGATTTGCGTTGTTTTATAGGAATAGACATGCAAATAAGCGTGTGGAGATTGTTCAATGTCAACTTTCAAAATTTATAGATTAAAACCGACTCAAATCCAATATCACAAGAAATACTAATTGCATCTCTTTAGTGGATATCACCAAATTAGTATTAGGAAAAGGGATGAACCCAAAATGGCTTTTCTAACCAACTAAGAGCACTTTAAATTTACAGTAATGCCCTTTGGATTGACTAATGTCCTAGCCACCTTTATGCGGCTAATAAACAATGTGTTTCAGATATATTTGGATAAGTTTATCCAGATATTTCTGGATGACATTTTAATCTACTCAAGCAGTAAAGAAGTATTGTTATTGCTCCATGAGTGCAAACTTTTGCCAAAGTCTCCAAGTGTGAGTTTCTAAAGCAATATGGACTGGCCCCAATTCAACTAAAGTCCGAGCCATAAGGGAATGGCCACAACTGATAGATGTGCCAGATGTGAGAAGCTTCCTAGAGTTAGCCACTTATTATAGAAAATTTATTTCAAAATTTTCAGAGGTAGTAGCTCTCCTTAATGATCTACTTAAAAAGGGACAAAACATTTTATGGGGAAAGAGCAAAAGAAAGTCGTGCTATTGTTCAGGCCATACAATGTCCTTCCTATTTTTTCCCTTGTGAATTCCTCTTCTATGCTGCATGTTGGTATCTGTATTTTTCTGCCCTAGAATTGTATAACTTTTGCAAGTGTTCTGTAACGGACCCATGGGAGACTACTCGAGTGGATCTTGGCATCGCGTTCCCGACATACTGGCATAAATGGGTAGAAGCGACTACTCATAAACATCTGGGCAGTTTTGCCCATTTGGTTAAGGGCATGCCGATTACGAATGTTATATTTGGTAACAGAGCATGGGTCAAGTTCGAACCTTCATGGGGTCATGTATGACACGAATACCGTTGAACGATATGGTCTTGACTTGGTCTTGGACACCATGGAATGGCATGATCTATGGTCTTGTGATGCTCGAGAACGAGCATAGTTCTAGTGGAAGAGATTGTAATAGACCCATGGGAGACACCGGCATAAATGGGAGACACCAAGTGGAAGAGATCTTGGTGTCGCGTTTCTGAGACACCGGCATAAATGGGTAGAAGCGACTACTCATAAGCATCTAGACGGTTTTGTCCAGTTGGTTAAGGGCATATCAGTCAGGAATGTTACATGTTTTTTCCATACTCTCCTATCAGTCAACCGAGTACACTTTGCTTTTTTTTGAATACCTTCCAGAAATCCCTTCAAGAAAGATAAAAACCCAATGGCCAAGCCTCAAAATACTAGATCTACACAACGCACAATACTGGAAAAAACCATCTCCATAGCTAGATCAAGAAGATAATCCCTCTTCAATAAACCATCTCTCTCTCTCCCTCCCTCCCTCCCTCCCTCCCTCCCTCCCTCTCTCTTTGATAGCACCGTGATGAAGCACACATCACAATCATGGAATAATTTAAGGGCTAAACTTAGCTATTTGGCAATTTTCTAGCACATTTTCAAAAAATATTGGCTAAAGTAGCTTAACTTTTTTCGAGCCTGCACTAACCTTCGATCTCTTTAGCCAAACGCTAGAAAGTAAGAGAGTGAAATTTTGTATTGTTTAGCTAAACCCTAGAAACTTTTGGAGTGAACTTCGGGCTAGTTTAGCTAACATCATTCTAGTTTATAAGACATATTAGTAATTTATTTTCTAGTATCTATGGAATAATTTGAGGCCTAGACTTAGCTAACTGGCATTGTTTAAACTTTTTACAAAGAAAATGACTAAAATAAATGGAAACAATTGAAATAAAGTATAGTAATTTTAGCTTAATGTTTTACATTAACCACATCACAGAAAGTTTTGAGATGAATTTTGAATTAGTTTAGCTAAATGCTAGAAAGTATGAGAGAGAAAATGTGTAGAGTTTAGCTAAACCACAGAAAGTTTTGGGATTATACTCGTGCAAGTTTAGCTAAAGCCATTATGACTAATAAGAAATATGCAATTAGTAATTTATTCCCTGATCACAATGCGTACTTACATATCTCTTCCACGTGTGCATGCGTGTACATGCATGTGTATATACCTGCCAACAATGTATACAGTCTCCTATACCACCTCAACGGTGGCGACCATAGTGGGAAAATGTGCCACCTTTATATGTATGTTTAGAAAAGAAATTTAACCTCCTAAAAGAAACCCCCAAATAACTGATACAAAGCAAACTGGTCTAAAATGACACTGACGAAACACAGCCTCTGTAATTATGGAAAAGTTTGAAAGCTAGTATCTTGAGTTCTAGACCTTTGTTTGACCTGCACCATAGCTCTTTGGATTCGTATCGCCGAAACACATATTTTGATGTATGATCCTGTATTCTAGAACTGTCACCCTCTTTTTTTACAAAAAAAAAGGACCTGCTATAACCCAAATATCTTGCCATTTCTGGGATTAGACAATAATTCTCCTTCTGGAGTCATCAAGTAGAAAGCCCCACATGGTACCTCTTTATCAATCAGAAATGAGCCATCCCATGGGCTTCTTGTCTCATCTCTTGCAATTGGAGCAAATCATCCATCATATTATGCACATGTTTTAGAGTTGGAACTTCTCCTAAATTCTATAATAAGATAAGCTCCACAAATGAACACAAAAGGACGTCTAAATGAATAGGCATTACAACTTGCACTCCATAAATCAATTCAAACGGTGTAGATCTATGACCAACTTGTAAGTACACCTGAAACTCCATAAAGGCACCTGTTAAGCCTTTATGCCAATTTCTTTGGTTCTCCTTCATTATTTTAGCCAAGATGGCTTTCAAAATTTTGTTTCTAGACTCAGCTTGTCCATTTCTATGTGGACAATAAGCAGAAGCTTGCACATGTTGAACACCAATCTTTTCTGTTAACTGAGCTACTACTTTCTCCATGAAATGAGTTCCCTGATCAGACAAAAGAATGGTTGGAACACCAAACCAAGAAATTAAATTGTGATAAAGAAAGCTTACTGTGGTACTTTCAGTAGCATGCTTTGTTGGAATTGCTTCTACCTACTTCGTAAACATGCATGTGGCTGCCAATATATACTTATGGCCTTTGGAAAAGGAAGAAGATAATGTCGAAATTTGTTCCAGGTCCACTTCAATGCCAACCCAAGATCTGCTCACGAGAGAATCCGTCAGAACAGAGAAAGGGTAGAAATTTCAATCTTTCAGTCATTATGTTCAAAAAAGTTCAGGTCTTAGAATTCCTTTTGGAATATTCCCTCAGCAGCCCTGTCGGACTTGCGAGCTGCGGCTTTGTTGCTACACTGCTCAGGAAATTTCTTCAAGGAATTTCTTCGACCTAAACTTTTGCTAGCACAATCTAAAACCAGAGGTAGAGAGACATCTTAGACAAACCCACATTTTGAACTGAAAACTTAAAACAAGATGAGAGTGCTTGCCTCGAAAAGAAAGGCAATCCAAAAGCAAAGAAGACATGATGGCGGCAAAGATTATTGGGTGGAAACTTACCTATTTCATTGATTAAAGTATACCGGCCAAAATGCATGCTCTTCAATCGATCAATGCATGCAATCTCATAGTGTTTGGCATATTCTAGTGAGCCCAATTTGGAACCAAAATGCGAAAACATCTTTCTTTCCTTTTCTTTGCTATTATCTCTGGCCCTTCAAATGGCATATTCACTTCATATTCCCTCCTCCACACTAACCTCTGCCTTACAACATGGCAACTAGGTCGTTGCTTTTTCCTCTGGAATGGAAAATGGCTCAAGGATTTTGGTCAAGCGGTCAACTGCAAGTAAGCATCAGGTCATCCTCCCAGTTGCCATGTTGTGGCAGCCTGGAAGTGGGTCGCCGATTCCAAACCCGCTCCAGCTCTCGTCGGTCGCAAGATCCCTGGAATTAGCACCCCATTCCATGCCGCCATATATCAAGGACATTCCAAGCATATTTTGCAATCCTCATCACCATGCCTAAGATATGCCCTTCGAGCAACCTTATGAGTGTAATTATACTATGGAAGCCACTTGCTACTATGCTAAATATAGAATAGAATAGAATAGAATAGAATAGAATAGAATAGAATAGAATAGAATAGAATAGAATAGAATAGAATAGAATAGAATAGAATAGAATAGAATAGAATAGGTTTTTAGCATCCACGGAGACCGACTGACCTATGGGACCCGAACAAAAAAGAGAGCAGCAAACGTATTACTGACAGGATTAAAAAACCCAAAAGCTAATGTGTAATTATTATATTGTGGTAAAGGAAATTTGCTGATCTATCCATTATAATTACAACGGGATCCATGGTATTGAGAAGAAGATAACGTGTGATCATTTGCAATATGATTATTATATTGTGATTAAAGAAATTTTCTATCTCAATCAATTACAAATAAAATGGGGTCCATGATATTGAGAAGAGATATAAAGTGTAATTATGCTCGATATGATTATTATATTGTGGAAAGTTTTCTATCTCAATCCATTATAAATAAGATGGGGGCTACACGCAGCAAAGTCCTAGGCGCGTCATAGAAATACCGATTAAAAAAAAATTCCTATTCACTTAAAATATAGTAGGATATGCGGCTGATCAAAAAAGAAGCATATAAGGGTGAAAGCATGCTAGGGTGTACCATCTAAAGTTCTTTTTAGAGAGTAGAAAACTACCCAGAAAAGTACCCAGCACTGGGTACTAGGAACTTGCATAAATGTCTCAATAAACAATAAGTTTGAGAGTTGATTCATTCATTATAGTCTCTAATGGTATTGTTATCCTCTAATACTGTAGATTGACATGTTATTGATCTTCAATTCAGAACCTTTGGATAGATTTTAATGGGAAGAAAAAACAAAAAGTACCAGTTTTAAAAGTACCCAGTGTAGGTACTTTTGAGGGTTCCAAAAGTGGTACACCGTAGCATGCTTTCACCCATAAGAATTTATCCCTTTCATTTTTATATAGGTAGGAACCAAAACTTTGGTAGTAATAATATTTTGGTTCATTTTTCGAACCAATAAATTATTAGTAGGATAAGTCCCGTCCAAATACATAGATGCCTGTTCATCCTATGGCTTGAAGGAAATTTTCCTAATCATTTCATACTTTACCATACACTGGCATGGAGGGTGCACCCTCCATGCTGGATATGATTATTTTAGTATGGTAAGAGAGATTTTCTTATCTCGATTTATTATAAATAAGTTGGAGTCCATGATATTGAGAAGAAGAGAACATATAATTGTGCTCGATATGATTATTGTATTGTAGTAAAGAATTTTTCTTATCTTGTTCCATTATAACTAAGATGTGGACCATGATATTGAGAAGAAATTAGCGTGTTCTGGTGCTCCATATGATTATTATATTGTGGTAAAAGAAATTTGCTTATTTCAGTATATTAGAATTAAGATGGGTCCATGATATTGAGAAGAAGGTAACATATGATAGTTTTATTGATGTAAGCCATTTTATTCGTCATGCGTCATGCAACAGCTCATACATTGCATGTCATAAGCCATTTTATCCGTCACGCAACACCTTGTACATTCGCACGTATCACAAGAAATCAATCTAGAGCAGCTCCATGAAAGAAACTTTTTTTCCAATCCGGGGTCCATGATATTGAGACGAAGAAACTTGTGATTGTTTTATTGATGGACATAAGCCACTTCATTCATCGTGCAACAGCTACATTAAATATAACATAAGGGCAATAATGTATGATCATTTTATTCGTCATGCAACAACTCGTACATTGCATGTCATAAGCCATTTTATCCATCACGTAACATCTCGTGCATTCGCATGTATCACAAGAAAGCTCCATGAAAGAAAATTTTCATTTCAATCCATCATAACAAGTAAGATGGGGTCCATGATATTGAGATGAAGAAACTTGTGATCATTTTGTTGAAGGATGTAAGCCATTTCATTCATCATGCAATATCTACATTAAATATATATCATATGGGCGATAACGTATGATCATGCTCAATATGATTATTATATTAATGGTAAAAGAAAGTTTCTTATCTCAATCCATTATAAATAAGATGGGATTCTTAATACATCAACAAACAAGGGGTAGAATGGCTGATACCTTATTTGCAAATGGTGTACTGGAAGTAAATGGGACGTTGGTATCCCAAAATGGAGATTTCAAGCTCGTGCTGCAAAATGATTTGAATCTAGTGCTTTATCGCACTTCAAATATGCACCCGCTTTGGGCCACTGGAACAAATGGTAAAGGGTATGCTAGTGTCTTTGTGATCATGCAAGGTGATGGCAATTTAGTAATGTACAACAACCTCAACAAACCAGTATGGGCAAGCAATACTAATGGCATACAGGATAACTATAGGCTCGTCATGCAAAATGATGGAAATCTAGTGATTTATACGTCACGCAATGGTGCAATCTGGGCTACCAATACTAATAATTTATGAATTGAAATCTGAATGTTTCATTCATGTATGAATAAAAACTTATCTCCATTCAATAAATGACTCAAGTCACTGTCACGTGTCTTGAATTGTAATTCTCAAAAAAAATAATGCTATGGTTGTATACACTTTTGATATTGCTACAATGGTGCAATGGAAGCTAGACAGTTGTTAAACTTGCAGCCAAACTTCACAAATGTCGTTAAACAATACTAAAAATTCACAAAATTGCATAAAAAGATGGATTTGGAGCAGGTTGGATTCAGAAAATAGTCGATTGAGGTTTTTATTTTTTGAAGGATGTTAAACTTTATTCGATATCTCAAGAAAGTACATGTATAACTGCAGAGGCAGAAATAAAGCCTTAGCAGACAAAGATAATTCACTGAGTGGAGCAAACCGCCGATGCAAGAAATTATATGCTCAAAAATTGCTCAAAAATCAAGTGTTTCTTCTCAGAAGCAAGTTGTGAACATAGGTACATGTTTACCAATCTATCTTGTGCCTCATGAAGAACTTGGTCAGCAGTAATCGCTAAGCCCTTGAAGATACACCACCACTACCTTTTCCAGATCATCAATCGATCTGATGCTAAATGGAAAGCTTGCTGCTGCAACTTGTTCCAAGTGGAGGGATAGATAGCAAGAAGCACCTGTTGGCTAGTCAAGGCCATATGAAAGAGAGATAGTAACCACAATCAAACTGGCCGGACTTGGTCGCTAAGTAAAAAACAATGCTCGAGAGTCTGAGGTTGCCGCTTACACAATGGGCAAAGTTCTGAAATATTGGGAGCAAACTTGTGGAGGCCCACATTAACCCGTAGGCATCTATGAAGGATCTGCCACCACAAGACAGAAACTTTGTGATGAAGCAATTTGTCCCAAGTGCAAAACCATATTCGCTTCCACTGAGGAGGGGAAAGACGAAGCTGCCAACCAACCCGAAGGGGGACAATGTCAACGTCCACCAGGGTAAAAGCATGTTAGGGTGTCCCTTAAAAAGTATTATTTAGTGACTAAAAAGGTACCTAAAAAGGTAGCCAGGACTGGGTACTGGGTACCTGTATAATATTTCAATATAAGGTATGTTTTAGAACTTTTTATATATATATTGGTTTCCGATAGCATTATCTTTATCTTAACTTTGAATATTACCATGTCCTTGACTTTTATTTTGGATTTTTGTATTAGTTTTAATGAAAAGAAAAATGAGAAAGTACCCAGTTCTGAAGTACCTAGTGTATGTACTTTTGCAGGTTCCAAAAGTGGTACACCCTAACATGCTTTTACCCACCAGCTTCTGATATAAAGAACGTTGTCATTTATGTACATAAAATTACATTTAAGAACATAAATAAAGTAAAAATAAAAATAACTAATTGGTCAATCACTTTGGAAAAGTAATTTATACTAGACTATTGAAATCGTTTATGGGAAGAAAAAATGTTCTTAATCTATTCAATTGAAACCATAGTAGGCTTCTCGTTCACGTGTGTGGTTTGGTATCATAGATCATATTCTCACGTTGCCGGCCTTCATAGATGTCAACTAAATTAAACGGCAAGATATGTATTGCTGCTTTGTAGATTTTGTAAAGATCTCCCGCATATATGTAAACATCTTGGAATCTTTGATAATAAGGACACGGATATAAGTGTTGGACAAGAACATGATAAAATGAAATATAATAATTGAGCATTAGAAGCAAAGAACATAGCTAAAGAGATAAAACAATCGTGATGCATAGCTTTGGGACAATGGAAAGCTCAATCAATCTAAGGTGAAAAACCTTTGGATTAGGCACAAAGTTTAAGTCTATTTCACAAACTTTTGACAAGATTTTGCATTGTACTATCTCACTCATCCCTATGGTATCATACAAATACCACATAAAAATTTATTACTTCTTTGCTACACTCAAATTTGATATCTTGAAGCTTTCTAAGTAAGCTTGCCAAGATTCAAAAATCTTCTAAGTTTGGAATTCCGACATAAAGTTTTGAGGAATACTCAACCATCTACTAACAAAAATCATATGCCCTTGGTCACCACCTCTTGAAATTTTTTTGTAGGAGACAACCACTGGGCTTTGAAACTAAGGATCTGACCATGTACCGAGGATACAAAATTCACTAAAATTATGCCAGGCAACAAAACAACGGGTGGCTTTATCTACCTTCCATTAAGTGGTTGTAGATCTAATCAATATTGTGCGTAGTATTACATGTCTGAGGTTTAAAGGGAGTCATTTCATTCATATCAAGTTCGCACAAGCATTTGTTTGAGTATCACATGTCTCGAAGTTTAAAGGGAGTCCTTTCATTCATATCAAATTCACACGAATCATCAATTGGTTGGTATCCTTATTTCTAAGTGTAGCCCAACCCTTTTTTTTATTGTAAGATATATATTTATATTTAAAAGTAATAAAGTATGTACAGTAGAGCCCCACTAAGGGAAATACAGAGGATGTGGGAGTCCTAGTACGAGAACAATAGGGCATCAACTCGTCTTCCCCACTAAAAGGGTACTATAAGAAAAATCTTCTTTCTTCACCAGAGAGTGGGTACTATAGAGAGAGCCAGCTTCATTTTAGTACAGGGTCCACCAGTTTCCTACTCCATATTTAAAAGCTACCTGCTTCATTACCAGTAGTTCAAACTATCTTGTTATCAACCCAATGGCACTTGAAGTATGAATAGAACCCTACCAAGGATCCAACTTTATCAAGTCCTTTGTTGTATTTCTCGCCTTTCTTCTTACGATGAGATAGGGCCATCAGAGCAACCTCCATATTGAAAGAGTTTTTTAACTTCTCTATGGAAATCCCTTGACCACCTAGGGCCACATCACAACGATGCTTCCAGATAACCCAAAGTGTCAAATTCACCAGGGAGGCATCTATACAGCAGCGATCCGTGATGCTGATCAGATCTGGCTATACTAGTTGGTTCAACATGATACCAATAATAGGACAAACCCACTGCCAAAATTCAGCAATCCGGGGACAGAAAAAGAGATGCACTATGGATTCAGTAACTTGAAGCCCAATGGACATCTGTCGTCAACCGTAATACTCTTATTAAATAACCTTTCCTTGGTACTTAATCCACCTTGAAGGGCTAACCATCTAAAAAACTGAATCTTTCTAGAACAGATAGACTTCCAGGAGTTTGACAGTAAGGTTTTGGTGTCTGCCAAACTAACTCCAAGCCTAACCTCAGCTATCAAGGGGGTATCCTGGCACAAATTCCTATAAATCCTCCTCACACTATACTGATTTTGCCCATCATGTAGCCAACTCTCCTGTGTCCCCACAATACCTGTCAGATTAGCGGCATTCCTTAGGATTTCCTTAAAGACTTTACGATCTGCTTCCCCTGGATTCGAGATTGTCGCTTTGAATGCAGTCCAGCAAATCCATCTGCCATTAACCCATAGGTGTTTCAACAGAGTTATTCCACAATCCTTCCATTTGACAAAGATACGAGGGTGTGAGAGGGCCAAGGGAAGCCCTTCCCTTTCCTAGATCCCGGTGTTCCAAAATAAACTAAATCCCCCCGCATCCCTAGGGGGATCCGTAGGAGAGAAGAGATGCTGCACCTGTATCCAAGCATGAAGAATTTTCCGCATAACTGGAGATGTTCCAGGAGCCGCCTTGAAGTTGTAGAACAGAGCACCCAGCTCATCCCTAGGGAGAGATGGCTTACCAAGGAGCTTGCCTTGCTTCAACCAGTAAGAGACAAATCTAAAAGTAGGGGATGACTCATCTTGTAGAGTACGCCAGACAAATTTGGCTGCCAGAGCCTGAGCTTGTAAGAAGGGATATTTACAGCCCAAACCACCATCTTTTTTGTCACGACAAAGTTCACCCCAGGCCACCTTCGCCATACCCCCCAGATAAATTTCTGGATGATAACTTGTATTTGGTTATACACCCCTTTCTGGGCGACCATAACTGAAGAGTAATAAATATGAGAGGCAGCAAGAACGGCATTTGCAACTGTCACTCGTCCAGCTGTAGAAAGGGACTTTGTAGACCACAGACCAACCTTCTTTCTTAGTTTATCGAGGATAGGGGCCCAGAGTCCTTTAAGGTTGTCTGACAACACCAAGGGAAGACCAAGAAGTTTAACTGATTCTCTGGCAGTGACGACTGGGAAACCCAAACCCCTGGCACGAGGATCAATGTCGCTTTCAGAAGACCATAGCACAGAGCATTTATTGGCATTGAGACCAATACCAGAAATCACCTCAAAGGCCAACAAGATCTCTTGGAATGAGAGAAAGCTGTTGTCATCATATCTGAGGAACATAAAAGTATCGTCAGCATACTGCATGATTGTCAGCTTATCCACACCTTCTGGGAAAGATAGACCTTCTAAGTTCCCCTCTGCCACTTTGAGGTGCACCATTCTTGTTAAAAGGTTTGCCATGATGAGAAATAGATAGGGAGCAAGGGGGCAACCTTGCCTTATACCTTTTTTGAGATTAAATAGACCAGAGGGTTGTCCATTAACCAGCACCGAAGCTGAGGCTAAGCTGTTCATCCCTAGAGTTAGTCGAATGAAATGAGCATCAAATCCCATGTAACCCATAACTGCACGTAAACCTGCCCATCTGAGGGAATCATATGCCTTCCTGAAATCCATCTTAATCAATACACACTTTTGCTTTGAGGCCTGACACCAATGCAACCCTTCCCTGGCTGCAAGATAGTTATCCAGGATATATCTGTCGGGCAAGAAGGCTGATTGCTTCTTCCCAATGACCCTATTGAGTATAGGTTTCAAGCGATTGGCAATAATCTTCATAATCACTTTGTAGATGGCATTGGTAAGGGCAATAGGCCTCCATTCACTTAATGTTAGAGGCCTGGGAACCTTGGGGACGAGCATGATAAAACCTGCTGCAAGAGTAGGGTGTAGAGAACAAGAGGCCCAAGCACCACAAACTGCATTAGTAAAGTCATCCCCAAGAACATCCCAAAATTCGACAAAGAATTCAGGGGGGAACCCATCTGGCCCAGGAGATTTTCCAGCGGCAAGGGAGCATAGAGTCTTATAGATCTCATCCTTCTCTAAATTATGTAGTAACTGTCTGTTTTCAGCAGCATTAACCCTCTTCCCCCAGTCAATACTGTTCAACCAGGAGTTTAGTCGAAGATGGAACGAGGGGGGTAAGGGATCTTCCTCAAATTGTTTTTCAAAACTTCCTCGAATAAAGGACCTGATTTCCTGTGGATCTTCAAGTGTGTTGAGATTATCATCCTTTACCGCTAGAATACTATTTTCCGCTAATCTAACCCCCGCCATCCTAAAGAAACATTTGGAATTTTCATGGTCTAGTTCAGCATACCATTTGGTTTTGGAGCGAACTGCCGCTCCTCTGGCCTCCTCCTCCTCTATCGCCTTGGCTCTTCCTTCTAGCATCTCCTCAGTATTATGTTTAACCAAATTGTTTCCAGTAGCAGCTCCTGTTTGACCTTTCTCAGAAGATTATAGACTTCCTCCTTTTCCTTTTTAAACTCTATAGCTCTTTTCCTGCCCCACCCTTTTACCCACCACTTTATGAGTCCCATCTTCTTAACCCAACCCTTCATACTGTACGGGTTGTCAATACCAGAAGTGAGGAAACAAAGACCCTAAAGGGCTTGCAGAAAGCCTCCTTCCCCAGCCAGGACGAATTAAACTTGAAGGAAATGTTCCCATTCATCCGAGCAGTAGGAATATCCTCCAAGATTAAACTTTGGGGGACATGATCAGAGTGAGAGAACGCTAACTCCCCCTCAACATAACACCTGTCCATAAAACTAGCCGTCTTGTTGGCCATATAGAACCTATCTAGCAGGCAATAAACTCTGTCCTGACCCTTTTGCTTATTTGACCAGGAAAAGGTGGCATTGGAAGGCGGGACCAAAGCAAATCCACTATTATCAAGTAATGAGTTCCAGGAGGAATACTCCTCTGTTGATAGGTTTCTATGTAGCCCTATTTTCTGATCCCAAGTGTCAGTCATATTAAAATCTCCTCCTAAGATCCAATTCTCTGTTATGTTGGCCTGGAGAGAGACCCAGGACTCAATCTCTTTCCACATGACTGCCCTTTCCCCCGGCTTATTAGATGCATATACATTGATGATTCCCCAGTGACAATTATTTGTTTCAAAAGTAACCACCTGCCATCGCCCGTCACCTGCAGTATGGTAAGCTTTTTACACTTAACCTTTCCAGAGTATACATGTACCCCCTTTAGTTCCACTGGCTGCACAGCTAAGGGAGGAGTAATTGTTGCCTACCCATTTGCCCAGAGAGCTTGCCTGAAGGTCAGGGAGCCTGTGTTCCTGGATAATGATAACATCCGCCTTCAAGGAGCGAATTGCAGCAAGTACTCTGCCTCGTTTGAGAACACCTTTTATACCCCTCAGGTTCCATGAAACAATCTTCATATTGTTAACCACGGTGGACTGTCAAATTGGTGCCCCAGGACCCAGATGAAAAAATGACATTTATTGATAGAATCCCCCATGGGCCACAAGTGCCAAGAGGTACCAAGATAGATATAGTTATTCTTACAGTTGCCCACTGGCCCCCATTTCTTTCCCCATCTATCCGGGGAAAATGTCAAGGGAGAACCCTCCTTACTAGGATATAGATCCCACGAGAGAGAGAGATGACAACAATGTAACATAATATTCTTGAAGGTGAATCAATAAGAAAGATTACCTCTAGTAGCAAAGGAAGGTACATAATAATTTTTTTGAGACCCCCCACCCCACCAGGAGTCACCCTAGGGACCTTAGACCACCAGGACCCCCCTTTATTAATAGAAGCCCACGTAGACCTCGAGTGCCAAGAGGTGCCAGGATAAATATAGCTAGTCATATAGTTGCCCCTTGGCCCCCATTTCTTGCTCAATTTATGGGGGGGTGTGACAAGGGAGGACCCCCAAAAAGGCTCTAGTAGCAAAGGAAGGTACATAACCTTATTGAGACCCCCCATCACACCACGGGTCACCCCAGGGACCTTAGACCCCCAGGATCCCTTTTGACAAAATGTTCCTATTGGAAAACCACGTGAAGAGCATAACTTAACCCTCATAGGGAAGCACATATTCCTTTTACTCCTTGCCCCCACCAGGAAAAATCGAGGGACCTTTCTCACCTTATGCCCCCTATACTTACGTCGCCTCCATATCATTCCCAGTCTATTTGAGAACAATGTAACAGGAAGAGAAGACCCCTTACCCCCCACACTAGGATCTAGCCCAGAACAGGGAGAAAAGTCACCAATTTGCCAGAACACCTGTTGATAGACCAAGCATCACCCTAGGCCGAGGGGCCTTGTTCAACCCAAATCACCATTTCCCCTCCCCCTCCCCCTCCCCCCACTCTACTAGGGACATACTTCTCTAAGGGAGACCCACCCCCCTCCAGGAGCAAAGGACCACTAAATTCAACAAACTTAAGGATTGGACTTAAAAACCATACTGAAATTTATGGCAGAATGCCTCCCCATTCAAGCCTCTGCCGGCCCCAATACAGTCCCAGATGATTCGTCCAAAGCTGTACCATCTGGTTATGAACCGTTGTTGAAAGGTGAGAAGGGTATTTTTATTTTTAAAATCCCATCCAAAGATAGTGCACATTCTGTTGTTCATCAAAACAAGAGTAATAGACAAGAACACAAAAAAGGCATCCATTAATAGAAGTCTGTTAACACCAAAACAGATAACATAAACTTTCCCAGACCAGCCCCTGCACAGGAGTGACTAATCTCAAAGCAAAAAGAGTTATATCCTGTAAATTACCACAAAACCATACTTTCCATTCAGCTTGTATCCTTGAAGATTCCAGCCATTGAAAGGGGAGCATTCGAGACCCGAAGACAAATCATCCAAATGTAAACCACTGCTGATTAAGGGAGATACAAACCCGAGCACTAAGTAACTCCAAAAAACTGATATCCACTGACTGATGCACAGACCAACAGCTCTCCACCATATCATTTCTTTTTAGCTGTATCATCTCTAGAGTGATCTAAAAGAAGCTTGGCAACAACCGAATCAAACTCATGCTTGCTTGCTTTCTTTCCATGGGCCTTTTTCTTTTTCTTTGTAGCGTCATCTACTATTCTTACTTCATCAATCGGGTTCTCGGAACTTTGGAGGGGCAGCTCATTCAGAGCAACATCAGTAGGCACAGCTGGTTCTGCAGGTGAGAAGAGGTATTGAACATCCTCAACCACAGGGTCATCGACAATCTGACCGGCTACAGGTGTGGCCTCATCTTGAACATCCTCAACCACAGGGTCATCGACAATCTGATTGGCTACAGGTGTGGCCTCATCTCGATCCTGTATAAACAGAGCCACTTGAGGCTGGTGTAACTCATGGGAGACAGGAGTAGTATCTATTCGGGTCTGATTCGGTGGTTCAGCCTTTAGCAGAGTCTCAGTAGAAAGGTTATCCGGCTGAGCAGAATCAGAGCATATGACATCTATGTTAGACTGAGGGGGGACGACTGGCTTAGCTTGTCCTGCAACCTCACTGTTAGATTGAGAGGGGACGGCTAGTATATTTTGTCCAGCCTGTTGTTCACCTTCCCCAACAGAATGAGGAATGTCAGAGCCATCCGGGTCACAGAGCAGAGCATGGAAAGAAGACAGAGGCTCTCTTTCTAGCAAGGCCTTTTGCTATTTGTCTGTAGCAGAGGGAAGTATCTTGGGATCCCCATTACAGTTAATACCAGAATATTCAATGTTTTCAGCATAAAGATTTCGGAACCCATCCCTTTGTTTATGGGGCCTTATTGCTGGAATAAAACCTTTATTATCAGAGAGCATAAGCTTGCCACCCTCCTCTGCAACTGTAAGGCTACATATCTCTCCAGCATGCACCAGAGCAGCGCATTTTTTGCAAGGCAGTGGGAGACCAGTGGCATGAAGTATGAACTCAGTAGGCTCATTGTTAAAGCCTTTGAACAGAATGGCAGAGGGAAGATGTTTGAAGAGATTCACAGAGATACATATTTTAGGAGGCTCATTGGGGCATCCACCCATGCAGATGAATTCACCAAGCCCAGAGGCAATGATCTTGAGAGTTTTTTCCGTCCAAAACTCTGAGCTGAGGTTGGCTAAAGATAGCCACACAGGAAAGAAGAGAGCTTCATGGTTATTAGCACAGAACTTAGGCCTCCATCGCTGAAACAAGATCTGGCCATGGAGGCAAGTGATAACACCCTTCCCTTTCCTAAAGGCTGTAGCCTGGGCAAACTTCGGCCCCTGGACATCCTATCCAGGGCCTTCTTGATCTCTGCCATAGAGGGGTTTCCCCTGATAACCTTTGCGATAAGACCGAGCCTATCAAGATGGCGGATCCTATTTGCCACCTCGGGGATATGAAGGGAGAGCGAGATGTGGTCCTCCATATCCAGTTGAATCGGCTGAGCTTCATCCATAGAGCTCAAGCCAATAGTGGCTATTTAGCCAAGTGCAGTTCACAAGCAGAGATTGGGTGGGTTCAGCGTCTTGATTACCAAAGACAAGCTGACGGACTTGCCTCCTAACCAAGAATGGGTCGCCTCTAACAGCTAAACCGCATGTGCAGTTAAACTGATCGTGATAGATGTGTCTGCTATCAATAATGGTTGCCCACAACTGATCAACTGGTCCTTGAACAAATCCCCACCAGATAAACTCAGTATTGACAAGGAAAGCAGATCTGACAATGGTAAGAACAGCTCTAGGAAGTGATGATCCAAGAGAAGATGGAGAAGAGGGGGAAAACCCTTGGGAAGATGGTAAGGGAGATGGAGGGAATATGGTATCAGAAATTTGGGGGTTAGAATCAGAAGAAAGCAGCAGGTACTCCATTAGAAGCCCACATTAATTCGTTCTATAGAGCTCCAAGGTGATAAACTCAGCTAGGTGATCCGAAAAGATTGAGAACTTGGCTTTGGGAGGGCGGTCAGAGCCAAGATAAGCTATTTTGAGCTCAATAGAGGAAGCCAAAGGATCGTTGGTTGGGCCAGATTGCTCACCAATGAAGAAGATGTCAGGAAAGATGGATTCATCAACTAGAAAAGCCCAAAGATCTACGGTAGAGCCTTCCAACCAACCACAGCAAATTTGATCAGTAGAATAGAAAATAACAAAATATTTAGAGTTTTCGGGAGTAGATGAGATCGGGGATGGTATTGGGGAGCTGGGCTCAGAACAAATGATATGTAAGGGAAGAGGAAAGCCCATTGAAAACCGGCATCATGAGAACTGAAAACACTTGATTAGGCAAAGGATAGATACTGAGTAGAAAGCTGCAGAAAAGGACCGCAGGAAAGACTTAGATTGGACTCTGGAGAAGTAAGAAATCATGGGTTTTTAAAAGCAACATCTAGCATAGCTGCAGGTAGCCAGAGCCCCAATCCTTCCATATCCAGCCCAACCATTTTAGCATGATTTAAAGCACAGATTTACATCCTTTGTTATATGGAAAAGGGGTAGTATTATCCCTTCCACAATGAAAAGGGCATTCATTTTCCCTCATCCTAGCTTGTGGACTTGTAGAAGTAGAGTAACACATACAAAAATTGAGGCAAGTTTTGACTGTGTTTCATGCATCCTTACAAATATAAAATTAAAGAATGCATTTCAGGTTTTGAAAACCTCAACAATTTATGACCGATTGTATATAAAATATGACTAATTGTTCTATGTTATAGCCAATTGTTGTTTCTATTTTTCAGATACTTATTGAGCTGTTATACGTTTATGAGAAGGATTTTCATGCATGTTTCCCTAACATGCATCCATGATAAGTAGGGGCTCATTTAGAGGTCCCTTGACTGTTGTTTAGCCCCTTTTCAAGTCATGCTAATTTGGTTGGAGGTTTATGGCAAAGCCTGCATGTCATCATTATTGGAATAATTAAGCTAATGTTCAAACTAGACCTCTTATATTGTTTGACGTTTGTATGGCAAAGCCCCTTAGGCTATAACTTAAACTGGAAATTGAAACTAAGTTTCAAGTTATGCGACTTGCCCCTTGTTTACGCAAATGAAATTGGAAAAAAATCCAAATATACCCCTCAAATTTGCAAATATTTCAAAAATATCATCCAAATAAAGAGCATTTTGGAAATATGGTTAATATAGCTTTTGTAGCTCCTCATATCCAAAAGTTATCTTCACGAACATTATAGATTAGGATATGATCTTTCTAACAAGATAAAATTTCATCTAAATCAGTGTTAAAATACAGAAGTTATGCTCATTTGAATTGTCTTTTGTAGCACTTTTTGAAACATTGTAACTTGAAGATTCCAATTCCAACGCCTTCTGCGATGATTCTACTGTTACTAGGTAACTCTTGCTTTCGACTATAAGTTTCATGAGGGGCATTTTTATATTTGATCAATCACAAAATATTATTACCATTTTAGCCAAATATCCCATTTCCTTTTTTTTTTTTTTTTTTGGGAAGGAAGGAAGGAAGGTACTTTTATCGTCCACGGAGACCGGGGGAGGGGGGGTATTTAATATTTGCAAACTTAAGGGGTATCTTTAGAATTTTTTTCCCACAAAATTTCAATGCTTTATTCCGAGGGAGTTTGTCTATATGTGTTTGGATATGGACATTGCCAGAGGAGTGAACGATATAGCTTCACTGCCAGGAGGAGCCCACTATTCAGACAGTTTTTACCGCCTTTTCTCTTTGATCCTCGAGATAAGGTCATTAAATGGGAAATTGGATTTCTGTGAGTCATTGTCAAAGGAATTTCTAGGACAACTTCATGACCAGGAGGGGTCTGTATTAGAATAACTTATGCTAGAAGTGACTAATGAGAGAGAGATCCAACAAGATTTTGGTGAGTTAGTGCTAGAAGAATCTTCAGCACAGGACCTTATGAATTTCTTGATCCAGGATTTACTTCATGCACTTCATGATCAGGTACGGTCTAGTTAACCCGAGGGATGTATGACAACTACCTCCATGATTGTGTCTATCGCAAGATGGATACAAGGCTTACAGTTGATCATTAACTCGGTTATGAATTTCAGTAGTAAGATGTATGTGGAGGAAGGAAGGAAGGAAGGAAGGAAGTATATTTTAACGTCCATGGAGGCCAACTGGCCTATGAGACGGTGAATACAATATATCGAAAAGTATCCAAACACAAAAGAAAACCATAGAAATCCTGTACAATGTGTCTCTACCACTGGGACGAAAAAACCCCCCATGTGGGAGGAGAAACCCTTGTAGTAGGCGTTCAGAGGCCCTATCTGGGCGCTCAAATTCCCTGTGCTGTGAGGGACTCCCTGACCGTGAAGACTTGCAGAATGTAAGATGCGAGACGTGCAACCATTGGCGAAGCCAGCAGTTGATGAATTGCTATCTCAGAGCATCTGAGCCCGGCATGGGCTGCTCGGATGTGTGCATATGCCGGGCATTCCTATAGAGCATGGTGCTCATCTTCTACTATCTGCATGTGACATCACTGGCATAATCTCTCATGCCGGGCAGTGTTGTATAAATATGCGTATTTTACATATACCAAACGTATTTTACGAAACAAACGTATTATACGTATGTATGATAAAAACGTTGGTCAAAAATTTAGTAGTTTTTTTTATCCTTGCTTTTTTTTTAATATAACATATTATATTTGTTAATATCTTAGGTAATATCTTAGTTAATATTATATTTGTTAATATCTTGTTAATATTATATTTGCTAAATGAAGACATGAATTTATGTTACAAAACTTATAACTTCATAATTTAAGTTTACTTTATGACTTTCTGTTCTGATAATTTGACCTTCTAAGCATTTTGTCAACTGAATGTCTGAGTAATTTAGAACCCTTCACACACACCCAAAAAAAAAAAAAAAAAAAAAAAAAAGAGAAAAAAAAAAAGTTTTTGTAAAATACGTTTGTATTGATACATACTTGTAAAAAACGTATGCATACGTATTTTTTACATACGTACAATTCGTTTGGGACAACATTGATGCCGGGGGATCCCCTGCCCTCCATCCGTACCCCAGCGGCCTGTCTCAATTCTGAGATGGTGGGACCCTGTCCTTATTGCAGCTATAGCTCTCCGTTTCTTGGTATAGATGTGTGCCTTCAAATACTGGTGGGGGGCATGTTCAAGCGATGGATTAACCTGCGTGTGGTAGTGCTCGGTTTTGGGCTTTGCAAGAGTGGGTGCATCCCACAGAGAGGTAGCAAAGTGCTCATTCAAATGCAGCTCCTGCTCCGCGATATCCGGCATATCCATGCTCTGTTGATAGTCTATGGACCATCTTATGAATCATCCCCTACAATGCTCCTGCCACACTCTCTTCAGACGTTGTGGCCTTTGTGCCAATAACAGAGCCCGGGGAGGAAGACGTTGTGCATCCATTCTGTCAACCTTATGGAGATTGTTGACAACTCATAGAAAGCATTAGAGTCAAACATATGGACATGGGAATAGTAGTACGTTGAGGTGGGTGTATAGACATCTCTACAACAAGATCAACAACCTCGACATCAATGTAATGAACATGACCAATTTTCCTCACTACATGATACCAGAATCTTGGACTTGAGAATAACGGGGGTTCTAGAGACAGTTGCATTGGCCACCTGCTCGACGAGAGATAAATGGAAAGGTGAAAAGAGATGGGAGAAGATAAGAGATAGGGGAAGAGACAAATTTTGGACTCTCTTCTGAGAGACAATTTGCTCCTAACTGTTGTTAGGGACGTTTTCATGAGTTTTGGGCTGTTGAGGAGAAAATTTCAAAAAAAAAATTCCTCCTTCCCTAAAAATATTTATGACAAAACATGGGGGGATGCTGAAACAAGAAATCGATTTTTGGGAAAACAATTTTGGAAAAGCTGGATCACAGCCAGGCTCGAATACTTTAGCCAATGAAGGATTTGGCCAAAGAATCATAGCAAAACAATACATGCAAAATGGTTCCTTTCAAGACCAATTACAGGATTTAAACAAAAAGAAAATCTACAAAGAACAATTATTTTAAGAGGCCAACTTGTGGGTTATTATTCTGAAAATTTTATCGGTGCATGGTCTTCAAAAATGGCGGAACTAAATTGGCATCTACACATGAAAATTTTGCTTGAATCTGCCAGATTTTTATCACTATATTATGATGAACGAATATGACAAACATGTTTGAATCTGTTATATATATAATCTTTAAATGGGGCCTTGTATTTTGCACAATCAATGGGACCCTGTCCATCATTGGTGACTACAAAAATCAAGAAGAATCACCGGCAAGTGGGCGTGGGTCCTCGCCTCACATATTATGGTATCTCATTTTTAGTGTTCATCCACCCAAATTAGCACAAAAGTCGTATTTAATTAAAGTGGGTCTCATTCCATTCCCACTTTTTTTTGGAACCCTGTTATTTTACACAAAAAGGAGATGGGAAAATTACTCCGACTCGAAAACTGTCCATAATTCGAATATTTGTCTCTTAGTGTGGGTTCGAGCTTTCTCCCCGTTTTCTCGGATAGCGAGTCGAGAACAAGAACAATACAACTCAAACAAAGGAAATTCATTACAGATTGAAACCAAAGTTGTAGTTGAAAAAGAATTTTTATTAATAAATTGAATAGGTACAATGTATTTTACATCGGACGTAGAGACCATGGCGGTCTTGCTGTCACTACAATTACATCATCGTGGTAGGTGGTCCACCTTAGGGGATTAACTTGCGGGGCTTCTTCATGCCGTCTGTAAGCCTTGGGGGCAACCTGAAGAGTGTGGAATGCCTCACGAGGAGGTGCCTCGGGAGCCACCGGCTGACCTGTCCACCCGACTTCTCCACTCTCCTCCCGCAGCTTTTCATCGAATATGCTCCTTCCCCAACCTCCGTGGATGTCGTGCAATGCTTGCAAAATGCTTTGAGCTTTTTGGACTTTCGAAAGCTCTTCTTCTTCCCGAGCGTCTGCATAGCATCTGCATTCACGAGCAACCTTATCCTAAAGGCCGGGTAAGAGTGTAGCGTGAGTGGGATCTGTGCCAGAACGGTATCTCTGCCGCCTTGAGCGGGATCTGTGCCGCCTGGAGTGGTCTCTGTGATGCCTGAACAGGATCTGTGCTGGTGCGGGATGCCGGGATCTGTGCCTGAACCACCTGGAGCAAGGAGAGTCCATGATTAACAATTACAGTGCCATTAGTCAAAACGAAGAAAAGAATGGAGAATTCAAAATACAATAGAGAACATTCATTCTATATAACTGCATCCAATCATGTGACAAGTAGTGCCTTTCTCGACTCGCGAGTCGAAAAAGGCCCTGAAAAGTCAAAGTACAACCATTTTCATTAGAATATGGCTGCATCCAATCCCGGGGGATTCACTTATAACAAAGGGGATATGCCATCTGCGTTCATGGGGTAGTAAAAAACCCCCTAGTATACTGACTTATGAAAGCTATTTTAACCCCTTTAAGTATATGGTTTACCCCAAATAGTGGTTAAAAAACCCCTAGTATGGTACGTATGCCTACGTAAAATGGTAAAAAAAACCCCTCAAGTATAACTCACATGGTTTGTATGCCCAAAACATGTGAATCCCCCGGGCATCCAATTACACACGGAAGCATACAAATGGTCTCGTGAACGAGACAAGCAGTGCCTTTCTCGACTCGCGAGTCGAGAAAGGCCCTGGAAACCCAATGTACAACCATTATCATTATAGAATATGGCTGCATCCAGTCACACAATACATACAAATGGTTTCATCAATAGAACAAGCATGCCTTTCTCGACTCGGGAGTCGAGAAAGCCAGCGAAAACTCAATGTACAAGTATATTCATTACAAAATATAGTACATTTCTTCACATTTCTTTACAAGATTTACACAACTCGACTATCTGAAAGCAGAGGTCACTCTTCTTGATCACCATAATATTTGTCGTCCATAGCTTTCATGATCGCGCTGCTCTCTGGATCGACCTGCTTGAGGTTCGGATAGTTCCTAATCACATCTGCTACAAGAATGGCAAACAGGGATTCCACCAACACAGGAACGAGATTTAAAGACAACCACCTATCCATTTCATACTCTTCTGGTCGATAACTCTTGGCAATGATTGTATTGTCCGAGTTATGATAGCACTTGTAGGCAGAGTCGTCTATGATCAGCGTGTTGTGTTTGTTAAAGTCCTGGTATGCTTCATAAACCATAATAGGCTTCCCCTTTGTGATGGCTGGATCGAGGTCTGACACATGCTCGATTCTTTCGTTTCCCCAAACAAACTTGAACTTCAAAACTGGAAGGCCGAGAACACCAAGGTTATTCACAACATTTTTCTTTGCCATACAAGACCATATGGCCACTTCGAATCCCCGTTCCAGGCACCAATCAATAATCTCCTTTGCTTTAGGCCGAGGATACACGATTTTAGACCCCACTTTTGTCGGCATCTGCGAGGTGTTAAGCTCAGGGACGTCTTTGTCGTGGTATACTGCAGTTAATACTCCATTGACGTCAAATATTATAAGCTTGGTGGGACCCTCTAGATCCCAGTTAGAGTTTGGCTCTGACCAGATTTCCCCTAAATTGGGATCCATATGCGGGATCATTATTTTTTCAGGTCCTTTCTTGCTGCTCGCACTGTCTTGCTCTTGACTGTCTTTTTTGGATGCAGTATTCTCCTCATGAACTGAACCGCCAGCAGATCCCTGTGATATTGTCAATGATCCGGATTGGTTGCGCTCGATTTCCCTGAAATGATGAAAGACGTCAGATAGGAAACGACTTTCTCGACTCACGAGTCGAGAAAGGAAAAAGTTAAAGACTCGGAGGGTTTCTCGACTCGCGAGTTGAGAAACACTGCGAGAGCAAAGTGAACTCACCTCAATCTCAGATTCTCCAGAATTTGTTCCGCAGCATTCTCGTCTAAACCTTGGGCATTCTCGTCTCCATCATCTTTCTCTCCCTGGCTGTCAGCTTTGTCTTCGTCATCATCGTCCTTACTGCTTCCAGCTGTCTTCCTCCCTTTGAAATGCTCACGAAGCAGGTCCAGGTATGACCGAATGGTTTCAACCATGTCCTTATTTCCAACCACGGATATTGGTTTCATTCCATACAGCATAGCCCATTGAGAGAACATGTCATTCATGTACCACTCGCATACAATATGATCTTCCTCGACCAAGCTGGTTATGAAGTACTTGATAACTCTTAGCCGGATAGGAATTCTATGTACTGGACCTGTCGCATCATCAGTGCTGACTTTGTCCATCAATGGCACATCCTCCATAAATCTGCCGCCCTTCCAGGGTTCCATCTGCTCTTGAGAAATCATGAACTTGTCGAGATAGTGGTGCTCGCTAGACTACCACTTGTCCAGATCTGCAGCCGACCTTGAAACCAAAACCAAAACTATATTGGCAAAACTTGGTGCCTTCGGTAGGCCAAGTCTACACTCATGTTCTAGTTCGTATATGGAATACAAGATCTTGTTGGTGAAGTTAATATCAGCTGCCCATTGTGATACAGCAGTTGTCTGATTGCCTGGCATGCAAAAGATAAGGAAACTGAAAGTATCCAGCTCGGTCATGTCCAGACACATCTTGTACCACTGCTCAATGTCAGCTTTTTCATAAAATAGGGTGGGGTCTTCGATCATATTCATGGCAAATAGTGCCACGGGCCCAGGTGCCAGTTCCAGACCACCAAACCCCTTGTGTCCCAATGTTACCAGGAATGGAGGGGAGCTATCATCAGTCTTAAATGGGACCACCCCGAATCCAAGCTTCCTCTTTAGAAGTGCCATAGCACGTTTAGGGAAGGGGAGGGTTTTGACGTTATGCTTTAGCTTCGTGTTGATGTAGGGTTGACATAGACGGTTCAACTCCTTCATGTCTTCCTCATCAAGCGCAGCCTTCTCCTTATAATAATCAAAATCATGGCATGCATTGGAGGCAATATTGCAAAACTCTGTGATGCCTTCTTCCAATGCATGCCATCTCTTTAGGATTATGGCGTAATCCTTTGCGTCCTGCATTTTTGAACTTCTACTTTTCCTTAGCAGGATTGTTCCATCCGGGATTCTGCCCCGTAGATGTGACGGCCCCAGCTCATATACGATGCCCCGATCGTATACAAACTGGAGATCATCCCTCAAACCAGCATCTGCTCGCTGACATGAGGCCGTCCACCTAACATCGGGCCCTTGATGGTGGCCAAGAACCCGACGGGGAAGAATGGACGTGTCATTCATCCCGTCTCCCTCGGGATCGACCTAGCTGCGGAAGCGTAAACAAAACATGAGCACATGACATCAATCAACAATAACATACCCACCTCGAAGGGTGGTCCACCATATCACAGTAGCTGCAACAACACATCAGTACATCAACATAACATGGGGAAATCCTACCCAGGCTCAGACTCATGGGGAAAGACTGACGGCTTGGGGTCTCCAGATAGCAATGCAGACAGAATTCATGGCAAATGGATTTGGCTGGCATAGGAACATGGTCGTTGGGTAGTCCACTCCATCCGCCCCTCCCGTGCATATTTTGCGATAGGCTGAAAAGTATTGAGCCCCGACCGTAGCCCGCCGGGTGAATAGCCGAGGGGCTACTCAAGCTCTTGGGTTGCATCTCCCCAGCCCCAATGAGGCAGGAGGAGATCTCTCTCCTCCAGAAGGTTCATGCTAATCACGGGCGAGCTAGAGAGCCACTGCTCGTATACGACTTGAACTCACTGGAAGATGACGCATCACCCCACGAGTGTCGAGCCCATACCCCCCTTCACGCAGTGCCAGGGTATTAGGCCTAGCTCACAGTGTTCCCCGGCCGTCCGTTACGCCGGGGATCAACCGTGATTAGACAAGCCCTCCCTTGTCAGCCGGTCTAGCTCCGCCACCCACAGCCAGGCGGGCTCTTATGCACAGGCCGCATTAATTGGGAATTAATGGGCTAAAACTAGGATCATACAACTACTTGGGCTCTGGGCCTCTACCCCCCTTCCCAATACACAAGAGTGGCGCATAGAATGTCAAAACATCATCACAACAGAACTGAAAATAATAGAATACATCTATTCTAATCTACCTAATCATACATGGTTAGGTTCCTTTGTTAGTGTCTATCATTCTTAGGTCGTAGGGGGTCGCCCTATAGATAAGAATGGATGCTAAACCTACCCAAAGAGGCCTCGATAACTTCGGATCTACCTATTGAATCAACCACCCACCCGCATCTTGGCTGGCTCCCACTCCTCCTCAAAGCGTCCATACCTAGCGATCTCGAAGTCTGGCGATCTTGGATCGAGCCGCACCACGGGATCCGACTTCTATGCTCCCGCTCAAAGGAAATGCATCCTCTCTTTGCTCCAATCCGAGACTTCGGCTGAGAACCGAAAGGGTTTCCCTTTTAGGGTTTATGCCCCTTTATCCCCACGAATTTAGGGCTGGTCCCTTTTGGTCAATGGGTCATTGCCACGTGGCAAAAAGGGATTATATTCACATGTTGCTTTAACATGTGCAATATAATGGTTCACAAGGTCGTACCCTAGGGTACTACCCTTTACGGTCGCCGTGTACATGTCGTCTGAGTCGACATGTACTAGTGACGTGTCAGTATAATATACGTATTCATACCGTATGTTATGCTGGAACGTCACATTCTCCCCACCTTGAATTGATGTTGTCCGCAGCATCAGGGGTCTCCCCACCTTGGGCTCTTCCTGTCCTGCAACCAACTTGATGCATACAATTTATTACTATTATACTTACACATTTATTAAGATTACCTTAAGGCAATATTTTTAAATCATTATTACGCCATTACATTATCAAATAACTTGTCAAATCGTAACTTCTATAAAAACAAGGTACTTATTAGTTTCTGTTATCACAACATTTAGTTTATCCCAATTTAGTTTATCCCAATTTAACACTTTCATATACAATTATTATTTAAGTTATTCTTCATTCCTTGCAACACATTCCAACATAATTTGTGTTGCAAGTCTTCGCACCTTAAAATCCTGTATTAATTTTACAATATCTATAATTACACACTTACTATCTTAATTATTATAATTACTCTAAGGTAATGTTTAAGACATTACTGTACTATTTTATTATCCAATTAACTTATGACTTCATAACTTAATGCACGCAAGGTAATTATTGCCCTTACTTAATACAATATTTAAGTTTATCAAAGTTTATCAATTTCATACAAAATTTACACTTCTAAGGTACTCTTCATCCCTTGCAACACATTATAACAAAATTTGTGTTGCAAGTCTTCGTAGCTCGACCTCCTCACCCTCCGGAGCGCTCTATTGGCCCGCAGGTCGTCACTACGTTATAACCATTTTAATTATTAATAAAATTTTGGTTATATGGTGACCACCCCACCTATCTACATGGATGCATGGCTAATCTCCCGGCGTAGGAAGAGGGTGAATCTTCCATTATGGCCATGGAGACAGTGTCTATATGCCTATATGCCGCTCATGCCTACACCCTAGTTGCCCAGCGTGGAGGATAGGTCCTTCCCGTATATGGGCGTGAAGGCCAGATTCCTCCTATCAAAGCATATATGGGGCTAGAGGTGCTTTTCCTATCAATGCATTCCTGAATGACCTCCTTTCTCTCGAGGTCGTCTACCTCCGTGGAACAGAAGTAGACTTTCTAATCTACCTTCCACTCATCCAAGCGGAAACGCGGTCATGCCTACATTGACATTACACCACGCCCTAGAGATCACCGTAGTAATCTCATCATCGGTAGCAACGCATGCAACCCTTACCTCATAGGTTGCATGCGTAGATTATACTTAACTACACATGAAATTAATCTAAACACAAATCGACATGCCTGAGCCGATTTTTGCTGGCTCCCTTTAATGCATGTGATTAACATAATTACCTTAACGTAATATTTATGAATTAACGTTATCATAGCATCGGATACATTACTTCCGATAGTACAATTATATTTACTCTAAGCTTTACAATATTTAATTACTTTTAGATCGCGATTATTTAAACAATAACCCTGATTTTAGACCTATTGTTACATAGAGAAGGTTTTAGTTATCATACACAAGAATTAGATGTGCTTCTTATTCTCTTCCTTGGGTCTTGCATTACCCTTGGAAGTATATCCCTAAGATGCGCTTAAGTATATCCGAATTCTATTTTCTATTTATATTTATAAGGACCTCGAGGTCATATAGCTATCCTTGGAAGGAATTGCATCCCTGCGAAGGATTAATTAACATGCTAACTCACATTATCGTTGTTATTTAACTTATTTCCGTATGATACATATACGTACATAGTTATTAGGATCTATATTTAACTTATCTATAAGACACATTAAAGCTTATAATATATGCGCACACCTTACCTAAGGCTAGAACGCATCCACCCATTGAGCTGGCGTTGAGTAATTTGGAGATGACTTGGTCGTTGCATTGCTCCCATAGTTTTGCTCCACTTCATTGGTGTAGTTAGCTACTACGTCAGTCTCGCACGTTGAAGGCCTCCTGAGCCTAAGGTATCTATCTATTTTACGCTCTATTCGCTTCGGCCATTGCCGGAGTGAACTCTATTCTACGGGTCGGTCAATTCGATACAAGTACGTTCAATCATAAGATTGAGCCCTCCCACTTTCTTCGAAAAGAAATTGGTCCTGCACCCCTTCAATGACGTTGTACACAACGTCATATCTATTCTCTCCCCTTAAGAGGTTATATGCTTCTTACTTAGCGCATTAATTTACTATCCTTAGATAACATATATAACCATCTAAGATGGATGCACATATTATGTTATCATTTATTTCAATATAGTTGCGGATTACCTACTTAGTTAGAACGATTCCAAACCACAAGGTTTTGTCATTATGACAATTCCTTTTGTCTCAAAAGACTATTTGATTACTATAATTCTTATTTTAAATCTACTTTACATGTACTATTCTTTTATATTCTAGAGATTTCCCCTTTCTTAGTTATTTAAACTCTTGGAATATTCCTACCAATCGAATTGATGCCATCGTAACAAGTTGGCCGGACTTGTTAGATTACTTCTTTTCTTTTGGTTGGATTATTCTTTTGGAGGCACTAGCTTTATACATGGTCAACAATTATCCTAGTAATGATTCCTTCTTAGCGAGGTGATCAATCTCACCAAGTGGTTTCAATACGTTGGATGTCTGTTAACAATCGTGTATAATTTTAGTCACTCCTATGCGTTTCCTTCCCAATCCTTGACGCTTAGCTCAATATTGGGGCAATCCTTTCAAATGAGAATATCCGGAAGTGCTTCTAATCCCAATATGGATGTTACTGTCTATACATTTAATCTACTAGGCCCCATGGCCTTAGATCCCTGAGCTTGCTAGAAGCTCATCCACTCTTTGCCTGCTTGAAGTTGCAAGGTACGTTCTTCCGAGTCGCTCGATACTTCAGTCTCCTTGACGGTGGCTCCCCTTTGATGTAGAGGTTGACTTTGTTCGTTTAGAAGCCTCTCCTTGCTGGTCTTTGATGGTGTAGTTGGTCACTTGAAATCTTCCATGCCGCTTTTCAAAAGCCTGAAGGTGGCGCCGTTGAAAAAGATCTTTCATCTTGAACTCTTTGTCTTGGCAGCTAAAGGACGACTCTATATCCGATATCGACGTCTCATACATCGAGTCCTCTTGTCGTTATCGCGTTGCCTGAAGAGTGTTGAAGATGTTGATTGCTTCACCCCCTCTTCGTTTGATTTGTTACGCTATGGGAGGGAAGAAATAACAAGGGAACTATACATGCAAAGCATATAGCTTACATAATTACAATTACTAATAGAGCTATTAAGTCCCCCTTGTGCCTCCGTTCGAGTTGCACACCTACTCCTTGGTAATGTCATCGGTGTTCCTTCCAGTGGCATGGTGTTGACGATCTATATCCTCCTATTTGTACGTCAGCTCGTACTCCGGGGTAACTTGTTGATATACTTGGGCCCTCCGATGTTTGTCGGCTATGGCACAACACGCTTTGCATCACATTCTAACTAAAGGTGTGCTGGTCGTTGATGCTTCGACATTTTACGTCACCTCCCGATTACGTTCTCGGGCTGTAATTGTTTCCCCCTTCATGATACTTGAAGCTATTTGGAGGCGTCTCTTGAGGCTGTGCGCACTTCCTTTGGCTATACTCCTCTGGAGTTGTTCTCTTCTGCAGTTGTTCTTTGAATCGTCGATCCTTGGGTTCACCAAGTTGCATGCAAGTCCGCATGCAAGTCATCGGCTTCGCCTCGCCTTGCCTCCTCACCTAGTTGGTTCTCCATCGAGCTTCCAATCTTCCTTGCTGATCCCTCGATCACTGGCTTGGGCGTTGTCCGCGTTCCTCGGTGCTATGCCGTCTTCTTGTCTTGAGGTACCCTCCGGTGGTTTTGATTGTGCCCGTCGGTTTGATCCTCCCCGTTGCCTCTAGGAAGCTCTTGGAAGAAGTCGGTTGCTAACACTTCTTCAGCTTTCGGTTCGACCTTTGTCCCTCTATGCATGTCGGTCTCTCTGTCAAGTAAAGCTTCATGGCTCTCCTCCTGCTGGCTATATTGTCGGGGTGATGGATCCTTATATTTGCGCGCGGCTTGACCCTTGAGTTGAAGAAGTACCTGCCTTAGATATAGTCACTGTCGTTGAATAGCCCGGCTATTATCTTGAACTCTCTTTTTTGCGAAGGTGCTTGATTGCTATCCTTGTCGTTAAGGTGTCGAGTGCTTCTACCTTGGGCGTTTGATGTCCCTCATGTCGAGATCTGATCGGCTTCTTTTCTTCTAATTACTGGTAGGAGTACCTGACGAAGCCATCACCTAGTTGTTGAAGGCATATCTCCTCGTCGCAGTGCCTTTCGTAAGTGCCTCTCCATCTAATACACGTGTCATAGCGCATCACCCTATATTACCACAAGGTGGAATTATGGTTGTCGAGATGTTGCCTTCCTAGTTGGCTCGTTGATGTCGGGTCGTTCCTCCTTCTATTGTTGAGGCCACTCGTGTCATAAGTTCGTCAAGTGTTGCCGCTGCCACAAGAGGTAGTGGTGCACCCTGACGATGTCCTGGTGCAGTAGCGCTGATGATCTTGACATGACCGGTGTTGTCTCTTATTCTGACATTGGGTGGACAAGCGGTCTTCTACTTGAGGGCACTTCCCGAAGTGTTTGGAGTCGAAGGTTTGCTTGGGCTCTGGTCGTTTCTCCCTCGTACTTGCTCTTCTATTTTGATCTTGGGCTATAGTTGTGCTTCCTTGCTTCCTCATTTGGTAGTCGAAGTGAAGGAGCTTTCTGATCTAAGTGCTAAATCCGTAAAACATGACTTTAAACTCATGTTTCTACACTATATCTGTGAGCACCCGAGATATACAATAGACATATACGCATTTACATTGGGATTTTAATTCATCCACTTTTTTAAAACAACTACGAAGATCTACTTAAATGTTTATACTCCTTTAGGGTTTCCCCTCCTCCTATCGCATTTGATCCTCCGGTTTTGCTACATCTTCTTCGTTCTGGTTGACTCCGGGATTCCTTGAGATGCTGCTACTATTGTTGAGCTTCATGTCTGATCCGAGCTCGTCACCCCAAGTTGCGAAGAGTGTTCGTCGATGCGATCCCTTGAAAAAGATGCTCCTCCTTAATGTGTATGTCCGCCGTAAGGAATGCGGTGACTGCTCAACGTCCCTGTATGCAGTGTCTCGTTGCAAGGTTGCCGATGTGCGGTGCCATTGATCGGTTGATCACCTGGCTGTTGCAGTTGGACGTTCTTGAATGTCTTCGAGGCTCTGAGATCGTGGTTGGTAGGCAGGCATTGTCATTCCTCCGTAGGTTGAATTCCTGAGTGCGCCCCTGTTGATTGGGCTTTGCTTCATTCCGAGGTGCCTCTCCTGTGCTTGGAAGTGTGGTCATCTCCGTTGCACCTACCCTAGCTTCCTCTGGTTGCCTTTGCGTGATTTGTACCTGCTGGCTAGGTCGTCTCCTCCGTCCCTTGGATCCTATCCATTCGAGTCTCGCACTCCTTGGCTGACGTAGTAAAGTCGTCCTTCCTTTGCTTTCTAGGTGTTTCTAGGTCCGGAATTCTTGTTTGAGCGGAATATTCTCCTCCTTGATCTTGCCCCTAATGCTGATATAGGCCTTCGAGTCGGAGATGTTCCCTGATATGCGTCTCCTCCCCCTCATGGTCTCCTACCTTTTGGAACCGATGAAAGTTCTTCTGCTGGTGCAAGGGAGCTGGAAAGCTCGTCCGGGTCAGCCTTAGGTGCTTTGTGGTTGCCTAGCTTGGTTGCTTCTTTTGTTGACGTTGCATGACATTCGCTTGAGCTGCTGGACTGCAAGGTCGTGGTTGTCTTCCCTCCGGTTTCTATACGCTCCTGTGTCGCCATGACTTCTCTCCTCGATGGAAGATTATGCCCTCTGGCCCTAGCTCGTGATGCTAATGTGGCATTGCTGTCTAACGTCTTCCTGCACCTGTATTTTGCTGCCTTGCATTCTTCCATTTGAAACTCATGTGCGTCGAGCTGGTGAAGGCGTCGAGATCCTCTTTCTGATGTGAGCTCGTGGACGTGGTAGCCGGGAGGTTGACATCTAGAAGATTCTTGATGCCGTTGGTTACCAATTATTCTTCCCATTTGACGAAGATTGATGATAGGCTGGTGGTGTCCTGTTCTACTCGTTTGTCAGTTGAGGTGTTTGTCGTTGTGCTTTCCTCTCTTGGGTCTACCTTTTCGGTCTCCTCTCCTTATCTATCTGTACATCGGCTGGGAACTTGATGTCTTCAAGAAGTTGCGCCTCTAGCTCTTCTGTGGCTCTGGCCCTGTACCTCGAAAGCAACACTCGTATATTCTAGAGTCTAAGGGTCCACTTGAAGGGCTCTCCTACAATATTTTGGGCTCTATAAGCAAGCAAGATGGCTCAAGCAGCATTACTGGAGACATATCTATAATCTCCAAGTCTATGGACATTAGGACGTGTGGTATGGTATGACGTGAGGGTTGTTTTTCAAACCTCCATGATGTTTGAGGCATACTCTAAGGTCCTATCAAAGTTGGTTTGGGGGAGTCCAGTCTCTACACACGGAGTGACTTGGGCAGCTCTAGACTCTAGCTCCTTTCTAGGTATCCTGGCAATAGGGAGTGTGAATGTGGCGGTGTATAGGTAGGTCAAACTCTATTAGAAGGACACAAAATTAGGTCAATGTTTATGCTTTTGGCATGAGCAGAGGTGATGTACAAACAGTTGGACTTCGGTTGCTATGCTGAGGTTTAGATGACTATAACAAAGGGGTGTTCTTGGGCACTTCTACCTTGGAGTAAGGCATCAGCTTTGGGCCGAGAGCAATACTTGTGAGGTACTAATGGGGTATGCTTCTATTTACAAACAAACCATAGTTTGGAAAAACAATTCAAGGGTTTGAGCAATTTTGGTCATTTTGAGCTAAAGTTTGACATTTCTAGCCTAATTTGAGGTCATAAATGGATTCTAGGCTGTCTAACGGTCCTATTGCAACAAATTTCAAGCGATTTGGAGCTCTGTAGCTCAAGTTATGGGGTTTGAAAAATCGGGCGCCTCTAAGAGTCTTGCGAGGGGGTGTTAGGTTGGGACCTAAGTGGTCTCTGGCGCACTCTTGGAGTCATTGGCCTATCTTTGTCTAATGGATGCCAAGAATCTGCTGGGAGGGGTAAATTCCTATTAGTTTTCTTCCTAAATGCAAGTTTCTTTGTTTATTACTACGTTTGGAGCAAGTAGGGCTAATCAAGGCCCCAGTTGGTTTGGATGACTCGAGAGTCTTGAGGAGGGGGTTAGGTTGGGACCTAACTATGCTCTGGCGCACTCTTGAAGTCGTTGGTCAAAATATCGCATTTGCTCTAGATCTAATACTGTACCTAATGAATACACATTTTTAAACGACTATATATCTTTATTATTCAAAATTTTCATACATCACATATAAACCTCATAGTTACAAAAAGCGCTTGTGTTCTATTTATCCGTCCTCTTGATGTACCATGATCTCATGTCTTTTCGGTGTCTTTTTATGAGCGTGCACGCCAATGAGTCTTCAAAGTGTTGCACGACCTCCATCTCTGCCTTGCTTAATTTCTTGGTTTGTTGATGAAATCCTCCATATCTCGAATCGAAGCTAGGTCTTCTTCAACTATTTTTCTCGAACCCCTCTAAGCATCTTGAGGAGGGTGTTAGGTCCAGACCTAACTATGCCCTGGCGCACCCTTAGAGGTGTTGTCCCTTTCTGATCTAAACTTATGCAATTTACACAATTTAACATGCGTTTCCCACTAATTCAAGTATTTTGAGCAACATTCTATTATTACTTTTACCCTTTGAGTATTTTATGATCAATTTTTGAGGTCACTTTTAGGGACGACTCTAAGAGTGCGCGAGGAGGGGGTTAGGTCGGGACCTAACTATACTCTGGCGCACTCTTGGAGTCATTGTTCCAAAAGTGACTTGTACTTAATGTTTTTCGATGTTTTAACATATAATTCTAGCTATTTCGAGCTTTTTGATTGGGATTTCATCTTTTATTTTACCATTTGGAGTTCCTAAGGCCAAGTTCTAGGGTTCATATGGGGTGACTACTCTAAGAGTGCGCGAGAAGGCCATTAGGTATGAACCTAACATGCTCCTGGCGCACTCTTGGAGTCATTGGCCAAGAGTGCCTGAAATTTAGTAGGATCTCTTAAGTGCCTATGTTCTCTAGTTATCCTAATCTTAGATAATTACTAGCTCTACCCCAGGAAAAAAAAATTTCCCGCTACTCGAGGTTTGTGCTTGGGCTTTTACCTCCAAGACTGAATGTCTAGATGAGTTAGTTCCTATAGGGTTTCGGTCAGTGCTCGATCCTCACAGTGCGCCAAGATCGAGCTCGATACCATTGTGATGGCCCGGCTCATATCGATGCCCCGATCGTATACAAACCGGGAGATCATCCCTCAAACCAAAGATCGCTTTCGACATGAGGCCGTCCACCTAACATCGGGCCCTTGATGGTGGCCAAGAACCCGACGGGGAAGAATGGACGTGTCATTCATCCCGTCTCCCTCGGGATCGACCTAGCTGCGGAAGCATAAACAAAACATGAGCACATGACATCAATCAACAATAACATACCCACCTCGAAGGTGGTCCACCATATCACGATGAGCTGCAACAACACATCAAGACATCAACATAACATGGAGAAATCCTACCCGGGCTCGGACTCATGGGGAAAAGACCGACGGCTTGGGGTCTCCGGATAGCAATGCGCATGCAATTCATGGCAAATGGATTTGGCTGGCATAGGAACATGGTCGTTGGGTAGTCCACTCCATCCGCCCCTCCTGTGCATACTTTGCAGATAGGCTGAAAAGTATTGGAGCCTGACCGTAGCCTGCCGGGTGAATAGCCAGAGGGGCTACTGCTACTGGGTTGCATCTCCCCAGCCCCAATGAGGCAGGAGGAGATCTCTCTCCTCCAGAAGGTTCATGCTAATCACGGGCGAGCTAGAGAGCCACTGCTCGTATACGACTTGAACTCACTGGAAGATGACGCATCACCCCACGAGTGTCGAGCCCATACCCTGCCCTCACGCAGTGCCAGGGTATTAGGCCTAGCTCACAGTGTTCCCCGGCCATCGTTACGCGCCAGCGGGATCAACCGTGATTAGACAAGCCCTCCCTTGTCAGCCGGTCTAGCTCCGCCACCCACCCAGCCCGGGCGGGCTCTTATGCATGCCGCATTAATTGGGAATTAATGGGCTAAAACTAGGATCATACAACTACTTGGGCTCGGGCCTCTACCCCCTTCCCAATACACAAGAGTGGGCATAGAATGTCAAAACATCATCACAATGTAACTGAAAATAATAGAATACATCTATTCTAATCTACCTAATCATACATGGTTAGGTTCCTTTGTTAGTGTCTATCATTCTTAAATTTGTAGGGGTCGCCTATAGATAAGAATGGATGCTAAACCCTCTTGAAAGATGCCCGATAACTCGGATCTACCTATTGAATCAACCACCCACCCGCATCTTGGCTGGCTCCCCACTCCTCCTCGAAAGCGTCCATACTGCTGATCTCGAAGTCTGCGATCTTGGATCGAGCCGCACCACGGGAGATCCGACTTCTATGCTCCCCGCTCGGCGGAAATGCATCCTCTGCTGCTCCAATCCGAGACTCAGGGGCTGAGAACTGAAAGGGTTTCCCTTTTAGGGTTTATGCCCCTTTATCCCCACGAATTTAGGGCTGGTCCCTTTTGGTCAATGGGTCATTGCCACGTGGCAAAAAGGGATTATATTCACATGTTGCTTTAACATGTGCAATATATGGTTCACAAGGTCGTACCCTAGGGTACTACCCTTTACGGTCGCCGTGTACATGTCGTCTGAGTCGACATGTACTAGTGACGTGTCAGTATAATATACGTATTCATACCGTATGTTATGCTGGAACGTCACAGTAGATCAAGCGTTTCTTTGTCCGTCAGGCCCTGTATCCTTTTCATGAATTGCTTGTCGAACAACTTTGGGTCCGGCCTGGTTGGCAATTCTCCATTCCTGTCCTTAAGCTTGCCTCTTGTCCATAGAGCCCATATCTCAGTCCATTTCTCCCAGACCGCCTCAGTGCTAAGATTGAGGTCATATTGGTCTGATAGAGATTCCCTGCCCTTTCTTGGTGTTCTCTTCTTCTTCTCATCTTCATCCTCTCCCTCATCATCTTCCTGGCCTTCCAGAAGAACATATCTGCAGAGTTTCTCGAAGATCTTCCACTTATCCGAGGGAGCCCTGTTTCCTTTAGGACGCTGAGGACAATCCAATGCTTTTCATTGTTGCCGAGCGTGTATGATCTGGTCAGGATACAGGCTGCATTCAATAAATGGAACTATGTCAGAGCATGAAAGTATATCCCAAAACCCGAAGGAAACAAGAAATAGGAGGATGCAGGGGCTTTCTCGACTCGCGAGTCGAGAATACCTACAGGAGAGGAGAGAAACATAGAAGGAGAGTGAAGGCCAGAGTGAAAGCATCGCGCATTCCCAAATCTTTGCTTTCATGCCTCTTCGAACTATGCAACTTAGGATATAAACTAAGCGACATTGCCCGAAAAGGCGGGGAAAGAAAGATTGGGAAGGCTCGATGCTTTCACTCTTCAACCATTAATCTCTAATGTTCTCTCTATTACCCTGGGGTTTCTCAACTCGCGAGTCGAGAAAGTCATAGGAGCACAGGAAAGGAGAAGATTCAAGGGACTTTCTCGACTCGCGAGTCAAGAAAGCACACAGGAGAGGAGAGAACATAGAAGGAGAGTGACGGCCAGAGTGAAAGCATCGCGGATTCCCAAATCTTTGCTTTCACGCCTCTTTGAACAATGCAACTTAGGATATAAACTAAGCGACATTGCCCGAAGAGGCGGAGAAAGAAAGATTGGGAAGGCTCGATGCTTTCACTCTTCAACCATTAATCTCTAATGTTCTCTTCATTACCCTGGAGTTTCTCGACTCGTGGGTCGAGAAAGTCATAGGAGCACAGGAAAGGAGAAGATTCCAGGGACTTTCTCGACTCGCAAGTCGACAAACCCCCCGCATCCTCTGCTTTCCCGAGTTCCACTGGGGTTTCTCGAACCCCAGTGGAACTCGGGAAAGCAGAGGATGGGGGGGGAGGGGGGGTTTCTCGACTTGCGAGTCGAGAAAGCCCCGAATCAGAGACAGTAATTTACCTTATGTAGCTGGCACTTGCTGCTATTGTATTCCCGGCGATGGCTATCTTGGCGAAACTCGCGTTAATGGCGTGTCCGCTGAGAGAACTCTGCACTCTCATTTAGAATATCGGTCCTTGATCCTTTGGGGCACTTCCTTTTCTGTCTGCAATACTTGTGCTGCCCTCACTGAATGCTGGCCATCCACAACCCAAAACCTGACATCTTTTCCCTTCAGGTCTTCCTCAGTGGTCCACCTGAACAACTCACCGATCGATCTGCTGAATGGTATGACATCCGCAGGCATTGGATCCACAACAGGATGATGCACCATCAGGGTCAGAATCTCTAGCATGTGTGCTGGATTAAACTCCCCGTGGTTGAACAAGACGGCATCTCCAGTGCAAACCTTCAGGCGTCTGATGTCCAGCACCAACTTGTGTCCAATCCTCTGGGCAGCCGCTCCATCTTCTGAGCCCCTCTCTGTGATTCTCTTATCTGCTCATCTGGATCTAAGAATTGGGAATCGACCAATTCTTCCTCTTCATCAGCATCTGAATCCTCCCGTGTACTCTCATCCGCTTCCTGACTTGCAGTCCTTTCTGGATTTTTCTCTTTCGAAACTACATCCTTAGTAACTGTAGAGTGCTTTAAAGTCTTCAGCACATTGGACGTAAAGTTCCCGGTGTTGAACAGCTTCTCCCTCACCCTGGAAATCTCCATTCCAAGCTCCCTAGATGTCAGGGTTCCGGCCTTCTTCATCCCTTCCAAATCCTTCCAGCCAATTTAAAGGTGCCAGCCTTTTTTCATTCTCCTTGGCCTTGCTCATTGAAGTGGAAGAATAATTGAATACTGATAACTTCTTCTGTGATAGAACTTACTCTTCAGGCAATCCTCCACATACAATGTGAGATGTTTCGAATCTGGCGCAGAAACGGAGAGCACAACACCGACCTTCCTGTGCTTGTCGCCGGAACTCTTCTTATCCCTTTGCCACAGGAACAGATCTTTCTCCTTCCCACTTGTTGAAACTTTGATATACCACCAGGAATCTGCGGCTGTTTCAAGTAGCTCTGTCTTCAATCCTTCGATAACGAAGAATGGAGTTCTAATAGTGATGCAAAGGGTCTCTGTCGTAAATGCTGCAAGACAAGAAGATGAATCAAAAAAGGTCGACGAATTGAATAAACATTGAGAGCTCACCTAGAGGCTGGAGTCCCTGTCTTTCTTTTCTTGGTTCCGCTAGAACCCGCATCACGGCGGCCCGCTTCTTCGATGGAGTCGTCATCTCAGTGTGCCCCCGCATCCGCTTGCTGCTCGAATTCCCTTGTAAACTGAGTCTCTTCCGGGCCTTCGAGAATTTGGGACTGCACGTAAAAAAGGCCCGGCGTGTTCTTAAATTTGAAATTAAGGACATATAATCATTCAAGGCAAAAAAGCGGGCTAAGGGTACAGCACGGCCCATGCATTGTTGATGAGGCCAACAGAAGAAGCGAAGACTCTCGGAGAGGCTGCGGGATCTGTGATACAATGGCCCAAGGAGTTCTTGCGAGAAGAGGTGAGTTTCAGAGATGTCTGTTTCATTATGTGTGTAGAAGAGTGCGATGTGTATAGAACATGGAACTGCTCGAAAGCTCGACCGATTTATTGTTTCCTTGTCCAGCATATTTCAGCGTCGAGAGATGAAATATACTCTCTGGGTTGAGAGATGTTGGCCAAGGAAACAATAGATCGGAGTAACTCGCGAACAGCTCCCTGTTTTGATCATGGAACTGTTCGAAAACTCGCATCGAGATGTGTCTGTATTTTTGCTTCGAATGGATTCCCTTCTGTTTAGAAGCAAAGGGCTCCATCCAGTCCGAGTATTTGTTAGGCATGCTAGTTGTGTATGGATCATGCTAGGTATATGGCCTTAGGGATGCAGTTCAAATGCACCCCCCCTGTGGTTAGTCGCAGAGGCCTCCACACAGTCCGAGCCACTCCCCTTCACAATATTCGATGAAGATGGTTCGAAGGAGAGTGGCTTAGACAGGCTAGAGGCACCTGGGACTAAAAACAGGAGATTGCACTCAACCTTGGGCGGTGTCGATACTAACGGACCTTCTCGACTCGCGAGTCGAGAAAACAGCCAGAGCGCCTTAAGGATGCTGGCCTTAGTGGATGCATTTCCATAGGAGATTTGGCTGGCTAAGGCATTCTCGACTCGCAAGTCGAGAATGCCTTAGCCAGCCAAAACTCCAGGTTGTGTTCATGGAGTGCTGCCTGGTTTAGGCATTCTCGACTCGCATCGAGAATTCAGATACAAGAGAATTGGCTGGCTAAGGCATTCTCGACTTCAGCCAAGGCATTCTCGACTCGCAAGTCTAGAATGCCTTAGCCAGCCAAAACTCCACGTAGTACTCCTGGAGTGCTGGCTGGTTTAGGCATTCTCGACTCGCGAGTCGAGAATGCAGACACAGGAGAATTGGCTGGCTAAGGCATTCTGGACATGCGAGTCGAGAATGCCTTAGCCAGCCAAAACTCCAGGTAGTACTCCTGGAGTGCTGGCTGGTTTAGGCATTCTCGACTCGTGAGTCGATAATGCAGACACGGGAGAATTGGTTGGCTAAGGCATTCTGGACTTGCGAGTCGAGAATGCACGAGAAAAAACATGTTGGCTTGCTGTCTAGAGCATCCAGGGTCCAGGGTATCGAGGGTCTTCTCGACTCGCGAGTCGAGAATGCCCGCGGCGCTCCTTAAGGATGTTGTTCAAATACATTCCCCTGTGGTTAGACGCAGAGGCTTCCAGACAATCAGGGCCACTTCCCTTCGCAATATTCGAGGAAGATAGTTTGAAGGAGAGTGGCTCAGACTATATAGACGCACCTGGGACTAAAAACAGAAGAATGCACTAGAGCATTGGGCGGATCAAGCGCGGATGTGGATTAAGGTCCTGGCATTGCTGTGTGTGTGTGACTAGTGGGTGTTCTCGACTCATGAGTCGAGAAAGCAGCCATCACACCGTCAGGATGCTCGCCTCAAAGGCTCGCGAGTCGCAACCTCGACCGTTGGCTGGTTGATGCAATCTCGACTCGCGAGTCGAGAATGCACACAAAGGCTGCAGCAGGCTCTCGAGCATTAGAAAAATGTTGGGTAGCTGTCTGCATTCTCGACTCCTGAGTCGAGATTGCCTCAACCAGCCAACAGTCCAGGGTGTACACTCACTGTTCTCGCCTTGCGAGTCGAGAAATTCTCGACTCGCGAATCGAGAAGAAGGAGTGTACTTCCTGGATTGTTGGCAAGCTGAGGCATTCTCGACTCGCGAGTCGAGAATGCAGGGTGTGGTCTGCATCTTTCCTGCAAGGGAGGATGTTCTATGAGTTAGAACAGAAGAACGCTTTAGCTTGAAGTCACTAAACCTGAAGGATTGAATTAGGTGTTAGAAAGGCTCAATGACACATTCATAGTTCTTTCTCTTGTTATGGAACTTCTGTTATGAAACATTCTTAGTTATGTTATTTTCTTAGTGCTATGCATTTTTTTTCATCCTATCACCTGTCTCTGGATGATTCCTAATTCGGTTGCTTGCCCTTAGTCTTACTTATGCCTGTACAAAAACAAAACAGAACAAAAACAAAAACTGAAAACAAAACAAAAGCAGAAAAGAAAAACATAAGCAGAAAACAAAAACAAAAAAGAAAACAAAAGCATATAACAGATATAGATTAGAAAATGAAACAGTGAAAGGATGTGAAAAAGAGAAAAAGAATGAAAAAACAGGGAAGATAGAGAAAGAAGGTACCTGTCAGATTTGGTGGATGAAGAGGCACCTTCCATGTTCGATTCCTTGCTGACACAAGCGCTTGCAAAGCGAGACTAGAGATTTGTCGTGCTGGAAATTGTATCAGGGGATAGTGAGTCCTCTAAATACTACAAAGGATTAATGGAAGAACTAAAAACTTATAGAAACAGAGCTAAAAACTTACAGAACAAGATATCTCACTTTCTTCTTAGCCAATAGCGGCCGCTCGAGCACTCGAACTGCGCGAAAACCTCGGCGCTGGATGCGTCGCAATCGGTCGACCAAGCTGCTGTCATAAGATCGTGCCGATTTTGTATCAGGGGATCAATCGCCTGATGGGAACAGAGAAAACAAAGAGTGCGAAGACTAAACAGAGAAAACAGGGGAGGAAGAATGGTCCGGGAGGAAGAGAAAGAGAGTGCAGTTATTTCTGGCTGCACCCTCGAACCTCGTAAAAGTGCAATAATAAAAATCTGTCACGTGTACATAGGCCATGCCTTCCGTGACATGGCAGGCGGATTGCTGACGTGGCCACGCTATCAGCCTCTCACGAGGCGCCACGTGGCCAGGGCAAGATATTAAAGGTTATAAAATGGTTATATTAAAGGTTATAAAATGATTATATTAAAGGTTATAAAATGGTTGATATGGTTATACCATGGTCTAAAATGGTTATGTTTATATGTTTTATATTTAATATGGTTATATGATTTCAATGGTTATATATGGTTTTAATGTTTACATATGGTTTAAATTGAATATGGTTATATGGTTTAATATGGTTATATGGTTTTAATGGTTATATATGGTAATATGGTTTATATTTAATATGCTTGTATGGTTTATATGGTCATATTTGTGGTGTTCAAAGCTATATGGTTTTAATGTGTGCTCTTTTATTCAGGGAGCATGTGAGATGAGCAAAATGGAGCCAAGGAAGCCCAACACAGGACATTGCCCTAGGCTCCAATGGAGGAAGATGGCCTGCTTATTGTTGCACCCTTGCAACGAGACGGTATTTGCAGAGGGCATCATAACTGCAGTTGATCCTTTCGATAGTGTGAATGATGAAAGGCTGGGAGATGATCATCTTGGAGTTGGCATTGTGAAGCTTCTTATCCAAGTTGATACAATCATGTTCCAGGGAAGCTCTAGTGATTGCATTGTGTGCTCTGGGTTGTTAGAGTCCCAAACACAGTTAAGATGGCCAATTAGATATATTACACACAAGAATGGTGAGAGTCTGGAAGGCCTACTGAACTAGATACCCCAAGGCCCATCCCAGGCCATGTGTAAGATTTGGTGGTGGATGAGCATCCTTTGATCACAAGGAAGAGGCGCTATATTTTTCATAAAAGGCAGCCAAGAGTGCCCAAGAGGGCTAGAAGTGATAAATAGTTAGAAAGGATGGAAAGTATGGCCCCAACCAAAGAAAACCTAGAGGCAATTAGGAGACAAGAGTGTTGCAACCTAGATTGCACAGTCCAGTACAGTGTGGATGACCTCGTGCAGATAAGGTCCCAGTACATTGGACAGCTTCAGAAAGATAGGATTAATTTCATCTACTCCTTTGTAGAAATTCCAGCTATGATGAAAACATAGGAAGGTTACTATATCAATTGAGGGGCCTGAAAGTATGTATGAGAGCATTGAGATGGATTCTTGGCGTGAGCAAGTCTTCATTTTACAGATACTGGGAGCAGGTTAGAAAAGGGCACAGGTTGTTCCAACATGGCAATGCACTGACTTTGAAACCTAGAGCAAGCACTCTGAAGGCCATTGCAGTCTTTGAGAGCTTTGTGAGATACATGTCTCAATCTATGCCCCACAAGTCGAAGGTGAACGAGCACGGTGTGCGAGTAGTGCAAAGGGTGTTGCCACAACATTACATCCAAAAAGAGTGCCTTAAAGAGGTCAACTCCATCCTAGAAACTACTGGAGGTCGGCCTCTTTCTAAATCACATTTCAGCAAGTTATGGAGCACTCACTTCTCAGACGTGAGTGTCCTGCAACACATGCCATTCTCAAAGTGCAACACTTGCATTCAACTCAAGGATACAATTGCATCAACTGCAATAGAGAATGAAAGAATGGCAATTAGGGAGCAATTTGCAGATCACCAAAGGGACCAAATATCATATAGACAGTTGTATTGGCAGTGGAGAACATTTTCCCTGATAGATTTTTGTGTATAATTCATGATAAGATGGACCAACACAAGACCTTCTTGCCAAAGCTAGATCCTTTGCCCAAGCGTTGTCAAAACGCTTTTCAGATGAAAGTAACTCTGGCGGGTGTCTTAACACATGGGCATGGAACTGGAACCTATGGTCATTTTGTGCTTGATCTATGGAGGGATGATCCAAACTTCCACGTGAGCTCTATTTTCAAGTGCTTGAGAACACTAGAGAAAGGATCGATAGAAGGAAGGAGGTATTCTCCATCAGCCCCCATTTTTGAGGCTTTGATGGATGATCAACTACTTTGTTACCAAAGGCAGATAAAAGAGCTCACATCCAAGGTGTCCAAAGAATCAAGGAGGACTTGGGATGATTTCCTCTTACTTGAGAAACAACTGCCAGCGGAGTTATGTGTGCAATTGAACAACTGTTGGAAAGAAAACAAGAATCGATGGATGTTTGGGGCAATGTCATACTTGACAACAGTGGGAGTATTCAAAGTTGTGAAAGTGGGGTTCATAATGGTTGGTACGCATGATGATATAGATGCATTCTTTCTCTACCAAGCTCAAGAGAGAAAACGTGACTAGTCTCCCTGAACTAATGGATGTGTTTGAGAGCTGCATTGACCCCAACCCTTGGCTTTTTTGATGGATGAGATTGCAGATTGGAAATCGTTTGTCGAGGGATACTTGCTAGATGGTAAGGATCAGTTGACAGGACACACAAAACCACTCCAGTTCAAGTTTTGGGTTAGGGATGGAATACCGATCATGCAATATAAGTAGAGACCAGGTGACAAGTTGTGGATGCTTGTACAAGGAATCGAGTTGTGGCAACGGGGTGCTACACGTGAAGTTCTTATTCCTAAAGGGCAGCCAAAACCACTACCTCCCTTCAAGACTATTAAAGACTCTAGCCAACTAGTGAAGGGCATCAAGGATTATATAACTCATTGGGATGATGGTCGAAATGGAAAGCACACCTCCAATCTGAAGAAAAATCACATGGACTCCCTAATCAATTACTGGGAGAAAGTTGTGACATGCTTAGAAACTGAACAACCATGTTGGGGGGGAGCTGAGAGACGGGTTCTTACCAGAGTCCAGATGGGAGGGTTCTCAAGGAGCAAGCACCTCTAAGAAAGTTCACTTGGGTCCTAACAATGGTTCCAAGTGGTTTGTGGGAAGTAAGGCCTCAAAGCCGAAGTGGTTTGATCTTCCTGAGTGGGATCCCTTTTAGGACATCAAGGAAGGATACTTTGTGCTAGTAAGGCCTGACGATGAGGATCGTCCAATATGGTTAGGGGTGGCACTCTCTGATGTAACCACCACCATGGCTGATGGAGAGGAGTTGCGTCCTGGATTTCAAGTTCAATATTGGGAGCCCATTGGAAGACACAAGAAGGGCAACTTGAAGGAGCAATACACCGACTGCTGGGAGAAGAAGTGGAGGGCAAATCATGCTGATCCTCAAAGGAGGGAATTGGTGGAGTGTGTGGTATGGTCATATTCAACTTGTCACATTGCAAAGGACGAGACACACAAGATCCCAAAAAGGGAGATGGACAAAGCCATAAGCAACCTTCATGCTATATCATTGTATGAGGGTAGATAATATTGAGAAGCTTGAAAACTTTCTCAACTAGTAGTTTGTAAAATTTATGAGGAAAACAATACAGCCAATTCTTTGTGTGTGATGTGTAATTCTATTCAAGCATTCAATTCAGATTTTTTTTTCTATAGTATGAGTCCCATTTTCAGTCCGAGTCCCAAAATTCGAGATTTGACCCACTTTAATTAAATGCGACTTACAAATTTTTAGTATTACGAGGAGGGAAATTCAAAATGCGCGAGAATATTTGGTTGGGTTGGGGGGGGTCTCCCCTTTCTTGACGGAGAGAGATCTTGTTTCTTTCTTTCCATCCATTTTTTTATTGAGGCTTCTTGTGATCCGATGACTAGTGACAAAGACAAGAGGTAAAAATGTCGTTTGCAGAAGAAATGACAAAGAGCAAGTAAGATGAGGGGGAAATTGTTAAATGAAAATTTAGATTGGAGTATTGAGCACTCGAAAACAATTGCAGTATGTTGTCTCCGTAATCACGAAACATTTTTGGCATTGAAAAAATTAGTGTCTATAGAGCAAAAGAAAGAAGTATGGCATCTAGTTGAGAACAATAAAGTTATGCAGGTTGCAGTGTCTAATAAGGAATAGAATAGAATAGAATAGAATAGAATAGAATAGAATAGAATAGAATAGAATAGAATAGAATAGAATAGAATAGAATAGAATAGAATAGTTTTTTTTTTTTCATAGTGAAATTGTAGGTAGCATCCAAGAAACCATACAACACGTGAAAGGAGTGGAGTCCAATGATAGCAACAAAATAAGCAGCATTAGTCATGGCACTTGGGAAGGTCAGGCAATGATTAGCTGCCAAGGCTTTAGGAATTCATCCAAAGAATTCTTCTACAACTAAGAAGCACCATGTTGCAATTAATAATAAAAAAAACATTATGGGTCTTGGGACAAGGAAGAAGAGAAAGGATCACTGAACCAAAGTGATTAAGAAGGTTATGGATTATTGGATTAACTACACGAGAGTTTCTCCTAACTTCAAGATTCATAGAAACAATTTACTTTTTACTAATATTTTTCGCGTTTACTAGTTACTACTATTTTTCTATAAGTTTTGCGTACGGATTCTAATATGAATTATGTAAGTGGTTTTCCTGCTAGCACATTTTAGTGCTATTAATGGTTGATAATGGAGCGTTATTTGTGATAAGGAATGCTAAGGTTTAGTACCTTTATAATATGCAATGTGGTCATCTATGGAACATAGAAATATACATGAAGTTTTGAGAGTAGTGTCTGAGCTAAATAGAGATTTGGCATCCGCCTGGGATCAAAGCAAATGTGCTTCATTCACAAACCCTAAGGATCCGACAGGTAAAAGATATTTGTGAAATGCTTGCGCACCAAAATGGATGCTCTAGGTGTTGAGGAAAAGGAAGGCATGATCATGGTTGATGATGACGCCCTCAAGTGTTGCTTCAATCAGTCACAGTCATTAAATCCGCCATCCTATCATCCTGATATGTTTAGCACAGATGACTTTCTACTTCATCTTATCAGTGTATTGCAAGAAATATCATCAAGAAAATTGGTCGAAGACATACAAACAATATACCCGCAACTTATGATCGGACGGGGGAAATTGACAGGGACCTTGAAAAAATTGTTTTAGGAAGGGAACTATTTTAATATATGTATACTGGAAATATACTTTGCAGAAATGTTTTGAATATGAAATATACTTTACACAAAAGCTTTGAATATATATTGTGTTATTGTAAAATAGCTTTTGCAATGTTTTATGGCGTTCATCTTGTCTGATTATTAAAGAAGAAATACTATTGTAGCAGCATTATTAGTTATGTATATGTATTGTATTATTCTATTATGTATATGATTTGCTATATTACGTCCAATAATTTGAATGTATATACCGTCAATAATTTTGGTGGGTATAAATAGATATACATCAAATTATTAGTTATGTGTACGTATTTTATTATTCTATTATGTATATGATTTGCTATATTACATCCAATAATTTGAATGTATACGCCGTCAATAATTTTGGTGGGTATAAATAGATATGCATTAAATTGCCAAGCCATCGACTTTGGCCTCCGCCTGCTTCTTCTTGTTATGGCAGATTCTACTTCCGATCGCCATTCCATTACCTGCAAGATGAACCATGAGGACCTCTGTAGGTGCCGCCAGTGAGGCATAGAACTTGAAGACTAGCTGACTATCGTTGCTATGAATCCCGCCCGCTTCTATCCTGATCCCTTCGATGTTGTGATCCATTTGCTATGGAATCCAGAGCATGGTTTGTTCATGATCGAAAGGATCTCTGGAGTGCCTGTTGACGATGAATCGGAATAGTTTTTGGCGTTTATGTTGTTTGATCATGCTATATTTATGCCAACAAAATCGCGCCAGGCGCGATTTGTACTACGAAAATCTTTGTTTTGTAGCCACTTGCTTGCCGTTATTTATTGAAAAAGGCTTCTTATTTTACTCTCAGTTGCCCATGAAGAAGCGCAGGATCATCGCGTCCATTCGAACAGGGGCCCACCATCTTCGGCTTGAGACGGGTCGGTGGGTTGGAGAGTCGCGCCAGGACAGGCTTTGTCAGTGTTGCCTGCTGGGGGTTGTTGAGGATGAAAGTCATGCCTTCCAGAGCTGTCCAACCTATAGTCAGATTCGGGCTCGCTACATTCTCTTGGTGCGACCTGGTCTGCCCCTGCACGAGCTACTCAGTACGCCATCAGTTCGATCCCTTGGCTCCTACCTCCAGGAGGTTTTGGATCTGCGGACTCACCTCTGCCCCTGGGCGCCTATCTGAGGTGCCGGGAATTCATGTGTATATGTATATTTGTATAGCTGCCAGCAGGCTTGTTCCTGCGACGGTCTTTCCCTCCTAAGGGGGTGTTTTTTAATCCGGGTAGCAACGGGCTTGCTGCACCCGTGTAATTTGGGTCCCATAGGCTGATTGGCCTCCGCGGACGATAAAAGAACGTTCCCTCCCTCCCTCCCTCCCTCCCTCCCTCCCTTCCTTCCTTCAATTTCATAGTCGTCCATGATGGTATAAAGTAATGTGCAATCATATTCCCAACATTCAGTCATAATATGGGTGATTTGCATCGTAGTTTTGAATGTCCTTCAATTTCAACACAAAATGCACATTCTCAGGCTGAAAATGAACTCAGTGCAAAAGTATGATTAAATCAATTTAAAGATAAATAATAGGCTTATACGGCGCGATTTTGGAATAGACATAATCCCAATTTAAAATGATGGTTCATCTACCATTACAGAAACAATTTTGATTTTATTAAGTATATGAAGAAAGCCTATTATAGCATCTCACTTGTCCAATACTCCACATAAATACTAGACTACAATCTTTTGGAATCAGACCCAAAACGGAAGGCAATATTTTGCCCATATATTCCGTGAGGAATTACGATGAGCAGGCCCATTAAAATAATAAAAGTACATTTAATACAATTGAAAAAATTGGAAAACAATTGCATTGGTTCACACTGGTTCACATCATCTCTGACTTGAGACACAGAGATGGGTTCATGACCTGCGTGAAAACATGATATGTCAATCTTGCTAAGGGAGACATTGAAGATGATTGCCATACTCTTCAGATTTGCGTAATGTTTGCGACTATCCGAGCAACATATATCAGGATCACACCTAATTAGCCACTAGATGTGCTTTTGTAGATGCTTACAGTGATTGCACTTGCATCCTTATATCCTGGATGTTCTTGACTGACGAGGTTAACTATGTCCGCCGTCAACACATTGCTATATAAGATTTATGAGTGAGCTTATTACTATTAAGGTTTTTCCCTCCAAAATCCTTTGGGATGGGGGGTTTTCAATCTTGCATAGTAATGGGTTCTCTTATTGGGTCCCAAATATGTCTTGGTCTCTGTGGACAATCTTTGATAATGAAAAAAAAAAGCATTTGCCTATGAAGTCCTTTGAGGGAAAGATCCTTGTAACAGTGCTTCGAAGATTCTATTAATTCTCATAGTATACTTATTGATAAAGCGTATGAGATCAAAGTACTACTAAAGAAGCACTAATAGAGCTGATTACCTTTAAAAGATAATAAAGCAATTCCAAAAAGGATCTTAACCTTTCAAAGACCTATGGTCTACAATGTTATGCATCAAATTTGCTAAAACATTCATCCATCTATGTTGCATATCTTTGTAATGCAATATTTATTATTAGGACCACAAAGCAATGATATGGTGGTGGTTAATCAGATTTTGTTCTAAGGCATGGAAATGTTTGACAAATTGATACATGTCATTGAATCTTATTTTCCATTAGCTTTTATACTAAAAAGCATACAACTTTCACAACGCACAATATTTTTTATTGATGTGATGAGTGGGCTCAAAAACTGCCATGCTCCCAAAGGCCCAACCAAAATTCAGAACTTGATCTAAATGAGAGATCGCAAATAGATTTTTTAACATCCACGAAGACATGACTTGCAGAGACCTGACTTGCAGCTCTACATCCACAAAATCAATGCATACATCCACAAAATCACGGCAGCTTCCAAATCTTCGGGCTGCCTCCAATAAATCTACTACCACCGCCTCATTTGTTATCACTATTGTCGAAAACTCCACCACCTCCACCGCTACTACTTGAAGCTCGCCACTACCAGAACCACCACTGCTCTGACTTCGACTGCCAAAACCTCCACCTCCTCTAGCATTACCAAAACCCCCATCATAGGAGCTCCACCACCGCTTCTAGAACCTCCACCTCCAACACTGCTACTAGAACATCTATGTTTACTACCAAGAGCTCCTCCACGACTACCAAAACCCCCACCTTTGCCATCGGACATGATCTCCACCAACGTTGGAACCTCCCCCAAACCCGGGGAGGAACTACCACCGCTACCAAAGCCTCTGCCTCCGGCACCAAGAGTTCCTTTGCCACCACTAAAACCTTCCTCTTCACCACTAGGGCCTTCGCTATTGTCTCTACCATTAGAAACAGATCCATCTCCAGGTTCTTCAGCCAGTGCAATGCTGGATACCAAGGCCATCTTAATCATTGCTCCTACTCTATGTCTTTCCATCTCTCTTGTTGAAAGAATGGTACATTCCTTTGCCCTTTATATGCCTCTTTACTACTCTTCTTTAGTCTTCTTTAATTGACATTTAAATTAATAATCTAGTGCACCCATACATTATTTTACGTATACTTTACAATTATGTGTCCTAGTAAAGCCTATGCTAGCCTTCAGTATACTCCACTATACTAGAGTCCACGCTAGCCTTCAATATACTCCATTATACATATGCATTATCTTCTCTTTGTTCAGTTTAGTGGATAGTCCATTGAATTAGCACTTAAGAAATCTTGTGTTCAAGTCTATGGGGTCCGCCATATGCCCTCATGGATGTTGCTAATGTGGTATGACGTAAAAATACTATCATTCTATCTCTATTCCCTACTATACCCCACATACATGTTAGGGGCATGGTTCCTAGTTTTATTTTAGTTTCTCCTGATCTTTTTCATCACTTTGCATCACACCATTTATTAGTTTCTCCTGATCTTCTCCTGAGCTTTTGACAAATATGCAGTTTTTTAAAACCATTTATTGACATCACTCATAAATGTTTACTTAATGGTTTGCATCTACTTGCATCTATCCTACATCATAATGTATTTGGTTTTATATAGCTTGAGACTAAGAACAATGCATATGCATGTTTGATTTTGTATGCCATTCCAGTACGTGTATCCATATGTTCACAAAGCCTAGTATTGGCTAAATATTCGATTGAGAAGCTCTATCCAAAATTGAGAGCAAAAGTTAGAATAAGAATTAGAATAAATATGGGGTAAAAATATCATTGGATTCAGGAATGTGTACCTAAGAAGGGCAGCTTCAATTGTTAAATGAAGATGAGCCTTGAAAACGTTTCTTAGGCATAAACTCAGACTTGCAATAATATAAGCCATAAACACCATGCTACAAAACTGTAGAATAGGACATGTAACAATTTGATGAAGGTTCCATTCGAGTATAATTGCTGGAACATAAAATATGGCTACAAAATGCAAGAAAGATTGGTGCAGATAATTGTCCTCCTGGATGATTGGGGCAATGAATAAAAAGTGTGTGAATGCCATATTCAAACCTCGTTAATATACTGATATCTCCTCCGATAATAATAAATACCTTTCTAGATAGAGTTGGAAAGGATCTCTGATTTACTCAATGCTTGAAACTGCAAACATTCTCGTTCAAGTTTGAAGACACCTTGACAAGGAGCTTGATGTACTCTGCCTGAAAAATATAATCATTCTCAATCATTTAAGCTTGAGAATGCATATGCCAAAAACTGACATAACCAATGAAAGAAACCAAAGCGGAAGCAAATGTTTGGGTATGGCATGCTATAGCTGCATAGATTAATATAATCATTAAATTCCAAGTTTTTACCAGTTTTATCCAGGTTATGATTGCAGATGGAATGTATGTCTAAGATGTGATTTCAAGTCTTAAAGGCGTGTTTGTAGATAAGGTTACTAAATTTGTGTGGGCAACTAGCATTCTTGCTTTTTTAAAAGCTTTGGTTCATGAAAAAAAATTCTGAGCTTGGTTCGAAGATGAACGTGCACTTTTCAATTGGTTTCCTTATTTTTTATATATTTCACCAGATCTGCTTGTAGTACATGGCAACTTCCTCTTCTTTTGATTTTTGTAAACTATGTTGATCTCATGAAACATGATCTACAATTATCATTTTATCTTAAGCTTCATCTTATGTCTTGCACAGATTTTTGAACTTTCTTTTTGTAAAGCGAGTTTTGGACAAGATAGTTTTGCTTAAACAGCAAAGCTTGAGGTATGATTTGTTTGAAGCCTTGCAATTTTTTCTTAAATCCTTATACAAGTCTTGTTAGGCTTTAAAAGAATTTGTACTGGTCGAGAAGTGCAGCAGGTTATGAAATCCTTCAAGTCGAAATAGGTTTGGCAAAAATATTGTTGTTTTCTTTTTTTTTTTTCTTTTTTTTTTTTTTTTTTTTTTTTTTTTTTTTTTTTTTGGCTTCATATCCAATCGGCAAATTCTTTTAAATTTTTAGCTGATGTGTTGCAGGTTATGCGAGTTTAGGTTATGTGGTTTCATCTAAATTGCCTTCTATTTGGCATTGCATGCGAAGTCGTCATGGAATTCAATACTGATCGCCCCGGGTGGTCATCTTCCACGCTTGAGAGCGTGCAGGCGGGTGGCCATCCCGCGTCGGGGGCGGAAGTTGAAGGGGACGGCTCAGACGTTGACCGGGACTTGACCCCGGCCACAGACAAGAGACCCGGGCGCGAGCTGGCCAAAGTCGGGGACCGCCGCAGACATGGAGGGGGCGGGGCTGGTCCGGGGAAGGATGCGGGAATTCGGCAGACCAAACAGGGGATGCGAGCACTCCGGCCCTCGAGTCCCCTCCGGGGCCCAGCCCCACAGTATCCACATCTTCCGCTCCCCGGACCACCACTACCACCGGACTGAAGTGGCGATGCATGCCACTAAATAGGGATCGTGCCTCGGCGTGGTATCCCGGAATTGCCGTGGCTTTCCATGGCGTAAGGGGACGATCTCAATTAAAATGCGCCATGGACATGGACCTTATCTTCCTCATGGAAACATGGGAACATGCCGGGTCCGCGCTAGGCTACGATTTGCCGGGATACCGGCTACTCGGTCTTCAATGAGTGCACCGGGAAACGAGGACCGCGGAGGAATTGCGCGTGTTACTACCCGGCGGCCTTGGCCCAATCGGTCTCCCCATTGCAAGGCGGACACGGGCTGCAGATACTGCGGGTAGATGCAGTGCGAAACGGCGATGGCAGCCCTCTCTTTGTGGCGGCTTGCTACTTCCCACATCTTTGAGAGCAACTTTTACCACACGCGCTTGGATGTGGACGGGCCGAGAGCCCTATGTCGATCTATATGATGACATCTGGCCCAGTCTGAACAATTGGGCAAGGTCATGTTGCTTGGAGACTTCAATCGCCGCCGCGAGGGCCGAGGCGAGATCCCAAAATTAGCACCTCTAGGCGAGGATGTGTTGCAAATGGACCCCGCAGAGATGGTTTGGCCAAAGGGCGTCGGATGACGACCGGGTTACCGCGGTATGGCCCGGCGGTATTTCTTTATTCTTTGGGCGCGCATATCTTTGACCCAGTCATTTGCAATGGGGCGGCACGATGGTCGCCCTCCGGCCGCTTCACTTGTAGACGAGGAGAACCAGGGGGCGGCACCCGGTGTGGTGGATTACGTGCTAGCGGACGAGCAATGCCTACACTTGATCACTTCGCCGATTAGTGTCCGGGACGGTGGCGGGACGAGGAAGTAGACTCCGACCATCAGCCCCTGTTCTTGCAGATAGATTGGCGCCAACCCGAGCACCCATTGCCCCAATACCCCATGTACCACGGTTGCGTCTCGGACTATGATGGATCTGCGACGGTCTATCGCGAGGATGCTTGAGCATGAGCTGGCGGGAGTCCGCAACTCCCCACACTTCAACAGCAGACGGCCCGGTGAACCCGGCTCGCCGAGGGTAGGGGACGGTGCTTTGGGAGAGGCCGCTCTCGGCGATCCACCGGGGGCTGCAATCACCTTCCCTCGCAATCACCGTTCGATGGCGAATGTCGGGGGCTGAAACGATGGCTCCGCCAAGTCTTTGGACCCCACCATTCGCCCGCCATGAGCCATCCGTCAATACCGCTCCTTCCTCAAGACCAAGAAAGCCGGGTACCTTCGCGAGCACCGGCAATGAGATGTTTGGTCTTCTAGACCGCCACCCTAGGGCCTTCGGAGAAAGGTCTTGAGTAAGCACCAAACCCACCAGGAAATATTACCCGGGAACAATGGGTGACATACTTGCGGCAGGTATGACCCAATGGGAAGCCGGGCACCGGTATCCTGAGACGAGGCCTAGCACTGGTCATTCTTGAAGGGGATGTCATAATGGGCCTGCAACGCGCTAACTAGCGAAGGCGCCAGATTTGGATGGTATCGCGGCAGAAGCTTCTCAAGTGGGCGGGCCCCCAATGGTGCCGGTTCTCCGCGGACTCTTCAACGGGGCATTGCAAGAAGGCTTTCCCCGCGGCTGGACTACCGGTAGAGTTGTGCCCATATACAAAGCGGGGACCCCACGCGCCCACCAACTATCGCATACCATTATGGTCGGTTAAATGTCTTTGCCAAGTTGCTTGCCGGATTCTTGAGCCGCGATTGACACTTTGGGCGAGGATGGAGAAGTCGCGGGCTCTCACCAGGCAGGCTTCCGCCCAGGCATTCTACTATTGACCATATCTTCACTCTGCGAACACTCATAGAGGATAGCCGAATCGGCGCCAATCCGTATCTTGTTGCTTTGTGGATTTCGCAAAGGCTTTTGACCGCGGTGCCTCGGGATAAGTTGTGGGATAGATTGAGACGACTAGGGACCCCGTCGACTTGCGAGAATGCTATATACGCACTATACGGGCTTGCTCCGGCCGTCTCACACCGTCGGGGAGCCCGTTGTTAGTAGCATTGGGGTGCGCCGGGGGCTGCCCTCTATCCCCGACGCTCTTCGGCTTGTACATTGACCAGCTAGAAGAATGGCTAGCTGAACACGGGGAGGGCTCGGTTGATGCACCACATAATCCGCAAACTCATATATCGCCGATGATGTTGACCTGCCGCATATACCCCAGAGGACATGCAACGCCACCGGATGCTTTGGACACTTTACGCCAATTCACCGACATGAGAGTTAACTTGGCCAAGACAAGGGTGTTCTTGGTCCCATCATCCCTACCCACGCCTTCCCTCATTCACTTACCAGGGGCGGTAGTGGAGGTGGCTCGATCTTTATAAGTATTTGGGCATTGAGTTTTCTACTACCACACACCGGGATGTATCCATCGTTACGGGTCACCGCAGTCGGAAAGCCCCAGTATGCAATGCAAAACAACAATCACAAGGCGGTCAGATGCATGGGGTCACCAGCACACTTGTTCGTGGCCTTGGTTGAACCGGGTCCTCCTCTCTATGGGGCGGAAGTGTGGGGCCGGTGATATCCCTCACCACTTGGAACGATCTAGAGCAAAAGCGAGAAGGCCTTCTTGGCCCCGCACCGGGAGTGAAATCCACGGTCCCATATCGGATCTTGCTCCAGAGACAGGCTTCCTTCCATTACAGAGGGTCGCTACCGAACGTCACATTATTTACTTCCGAAAGGTGGTGGCTATGGATGAAGCCCTATTTGCCCAACCTTGCTTTGGCGATGGCGATGGGCCCGCAAATGACTCAAAGCCTCACTGAAAGACAAGCAAGCCCGTGGTTCTCGCTATGGAATGTGCAGGCACACGATGTGGACCAAAGGCATACACCGAAGGAACGCTACCGCCTTGAAGCGGTACTTGGATGCTTGCTTCATGGCCAAGCTTTGGGATGCGAGGCCCCACATGTCAAGGTGGCAAATTATCGGCAGCCGAGGTTAATCCCATGCTCACGAGGGGCCCACACCACTACACTGTGCACCCATCTACCCATGAAAAAGCGCAGGTGATTGCTTCCATTCGCCGACAGTGCACACCACCTCCGCATTGAGACGGGGAGATGGATTCGGGAGCAGCGTGAGGGCCGAGAGTCCGTCAATCTTTGTCAGCGGCGCCATTGAGGATGAAAGTCACGCCCTCCAGGCCTGTCCGGCGTACGAGCATATCCGGGCTCGGTATGCTCGGTTAGTTGTGCCCCATCAGGCCTTGCATGAGCTACTGAGCACGGCCTCTGTAGGCTTGTTGGGATCGTACCTCCAGGAGGTAATGGATCTGGGACTCGGTTATGCCCCCGTCCGACATTAACCTGTTTGTACTTGTGATTATGTATATAATCGTGCAAGATGTCAAAGATCCTTATTTGCTACTAAGGTTTTTCCCAAAAACCCTTCGGGCGGGGTTTTTAATCCCGGTAGTAATCGCTGCTTTTCTCTCTCTTTGTACTTGGGTCCCATAGGCCAGTTGGTCTCCGTGGACAATAAAATCATATTCTATTCTATTCTATTCTATTCTCAAAACACTTGGGATAAGGAAATACTTTACTGACTAGATTTTATTTCTTTCAAGTTTTTTGGAGTTGTATTCTTGCAAAATCAAGCTTGCAAGGTTAAAATATTTTACAAGGCATATAACCATGTGAGACTGGTATTCATTCAATGAAGATGCCTCTTAGGTTAAACCAGGTGGTAGATGGGTTTTGAGCTATGAATGGATTAGGTTGCTGGCCATATGCTGGTCTTGGAAATATATTGGTTCCTTATATGTCGCAGGCATAAAACATATCTTCAATTGCTACTATGTTATCCAAGCGCACCTTTGAGTTTGATTGTGTTCATGTCTTTTGACCCATGAAGAATAGCGCTAAATTTTTAGATTGTCACCAATTTACAAATGCCAAGAAGTTCAAGTAAGTTTTGCATCTGCTATTGCCAAATGATGAATCCTAATAAAATTAAAACACGTTTGCAACACCAACAACTAAGAGAAAGATCTAGAGGTTACCAAATATATAAATAGAATAGAATAGAATAGAATAGAATATAAAGAATTCTTTCAATGCAGGTGAAATTTGGATCTGACATGTAAAGGCATTTTGTGTGAATGTTTTGCATAGAAAGGTAAATACCACAGAAATTTAGCCATCAACATGCAGTAAAACACTTACTAAGAATATCTATGATTTAAAGATGGGATATGCCGTGTCCCATCCCCTTTGGTTCCGCAAAAAGATTACAGGTAAATCTGTTCATAAAATTCTGGAGCATGCTAGAACACTATACCAGTTTCAATCCGAGAACTAATTGGATGGCTTGACTGTAGAAATGACTCGCCATCTCTTTGACTTGCAATCAACTGCTAAAAATGATGGCCCAACTCTTTAAATCCAATGACGAGAGCTCCAAATGCTAGAAGTTTTGGGCTAAAAGGCAAATGACCTATGTAAACAACAGAGCAAAATAGGAGGAAATGAAGATGTTCTTTTCATGTATTTTATTTTTAAAAATGATGGTGAATTTGTCCATGTCTTAAACATCTTTTGTACTCTAAGAAAAAAAGCTCCTGATACACTTCTTGCACAAAATAGTAAGGATCAAACCTCCAGAATCTGATTTCTCTCTATGCACTCCAAATTTCGAATTTGACATGTACCTGCATCCAAATGACTAAAAGAAATAGTTTGCTAGTTTCATGCACTTCTTGCCACAAAATAGTAAGGATCAAACCTCCAGAATCTGATTTCTCACTATGCACTCCAAAATTTGAATTTGACATGTACTTGCATCTAAATGACTAAAAGAAATAGTTTGCTAGTTTCATGCTTTACTTTCATCTAAAGCCAGAAGAAGTGCCTTTAGATTGAAGTTTGGACCAATGTTACTCATCTCTATAGCAATTAGTTCTTTTGCATGCTAGACATAAGGAAGTTTGTCGATGTAGAAATACCGCCTCCAAGCAAAACCATCTTCAAGCTTGTTGCACATAAGCATGCATGCAACATAAATTTTCATATGAAATAAGGAATACAGAACAGGCTTAGAGTAGTTGTATAGTGAATGGATTTCATCATTTTCCATTTGGACTTTAGCACTTTAATCCACTCAATGATCAGTAATATCGACTAGTATGCCAACACATTTTAAATGCATTTGGTTCACAGTAAAGCTCAAATGCATTTTCTTCAAAGTAAAGCATCTAGAAAAATGTGGATTTCAAGCATATTCATGCCTTGCCTTCGCAAAAGAAAACGATCGTTACAGGAAAATGTCCTACACAATGTAGCTGGAGCTGGACCTAGAATTTTGAATAGAAAATAATATATCTAGGACCTTTGAGGCAACTCTGCAAGGATGAAAAAGAATCAAATAAATGGAAGGATTAACACCTAAAGCCAGCGTAGTTGAGAAATGAAACCAACCCAAATACAAAGAGAATGCATGCTTGTCTCTAAAGCGTACTTCTCAAGTTATCCATTGCAACCATTGCAATCTGGAATTGGATCTTTGCAAGCTCCAGAACAGAAATGCTTGTTCAGAGGTAGATGGCGCCAAGATGAGAGGGCAAAAATTGACTTGAGGCGCCAGATGAGAGAGCAAAAGACTTGCAGAGAGTAACAAATTCGTACGAAAGACCAAAGGAGGGATTCAAATTTCTGGCATTGAAGAAAGGTAACCAACGTCCCGTAAGAGGAGTCGCAAGCAGGAAGGAAACGCCACATGCACCTGCACATGCGACGAAAACCAACATCCCATTTTAATAAAAAGGATGTTTATGTCATGCCATATTCGTAATCGTAACATCCAATTGGATATATGACGCACGCACCACGTCAATAATGCTTTGTTGGGTCTTGCCCTCAACCACCTTGCATCTGCTAAGATAACGTATGCTACCTTAACTTGCACGAAAGACAACCCAACCCTTTTAAAGCTTCAAAGTTCATTATGCGAGTAAAAGTTGCCTACATCATACTTTGAGCCACGTCATCGATGATTTAGGAGAATACGTGTTCCGCATATTAGGGCTTGTCTCGAAAGCGCTCAGCCTACCGGCTTGTGTTGGCCCAAATTCTTGATTCAGCAGGTCGCTTTGATTCACATCGTTGCTCTGTAAGTACGCTTCCACAATAAGCTAAAAATTGTAATGTCCTAAACTGTAATAAAATGGCCGCATTCAGGCCTCCAATGGGCGCAGGACCTGGACCCTTTTGCCCTGTTTGTTCTCGGATTCATTATCCATTTTGCCCCCCTCCACATTTTCCACACTATCAGTCTCCGTTGCCTCCCAGGCATCCAGGTCCTGTCATGGGTCATCCTGGTTCAGTCTTAATTCATCACAATGTCGCGAATATTGGCCACCCATTTGAAGCTCGTGACACAGGCTTACCAAATTCTCATCGTCCTGAATTTTCACAAGGTCGCTCATTTCCGCCTTCAGGCAGAAAGGTTGAACCAAATGCTTCTACACTTTATGATCCTATACTTTCAGTGGAACCCATTGAGCCCTCTCAGCAGGGTCCTTGGAAGGGTCGCCATATTTCACCCCATAATGGCGTGAACCATAATCAGGGAACATGGCTTGGTAATACATCTCATTGTGGCGCTCAATATCCTATGTCACATTGGCCTGTTGAACAAGGAAGACCACATGACCAGCCTGTTCATGCTAGTTTCCCCCAGAGGACTGACACCTCTTTAAAAGGAAGAGACAATGACGGCTTACCGCGGAGGAATATTGGGGTAGTTGTGGCAGATCATAATCATGTTAATGTACCTCATGAAATCCAACACCGAGGGCATTCTGGTTCATCTTGGTCTGCTGGTGGATATGATGAGAAAGTAGATATAGACAATGTTAATAGGGACAGGTTTTTTCATGCAAATACAGCTATTTGTCAAGAACCACCAAGAGAAGCGCATCAAAGACATGGGGCAATTGCAGGGTTAATAGAGCATGGTCTTACTCAACAAGCAAAGAGAAAGAAGATATCAGCATCCAGAGAGGAGCAGCTTCTTGTAGAACATGGCCTGCAGGGATTAACAAAAACAAAATTTCCTAAAACTCGTGAAGAAGAGCTTTTAATAGAGCATGGACTGTTAGAAGATAATGCCGGTTCTAAATCAGAAATGGGCCAACAAAAACAAGCAACTGACAATGAAAGTGAAGTGAGAAAGGTGTCACTTCAATCAATAGAGGGAGAAAGAAGTCGGCTGTTGAAATCTGAAGAGACTGGTGAGAGAAGTTGTGATGTTGGACAACCATCCATGCAAGCTGGAAAAGAGCAGATATTAGGAGATTCTAAGTATCCAAGGGATCCTTTTGTGTTCAATAGTATCGAGGATCATGTGCAACCACAAAAAAATGTCTTTGATCACAGCGGAGGGCGAGGCCATGTTGAGGGTTCACAGTTTGAGGTGCTAGAGGTTGTGAATACGAATCAGCTTCAAGAAATGAATCGTTATTGTCATCCTTATCGTGACATGCAGTATCAGCAACAGATCCAGTCTAATCGCCTGTCTCAAGCACGTCAGGCATATGACCAGGATTTAGAAAGATCACATCAAAATGTTGGACAACCTCATATACAGCCTGGGCAGCAGTTTTCATCTCAGAACAAGCAACATGCACATCAGACTTCACAGGAACAATTCACTAATGACCTTTCACAATGTCAGCATCAGCATCAGCATCAGCAAGGTGAATATTACCAATGCCGACAACATACTCAACCGGGCTACCAAATGCATCCTAGAGTGCCATTACAATCTCCGTTACAGTCAGAACCTTTGCCTTCTCTGCAACAAAGATGGTCACAAAAACCACTTATTGGTCAAAGCCATATGCAACTGCATCAACCTCCTCTTCCTGATGAACTGAATATGAGACTCAGTCCAGAAACAGTTCATCCATCAATGCTGCACGGTAGAATACACTATCAGCAACTTATGGCTCCACTTCATATGCAATCCTCCGCCTTTCTATCTGCGGCGCCAATGGTTCCACCTTTGCCTCCACCTCCACCGCCGCCACCACCTCCTCCATTGTCACCCCCTCCCATTCCACCATCACCTCCATGTGCATCGCTGCCACCATCTCCACCCCCCCTGCCAAGTGAACGAGAAGGTTCACAATCTTTACTTTCTTCACATACTGATGTGCATGTTTCATCGTCAAACGGCTTCCAATATCGGCAGTCTCAAGGTCCTCAGCAGGGATTTATGCCTTTGCAGAGACCAAGTTATGAGTATACGGTAATGTTTTTTGCAAAATCTTCTAGTCACAATAGTAATACAGCAAGGATAACATAGAATTATTGTGTTTTGACTTATCACATTGTAGATCAATTGGAGTTATATAGGAGCTTTGGCATCTTTGAAGGATAATTTTGAGTTTTGCAATAGATATTTTTGGAATATATGAGCTCTAGGTTTTATTGAATGAGACGTATGATTTTTTTCTTAAAGCAGGTGAAAGGAACTAATTTCCAAGACTCAAGCATGCATGGTCGATACAGCAGTAATCAGAGACAAGCTAAACAACAGGATAAGCCTAGGATTGTTGACGCCGTTACAGTGTTTAGAAAGCCTGGTCGGTTAACACGTCCGGACAGATTCGTCATCTTATTGCGTGGCCTCCCAGGTGAGTGCAAGCTGCATGTTCGTTTTTGCAACAAGTGAGTTGGGAGATGTAAGAGGCATGTTAGGTAGCTGCTACCGGTGAACTTTGCTCTCCCAATTCTCCCATAGTAATTCACAAGGAATGTACATGCTATATGAACTGACGATATTAGAAAAGAATAGTGCAGATCGCTAAGTTCAATATCACATTGTTGTGTTATGGTCAGTTCGTTGTCATTAATTAAGGAAAGTATTAAAACCTAATATGCAGGTAGTGGGAAAAGTTATTTAGCGAAAGCACTACGTGATGTGGAAGTTATGAATGGTGGAAGTGCACCTCGTATTCATTCTATGGATGATTACTTTATGACAGAAGTGGAGAAGGTAAGCATTTTTTTCCATCTATTGCTATTGTAGTGTCCACGAATCATCATGCAATTTATGGACCTCAGGAGGAAGATGATGATAGTGGTACGGCTGGTGCTTTATCGAGGACTAGAAGGAAAGCTATCAAAAGAGTCATGGAATACATCTATGAACCAGAGATGGAGGAGGTATGCTGACCCAAAAGCGAATATGCTGATTTTTAAAAACCTGGATGGCAATTTTTTCTTACTTTTAGGGAGAAAGTGTTTGAGATCTAGCAGTTAACATGCTTTTATCTTCTTGGAGTTAGTTTGATATGATTTAATCTTCCTGACAAGAGTTATAGTCTGACTTATTAGAAAATACCTTTCTGGAGAGAACACAGCAAAAGTACAAACATTTACACATTACGCCAGATTCTGAATTGAAGATTTATATTCCATCTATTCCAAATGTTATAAGCTCTTCTTCTTTTGTCTGCCATCATCTGCATTAGAAGCCACATTACCAAATTTGCAACTATTCTGATGAAGACAAGCCTTTCAAAATCTTAATATTCAGTTTGTCTGCAGGTTTATCGGGCCAGCATGTTAAAGGCCTTTCGGAAGACATTGGAGGAAGGCTTGTTCCCATTTATAATTGGTATGTTCCTTTAGATGCAGGTAGTTGTACAGTTGTCTTCTAGCAAAACATCATCTCTGCATTTTAGAGAGCAATTCTTGGTTGTGGTTAACTTCTGCTGGATTGCTTTGTGTGCCCTCTTGTTTGGTTTCTTATTGTATGTAAGACCGGAGAATTTTGTTACTGCTGTACATACCTGTGCTTCTCCCAGCATTCCCTATGTCTGCCACATTATGATGAGCCAAAATGGTCGAGACCCTCTAAGAGGGTTTATTTAATACCTTGTGGAAAGAGGGTGATAAGGATTAAAGGTAGGTTTACATTTGAAACAAACAACCGGATCACTGCTGAGTACGTGTTGGAGTTATGCCTGTCCTTAGAGAGTATCCATAACTATGAAATGGAAGAATGCAGTATCCTGCCGCTGCTCTCTTTTCACTAACCACAGATGCAGTTGTATATATGGACCATTGACCCTCTTCGTTGCTGGCATGTGGGCCTCATCTTAGTGGATGACCGCAATGTGCATGTCGCTGATTTTGCTCAGTTTTGGGCAATTGCTAAGGTATACTCTCATCTCCTTCCTGATTATTTCTCTCATTTGTTGGTTCCTTAGAGTGCAAATTTTCAGACTAAAATCGGCGCAGGTAAAAGAAGTACATAAGCATTATCGTTTGATGTCTATGGACATACTCTTGTATTGACTCATGCCCTGTGTCTCGTGTGATTGGTTGAATTCCTTCACAGAATATCTTTAAGCTTAAGATATCTTCTTTATATTTCATTATGTGTCTGCTTATGAAAGTCTAGGAGAATATGTTTTAATAGCAGCATTTGATTTTTGGCTATACAGAGGAACGGGTACGAAGTCTATATTTTGGAAGCTCCCTATAGAGACCCATTGGTGAGTTTTTAAGCTTGATTTGTTGTTTTGTATGTTTTCATGTTGTATACCTTAATGTGCTATGTTACAAGTACAAAAATAGTTCAAATCATCTATTTTTTATGTTTTCAGGGTTGTGCAGCAAGAAACGTGCATGCCTTTACCACCGAGCAGGTTCAAGCAATGTCAGCAAAATGGGAGGATACACCACAGCTCTATTTACAGATTGATGTTTCAGTATGTACTGTTTGAGCTCTGCCCATTTTGAACGTGCTAATATTTGCATGTGATATGTCTAGTTCAAAACGAGAAATATACAAGTTTAAAGTCTGATAAATCTCGTTTGCATGGTACAGTCTTTGTTTCATGGCGATGAGCTTGACGCTAAGGGGATTACTGAGGTGAGATAATTGGTTAATTTGCACTCTCATAAGTAAAGTGTGCGATACATGTTGATGGTCACTTCTATTTCTAGGTTGAAATGGATGCAGATGATATGGAACGTGATATGGAAGACCACAATGATGTCTTTGTATCATCCAAATCCAAAGAACAATCACTGGATCAACAGAAGATAAATGGTAATTGCTGCATTTATATGCTGATTACGTGCAATAATAGTCTTTCATATAGAAGAAGTGATGCTTGAGTCTTTAATTCCTTGGCTTTGCATTAACTACTTCTAAGTATAACTGATATAACTAGAAATTTCAAATGAGAAAGCCTTGTGGCAAACATCCACTATAGCATTGTTCAGATTAAAAAACTTATGAGTCAGCTTGAAGCTCTCGCAGCAAAACTTTGCCTTAGCTTGCCACAGTTTTTTGGGATCCAGTTTCAAGGTCTGGGTGTGTTTAGTAGAATATATAAAATATTGGCTATTTCACCTGAGTGTTTTAAAATGCTTTCAGGCTTGATGCTGTCCGAAAAGTGGGTTGACAAAACAATGACCCTTCAAGAGGATACAGCTGACGACCAACGTAAATATCCAGGACGAGCACACAGTAGTGAGGGTACCAATAACAGTAAGAACGAGGATGCAAGTAACGCACTTTCAGGCCTTATGGAGGCATATGGCAAGTGGGAAAAATGCGTGCGGTGGGCAGACCTTCCAGTAAGTGCAACACATGGGGACCGTTTTCTTCAAGTGATACATATGTTTATAGTGTTCCATTGTGCATAGGATGGCAAAGGAGATCGGGGGTTTTCAATTGGTGCTGTTTCTGATCATAAACGACAGCTTATAATTGGACCTGGTGCGGGTTATAATGGGGTATGGTTTTCTCACATTTTTGTGAAGCAGATTAATGCTGACATTTTAATTGGATTACATGTTGAACTTGAGCATTGAATGTCCAATTAATTCAGGTGTCAAATCCCGTTGAGGAAGAATGGAAAAAGGGAAATGCTTTGCAAGAACCTCGTCGGAGTTCCAAGTTCCGGGAACAACTTCGAGCTGAGCAGGAAGCTTTTAAGGCTAGAAGGCGTCATCGCATTGGTCTGGATGGTGATGAGGATGCTGTATAATGTCTATACCCGTGTATCTTTTTGCAAAGATCTACAGGCTAGTCGCCATGCATTCTTCCTTTACAAGCTAAGCATCTAAGATGCTTGGGCATCCCTTTGCTCGCCATGTTTGAGGTGGTCGGTATATGGCTCTGCTGTACAGCCTAATTAGCAACACAAAGGACACAGTCTAAGAGTCCATGGATTTTGCCATGATGTCAGGACATCAAAGTTCAGAATATTTTTTTGGTGACGTAAAAAAGCCTCACCAGATGTTTGATTGCGGTATTTTGAGTCGAAGCATTCAATTGCGGCTAAGTCCAGGTTGGTGGAGAGCTGTATCATAATGTATATTTACACTACCTATATAATCTCCAGTTGTCATTCTTCTTTGACTTGTAATGACTGCTGCCAGATTGATCATATATATTGGTTCCACATGAGAATCAGAGATGGAAAGAATGAGCCGAATGTAATAATACATTCTTCAGAGTTCTTGTACGTAAAGACAAATTATTTGAAAAGTGTACAAAATCTGTAATAAAGAGGTATGCTTAATGTTAACTTCGGTCTTTTGGATTCACGAATTCTCTTCCTACGTGCGGCATGGCATTTATGCGTCTTTTGGGTTATTGGCTAACTCCTCTAGTTTGACCTAATCAATGCCGGAATGGCTTGAGTTGAGGCAGGGTTCAGATAGTAGGGCCAGATTGCTGTGAGCTCAATGTGGAGTTAATTATAGCAGACGAATTGATTGATTTGACCAGTGTCCAAATGTTTGCGTTCGTTGTTATGTGGAACGGGAAGGGGGAGGGCATTCTTGCCAGCCCCCTGACCTGCAGAATCCGGGAGCGCCGTTGAGGCGCGACCGGATTCTGCAGGTCAGGGGGCTGGCAAGAATGCCGGACCCCTTCATGCTCCACAACGTCAAGGGCAAGCCGACTGGATTCTCCCGGTTTTCTGCATGCGAGTTTTCATTCTGGATAAGAATGATTGTTGAATCCGTCGGAATCAATACCCACTTGCCTTGACGAAATGTTAATAGGATATAAGTGTTAAGTGCTGGAGGAATTTAATTTCCAAACCAGAAGGAATCTGCAAGTTACGAGCTCATTATTGCAGTGGCAAACGTTGTTAAATATTTCAAGTCTAAACGGGTTGCAGTTAAATTTCCAGATGTTTCTTTCATGCTTCTTTTTGTTAGAGATTTTAGCACAAAATTTCCGTACTTTTCCTATGCAATGGTCCAAGAGACTTATACTTTAAGGAGGTAATTTTTGTTGGAAGGGGCTTTATGCCCGGTGATACTTGTGATTTCACTTAACACACAAATTCTTTAGATCTTGTCTAAGAATGTCACTCCTGGTGACATTCATAGAGTGGAAATCAGGCTTCGAAATCCCCAGTAGCTCTAACCAGATAATTTGTCGGTAAGTGTCATGCTCCAAACGATTTTGAATAGAAACACAAAATTATTTGTCGGATTTTGAAGGAAACCCCACAACTTCCTACAATTTGTTTGCCAGCCAATAAAAATTCGAACCGGAAAATAAGGATGGGGACCGGAAATTTAGGAGACTAACTCCTAGTTTTTCGATGCCTGGTGGAAATAGGCGGACGCGCAGAGGTCTGTTGACACTCGGGAATGTCACCCGCAGTGATATTTTTATTACGTGGAAACAACTTGGGTGTATTTTGCAGGCAGTTTGAATTTTTTGGAGCTTCAGAATCATAGGTAAAATCTTTTAGCATGCGATGTAAATCCAAGAATTAGGCCATCACTATTAATCTCAGTAGCATTCAAGGAAAGAATCTGCATAGGTACCGGGCCATCTGATTTAGGAGGTTGGGCGGTGCAAAAGCTGTTGTGACTACTGGAGCTTGCGAAATTAGGGAAATAGACTGATTCTGTCTTTCTTGCCTACAACCAAAAAAACCTGTTAGCTTCATCCAGAGTTTTTGGATCCTCCATCATCAACAACATATCCTTCACATCATCGGGAGCCCTTTTCGAAAACAATCTTGAAGGGCTACATCATCCCAGGCCGTATCTATGGCAATCTGTCGAAACTCAGAGGTGTAAACTGAAGTTGGATGAGAACCTTGCCTAAGATTGCCAAGCTTGGTAACTGCTGTGTGTTGTCGATCAGTGTCTCCACATGCCTTCAATTCAATAGTGAACGTGGCAAAATTTTGCAATTCGGGAGCCTCCCTCTCTAGCAAGGGGGAAATAAACTCAAAGCTAGCCCAACAAGTAGAAAACTAACTAGCCCGACCTTTTTACGATTTGTGGGATACCTATGAGGGTGAAGTCGAATAACAAACTCCGAAGTTTGAATCTAGTACCATCAAATTTCTCCGGCAAACTAATCTTAGGTTCTGATGGCCTCCTCCAAAGATAGATGTTGATTCATGAGATGCAACCCGTTCTCTAAGCTCTTTATTATCCAACGACAACTGCTGACATGTTTGAACAAGCTGCTGGACTTGCTGTAATAAGATTGAAATCTCTTCCATAGAGATGAAATCACCAAATATGAGCAAAAAAACATTAGGATCAGAGCAGGCAAGGGATTCCGGTCCAAACTATCATGAATCTACTCGAAAACAAGGAAAATACCAATGTTGTTAAAAAACCCGTTTTTTATTTCTAAAGTACCTTTATAAAAATCCTCATGTTTTTTAAAGGATTTTTATGATTTGGTATGACCCAAAAAAAAAAAAATTGCACATTCTTTGCACTGCTTTATTGGATATATGTGCTATGGTTAAAATACATATTTTTACTACAAGTTACAAGATGTAGCATGTCAACAAGTAAATCAAAAATTTATGCTGCTACTAGAAACTATGAAGTTCAAGTACAAAAATAAAATTCAGAAAAAACATTATTATAGAGATTAAGAAATATAAGAATTTCATATACAAGGATAAATAAGTTCGAGAATATCATATATTTGAATAAATAAAATCACAGTCTAAGGATTTTTAAAGATTTTTAAGGATTTTTAAGGATTTTAAAGATTTTTAACGTATTTTATATGAAATACGTTTTTAAAGATTTTTTTTCAAAAATTTTAAAAATCTTCAAAAAAATTTAAAAAACATTTTTTAAAGGTACGGATTTTGACGTACTTAACATCATTGGAAAATACGTGAAAAATACAAAAAAAAAATATGCAAGAAATACTCCAAGATCGACGAAGAATCTGATATATAATGAAGAAACAGGAATACAATGGCCCGAAGGCAAGTTGGAACATGAGAGAGACGCCCGAAGGCTCAAGACTGGCGTTGAACCGGAATGGTGCAACAAGAAGGAGGTGCCTCTATATATATCTAGGCCAACGGACAGGATCTCACAACTCCAATGGACAAGATCGTGCCAAGTGTCACACATGCACTAGGTTCTAGAATATTCTAGAACCTTCTGGAACTAAGGATGCATATATGAAGAGGATGTGAGTGAATGTTTTCAACAAGTATTAGTAGTGCCGTTGGCAAAGGTGCGTGACTTGCAACTAGAAGGTTGTGAGTTCAAATCTTGTCTTGTATCATTACCTTTTTGCATCTATGTGACGACCATCTTTTGTACATACGAGTATAATGCTCGTAAGTTGAAAAAGTGATGCACCAGCAAAGGACAAGAACATAAGGTGACATCCATAGCCTGAACACAACTGAAAGCGTGATGGGAACTACAAGAAACAAAAATAGAGCCACAAGGGATAAAAGATGAAGATAATTGATGAGGCAAGGGAATACTAGGGACCAACAAGACATAAGAATTGAGCGGATGCAGGGAACCAAATATGCCAACAACTAAAATGATGAAAATAGACTTTAATGAATCGGGCGACCTGGATAACGAAAATTACAAAGATAAAGAAGCATGAACCTCTGATTCGCAAGGCCAATAGAATATGTAAAACTGAAGGTCAAGAAGATGATCAATGAAACTATGAGGAAGGAAAATTAAAATAACAACGCTAAAACAAAAATAATGAGACTAAAAGAACAAACTCAAAATAAATGAACCCAACCAACAATCATGGAACAAGCGGACCAAGAGGACACAACTATGATTAAAGGCAATAGAATATGGCCACTAGACATAGAAGGGCGAGGGGGACAAATCGGGCAATTGGAATAAACGACAACTGAAAGGCTATGATAGAAAAAACTCAGAAAAGGAAAGTGTCAGATGGTCAACTGGGAGGAATAAGGGGGAAGTGAATAAAGCGTAACAAGAACTATGGAAGCAAATCGAGCACAAGTAAGAGCGCAGGAGTCCATAGCGACCATCGAAACAAAAACAAATATTAGGGCAGCCACTAAAGAGGCTTACATAACTATACAGGGTTAATGGAGCAACCTAAGACCATTATAACATAAAGGAGATGAAGGACGACACAAAAGAACAGAAAAGGGTGAAAGTATACTGGTGGGTAGCAAAAAAACGCGACCCCAGCACCCAGCACAAGCACCCTTCATACTATTTTTTCCACCCTTCACCAATTGAAGTGTAACCTATGCTATGCCCGTCACTTCACATAGGGCGTACCCGGTTCAATCATAACCTTCTTACCGCCCACCGTAACTAATGACTGTGACCCGAAAGGGTAGCGAACTTTGAATTTGTAATTTGCAACCGTGCTCCCCACTTTTGTTATTCCGGCCAAATAGCCCGCGGAGAAGAAGCTCGAGAATTTCCGGATTCATTCTAGTATTCCAAAACTCAAATGCCAAAAACTATGGTGAAGAAGGTTGTTAATCCGCCGGCTTAGCCAGCAATTCCAATGGATGCCATGCACAGGGTAAGCAAAATGCAAATCCAATTTTGATGGCTTATGGTGCCCTGTTAATTTGTTTTTCTTGATTTCTTTCAGCTCAGAAAGAACGTGCCCCTAAGACCGGACCTGGCTGATTGCCGAACTGAGGAGGACTTCCATGCCTACGCGGGTCTATCAAACGAGGGTGTGCATCCCTCTCAATTTCGAATGGATGTGATATCTGCAGCAGAATATAATGAGGTTTGGGACACCAATGGTGTCATTCCGAACAAGACATCCATCGACAAAATAAGGCCAGAGCACGAAGAAGCTCTAATTGAGCTGTTGAGCAAGATATACCCAGAAGGGTTGAAGAACAGAGAAGTAAGGAAGACGGTTTCCTTTTTATTTGCATTCAACAACTGCCAGAGGGCCAAGCGGGATCCAGAAAATTTCAAGGTCAATTGGGCGGCGATGGCGGCTAAAAAGCGAGCCTATTCGAGCAAGGTCAAGAGTGAACCCGGCACCGCCCACGTGAACACGCAGAGAGCCTAGCAAATCACGGCCAGAACAAAAGACACGAAAGCATTGCGGAAAAGCCCGACCTCGGCCGAACCTGCTTTAAAAATTAGAAGGGAGGTTGTCATTCAGAGTACTTCAATGTGTCCAAAGAAGATTCTCGGCTTATGGGAAAAATATTTCCGTCCGAAAGCATGATCCAAGATATGCGAGGAAGCCCTAAAATTGCGCCGAATGACCTAGTGTCAAAGAAGGAACATCTTTGCAATCGAGGCAAAAGGGAAGCTTCTTCTACCGTGCAGAGGGGAAGTTGAAGACCATAAAGGATAATATTGCACGCCTTCAAAACCTTTTTGCCGGATCCTAATGCAGTGTCTCTGCGAGATTCATTCTTTGGAGAGGGAGAAAGATATGGCGTAGAATATATCTTTGAAGTCCCTACTTGAAATGGGGGTGGGCCAATAGCTCAAACACATGTGTAGAAAAGGTGGTTGCACTAATCTGGCGAGATTGCCAACAACGAGTCCCTCCTTGCAAAAGCCCAAAGAACACTTTGGCGAGAATGTCACCAGTGAGGGAGATGACCAAGAGAAATGATCACCGGTCGATCACTCCAATACCATTCCGATTGCCAATTGGAGATGAGGAGAGATGCTCCACCTGTGGTCTTGCATTCCAGGATGATTACACCCTCAGCCTGCGGATGAAATGTGGACATCATTATCACGTTAGCTGCACCAGTTTGCTCATGGAAAAAGGATGATGCCTCGAAAGTGCCGAGACCATTCCTACCGGCTTAGTGCGGGGAAATAGGTAAGCTTAATACAATAAAAAAGAGGAAGTGTTGCATCTTTGGAACGACTCACAAAACCGAAAGAAGATAATTGATGTTGATGAGCATGTAGCCACAACTCCTGGTAGCAGCAGGAAAAGGAAACAACAAATCACACCAAAAAGTAAAAGGACCCCAGGATCAGCCAAGCACAAGTCCACAAGGCTTCACACTCCACATCCAAGACATGGGAAAAAAGGTACATGCCTGTTTTGGGGCTCGATTTTTAATTGACAAAGATCGAGAAGGTCTTTGTAGACATTGGACGACAAACTACCGTAATCTTCAAAGACTGCTGCAAAGACTTGGCGGACAAAGGTCTTTGGAGACACCAAAGCATGATGAATCCAAGGGAGATTCAAGTAGTACTGATGGTGCCAACAATTATAGTATAGTTCCAAATTCTGCAGCTGCCTCTACAAAGGCCTCCTCTAATCTTGTTCTTTTGCGGGGAAGGAAAACGATGGCGAAGATGTCGGCAATCGATTTAGGCGATCGTTAAAGCGGTGAAACGCGAGGTTGACCTGGTCAAGGGCCGGAAAGGTTGTGGAAGAAGAAAGTGAGGGTGGGTCAGAAAATGACCTTGATGAGGGCGTCCCCATAGAAGTAGCATTTGGAAAGAAAAAACATGGCTAATGTAATTTTGCCTTATGTATTTCGAGGCAAAGCAAACCTTGATTTTGCAAGACAACCCTAAACCATCGGCCAAAAGGTTTTTGTTCAAACAATTAATATATTTGATCCCCTGTTTTATTCCACCTTTAATGTGCAAATTTTGGTTTGGATTATTCAACTTAGGCTTACGTAAAAACTTGTCTGCCAGAAAAAGAAGGCAGCCAATGGTTATACTTAGTGAATCGATGAAGAAGACAATACTGAGATAAAGAAGTGCCAAAGACAAACTCTAACATACAAAAGGTGCACATTATCCCGTTACATTTCAGAATGTGTATTCTCTACAAATTTCGATTGTTAATTGGAGCTCATCCTTGCATGCGGGGAGAACAAGACAGTTCGTGAATGAAGAAACCGAGGACAAAGGCAAAGCAAGGGTTACTGATAGCCGGGAAACACCCATACATTGGGGGCAGGGAGATACTAATAAGGATGTATCTGACTATGGCTATCAGCACTCTCCATCATCTGGTAGCAAAGATAAAGCAGAGTCCAGCAGGTTGCAGCACTGTCCAGCACCTCCCGATAGCACTTCCCAGCAGAGTCCAGCACACATTGCGGCCGCAGACAAGCCGCGATCAAAGACACATCGGCGGTGGTTGCAAACGTCCAAGGATGGACACCCGGGCGGAAGTTGATGGTCTTTGGGCGTAAATGGTGTCTTGGGCACGGAACAAAACAGAGGAGAATGAACGGGAAAATCTTGCCTCCACCACAAACCAAGCATGTTGTAAAAGAAACTGCAAATAAGTACCTCATTTGCAGACCAGGGTATCATGAGTTTGTGGAGTGGGCACTGCAGAGGTTTGATATTGTTATTTGGAGTGCTTCTCTACTTCGGAATACAAGGGATATGGTGGATGCATTGTTCCCTGATTTGCAGACCAGATTCTTGAAGGTATATGGTCAAGAGCATTGCTATGCATGCGAGCATCCAAATAGACCGTAAAAGCGATTTTTTCAAGGAGTTGAAGGTTGTACTTGAGGATTTTCCTCAAAATCATGGTATGATTTTCTTGGTTGATGACACCTACACAAAGGGTTTCTAAACCCGCACACAAACCCTTCCCATTATGCCTTTCAAGGGGCAAGAAGAGGACAACTTTTTGCAGAAGTTTGTGTGTCCAACTTTGGAATACTTGTCTTCTCATACTGTACAGGAAACGATCTCACAGGTTGACATCATTGATGCATGGTTGGAAGAGGAGACAGTTGTAGTGCTGGATTACTGCCTCAACAACTATCTTGTCTCGGCCTACTATATCCTCAATGCTCCATTAGAAGTACAAAGGCATTTCTTTGGGCACCCTTCCCGGCGACCAAAGATGACTCAAGACTTCGATGACTCATGAAGTAACCATTGTACACTACTTTTTTGTAATATATATGTATGATTACTTTGTCTTATCTTCAGTATTGAGTGATCTTGAGTGATGTTCTAATCTTGAGTGTACAATTTTCTGTAATATATATCAAGCTTACTCTCCAATACTACAAGCATTGTTTCCAATACTAAAATACTCCAATACAGCAGTCCAATACTACAAACATTGTCTCACAAGCATTGTCTCCAATACAATGATCAAAATTTGAGACAAGTACACAAGTAACTACATATTTGTTACAATGATAAAACAACTAGGCCAAAGCATATTCAACCTTCATATGGCGGTCATCAAAGGATCATCCGGTGAGTAGCCCGTTCAAGGGAAAATCTGTTGGTGCCGGAATCGATTCATCTCAAACTTGATAGGCGACACGTGATGATGATGCTTTGGAAAGTCGGGGCCTTTGTCTTCAAGTAGCTCCCAACTACCATCCGGCTGGGCAAGATAGTACAAACCAGCCAAAACATGTTCATCCACATTGAAGGTTCGACCCCGACTATCCTTGACAATTACGTCAAGGATATGCCTCGACTTAACACATTTGACCACATAGAAATCTGCATTCTCCGATTTCCGGTGCTTTCGGCTACAACAAAGACAAAGTTATCACCTTCCTCTACGTTTCCGGATAGCCATTCTCCATCACCTTCAAAAAATGCCTCATCGATTTTGTCTTGATTACCTTCACCCGATGGACTTATCCGGCTTTAGTGTAACATATTTCCAATTCTTCAATGCAGGCTTGTTCACACAAGATGACCGGTTTCCTTTCAAACGATTCTGCGAAAACAACTTAAACCTCTATGAGCCACCCTTGTGCTTGATTTGGCCAAGTATGTCCGGATGCTGTGTATTTGCTTGGTCCCTTCCATCCTGGCACAGTCCAGCGGGTCTGTCCTATCAACATCATCCTTTTCAATTACCCAGAAGTACCTACAAGGAAACAACAAGTATTGCATCTCACGAGCGACATAATCTGAGACTACCCATCACATTACAAAGCCAGTTCCACGAGGCGAAGACTTAAAGCGGATGAAAGCACTATTCAAAGACATTACATCGGTTTACAAAGACTACTCAACGTAATCTGGCCAGATGAAAGCATAATACCTTTTGATGTCCCCGTTGTTGGTACCTTCATTCCAACGAGTTCGCGAATTCACATGCATCGGCGACCCTAAATCTCACCCCATTATACTTGAGCTGCTCTCTAGTGAATGCCCCTTTAAGGATCCCCCTTGCCCATCGTGCTCTCCCCTTACCATGGGCTGTCCCAAAGAAATTCCATACTATTTCCTTCCCTAGCTCATGGTGATATCTTGGTAGGAAATAGAATGGCCGGCAGATTTGAATTGGCTAGAAACGACCATCGACCAAACTATATGCCCGGAGAAATCTACACCATTTGATACAAGCCATGAATTGTGCTTTCTAAGACAATCTTTGCACAAAAGAGTGTCATGAAGCTTGTCATCACTCAAGTAAAAATGGGTTTCCTTCAATAGCTTTTCGATCCCGTAACCGATGTCCATCCTATACGTGATGTGGGCGAGAATTGTTATCGGTCATTGTGCCAATGCGGCTTTGAACCTCCCTTTGTATTTTTATGTTTGTAATTCTCTGCAAAATCAATTCTGAAAACAATGGTGCCATCTTGGATATTGTCCGGGCAACTCCTGAATTGCATGGCACGCCATCTAGCCCCAATAATTGTGTGGCACGAATATCTTCAATGTGGAACACAGATATGAAATGAAGTCCTTCATTGCCGTTCTCTTGTAAGACAATCTGAGGACTGGCTTTGGTCCTTTCTTTTTTTCCCCTTGCCATTTGAGTGTCCCACCAGCTTGCTTGGATTTCTTACTTTTGTTTCCCTTCTTCTCAACTTGTGCTGGCGGCTTACAGTGTGTCCCACCAGCTACCTTGGATTTCTTACTTTTGTTTCCCTTCTTGATGGCATTGGCTCTTTTCTTTCTGCTGCCACCTTGCACCTCCTTGGTAACGCAGTCTGCAACTCCACTAGCCTCTTCTGTCTCCACTGGAATCTGTAACAAGATCTGTAGCATAAAACAGAAGATTAGCGCAAGTTGAAAGCACAAAAGCAGTTTTCAGCGGATGACAGCACATATCAGCATGTTGCAGCATGCAATAAAGAGAGTATTACCTTTTCAAACGTCTTCCATTCAAGCAAGAACTCATGATTCTCTCTCTCTCTTGGACATATAGGAAGAGTTTTTATGCCACACTTCTAACATGTCTGCATCAAGCAGTCATGTTTATGCCATTCTTCACCCTCGCTCTTGTTGCAAACCACAGCCCTCCAGAGCTCGCTGGTTGAGTCATACATATATTGGCTGGCCAGACACGTCTCACCAGGTCCATAGACCTTGCAGGTGCACTTGCACTCTTCACCATGAAATCCAGTTTTCGCTGACCTTAATGCATTCAGGGCTACCCTGGCATACTCCAACTTCATATGGTATATGCAACAACAGGTTTCCCTTTCTGATACTTTCTTTACATAAATAGGCTTCAACTTCTCGAAAGCCTTTAAGCAAACAGGGTGTTCAGGATGTGCCTTTTTGTATTGTTGAAATAGCTCCAGCTGAATGGTGGCCGTTGGTTAGAAATATTTATGCAATAATAGCAAAGAAAAATTTGTATGGAAACTTATACCTGTGTGACCTCCATAAGGTGCAAGGGATAAGAAATTCGGAAGCCTGACTCTCCAACAGTGTTCACAACATCTTTCTTGCAAGGAGAGACTCTGCTATTTTGTTTCCAGAATTCTGCTATGCTTTGCTTGCAAGCAGGGGTGAGAGAATCGCACCTCAACCTCCTTTGGAAGCTAGACCACGGACCATTTCCAAGGACGGCTTCCGATTTTCTTAATGCAGCAGTTGCAATTGTTGACCTCATGCAACCTATCATAAGAAATATTGCACATTAATCAATGAACATATCCCATCCAGCATCACTCAGCAGATACAAGCACTTAAAAGCACGAAGAAGCACAGGCATGAAAGCAAGAATTAGATGCACCTAACAGCCCTGCCATAGTGGAATTGCATCTCGATTTTGTGGAAGAAGCCATCACCAGTGTCGAGGTTCTGGCTCTCCAAACATCATGGTTCCTTTGCCTCTTTGTGGCTGCCATTGTCTGTTTCAAGTTGTTGAGCAGCACCCCGCCTTGCCTTGCACCCTTTGGATTTGGCAAAATTCCAGGTTCTGAGATTTCCATTTCGTGGTGATGAACCACCCTCTTCATCACATCGGCCTTGAGTTCGGGTGAATGCTTTTTGGTGAGCTTATTGAAGTAATCAACTACTTGCCTGGCTATTTCTTGCCTGCGTCTCATGCTCGAGATCCTCCCGCTCACCCCGGCTTTTTTCATCTTATTCCTCGTAATCAGTATTCTCTCTTTCTCGCTGCATCCAATTTCTTGTAAATTGCGAGGAAATTGGATCTTCACGCGTGATATTTCCCCGTGTTGCATTGACATCCAACAAATCTGGAACAACTGTATTGGGATTCATCGGCCGAAAATCCAATGCTAAACGTGTGATTGCCTCTAGGCGGTATCGAGGAGCCCATGAAATTCCCCGAAGAGGGAGGATAAGTGAATTGGAGGGAGAAATTTCATGGGCCATGACGAAGTAATCCAATTTGCAACGTACTACCACACCACTCGCGCGAAAATCCAGCCAAAAGCCCACAATCATTTTCCTAACGGTTCATTCGTGAGGTGGACGTGCGAGTACATGAAGGGCGTAAAAAGAAATGACGGGCAGTTATGCCCATCAGCACCCAGATTAAGCAAAAGCAGGGGTGCTGATAGCGGGCTAAAACCCTGCTATAAGCATGCGTCCGGACGCATGCTTTTGATACCCACCAGCATACTTTCACCCAAAAATGAGTAAGGACAATGAAACATCGAGATCGAAGAAATGAAGGGGCACATTAGTGATCAAGCCTTGAAGCAATGACTCTTCAAAAAATAAGGTGGAAAGCATCAATAAAACTAAATAGACCATCAACTATGGAACGGACGGAGCAAAAAGAGTAAATCGGATAAAGGCAATAGAAAAATCGCCAGAACTAAAAGGGCGGGAGGAACAAATTCGACAATTGGAATACATGAACAGATTGCAACAGAGAAGGCAAAGAAGGATTTCATGAAGACAAGGGATATAAATGTTAACTTAGATGAACAAAATTGGCAAAAATAAGAACTAACGAGCCATATGAAGCACAAATAGGACTACAAGAAACCATAGAAAGAGATGGGACAATAGAACAAGTATGAAACTAGGGCAAAAAAGGATACACGGACTATGGAACAATAGAGCAATAAAGGACAACTAGAAATAAAGGACGTGACGGGCGACCCAGAGAGAAGACAACGAATAGGGTAGTAGAACATTAACCGAGATAAGAAATTGACGAGGACACATTGATTTTAAGGTAGTCGTAATATATTCCGATCAGAACCATACATCAGAGATCTATGGAAAATAATATAGATCAGTCCCATGAAACAAATACTCATGCATCATGAACTAAACCGATCCCCCACATATAACGAACACTGGTGCAGAATGAGGTAAAATATTGCATTTAAAGGACACATTTTAATTCATGCTCGATATAGAATGCTCACTGCCATAAAGAATGCTCATGCATAACCTCCATGCCTATAGTCACACACGTGCAAGTCTATCACAAGTTATATTTTCCATGAGAAAAAACAAGCGATAAAAGAATTGACAGGGCACATTGAGTTTATGCAGTTGTAACATCGACAAAAAATATACCGCATAAGAAAAACGTATAAAAGATAGATGGACTACATAAACAAATATCAATGCATCGTAAATCAAACATATTACGCTCACATAACAAATACTGATGGGTGTTTTTTTAATTGAGGTGTACAAAAACGCGAAATTTCAGCACGTCATCAGCACCTATATTTTGGTGCTGGTTCGCTTACGAGACGGGCGTGTTGAAGTTTTGAAGTGTGCCGAGATCGGCGATTGAAGTTTTGCGGCGCCACGGGTGTCGTACGGCCCGGTGCGTGGTCGAGTAGCAGAGCTTCGATTTCTGGCGCTAAATGATCGAACATGCGATAATCATTCAACCGGTCGTAAACTTTTAATTCCCTTTACATTTCGAATTCCAAACCGCCTCCTTGCTTGCTCGGGTTTCGATTCTTTGCTTGATCGATTCCTTGCTTGCTTGCTTGCTCGGTCCGATGGATTCCTGGAGGTCGTAAGGTGAGTCAGCCCCGCAAGTTTGGTTTTTTTTTTTTATTTCGCTATCCTTTTCTAATTCATGTGATCTCTGTTGTAGGTATTTGCCAGAACAGAATTTGAATTCGAAAAATTCCAGGGTTTACCCTCTTCTGGCAGAAAGCCGAAGCAGATCAAGGCAGAAGAAGTCCCTGAATCCGACTTCTTATCCAGATGGAAAGTTCCGCTTCATAACGGAAAGATCAATGTGAAGGAGATTAAACACAGCTTTAAGCAGGAATTATTGGATCTTGTGGCGAAAGTTTATCAAAAGAAGTTGCCGAATAATGAGGTGCGAACTCAATTTGCTCGGGCATTTGCTTGGCAGCATACTGGCCCGCATTGGCTCTAAGAAGGAGTTTAGAGTCAATTGGGCCTCCTTTGTCACCGATGCCTACCGTGACTCCTTGAAGAAGAAGGCCAAAAGGACACCTCAAATACTTTCGACATGAACATACAGTGTTCTTGCACGTGTTAAGAAATTGGAGGAAATGAAGTTTGAAGCGTAAGGAAAGCTTTGCAATTTGGAAAATGATGCTCTTAGGTTAGAGGGCAAAGATGGCTACAGCCAAGGCATCTTATGCATAGCTTTGGCTGATGCCATAGAAGAAAAAAAAGGAAGACTAGAATGGACATGACATTAACATTTGCCGATGATCCGTAAAATGCAAAGGACCGCAAAATTTGTTATGAAGTGTGAGGAAGATGTCTTTGGTAGGCTTACCGACAAGACACTCTCTTCTATGGGAAAGGACAGATTCAAGAACATAAAAGAACAGATCAAGATGACAAAGAATGATGTAAAATCATATGAGCAAGCCATGGAATTGTGGCATGCAAGAGCAGCCCAGATTTCTTCAATCGGAAACAAGAAGGTAAACCCCATTAACATCACAATGGGTATTTACAATTTTTCTTTTAGCTCTGCCAAAGACTTGTGAGATATGTGGTTTTTCCTTCGATGAATATGCTATGCATATTGAACCGAAGTGCACACATAAATTCCATGTTTTTGTTTTTCTCACCGCGGCTTGAGTCCATGCATTGTATTGTTTCGTTTGTGGTGAATTGCGGCCACATTCACTTCCGGTCGAGCTCGGCCATGTGAGTGAAACGTAAGAATATTATTGATGTTGAAGAAGAGGTCAGCTTGAAGAAAATGTTTGAAGAATCAATAAGAAGAGCTCTCACCAAGAATCTGAGGAATTCAACATAATGAAAAGGAAGAAGAATGTTGAGCAATCTTCTCAAGAGACCAATCTGGGGCACTACCCGCAAGAAAAATGAGGAAGAGGATGACAAGGAGTGCTCAAGAAGGCTAAGGACATTGACCGTAAAGTGCTTTAAAGGTGCTTTGTTTCTATGTTTTTTGCTTTTATTGATGTCTTGTCTGCTATTTTGCATTGCGATTCGTGAGAATTATAAGTCATCCAAAAAGTCCCAACATTACAAAATTGCCCAAGTTTAGCACAGTCGAGAATGCAAAGTTCTTACGTGATGAACTCCCCGGGCTTGAATAATCAAGGTATGTTATCTAATTGGAAAGATTAAATTGTATTTGAACTCTTCCACTTTTTGCTGATTATTTGTTCTTTTATGGCGTAAGATGGCGTACCCATTGCATAGTACTTCAAAAAGGTAAGGATGTCTTATTAGATCTATGGTATTTGCATGCTGAATTTATCTCAACATGAATTCCTTTCTTGGCGGTGCTACCCCCTTCCGTGAAAAAACTTGATGTCAACCTAGTAGATAAATCAGCAAAGATGTAAGTTTTACAATTTCAATTAAGGAATTCATTTCAATTGCATTAATATCGCCCTTAATTTCAAGTGTTGCGAGAAGCAATCGATAGTGTTCAATTGCCCAAGGTTGTGCTTGATGATCCGACCATTCTTTGCCTTCTGATTTCATGCTAGTGAGGTGTCCAATGAGTCGATGACATAGGTGAAGAAGAAGAAGGAAATGCAAAGGAGAGGTACTTGGCCGAGAGTCAAGCAAGAAAAGAAATGATCTCATTGTTTATGAACTTAGAAATTTTGAACTGTTTATGAATGTTTATGAACTTAGAACTCTTGAAATGTTTATGAATGCTGTATTCGATAATATATTAAACTTTTGCAATTTTGAGTAAACTTGCAAACTTGCAATTTGAGTATTGAATTGCAATTTTGAGCAAATTTTGAGTAAACTTGCAATTTGAGTAAATTTTGAGTAAACTTGCAAACTTGCAATTTGAGTAAACTTTTGCAATTTGAGTGAATTTTGAGCAAACTTGCAATTTGAGTATTGAATTGCAATTGCAATTAGAGTATTGAATTGCAATTAGAGTATTGAATTTCAATTGTTGTAATTTAGATGTTTCTACTTTGAATTGTTGCAATAAGATAATAAGTTCACAATCATTCATATTTCCTGTTCACTGTCAAGTTTATAATCAAAATTGCATTGCTGTTTTCATGCTTTTAAATTTACATGCTTTCAAGTTTCATTCACTTGAAGTTTAAGTTCTATGAGTGATTGAATTGTGAGTCAATGTGAGTATTTCTTGCTGTTATTTACTGGTGTTTTGTTTTTTGTTATTTGCAGGTTTTTTTTCTCCAATGTCACCTTGTTTTCTTCCTGTTTTCTGCTTGGTCAATGAGCTGCTTGCCTCCTGCTTTTTTTCACACCCTGACTTTTTTGGTCCTTGCTTTTTTGGTCTTTTCTTGTTCACTAACTTCACTGACTTCAGTGAACCTTGCTTCTTTGGTGCTGGCTTACTGCTGCTTGCCTCCTCTTTTCTGCCTCCTGACTTGCTAACTAACTGTTGCTTGCTCTTTGGTTCTGGCTTACTGTTGCTTGCAACATCACATTGAGCAAGGACAGTAGATTGTGTTTGTAGACTTTCAAGAATATGTTCATGCACATCAGTTTCCAACTCAAAAATGTTGCCACCTAAGTCTTTCATGTCAAAATTACATGCCACTACTAAATGGCTGTACACACTACAATCTGGTTCAAACCTAAGAAGTTCATACCTGCTCTGTTCTATATATTTATAAAACTTACCAGTCACAACCACCTCCCTCCTTCCAAACTTTTGGCCCCAAGGATCTTTGTAAGCCTTCTCAATTACATGTTTAACTTCTGTACATCTCAAGATATAGAAATCCACTTTCTCCTTGTTATCTGCTGGAGCAACCACTGCAAAGTTCTCTCCAACATCTATGATATCTGATTTCCATTCTGCATCCCCTTCATACACTGGCCCATCTACAGGTTCCTCTTCATCAACACCGGCCTTAATTCAAAAAAATCCAAGTGCCTATCCCGCCTTTGTTCATGCATTTATCAGACTTACCCACCCGCCAGTAGTGGCAAAAAGCATGAATAATTCATATGTGCAACCCGGTGGGATCCTTGCAATTCACTGGTCCGATGCTATGGAACTTACTTGACCCCTCGTAAGTGTTGCACAATCAAACATCTCATCTCTCAAGAAACTTCATATTTTCCACTTCCCAAAAATATCTGTCAAAATAGAAAACAAGAAGCTATTTTAGAAAGAACAGCACTAAATCAGCACCAAGTCAGCACCATTACACAATTTCAGTACCTGCATTTCTCAGAATCTTTGAAGTGTTCTCTACAGAACATAACAACATCATGAGTGTCTCTTAATGGTTTAGAATTTCTTTTTAACATCTCATGAGTGAGTGCTCTCTTTAGAACAGCACCAGCACCATCATGCTCACCTACATAATAAACATGCCCAATAAGTTGGTGTTGTTCAAACAAGAATATCTAATATTAAAGAAAGCTGGTATGTACCTTTTCCATGGTAAGAACCAAAATAGTTCCAATGGATAGGAATCCCCATATTTTTATAAAATCTGCCAAGAAAGAAAAAAGTTCTTGCACCTTTGAATTGACGTGCACATCCATCAGACCACATAACATGATTGTTATATTTAAAACCTTTGCTGGCTAGTAGATCAGCATGCTTCTTAAGGCAATGTTGCACAAACAAAGTGTCATGCTCTCTATCATCTGAAATATAAAAATGTGTCTCTTTGATAATATGTCTTTCAGTGCTACAATCAAATTTCTCGTCCTCAGCCACAACCTCTTCTGGAGTAGCATGCCTGTATGATATATGCACCAATATGGTGCATTGGTCATTTCTCCAATGTAAACTTTGAATCTCCTGCTGTATCTTGAATGTGTAGTTCTCAGCAAAGTCAATAACCGACACTATAGTGTCTCTCGGGAAAAGTGGCTAAGCACCGCCTAAACCGTAGTAGCCCGCCACCTAGCCTCATAGTTATGGGGATGAACTCTTTCGGGACTTGCTTGGCATTTGTTAAAACATCTCGCCGTTGAAGTTGACTTGTACACAAGCTTCACAACAGTTTTTGTGTCACTATGAAACCACCTTTGCCATCGTTCATTTAATGATTCATAAACCCGCAAAAGAAAAATAGGTAAGCAATTAACATTTCAAACATAAAAAGGCATAAAAGACACTCATCAGATCAAAAGTCTTCCAAATCAATCATGTGCCTTAAACCCCTCGCTAGTTCTTTTGGACACACGGGTAAATTTGATGGGCCACAATTCGACATGACAATAGCGTGCATTTATGGTCATGCCACTCATCCGCAATATCTTTAGTACAAACCAATGACCTCCACATGTCGCTTGTAGATTTATATGTCATATCACGCGTTTGACATGTTGGTCCAGACCACATACAACACATGTACAAGTGCATTCAAAGACCATGGATTTTTGCATCTAACCTTATCTTGTTCAAGGCTTGTCTAACCAAGTCTAGTCTCATGTGGTACACACAACAACATGTTTCCCTGTCCTTCACTTTCCTCACAAATGGAGGCTTCAATGCATGGAAAGCTGAGAATGAGATCTCGAATTTTGGATTTTCCCTTCTAAACCTTTCATAGAATGCACACTGATGTAAAAAAAAAAAAAAAATGCAATCAATACCTTTTAAGCAATAACAAAGCAACTAGAAAATCAAATCACACCTCAGTTTCTTCCAAAAAATGTAGAGGATGCAGGTACTTTTTACCTGGGGCTTCCCAAATCTTTATCACATGCTTCTTGCATGGTGAAACTCGAGAGTGAATTGTCCAGAATCAGAATCTACGCTTGTTCCTTCCTACTAAGCTTATCAAACCTCGCTTTTCCTCTTGAACATTGACCGTGGTCCATCTCCAATTTTAGTCGCTACTCTCCTACGTCTTCTTTGTTTTGCCACATACCTTCTATTTAAGTTCAAACATTTGAAGTTCCCAAGCAGCTTTGTCCCAATCACAACAAAGAAACACTATGGCGAGTTCCTTGCTCTAAGCACATCCGTGGATCCGTCAAGCTTATGTTTGGACAAGGAATTCCTCAAATTATCTACTATCTGAGTCATTGTTGCTACTTCCTTTAATTTTAAAACTTCCCACTCGTAACATAATTTTAGCAAAGACACCACAAGCACCTCTTTCCTATCTTTTTCTGAGTTCCTATGACATACCTCATTAGCATAGTTAGCAATCTTCTTAGACAATTGTTGTTTTCTTCTTTTAGTCAATCCATTATGGTTCGTCATTTCTGACAATGGTTTTTGATACTTGATACTCTCAGATTCTGCATCAGCTTCCCTTGCCCTCTTTCGTGCTCTTTGTTGTTTTCTTTTAAGTGCACTGATATTCCTATAGACTGTTAGTAAATCTTCTTTGCAAGAAGTATGCTGATCTGCATGATATGTACAAGTAACACTGATTTAGAATATTACACCAGATAGCATGACAGTCAAGAAAAAGCCAAGTAACCTGTTTCAAGAGTGCTTTGCACCTGCTCATGTTGGACTTGAAGCTCACATTCTGCACAATGGCAAAGCAAAAAATAAAAAGAAAATTATGAAGTCTATTCTTCTTCAATATGGATTCAAGCAAACAATAGAAAAGAACTCCATACCAGTAACGGATTGAGTGTTTGTATTTTCTTTTGAAGCACCTACATTATATGCATAATCAGCACCAAAATAATGAAGATCATCTTCTGCCCAATTAAAGTCATAAGGTTCATTTCCTTTGAACTGTATTTCTGTGGGATCCACTGTCCTATGAACCTCAAAAGCATCTGAAAAGTGAGAATAAAGCAAGCACATTAGAAAAATAGTATAAGACATTAATGAATTGGGCATGCAAACCTTGCATGCCATGGAGATGAATGCTTCCTTCATATTCTCCAACAATTTCTTCCGAATGCGCATCAGTAGTAGGCCTGTCAAAATGAATTGTTCCTGCTATGCGAGAACATAACTGCAGAAACTGCTGGGATTGTTCTTGAAAATAGTGCAAACTGAATAGCAGATCTTTAGGATCAAAGCTAGAACCAAGCTTTGAAATGGAAGAAACAAAAGCGCCTTCCCAATCCATTCGAGTTTGAAAACATCTGAAAAGAATCAGAAAGCAATTCGAAACAAGAAAAAGGAAAATAAGGCCGCCAATTCCAAATTCGAAAAAGGAATCAAGCACCAGCATAATCGGGATTGATGACATGGCTAGCAAATCGACCGCACCTCAGCAAGAAATTGATGATCAACCGTTCCGGAAGCTCGGATCCATGGCGGGTGAAAATTTGGCGGGTGAGGGAAATTGGGTGAAGGGCACGTGAAGGGCAGTAGAAGGGTAATCAGCACCCGATCAGCACCCCATGTCGCGACATCATGTGACGTGCTCAATTGTACACCTCGATTAAAAAAACACCCTGATGCAACATGAAACATGAAACAAAATAAAGTCACGATTATCCATCAAACATCATACACATGCATGATAGAATACGTTTGTCAAAACTATAATATAGTCATGCTTAACCCCACACCAAATATCATCATAACTTGTGCATGTCTACTTTAAGTTATAGCTCTCCTAAGAATAAAGCAAAATGGAGTTCTAAAAGAATACAATGGTCAAACTCAAAGTATAGAAGCCAAAAAGAATTAAGGATGGCCAACCAACAAATCGATGAGGTATGCCAACCTTAGGGACCAATCAGACCCAAGGACTGAGCGAGATGAAGGGGATTAGAGATCACATGGTAAATAAGACTAACGAAGCAGAGGGATGGAGCAATGAGATTGCAATGAAAGGGATAATTTGAACCACAGAGACCAAACAACGTGAAAGCAATACTAACAATAACTAATAGAACAAGTAAACAGAAGGCTGAAAGAGGAGCAATTGACCATGAATGAGGACAAAATGAAACAACAGAGCCAAACATGAAAATAACGAGACTAAAAGAACAAAACCCCAACGAATAAACAAGAAGAACAAAGCTACCAAATTAATGGAAAGGAAAGGCGAAGAAGGTAGAAGAATAGAATAGAATAGAATAGAATAGAACACAAGGATTTGAAAACTTTCAAAAGCAAGATTGAACATGTCCAAAGAACTAAAAAGACCAACCAACCATGGAACAAGCAGAGCAACATGGGACAAATCGGAGTAGAGGCGCTAGAAAAATGGATATCATGACGGCAAAAGGTGGCGTATTTAAGAACTACAGAAGCGGGAGGATCACAAGTAAAACTACAAGGAATCTTTAAAACGGTAGTATTGTAACACTCCCCGAAAGAAAGGAAAAAAAGGTAGAGGAAAAAAAGGGAAGATAAGATAAGATAAGATAGAAATTTTAACGTCCGCGGAAACCCAATCGGGTTATGGGAAAAAGAAGAAAGGGAAAAGCGAAAATAAAATGGAAAAGCAAAAAAAAGGGGAAGAAAGAGGGAGGGGAAACTGCACAAATTTCTTATAGCCCAACAATGTTGGGCTTGGTTTCTAGTTTTTTCACGTTTCACAACTTGAATAGTCAATGAGCTACCTTTGATTCAGGCACATGGATTGGAAGTTGTGATAAAATTTATGGTCACTAAAGCATTAAAAATTTATGATCCGACATCGAGAAGTTAAAAGTTTATTTAAATTTGGGAAGTGTGCATTATGCTTGAATGATAAAAACAGTGTCACATAGATAAACATAAAGTCTCACAAAGATAGGAACAGTCTCAATTTAAGCATAAAGGATAGAATAATACAAATTGGACATGGATGTGTCTTTATATGAGAAAGAGTCATACAAATCCATTATTACAAAGATAATGCATTATAAAATAGTGAACATAACACCATTTAGATCTTTAGATCGTCTTATTTAGATCGTCTTATTTAGATCGTCTTATATAGATCTTTGTGGAGACATCGTTGGAGATCTTTATTCAGATATATGCATGCCATCGTTTTCAGAGGAAGAAACTGTGGCTTTACCGTTGGTACCGGTAGCCCAGATTGGCGAATTAGAGGGTGTATAGATCACCACATTTCCATCGTCCTGCATCACAAGCCTGAAGTTCTGCGAAGAACGGGCTGTATTACTAGCCCACACTGCCCCACCACCGCTGTTATAGATCACCAGATTGCCATCAGTCTGCATTTTGAGGTAGCAACCGCTCCCTTTGTTGTTTGTACCGCTGCTCCAAAGAACCTTTGCATTATCAGACAGCTTATAAAGCACCAGATTACAATCTTCTTGCATGAGGAACTGGTAATGGGCATTGCTGGATTTTAGATAATTGGCTGCCCAAAGGGTCTGGCCGGCATACAATGTAGTGCCTACGTCGCCTGCCTCGCAAGTGCCAAGGAATGCCAAGGCCCCTAATGTGCATAACAGCAACACGAAACGGCCCTCCATTGCTGGATGGATTGCTATGCAAGATAGATAATTATTGCTGGAAGACGATAGATAGAAAATGTGATTGATCTCCTTTGTGAAAATCTCGGCCTTTTATAGTTGCTTTGAATTATTAGCTTAGGCCTTAAGTATTTCAATAAACCTGATCACGAGGAGGCAAATATGTTGTTGATAAGGTAGAAACGTTGCCCCACAAGTTGACGCTTTGATTGGTGTGCAAGATAGATGCGCCCTAAATATCGGGCACGGTCATGATTAAACCAAGTGGCATATGGATTGATTGATTGATTTATTATCAGTCGATATCAAACCCTCAGGTCTATTAGGCGGCAAAAAGAAATACATATAATAAGTCCACTAAATGAGGCCTCTTGCCTCTATACTATTCAAGTCTAAAATCATTTTCCGATGTCCCTACCACGCTTGAAGATAAGCTCCAAGCCGCCGCGTGGGAGGCATTGAAAGTAATAGCGCAAAGCTTCTAGACAAAGTAGCATCAATCGCAAAAGCATCACGTAAAAAAAAATGCAGTATTTTGTGTGGACAGCAATATTAAAAGCACAGTAAAAAAAAGGGAAAATTCCAAATATACCCCTCAAGTTTACAAATATTCCAAAAATACCCCTAGAAATAGGGTATTTAGCAACTGGCAATAACTTTCTTGGGATTAATCAACTAAAAAAGTGTCCTCCATGTACCTTGTAGATGTGAATGAGGACTATCCAATAACAGTAGAATCATAAAAAATGGAGTTGGAATCGCAAGTTATAGTGTTTTAAGGAAGTGCTTTAAAAAACGATGTAAATGAGCATAACTTATGAATTTCAACTCCAATTTCGATGAATTTGATGTTGTTCGGAAGATCTTATCCTGATCTATAATATTTGTGAAGACAACTGTTGCATTTCAGGAGCAACAAAAACTCTATTATCTTTTTTCCAAAAATGCTCTTCATTTGGAGGGTATTTTTGGAATTTTCACAAACTTGAGGGGTATATTTGAAATTTTCCCTAAAAAAAATGCGGTATTTTGTGTGGACAGCAAAATTTCTGAGATGTGGGATATTGTTGTAGGAGTAGCATAAGAAGCCTTTTATGGGATAAAGTCGAGGTCCACATCATTACATCATGTTTTTCATTACGGCACTAACCCTAACCCTAAACCTTTGAACTTTGCGCATGTGTTGCCGTCTCACGGTAGCAGTGTCCAAATCCTTTTTGGGGTCTTGCAACTCGCAAAAGCAAAGATTCCTCAATCCCTTTCCTGTAAGTAGACTTTTTCTGTTGTTTTTTCTTTTCCGGCAAGCGTGAATAGGTTCTAGTCGCTCAGCACCTGATTGTGAATCACAAGGGTTCTGGAAAATGTATCTCGCGGTGTGAAATCATAGCCTAGTCTGCAGCTAATGTAGCCTATATATATTTCTCTGTTTTCTAACTTTTCCGGTGAAGGCCGCATGTCCCAGAAGTTCGATTCCTTTGAGCTGTTTTTGGTAATACAGCGATGCTCTATTTGGCAAAGCATGGCTTCACCATAAAACCCCATGTAAGTTTCTGGTTGTGTAATGATCTTAATGGTTTTTTAGCAACCTTCGATCTTATTATTTACATGTAATTTTGCTCTACTTCCCTTTTTTTCCAAAACGGATTAGAATCTTAACTGGTTATTTGAACACTGGTTATTAACCCGTGGTTTTAAAAAAGCTGTTCATGCAGAGCATCTTTTAAAGTATAGTATTTTTCAACGAAGGTAAGATTTGATGCAAATCATAAATGAATTTGGGTAATTCTAAGCAAATAGGGTCTAGAAAGATCTTAAGCTGTGGCATACAAATTCACTTCTGCAAATTTACAGCTTGACTGTTTTACGCATCTGCCTTCCTATTTATCCTTTTTTTTTAATGATTTATCAACAGTGGGTATGCTTAGTTCTGTACATTTTTCATTATATTTACAAGATTGGTAGATACTTCAGTTAAAATGCTTCAAAAGATCAATGTAGGTACATAACATGCAAGGAACGAAACTGGTATAGTGTTCTAGCATGCTCCAGAATTTTATGAACAGATTTACCTGTAATCTTTTTGCGGAACCAAAGGAGATGGTACACGGCATATCCCATCTTTAAATCGTAGATATTCTTAGTAAGTGTTTTACTGCATGTTGATGGCTAAATTTCTGTGGTATTTACCTTTCTATGCAAAACATTCACACAAAATGCCTTTACATGTCAGATCCAAATTTCACCTGCATTGAAAGAATTCTTTATATATTTGGTAACCTCTAGATTTTTCTCTTAGTTGGTGTTGCAAACGTGTTTTAATTTTATTAGGATTCATCATTTGGCAATAGCAGATGCAAAACTTACCTGAACTTCTTGGCATTTGTAAATTGGTGATAATCTAAGAATTTAGCGCTATTCTTCCTGGGTCAAAAGACATGAACACAATCAAACTCAAAGGTGTGCTTGGATAACATAGTAGCAATTGAAGATATGTTTTATGCCTGCGACATATAAGGAACCAATATATTTCCAAGACCAGCATATGGCCAGCAACCTAATCCATTCATAGCTCAAAACCCATCTACTACCTGGTTTAACCTAAGAGGCATCTTCATTGAATGAATACCAGTCTCACATGGTTATATGCCTTGTAAAATATTGCCTTTAACCTTGCAAGCTTGATTTTGCAAGAATACAACTCCAAAAAACTTGAAAGAAATAAAATCTAGTCAGTAAAGGATTTCCTTATCCCAAGTGTTTTGAGAGCATGCAATGCCAAATAGATAGAATTTAGATGAAACCACATAACCTAAACTCGCATAACCTCGCATAACCTGCAACACATCAGCTAAAAATTTAAAAGAATTTGCCGATTGGATATGAAGCGGCCTTAGCACCTCCTCCTCCTCAAAAAAAAAAAAAAAAACTCAACAATATTTTTGCCAAACCTATTTCGACTTGAAGGATTTCATAACCTGCTGCACTTCTCGACTAGTACAAATTCTTTTAAAAAAAAAAAAAATGTTGAAGGACGCCGACTTTTATTCAATCAAAGAGTCAAATACAAGTATAAATGCAGAGACAGGAATAAAATCTCAAATGGATAAGCGAGACCCACCGAAAGTGAAGCAACCCTAAGCATAAGAGTGCACATCCAACAACTCCTCAAAAATCAATCGCCTCTTGCGAGGGGCAAGTGAAGAACAATGATACGACTTTACAATGTAACCTTGAGCTTCTTGGAGAACACGATTATCTGCCACATCCAGACCTTTGAAGATTACCAGTCTTCGTCTTTTCCAGATAGTCCAAAGCAACCATCCTGCTGCTAGATGAAAAGCCTGGCCTTGTAACTCTGTCCAGGTACTTGGGTAAATTGCCAAAAGCAGTTGTTGACTTGTATAAGGATTTAAGAAAAAATTGCAAGGCTTCAAACAAATCATACCTCAAGCTTCGCTGTTTAAGCAAAACTATCTTGACCCGCTTTACAAAAAGAAAGTTCAAAAATCTGTGCAAGACATAAGATGAAGCTTAAGATAAAATGATAATTGTAGATCATGTTTCATGAGATCAACATAGTTTACAAAAATCAAAAGAAGAGGAAGTTGCCATGTACTACAAGCAGATCTGGTGAAATATATAAAAAATAAGGAAACCAATTGAAAAGTGCACGTTCATCTTCGAACTAAGCTAAGAATTTTTTTCATGAATCAAAGCTTTTAAAAAAGCAAGAATGCTAGTTGCCCGCACAAATTTAGTAACCTTATCTACAAACACGCCTTTAAGACTTGAAATCGCATCTTAGACATACATTCCATATGCAATCATAACGTGGATAAAACTGGTAAAAACTTGGAATTTAATAATTATATTAATCTATGCAGCTATAGCATGCCATACCCAAACATTTGCTTCCGCTTTGGTTTCTTTCATTGGTTATGTCAACATTATGTCAGTTTTTGGCATATGCATTCTCAAGCTTAAATGATTGAGAATGATTATATTTTTCAGGCAGAGTACATCAAGCTCCTTGCCAAGGTGTCTTCAAACTTGAACGAGAATGTTTGCAGTTTCAAGCATTGAATAAATCAGAGATCCTTTCCAACTCTATCTAAAAAGGTATTTATTATTATCGGAGGAGATATCAGTATATTAACGAGGTTTGAATATGGCATTCACACACTTTTTATTCATTGCCCCAATCATCCAGGAGGACAATTATCTGCATCAATCTTTCTTGGATTTTGTAGCCATATTTTATGTTCCAGCAATTATACTCGAATGGAACCTTCATCAAATTGTTACATGTCCTATTCTACAGTTTTGTAGCATGGTGTTTATGGCTTATATTATTGCAAGTCTGAGTCTATGCCTAAGAAACGTTTTCAAGGCTCATCTTCATTTAACAATTGAAGCTGCCCTTCTTAGGTACACATTCCTGAATCCAATGATATTTTTACCCCCTATTTATTCTAATTCTTATTTTAACTTTTGCTCTCAATTTTGGATAGAGCTTCTCAATCGAATATTTAGCCAATACCAGGCTTTGTGAACATATGGATACACGTACTGGAATGGCATACAAAATCAAACATGCATCTGCATTGTTCTTAGTCTCAAGCTATATAAAACCAAATACATTATGATGTAGGATAGATGCAAGTAGATGCAAACCATTAAGTAAACATTTATGAGTGATGTCAATAAATGGTTTTAAAAAACTGCATATTTGTCAAAAGGTCAGGAGAAGATCAGGAGAAACTAATAAATGGTGTGATGCAAAGTGATGAAAAAGATCAGGAGAAACTAAAATAAAGCTAGGAACCATGCCCCTAACATGTATGTGGGGTATAGTAGGAATAGAATAGAATAGAATAGAATAGTTTTTTTAACGTCCACGGAGACCAATAGGTCATGGGACCCATACAATGGGCTAGTACAATCATTACTACTAGGATTAGAGATAGAATGATAGTATTTTCACGTCATACCACATTAGCAACATCCGTGAGGGCATATGACGGACCCCAGAGACTTGAACACAAGATTTCTTAAGTGCTAATTCAATGGACTATCACTAAACTGAACAAAGAGAAGATAATGCATATGTATAATGGAGTATATTGAAGGCTAGCGTGGACTCTAGTATAGTGGAGTATACTGAAGGCTAGCATGGGCTTTACTAGGACACATAATTGTAAAGTATACGTAAAATAATGTATGGGTGCACTAGATTATTAATTTAAATGTCGATTAAAGAAGACTAAAGAAGAGTAGTAAAGAGGCATATAAAGGGCAAAGGAATGTACCATTCTTTCAACAAGAGAGAGAGTAGGAGCAATGATCAAGATGGCCTTGGTATCCAGCATTGCACTGGCTGAAGAACCTGGAGATGCATCTGTTTCTAATGGTAGAGACAATAGCGAAGGCCCTAGTGGTGAAGAAGAGGAAGGTTTTAGTGGTGGCAAAGGAACTCTTGGTGCCGGAGGCAGAGGCTTTGGTAGCGGTGGTAGTTCCTCCGTTTTGGGGCTGGGAGGGGGGGTGGAGGTTCCAACAGTGGTGGAGATCCCGTCCGGTGGAAAAGGTGGAGGTCGAGCTCTTGGTAGTAAACATAGATGTTCTAGTAGCAGTGTTGGAGGTGGAGGTTCTAGAAGCAGTGGTGGAGCTCCTATGATAAGGTTTTGGTAATGCTAGAGGAGGTGGAGGTTTTGGCAGTCGAAGTCAGAGCAGTGGTAGTTCTGGTAGTGGCGAGCTTCAAGTAGTAGCGGTGGAAGTGGTGGAGTTTTCGACAATAGTGATAACAAATGAGGCGGTGGTAGTAGATTTATTGGAGGCAGACCAAGAAGATTTGGAAGCTGTCGTGATTTTGTGGATGTATGCATTGATTTTGTGGATGTAGAGCTGCAAGTCAGGTCTCTGCAAGTCATGTCTTCGTGGATGTTAAAAAATCTATTTGCGATCTCTCATTTAGATCAAGTTCTGAATTTTGGTTGGGCCTTTGGGAGCATGGCAGTTTTTGAGCCCACTCATCACATCAATAAAAAATATTGTGCGTTGTGAAAGTTGTATGCTTTTTAGTATAAAAGCTAATGGAAAATAAGATTCAATGACATGTATCAATTTGTCAAACAATTCCATGCCTTAGAACAAAATCTGATTAACCACCACCATATCATTGCTTTGTGGTCCTAATAATAAATATTGCATTACAAAGATATGCAACATAGATGGATGAATGTTTTAGCAAATTTGATGCATAACATTGTAGACCATAGATCCATTGAAAGGTTAAGATCCTTTTTGGAATTGCTTTATTATCTTTTAAGGATAAGATAAGATAAATTTTTACGTCCACGGGAATCCAACGGGTTATGGGACGGCACATGCAAGGGCAACAGCCCATCTAAAACCTGGGGACTAGGCCCCATCACCAAACACAATAACCAGATATTAAAAGGCTACCAAGAATAAGATAAGATAATACTAATGCTAGTAGTAAATTTATGCTTCTAAAATTATCTAGACATAGCCAGTGCAAGGATTGGAAGGCCATTGATCTAGAATAATTGCTGTTCCACATGAGAATCAGAGATGGAAAGAATGAGCCGAATGTAATAATACATTCTTCAGAGTTCTTGTACGTAAAGACAAATTATTTGAAAAGTGTACAAAATCTGTAATAAAGAGGTATGCTTAATGTTAACTTCGGTCTTTTGGATTCACGAATTCTCTTCCTACGTGCGGCATGGCATTTATGCGTCTTTTGGGTTATTGGCTAACTCCTCTAGTTTGACCTAATCAATGCCGGAATGGCTTGAGTTGAGGCAGGGTTCAGATAGTAGGGCCAGATTGCTGTGAGCTCAATGTGGAGTTAATTATAGCAGACGAATTGATTGATTTGACCAGTGTCCAAATGTTTGCGTTCGTTGAAATGTTAATAGGATATCAAGTGTTAAGTGCTGGAGGAATTTAATTTCCAAACCAGAAGGAATCTGCAAGTTACGAGCTCATTATTGTAGTGGCAAACGTTGTTAAATATTTCAAGTCTAAACGGGTTGCAGTTAAATTTCCAGATGTTTCTTTCATGCTTCTTTTTGTTAGAGATTTTAGCACAAAATTTCCGTACTTTTCCTATGCAATGGTCCAAGAGACTTATACTTTAAGGAGGTAATTTTTGTTGGAAGGGGCTTTATGCCCGGTGATACTTGTGATTTCACTTAACACACAAATTCTTTAGATCTTGTCTTGTATATAAGAATGTCACTCCTGGTGACATTCCTAGAGTGGAAATCAGGCTTCGAAATCCCCAGTAGCTCTAACCAGATAATTTGCCGGTAAGTGCCATGCTCCAAACGATTTTGAATAGAAACACAAAATTATTTGTCGGATTTTGAAGGAAACCCCATAACTTCCTACAATTTGTTTGCCAGCCAATAAAAATTCGAACCGGAAAATAAGGATGGGGACCGGAAATTTAGAAGACTAACTCCTAGTTTTTCGATGCCTGGTGGAAATAGGCGGACGCGCAGAGGTCTGTTGACACTCGGGAATGTCACCCGCAGTGATATTTTTATTACATGGAAACAACTTGGGTGTATTTTGCAGGCAGTTTGAATTTTTTGGAGCTTCAGAATCATAGGTAAAATCTTTTAGCATGCGATGTAAATCCAAGAATCAGGCCATCACTATTAATCTCAGTAGCATTCAAGGAAAGAATCTGCATAGGTACCGGGCCATCTGATTTAGGAGGTTGGGCGGTGCAAAAGCTGTTGTGACTACTGGAGCTTGCAAAATTAGGGAAATAGACTGATTCTGTCTTTCTTGCCTACAACCAAAAAGACCTGTTAGCTTCATCCAGAGTTTTGGGATCCTCCATCATCAACAACATATCCTTCACATCATCGCGGAGCCCTTTTCGAAAACAATCTTGAAGGGCTACATCATCCCAGGCCGTAGCTATGGCAATCTGTCGAAACTCAGAGGTATAAACTGAAGTTGGATGAGAACCTTGCCTAAGATTGCCAAGCTTGGTAACTGCTGTGTGTTGTCGATCAGTGTCTCCACATGCCTTCAATTCAATAGTGAACGTGGCAAAATTTTGCAACTCGGGAGCCTCCCTCTCTAGCAAGGGGGCAAATAAACTCAAAGCTAGCCCAACAAGTAGAAAACTAACTAGCCCGACCTTTTTACGATTTGTGGGATACCTATGAGGGTGAAGTCGAATAACAAGCTCCGAAGTTTGAATCTAGTACCATCAAATTTCTCCGGCAAACTAATCTTAGGTTCTGATGGCCTCCTCCAAAGATAGATGTTGATTCATGAGATGCAACCCGTTCTCTAAGCTCTTTATTATCCAACGACAACTGCTGACATGTTTGAACAAGCTGCTGGACTTGCTGTAATAAGATTGAAATCTCTTCCATAGAGATGAAATCACCAAATATGAGCAAAAAAAACATTAGGATCAGAGCAGGCAAGAACCAGTAAGGGATTCCGGTCCAAACTATCATGAATCTACTCGAAAACAAGGAAAATACCAATGTTGTAATAAAACCCGTTTTTTATTTCTAAAGTACCTTTATAAAAATCCTCATGTTTTTTAAAGGATTTTTATGATTTGGCATGACCCAAAAAATAAAATAAAATTGCACATTCTTTGATATATGTGCTATGGTTAAAATACATATTTTTACTACAAGTTACAAGATGTAGCATGTCAACAAGTAAATCAAAAATTTATGCTGCTACTAGAAATTATTAAGTTCAAGTACAAAAATATCATAGTTTTTTTGCCATGCAACTCTTAAGAAAATTCAGAAAAAACATTATTATAGAGATTAAGAAATATAAGAATTTCATATACAAGGATAAATAAGTTCGAGAATATCATATATTTGAATAAATAAAATCACAGTCTAAGGATTTTTAAAGATTTTAAAGATTTTTAACGTATTTTATATGAAATACGTTTTTAAAGATTTTTTTCAAAAATTTTAAAAATCTTCAAAAAAATTTAAAAAATATTTTTTAAAGGTACGGATTTTGACATCCTTAACATCATTGGAAAATACGTGGAAAATACAAAAAAAATATGCAAGAAATACTCCAAGATCGACGAAGAATCTGATATATAATGAAGAAACAGGAATACAATGGCCCGAAGGCAAGTTGGAACATGAGAGAGATGCCTGAAGGCTCAAGACTGGCGTTGAACCGGAATGGTGCAACAAGAAGGAGGTGCCTCTATATATATCTAGGCCAACGGACAGGATCTCACAACTCCAATGGACAAGATCGTGCCAAGTGTCGCACATGCACTAGGTTCTAGAATATTCTAGAACCTTCTAGAACTAAGGATGCATATATGAAGAGGATGTGAGTGAATGTTTTCAACAAGTATTAGTAGTGCCGTTGGCAAAGGTGCGTGACTTGCAACTAGAAGGTTGTGAGTTCAAATTTTGTCTTGTACTATTACCTTTTTGCATGTATGTGACGACCATCTTTTGTACATACGAGTATAATGCTCGTAAGTTGAAAAAGTGATGCACCAGCAAAGGACAAGAACATAGCCTGAACACAACTGAAAGCGTGATGGGAACTACAAGAAACAAAAATAGAGCCACAAGGGATAAAAGATGAAGATAATTGATGAGGCAAGGGAATACTAGGGACCAACAAGACATAAGAATTGAGCGGGATGCAGGGAACCAAATAGTAACATGGAAAATGATGCCAACAACTAAAATGATGAAAATAGACTTTAATGAATCGGGCGACCTGGATAACGAAAATTACAAAGATAAAGAAGCATGAACCTCTGATTCGCAAGGCCAATAGAATATGTAAAACTGAAGGTCAAGAAGATGATCAATGAAACTATGAGAAAGGAAAATTAAAATAACAACGCTAAAACAAAAATAATGAGACTAAAAGAACAAACTCAAAATAAATAGAATAGAATAGAATAGAATATGATTTTATCGTCCACGGAGACCAACCAACAATCATGGAACAAGCGGACCAAGAGGACACAACTATGATTAAAGGCAATAGAATATGGCCACTAGACATAGAAGGGCGAGGGGGAGAAATCGGGCAATTGGAATAAACGACAACTGAAAGGCTATGATAGTAAAAACTCAGAAAAGGAAAGTGTCAGATGGTCAACTTGGAGGAATAAGGGGGAAGTGAATAAAGCGTAACAAGAACTATGGAAGCAAATCGAGCACAAGTAAGAGCGCAGGAGTCCATAGGGACCATCGAAACAAAAACAAATATTAGGGCAGCCACTAAAGAGGCTTACATAACTATACAGGGTTAATGGAGCAACCTAAGACCACTATAACATAAAGGAGATGAAGGACGACACAAAAGAACAGAAAAACGAGTAAGGACAATTAAACATCGAGATCGAAGAAATGAAGGAGCACATTAGTGATCAAGCCTTGAAGCAATGACTCTTCAAAAAATAAGGTGGAAAGCATCAATAAAACTAAATAGACCATCAACTATGGAACGGACGGAGCAAAAAGAGTAAATCGGATAAAGGCAATAGAAAAATTGCCAGAACTAAAAGGGCGGGAGGAACAAATTCGACAATTGGAATACATGAACAGACTGCAACAGAGAAGGCAAAGAAGGATTTCATGAAGACAAGGGATATAAATGTTAACTTGGATGAACAAAATTGGCAAAAATAAGAACTAACGAAGCAAATGAAGCAGAAATAGGACTACAAGAAACCATAGAAAGAGATGGGACAATAGAACAAGTATGAAACTAGGGCAAAAAAGGATACACGGACTATGGAACAATAGAGCAATAAAGCACAACTAGAAATAAAGGACGTGACGGGCGACCCAGAGAGAAGACAACGAATAGGGTAGTAGATATTTTCCATGAGAAAAAACAAGCGATAAAAGAATTGACAGGGCACATTGAGTTTATGCAGTTGTAACATCGACAAAAAATATACCGCATAAGAAAAACGTATAAAAGATAGATGGACTACATAAACAAATATCAATGCATCGTAAATCAAACATATTACACTCACATAACAAATATTGATGCAACATGAGATATGAAACAAAATAAAGTCACGATTATCCATCAAACATCATACACGTACATGATAGAATATGTTTGTCAAAACTATAATATAGTCATGCTTAACCCCACACCAAACATCATCATAACTTGTGCATGTCTACTTTAAGTTATAGCTCTCCTAAGAATAAAGCAAAATGGAGTTCTAAAAGAATACAATGGTCAAACTCAAAGTATAGAAGCCAAAAAGAATTAAGGATGGCCAACCAACAAATCGATGAGGTATGCCAACCTTAGGGACCAATCAGACCCAAGGACTGAGCGAGATGAAGGGGATTAGAGATCACATGGTAAATAAGACTAACGAAGCAGAGGGATGGAGCAATGAGATTGCAATAAAAGGGATAATTTGAACCACAGAGACCAAACAACGTGAAAGCAATACTAACAATGACTAATAGAACAAGTAAACAGAAGGTTGAAAGAGGAGCAATTGACCATGAATGAGGACAAAATGAAACAACAGAGCCAAACATGAAAATAACGAGACTAAAAGAACAAAACCCCAACGAATAAACAAGAAGAACAAAGCTACCAAATTAATGGAAAGGAAAGGCGAAGAAGGTAGAAGAATAGAATAGAATAGAATAGAACACAAGGATTTGAAAACTTTCAAAAGCAAGATTGAACATGTCCAAAGAACTAAAAAGACCAACCAACCATGGAACAAGCAGAGCAACATGGGACAAATCGGAGTAGATGCGCTAGAAAAATGGATATCATGACGGCAAAAGGTGGCGTATTTAAGAACTACAGAAGCGGGAGGATCACAAGTAAAACTACAAGGAATCTTTAAAACGGTAGTATTGTAACACTCCCCTTTAATATGCGACTTTGTTAAAAAGCGAAAGAAAGGAAAAAAAGGTAGAGGAAAAAAAGGGAAGATAAGATAAGATAAGATAGAAATTTTAACGTCCGCGGAAACCCAATCGGGTTATGGGAAAAAGAAGAAAAGGAAAAGCGAAAATAAAATGGAAAAGCAGAAAAAGGGGAAGAAAGAGGGAGGGGAAACTGCACAAATTTCTTATAGCCTAACAATGTTGGGCTTGGTTTCTAGCTTTTTCACGTTTCACAACTTGAATAGTCAATGCGCTACCTTTGATCAGGCACATGGATTGGAAGTTGTGATAAAATTTATGGTCACTAAAGCATTAAAAATTTATGATCCGACATCGAGAAGTTAAAAGTTTATTTAAATTTGGGAAGTGTGCATTATGCTTGAATGAATAAAAACAGTGTCACATAGATAAACATAAAAGTCTCACAAAGATAGGAACAGTCTCAATTTAAGCATAAAAGATAGAATAATACAAATTGGACATGGATGTGTCTTTGTGTGAGAAAGAGCCATACAAATCCATTATTATACAGATAATAGATAATGCATTATCAAATGGTGAAACATAAATAGTGTGTCAACACCATAGGTTTAGAACCATAGTCTTATTTAGATCTTTGTGGAGACATGGCTGCAGATCTTTATTCAGATATATGCATGCCATCGTTTTCAGAGGAAGAAACTGTGGCTTTGCCGTTGGTACCGGTAGCCCAGATTGGCGAATTAGAGGGTGTATAGATCACCACATTTCCATATTGCTGGAGGACGATATATAGAAAATGTGATCTTCTCTGTGAAAATCTCGGCCTTTTATAGTTGCTTTCAATCATTAGCTTAGGCCTTAAGTATTTCAATAAACAAAATCATGAGCAGGCTAATCTGTTGTTGATGAGGTAGAATCGTTGCAAGATAGATGAGCCCTAAATATCGGGCACGGTCATGATCAACCCAAGTGGCATATTAAAGCACAGTAAAAACAAAATGCAGTATTTTTTGTGGACAGCAAAATTTCTGAGATGTGGATATTGTTGTAGGAGATGTCGTATTTGATTGGGATAAAATCCAGGTCCACATCATTACAACATGGCAACTGGGGAGCCCATTCAGCCTCCGGAATGGAAAGCGGCAGGCTGGATTCCGCTCAACAGGTCAAGAACAGGTAAATTTTGCATCCTCCCCAGCAGGGATAGGTTCTATACGTACAAAATTAAAATTTCTGACGTATAAAGTTAAAAAATACGTATTTTTTAATAAAATACGTATTTAACGTATAAATACCTCGCCGGCCGGAAAAAAAAAACTTCGCGTACGCGAAACCTTCGTGAAAGCGTACGCGAAAATTTTTTCGCGTACGCGAAATAGAAAGAATCGCGGCGCAAAAGGACAGGCCTGACATTCGCGTACGCGAAAGCTTCGTGATAGCGTACGCGAAAATTTTTTCGCGTACGCTATCCAGTTCATTTCGCGTACGCGAAAGCAGCGCGGTGTTCGAAAAAAAATACGGCAAAAAAATACGGCAAAAAACAATTCCGGCGTCGGAAGATTTTTGCGTACGCGAAAACAACTAAATCGCGTACGCGAAAAAAAGTCCGCGTACGCTGTGGCGTTGTTTTCGCGTACGCGAAAAAATTTTGGTTTCGCGTACGCGGTTCTGAAGGTTTCGCGTACGCGAAAAATTTTTCGCGTACGCGATATAGTTGTTTTCGCGTACGCGAAAATCTTCCGACGCCGGAATTGTTTTTTGCCGTATTTTTTGCATTTTATACGGCAAATTTGTGCCGTATCATACAATTCATACGTATTCCGTATAAAACGTACAGCGTATTGAACCTATCCCTGCTCCCCAGTTCCCATGTTGTGGGGGGACGAAACAGGGTCGCTGATTCCAGGACCCGCTCCCGGCTGCCGCCAGTCGCGGGACCCCCTGGAATCAGCTCCCCTGTTTCCGTCCCCCCATACATCATGTTTGGTTAGTGCGCCACTGGCCTCTGTACAAAGAAAGGTTCGTTACGTTACGGCACTAAACTAAAAAACTTTGAACTTTGCGCATGTGTTGCCCTCTCACGGTAGAAGTGTCCAAATCCTTTTTGGGGTCTTTCAACTCGCAAAAGCAAAGATTAAGGCGTAATATTCCTCAATCCCTTTCCTGTAAGTAGACTTTTTTCTGTCGTTTTTTCTTTTCCGGCAAGCATGAATAGATTCTAGTGGCTCAGTACATCTGATTGTGAATCACAAGGGTTCTGGAAAATGTATCTCGTGGTGTGAAATCATAGCCTAGTCTGCAGCTAATGTTAGTCTATATATATTTCTCTGTTTTCTAACTTTTCCGGTGAAGGCAGCATGTCCCAGAAGTTCGATTTCTTTGAGCTGTTTTTGGTAATAAAGCGATGCTCTATTGGGCAACGCACGGCTTCACGATAAAACCCCATGTAAGTTTCTGCTTGTGTAATGATCGTAATGGTTTTTTTTGGCAACCTTCGATTTTATTATTTACATGGAGTTTTGCTCTACTTCCCTTTTTTTCCAAAACGGATTAGAACCTTAACTGGTCAGTTGAACACTGGTTATTAACCCGTGGTTTTAAAAAAGCTGTTCATGCAGAGCATCTTTTAAAGTATAGTATTTTTCGACGAAGGTAAGATTTGATGCAAACCATAAATGAATTTGGATGATTCTACGCAAATAGGGTCTAGAAAGATCTTAAGCTGTGGCATACAAATTTACATCTTGACTGTTTTATGCATATGCCTTCCTATTTATCCTTTTTTTATGTACTAGGGAAAGTTAAGGTCGAGGAAATTCCTCGAGGGAATTTCCCGAGGCGGCGCCCAAGCGGCGAAGCCGCAGCGTCGCCGAGTCTGGCGGCGCCGCCGAGGGATATTCCTGAGGGAATATTCCGAGACCTGAACTTTCCCAGACGTAATGAACACATGGTTCAAATTTCCACGCCCTGGTTCTCGCCCTGTTTTTGTGTGCTCTGTTTCCCTGCACCAAGTCCGACAATGCAACCATGTTTTCGACGAAATCTTCAAGAGCTGCTCTGTAAAACTTCGATTCTATTTGTAAAAAATGCTCTGATGATAAAACTTCGATTCTATTCTGCTCTCATGATAAAACTTCGATTCTAACCATCTTCCAACACAGAAATCACAACATAGAAAGTTTTTGCTTCTAAATCAAAGTTAGAAACTCTATTCTGCCTTAAGAACTCAAAGACAGAGCCAACGACATCTTAGAAGCCCTCAATCCATTCGAAATCCAAGAAATACAAACCCTGACGAACAAGAAATACAAACCCTGACGAAGATCTTCAACAAAAATCGCCGGATCAGAGATGTTTTTAGAAAATCTGGCTGATATTCCAAGGAACGGGAACAAGGAAACAGGGGAATGGTATTCGCAACAGGGGAAGGGGAGCGATGAGAGAGGACACGAGATCAAGGGAAGGCGGCCAGTGGCGGCGCCGCTCCATGAATAACGGATATTTTTATGGCTTATAATTTTAAGGTAAATTTAGCATAATTTGAACCATGTGTTCATTACGATTTATCAATGGTGGGTATGCTTAGTTCTGTACATTTTTCATTATCGTTACAAGATTGTTTGATACTCCAGTTCGAATGCTTCAAAAGATCAATGTAGGTACATAACATGCAAGGAATGACATTACTAAGAATATTTGAATTTGTTTATCAAATTCGCAGCAACGCAAGCAGCTTGGCCTTCGTCAGTTGAAAGCATTTTCACAAAGTTACTTTCGGAAGCATTTCTCCAAAAAAAGCTCTTGCACACCTCCGATTGAAGGTCTTTTACTAGATTGAAGGTTTTCTACTTCTTAATCCTTGGAACATTATAATCTCCCACATGCTTTGTTTAGAATGCACCCCCTTCATGCTTTATGGTTTTCAGATGCTTGCTCTTGACGTTTGCTTTCTCTGTATGAAAGATTACTTACAGAAAATCAATTAGCAATCTTTAGAGGCATGTAAAGAGCAGTTCCATTCCATTAGGTTCAAGAGATTCATCCACTTTGTCTCTATTCCTTTGCACCTGAATGGGATGACGTATTGTGGATGGTTCATCATACAGGAGCAGAGACTCCTATTTTTCTTATTTTGGAGATGCACCAAGGAATTGGCTTCTATTTGGACATCATCCCTCTTCTTCCAGGCCCCCCTCCTTTTATCCATTACCCACTTGATCACCATCCAATCCATCCCCCACTCTTTCCTCCTCCACCACCAACAACACCACCCTTACATCTGCCATCTCCACCTCCACCACTCTTCCTCCTTGGATAATTTTTCCTAATCTATGCGCTCCATTTTGGTTGTTAACATCTTTTTCCTACGAGGCAAAAATCAATCCTTTGCATCAAATTTTGCTCTTCAGGGTCACCTAGGTTCTATTACAACACCATGGACAAACATAGCTTCTACTTTAAATCTGTCTTTTCAGTATGGACCTTTAAGTATAGCTACAACTCTAAAGACTACAATCATACATGCAAGTTTGGCTTTTTTCTCAACCCTGGATTAAAAGTTCACATTGGATCCTACATGTATATTGGATGTGTGTTTTTAAGGCTAATTTTATCCCTCAAAATTAATGTTACACCGACTTATTGTATCCATTTTTGGAAGGTTGTTTTTTCTGGCAAGGGAGTTTAATACTCCTTATTTATTTTTATGTAATCCCTTATAATAAAAAATACAAAGCATTTGTCTTTTAAAAAAATGTCTTCTTTATGGTGGTAGCGTGATAATGGAGTTTGTTTGAATAATCTTCATGAAATTCTTAAAAGTAGCGCTATGGCAATTTCAAAAGACTAAATATTAAAATGATTTGCAAAAAAATAGTCAAAATACTGTCCCCATTGTAAAAAAAGAAAAACTTAGATCAGAAAGAAAAAGCACACAACTCATAATATTGCCCCTATTGTGGAAAAAAATTTAGATCAGAAAGAAAAAATCACACGAGATAAGTACCTCACATATTTCATAGCAACATAGATTTATTCACTTGAAATGTGATGTATATCAAAGCAACTGAATCATACGAGCTTGATAAAGCAAGATGAAGTTGGACCCGACAGCAGAGAAGGTGGTGAAAAGCTTTGAAAGATCGTCTTCGGCAGTGTCCATAGACCCAAAGATAAGACCCTTGTGTGATAAGGGCAATTTGAAGAGGGGCTTGCAAATTTTAAAGTCCATGAATGTACAAGATATTGAGGCATATTAGGAAGCATGTGTATGCCTATTGCAGAGTTGCACAAAATGAGATCTTTGGAAGGAAGGAAGGAAGGAAGGAAGAAATTTTAACGTCCATGGAACCCAATCAGGTTATGGGACCAGAACAAACAAAGGGGGCATAAGCCCTAACAGAACAGAGGGCGAAGCCCAAAAAACAGAACATGGGGTCTAAGCCCCGTTACAACACACAAATAAAGGAAACTGAACCAACCCAAAAAACAGGGAGCCCGTGGCTATGCCAAAACTGTCCAGGGATCAGCCGGCCACTGATCCCGAATGATAGCCTGGCCTCCCCTATACACTGCCCATTTCCGTTGTAGGCGAGCCTCGCACACTCGACATAGCTCTTCTTTCCGCCTGCAAAGCTGTGCTGGGGTCAAATCTTCCTGAACAGAGAAGGTGGTTCCCTTCAAATGATTGCCATGCCGTAAGATGTGCAGCCTGGAAAGAGCATCCTGAAAGCAGACCAAGAGATGACGGGGGCGGTCGGGCCGTGCTGCTCCAACCCGCTGGGCCGAAAGGATGTCGTCGGCAGGTATGTGCATCACCTGACTGAAAAAAGAGGCAGCCTCATCTGTAGCAGGCGAGTTACCCGTCTCCTTCAGACCTACAGTACGCAAGGTTAGGGTCGATGCATGTCCTGTGGCCCTACCAAACTCAGAAGGTGGGACCTCGGCATGGGCAGTGGGCAACAAATCCTCAAGCGGAGGCTGTGCGGGCATTGAGACTGGTTCATCAGTCCCAGGCATAGCATCGGCCGCAGGCATAGCACTCACATGGTCAGGCGAGGGCCCTGTGCTAGACACTGGTGAAACATTATTGTGACTGGCTGAGCTGTGCCCCGCAGACTGTAGCAATAACTCAAGAAGTTGTACCCAGCCTTCTAGTGGCAACTGAGCAGATGTCTTTGTGAGAGTAACGGTAGAGCGGACTGTGTGGATCCTGGCAAGTATCCCTGAAGGCAAACACTGGAGCTGAGCATCAATCCTGTCCAAGGCTGCAGCTAAAGATGCACCGGAAAGAAGGAAGGCAAATTCATGAACTCATCATCAAGAACCTCCACTTGGAAAATAGAACTTTTATAAACAATACCATCATGAATATGTACATTAAGTGTGGAAAGATAGAACTAGATGACAAAATATTTGAGCAAATGATCGAACCAAACATCTTCTCTTGGACTATTATGATCTTGGGATATGTCCATCAGGGTCATAGCATGAAAGCTTTATCTCTGAAGAAATGCAGCAAAAGCGCGTGAAGCCAGATAAAGTAACCTTCCTTGGTGTTCTTAATGGATGTGCCATGATTGCAACCCTTGCTTATGGAAAACAAATCCACGCTATTGTCCTGAAAGCTAGATGTCAATCAGTCATTTCTGTTTGTAATACTTTGATTGACATGTATGCTAAATGTGGAAACATTAAGAATGCTTGAGAAGAGTTTGAGAGGCTGCCTTTACAAGATAATGTATCTTGGAATGTTATGCTTGCAAGATATGTGCATAATGAGCTCTATGAAAGAACTCTAGAACTGTTTCAGCAAATAGATCAGGATTATTTTCAGCCAAACAATGTTACATTTGCCACTGTTTTGCATGCCTGTTCTATTATAAGAGCTTTATCGCAGGGCAAATACATTCATGCTGTTGTGGTAAGTTCTGGGTGTGAGACAGATGTGTTTGTTGGTACCAATTTATTTGATATATATGCTAATTATGACAGCAAGAATGATGCATGGAAATTTTCCAGAAAATTACCTACACTTGATGTTGTTTCATGGAGTACAATAATTTCTTGCCTTGTTCAAGATGGTCATTGCAAAGAAGCTCTCAACATGTTTCATTTAATGCGTTGTGAAGGCTTAAAGGCAGATAATGTAACATTGAGCAATGTCCTTGCTGCATGTGCTGGTAATATGACATTAATGCAAGGGAAGCTAGTTCATGCCATTGCCCTAGTAATCACATGCAAGTTGGACTTTGTTATTTGTGGTAGTCTTGTTGACATGTATCTTAAATGTGGAAGCATCAAAGATGCTTGCCATTTGTTTAATAGGTAATAATAATGTGTTTTCATGGACAACAATGATTTGTGGATATGCTCAATATGCGTATTTCAAACATGCACTTAAGGTCTTCTCACAAATGTAGGACAATGGAGCCAAACCAAATGCCATTACATTTGTGAGCATTCTGGGTGCATGTGCAGATTCAGCCGCACTAGAAGCTGGTAAGTGGATCCATGCTCAAACCATGAGGGGTGATTGTGCAGATGATTTGTGCAGATGATACATTTGTCACCAATGTGCTTGCTGATATGTATGCCAAGTGTGGAAGCTGTGACGTTCCAGCATAACATACAGTCCCACGCCCGTACATGTCATCATGACAGGTAGTTTGAGAGCCGTAAAAGGGTTGCGCCTAGGAGGCAACCTCGTATGTCGCACATGTATATTAAATATGTGCAATTAAGCCCCCCCTTGCCAATGGTAGAAGCCCCATTGGTCCCTTATAGCCTAAACCTAAAAGTTCATGTAAAAGGAACAAAAAGGGGAAACCCTAAACCCTTTTTCCATTTTCGCATTTTGGCTTCCTTGAGCCATTCCGGCCAAGGCAAGCTGCCATTTCGCATTGTCAGGTGCCGCTGAGCTGCCTTTGCACAGTAGATTCATCAGGAGCAGCCGTCTTCAGCAAGAACGAAGGTATGGATGCGATTCGGGGAGCTGGAGCAAGTCAAGGATCAGGTAACCTGTGATTCTGTTGTGCAAAACCGACTCTTAGCCCGGCAATGAGCTAGGATAGTATGTTAGATCAGTTTTAGCAGCCTTGTAGATCCTAAGATCACCAGCCGTAACGAATGAACCTAACTCTGTGTGTTAGGTAGATAGATTAGATTCTATTCAGTATTTCAGTTCTGTTATGATGATGATGTTCCATTCTATGCACTCCAATGTATCGCTGAAGGGGGGTAGAGATCCTGAAGCTTTTAGTAGCAGATGATTCTAGAAATGCGGCCCGTGTACAAGAGCCCGCCTGGTTGTGAGTGGCGGGGCTAGACCGGTGGAACAAAGGGGACTTGCCCATCACTGATTGATCCCTCTGGTGTGTAAAGCGTACCGGGGATCTTAATGAGCTAGGTTTAATGGTTTGCCAATGAGAGAGGGCAAGGCATGAGCTCGACACCTCTTGGGTGGTGATCCACCTTCAACGCCTGTGATGGGCATGCATGCCTCTGGAGGAGGAGTGATCCCCTTCCTGCCTCATCGGGGCTGGGAAGATGAATCCCAGTAGTAGTCCCTTCGGCTACGTCCCCAGAAGGCTACGATCCAGTCCCTAGACTCTTCAACCTACTCTGCAAAGTGTACACTGGGAGGGGCGGATGGAGCGGACTACCCAACAGCCATGTTTCTATGCCAACCCAATCCATTCTTATGAATTCTGTCTGCAATGATTCTGGAGACCCAAGCCGCCAGTCCATACCTGGAGTCTGAGCCTTGGATAGGAATTTCCCTGTGATGGTGATGATATGATGTATCTGTACATGTATGATGTGGTGCAGTCACCCTTCGAGGTGACTCTGTTTATATTATATGTCATGTGCTTATGTTTATTTACGCTTTCGCAGCTAGATCGATCCCGAGGGAAGACGGGATAAATGAGCCATCCATTCTTCCTCATTGATCCAGGACCATAGGATCGATGTTAGGTGGATGGCCTCTGTCAGCAGGGCTGCCAGGGGCATGAACTCCGCCTTCCTATACGATGGGGCATCGTAGAAGAAGTAGGGGACGTCACAGAAGCATTTGCATTGTCCATCAAATTTTCGACAGAATGCTGATAAGAAATGTGGTCTCTTGGAATGGGCTAATATCTGCATGTGTCCAGCATGGGAACGGCATAGAAGCCATCAAGCTCTTTAAGATAATGCAGCAAGAAAGTTTGAAGCATGACTGCATGTGGTCATGCTTGTCTTGTGGATGAAGGAATCCACTATTTTACTTATAATGGCTTTTCATTATCAGTAGATCATAATGCTTGCCTAATTGATCTTCTTGGTTGTATGGACATCTCTTTTTGGCAATTGCAAATTATATTGTAATGTGCACCTATCAAATTACATTTATTGAACAAATTCTTCTGTCCATGTCAGCATTTTCTGTAAAAGGCGGATAGAACTTTGGAGACAAAGTGTAGCAACAAGGAAGGTGAGGAACATCTTGTTGATGTAGTATGGCTAGCAATGTGTGTTTGTCTACTTGCGAGGAAAATGGCATAAGGATAAGGCATGGCTATAAATTTATTAGAATTAATGGCAGTAAAAAATCAGTGTGTCATGGGAATTTTGTTGAAGGTACTGCTTACCAACAAACCCAAACCACTTGAAGGATTGCTGCGAGTTATTCAGGCATTATAAAACTAGCGCAGTTCGCTCACTTACAATGATGGTCAAGAACAACTCTACAGCTTTGCTTAACCGATCACTGCAGAATAATAGAGGCAATAAAAAACTGGACACAAAGTGTAAGCAAAGATAGCAAACCTCAAGTTAACCGTCTCCAAATGTTAGCTTGGCATCTTGACCATCATTGTAAGTGAGCGAACTGTGCTAGTTTTATAATGTCTGAATAACTCGCAGACCTTCAAGTGGTTTGAGTTTGTTGGTAAGCAGTACCTTCAACAAAATTCCCATGACACACTGATTTTTTATAGGAAAAACTCCTTTTCTCCCGTATAATGCAAGATTATGAATATGCAAATCCCATAGCATTTGATATTGCCAACCATTTCTATGAAATGGCTGCAGACTATCATGGCAAGGATCCACACTTGTTGATGTTAACCAAAATTTTAAGTAAAGCTTCGTGTCTTCTGAAGGATATATTTGAAAAACAGATATTCTAACTTTAGGACATTGTGTTTAACAGATACAAATGAGCCATTGATTTCCAGCATATCCCCGGCATCATGCCAAATGAAGGGCTAATATTTTTTTCACAAGAAAATGCTTTGCCACTTTCTAAGGTTGCTTCGAAACATATCAACATTTAATTTTACCATTCATTATACACACAACCTTTTCACATGACCATTATATTAATCAACACATCTGTACATTAAGATCCCATACATATTCACATTGCAATACAAGAGATTATCATACATAGAAACTACCATTCCAAAACACATATACAAGCTTCCAGAATCTTCCTACTCCCCATATTCCTCTTCTTTGAACACCCAATAGAAGGATCATGCCTGCATCTAAGAGTATCACGCTCACGAAGCTCCTTGAGTAAGAGACCTCTACAGAGGTTCAAATGTGGGTGCAACAGACCACCCTCCAGTATTATGGAGCTCACCCCGTGCCTCTCCACAAGTTCTAACCTATGTCTATATGGCATCCTTACTACTAGCCCCACGGATCAAAGTATGTGAGTCCATTGCAATAGTCCAGAACTTTATATAGGCGGGTACTGAGGAAGGTGCTGTGATTAAAGTGGCTTGGTCGAAATCCATCCTTCCTAAATGGACAGGTGGTCTGGGTATGATGGACTTCTTGCTGCAGAGCAAAGTCCATCATTTGGAGACTCTTGAATGGTGAAGATGACTCTCCTGGTTTACGCCTTCTTAGAAAGCTCTTGGTCACGTATCCCTTTAGGCAAGAAGGCAGCCAAACTAATCCTACCCTGGGCATTATTTCAGCCTCTGCAGCCTTTTCCAAATGCTTCTCCATTTCTGTGTGGATTGTTGACAGTATGGGATGTCATCAAAGAACTCTTTTTGCCATGCCCTTCCATCCACACTTTATTGGAGACTTCATGGTGGGCACCACTGCCTCCAAACACCTCAGCACCTCTACTAGCAGCATCAGTTCATCCCCTTACACAGAGACGATCGGTTCTTGCAGGTGTTATCACTATTCAAGCATGGTATGAAGCCGGTTGCCTATTATCTTGCCCTGAATTTCATGCAAAGTTCCTGCTCTCTCGTTGAGATGTGTCTGTATGGGAGACGGTCGCAGAAAATTTGGCTCTTATGGTGCAGGTTGGTGTTACCGAAAGGGTTCCTCGGGGTTGTCATGAAAATATTCACAAAGGCAAGCACTTTTTGTCAAATTAGTATATCGACTTCGCTTAGCACCACAGCCCCTCCCATTGCCAGATGGGTGGCGCCTATAGGTTCCACAACCCACTCTACGTCATACATAGCGATGGCTTTGGGATAAGTTGCTCCACCCTAAAGTTTCTGTACTTTGGTGGCAGGTTATCCACAGGTGCATGCGTGTTAATGCCTTTTGACATCATTATGATCCTCGCATATCTGGAATATACCCGCTCTGCCTTTCAGACATTGAGACTCTTGAGCACTGTCTTTTTTATTGTCCAGATGTTCAGCCAATGTGGTCCCGGCTACAAGGTTTGTTTAACAGTGCATTGGACTGCCGATGCATCCACTTGGCGTTCTATCCCAATGCATGGTCCCAGCTAAATAGAGGGCATTCCATCTCGGTTCTAGTTGGCTCCTATGGTCGATATGGGATGATCTCAGATGCCACATTTTTTAGGGGATTTATTCATTTGCCCGTCGTGTTATTACGGTGGCCTAGAAAAAGATATTGGCTGTTTATGAGTGAGTCAGAAGTGATGGAACGTATTTGGATTCAGTATCTTCAAATTGATATTTATCGTTAGTATCCTATTCTAGAGTAAGTGCATTGTGCTTTAGGCTCGTGCTCCTATGGCATCTTTTTTTGTTCTTACATAGTTAGATGAGACATGTAAATTTTGTACTTTTTATATATAATTAATAAACTTTTTGGATTTCGTCCTTCAAAAGGGGTATTTTACATGGCAATAGTTGGACCAGCCAGAATTGACCCTAACACAAACTTCACAATAGAGAGTCATTTACATGACATTTCCAATTGTGAATGCCCCCCACCTCTCTAAGTCGACAGTGTTCCAACATGGGAACGTTATGTAAAATGAATTTCTTGTATATTAAGGCGGAGACGATGTTTTCACATGGGGATGCCATGTAAAATGAAGTTCTTGTATACAAAGATAGGCCACATATTCTTCCAAAACAACTCTTCTTGGCAATGCGTAAGAAAGATTGAACCAAATTGAATTACAAGTGTTTAGATGGATTGTGGCGGAGACAACATTGACATATAGGAACATCATTTTGGACATTCTTGTATAGGAAAGTGAAACCAGCTATTTTTTTGGAACAACTCTCCTTCACAACACGTAACTTGAATGAAAATTGAATTATATATATATTTTATATATATTGTGATCTATTGTTTAAATTTGGTTTTTCACGCAAGTCGAAAACTTTTTTGAATTTTTTTTTACCCCTTTTTTCCTAAGGTTGATTTCTGATGCAAAAAAAAAAACCTTCTGATTTCCAGAAGTTTTATTTTTTTGAAGTGTATGATTTGAGAGGGATTACATGTAGGCTTGCATGGGAAACACAAGTGGTGCATCATCGGGACTAAGTTTGTTTTTGGCCAAGTCTGATGTTTGAGATGTCGGGTTGCATCTGGATGGAGATGGCGGACAAATGTCCTGCCATATTCTGTTCTGTCTTGAGGATTTCGACGGTTTTGCAAGAGTGGGAATAGACTGTAGTAATTTAAAGTAAGTATGTTACTCAGTCATAGATTCTTAATTCTGCAATATCTTCAAATCCTTAACGCTATGATATTTTATCAATATCTCTTCAATTCCAAGTAAAACTGCCGGCATAATGATTTTCTGCATTGATTTGATTTGAAGGATCTTCAGGCTATAAAAGGAGATAGTGCAGTTTCAGATGGACATGGGCTTCATACAAGGAATTATGTTGCACTGCAGTAAATCAAACTAGGGTCAGAAGGAGCATCTACATAGGCCAGTGGCGCCAGTGGCCTCGACTTTATCCCATAATACAAGGCCCGCCCATACGTGCTTTATTTCGCCCACATCTCAGAAATTTTGCTGTCCACAAAAAATACTGCTACATGGTTCAATCCTGACCGTGGTCCGAACCGATCAGCCTCCTCGTGATTAGGTTTATTGAAATACTTAAGGACTAAGCTAAATAACTGAAAGCTATAAAAGGCCGAGATTTGCACAAAGGAGATCACATTCATTTTCTATCCATCCAGCAATGGAGGGCCGTTTCGTGCTGCTGTTATGCACATTAGGAGCCTTGGCATTCCTTGGCACATGCAAGGCAGGCGACGTAGGCACTACACTGAATACCGGCCAGACCCTTTCGGCGGGCAATTATCTAAAATCCAGCAATGCCAATTACCAGTTCCTCATGCAAGCTGATTGCAATCTGGTGCTTTACAAGTTGTCTGATAATGCAAAAGTTCTTTGGAGCAGCGGCACAAACAACAAAGGGAGCGGTTGCTACCTGGTAATGCAGGGTGATGGCAATCTGGTGATCTATAACAGCGGTGGTGGCGCAGTGTGGGCTAGTAATACAGCCCGTTCTTCGCAGAACTTCAAGCTTGTGATGCAGGACGATGGAAATGTGGTTATCTATACACCCTCTAATTCGCCAATCTGGGCTACCGGTACCAACGGCAAAGCCGCACCTTCTTCCTCTCAACACTGATCAGTGTTGAGAGGAAGAAGGTGTGGCATGCGTATATCTGAATAAAGATCTGCACCCATGTCTCCACACAGATCTAAATAAAACTATGGTTCTAAACCTTTGGTGTTGAACGCACTACTTACGTTCACCGTTTGATAATGCATTATCTGTTATTACTGGATTTGTATGACTCTTTCTCACACTAAGACACATCCTTGTCCAATTTCTATTATTCTATCTTTTATGCTATCTTGTATGCTTAAATGAGACTGTTCCTATCTTTGTGAGACACATCCTTGTCCAATTTCTATTATTCTATCTTTTATGCTATCTTGTATGCTTAAATGAGACTGTTCCTATCTTTGTGAGACTTTTATGTTTATCTATACAAGAAATTTATCGCGGCGGCCAAGGCCGCCGCGAACATTTCTCTTCCCCGACTAACTCCTGCAAAGGGGGGTTTGTATATCTGTGGAATGGTGTGAAAGATGCTCCTAGAATGCAAAAGGGAATTTTATATCTTTGGAATGGTGCGAGAGATGTTCTTGAAATGTAAAGGGGGATTTTTATATCTTTCGGCTGTGCCACAGGCTATGGAGCAGTGCTTCATTATCAAGTTCTTCTATAAAGGAACAACAATAAACACTTGGAGATGCAAGTTATATACCCCAACTTGACAGTCATGAAAGAGTAGAAGTAGGAGGGCAGCAAGGGATGTCAGATCTCAAATGATATGGTGCTCTAAGACTGATTTGGCTATTTTTTCAAAGATCGTGGCAAATGAATATCATAGTACCCATAGATAATTCTTGAAGAAAGTGATCAATGAGCGTATAATGTAAGTAACAAAGCGCACCAAGATTTGCTAGTTTTTTAAAAATGGAAATAAGACTTTCACACCCATTTCCAAAGCTCAGCTTAGCTCCCTTCAGGCAGATGCTAGAGTGCCAGAAGCTCTGCTCATGGACCAAGCTAGTGTAGAATTCCCTAACTAGCCATTTTAACTAGTTTTGCACAGAGTAGTACTCTGGAAGCATGGATTATATCAAACTATGGAGGTTCGGCGTGCGTGCATTTTTTTTCTCGTTGTTGCTTTGTGATTTTCTAGTTGAAACCAGACGGCAAGTCTCTGCGCAGAGCATCTTGTGTATAGGCACTGGCATCTGCCAGAATATGCATAAATATATACTCATAGTTCTACTATATAATTCACCCATGGAACTAGTACATAGTTCTAGCAAGACAATGGCCAATATTTCGTGCACTTGGTCAATATTTAAGACGTTCCTGCACTTGTGTATGCAATTCATATAAACTTTCAAAAAATATCTTGGGAAATGAATTGAAATATGATTTTCCTTCTGCAATGCACACAGGGAGAAAAGGAGGGAGAAAAGGAAGAGTAAAAAACTACAGGTCCAAGGAAAGCTTTCTTATATTATAGATACGTAGAGTTGTCAATTGCAGCAATAATATAAAGTTGCAGGAGGAAGCGATGCATAAAGAGGCAAAATTATGGCATCCATGCAGGATCCTTCTTCCAAAGTTCTAATTCCATCTTCAAGCTTCCTGACAGCTTTCTCAATCTCTTCGTGGCCAGTTAAAAACATTACAACATCACCCCTCTGGCTCTCGGACATGAATATCAAGTGCTGTCTGAACAGCAGATTCTAGATAATTCAAAGGTCGCTTTCGGTCTTTGTATAAGATTTTGACCGGATACATCTTGCCAGGAATATTAAGCACATGACAACCATTGAAATATTTAGAAATTTTCTCTCCATCTAGAGTAGCAAAGACATCCCCGATATTCTTGGAAAGATAAATGGTGTTACTTCGAGATGTACCGGTCTCATCACATTGTCGACCATGCGATAACCATAGCCTTGTCATATTTTTTGAAGCTGATGTGAGCATAGCCTTGTCATATTTTTTGAAGTCGATGTGACTTTCCACGGACATCGAGAACAAAGATTTAATGGCGAAATGGCTATGTTCCTTCAAATTAGAGGAATTTCTAGTCCTACCCAAATCGTCAAAAGAGGGAAAACCTTTTGCACATTTGCGAATCTTTGTTCCTTTTTCAAACTCTTAGATTGTTGCAAATATGGCATGTTGGGTCTCGTCAAGGCCTCATCTCAGAGGAAAGTTTAGAAACATCGAGTCCAACAACGAAAAGGAAGTCTTTTAACACAATTCGGTGAAAAAAATAGGCAATTTGATGGGTTCGGCCAAGTATTTGTAAGTTCTTGGTTCCAAATTATGTGGTTATGATGAAAATTTGGCAAAGATAGGGATATAACTAAATATTGTTGCTGCTCTGTGGACAAAACAGATTGAGAAAAAACATAACAAATGGAAGGTGCAGTCTGCGGTGCATCTGAAGTTAAGGAAAAAGGCTTACCGTCCTGTAGGAGCATATGTAGAGGACAAATACACAAGTAAGTAGAATCAAGGAAATAATATGGACAGCCAGCTCTGCCTTCATCTTCCATTGAAGCTTCTCTACCTTATTCAGATCCTCTGTATCCCCTTTTCATCTCCAGAGTCTGAGAAATCCATTCATCTCCAGAATCTGAGAAATCCAAGCGGGAAGGATTAGGTTTGCCTCTGGAAGATGTTCTAAGAGCAGCCCTGTCTCCTTGAACCGAGCTCTGTGACGTCATAGACGGCCTAAAAACTTGCAAAGAATTGTCACATCGTTGCATCTATTGCAATTTCCAATCAAACTTCAATTTTTACACAAAAACGCCTCAATTCAATGCCAAATCCGCGGCCTGCCCCATTACAAAACCCCTGCCGGTTCTTGAGACAAAAGATTCTAGCATACGCTCCGTTATGCAAAGAACGAAGCGAAAAAAGTTCTAATCGTGGAAATCAACCTGATTCAAAGCTGGAAGATGAAGAAACGCTCCGTTGCAGAAAAAGGCCGGAATTAGGGAAATCAACCTGATTCAAAGCTAGAAGATAATCCTCCAGATCCGGAGAGCAAGCAAGCAGACGGATTGGGTTCAGTCACTTCCAAAAACACCTCCACCCAATTTTCTCTGCAGATCAGCAGGCGAAGCAGAGTATAAAGAGATTGCCCATCGGAGCACAAAAGCGCCTAAAGAACCCCGATAATCTAACCCTGGGCTCCGCCATAGCTAGAGTACTTGGGAGGAGGCGAGAAGCATCTAGTTCCGGAGGTGGATCTGCCATAGCCAGAGCACAGATCCGCAAAATAGATCCGCAAAATCTGGGTTTTTTTTATTCTTGTTGCTCTTTTTCCTTGGAATTTTCAACACCACGTGTCAGCTCCAAAATTGTTCAAAAAAATATTACATCTCAAACAAAAACAAAAAATAAGACTGCATTATATATGTTAGGATATGTGAGATTGTTTTTATTCATTCAAGCATAATGCACACTTCCCAAATTTAAATAATAAACTTTTAACTTCCTCATGAGTCAGATCATAAATTTTTAATGCTTTAGTGACCATAAATTTTATCACAACTTCCAATCCACGTGTCTAAATTAAAGGTAGCTCATTGACTCTTCAACTTGTGAAGCATGAAAAAACTAGAAACCAAGCCCAGCATTATTGGGCTATAAGAAATTTGAGTAGTTCCCCTTCCTCTTTCTTCCCCTTTTCTGCTTTTTCATTTTTATTTTCGCTTTTCCCTTTCTTCTATTTCGCTACCTTTTCTTCCTTTTTTTCCTCTACCTTTTTTTTTTCCTTTCTTTCGCTTTTTAACAAGGTCGCATATTAAAGGGGAGTGTTACAGCACTATTGTTTTAAAAATTCCTTGTAGTTTTACTTGTGCTCCTCCCCCTTCTATAGTTCTTGGATATGCCATTTTATCGTCATGGTAGCCATTTTTCTATTGCCTCTACTCGGATTTGTCCCATGTTGCTCCGCTTGTTCCATGGTTCGTTGGTCTTTTTAGTTCTTTGGTCATGTTCAATCTTGCTTTTTCCGTTAGTTTGGTAGCTTTTGTTCTTCTTGTTTATTTGCTGGGATTTTGTTCTTTTAGTCTCGTTATTTTTGGGTTGCCCCTAGGGGGGCATACCCTTGTTTATGTGGGTTTCAGCATATTCTGAGCATATGCTAGAATATGCCGAGATTATGCTGGAAACTGCTTCAAACTGGCGCTCGCCTGTAAATTCTCGGTCACCAGTATTGCTGGGAGGCCGCTGTGCACACCGGCTAACCGGCACTGCCAAAAATTGATGCGTTCTTGCTGTTTTTCTAGTGAATCTGAGGACAGAGCTCTTTGCCGAGGGCCAACGTTTTAAATTTTTTTTGCGTCTCTCAAGAAAGCCCAGTAGTTTGGGGAAACAGCTTCACTTACAGTATTTGGGGTTTTCGTGGGAGATTGGGTCGGAAAAACTGCAGCCCTTAAGGTGCATACATAACATCCTAAGCATTTTGATATGAAAGTCCAGCATCTCTCAATGGGTCATTAGCTATTTCTTACAGGTAATGTGGATTTCATTGGTCATTCAGAATGCATCTATGTTGATTGCAGCCTTAGCAGTTATGGGATTGCTTGGATATTCGGATTCCTTGCCTGGTAGTAATAGCTGTTGTGCTTATCGTCATGATTAATGCATTTGGTGCTTCTGGGGCCTGCTGGACTAGCTAGTAGTATTTAACTTGAACGAGATTGGTAAGTCATAATATATAGTAGTAGAAAAGGGGCAGCTTCTTTCCTTTGCCTGATGTTCAACAAATTGGATACTTCTTGAGGCAAACATGTCTTGGTTACAGGATCATAACATCTCCATCCGTACATATTAGTTGGATATCATGTAAAAAGGGCACTGTCTCTCAGCCAACCTGCCATTTTTTCCAGCTTTTCCCTTGGTTGAGTGGCAAAGGGTTAGCAAAAGAAACCAAAGACCCTGAAATATGAGACATCTGGTTTTATGTTGTATTAGCATTCATATATGTTTTGAGAACTAAAGAATGAGTAGGTGCGCTGTTGATAACTGCTTATAGGATATCATTATTTTGCCAAAGTCAGAATGGTTCTATGCTTTCAGCAACTCCATTGTGAGGAGGCGAGGTGTATCTGGAACTGTTAGTTCTCTTTGAATGCCTTTGGCAGCCAAAAATTCATCAAACTGATCATAAAGCCATGCCTCTTCAAAGACTTTAGTTCCAATTGATTTTATCAAGAGCAAGAAGTTTCCATCAAATGAATATTCAGATTTTTTTCTACAAATTGTACCACCTTCACCTGAGAAAAGTATCTGGCTTCCAGCTGTTTCGGTCCTTATCTCAAGTTTGTATATAGTGCACTGCCATCATTATCTCGGTGTATATTTCATTATCGGCAACTGGTTGGTTCAACATGATACTAAGTTATTACCTTTGCAATGAACACAATATGCTTTGTGTTGCACTGCCATCACTTATTTTGAAGTTGACTTAGCATGAGATTTGTTTGATGGCAAATTTTTTTCATGTTTGCTGAAGCTAAAAAAACAAAAGACTATAGTGAATACGGTGTGCCTAGGGTATACAAATAATTTTGCTAAAGACTCCAGCATATTTTCTTGGACTTTCACTGTTCTAACTGCTCACCTCTCAAGATTGCACGTTTGTTTTCACCTAATAGTTTTCATTAGTTTGGTCTCTCTAGGTTGTGAAATTCGATATGCAAGCTAGCATTGTCTCATTAGGTGGAGTATCATGTAATGGCATGGTCTTTCTATGTGAACATCAAAGCTACCATCTTCACTCCTGGAAAGATCATCAAATGCAGTTGCAATTGCTGTGCACCACCTGGCATTTGTCAAGTAAGCATTGCTTGGGGGAGGAGTTGTGTACAGTGTCGATTGAAGTATCTGCCAACCATTTAGCACTATCCTTGCATGTTATGTTGCCAGTCTTTATGTATTGAGTCCCTCAGTCCAAGCTCTATGATGCTTGGCATTTCAGAAATGCCATGCACATATACTGTGATTTTTTGGTTCATGAAAGGTGCTTGTAAAATGGCTCTTAGCAATAGTAATAATTTCTTTACCTCACAGGGTAATCATTATTTCTAAAGGCACGCCAAGTATACTTGCAGAGATGAACTCTGTAATGCGATGAATTGACCTATGTTGCAAATTAGTAGCTCCTGTCTTTGTTGGCATTCTCATGAGCAGCAGTATTTCAGTGGCATCATCTGCAGCCATTATAGCTCTTTGGAATCTTTTGACGTTTGGATTTGAATATTGGCTCTTATATTCAGTCTATTCCTCCGCGCCCTCCTTAGAATATAGGAATAATGCTCCTCAAGTAGTTACAGCCCAAGAAGCAGGGTATATGGAAGAGGAGAATAATCAGCAGGAAGAAGGGCGTTCTATTACCAAAGCCGTGCATAAAGCCACCAACTTTTCCATTTTCCAAGGCTTCTCTATATACGTAAAATAGCAGCCTGCTCATGCTAGCCTTGCACTTGCTCTCCTATATTTCACGGTGTTGAGGTATGCAACCTAAACTGATATGATGCAATATGAAGTTTCTGCATGCTGCAGATCTCAAGGTAGTTGATACTAACTCCAGACTTGTATCTACAGTTTTGGGTCCTTAATGACTGTTGTTCTGGAGTGGAAAGGCGTGCCTGCATATGTTCTTGGTTTAGCACGAGGATTATCTGCGTTGATTGGTGTCGGGCAACGTTCGCTTATCCCAAGATTCATGCATACGTCCCAACTGTTCGAGCAGGGCTCTGGTCAATCTGGTTTCAAGTATGAATCATGAATTCATAACTCAGTAACACTTTTGGTACCAGCAAAATAATATTCCATAACTCAGTTTTTGGTGTTCAACACTGGAGCTGTCTTTTTGTGTGTTGTCTCCACCTTCATGCAGAATCAGACACTTTCAGCTGAATTGCTGATTAGTGGAGTTGTAATCTCATGCTTTGCCTTATGGATGTTTGATTTGGCTGTGACTGAGATAATGCAGGTGCATTATTCTCCTTTTATAAAGAAAAATGGTATTGCCAATTCCACAAACTAGGTTGGTAGTGGTACTTTGGTTTGAAGATTGTTCAGATAATGACACAAGCAATACAGGTGAAGCAGTCTCCAGCATTCAATAGGTTCTCTTTGGTACAGATATTACTGGAAAATGTTGATCTAACTTCCAGTGCCATTCTTCATGTGGTATTGCAAAAATATGGCTCTGTTTAAATTTGATTGCCCTCTTAGAACTGTCTTAATAATAATAAATTTGAATGTTGGTTCTTTACAAATGCAAATGCCCAATCAGATACGACAGCTATACTGTTGACTATGGCTTTGACGGCAGGAATCTGTACCAGAGGCAGAAACAGGAGTCGTTGGAGGTATGCAAAGTTCGTTAGAGTCATTTATAGATATGGTGTCTTACATTGTGGCAATTATTGTCCCAAATCCAAAGATACATTTATTTGTTCTACATATGACAGACTGGGTCCCTTTTTTTTGTTTGTGGACTTCAACATGAAATCGTTATCTTATAATAATATGGATTCTGCACGTTTGCTGCTTCCTATAATGCAGGACTTTGGAAGCTGGTCTGATCTATTCAAGGCATTCGTACAGGGTCAGAGGTCATCTTTTCCACTTTGATTGGATTTTTAAGACCGTTTAAGAGATCTATTCAACTTTGCATGTTGCTGAAGTTGATGAGACTAAAATAAATATCATACTCCAACAGGAGCAGCTTCATGATTCCAAGCATTGGTCCCCTATTTTTCATCTTAAATCTATTATGTAAGCACTTTTAAATCCATGTGTTGTTTTCCTAGTTAATCCCATGATGTAATCAGGAAATTACTCAAAAATTAAGTATATGAAGTGCCATAATAAACTAACAGATGCCCAAAGATGCTTTGTGACATCATTCTAGTTGCTTGTTCACATGTCAGAAGTCTCGCAAGAAGTCTCGCTCTCATTTTGAAAATCGCATGATAATACCCATGGCTCGAAACTCGCGTCCATCCCAAAAAATTTTAGTCGAAGTTATAAAAATTTGGTTCTTTAAAATAGATGCCGGAATGTTTCGCTAGTGCATGCAGTCATGCTGGATCAATAGATGAAGGTTGGCACAACTTTATAAGTGGTGCCTATGTAACTTTAGTAACTCTAGAGCATTGCAATTCAATGGTTGACCTTCTTGGACGAGCACACTGGCTTGACATAGCAGAAGTCTGGATTGGTAGCCTTCCCCACAAGCCTGAGTGTGTAGCTTGGATAGCCTTTCTTGGCTAGTGTGGCATCCATTTGGATCTCAAGCCATCATGCATGTTCTAGAGTATATAATAATTTTGCAATATTTGTGCTATTATCTAACATTTATGCTGTACTTATGCTGCACATGTCCAAGAGAAAGTAAGCAACTTGGTAGTTTGTAGCAATCTTTGTATCTAGTTAAGTAGTAAAGCCACCAAAGGAGGTATGTCAATTTCGGGCAAGCAAGCATCATAAAGTTTTTTAGTATAGAGAAACTGATATTCAGCCAATGGATCAAAGATGGTCCTCATCAAGCGCACAAGTATCATCATCAACCATGCTGAGAATTAATATCTGGGCTATGAATTCTTTCAAGAAGTATTTGTAGCTTTACCTCTTATAGTAACTTTTCTATGAAGGGTTTGATCCTTGTCAATTTTGTCAAGCTTTTCTCTGCATAACACTTAAAAGTCCTAAAGATTAACTACTAGAGTCTACATTATTAATCTAATCACATTATCCGTGCTACACATAATGCATGTTTACTTTCTTTGCTTTAAGAATTTGAAAGAGGAGGCTTTGAGCATGGCTTCTGTGTGAGTGTAATGTTTAGTGATATCATGAACTGCCTAGGGCATAGCTTTTGTGACGTAATCCACTGCATGGCATTTTACGCTTGTCATGCGAGAAACATCCAAGTTAAGAAGCCATTCAGAGATGAATACTATCATTTCTATTTTTCACCATGCTACTGCAAATATTAATAATAAATGATTAGAAAACCATCACAAAGTTATTTCAGAGAGTTGATGCAGGATGCTATAAAAAAATAAAGTTGCGGCCACAAAATGGATTATGGCGAGTTGTTTTTCCTTGCCTGGAAGTTTCGTAATGCAGAGCTGACTTACAAGGATGGGAGCACAAACTTATCTAATATGGTCAATCTAATTGTTGACCAAAAATGGGAATGCGATGCCACAGAGACATAAATTCAAAATTCCATCCATGAGAACACTAAACTACTCAGTTGCATACACAATTCGATCAAGGGGCACTTGTGGACGGGCTTGTACATGAATGTAGGGGAACTACAAACTGATTGTAAGAACATGGTAGGGGTCTACTTTAATTTAAATATAGATTATAAAAAACATGACTTCACGTTTAGATTTAGACCACCTCACCCTCAAGAAACTTGAGGGCAACCCTCTGTGCGTAGCACCTTGTTATGTTTGGCTCTATTATTTCATTTTGTCCTTATTCATGGTCCATTGCTCCTCTTTCAGCCTTTTGTTTACTTGTTCTATTAGTCATTGTTTGCTTTCACGTTGTTTGGTCTTTGTGGTTCAAGTTATCCCTTTCATCGCAATCTCATTGCTCCATCCCTCCGCTTCGTTAGTCTTATTTACTATGTGATCTCTGATCCCCTTCATCTCGCTCAGTCCTTAGGTCTAGTTGGTCCCTAAGGTTGGCATACCTCATCAGTTTGTTGGTTGGCCATCGTTAATTCTTTTTGGCCTCTATACTTTGAGTTTGAACATCGCATGTTTTTAGAACTCCATTTTGCATGATTTCTAGGAGAACTATAACTTAAAGTAGACATGCACAGGTTATAATGATGTTTGGTGTGGGGTTATGCATAACTATTTTTTTTATAGTTTTGGCAAACGTATTCTATCATGCATGTGTATGATGTTTGATGGATAATCGTGACTTTATTTTGGGCAAACGTATTCTATCATGCATGTGTATGATGTTTGATGGATAATCGTGACTTTATTTTGTTTCATGTTTCATGTTGCATCAGTATTTGTTATGTGAGCGTAATATGTTTGATTTACGATGTGTTGATATTTGTTTATGTAGTCCATCTATCTTTTATACGTTTTTCTTATGCGGTATGTTTTTTGTTGATGTTACAACTGCATTAACTAATGTGCCCTGTCAATTCTTTTATCGCTTGTTTTTTCTCATGGAAAATATAACTTGTGGTAGACTTGCACGTGTGTGAGTATAGGTATGGAGGTTATGCATGAGCATTCTTTATGGCAGTGAGCATTCTATATCGAGCATGAATTTAAAATGTGTCCTTTAAGTGCAATATTTTACCTCATTGCACCAGTGTTCGTTATATGTGGGGGATTTGTTTAGTTCATGGTGCATGAATATTTGTTTCATGCAACTGATCTATCTTATTTTCTATGGGTCTATGATGTGGTATGGTTTTTATCGGTATATATTACGACTACCTTAAAATCAATGTGTCCTCGTCAATTTCTTATCTCGGTTAATGTTCTACTACCCTATTCGTTGTCTTCTCTCTGGATCGCCCGTCACATCCTTTAGTTCTAGCTGTCCTTTATTGCTCTATTGTTCTATAGTCCGTGTATCTTTTTAGTGTTTGCCCTAGTTTCATACTTGTTCCATTGTTCCATCTCTTCCTATGGTTTCTTGTAGTCATATTTGTGCTTCATTTGCTTCGTTAGTTCTTATTTTTGCCAATTTTATTCGTCTAAGTTAACTTAGGTCCTATGTCTTCATGAAATCCTTCTTTGTCCTCTCTGTTGCAGTTTGTTCATGTATTCCAATTGCCGGATTTGTTCCTCTCGCCCTTCTAGTTCTGGCAGTTTTTCTGTTGCCTTTATCCGATTTACTCTTTTTGCTCCACCCATTCCATAGTTGATGGTCTCTTTAGTTCTATTGATGCTTGCCACCTTGTTTTTTGAAGAGTCATTGCTTCAGAGCCTGATCACTAATGTGCCCCTTCATTTCTTCGATCTCGATGTTTCATTGCCCTTATTCATTTTTTTGTTTTTTTTTTTCTGTCGTCCTTCATCTCCTTTATGTTATAGTGGTCTTACGTTGCTCCATTAACCCTGTATAGTTATGCAAGCCTCTTTAGTGTCTGTCATATTTGTTATAGAACTCTGCACTCTTACTTGTGCTCTATTTGCTTCCATAGTTCTTGTTACGCTTTATTCACTTCCCCCTTATTCCTCCAAGTTGACCATCTGACACTTTCCTTTTCTGAGTTTTTTCTATCATAGCCTTTCAGTTGTCGTCATTGTCCGATTTGTCCCCCTCGCCCTTCTATGTCTAGTGGCAATGTTCGAATGCCTTTAATCATAGTTGTGTCCTCTTGCTCCGCTTGTTCCATGGTTGTTGATTGGGTCGATTTATTTTGAGTTTGTTCTTTTAGTCTCATTATTCTTGTTTTAGCTTTGTTACTTTGATTTTCCTGGCTCATAGTTCCATTAATCATCTTCTTGATCTTCAGTTTTACTTATTCTATTGACCTTGCGAGTCAGAGGTTCATGCTTTCTTATCTTTGTAATTTTCGTTATCCAGGTCGCCCGATTCATTAAAGTCTGTTTTCATCACTTCGCTTGTTGGCATCATTTTCCATGTTACTATTTGGTTCCCTGCACCCCGCTCGGTTCTTATGTCTTGTTGGTCCCTATTATTCCCTTGCCTCATCAGTTATATTCATATTTTATCCCTTGTGGCTCTATTTTTGTTTCTTGTAGTTCCTATCACATTTTCAGTTGTGTTCAAGCTATGGGATGTCACCTTGTGTCCCTTGTCCTTTGCTTATGCATCACTCCTTCTTGAGATATCAATCAATATCTTTACCATAGTATTCTAGTCTTCTATTGTTTAGCCTATGTTTATCACCAGGTCTTCCCTTTATCTGTGTGGTTCTTCTGCTCCATTGCTCATATCGTTAGTTGATTCCTCATTTCTTTGTAGTTCGACTAATCCATTTCGTTGCGTTCATTTTGATTGCTTTATTCGCATTGTTTGCATTGGTCCATTGGGCCTCATGTTGCTTTTCTCCATTTATTCATGGTTATCGTCCATTGCTTGTTTGGTGGTCTATACCATGCCTCCTTGTTGTCATGTGCCTCATCTTGTTCAATTTACCATTAGTTACCTCGTTATTTTGCTACATATTCTAAACGAGATGCACCCTGGACTGCCACAGTCGTTGAATTCGTCGATCATACGACCCAGATCGTATGTTGGGGCCCCTGGGCACCTTTCGTTTCGCTTATAGTCATTTATGATTGGAGGCGCCTATGATTTTGAAATATGAATTACGATTTCGCCTACGGTTTTGAGGGAATATCGAACCTCCATACGACTTTGCCTAAGATTTTAGAATATGAAATACAGGAGCTCGAACCTCTACCAAAATGATACAATATCCTAACTAAGACTATTTTAACCAATATGCCCAGTGAGATAATGCGATTATTTTTTATCTTGAATCTATGGTTTTTTTACAATTTTTACGATTGTTTAGGGATATATGGTCTATGGTTTCAGGAATTGTTATTTTTATGGCGTCTTGAAATATGAAATACGATTTCACATAAGGTTTTGAGGGAATATCGAACCTCCATACGACTTTGCTTAAGATTTTAGAATATGAAATACGGGAGCTCGAAAGTCTGCCAAAATAATTCAATATCCTAACTAAGACTACTTTAACCAATATACCCAGTGAGCTAATGCGATTATTTTTTATCTTGAATCTATGGTTTTTTTTATAATAATTTATTCGATTGTTTTAGGGATATATGGTCTATGGTTTCACGAATTATTATTTTTACATCTATATCACACCCTGGAACCCCCCATTATTTTGCTACATATTCCTTCTTACCTTATTTTGCTCCTTTGCTCTACTGCATCTACTTTATTCTTTATCTTTTTATCCCGGTTCCTAGGGTAGTCCCAGTTATCTCCTCTATACTTTATGGTCCCTTGTACCTTCGATCTTTGTTTGAGTCTAAGATTGTTCCTCTTCTGTCGGGTGTTGATGTTTTGTGCATAAGATCTTTTCCAAGAATGCAATGGTTCTATTCAACATGAATAGAACCATCATTCTTGAAAAAGGGACGCCTTCTTTGGCTTAGGCCTCTTTTGGCTTCTTTCTCCCATATATATATCATGTTCTCTCTTTCAATTCTCATCGCCATTCTCTTTGAGCTGGATCTTTGATTTTTTGTGTCAGTTTCCTCCCCTCCCACCATTTTCTCTAGTGGAGGAAGAAGATTTTCAAGAAGACAACACTAGTTTCCCATGTGCATCTTCAATCTTGCTCTTGGCTGCAACATCTCGACTAAGAAGACCATTGAGAAGATTCTGGGTTTGTCCAAGACAGACCACACAATGGGATAACATTGACAATCATGCTTGGAATTGCCTTCCCTCATTCGAAGATGATATGTGGCATCAGTTTTACAGAATGAAGAGAAGATCATTTGAAAAATTGGTTGGCCTTATTGTGCCATACCTGATCAGATCAGGCCAGTTGGTAAGGCCCCCTGTAGATCCTAGGAAAGCAGTGGCTAGGGTACTCTACTTTCTTGCTCATGGAGAGATGCCATTGCATGTTGGCCAAAGGTTGTATGTTGGAAAGGCCACAGTCCAAAAATACACCAAGAAAGTGACTTTAGTTTTAGCATCCAAGACCATGCTTTACAAAAAATTTATTGCCTTACCCTCGGGTCAAAGACTTCTTGATATCATGAAGGAATTTGAAGATGCCACTGATCTGCCTAGTATTTTTGGTGTTGTTGATGGTTCTCACATTTTTCTGTACAGAAAGCCTTGGAGGAAAGACAAAGGGGATGATTATTACAGCAGACACAAGAGACATTCCTGCCTCATGCAAGGTGCAGTAACACACTCTCGAATTTTTATCAATGTTTGTGTTAGCAGAACAGGTTCTGTGCATGATTCCAATCAGTTCAAGAAGAGTCTATTGTATAAGATGCTAGCATCAAAGCAGATTTTGCAGGAACCTACTGTGCAAATGACAGGAAAAAAGATTAACAGGAGAGGAGAAATACTGGATGCAGATGTGACGGTTAATATACCACCAATGCTCTTAGGGGATTCAGCATATGGGTGTAAATTCTTTGGTGGTGTACAACTTTCCGCGACAGCACTTAGCACATGAAGCACTTAGCTAATACAAAATTTGATATTACGAAATAATTATATTAGTTGGTACCTCATTTTTTCCTACTTTAATGTTTTAAAGACACGTTTATTATTTGTAATACTCAATTTTCAAACACAATATGCATGTCAAATTCATGTTGGATGTGAGATTTTTAGCAGTTAAAGCACTTGTCTGGACAATGCTTTTTGACCACCAGTAAAGAATTTACACCCATATCCAAGCAGAAGGTTTTTTATTAAGGTATTTCCAGATGGCACAGGTGCTTCTGGCAGGTTCAACAAGAGGATTTGCGAGGGCAGAGTTTGTGTTGAGAATGGATTTGGTATAGTGAAAGAGAAGTTCAGGATTCTCAAAGCTTTGCCTATTCATGTTGGCAGGGCAGCCAAGATTATTCATGCTGCATGTGTGCTGTGGAATTTCTGCATTATGGAAGACTTGGAATTGGAAATGTTGCCCTTAGAAGCAGAATTGCCAGATATAAACTACTATGAAACTGAGGACATGAATAGAATAGAATAGAAATTAACGTCCCTTGTGCCCTCAGGCCCCTAGACTTGTGTAGCATGGGCGAGCTCCCTGAAAGGCGCTACTAGCACATCACGCTGTTCTGATGTAGCCTTTTCTGAAGGCTGACTTTTTTCTATTATTACCAGCACCCCGCTTTACATCGGCTTCGTGACCGTGCGGTAATGCGTCGTTATTAATCAGCTTTTAACTGAACAATTTGTGTGGGGTTTATGAGCCGCCTCTTGTGCGATTCATATTACAAACCCTCTTTCCCTGTGTACTTCTCGGTGTTTGATCATCATTCCCTGGATCGCGTCTGCCAAATCTCTCAATGATTCTGTCCTTGTCATCAAAATATGTACTGGTTGCCCCCATCTTATATTTCTGTACCTGTCTCTGATGTCCCCGTATATCGGGCACTCGTTAATCATGTGGTTCTCATCCTCCACTCTCCCAGTGTCGCAGATCCTGCATATTCGGTTCTCCTTGTCTATTCCCCTCCACCTGTCCTTTTCGATTCTTAGATCATGACTCCCCATCCTGAATCTAGTCAGGATGTCTCTTCTGGCTTTTTCTAGTATGTCATCCCGGTACATCTGGTGTCCTACCTGCTGTTCTGGATTGAAAATTGTCATGAGCTAGAGTGTCTTCGGTCATGTGTATTTTTGCAGCCATGCTCTTGTAGCTCTGTCTGCCCACTCCTCATTCCACTGTCCTTCGTTTATTAGGTCACTCAGATTCAATCCCATCTCTCTGGTCCATCTTGCCACTTCCTTAAACCATCCAATGCCTATGAGAATGTGTGACTTTGCCGACTCAATGATTGCAATACTAGACAACTTCCCCTGAAGGTCTCCTGCATTATCCTTAATTAGGTACCTGATGGTCCTCTCCCATGCTCTCACCTCCATTGGTTTCTGCCCAGTTTCGAGTATCATGATTGTCAGTGGCGTATTTGTCCGTACCTTAAATTCCTGTTTGTGTTATTGCCCGAGGATTCCTTCCTGTTTTTCCCATTTTTTGTCTGTTAAGCCTGGCCCCCAACCTTCCGCCCTGTATAATTGTGTCGTGACTACTACTGCACTGAATAAGTAGCATTTGATGTCCCAATCAATTATTCTACTTTTGTTGCAGAAATTTTTCATATTGAAATAGCTCCCTATGGCTGATTGGAACCTCGTGTCTGCACCATTAGCCCACTTTCCCGTGCCGTGTGCATCATACCCCAGATACCTATATTCCGTTGCTTCATCTATTTCCGTCTCTCTATATCTGAAGGGTCTATGCCTATTCTTATGGCCGAAGATGACTATCTTGGTTTTTGCTAGATTTACTGTCAGCCCTGTTTTTTCACAGAAATTTTCCAGCATTTTTAGTAGTCTGTGCATCCCCTTATTTTTTGTGGCCATCATGCGCAGATCATCAGCGTACAGCATAATCGGTACCTTGGTATCTCCTAATATAGGGGCGTATTCGTCCCCTTGCTGTTCTGCTATGTAACCCTGTAGTGCATCTATGTATATCCCAAATAGAGTCGGGGATAGAGGGCATCCCTGTTTGACATCTATATCACAGTCTATTGGCTGCCCTTCTTGCTCCATCTTTGCGTATACCCTATGGTATAGTCTTGCAATCGATCCTACCATGTTTCTTGGAGCTTGCATGTCTATCAACCTTTGTAATAGCTTCTCTCTCGGGACTGTGTCGAAAGCTTTCCTGAAATCTACAAAGCATCAAATTATCTTTCTTCCATGTGCTCTGTTCTTCTCTATTAGTATTCGGAGGGTTACTAGATGGTCTGTGGTTGAGTGTTCCGGCCTGAAACCTGCTTGTCCTTGTGCCCTCAGGTTTCCCGCTTCTGCCCCTTTCTTCAATTTGCTGTCCAGTGCTGTTTTGAACCATTTTGCGAAGGTGGAACTCACCATTATTGTCCTATAGTTTTCTGGATCTTGTCTGCTTCCTGCCTTGTGTAGAGGTATGATCCTGTTGTATGTCCACCTGTCTGGAAGCCCTGTATATATTATGCCGTTGAAAATGTCCGTGACCTGTTTCCCTATTTCTGTTTCAGCATATTTTAGTAATTCCACTGTTAGTCCGTAGAGGTCCGGGGCTTTGTGGTTAGCCATCCTGTTTAAGACTACCATTACTTCTTGTATGTTGAAACATGGTTTATTCGAATCCTGCAATGTTGGTATTGGTATTGGAGATGCCCCTGTCTTATACAATTTCTCCAGGTATTTCTCCCATCCGGCTGCTCCAATATTGTCCTGCTCATTCTTTGTTTTCATATTCCCCCTCCCTTCCTTTTGAATCCCCTCTAGAAACTTCGGGGTTGCCTTTTCAACAGTTTTGCGAGACCCCATTGATGCTGCAACAAGTTCCTGTTCCGTTTTAACTTCAGTAGTCTTAAGTATGCTGCTTTTTCCGTCTGGTACGTCTCCTTCCCTATGTGCTCTTTGGTTCTTCTTTTTTGTTCCTTGCATTCTTCATCATACCATACTGATGCCTTGAAAGCATTGTTCTTCTTGGGTCTTTTCTTTTTTCCGAATACCTCTGTTGCTACTCTCACCATGATGTCATTGAGGGCGTGTGTTCTCCCCATTCCCACTTTCCCATTTCTTTCCTGATCGCTTGTATGAATGTATCCGTGTATTTTTCCTGAAATTGGATTCTTATCTTCATTTTCTCTTCCTCCTTTTCCCTTGTGCTATCGACACAGTGTCGGCCCCCCCCCCTCCTTTGAGTGTTAACTGTATAGGTCTATGACTTTCCCTTTTCCCAGTCGGCCATTCCTGTAGCATAAACCCTGCGACTATTTCCACTGCTTGACCATTCATAATTACATAGTCTACTATACTCTTCCCGTGTGCATTTTGGCTCGTGAAGCTCCCTGATCCTCCCCATTTTTTGCACCCCATTAGCTATGATTACCCCTGTCGATGTGCAAACTTCGAGCAGTAATTCGCCTTTAGCATTGACCTCTGCTTTGTCCTCTGTATCTCTCTTCCACTCCTGTGTTCTTGTTGTGTATATTATCTGACCATCCGTTTCATCAATGTTTGTGCTTTGTGCTTGTTCCTGTCTAGTTCTGGCATTTAAATCCCCTAATAGAATCATTGGCCCCTGTTCTTTCCATTTCATCATGCTTTCCCCCAGGTCTAACAGCTCTAGCTTGTCACTGTTTGGCGGATAGTATGCTATGGTCAGAAATAGGTCTTGTTTGTTTTGCAATTGAATATTTAACACCATGTATCTTTTATTGATATCTGAATGTAAAATGCATGCGCTGTTGGCTATACTATTCTTTACATAACAGGCCAAGCCTGCACTTCCCCTTCCTATCTTGAAATCCTTATCTTTCCAACACGTGAATAGCTGATACCACTCTTCCTCCGGCAGCCTTTTGACGTTGTGCTCCCATGTCTCTACTAGACATATTATGTTGCAGCTGTGGGCACCCTCGAGTCTCTCTCTGTCATCCCACGGGTATCCGGTACAATTCCAGTACCATATTGTCAGCGTCTCTTCCCTCGAGGCTGCTCCTTTGGGGTCTCCGTATATTCTGTCCCGTTGCCTGTTCTTCTCAGCCTTCTTCTAGTCTTCATTGTCGGGGTTGTCCCCATGATCCCCGCTTGTGGTGTTCGGTCTTCGTCGCCCCCGTTTTCGCTTCTTTCTGCTCCTCTGTGCTGATTCCCTTCTAGTGTTAACGCCCTTAGCGCCCCCCTAGAGCTCTGCTCTCCTGCCCCTGTTGTATGGTCATCAGGGGGTTTATGTTTTCCTTCTCCAATTCTGTTGTTTTTGCTTGCCCCTGTGTCCCTACATTCTGTTCCTGTGTCAGGGTAGCCTGTTCCCTTACCCTCTTGTGAAGGTAGACTTTGCCGTTCCTGACACCCGCGTGTATCCCTGCTTGATTCAACTCCCTGACTTTGGCCAACTCCCTGTGCAGCCCCTGGCGCTGCATGACCATTAGAGCCTCCTGTACCTTGATCCCATCCGCAGTATTCTTTCTTTGGCTGCCAAGTCCCTCAATGTCAGGTTTATGTGTCTCGACCGCCCTCTCCATTGGCCTGATCGTAATGCTTTGACAATGACGCTCCGGTGCTCCTTGAATACTGTCTCTATCACCACTATAGTCACTCGATATATGTCCTCATTAGGTTTCTCCGCTACTCCTATGAGCCTAACGTCATGCTTAATTCTATTTTGCTCCTCAAATTCCATGATATGTGGCTTTATCCTATCAAATGACTCCCATGCATCTAACTCAACATTTGATTTCTCTAATTCAACCAACCTTTGCAGAATTTTAGCTTTCTCCTCTTCAATCTCGTCCATTCTGCGTTGCATCTCCTCGTTTGTCCTCTCGACCCCTCCTATCCTCACGTCCATATTGGAGATGGCTAATTTGTTGCGATTACACGTTTCTGCCAATGTGTTGAGTGCATCCATGCTCGCGATCTAACTGCTTGTTCATTTGTGCCAGAAAATCCCTAAGATCATGTTGGCTCACTGGCGCTTTCGCTGTATCTGCTCTCTTCTGTTGGCTGCTGCTGGTGTTATCGGCCATCGTTTCTGATTACAAAAACTCTGCGATGGCTCTTGACTGGACTATCGTGATAGAATCCCTCTGGTAAGGTAGCCGTAATACTTCCTTAAGGGGTATATATTATATCCTTTTAAACAGTCTTTTATTCGAAATCACCATTTAGTTTTGAATTTTGAATTGCCCATAATCATTAATTATTCCGCCCGTCTTCTTTTATTATTCGATCCTCCCCTGCAGATCCCGTCATATTCCACCTTCGTTGATTGGCCGGGGGTGACCCTCTCTGAGCCAATCTATTAATTCAGTAGTTGCCTACCGTATTAGTTATGCATTTCAGCATTTAAGCATTTCTGTCATTTTGGTGATCTGGAAACCAGTTGGGGGTCGAGCCCGCGCTATCCTGGCCTATGGCGGGGGTTATACCCCTCAGTCCATAACTTGCCCCATTTTCCTTTTTGACAATTGGGATATTCTGTATACCTTGATATTATGTTAGATAGAGATAGATGTTAGATTTTGTTCTCCTGGTTTTCAGCGAGTTTTTAGTGGTTCGGGTTACCAGTTCGTGGGTCTAGCCCTTGCTATCCTGGTGTACGGCGGAGGCTTAGCCTTGCTGTCCTGTAACTTTTCCCGTCCACCTTTTACTCATCGTATGGGTCTTATTGCTTCTCCCGATCTTGCCTCCTTTATGGCCCACCTTTTTTGTTGCTTCTGTGTAATTATTGCATTTTGTTTGCTCCGTACCACCCTTAGCTTCGTCCTTTGTCAGTCCTCGTTTCTTCCCTCGTGTCGATATTCTTCTTGCCACCTTTCTACGTCTCGTTACTCCCCCAACTGTCTTCCCAAAGTCGGTTTCCCTGTAGCTCTTGTCAAGTCAAGCTCGCTATGCTGTTCGTCGTGTATCCTTTCGTTCGCGTTCTGTTTGTATATTCACGCTCCTAATCCCAGCATTTCATTTAATTGTTAAAGATTTCTACCCTTCGGTCAGTGTAGATAGATCTTTCCTATTTCAACAATAGGATAGTACCATCTATATCCTATTATCCCTTTTCATGTGTTCTTATTTCACCATGAATTACAAAAGCTTAAACAGCATTGAATAGGTAATTCAAAGTCATTCATTCCAAAAAAAAAAATTTATCTAAAAACATAGTTCCTCTCTTCTCTTTTCTTTCTGGATTCCCTCATATCAGTTAAAATTTCATATTCAGCCATGGGCTGATACAAATGCATTACCTTGATAGATGACGGAGATAACATATAAAGCATAAGCTAAAAATAGAAGAAAGATTCAAAAAGCAAAAACAGAACAGAAAATTCTATTCCCTTCATTCCCCTCCATCTTTGGCCCTTCTTCCCGTTCATCCCTCGTTGCTCCCTTTCGGATATTTTACTTCCTTTGCTTTTTACCAACCGAAGATTCTCCTATCTTTTGGACCTTTTCCAAATTCCTTGCCATGAATGCTTGGCATATATAGTCAACTGGATTCTTTTCACAGCAGTATATATATACCTTGCCGAAATCTCCTATCATAAGCTCATGTTGATAGCTGGAAGATTTTTGAATGGTTGCATGTATCTGCATTACCCTGTCCATGTCTTGTTGTCGAACTGTATCATTTTTATCTGCCAATACTCCCATCACTCCTAACAGACCGAGATTGTAACCCGCGTCCCTCATTGCTTGCGCATGATGTATGCGATCGCAGAACAGACAATGGACTCTACCGCAGCTTATACATGACGCTAAACCTCGATCTAAGCATAGACAATCCTGTTCGCACAAGCACCACGGACAAAGATCTTCCAGTTCCGGGTTCCATGGCACTGTGAGATTGCCCAGAACGCCGGCCCTCGGGCGCTTCTTGGCTACCTGTTTCTCAGCAACATGCTCGTTGATGATCTTTTTCCCTTTATCCATTCTGCTTCTAATTTACCCGGAAGCGAGTCGAGTAGTGCGATGCCGGAGCTCAGAAAAATTTAGAAATCTCGAAGGCGGAGCACCACTCCTCGTCTTCTCCTTGTTACGAATGTGTTAGAGCTTTTAGAGCTGAGTTAGCTCCTTTATTACGCCCGTCTGTCTTAATTGCCGGTCTTGTCTTATCCTGTCCTTCGGGTTTTCGTATGCGTTTATCCGTCACCTGTCCACCTGCCCGCCATACTGACACCCGTACTATATCCTCCCTTTATCTGTATTTTCTCATTATTACCATTTTCCTAGGTCTAATGATTATTGCGACACGTCGGACCGATCGTAAATGCTAATTCCATACACTATTATTTGATTTCTGATTTTCATCCTCCCCTGATTTGCCACGACGTCCATTTATTTTAGCACTTTTAGCAATTTTGAAATTTTGTTATTAGCAATTTTAAGTTATCTACCACTTTTATCCTTATTGCTCAACGGATCTTTAATTTGAAATTGCCGATGCCGGAGTTTGAGTTCTTTGACGACGTTTTATCCTGTCTGCGAGGTTCTGCCCTATTCCCCTGGTTCGATCTTCGTTCTCGGAGTATCATAGTATCCCCGGTTATCATATTCCAATATTTCGTTTTTATTTTTATTTTGCTTCCTTGACCGTAAAAACATATTCATACCCAGACAATCAGAACATTCCTCCCGGCACAAAAAAGAACTAATGTAAAGAGACGTCCATCATGTTATTTAGCACAAATTCATGCACTCCATCTCATTTTTCTGCACAGTTATTTTCTCCTGGTAATCTACTATATTGAGGAATGTACTTACCCTGTAACGCAGCTTTTACGGTCGCCATACCCCCGATCGCCATACCCCCCCGATCGCCATACCCCCGATCACCATGAATAAGAAATTGAAGAAGGAAGGAGACTTGATAAGACATGTAATTTTCCAAAATAGAGATGGTAAAAATTTAGTATGATTCTTTCATTCATTTCAGACGCATCTATGCTCAATGTAAATGTTGTTTTGGGAGGTTTTGGTGCTGGGCTGTGTGTCTAGCTTTACAGATAGGCTGACTGGCACATTCCGACAATGCAGCATCTCCTTTTAATTTCGCATTCTGTAGAAAAATTGCTGAATCAGATCATAGTTTGAAGCAGTTGGGCTTCTCTGAGCAGTGCGGGAGAATTGGTCAGATTACTCTTCAGCTCTTTTCTCTTCATTTTTAGTTTTGCAAGAGGTTTTTTTTGGAGCACACGACTTATCTGCAGTTTCTGGAAAGCTTGTGCTAAGCTCCTATAGTATTTTATCTAAACAGGAAGATTGGTTTTAATCATGTAGTACTGGTTAGATAGAAGAAGATGTTGAGAAAGGCAGATTAGTACAGAAATAATGGATATGAAATCTGATCTACATGAGATCTTTGTGCTTAAATTCTTTCTGGTCTATGTGAGACCTATGATGTAATTCTTCCTATCTTTTAATAAAAATTTTCTTACCTTCAAAAAAAAAAAAAAAAAAAAAAAAATGTTGTTTAGGGTGTTGACATTAATAGATTTCTGATATCCCAATTCTGGTCCAGTAACATCTCGGTATAGAGATGTGATTTATATATTGCAGTTCAATTTTAAGCTTGCAGTTCTTTTCTAAGCTTACAGAGCTTAAGCTTACACAGTTAAATGTTTTAACAGTCATTTAACAACTGCAGCAAACTGGAATTCGTGATAAATCATGAATGAAAAACTAAACAATGTTTGCATTAAGAAAACGAACAACTACAGCAATAACTATTCAATGTTTGCATTCTGTAAATGAACAAATACAGCAGTATCTGTTTGGGGTCTGGGTTCGGGAACTCCTGGAAGACAGCCCTCTGTGAGGACCAATGGATCTAACAGGAGAATCCGGGGGTCTATGTCACGCAGGATTTGCAAGAAGAGAACAAGAAGAAGAAAACAGAACAAAGAGAACAATGAGAGGAAAATGAAAAGCTTCCTTGATATCAATGATGAACATACATGAGCTCTCGCAATCGAGAGAAGACTGAAACGAGACAAGACTCAAAACTCATCTAGCCTTCATGTGCTAGCTCTACTCATATATATAGTACAATGACCTTTGGCCCAATATAGACACTCTGACTGATCTCGGTGCCGACTCCTTGAAGGAGGCCTGATTTGCAGGAATGCTGGCGGTGCCTCTTGAGGTGCCTAAGATCACGCTGACGCGGGCGGTGATGGCCTGTCACTTGTCTGAGCGGCGCCTCTTGGGCTGCTGCTTGGTCTTCTGCTGGGCCTTTGACGGCTGACCCGTGGCGGACTGTGGATCCTTGTTCTTGACCTGGTCCGTCGTATGCATGAATAGTCCTGTACCAGGAGGCACAGGACTAACACTCCCCCCCACCAAATGACACTCAGAGTGAAGAAAAGGAGGAAGTGTTTCCGAGGGCGGGAAGCCATCAGTCTGAAAGTGATCCTCACGGGAGTGAGGACGGGCACCATTATGGTACTTGCTAATGAGATCCTGGCGTGTTTGGAGAGCAGGAGGAGTGTTGAGGCCAAGGGCAGGATCTGCATCAATGAGAAAGCGAGATCGTACCATGTCTTCAAGGGCAGCATGGGCGTCTGAAGAAACAAACTGACATTCCATGAGTAGGCAGGTCTGGAGGCCGAAGGCACTGACGCTGGCATTCGGATTGCAGTGAAAAATGGGACGCTGCCGATTTAAGGAGCTGAGCAAGATGCATTTGAGAGCAGCACAAAAACCTGCTTGAAGATGGACTGAAGGATCTGGTGAGGTGGCGGCATTCTGCAAGAAGGTGTCAAGACCATGTAGCGCATCAGCAGGGCGTTGCCAACCACGCTCATTAGCAATATAGATCCAATTCGTGGTGGTATCAAGAGTGGCATCCTCCTCCCAATTGGAGCGGCGAACAAAACGGGGATCCCACCGGAGATCCGTCGAGATCTGAGGTGGAGTCCATCCAGCATGGCCATCCATGACCTTGGTCCAAAAGGGGCGACGCCAATCAGAGGTCAGGAACCTGGGGCGGGGAGGAACACCGAGGGAAGTATAGGGAGAGGGAACCATGCCCGTGGGCGTTGGTTGCTGAGCCTGCTCCCGGAATTCACTGACAAGGGCCGGATCAAGTGCTTTGCACCAACAATCCCAGACAGAGGCCGAAAGTTGAGAGTTGACAGGAGGGCTATCCCAGCCCGAGGGGACGGTCTTGCTATCCAGAAGAGCACGCAATTGATTGTACCCAGCGAGGTGTTGCATGTAAACTTGTGCATAGGGAAGATCCTCGGGATGTCCCAGATACTTCCTTATTTGTTGCAGCACTTCCGCTTGCCAGAGAGGCAAATGATGAGCAAGCTCAGGCATGTACTCTTGATGAAGAGCGTGGGTCCTGGAGCAACCATTGAACTGTGGGATCACCCTGAAAGTTCTGTCGTGGCCCATCCCGAAATCTCTCCTGTGTATCACCCAGATAGAAGTCATGAAAAATGTAAGTCATGGGCTGAACAACTCTGAAGGTGATGAAGTCCGGATCATCACAGTGAATGAGATCAAAGACCAAAAGGGCACAGCATAAACCTTTGTCTTCAATTGAGAGTTCTGGCCAGATCCGAAGAAAATCTGCAGTGCGCAGGTGAACGTCCACATGACCATCAGCCCCATGCCACTTCAGAAGAAAGAGGTGGCGGCGGGCAACCACATAATCCAGATAGCAGGAAGGAACTGGAAAATCAAAAGGCAGCCGGCAAACGATGGCAATATAGCCGTCAAGTTTGGTCTGTGCCTCATCAGCAGACTGAATAGCTTGCTGCAGCTGTTGTTCGAGGTCACGGATCCTGTGGTCCTTTTCTAACAGAAGGCGTGACTGGTCACGGACCCGTTTCTGAGAAGTGTTGACCTGTGAGGAGGATTGCCCAGGAGCATTGATTCGAAGCACGGCAATCTCCGCGTCATCAAGAAGTTTCTGTTTCTGAACCTCCGTAAGCTGATCTTGGAGGGATGTGAGCTGAGAAGTCTGTGTGGAGAGCTGAGCCGTCAAAGAGGCAATTTGCGCGTCACGCTCTGTAAGGTTTTGAACTTGAGTGCTGTAATTGTCACAAAGCTCTGAGTACAAGGCGTCAAGCTTAGCAATATCTTTCTCCTTGGCACTCAAGAGAGTATCTTTGGACTTGTTTTGCTCCAATAAGTCCTGAATTTTTGATTGGAGTTGAGCCTGCTGATCTGTAAGGAGGTTGGTCTGATCCTGTGCACTTTTGAGATCGATGCGGGCCTGTAAGAGAGCCTCGTGCTTGTCTTGAAGTTGGGCTTCCAAAGTTTGAACTTGTGCAGTTGCAGCTTGAAGGTCACGGTGAACCGCATCATGAGGCCGCCAGGGCCGTGTGAACCCCATTCATAAGAGCTTCTTGGGATTCTTGTAACTTTAGAACATCAGCTTGAGCATCCTGCTGATACTGATACAACAACTGGCGAGGGTGCTGTGGTGGTGGAGCCTGCTGTTGCTGAGTTTGCGATGTTTGTGAGACATGGTGTGTACTGGAAGTCTTGGATTTTGTAGCGGAGGAGGAGACAGTGACATGTGAGTGCGGAATTTTGACATGACCAGAGGAAGAAGGGCGTGAAGTGCCAACTTGGTGAGTCTGAGGAAGGGACTGCTGAGTGGAATCCTGAGAATGAGGAGGTGTGGGAGGAAAGTAATGACGGATGATGGCTTGAAGGTGGCCTCCCACAGAAACTTCAGAAATAGAAGTGGCAGCCCGAAGACGGTCAACTTCTTGGAGAAGACGGTAGAACATTAATTGGGGCCAATCAATATGGTGGTTGGAGTGCGTAGCAGTGAGCACTATATTATAGAAAGGCTTATTGATATGGGTGTTCTTGATAGAATACCCAAGGAACTTGCGCCACAGAAACTTAACAAAAGTTTCATGGGGCTTGTCTATATTTGTCAGGCGATGCACATTGGCGTGATAAGGAGGTGCACCAAACTCTGTGACATCTAGATCCTGTATGGCAGACCAAGATAAACAAGGGGTTTGCAAAGGAATATGGAATACCTCTGAAATCAGGTGTTGAGTAAGCGAAATGGTGGTGCCATCGACCACGGTGGTGTATCCATGCGGGCTGTTGACGATGTTGGCGATGAACTGCTTCAACTGGTCAGGATTTGGAGCCGGAAGTTCCATTTGAGAGAATTCGTAAAGCTTCTGGCGTTCTGCGACTTCACAATTCGGGCCAACAAGGGCTTCACGGAAAGTGGGCGTCAAGAAAGATACAGACTCGAAAAGAGCCGGTTTCCTAGGAGCAGTAGCTTGAAGTGTAGAAAATTTTGGTGCAGCCATGGCAAAGATTTGCGGAAAAGAACAGTGATTCAAAGGCGGAGGACGAAGGCAAAGAACGGAGGACGAAGGCGCAGAGAAACGAAAAGGTTTAGGGCGCGCAAATGGAGGGCATGATGAGGACGAAACGGCAACCGTTGAGGGTGCCAGGTGTTGAACGATGCCAAGGAGGCGATTGATTGGCAAAAATTTGGCTAAGTCCCCAAACAACAAAGGGAGAAGCAAGGAACGTTGAAGATGAGACGTGAGAAAATGATCGGATGTGACAGGTGGCCAAAGGACACATATTAATGTTTGACGGGTATGGAAAGAAGCAATGGCATTTAATGCTGGCAACTCGAAGTGGGATATCATTAAAACGAATGTGTCAGAGGGTACCATGGCTAGATATGCGGCGGGAGAAAAGATTCTCAAGTTAGAAACAGCCTTGCATTGCAAACACGTTGGCGAGTTTTTGATTGGTCCACGTCGACAAGGAGTTCCTCGGTTGGCTATATAAGACGAACCGGGAGTGAAGCGAAGACATCCGATGGCGCTCAGCATGGCGGCTGCTGGTTTGAACGAGAACTGCACTATGCCCACTAACTGTCAGGAGTGGATTACTTGCAAAATGAATTGTCTGGACCTCTGGCGCTGCCACAATCGTGGCCTGAGAATGGATGGCTGGTGTTCCGGGATGACTGAACATCCCGATCCTCATACCAACGGGATGGAGGTGGTTCTGCACCTTCGCTGGGACCCTGAGCAGAACCTCTACCACCTCCTCCGCATCACCTCTGCTCCGAACCCGGAGTAGAGGGTTTTTCCTCTTAGGTTTTTAGTAGATAGGGCTCTGAGCCCATTTTTGTATATAGGGCAGTGCCCATAGCGGAAATAGCTGGGCTGTGCCCACATTTTGTAAAAAAAATTCCACCTAGAATATAATATGCACCGTTTTAGTCACTATCTGTGGTGTTTGCGTCTTGAACCGTATCTGTTTGTTGATTTTCGCTTTCTGTGTGATGAAATGTTTTGAGGCGAAAGCCATTAACCAGTGTAGGTAATGGAGTGCCATCTAACTCAGCCAGTTGGAAAACGCTGGGTCGAACCACTTGAACAATTTGATAAGGGCCAAGCCAACGAAACTTAAGTTTACCCGGAAAATTTTTGTACCGAGAATCATAAAGAAGAACCAAATCTCCTTCTTTGAATGTTTTTGTCTTCAGACGTTTGTCATGTAAAGATTTTTGCAACTGTTGTCCATGAAGAACACGAATATAAGCATCCCTTCTAAGTTCATCCAACTGTTCCAATTGATAGACCCTTTCTTTGAGTGCAGCAGGCGGATTATGGGCAGTAGCCAGTTGAAAACGGAGAGTTGGTAGGATGTATTCAAACGGCATGAGAGCTTCCTGACCATAAACCAATTTGAAAGGAGTGTGACCTGTAGCTATTTTGAAACAAGTATTGTAGGCCCAAAGAACAGTAGGAAGCTTTGTTTGCCAGTCTGTGCGAGAAGCGTCACAAATTTTCTTGAGAATGGTGCTTTCTGCCAAACCATTACCTTGAGGATAGTAAGGTGTGCTCTTGTGATGATGTATCAGGAGATAATCCGTCAGCTCCTTGATGGTATGATTGATAAAATGGACACCACGATCACTGACCAGCTCCGTGGGGCAGCCAAATTGCGTGATAATTTGTTGATAGAGGACCTTGGTTGTGCTTGCCGCAGTGTTGTCTGGAAGTGCGCAAGCTTCCGCCCATTTAGTAGCGTAGTCAGTGAGAACCAGAATGTAGCGGGCACGGGTGTGCCGCGCAGGAGGATCGATGGGTCCCACAAAATCCATTCCCCATTTGCTGAAGGGTAGTGGCGTGGCAACCGGCGTCAAAGGAAGAGCGTCACGGGCCGTCGGCCGTCCCACACGCTGGCAAGCATCACACGTGCGGGCGTGGGCGTGAGCGTCTTTGAAGAGCGTGGGCCAATAATAACCCGCAAGAAGGATTTTGCGTGCCGTGGTGTCACCATGAAAATGACCACCACCTAGCCCTTGATGAGCTTCTCGGACAATATCTGGAACTTCATGAGGTAGGACACAGCGTCGAAGGATGGTATCCTTACCCTTTTTGTAAAGATGTCCTGCAACCATGGTGTAGTCACGGACTTCGCGGAGAAATTGATGGCGACGGGATTGTCGTTTGGCAGGAGAGAGAGTTGTGTCCTCTAGTGGAAGAGCACCTGTGAGGAGGTACTGCTGAAAGTCATGGAACCAATGTGGGGTGGCCGTGACCAAAAAGAGTTGAGCGTCAGGAAAGGCGTCTGAGACTCCAGTAGAGGGATCATCTGTGTGGATGCGTGAAAGATAATCCGGGACAACATGAGATTTGCCTGCCTTGTGAACAATTTCAAAAGGTGCAAATTCTTGCAGAAGGAGGACCCAACGAGCAATGCGGCCCGTGGGCGTGGATTTGTTGATCAAATAAAGGAGTGCTTGGTGGCCAACAAAGAACTTGATTTGACTGCCCAAAAGGTAGTGACGGAAGCGTTGGACACAGAAAATTAAGCCCAAGGCTTCACACTCGGTGGCAGAGTAGTTGCGCTCAGCAGAATTGAGTTTTCGGCTGGCGTATCTGTTGGGTTTGTCAGTGTGCGCATCATATTCTTGAGAAAGAACAGCTCCAATAGCGAACGCCGAGACATCAACATGAACATGAAAGGGCTTGTCCCATTGAGGAGGAACAAGAACTGGGGCCTGAGTAAGCAAAAGCTTCAACTGTTGGAAAGCAGCATCCGCCTGGGAATTCCAAGCCCAGGTGGATTCATCACCCGTGAGTTTATGAATGGGATCTGCAATGGCTGCTAGTCCAGGAATGAAGGTGGAGTAATAATTGACCTTACCGAGGAACGGCGTGTCTCCTTGATATTGGCGGTGCTTGAGCTTTGAGCACACAACCCGATTTTGGCGGGATCGTGGTGATACACCTTTGCCGACAACGTGTCCTAACAGAACACACGAGGTGACACAAAGGTACATTTCTCGATTGAGACTAATGCCTGACTCATCACATTTGGAAGACGAGTTCCAATTTATCCAAATGGTCAGCCATGGAACTGTAGGCAGAGAATCATCTTGAAAATTTTGTAAAAAGGGATTTTCCTTCATAAAATCATGAAAAACTGAGAGCATGATGCGTTGAAACGTGGATGGAGAGTTTGATAAGCCAAAAGGAACCACCTTGTAGGCAAATGTGCCTGGGGTGGTGAAAGTAGTCTTGAGTTGATCAGATTCTTTGATTGAGATCTGATTGTAGCGGAAAAACCATCCATGAAGGAGTACATCTCATGTCCAAATGACCTCTTCGGAACACAGTGCGTGAAGGGAAGTGGAAAATGATCACGCTCAGAGTGGCTTTGATTGAGTTTTCGGTAGTCCACGCAAACGCGGATCTTACCATTGTGTTTGAGTGCAATGACGATGGGGCTCACCCATTCAGAATGTTTGACCTCATAGATCAAACCTGCAGCAAGGAGTTTGTCAATTTCCGCCTTGACGCGATCACGGTAATTGGGGTTGAGCCGGTACTGTCGTTGCTAAACTGGACGAGCATCGGATTTGGTAGGAATGGTGAGTTCCCCCAAGCTTTTGTTGATTCCCCGAAGATCTCTGTAGCTCCAGGCGAAAATGTGTTTGAACTTTTTGAAGAGTTTGACGGCCCTGTTACGATAGGGGGTTGGAAGATTGGCGGCAAAGCGCATGTGGTGATTGTTGCCTACGTCCACTATCTCGACTTCAGGAGTCTGAATATGGGGTATCACTTCTGTGTCCTGGACAATGTGTGCAGGAGGTTGAAGCATAACAGGATGCATGGCACTATGCGTGGTGAAAAAGAGAGGTTGCTGAGTTTCATCAAGCAGAGGTTGCTTCATGACAGCGTGGACATCTACAGGAGCTGCAGGAGATTCCACATCTGAAAAGTGATCAACCGTTGAATTCGATTGCAAGGAGCCAGGTAGGGGTCAAGCAAAGCCGCCACAGCCTGGTCCTGATCAAGAGTCATTTCTCCCCAAGGATCAACATATTCGGGGTAGGATGACGAGGCGGACTTCGCAGTGGAGCTGAACTTGATAGATATTCTCGCTTCCCTCCGAAATGCATGGTCGAGAGAGAGGGTTCAAATGTTCAACGAAAATGATCTTGCCTGTTTCCAAGTCCATGGTGGCATTGAGGTGACCATCGGTGATGACTAACTGATCCGTGGCCCAGTAATGGATACTCTTGGCCTGGCGGAGAAAAGGTCGGCCAACCAACATTTCATAATCACCGGGATCTTTCCCAGCCTTCCAAACTCCAAATTCCAAAGGGAATCGGAGGTCACCAATGTTGATATGAAGAAGAGGCGTGACGCCTTGAGGTCTCGTGATATGGCCATTAGCCAATTTGATGTCATATGGGGCACGATAAAGTTCTTTGATGCCCATTTGTTTGCGGAGGTTATCCGTTATGAGATTAACTGCGCTACCTCCATCTATTTGAACATGGTTGACTTGCTGATTACCCACCGTGGCATGGACCGTGGGGGTAGAGGTAGCAACAGCCCCAACCAAAACAGTCGGGAGTGGTAACTGGTCCTTGAGAGCAGGACAGAGTTTCAAAATTGTTGCCAAACTTAAGGGGATTTTGATTTTTGCCAGCTCCTCTTGGAGTTCCAAAGGCACATGAGAAAAAGGATCTGCTGGTTCCACGGGTGCTGGAGTGCGTGGTAATGAAGCAGCAACTTCTTTGAGTAAGTCAACCTCGGCAGCAATATTGGGATATGTTTGAGAGCGTGGAGGTTGAGAGGTGGAAGGTGTATCATGCCTGTGTTGAGCTCTGGTGGTGGCATGAACATTTGCCAACGTGCGGCCTTCAGCAGCTTGCATGAGATTCAAAATGCTTTGGCGAACTTTAGGCATGACATTTGACATGAGTTTCTCCAAGTCAGGGGCAAAATGTACCTTTTTTTCCTCCTCATGAGGAATGGTGTCAACTGCAAAGGCAGGTTGCGTGCCATCTTATATTATAATGTTGTGTAATGGACCGCACCCTAAATCGGACGGTCGAGGATTTGATTGACCAATGGTGGAGATGATGTGTGCGTGTCTTCAACTAAAATTTCATCTTGACTATGGCTTCAATATGAAAGGAAAAAGGAAAAGGAAAAGGAAAAGGAAAAGGGAAAAGGGAAAAGGGGAAGGGGAGGGGAAGGGGAAGGGGAAGGGGAAGGGGAAGGGAAGGGAAAAGGAAAAAAAGCGATGAAAGGGAAAAGGGAAAAGGGAAACGAAAAAGGGAAGGGAAAAGGAAAAAAGCGATGAAAGGGAAAAGGAAAAACTATGAAAGGGAAAAAGGGAAAAGGAAAAGGGGAAGGAAAAGGAAAAAAGATGAAAGGGAAAAGGGAAAACGGAAAAGGGAAAAATGGAAAAACGGAAAGGGAAAAGGAAAAAGGGAAAACGGAAAAGGAAAAGGGGACGGGAAAAAGGAAAAACGATGAAAGGGAAAAGGGAAAAGGGAAACGGAAAAGGGGAAGGGAAAAGGAAAAATGATGAAAGGGAAAAGGGAAAAGGGAAAAGGAAAAAGGGAAAGGAAAAGGAAAAAAATCCGATGAAAGGGAAAAGGGGAAAGGGAAAAGGAAAAGGAAAAGGGAAAAGGAAAAGGAAAAAAACGATAGAAAGGGGAAAAGGGAAAAGGGAAAAGGGAAAAGGAAAAGGGAAAAGGGAAAAGGAAGAGGGGAAGGGAAAAAGGAAAAAAGCGATGAAAGGGAAAAGGGAAAAGGAAAAGGAAAAGGAAAAACGATGAAAGGGAAAAGGGAAAAGGGAAAAGGAAGAGGGGAAGGGAAAAGGAAAATCGATGAAAGGAAAAAAGGAAGAGGGGAAGGGAAAAGGAAAAAAGCGATATGAAAGGAAAAGGGAAAGGGAAAAGGAAGAGGAGAAGGGAAAAAAAAAAAACGATGAAAGGGAAAAGGGAAAAGGGAAAAGGGAAAAGGGAAAAGGGAAAAAAAGGAAAAGGAATAAAGGAAAAGGTAAGAGGAAAAAGGAAAGAGAAGGAGAAAAGGAAAATGGAAAGATAAAAGAAAATAGAAAAAAAGAATAGAATAGGGAGGGGAAAGGGAAGCGGGAAAAAGAGCACAGCGAGAAGGGTAAGAAGTAAATGTGAGAAAAAAAAGGAGAAAAAGGTAAGGGAAAATAAGAAAAGGTTGCAAAGTCTATGGGAAAAGAAAAGTAAAAAGGAAAAAGAGGGGGAAAAGGGAAAAAAAGAGAACTTGGGAAAAGGAACTAGAAAAAGAAAAAAAAATGAAAGGGCGTGAAAAAAGGGGAAAAGAAAAAGGGTGAAGAAAGAGAAAAAAGGAAAGCAAAAAGAGCATGAGAAAAAGGAAGAGGGAAAGGATGGAAAAATGAGGAAAAGGTGGGGGAATTAGAATAGACAAAGGGTAGGGAGCAAGGAATAGGAAAAAGAGGAAGGAGAAAAGGGCACGAGAAAAAAAAAAAGGGAAGAGGGAAAGGGTGAGGAAATAGAAGAAAGAAAGGGAAAAAGAGTATGGGAAAGGGAAAAGAAAAAAAAAGAAACAAGAAAGGAGAAAGTGGAAAGGGGAAAAGGGGGGGAAGAAGATGGGGAAAGAAGGAAAAAAAAAGGTACATAAAAAAAAGGTTGAGAAAAGGGAATGGAAAGAGGCATATGAAAAGAAAGGGAACGGAAAGGGAAAATGTAAAGGAAGGGGAAAGAGAAAGGAAAGGGAAAAAGGGAACATCGCAAAAGCAAAAGGGTGGGGAAAGTATGAAAAAGGGAATGGAAAGTTGAAAGGAAAAGGGAAAGCGGAAAAGGAGAAGGGAAAAGCAAAAAGAGCATGAGGAAAAGAGGAGAGAGAAATGGGAAAAGAGATGGGGAAAAAGGGCACGTGATCAAGAGGAAGAGGGTGGGGAAAGGAAGAAAAGGGCACATGAAAAGGTAAGCAAAAGAGAACGAAAAAAATGCATGAGAAACGGGAAAGAGAAAAGGAAAAGGAAAAGGAAGAGGAAGGGGAAAAGGAAAGGGAGAGAGAGTAGTGGAAAAATGGGAAGAGCGGGGAAAGATAAAAAGGAAGGGAAAAAGCTGATAAGAAAAAGAGAAAGAAAAAAAGGGAAAGGGGAAAGGGAAGGCAAAAGGAGGGAGAACGGGGTTAGAAAAAAAAAAGGGAGAATAAAAAAAGATTGAAATTAAAGGTTCCTAATTTATGCCCAGCAAGGCTGGGTACCATTACTAGTTTGGAATAATGGTCAAGGGACGTGATGCCCTGGTCTGGCGTGAAACCAAACCAACCCAATTTGATGGCTGGACTGGAGGATTAAGAGCCTGGAAAATTTCTTCCTGTGCTTGTTGATCCATCTGAGGTTGATTGGCAGGAGCTGGTTGATAACGTGATTGCTGATGCGCTCGAGGTGGCTTCTTAAGAACAGGACGCGAGCCTTGTTTGCCATTAGCAATCCAGAGTTGGTAAGCCGTGAGGCGGACCGATGTGGTCTGATTGGTGCCAGGAAGCTGCATCTGAACTTGTGGAAGTTGAGGACACGTCGTGGTGGTATGACCCCATGCTTGACAGTGATAACACTGAGCTTTAGAAGGATGAAAAGGAGGACGTAGGTTGGGTCCCCGTTGTTGCTCCTGTTGCTGATAGAGTTGATTGGGTTGCGCCTGCAGTGGTGGCTGCTGATAGTGTGATTGTTGCTGAGGTGTGGTTTGCACTTGATAAACCAGTTTGTTGCGGAAAGGTGTTGGATGAGTGCGAGTGCACTCTTCCGTGGCATGATTGCACATGTTGCATCTTTTGCAATGAGGCAGGCCATTGGTGGAGTTGCACTCATTTGCCAAGTGGCCTTGGTATTTGGCGCGATATGGCACCGATCCGGCTGCTGGCTATGGATTGGCGTGTTGAGGCTGGGATGTGCCAGCCTGTGGAACCATGACGGGTGGAATGAAAGGGAGCTCCTGAAGAGCCACGCCACCTGGAGGAAACATTGACTCGAGTGATTGACAAGGTCGATAGCTTTGTTCCAAAGTCTTGGGGCGCAGTATTGATCATGAGTCGAATAGCCGGAGGAAGTCCTTGGAGAAACCGGACCAAAATCTGGCTACGTGTTGGGTACTCCTTGAGCTTGCCGAAAGCGAGAATGTGAAGACGATCCGCAAAAATCCCGGAACTCCGTGGGCTCTTGTTGAAGGTCATTGAGTTGTTTGAGATGAAGTTGATCATCATCCGGTGGTCCCATAGTGAGAAAGAAAAGCAGTTCTCATTTACGACCAATCTTGTTTCCGGTGGCTTTTGTTGGACATGAGCCATTGATGAGGAGAGCCCGCAGCGGTGGTGGAAAAAGATGTGGAATTTCAGTTGAGGTTGCGCGATGACCATTCGGGACAGCCCAGCCTCAAATTCTTCCATGTGGGCCTGAGCACTTTGGTCTAAGGGTTTGCCTTCGTGTTGCCAAAGGTGGGATACGTCCGGTTTAAGGGTTTGAAAGGTAGAAGTGAAAGTGCTTGGCTGGGCAGAAAGCGGTGTAGGGATTATATTGAGGTGGAGTTGAAGGTGGTATAGTGCCCGGGACCCTGATGAAGGGGTGATCTGCGGTTGAGGGACCAAGGTGCGAGCATTGGTTTTGAGGTCTCTGTAAGGTTGTAAACAGGGAAGAGCGGTGGGAAATGTAGGGAAAGGAAATTCCCGGGAGGCAAAAGAGACATGTGGATAGCCCCACCACCCGGGAGATGATGGTTGTGAAGGAAGAGGCGATGGCCCGAAGAGTGATGAATGTAGGCATGATCGGGGGTATGAAAAGTAAGGTTGAGAAGGTTGAGCCCGGTAGGGCTCCCGATAAGGCGAGAGGGTGATCGAGGTCGTGAGCAATGTTTGCACGCTTGGGGCGGGGAACTGGGACGAGACAGGACACGAGGGGTTGGTGGCGCCGACTGAGCCCGAGACCGAATGTGGCCGCCCTCAATGTCATAAGCAGATCCATACATGTCGCGAACAGTTTCCCTTCTATGATGGCGCTCCAAGCGAGATGCCGTCTGAGAAAGGAGTTCTTCTGGCATGAAGTTTCGGACAGACATGTCGACAGAAGAAAGTAGGATGGAATCAGACCCGGCAGCGGCGACAGTGTTTGGGGTCTGGGTTCGGGAACTCCTGGAAGACAGCCCTCTGTGAGGACCAATGGATCTAACAGGAGAATCCGGGGGTCTATGTCACGCGGAATTTGCAAGAAGAGAACAAGAAGAAGAAAACAGAACAAAGAGAACAATGAGAGGAAAATGAAAAGCTTCCTTGATATCAATGATGAACATACATGAGCTCTCGCAATCGAGAGAAGACTGAAACGAGACAAGACTCAAAACTCATCTAGCCTTAATGTGCTAGCTCTACTCATATATATAGTACAATGGCCTTTGGCCCAATATAGACACTCTGACTGATCTCGGTGCCGACTCCTTGAAGGAGGCCTGATTTGCAGGAATGCTGGCGGTGCCTCTTGAGGTGCCTAAGATCACGCTGACGCGGGCGGTGATGGCCCGTCACTTGTCTGAGCGGCGCCTCTTGGGCTGCTGCTTGGTCTTCTGCTGGGCCTTTGACGGCTGACCCGTGGCGGACTATGGATCCTTGTTCTTGACCTGGTCCGTCGTATGCATGAATAGTCCTGTACCAGGAGGCACAGGACTAACAGTATCTAAACAATGTTTGCATTCTGCAAATGAACAACTACAGCTCTATCTAAACAATATTTGCATTCTGTAAATGAACAACTACAGCAATAAATAAACAATGAATAACCACAGCAGATGAGAAGTACAGAAGATAATAAACTGTTTTTATTTCATTAATCTCAAGGCTGTTACATGAACACATTTAAAACACAATTAGAGCTGTCACAGAAATGTTTGTGGTCCCTGAAATGCTAAGAAACCATGAGGACCTGAACAACGTCTTAGTGAACATGAAAGGCAACTCAAGTGAGGAATATCCAGTTAAGACCAAACAACTTGTATTAATATGTCATGGATGTACAAAAAAAATGATTTCTTCATAGTCTGAGTACAAAAAAAGGCATGTGGCCGGTTCAATATCATACATTGCTCCAGAAATTAAAAGTAGACAAGAAAGAAAAAAAAAAGGGGGCTGAGTTTTTTAGCAGCACAAAAAAAAAACGAGTCTTCATATGAGCAGGCTATTCAGGGTAGTTTTCACATGTCACTGATGGGATTCGGACCTCCCAAAGACACTATCTTCCATGATGCTTGACATGAATCATCTCAACATATGCTCTCTAGCGGAAGGGGGCTTGCTCAGCCCATGCAATTAACTCGGCTTCCACGAAAACTTCTTCCATGGACATGTAGCCAAGAATAACTCTTTGGCTAACAAATGCATGGAAGCTCTTGTGCTAGAGCTCCACAAATCTCATTCGATTCCATGGTCATGCTGCTTGAAGCCGAACTAGCAGCGACCGCCATATCAGAATCTTCACTAGAAGATGGATACACAGGGAAATGGCGTCGGACCAAGACCTCGCCTTGCCATCTTCGAGTGGCTTACAATAAAGAATCGAGCGCTAGAATCGAGACATGCATAATGGAATTTAAAGAGACGACGTACGAAATTATGGAATTAAACTATTTAAGTAGTCAGGATCAGGAATATTATTTCATACTCATTTAAATTCGATATGAGATCCCCATACCATATTGAAAGTTAAGTTCCAATCATTCACAAAGCATAAATTGAACTTGAACAGAACATACTGTTTTAACTAACTTACAGAAGCTCAAAAAAATAATAGGAACAAAAAAATAAACAAATTGAAAATGACAGTGCAGGACAAACCTTTGAATTTCATACTAATTTGTCTGCTTCGATGCAGCCAACTTAGCAATCTCTAGTAGAGTATCTTTTGTCATTTGACATATGCTTTTTGTCATTGTAGCCATTGATTGGGCAATTTTCAAAGTATTGGCTGACCTCATGGACTCCAACTCCCTGATCAATTCATGTTTTTTAACAGATTCTTCTTTCATGAAATCTAGTTTCCTTTTTTCATTTTCTCCAAAGCTATTAGCCATGTTTGATATCCCAGTTGCAATTTCTTCATCAATATGAACTCGAGATCTCTTTTTTGTTGTTGGCTTACCACTAACCCCTGGCTGATTGCATGCAGCAGACCGAGGACTTGTGTCAGAAGGATTGAAAGCACTCGGAGTATCTTTGCTGGAATTTTTTTCCCGAGCACTTGAATTGTCTTTGCTTCCATTTCCTTCATTTGCAACAGGGCTGACAGGATTATCATCTGCAATGTTTATAAACTCTTCTTCCACAAAAGAAGCATTTGTTCCAATTGTCTCATAGAATGCATCAGACATGAAGGTGTTTGGAAACATACCAGCATCCTCAAATGCCTCGGCCCCAAATTCCCCATCATCCCCTGCACTTGGAATGTCCCTTTCATTTGTAACTCCATGTTTCAGATCTTCCATAGCTTCAAACCATGGCCAGCTAGATGGCTCAGAGCCAGTTCTTTCGGATGCTTCTTTCTCATCCCTGAATTTTATTTGCAATTTATCCCACTTGTTTCTTAACTGTCTCAAATCTTCAAGTCCATGAACTGTGGGTTGTAATCTCACCATAATCTCTCTCCATTGGCTTGAAGAAAGATTGATACTTCTATTATTATGAACCTTGTACTCCTTCATCAAAGCAAGCATGGTGGAGATTGCATTGTCCGACCAATCTACAGGAGTTTTCCTTTTCTTGGCCGGGTTAAGAGCAATTGTTTTCGTGCACAACTAAGGCTAATTCATTGGGGAGGGGTTCAGATTGAACCTCAGGCAATCCATCTTCTGGTTGATCCCTTTTCCTTCCCCTTACACTACAAGTGGAAGCCCATGCAGGTTCAGAATTTATCTCAATGGCCACAGATTGGGAAACTGATCCAATCATCCTCTTAGTTCTTCTAAGAGCCAATTTCTCGGTCCTGGGGGAAACAAACGGCTTCTTAGCATTCGGCATAGAGGATCTGGTTGCCTTCGTCATGTTCTTGACAGGGAATAAATTACTAATCGCGTATTTCTTATTAGCCAGAATGACTTTAGCTAAACTTGCTCGATTTTAATCCCAAAACTTTCTGTGGTTTAGCTAAACTGTACACATTTTTCCTCTCATACTTTCTAGCGTTTAGCTAAACTAACCCAAACATCATCCCAAATATTTCTAAGGTGCAGACAACAGAAAATATTAAGCCAATTTACTATACTTTTTTTCAATATATCCCACTTATTTTAGTCATTTTCTTTGTGAAAACATTCTAAAACAATGCTAATTAGCAAAGTCTAGGACTCAAATTAATTCATAATGCTAGAAACTAAACTATTAATCATATATTTCTTATAAACTAGAATGATGTTAGCTAAACTAGCCCGAAATTCATTCCAAAAGTTTCTATGGTTTAGCTAAACAATCTCTTACTTTCTAGCGTTTGGCTAAAGAGCTCCAGGGTTGGCACAGTCCCGAAAAAAGTTAAGCTAAAAATATAATTTTTTCCCAATTTTTTCCATTTACTTTAGCCAATTTTGTTTGAAAATGTGCTAAAAAATCGCCAAATAGCTAAGTTTAGCCCTTAAATTATTCCATGGTTCTTGAGACAATTTATGCCTGATTTTTCAAGCAGGTAGATGCTAAGAATGTGGCTATTACCAAAGCTTTTAACAAATTGAAGTAAAGAAATGCAAAAAATGCTTACCGAATTCACAATTGGCGCTGAATGCGATGCTAGGAGGAAAGGATTTTGGAGCTCCGATTTTTGGAGCCCGCCCACCTTGAACAGAGCCCGGAATTAAGGTCGAAAATTCTGGCCTCCAAAAACTGGCTCCATAATTTTTTCGGGGCGTTAGGCTTAACGGTCAATTGATTAATGGAAACGCCCCTAGCAGCAGTTAGGGGCGAATTATCTCTAAATGCGAGAGTCCACTAAGTGGACTCTCGCATTTCTCTCATAATCTCTCCTCTCGTTTTGTCTTCATCTCTCAATGATCTCTCAGCTCACATGTGGCCGAAACCTCTCTCTCTCTCTTAATCTCTCTCTTAATCTCTCTCTCTCTCTCTCTCTCTCTCTCTCTCTCTCTCTCTCTCTCTCTCTCTCTCTCTCTCTCTCTCTCTCTCTCTCTCTCTCTCTCTCTCTCTCTCTCTTTTTTGAAACTCTGATTGCTTGTAGATCGATCTGCCTTTCTGATTAGTTGGGGTTTGTCCTGGTACTTCTGGTGTTTTAGGACTGCTACAGTGCTTTGGGTACCGGGCAGCATGGCACAAAAGAAGAGGACTGCAACAGGTGTCGGAAACAAGAAAAAAGAAAATCGAATAGAAGAGGAGGATTCGTCGGACTCAAGTGTCGGAACAGGTATCGGAAACCCTGACAGCGCTGGAACAGGGGCCGGAACAGGTATAGGGATCGGATCAGGTGGAGCTGGCAGTGCTACAGGAGATAGCGAAACAGGGAGCCCGAGCTTTATAACAGAATCAGAAGCAATTGGTGGTGCTGGAACAAAGAAAACAGGGGATTTGATTTCTGGGAAAACAGAGGATTCGGGCCTTCATGTTGCAACACCAGATACACTGACCAAGCAAGACCTGCTGCAAGCCATCAGTCAGATGCGACAGGCAATGGATCACTCTTTAGTATCCATGAAAATATCCATGGAGATCTCAGTGCAAGGTATGGTTAATGAGCTCAAATCTTTTCTGTTATCCCATGTGCAGAATGAAATAGATAGATGCAAAGAGGCCATGAAAGTTGAACTGGAAAGCTTCCAGGAACGCATGAAAACTGAAATGGAAGCATTCAAACAGTCAGTTTCAAGGCAGAACAATGATCCCAGTGGATCCACAGGCATGATGGAAACTAATGAAGATATCCTGGAAGTCAGAACTCAGCTTTCTGCATACATGGAAGAGCAAGAAAGGAAAGAAAAGGCATTGAATGTGAGAATTGTGGGCATGCCCGAAGAAACTGGGGAACAGACCAAAGAGATAGTGGTGGCTTTATGTGAACAGGACCTTCAGATTATGGATGCAGGGGTGATTGAAGCATTTCGCATAGGCAAGCCAAACAGTGGCAACCGGCACATTATAGCCCGTTTCAGGTCCAGGGAGGATAAGATCAATGTTTTGAAAAAGAAAATGCTGTTGAAAGGGAAAAGAAATATATGGATAAATGATGATCTCACCAAAAGCCAGCTGCTAGAGTACAAAGCACAACTTCAGATCTTCAAGGAGGCAAGACAGAGTGGCAAAAAAGCATATTGGCACAGAGGAAGAGTCATAATAGAAGAAGATGCATAGGAATTAGGGACCATCAGGGTTATGTGTTGGAACATAAACAGCCTGAATTCAACTAAAGTAGCAACTATGAGTGATATTATTGAACAAGTAGATGTTTTCTTTCTGTTAGAAACTTGTGAAAATGAGGAAAAAGGGATATTAGACATTCCAGGTTTTATATGTCTTCACTCAGTATGGCATCATAAGCACTGGAGGCTTAAAGGATTCGGTGGGATTGCTTGTTACATAAAACGTGAGCTGCAAGGGATGATACAGCTAGTACATGGCATAAAATCTTTGCAATATATATGGATTGAGATATTGGGACCTTTGAATAAAATATACATAGCAGGGGTTTAGGGTTTAGGGTTTAGGGTTTAGCGTGAATCACTAGTTTATAACTGGGGGCAAATAGATAGGGATGATCCCTTTTTTGACCTAGAATAAGATGTCCTAAAGTTGATGCAACAGGGAGAAGTGATCCTAATGGGTGACTTCAATGGCAGGATAGCACAGAAGCAAGCCGCAATGACTAGTATCGAAGGAGATCCTTTATGGATGGAAATGAATGACGGAAATGAGATGAAGGAACTAGGGTGGCATAGAGAGTCAGCAGATAGAATCGGGTGGCCCACACCACAAGGAAATCATGTGCTAAATATGTGTACAGGACTCGATATGGTCATCTATAATGGTCTCCAAAAATACAGGAACTCTGGTAAGCCCACCTGTAGAGGTGCCAGTGTGGTGGACTTAGTGATAGCTAGCCCGAGATTAATGAGAACTATTTCCGATGTAGATGTTGGTGAAGAAAGGACGGAATCAGACCATGTGCCTATCTTTGTTACCATGCATATTAAACGCCATGAGATTGCAAGAAAAGTAGTAGACAGCCCTAATAAAAAGATATACATGCAGTATAACAAAGCGGAGGAATACAACTCCTTATGTGAATCCTGTGCCATGTGCAAGGATTGGCCTGAAAAGGTGGAAGATCTTACTGTGAGCATTAGTGAATTGGTAATAGAGGCAGCAAGGAAATGTTTTGTCTCCCAGCGTAGGTTAAAAGGGCTCCCATGTAACAGCTGGTTTGACGAGGAATGCAAAGCAAAACGACAAAAATTTAAACATGCAAGGGGGGAGGAGAAATTCATGGCTAAGAGGGAATATATGCTATTAGTGAAAGCGAAAAAGAAAAAGTTTCTATACCAAAAACACATGCGAATGATTGGAGACTTGCTGGTAGAGCCTAAGAAATTTTGGGCAAGGCTTAAGCCAAGAATTGAACAAGGTGAGCTGCTTGAGGTAGAACCATTAATCAGCCAAGTTAAAAAAATATACAATGTACCAGGCATAAAAGACACTGGTCTGGCAGATTTCAATGTAGAATGGGAATTCACAATGGACGATATACAGAGGGGGTTAGAAACACTGGCAAATGGGAAAGCTGCAGATAACTTGGGGCTGGTTGCGGAGATGTTTAAGTGGGCAGGAGAGGAGATACACAAAACATTGCTGAAATTAATGAATATGGTATTGAGAGAGGGCTTCCCACGGGAATGGCAAATAAATAGGGTTGTTCCCTTGCATAAAGCGGGTGATAAGTCAGATCCCAGCAACTATAGGATGATTATGATCAGTAGCCTATATGCTAAGCTTTTTGCTACTATGGTTAATAGTAAACTAAGCGGATGGGCAGAAGAAATGGGTGTACGGGCTATAGGGCAAGCGGGTTTTAGACCCAAACGGTCCACTACAGATCACTTGGTTACTTTGAGAGCAATGATGGATCTGATTCACGAGGAACAAGGAAACCACTTTATATGTTATTTGTAGATTTTACAAAAGCTTTCGACATGGTGGACAGAGACAATTTATGGGAACGTATGGAAAAACTGGGGGTGCCAAACGAACTAAAGCAAGCAGTCAAAATACTATACGAGAAGGTACTTGTGCAGCTATCTTTTCCTTATTTTAGAGAAGGCCAGGAACCAGTAGTAAGCAACATAGGTGTAAAGCAAGGGTGTCCCATGTCTCCCACTCTTTTTGGGTTGTTCATAGACCAACTAGAAGACCGATGATGCGAATCCGAGGGGAGGGGCGGTATGGCTCTAGAGAGGTTTGTGGTGTTCTTACTTTTATATGCGGATGATGTAGTGCTTTTGTCAAGGTCAATTGCTGGAATACAGAAACATTTAGATGGATTGGCTGAATTTTGTGACCATAAGAGTATGAAAGTTAATATGGGAAAGACTAAAATAATCGTGTTTGGGGCAAACAAAGTGGATCACATACACCTTGTGTACAAAGGGGAACCGGTAGAACTGGTGGATTCATATAAATACCTAGGGATATAGGTTGATAAGAGTCCGAGTTGGAACTATGCTGCAGAGCAGAGGATAAATGGTGGGCTGAAAGCATTATATAGTATGCAGCGCAACAGTAGAAAAAATGAGATATGGAACTTCCAATTGAAAAAACAGTTATATGGGGTTCTAGTGCAAACAGTATTGGTGTATGGCTGTGAGGTATGGGCTCCAGGTTTGGCTGAGGAGACTTGGAGGAAAATAGAAAAGGTACAGAAGAAGTTTCTCAGAACAGAGCTCGGTGTTAAGTCACAGACACCATATGACATGCTACTCGCCGAGTGTGGGATGACATCATTGCAATCAGAAGCCTTGTGCCGAACACTTAAGTATGTACAGGAAATGCCAGTATCAAGTTTACCACGATTGGCCTTAGAGACAACGAAATGCAAAGGGTGGTATGCCGATATACAAAATTGGATGAGAAAGTGGGATTTAGACGTATCTGGATTGGCCGAACATCATGCGGATATTAGGGAGTGGGTAATGGAACATGTTATGGAGAAATCATGGAGAGTGCCAGAAGTCAAGAAGGAATATTACAGGCAGAATATCAGCCCACAGCTTCAGGTCCCAAGATATTTGAGAGAAGGTGTGTCATTAAAGCTAAGGCATACAATTGGCAGAATGAGACTTAGCTCACATCATCTTGGCGTTGAAGTTGGGCGTTGGAGCAATATTCCCCATGAGCTGAGACTCTGTAAGCTATGCAAGATGGGAGTGGTTGAGGATGAAACGCATGTGCTTCTACAGTGCCCGCAATACAAAAGTTTCAGAGATACATATAATATTGTTTGTGGTAACTTGATAGATTTCTTTGATATGCCAGGTAGCACGATCGGTGACTATATTGTTAAAATTTTGGATCATAGGGAAATAATGTTGAAGAAACTTAACATCCAAGAGATACAAGAGGATGAGTTAGAGGGGTCTAGTGCATTTCTTTCAGAAGATGCACTAGAGGATATATTTTACAATCTGTAAGTGTATGGTTGAGCGTCACATAGACCTGGTGGTCTGCAGACGCATATATCTATAAACATTTCATTTCATTTCATTTCTCTCTCTCTCTCTCTCTCTCTCTCTCTCTCTCTCTCTCTCTCTCTCTCTCTCTCTCTCTCTCTCTCTCTCTCTCTCTCTCTCTCTCTCTCTCTCTCTCTCTCTCTCTCTCTCTCTCTCTCGTCGCTTCGGGGTAGGCTCCAGAGGATTCTTCTATTGGATGTACTTATTTTCTCTTCTTAGTGTTATGAAGACTCTAGAAGCCACAAAGATATAGCTTTGTGGCTTCTAGAGTCTTCATAACTTCCAAGGTCTTTCTCTTCTTGGCGCAGCATTATGGCTTCTGATTCTCCTCGTTGGATGTTTTTTCCTATTGATGTTCTAATTTCCTCAGTCTTCTTTCTCAACTTTGTGCGTACCATCGAAATCTTATTCGATTTAAGAAAGAAAATGTTAAGGAAAATTAAGTGGTCTATTTTTCTCGGTTAGCGCACAGCTAAAACCAATGAAAATGCTATCTCTCTGTAAACGAAGTGTTGATCTACCCTAAATTTTCATTCATAAATGATTTCATTACATTGTATTTTATAGTGGTTAAAGATACCATGATGGTCGGGCTGGCACAAATATTACATCATCTTCGCACACAGACTACCTACTGGGAACAACATGCAGAGCAAGGTCCGAGGTGTTCCAAGCCACGACAGCAACTTAAAGAGAATAGAAATCTGAACATGCTGACCTGACCAATGCATGTCATCAACCTCTTCTCGTCCTCTTTCTTCAATGAACGGGTCTTTCCATGGCTCCTGATCATGTCCTTTCTGTTCGCGATCTATACTGGGAAAGGCAAAATCAAGTTAATGCAAGTGATGCTACAGACAATACAAATAAGAAAACAACCAGTTTTAAGGGCCGTTTTTGAAGAAAGTAGGTCTGAGGCCCTTTTCCGACTCGTGAGTTGAGAAAGGCCCTAAGGCCCCTCTGGGGGCCTTTCTCGACTCGTGAGTCGAGAAATGTAGCTTAGAGCCCAAAAAAAAATAAAAAAAAATAAAAAAATCTTTTTCCCTTCTTTTTTGTTGTGGGGAAAAAAAAGAGGGTTTTGAGGGCCTTTCTCCACTTGCGAGTCGAGAAAAGCAGCTCAAGATGAGAAATGTAGTTCTGATGGTCGAGAAATACAGTTCTAAGAGCCTTTCTCGACTCGCGAGTCGAGAAAGCAGTTCAGGGTAAAAACTGAGGGTCGAGAAACGCAGTTCTGAGGGTCTTTCTCGACTCATGAGTCGAGAAAGGTAGCTCAGATGAAAAACGCAGTTCTGAAGGTAGAGAAATGCAGTTCTAAGGGTCGCAAAATGCAGTTTTGAGGGTCGAGAAACACAGTTTTGAGGGCCTTTCTTGACTCGCGAGTCGAGAAAGACACCTCAGGTTGAGAAACACAGTTCTGAGAATCAAGAAACGCAGTTCTAATGCACAACATATCCTATACATTTTCTATGTATGCATATATGAAAAAATAGGCCCTCTCCCTTTTTTTAATATGTCAATGTTTACCCATAGCTTTATTCAAAGATAGCCTTTTTAAATGGGACACTATATACTTTGTATTCTCTAATAAGACACTATACCATACTATACTATACTATGTATTTTTCAATATACACAATATCCTATGTATTTTCTATGAAAAAAATACTCTCCCCATAAATTTTCTATGTATTTTCTATGATAAATAACCCTTCCCATATATTATCTAATGGACACCATATGCACCTATAATGCACATTATAACAACTATTATAACAACTGAAAAATAATTTACCCTATCTACTTACTTACCCTTACAACTAATTATGCACTATATAAATATTATGACAACTTCGTGGCTTATTTTCAAGACTTATTTAATTATTTCTTATACCCCGCTTTTTTTCCCCCCAATATTTGAATTTTGAAATTTGGTACACACCTTTGTGCCGCAGATCCTGTTGTACCACTTGGAAAGGAGAAACCACTCTGGTTTCCGGCAGATCTGCAACCACGAATCCGTCGAAAGAGAATGACAGAGCTTCTTAAAGGCTATGGCAGAGCTTTTTTAGAAGGTATGGCCCTCATTCCGTCTCCAAATCTAAACCAAGGTAATTGTAGAAGTTAATCCGGCAGTAGAAGCATACTAGAACCGAATCTGGCAGTAGTGGCAGGGTTGGATCCGCCAGAACGACTCTTCAAAGATCAAATCGGTGATGGCACTTATTGAAGCAGGCTATACACCCCGCAGATGTGGCGACCTCATATAGAAGGAATAAGGAAAGGCTCGAAGCTTACGAAGAAAGGAGGTCGCCAAATAAACTAGCAAAAATATCATTTGGTTATATGGTTCAAAAACAGAATTTGAATCAGCAACAAACCGTGATGATAATCGTAGATTGATCCAGCTTGAACCAGTCGATTTCTTGCACTTAAGAACTCCAGCAAAGCTGGAGAGTGGGCTGGACATGGGCAAAGAAAGAAGTAATCTGGAACATGGTAGGAGCTCAGGCAACGTTGCAAGGGGATTGTTCTAAGTTCAAATATAATGTGCGACATTGTTGTCTTAGAACCCCCACAACTGTAGACCTTATGCCTGGAGTTCCATACAGTCAGCAAGTAGCAAATTGTTGCAGAGGAGGAGTTTTATCTTCCATGGGCCAGGATCCAAATCGTGCAGTTGGAGCTTTTCAGGTCACTGTTGGCAGATCCGGTACCACTAATAAAACTGTGGTTCCTCCAAAAAATTTTACTATTATGACCCCAGCTCCTGGGTATACATGCGGCCCGACTTATAGAGTGAAGAATACGTTATTTCCTACCCCAGATGGCCGTCGTTTTACTTTTAGTTTTTTGTTTATCATTCTAGTGACATGGAATTATACTTGCGTTTATTCATAAAGTCTGGCCCAGAAATCGCCCAGTTGCTGTGTTTCCCTTTCGTCTTTTTATGATGAAGATATTATATCCTGCCCCAAATGCTCTTGCGAGTTGCCAATCGAATGACAGGATAGATTTTAGCGCAGAAGAAATCTGAAACTCAGCCTTGCAGTCCTTCAGATCCGGTGGCTGCACCGGTGAGCACAACGCCCCCGGGCTGTTTAACAAAAATGGTAGCCCTGCTGCTCCTATTGTCGAATCCAATAGTAGCTCCTTTCTCTTCATTTCATGAATCATAGTTGCTCCTGCATTTTAGCTTGCTCTTGCATTGCCTCTTCCCTCCAGCAGGACTGGCTATGGCGATGGATTGTGCAGTTCTGGCGATGTTTTTGCCGAAACCTAGTTGGTTCACGTTTGCAGAAACAGGGGAGGATAATAGCCTGGCCTCCATAGCCGTGAAAGTGAGAACTTGGCAGCGAAAATTTTAGTGGCCCCAGCGGGCCATTTGGCCACAAATTACAAGTTCAGGCAAAATGCGACGGCCGGCTTGAGTAGGATGCCTTACCTACGGACTACCTGTAGATTCGCCATTTCGTGGCACTTTATTGCCTATTACGACATTAGAATGGCCAATTAGATGTTTGCTAATTGGAGTGGTATCGACTTTGGGGCCAATTTAGTCCCAAGTGAGAACTAGATATGCTTATGGAATGGCCATTTAGGTCACTTGGCCAAATCCTGTAATGCCTTAAGTTCGCCAAATCGGCCCCCCTCACAAATTCGTCACTTATGGGGGCCAACATTATTAGAAATTTTTATTCCTATATATATCTACCAACTAAGAATAATCCCGCTCTTTTGGAAAATCAAATGCCGAGGCACCTTTCAATCCTCTTTACGAAGACTCCGGCATCCGATTTCTGATTCTCCCTACCAGCAATCTGTGCATTATTGAAATACATGGGGTATGAATTCAAAATCATACAACATGTAACTTAAAACACATTTATATAGGGTAGCAACTTTTTTATATTTGGGCAACTAGCTCTATATTTAATAAAAACCTAGCTAAAAATTGCCATTTGGGATACACATCATTAGATAATTAATTCAAAAATCGCCAATTGGGTTGCAGCCACGTTAGAAAAAAATAGGAAAAATGGCCAGTTCAGGCTACACTTTTGGGGGCATATTTCACAAGAAATGGCCAATTCATTATACTTATACAAAATTATAGGCCCCTTAAAATTTTCCCTGGAACTTGGCCTGGGTTTGTGTGTTAAAGCAAGATGGATTTATAGGAGGCAAGGTGGGTAAGTTCTCGACTACGGAGTCGAGAATGAAGCAAATCAAGCCCATGTTTAGGGAAGTATCAAAGGATGCTTAGGGCAAAAGCTTCAGAAAAGAATGCTTCATTCTCGACTATCGAGTCGAGAATGGAAGCAGTTGTGTTGTGTGTTTGGCATTGTATTTGGGCCCTAGGTAGTTGTGGTGTTTGGTTGTGTATTTGGGCTCCATACTTGTGATTGTATGCATTCTTGACTACCATGTCAAGGATTATTATTTAACTTAGTCATTAGATTAATTTCATTTATTATTTAATTATTAATTATTTAGTTAGTTTAATTAATTATATATTAATAATTGATACTTTTTTTGGGGGGGGACCTTGCATCCCTTTGCCCCTCCCTCTCCTCCTTTGCCCCTTTGCTCTCCTATCCCCTCTCTCCCCCATCCCTTCTTCCAACTTAACCCCCCCCCCCCCCTCTTCCCTCCCCTCCCTCCCTCTCCCCTTCCTTCCCCCCCCTTCTTCCAACTTATCCCCCCACTGTCCTACCTCTCCCCTGCCTCCTCCCTCTCCCCTGCTCCTTTGCTTCCCTCCCTCCGTCCCTCCTTCCCTTCCATCTCCCCTTCCTTCCTACCATTCTTTCTCCACCGTCTCCCCTTCTTTTCTCGGATTGTTCTTTATATTATTGTTGTTTTATTAAAAAAAAATTCTATTCATGCATTCATTTCAAAAAACAAAATTAGAATGAGTCCTATTTTCAGTCTGAGTCCCAAACGTCGAGATCTGACCCACTTTAATTAAATGCGATTTTTTTCCTTAAAAATCCAAAAGGGTCGGGTTTTTTGCCCCGACGATAAGTTTCTAACTCAGGGGCGGTTTTACCTTCGACTGTGATCTTCAAATTCCTGAGTCCTTATGGGATTACTTGTTGATACTCCATTCATTTGACCTCGATGATTGTTTAATTCCGAGGCATTTGGTTTTGTCTTCACTCATTTGAGATTCATTGTTGTATTTTCCTATGAGTTATTATATTCATTGATCCAGACTCATCAATAGAACACCACTTCGCTTGATGTTGATGTTTTGTGCATAGAACCTTTCCCAAAAATGTTTTTTTTTTTTACTTCCGACAGTATTTCCCACTTGAATATTCTTGGCATAAGATCCTTCCAGATTCTTGAGTAGATCAGAGTTTTGAACTACTGATCTCTCAGCTCCACTATCAACTACAAGCACATCAGATTTAGTATTAGCTTCTTTTCTACAAGAGATAGACAAAGCGCATTTTACCTCTTCTTCATCTTCAGTTTCATCCTTCTCCTTTTTTTCTATCTCAGTTGCCACAAATGTTCCAGCAGACCTTTTTCCTCCTCGACTTGAATTTGGATTTCTAGCTCCCCTTCTATTTGAACTCCGTCTTCCTTTTCCATAATCTTTGGGAATTGGGCATTTTGCAGCTGAGTGCCCTTTTCCTCCACAATTAAAGCAATGAAACTCCTTGTTTAATTTAGAGCATGCATTCTTGTAATGTCCAGGCTCATGGCAATAAAAACATGTATCTTTATTCTTTTTCCCAGCAAAAAAAATTTCTGCAGACTCATCATCATCACCTTTTAACATTTTCTTTTGTTCTGCCTCAGTCCTTATAATATTTTCTGCCTCCTCCCCAGTTTTTGCCATGTTTCTAATGAACATAGCAAGTTGCTCATTTTCACTAACAGACCTAGCAATGGCCAAAACTTGATATCTTTTAGATAGGTTAACTCCTGCAGCACTTAGGTCCGCTACAATATTATCAATGTTATTAAAGAACTCTGAAACATCATTTTCTTCTCTCAACTTTAGCTTTCTTAACTCATTCTCTAAGAGATCAATCTGAGAAGAGCTTTTCTCTTCATAGTGTTTAAGCAAGAACATCCACATTTCTCTAGCACTTTTATTTCTAAGTTTTAACCTTATTATAGCACTAACCTTACAGGTAATAATGCCTTGAGCTTCCTTTGACCTTGCATAAAATGATCTTCCTCCACCACTGCTCACTGTTCCAGAAGTTGCTCCAGAGCTTGTACATCCAGATCCTGCAGCTACATCATAGCTTTGAGTATTTGAAGATCCACCATTTACTGACCTTGTTGGCGTTATATTTTCTGCACCAGATTGAGCATTTCCTGCTCCTAATGGATCAACTAGATCCCATAGCTCTTCTACTTCCGAAATATGCTTAATAGCATCCTTCCACACCTGAAACCCAAGTCCACCTTTGTACACTTCTACTGTACTCAAGAGACTTGCTCCAAAACGGCTTGACATAATTTAATGCAAATGTAATCTGCTCTGATACCAAATGTTAAAATACTCAGACCTTTAGCAAGCACAGTTCAATATCAAATAATTCAATAGGCTAGAATAACCCAAGCAAAGATAAACAACAATAACCAATGGTTATCAAATGAAAGAAAACAATGGTATAGTTAAACCATTGTAAATGAACTTCAATATTTCATTTTCATTTCCAATCAACGCAACTACATGGAGGTCTTCATATCTGCCCGATTCAATCCGGGATCACTTCAGCTCATTTCCATTCCGTCTGCTGGGCTATTTATCCAATGATCTGTCGGTGTAGGCTCAATTCAATTAGCTCGGCAAGCCGAGTTTTTGGCCTTTCTATTTTCTGCTTTTCTTAAACAATATCCCACATGCATTGTTTCAATCTCACGACCTTCTGGTTTTCTTCAAACAATATCCCACATGCATCCTTTTAATCTCGCGACCACGAACAATTGAAAACCAATTTAACCATATAATTTAAATGTTATCTCACCTTATAAAATCTTGCAACCTTTGAACTTAGATGCAACCCTAATAACATTGTTCTGCAACTTTGTTCTTCATTTTAACTCTGATGATCATGAAGATCATATTGTTCTGCAACCTGTCTTCAACTTAAATATGTGATGAACCCTATATTTTCTAACAATGATGTTTCTATTATCAAGGATCGCCAAATTCTTTACATCTCCAGTGCCATATAGCGCATATAATTCCTTCCCGGCCTTAACCTGCTCAGCACATATGTTGCGCAAATGCACCTTAAAATGCAATTTGTCCAGATCTTTTAAGCAATAACCGACCAACCCTTCAAAAACAATGGAGCCGACTTCATGTCAGAGTTTTGCACAAAATGATAACTCCCGTAAGCCTGCTATGGTTCCAGCTAAGGAAATTCTTGATCCTAATATTTACACTTGCAGGTGTTTTTGTTTGCATGCAACCGGAATACTGCTTGCACATGCAAATGATCTAAAAAAGATCCTCTCTCGAGTTCTACAACACCAGCTTTGCAGTTTTGCTTCATGAAATCCACAATGCGCTCATACAATGAAACAAGCACATCTACACTTCCAAATACAATTGTTACTGACATATCTAGAACCGAGGGCATATCCACAACCTCTTCGCTGGCTCCCCCTGCAATGTTCGCACCGAGATGCTCTTCAAGCATACCTGCAGTTTTCTTTCCTCTCCATCGCCCTCGTTTTGCACTCCGACCCCTTGTCACATACGTGATTCCCTCCCGCTCAGCTTCTTCTACATGATCCTCATGTAAACTGTCATTAATAGGCTCACAAATTCTCACATGTCTCCCTCTTCCACGTGCACCCCTTTCTTGCCCATGTGCACCACCTCTAATAGCAGATTTTCCCCTTCCACCTCTACCACCTTCCATACGGTACTTTTCTACTGCAGGCTGTGGAAACAGAAATGGGCCACGATCCTCATAGATCGCTGGCAATTCTCTACTTACAAAGCTGCCCTTTAGGTCATTGACAGGCAATCTACCTCCATCACATGATTCTGGAACTAAACCAAAGCTGTTACCACTGTCATATCTACCCTGTCCACCAATTAGAACAGTGAAAGATCCAGGCTCTACAGCACCCCAGCTGACCTCCCCAACTTTAGACCTATCTCTGCTATTCCTCAGCTCATCAGTTCCACTACTCATAGGCAATCTGCCCTCTGCATCAAGACAATGCTGTAATGGCCTCCCATCAAAGCCTCTACATTGTAAACAAATGGATTCCTGCACAATGACCTTGGGAAGAGCCATCTTGTGCACTTTCAGTCCCAATCTCGCTGCTCTACGCATATCCATACCTCCAACAACATACAGTCCTTTCAAAGCACTTAGCAACACTCATGCCAGACCACCCGGGGACCCCATGAACAGCTGTTCAGGCGCTTGCAAGAAAGTGAACCTTTAAAAACATGTGGTTGTCCCTTTGCTTCAGGACTAGATCGCTCTGGCAAAAGCTGCTCAATCACCTTACACTCGACATGAAACGAAGAAAATTCACGGTAGAAGAAAGAAGACTTGTTTTTGAGCTATAGTCAGCTTATGGTAACAAGTAAACTCGCCTTATATCTAAGGCTGAATTTAGATAAGTTTAAATCACAAAGGAAATTTTAACTATCAGATTTAGTCGCAGATTGCTAGGCAGATACATGCATGAACGGACAACGAACTCAACAATATCTGGAATAGTGTAAACAGGTCTGCCAACAAAAATATGTTGCAGCAGGAATCATTGCGTTTGGAGCAAGTTTCAAGCAAAACTAAATCAAATTCATTAAGGACCCCAGCAGAAGACTCGACCTCATAAAACACAAAGATTGCAAATCCGGATTCCTACCTCCCATTGCCAGTCTGACAGACATCCTTGGGGCATCCAAACCACTGTCCATTTCCGCCTTCAACGGCATGCAAGAACTCGCTGTCTGTCAAGGCAGCACCGTCACGTCACCTCCCCGTCATTCCATTTCCAGACATTGCAAGCGCCCAAAGAAATTCACCCTGTTTCCTCAAGCGACATCTAAACGCCATTAAGCTCCTCAAATGCCTCAAAAAATATGCTTTCCAATACTATACATCACTTAAATCTTACCCCAAACCATTGATAAAACCACTTCTTAAAATACCAAACTCAAATTGTGGAAGTTTATAAGACTAGTTATCAGTTATTGTGTATGCTTTACTTGACAATTGTAAGGTAGCTAGCATTAACAGAGAATGCTGCTTTTAGGAAAGGATGTCGAGCTTTTGGAAAGAGATGTGCAGGGTTATGTCCTTGCAAGCCATCTCCACTGGAGTTTATGGGAAATTATTTCTGTAAATACTCTTCACTCCAGTAACAGATATTTCCTATTCTGAAGATTTTTAATCATTTTTGAAGTCATGATATTTCCTATTTTGAAGGTTGCTAATCAATTTGTTTTTGACGACATGACGGAAGAAGTAACAATGTTAGATGATATTGACATTGGATGCAAGACCCTAAATGTGACATTGGTGGGAACATTGTTTGACAAATTACTTGGCTATCCATTAGGAGGGGCATTGGCTACAATGAAGGCAGATCCTCGATCATTGTGCCAAAGCGTATTGAAGAGTCGTGGTAAATGCTCGTTCGAGCTGAACCACGGACTACAAATCATTGCCTGTGACGTCCCCTAATCGCATACGATGCACTCACCGTATACAAACAGGAGTTCATCCCCCATACCAGCTCCATGCCGATACAGGGCCCTCCACATGACACTGCAACCGTGACGGGTTCCAGTGGGAAGAGTGAAGGGGTCATTTTACCCCGTCTCCCTCAGGGCCTACCTAGCTGCGGAAGCGTAAACATACATGTCAGTATACAACATAATCACATACCCACCTCGAAGGGTGGTTCATCACATCTGCATAGACAAGGGTAAGCACAATACATGTGGGAAATCCTACCCAAGGCTCAGACTCCAAGGGATGACTGGCGGCTTGGGTCTCCAGAGTTCATTGCAGACGGAATTCATGGCAATGGATTTGGCTGGCATAAGAACATGGCTTAGGGTTGTCCACTTCATCCGCCCCTCCTATGCACACTTTGCAGAGTAGGCTGAAAAGTGTTGGGACCTGACTGTAGCCCACCGGGTGCATAGCCAAAGGGGCTATTCCTGGGTTGCATCTCCCCAGTCCCGCTGGGGCAGGTAGGGATCACTCCCTCCAGAGATCTACATGCTGACCCAAGGTGACTAGAGGGCCACTGCCCATATTCGACTTGAACCCAATGGAAAGTATACCCCACTTCACGGGTGTCGAGCCTATGCCTTACCCACACTCAGTGGTAAGCCATTAGACCTAGTCACAATGATCCCCGGTAGTACTAACACACCATAGGGATCGTTCAAGAGTCAGAACACGAACCTCCTTCTAAGCCAGTCTGGCCCCTTCACCCACAACCAGGTGTGGTTCTTGTGCACAGGCCGAATCTACAGTGTGCTAGAGAGGCTACTTCTAGGAGCATCAACTACCAAGCTTTAGGGCCTCTACCCCCCTTCCCAATACAAGGAGTTCACAGAGATACATCATCTATATACATCACAGAAGAACTAAAGAACTAGATCTAATCTATATCGTAGAGTTAGGTTCTTTAGTTAGTGTCTGGGATCTAGAGATCTAGGTAGCTGCTATGGGCAGTCTAATAGGCTAAACCTATTGATTCTATGACTGGAAGACGGTTTAAGCTACTCAATTGACTAAATACCTGATCCTTGGGTGGCTCCTCCTGACCTGAGTTCGACCATCCTGCTGAACTGCTCGAATCAAGGAAAACTAATGGTGCAATTCGCTTGGGCAGAGTCTGGGAGGTGGTTTTGGCTCCTAGAGCAGCCAAAACAGAGCTCTAAAACCCTATGGACGAAAATAGCAAGTTAGGGTTTTCCTAACCTAAATAGACAAGGGTTTAGGGCTAGGGTTTCCAATTATCCTTTTAGGCATGTGGGATAATTGGAAATGGGCCCACTTGCCTTTAATGGCTAGGTGGCAAAATGTGCCCACATGGAAAGGTGTGCCCACATTAATGTGCACATTGGTAAATGTGCACATTAATAATAATTGCACATACCTAGCAAGTTGCCCCCTAGGGGCTACCTACCTGGCTACACGTCGGCGTACACGTCAGTCGGGGTGGCGTGTACGCGCGACGGGGCAGTATAGTATACGTCCTGGGACCGTATACTGTGCTGGAACGTCACATTCTCCCCACCTTGAAATGATGCTGTCCGCAGCATCGTGGGTCTCCCTACCTTGGAAACGTCCTAACCTGCAACCAACTTGATGCATACAATTTACTACTACAATACCTACACATTTATCAAGATTACCTTAAGGTAATATTTTTAAATATTATTAACTTATGAAATAACTTATCGATTCGCACATCATTAAACAAGTTACTCAATAGTTTACTTAACACGACAATTAAGTTTATCAAAATTCTAACATTTCATATATATAATTATTGTTCGAGGTGCTCTTCATTCCTTGCAACACATTCCAACAAAATTTGTGTTGTAAGTCTTCGTAACTCGACCTCCTTGCCCTCCGGAGCGCTCTATTGGCCTGCAGGTCGACACTACGTTAGTACCATTTAATTATTAATGAAAATTTTGGTTATATGGTGACCACCCCACCTACCTACATGGATGCATGGCTAATCTCCCGGCGTAGGAAGAGGGTGAATCTTCCATCGTGTCCATGGAGACAACGCCTATATGCCTATATGCCGCTCATGCCTACACCTCTAGTTGCCCAGCATGGAGGATATCCTTCCCGTATATGGGGCGTGAAGGATAGATTCCTCCTATCAAAGCATATATGGGGCTAAAGGTGCCTTTCCTATCAATGCATTCCTCAATGACCTCCTTTCTCTCGAGGTCGTCTACTTCCGTGGGACAGAAGTAGACTTTCTAATCTACCCTCCACTCATCCAAGCGGAAACGCGGTCATGCCTACATTGACATTACACCACGCCCTAGAGATCACCGTAGTGGTCCCATCATCGGTAACAACGCATGCGACCCATACCTAACATAGGTTGCATGCGTAGATTAATCTCAACTACACATAGAATTAATCTACACAAATCGACATGCCTGAGCCGATTTCTTCGGAGATGACCTTGCCGTCCCATTGCTCCATGAACTGTGGGTATTGCTTTACTAGATCTGTCTTAAGTACCCATGTCGCGTCTTCCACTGGCAAGTGTTTCCACTTGACCAAATATTGGAGGAACTCTGATCTCCTCGTTTTCTTGAAGGCTTTATCAAGAATCAATTCTGGAACTATTTCCAGCTGCTCCTCCATCATTTCCAACAACGTTGGAGTGTCCAAGACTTCGTTTGGATTTGGAGTATGCTTCTTCAACAGACTCACGTGGAAGACCTTGTGAATCTTTAGGTGTGCTGGTAGATCCAATCTGTAGGATTGATTACCTATTCTCTGGACTATTCTGAAAGGTCCAGCCCACCTTGGAGCAAGCTTCTTACAATTCCCGATCCTGAGCTTCGCCTGCTTCACCTTGATCTTGAGCCATACATCATCCCCAACTTGGAACTCTCTGACTGTTCGATGCTTGTCGGCGATGCTCTTCTGTCGGCTCCTTGCTGCAAGGAGATACCCTCGAACTTCCTCCACGAGCTGCTGCATCTCGGCCAACATTTGCTGCGAAACTTCTACCTTTGACACGGGGTTGTGCCAAGTGTCTGGAGTTAGGCATTGATAGCCGTAATTGATCATAAACGGCGACATTTGGGATGATTCCTGCTTGGTGCTATTGTATGCAAACTCCACCAAGTGAATAAATTCTTCCCACATACCTTGCTTATTCCAGACATAGTTTCGTAGCATGTCCTCCAAAATCCTGTTGGTCCGCTCCGTTTGGCCATCTGTCTGAGGATGATAGGCTGTGCTCATGGATAGCTTGGTCTAAATCGTCGTAAAGAGGTCTTGCCAAAAGGCGCTCATGAACTTGGGGTCCCTGTCGGAGATAATCTCCCTTGGCATGCCATGAAGCCTGAAGATCTCTTTGGTGAAGAGCTTCGTTGTATCCATAGCGGTATCTGTGGTCCTGCAAGGCACAAAATGTGCCATCTTCGACAACTTGTCGACCACTACCATCAAGGCATCCTTCCCTCTTACTGTCCTTGGAAGCCCTGTTATAAAATCCATGCTGATCACTTCCCACTTAGCGTTTGGCACCGCTAATGGCTCTAATGCCCCTGGAATTCGAAGTTGCTCTGCCTTCGTCTGCTGGCATAGCTGACATTCTTTGATGTAGCGAGCTACCTGCTTCTTCATTCCTGGCCAATAATAGCTGCTGCGCACTTTGAAATATGTTTTCATAAATCCCGCATGGCCAGCTATTGGACTGTTGTGCGTGTCATGGAGGATCAATTTCCTTACACCTGATGATTCGGGCACGCACAACTTGTTCTTATGGTATAACAGGTTGCCTTCCTTCTTATAATTCTTGAAGGCTTCCCACTCCTTATCTGTTCTTGCGTCCCTGCATAAGCTTGCCCATACTTCCTTGAAGTCGACATCTGTTGGCAAGGATTCTTCAATCTTCTTCCCGAAGTTGCTGGAGAGCGTCGAAATTGCATTGCAATGCACTCTAGTTGTCAGGGGATGCCTTGAAAGCGCATCCGCTACCACATTGAGCTTCCCTGGCTTGTAGATTATATCAAAGTCATATTCTTCAAGGAACTCCATCCACCTTCTCTGCCTCAGGTTGAGGTGTGGTTGCGTGAATACATACTGGAGGCTCTGATGATCTGTATCCAATTGGAACTTCCTTCCCAAAAGGTAATGCCTCCAAATTCTTAATGCTCTGACAACCGCAAGCAACTCCTGATCATGCGTGGGGTAGCGCGTTTCGGTGTCGTTCATCTTCCTGGAGTCATACGCTACCACACGCTCTTCTTGCATAAGCACCGCACCTGTAGCTATCTTACTCGCATCTGTGGCTACAAGCTTATCTTTCTCTGGGTCTGGCAGGGTCAAGACAGGGGCGGTCGTCAGAGCTTCTTTCAACAATTCAAACCCCGCTTGGGCTTTCTTGTGCCAATGCTCTGCCCAATCTTTCACCTTCTCCGCCCTCGTCAAGTCTGTTAGTGGGGCTGCTATCTTAGCAAAGTTCTTCACGAACTTTCTGTAGTACCCTGCTAGGCCGAGAAAACTTCTGACCTCATGCACATTCTTCGGTGCCGGTCACTGAATCACTGCTTCAATCTTGGCGGGGTCCGTCGAAATTCCTTCTGCTGAGATCACATGACCGAGGTATTCCACCTTCTCCGTTGCGAAGTGGCACTTCGACAACTTGGCGTACAACTGTTACTGTGCCTCTTCAACTTCTCTAGCACTCTCCTTAAGTGTTGTACGTGCTATTCAAGGGATCTGCTATACACCAAAATGTCATCAAAGAACACAATCACAAAGGTGTCTAAGAACTCCCTGAAGATGTCGTTCATGAGCCTCATGAACGTCGCGGGGGCGTTCGATAAGCCGAAAGGCATTACCGTAAACTCATAATGCCCATACTGCGTTCTGAAGACGGTTTTATGGATATCTTCTTCCTTAATCCGGATTTGGTGATAGCCCGACCTTAAGTCGATTTTGGAGAAGACCTTTGCTCCTAGAAGCTGATCCATCAAGTCATCCGATCTGGGAAGCGCGTACTTGTTTTTGATGGTGTGCTTGTTCAACTGCCTATAGTCTATGCACATCCTCAAACTGCCATCCTTCTTCTTGACAAAAAGAATGGGCGCTCCAAATGGCGAGACGTTAGGCCTAATGAAGCCCAGGTCGAGCAACTCCTGTAATTGCTTCTTTAGCTCTGTCAACTCCTGCGTCGTCATTCTGTATGGAGCCTTACTTGTCGGCTTCGTTCCCGGTTCGAGTCCTATCTCACACTCGACTCCCCTGTAAGGAGGGAGGTGCTTGATCTCATCAAGAAAGAGATCGTGGAATTCCGTGATCAACTGAGCTATTTGCTTCGGCAACTTGCTGAGCACCTTGTCTTCTTTGCTTTCTTCTGACTCCGGCTCTTCAATCTCAATCTTGAAGATGTATGCTACCTGTTCGCTCTTGATGCACTTGAACAGTCGTTTAGAAGACATACACTGCATGATGGGAACAACTTCTTTACCTGTAATCTCAGTGATCTTGCCGTCGGGCGTTGGGCACCTTCCGCTTTCCACAATCAATGATGGCCCTTGCTAGTCCAAGGTACTACATTCCTATGATCAAGTCATACTTGCCAATGCCCATTACTTCTGCCCCCATCTGGATATTAATCCCTGGCAAGCCGATGTCGAAGTTGATCCTCTTGCCTGCTGTCTGCCTTACTGCCCCACTTGCTAAAACGACAGGCCTCGGCTTCGACTTTAATGGTTTCAATTTCAACATTTCAACCATTCTGGGGGATGCAAAGTTATGGCTACTTCCTGAGTCTATCAGGACTATGAAAGACTTGGCCTTGGCCTTCCCTACTGTAGAAATTACCTTATACTGGCTCTCTGCTTGTTCTGTGTCTATTGCGGCAAAGATATGACACTCACCCTGGATGTAGTCGTGGGCTGCCTCGCCGTCGTCGTCGGATAGAGTGTCCCAATCTCCCAACTCCGCTAGTGCTGCGCTCATGACGTAGGGGCAGTTCACTGTCCTATGGCCTGGCTGGAAGCACCTGAAGCAAAGCTGCTTTTCTATGCACTCCTGTCTCTTTTCCTTGGGCATAGCCTGTAAAAAGGATCGCACTGCCTTGGAGTAGTTTGACCCCTCCTGCTTGTCCTTGAAGGACACCTGCTTCTTCTCTTGCTGCTTCCCCTGGTTGCCACCATATGGGGTTCTAGCTGGACCTGGACTGGCTGCCCTAGGGCTATAGCTCCCTATTGCCTTTCCTTTATCTTGGAAATACTGCTGCCTCTGCCCGCTATTCTGAGGCCCCGTTCCTTGCAAGCTTATTGCCTTGGACTCCGCTTCTGATACTGTCTTAGGGTTTATTGCCCTTACAAGCTTGCGGATCTCTTCGTTCAACCCCTCAATGTAGCTTTCCACTGCATGCTTTTCACCCAATTTTGGCACATAAAGCCTTAGCCTCATGAATTCCTCTGTATATTTTTGGACTGATTTGTTGCCTTGCTGCAACCTGTAGAACTGCTGCATCATGCTGGACTTGTGCTCTCTCGGGACATAGTGGCGCTTGAAGGCTTTAGCGAACTTCCTGAACCTGCAAGCATCCCTGCTTAAGCCATGGGCCTTGGCATAACCCTTCCACCAAATGTGTGCTGCACCCTTCAGGTTAGCTGTTGCCACCCTGCCTTTATCCTTATCCTTCATACCATAGGCGTTGTCGTATTCACTCATCTCGTCGAGCCAAGCCTCCGCCTCCATGCCTGACCTGTTCTCGCCTGAGAATTGCTCGAGCTTCCTGGCCTTCCTAACATTCCCCAATGCAGAGTCTACCTTCTTCTGGTAGTCAGAGGCTCTTGTGTCCCTTTGTCGTCCATCTGCGGTGTCCCTCTGCCTTCCATCTGTGGTGTTCCTCTGCCTTCCCTATGTTCGGTCCTGGGCCTGCTCTTCTTCTTCCTCGGAGTTAGAGTCCGAGTCTGAGCTTGAGTCGGAGGACTCCGAGCTGGAAGACCTCCTTCTCTTGCTTCTCTTCTTGTCCCTTCCTATTTTTCGAGCTGATGCTTGTGGCAACTGAGCGTTGCCCTCCAAACCTACTCCTGCTTGCGCGGCCAGCAAAGCCTTTATCTGCTCAAGGTTCGTCCTCATCTGTGATATTTCCTCTTCTGGGGTGATGGGTCCAAAATCCTCGAACAGGTTCCTTGCCGGGGGTGGCCTGGGCGGACTCTGTTCTTCCATATGGTCTCGGCGTTGTTGTTCCCCTGAGCCTAGGCCTCTAGCTACAAGTAGGTCATGGCCTTATGGTTAGCTTTATTCATTCTCTTGCATTACCCGTGTTTGTTGGTATAATTGTGGAGCAAAATACATCAACAAAACATTTAAAGTGCAAAAGAAATTATATTTATATGATATCATATCCTAATACAAAAACCCCCGGGATCAAGAATCTAACTATTCTTGGAATCGCCCGTATGATGGGTTATCCTCTAGGAATTTCTTCACTTGGGCTGTTCCCACTGAATGACCCAAGTTCCTAAGGACGTTGATTGAAGATCCCCCCTGCAAAGCTCTCGCCAAATCTTCTATCCTACGCTCGGAGGTATAGGCTGCGGTCACTGCCAGTCTTCCCTGCCGTCTGTAAGGTATGGCGAAGTCAAAAATATTGAGTGCTACCGCTCTCTTCACTAGGATGGCATACTCGGTGTTGGGAGCAAGCCGAGCATGCCGGCCAAAGCCTGAGAGCGCAATTAGCATCGATACTCCTTCTTCGCCCCTGGGGGTGAATTTGCGGTAAATTACCGCTATTCTCCCATCCATCAGCAGGGGAAGGTAATACCGCAACGACCTGTCGTTGCGTGATGGGTCCTCGCCTCCTCGGCCTCCAGATCTGTGTCTGCCGGCATAGTCATCGACCTCCACCGTGGTGAGCTCCCTGTAGTCTCTGACTGTTGTTGAAGCTCTCCTTAGGTCGAATTCACCTCTTCCCGCCCGGGGAGGTGTTGCCGAAGAACTTGCCGTTAAGATGTTCGAGGTCGCGTGGCGGATCCCCATCTGTTCCCGTAGGGCAAGGAACTCTTCCTCCGTTGGTAGTTCCCGCGCCTCCATAATCTGCCTGATGTTGCTATAGGCCTGAATGTCGGAGGTGAACTCTCCCGTATAAGTGTCGGCTTCCCTTACTTGGAGTGGGAAGTCAGAAGTTCCTCGGACGATGAAGTCGTCTAGGTCTGTTCTCCGGAGTTGGTGCAGCAACTCATCAGGTCGATACTCCCTTTCCCTACACTCCGGGAGATTCTAGATGTCGCTTAAGAGCAAGTACTCTTCGCCCTCGACGATGATGGGGGCTAGGCTTGTGATGCCTAGCCCGAGGGGTGGCGCAATCCTCAGAGTTTGCCGGTTTCTTTCGAATTCCTGCAACTCTTGTTCTGCTAGCTGCTGCTCTTCCGCTGGGTCGAGCTCGACGTAGTCCTCATCTTCTTCCTCGCTTTCTTTGTCTTCTTCTCTTCCTTCTTGCTCCTGTTCGTACTGTAAAAGGAGCTGCTCTGCTGCTGCTGTGGCTAATGGGTCCACGTCCATGGGGGGAATGGAGGTTTCTCCCATGGAGTTTTCGGCACAGTGGGTAAGGAAAATGGCTAAGGCAGTGTTGAAAGAGAAGTACTTGGTCCTGTTGACAGTTAGGACCATTGGCTCGGGCGTGCGCTGGGCCTTGTTGGTGAGGTACTTGGCAATGTTCGGAACATCGCCTAAAGCTGCTTGAAGGGATTGCCTAGGAACAAAGTAGCCTATGCAAGGTGGAAGCTGCACTAATGATGGCTCTACCCTAGCTTGAAATTCAGACAGGACTCTGCTATATGCTGGGGTTGCGTGTAAGGTTGCCTGGACATCTATCTCCTTCCGGAAGACTTGGAAAATCTCATTGACATCGGCCTCGGCAGCATGAGCGCTGGCGTTGTACCATCGCCTGAAATCAGAGGTTGTCATGAGTCTAGCAAGGAAGAGACTAGCAAACGGATGCAAGAGCGCCTCAGGGAGTTGAGAAATCGGCTAAGGGAGCAGGAGCAAACTCGTAAGGTGCTACGTAAGAAATGAGGGACCTAAATAGAAAAGGGGGAAAACCCTAATTTTTTTGGTGACTTGGAAAATTCCTGGAGTTGGGCAATTCTAGCTTATATTTAGTTCTAAATGGAAATTGGGAGACTAATTTAAGGGTTTGAGCATGACTGGATAACCTAAAGATCCTAATATAGCAAGTTGGAGATCAATTGGACAAGTTATGGTGAGGAAATGGTAGGAGGTCTCACAGGTAGTGCCTCGTTCAAAAGCTACACTTTAGTTTCTTTACCAAGCGCGACGTGTGAGACATCAGTCCCATTTTGATCAAAACATGTCCAATTTGGGTAAACTAAGGGTGCAAGGATGACAGACTCATTAAATTAAGCAGAATTGACCCCTTATTTGGTCAATTTGGAGCTGTTTTGGCCAAATTCGGGTAAGGTCTCATAGCTAGCGCCTCGTCCAAAAACTAAACTTTAGTTTCTTGACCAGGCGCGACCTGTGAGACATCTCACTTTTCGGTCTGCAAATATCCTATTTTACTAAAACAAAAACTACTACTTGCTAATTTGTCCTAATTAAATAAGTTTAGGCACACAAAGTACTAAAAAATGATTTATATTTCAAAAATTTTAATTATGTACAAAATGTTCATTTGGGATCTCCCTTAATTAAATTAGCTAATTGCATATCCTTCCTCATGAGGGTTACTCTCTTCGCATGAACAGTGCAAGCTGTCGAGTCTTCAAAATGTTGCACTATTCTCTGCTCCGCCGCTTCCTGCAGTGCCAGCAGCATCTCGTCTGTGACCCTCATGCCAGTGTTGAAGTCCTGCATGACTTCTCTAACCAAGCGAGCAAAGGGGGCACGGGGAATTAGGAGGTCGTAGCTGCGCTGGAAGTGTCGGATCTCCCTCAGTGCTCTTCTCTCGGTCTCCTTCCTGCTTGTCTTCTTTTTGGCTGGCTTCTTGGGGACCTTGGGCTTTGGTGGAGGCGGCCTTAAGGTCTGCTGCTTCGTTGGGCGTCCTCCCACGACGAACGTGACCTTGTTCTCTTCATAGTACTTGTTGTACGCCTCCCACATCTTCATATATGCCTCGTGCTCCATATATGCCCCGTGACGTAGGCCTCTCGGGCAGGCCGTGGTTGCTTCTTCCTGTCCCACTTCGGATAAGGAGGGGGCTTCTGCACTTGGTCCTGCTGCTGCTGTTCGGCTGCTACCTGCTCGGTGGTGATCTGCTCAGCAACTGGAGGCTTGGAAGAGCTTCCAGCCTCGGGGTTGGGGATGTAATCCTCGTCAGAGGATTCGCCGAAGGAGTTCGGTGGCTGATCAGGGGGCCGTTCCGTGATGACGATCTTGGGGTTCGGTCCCTTCCCTTGCTTGAGCTTCCTTTCGCCAATCACGAATTTCCCTTTTGTTTTCTTCTTCTCCTCGGCCGCTTTTGCCTCCTCTTCCCTCTTCCTCTTCTTGCTTTCTCGGCACCGTTGTTTCTTCTCGTGCTTCGCAATCCATGCTGCGAGGTCTTCTTCTTCGCTTGGGTCGAGCCTTGGCCCGTTGTGCTCTTGCCGCTCCTTTGTTCTCCTTTCCCATTGTGCTCCCTCCTCCTCGTCCTCGAGGATCTCTGTTGCTGCATCAGAGTGGTCCTCCTCTTCCCTTTCCTGCTGTTGAATCTCCCGCTCCATCTCCTCATAAACTTCCCTGGTTTCCTCGTCCATGGAAGTTGGTGATTCGGCTTCGTCTTGATCCACCTGCTGATTGAAATTATCAATCAGATCAGATGTATCTTGGTCACCTGGGATGCTCTCCTCACTTGAAGATGAACGACCCCCCTTCGCGAGCCTGTCACGAAGCATTTGCCGAATAAGGTTGGCGTCTGTGGTGCTGGTGGTTTCGCCTGGACGAGGCTTCCTGGCAGTCTGCTTGGTTCGTGCCATGCTTGACGGTTTGTCGATCGGATATCAGCGCCCAAAGATCGCCTAAGTGCGAGAGAGCGGATTTCTAGGGCGAAAACGTGCAAATGGGTGGGGTCTACATCTATTTATAGCTTGGGGAAATTTTAGATCAAAATCTAAGTTGCTCTATTTAACGTGCCAAGGCAGCTATTTACTTAAAACATGCACTTTCTTCAGGAGATTTTTAATTATTGGTCTCACAGGTAGCGCCTCGTTCAAAAGCTAGAGTTTAGTTTTTAGACCAGGCGCTACGTGTAAGATCTTACACAATTTTAAGTAAATAAGTGATTTAAACATATTATTCTAACTAATTCTTACCTTGGAACTTACCTTACCGTATTACTTTGGTGAGATTATCAAGTTTTAAGGTAATCTTGGCTCAATGTCTCACAGGTAGCGCCTCGTCCAAAAACTAAAGTTTAGTTCTTTGACTAGGCGCGACGTGTGAGACCACCTTGCCCGAGAAGGTTTTGGCTCATTCTTTTTAGTCTTATTATGTTCCAATTCACTTAACTGTTACTAACTTAGCATACACTACAAAAATGAGAAAAAAATTTCCCACTTTTTCGAGGTTTGAGGATCCTATCGAGTTAGTACTACTGGGAGCATGGCCAGTGCTTTGCTCTTGGTCTCCAAGAACATTGCTCTGATACCACTGTGACGTCCCCTACTCGCATACGGTGCACTCACCGTATACAAACAGGAGTTCATCCGCCATACCAGCTCCATGCCGATACAGGGCCCTCCACATGACACTGCAACCGTGACGGGTTCCAGTGGGAAGAGTGAAGGGGTCATTTTACCCCGTCTCCCTCAGGGCCTACCTAGCTGCGGAAGCGTAAACATACATGTCAGTATACAACATAATCACATACCCACCTCGAAGGGTGGTTCATCACATCTGCATAGACAAGGGTAAGCACAATACATGTGGGAAATCCTACCCAAGGCTCAGACTCCAAGGGATGACTGACGGCTTGGGTCTCTAAAGTTCATTGCAGACGGAATTCATGGCAATGGATTTGGCTGGCATAAGAACATGGCTTAGGGTTGTCCACTCCATCCGCCCCTCCTGTGCACACTTTGCAGAGTAGGCTGAAAAGTGTTGGGACCTGACTGTAGCCCACCGGGTGCATAGCCAAAGGGGCTATTCCTGGGTTGCATCTCCCCAGTCCCGCTGGGGCAGGTAGGGATCACTCCCTCCAGAGATCTACATGCTGACCCAAGGTGATTAGAGGGCCACTGCCCGTATTCGACTTGAACCCAATGGAAAGTGTACCCCACTTCACGGGTGTCGAGCCTATGCCTTACCCACACTCAGTGGTAAGCCATTAGACCTAGTCACAATGATCCCCGGTAGCACTAACACACCATAGGGATCGTTCAAGAGTCAGAACACGAACCTCCTTCTAAGCCAGTCTGGCCCCTTCACCCACAACCAGGTGTGGTTCTTGTGCACAAGCCGAATCTACAGTGTGCTAGAGAGGCTACTTCTAGGAGCATCAACTACCAAGCTTTAGGGCCTCTACCCCCCTTCCCAATACAAGGAGTTCACAGAGATACATCATCCATATACATCACAGAAGAACTAAAGAACTAGATCTAATCTATATCATAGAGTTAGGTTCTTTAGTTAGTGTCTGGGATCTAGAGATCTAGGTAGCTGCTATGGGCAGTCTAATAGGCTAAACCTATTGATTCTATGACTGGAAGACGGTTTAAGCTACTCAATTGACTAAATACCTGATCCTTGGGTGGCTACACCTGACCTGAGTTCGACCATCCTGCTGAACTGCTCGAATCAAGGGAAACTAATGATGCAATTCGCTTGGGCAGAGTCTGGGAGGTGGTTTTGGCTCCTGGGGCAGCCAAAACAGAGCTCTAAAACCCTATGGACAAAAATAGCAAGTTAGGGTTTTCCTAACCTAAATAGACAAGGGTTTAGGGCTAGGGTTTCCAATTATCCTTTTAGGCATGTGGGATAATTGGAAATGGGCCCACCAAGGGCCCACTTGCCTCACAAGGCCCCCAAAAATGAACTTGTATAAAAAGTTAGCATGAAAACCAGTATATATGTAATTTTTTTATACGACAATATAAAATGTAAAGAAAAATCATGTGTTCTTCCTAGTTTTGCAGAATCAATAGCGGTTCATATCATATTATTTGTACTAATTCATAAATTTATAGTAATTTCTAGAAATCATCATTAGTTTATATGATTGTTTTCTAATGTACAATGATTTAGCAAAATCATATCCTGTTTAATTACGTGACTTCTACGATTGTATAATAGGTTTTTGAAATCATCAATAGTTTAGAAGAGGTGTTTTAAGCATATATTGATTTTGAAAAACCAATAGTGGCTAATATCATATTTTTTGTACTAATTCAAAATTTTACACTAGTTTCTAGGAATCATTATTAGTTCATCAGGTTGTTTTTAAGTGTAAATTGATTTAGCAAAATCACTAATAGTTTATATCATGTTTAATTTTTTTTAGTATAACAACCAACACATAACTACCATTAACATTAATTAACCAACCATTGGGTCCAACATATTTTTGTTAAAATCCCCCTTAAACCCCCTTTGGTTTGGGTGCATATTCACACGGGGGGTGACTCCGGGCAACGAGAGCTGTTGGATAGGCATATTCACCCCTTATTCCTTAATCTACACCGTACATAAAGTTCCTCATTTGTGGGGTATGCAAGTAGAAAATTTGCTATACTGTATAACAACATTTGCAAAATACTATAAGATTTCAAGCAAAATACTATATGGTGTTGATTTTGTACGTGTAAAATATAATTATAAGGGCTCTCGCTGCCCTACGTCACCCCCCGTGTGAATATGCACCCAAACCAAAGGGGGTTTAAGGGGGATTTTAACAAAAATATGTTGGACCCAATGGTTGGTTAATTAATGTTAATGGTAGTTATGTGTTGGTTGTTATACTAAAAAAAATTTTGGGCCCTTCGGGCTCTAAAAAAAGCATAATATGAAACCTGAGTATTAATGTTATAGCATAATGTAATTTAATTACATATGCTTCACCACAGCATTTAACTGCTAAATGGTATAGATATATAATTTGATTCTTCACCACAGCATTGTATCCTGTATATGAATGGCATAAAAGCATAATTTGTCTCTTCATCACAATGTTATGAAGAGCAACTGCAATCTTTAAAATAGTTCAGCACGTAATTCATGTGCATGAAATTCCTGGATGGAGCGATGGCTTATAGCCATAGTAAATTTGGTCTGGATGCCGTTTAAAAATCCATCATGATATGAGTTGAATATAGTGCTACATAAGATAATAGGCATAATCTGCAAGTTTCCTAATAGATCAAACCCAGTTGCCTTCACCCATTTTGACATGTCGTTAATGAATTCCTGTTTTTGAATCAATCCATCATTCGAAATATCAAAGTCTCTTAACCAGACTTGGAGTTCATCTTCTTCAAGTATATTTGTGTGGGTACATATTCCCAGACTCAGCACAAGCGATTTCAGCTCACTTTTGGAAAGGGTCCCCTTTTTGTCTATGTCAAAGGCTTCAAAGATTCTGTATGAAGCAAGGGATGCATGAGAAGTCTAGACTTGAGACAACAAGAATGATCCGTTTTCTTATGCTGCATTGGTGCAGTAAACAAGCACTTACTTTGAAAAAATGGCTGTATTCGGAGTTCTTCTATTTTCTAGTAGCAGACTGCCCAATTTTTCATGGGAATACTCTGAAACTCTGTGCAGAATGTGAGTCCAATGAATGCCAAAGCACAGCTTATAATATCAAATATGTGTCCCAATTGACTCTTATGAAATGTGTGTGGAATCCGAGCGAATAAGTATGGTATAACAGTGACAATCATAATCCAAGATGCCACTCTTGTTTGCGGATCTGTCGAAACTCCAGTACCTGGATAGTTGGTTACGTTAGTGTCTAATGGCCTGCAAAATTAGCTCAGAGAAAATTCTTACTGAAAACGTCAAATTTCCTTGTCAATGTGCAATCCTTTGCTTTGCCATCTTGAAGGTCACAACAGCCAACAAGCAGAGAGCTACCCCAGAGAAGAGTAAGCAACATAACAGTTGATCCAACAAGTAGACCCATTCCCACCAGAACTTCGGCCTGTGCACTCGTTGCTATCCCAGATACTGCATGCCATGCCATGCCATGCCATTCAATTCAAGATCAGACACTTGCGTTGCTGTTCTGTATGCCCTAAAGAAGTATTCTTACCGAGTATTAGTAATGCATCCGGTAAGGCGCCTAGAATGGGAAGAAGTAGTCCTCCAATAATGCCAGGGCTTAACACTGTTAGCAGCAGTTCGCTGCCTTAATGGGTCCTTTACTAGGCTTGGTGTTCATGCGTTTTCTTAAGAAGCGCAGATATTTCATCTTCTGGCGAACTAGACCACCACACAAACAGATCTCCTCGCATCTTACCACGACCACCAATACACAAGAATATCAACACACTTTTGCCTTCAGACCATGCCATGGAAACTTTGAAACTTCAAATATGTAGCACTGAAGCAAGCATCCGACTGCATCATCCTCTGCCACTCCAAATCTGTTTCCACTCTGATGACAACATTAATTTTTTTGCAAGAAACCCTGAAATGCTATCCACGAGGCTTGCATGTTCAGCCCCTAAAATGAAAAGAGGGCTTTTGTTGTGAGCCCTTGGATGTTGGACTATTGAAACAAGGTGCTACGCACGGAGGGTTGCCCTCCATGGCCGGAGGGTATTTTTGCACAATCATACCTGCACCATGTCGCAAGGCTTGAATTGTGTCCAGATATGGTTGAGCGGCATCGCGGAGCGCGTGGCGACATTGATTTGTTGGACATGGCTAGGCATCACGACTTGCAAGGCCGCGATGATGTTGTTTTGTCGCTGGGCGTCTATGTTGAAATCTCCCATGAGGGCAGTCCTGGCGATTTTTGTTACGGCGTCGGCACCGGGTGTGGATTGCAATGTTGCACTCTCGATAATCGCTCTACAACATCCAAAACAATGAAAATAATACCGTGCGAATAAAAACAATGACCTTTGAGGATTGAAGTGCATATACCGGAGCAGCTTCATTACTGACAGTCTTTGTCCACAAAGAAAGTTTATCACCTCATGGCTGCACATTTTCAACAACACCACATATCTCGTCCCCTTCATCAAATTGTTCTCCAATTAAGGCCAGCGGCTTCAAAACCAGCAACAGAAATAACCATCTTTAAGTTCTTCTAAAAGGACATATAAAAAATGCACTGAATATTTTTATAAGGATTAATAGTACCATACCTTATGAAGCCAATACACATCAAAGACAGGCTTCCGTATTGACAATGAAATAGTCCATTTCCCACCGTTGGCATATTTGGGATCTTCCCATTTTGGCTTTATTCCCTCCTTAAAACATCTGGGTACTAATTGAGTTGGAGGGTGGACGTTGTTGAACAAGCTAAAAGTACACTCAGTTTGTTCAACGAAGTATATATTCCACATAAAACCTTAAACTACTAAACAACTTAGAAGATCTGAATCAACAGAAAAATAGCTACAAATCTAGAATCACTGCAAAACCTAGTTTCCTATGAGTAAACAAGTTCAAAAGAATAACTAGTATAGGAAAATCTTACCATCAGAAATCTTCCACTATAGAAAAAGTGTAAACAGGTTCCAAGGAGTTGTGCCATTCAACCGCCTTAGATTTTTCGAACGGACTGTCGAACCAAAATGTCCAAGAATCTCAAGAGAGTGCTTTTTTTTGCAGTTGGTTCTCACCTTCTTCTACATCCTGAGATGGATCAAGAGGAGGTCTGTCACCAGTTAGGCGGTTCAAACATGAGCGACCCACAACACAGGTGACCGCCAGTTTACAGGGAACAATGGGTTTGGAGCAGTCACCAGTATATTCTAGCATATACCTAGGATATGCCACAGACCCACATATGCGACGGTTTGCCTCCCAGGGGCAACTCAAAAGGGAAAAAGGGCCCATAACACACCAAAATAAAAAAATGTCAACTTTTTTTTGTCCATTTTTTTTTTTTTTTTTAGACAACCGTGAGGGCGGTTATGGCGGACAGCCCTTAAATCAAACTTGGCCCTCAAATCTCTATTGCCCTTCATTTTCCTTCGCCCAAAACCTTGTTTGCCTTCAAATCCAGCTCTGTTTACCTTTGAATCAGATTTGTGGTAACACTCTCGATTAATAAGTTGTGTTGTAATCCAAGCAAAAAGCTTGTAATATCAAGTCTACCCAGCCAAAGCAGATCAGTTGAGTCATTCTGTTCCATAACAGAATAGCACAATCGGCAAAGGCTTTCATAGCTAAATTGGCAGAGGCAGAATCGGTACAATCGACTGCATACATCCTCATTGCATAAGAAATTCAGCTGCTCCACAAGCTGAATTCAACTGCCAGATCCGAGGTTTACCAAAAAAATCCGGGTATAAGGGGTAGATAACGTCTTGGCCTGAGGGCGTTACATAAAAAAATAATTGAGGGCCATGTGGCCATAACCAAAATGGCGAAGGCATACCAGAGTATAAAATTTGAGCCACTCAGATGTTATTAACTGATGACAGCATTTTGATCAACGGTTGAGATTAGATCTCAGCCTGTAAAAGCGAGGACCAAAGCGTTAAGGAACTGAGTAGAAGTTTTTGAAGCAAAAAGAGAGCACGTTACGCTGGAGGTTATGCTGAGTTGCATCACTTCCTGAACTTTTTCCTTTCGAAGCAACAAAATTTTTGCCAATAGCAAGAACGCTTCAAGCCGTGATACTGACACTGTTATCTGACAGCCGGTCTTCTCTAAGGGAACCTATAATCCATAGCTGGCCCCCGAATGGAGAATTCGTAATGGAGAATATTGGAAGGAGAGGGGGGGCTCTATATTGCCCACAACAAGAGGTCGACCTAAGGAACTGGCGCAAAACCTGTTTATGGGTGCAACTCCATCTCTGATTTAGTCCGACTCTTCTAGGCGGACTGCCTATGCCCCTTTTTAGAGAGAAACGACCCAGGGCCAATTTCTGGCTTCTTTATTTTTAGCTTGATATTTTTAACGGTTGGGCAAAAGGGAAAACGCACCCCTAAACAAGAATTTTTCTTTAATCCTTTTCTTTCCCAACCAAAATTTGGGAAAAAGCATTTGCCAACATAATGAGTCCTATTTCTATTTACTGCCTTGTGCAATCATTAGCATAATAGCACATGCACATTCACACATCGCAAAATAGTGCACATGTCATAAAATAATCCACACCATTATTCTATATTTATCATAGCATTCTCTATCTTTGCCCATATAGGTTTATGGATTCAACCCTTATAGTCATATAAATACAAAGGAGATGTGGTATTGCATATTTAAACATACAAACAGAAGTAGACCCAAGTAAGACATTAGTTTCTATATGGGGGTATTGAATACAAGAATGAAGTGATTGTTCCATGTGCAAACAATATGTCATAAACAATCCACCATAAATTCTAATATTTGCATGTATATGAAGCTGGCACATGCCATAAAACAATCTAATTTTTGTTACATTAAGTGTCCTTGCAACTAAAAATGTTTGTTGCCCCAGGAATTTTGCTATCTTCCTCAATCTGCTTTTTGCACGCTCCATGTCTCAAATACTGCAAGATGCATTTATATAAGTTTATGGAATCCTGTAAACCATAATATTCATATGTGCAGTGTAACGTTGTCATACCTACAACATGATGCATCCTACATGTGTCATTTTTCCCAAGCATATAGATATTTAATCTTGCCCCGTGTGTGCATGCTAGTTTGAGATGTACTCTTACATGTGGCTTTCACAAAGGTACAAATGTGGCTTATCGGACATGAACATTTATGACCAATCTAGAATAATGGCTCCTTAAACAACCTAAATACTCTTTCAACATATGGTCTAGATCAGTTTACTAACCATATAAATTTGACATGGCCAAATTAAGTGCAAGAAAAGGCCAGCACAACCTTGACGAAATGTCCTTTGAATGCCAATGTCTTCAGAAGCAACCATGATGCTGGTTTTCTTATGAACAATTCCAGAAATTGATCTGCTTCAAAAACAACAATTTGCTCAAACATGTAATCTTAACACATCAAGATATTGATCTTCATTCTATGAAAATAGAAAATAAATATGTTAGCATTTGCCACAATCTCAAAGAAGAAGCGTGAAGTAAAGATATCCGGCTGACAACATGACTTTTTTTTAGTCTCGGTCTTATTCCTGCTGCAACCAAGTGAATAAATGCAAATTAACAACTGAAAATCCTCCAAAAGCACTGGGAAACAAAATTGTATAGTATACCTATTGTATGTACAGAATCAAACCATAGTATGGACAATTTCTAGTATTTGCACACTGATTGTATACATCCAAGAACTTCGTAGAAAAATGACGTGATCCTTGGGTATAACAACACAGATTCTTCTCCAATGATGCACCCTAAATCATACTTCAGCCGCAGCACTACCTATCCAACTCAGAAGAACTATAGTAGTGAAGATAGTAATGCCAAATGATACCATTGCCATAGATGTGATTATCCACCAAAAGCTGGATTTAGGCTCCCAAGCAACTGCACTTCCTTGTTTCTACTGGCTCAGCATTTCTACAATACCCAAATCGCTTGCGTACTCGAATTGGAGCAACTGACAGATGATACAGTTTATGGTTAGACAACAAATTCCAATCAGTAGGACCAGTGAAAGCTGTATTTTGCAGAAGTGTAAAGAACGCAAAAATCTTTATTTGGGTAGGATAATCCTGTTGGTTCTTTTCATTGGTGGATTTCAAACAGATCATGTTATTAATGATCATCTAATTTGAGTGTTCCTTTATCATGGAATGCTTTTGGAACCTAATCAAGTATTCAATGCCATCTTAAAGCCAACTGGATATACATGGGCAGCAATTGTTTGTGGATATGTTAAACTTGGACAAGATGAGACTGCACTTGAATTGTACCACAGAATGGAAATGTGGGGTCTCAAGATTGATAAGCATCTATATATTGCAGTTTTGAGATATATAAATTTGGAAAAGAGCTATGGCTAGAAGTGTGCCTTTGATAGTGCCATGGCAAGCAAATTGTCATATTGGTACGATTCTGCTTTAGCTTGTAATAAAGCAGCTTCTCCCAGCTTAAGGACAACATCTCTCCCATTGACCTACATAAATTAAAACAATGTAATTTCTTAAGAAAATAAGACTTTGATGACTGATAAAGGGAGCACACAGATAATACTTGTTGCAGCAAAGCAAGGGTTCGAGGTAGCCACGCCCATCGGAAAGACATAAATTGTTTTGAACATCCATTCGTATAATTTTCATGCTCATTTATGCCCATAAGTTTTGTCTTTACATCTTCGAGCAGTTCCTGGAGCAAATAACGTATCAGCATCAGAAATTGCGGAGATTGACAATGTCATACAACTCTTTGGCATTCTTTAGATGGGACAGGTTACACTCTATAATGGTTAATTTGCAACAATTACCTGTCGGGAAAACACAGCTGTAATGATCGAAGACTTAAGTTCATCATAGGCCTTCTTGACTCTATCCAAAAATATAATCCTGCATCCAGACTGCCATAAGTGCGTCAACATGCTTGAACGCTAAAGAAAAGACCCCACTATAGCATGGCTTGGGTCTGGATGGTGTGACTATTTAAAAAAATTAAACAAGGCGCAAGCAGCATAAGCAACACATTACAAAGCGTGGATGAAGTTACTGCAGGGCCCCTCAACTAAAATTCCAGGGTATTATTCCTCCACATTTGGAAAATTCTAATTCTCGCTCCCTCAGAAGAAGACAGACAAGCAAACATAGTATCATGCTTGGCCAGTAAATTTATGTCCTTCAAATGACATTTTTGCTTTTTTTTTTCTTGCATATCCATGAGAATATTAAAGCAGTAGAAGGTTCAGCACAACAATAGCTGTTGGTTGCCAGGAAGCAAAAACATTGATTCTCGAGCTGCGACTCGCATGACACAACAACGCCCGATGGATGGGGCTTTTCTATTCATCCCAGCAGTGTAATTACAATGGTAGAGAGTGGGTAGCTGCATATCGCAAGCTACCCAAAAAACAAAAAATACAGGGAATATCCAGTCATAACACCTGGACCCCAAAATACAAAAATATATCATAGATGTTTGGCTAGTGTACGCCTAGGGCTTATCGCGGGATTAAAAACCCCGCCCTTCGGGTTTTCGAGGAAAAACCCTAGCGATAAGCCCTAGGCAATGGGCTTAGACAACGCCCGGCCGCTAAACTTCCCAAAAACCCACGCTCCAAAAGAAACCAACGCCGTTACAACGCCTGTATACTGCATAAGACCACAAAACACAATAGAGAAGAACAAAAACCTCGAAAAGCGAGGGTCGATTAAAGCGCCGCGCCCACGCTAACAACATATATAAACAAAATACTTAAGGGAGGGAGGGAGGGAGAGCATAGAACATAACCTCAAAACACCGGGCCACTAAGAGAAAGCGCGGCGAGAAGTCAAAGCTTAATGCGTGAAGAAATAGCGATCCCCTAACCGGATGAGAGGTCCAAATGCATGCAATGCATGCAGCAACGATGCAACTCTTGCATGCTCGTCCGGCTCGAGAATCGCGATCCGCTTGGATCGATCTCAGATTCTCGAAGCCGCGACTCGCATGACACAACAACGCCTCGAAAAGAGAAACTTCCCGCCGATCCGAGATGAAGGCTCAAGAATTGCCCCATAGTGGAGGAATGCCGAGGTAGAAGCTTAGACGAGAAGGATAGGAAGAGATACGAGAAAAAGATAGGAAACGCCAGAAGGGATGCGCCAGAAAGGTCAACGCAGCCAAGGTAGAAGAGAACCGAGAACGATAAGAAACGCCAGAAGGGATACGCCAGAAAGGTCAGTCGAAGAGAAACAAGAATGATAGGAAATGCCACGAAAGGTCAACCCATGCAAGAGGAAGCCCCTCCTCTGCATGAGAGCATAGAACATAACCTGAAACACTGCTGGGCGAAGAGAAAGCGCCGATGAGAAGCTGAAGGCGAATGCAGGAAGAAATAGCGATCCCCTAACCGGATGAGAGGCCCGAAATGCATGCAATGCATGCAGGCAACGCATGCAACTCTTGCATGCTCGTCTGGCTCGAGAATCGCGATCCGTCGGATCGATCTGCATCCATGAGAACACAAAAGAAGTAGAAGCCTTTTGCACAACAATAGTTGTTGGTTGCCAGGAAGCACAAACATTGATCCATGGGAATACTAGAGAAGTAGAAGCTTCAGGCACAACAATAGCTGTTAGTTGCCAGGAAGCACAAACATTGATCATGTTTGGTAGCCTCATTTAAAAAGGCTGTCCATCAGCAATAAACCAAAAGCATAAGGAGTCCTTAGGATCTGACAAAACCAAGGAGTCCTTAAGATCCAGCACAAACCAGCTTCAACGCACATCAAAATGATGGCAAAGTTGGCTGTGATTATCAAGATCTGTACAATTCTGCCATCAGGTTTCTCAGGGGACTAGGTTCATTCAGTATACTGCACACCGTTCTTGCATGGGCTGTAGATAGTTTGGCCAAATACTACAATTAAGTCATCTTTCCTAACATAAACCACATAAAAGAGAAAAGAGAAAGGTTATAAAGAGACGAACCTGTACATTGAGGACACCCTTCGCATAGATGTCATAACGAAATAATGCAATCCTAATGGTCGCCAACAAATACATAAGGATTCTCTGAAAACAAACTATTTGATATTAATTATACATAGAACCGGGAAACAAAAAAGCAGAGTAAAGATTACAAATTACCACTTAGAAAACTTCCTAAAATGGACCTTCCACCTTATCTTCTTGGTGGCATCATCCCTGGTACAATATGTTTGGGCTGGTTGAGATGCATAATCTTTAAGAAGGAATAAAAAAGAAGCTGGAGTGGAAAGGATATAAGGCCACAAAAAGAAAATGCGGCACCTGATATAATCCCCATCTGCAACACAAAAAGAAAGTGTAGCTTCTTGCTGAGTTGTTGCCGCCTAATGGCTTTCTGCAAAGAGACCCTCCATCCGTCCAATTTATTCTTCGAATTTTGCATCTGTCAAAACTGTGCATTGGTTAGTGTTTCAAAAAATCAATTTGGATAGGCAAAGAATCCATTTCGATTTCCCACTTTAGCAGATGGAAGCAGAGCCCGGGGCGAGAGGATCTCAGCTTCTTCTACATCTGAGACAGATCAAGAGGAGGTCTGTCCCGGTTAGGCGGTTCAAACACGAGCGACCCACAACGCAGGTGACCGCCAGTTTACAGGGAAGAATGGGTTTTTAGCAGTCACCAGCATATCCTAGGTATATTCCAGCATATACCTAAGATATGCTACAAGCCCACACAAACGAGGGTTTGCCCCCCTAGGGGCAACCCAAAAAAAAAGCTAAATGAACGACTAAGAAATGGTGCACTCTAGATGTACGCATTAGTACATCCATTCAAATACGCCATGAAATCTTAGGAAAACCTTTGTGAAAAGCGTACAAAAACACAAAAGAAACCCCCTGTTATTATGCTACATATTCATATAATAGTTTTTTGAAATCATCCATAGTTTAGAAGATATATTTTAAGCATATATTGATTTTGCAAGACCAATAGTGCTTCATATCGTATTTTTTGTACTAATTCAAAGGTTTATAGAAATCATAATTAATTTGTGAAATTGTTTTTAAGTGTATAGTTTTTTAGCAAAATCATTGCTAGTTCATATCATGTTTACTTACATGAATTCTATAATCGTACAATTGTTTTTTGAAATCATCAATAGTTTAGAAGATGTGTTTTAAGCACATCTTGATTTTGCAAAACCATTCCTAGTTCGTACTATATTTAACTTATGAATCCTAGAGTTTATAATGGTCTTTGAAAATCATCATTAATTTAATGGAATGATTTTTCTATATACATTTTTAGTATCATAATTTCAGATGCGTTTACATGCTAGTTGTCACAAATTTGTATTCTACCGCGTTCTTCTTATTAGTTTGAGAACCACGTTAAAATTTGCAAAGATGCTAAGGTTTTCTTCACGTGGTTGTTTACTATGCTCGTTAATAGTTTATTCTTGTGTTAATCGTGTTGTTAATATTGTATTTTTCCAAATGCAACTGTTTTGAGCCTTAATAAAGATGTAGAATCAAATGAGCCTTATCAAAAAAATTTACAAAAGAAAAATAAACAATGTGTCACTAATGACATAGATTAAAATCAATGTGTTGCTTCGCAATAAAAGAAACCTTGTAGTGAATTGATATCTAGCTTGTAATTTCGTAGCAATATTAGAAATTTGCGATTAGTGCAACGTAAAAAACCAAAGGTGAATGCTTTGCCTCCGTTACATAATATTGTAAGAAACCTTGTAATGTCATTTAGCCAAGAAATTGGCAATTGTTTTGTGAGGTTTAGCGCAGGAATAATGACCACTCATATGTAAATTAGAGATACCATCGACACCAGCTTAACTAACAATTTTATAATGCTTAGCTCAAAAACCTACTACAAGGTCAAGGTTAATATCTTAATATGGTAATAAATAATTTTATAGCTAGCTTATTAAACCACTCCAAATGTAAATCTAAACATCGCACCCAACTTAACATTATGGCAAGCGATTGAACTTAGAGTAAACATAATAGATTTTTATGATTACAAAACAAAAGGAGATGAACTAAGCTCAAGTACCTCAAATAGAAGGTTCTTCAATCAAGAAGAAGCATATATTTTTTCCTGCACCTTCCTTTATAACGTTTAATACCCTTAAGAGACAATCCCAAGACTGCAATCTCTTTTCCACATATGAAATTCCTAAACATTTACGCCCCTTCTTACTCTTTGGCTCTAACCAAGTCAACTTCATCTTTTTATCCTTCTCATTAAGTGCATTAATCCAAGCATACCAGTAACCATCGTATGATGCTAGATGTGGGGCATCACCCCGTTTTATAGCTTGAATTGCCACAACGTCATCCACGAGAGGCCAAATTGGAACATTACCACACTTATGCAATTGGAGAAGCCTATCTGGCAATTTTGTTGTAATAGTCTCAAATGCAATCAATCTTTTATCTTTTGCTGCTCGCATTGGTAGAAGACATATTTCTCGAAGAATATGTTGGATTGGCAAAATAGATTCATGATTGAATGGCTCCATACTAGTAGCTAAGATAGGCGCCCCACTTGGTTCATCAAGTTGAACTTTATTGTCTTGGATATGATATCCGTTGGCTTGCGAACTCTGGACAAAAAACCCTTCCCAAGTGCCAGTTCCAAACTTGCTCCGTTGTGATGGCCCGCGAGGTCTGCACATTGTGCGACCGGAGCATGCCAGTTGGCATGCAACGACATTTCGACTGTGCGGTTGCATCCAAAAGGCTAGTTACCGTAGGACACATGTCTGAGGAGTAGAGAATCGATCAAACGCCTGGACTGCCAAGTACGTGCTAGCTTTACATTATAGCACTATGCTAGAGTGCATCGAACGTATGAGCTTGGGAATGACTGTGTAATGTCTGGTATGATGTCAATATTGATGAAAATCTGCCTTTGGTGAAAGCTTTTTTGCACATTAGCATTTTTAAGGTATATCCAAAGTCAACTCAAGATTTTAGTGAAAGTACTATGCCGAATAGCTCTCTCAATTATCATAAACTGTGCATGCAAGTATCAGAGTGAAGTAGATAACACAAAAGTTCAAGGAAAACATAAGAATAACAAACATCTCTTGCATTGGCATTTATAAGTGTTAGTAGTTAGAAAATTACAATTTTAGTTCAAAGCACATTGCGTAAAAATTGCTTATACACATGTTGAGCATAGTGTAAACAACTCATTTTTGAAAAATCATCTTCAAAAAACTCAGAAATTCTTCTCACTACCTCATTGTCAATGCTATTTCTATCTATAGATCTGCCAGAATGGAGAAACCATTTGATTGGCAGCTTTCGCCTTCAAGTTACTTCATGGTATAACACCAACTGGTCACTGCTTAGTATCAAAATTTAGAGTATTTCATTTGATGTTTATCTCAATTTCCCAAATAGACCATTGTACCGATTCAACGTTGAGTGAATTCGGTCACGGATATTCAACCATTATTTACGTTGAGGGACTCGAGCTTAGGATGACCATTACTACATCCATGTTGATCCTACCGAACCAATGACTTTGGAATGGTAGGTTGCAGGTCCTACCAAACATCAATTGATGTGTGGTGCGCCATATGTTATAATTGGGTTGTCCTTCGCCTGTATTGCATTTTGGAGCATTATAAATGTTGGATCCATGATTAAATCTTGTAAAGGGAAGCCAATTGCTCCATAATTCTAGTTTTGCGGCTCCCGACATCTGCATGTCACTAAACAACCAAAATCCTGTCCCAAATTGACTTTTCCCTATATAATGTGTTGATAGTTCTTCTAATTAGATGATAGCGAGTTTATTGTCCCAACATACGCCATACATCCTGGCTATTTTGATTAGAGAGCCTGATGGCAAGTTATCTATTATTTGTTAGCAAATTGTAAGGTTCAAGGCGATGCCTTGAGGTACATGCATCTTGAGGTATTCTGTTTACTTCTTACAAAAATAGACTTGAAACTTAACATGAGTGCCAAATCTCAACTCATATACATAACCTACAACATTTATATTGCTTTGTTAACATCGTTCTCCAGAACCCATCTATTGCACGATTGTGGAGCTTCAATACTTCTAGTTTTGAACACTAACTTCAATGAGGAGCAAGGCTTTTCCACCTTGAGTGGCCACCTTGAAATTGGAAGTCCCCATTCATCAAACTCCACACTAGAAGTACCTATGCAATATGCACTTGTCTAATAAGGTTTTAATGCGCACTTCACTCTTCCAGACCCTACAACTATATTTCAACTTATGCACATTTTCCACCACAACGTCTTGCTCTTTAGCAAGTCCAACTAAGATGCAAAAATAATCATGGTCAAGTGCAATGATGCACCGAGATTGCGGGCTTGACATATCGGTGAGTGATTCCCAGCATCTCTTTTTATCATCGTACACATCCACAGTTGCAAGGGCAAGGCAATCTTCCTCTTCACCTCCAGCAAAGTATATTTTATCTTCCACCATTATGCAAGGAAATCCAACTCTAGCAGAAGTCATGCCAGGACACTTAACCCATGTCTTCGAGCCCTGTACCAAATTTATGGCATAAACGATGCTTAAAAATTTACCCGTGAAAGGGCAAGGCAATCTTCCTCTTCCCCTCCAGCAAAATATATTTTATCTTCCACAATTATGCAAGGAAATCCAACTCTAGCAGAAGTCATGCTAGGACACTTAACCCATGTCTTCGAGCCCTCTGCCAAATTTATGGCATAAACTTTGCTCAAAAATTTACCTGTGAAAGCGTTCCATCCTCCTAAAATACATAGAACCTCGTTTCCATATACAAAACCACTGCTTTGTGGAAAACCCCCTTCAAGCTCTATATTTGAAGGCACTCCCGCTTTGTTTCTAGATAAAATATTGAAAGGCAGGAGCCATTGGCAGAGATTTTGATCATTGGCGCATGCCAATGTATGAATTTGGAGTTTGCAAAATATAGGAGTGTATTTCAATTTTTTCCAACATTTTATAACAAATTTTGTTCAAATTATCCCGCCCTCCCACCCAATGGGTGGGATAAAATTCAAATGCATGTATTCTCTTTTCCTTATACTTTGCCTCTATCCTATACTGCCTCGACTCCACCGCCCTTGCTCCAGCTCCGACCCTGGCACCCCGGACTCCAATGATTCCGGCAGATCCAACTCCGGCCCCCGACTCCAGCGGCTCCATGGCGGATCCAACTCCATCCCTCTTCTCCTTATTCTGTAATAAGGTAAACAGTATCGCCAGTGCAGACATGGAAGGCCCCTGTTTTTCATCTTCTGTTTGAAAAGCATAAAGCCAAGTTCTTGGTGCTCGGGAGAGGGTTTCTTTACAACATAAGCAATGAAGAGCATAAAAGCTTGCATATTTTTGTGATTGTACGGCGTTACAAGCCTCTGATGTGCTTTTTTCAAATCTGCCATTCAACAATCTCCATATCTTTTCAAACTAATTTTTTCTTTGCAGGTTTCTTCTCTCTCCATCTAAGTGATGCTGCGACAGGTTTTGTTTTGCACATCTCTTGCAGGTAATCTCTTCCCGTTATTTTCTTTAATTACTTTATTCTTGTAAATCATTCGAGATTAAAGTAAAGTCTTTCTCTGTTTATATTTCACAGGTGCTGATCCTTTGCTTCGAGAGGTTTTGTTTGTAGCTCTATGTTTTCCTGACAGGTACCCACTTTTGTGAAGAATGAATACATAAACTTTATGGAAGAGATTAACGTGTATTGCTTACAATGAAGGTTAGCACAGAAGAATAGGAAATAAGAGGAAGGAGGAGATTTTTCCCTTAAGAGACCGCTGCTAAGGAATCTGAAACATGTCAATGGATCGGATGGCAATGTGTCTTTGGAGTTTAAAGCAGAGCATTATATTTTGAATAAGCAGAGCACGCAGCAGCATAACTAAAGTCTGTTTCCATGTAATAGAGTCCTGTTGCAGATAAGTTCTTCCTTTTCCTTTCTTTTCTTACTCCATTCTTTTAAATCATTGGAGATTAAAGTAAAGCCTTCTCTGTTTTACATTTTACAGGTGCTGATCCTTTGCTTTTCCTGTAGCTGACATACCATATTAAGGGAGTTTGCTATCATTAATCCAGGAATGTTGCATTACCAGTTATGTGGCTTCCTGTAGCTGACATACCATATTAAGGGAGTTTGCCATCATTAATCCAGGAATGTTGCATTACCAGTTATGTGGCTGTTTTGGAGTTTTTACAGCCACTCCACGCCATCCCAGCCACCACCACCACCCCCCCAAAGACACCCTTTTCCCCACCTTTTGACCCGGCAGTCGCAGAACTCCGTGGAGCGCAGCGAGAGGCCACAATTTGGTAGTTCGAGGCATGCCGTAACGCCAGGGGAGAGTTCCGCCCACAACATCCGAACACACATTCTCGACGGATGACATTCCCGCCAGCTTCATTTCTCGAAAGCGTTCGCCATGGGGCTCGGCGTCGTCGCGGACCGCATTGTCATATTCACGGTTCGCGGATGCACAAAAGCGTGATGCCATATTGCGCCAGGGCCGATCTTTCAAGGGGACATCCCCAGACGCGGACCGGGACCTCACACCCATGCAAATGAAGGCACGCAGACAGAGCTTGTCGTGGTCGAGGCATTCGCCACCGTGGGGTGCCGCAGATTGGTTCGAGGCAGATGCACATTTTTCGACAAATTTATCGCTGCACTTCGCAGCCCCCAACCCGCAAGCTACGCACGCTGCCCTCGTCACCTTCTCCTACCACGGCCCCCTTCTCCTGCTCCTACTCCCGCTCCCTCACCCCGCCCTCCTCATTACATCTTGCCTCCGCTCCATCTACTTCTCCCTCAAATTCTCGCTTCCCCCCCTCCCCCGCGACTTCGGTGCGCATACCATCCCTCGGGCGACAAATAGGAATTGTGTCTCCTGTGGTCTCATGGAATTGTCGAGGCTTCCCTTGGCGAATGGGGATAGTCCCGAACTCCGCGTGGCGTACCGATATGGATCTCATCTTTCTCATGGAGACATGGGAGCATCTTTGGGCAAAGCTACCTGATCTGGCCGGTTACCAACATTTCTGGTCTTCAATGCCCGTATGCAGGACGGAGGGGTCATGGTGGAGTGGCTTGCTACTCCGGACAACCTTGGCACATTCGGTTACCCTCCGAGAAACGTATTTATAACAACCGTACTTGTGGGTTCGTGCATAATACCGTGGCAACCCTCTTTTTCTCGGCGCTGTTATTTCCCTCACGCAGACAAAGACCTTCTATCGCAGCCACCCCGATGCGGATAGGATGGACCCTTATGTCGATCTATATGATGACATACGTGGCGGCACCAAAGAAGCTTGGGTAGGGTCGTCCTTCTTGGAGATTTCAATGCACCTGGACAGGGAGTAGAGCAGCCCATACGACTTGACCCCCTTGTCGACGATGTCCTGCACTTACCTCGCCTCATGGCGGCAATGGAGGGTCGGATGACAGCCAGTCACTTTCGCTTTGTGCACGGTTGCTCTGCTATGTGGCATTTTTGACTTGATAATTTGCAATGGCCTTTCCACGAAGGGCCCGATTCTCGCAAGTGCACATGCGCACAAGACAATCGGGGGAGGGTCTAGTGTGGTGGACTATGTGCTCAGTGGTTGCGCTAAGATATGCATCTCATCGGTCGTTTCCGGGTGGGCACGCAGACAGTCGGGATGAGGAGGTCGACTCGGATCACCTCCCACTTTATTTGGACCTGGTTTGGCAAGCCGCCAACCCCCACTATGCCAGCCCCTCGCCCCTCGGTTGAGACTAGATTATGAGCGTGGCGAGGACTACGCCGAGATGCTCATGGGCGCCCCCGGTAATTAGCCGGACCTCCACACTAGAGCAGCGGCCGGATAGACCGGTGACCGGCTATTACGGGATCGCGGACGGACGTGCTTTTAGGACCGCGTTCGCCTTCGAAGTCGAAGAACATTCCCCTGCGTAACCGATGGTTTGATGCGAGTGTAAAGAATAAGCGGCAGCCTCGGCTACATCACGGATCCGGTACCGGCTTGCGAGGCCACCACGATTACCCGCGCCCATCCGAAGGACACAAAGGCACGCGGTACCTTGCCGTGCATCGGGGGAGATGTTCCGGCCTGCTGGACACTCATCCTCGAACCTTTTGGCACGAGTGCTTCAAGGCCAGCCAACCCTACGGGGGACATCACACCGGCGGTGGGAGCGATGCTGCAAAGCAGCTCTATGACCCGCCCAGGGGACGCGTGACGCCCATACCCCCACAGGATGGCCCCCATTGGTTCTCATGGACGAGGATGTTGAGGAGGGCCCCGCGAACGGCCGGGCTAATGGGAAGGCAAATGACCTCGATGGTATGCGTGCCGAAGTTACTCAAATGGGCGGCGCAGCCGCTTGTGCCGATCCCTCACTACCCCGCTTCAACAGCATTGCAGGAAGGTCTCCCCGACAATGGACCACAAGCGTGGTTGTTCCCATTCACAAGGCGGGCAACCCACACCGTCCGGCCAATTACCGGACGATCATGGTCGGGATTCAAGATTTGCCAAACCGCTGGCGGGCATTCTCGAGCAGCCAGTTGACCCACTGGGCGGGCGGCAGATGTCGCGAGCCCTCACACAGGCAGGCTTTTAGACCCCCCTTTACTCAACGATTGACCATATCTTTACACCGCGGCACGATTGAAGACAAAATTTAATCATCGGCGCAGACTTGTATTGTCGCTTTGTGGACTTCGCTGGCTTTTGATACGGTTCCCCCTGAAAAGCCGTGGCTAGATCAAGGTCAACTGAGCTCCCTGCCGCCTGCGCGTAATGCCATATACAAAGTTGTATGAGAGTTGTTTTGGCAGATGCACCCGACGGGCCGAAAGCATTCACCAGTAGTATCGGGTCCCCAGGGTTGCCCCCTCTCGCCAACACTTTTTGGCCTCTACATTGATCGGTTAGAGCCCCGCCTTCATCGAGCATGGGGATGGCATACGACTTTTGCACCGTGTCATCCGCCCGGCTCATCTATGCGGCGATGTTGGCCTCACGCCCACACCCCGAAGCTATCGCGTACTCACGGGACGCCCTAGACACATTTTGTCGCTCACGACATGCGCGTCAATCCGCCAAGACCGGGTGGTTCTCATATCCTCTTCACGTCACCCCCATGCCTCCCCGCACTCACATATGGGGATGCCTGTGGACGCCACGCCCACCTACAAGTACCTAGGGTGGAGTTCCCTCCTCGCTCTGGGCTGGAGGCGTCTATCCGCTATGGGTGACAAAGAGGGTCGAAAGCGCTTTATGCCATGCGTAACAACACCACCGTGCAGAGCTCTATGATTGGGGCCATCGGGCCACATCCGTTCGCACCGGTCGAGCCCGGCCCTTCAGACGGGTCGAGGTTTGGGGCCCTACCGCTTTGGCGAACTGAATGACTTGGAGCAAGTGCGTAAGGCATTTTGGCACGCACTTGGGTGAAACCTTCACCCCCTATCGATTCTCCCGCCGGGAAATCGATTCTTACCGCTTCACGGGCACTTTGATAGACACATCGCCTATTTTCGAAAGTGGTTACTATGGGTGATGCTCGGCCCCGCGACTGGGCTTACACTGCGGGCCATGGGTCCGCAGCCGCTTAGGGCCCGTTGGAGGGGTAAGAGAGATCGCTGGTTCGCCAGATGGAATGTGCGTGAGCACGAGTCGCGCAGTGGGCACAAATGATCGATCGTGGGATACTGCGGGAGTACCTAGACGCTTGTTTCCTTTGGCAAGCTCACGGGACCCGGCTCTAGAGCACGTCAAAATGGCCCATTACAAGGAGCACATCAACCCCCGGTGTTAGCCCGGGCCCACAGCCTCCTACGCGTTCCCGGTACCTCGAAAAGCTTGACTCATTGCCTCCGATCCAAGACGGGTGCCCACCATCTTCGCATCGAGGCAGGCGTGGATTGGGGAGCCCCCCGCCGGGGCGAACTCTGTCGGTCAGCATCAAACGGGTGCCATTGAGGATGAGTCTCACACTTTCCAGTTGCCAGTTGATCGGTCCGATCCGCCGATCACACGCCCCCTTAGTGCGGCCGAACTTGCCCCTTGCATTTGCCGATGAACACACCGTCGAAGACGTGCCACCCTGGGTCGCATATTCAGAGGTTGGACCTCGCGAGGTCACCTTTTGCCCCCCACTGCCGTTTGCTGACGATTAGGCACTACGGTGTGGTGCATGATCAGATATATTTGGGTGTTTCTCATTTTATATGTTAGGATAGCTTTGTCGGTGGGGCCGATTGTCGCCACGGTTTTTTCCTCGAAACCCTTCCGGCGGGGTTTTTTAATCCGGGCAATAATTAAACTTGTTTGCATTTTTTTGTATTGGGTCCCATAGACCGATTGGTCTCCGTGGACGATAAAAGAACCTTCCTTCCTTCCTTCCTTCCTTATAAAAATATGTTGATGAACCATATTAGAATATCATATAGGTTAACTTGTTATAAAAACCAATTAAGATTGCCATATGTCATAAAACAATGTTGTCTTATCACCTTTAAAAAATATGTTGATGAACCATATTAGATAACTAGACATGGTTTGTAAACTTTTGAACCCACAAACATGTACCGATTTATGGATTTGGTTTTCACCAACAAACCATTAAAAAAAATTATAATGGTTCAATTTTGGGGGCCTTGTGCCTTTAATGGCTAGGTGGCAAAATGTGCCCACATGGAAAGGTGTGCCCACATTAATGTGCACATTGGTAAATGTGCACATTAATAATAATTGCACATACCTAGCAAGTTGCCCCCTAGGGGCTACCTACCTGGCTACACGTCAGCGTACACGTCAGTCGGGGTGGCGTGTACGCGCGACGGGGCAGTACAGTATACGTCCTGGGACCGTATACTGTGCTGGAACGTCACGTTGCCTTCAACAGGGCCTGGGTTCATTGATCACATAGAAAAAAATTATAACCTAAATTTACTGAACAAATGCCATATGTATTGCTTGTTTGTGATTTAGAAAGTCTAAAGTAGGTCAATTTGAAAGTTTCAAAATGATCTTGTGCATCCTGTCGTGGGTCAATTTCACAATTCTAAAGATAATCTACACATGAAGCTACTTTGCTATCATTGCATTCCATGAAATTATGACTTGTCTAAATATCATGTTAAATACATAATTCATATCCTCTAACCTTGCATATCTATAGTAGTACATATACATGCTAAAAGCGTGTGCACAACAAGACTCCATGATACAAGTTTTTCATTGACAACATGACTGCCTATAGGCTTACCATGTGCCATACCTCCTGAAAAGTAACACCTAAAATGCATATCTAAAAGTGGTAATGCTTTGCAGCACAATTAAACAAACATTGCTCCTACCATTCAATTCGTGCCCTTGCAATCATTGTTGCTTGTCTCTTAGAATAAACATGTACCACGACAACTTAAATCCTATCAAGCAACAAGGTGTATTGGAAAATAGTATATTACAACAAGTTGTAGTCCTACTTAGGCATTGAGGCATTGAGTATACTTTATTTCACGTATGTCAAAAGTCATACCATAGAAAGAGTACTTGTATTACAGCTCATGGAGAAGGAACTGACAAAAAAGTTTGAGAGAACAGCCTTTATATGCATTCTTAATTTCAGCATACAGTGTGCACCATTGCCTATGAAGCTTCTCTTCATTCCATACTTCAATGATGAAACCTGTCCATGAAGACAACTCCTAAGGATTTTACACTTCCCAAGGGTACTAATATTGTCAAGTATAACGTCGAAATTGTTGACACAAATGAAACCCTTGAAACTCCAAATCCTGTCACATTCTTGACGCTATAGTTGACACGATCATTTGCCACAAAGTTGTCACCCGGGCATCAAATGTTGCGTCAAAGTTGTGGCTTGATCACTTGCCATAACAATTATGACACAAAAGAACATTGCAACAACAATGTAACACCTCAACTTCAAGATAGCATCAATGCTTTTACTAACTTTGTAAGAAGTTGAGTATCAATTTATTGTCAAGCGCTCTGGCACACTTGTAACAGACTTGCAACAAATAATTAGAACCTATAAAAATAATATTTCAACATATTTGTGTGAAGCAAATAACCAAGATAATACCTACATTTCCAAAATTGCAATGACAACCTTTATGACTTGAATATAACAAGCTTTACAACAAGTTAATAAAGAGTCACTTTGTTTATATCATTTAGTGCATGATTACATGCATAAACCAATAATATTTTTTTCTTAAGGAATAAAACAATAATTCAACTTTGAAGTTACTTTCAAGTTACAACGGAAGATATGATGGAGCAAATAAAAGTTTTCATTCATAACAATAAGATTCCAACAATTCAAATGCGTGTTCAAGTTACAACGGAAGATATGATGGAGCAAATAAAAGTTTTCATTCATAACAATAAGATTCCAACAATTCAAATGCGTGTGGATAAAATGTTTAAATGCTCTAAGCAACAGTAAATATTAAATAGTATTCATGAACTAGTATTCATGAACAACTGAAAGAATCTCCTATAGTTTGAATGACATGGATCCTCCAAATCCTTACTTCGCCATAAGTTATACACTTACGAGCATATATGAAATACTAGAACCTTCATAAGCCGCGAGGGAACAGTGCAAGACAGGTAAGCTGCAAGGTTAAACTGCAGATAAATATGCAAATGATACAGAGACCTCTGACTTAAGATAACAGAGTTGGATGATTTTCTCTGGCACCTTGTTTTAATGTTTCAGCTTCTAGCTTCTAGAATGTTGGAGGAACGAATTGATCATCATTGTTACTTCAACCTGGAAAAAGAGAAGCATGCCACATTTGACAGGTGTTAGCGGATCCATTGCCATTGCCATATATGGGCATATAAACATTTTTAGGCCCGACGTTAATGAAAATTCAAAAGACTAGTCATTCCAATAGGCTAGATCCTTGCCTAAAGCCTATGTGGTGCCTAAATAGCCAAAAAACTCTATACAAATGTCAAGATTCTAAAGGTAGAGTATGTTTCTAAAATTTAGCAACCTCTTGATCTTGGAAAGACCCCATGATGGAAATCTGTAGCTGTTGGGACTTTTGCAAGGTGGTCTACACTGCAACGCTCGTGATACCTCAAGCACTGAAGGCTTACTGCACATAGAATATAACTATTCAATATAATAAAGTCAAATAATATAAAACCATAAAACGATATGCACCTTTGCTATGAAGGTCATCAGCATCATTCATGTAGTCAAATAATATAAAACCATAAAACGATATGCACTTTGCTATGAAGGTCATCAGCACCTTTGTTAGTGATTGTCTCCCTGCAAAGACAATCACTAACAAATTAACCGATTTAGAATCATAAACATGTGGAGCACAGAAGAGACTTGTACCCATTAAGTTAATCTGTTTCTGATGCTGTGCTACCTAGTTCTAATGCATCTATGCAGAGGAGCAGTCTGATTCATAATGCCGTCTTGGGCCGGATTTGCATTCATGTACACCCGGTTTCTTCTGGGTGCCCTAGAAAGTTAAGTTTCATTCTCGTTCTGAGGGAATGCTGCTAAATTTTGCCCTCGTTTGAAAGCTCACTAGGATGCTCTTTCACGACCAATTTGAAATCCACTGGGCAAGGAAAAGTGTACTTACCGAACGAGGAAGTCGTAGAAGTCCGCCCGAGAAATAAATATCACAGAATTGTAGGTCGGATTACGCCTCCCTCTAATCGAAGAACACATTGAAGAATTCGTTAATAAAGCTCTGCATACCTGCCAAGATAAACCAGCGCCGGAATACAATGATCTTTCCTGAGCGATTCACTGCGCAGTCCAATTGCCCATGGACATGCATGGCCGCTTTCTGCTCACGCCACTCGTTGCAGCCCGCCTAAAATGTTTTCGAATGAAACTGTGCCACGTCGCTCAAAGAAAAGCTCGTCTTTCTTGCCTTGCTATAATTTGAACCGGAGCGTAGGAAATAAATGAAGAAAAGTTCCAAAGAAGTGGACAAATAGTCAAGAAGGGATAAACACTATGCTTGCCCCTTACATCAGGGAGCTCATAGCCCATTTTAAATAGGAGAGCCCAAAGCCCGTTTATCCGCTGTAAGAGGCAAGCAGGGGTGTTTATCTTCTTTAACCGGCAGGCTATAAACGGAGCTCCATAGCAAGCTTCTCACGACCCATAGCAATGTTTATTTGCTGGCTGGGTGCCAAGATTATCTCGATCCAGAGCAAGTTTATAACGACCACAACAAGATTATCACGACCAGAGCTACCACTAGAGCTGAATATATACCACAAGCTCAAGGGGAAGCTGATTCTAGGTGAGCAATGAAGGTTCTGGCGATGGACGCTAAGAATTGTGCTGATCACAAATCCTGTCGATTAAGAAGTTATAACTCTCAAAGAGCCACAAGTGCCATCAATCAGTTATTAGACATTGAAAAAGCAATTCTAAAATTGCCATATCTAGCGGGGTGCCATTAACACTGGACCACCTAGGAATCGTGGGCAAGGAAAGGTTTAAATTAATGTATTTTTGCCAATTGCATTAAAAGCTCTTGATTTGGAGTATTTAAGTATACTTTTATTGAAAAATATTTGAGACATTGGTCTATCCACAAATATTAAGAATCCTTCGGTCTCTATTTATAGATAGACATCGCACAACCTTATTACTCAACCTTTCCGAAAAAATTGAAAATGTTGTGGCCTGTCCAATTTGACAAGCCTCCAACTAGATTAGTGGCAAGCCTACGACTATGTGCTCCAAAACAATGGTTGGATACCTACCAATCCAATAATGGAAAACATTAAGATTGTCAGTGAGCACTCTCATTATTCGGTTGAGTATTGCCCCCAGCATAGATGCAAAATTTATGTATAATTGTCACAAATCAATTATATCATATAATACATCTAACTAATGGTACATAATATTTTGTCTATATATTAAACACAAAAGCAACTGCAATTTTGTTATAAGTTTTACAAAAAGTTGTACAAATTAGCTATAACATTGTTAAAAAATGGTTGTAATAATCCACTTAAAATGCAATATAACCTTGACAAAAACTAGTCAATACTTTGATAAAATATTTGACATTATGCCTATGACACAATTTTGACACAAAAGAAGCATTTTGTGTCAAGAAAGCAGCAATCGTCACAAAGTTGTCACTATACTTATGCCTTGACATAAGAGTTGACACTATACCCCCATCCTCTTGTAGTATATGCATCCTGTTGTGGAGCTTTCTTGGATCCAACCTAGCCTGACAGTGTGACGCTCCCTGAACATATACGACCCTCGGACGTATACATACGGGGACTTCCCCCTCCCATGGCGACCAACTCGCCATGAGCAGGGCCCTCCGTCTATTTCGGGCCATCTATAATATGATGCCCGAAAGAAGGACACGAAGGGGTCATTCGGCCCACGCCTTCAATGGGGCTCCTACGTCGCGGAAGCGTGAATACATGTTAGCACACATCATAAATCATATATAAATAACCACCACGAAGGGTGGCATATCCATCCAAATACCAACGGCAAAGAATATGCATCTTAACCTAGGAAAACACCCCAATCCCCGTGTTCTACCCCCTGCCTTCACTCCGATGAGGATGGACCGACGGCTCGCCTCAAGAGATCGCCAGACGCAGGTATAACCCGTGTTGGCGGCATAGAACATCGCCTAGGGTTGTCCACTCCATCCGCCCCTTCGTTGCACACTTTGCGGATGGGTCAATTCACGCTATGGCGCCGCTATAGCCTTCCTGGAGACGTAGGGCTTGAGGCATCACCTGGCCGAGCCTACTCAGGGGTTCATGAAGTCCCGGCCCGATGAGGCGTGGTCGGGGGAGCGTCCCCTTCCGTAATCACGGGGTTCCATGGGCGAAGAGAATACGCGGCGCATCGGCGACCCCCGCATCCGTGCCCGACTTACTCGCCCCTAAATCTACTCAAAGTGCAAGGTGCCCCATACGGGTCACACCTTCCCACCTGTGGAGTGTCGGACCCATACCCGCCCTCACGTGGACCGGGCTATCGGCCTAGCTCGCTATAGGAGTCCTGTGAGCCTTTTATGTTCGCGGCAGACCCCGCCAACCACTTCACCACTTGTGTTCCTTATCCGGTGCTAAGCCGGTCCATAGCATCTATGACCCCTGGGCTCTTGTGCACGTGCCGCATCTAATTGGAATAATACTGTGGGGCTATATCTAGGAGCATACTACAATACATGGGCTCGAGAGGTCTCTACCCCCGTAATCCCCCATATCCCGAGTGCTAACTAAGCAAAGAACTACTAAACCATCAACCAAAGCACGCATGTAGACTAGAGATAAAGAATACTCACCATATCAATCAAGGGTTAGCCTAACGTAAAACCACGAGAAAAAGAGAGAGAACACACCACGTAGAGGCGCTATGCTATAAATCAACAAAGTAACCCACTTGACTAACCGGCACAAATCGGTCTTGGGCTGCTCCATCTCGACTAACTCAAGGGCTGCCTGGCTGCCGCCCCTCCTCCATCCCCAATTGCTCCCAATTCGAATTGGGGCACAAAAGCCCTAATTTGGGTGTCCAAAATGGAAACCCTACCTTGCCCAATCGATTTGGGCGGGTGGCATGTCATTAATTAACTAATTTGGTATTTTAGCCCTTTTAATATTAGGATAAGCCCTAAATTCGAATTAGGGTTTTGGTTAGGTTTCCACCTTTATAATTTAATTATTAACATAGCTAACCTTAGCTTATGAATAATTAATGTGCCATTAATTATTCATAGTGACGTGTCAATGATTTATACTTAAATATATGTATAAATATGTGGAACGTCACATTCTCCCCACCTTAAAAATGATGTTGTCCTCAGCATCAAGATTACTCTTATTGCAGGGCAACACATCATACATTGGAAGGAAGTCTCCCCTCCTTAAGAGATAGCGTGAGATTATAAGTCACACACGGGACGCTTGTCATGTTCAAAGTGATCAAGTTTGAAATGACTTGTAATGTGCAATTTATAACTTTGGGATATAAGAAGAAGAAGAAGAGATTTTAACGTCACGGATAGATCAGACGGATCATCGGTTAGGGACTCAAAAAGTGAACAGCCTCACCGTTTCATTAAGTGGTGGTGGCGAAGTTCACATCCTATCTATTTTAGAAATCGCTCCTTCTATACATACATACAGTAACCCATTATATATTAAAGATAGGTATAGATATAAAGAACTGCTATTTGTTGTTATATTATAATACGTAGTTATTAACCTCGCACTGTTTAGTAGAAAGTCATTCTAAGGATATTAACTTACAGTGTGTGTAGGTGTATTATATTCCCGCTTCACTTTGTAATTCATTTCATTACAGCCATCCCTACTTTAATTTTGTAGCAAATTTTGTTTTCCTATTTTTGTTACGCTTTTAAGAATTGTATGTTCCTATCGTCAATTATTTAATAGGTCCTTGACAGTTATACTTATCCTTTAATACAACTATATATTATAATCAGATCGCATACCTTTACCTATATACTTTAATATTAAGTACGATTTACATTGTTCATGACTTATTATTCATAACCTTGTTATAACCTAATCTAAGTCTCGTTATTCCCTCAAAGTTTGTGTAAGACATACATACTTATCTACTTTAATTATATTTGATTATGTGTATAAATAGCTCGCTCCTTTCGATTATCTTTAATCTTTCCACACTCACACTCTCTATCTTTAGCATAGATTACAAATGATGAGGACACATATTAATTCATTGGTTATGTTTATAGACCCGATATCCTTACATTTGAATTACTTATTTATCCTATTGCTATTTTCAGAATTTATCACACATACGCATTAATCGCTATATTTACTGAGGCAACAGTGCAGTGACATATATATATTCGACATAATTGGTACCGCCCGGCAGATCCGGCAGTTGCTATGGCTATGCAATCGTCCTATATCACAGAAGGCCAGTTGTGACTATGGTGTATCGTGTGTGTATTCCGAGGAGTAACTCCGCGTTGGTATATGTGTACTAGGACCATTTAATAATAAAACATAACTAAAAGAAGATAGGATACATACTAGAGATGAAACATGTCCACAAGGAACTTAGGTTGGCATTTGCCCCTGTGGAAGTTATGACCGGAGCTTGAGGATCTAAGGCAAAGTAAGGTTAGTGGTGTCGAAACCACAACATGTGTATGGTACTAGATAACCAAGTTGGGGGCATAAGTTGGGCGCAAGTATGAATATAGCTAGATGTCGATGTCAGCAAGTTACATAGGAGTCTAGACTTAGGGTTGGTGCACACATGTTACTATATCATATAATAACAACGTAGCGGTCCTGGATGTAGGATTTAGAATATTCGTACAAGGCAAGGGAAATATTACTTGACAAAGTTTAAAGAATGAGCGTAATGATATGCTTATATACAAAGGTATTGGTTTGGGTATAGTTTATTCAAGCTATCCCAATGGTTAGAGTTGACTATCTTAGATACGTCGTACTAAGGGATATGACAAGAGTTTAAATAAGTGAGAATAGCTAGAGTAAGTCCAGCATATACGGTGATGTTACATTCCAAAAAGATCCCGAGGATGGTTGGAACGGTGTTGGAGTAAACGATAATGAGAGCTTAGCTACTCAAAGGTTCTAGATACCAATGAATTACTTCATTGTTATAATCTGAGAGCATTTATTTGGTTTTGGAAATAAAAAGATGTATAAGATATCGCATCCCCCTGATGGAAGAAAAGAAGGAGTACGATGACTTTGACGATTATACTTTTAGGGATAACCGAGAAGAGGGCAATACACAGCAATTCTAAGTCCCGATAAAAATCAAGACGAGGGGTGTAGATCAGAAGGGTTAGATTACATAGACTGGTAGTCCATATAGTCGAAGAGTTACCCTACACGCGGGGAACAATTCTAGGTAGTGAAGTAGAAGCTGGAGGATCCGTTGCCTTGAGGTATAGACCCGTTAGAGGTTATGACTTTGAAACTCTTAAGAGGATAAGGAATTGGATAATCATATGGCGGTTACTAACGAAGATTGAAACATTGGATTTTCCTATTACAAGACCAGGAGGGTTGAGTGTCTCCACTTCAGTATGAGGGAGTCAAAGACGGCAGCATTTGAAGCTGATCAAAAGCTGAAGTCGACCTGATAACTTAATAACAATAGGTTAATTGTAACTAAGTATGGATGGTATGGAACACAAAGGATCCCTAGCGAAATAAGCCTTTAGAAAAGCTCCTTATTTGGGGTAGCAAATCCAACATAGAGTTGGCCACTACCCAGTTGGAAAGTCGGTGGCTCAGCCACATTATAAAGGTAGATAGGCAATAGGTTTGTTTCAAGGAACTACCAAGCTTACACTTTAGCTAGGTTAGAGCAGAGCTCTAGCGTTGTGGGATGTGGAGATATGTCGAAATGTGCAAAGTTGGCACTTGAAATAAATGTCAACGGCCAATAGAATAAAGCTTAAGGTAGTGGGGTTGAGTAGTACAATAGTACAATTCCAGGATAAGTAGCGAATAGCAGTTACCTGCTAAATGTTCGAATGTGTCTTGCATAGACACCTAAGACTAGCTTTCCCACATGATCCATACCTTGGATCAGGCAGAGGTGACGCCATGGGTTACATGGGGGGTGCAAGTTAACATATACAGGACTCGAACATTGATACAAGCCTGGGTTATATTAAACGTAGGTAAATGTAGAAAGGCGCACAAAATACAAGGCAAGCACCTTGATGACTCCAGGTAATTTACGAAGGCTCACCCACTCTTAGGCCATGACTATGGCTTAAATGAAGATGCCAAGTCATTTGGAATGCCAGAACAGCAGCATAACATCATGACAGAGAAATGTAATGACTAACATTTCGAGGATGTAGGACAACGTTGGATCATAACCCCCAATGATAGGTGGGTTAACATCATAGGGAACATATAATAGCGGCTTAAAGCCACAAGACGGTTAATGAGTACATAAAGGAGTAATTGAATTGGTGACTCTAGTGAATAAAGGTCACAACCAAAGAGTGAAATATGTAGCTGTGGCAGGCGTAAGGGTCGGAATACTAAAAATTGGTCATAGACTTAGAAAACATATTGAAGAAGAGAAGGAATAAAGGACCCTGATGCATGATATTTAGCAATCTAGATAGAAAGGTTATTTCCTAACATGAAGGTTAGTCTTTGCTAACATGCTAAGATATACCTACAGCTTGAAAGGCAGCAAGAGCTGAAAAACTCTTTAAAGATTTGGTGTATGGCTTAGGGAAGAAGACGTCCATGTCTTAGGACAACATGGTGAATTGAATTCACCAAGGACCTTTTTAATAAATAGAGAGATAGGTAGATAGCATTTATACGTCATGCCATATTGGCAGCATCCATGAGGACATATGACGGACTCCCAGAGACTTGAACACAAGATCTCTGAATGGAGGAGGCCTATCTTGAGAGGTCTTTGGGTGGTACTGTCCTTTGTGATATTCATATAATCCCTTGGAATATGTAAGTTCATTTGCGAGAATCTAAAGACGTTTAGGTATTAAAATAATGGTTGGAAACATTTTGCTTTCGGACCTTATCTAGGTACCCTAGGAGGAGGTGAGTAATCAACAATGGTTGGGTGGCATTGGAATGTACGGAGAACAACTCCAAAAGAGGGTAGATCACTTTGTCACTTTGACAGCGTGTGACACGATAATTAATGACATCCATATAGATGGTGAAGTTCGCACAAAAGTGTTGACATTATTATGGGGTTCCGACACAAGCACTCACTGCGTATTACAGAGTTGGTACCGTGGTCTGGGAAAATGGTCCACAAAAAGAACACGACCATTGAGAAGAAGTAGTGAACCGTGGTAGGATTAAAGCTACCCATGGTCTAGAGGGGTGCTGCATGGCAGTCCCTAGTTGGTTGGGCGAAAAGAAATCCTTTCTTTGGGAAATAAGATGAGTCAAGGTTTAGACACTAGAGAGAGACAACGTTAATTATAAATATGTCTATAAAACATTACTTATGTAACGTCGAATAAGGTCTAATATAAAGCATATGAATGTAGTATGGATTGAATCATGGCAAGGCCCGAAGAAATCGTGTTATCAAGGCATCTACCAAAGGAAAAATAATTAAAGTTATAGGTCGAGGAACACCGATAACTGGGTATTATTACCGTCGCATAAAGAATATCCAAGGATATAATACCCGCTGCTATTCTAGGAAGTTGCCCTGTCGTTGTTAATTAAATTCCGGAATTAGTCCCACCAAATGAGCTGATGTTGTCATAACAAGTTGGCCGGACTTGCTAGGTTACGTCGTGCCATTTGGTCGGTTTATTCCTAGGGGATACTAGCTTTATATATATGGTTAACAGTTATCCGGTTGACTATAGCAGAGAGAGGTCGTCTCCCATGGCTATGGCAAGGCTGCTTACTCCGGCGGCTATGGCGAAAGAGCTTGCTCCGGCGGCTATGGCAAGAGAGCTTGTTCCGGCGGCTATGGCGCCTCCACTTCGTGGGTTTACCAAAGGCACGCCTCTAATTTAAATAGGAATATAGATGCACTATAAATACGAGAAAAAGCATTATATCATTCCAAGAAGGAAGTTGGCTTATTGGTAAAGGTGTTGGCTTGGGTGCAGAAGGTCAGAGGTTCAATCCCATGATGCACCTTTTTCTTAAAAGAACTGCTAACTAGACAGAACAGAATATCAGATATGTATAACAAAATAATAGAACATATATATATGCTATATAAAGATAGTTGGCAAGATGGAAAGAGTGTTGGGTTGGAAGTAAGAGGTCAAGGGTTCAAAACGCGGGCGGAAAACGGAAAAAAATTATTTTTTTTAAAAAAAAAAAAAACGGACGCGTATTTTTATACGGCGGACCGTATGGGGGGGCTGACCGGCGATGTTTATCTGGCGTTTTATTTTCAAAAGAAACACCCTCGGATACCTCAAGCCCCTTTTGTTTTTCGGGACTGTTGTCCGTTTTGCCTCGGGAGACGTGCCCCCTAGGGTATTTGAGAGGTGCCCGATCCATTGGAGCCGTTTTCGCCTTCATCCGAACTACGTACAAAAAGTTATAGCTCTTCCAAACTTAGGTCTTCCAGTCGCCCTAAACTTCTTAAGAACTTACAATTTATTACATCCACCTAACACAGAACTAAATCACCAAAAAGTTAAGCAGTCCAACGAGCCTAAACTCCCACTCAACTACCGAGCTAACGGGTTAAAGATTTGGTCAGTGCTATGATTCCGGTCAACCAAAATCATGGCTCGATACCACCGCGGACGCTCCGCCTCAACATATATACGACCCTCTGACGATATACATACGGGACTTTCCCCTCCCATGGCGACCAACTTCGCCATGAGCGTGGCCCTCCGCCTATTTCGGGCCATCTATAATATGATGCCCGAAAGAAGGACACTGAAAAGTCATTCGCCCACGCCTTCAATGGGGCTCCTACGTCGCGAAGCGTGAATACATGTTAGCACACATCATAAATCATATATAAATAACCACCACGAAGGGTGGCATATCCATCCAAATACGAACGGCAAAGAATATGCATCTTAACCTAGGAAAACACCCCAATCCCCGTGTTCTACCCCGCCCGGACTCATGAGGATGGATCGACGGCTCGGCCTCAAGAGATCGCCAGACGGAGGTATAACCCGGTGTTGGGCCGGCATAGAACATCGCCTAGGGTTGTCCACTCCATCCGCCCTCCCCGTGCACACTTTGCGGATGGGTCAATTCACGCTATGGCGCCGCTATAACCTTCCGGAGACGTAGGCTTGAGGCATCACCCTGCTGAGCCTACTCCGGGGTTCATGAAGTCCCGTCCCGATGAGGCGGTCGGGGAAGCGTCCCCTTCCGTAATCACGGTGGTTCCATGGGCGAGCTAGAGAATACGTGCCGCATCAGGCCACCCCCCGCATCCGCATGCGACTTACTCGCCCTAAATCTACTCAAAGTGCAAGGTGCCCCATACGGGTCACACCTTCCCACCCAGGGAGTGTCAGACCCATACCCGGCCCTCTACGTGACCGGCTATCAGGCCTAGCTCGCTATAGGAGTCCCAGGAGCCTTTTATGTTCGTGCAGGACCCCGCCAACCACTTCACCACTGTGTTCCTTATCTGGTGCTAAGCCAGTCCATAGCATCTATGACCCGGTGGGCTCTTGTGCACAGGCCGCATCTAATTGGAATAATACAGGGCTATATCTAGGAGCATACTACAATACATGGGCTCAGAGGTCTCTACCCCCCCGTAATCCCCCATATCCGGAGTGCTAACTAAGCAAAGAACTACTAAACCATCAACCAAAGCACGTACAGAGACTAGAGATAAAGAATACTCACCATATCAATCAAGGGTTAGCCTAACAGGTAAACCACAGAGAAAACAGAGAGAGAACACACCACAGAGAGGCGCTATGCTATAAATCAACAAAATAACCTACTGACTAACCGTCAAATCGGTCTTGGGCTGCTCCATCTCGACTAACTGAAGGGCGCCTGTCTGCTGCTGCTCCTCCTCCATCCCCAATTGCTCCCAATTCGAATTGGGGCACAAAAGCCCTAATTTGGGTGTCCAAAATGGAAACCCTACCTTGCCCAATCGATTTGGGCCAGGTGGCATGTCATTAATTAACTAATTTGGTATTTTAGCCCTTTTTAATATTAGGATAAGCCCTAAATTCGAATTAGGGTTTTGGTTAGGTTTCCACCTTTATAATTTAATTATTAACATAGCTAACCTTAGCTTATGAATAATTAATGTGCCATTAATTATTCATAGTGACGTGTCACGTATTTATACTTAAATATGCGTATAAATATGTGGAACGTCACAGACAGGATACTGCTTCAACAAAAAGAGCATTTGGAAAACCTTCTCTGGTCCATACATTCTGGATAAATAAGATGTTCAGAACAATACTACTGGACTTTCCTTCAATGAAACAGATATCAAATTCATTTACATTGTGATATAGATTTAACTAGAATTCAAACTTATTATATCGAATAAATATTGAGTAGGGGTTTACTTTAATAAAAATATTGAATTGGTAGATATGGGGGAGGGTTCTAAGTAGAAATTTTGATTCTAGGTTCGATTTAAGCCACTTTACCCTCAAGAAACTAGAGGGCAACCCTTTATGCGCAGCACCTTGTTATAAAGAGAAAGATAAACATGCATGGCATTACAACACAACACATGTTTTTCTATGCATAAGGGTAAGCTTGTTGGGAAGGGATTCCGTGTTTGTCCGGTGGTTGGTGCAACTGGCAAGACCATGACTATGGCAAGCATGGAACACATATAGGACTTGAAGGCGTTTACTGCTCATATTTACTTGAAATAATCGTTAAAGTAATCAGACACAACTTCTAGAACTCTGGCAACTTAGTCTTGTTTCTTCGAGTGTTGTTCGCGTGGTCATGCTTCTTTGAGTGTTCACCGATTGAACTAGTAACCAAGAATCCATTATGCCGGTCATTCCAGGATTTTGGCGAGTGCAATGTGGCAACACCATATTACTCCACTGAAATAAAAAACGGCCCACCTATGATATTGTATGGGGAATGCGAAGTGGGAGCCCATTCTAGGGGGTCAGTGTCACTGGAATTACCCGGGAGTGGAATGGAACCTAATGGGCGACCTGGTTTCATTCCCCAAAGAAGTTTACGTGTTGAATTGAAGAATTATACTCATTGGGGGGCAATTCCTATCCAGATGTATAGCTGATTTAATTAGCAAACGTGTTCCTATTGTGTTTCTATGTAGGTCCTTCTTTGGCCTTTGATGTAAAGTGGCAGGACTCGCCAAGTGTACGTATGAAAATCAGTGGAAATTTAATAACAATAGTCCATAAAAAACCATGTTCTAGCTCTGTCACACATTCCTTGAGCATCATTTGGAACGTATACAAAACAAAGCAATCCTCTTTCTGCCAGCAATGGCTCATTTCGACAGGCCCGAGTATGAATTTCTAAGAAAGGAGCTGGGATTGGGGCCTTCTAATTTGGGTTGCTTCTGCGCTGGGAAGTGGAGAGGCAATGGCGAATCTATCACAACGTTCAATCCTGCAAACAATCAGGTGCTATCGCTCGGATTTAGTTAGTTGAGCTAATATTGTGGCATTTTAGTTGCTTTTATAATCACAATACTTTAGGAGTTTTGGCAATGGCATCCGTTTACTGCACAATGTATTGGAAGTGGGCAAGAGAAGATTTTAAGGGAAAAAATGACGAAAACAAAGAGAAAATACTAGCTTCTTAATCTAATTTTCGAATCTTCGTTGTCCTTTCATCTTGCCTTTCGCTTTGGCTGTTCTAACAGAACTTCCTTACTGCTTCACCCCATTGAGTTTTAATAAGTAAACTTATTGCAGCCAATTGCTGATGTGTTGGAAGGATCTATCGAGGACTACGAGGACACCATTAATGCTTGTGAGACTGCTCGAACAGGTTGGATGATGGTAAGTTCTAATATAGTTCTTTCCAGATAATGTGATGATGGTAAGTTCTAATATATCCTTTCCAGATGATTTGAAGCATATGATCCTTTTAAAAGCCGAAAATGAGTGGCAATTTTGCCCAAAAACTTATGAATTATTGGTGACAGTCAAAACCTTTTGCTAATTATAGATATGTGAGCATAGAGATACTGCAACCAATACAAAGCAGGAACCATATCTAATGTGTGTGAATTGGTGCAGGCATTTAAGGCTATGATTCCTTTTTACTATGGATGTTTACCGCTTTTCTCATGTTTTTGCTAACCTATGCAGAGGCATGGCATATGCCCATAGCAATAGAAGTGCCATGTTCAACATTTCCTTCTTATGGAAGTCGAGGATACTAGAAATGTTATTAACTTCTGTGTTACACACAATGCATATACTCCTTCAAATCAAATCTGAAAGCACAAAAGCTGATTTTATTTGTATTGAATAATGCATTATGGTACCATGGCCACCATGATGCCAGTTTTAGATATGGTTCTTAGTATTTCGAGAATGTGCATATGGGCTGCAACAGGATATGTTAGGCATTGGTTTCTTTATTGTTTGAAGAACATGGTCTTAGTGTAGGAGAATTCTGATGAATAACATTATATGCTTTGTTTATGTGCAGTTGCCAGCGCCAAAAAGAGGTGAAGTGGTCAGACAAATTGGTGAAGCTTTACGATCTAAACTTACATTCTTAGGACGACTGATATCACTAGAAATGGGAAAAATCCTGGCAGAGGGTATCGGAGAAGTACAGGTGAGGCTACTGTTAGTTAGAAATTCAAGTACTTGGATTGTTAGGATGACTGATATTATTAGAAATTTGGGAAGTCCCGACAGAAGGTATTAAAGCAAGATAACTTTCTAACTATATAGTTTCCATCCTGCTGTTTGTTCATCTCTCTTGCCCTTTCACTGCTATACATAAGAGTTTGCTGTCCTTTATGTAGCCGCTGTGGAACTTCTTTGTTTTAAGTGAAACTGCCATAAAAGGTTTTTTGTACAAATTTTATTATGAATTACACTTGTTCAACAAATAGCATAGAGTAGCTTCATACTAGGATTTGTTATTTGACGAGATGATAAGGTTCAGAATGTGCCCCTCTCTGGCTTGTTCATCGTGAAAAACAACTGATATACTTTGGAGCATGGGTAAGTATGATTTATTATCCCAAGGTGTGCTTAAATAGAACAATACAGGGACTGGAACTTTCCTTGCCTAATAGTCTGGTTGTAAGTTATTCTACTAGTATTTATTAATATAAGGGTAACATTCTGTTCCCTAGCTGTACATGATCACTGTAATCTTCCAGACGACGTTAAAACTTTCTTTTTACTATCATAATAGTACTGCCCTGTAATCCAGACTGGTACATAAGTATCTCTGCCACTTCGATTTTCATTATTACAGCTAAATAATTCTTATGATTCTATTTGCAGGAGTTCATAGATATGTGTGACTATGCAGTTGGACTGAGTCGCCAGCTCAATGGATCTGTTCTTCCTTCTGAACGTGAGCATAGATGAAAGTTTTCCTGATGTTTTTTCCGTGCAACCTTTTTGAAAGTACATGGACCTTACTGAATAAATAATACTGGTTTTTTAGGTCCAAACCACTTGATGATGGAGGTATAAAATTGCCTCTACCATTTTATTGTGAAATGAGATGTGATATTGGTGTATAAAATATGACAATAGGTAGACATGTGATATTAGTCAGTCCTTTAAAACCTTAGCTTTAAAGTGTTTACATGCACTTTAGAATATATCAGTGCACTCTGGCTTCATGCTTCAGTATGTACATGGCAAGTGCAGATAGAAATATTGCTTGAAGTATTCCTCTTTTACCAATTCTAAGTTGATGATCAGCAGATAGACGTATTGCTTAAAGTATTCCTCTTTTACCAATTCTATGTTCATGATCAACGTTTCCATTTTATGTATTCCAGGTTTGGAATCCTCTCGGTATTGTGGGAGTAATTACGGCCTTTAATTTTCCTTGTGCAGTTCTTGGTAAGTGACGTAAAAGAACTTTTATGAGTCTTCCTGTCTTTTTCTCAAAAATGCTGAGGTGAATATGCCATGGCCGCCAACATCATGATGTGATTGCCACATACAGTCAACCTGTCTTGCGTGTGCTGCAGGAGAAATCACAAATTTTAAATTAGGCTGTTCAACAGCATATTTGACTCTTGGGAGGGCTAATCCCAATATATAACCTTTCAAGAATTCTTTTTGAAGGCAAGACAGCACCTGTCAAGATGGATTCTGCAGGAAGAAGAGCTAGCAGATAATGCATTTCTTTGTTCTGAATCTACTAAAGAGCATTTCTAGAAGGCAGCATTTCCAAAAGAGTTCAGTACATGGATGTTGGAGCTGTAATGTATGGAGAACAAAATTATCCTACTGATTGAGGCCTTTTCCTTGGTCCTCAAGATATGTAATACTGGGGTTCTTTAAAGCAAACTCTGAAAATCTGCATCACAAGAACTAGCATTCACAATGCCACCAACAGAGAAAGAAACTGAAAAGACAATGCTGATACTATGGTGAGAATGATGATGACTGTTCGGAAGTGCTTGAGTGCGCAGTGTTGGCATGTTTGAGACAAATTGATATGGAACCGACCAAATGGTTGAAGCTGGATATTGTGGCCCTTGATGTCTGCAAGTTGAGGAGAAGGTAATCAACATGCGAAATGATGATGTTACTTTTTCCGGTAGTATGCTCGAGACCAATGAAGCAACAAAGTATTTTGGGACAGTCATCAGCATTCTCACCATGTGCAAAAAGAGTATTACCTGTCCAAGTTTCTTGTCTAATTTTCTCAAATTCAATTAAAACAAAATCCAAGCATGTTCAATCATTAGAGATTATGCATAAGGAGAACCAGTTCAAGCCTCAACCTTTGCAACAGAGGAAAAGATATAAAGCTAAGTAAAACAGGGCTTATGAAAAAGTAAAAAGCAAAACAGGAAAGGGAAAGCATTCCCAGTGAGAATTCCAAACAAACTGTTAAGAACTGAAGGTGAATTGACTGAGATGATAAATATTGATGCACCTAGAAAGGAGGCAGAGAGCGAGGGAAATTACTATTAATAACCTTTAAGGTGTAACTAATCAATCCTACCTACCTATGCTGTCCTACTTTTGATCTTACTGTCAGAAGGCATTTGGGCTTTGAACTACTATCGTGCAATAATGCATCCTTTTTAAGTATCCTAACATTATTTTTGCACTTATGCTGAGTAGGATGGAACGCATGCATAGCACTGGTTTGTGGGAACTGTGTTATCTGGTGAGCTCTCAACAACCTCAATCTTCTTCTACGACCTTTATTGTTCAGCAAAACTAATGAATTCTGGCTTCATATTAATATTCAAATTATTTGCTTTTTTTTCTCTCTCCACCAAAAAGTTAATTCCTTTTGAGGCGTTTGCCCTTGTTTTCTATGTGCTGTGGATGTCTTAACCTTCACTGGGATCATTATAAATTAGTGAATGACTTGCAACTCAGCTTTCTCTAATGGAGTAGGTATATAATTAACCTAGAATGAGTAGGAGTTTACTTGTTTTGTTATTTTGAGCCTCAATGTCAACTCTATTGACACAGGAAGGGTGCACCAACCACGCCACTTATAACTATAGCAACAACAAGAATTATTGCTGAGGTATTGGAAAAGAACAACTTGCCTGGCGCTATTTTCAGCTGCATCTGTGGAGGGGCAGAAATTGGTGGAGCAATTGCAAAAGATACGAGAATACCATTAGTGTCCTTTACAGGAAGCACAAAGGTATATCTATCTAACATTTGATACTTTTTTAATTAGCTTGACACTATCATTCATGAGGACTCTTGAAAGTATCATCATTCGAGTGATAGAATTAGGAGTTTTTCAAATGAAACACATAAGCTGTATATTAGTTTGACAGGATTCATCATAATATATGCAAAATACTTATGAAGTTGGACAAGTTAGGTTGATATATAACAACGGGATTGAGGAAAAAACACTTAACGCGATTTGCATTTTCTCATGATGCCAGTGATCAAAAGCATACAAGGCGTGTGTATGTTCTTTGGTGTACGTTTTCCGTTGGATATGGGCAATTTTATCTTCCAGTTGATTCTTTGCCTTTGCATATGTCCTGGTTATGGCCTGGAAAGTAACATGCTACTTTCTGGAGTTTATGTTCTGTGATCATTCTCCTGGCAGGGTTTAGAAATCCTTGCCATTGTGCTAAAAGAAGCATGAAATTGCAAGGAAGAATATCAGTAATAATGGTATAGAACCTTTGCTTGTAGTCTGACAAAAAAAACACATCAAGGAAACGAATAATTCTACAGCTAAACCCTAACCCATGGGAACCATTTGATGGCTCCGTGATCCAAACATCAAATTCTGTATAGGTACAGATGGTATTCCTTCATTCCTTGTATGCCATCAAGATTTAGATGGCAATGAGGACTTGGAACTATACTTTCAGATCCACATTAACGTCTAGATTATTTGAAGTGTTGGTGATCCTTCTCAGCCCTGAAATGCACCTGTGTTTTTTAAGTAACTCTGCGAAGAGAATGGTGTAGATGGAATGTATTCTAGCAACAAGGATAGGATTGGTAATGAGATGTTTGGTTTTCTGTTCCCCACATCCTTTATGTCTCTTCATAAGTTAAAATGGGAAGGCTTTGGGCTGCACCTTCTCTTATTTAATAATATTTTGCATCTGTATAACTGATAAACTTGTGATAAACTTCCGCAGGTTGGACAAACTGTACAAAACATTGTCAATGCGAGGTTTGGCAAATGCTTGCTGGAACTTAGTGGGAATAATGCAATAGTAGTAATGGATGATGCGGACGTGTCCTTAGCTGTTCGCTCAGTCTTGTTTGCTGCTATTGGGACAGCAGGGCAACGTTGCACTACTTGCCGGAGATTGGTATGTAAATCAGCAAAGGTTTGCGTTGGATAAGCATTCAAAATATACCGAATAACTAATGTTTTTATGGAAAGTTTAGTAACTAGTGTTATATCTTCCCACAAAATTCACTAGGACTGCAAAACTTTTAAATGATCACAATCATACACTTTAATGGACTATATCACAGGCCATGGACTATATCACAGGCCTTCAAGTGCTATTCTTCCTTTGTGATAAAGAAGTGTCAACATTAGCTAGATCTGAAAGTACTTTATCCCTGTGCTCTTACACACAAACATCTGCAAGATGTAGGGTGATCCATTTCTTAGTATGTCACAAAGCAAGCAGGAAACCTTGTATGAACCAGTCTGTATCAGGAGCTGGCTTGATGATCTTTAACAAAAATCAACATAGAAATACAGGTGACAAGCAGTTTGAGCAGTAAAAACCAACTGTATTATGAATGGAAGTAAGCACATCATACATAGATGCCAACATATGTTACAACTCTGAGCAGACACCACGCAGTCTAATTCCTTATAAGATGCGCAAAGTTTTCAGGTGCTCCCTTTCTTGTATCTGGATATACATGTCTGGGAGTGGATATTTTAGGTCCTCCTTTAGATTGGAGAATGCCTGCCAGCCAAGATTGATAAAGAATATGCCTTTATTGCTCGGTAAGAGCAAAAATGCTCATAAAGCTTATTCTATTTGACATGCTGGTAAAACTGGCAGCTTTATATGGGTATTTAGAAAGGATTCAAACATGTCTCCTCTCTAGAATGTAGATCCTCCACGCCTAAAGTAGACACTAATAACTATTTCTTTCTTTCTTCAAAATAGCCTACACATTATGCAAGTGCTTTACAGCACCATCTCCATTCGTTTGAGCATTGTCTATGTGACCAATTATGGATGTCAACTTTGGTATCTCTAAAGGTGGATGGTCATTGGATTCAGTTCGAAATGCTTTCTCATGGATGTACATGTACAACTGTAAGGGGAAGCAGTTATCAGGGTTAAATTCTTGCCAATGCATAAAGGAAAGCATTTATCGGGCGTAAAAATCCCGTTGCCAAAAGTATAAGGGAAAGCATTTATCAGGGTAAATCCTTGCCAAAAGAAAGATCACCATAAAATATTCTGAAGAAAGCAAGGATGGTGGGTGGTATATGATGCTTGTCCTTTAAGTTGGCACAATCAAGATTTCTTGCAGACTGATGTGTACGCATGCGCACAAGAGGATCGAATATTATAGAAGAGATATTTTCCAGGTCTTAACACTTGCTCCCATCATTGGCACCTTGTGTTGCACCTGTTACAATGGATGGATGAGGTCAAGAATGTGGTCATCTTTTTCTTTAGTTGAAGTCACATCAAAGAAATGCGTCCAATATATATGCAGTTTTTTAGTAATCCTAGAAACAATGGCAGCATTGAGTCCAGAATTGCTGTGGAATGCTTATTTACAAGTTCTAACATCGTTTCTTTAAAGCGTCCTCTTCTATTTCTAGGACAGAGAGCCTTACATTCCATTATAAATTTTAATTCTTACTGCTTTATCACATGATAATATGATTTTAATGTACAAATTTATCAGGCAAGCCGATCAGTAAAATATGAAATTTAAAAAATTGATCGCCCCCATAGTTGCGACATTTCCTCTCTATTACTGACAATTGATTGTTTTGCAGCTAATTCACAAGAACATATATGATATGTTTTTAGCGAAGCTTGTCCACGCTTACAGTCAGGTTAAGGTAGGAGATCCAGTTGTTGAAGGGACGTTGCTTGGACCTCTTCATGCTCCAGAGTCAAAGATTCGGTTTCAGGAAGGGATAGAAATTATCAAGTCACAGGCATGCCCTGTTCCCTTTGGTTGATGTAGATTACAAGGTTAAAAAATAACGGCATTGTTGTTTATCATGTATCAACAATGCTGGAGCAAAACCCAATGCCTGTGTTCAAGTAGAATGTTTGATTTGCTATGTTAATAGAAATGGATGTGAAGGCTCTCTAGGTCGTTTGTCTTTTCTACTCTGACTTATATCGGTTTTTAGGGTGGTCGAATCCTGATAGGCGGATCTTCCATTGATCGTGAAACTGTCATTGAGATATCCCACAACGCTCCAGTTGTTTCTCAAGAGCTGTTTGGCCCCGTTCTTTATGTTTCTGCATTTGAGGTAATATGCAACATGGAATTACCAAAAAGGAAGTATTACTTATCTAGTTTAAATAGCCAAATTAGACATTTTTATTGTGTTGGTGATTACAGACACTAGAAGAAGCCATCCAGCTGAATAACTCTGTTCCTCAAGGACTTAGCAGTTCAATATTCACACGCAGTCATGAAACCATTTTCAAATGGATTGGGTAATTATTTGAAAAAGTTAACAGGAGATTGGAAAAGAAATTCCTTGATGGAGTGCAATTATTGCTTTCAGGCCATGTGGAAGTGATTGTGGCATTGTCAATGTAAATATTCCAACAAGTGGGGCAGAAATCGGAGGTGCATTTGGTGGAGAGAAAGCAACTGGTGGAGGCCGAGAAGCAGGAAGTGACTCATGGAAGCAATATATGCATCGTGCAACATGGTATTGTCTTGCACTCATCCTTTAAAAAAGTAGAGTCTAGATTCTGTCAATGCTAAATACTGGTGAAATTGAGGGATGTTGTTTGTACATTTGGCACACTTTTATTAGGGGAGCTTTTTGTTTTTGGGATTAACATAATCAACATAAAATGGGTAAAGTTCGAGAAAAGACTGAATATGTTATGGAAGAATGCTGAATTACATGAGAATCTCATAGCTATGCTTTAGTTTGCCCACGTATGAGTTTGGCATGCATGACTGTTAACTGCACCTTGAATGAATCTACAATGTTTTTAGAAAAATGATGGTTTTCTGAAAGTCTAACTTCATATGATGGCTTTTACAGCACAATTAACTACGGGAAAGATTTACCACTAGCCCAAGGTATCAACTTTGGCGGACCCCCTACCGCTAGAGCTACATGAATTTCTCATTTATAAATTTGTCAAATTTGTTATCTTTAAATACAATTGTCACTGTCACTGTTTCTATAACATCGATCTGGTAGGTCTTGTTAGGATCTTCTTACCTTATCATTGTATGTAAGATGTCTATGAGGGGTGTATTTAGGCTCGTTTAGTAGTTAGCAAGTGATTGGAGATTGTTAGGAAGTAACTAGATGTACAGTATTCGCTTCATTATGAAAGAACTGCTTTTACAATTAAATTAAATTCTAATATCCTACGCATTCTAAAGGGAGGGAAGTCCAGTGAGAACCTCAGAATCCTGAGATTTCTTTATGGAATATCTATAGGATCTAATGGTTGTGGTTAAATTTTAGTAGATATTTCTGGAATATTCAACTCTTCTTTCTGTAGGACTTTCTTTCTTGGTACGACATCAGATCTTAAAGAGGAAATGGCCAGAAAGAGAACTGTGCAGTTTTGAAAATCCTGAAAGCTTTTGTCAAAATCGTATTTACGTTGTTGCTCTAATTTATGGCTGGTAGAGCCACCGCAAAATTCTTGTGTGATGGCATATGAATTAACCTGGTGAGCTTTGGGTCAAAGGTTGCTATTGCTAGGATATGCGATCGCTATTTTAGTAGAAGTTACCATCTGGGCTTAATGCCGTTAGCGGAGAGCCATTGGACACGCTCAAAAATTTTCAGAGGTTACTTTGATCAGTCCGGATATCTTATGTTTAGAGTGGAACTTTCTATTGTCTAATAGAAGACCACAAGAAAACTTGCCAGAAAAATTCCTATGATACCTAACCTAACCAAAAAATTTGCAATTTCAATCGGTTGATTTATAGTGTTCCGCGTACTTTGCCCAACGCAAGCGCCGGCTCAAGTCACATTCGGATCCGTGCCCGCTGCGGGCCACCACCACAAAGATGTCAGCCCCATCCAGAGGAGACAAAGGTGCGGTACTTTGCTAGGCACCAGGGGGAGGTGTTCTACCGGCCGGACACTCATCCTCGAACCTTTTGCTAGCGTGCTTCAGGCCGCCCCAAGGCCAGCCCGACCCTACTGGGGGACATCACACCCGGCGGTGGGAGCGTGATTTGGCAGCAGCCTCTATGACCCACCAGGGACGCGTACGCCCATACCCCCACAGGATGGCCCCCCATTGGTTCTCACGGAGGAGGATGTTGTGGAGGGCCTTCAACAGCGGGCTAATGGGAAGGCAACACCTCGGCGGTATGCGGCCGAGTTACTCAAATGGGCGGCGGCCCGTGTGGTGCCGATCCTCACTACCCTTTTTAACGAGAGCATTGCAGGGAAGGTTTCCCATTAAATGGACCACAACAAGGGGTTGTCCCCATTCACAAGGTGGGCGCCCACACACCGTCCAGGCCAATTATCGGACGATCATGGTCGATTCAAGATTTGCCAAACCGTTGGTCGGCATTCTCGGCGGCCGCTTGACCCACTAGGCGGAGGCGGCCAGATGTCGAGCCCTCACACAAGCGTGCTTTAGACCCCGCGATCCAACGATTGACCATATCTTTACACCGCGGGCATTGATTGAAGACAAAAAAACCATCGGGAGGGACTTGTATTGTTTGCTTTGTGGACTTTGCGAAGGAACTTTTTCGATCACGGTCCCCCGCGAAAAGCGTGGGCTAGGCTCAAACAATCACTGCCGGCCGCCTCGCGCGAATGCCATATCTGGTATGCCGTATGAGAGTTGTTTTGGCGTGGATGCACGGACGGGCCAAGCATTCACCGGTAGTATCGGTCCCAGGGTCCCCTCTCACCAACACTTTTTGGCCTCTACATTGTCGGTTAGAGCCCCGGTTTCTGAGCATGTGGGGAGGGGGATGGCATACGACTTTTGCACCGGTCATCTGCCCGCTCATTTATGCGGACGATGTTGACCTTCCTGCCCACACCCCGCTATCGCGCCTCATCCGGATGCCCTGAACACGATACGCGGGCTATAGACATGCGCGTGAATCGGCCAAGACCGGGGTGGTTCTCATATCCTCTTCATGCCACCCCACGCCTCCGCACTCACATATCGAGGGCGGCTGTGGAGGTCAGCCCACCTACAAGTACCTAGGGTGGAGTTCCCCTCCTCGCCTGTTGGGAGACGCCCATCCGCTTCTGCGGTGACAATAGGCCGGAAAGCGCTTTATGCCATGCGTAACAACAGATCCACCGTGCGAGCTCTATGATTGGGGCCATCGGTCGACTCTGTTTGGTCGAAAACTGTCCCTTCAGACGGGTCGAGGTTTGGGGCCTCGCCTCTTTGGCGACTGGAATGACTTGGAGCAAAAGTGTAAGGCATTTTTTGCACGGCACTTGGGGTGAAACTTTCAAATCCTTGATAGACACATCGCCTATTTTCGTAAAAGTGGTTAATATGGGTGATGCTCGGCTCCGCACCCGCTTACGCTATGGCAATGGGCCCGTAGCGGCTCGGGGCTTTGTTGGAGGGGTAAGAGAGATCGATGGTTCGCCCGATGGAACGTCGAGGAGAGCAATGCATCGCGTCAAGGATAGACACAGAGGGTGATCATGACATCCTGCGGAATACCCGGATGCTTGCTTCCTTGGCAAGCTCGGGACCCCTGGCTCTAGAGCAGTCAAAACGGCCCATTACAAGGAGCACATCAACCCGCGTTGGCGGGGCCCCGCAGCTCTACTGCGTTTCCAAAAATGTCAAAAAAGCGGACTCATTGCCTCCATTCGCATTGGTGCCCACTATCTCCGCATCGAGAAGGGCAGGTGGATTGGGGAGCCGCGCTAGGACAAGCTCTGTCAGTGCTGTCAAACGGGTGCCATTGAGGATGAGTCTCACACTTTCCAGAGTTGCCCAGGATTCAGTCAGATCCGGGCCAGATATGTTTCCTTAGTACGGTAGGACTTGCCCCTACATTTGCCGATGAATACACCACAAGATCGTGCCCTAGGGTCGCATACATTCGAGGTAGGTCTTGGATCTGCGAGCCCACCTTTGCCCCCGCCTGATTGCTCGCTGATCAGGCACTATAGGTATGGTACATGAGTATATATATTTGTGTGTTTTTGCATTTCGTATATTGGAACAGTTTGTCAACAGGCTGATTGCTGCCACGGTTTTTCCCTCGAAAACCCTTCGGGGCGGGGGTTTTTTAATCCGGGTAGTAATCCGCTTGTTGCGCTTTTGTATGGGGTCCCATAGACCGATTGGTCTCCGTGGACGATAAAAATACCATCCTTCCTTCCTTCCTTCCAACACTGTTTGACAGGCCCAAAAAACAGCCCTCCGAGCCATTTGCCCAGCAGAAGGGTGAGCCATTTGACAGGCCCAAAAAAGCCCTCGAGGGCATTCGCCCAACATGAAGGGTAGGCAGGTTGCATTTAGCCGTCGATCTATGTCACATGGATGGCCCAAATTAACTTGTTGCGAAATACGGAGCAGCGACGGAACAAATAGCAACAATATCAAAATGTAGACCAACAAATATCAAAATGTTTTTTTTTCCCTTCTTGAAAGAACGAATAGGTTTTTTAATTAAATAATACAAGAAACTTATCGCAGCTGCAAACGTTTCTTTTTCCAAACTTTTTGTATACACTCAAAATTTTATTCGGATCATATGATAAATAATTCAATAACATGTGGGACTGTTGCCCATAACAAATGGCTTGACCTGCAACATCCATGCTATTCTACCAAGGTGAATAAGTTCAAATTTTTCTTTGAAATCGCATTTTTTGAGATCAAACTAAGTAATGTTTGCACTATAAGGATGTATTCTGGCTCTGCACTTTACCCTGGAGATGATTTAGATGTCCAAATGAAGGCCCTGTTGAGCTTGTAGTTCAATTCTTTCTCCGCTTGCATGGGCTTAAATTCCTCAAATTATTCAAGTAATAAACAATTTTCAAAAGTCTCAAGTGCTACTTTGTTCTTGTTGCAAAATTTATCTATGAAGTTTGCACTCGCGAATGTAGCTTGGTATCCTAGCACTCGTAATTATGCTTGAGGACATTGTTCTTTCAAACCATGGACAAAACTCCAAAAGCTAGGCTTTATCCTGCATACATGCCTGGTGATAGTACTTCGCCTAGAGAAATAACGAACTTTTGTTTTGATGTCTAAATACGCAAGAAAATGGTCTCGCAATGATCAATTAATTTGTCACATTTGGCACCATTCTATATGGAGTTGTGATTATATCAAAGGGATAACAACTAGTCTAGAATGCCGCGGATCCAACCTACCCAACCAATGGATATACTAAAGATAGCGAGAATAACAGGGCCATAGTGAAAATTATTGCGACCAAATACAATATGAAAGAATATGGAAGATATATTATAGATAACTAATTGTTGCAATTGACACCACTGCTTGAAATCCAGCCTAGCTTCCAGTATGGTAGTAGCAAATAAGAAGTTCCATATATAAAAAGACAGTCTTTTTTTGTCGTCCTCTTAATACATGTAGCTGAAACAACATATTTCTAAGGCTCCCGATTCACTTCCAAGCTATAATTTTTAAAGCCGGCAAAAGGGCTCTCAATTCTGTATGCTTAAGCTTCACAAGAAAAAAAATTTGAACCACCAATCTATGGCTCTCTTAGGCGCCTGCCTGAGCGCCTGCCTGGGCGCCTGGGCGGCGCAGTGAAGGGTGGCGTTGTTGGCGCCTGCCGGAGCGCCGGCCTGGGCGCCTAGGAGGTGCAGTGAAGGGTGGCGTTGTACCTGAGCATGCCTGAGCGCATGAGCGCCTGAGAGCATGCTTGAGAGCTTGAGGAGGCACCTCCTCTGAGCGACTTCCCTGATTTTCCTTGGGCGCCGCCTTCCCTGAGCTCGGGTGTTTTGGCGCTCGGATCTATTGCATGCGATTCAGATTCAGCTTCAGCCTTATGGATGCATGTGGCGGGGCATGTAGATGCATGTGGATCAGCGTGAAGATGGAGATTTAGCGCATGCATGCGTCCGCGCCAGTACTTAGAATCAGCTGTGAAGAGGTTACGGTTTGGGGGCGTTTGGTGAAGGTTTGTTTTTTGGAGGTATGCTTGTTGCTTTTTGCAACAGCATGGATTTTTGGATTTGTGAGCAGCCATAATCATCCTGGTAACGGTTTTTTCCCAGGTGGTTTTTAATCCGGGCCATGGTGATTGTGCTTTTGCTCACGTTGTGCTTTTGCTTAAGGGCTTTGGCCCATGTTCTTGTTTGGACTTCGGTCCAGGACTTCGGTCCCCCATGTACTTGGTCCCATAAGCCCGGATGGGCTTCCGTGGACGTTAAAATGATTATCTTATCTTATCAATTCAAGAACCTGGTAGTAAATTTTTCCATAAAACGTATATACATCAACCCACATGTAGATCATCTAAAATCCTAATGTGGCAGCCCTACAATCCAACTGCATGATCAAAAGTATATAAGTTTGATGTGGGTCTTGTAAATTTCAGGCAGATCAACTACAATTTTGACTTGACAGTCTAGAATATGAGCTGGATAATCTAAAATTTCGGTGTTCTTAATACAGTCTACAAATGCTTTGAAAACCGAGGAAAAGAGGAAAATTGCGTAACTTAACATTTCGGCATCAGAAGCAGGGCATAATTGCCTGCTTGCACGGCATAGATTGAGGAATAGAATGGGGATATGGCAAAGCTATCTGGAGGTACCTCTTTGAGTATAAGCACTTTCTATGTCCGAAAATACAATATTTAATGGTAGGGGCTGTAATAGTGGCAACAAAAGTAAGAAATACAAAATAAAAGCGGATAACTTTGGAAGATTTTCATGGTCTGTGATAGAAATTGATTTATAGATACAAAAATCGATCTAGGCGCCATATAGAAATCGATTTAGGGCGCCATATGGCATGTAGTTGCGGCCTGACTGCTACTAATCCTGCCACAATGGTGGCTACTTCAAAAGGAGACAGATGGAAATGAGATTGAAATGGTCAAAACAGGTAAAAATCTTGTTCCAAATGAAGGTTTATAGACTACTAATACCGATTTCACTGTTTGTTACCTTTGCTACATGGCAGCAAAATTTGTCTCGGCTTGGCTTGGTCGGCTACAGATGCTCTGGTCATTACCATAAGCATAGGCGATAGAACGAGTGCAAATTTTTAGAGGGTTTTCTTTAGGATGGTTTAGGGGGTTTTTTTGTGTATGTTTTAAAATGTGCATTTAAATGCACCCATATGAATGAGAGTGGCTTCGGGACGTTATATTTATGTCATCAATTAGCAACACATTGTAATTAATTACCATTTCACAAGAACTATTCATATCACAACTAATTACCATTTCAACAAGACCTATTAATATCACAAAAAATGTTAATGTTATAGATCGTATTTGAATTTGCAAAAAGGATTTTAGAGCTTCTGATTTTAACTAAAAAAGACATACTTAGAGTTAAATCTTGAAGTAAAGAAAGCCCTTAAGCATACAAGGAGAAAAAGTAAAACTCAAAGCTCTTGTCTTATACATATTATGATGAAAACATCTCAACCCTGCTCACATTCATCATCTACAAGGAAACATCGTCTGCGCCTTTTATCTTTTACTTTCTGAGTTTTTGATCCAACTAAAAAGCGAGCCATAGATTCTGCATAGATAGGAAGAACACTATAATTATTAGCTAATAACCATAGTTAACCATTATTACAACAAAAAGAAGAAACCCACTTTCATATACACTTACTAAGCAGGTTCCTCATCTTCTTGAGGCGTTTCGTCCTCAGATTCTTCCTCCAAAAATATGTTGTGCTTCTCAATTGTCGTATGAGACACTTTTTAAAGTTTTGATAAACGAGCAAATCTCACATGCTCAACAAGTGCCTTATCATTGTCAATCCCATAACAATGGCGCAGATGCAACTAATGTAGAACCTGTTCCACTAAATACATCTAATATCAAACCTTCTTTGGGACTCATGTTCTCGATGATGAATTTCATGAAGTCAATTGATTTCTCAATGAACATTCTACCTGGTGTTGATTGACTCGCAAGAAGCCTACTTCCAGGTGTAAAGAAATGTTTCAATGAAGCTTTGGCACATGAAAAACTATCACCTGAAAAGATTCATAAGATTGTTACCATATAGCTTTAACATTGATTATATGAAATAAAAATATTCAATAATCAAGCTTACTTTTAGAAATGCGACTTGCTTGAAGAGATGGTTTTGTTCCCTTTCTTGACCACAAGTTAACAATAAGCATATTATTCTCAAACACCCCCAATCTATCCTTTGTGTAGCCAAAAGCCCCATCTTGTTGCAGAAAATAAATCCTTGTAGCTTCTAGGCATTTCAACCTTGCCTCTTTCTCTATTATCTTCAGTTGCTCTGGTGAACAAATAGATACTATCCAACCATCATCATCTAAACATAGGGTTCTAAAGGAGAATGCAGTTTGCACCAAGTTGTGGGTGCATTTGTTCCACTCTGGAACCTCCAAGTGATCGTTGCTTTGCAAGTCATGTGTGGGAAAGTCAATGATAACTAAATCATAGCCCCAATCTCTTGTAACCCTGGAATGAACTTTTGCAAACTCCCTGACTTCGTTAAAGCAAGGACAATCTAGCTTCTTAGTATATTGCTCGTAAGCACGTAGAACATCATCACAAACAATCTGAACATCCACATGTGAAGTAATAGATGAAATGTCAAAGGGCATGGATAAGTCTTCCTCATTTAAATCATCAAATACATCCACTTCTAAACTTGTTTCCAGCATATCTTGCTTTACCTTTTTCTTCTTAGTAGTTTTACCATCACTACTACGACTTCCCAGTTCATGACTAACCTTTCCAATAGATTCGTGCGACCTCTTTGGATGCAAGGCCTTTGAGTTAACTTTGTATTCCGCTTCTTCTTCAAGTGGGTATTCTCCAACAATAAAATCAATCCACCAGGGACAATTTTGAATTTCATAATCAGACAAGCCTCATGATCTCCTTTTTTGAGTACATCCCATTCTCATCCAAGGTCTTCCAACTCTTCAACTCATTTGGAAGTTTGTCAAGATGCTTGCCATTATGAAGATGCTTGTAATATCTGAATAACACACGAAGTTAGTCACATGTAAAATGCCACAAATGTTGTTCAGATAATGTGAAAAGAAAGGGAAAATACAAATGTTCTTCATATGATATTATGCGGATAATGAAAATAAAAGTTAGACATATATACCTGTAGCACACTCTTCTCGAACTTTTATCCATCTCATAACATTCAGAAGAGCCCACAGTTTCAGGCATGTGTTTATGATATGCTTTGAACATATTTGTTCTGTTTGCCAATTTAAAAGCACGAAACTAGCTTTCTAAATCCTCACCATGTGCTATGAATTGCAGTGCCTGCTGACATCCAATGCATCCAACGATCTCTTATATGATTAGGCACTTTTGCCTTCACCATATCCAATAACTTCTCTATAGATAATCTGGATGTTTTTATATCAATATCAGCCTCATTTCGTAATATTCTGCATAGAGGTATTCTAGGTGCATCTGTTTTTCTCTTGATACGACATCTATCTAAGATGTCTGCTACCATTTCATTTGTAAACACCTCCTCAAATTCCCGATCAATTGCTGTCATGTCAACCGTAGATTTGATATTTGGGTCATCATTCTTATCAACAATGTTCTTATCTAACTCTGATTCTTCTTCCATTGCCTCTCAGTTTTTTGTGATTCAGGTGCAACTTGTTGCTTTGCTCGAGGTCGCTTTGGAGGTGAGTACTTAAGTGGAATAAAATTGTTGAAACTATTCTTCCTGGTTGTAACCATAGTATATCATGTTCCTGTGACAAAAAGGCCAAATATTAAACAATACACAAACTATTACATGTATTACTATGCTTTTGAAATAACAAAAATAATACATTTCCATGTATACATTTCTATACATTTCCATAACTATTACATTTAAAGTAAGCAACTTAACCTTTAGATCTAATATAAGAAATTACCCTTGCTTCAATCCATTATGGATGTTATGCATGATACTCATGTTTATTAATGAAAACAATTATTCCTCTATATATTAAGAACTTATTTCTTTTAGTGTACATTAGCAAACATGAACTCACCTTCGTGGAGAAAGGGCGCCAGCGAACCAGACGTGCTTAGCCCATAGTAAACTCAGCCCATGGTAAACTCTGCAATCAAGAAATTTATATTCGGTTATTAAAGCAATATAGAAAATCTAGAATGTAAAGTCTATAACCATAAATGCAGAGGATGGGCGCCGGCGAACCACCCCTGGAAAATAGTTTTTAATGCATTTTTTAAACACTTCAAAATCTGGATTTACCTTTCTAGAGGAATGGCGCAAAATAGTTTATGCCCTATTGACAAAGATCTTGTCTTGACCACAATAGTTTATGTGGCAAAAATCCGTTGAAGAGAGATTTTTTGGAAAAAATAGAAACTGGACTAACCTTTCTAGAGGAAGGGCGCCGGCGAACCTCCAACAAAGCCTGCGATCAAATGCCCTATTGAAAGGAATCTTTGTTATGTGGCACGATAGTTTATTATGCAAAACTCTATGGAATAAAATTTTCAGGCAAAACATAGAAGCTGGACTTACCTTTCCAGAGGTAGGGCGCCGGCGAACCTCTTCCAAAGCCTACGATCAAATGCCATGTTGAAAGGAATCTTTGTTATGTAGCACAATAGTTTATTATACAAAAATCTGTGGAATAAAATTTTCAGGCAAAACATAGAAGCTGGACTTACCTTTCCAGAGGAAGGGCGCCGGCGAACCTCTTCCAAAGCCTGCGATCAAATGCCCTGCTGAAAGAAATCTTTGTTATATGGCACACTAGTTTATAATGCAAAAATCTGTGGAAGAAAGGTTTTAGGCAAAAAATAAAAGCTGGACTTACCTTTCTAGAAGAAGGGCGCCGGCGAACCTCCTCCAAAGCCTCCGATCAAATGCCTTGTTAAAAGAAATTTTTGTTATGATGCAAAATCTGATGCTACATAAAGGTTTGAGGCAAAAAATAGAAGCTGGACTTACCTTTCTAGAAGAAGGGCGCCGGCGAACCTTCTCCAAACTATGTGATCAAATGCGATGTGATCTCTGTGGCAGAAAAAACCGTCCTAAAAATGATCTTTTATTTTTTCGTTACATTTCACTTTTCTTTTCTTTGCGTTGCTTTTCTTTTGTATTTCCGTTGCTTCTTTGTTTTGCTTTTTTTTTGCCTTTCGTTGCTTCTTCTTGGCAAAAGAAAAATGTGATCTTTTGTGCCATTAAAGGGTTTACATGAAACGTTTTTTTACTTTCCAAATGGCTCTTTACGGATTTGCTCTTTAAAGGGTTTACATGAAACATTTTTCTGCTTTCCAAATGGCTCTTTTGCACTTAAGGGTTTGCTATTGTTAGCTTTTAAAGAAATACCTTTAGTCCACTTAAAGCAATTATACATTTAAAATTGACATAATTTAACGTCTTTCGATCAATATATTAACGGACTTATCTTTCACTCGGTTATGAATAAATTCTCGTAATAATGGCAAAATCTCTTTAATTACTTTGTGTTGTTAATAGTATTGCACCAACTCACCCATTTGTATTTCACAAGATAATTGGCTCTTCATCTTCTTCTTCGTCATGGCTCTAGACGATTGTGATATTCTGAGTTTCAACATGGTTATGTGACAATTTTCAATTTAGATTGACTGGGTTGTGTGTTATTCAATCGTTCACTGGCAGAGAGGGAAGCTCAATGCGCCTTGAAGAATCCACCAACGATAAAGGCGAAGTTGTCTTCAAAGCACTTTATTTTTATCGAAGGAGCGCCAATTGGTATAAGCACTCCAAATGCACCAATACTGGTTGAAAGCCAACAAACCTGTATCGACATTTGAAAAACCTCTTTGGAGTTTTGGATCAAGTAAGTTGAAAAAGATTTGTGAGTCGGTACAGTTTGCACAAGAAGTTGAATGCCTTCCGTCTCACTATAATGATACTTTAGTTTTTTAGCTACCTCCTAACGCAAGCTTGATCCATATATTTGGAGCAAGCCAGAGAAAATGAGTCCAGCATTTGATGGTGTGGTTAAGTATTGTAGATGTTGTGGACATCTAGATGCATGAATTCTACATGTAACTATTTCCTTTCCAGAGGTCTTCCAAATGACGTTCAATGGAAAGGTACTTTGATAAAGCAACCTACAATTGGTCTTCTGTCTAGAGCTGAAGGTGTACTAGCTTGTGAATATTGTGAGGAACAACCTTCATGCATTGCATTATGTAAATGTATAATCCATTGCGTATTCCCCGATAATGCCAATCACACAAGATTGGTCCTTCATGTTGGGAAGCATGAACACCCATTTAGAACTCCACCAAGTCGGGAGGAACTTATTCGATGTCAAAATATTGCTCAAGCAAAAGCAAGTGGGCCTGTTCTTAGGAAAGGGCCAAAAGAAATAGAAAGGAAGTTGCCATGGAAATAATGATCAATAATTTGATATCATCAGAGGAAGCATCTGAAATACATATGTGGGACAAAGAAAAAGTTGACGGGCTGCTAAAACAATTGGAGCCTCCTTGCAACAAACGGATGTATGGCTAGTATAAAAAGCGGAGGTACGGAGTTCTTAAGTGGACTAGAGATAGTTCAGAGTACAATAGGGACAAGGGATCAGGTAGCCATCGACCAGATAAGAGGGCTCACACTCGGTCTAGAATTAGAGTTGATGCATCAATAAGATGTAACATAGTGTTTGATGAAGCTACTTATATTGTTCATGAGTTTGATGTGCCTAATAAGAGTGGGCTATTAGAAGAACTGAGCCAGGTAGTAGAGTGAAGTGCCAGGGAAAATTAGGACCAAATGGTAGGAACTGCAACTCTCTTATCAATAAGATCATTACTAGATCAACAGCAGCACCATGTTTTACAGGGGCAAGGACAGCAAATGGAAGGGAGGTCATACAGAAGTTTTGGTTTTGTCCTGAACATGTGCAACATACTTGGTATCCCTCTACTAACATATTACATGTGCCGGCTAGACCAACTGATTGGCCAGTCAGTACTGGGGTCAAATTAAGCAGTGAAGAGTTGGGAGTATTAGAGAAGGGGAACCACTCAATTAGAGGGATCAACTCATGCAATCCTTCCATGCAAAATGACTCCACCAAGGCGAGCAACTCTACGACATTTATGGTGCGGTTTGGAAAACGTATGAATAAAAGAACAAAGTTGGAGAAGGAAGCAGAAGTCAGACTTGAACAAGCTCTGCAATTCGAATGTCAACTGCTTTCAACCAAAGTCATCACACCTCAATTAGATACTGTATTAGAAGACCAAATGAAACCTACAAGATGAGAATCTGCAAATATCCAGAGTGCACATGTGCAGATTTCTTGGCTAGAACAGCAAAACAACAATATACACCATGCAAACATTTGATATAGCCAAGATATTGACCATGATCCTAGATTGCATTTAGACGTTATCCAACCTGTGATCATAGAGGATGTCTTGCGCTTAATCCTTCGATGATGTCCTTATTAATCCTTCGGAATATCTCTTTGAAATTATTTCTATATGTTAATGTTATCTTCATATTAATTCTTAAGCAAAGTGTGCACTATGTCTCAGGACATGTTTATTCGTTCTAAATTGTGAGGTGCAAATTTATAAATTCTACCAATTTTTTTTGGTATTTAACCCTCTTTGCCATCGTAAAAAAAACCCTCTAAAAAAAATCCCTCCGATAGAACAATATGGTGACCTTAAACTTGGTCTCCGATACTGCGAAATAGGCCTAATAGGCGCTTCTTCAGAAGATTTGAAGAACAAAATATGTCAAAGCTACTGGTAATATCCAGAAAACATGCTTTTGGCTCTGTTTTGTGAATCTATAACTCAGACTTTTTCTGTTTTAGAATTAATGCATTTGCTCTTAAAAGTAGCCTACAGAGCTATTCGATTCATTGTGCTGTGTCCCAAATAGGCATGAAATGTTGATGGCTTATGTTGTCTCAAACTATTTTTGCAATTCTACTGTAATTCAAAAGCTTAAAGGGCATCTATGAAGCAGTTCTAGCCAATTTACTAGTGGACAGGATAACTTATTATATGCGAAGGCGGCCTTTTGGCCTTTTAAGATTTTTATGAATGGAAATTCCCTGCTATAGGGACAGGGCATAAGCATGCTACACTGTATCGAAAAAGGTACCATTTAGGAACCATAAAACTACCTAAAAGAATACCCAACAAAGTACCCAACACTGGGTACTGGGTACTTTTATAATATCTCAGTTGTCTCCGCTACTAGGGTGGGAGCGGCAAGACCTGATCGTCCTCGCCATCTTTTGGTTCGGTTTCAAGACACTCTTAGCCGCTTACATGTTCTTCAGCATGGAAACCATCTCAGAGGGACTAGTTTCTCAGTACAGGAGGACCTCTCCCCTCTTCAATTGTGTAACCGTAAGGAGGAGCTCTGCAAGGTGAGGGCAGCCCGCCTGCAAAAGAAATGGGCAGTGTACAGGGGAGGCGCAGCAATTATTCTAGATCAATGGCCTTCCAATCCTTGGACTGGCTATGTCTAGATAATTTTAGAAGCATAAATTTACTACTAGCATTAGCGTTATCTTATCTTATTCTTGGTAGCCTTTTAATATTTGGTTATTGTGTTTGGTGATGGGGCCTAGTCCCCAAGTTTTAGATGGGCTGTTGCCCTTGCATGTGCCGTCCCATAACCCGTTGGGTTCCCGTGGACGTAACAAATTATCTTATCTTATCTTAATAACTACAAATGTTAAATTGAATGCATTCATTTTGGCCTCCAATAGTATTATCTCTATCTTAACCTTGAACATTGATATGCTTTTGACATTTTATATTGAACTTTTGAATTAGTTTTGACAAAAAGAATAAGAAAATAGTACCCAATTCAAAAGTACCTAGTGCAGGTACTTTGGCATGTTCCAAAAATGGCAGGGTGTAGCATGCATATGCCCACAGTATTTCTCTACTACTTTAGATGGGGTCGATCAGGCCTGGATTTTAAACAACTAAAGTTGTCTCAAAGCAAGCTCAAAGCTGGGAATCTGTAGCAGAACCGCAGGAATCAGAGGGGTTCACATGAAATAAAGGAAAGATCTTGATGTTCGTTAATGGGCTCTGATTCAAAGGCAAAGAGGGCCGAAATTTCAAGGCACAAACCTTCAATGGCAGACAGACCTTTGAAGCGGGATTTACCATAGCCAATATTGCCAGATTTGACACGCCTCTGAGCTGCTTTTGGATATCTAGGAGGTGCAAAAATCATGAAGCAACATGCTCGTTATTCCCAGTAATATCACAGGAGATCCAAAACTTGATACTGGTGGATTACTGCATAAGACCTGATGGCTTCAGATAATATAAAAATTGTGTTTCGATCTATTTAGTGTTGTTGAATGTAATGAAGTTTGCTCCAATCCTTCACTGTAGAAATGTAGCCGATTGGCAGGGCCTTGCTTTAGAGATAATTGTATGAATAGAGGTCTAGCATTCAAATTTGAGCAAACTTGCAAAATCTCAGAAATATTCTGACATGCCTGTCTTGAAAAATGGGCAGGAGCCGAGCTTGGAGCATCCGGTGGTGACATTTCCAGCGCTTTGAACAATATTAAGCCGCTTATGAAAATTATATACATTTCGAACCTGCAATACAAAACCTTTTGCTTGCTCAGAAATTCGATCAAGAACAGAATTACTACATGAGAAACCCCAACATCTTCATCCTATTCTTGCAGAAACTTGTTAGATGCTCAGATAACAATATTTACATACCATAAATTGCTCTAGCTTATGCACTCGAGAAGTTCAAATAATCTTCCTATTTGGTAATTAAATGTATGATGATACATGAACAAGCTCTGTAGGCTGCAGAATGATAATACTCATCTAGAAAATTCAGACAGGTCTTCCTAAGATATTGAGAAATAGAACGGAAGTATTCGACAGCTCAGCTCCATAGATGTATGAGAGAAACAAATTAGAATGAAGCTCAAGCATCAGTATTTGAGCAAACTCTCCCTCAAACATATTAGTATTTGAGCATAACCAATCAAGCATCAGTACTTGTTTTGGTTATGAGATTTTCGGCATGCTTGAATAAATTATTCTATCTGTAAAGCGGTCATACAACCCGTTGCCTCTACTTTTTGCATTCAAATTTCCATATTTCTGTACTAATCTTAAAATAATCCATGTCCAAGAAGCATCATTCTAATCATCCAAAGCATCATCAAGACCTTTTTGCTAGAAAGAAAAGCAGGAAGAAGGCTCAAGCATTACCCCTAGGGTCGACCATGCCCCATCTTAGAGAAATCTACACCATTTTAATGTGTCTTAGCCAGAAAGAAAGACAAAAAACTAGCATCTCCAATGCTAAAGAATTTGTCCTAATATCTGTTACTAAAGATTTGCCTGCCCATTCTCTTCCACGCAAAAACATAAAGCTTTTTCTAAAGCAAAAGAGCAAAAAAAATTCCATGTTAGTTGGTTACCAGCAAAAGAACAAGAAAGAACCACTTTGATGCTATTTCGGATTCTTGAATTTCAAGGAAATAAATTCTCCATCAAATGTCAATTCCCTGCTAGCATTGAAATCTCTGATGTAGAAAAAACTGTTGGGTTGAAGCAGTGTCGAACTAGGAGGACACGACAATTCTCTTACTCCCCTGCTGCCCTAGCATGAATATGTAGCATAATAACAGGGGGTTTCTTTTGTATTTTTGTACACTTTTTAATATGGTTTTCATATGATTTTAAGGGCGTATTCCACGAGATGTACTGATCAGTATATCTAGAGTGCACGCGGTATTCTCATGTTTTAGTTCCACATTCTTAATGGTTTTTGCTCCCCTTACCCATCTTAATGGCCAAGATTGACCCTAGGAGTTTTTAATCCAAGGGTTTACAATAGAAGCCCAGACGAATTTTCAAACTTAGCATGCAGATATCGAGCTCTTCTTTTCTAGGGTTATAGTAATAGACAATGATGGAATGGCTCAAATCGGCTAAGGCAAGGATGGAAGAACCCCATTCTGATATGGGAGCAAGGAGCTATGGCGGCAGAAGTGCTGTCAGGAGCAGGGACGACTTGTAATATTTCTTAGGTGTGTTGCCTTTCCTGCTTTATATCCCCTGTTGTTTTGCAGCAGATCTGTCCAGAACGTCTTCGTGGGCTTGGTCCAACCACAACAATTATTACAATAATGGAATGCTGGTTATTAGAAAGGGAGGCATACATCCAGCATGGCCGTGAGAGACAGATGGGAGCAGGGAGCTGCATGCATGATTAAGGCCAGGGCATTGGATATGACCTTATAAGGCTAAGAAGGATGGATTCAGATTTCGAGCAGCTTCTTTTTGTCTCGAATGGTTCAGTCTATAAGGAGGTTCAGTCATTTTTGATTGATAATGTATGACCCAAGCTTTAGCATAGAAAGGGCAGTTTATTTCCGGTCATTCTTATTTCAGTAAAAAAAAGCAATAAACAACTCTTATGGAACTACACTGCTTTGAAACCTCACAAATAGAAGCATTTATTTTTACGCTTGGTCCGGGAAGTCTTCAAGAGAAAATTTTCCCTGTTCTGGCACAAAGGAAGAGAGCGGGTCAAGCGCTTGGGTGCATTGCAGCAAATACTTCATTTCATATAAGCCATCAGTTTGAGCATTTCGATTTTACGGATGGTAGATACTTTTTTAAATTTAACAGCGGTACTTTCCCTTCTAACAGAATTTCCCATCATCTTAATACATGCAGGTCAAATAACTGCCTTGACTATAGAAGACGTCAACTAAAATATATCATTGTGACTCTGGGAAGGAGAGGAAGGCAGTTCACACTTGTAAACCAGGGCTTCTCAAAAGTTGTACTGAGCAATGCGCATCTCAATTTCTATGCCTAATGCGGTAGTTTGAAATGTTAATCTTTCATCATTTTGGTTTCTGCCTTTTTGCACCAGGATGCAGTAATTTGGTTTCGCATTTTTGCAGCCGTGGATGCTATGCAATTGTTCCGAAAAAGTAGTAGACAAGGTATGGCTCCGGATGATGTCATTAATATTGATGCTTGTGATTCTAGAAAAGAGAAGATAATTCATGCTTGTTTGTAGTAAAGAAGGGCTGAGCAATGCACATCTCAATTTCTATGTCTAATGCAGTAGTTTGAAAGGTGGGTATCAGGTCTTTCTCTAGATGATGGAGAGGAATGTGAGTCGTAGGCCATATAAGTCATGGAAAAGGTTTACTACTGCAAAGAAGCTCTTAGGCCTATATTGCAAGTTGAAGGCTTAAGGTTAACTTCATCAGTATCATTGGATGCACATGCTATTTTTGCAACACTGGAAAATGGAAGAGGAATCCATGCTCTAATGTCTCACATGAACCGGACATGTTTGCTTAGTTATGGTAGTTCAGAGGGTGATATGCTCATAAGAAACTTTAGAGCATAAAGTGCGTGTTTTTTAAAGATGTCGAAAGATATTGCTATCTGACCATTTGAAGTCATTCTCGGTATGTCTGAAACCAGAAGATTTAGAGAGAATACTTTTCTTTAGCCATAATGAAGAAACAAAGTTCCATTGCTATCCCAGACCTGTTACTATACAATGGCTGCTTTATGCCTGACGCCCTTGAAGTTTTCTAGCAAAAGGGAGTTCTCCCATTCAAGAAGACCTGCAGGAGCAACAGCTTTGATGAAAGTGTTATAATGGAATGCCAATGCCAAATTGTAAACAACTTTACCGGTTGAACTGGGCATCTTTTGGCATATGGGACAGCCGTGGTGATTCCGGTCCAGATCATTCCATATTTGTTGGAGATCTTGCACCAGATGTTCCAGATTATGTGCTTGCATTGATACCAACACATGTTATCATATGCACTAGCATATGCATGACAATGTGCAGTTTACAATAGAAGGGGGTATTTTAAACTATTTTGACAGTTGATTCTCTTGAACTAGTGGTACTGGCTTTATATTGGGCGCCATGGCCCCTTTCAGTAAACCTTATGATGTTATTGTTGTTTTTGCCCATTTTATAACAATGTGTTTGTGTATATTTGGGCGGCTCTTAATGGAAATAATTTGTTTGTGTTGATGTTATTGTGCTTTTTAGTAATTAATTATATTTGCTTTAGTTAGGGCCCGAAGGGCCCAAAAATTTTTTTAATATAACAATCAACACACAACTACCATTAACATTATTAACATAAACCATTGCATTTAATATATTTAATTAAAATCCCCCTTAAACCCCCTTTGGTTTGGGTGCATATTCACACGGGGGGTTACTCCGGGCAACGAGAGCTGTCGGATGGGCATATTTGCCCTTTATTCCAAGATCTGGACTGTACATAGCGATCCTCGTTTGTGGGGTATGCATGTACAAGTTTTTGTAAATTACTACTCCTATATTTTAGTGTAGGCGGGATAAGTTTAGCTAAACTTCCTTCAAATCAAAGCCTAAAGTTTCTAATGCTTAGCTCATTTTTCTCAATGACAATTTCTTGCATTTGGCAAAATATCATTTGCGCAAAACTTCTACGGCTTGGCTATGATTGGACAATTTGGAACGAACAAATATTAGCCAAATTTGACAATGATAATAAAAATCAAAGCCCTTGGATGAAGAGATTTAATTTATAGTTAATATAATGTAACTAGTAAATTGCCCACCTTCAGTGGGCTTTACATGTGATTGTTCACCTTTTGTGATCGTTCGATGTGATTGTTCTTTGTACAAATTGGGCTTATTGAAATATTCAACTTGATATTAGGATTGCCGCGTTCGAAACACAATGCAAGTTTTATGAAGAATAGAATAGAATAGTTTTTTTAGAGCCAAAACAGGTTGACAATAGGCAGGACATATTCTATTTTTCCTGCAAACCAAAAAACTGCGGCAAATGTGCAAAGGTCAAAGAACATATATCAATACTGCCATAGCTCCAAGGTGAAAATAAAGCATCTTCATTGGACATCTTGGATTATCAATTTATAATCCGAGCCATGAGAAATGGGGGAGTTACCCAGAGCATGTCATGCACGAGCGGTCTGGGGGTTTGGGGGTTACAAAGGTAGGTATACAGCGACCAGCATGAAGGATGGTTGCCTTTGTTAGAAATTGTCATTCAACATTCACAAAATTATATTGAAAGTAATAAATGAGGTGGCAGTAAAACGATGTGGCAACCATTAAAAGATCTGGCCTAAATATCAGAGCAATGCAAATTGTAAATTCTGCATAAGTTCTGCTAGTTTTTTCTTCCAAGCATGTTACAAATATTTTTGAGCCCTTGGTGGTGATCCAGTTGACAACTATTGCAGCATTCAAAGTCAATCCATCTGTAATACGAATTTTTAAATTGTCTAATCTTTTCAAAAGATAGCACTGCTCCTATTCAATAACGTATCCTGTAGGAATCAAAACCAGCAAATCTGACTGAGTGCCAATGCATAGCCTAAGTTAACAGTCCAAAATTTCTACATCGAAGTCATATTAAACTTTTACTACCTTGTTGTGCATCCCAAGACTGATGAGTTTGGCTCCTTTTTCTTTTGTAGCCAGGATGGATTCTCAATTATTGCGTTTATTGCGGGCCTTTCGGATGCGAGATTGTATTGAGGCTCACACAGAAAAAATTGGGACCATTTAGTCTAGAAACAAAGCTAAATATTCAGTTTGATTTGCAAAAATCTACCTGAAAGTTGAATCTAAGAACTGTCCATGTTTCGATTCGAAGGAAAAAAAAAACCAAACCCTAAACGGATTAAACAGGTTAGTTTGAGGCACAGATCCTCAAACAGATCAAGCATTTGAAAAAAGGTGTAGATTCTTACTTGAATGCCTGCAGAAAACTGTTCCATCCATTCTGGCGGATGTTGTGCGCAAAAAACAAAAGGATTTATAAGCCGTTGTCCTGCTGCTTTTTCGGTTAAAATTTGGATTTTTTTTTATTTAAGAGGTGCAAAGGTATAAGGGACTCACGAAATCGAAGGAGCTTTGCCCGATGGCTGATTCTGTTGATTCCTTGAACAACCACTTGTGGCATTTATCGGATGCAACCTTGCCCATTAATTTGCCATCGCCATAGCCAAGTCCGGTGTCAAACGAAGAAAAATGAATTGGGTTTTTGCGTTCTTGCATTTCTTTTCCTTTTTTAGTTTATTGAGAGTTTGATTTGCGAATGCGACCCAACCCATAGCCAAATCCGGCAGAAAATAAACGAAAAAACACACAAAAATTGGTTGCTTAATGAGCAGATTTTTTGCAGAGAGATGGAAAATCTAACCCTTCGTCGGTTTCTGGGATCCTTAATGAAAGAAACCGAGTTTTAAAGCTTAGATTGAAGTCTTGGATGCAGATTGAAGAAGGATTTTGGGTTTTGGGTGGGATTTGTTTTAACGTACAAGCTTCCTTGTAGCCTACTCAACCTCTTAATCTTCTGCAAAATCCAGCACCATGGATCGGTCATATTTGAGAAGAAACAGAAAATGAAGAAAGATCTATACACTTACGGCCTCGGGCTGATTGTCCAGAAAATCAAATATGCCCACTCGGAATTGATGCACACATTTCTCAAGCTTCGTGAAGCGCCATAACTGCCATAACCTCCCCCAAATAGGGTCGTTCAAATTAGATCTCCATGGAAGACACAACTTTTCGAGGGGTGCCTATAGCATCTTTTGGCATTAAAAAAGTACATTTGGCATGCCACGTGGCACAATCTGAGCCCTCCATGTTTGATGCATGACATACATACTTACGCTATAATTTTATAATATATATAAAAGATTCATAAGTAAATGAAGACCAATAAAATGTAGTATAAACGTGAAATTATGATTGCAAATAAAACATGTTTACAACATAGTTATAATCATAGAATACACATATATAAGCTTGCTTTCAATAAAACCTAAACACATCAATACCATGATAAAAGAAACAATATAATTACCAATTACCACTAACGAATAAAAATACGGCGTCCATATGTTGTCCTTTGTCACCACCATCTGTTAAGCACGATTTAATTACTTTGAGAAATTTGGAATTCTCGTTGACCTCTAAATAGGTTGCACTGCCCATATAAATCGCTAAAAGAAGTCTATGAGGACCTCAATGGTCAAGAAAAAACATGCAAAAAAGGTTGAACAAATCGCCATTGCGATCTTTTTTATCATAATAAACCAATATATGAACATTTTAAGGCAATTTTATACAAGATAGTGTAATAATTTTACAAATTTTATACATGAAAGGCTTGCAAAGATCGCCATTGCGATCTTCTTGAACAAAAAATGAGAGCATATTGGATACATGAATAAAATAGCTTGCTTATTTTTGCATTTAAGAAGTCTATATAAAATTATACCTCTTGTCCATTAATAGAAATTATTAATAAACAAAGAATACAACTTATCAAAAAAACCAAAATTTATGCTCAACAAAATCGCTGTGGCGATGTTGCTGAGCAGACCCATAGCTCTCTACACTTTTTTGTGCTCAACTAAAATGCGATAGCGATCCAGTGGAGCAAGAATTCACCTTATATGCAGTCCTTAGAAAAAAATCGTACGGCCTGTCAAATGTTTAACTAGATACTTTTTATTTGAAACAATTTTATTCTTGTTGTTGCTATGCTGGGAGAGATGGCAGATATGAAGCTTCCAGAAGAGTAGGAAGACGCATTGGATAGTCAGCTACTGGAAATTTGAACTGTAATTGTCTGCAATAAGCCAATTGATAAGCATAGTTGTCGATATAGGAATACCTTTTGGTGTTGACAAGAATGGAGTGTCTTATCCAGCCATACCTCAATCTGAGCACACTGGATCTGCACCGCATACTGTTACAATATTATTTCTAAATTTGCAATTTGCAGTCTAAGCAGAAAAGGCTCACATGTTATTTTTGCACAAAATAAGAATAGAAGGAGCTCCCTGATAGAATCGCAGATCGGAATGTCAGGAGGGCATAGCTACAAATTTCATTCACAAAATCCGATATGCCTGAATAAACATTTCTCTTACAATTAGAGGAATTCCGTGCAAAGAATACATGCCTGCAGTCTGCTGAAAACGTCGGCTCTGCTCATGGCCATGGCTCTGTTCAAATTGCCTGCTCTGTCCATGGCCGCCTCTGCATGCTACACAAAATTTCGTCCCCAAAAACCTCCACGATTTAGGCCCAGACTGGTGCTATTGCTACCTTCGGCTATGGCGACCTTCTATGCCGGCTATGGCGACCCTGGCTATGGCTGGCGACCTTCTGTTCGATCTTGCGCTTGGAGCTCCGGCCTCCTTGTCGCCAAGCAAAGTGGGCGCTGACAAGCTATATGCTCATATATTTAGATATATCTTATTCAAATTTCAAATTGTCCCGTCCAATTTGAGCGGGACAAATTTAAACTAAAGCTGAACCACTTTTTGCTTATGGTGGACCCGGACAAGGTGATTCGAAATTCTCAAAATCCCGCTTTTTTATCTAAATAATGAATTCGTGCTTTGTTTGGATTTCAGAAAGCATGAGTCATGTCATATTATAAGGAATTTAGAAAATTGTCATCTTATATTCATGAGAAGCAGTGGCAGTGAATATATTGTAGCTACAAAAACAACCTATGAGAAGCAGTGGCAGTAGGTTGTAAAGTCAAGAACAGTTGAAGATGCAAACGTATACATATAAGTGCTTTATGTGCTTTTAAGTGCTTTATACATATAAGTGCTTTATGTGCTTTCCTAAAGCAGGTATGTGGGATAAATCGAAAGTAGCAGATTTCCTTAGCCAAGCCTGTGGGATATAGTTCAATAGACAACAGCCTCAGATTGGAAAGCATGAATGATGCCTTAACCGCCGGACAGTTCTATTATAAGGTGAAGCAGAGCCTTAAAGAATTATTCGGGTCCAAGTATGGTTTGATCCGTCTCATATATGATTGAATGGAGGCAGTCAACGTTGCTACAGCAACTCAGTCAATCCCTCTGCTACAGTGATCGTTTGCAATATTTTGTATTGGGATTTTAATGATTGAAGAATTATATCCCAAGTTGACTAGTGCTTACTTGTTGTTTTTTTTATTGATTTGAGCAAGGAATTATTGACCATAATGTGGCTTCCTTGCTGGTGTGAAGGATTTGATTGAAATGAGAATGGTGTTGTGAAGCATAAATAAGACATCTTTGCTAGGATAAGATTGAACGTGTTGTCTAGTTCTAACAGTGGTATCAGAGCCAATAAATCCAGGAAAGCAAGATGTCTACTCGATTTGGAGCTAATCTCTTAAACTCCATAGAGGTCTTCAAAGGGGAAACATGTTTCCAGATCTGGAAGCAAGGCATTCAGGAGGTATTAGAATTTGAAAAATTATGGTACTTGATTGATCCTAATGTGGTTAATACAGCAGTCGTGGTATCTGGAGGAGAAGAATCAAGTACTTCAGCCTCTGTTGCAGGTGGTGAAGCTAGAACAGCTGCAAGTGTTGAAGGTGGAACTAACTCTGGAACTAATGCAGCAAGAAGAGTCACTTCAGTGGCTAGCGTGGATGAGAAGGCAAGAATAATGGAAGCTCAATCCATAATATGCCAAAAGGTGGGGACAGCTATCAAGCTAAAACTCAGAGGTAAATCCCCTGCAGAAATGTGGAAATTTATGTTAAATAATTATGAGCAAAAGTCTTCCTCTCAAATAGATGTATTGGAAAAACAGTTGAGAAAATTAAAATTGTATGAGAAAGACAATATTACTGAATTTCTGGAAAAATTTGAATCAATAATTGCTGACTTAGAGGGAGCAGGAGTTGTGTTAAATGAGGACTATCAACTTCTAGCTATTTCTAGAGCAGTCTCCCATAATGCACAGTTAGCTACTTTGTTAAGAAATATGGCTAAATCAAAAGAACATGCAATTAGAATGATCAGGACCGAATTTGAGCAGACCAAAGGAGATGATGATGATGATTCAGAGGCCATGTTTGTCAAACAGAAAAAAGGCAAGAAGGTGTTTAGTAAAAAACAAATTGGCCCATGCTTTAACTGTGATGCTTATGGTCACCTCAAAATAAATTGCCCTAAACTTGGAAAGGAAGTTGTTTGTTATAATTGTGAGGGTAAAGGTCACATAGCAACCAACTGCTCAAGTCCAAAAAGAGGAAAAGGGAAGAAATTTGAAGGTAAAGGATCCAAGGCTAAGCTTAGCCTAAATATTGCTCGAGAAACAAGCCAAGAGGAAGATGAGCAGGATGAAGACATTGAGGTAAATATGTCTAAGGCTTGTTCTAAGATTAATACAAAATTTGACACTGATGCTCTTATCTTAGATTCAGGAGCTTGAGAGATCCGTGACAGGAAGCTCAGAAATGCTAAAAAAATGCCAGAGAAAAGAAGGAGGACATGTACAGTTTGGAAATGGGGAATTAAGACGAATTGAGAGTGCTGGAGTTCTGGAGTTGTTTGACCTAGAAGGCAAAGCTGTAAAGTTAAAAAATGTGTTGTGCATACCAGGATTGATAAGAAATCTTATTTCAATATGCCAGTTAGTTGATCTTGGCTATAAAGTGGTGTTTGAAAAACTTCATTGTAATATTGTGTGGGAAAAAGAGTTGGAAATTTATTTGGATTAAACAGACAACATTTGATGTCCAGTATCAATTTGCTGACTTATCCATCTCTGAAAAACTGGCATGAAAGATTATGTCATGTTAATCCTGCTACAATTGAGGTATTAAACAAGGAAGGATTCCTTAATATCAGCACATCTCAATCTGAAAAACAAGTATGCATGGGATGTATGCTTGGCAAACACAACAGATTACCTTTTAAGAAAAAAGGTGCAAGAGCAAAGGGTATTTTGGATTTGCTACATACGGATTTGTGTGGACCACTTAATGTTGTTAGTCTGAGTGGGAAGAAATACTTTATGACTCTAATAGATGATTTCAGTAGAAAAACTAAAGTGTATTGCATTAAAACTAAAGATGCAGCTTTTGAAAAGTTTAAACAATTTGTTAATGAGATGGAGACTGAAACAGGAAGAAGGATCAAATGTTTGAGGTCTGACAGAGGAGGTGAGTTCCTATCAGGAGAATTTAAGAGGTTTTGCAAGAATAAAGGCATTAAAAGGCAACTAACTTGTAGTCATTCCCCACAACAGAATGGTGTAGCTGAAAGGAAGAACAGAACAATTTTAAATGCTGTTAGGAGCATGTTAAAATCAGCAGGATTACCAAATTTCTTATGGGAAGAGGCAGTTCAAACTGCTGTGACTATTCAAAACATGTTGCCATCTGCTAGTACACATGGCGGAATTCCTGATATGCTTTGGTCAAGAAGGAAACCAAATTATGAAAATTTGAGAGTGTATGGATGCTTAACATTTGTTCATATACCAAAGGAAAACAGAAAAAAATTAGATGATCGGGCTCTAATTACATATCTAGTAGGATATGATAATCAGTCCAAGGCTTATAGGTTATATGATCCTAAAGCAAGAAGGGTAATTATTAGTCGAGATGTTTCCTTTGATGAGGGACAAGTTTACAAAGAATTATCTAGACCTATAAAGCTGCCTGAAAATGTTAAGTTGACTGAACAGAATGCTAAGACTGTATCTACTAACAAAGTAAACGAGATTGATACAGATGATGATGCTGAGACTGAGGCTGAAACACAAACAGAAATTCAGGAAGAAATTGAAGACTCTTTAGGGGAAGGTGAAGAAGAATCAATAGATACAAGTCAGGTTGAAACATCTGTACCTGTAGTTCAACAACAACCTCAAGTAAAAAAGAAAAGAATGACAGAAGTGCAAAAACTCCAAGCAGGCTTGAAATTTGAGACTGAGATGCATGGTCGTGATGAAGCTGGAAGGAGTAAGAGCTTGCAAGTTGAACAGGAGCATGAGGTAAACAATATTTTTGAAATTTTGATGCATCTAAACCCAGAAGTGCCAAAAACCTTAGATGATGTTCTAGTTTCAAATGACAAAGAGCAGTGGCTAAATGCTATGAAAGAGGAAATGGATTCTTTTGTCAGGACTGACACCTTTGAAACAGTGAACACTCCAGAGGGTAAGAATATAGTAGGCAATAAATGGATTTTCAGAATCAAAACTGGAGCAGATGGTAAATCACCTAAATACAAAGCCAGGCTGGTTGCACAGGGGTTCTCACAGAAAAAAGGTCGATTTTTGATGAAACATTTTCTCCTTTAGTAAAATGAACAAAGGTCGAATGCTACCGGCTTTGGCAAATGCATGGAATCTAGAAGTGCATCACATGGATGTAAAACCGCTTTCTTAAATGCAAAATTAGATGAGGAAATTTTCATGAAACAAGCACCGGGATTTGAGCAAGGGAAGATAAGGTTTGGAAATTGAAAAGGGCGGTTTATGGGCTAAGACAATCTCCTAGAGAATGGTATAAATGCATGGATTCTTATCTTATTGAACAAGGATTTGTTAAGTTTTTGAATGATGGGAATTTGTATAAATTTGAATGTCAAGACGGTTGGTGCATTATTGCTTTATATGTTGATGACAACATTATGGTGGCAAAAGGAAAAAAATGTTTATTGATGTGCAAAAGGTTGTTGAAAAGCAGATTTGAAATGTCAGACCTTGGAGAACTTACAAAGTTTTTAGGGATTGAGGTGTCAAGAAATAGAGATAAAGGTACCATCATTTTAACTCAAAAAGAGCGGTCGAGAGGTATGCTTGAAAAATTTAAAATGAAAGAATGCAACATTAGTAAAACTCCTGCTGCACCAGGATGTAAGCTTTCTCTTGACATGTGTCCTAAAAATGACGAAGAAAGGAAAATCATGGAGAAGATTCCATATAGATCTTTAACAGGATGCCTAGCCTATGTTGCTAATTGCACAAGGCCAGATATTGCTCATAGTGTAAACATGCTCAGTAGATACAACAATGATCCAGGGAAGGATCATTGGATTGCTGCAAAACGTGTTCTGAGATATTTAAAAGGCACTATTGACATGGGAATTGCATACAATTCAAAAAACTTAATATTGATATTTTGTGATCCCGGACCGGGGAGATTTAGATGCAAGAAAATCAACATCAGGATACCTTATGATGCTTGGAGGAGGTCTTGTAGCTTGGAAGTGCAAAAAACAATCATCTATAGCATTGTCTACTGCAGAAACTGAGTATGCCTCAACCACATTATGTGCAAAAGAACTAATATGGGAAAGGAGGTTAATTTTGGAACTTGGAATTGAGCAGCCAAACTCTAGTGAGATGCTATGTGACAGTACAAGCTGCATAGCCATGACCGTAAATCCAAAGAATGCATGAAAGGTCGAAGCATATAGAATTGGAAATGCATTTCATTAGGGATGCAGTATGCAGAGGATTGATCCAAGTTAATTATATTAGTACAGATAAACAGATAGCAGATATTTTGACAAAGGTTAAGGTTCACTGAACTCAGAAAGCAAATCATGCATACAAATTCAGATATGACATAAGGAGATATGACATGAAGGGGAAGTGTTGAAAATGTGAGTCATGTCATATTATAAGGAATTTAGAAAATTGTCATCTTATATTCATGAGAAGCAGTGGCAGTGAATATATTGTAGCTACAAAAACAACCTATGAGAAGCAGTGGCAGTAGGTTGTAAAGTCAAGAACAGTTGAAGATGCAAACGTATACATATAAGTGCTTTATGTGCTTTTAAGTGCTTTATACATATAAGTGCTTTATGTGCTTTCCTAAAGCAGGTATGTGGGATAAATCGAAAGTAGCAGATTTCCTTAGCCAAGCCTGTGGGATATAGTTCAATAGACAACAGCCTCAGATTGGAAAGCATGAATGATGCCTTAACCGCCGGACAGTTCTATTATAAGGTGAAGCAGAGCCTTAAAGAATTATTCGGGTCCAAGTATGGTTTGATCCGTCTCATATATGATTGAATGGAGGCAGTCAACGTTGCTACAGCAGCTCAGTCAATCCCTCTGCTACAGTGATCGTTTGCAATATTTTGTATTGGGGTTTTAATGATTGAAGAATTATATCCCAAGTTGACTAGTGCTTACTTGTTGTTTTTTTTATTGATTTGAGCAAGGAATTATTGACCATAATGTGGCTTCCTTGCTGATGTGAAGGATTTGATTGAAATGAGAATGGTGTTGTGAAGCATAAATAAGACATCTTTGCTAGGATAAGATTGAACGTGTTGTCTAGTTCTAACAGTACTCTCATGAGCTTTATGAGCTGCCCGACGAAGGAATTAGTAGATGTCTATTGCGACAACGAGGCAGCACAACAGGGTTGACCTGACCTCTATTTAGCACTACGAATGATTGTAGAATGATGCTACTAATAGTAGGCAAACAATTATAGAGTGAGAAGAGAATTTCAATAGAACAAAGCATTTGCAAGCTTCATCTGGAGACAATGTCAATGATAATGGAAATAAAGCAATAAATATGCTCTGTAGTTGCAAATGTAATAGATGCTTCCTCCGCTGCATTTTAGAGGAGTCACATACTTGTCCACATTCTAGCAATGAAGAATTGTGTGCTTACTACATGGAAGAAGTAAAAATCGATTGGATGCTAGTGGTTATATAGATAAGGCTGGGTATGATGGTCTTCATGATTGCCAACTCAAAAGGCACACTTGTGCCAAGGAGTGCAATTTTTTGGAAAAGTCATCAAACTGTAACAAGTACTACGTTAAGGAGACAGGACATGAATGGCCACATAGATATAACTGTAGACAGCACGTGCATAAATAAATCTTTCCTTCCATGCTGTGAAAATATCTGCACATATCCAATTGACATGGAGCATAACAGACATGCTTATCATGAGAAGTTCTTCTCTTTACAGTGCACAATGGCTTCATGCAACCACACTTGTGCATTTTCCATTCAATAACAAAATTTTAGACACAACAAAATCATTCATTCGTTCTTGCTTTGAAACTCACACATCTACCTCTCTGTTGTCTAGTTTGCTAAAGTATCAGATAGAAATGGTAAGTCATAAGACCTAATCTATAATAAAATCAGATATGGCAATTTTTTTGAAAAGTCATCAAACTGTAACAAGTACTACGTTAAGGAGGCAGGACATGAACGGCCACATAGATGTAACTGTAGACAGCACGTGCATAAATAAATCTTTCCTTCCATGCTGCAAAAATATCTGCACATATCCAATTGACATGGAGCATAACAGACATGGTTATCATGAGAAGTTCTTCTCTTTACAGTGCACAATGGCTTCATGCAACCACACGTGCATCTTCCATTCAATAACAAATTTTTTGACACAACAAAATCAATCATTCGTTCTTGCTTTGAAACTCACACATCTACCTCTCTGTTGTCTAGTTTGCTAAAGTATCAGATAGAAATGGTAAGTCATAAGACCTAATCTATAATAAAATCAGATATAGCTCATACCTAATATATACCAGAATCATATTCAAGCTAGAAAATGACAAATACGATAAGTTAGAAGGCAAGAAACAAACGCGACCTAAGCTAGAAATAATTGTGGAAGAGCTAAAATAGCACATACATGATACTAGCTACAGGGAAAGATCTTCTGGAAAGGGAAAGATCTTCTTGTAGAATAGTAGAATAGATTATTTAACGTCCACGAAGACCAAGCGGCCATGGGATCCATACAATGGGCTAGTACAACCATTACTACTAGGATTAAAAAACCCCTGCCTCGAACGGTTTTCACGGGAAAAACCTTTGCAGTAGTGATGATACTAGACAAGCAAGAAGAAAATATAAGCAAGCCATGATGACTACTGAGAGCTCATTAATTGAAGACGCTCATCTAGAACCTCAAGTATGCATAATGCCAAGTCATGCATGGCTGGGGCTCTTAGAAGTTATGGGAGCATGGAATGGAATGCTGACGTCAAATAATGATTCCAAACTATCTAAAAAATAAGACATCTTAGCAAAGTATGGCTTTCATCTTCAATGATTGTATCTGGCAACATGCACATAATCTCGATTCCCGTAGCAATTGTGGCCGCTCCTATCTACTTGTCTCAATTCATAGCTTGTGGGACCCTGTGCAAATTGATGCAATAGCTACAAGTTTTTTCCTGAACAAGGAACCAATCAAGTAAGCTTGTGATCCTGGTGCCAAAGTGTAAAGAAAGGGTGAAGTTTTTTGGCCGAATCCTCCTTTGATGCTTGAAAAATGAACTTGGAATAGAAAAAACAAGGGATTAAGGAAAAAAAGCACAGAAGCCTACTTGGCGATTTGTCAATGTTAATGCTTGCTATGATGGATGCATCTAAGCTCATTCCCCACATTCCCAAGCTCCCTAGCTTCTTACTTTAAGCGATTCGAAATTCGATGGAGCTATTCTAGAGGGGGGCTCTTAACGATTCTGCCCTAGGTTAGACGTGTGGCGAAAAAAAAATAAGGAAGAAAGGAAGGAAGTATATTTTAACGTCCATGGAGGCCAACTGGCCTATGAGACGGTGATACAATATAGGGGAAAGTTTCCAAACACAAAAGAAAACCACAGAAACCCTGTACAATGTGTCTCTACCACTGGGATGAAAAAACCCCCCATGTGGGAGGAAAAACCCTTGTAGTAGGCGTTCAGAGGCCCTATCTGGGCGCTCAAATTCCCTGTGCTGTGAGGGACTCCCTGACAGTAGCTTGGGTATTTTGTGACAAAAAATGCCAAATTTAGCAATTTGGCTAACCTTAACTGTTAATTTATTCCATGCGCCCTAGCCGCATGCACATGTGCGTGCTCTAAGAAATGTCATCAGAATCTCACTCTCTATTCAAATATCACAACTGCCAGCAACTATTGCAGGAGACATCCACAAAAGTAACTTTTGCCACATATCACAAATTGATTGGCTCATATGATCGAATGTAGCCTCGTCGTCCTTTATGATAAACGTTCTTGTAGTTTTAAGCCCCAGTCGCGTTGGTGGATTGGGACCAACTTGCAAGACATATCATTGTATTAGACATCAAGCGTTTATTCTGTCATGTAGACCTAACCCAAGAAAAAAGAGCGCTTAACAAAAAAAAAACAAGGTGCTACGCACGAGGGGTTGCCCTCTGATGGCTCGAGGTTGTGGTTTGTTCTGTTTCATTCTTTTGTGATCGAATGAACGCAAGAACAATAGTGTTTTTTATTAGTAAAGTTGCTATTCATTGAGATAACCAATCGTGAATCCAAGATAATCAATTTGTGGAGAACTTTGGAAAAACCTAAGCCACAAAATACCAAATGGAATCTTCATCCAAAGACCCAATGTTCGCAATGGATTCTGGACTTGCTATGACTAAAGGGGAGAATATGTATAATCATGAGGCATGTCTTCTACAACATAAGAAAAAACTTTGTTTGCCATATTTCAGGCCTCTCTTTCTTGGCCTTATATAAAACGAGAGGAGCTATTTCAAGCAACACATCCAAGTAATATACCTTGATTCTGAAAAGCCTCTCGTCTGTTGGCTTCCTCACCAGAAACTAATGGATACACGCGAAGATGGAGATCTTGGTGTGTTCCGCCCACATAATTCCCATGATTCCCAAGATAATCAAGCTAAGATCTAGAATCAATTGCCGCTTATGCATGTGGCCTATAAACTCCATTGCCTGAGCAGTGAGGGCAATAGACCTCATGTGCATTTCTTGCATTTCTATCTGTAAATGCATTTCTCCAATCATGATAAGGGCAGTTCAGGTGTATGATTTGTTCCGTTGGTGTGGATAGAAGAAACCATGGGTTCATGAAGAGGACCATCATTCTCGACATTATCATCTGGCTCTTGCTCTTCTGACTATGAGGCTCCATTACAGGAATGTTCGAAGACATCATACTCGGCAAGATCATGTCCAGCAATCACGTTCTCAGATGCGTTCGTGTCATTATCTGCACTATCATTTTGTAGTTTTATCAAAATTTCTTCTTGATCTAATATATCAAGCCAAGTGGCAATCTCTTTAGCAGTCATTTTATCCTGCAAACATTTTGACTACCTTACTAGCTTCCTTATTTTTGCAATATCTGGAGATATGTGTTTGATAACAGTTGTAAGAACAACTTTCCAGGCTTTTTTTAAATCGCGTGGTTTCTTATACAGGACATGTCCTTGAGTTCTTGGTAATGCCAGCTGTTGCCACCATTTCTCATTATCTGATGGCCACCAAAGAGGGGGCGTTGCCCTTTCCACGGGGTATCGTCTTTGTGGTGGATCACAGTACTGCATCAATGCAGACAACAACGATCCAAGAGTTGTATCTTGCAACTCTTATAATCTTTATGGTGCGGGAGCAGCTTCGGCATTGCCATTAGTCTTTCTCTTATTTGCATGTTCAGCTTGATACTTTTGTATTGCAGCTGGTTCATTCTTATCGAATCTGACCTTTTCCTTCCACCAAGCTCTAATGTTATCTCATGCTCCCGTTACTGGCTTTTCTTTCTCTAGAATTTTCGCCAAACCATTGGCCAAGTCGTAGGAAACACTCAATTTGGGCACCTAATCATACATGGTAGTGTAGAAAAACCACACAACATACACAATCAAGTATATAGATATAAAATGTCCTAACTTGAAAATGCTGCAATATATTGAACGTCAAATCTATAGCATCTTTTAATCTCCTATTGTTTGAATATTTTGCCTCAACCTCCTTCTGCTAATCCAATCGGCTCATGCACATTAAACCTCAATCCAATACACTCAGGGTAAAAACTTAAACTTGTCCTCCATATTTGGCCAGCTCGGAATATACTTAAGGGCAATCTGACAACCATGAGAAACTTTGTGCACAAAACACATTGATGTTTTCGAGAGCACGTGGTTGATTGCAAAAATACATGAATAGATTGTGTAAACATATTTTATACAAGAATTTAGTGCTGGCGAAGCCAGCGCCTTTGTTGTTGGTTTTTTTTTTTTTTTTTTGGGATTATGTGCAATAATATTTTTTTGAATGTTAATTGTTTGTTTGCATTTTGTTGCTTTGAGCCTACATACATTATCGGGAGTGCCAACCCAAGCATTCAGCCTCCATCCATTCATTCTGCTAGAATACTGCATTTGTAAATTTTGAGAAATAAGGATCACGGAACTAGGTTGCCACTTGACAGTATATCAATCCTAATCTCGAGTAAAACTATCTTCTAAAAGAATAAATTGATTTTCTTCTTGCTAGACGATATCCATGTGCTCTTTCTTCAGTGTAATCTGGTAATTCGTGGCATGCCAGAAGAAGCATCAGAGGACTTGCAACAGAAGGTACATACTTTGGTGTTAGCTAAATTGGACCTCACAACACCAGTTGTTGTCACTGCTGCACATAGGGTTGGAGCATTGCAGCCCCACCACCCGCGCATAGTGAAATTTTCAGTGCGAAATTTGAGTACTAAAATGGATATCCTCAAGCAGGCCAAGCAATTGAAAGGGACATCTCTCTATCTGGATTTTGATATTTCTAAGTCCCAACAGTTAGCAAGACGCCAGAATTTGCAAAAGGTCCAGGATATTCAAAAGAATGGTGGTAAGGCTGCACTGATTCGTGGAAAATTACGTATTTTTACACCATCACATGCAACCTTTGCTGACGCCTTTCATCATGCTAAGGCCACTCATACTGCTGGTGTTAAAATCCATTCTCCCATTTCCCATACACACACCAATGCTGCAAATGCGCCTCGTGTTGTTCCATCTTCTGCACCCACCACATCTTCTTCTGCTCAAGGCCATTCCTCTCACGATGCTGCTAATGGTACCCTTGATGCTGCTGCTGCTGATGTTGTTGCTGCTGCTGCCACTGCCACCTCTCTTGCTCCAGCCTCCTTAGTTCGCACTGTTCATACCTCATATGTACCTTCCTAGGAAATGTGCCTTCGGTTGGTGTCTTGGAATTGTCGAGGTTTTCCCTGGCGTAAAGGTGATGGCTTGAATCCCATTGCAAAAGATATGGATATCCTTCTGCTCATGGAAACGTGGGAGCATTCAGCCAAACGGCTACCTCATTTTACAGGCTATCAATTCTTTTCATTATTTAATGAATGTCATGGGCAACGAGGTTGCGGTGGAGTTGCTTGCTATTTCAAGGATGCCCTTGCTCCATATATCACGCTTCATAAAGCTGATAGATATAATCGCTACATGTGGATCAAACTTCATTGCCACAATAGTAGTACCATTTTTGTTGAATAGTAGTACCATTTTTGTTGCTGCCTGTTACTTCCCACCTACATCATCACCTTTTTATGATGAATATGATGTCGCTCGCAGTGATCCCTATGGTGATCTTTATGATGACATTGCTCAATTCAAACAGTTGGGGCATGTTATTCTTCTTGGTGATTTCAATGCTCGCACTGCTGAAATGCAAGCTGCTCAACTCATACTTGAGGATGTTCGTGACCCTTTATGGATGTCTGCTAATGATACAGTCTTTCCACGTTCATCGCCTGATGCTAACAAACCCGTCTCAACATTTGGAAGGGAGCTCATCCAGTTGTGTGAAGTCTTTGAGATGATACTTTGTAATGGCTTAGAGCAATGGCCACACTCTAAAGGTATTACATGCAGACAGGATAGGCAGGGTGGTGGTACTAGTGTTGTTGATTATGTCATTTCCCAAGTGCAAGCCTTGGATCTCATTTCAGATTTTCGAATTGGCACAAGGCATAGAGATGAGAAGATAAAATCTGATCACTATCCACTTTATTTATCATTAAAGTGGCAGCTTCCACCTCTTCAACCCATTGCTATCCAGGCTCTTGCTCCTCGCATTCGCTTGACCTATTCTAGGTCTTTTGAATATGAACAGACATTAGCTCCTGCGCTTGCAGATATTTTGGATTACCCAACTCTTCAAGAGCGTAATGCAGCATTTGCTGATGCTTTGCTTACTTCTGCTGTCTCTTGCTTTGGTACACGCACTTCTGGTGTTGCTCATGCTGGTAGGAAATCCTTTCCTAGAAATGCCTGGTTTGATGAAGACTGCAAGCAGCTTAAAAAACAATTGCGAACGATAGTTGAACCAGATACGCGACATAATGCCATTCAGAATTATAAGTCTGTTTTGAAACGCAAGAAGGCATGCTTTGTTGCTGAGCATCAGAAGCAAATGTTTGAATTACTGCTACGTGAGCCTCGGACCTTCTGGCGCAAAATATTATATCGACCACCTCCTACCCTTGGACATATTTCTATGCAGCAATGGGATGAGCGATTGGTCCACTTATATGATCATCCTGGGGTCCTTAATTCTGTGCCTCCTTTGGTAGGTGATATTCTTCAATTCACAGAGGAGGAAGTCAAAGAAGGACTGCGGCATCTATCTAATGGCTTCCAATCATCACTACTCTTTTAAATCAAGCTTTGCAAGAAGGCTTGCCAGAAACTTGGGCTGTCAGTAAGGTCGTACCAATTTACAAGGCAGGTGATAAGCATGACCCTTCTAATTATCGCATGATCATGGTAAGTTCCATATTTTCAAAGTACTGAGAAGCAATTGACATCATGGGTAGAACATACTGGTGTACGTGCTGTAGGACAGGTAGGCTTTCGTCCATGCCATTCTACAATAGACCATATTTTCACATTGCGCATGCTTATTGAACATAGTCGAAGTTTGAAACAAGACCTCTATATATGCTTTGTGGATTTTACTTCTGCTTTTGATACAGTACCACGTGAGCTTCTTTGGCAGCGCTTGCAGGCACTTGGGATTCCACAAGATCTTCAAAATGCAGTTTATCGGCTTTATGAAAGGGTTTTTGCTAAATTTCCAGCATCAGGTACTCAAATCACTAGCAATATTGGAGTTCGTCAGGGTTGCCCTTTATCTCCTACACTCTTAAGCTTGTACATTGATCAATTGGAAGAATGGCTTGATAATCATGGTGGCGGAGGTTCACATTTGGCACACTACATCATTAGGCAACTTATGTATGCTGATGATGTTTCACTTCTGGCACATACCGCTGCTAGTATGCAGCAACATTTACATGCTCAGCACAGTTTTTGTGAGAACACAGGTCTGCGTGTTAATCTCCAAAAGACCAAGCTTTTGGTAGTTCAATCTTCTCGTCACAATGTTCCCCCTATGCACTATGATAGCCGTGAAGTTGAAGTTGTAGATAGCTACAAGTATCTTGGTGTAGAATTCTGTAAGAACACACTTTGGGAACAGTGTATTACCAAGCGGGTGGCTGCTGGATGGAGAGCACTCTATGCAATGCAAAACAATTGTTTTTGCGCAGAAATTCATGATTGGCCACGGAAAGCCCACTTGTTTCGGGCTTTGGTAGAGCTGTTTTTTTTGTATGGTTCTCGAAGTGTGGGGACACGCCATTAGTGCTAGTGCTTGGGAGAGCTTGGAGCGGGTGCAAAAGTCCTTTCTCACTTACACCTCGGAGTTAAAACAACGGTGCCCTATGCTATTCTTTTACAAGAGACGGGTTTTGGCCTCTTCAACATTACGCCATGAAGTGCCATCTCCACTATATCCGCAAGGTGCACCATATGGATGATGTTAGGTATCCCGTTCTTGCACTTGCCATGGCTGAATCTCCTCGGTCAAAACGATGTTGGAAAGAGCATTGCACTACATGGTTTGCGGTTGGGCTGTACAACAGAAAGCACCTGTCGATGCTTGCCGGTTCTGATCCCGAGCTTTTGCAACAATATCTCAATGGTCGTTTTCTCAAAAGATATGGGACGCATTACTTTGGCCCAAGTGAAAACTGGTCATTATCATGCACACATAAATCCCACCTTGGCACCAGGGCCCCAAGCTTATTTGCTTGCTTCATTGTCCAGGAAAAAGCTTGTAGCTATTGCATCAATTCGCACAGGGTCCCACAGGCTACGGATTGAGACAGATAGATGGGAGCGGCCCCAATTGCCGCGAGAAGCGAGACTATGTGCCTGTTGCCAGTTACAGGTTATTGAAGATGAAAGCCATACTCTTCTGAGTTGCCCTGCTTTTGAGATAGTCCAGAATCATTTTTTGACCTTAGCATTTCATTCCACGCTTCCACAACTTCTCAGAGCACCATCTGTGCATGACTTGGCATTATACATACTTGAGGTTCTAGATAAACGTCTGCAATTATTGAGCCCCCAGTAGTCATTATCTCTGTTTGTCTAGTATCATCATTACTGCAAAGGTTTTTCCCTTGAAAACCTTTCGAGGCAGGGGTTTTTTAATCCTAGTAGTAATGATTGTACTAGCCCATTGTATGGGTCCCATGACCTATTGGTCTCCGTGGACGTTAAAAAAACTATTCTATTCTATTCTATTCTAAAAGAATAAATTGATTTTCTTCTTGCTAGACCATACTCATGTGCTCTTTCTTCAGGTTACCAAATAGGTTGCTGGCCTAGCTACCCAATTTTCACATACAATTCTAATTGGTCACGTACACCCTGCATATAATTTAAGGAGTTGTACAGCTTAAAGCTATAGTCAATCTCAAAAGCAATCCCAATTGCCATCGCCATTCTTAAGGCATCCTCAAGAATCAAAATTGCTCAAGAATTTAGATTCCTCAAGAATTGTTATCTTTTGTTAAGATTTTTTAGGATCCATCAACTATGTATTCCAATTAGCAATCAAGTTTCTTTAGTGGTAAGACGGTTTGGCAGTTTGATGAGAATAATGCTAGATAATTTTTGTGATCAACCAAGACAAAGATATTTACAAATAAAGAGTAATCTATCCATGGGCTTGTATATGGTTTATCTAGGAACTTGTTGATTACTGACATTACCACTGACTGCAACGTTTTCCCTTGCATTGCATGCAGTATAAATTTCAAAATCCACATCTCAACAAATTTAGCTCAATCGTACAAACCCAAGAGAATATGGACCTGAAATGTCAGACTTATTAGCAGTTGAATGCTTCTGCTAGAAAATATGCCTGCTTGGGATAAAATATGCTTTATTCTAATAATGGCTTGAATTTATGTGTTGCTCCCATGATAGACAGTAGAACCAGCTTTGGTATAGATAAACACATATCCGAGAGAAAATCTGCAACATAAGCAAAGATGTTAGCTTAAAATACTAGTCCATAAAGGTTGGAAACATTAAATAAAAGCATCTAGCATCTCTCAAGGAAAAAAAAAGCCAGTCTACATACAATGAGATGAAAAGAAAAGAAAAGTTTCAGAGACTACACAAATCATCCTCTGAGATCCAAGTGAGCTTACTTTATCTTGCTAAATAGTGGCAGCTCTCCAACAAAATCATTTTGAGATCCAAATTCACATGCAAACCTAGGCAGACAAAATATCTTAGATAATATACATTCGCACTTCTCAAATTTGCATGTAATTTTGTGAGTATCAAATAGTCAATAAGGCTGGCACATAGGATTCCTATCTTGAAAGCAAGTTGCAACCTGATTTTGAGACCTCTAGACTTTGCATGGACAATTTTAGAAAGCTATAGCATAAGACAAAAAAAGTGGAAAAGAGCATTTGGATAAAAATCAGGGTTGCTATAAAGGAAGCTGGCTTGATTCAAAGAATGTGAATTGAAATATAAACACCAAAGAGACACACCATACTATTCTATGTCAGCTTGATGCAAAAAAAATGCATCCTAAAAAATGCTAAAAAATACCTTCACATCGGCTTATTTTCTGTTTCGTAGGAGGCTCATCCTCAAATAGGAAGGGATGAAGCACCAGTCACATGAAGCGAAATCATGTCTTCATATGTCACAGGGAAATGAAAAATGTGCTGCACGGTTAAATTTACAAAGTAGTCAGGTGAAATGAATCCAAAATTATGCATAACCTCATTTGACGTTAATAGGCCTTGTCATCAGCATTGCAATCAAGCTTCACAATCAAGCTTCACACCACAACTGTACATGGTAAATACAAAATTTCAACTTGTGATCTCAGGAAATGGTAAGAGAACATATCCTACTTAATCATGGTCGGCTTACTGCCACAATCAAGAATGAAAAATGTCACTTTAGCTCTCGGCTTTCGGCCAACAAAACCAGCAAAACAATAACTCAGCCATTTACCAATTTGAGTCCTGAGATGCAATATTATACCTTACTGCAACAACGGTTCAAAAAATGATAGGGACAAACTCAGATAAAACGTGCAAATCACTCCAACATGTCCAAAAATGTTAAAGTTGGAAGCAACAACTACTGATCTTAAACTCTTCCAACGGCAGTAAGCAGACTCTGGCACGAACTGGTTTGAGAAAGACTAGCTTGAGAAAGACATAACAAAGGGTCTTCCTATGCTTCTAGATTCTAACAACCTTGAAGCTGCATTTTTTGACATAGACTGTAACAATCAAGAAGATAAGACACAGCCCATGCACTGCAGATAAAACAACCTATTGCCCAAATAGCATTGTATAACAGGTATGTGTATCTGACCTCCTTATTGACGAAACAAGTTTCTTTATTGATGATCACCATCTCAGAAGGCCATAGCTTCACCGGAATAAGATTAGCCAGCATAAGCATCAAATCCATGCTTTTACGCCCTTTACGCCGCTTTCAAAGTGATTCCATGCATTTACGCTCTTCTCTTCCACACTCAAAATACTTGCCATCTGCCCAAGAGACCTCTCCGGTTACCCAGTTTCGAGAGCGGCTGCCCACCAACAGAAGTGACCGACAGTTTACAACCAATCATAAGTTTGGAGCAGTCACCAGCATATCCTAGGGATATTATAGCATATACCTAGGATATGCCAAAAGCCCACATATACAAGGGTTTGCCCCCCTAGGGGCAACCCAAAAAATAAAAAAAAAAATGATGTGATAGGACTGTAGATGAAGCCTATAATGTGAAATCTTTTTTCAGCTGGATCAAATTCTCAATGGTTTGGCCAGTATAGTTGGTTGGGGTTGCTATTATAGGCAATATTTCATGAGGTTCAACCAGCGTGGTCCTGGCTACAAGGTTTGTTTAACAGTACATTGGATTGCCGATGCATCCTTTTGGCGTCCTATCCCAACGCATGGCCTTCAGCTAAACAAAGGGCATTTCATCTTGGCTCCGGTTGGCTCCTATGGTCAATATGGGAGCGTCGTAGACACCACATCTTTCAGGGCATTTATTCATCTGCACACAGTGTTATTACTGTGGCCCAGAAAAAGATATTGACAGCCTACGAGTGTTCCTCCCTTGACTCAGAACTGGTGGAACGCATCTGGATTCAGTATCTTCGAATTGATTCTTATCATTAGTCTCCTATTCTGGAATAAGTACATTGTGCTCCAGGCTCGTGCTCCTGTGGCATCTTTGTGTGCTTACACAGTTAGATGAGACATGTAAATTTTGTACTTTTTCTCTGATTAATAAACTTTTTGGCTTCCGTCCTTCAAAAAAAAATAAAAAAATAAAATAAAAATTATAGGCAATATTTTGCCCAAAATCATATGGTATGTGGAAACGTGTATTTAGGGTTGTACATTTCGATTTGGTATTTTAGTTTAGGGAAATTTTTTGTGGGACGATTTTTTAGGATGTTTTTGTATCGTTAGATTTTGAGCTGGCAACAGGAGTGTTTATGATGGAGGCGAACCAGGGAACCCGTTGTGTGATTTCTATGACATTCCATGTATCCATATGTTGTACATACAAATATGATACGTCATCATGGGGATGTAATGGTGCATTGACCATTTATAAAATAAACCAAAAAGGCTAAAGTTAGCTATGCTAAATTGACATTAATTGAATAAGCTACTTATGCAAGATTAGTTAATTAATAACTAAAATATGCTAATTAATTAGGTTAATTAGCAAGTGCCACTTGGGCCAAGTCGATTGGCCCTCGTGAGCTTGCTAATTTTGGCCTAATCAAATTGGGGCTTCACTTCCAATTTGCCCCAAATTGATTTGGGGGCAATTGGAGAAGGAGGAGGAGTCTATTCAACCAGCAGAGCATGGAGAACATGAGGGATAGCGGATATAGCTCAAATATTAGTTAGTAAGCTTAGTTAGCTTGAGATTCTTGTTAAGGATTAACTCTTATTTGCTTAGACGAATGAATAATCTTATATTGATGCTCTATTTGAAGTTATGAATGGATTTATGATGTATGGTAGTCCCTTTGCTGCACCTCTTGTGCTTGTGGGGTAACGGAGGGTAGAGACCTAAAGGCTAGTAGGAATAGAGATGTTTCTAGCTACAATCCCATAAATCCCAATAAATGGGGCCTGTGCACAAGATCCCACTTGGTTGTGGATATTATGTTGTGGTTGAGCACCAGACAACAGACACAATGGAGATATGGAAGTGGAGTCTTGTCGTTGGTAAGGTTCCCTTAATGTGTTAGACTTATAGTTAGTCACCGCATGCAGGCCAGGTATAGGTCTGACATGCCCTGGGTCTCGCAGGCGTCGTCCTATAGGGACGTCCTGGGGCTCAATGTTAGCTTTTTGCAGGGTTAAGTCGGATACGGATGTGTGTTGCCAGTGGCTTCACCATCCTCTAGCCACCCATGGAATTGTTGTGCTTCAGGAAGGGACTTGTCCCATTCCTGCCTCATCGGACCGGGAAAATGCAATCTGGAGTAGTCTCATAGGGTGATTCCATAGGATTATGTCTCCAAAAGGCTACAATCATGCCATAGCATGTTTCAACCTATATGAAAAGTGGTGCATAGGAGGGGCGGATGGAGTGGACTACCTTAGCCATTGTTCTATGCCAGCCAATGTTATTGTCAAGATTACGTCTGTTGCTATGCGGATACCATGACCGGCAGTTGATCTGTAACGGACCCATGGGAGACCGCTCGAGTGGATCTTGGTGTCGCGTTCCCGAGACACCGACATAAATGGAAAGCGACTACTCATAAACATCTAGATGATTTTGCCCAGTTTGTTAAGGCATGTCGGTTAGGAACGTTACAGTTGGTATTAGAGCATAGTTGATCTAGAATGGTTTGAGACTAGATTGAGCATCTTGAGGGGGTTGGCTAATGATGTTTCTGTATTATGCAGAGAGTAGAGAAAACTATGGAACCTGGTGATGCCAGTGGTGCAGGTGGAGCTGGAGCTGATGGAGCTCCCCACGTTACAAGTATTCTGCAAGCAATTCAACAAGCTTTGCAGCAGACTGCATCCCATCAAAAGAGTGAAGTGGAGAAAGCTATAGAGAAGGAGTTGAAAGATACCAAGAGGGAAGTGTTCACTGGTGAGAACACAACCGCAGATGATGCGGATGCATGGTTCCGTAGAGTGGAGTCTTATTTTAATTTAATTAAAGCAGAAGAGTCAGTAAAGGCGCTCCTTCACAGGCAATGTTGGGAGGATTTGCATGTGTTTGGTTGGAGACGTGCCTGATAGACCTGGGGAAGTCTCCTCTGCAGGCTACCTGGGCAGAGTTTAAAAGTGCCTTTGAAGGTCATTTTAGACCTCTAGTATATAAGGTGGAGAAGATGAACGAGGTCTTTGATCGTAAGCAGGTTGGCAAAGTAGCTGAGTACAATGAGAAGTTTAGAATATTGCAGCCTCATTGTCCTACAATGGACAAGGTAAAGTTGTGCTCTAGGTTTGTGCAAGGGCTTCAGGTGGATATTAAGAGCACAATGTTGGGAGTATCCTATACGGATCTAGAGGAGGTCATAAGAATTGCCAAGCATCGGGAAGCAGATTTGGCAGAAAAAGTAGCATTAGATGCTCAACGAAATAGGCAGTCTCAGTCTTCATGGCAAATGGGGAATTCCTCGAGGAGAGGAAGATATAATAATTGAGGAGGAGCTGCTGCCCTCTCTATGGATTTGCATGCTAGCAATAGCCAAGGGCCACAAACTAGATCATCCCGAATATCTACGGAGGAAAGGGATATGTGCATTAGCGAGAGGCGATGCTTTAGGTGCCAAGGGCCTAGACATTGGGTGCGAGATTGTCCTAATAACAAAATATATAGCAGGTATACTGCCCCTACAGGGTCTGAAAATCAAAGAGGAGGAAGGCAGAATCAGGGATCAAGGCAATCGAAAGACAATGCACTTAGACGGGGTCAAGGAAGAAGTGGCCCATGGCAAGGGGACAGAGGAAGCCGTGGCAGAGGTTATGGAAGGGAAGATAGCAGGTCAGAGGCAGCAAGAGATCAGGGAAGAGGAGAAGCACAGGCTGCCACCATCCGAGATCCGCCTACTGAAACTATGCACATGTACGCTGCAGTGGAGCAGGGCAATGCGGATGGTCAAGCTACAATTATTCGTGTTCCAGGTATTATTGATGGATGTTCAGTTATTTTCCTTATTGATTGTGGCAGTACCCATAGTTTTATTTCTCCAAAATTGGTTGCTAAATCAAATTTGCATGCAATTGAATGGCCTGCGAGGTATGTAGAATTAGCTGCAATTTGTTGCTAAGATTATGCCATCGTATGCTATGGTTGAGAGCCTTGAATTTAAGGTGGGGGATATGATGTCTCATGCAGAATTTGAGGTCATTGGCCTTGGAAAGTATGATGCCATCATGGGAATGTCATGGTTGAGATGGTGCGGTGCTCACATTGACTGCTAGGCAACTAGTCCGTTATTCTAGTCCAGATGGGGAAGAGCATGTGTTCGAAGAGTTAGATTCATTGTATGCTATCATTCCATTGACTTGGAAGGGGCTTAGGAAGCAACGCAGAAGAGGTTGCTCCATAATGGGATGTGCAGTGTTACGGGATAGCTTGCTAGGCTCGATAGAGTTGCAAGAGAAAACCATTGCCTCTGAAGGGCAACAATTTTTGGATGAGTTTAAGGATATATTTCCAGAGGAATTGACACAATTGCTTCCTCATAGGTTGGTAGACCATGAGATCGAGCTCATTCCAGGAGCGGAGCCTACATCCAGACCACCTTATAGATTTCATGCCTTAGAAATGGCAGAGTTGAAAAAGCAGTTGGCTGGATTGTTGGATCAAGGCTTTATAAGGCCCAGTACATCCCCATTTGCTCCTCCTGTTTTGTTTATGAAGAAAAAAGATGGCACATGAGACTTTGTATTGATTACATGATGCTTAATCAGACCACAGTTAAAAACAGGTATGTATTGCCCAGGGTGGACGAGTTGTTTGATCAATTGGGTTAAGCTAAGTATTTTATTAAGATAGATCTTCGGGCCGGATACCACCAGATAAGGATCAAGGAGTCAGATATCTATAAGATGGAATACTGGACACGCTATGGTCATTATGAGTTTGTTGTGATGCCATTTGGATTAACCAATGCGCTTGGTACCTTTATGTGATTGATGAATGATGTTTTTAGACCTTTCCTGGATGATTTTATATTGGTGTTCTTTGATGATATTCTAGTTTATTCTAGAACCCTACAAGAACATGTGGAGCATGTGAGGCAGACTTTGAGTATCCTGAGAACCTGTATGGAAAAATGTCTAAATGCTCTTTTGCACAGCATAAATTAGTGTATTTAGGCCATGTAATTTCTGAAGAAAGGGTTGTGCTAGATCCCACAAAGATAGAAGCTGTGAAAGATTGGCCAGTACTATAGTCTGTGAAGGAAGTAAGAGCTTTTTTGGGACTTGCAGGTTGCTATCGCAAATTTGTTCCCAAATTTTCCAAGATTGCTGCTCCTTTCATGTCATTGTTGAAGAAAGGGATAAATTTGGCTTGGACGTGTAATTGCCAAGAAAGTTTCCAGGAATTGAAGGAGGCCTTAATTCGAGCGCTCTTATTTTGAAGATATTTTTTATGGACCAGCCCATTCAAGTGGTTACAGATGCCTCTAGAAAGGCTATTGGTGGAGCTTTGTTGCAGAATGGTAGAGTGTGTGCTTATACATCTTGTAAATTATTGCCAGCAAAGCAGAATTATCCAGTACATGATTTGGAGATGGTTGGCAATCATACATGCTTTGCGTGTATGGAGACACTACCTATGAGATCATCATTTCTCATTGAAGATTGACCATCAAAATATGAATTTTTTTGTGAAGCAATCGCATTTGAATAATAGGCAGCGGAGGTGGATGCAATTGCGAGAAGAATACGGCTTTGAGATTGAGTATCAGCCGGCCAAGGAGAATGTGATAGCGGATGCTTTATCTCTTAGATACTTTTTGCCCTCTATTAGTGTGCCCCAGAGTCAATGGGATGCTCATCTCATGGATAAAATGGCAAGGGACCCATATTTTGGGCCAGTGATTGCCAGTATGAGAACGAGGTCTGCCGAGTTTCCACAATACTCGTTATATAATGGAGTCTTGTATTACAAGGGTTGAATGTGCATTCTGGATGATTTGGAGTTAAGGAGGAGGCTCTTGTATGAAGCACATGATAGTCCATTAGCGGGACATTCCGGGGTGCATGACTCAAAGAAAGATCAGACGAAAATTCTTTTGGCCAGGGCAGAAGAAAATGGTTAAAGAGTATGTGGCAAAATGTTTAGCATGTCAGAAGGTTAAAGTTTCATGATCTGAAGTTCCTTCATCCAAATGGGAATGCATTGGCATGAACTTTATTGTAGATCTACCTCGAACACGAACAGGGTATAATGCCATTTATATTGTAATACTAAGCAAGTGTATTTTATATGGATATCTCCAAGTTATTTGTCAAAGAAATTTTTAGATTTGGCAGAGTTTGCATACAATAATACGTACTAAGAATCCATTAGGATGAGTCCCTTTGAGGCAATGTATGGCAAAGAGCGCCGATGTCTGCTGAATTGGAGGGATTCTACTTGTAATGTGGAAATGGCCAATGAGATAGCCCAGAATTTGGATGTACAATTGAGAAGACTTCGTCAGAATTTGGCAGCGGCTCAGAATAGGCAGAAGCAGGGATAGGTTCTGTACGTATGAAATTATTTTTTCAGACGTATAAAGTCCAAAAATACACATTTTTGGGAAAAATACGTATTTTTCGTATTTAATACTCGCCGGCCGGAAAAAAATTTTTTTTGCGTGGCGAAAACTTTTAACAGTAAGTTTAAACCTTTAAACTTTTTTTACGCCAATTTTTATTTATTTATTTTTTTTTTTTTTTGCGAAACCTTCAGTTTCGCTTACGCGAAAATTATTATTATTATTATTATTTTTTTTTGAATTTTCGCAAAAAAAAAAAAAAAGTTTAAATAAGCGAACCGGGTTTTCGCTTTCTGTGAAAAAAGTTCAATAATGTTTAAATCAAGGTTTTTTTTTTTTTTTTTTTTTTTTTTTTTTTTTATATATATATATATATATATTGACTAGTATGTTGCTGATTATGCAAGTGTATATTCTCCTTAGTCTAATGTTTCTATTTTACCATTTTGGAAACGGATGGTGTTATGATATTCTTACGCCGGATTCCCTTGTTTCTATTGGAACACTATTCTAGACAATATATCTTCAGATTGATTTCATAGGATTGGCTACTATATGTGCTAGGATTGCCACTGTCCCAGCTATCTCTCATCTTAATAATTTGTATATTCATAATCTCTAACTATATGTTCATATTCGGACTTCATAGACCTCATATCCATGGGTTTCAAGTTGGGTGTTCATTGACGTTCTTAGAAATACTTTGTGCTGTATCTTCTCATTTCTCCATCATAGTGTTACACTAGATTCCCCTATTTCTATTTGACCACTATTTTGACAGTATATATTCAGGAGGATATCATGGATTCCGTATGTTTATAGGAAGAATAATCTGACACTTGTTCAATTTAATAGATGGAGATAAACATGTGTCGTCTTCATACAGCCCCATATGGTTCTTGACGAATAATCTGACACTTGTTCAATTTAATAGATGGAGATAAACATGGGTCGTCTTCATACAGCCCCATATGGTTCTTGACCATGGAAATGCAAATTGCAAACCCTAGATTCTATAATTTGTTGCAGATCTAATTAAAATGCAGTTTGCTACTATTTTCTGTATTTCTCGGGCTATATCTGCAAAATGTTAGGGTTAGGTTAGCCTTGCTTTTGAATTCCGGTATTGGACGCTTATATATCTTTCTGCCTGAAAAGTTCAGTTCACAACTTCTGGAATGTACTCGGTCTCCTGTAACCTAACAGATTTGCCCAGTGGTACGTCTCTACATCAACCGATGGATTCTTATTATCAAGATTCTAGGGTTTCTTCTCTTTCTATAAAATTGATGGCCGAAATTTTCAGTGGGCAACAATGCTTTATGGATTAGGCTTTTCGCTTACGCTAGTCCTATAAGCTGATTCTAACTCATGGGAAGATGGAAAAGCGATTTTATCTGGCCAGTAAAAGAGCTGCAAGCAAATGATAATGACAAACATTTAGATCAGGGTGGTGCATGGCACAAAATATGCAAGCAAGTCTGAGCACATCCATTGGAGCAGATGCCACCGCTAATAATTCTGAAGAAGACTAGAATGAGAACATGAGTACAAAAGACCTTCTACCAATATGAAGATGCTGAACGAAATTAGCACAACCAACATGACTATTCAGGTTTGAGTAGTTTAAATTTTCCTGATTCTTGATTCTAAAAATAATGTCACATTATATTTAACTAGTATATGAACCGAGATCTAATTATACAGCTGAATTTTCTATTAATTCCCCTGATAAAGTGATATGGCCTATCCATTTGTTGCACTCTCTCCTTCAGCTCAGATATTTATTGATTCAGGTAGCAGCAGTTCGAATTTCCCTTTATCGCAACTCCAGTTCCATTGTTCATGAGTTTTGTAGAAACTACTTGCTTTCTCTATTAAGGTTTTTTAATCCAGTTTATCTAAGCTGATGCTTGTCCTTTAGATCTGAGCTGTGTATATAGTGTTTATAATCTACCAGCCTACAAGCTTCTGTAACGAGATATATTCCTTGTGTTTAACCATCTCCATTTTCATTCTCATTATGCCTTGATGTTCTTTATCCATTCTGACTTTGTTTGAGTTGTTTACTTTAATATGGAGTGTGTCTTGGATCTTATACCATTGTATTTGAGAACAATTTGGATGTTTTTTTCGTATTGGCACTTCCGTGCAACCTTTTGTTCATTATGTGTTTCTAAAGTTCTTGCTGGTTCTAGACGCATATCCTTTTGCTTCTTTTCTGTTGTAAATCTAGATCAATTCTACTCATAAACTAGTCTTATGATTTTGCACCTTTATTGATAGTTTCTCAAGGATTTAATATGGCTTATTGAGTGTAGGATCCCATATAAGCTGAAAAATGGAACTTAACTAGACACTTATTTGAGTCTTCAGATGCATGCATCTAACTGGTTAATGTACTGCTTAATATACTCCTTTAGTTGACATCTATTGTTATATTTCGTTGGTAAACTGTGACTTTAAAGATGTTGGATATAGAGTCGTTTACTTAGGCAGATCTGGCCATGCACTATGCTGATCTTCTTCTTACTTATCTTCAAATGCCCTACGGATTTTTGATCCCATCACCATAGGGATCTTCCATGTACACCTTAGATTTTTATCTCTCTCATTAAGTTCTTAAATTCCAGCATTGAGTTTCATAGTACTCTATATTATATGTTCCTCTTCCTACTCTAGGTCTACGTTCTAAAATTTTAACTGTAATTCCTCTATTGAAATGATATGCTCTGTCCACAGACTAGTTTACATGTTTTAAGGATTTAGTCTAAGCTATTTCTAAGTGCCAAACTCGCTTCTGGTTGTAAAGTCCTGCGACCCTTATGCAGCATTAGTTTTGCCTGATTCCCGCCTTGGTTCCTTATCACTTTAAATGGTTAATAATATAGACAAGTTTTTGGATCTCTTTTACTTATGCTTGTTTAAATTCTGCCTTACTCATATGTTTACTGAATTTGGTGTTCCTTTTCCACCTTCTATTGCCTTTCGTGATGATGCGTCCAGTTCTTAAGTGACTGTGCATGTGTACTTTCACATGCTTATATGATTTATAGTCATAATTTTCAAATGTCTTGTTTCAACGTAAAGTTGTTAAATGGTGAAGGGCGATAAGCCGGATGGGTCTTTAGCTTACCTGTTAGTGGCTTATGCATTTACCCTCTTTAGGCTAACTTGCATTTGGTTCCACTGCAGGTAACCGGACTTATCCCTCCATGTGGTGTTTTTCATGGTGTTCAAGGAGCAAAAACCACTGCTCAAATCTTCAAATCTGCAGGATTTAACTTCGGAAGTTAGCTTCTTGGTGACATCTATCTACTTTTCTCTGTTTTAAGTTATTATATGTTGTTCCACCGCTACAGATGGTTAAGTCATAAGTTATATTATGTAAACCAGGTGCTTCATATAAGCTAGTTTTGAATCATTTTTAGATCTGCAATAATGTTGTACAGCTGCAATATTATATGTTGGTGTTATATTCGAATATCATGTCTCTTTTTTCTACATTGTAAAATATTACTTATTTGAGCTATTCTTTATTGAACTATGTGTGTAGTATTGTTGGTATTCCAAATTCTTTTCTGAAAGTTATGTTTATGGATCTATTTCTTATTCCTGGTTGCTCCTTATCAGGGCCTAGATTTAGATCACACCGTCTATTTCTAGGATTGCAATTGAAGGTCTTATTTTTCCAAATGGAACTATAAGGCCTAAAGTCTGTTATTTCTTATGGTCTTAACAGGCTCAAAGGGTTTTTTTTTTTTTTTTTTTTTTTTTTTTTTTTGGCCGAACGTTTAAACTTACGCTGAAAAAGTTTCGCGTAAAGTTTAAACCGATTCTGTGAAATTTTTCGACCCGAAATTTTTGTGGACGTATTTTTGACGTATTAAACGTCAAATTTGTGCCGTATCAAACGAAAAATACGTATTACGTATAAAACGTATACAGTATTGAACCTATCCCTGGGCAGAAGTAGTATGCAAACAAAATTCGTAAACCGCCGGTATGTATTTTCACGGATTAATCCCAAGCAGAGCTCATTGGCATTTAAAAGTGCGGAAAAGTGGGCTCCAAGGTATGCGGGACCCTTCAGTGCTGGAACGCATTGGCAAAGTAGCTTACATGTTGGAATTACCTTCGCATGTTAGAGTGCATAATGTATTCCATGTGCAGGAAGTATGTTTTTGATTCGTCGCATATATATGGGACACTAAAAGAAGCCTAATTCTCTAACTATATCTTCAAATTTTGAATTCCATAGGTGCCATTTTTTTCTCTCTTAACTAGCATATAAAGAACAAAGAGTTATATTGCAAATTAATAAAGAACACTACAATCAACAAATTGTTTGATTGGGTTCTTATATTGATTGGTTTGTTTGTTTAAATTTTAAAGGACTCACACCAAATGTGCTTGCCCACTTAGACCCTTACTCTATTAGCTGGATTTTGAGGCTGCGCTTTGCCTTGTGGTGAACCTAGCCATGAAACTCGACATTCCCATTACATTCAAGTGTCGCAGTTTTATTCACGAATCTTGGTCGACCCTAAAATCTTAACATGCTAGAGCCTCCAAAAGAAGTCTTTAAAAGCCTCCATTTTGTGTGCCAAGGCCTCCATAATCCAAAGAAGAGATGTCTGCCAGGAAAGGTTTTGATGATGAAGGACAGAGTGCTGAAATGTGTCGCAACATAACACATTGACGTGCCATTTACCTAATGTTCCTCTATGAACAAGGTTCAGAGTTCTGCAGGACATAACTTTTGGAAAATATCAATAGACCCTTAAGAGAAATTATCAGTGTAAGTATCCTATGAAATCCATTGTCCAACAATTGCAAGTTTTTGGAGTCCAGTTGCCTTTTGAATCACGGAAACTACTGGCTTCCAGCCTCTTATAAAGAGCTCTGCTCTCAGATTCAGTATCAACGGGACGGGCCTTTAATTTAAACATTGAGTCGGCAGATATAGTGGGGGCTTCGAAGTACAAATTTTGATTCCACACAGTTTGATTTAAGCCACTTTACCCACAGGAAAATGGAGGGCAACCCTTTGTGCGCAACATCTTGTTTCAATTGCACAAGATAATAGATTTTGTACTAAAGAATCAGAATGTAATGTTGAACCAAAATGCAACGTTGGTGTGCTATGTCCTGGCGCTGCCAACGTGGCATATAACATAAAAATCTATTTTCTTCAGCTAAATGTTTTAATTAATAGTCTTGGGTAAAAGATCAACAACCCCAATTTCCCGCTTTTCCTTTTGGTTAGGGTTTTTTTTTTCGTTAAACCTCGAGCGGCGTCGAGGACGCCTTCCGAAGCTCCAGAAGCGGAGTTTTGCTGCGCCAAGGTAAATATCTGTCCGTGTTTTGCATTTTTGAAGCTGCTTGCTTTGTTCTTTCGAACTCGTAGTTTCTCTATTAACGGTTGCAGTACCCAACCTAATTGTTTAAATGGATGGCCTCATGAAGATTTTCTTCTTTGTTGGCGTTATTTCTTTCTTTTCCATCATCTTATATTCTGGTCTGTTTAGTTTTTGAGGCTTATTTCGAGCTCTTCTCAGTTTGGCCTTATATTGCGTTCACTGTCGTCTATATATTCTTCCTGGCATAGATTCTTCCTGGCGTCTTTGGGAAAGTGCATTCTTAACATGAGCCTCACGTCTTGGACGAGCAGATGAGGGCATGGAAGGGTTACACTTTTGGTCAAGAATCCAATCTAAAAGCCTGAAAGGTAACGCAAAAGCCAACTCTAGTGCCTGTGCAAATTTCGCACGAACTAGTTTGGTTATGTTTCCGGTAAAAAGATAGCAGAAACCTGAATCTTTATATGCCAAGCCCACGCCCTCCTCTTAACGTCGCAATACCCTACTCAACCCTCAAAAGCTTCTTAATACAGCTCATAATCTGGGGAAGATATTTTGACTTCCGCTTTCATTCTCTTTTTATTCCTTTCTAATCCAAGCATGTAGAGTAGTAGATTAAACAGTTTAACGGACTTGCAGAACTGCCAGTGGTCTCTTACAAGGGCGGTTATTTACAAGAACCAGAAAAAGGAACCTTTGTTTTAAAGCAATCACTTTATTTGAGGTGGAGTCTTGACCATCACATGAACGGAGGACCCTGACAACAATGTGCATCACTGCATTGTCTACCCAAAAGGCGGAAGAGTCTTGGACATGAACGCTCAAAATGATGCTTCCATATGGTGTATGGATATGGCCAATTATGCACCGAAGCCTATGTTGGCTTTGTTTCCTTTAGCATGCTTCATTGGCATTGTTGGAATGCTAACCATGCTTCGTCAGGGAATGCTGCAGCTTTTATTTATTTATTTCTCTGCATCACATATTTCTCTGCATCAGACAAGTACCTGATTATGCAAACATGATGGTCTATTGTTGGGGCAAACACTGTTCTTGGATACCATGTCTTGATGAAGGCATTTAAGGGACATGTATTTAGAATCAAGGAATTCCAGTGCTTCATATGCAAGTTCCTATTAAAAAGGTATGCGAGATTGCAGCAAGCATGGGTATCGTTCTCCAACTCCTGTGAACGATTTTCATTTCTCTCAAAATGGAGCAAATGTAGGAGATAAAGTCAAAACTAGAGATGGAATATCATGTATTATTTTGCATTCATGATCTTTCAAGAGTGAACGTACGACCAGCACTCCTTTTACAAACCTCCTAACCTGCTGATTGATGTTGCTTGTACAGTTCAAAGTTTGTACTCTAGTTTTGCTTTAATCATTTCCTGTGACCTTCCATTTGTTCAGCCTTGCTGGGAAGGAGCAGCACATTTTTGTAAAAAGGCATCTCCTTGCTGCCACCATGAAGCTCGTCAGGTTGTTATTTTGTTCTTTTATGATCCCTAGTTTTAGCCTTAGGAAATTTAAGAATAGAAGATTTAACTGACTGCATTTCTGCAGGTTCTTGATGAAACTGAATAATGAGACTGTATCTATTGAGCTGAAAAATGGAACAATTGTTCATGGCACTATTACAGGTATAACATAAATAGGCTTTTTATAATCTCCCACATTTGTAGCTTGCATCTTTACACCTTCCTGTTGTTTGTTCAGGAGTGGATATTAGCATGAATACACATTTGAAGACTGTGAAGCTGACTTTGCGAGGGAAAAATCCGGTTTCGATGGATCACTTGAGCATAAGAGGCAACAATATTCGCTACTACATCCTCCCAGACAGTCTAAATTTGGAGACCCTTCTGGTTGATGACACTCCTCGAGTCAGACAGAAGAGGCCAACTGCAGGTATGAACTGTGGCAGTAAGAGCTCACTTTTTGATGTTGTCAGCTCAACCTTTTGACTTATTTGCTAATTTAAAATGTTAAAAATTTCAGCAGGCGGCAGGCCAGCTGGACGTGGCAGGGGCCGTGGTCGTGGCCGGGGACGAGGCCGAGGAAGATAGATATTAAGTAGTAAATATTTGCAAAAGATGGGTATCTGTTTTTGAACATGTATGCACTTGTTGTATCTTCTATTATATGATCAGAAGAGGAGTTGGCATTAGGAGTTGAAAATTCACAGATGGGCTAATGCAATTCCGACTCTTTGTTTGTTCAAAATATGTCTCTCAATGTTATTGTCTTTGTTCCTCTTCCTCATGCTCCTCTACTCTTTTCTAATGATTATGATGTACAAGTGTGCTATGTCATCCAAATGCTGTGGTCGCTATATGTGGGATATGGAACAATTCTGCAAACATGTGCCTTCTGGATGACTATAGGAACATTGGGGAGCTTGAGATAATCCAGCATTAAATGGGCCCTTATTTCTTGGACACCTGTTATTCTGGTTAGTTGCAGGCACCTATATAATATGTAAAATACTAATCTTTGATGGCAAGTCATACCTGCAGAGATTGGACAAAGTTGGAAACCTTTGTGGATGTCAAGGCTTATAGACTGGATTGCATTTCCCAGCTGGATTGTCAACATTATGTTGACTTTAGAATATGAACTGGGAAGTGCAGCTTGGGTATAATACAAACACGGTATATGGATTCCCTAGCCTTTTTGGCAACAACACTGCTGTCAAGGATGCTAACTTCGTAGATGTTAATTTGACAGCGACCGAAGTGTCAGTGATCTTGGAGCATGCCTATGGCATAACAAGAGGTGATAACAATATAAACACTTCTTGGCTCCGGTTTCATTATTTGAAGGAGTCCCTTGTTCTGTGAGGTGAAATCCCAACACTAAGTTGGGTAGATGGAGTAATATTTATAATGTGGTGGTTATAAGAGTCTATGGAGGTGGTGATTATAAGATCAAATTTTGTTTAGTTCTCCATCTCATGTTTTGTATCTTCTATTAAAGTTTTGAGATCATGACCAACACGTGTTGGGTCCAATTAACCTCTTCATTGTTCTCGAACTTAGAAAGGAGTTGCCCTCGAGTTTTGGAGAAGCCACCTATAGATGTTATGGGAGTTCACTCGTTTGAAAGTTTGATACTATGGTTGATTCTCCAATTCTAAGTTGGAATGTACTTGGTAAGAGATTTTTGGCTCTCCCTCAAGGGTGAAAATATCGTTACCCTGGTTTTGGTGATTCCATCGCGGTGAATACTTTCCCGCGGAATCACAGACCCTCTGGCAACGGGATCCGTTCCGGAGATCTCGTTGCCCGTACCTGACAGTATGGCAATAAATTCAATACTGTCCCGCGGAATCACAACGGTAGACTACTGTCGGACGGAATCACCACTTAATTATTCCACGCGATGGAATCACGACGGAATACCGCCGGATGGAATCACCCGTCACGGAATCACCAACTTGCAATCCCGCCGGACGGAATCACTAACTTGTTATTTTGTCTGACGGAATCACCATATTCTGATTCCATTCGACGGAATCACCGCAGATAGGATTCCTCCCGACGGAATCACCCAGATTGGATTCCGTCCGGCGGAATCTCTACGATCTGATTCCAGCCGGCGGAATCACCACAATCTGATTCCATCTGACGGAATCACCGGTATTCTGATTCCGTCCGGCGGAATCACCACAATCTGATTCCATCTGACGGAATCACCGGTATTCTGATTCCGTCCGGCGGAATCACATCACCATTATGGCCATCGATGCCACGTCGGCATGGGATATCCTTTGCTATTCTATATTAAAAGCCTATTTAAATTCAGGGCCCAGCTTTTAAATTGAATGCCGGACGCCGGGCATTATTAGCCGCACACTGCCATCTGACAAGGGATCCTGTTCGAAGGAATCACCACCATTAGCGCCAAAAGCCCTTTCTTACAGCTTCGTTCCGGCGCCTCCGTTCCTCCTTCCCGCTCGAATTCTTGTCCCTTTCTTATCGCTATTCATATGGATCAAAGCCCTGGAACCTCAGTTAATGAGAACTTCCAGGCAGAATCTTCTGCTAACTCAGCTTTCAATTTTCCTGCCAACAATCCTTTGCCGGAAGAACTGGTAGATTCGGAGGTCGACTCCCCTCCTAAGTTTCCTCCAAGTTTTGAGCCGGTTGAGGCGCCGGGTCGATGGGATCTTGCACTGTCTTGTAGCGGCTTGTTAGTCGGGGAGCCGACTTATTCCCAGGTCTTTGGAGGGAGTCCTCAGTATCCCCGAGCTCTGCTCCGACAGCAAGTAAAGAAAAGGCTAAAGAAAAGGCTGAGTGCAGCAAGGATCCAAAGGAAAAAGTTGATTCCAAGGAGCTCGAAGATTTCGGAGAGGATGCTGTGGAGAACCCTCCTCAGGATGAAGAAATCGCAAACTGGAGGTTTGATCGGGTGGGCATTGGTATTGTTTATTTGGTGGGTGTAGTAGCAGTTACTCCAAAAAATGGGATCTGGAGATCCACAGACTCGCAAAGCATTCCATGACGAATGATTACAAGCTGCCACCATTGGCAAGAGGCCGGAAATCAATTGCTCCAGAAATGAGCAGGAGGAAGAGGAACTTTGAATCGGTCAAAGCTGGAGCGGAGCGCGGATGAAGATTATCTGTGGCAGCATAATCTTAGGCGGATTTTGGTGAGGGCCAGGCGAAGGGCCGAGGCTATGGCAGAGGAGCAGATTGAGCACGGACTTCTCAATCCTGCTATGAGGTCTGCTTGGGTCAGTGTTGTTACATACTTACCGTACCTGTACGGTACTGTAAGTATTTTACGTATCATACCTCGTAACGTACCTCTGAGTTTTTAACATACCGAAAAAAAAACAAGTACGTTAAAAAGTGTTGTTACTATACCTATAAAATACATACCGTACCTATAAAATACTTACAATACCTTTAAAATACCTATAAAATACGTACCGTACCTATAAAATACTTACCGTACTTGTGTTGAAAACTACCAAAATTTGACACAAAAACAATGTATTTTTTATTCCGTACATACCGTACCTCTGGTACGGTACACTAAGTACTTGAAAGTTACCGTACCCGTACGGATACAACACTGGCTTGGGTCAATCAACAGGTGGAGATAAGGCGGACGGTAGAGTAAACTCTGGAGGAGCAGAAGAGGGAAGCAATTAGAAAAAAAATCGCCAGCAGGTTTGGTTTGACAGTTGAAGAGATGAGGGCCGAGATTTCATATTCCAGAGAGCAAGCTCAGGTAGAGAATGATGATTTCAGCAAGGAATTCGCAGAGGCCCAAGGAGATCTTGCATCCACCCCTCCCAGGAAAGTAAGCAAGCTCCCACTCAGGAGCTCCCCGAGAACTCCAAGGAAGAAGAGGGGGGCAAAAAAAACAGAGGACTACCTTGCCCCTAACCATATAGTGTTTGAAACCTCCAGCTACATTCAGGGTTTGCGTGAGGCAATTCAATCCGCAGGACTTCCCGATCCCAGAGCTTCATCGGAAGAGGAGGGCACTTTAATTGAGATCCCCATGATGCATAGGCTCGAAGCCAGTTTTTTTAATTCTGTCTTTTCTTATCAATCAGGTCTTCTTTCCAGCAGGTGGACCTGTAACTTCACATTTAAATACACACTGACACTAAGCAGCACAGCCATTCGAGTGGGCAAGAAATCATCAGCAGCAGAATTTCGGGTGTATGGCAACTTCGCCCAAGATTTCATGACAGTTCCCGGGCCTGGAGACGATGTGGATTGCAGAATCAATGAAGAATGTGTTGTGCCTATTTACTGTAAGTCACGGTTATAAGCACTACGGTTATTGCAATGCTTTGATTCACTGACGGGCCTTGATAGATTCCATTCCCCAAAACAGAAGATCCCAGCATGTTTTCGTGCATCCTGCGGCCTTTGGCCTTTTTTTGCAGAACAGAAGGTCAATCAGGTTCATATGATCTGTTTGCTAATTTAATCCCACCGAAACCCTTCATCAGGCAGAATTGGCGGATGCAGAATGTCGGGTTCTATTACTTCCCAGTCATGAGCAGGTAAAGATTCCATTTTAAATCCATTCATGGGCAATTGAACCTAAAATCGGGTTTTGCAATTGTTTGCAGCAATCACTGGAGCTTGTACATATTGGTTTCAGACGCCGATGCATGCCACCGGCTCCGGACTCCTTGTCCATTGTTGCTCCATTTGGATTCAATGTCGGGCATGCACTCGAGCTTGTACTGTTTCGCCACTTTGTAAGTTAAATTCTGCCCCTTTCAGGTCAATTTTTGGGTTCCTCTGATTCCTTTGGCCACAGATTTGTGTCCGACATTATGAAGAGGTGGAATTTTGAGTCGTCCAGATTGCACAATGCCCCCTGCGTCTCTTTGAAGGTCCCTCAGCAGGAAAACACCCAGGATTGCGGCATTTACACGATCTGTTTCGTCAAGTGGTTCTTGCAGGATATGTGCAACACCAAAGTGCAGTCTGTGGGTATTTTGTGTGTCCAATTTTATCTTATCTATTCGAAGTTCGTGCTAATTTTCCTGATTGCAGGTTGTGGATACTTCGAAATGGTTTGGTCGTGCTGAGATCGACCAAACGAGGTCCTCATTTGCAGTGATGCTACAAAAATTGGGAGACTGTGTCGAGCAAAGAAGAAGCACCTTCCACTTGCCCGAGGGAGATTGGAGTGAAACCGGTGGCCCTATGACCCGTTTAAGGACCAATGGGCCTCGAATTTTTATTATGTTTGTGTGAATATGTCAATAGAACAGCAAAAATACCAGCGTTGCTGGGTTTAAACTGAGTTCCCGAATGTATCAGAATTTGAATTCAGTTGAATTTGAATTTGAATGTATTTTAGCGCGAATCTGTGTCAAAATGTTTGAACGTGAATATTCGAATATGCCGTCCATACCACCACTTAAAAAATAGAGAATAGTGACGCCAATGGTCGAAAATCTAGGTTGGTGATTCCTTCGCAAGCAATCTCTACAGTCGTCATCTATCCGATGGAATCACAAGATGGTGATTCCATGCCGTGGAATCACAAGATGGTGATTCCATGCCGTGGAATGCCCGCCGCCATCATTGCATGCCGCAGGCATTAATTGCTTGTTCACGTCAAATGCCTGCCATTCTGACGGACGTCTAACTGACGTACGCAACGGCCAATGAAAAGGCGCCACGTCGGCGGCTACACTGACGGACAATTTAGGGCAAAATCTAGGCCCATAGGGGGTGATTCCACTCCACAGAATCATCCTTCGGCGGCCGGACCAGCACCATCCGCTTCGTATTCGCTCATAATTCCTTGGCTGTCGCTCCTGTGAGGCGCTTCGATCTTCCCCGTCGGCGCTTGCTTCCCAGCCATCGGCGCTAGTTTCCAGTTTATCATCATCAGGTAAGAATCATGTTCGTCTGTACCAAATGATGGATATTCTAACCATCTGTTGCTGAGTTCCAGGCATGGCGGACTGCCCCCCAGTAGCCATAATTGACGGCGTCCTCGTGGTAGACCTCGGTTTTCTGGAGGCGCTCAAGGATTGCAGGCTTGAGAGTCTGCAGCAGCGTCTCTGGAGTCGTGCACTGGTAGAGGTGCCGCCAATTTCTGTCGCCATACCTTCTGGACGCGGTTGTGAATGCATTAGAATTCCTGTGAAGGTCTCCAACGTTTCACACATCCGCGGGCACGAGACGCTTGATGAGGAGTGGACAAAGAATCTGTTTGCCTACATTCACGCAACTGAAGTGCCGAAGGAGTTATCTGCAAAGTGCGGCTGCAAAGATTCTGCTGGCTCAAAGCGAGTGAAGGAGGAGTGCAAAGATGACGATGATTTTGTGTTCCCGGTTGCCTACTGCAAAGACCCAAGTTCTGGGAAGGTCAACTGGTCTACGAACAAGGTGTGACTTCAGTCGCTGCTATTCCTTTCAGCTTCTTTATTTCTGCTGCAACTCACTCATTGCATGAACTTCGCAGAGAAAACGAGCCCGCCCCAGTTACAGTGCATAGTTCGCGATGATTGATGAAGCAGGCGCGTCCCTTTTTTTTCCTTTCTTTCTGTTGATACACCTTTCTATGAGTTCCTGGAAGCTACCTTGCTTAAGGGCTTTTTTTGAGAATACAAATCTAAGTAACTTGATGTTCAATCTCTTCAGTTAGCTTCAAATTGCAACCACATGCAACTTCTCCATGCATACAAACTGTTTTTTCCTGAATCTGTGCCATGGCCGTGTATGGTGATTCCATCCCATGGAATATTCTATACATATTGTGAATTTACACAAAATTTTGAATTTATACATAACATATTTCTACATAGAGGGTATAGGTAGTATTTGCACATACGGTATTTGTACATAGATAAGTTAGACATGGAGTGTTTAGAGGTAGTTATACGTGGAGTGGCTATACGAAGAGTATATGTACATAGAGTATTTATGCATGTAGTAGTTAGGGTTATACGTGGAGTAGATACGTGGAGTATTTGTACATACGATAGTTATACGTAGAGTATTTGTACATAGAGTATTTATACACCTAGTAGTTAAGGTTTGTACATGGAGTAGTCCGGGTTATACATAGAGTATTTATACATCTAGTAGTTAGGGTTGTACATGGAGTAGTCCGGGTTATACATAGAGTATTTATACATATAGTAGTTAGGGTTATACATGGAGTTGATACATAGAGTATTTGTACATACATTGGTTATACATAGAGTAGTTATACATGGAGTATTTGTACAAACTTTGCTTATACATAGAGTATTTATACATATAGTATTTGTACATAGAGTATTTATACATCTAGTAGTTAGGGTTGTACATGTAGTAGTACATAGAGTATTTATACATCTAGTAAGTTAGGGTTATACATAGAGTATTCATACATCTAGGCAAGGTTTTCCATTTCATATTCCTTCCAACCAAGTTTCCTTTTCTTTGCCTCCCTCTTCCCCATTTCCAAGAGTGGTTTCACCCTAGCAAGACTCGTGCCATAAGCCTCCTCTTCCGTCAACACTGGCAGAGATGTTATGGTTGTGTCATTGGCCTCCTCCTCGTTCATCCTTTCAAGTCTTGTGTCAAGCTGTCTCATCATCACTTCCGTGGCTATGAGGAGGGTGGGATCCTTTGAGGCCCGCTCCATAACCCTAGCAACACAAGACTCCAAAGATGCCCTAGCATCTTCCACTGTCAAGCCAACTTTTGGGGTTGGTCTAATGTCATCCTCTAGACTACTTTTGTCCACCTCGGCCCCTTCAAGGATATTGGCATGGGTGTTATCAGATCCACATGGGCGCAAGAGCTCCATGCCACCACATGCATTTCCATGTTGGGACCCTAGAACTTGAAGGAGGTCTTGATCCCTGTACCTATCCATCATTTGGATAACCTTCACTTGGTGTTTGCAAATGTTCCCCTTGGCGCCCCATGGCAATCACAACTCGCCCAATTCTTATTTGCCCCATTGACAAAGTAGGGTTGGCGGTTCAAATCAAGAGTTTGGACATAGGCCTCTCCTCCATCGAGGTCCACGAATGTGACTGCATCATCAGGTATTTGCCTAGCCCCGCGAATAGCCGACTTTATAATTTGCTCTTGTGATGTGTTTATCACAAAACCAGCTTCCTTCAACCCCCTGTCAGCAAGCAAATGATACAATATGGAGGGTTAGTGCATACATCAAGCAAATTTTAGTCACTTCTAGTAATTACCTAGAGTATGCCATGTGGGTCTTCACATCATGGACAAGCATGTGAAGTAGCCAATCTATCCTCCTGCCTTTTAATTGGGACTTGGAAATCCCGAGGCGCAATTTTAGTGCCTTGTGCCAAGCCTCTATTGCAGCATTGGTTTCTTGATTGGAATGGGGAAAGATTCTTGTGGCCAGAACCCACTCACAAATGTTGCGAGTCCACTCTCGACTCATGTAGGCCGCCAACTTTGGATATTGTGGGTACTTTCTCTTTAGTGCTTCCAACTTCCTCGAAGCCTCTTCTCTAACAGCCTCTATGTAATCATCCCCGTACTCATTGTTACCTGGGGGACACTTTGTTCCTTACATGATCTTGCCCAACTCCTTGAACATCTGGTTCCTCAAATCTTTATTCTTCACGTTCTTTGTCAACCACTTCAACCAGTCTCTCCTCACATGCCAGATGCAAAGGTTGACACGTACGGTAGGGAAAACCTATGGTGGAGGGGGAAAGTTGACACATAGGGTTAGTATGGAACCAAATAAACCAAAATGAAAACGAGGATAACTAGGAAACATTGTTACCTTCTTTATTGCATGTATTTCAGCATCACAAGAATCGGTGATAAAACATGAGGGCTTCCATGTCGAGTCGTGGTGTTCAATCCACACTTTCATAGCTTCTAGCCATCTAGCTATTGTCTCTTTCTTCTGGGTATTCGTGACAATCCAAGCCAATGGCATGCCATTGAAGTGGTCATCGAATCCAATGAGAGTGAAGAGGTAATACCTGTTTAAATAGAAACACGCTTTAGCAAACCTAATTTCCAAGGAACCTAAAAAGGAGCAACCATACCTCTTCTCGTTTGTCTTGTAGGTGGAGTCAAGGCATATAGCTCTATCCTTTCCAAATCTCACCATGGCATCCCTTTGAATGGGAGTCATGACCCCAAGTTGAAAGATGTCACCTTGTTCATAGTGGAAGACACAATCGTGGTGTTGTTGGACCCACATGTGGACGCTTGTTGCTTGGTCTTCATGCAACTTCCATACATTTCGAGCCACCAATTTATTAATGCAGATCGATCCGACGGATCGCGATTCTCGAGCCAGACGAGCATGCAAGAGTTGCATGCGTTGCCTGCATGCATTGCATGCATTTCGGGCCTCTCATCCGGTTAGGGGATCGCTATTTCTTCCTGCATTCGCCTTCAGCTTCTCATCGGCGCTTTCTCTTCGCCCAGCAGTGTTTCAGGTTATGTTCTATGCTCTCATGCAGAGGAGGGGCTTCCTCTTGCATGGGTTGACCTTTCGTGGCATTTCCTATCATTCTTGTTTCTCTTCGACCTGACCTTTCCTGGCGTATCCCTTCCTGGCGTTTCTTATCGTTCTCGGTTCTCTTCTACCTTGGCCTGCGTTGACCTTTCCTGGCGCATCCCTTCCTGGCGTTTCCTATCTTTCTCGTATCTCTTCCTATCCTTCTCGTCTCGCTTCTACCTCGGCATTCCTCCACTATGGGGCAATTCTTGAGCCTTCATCTCGGATCGACGGGAAGTTCTCTTCTTTCGGCGTTGTTGTGTCATGCGAGTCGCAATTTCGAGAATGCGATCGATCCGGCGGATCGCGATTCTCGAGCAGAACGAGCATGCAAGAGTTGCATCGTTACTGCATGCATTGCATGCATTCGGGCCTCTCATCCGGTTAGGGGATCGCTATTTCTTCCCCTCGTGATTAAGCCTTCACTTCTCATCGGCGCTTTCTCTTAAAGCCCCAGTTGTTTCGGTTATGTTCTATGCTCTCCCTCCCTCCCTCCCTTAAGTATTTTGTTTATATATGTTGTTAAGTGGCGCGGCACTTTAATCAACCCCCGCTTTTTTCGAGGTTTTTGTTCTTCTCTATTGTGTTTTGTGGTCTTATGCAGTGCATGGCGTTGCCCGCGACGTTGGTTTCTTTTGGGCGTGGGTTTTGGGAAGTTTAGCGGCCTAAGTTGTCTAAGCCCAACGCCTAGGGCTTATCGCTAGGGTTTTTCCTCGAAAACCCGAAAGGGCGGGGTTTTTTAATCCCGGCGATAAGCCCTAGGCAGGTACACTAGCCAAACATCTATGATATATTTTTGTATTTTGGGGTCCAGGTGTTATGACTGGATATTCCCTGTATTTTTTGTTTTTTGGGTAGCTTGCGATATGCAGCTACCCACTCTCTACCATTGTAATTACACTGCTGGGATGAATAGAAAAGCCCCATCCATGGCGTTGTTGTGTCATGCGAGTCGCAGCTCGAGAATATTGTAGACATCATGCATCTTCAACATGTCGTCCCTGGACAGCCCCTCCAAACCAGCCACATCCTTCTTCAAGTTCACCCTCTCTTGGTGGATGTTCATCACCATTCTAGGTGTTATATAGTGCACTAGCTTCTGTTTGATCCATTCTTTCTTTTCAGCCGAGAGCCATGGTGCTAGCCTATACCTCAACCCTTTCTTAATAGGTTGTGCTTTACCATGGCAGATTGCACCTTGCTGGTTCACATGATCCCATTTGTGGTAGGTAATTTGAGTGCAATTGGGAAGAAGATAGAGCTGCTTCAAAGTAAAATGACATTGGCAACCCCTTCTAAGACTCTCCCCTCTCTCAATCCTCTTCCTTCTTTGGCCTGGAGGGGGACGTCGATCCTCAACAACATGAGTGTTCTCAGAATTGTCTTCTGGCTCAAAGACACGCCATTACCTTTGTTGCACCAGGAATGAATCAGACATGCTTTAAAATCCAAACAAATTATCACAAGCCAGGGAAAGGAAATTCACACCTCTTCAAAGTCAGATATGAACCTTTGCCCGGTTTGGATAGCTCTTTATTCCGTTGAGAGCTTCTTATGTAGAAACTGCATGGTGCTTCCCCACTTTTTTGCTCCCTGGCTATGAAATCCCCAACCCGTGAGGTGGGAATGTGGCACAACCAAACCGGTTGAGTACCTCCTCCTTGTGGTTCAGGACTCTGGTGCTCTAACATAACCCAGGGTAGTCGACTGTGATCAAAATGCCCTTCTGTAGGGTCTGTTTGCCAGATGCCTGATTGCAGCTGTCAATAAAAATGCTATCAGAGCTTGCCCTGCTGCAAGGACACGGAAATCAGTTGTTCCAGGCACTAACCTCCTCGATCTTCTCGTCCAGATCCATCCCGAGCTCCCCGCTGCCGTCGTCGAGCAGAGGTATGCAAGGTGATTCCATCGGATGAACAGAGAAGGTGATTCCATCGCATGGTACGAACAGGGGTACGGGGGATGCACATTTTTTAAATTCCGGCGGGTTGGCCTCACGACGACACCATGGCCGTCGATTTGGTCCATGAATGCGGTCTCGATGTTGAGACGTGTCGAACATGCAACTTCGTATCTTCCAGTGCATTCGTCTGGCGGAATTCCACCTGGGTGATTCCATCCGGTTGATTCACGGTGATTCCGTCAGATGGAATCAGATTGTGGTGATTCCGCCAGACGGAATCCATTCTCGGTGATTCCGCCGGGAGGAATCCCATCGGGGGTGATTCCGTCAGATGGAATCAGATTGTGGTGATTCCGCCAGACGGAATCCATTCTGGGTGATTCCGCCGGGAGGAATCCCATGTGGGGTGATTCCGTCGAAAGGAATCAGAATATGGCGATTCCGTCCGACGAAATAACAAGTCAGTGATTCCGTCCGGCGGTATTGCAAGTTGGTGATTCCGTGCCGTGGGATCCGCGACGGGTGATTCCATCCGGCCGTATTCCATCGTCGTGATTCCGTCCGGCGGAATCAAAGAAATGTGATTCCATCGCGTGGAATACTTACGTGGTGATTCCATCGCGTGGCATACTTACTTGGTGATTCCGTCCGGCGGTAGTCTACCGTTGTGATTCCACGGGGAAGTATAGAATGGACGGCTGTACTGTCAGGTACGGATAACGGGGCCGCCGGAACGGATTCCGTTCCCGAAGGGTCTGTGATTCCGCGGGAAAGTATTCACCGCGATGGAATCAACCAAAACCAGGGTAACGATATTTTCACCCCTCTCTCAATGCACACTAATATTGTCTTCAGAAATATAAACTTTTTTTTTAAAGCTCTCAAATTCTAAAAGTTGGTTTCAACAGCAATAGAATTGCAATACAAAACAAGGTGTTGCGAACGAGGGGTTGCCCTCAGGTGGCTCGAGAATTTGTTTTCATGGTTTTTGTAGAGACTGGGTTTATTCAAGTTTCATCACGTTATGGGTTGCTTGTTTTGTATTGTAGAATTTGGTAAATAGTGTGCTTTGCATTGGTTGTATGGTGCTGCGAAAAAGCATGATGTGTGCATGTTGTGCTCTGTGTTGTGTGTGTAAGGTGTGGTGTTGTTTTTTACAGCATGCACGATGACTGCAGATTTAAAAGATAAAGATATACATGTAGATACAATGGAAAACAAAGTTGAATATAATGTTATCATCACAAGTATCCTTACCGAGGAGGAGAAGAGAAAAGAGAAAGTGCTGATAACTTTATGCTGATTCGGCAGAGCTCATTGAGCTTTTTTCGAGGGTTGTGTTATTCTTCAAGTGGACGCTATGTATGCCCATCTGTGGTTTGACAATAGGTTAGATGAAATATGGAAGAACTTGGTTTTGATTTCTAATAGTAAGGTAGATAGTAGAGAGATAGATAGTATTTTTTACGTCATGCCACATTGACAGCATCCACGAGGATATATGATATCATTGGTAAATATAAGGCATTCATTGTTGACTTTTGAAGCTAAGGTAAATCTTAAAATATAGAAGGAAAAAGGGTGTTCTAAATGAAAAGATGCTACCATTGTAATTAAGAATGTCATGTGGAACCACATCCTTTGATGGAAATTTTCAAATACTACAAAGGCATCTCTTTAGTATACATGTCAACCAACGCATATGCAAATGCAGATTTGTGGAACAGATGAGAGGGTTAACGGCCTGTAAAAAAATAAAAAGAAAAAGAAAAAACGATGTCATCATCGCCACAAAAATGCGAAGTTGGGACACCTTGCAAAAGAAACAGCAAATACTTCAGGATTAAGAAATAGCCTTCGAAATTGCAAAACATATTCCTATTTCAATATCAGGGCAAGTAGTGAAGGACAAGGAAACGAATGTTATGATGGAAACATATGGAGGGACAGTAGAAGCCACCATAATTGACAAGGAGTTCGAACGACAGGTCTCAACTTTAGGTTTGTCGATTATGTCATGGCATGGGGATTTACTGTTGGTGGAAATATTCTGTCACAATTTGTACTTGAAAAGTCAATGATGATTGCGCGAGCAAGTATGAACAATCAATCTGCTGGATAATTGAGCATTAAAGCTAGCAGCTCTGAACAAATTCAGATGGCTCACATTGCCATTGTTCTACACTTTGGGGACTCTTACTAAAACATTTCTTTTCTTAAAAAGCTCTTCTTCTTGAGTGCATTACTTTGATTTTTATCAAGGCAACTTCATGATATGCGAAATTTTGAGGCAGATTTGTGCCAACTACGAGTGCTTAAGAACATTTTTAGTAATACAATAGTGATTCAACTCATTGGTACATCTGCTTCTAAGGGAACAAAATATAAAAGCGGCCATGCCATACGAAATATGCTATAAACGAGGAAATATAAAGCAAAATTCTTGTTAACATATTGTTAACATGTTTTACATACCATGGAGAACATTGGCCTGCACATCCAATTCTTGAATTTCTAGATAAAAAATTGCCTTCTCTTATGGATGTTAAACTGCTCCAGAAAGTTAATAAGTACATCCTTGTGCCATTGCAACAATCAACAAAGCAAATGAGGTACTTCTTCGGATCAACATTGTCCATATTGCGGAACTCATATGACAGAAACCTGGCTGGAGCTCCATGCTTTTCCCACCTCTTCTGTATAAAATTTACTAAAGTGCAGGCGTTACTTATATGAAACCGGAGACAATTAGAAAGAAAAAATTTATTACCAATCATCAATACTTAAAAATTCGTGCAATCCCTGCTGCAGCGGCAAAAACTAGGTTGGATTTGAAGCTCCAGTGATGGCGCATGTATTTGAGAAAATATTTCATTTCTAAATTGAGTCCTAGGATGTGGGGTTTTTCCATTTGCCACAAGCAAGGGAAGGACGCGCGATGGCTACCACAACCTTTGCAACGACGACCATAGCCTTGATTAGTTGGATTTCTAATAGCAATGGTATCTCAGCCCATCCTATCCAGGACCAACTTCTCAACTCTAGCCTCATTGCACCTTTGTATGACCACAATAGTTGGGGCATCATTTGAACATTGATAAAGATCTGCTCACGACAGAGCCATCGGTTAGACAGTTTCCATAGTGACTTCCCAACAAAAGGGCCACCTATAGTTTACAGGCCATACTGGGTTTGGAGCGGTTGTTGGCGTATTTCGGGCATATATCGGCATATACCTAAATTATACCACAAACCCACCTGAACGAGGGTTTGCCCCTTTAGGAGCAACCCAAAAAAAATGAGCACAAAGAAAAGATCGATTGGTTCCGTTAATTTGAAAGACTACAAAAGGATTTTAATGTAAAAGAAAAACATCATTTAGAAAGCTCTTTCTATTAAGAACAAAGACCGTACCTATTTTATGCCGAATTTGAGCCCTACTAATTTCTTGACGAGAAAAAACTAGTTTCTGGACCTTTTGTGCTTTGGTTACAGCTTGTTAGGGTAATATCTCATTACTCCGGCCATAGTTGCGACACTTTTTACATTCTGGAGAAGATCCGATGGCATGTTCTTCGGCCATCATATATATATATATATATATATATATATATATATATATATATATATATTTGAACTTGATGCTATAATTATGGTCAGACTATTCCATGCTCTGCTCTATGCTCGATTCATAGTAATGGCACGACTTCAAAAAAAAGGAAAAGGAAAAGGAAAAGGAAAAGGAAAAGGAAAAGGAAAAGGAAAAGGAAAAGGAAAAGGAAAAGGAAAAGGAAAAGGAAAAGGAAAAGGAAAAGAAAAGCCAGCTATATTTTTACTTGAATGAAAGTAATGGCATTTCAAGTTTCATGTTTTAATGCCACGTGACACTTTTTGGGTTGCCTCTAGGGGGTTCATGTAAGTATCCGGCATATTCCAAGTATATGCTGGAATATGCCTAGGATATGCCAAAAACAGCTCCAAACCTGCCATTAGAGGTATATTGGGATGCCATTTCATCCTAAAGTGGTGTATCCAGTCAGTAAACTCGAAATAGACTTGAACCAATCAAATTTTAGGGCATCCTACATGTCATCTATTCTTGGCTCTTACCAAATCAGAGATGGGATACGAGAAAATCCTTCATCGATTTTCTGTTCTGCTTCCTTCGTTCCCCTTCCCGACTCCTTCTTTCGCTTAGAAGAATCGATCTTCTCAATCTAATGCCTAATATGGGATGAAAATCCATTTCCTTGCATTTTGATGATCATAATTAGAGTTTAGAAGTTTCCCGTTTCATTTGAAGACTCTTCTGGGAGCTTGCAGGTTTGGAAATGCCGGATTATTGGGGCTTGCTTTTATAACTTGTTTTCTTTTACTGAAGGTGGCTGGCATGGCTCAGGCTAACGTATTTCCATGTTGCATTGCCCTTAATCTTTGTATGAGCATGGACTGATTTTGGAATGGCACGGAGTTGTTTCACAACAATCGTCACTGTTCAGGTAAGCTTGATTTTCATTATAATATTTGTTTTGTTCACTTGAATTTGATGCTGTATTTATTACATTTCAGGTTTCATTCACTTCATAGGCTTGTTGCTTTTTCTGAACTTTTGTAAATCCTCAGTCTCTATGGACATTGAGCAGTTGCATTCAGATGCATGTCGCATTTTTGGTGTGCTCCATATTTTACAAGTTATTTTCTTCTACTATAAATGATATATCACAACAGTTCCAACCATGTTTCCTGTATTGGTGTGGAATGACACGCAGTTTTCTCACAACAACCTTCATATTTTAGGTAAGCTTTCTTTTCAGTTTAGTATTTGTTCTGTGCTCATTAATTTTCTATATTTGATGTGCTTCTGTTTGCAATAGTCTTACCTTTTACAGAGGAAGTATAACTTAGCAATTCAATTGCAGTGTCAAAGTCAAACTAAGTTGCAGTCTGAAATTTATACAACTATTGTTAAATAAAATTTACTACATAGAAGGACGTTCAAGCTGCATCTATTTCAGTACGTGCATGCCTGTTAGTATGTGCATATTGGCTTCTATTTCCTTTCAGAATAAGGTAGTTAATATTCATGCTCTCCATGGTCTGAAATCTTTGATTTACATTTGGTATTCTCTTTTATATTAACATATGGTGTTTTTGTGAAGGATGAGGCGGTCTGAACCACGCAGCATTGTATTGAGGAATAGGAAAAGGGCAAATGGAGATTGGATTGACATGGAAATTGCTGTAGGATCATGGGTGACGATGCTGCCGAGGAAATACGGTCCTCACGATGTCAAGAGAAGGAAAGTGGATGTTATTCAAACTCATTGGAAAGCACAAGTACTTGGTTTTGTGTTTGGCAATTCAGGTAAAACTATTGATGAGGTTGTAGTTATGCATGCGTACTCTGCACAAGATATACAGAAGGAAGATATATTTAAGACAACAGAATTTCCTAAGATGGAACCAAATTGTATATGTTCTTCTGATCACAAGGAGACAGTTTCGGCTAAGAGCATAACAAGCGTGTTGGACATTCATCACTTTAGTATTGGCAGATTTGCTGATACACCCCTGAAAATGCTGAAAGAAAATGGCATTTGGTTCTATAAATATCATTATACAAGGACGCAAGGTAGTCTTGGTTACTTATCAGAGGTTGCTGCTCCAAATCTCTCATGTTTGTCCAAGAACTTCAATGACCAGGAGTTGGTAATATTATGCCGATCCATGGTTGCAAGAGAAGTTGGAAGAATGTTAATGGAGAGAGGTGGAGTGAGATGTGGCATTAAATTATTTATGCCAATCAAGATTTTTGCACATATTTTTAAAGATGTTCTTGGCATGAGACGAGCACCGCAAACTTACAGTTTCCGAGACTTAAGTGTAGAGGAGCTTGAGATGATTTTTTTTGGAGAATGGAAGAAGAAGTTGTATGAAACTGGCGGGCAGTTCCGCAATCTGTGAAATTGACACGAAGCGTATTACTTTCAGGTAATGTTATCCTATATGTTTGACTTGTGAACTACATAGTTGCTAATTAGAATCCTATATGTGTTACATTTCAGGTACAGAATTCCCAAGCAAACCTTATATTGCAATTTTTATGTTGAAAGGAAAAAAAGGAGCAAGAAGGAAGGCAAATGGATATGAAACAATGTGGAAGATAACTGTAGTAAGGTGCCAACAATACAATTACATATTCATATTACTGAGGAAAGGAGTGAAATGTTAGATGTTGATGGTGAATGGTCATTGATGGAATGCCGACAGTTATTGAGAGCTATTCACCAACTTTTTGACTTCCAATTCATGCATAATGATCAGAAGATTGGCTTTCGAAGAGAATGTCAGATTAAGTGCAAAGATTGCACTCATCCCCTAAGTTTAAAGCTCAGATTTTAAGATCAGGTTGGCATGGCAGTTGCACAACTATATTTGTGCAATGAACAACTTTTATCAATGAAAATTGTTGTTTTGCATTTCTTTGCAAATTCATTTCAGCATGTTATTGTTTCTTCCATCAATTGTTTTTTGTGAAGCGTTTGGTGAAAATCATGCTCTTAGATTCTGTCCTTTTGAGTTCTGTTACTATTAAACTTGGAATATCTATTGTTGGAGGGATTTTCTCACATGGTTGGGACTATGATTCCTAGCACCTATTGTATGCAAAACTGTATATTTTGTTATGTTTGAGCATTTTAAGTGCATTTGAAGGTCATATTTTTATTTCTGTGTATTTTGGATGGCTTTTTTTTGCAATGGTTCTAAAAAAGAAAGATAGCTTGCAATTTGTAGAGACTGGATAAGGCAGACAACTCTGGTTGCATATCGAAGGGGTCGGCCCTTCCATCCCCTGTGCATTCCAAATTGCAAGACTACCATACTTTTCTGCTAACCATGGGCCATGTGCATGTAACAAATGAATGTAATGTGTTACCTCACTTTCTCCCCATGCATTAACGTATGCTCTGGTGAAACTGGTCACCTTAGCTTTGAACTCTACAACATCTTCCTTGCTGTAAGAATGCTTTTGTAACAGCAAATTTAATTTTGAAAATGCATGCCAAGCCTCTATCTTCCTTAATGCACTATTTGCTCCATCATTTCTATCTCTCTCTGCAAGAACCAGCAGTTTACCAAACTCATACGTACCTTTGCACTTAGGGTCTATTTGCTGCAAGAAGTGTCGTGCTTTTTCACCACCTAAGCACACTTTGGCTGGCCTGGAGCTTTTGCTAGATGTCTTTGTATCCTGCTCTAGCTTAACGCAACCGCCATGTAATCCTGCATCAGAGAGAACCTTCTCTACCCGTGCAATAGCTTCCATCCTATCTTTTTTGTTTCTCATGTTCCAAACAAAACAACAACTAGCATGTATCATTTTCTCAACAATACATACCATTGCATGTAAAGTACATGGATGAACCCTTTCTAGAGGAATCGGCAATACTGCATCCATTTTTGAATCTTCCTTGTCTCGACTAGGTGGCAGATTTTGGTTGCATGTTAAAGTACTAATACTTTGTCCTGTTCTCTTCTTCAAAGTGTATGAACAATATATGCAGTTCCTTGAGGTTTGTGCTGGTGTGTAAGATACATTATACAAAGATTTTTCGGTCTTCAAGTCTGCAGCAAGATGGAACCTCACCTTGAATGTTCCATGGCCTTCCACCTCCAATCTTTGCCCAGCTTCATAAAGACTAATTAATCTTGGGATGTCGGTCAAGTTCATAACCCATTTTAAGACCTCATAGTTTTCTTTTCTCACCTGAAACAACCATGTGTGATCCTCTGATTGTACTGAGAACCATTCTACATCTCTTTTTGGCTTAGGTAATTGACCTCTTTCTGCATAGTCAGGAGAGAGCGCATAATTCATAAAAACTAAAGAAACCCTCTCATACTTTTTTTGACTTGTCAATTCCATCTCGTCAAGTTTAATACAAATGTCCAGAGTTTCTTCTACATTGGCTTGGTAGACATTGTAATAAACAACCATGAACTTCAAAAAAGCCTCGAGATCAAACCAAACATTATTCCTTTCATTCAAGCCAATGATATCACATGCACTATCTTTCTTACCTTTCAAATTCGGAGTATGACCAGCCTCAATAGAGTACATCTTTCGAAAGATCTCCTCCGCCGTAATGTTCCTTCTCTTTCGAATAGACTCAATCGCATAAGGACGTGGAATGACAACCTTCTTAGTTCTAATGGCCTCATGAAAAGTTTTGAATAAACTTCTATACCCTTCTCTGCTGATGCCAATTGTATCACATGCTGCTTGCACATCTTCTTCATTTATTTTGTCACTAATCTCTTTCATAACCATCTCTAATACACCAATTCAAAGGCCAACATTCATTGGATCACTCAACAATGACAAGATTCCAGCTTTCGATGCAATTGATTTAACAATATTACCAACATTCTTTCGCACAAACTTTTTATCCTTCTTTGAGTTGAGGGCCTGCTTGATTGCGAGGATTCTCTTCCGAGCAGGTCCACAAGTAGGCTTGAGTTCTTCAATCGGCTTGCTCTTTCTTATCCTTTCTCTATATTCTTTTGGTGTCTTTTTCAAACGGTTTAGCCTACTCTGCAGTGTCTTGGCATTTCTTTCTGCTGCATTGAATTCGCTTCTCATGCATTTAAGTTGGCTATCCATTTGCAGGAGAGTTGTCTCCTTATAACATAATGCATTATGCATGCTACACAAACTTCTCTCGAGAGATGCTATCTTCTCTAGCAATTGAGAATTCTGAAATTCTAGTATCTTTAATGAGTGATCATTCTTTCTTATGCTAAACTGACAACACTGTAACTGAGTGCAGATTTGGTTTATGTACTTGTGAATGTTTTCACAGTATCCTAGCAAATTTAGTTTCCCTTCATATGCAAACTTCAGTAGATCACTTACAGACTTGAATTCTGGAGGCCTCCCAGTGATAGGATTCTTTGGATATATGCTGCCATCTGCCCATAAATCTGCATGCTTTGCACCCATGTCTCTCAACTTCTGCTTATCAATTGTAAATCCGTTTCCTCTTCTGATTCTCTTTCCTACGTGCCATGTTTCCAAATAATCAATAGAAGGAAGGTAAATTCTGATTTCTGCCACAGTCTGCATAAAGCACTCAGAGCTACAAAATGGGGGAGAAGGATACCAGGAATTCAAATTCGAAATAGCTATGATTGCTTCTGAAATTGCCATCATGAGTAGCCGAAACAAAACTTCCGACCAAATCTGTGCTTCAGTCCGGTCTACTTCGGATTACTGAAGTGGGTGCATCTCGGAGTATAGGTTCAGGATCGATGACGTGGGGGGGAACAAAAATTTGCCTGCAAGGCCGTTGGGATGGAGGGCAATCTACCCGATATCTCTCTTAGCATAATAAGACAAGGCGTGGGATTTTTTTTGGTATTTTTAAGATATTATTTAAATTTTTATATGAAATGACGTGGAGTTTCCTTATGAGGACGATTTTAAACTTCATTTTGCCTCTAATGTGTTGCCTGTAAACTGGTAGTCGCCAGTGTTGCTGAGCGGCTGGTATGGAAACTAGCTAACTGGCATCGCCTTGGTTTCAGGAGAGTTAGATGCAGTAGTCAAATTTAATGGAGAGGAAAGTCGAACTCTTGCAAATATAGATGTTTCTTGCTCTTCCTTGGATGCCTCTTCGGAACATGGTTTGAACCTGACATTTCTCTGTTAGTTTTTCCTCTTTGATAAACCCTACTTGCCTTGATTTTATTTCTAGGCATACATCAGCGTGGCACTGACATAGGCCCTAATTTTTTGTTCAGCAGGGAGTTAGGGCTTTTCTATGGATTTTATGCAGCATTTGCAGTGGCATTTGAAGATTGGAGTCATTTCTGCTTTGTTTGTGGCCGCCAAACTTTCCTGATCAACAAAAATTCAAAAAACAAAAATTTAGGGGTTCGATGGGGGTATGGTTTTGGAGGATGTTTCTATTTTTGGATTCGACCACTCTTCCTCAGCTGTTGAGAGATGGATCGCAATGGTGACAGGATGTACCTGCATGCAAATTCAACATCTAGGAAGCTTTTGAATGGCCAAAGAATGAAGTATTCAAGGCCTCTTAATGACGGTTAGTCTTCCTAATCGTTGGATTGATGTAAAGGAAAGAGTAGAGGGCTGGAAGCATCACCATAGCTAGCGAGAACATATATCAAAACTTCTCAACGATTCTCTATTTGTCTGAAACACATTTGTTGTTAAAAGATTATGGGGCTCATCTAATATCTTTGTCTAACTGCTCTAGCATTCCAATCCTGCTTGAGAGTATATGTTCTCATATGCATGCTCTTTTCCTTTGGTGCGTATGGAGCACATATGTCTGTCTATGCCATAGCATGATTGCTCATACTCTGTGTTTTACTGTGGTGTTCTAACAGACTGTGTATTTAGCCCTAACAGATCATGTATTACCTAAGCTCTATATTATCACAGGAGCTCTTATCGTAATTGTTTTTTATTGGCTGGGGTAGGAGATTGGCTAGAACAAAGCCAGATTGAGCAGGTAAATGGCTCTAAATTCATGATCCAATCATTGTTGTCAGATTTTGCTCTTGGGTATGAGTTTATCATTCTTTTTTTTCCTTATGGTATGAGTTTGACACTCTCAAAAATCACGGCATCGATGACAACTTTTTACTGTATTTATATCTTAAAAGTATTTCGCAATGATTTTACCTCTTCACAGTGGCTATTGCTTGATGCAAAAATATGCAGACAAATGGTGGAGTTTACATACTTGGAGGTCTCTTTTTTGAATAACCTCTGAGGTTGAGGAACATGAATAAAGTATTTATCTTTTATTTGCAGAGTGCTCAAGTTGTACTTGCAGCTTTTACCTAAGGCTTGGCTAATAAGCATTTTGAAGAGATCAATTGCTTCTATTGAGGTATTTAAATCTCTTTACCAGACCTATTGGATTTTGAAAGAAACAGCAGTAGTTATTATTGTTATGCTTTTTGTAAGAGGCCACAGTAGTTATTGTTGTTACATTCCTTGCTTAGTGTTCACTACGTTTATAAGTGTCTTATTATTTAAGTGTTTGCTCCTACGAACACAATAGTGGATGTATTATATGCCCAAAGGTAGAGTAGATGCTCCCATAGATCTTGAAGATATGAGATTATTGTTATTGGATAAAAGATCTCAAAGATGCACTAGGTCAAGGCTCGGGATCAGAGATATTGTAGTTTTTTTAGGGACAAGCCATTCCGAATTTGAGACTCAATACTATTTAACATATTCTATTCTAAATATATGGTGACTCTTTCTCCATCGGCTATGAAAGACTTAGTTATATATGGATATGTTGTTGATTCTCTGGCATTGCTAGCAGAAGTTAATAGTGTAAGTTGATTCTCATATGTAGCAAAATAACAGAAGCAAAATAACAGGGGGTTCTGGGGGGATTTGATATGGATATAAATTATAAAAAATAACAATTCTTGAAACCATAGTCCATATATCCCTAAAACAATTGAATGGGTTGTTATAAAAAAAAAACATAGATTCAAGATAAAAAAATAATCACATTAGCTCACTGGTTTATTGGTTAACCGTTAAAGTGACATTGAGTTATTTTGGTAGAGGTTTGAGCCCCCGTATTTCATATTCTAAAATCTTAGGCAAAGTCGTATAGAGGTTCGATATTCTCTCAAAACCTTAGGCGAAATCGTATTTCATATTTCGAAATCATAGGCACCTCCAATAATAAATGACTATAAGCGAAACGAGAGGTACTCACAGGCCCCAGGGTACAATCTGGGTCGTAAGATCAACGAATCCAACGACTGTGGTAGTCCAGGATGCATCTCGTTTAGAATATGTAGCATGCCATAGTATTCAATTCCATTATGTTCTTTGGATCTTTTGTTTTATGCAGATTGTTTTGGACGGTGAGCCCATATGCACATGTATTTAACTTTGTTGTGTTTTTTGAATCCTCGCTTTATGAAAATGCTTTTGCAGAGAGTCTATATGCGTGTTGAATGCATCTCAAATAGATAGCATTTTTCTATTCTTACCTCTCCCGATGTTGACTTAAAGACTTTGCTGTGCATTAGCTAGTGATTCTTTTTCTTTTTCCATTGGCTACAGACTTGGTTATATATATATATATATATATAAATTGTTGCTACTTTATGCATTGCTAGAGGAAATTAATTCGGCATGTTAATTATGCGCTAGAAGCATATCAGATGTCTTTGTATTTTCTAAATCCGTTGTTTTATTCAGATGCTTTTTAAATGGATAATATTTGGTAAATGATGTGTAAGGAGTTTAGAGTAGTGCATAGATTATGTTATAGAATAGTAATAGTTTTTCTTTTCTGCATGGCATTTCTACATATGTTCAGTTAGAGCAAATAATACTCAAGGCACCAAATCCAAAAGTTAGCTACATGTGGAGCGAATCATCTAGCCCTGGTAATTGGTCTATTGCATTATCAGAATTCAATCAAGTACAATGGAGGATTATTTGTGATACACTATCTTAGATCAAATTGTGGCATTGCTTAAGGTAAATAGCCACCAATCTTGAATGATGGTGGCATCCAAATTAAATCCAATATTGGATGGATGAGATCATGCTATGCAGATCCATGGAGGCTTCAAAAAGTATGCCAACAAGAAACCAACCTCTTTGTATCATTAAAAAACCATGTTATACATAAGCAGAAATAGCATTTCATGTTTTAGAAGGTTGTTTCATGCTTCCCATGACGTTTTCTTATGTTTTGTTTTGTTATTCTATTCTATTCTAAATTAAAAGTAGTTAAATGGTTTCACTTAATGGAGCATGCACATCTATTATTTTCTTCAACATGAAAACCAGTTTTTGCCTTCTCACTTAGCACTGAGTGGAAGACATAGATGATGTTGAATTCTGAATCTGATGTTGAGTTTGATGTTAGCAATGCGGATTCTGATAAGCACTTCAATAAAAGACAAATTTGGGCACCCTAGACACATATAAATTGTTCCTTATTTGCTTTACTAGGCATGTGCAAAAGCAAATTGTTATTTTTCTACCTTATGGTCCTATGGCGCTAGACAGGTTGGCATAATTGTCTATAGGATATATTTTTCTTAACTCTTAGGCTATACTCATTGGCATTAACATCTTATGATCCTATGCCACTAGAGAGGTTGGCATAAATGTCTGTAAGATATGTTTTTGTTAACTGTTAGGCGATGCTCATTGGCGCTGTTGTACAGCCACCATATAGATGAAGTCAGACAAATGACAGACAAGTAACATGTTTTACGATTGTCATATATGGTGTCACTTGAGAAGTTTGTTAGCTAACATGTTTTACGATTGTTACATATGCTTTCACTTGCAAAATTTGCTAACTAGGTGATCAATATGCTGTCACTTGAGAGGTTTGCTAACTAAGTGACTAGTTGCCCCACAATTTCTTGCTATTGGATTGCATATAAGTTGTCATGCCATTATGAAGTTTCTTACCGTAGCTTTTGATTTCAATAAAACAAAGACATTGCAAACACATGCACATGTGTCATTAGTTAAATTTTAACGTTGACATGAAGTAGTTATAGAAAAGTGGAGTATATAGCCTTTTGGAAACATTTCCTACTTAAATTTCGAGCGCCTTATCCTACTTAAATTTCGAGCGCCTTATTTATCAACCATGGTCATATTTGAACCAGCATAAAATCAGAAAAAACTCCGTATGTTTTTTCTTTCGCTATGGCTTTAACATGACAACATAGAAAAAATTTACTAAGTTCACAAAAACCCCGTGTATTTTCTTTGGTTCAAACATGGTCGTGGTTGAGAAGTAAGGCGCTAGCTTAAATTTAATGTAGGACATGAAATACCTATAGACTAGATCTATGGACACCTTGAATAATATACATGAATAATATAGTATACAATTGCAATAATTCTAATCCAACCTAGACTAAAGCTAAGCAACTCAAAACAGGACTTTCCACAAAGTTTGTGTTTTCACTCCTTCATTACAATATAGAAATCTTTATATTTCAATACAATTTACATTTCTCCTCCAAATACTAGTCTAATGACATGTTTTTCAATTTTTTCTGAAGCTCAAGAACACCATGGAGTGCTATCCTTAAAAGCAAGTTCACCAGTTAAGAGCTAATAGTGCAACCCATGTTCTTCAAATATAGCATATTCCATGACATTTGATTTTGGCTCTGCCCAAGTCTACTTTTTCTTTTACCAGTTTATTAATTGGCTATTACTTTAATGTTTATTACTTTAATGCACGGTATGAACGATGTATGCTAAGCAATAGTTTTGCTCCATGTTAGCAGGAGAATTGGAATGATTTGTGATGATATCCACTTGAATTTCCTATCTAAATTGAGAGAAAGTAAGACGACTCTAGACTTATCTCAAGCTAATTGTAACTATGTTTCCTTGACATTTCTATCTATTTTATATTACCTAGGTGTCTTCTTGGCATTTGTAATTTATATAATTATGCTTCATGCGCTCAAGGTCTGGAAATATTATCTCCACAACAAATGTGAGTTTGTGGTTTATACCAATCATAAACTACTAAAATTTCTATAAAGCCAAGCTGAGATATATCTAAGGAAGGTGGTTGGACTTCCTTTCTAAATTTCATTTTCATATTGGTGGCAGATTCTTCACAGATGCCCTCGTGTGAATGTGCTTGTCCACAGATTTGATCCTCGAGTGTCAGCATTGTGCCCACTGTGCATGCAAAGGGACGAGACCATTGAGCATTGTTTCTTTTATGTGATCATCTTCAGCCTGTTTGGTCTTGGCTACTTTCTATTTTTGACGACTACCTTCAATAAACGGGCAGACTATGCTAGATGTGTCTTCTTGACATTCCCTTTCTTCATGACCATGGTAAAGGCCTTTCACTCATGACTATATTGAAGATTAACAATGCCCTTCATACTTATGCTCACACTCACACTCACGCTCACACCTCCTTTCCCTTTTAGGATCATGTCAAATACAAAAATTGCAAATCCAACTAATTATCCGAAATGCAACAAGACAAATGTAAGGAATCAAGTTCAATTCTCACAAATGTTTCAGTTTTAAAACCAACCCCCCACTCCCACCCAAACAAAAGGGGAAAAAAAATTGTAAATTATATACCACTACAAAAACTACCATACAACCAAATAGTTCACATTGTAAGCATCAAACTAACGATGTCACAACGTGCATTGTATTGGACGGCTCCATGCTAAGGATGCGTAGGTAATGCACATATATTTAACTACTTTATATCTCTACAATAGGATCGTATTTATGCCCAGCAATGCCATAGAGTGGTAAAGATAGCATTGATGTGCATTTGGGTAGATGCTATCTGTGACTAGCACTTTACCTAGATTAGATTTTAAATGCTTACACTGGAATTTAAAAGCATAACATTATGTAAATATGCAACATGCTATAACCCCCTTCCACATAATACACAAGGCAAACTATTCTCATCAGACACCTCGACTTCTTAATACAAGCAAAGAGTTAATTATGAGGGTTCAAAATTGCCATATCATTCCACTTCGTAATTTGTAAGTCTATCATAACAACTCCACATCCTCATGAAATAACATGGATCTCTATCTTTTAATGAAGATGCATCATATAGGGCATGACATTATGCTATTGGAGACGTATAACTAATTATTCCTGAGAAAATGTGTATTATAGGGCATCACATTGTGCTATTGGAGACGTATAACTAATTATTCCTAGAAAAATGTCTATCAAAATAGACACCAATTCTACATATATGTTCTCTAAAGCCCATCCTAGAAGCGTCATATAAACTAAACCAACATACAATAAAATTCCACAATTCAACAATTGAGATCAAATCCATAATACTCTAGAGATGGTTTACATTTATAAATGTAGTTCTACCAAACCACCTCTTCAAATTATTACTAAATCCCGGCAACGCCGGGCACCATAACTAGTTTTATCTAAAGAGCATTTATTAACTTATCTTTGGCAATAAAAAAGCTGATTGCACTAGTGAGATAAGTAACTGCAATGTCGCATATGAAATGTGCTTATTCCGTCAAGGCAAACCACGTTAATATGGAAGCCCATTTGTTAGAAATATGAGACACACACAACTTTTCCCACAAGACAAGACAATGTTTCATTCATATGAGATACATATTTATACATCAATATGTGCCACAATAGACTAGTGCCACAATAGGCAAGAGTGCTATATGTGGAGCACGTGCTATATATGGCAAAAGGTAAAGGTGCCATAGAAAGAAGATTCCGAACACCCTCCCTGCAACTTTAGCCTTTTGAACAAAATAATCTGAATCAAAATAATTGTATCTCATATTTAAAGATGCCTCCAACCATCCCTCCCTGCATCTTTAATCTAGTGCTTGGATCAAAAAAACCTTTTGTGGGTTAAAAGGAAAAAACCCAAGCACTTTCAGAACAACTCAAGTAACAACAAAAGATTCAACAATTCCAAGAGCATTTTGCACATTTCTTGTTTCTCAAGTCCTAATGCTTTGGTGAAGATGTCGGCAACCATTGGCCGACGTTGGACAATATTTAAGCACAATAGTCTTTTTTGCGTACTTCAATTTGATGTAATGATAGTGTAGCTCAATATGTTTAGATTTAGAATGGAAAACCTCATCCTTTGTCAATGCAATTGTACTTTGATTATCACACATGAGTAAAGTAGGCCCCACTGAAGTCCGATGGAAACAATCCATCAACCGTCGCAACCAAACCAATTCTCATCGGCAATTGATGCAAAGAACATACCGCTTCAGAGTGGAAATAAACACATCGCTGCTTTTTGCTCATCCAAGAAACTAAGGATTTCCCAACAAAAACAACTTCCACTAGTAGAACGAAAAAGTGTCGGGACAACCACCCCAATCAAAGATCTCAGATAGCCTAGCAAAGTCAATTTATCAACATCATTCTCGCTTTGTGTACAACAAACCACAAGTAGAAGTGCCTTTCAAGTATCTCAAAACCCTTTTAGCAAAGAAATCCAATGAACCTCGTCCCAGATTAGTCATGAATTGCCCAAGAGTATTAGCAAAGATAACTAATATCGTATGAAGTTGCATTGGCCAAATACATCAATGCACCAACCAAACTAGCATAAGGACATTTTTTCATTTGCAATCTTTCTTCATCAGTGGTAGGACTTTGGTTTTGAGAAAGTTTGGAGTATCTGGAGCTAACAACAAGAGGAGTACTTTGAGATTTTGCTTCAAGGAGGCCAAACTTTTCAATGAGGGTAGAAATGTATGTGGATTGTGAAAGATGTAACAAACCCTTTGATCGGTCTCGTTGCACTTGAATACCCAAACATGAGTGAATTTCACCCAAGTCAACCGTCTCAAAGGCTGCAGATAATAGAGCTTTCACTTTATGTAAGTATGGTAAATCATTGCAAACAAATATCGTATCATCAACGTATAAAGCAATGAAAACATAAGAGGACCCTTCTTGCTTGAAGTAAATGTTCAAATCAGCCACACTAGGAAGGAATCCAAAGAGAAAAGCAAGAAGGTGTTAATCTTTATGAACCATGCTCGAAGCTTGCTTCAAACCATAAAGAGCTTTTCTCAATCTACACACCAAGTGTTCTTGTCCGCATTACAACAAACCCAAAGAGGTTGTACCATGTAAATCTCTTCACTCAAATCCCCATTCAAGAAGGCCTTTTACATCCATTTGATGTATATGAAGATCATGTTTGTCTTTATATGAAAGGCTAACAACACTCGCAAACGTGTAAGACGCATAACCGAGAAAAGGTTTCCTCATAATCTACACCTTCAACTTGTGAGAAAACCTTTGACAACAAGGCGAAGCTTTGAATTTATCAAAAGAACCATCAGCTTTAACCTTGGTCTTAAAAATCCACTTACATTGAATGGGCTTTCGTCCTGGAGGTAATTCCACAAGTTCCCATGTACCTTTATTGATCAAGGATTCATATTCAGCCTCCATAGCCATTTTCCATGATTCTCGCTTTGATCCGAACCGAGCATCATCGCCAATGTAAATTGGATCGCCAGTCATAGCCAAAGCGTAATGATAATCTAAGATCCGCTGCGTCGGCTTCCAAGCTCGACGTGCAACAATAGCATCATCATGAGGAACCTCATGAACAACTTCATCATCATGAGCACCCTCATGAATAACTTCATCAAGACCACCATGATCTTCCTCATCATAATCACCATCATTAGCAAAATCATAAGCAAGTTCAGGAACATCAAGAACTTCAAAGCAGATCAAAAATCGAATATTTTCATCAAGGATAGCAGGGGCAATGAGAGGAGTAGACAGCGGCATAGGAACATCAGTAAAAATATCATCATCTGAAAAAGGGAATTCAGCAAGTATGTCACTTTCATGTTGACTATTAGGTTTAAAGCGTAACATAGAAAGCTCATCAAAAGTAGCATCACGACTAATGATAACTTTTCGAGAAACAGGATCCCAAAAACGATATGCTTTAGCATTAGAAGCATATCCAAGGAAAATAGCTTTCAGAGCAACAGATCAATCTTTTTTTTTTTTCAGTTGGAATATGAACATAAGCAAGACAACCAAAAACACGCAAATTAGCAACATTGGGTTTACGACCAAACCAAAGCTTCAAAACGGAGTTTTGCCTTTCAAAGCGTATAATCAAGCGATTTTGCACATACACAAAGGGGCAAATGCTTTTCGCCCAAAAACACTTATCCAAACCGTAATGAATAAGCATACAACGACAAAGATTCATGATTGTGCGATTCTTCCTTTCAAAGAACACCATTCTCATTGGGAGAATAAGGCGCGGTATATTCATGAAAAATACCCGATTCTCGCACAAACTTTGTCAAAAGCCAAAGATTTAAACTCACCACCATTATCGGTATGCAATCTTTGAATCATGGTTCCAGTTTTGAACCTCAACCAATTTCTTAAAGGTACAAAAGATGGATAGGACATCAGATTTTGGAAAGAAAGTACACAAAGGTATAGCGAGTATAATCATCAATGAAAAGAAGAAAGTATAGGGCTTTACCAATGGAAACACAAAATGGGCCACAAAGATCAGAATGTACAAGTTCTAAGAAATGCGAAGTAGGATGTCCATCTCCGTGAGAATGGATGGCGATGTTTGCTACCAAGAGCACAAGCCTCACAAACACCAAATACACCATGGGTAGACAAATTGAGACCATCCACAAGTTCATCACAGCTCATGTCCAAAAGAGCTTGAAAGTTAGCATGACCAAAGCGTCGATGCCACAAAGTACTGATATCATCACCACGAGATATCACAACATTAGCAAACTCATCATTCAGTTGAAGAGCATAAAGATTGCCTTGGCGAAAAGCAGTGGCAAAAACAAGACCATCTTTTACAAAACGGCAAACACGGTTATCAAACTGAACAAGGAAGCCAATATCAGTAAGACGGGCAAGAGAAAGGAGATTGTGGGAAAGGTCCGGCACATGTAGAACCCCATGCAAAAGCCGTACACCAGAAGATGTGCCAATTTGAAGAGTACCAATACCTTTGACAGCAAGGGGTCTATTGTCACCAAGATAGACAAATTTCTTAGCAAGAAGAGGACGATATTGAGTCAACCAATGCTTGTGATGAGTCATGTGTTGAGTGGCAGCAGAATCCACAAGCATAGAATCATTAGCTTTAACCATTTCAAGCGCATCATGGACACAATGTCCCTCATCTCGCATGCCAAGAAGAAGTTTATGCTCAGTAGCAAATTTTTTATAATAACATTCTTCTTCGGATGGCCGACTTTTACAATATTCGCAAAACAATAGAGCCGATTTCTTTTGGGAGGAGGACCACGACCATAGCCACGCCACCACGGCAAGGCCCACGCCACGACACCGTAACGACCAGCAAAGATGCTCATCAAAGATAATTATCCCGATCATCATCACGAGATCGCTTAGAACGAACCACAAGAGTCAAGCTTCGTTCGATCTTTGGAATATTTTTGAAGTTTGGTAGCTTCATCTTTCAATGAAATATGAACACGATCTAGAGTGAGGTTGGCTTTATTGAGCAAAACGGTACGAACAACCTTGAATTCTTCTGGCAAAGTTTCTAGAAGTGCAACAATTTGTTGTTGAGGTGGCATGACCTCACCAGCAATAGACAAGCCATCTACAAGAGTTTTAAACTTATCAAAGTGAAGGTCAAAAGATTCTGTGAGGCTATAACGAAGATTTGCAATATCATTGCGAAGACTATAAATCTCATAGACAGTCTTTTGCTCATAAACTTTGTCAAGGTAACTCCAAACCTCAGCAGAGGTTTTGAGATCCCTAACATCCATCAGAATGGATTCTTTGAGAGCATAAAGTATCAAAGAACGTGCCGCTTTATCTTTTTCTTCCCAGTCAGCTAAAAGCTTGACCCAAGTATCGTATTCAGCTCCACTGGTAGCAAGAGCACCACCACTAGTCAATGGTTGTTTAGGAACACGGATTTTACCCGTGACATAATCAAAAAGTTTGTCACTCTCCAACACCAACTCCATCTTCAGCTTCCAAACAGGGAAGCCAGATCCAGAAAAGACATACAGTGTCTTTGTCCCGGAGAGCCCGCGAAAAGTAACCACAGAAGAGCTTAGCTCTGATACCATGTTAGAAATATGAGACACACACAACTTTTCCCACAAGACAAGACAATGTTTCATTCATATGAGATACATATTTATACATCAATATGTGCCACAATAGACTAGTGCCACAATAGGCAAGAGTGCTATATGTGGAGCACGTGCTATATATGGCAAAAGGTAAAGGTGCCATAGAAAGAAGATTCCGAACAATTTGCATGTAAAATGACAAATGTCAAAAGCAATCAATTAATATAATGCATGCTAGTGCTTTAAATTAACAACCGTATACCCAAACTTTTAGTAATGGATATACCACCACTTTATGTACACATTCACACAGACTATAGAAATTAAAATGGGGTATGGGCATAATCCTCAATACACAAAGGGCCATGTCTATGGTAAATCAAAGATGTAGTTGATAGAGACTTGACAATATACGATCTTTCTTGTATATTGACATTAGGAATTAAGAAGGCAACGGGAACAATGTCCATGCTAAATTAGTTGAAAAAGAAAAGGGAGCAAGCCTTTTCTTGTCCTATTCAAAGCATCTTTTTGTTTGTGACAAAAAAAGCAGTTAATCTTTTTCATGTCATTTCAATCCCTATTTAGTCCTCTTTAGCTTCATCACCTCCTCCATGGTAGTTAATGTACACTATTGGTATCTAAAACAAGTTCTACCAAGGTTTTGATCAAAATGTATGAGAGGCAATGCACACAAGCCATCTTTCCCCCTCGGTTTAGTGGTTAGTCCATTGAGTTAGCAATTAAGAAATCTTGTGTTCAAGTCTCTCGGGTCCGTCATATGTCCTCATGGACGCTGCCGATGTGGCATGACGTCAAAATAATATCTATCTATCTATCTATCTATCTATCTAAAATCCTCACAGAACTATAAGCTTGGCATTAATCGGGTTATGAATTTTGTGGGTGGGGCAACATTCAATTTAACAGCCTAGTTGGCTTGACGTAATGTATAATAAAAAGAGATTGGTATTCATGCTTAGAGGGGCTATAACATGGCAGGCCACCATTGACAACGCATACGAGCCGGTTCATATGAGACCGTTGTCCAAGAGGGGCCCTATTATACTCGATTGTGCGAATTGACGATGGCCCATGATGGTGGGCATAAAATGGCGAGACAATTTGAGACAATTTACGTGAGGGTGAGGGCTGCGATGGCGCATGTGAATCCAGCCTAACCCACCTTTCTTTAAAAACAAATTAACTTGGTCTTAGTGGAGGTAATAAAAAACCTCGATTCGATCCAATTTGACGTCATAATCACATGTGTTGTTGTCTTTTTAGTGCTAGGACCTATGTGATGTTTATTTATGAATATATGGATTGTAAACATCCATCCTGACATCACCAAACAAAACTGAAAAGAGAAGAATAGGCGGCAAAACAAGGATAGAATAATACAAACGAAAACATGATTGTCTTATTATATGAGATGAAGAGAGGAAACAGATAAGTATCAAGCAAGGGCATCAATTAAAGGAGAAGCAGTTCTTTCTGATATTACCATCAGAACCAGACTTGACACCAACACTACCAAGCTTATCCATGGCAGCAGCAAAGGCAGAGAAGAACTGGCCATTGTTAGAGGCGTAGGCATCCGCGAGCGGTCGGGTCTGCGGATCGTCCCAAAGGATCTGATCAGACTTGAGAGTTCCTTGGTGGCCTTGAAGGTTAGCATAAAAGACATTGTCAAACTTGGTGGTAGTGTTGGGGTCCAGGAACACCACAACCGTTGGATCAAGGTCAACCTGGGGACATGACAGCCTCAAGCTGGCTGCATAACTGGGATCCATTGTTGGGTCAGCCTGGCCTGTGTTCTGGAAATTGTAGATCCTGTCCATGAATTTATCGCAGTGCGCGAATCCGACGGTGTGCGCGCCTGCAAAAATGCGCACCAGATTGGCCTCAAAGTTGCTGTGAAGTGTCAGAAAGTGGATTTTCTTACCAATGAGAGTGACCATGTCTGTCTGGTTCAAGCCTTTGTTAGCAAATATGGTAGTGAGTTGTTGTACGGTCATGTTTGGGGTTGGCAAGTTGCCATCAACTTTGGAAGCCTTTGATATGAGGCCGTCGAGCCGGCCTTTTCTGACCTCCCAATGTGGTCCTCCAATCTGCCAAAGAAGCACACATCAAAAAGTAAGTGCTTGGCAGCTTGGATAGGACATCAATTCAATTCAATTCAATTCAATTCAATTCAATTCAATGCTGAAAGCAGTTGCTTAGAGCTTTCTCACCAGACCAACAAAGTCCCTGGTGGCCAGAGCCAGCAAATCAGCACAAGATACAACCCCAGGACACTGCTCCTCCGCCGCCGCCTTCGCCTTCGCTATTGCATCAAAGGCATCTCCAGGCAATGACAAATTCAGATCATTGTCCTTCTCAGCCTTGTCATTTGGATCACTAGTTCCAATAAGAACAGATGCATCACATCCCTGCATAAATGCCAGTGCCACAACCAAACAAACATAAGGAACAAACTAACAACATATACTTTAAGATTAAAGTCTTACTTCCACCATGCAATCATGGAAGAAGAGCCGAAGAGTTCCTGCAGCTGCAACGCTAGTGTCCTTGAATTTCTGAGTAATGACCTGGACAACAATGCTCTCCAAATTAGGGCAGCTGTTTGAATAGTAATCCACCGATAACTGCGCCCGCGCTGCTGCTAGGATGAAGAAGAGGATTATCACAGACAACACTCTGCTCCTCATTCTGTTGGATTTTTCAGGAACTCGGAGCTTCGGATTTTCTAGCACCCGCTGTCTATTTAGACCATTTCCTTGCCTTCTAAAACACTGGTTATCGTTGATTTGTCAACTTCGAAATCATATTCTGTTTCTGCCCTTTTTACCACTTGCGTCTGAAATACTTCAGCTGCAAAATCTTTAACAAACTACTATTTCCTAATTCTAACTATTGTTTATATCTTGGCGAATATTCCGCATCATATTCTCAAATTTTTCTCCCTAAGTTATGTGGGAGTTTTTCCTTTTCCATCTACTAGTTTTGTTTTTCCTTGGGTGCCCATCTATTTTATGTGAGTTGCATAAATGATTTTGAAACCCACATTATAGTGCAATCAAATACTTCATAGCTACCATTGGTTGTAGGTTGGTGAGCAAGCAATCCATATTTTATGCTAACTCGCTCATCCCCAAGGGGCGTATGTTTGATCAGTAGAAAGATTGTATTATTAATATGCATATTTGCATGCATCACCACCACCACCATCTCACTTAGTATACTAGTTAAAGTGGCAATGTTATGCATATTGTCATCCTCTTCCCGTGATTTCACCTCAACTGAATGCAATTTAATTGACGTACTTCCATGTTTAACTGCTCCACATCAAAACGAGTAGCCCACAACGTTGCTTGTGAAAGTTTAAGGGGTCAATTAACTCATATTTCATCTTGCTATCCATGTATACAACATTAGAATAGTGACTCTTTGCAATGCTGCTACTCCTTCCACTGGACATTAAATTACAATTAAATTAACTTGTCATATGAAATTACTATTGCAAGAAACAAATAGTAGCAATACTTAACCATCATCCAATTAAATTGGGATTATGTCAACTCCAAAATCACGCCAACCTGCTATTGTCTTCTAGGGGGTTTTTGTTTTTTTTAATCTTTTTTTTTTTTTACTTCAAAAATAACATAAGGTTGCGATTCACGTGTGACGTTTCATATGCGAATTGAAATATGCAAAAATGAAGAGCAAGTTGCTAACATAGATGAGACCAAAATTGCTTGCTCGATAGATGATAATAGTAGGTTTGATAATAACAGATTGCATTATTTGCGAGGCAATTCCAGACTCGAAATTATCGATACATGGCACAAATATCATACAAAAATATCATATATTCCAATAAAACATTAAGGGATCAATCCATGTTTTTCCACGTATTTAACAAGGTGTGGTTCCATGTCACCGTTCTATCCAGTTAAATGCGAATCTAACACTTCACCCACCGTCATCCCCATAGCCGATTATGCATAATAGACACAAACTTCACCAAAAATCATCCATCGCAAAGTTTTTGGATCGTAAGATGGTGGATTCGGGGCCTGTGTTTTTGATTGTAGAGGCATTTGAGAGCATCATCATCCACTATGATTATATCATCCTTATTCTCGATACCAAGTTCGGCCCATCATGTTACTCAAGTGTTTGATGAAGATAGGCTTTGCTGTTGGATCCTTGGGATTAGTGAACTTCACACATTTGTTCTCGATCCCAAAAGGTCAACCAATGTCTACGCATTTCCCCAATGCCTCCAAAGTATCCTTGATGTTCCTTAGTTCCATGGATGACCAAATACCAACTCGAAATAACCCCAATGCCTCATCTAGCATCTCCTTCAAGTGCGGCGGCGGATAGATCCACTTGGTGTTTGATTCTCTTGGTGTCCGATGAAACCGTTCTCTAGCCACTTTATTTTTTAGGAAAAGTCTTGCAAAGGACTCCGTTTAGGTCGAACACCACAACCTTCTTAGAAATGCAATGGAAGCTGAAACATCAAACATGTATCCAAATCGAAGATATCACGATAACACAAACAATACAAACGCCCAAGCGTGATTTGAAATAGTCATAACCAAATCGCGCTCGGCGTGATTTAGTTTGACAACGAAAAATAATGAAAGCACGCTTGGCGCGATTTAATTCAAAGGTAATATAAATTAAATCATGCGTGGCGCGATTTCGTGGGCAAGGCCATACCTATCATCTTCAGTTTCGCTGCCGTCATCGGCGTCATTCTCCCCTTCACCACCCTTAATCTTAGTCTTCTTCATTTGGATCATAGAATTGTTATTTTCTATTAGTTCCGCTGCTTCCTTCACAACTGACATTATTTTACTATTGATTTGGCAAACTTGTGAATCACTAGAGCCGCCTTCGTTGCCTTCATTTTCGGTTTCCCTGTCAATTAGTTCATTGTTAACCTGTGAATCTACTCTATTGTTGCTTGCATCACCCGCAATGTGGGCAAAAATATTCCCTAAGTTCGCCGCCATCACAGTACTTTGAGCAGCCAATTTAGCAGCTATTTGTTCATTACTGCTTTCCTTATCAGGCTGCAGATTACTAGTTCCCTCACTAGAAGCAACATCCACTTTCGAATTGGACAAGTCTACGAGAATTTTGATTGCTGATGATTTCAGGTTGCCATAAGGGCCTTTAGGAGACTTGGCAAGCACATGCATGAGGAATGGTTCAAGAAAGTCTTTGGCCTGCGCATCACTCATAAAGCAGTGACATCTTCTTGCACCCATAAGAGCCTCTCGAGCAATATAACCTCCAACATGAAGCTCCAAGCAGGTTGTATCAATTGGAGCAAATGCCTCGACGAGGTAAGCAGCCATAGACGGGGGAAATCCATTTTTATTTAAGGGGCCCTTCTCCTTAGTTTGTAGCTCGTACTTGATTTCCCCACTTATAACACAAGACACCCAAAAATTTAACCACTATAATAAATCACTAGAAAACCACTATAGATGTGGTTTTTTATGTCAAAATTTGCATTCCTAATGAAAACCACATAACATAGTGGTTTTCATAATTAGAGCGTGGTTCTTCATGTTGCTTTTTTATTATAGCGTGGTTTATTAAAACCGATATTGTTTTATTACATAGTTTCTAGCACCAACAGTGGTAATTCATGTTGGTTTTCTAATGTCACATGGTTTGTTAAATTGACAGAGTTGTGTAACATGGTTTTTCAACACAACTTTAATGTGGCAATGGTTGTTTATATTGGTTTTCTACTGTCACAAAGTTGAAGTACTTTATGGCGTGCTTTTTTATACCAACTTAAATGCCATGGTGGTTATTCATGCTAGTTTTTTATTATCATGGTGTGTGTTATAAAATGGTTGTGGTTTATATCATAATTTCAATACCAAGTTAATTGTCATGGTAATTACTCATAGATATTCGCCGAAGAGGACTTGGCTATCTATAGTGATTACTCATAAGGCCTTCAAAAACAATTATCATAATTAACCACCAAACCACTATAGATATGGTCTTTTGTATTTTTTGTGGTTTTGAAGCACTTTGACCTTATTAAAATATCATGAAAAAAGCACAAAAGGTATCTTTTGTAATTTGTCATTGTTTGGTTTCTTGTAAATTGTTTTGCATCTTTAGAAAACCAATATCTTCTATCAGGGTTCTGAAACTATAGTTGCTACTTACTAAAAGATCATTTATTACTTAGACATTAGAATCAACTACTTTTTTAATGTAATTATGTGTAACCTAATGCATATACTTGATGCATTAGAAAATATCAAATATAATATCCGAGTACTTTTTCTTTTGATGCATATGTTCCCTAGCTCGGATTCCTTCCTTGTTGATCCATTTACACCTGCAGATAATAAGCTAAAGGTTAGTGCATTCATACACTTTACCAAGTTTGGTTCCAAGATACAATCCATCCAATTTCATATTTAGAATTATCTTTAGATGCTTTCTAATGTTGATATCAATATAGGAGCATGCCATATATAGATAGCTTCATTTGGATTCTTGTTGGGGATACGATCATCTCACAATCATCTACGAATGTATAGTTGGTCAGCAAGCCTGTTACTGCTAAGGTTTTTCCCTCGAAAACCCTTCCAGACAAGGGTTTTTAATCTTGGACAGCAATACGCCTGTTGTCCTTTGTTTGGGTTCCACATGCCATTTGGTCTTCGTGGATGATAAAAGTCAATACAGTTCGATTCAATTCTATTTAAGAGGCCAAATCTTCAACAAATGCTAAGACTATTGAGAAATTTTCAATCGCTCTGAAAACATTTTCCTCCAATTCATAGGTTGAAGGTATTTTCTAATCTATGATTGTATCAAGAATTCGACTCTTGGATGTTTGATCGATTCTGAAAAGGTCTGAAAAGGTCTGAAAAGGCGTAACGAGGCTTGAAGAAAACATTTTAGACCTACCGAGGCCAAATATGCCTAGCAAGGTTAACATGTATTGGGTATTTACTTAAGCTACGACCACATCATTTAACAATTTTTAGGATCTTCCAACCATTTAAGTTAAAAAAATATTGATATGCCAAAATGAATAGTTCGAATGAAGAAGCAAGGAACCCCCACCCCCCCACCCCAACCCCCTTGATCGAACACAAGGCCTCCAAAAATTAACTAATATCAATTTTTTTGAACATTTTTTATATTGAATCACTATAATAAAGTAATATTACTTTGTGGGTTAATATGTTGATTAACCATGAATAGTTATGTACTATGGTTTTTGTGTATAGTTTATTATTCTAGTTTGCTACCACGATTCAACCTTATAGTTTCTTATAGCAGTTATTTTGCGTGGTTTAATAATATGGTCTTAGTAGTGATTTATTGTTGTGTTTTAAAGATATGGTCCAATGCCATAAAGTAATAGTGGTTTCAACTTTATTTATCTATGGAAGCTATAATGGTTTCCCGATGAAATTATATGTATTTTGAACATAAATCAACGTTGTTAGATATAATAAAATGTCTTTGTTTATCACAAAATATAGGCTAATTGGTATTGCTTTTTCCATCAATATAGTAACTAGTATTAGGACAAACCAATGGTGTTTTTATGGATGCAGTTAGTTTTATTGCCAATTTTAGGATATATTTGTTCAACAATTGTTTTCAATTGGTTGCAATCTTTCAATCAAAGCCTAAATTTTTTGACTTTATAATCATTATTGATTTATGCTTAAATGTCCAACAACTCTTATCATTTGGTTACAATTTTTCAATCAAATCCTAAACGATTTAACTTTGTGATCATTATTGATTTATAAGAAACTAAGAAATGCTTATGTCATCGTAAAGCAATGATGATCATCTATAAAATGTGATATTTAAAAAACCATCCAAGAAAAAATACGAGGCAGCTTAGGGATTTGAACCCTAATATCCATTTGGCCAATGACTAGAGCGTAAGAAGGATTACATGGTATCCCATATGAGAAAAGGGTAAAAAATAGATATAGTAAACGAATTGCATATAAAAGAAATAACTAATTTATTCTCTTATAGACTGATTCAAGGCAAAATGTAGAATCACATCCAGATAAACAAATAAAAATAAATAAACCGTATAAAAGAGAGGCAAAAAACACAGATATATACTATAAAAAACCCAAACCAGGCCTTACCCGCATACACTAGCTCCTCAACAACGTACAAATATTATCCTGGAAATACTGAAGACAATGCATGCAATGAATGAAAAGAAAATTAAAATATATATACCTGAGATGAGATAGCTATATGTTACATGGAGAGTGATAAAATCAGACATATGAATTTCCGAAATTAGAAGCTTCAGATTTCAACTTTGTATTTCATCCGAACAGCAGAAATGCTACAATCAAAATGGGTCCGTTCATTCTTTGGAGACCTGTAGAGGGCACTTGCAAGAAATCACAAACCCTTTTAAGAATATGTACTTCCATGAATATAGATTGAATATAGATGGAGCAATTTTTTTGAAGACACATAGATTTTCCTTACTTCAAACAGTGAGGTAAAAGAACTATTATCGCTTCACTCCCAAATAATCAGCAGCATGCCGATAATGGCAAAAACATCTCAAATAATATCCATTGTGCATGCTGTTAAGATATCACACTGAGATGCACAATGCCGATAACGCTCAAATAAAATAGGTGGCTAGCAAGAACTCGCAGAGGCAACTAGGGCAAGCTGAAAAAAAGCTATTTGATAAATATGTTAGCTTGCCGGAAATGCATAGAAAGGCAAAATAAGGAAACTCAATGCAAGCCGCACAGGCCAAATCAATTATGTTCAGATATAGTACCATTAGGTGATGGTTCTTGCATGCCCTTACATGCAAAACAGTAAAGAGAGTTTGTAAACTACCACAAGCCACACCAGAAAAGCAGCATCCAACTCTTCTTTGAGAATCGATCATCCTAGATCAAGCAAGAAATCCTGTAAAAAGTTCTGAAATAGATACCTTATGCATCGAGAATGACGGACGCAAAAAAACACCTGAAGAATACTAAGAGCAGCAAAGGCAGTCAAGAACAGTCTGAAGACACGGATCTTTGCCGCAAATCGCCTTGTCCGAGTTACAGTGTCGCCATTCTTCAGTCGCTAGTTCGCCATAGCCATTTATCCAACATAGCATAGCATGAGAAAGAATGAGGAATGAAAGCGGCCAAGCGTAGCATGAAAAAGAGGGGGAAAATGAAATAAGGTTAAGCCGTTATGGAGAAGCGTTTTGCATATATATTAAATACACGTGGCATTCAAAAAATAAATAACAAATTACAGCTTGTGTTTAATACGCACCTCACTTTTTGTATTTGTCTCCATTGCACGATTGCCCAAGTAAATTTTTATTGGCTAAAGTTGTGTATACGTGAACCTAGTATTATTTGTATAACTTTGCCATTAAAAAGCCTTGCCCCCCTGCCAAATTGAAAGGTGATTGGTCAACTTTTTAAGTATACGAAACAAACTTTAGGAATAAAATATGCTGGTCAATCAATGTTAAAGCCAAAGAGCGTCATAACAATCTTCTAATTAGTTAGAATGGAAATGTCTCTCAAAAGAAAAGATAGGTCTCTATGCTCTCTACCTTCAAGCCATATATGTTGAATAATATTAAGATAAGATAAGATGATATACTGAGAGTGATATAGGCACCTCATATGTGTTGGAAGTGAGTCCACGTCTGGTATATGTAAAAACACTTGGATATATCATGACAATAGTTGTTCCATCGTGAAGGCATGCAATGCGAGCGAATAAAAACTTAATTTGGTAATTCAGTACTTTTTGATCACTTCCTACCATTCATTTTATTATAATATGTTGCATCTATGGAATGGAGCACCAATATAATTATTGAATGGCTTATCACATGCACTCATTGTGATTTTAGCCATTTGCTTATCATAGTATTCGACAATTGCAATATATCCTTATACAATCTTTAGAGCCAAAGATAACATATGCATGCATGCATTTAATTTCCATGACATATCGGAGTGAACACTTCTAAAACATCTGGGTCTAATTTCTCTATAGTGCAAAGAACCCCTGGCTCTTATTTGATTTGAGACAATAAAAAATGCTGCTAGAATAGACAAAGGAAAAAATCTCCCAGAAAATCGTCCCTTTCTTCCACACATGGTGGATGATCTTTAAATATGGGACTGGGACCAAACCCTATGGAAAAATGGATCAATGGGCTCTTCTGATTACCATGTTCAACTCCAAAATGTAGTTTAGTAGCAACCCAATGCTGCTTTTCCCCTTTGATGGCCTTTGGCCCATAGCCATACCAATGTGCTACCTCCACATTTATGATATAAACTTAGCTCCCCTAGATAAGTTTATTTTGGGTCATTTGGTAAGACCCTAAACAGTCATGCCCAAGGTTACGGCTTCAACGTCTCATTGTGAAAGTGGCCATGATCATCGTAAAGTTAGCAAAGATTATTCTGATCGTTGTGTTGTATTTCACGCCATGTACATTAGTGGGGGCATAACATATCATCTCTACATTCTTTATAGATGCAATAAGATGGAATAAGTATTGAATGGCTTGAATGTATGCAATTAGTGTTCGTTAAATAGTTCCAGATTCTAGTGCTCCATAAGTGCAACAGGTCCTTTTTACATTCTCTTCATAATTGAACTAAGATGGAAGGCATATTCGGCGCAATTCAGAGATATTTAAGTTATTTGGCTTGTAGATGGTGAGAAGTGAGAGGCTATTTGGTCTCCGTAGATTATAAAAGTCCATATAGATCTATTCTATTCAATCAATATATTAGTATTTTCGAATTGAATTCTAATGTACCTCAAAATGATTATCAAATCCAGGTCTCAAATAATTGCACCTCTCGAAGTTTCAAAATTTACCAAAAGACATTACTTCACCGTAAATCAAAAGAAAAATGCCCAATGTTGTTCGGCTATTCGTCGGGCATAGATTTGGAAACTAATGAATATAGTACATAAACTGGAGGGCTATCTCTAGAAGGGCTGCCATATAGAACTTGGTTTTCCAAGAGTTTCGGAGAGGTGAATCTTTTTCACTTTTTATAATCTAGAATATGCATGATACTTATGAGCTCTTTGCAGTTATTGTTTTGAATAAAAATATCAATTCGGATCTATATAGCCAGTGGTCTTTTAATGGTTGTGGTAAACTATCTGTAAATTATTGGGAATATAAAAGTAATAATTTAGGACATTGTTCTATCAATTGAGTTGAGTAATAAGTATTAATGTTTGCATTCATAAAGCCTATGTTCCTCTAAAAACATATTTGTGCTTTATTCTATTTTATTATATTCTATTTGAACGATCATAGAAAATATTTGGCTACAATAATCGAATAAATTCTGATGGTAGACAAAAATGCCAACATCTTTGAGAATGCTCAACATTCCCATGGTTGATTAGGATAGACAAGCTGAAAAACAGTTGCACACAACTAGCATTTACAGTGGAGACAAGCAGGGTGAAAGCTACATAATGAGAATGCTCACCATCATTTGATGAAGTGGAATTTCAGAAGAATAATTAAATTTGTCTAGAGAGAGGAGTATAAATTGGTAAAGGTAACTTAGCTTATAAAAATAATGTCAAATGTCAAGTCTACCCCTCTGATTAAGCATTCAATGTTGTCTTAGTATAATGTGCAATCATCTTGAGGTCGTGGAAGTATTATATGATATTTATGTTGATTAGCATTGTGCATAATAAAACTAGCCACCAAACCATATCACAAGTCTTGGATCGATTTTAGCAAATCATTATTAATTTCAATGAACCACTATAATATGCACAAACCATGTTATAAAACATAAATATTTTGACAAACCACTATGGCATTGATTACTGGCATTGATAACCATGCCATAAACCACTATTAGTTTTGACAAACCACTATGACATGTGGTTTTCTGTTGTCAAGTATATTCATGCATAAAAAACCAATATTATTGTGGTTTATAGTTGATATGATACTAGTTAAATATAGTAGTTCGATTTTGGGGGCCTTGTGGAAGCAAATATAATTCTGGGGCCCCCCTCCGCAGGAGGAGGCCACTCTTGATCGAAGCGAATATAATTTTTGGAGTAAAGGAAGGCCAAAACAAAGCTAAACAAAACCACCAAGTGACCATTTAGCCTTGGGGCATGCCCCTTGGCTATACGCGACAACCAAGAAGGTTGGTCACCAGAATAGAGATTATTAGAATTAGTTAGATTAAAGATCTGTGAAACTTTGAGTCATTATGAGTTAGTTTACAGAAAGTAACATTCCCGCGATCCCGAGCCTCACATTAATGGCTTACCCTTACTGGGTATTCGTCTAGAGGTAAATACAAACGAAGATATTTATGATTAGGTGGATATCGAATTCCTGCATCCCATTGATCGCGAGGTCAGAGTGTGCATCCAGCTATTCCGGGGAAACATTTGAGCAATCCCGGGGGAAGTGCTTGCACCCCGTAGAGACTACGAACAGAAGGAGATAGAAGATGCATAGAAGGAGAAGGATACAAACGCCTAGGCCTAGTTGATATCCTTCGTCTTCCTCGAGATGGCTATATCCGATCTTGGTTGGCCTTTCACCCCTAGCCACGAGTCATCCCCGTATTCTGCTACATACGTGGGTTCGGTCCTCGAAGGCCTGTTATAGCTCTCTTCAACCTGCTCGTGGCTAGATCGATCGGTTTCGGGTCAAACAGAAACAAACATCACATACATGGGTGGACGCATACCTCTACCATAGAGAAATACAAAGTATCATGGGGGTCTCTATAGAATAATGCAACCCCCGCCCTCCACTCTATGCTACATCCCCCCCCGGCCACCCCGGGTGCGGCTCTATATCATGGAGAAATCAAATGCTTCAATGCCTGTTTAGATCTCCTGTAGGGCTATAGCCATACATTGAGAAGAATTTCTGGCACTTGGAAGGGGTTCTTTGGCCACTAGACCAGCTACAAAGCTATAGACATACTTCACGAGGAATTTTCGGCCTGGTCACGAATCTTAAATTATATCCCGAATTTCGTAGTTACAGTCATAAATTTCATGCTATAGAAGTAGTTGTTGGTGGATTTATGCTTGCGCTGGTTTCACTTGGGGGCAACTGCAGTTCGGGCATGTATTTATATATTTTGCTGTACTTATTGTGTATATTTAACATTTCAATGGTTTATAATCCAATGGTTAACTTTTAAATATATGAAAAAGAATAATTAGACCTAAGAGCCGGTTCACATACAGTGAACCCTTTTACAAGCATGTGAACTGGCTCTTAGTGTAGGCCAGAATTGATCACACTATTGATGCTTGAACAACATAAATAACCATAAGAATAGCTTGAAACTTGAACAAATCGACCAGCTCTGTAAAATAGGCATTTATTGTGTAGAGCCGTTGTAATTTTGACCTATTGTTTATTACGGATAATTTGCGGTTCGAGTCACCAGGCCATGTAAAGCACATCTTTTCAATGATTAATGATGGGAAAATTTTTGAAGCGGGAATGCTAGCCTATGCAACGGCAACTGTGGGTGCAGTGCGATTTCGAATGTGCACACCTGTCTCCCTACTGTATTGAAATGGCTCCAGCGTTAACGCTTCAGCCTTTTATTTTTTTCGATAACAGATGCGCCATAGCCATGCCGCCTAAAGTGAAGCATTTTCCTGTTCAATCAGATTCGACTTGGAAGCTCGATGCTGGGGCTTGAGCTCAAAAATAAGTATTCTTCCCAGATCGCTGGCCTGCATGAAGGCATGCCTATCCTTATCTGCATGTGAAGCTTCCTCGAGACCCAGTTCTTCCGACCCCTTATTTGCAAGAATAGCTGTAGCTATGGCGTTTAGATAGAAAATGACCAGGGCAGTTTTTTGAAAAAGGGTTTCCTTTGGGATAAGTAAGTTATTTTTAGTGCCCCTAAATCTCCTTGCCAATTCCTTTATAAAACTTTAAGAGTTGTAACGTTGCTGGATTACACCATCGTTGCAAATTCTTTTCACTACCTCATTGTCAATGCTATTTCTGTCTATAGATCTGCCAGAATGGAGAAAACATTTAATTGGCAACTTTTGCCTTCAAGTTATTTCATGGTATAACACCAACAGGTCACTGCTTAGTATCAAAATTTAGAGTATTTCATTTGATGTTTATCTTGATTTTCCAAATAGACCATTGTACTAATTCAACGTTGAGTGAATTCGGCCACGAATATTCAACCATTTCTTACGTTGAGGGACTCGAGCTTAGGATAACCATTACTACACCCACGTTAGTCCTATCAAACCAATGACTTTGGAATGGTAGGTTGCACGTCCTACCAAATATCAATTGATGTGTGGTACGCCATATGTACCGATTGGGTTGTCCTTCGCCTGTATTGCATTTTGGAGCATTATAGATGTTGTATCCATGATTAAATATTGTAAAGGGAAGCCAATTGCTCCATGATTCTAGTTTTGCAGCTCCCGACCTCTGCATGTCACTAAACAACCAAAATCATGTCCCAACTGACTTTCTCCTACATAATGTGTTGATAGTTCTTCTAATTAGATGATAGCAAGTTTATTGTCCCAACATACGCTATACGTCCTGGCTGCAAGTTATCATCTATTTGTTAGCAAATTGCAAGGTTCAAGGCAATGCCAGCAAAATATGGTACATGCATCTTGAGGTCTTCTATTTACTTCTTACAAAAATAGACTTGAAACTTAACATGAGTGCCAAATATCAACTCATATGCATAACTTACAACATTCCAATGAGGAGAAAGGCTTTTCCACCTTGAGTGGCCACCTTAAAATAGGAAGTCCCGATTCATCAAACTCCACACTAGAAGTACCTAGCTACAATATGCACTTGTCTAATAAGGTTTTAATGGGCACTTCACTCTTCCAGACCTACAACTATATTTCAACTTATGCACATTTTCCACCACAACGTCTTGCTCTTCAGCAAGTCCAAATAAGATGCAAAAATAATCATGGTCAAGTGCAGTGATGCACCGAGATTGCGGGCTTGACATATCAGTGAGTGATTCCCAGCATCTCTTTTTAACATCGTACACACCCACAGTTGCAAGGGCAAGGCAATCTTCCTCTTCACCTCCAGCAAAAATATATTTTATCTTCCACCATTATACAAGGAAATCCAACTCTAGCAGAAGTCATGCTAGGACACTTAACCTATATCTTCGATCCCTCTGCCAGATTTATGGCATAAACTTTGCTTACGTGTGAAAGGGTTCCATCCTCCCAAAATATAAGAACCTCGTTTCCATATACAAAACCACTGCTTTGTGGAAAACCCCTTCAAGCTCTGGATTTGAAGGTTGCTTTGTTTCTAGATAAAATATTAAAAGGCAAGAGCCATTGACAGAGATTTTGATCGTTGGCGCATGCCACTGCATGAATTTGGAGTTTGCAAAATATAGGGGTGTATTTTAATTTTTCCCAACATTTTATAACAAATTTTCTTCAAATTATCCCGCCCTCCCACTCAATGTGGCGGGATAAAATTCAAATGCACGTATTTTCTTTTCGTTACCTCTGCCTCTACCCTATTCTGCTTCGACTCCACCGCCCTTGCTCCAGCTCCGACCCTGGCCCCCCGGACTCCAGCGACTCTGGCGGATCCAATTCCGGCTCCCGACTCCAGCGGCTCCATGGCGGATCCAACTCCATCCCTCTTCTCCTTATTCTGTAATGTGGTAAACAATATCGCCATTGCAGCCATGGAAGCCCCTGTTTTTCATCTTCTGCTTCAAAAGCATAAAGCCAAGTTCTTGGTATTCCGGAATGGGTTTAGTTACAACATAAGCAATGAAGAGCATAAAAGCTTGCATATTTTGTGATGGTACGACTTTACAAGCCTCTGATGTGCTTTTTTCTAATATGCCATTAAAAAATCTTCATATCTTTTCAAACTAATTTTTTCTTTGCAGGTTTCTTCTCTCTCCAGCTAAGTGATGTTACGACAGGCTTTGTTTTGCACATCCAGATAATCTCTTCCTGGTATTTTCTTTAGTTACTCCATTCTTGTAAATCATTCGAGATCAAAGTAAAGTCTTTTTTTTTGTTTATATTTCACATGTGCTGATCCTTTGCTTCGAGAGGTTTTGTTTGTAGCTCTACGTTAAATCATTCGAGATTAAAGTAAAGCCTTTCTCTGTTTTACATTTTACAGGTGCTGATCCTTTGCTTTTCCTGTAGCTGACATATCATATTAAGGAAGGTTACATACCATATTAAGGGAGTTTGCCATCACTAGTCCAGAAATGTTGCATCGCCAGTTATGTGGCTGTTTTGGAGTTTTTAGTTTATCAAAGGTTCTTTCCAGTTTTTAAAATCTAGTATCTGGCCATGACTGACTTGCCCCTTTTCTCGTCATTACATAGGAGCCAATATTGAATCCAGCGGCTATAGCGATTTGTTTGTGCCGAGGCATTTCTTTCCGGCTTGAGAAGGTTTGTTTTTATGTGTGGCTTTTGCAACTCCTTCCGGGAGTGTTATTCCTTGTGAGCATTCCAATATTTCTTAGCATTTTTCCATTTTGCCTTTTCCATTTCTTTGATTTGACAGATGTTTTTTCCCTTATTTTTAACAGAGAACCAAGTTCTGGCTATGGCGTCCATCTTCGATTAAGAAGGATATAAAGGTCAGGTCTGCATTGCTAGAATTATAAACTTAGTAAATTGTTTAAATATAGAACTTAATTTTGATCAATACTTGCATGCTAGAGGGCCTTTTTGGAAACTTTAAAGGTCATTACATTCTCACATGCTTTATTTCTTTCTCTCACATGCAAGAGGTCAGTACGTGAGTATTGCAAGGTCGTCACTTTCCTCCTATACCAGATATTTACCTTTTGCTTTGCTGTAGATGTTAGATCTAAATTAGTTTTCTACATATATTTGGAAATAAATTTATTATTGTTTATGAGTTTTGGAAATGGTTGGGGTTCAAATCCCCTTGCTCCCTATTATTTTATTGCTATTGAGGAAAACAGATACAATGAATTAGCAGTGAAAAGTACAACTATACATAATAAACCATACACGGTCCTTAATAGTTTTAGTCTTCTATACTTGAAATGCCTCAAACAACAGACCATTACTTGTATGCATAAGAAACCATCCACAGTCCTTAATAGTCTTATACTTAAAAACTTGAAATGCTTCAAACAACATACCATTACTGGTTTATAAATGAGAACCATATAGCTAATGCATAACAAAACCGTGCTCATATAGAACAAACACACATGTGCTTTACCATGACATTTAGCCATGCTAGTTTACTACAATAGCCAACCACATTATAAAATCACCCAAAACGAGCACTACATTAAACCACATCCACAACTATAATGTTATACCACATGGACAAATCGTACACTTAAACACTATAAGTATACCACATTCATTTACCAATATGTAATACCAGGGTAATAAAGAGAGGCTAAAACTCGCCAAATGGCGATTTTTTAGACCTTTACTAAAATTTTGTGGCTAAAGTTTATAAGGGTCATTTCTTAAAAAAAATAAAAAATTAGCCATTCCAAAAGGGGAAAAATTTTGGACGTTCAGGGTTTAGCCGAGATTGACTGCGGCATTGGCGTGTTGAATCGCCTTCCCTGAAGCTGATTAGGCGCGCCCAGATCAATTCAAATAGCCATGTCTAATCTATTCAGATACATCTTTCATTTAGGAATCGCCATATTGAAGAACCACGACCATTACACTATTGCAATGTTAACATTGAAAAAAACTCACACCTTTTTTATTATATTTGCTATTTCCATTCACATAGCATACAATGTAGTTCGTCTGAATATGGAAGATTGTCAGACCCAACCCCATGGTTAGATATGCACCATCATCATGATCTTTTTATTGTTGTTGGTACCCACAGATACACACACATTATCACTTTTCTTTAAATATATCAACTAAAATACGCACGATAACTTGCTTAGTTCAACAGTACCACCAACAAAGACAAAATTGCCAACATAAGGATTTTTAAATTATACGAACTTTATAATTTCGCCAAGTGGGAAGAAAACTAAAGGGCTTGACTGTATCACATTTCGCCAAAAACAAAATGTACGGACTCTTGTTTTTATAGCTTTAGCCAACCTTTATTTGGATACGAAAACATTTAGGGTCCTTAAAATTTACCCTGTACCATTTTGATAAACTCTACAAAAAGGCCATTGCGATTACCATGCCATAATACCACCCTAACAAACCTAACAAGAGAACCCATTAGTTTAGCCACATATGGTTTTTAATGATATCAACCCACAAACACCCATTGTCTTTATAGAATGGTTTTCTAGTCATAACCAAGGAAAAAACCATGTACGTTTTTTATTTTGGGTGCCTTGTGTTAGGAGGGGGTCCCGATCCTCATCCTCTTCTGACTCATCCTGTTCTGACTGATCCTGATCCGTATGAAAGAATATAGTTCTTAAGTCTGGATCATCTAGAAGAAAACATTCCCATGCACTGCTATTGTCACCCTTGGCCTTAGCAATATCATATTCCTCGTCTGACAGCATGGATATCATAATAAAGATCACATGTGCCATCTTCCGTTCTGTTCGCATCTCATTATCCTTAACATCATATATTAGGCATCCCTCCCTAATAACTTTGAGGCACTCTAGATCATGAGCAGCGGATAGTGCATGCAGATGTGACTCACCTGAAGGATAAACGATGACAATAGTGAAGGACCTCTCAGGTTGTCAATCCTATACAGTGGTAAAGAAGGCTGCTTTGTAGTCCTTCGGTTCATGCCCATATCTCCTCTCCCACCCCTTGGCTGTCCAACACAAAGAGTGATATATTTTTAAGGCCGAAGTTGATTACGGCAAGAGACCTTTGTACCCAATGGAGACCGAATCTTTGACGACGGTCGTCTTCTCCGATAATCTTCTTCACAAGGGCCACTTTTCTTCTCAACTTCGGCCAAGACTTGGGGGTAGAGTCTCCTTATGTTTTGTATTTTTAGCCTTCCAATTCTTTAGGAAGTCGTTTGACCGAGAATACAAACTTCTTGATGTCATCATTCTTGACCTTGTATTTGTCCGAAGAATCCAATTTCGGATAATGCCACATCCCCGATAGCCTTTGTAACTTCGGCTCCTACAGGTGACTTCATTGTATCGTACATCCTTCACATGGGTGCGCAGCACTCAACGAAGGACATCCTATCCTTAGTGAAAGCACTCTTCTTGTATAAGACTTCCTTCTTTAAGCACCGGTCTAAAACCCAAATGGTCTCGGCGTCGTCTAGCCCCCTCGAGTCTTTCTCATCTCTGTCACATTCAAGTCAAAGATGCTTACATCAACAGGAGGCACCCTACTTTTAGTATCTGGCAGCTTCCTTTGTGCATAAGCATCCCAGAATTCATTCCACTTTTGCCATACTGCCTCCTTACAAAACACAATCTTATATGAGTCTGTTTGGACCTGACACGCTAGATGAGCTTTTCGGAAGGATGCGCAATGTCATCACCACCTTTTTTTTTTGATTTTCTTGCGGTTTTCTTCTTCTCACAGATAATTGTGCTGCGCGAGTCCGCTCCAATGGCTTGAAAGCCTCAGACTTTGACCCGCCCTGTCTAGTGGGTAATGGGCAGCCATATTCCACCCACTGTTGACGGGCGTGGCGCAGTTGCTCCACGTATGGACTGCCAAAAGTACAGGCATTGAATCAGTATCAGAGACAAGAAACACGCCGGGCGCGATTTCAATAGAAAAGATCAACCTCAAAGCACGCCTGGCGTGAAATGAATTAAATACCAATGCAATTAAGCACAATTTCATTAATTATGGACAATACCTGAATTTATGGACCATTTTTTAGTAGACTTGGATGAATGACTCATTTTCATACACTAGTTGACATCCCCTGCGAGTGCTGCATATGCCTCAGCAGCATGCACGGGTATCTTAATAGTATTAGGTATCTTCTTCTTGTTTGATGGCTCCCAAGCGTAGTCGATAGTCTCCACTTCTATGCGGTCACTTGCAGTCGTTGGCCTCCATCTCTTCTTCCAACAATTGGCATAATTAGCTGGGTAGACTTGGTTCCTCACTGGGATTGGCTCCCACCAAGTCACCAGAATAGTCTCAAAGTTCTCCTTCTTATCATCCATTTGTGGGTCCTCGGTAGCTAGGCCCACCCAAGTTGGGCCAAACACATCATCGTAAGTGCCATAATAAACATACCTTTCTTCAAATCTTTGTATGGGTTGAATTCCCAAGACAGGTTTGTCCTTCCGGGGGCCGACATAAGGAGGAGTGATAGTAGCAATTGGCTCTACCACTACTGCTACATGAGGTGGAGCTTGTGCTTGCCTAGTACATGGCGAAGTCATTATAAGTGCCTTAAATCCTTTGCTGATGTTCCCGAGTTCTTGCAAGAGTTTCATCCAATATTCAATCGTGGGCGTGGAACTGTGCCGGTTTGGCGGTTTCGGAGCACCTTTGTTAGACGTTGAACAAGCAACCCAATGCAATATATGCTTGTGGATCTTGTTTCGCCAGGCGAGGCCAAGGTCCTTCACCGATTTCTTGGGAGGAAGCACTTAGGATATCCAAGCGGCATCATGGGCTTCCCCGTCCTCTTTTTCTTTCCACATTTTTATTCCACCAAAGGGCAACCAATCCGGGTAAGTGGGTCTAGTTTTGTAATACATGACTGGCCAATCACCATTCATAGCGAATCTGAAAGTTAGAGGGGTGGTATGACTGTCAATCTATCATCCCCATCCGGTATGTAGCCTTCTATAAAACCCTTCCAATCCGGAACTTTGTCAACAACATAGGGGGCGGGGTGTATTCAAGTTGCATTTGTGGAATTCATACGATGGTTACGGCATTGTGAGCACCTCTGCCTTCTTTAAAGATGTAGAGAAGTTACCAAACAAGGCATCGATATCATCATGTGTGTGGACCGGGCATCATGAACCCTAGCTCAATCTCTTCAAACACACCAAGATATACTAGGTAAGAAAGATAGGAGAAGACATACCTATTCTTGTTACGTCGGATCGTTGTCCAAATGCAAATAAAGTATCTTGGGCAGAGGCTTCAATGATGGTCCCCGTGCTGTACTGGCAAATTAGCGGTATCTTTGGTATTGGATAGTGACAACTTTGACTCCAAGGCCGTTGTGTCTCATAATGAGGAGACCCATTTTGGAGCGAGATGATTCGAGGCATCGGCGGGTGGCCTCCTGCATACTCGTGCCCCATCTCTAATCTCTTCAAGATGCTATTCAAAGAACCTACATGGAAGTTGGAGTCATCTGCCCATAAGTCCAGGGCAAAGTTTCCATAAGATCCATTCCCATGACCATGAGTCAATGCACCAGTCAATGTCGTTTTCAGCTTGTCAAGTCTCCAGAGAGACTTTACAGATTGTTGCAATTTTGGAATCATTGTTTTGGCTTGATCCATTTTGTCGTGAATAATACAAAGATATTGGCCGGGATACCTGTGGGAGTATAATCTCCACGACCAGTACTGTGTGCGACACGAGGCCTGCTCGAGTCTATGCGCTCTTCTTTCATCATGCAACAGCCTCCTCTCTCCTTCATCTTTGGTCTTCAAGAACCCGTGCGGATCACCTCACATGTATCGCATTTGGAGAATGCAATTTTCTTTTTGCGATCTTGGCGTCCGGAACCTCGCCTCCACGTTCTATGAAAACACATCGGGTGATACCTTCTTGCCGGTCAATGCCACAACCTCTGCATTAACCTCTTCTAGAATCTTTGGACTTAAGTAAACATTGGGGCAACTTCCTGACATTCTCTCTTATCCCCTCCTCGTTTCTCTTGCTCACGGTGGGGGCAAGGATTCACCGTTCTCCCTCACGAACATGGAAAACACGGCCTCACATGCCAGCGTCGGGCGAGGCTTCAAGGTGCCACGGTTACCATGTTCGGCCTTGCGTGCACCCTCAAGAAATTGGGCCTTCCATTTCAGATCACGCCTTTGAGATCCCGACCAAGGTACCACGCCCTTTATAAAAGCGAGATTCCCTGCGGCACCGGTCGTCCCCTCTCTTCGACCTTTCATGTTGTTGGCGAACATGTCATAAACAAAAGTAACCCTATCACTTGATTTCATGGCAAGGAATTCCTTTCGCATGTTAACAACTTGATTCCTAGAGAACCTGACACAACACCTATTCTTGCAACACAAGGTCCTCCTGTAAGTGAGGATAGCATTCTGAGTGGTGAGACGAGCAAGCTTTGGTGGCCTAACAACCTTCCTGGGTTGTCGGGAATGAAAAGTGTAATGTCGTTTCTCATAATTTGGGTGCTTCTGATGCTCTGAGCTCCCCTGGCTGGACACAATATCTGCTTCCTGTTGCGGTGCTGCGGTCAATATCTCCGAGACCTTTACTCCGTCAACCTGGGCGGGTCATTGCTCCATCTCACGAGCATGCCCGGCTTCGGCACCTGCAAGCAACCCTGGCAACGGATGTTCACTTCAGAAAGGGGAGGGAAACCTTCAGTTACAGATACTCCCACAAACTTGAAACCCAGAAACTGGTCACAAACTGCATCATCGGGGCCAGTGAAAGATATGAATCCCTTTCCGGCAATAATGGAGTCGCATGAGTGCCATATCTCACAATCCTTTTCTAGAAGGGTATATCTTGTCAGCGGTTGTGTCTCCTTCCCCACCGCTGTCCGCTGTCTTTTGCTGGGGACGTCATTAGCAGACGACTCACGAGCATCTTCACTTCTCCACAGAATCGAATGAGCCCCCGGCTTCGCTATTGTGGTTGCATCCGGAGTTGGCGGGGAAGGGTGTGGTGGCCTTGAACACTTCCTCCACACCTACGCCAAGTAGTCCTTTCGATATCTCCTTGAAGTGGCATTGTGTCATTTGCCCCACAACTCCCTTTGCTACTAGATGTTCATTAAGGAAGAGATACACAACCCACACAAGGATTTCAGTAGTGTTAAAATCGAGTAAGGAAGACGAAAGCAATGCAAATGACACAGGGGGACTCCCATTCAATGGTTACAAGGACAATAAAATTGGGCGGGTGCCCTTTTTACGTTATGAGGTGTTTAGATTCCCCTTGTATAAGGTTAGTATTGGATGCAGTGAGTCTCACAATGGGTAGAAAAGAAGGTTCTCACTCTGAAGAGGCCATATCCGCGCACAAATTGGGCGCCCGCCCAATTTGTTCGTGGTGGTAGAGGAGCTGTAAAGTAGGCACACACTTTCGTCCCGCCCAATTTAGCTGTCACCAAGAGAAAACACATTCGAGATACAGCTGGCCCACCCGGACAGTTTCACCTATCTGGTCATGTACAGAAAGGGACAATATGGGCGACCGCCCAATTTGTCCCATTGTTGCAAATTGGGCGGCCGCCCAATTTGAACCGAATCAGGCGCTTATATAAGGGTATTATTGATGCAGTCAGTCTCACAATGGGTACAAAAGAAGGTTGTCGTTCTGAGCAGGACATATCCGCGCACAAATTGGGCGCCCGCCCTATTTGTTCGTGGTGGTTAAAGACCTGTGAAGTAGGCAGAGACTCGGCGCCCGCCCAATTTAGTTGTCACCAAGATAAAACACCTTCGAGATACAGTTTGCCCATCCGGGCAGTTTCACCTACCTGGTCACCTACACATACACACTAAGAGAACTAAGGAGGCAGACACTAACTGGAATTTATCATTGAGCTCCCAAAACAAATACAATCGAGCATTGGAAGGGCCTGACTACAAACAAGGGTTAATGGAGAAAATAGCAGGCACACAAATCCTGCATGACAATTTCAGGAAAAGGGCGGACTGCATCGAAATTTAGAGTTTATGTAAATGTGACAGTAACCGGTTGAACGAGGAGGAGTAAATCAAGGGTCAAGCCATCGAAAAGGCGTGAATGGAAAGGTGTGAATGAACAGGCGTGCTTGAAGAGGTGCGAATGAACAGCCGTGAATGGAAAGGCGTGATTGATAAAATCGGGTAACATCACATTTGCAGCAATTACACATCGAGGTATGGCGAATTTAAGCGTGGAGCAAAGACAAACCTTTGGAGATCTCGTGGCCATGAATTTGAATCATTTGAAGATGTTTTGCGTCTTGTAGAAAAGATAGTAGCCAAACAAGGCCTTTGCCGGAAAAACAACGAGTTTGAAGCGCATTTACATTTAAACATGAATTCCCCAAAATTTGAATGTAATTTCCCCAATTTTTAAAGTTAAATGTCCCACCTAATTTGAAATAATGTGTCCGTCCGGAACTTTGAAAAACGAGTTCCGCCTTAAAAGCACGTCGCGACACGTGCATGACTCGAATTAATTTTGGGCGGGCTTTAAATGATGATTTGAAATTCAAAAATCCGCCACTCATTATTAAGGTCCACAATTAATTCCTCACGCTCCGAAGCCATCAACGGTCCATTTTATTTCAAAGGGCCAAGCGCTTACATGCACGACACTTGTCTTCGCCCCAAGAGAGGTCCATAACCCTTTAAAAGCCCCTCATTCTCCTCGACTGCAGATTTAGAAAATTCTGTGCTTCTTTGGCGCTTTGTGCTCCGCTAAACATCAAGCCTTCATATTTCTTAGCCACGAAAGTCGTTCTCAGCCGCACTATACTCCCGAACCAATTTGTCGGCGGGATCGAGCTCTTGGCCTTGTGTCTCTCGGCGCCGCTTGTAAGCCATCCTGTTGGCGCATTCCTCTCTGCATTGACCTATCGCTGGGTACCCCTGTACACCAAGGAATTCTAGCAGTTGATGGCATCTCGCCCCACCACCGGTGGCAAAGGTAAGGTGGACTACTTTCTAAATATAAACTTGAGCGCTTGCCTGATTAAGTATCCCGCTATAACATCTCGGACATATGAACATCTTCTAGATGCCTCACTAGTCCCCACAGATGCATACCTGTATGCAGAACTGAATAGGGCACCCAATTGCTTCCCTTAGAGTGTTTCATTTTGCAAAACATTGGACATTGGACCCAATGTGGGGGGCCTTGTTGCCTATCGACGACACAAAAGTGGGCGGGCGCTTCAGCCCTATCGAGAGGAAACACGACTACCGGGGATGGTAGACTTGGTCGGGACTAAATTGGGCAGCCCAATTTAGTCTCCACCAAGTCTACCATCCAAGGTAGTCGTGCTCTCCGGGATAGGCAAACTGGGCCCCCCACTTTGGTGTGAGGGATAAGTAAATTGGGCGGGCGCCCATTTTAGTATGCGTAGGGATCTGGCAAAATTGGGCGGGCGCCCAATTTAGTATGCGTAGGGATCTGGCAAAATTGGGCGGGCGCCCAATTTGGCCCCTGTGATACAATCGTCTCCTCAGACTCAAGGCTCACCATGAGTTGAGCCGAGGAAATTGGGCGTCTTAATTTGGTGTGCGTGTGGGGATCGGGGGCAAATTGGGCGGGCGCCTAATTTGCCTCCATCGGACAAATTGATCTCTTTCAGCCCCAAGTCTCCCAAGTACTAACACTACTTTCCGCTCTGCGGAATTAATATGGCCTTGAACAAAGCGGATCTGCTCGGTTCTTCGGTCCGGACCCAAATTTGCAGAGGCTATTGCAATAGAGAATGCAAGAACAGAAGAAGAGAAAGATCTGTTTGCTGGCATCCAGGTTGTGCCCCATGAAGTTTTGACGGTTCTTTAACGAATGGGTCCGTGCATAGAGATAGGGAATATTCATCCTGGGTCCCGCACAAACCACCTCAAGGATCTTCTCGCTTTTCTTTGGCAAGATAGGGGCAGGAAAAATGAATTCGGGCGGTATCGCTATCGACATGGAGGTGTCGCTGCGAACAATGATGACTTCCTCATCGACGTTGAAGACACCGTAGATCGGACTTTTTGTCCGTTATAAAGTTCCACTATCTAAGTAATGAGCCATGTATGATGAACGCAAAGTATAAAGGAAAGCCCACATTCTTAGCGCGAGAAAAGGATGGGCGCTGGACTCATATGAAAGTTTAGAGCTCGGGCATCAAATCAAGAACCCGATATTTTGGATGGCTACTAAACTATCGGGCGGTTTTGGATATTAGAGCACAAACAGAACAGGTCGAAAGCACTGTTCACGGAGTATCAGGGCAAAAACCAACCTAAAGTGTACGATACTAAGTGGCTTAAGTCTAGATACAAGAAAGGTGAGACAGCACAAGCGCTGGGGGCAGCGCAAATGGAGCCCGATACAAAGAAAGCAGTCAAGAAGGCGAGGACACCTGCTAAGGCTATTCACCGTAAAGCTGCCACTAAACTTATATTCGGTGGAATGAAGAGAACATCAAGGTCGCCCGATGCGAGTGCAAGAGGACCAGCCGTCTGAAGAGGAACCCCCTAAGCGCATGGGAAAAGATTTAGGTGGTCCGTCGAAGAGGCGCAAGCGGGACGTGTTATCACAGAGCCCAAAAACTTCGGAGAGGGAGTCCTTGTCTTCTTCTTCATCTGAACAACCGGAGAGTAGCCGGCAGATCGTGAAGTTCACTCCATCCGCGGCGACGCCACCGTGAGAGCGTATATGAGTTGTCACAAAGCCCATAGCAAGCATCAAGCACGTGGAGAGAATCTACCCTCTGGGGGTGGGCTTCGAGATTGAAGTCGATGTGTTCAAGATGCATAAAGCCCCCGCAAATATGACTTGTAGGGTCATAAGTCCAGAGCACTTGGACACTCTCTACGAATCGTTTATCAGCCATCAGATGCACCCTCCCTGTGCTGATGTCGCGTGCGCTCGATCCACGCACAGGCGCGAGCAATAAAGTGGAAGAAGTCGAGGATCCGCAAAATGCGTAATCATGGATTGTTAATGGCAACCATACGACCACGGTTGCTCAACTGCTTGTCACACAAGCTTTGGCATGGCCTCCTGAAAGGAAGCACTTGGCAGAACTGATATTCTTTTTCTATGCCAAAAGGAAATGCCGAGTCCTGGCAGGAAATCTCACAGCAATCGAGTACGTTCGTGTAAGCCAGGAGAATAATGACATAACAAAGAAGACTATACACGAGGAAGTATTTTTCGAAGAAATTCAGCAGCTTCGCAACCAATGGGCATTCTACGGGAAGCCACAGAAGGGCAAACGCGGGCACTCCGTCGGTGGAGCGTATTCTGTAAGTGCACTACCACCATTACTAGTTCCTGCTATCCACAAGTTCGAAATTGGGCGCCCGCCCAATTTCAGCCTGTTGGCACTCTTTTCAAATTGGGGCTTTCAATTTCCTGAACGGCCAGAAAATAGGGCTACCCAATTCGGAACGCGTTAAAAATTGGGCCCGCCAACTTAACCTCGAGTGTCGGATGATCTGAAATTAAGCGGGCTTCAATTTGGCGCCACCATCGCAAGCAAATTAAGATGATGTGTATCGCCTTTATCCGGTGCCTTCTTTGTCATGCGCAGATTGGAAAGTCAGTAAGGCAGAAACGATTAAGAAGTCAACTATGCGTGACTCGACTACTTTGTATATCTTGACGACGAAGTCGCGGAATATGTGCACCGGTTGCCCGCTTATTCTACTAAGACCGGTTGAAGGACGAGAAGGGAGAAAAAAATTGAGGTGAAGGATAGGCTTAGACTTTTCACCAATAATTCCTCGTCGCCCATATTAAAGTCCATGCATCCTCTAGATCCGCAAAGGCTGGGGAGAGATCAAGGATGGCACCACATTCCTGAAGGGAAGCAAGGATTATACCGAGACGGACTATGAAAGTCGAGCCGGAATGAGTCAAGAAGATTGGAACAATGGAGCGGGCCCTTGTCGATACATGAAGGAGTCAAGAAACTTCCTTTTCAAGACATGGCTGCCTTGAGGCAAGCTCACCCCATATTCACGGAGAATCGATGCTTATGTTCGCAAGTAGCATCGCGGATGGGCGTATGACGCAAAGAGATGGAGAAGGAAAGCTTTCCGAGTCCCTCTACAAAGAAAGTAGACGAATATCTTCTAGGGCCAGTTGAGGAGGGTGGCAAACCTTTCAAGTGTTTCCACGTTAGTCCGCGAGGTTTGTGCGTGGACGTGGTAAACACTTCGCCCGCATTTGATGCGACTTCGTGATATATCTAAGAAATGGCCAAAGGAAGATTATGAAAAATTCCTTGACCAAATTAAGCACGATGACGGACCAGCAAAATTTACCGGGTAGCTATATTTATTACCCTGCATCGCCAATGAGTGCCTATCCGCCATGAAGACAATAGACGGTGGCAGGCCGTGTTTGGGTTGGTTCCTACCAGACCCCCTACGTAATGCGACTACTACCTCTAGAGTTCGAGAGTTGCAATGTCTTGTCCCGCTAATGTATGTTGCCGAGACGACGAAATGCTACGCCCATCGGTCTGAAATAAATATTTGCTTCGCCAATTCCGACCATCCAAAGCAATATGCTAAGTTTCCCAAGCATTTACGAGAAAAACAGGACATCGAAAAGAATTTGCCTGATCACGAGTGTGCAGCAGGTATGCATTTTAAATTGGGCGCCCGCCCAATTTGCTTGTTGACTATCAATGTTTCTAACATTTGTTTTCCGTGCAGCTTATTGGCTGTATCGACCTTGGTGCGACAAGGGTGCAGCAGGTGGGGGAGGAGTACTGGTGCAGAATCAGTTGGAAAGTAGGACGGCACCTATCTAGTACGTAGTTGATGCCGAAGGTTGCAATCGTTTCTCGACTTCTTTTCCTAAGTGGTGCTTTTAGCCGAAGCGGCAAGTCAAGCGAGGGCTATAAAACATTGTCTTTGAGACGCACGAAGCTGGAAATTAAGCTTGTACAGATATTCGAAAGCAACTCGGATGTCATGTTAGACGAAAAAATCAAGAGCTCTGCACTACGTAAGATAAAAGAGGGAAAGAAGAAGGCCTCTACTTCCAAAACCGCCTCCTCAAATTTCTCCTTCCCGCCCGAGACACCTTTGTCCGCTCTCGCCTACAACTATAAACGGCGCAAATCGGGCCCGAGACAGACAAGAGCGATTCAAGGCATAAAAAAAGGGCAGGCCCTAGGGCTCTCCCGGATTTGGAACTATTTAGGCGAAGAAAAGACAACATCAACGCGACCGGGTGTGGACGGGACCGGTGAATACTGTGACATGATTGAGGCGACTCTCAAAGTTCGAGGAAGAGGTTGCTAGGGAGCCCGACTGCCGTTGTCATGGAAACACAGAAGGGGACAATCGGGATGGAGAGGATGTGGTCCCCAACACGATGAGCAAATCAAGATGTAGAGGAAGAGGTGGCGAACACGTAAGACAATCAAGGTGCACATGATGAGAATGAGGAACTGGGGCCCAAGATTTTATGCAAAGAATGGAATTGATCAAAGAGGCAAAGACAACAACCTCAGCCCCAAAGATGGAGAACCCAAAGGGGATCATTCTAAGATGTGCCTCATCGAATGAGCGACTTTATGAGTTGAAAATACGTGAAATATGTTAATAACAATTGTTCATACTTTTTTTGAAATGATAACGTTGCACTCATTTCCTTGTCTTAAATTTCTCTAGTTTACTTTGCTAACCAAATTGGGCGCCCGCCGAATTTGGCTAACCCTTACAAACTATAGCCTTTTATTAAATTTATTTGACTTCGCTATCCTCCGCAGTAAATTGGGCGGGCGCCCAATTTACTGGCAGAGTAAGCGCCATCAAACATGAAGTGAAGTGGAGCCACAGTAAAACAAAGTGGAGATCAAAGAGCGCCCCTCGTGAATTACCGTGCACGCTTACATTATATAATATTGACTATGCTTATTACATCCTTACAACATTATTATATCCTTGTCAGCATTAACATATCCGAGTGTACAAAGAGTCACTCGTCGTCAACGCCTGCCAAGGCGATGCCATTCAGCTCAAAGATCTGCTGATCAGGAAGCCAATACAGGTGGACCTCAACACGAGTGAGCTTCCCCCGCATTACCGCAGTCCATCCGCTTTGGACCGGAGCCATGGATCAAGACTAACACCACCATATAGCACCGGCAAATATCGTTGTAACTCAAGTAGCACTTGAAGGATCTGGATGTTCTCCTGACGATCCCAAGGGAAGCCATGAGAGATGAATGCAAAGGAGCTGCTTTTATAGGCGTGAGAAATTATTGATGTCAATTATTGGCGTACATACTAGCGCAACAATGTAACCGATAAGGTACACCTATATATACCACGCTAAAATTGGGCGGCCCAATTTCACAAGATCATACGACATATGAGCATTCAAGGGCAAAGTGGGCTGCCCAATTTCACGCAGACATGTTGGACAAGTTGCACATATAGAAGACAAGTTGTACTAATACTTTATCTCATAGATGATTACAGTCGATTACAACAAGATGACAAGCTGCTCATTTAGGGGACTCTTCCGAGTCATTTTCACCGTGCACCCCAAATGATCTTCTCTATCATGTACATTTGATGCTCTCTATTCCATATCGATGGATGATAACGCCGGGGATCGTGGATAATGGCGAGGATTTAGAGCGACCGTGGTCATCCGGGGCTTCCATGGGTATCTCTCGCCACGGCAAGATCTTGAAGTTTTCGTGATTCATCTTGCAGTTGATGGAATCACGCTCAGACCGTGATCGAGACCACATGGCTAGACGAAGGCCAAATTTGATGGTCAAAATTGGTTTGAGATATATTTATACCCACAATCATTATTGAAGGTATTGTACGCAAAGATTATTGGATGTACACCGTATATACAACCAATAATGCTGCTACAGTAGTCATCAATAATTCCTTGGCTATAAATATAGCTGCATTCGACGCCACAGCACATTCCGCTGCCATGTCTCGCCATCTTCACAGGCCCCATGTTGACACCCTTACTTGCCTTATGACCTATGACGATCTTTATGCCTGCGAGTTGAAAGGGATCTCTCTCGATCCCCGGGTCAGTATGGTATAGCTAATGGGTCGAAAAGAAAGACTCCCCCTACGAGTATCATGTTACTATCCATATTGTGTGGGTTTTGAGCCTTGAGGCTTTTGAGATTAATAGAATCACCAATAATTACAATCTATGACTCATGTATTTCATAACTTTATATGATATGATGATGTAACTGTGTTGTGCATGATTCTGTTGTTATGTTTCAGTTGTTATCTTCGGTTCTGATCTACGTTTTCTCGTTTTCCTTTTGCCTGCAAGAAGGAAAGTGGGCGGGCTTCAATTTTCCCCGAAAGTGGAAGCCTTCATGAAACTACCTTCGGCCATCCCGAAGGGCAAAGTCGGCGTGAGCCCGGTTTAGGGAGGAGACTATTCCCGAAAAGAAAATGGGCGGCGCCCAATTTCCTCTGAAGGAAAGTGGGCTGGCTTCAATTTCCCTCGAGGCCTCCATGAAATAAGATATTACTGTTCAGAAATTGCACGTCATTGGGATGTTCTCAATGTAGACAAAAACATTCTATTCACATAGGAATGGAGTACATGGATGGATTACGTAGATAATAATATCAACTAAACAACATGCGTCGAAAGCATAGGTTGAACAGAATGACAATAGATAATAATAGATAATATTAAACATGGACGTTTCAGTCAATATCCAGTTCCACCGCAATTAGATCCCCCAGTTGGAACTCTGATATGTCTTGTCGGCAGTACAGATCCAGCCAGTCATCCAATTCTGCCATCGGATAGGGAGTGCTGAGGATGAGTTTGATTACCAGAGCCACACGCTGCCTCTTTTCCTTCTTGTAAAGCTTCTTAAACAACGACCGGAAAGTGTTGTGCAGCCAAACATCCTCCATTTTCAGCAACCTCTTGAGCTTACGCCTGTGAAATATGGCGCTTCAAGGAAATCAAGCAGCCTTCCAAAATACCACCGCTAAGGTCATCCGCTCATCGCCATCCTTCATCAACTCTCCATGACCGAATGAGCTTCCCGAGTTGGCTTCTCATTTCTTCGTGCCATTTTGGTTTATCTCGTTCGCGACCTCAACACGAAGGTGATTCCGCATGAGCTAATATTGGCTCACCGATATGGCAATCGCATTTAAAGCTCATTGTGAATCCATAGGCGCGCTGGTTCGGACCATTCTGACCAACCGAATATGAATCTACACTATGCAGATTTTGCGAATCTTGCGGGTCGCCGTGGCGAGACCACGCCTACGAAAGCTTGGGCGAGACACAAACTCGGTTGGCACTTTTTGTGCTTTATAGATACAAGGCCTGCCATCCCACCTACCTGCACACATTTCGAAAATTTGCATCATTCCTCTAAATAAAACCCTTATTTTCTAAAAAATCGGGTACATTTGGGAGTCATATGGACTCGGCCAAAGTCCACAATTAATGAAATTATGCTTAATTCACGCCAGGCGTGCTTTTGAATCGGTTGAATTCACGCCAGGCGTGCTTTCGAATCGGTTGAATTCACGCCAGGCGTGATTTCAAATGAATTGAAATCACGCTAGGCGTGCTTTCAAATCAAATCAATTCACGCCAGGCGTGCTTTAGCATTTCACGCCTGGCCTGAATTGGTTTGATTTGAAAGCACGCCTGGCGTGATTTGGTTTCATTACAGGAAATCACGCCTGGCGTGAATTGGTTTCATTTGAATGAACGCCTGGCGTGAATATGAAAGTGCTAACATCCTAATACAGTTAGTTACCTTTTGTATAAAAATGTCTTCCCCATTTCATTCAAAGTTGCACTAATCTCAGCCAAATCTGCAGGTGAAGTATTGGCATCCAAGATACGACACCTCCTATACGCATAGTGATTGTAGAACGCATTTTGGCCTGTTTGTTCTGCCTGCCTGATGAGGGCCTTCTGTGCCTCAACAGAATGCTGCCCGTCGATGACGACGAATTTAATGTTATCCTTTATCTTTATGTCCTCGAAGTTCGTCCACTCAGTGGGCTTGTTCAAGATCATATCCCAAGGTAACACATCCGCTGGCATAGGCATTTGACCTTGATTACTAATCATGCTCTGAACAATCTCCATGGCATGTGCTGGATCATATCTTCTGCTAACATAAATGGAGCTAGGTGAACGGATGAGGGACTTCACATGGATCTGAAAAGTTTCCTTAAGACCCAATGGATAATGGTCGTAAATATTTATTCAAATTTTGTTCATGGCCTCTAGTCGTTGCCACCACAATCCCGCTTCATTCTCAAAAATAGAAGCCTCCATGCCTTCGACAACTGCAGGTTGAACATGCTTCCCTAGATCTAGGACCCTCCTAGAAGCTTTCAAGTCAGCTAATTCCCTAGCTTGCTGCACATAGTGACTTGCTGTTGTTTTAGTGAACATGCCTCTACGCATACCGTAACCCCTTGGCAAATAGATATTGGCGTAATCGCTACATTGGTTGGCCAACCATATTTAAAACATGTCTCACCGCTCACATCCGTCTTCATGAACGTATCCTTGTATGCGTGAGTTCTACAAAGGAGTAAGTCCGAAAGCGATCTTTCTTTTGCTTATGTGTAATCTCCAAGAGCAATTTGCGGTTGGTGTCATCCTCTTCCTCACAAGAGATTAGGATCCCTTGTTTGGCCATCTTGTTCCGCTTCCTTTTTCCTCGAGAAGAGAGTTAAGTCGAGCTTGCCATTTGTCTTGGCAAGGTCAACGCACCACTCGACACCCTCGTCCCATTTCCTCTTCAGGCAGGCGGGGTCAAGTGGTTGCTATAAGAATCGGCCCTTCATCATCTAAGGTGAGATCATATGGTAACGCATCCGGGTCGCCTGCCCCTTGCTTTGTTGGCGTGGATTAGAACCCAATTATTAGGGGTTTTCTTCCTCTTGGGCACCGCAAAAGAAGATGAGCACTTTTTAGAGTACTTTTCGTAACAAGAGATCACGCTTTGGCGGCATTTAAACCTAAATTAGTACAAATCACGCCATGCGTGTTGGTAGCTCCTATTATTGACCATGCTATGCGTGAATTTGAAACTAAATTATTTTGCATCCACATTTTAAGCTACATACCCTTCATGAATCCATATTTCACACTATTTAACCTCATTGAACATTGCTATCTCCAACTGTCTAACACCGCTATATTCTATATATAAAACAGAGCAAAATTATGTTCTACAAAACGGACAATCGTGAGCATTAATCGATGGTAATACTTAAAATTCATGCAAAACATAATAACTCAAACTCATGCAAAGCATATTAACTGAAGGCAAGGAAATATCTCAAATTCATGCAAGCATAATACTCTCCACACATTGTGCATTCTGTGGCAAATTAAATACCTTGAATAGGGTTCTGTGTATTCCGTGTATTCTGATCAACGTCCTCTGAAACTTGAGAAGAGCCGGTTTTAGAGATTCCTCTTCCACCGCTTCCTCTGCCCCGTCCGCCTCGGCCTCGATTCATTTTAGAAGACATCTCTGGAGTCGCCTAGTAACGTAGAGTCTGGTCGCTTGATACGCTTTCGAGCCGCTTTCGAAGAAATAGCTTTTTCTACCTGTACGAGAAATAGAGAAATTTGAATTTCAAGAAAACACAAAATGCAGTTTCGAAATATTCTTGACACATACAAATAATAATGACGAAGACCCGTCCGCCGACTTCTTTCATTAAGTTTTTAAAAACCAATCTACCCAAAGAGTATCCCGCCAAATTTATCCCGCCTAAACGTAGTTAACCTAATCTTTCTTCTAATTCGAATTTTCCCGACCGCCAGAGTTTCCATAGCGCCTGTGATTTCGAGAACTCAAATCGGCTACTCAAGAATGGCTACAGAATTCTGGTAAGCATCTCATTCCTATAGCTTGTACAATAATTTCCAGTAAAGGTGTCTGAATAGGCAATTGTCTGCAGTGTCGAAGATGAATGTTTCATGTTAACTACAAATCAGAAAAGGAAAGTAGGATTATGCAAGATCGACTCCATCGATCCGATTGCAAACTGTCATGGAATTCCGCTCGGGGATAAGTATGTCTGAGTTACAGTGATTAACTGCTGCGCTACAGATGAAGCTTTACCTCGCAGACACCCCGGTGGGGATACGGTTGAAGAAAGTGTTGGAACATTTGTTGCATGGCCAAGAAACCGCTTAAAAAAGGTATGTAACATGTATTACATTGTAGAAATATAGAAGTAGACAAAATTTGTTGTATTCATTGGAAAAAGTTTACAATTGTATATAATCTGGATAAACTGGATAAACCAGACAAAATCCCAGACTACTGTTTGAAGCCCAGTCTACTGAGTAGCTGGGCTATCGATACTCCCATTTCCATAGCTGGGCATAGTGAACTGATCAGGTAAAACCCCAGCAAAAACACCAGGCTCTAGCTCCACCTCCTCCACCTCCACCTGCTCCACCTCCACCTCCTGCTCCTCCTCCTGCTCCAGCTCCTGCTCCATTGGTTGAACCTCCAATGCATCGTATAACGCCTGCGGTAGTGGTTCCATTGGTTGAGCCATCTCCATTGCATCGTATACCGCCTGTGGTAGTGGTTCGTGTTGGGGCATCCGGGCATAGAGGCTAACCACTAAGAAACGCAGCTCCTCATTTTGAATCTCGAAATGACGGATCGCGAGATTCACTCTCGATCAATGCATGTCTTGCATTCTCGGTGATTAGATAAGAGGGCCAGACCTCCGATGCGATTGCAAGGGGCCCCGAGCCCGGATCTATCATTGCCCCTGCGCTCTGCGCCATCATCATTACTTGATCCAAGTACTCCGGGGTTGCAAGATCGGTGCTCCAGGGCCGGACCGGTGCTCGGCTTTGCGTTCAACCGGACCGGAGATAGGAGCCAAACCGAGCTGGCCAATGGTGATTGCTGCCCCAAATGTAATTCCAATGCATCTTCATCACCAACCGGGTGATTAATGTAACTTGGCATCTATCAATAGGAAGTGAGCGGAGTTATCAGTATTCACGCCTGGCGTGTTATATTTATTTATTTATATAAACTTAGAAACTAAGAGACACGCCCGTTCTTCGCTATATAGGAAAAAGCGTACTGCGCTCGCGTGCATTCCTTGAGGGAGGAAAAAAAAAAAAAGCGCACAGATAGGTAAGTAAATAGATAAAGGCCAGGCAATTATTGCCTGGCCTTTATCTATTTACTTATCTATCTGTATAGTTTTTTTTCTCCCTCTCTGCTGAATGCACGCCGAGCGTGTATTCATGTTGAAGGCTAAGGTTAGCATGAAACACGCTTAGCGTGTTTCAAATATTATCTTTCGCGTGTTTCAAATATTATCTTTCAGATTTTTCTAATGCTTTCTACTACACTTATTCATAATAGAAACTTGCATGCAATAGCATGATTAATTCAGGAAGAGAAACTCAAGAATTTACTCGCCTCTGCCTCGAGCAAATGCAAAAGCTTGTCTTCTTGGATTAAACCTGCCATTGAGATGCAACTTAAAACTAAATGAAAACTAACCTTGAGTTCTGAGGCTGGAAGGATTCGAAGAACGGAGGACTATGCTTGTGGTTTTAATTCCGAGGCTTTTCGATTCGCAGACCTTAGTCCTCTGCTACAGATGCTACAGAACTAAAAGGCGGAGTCTTTTAATAAGTTAGGAATTGCCGAAGCCAAACATCTAACATTGCTGAATATAAATCTGCTCACCAAGATTTCAGGAGGGCGGATCCAAACACAGCAGAAGCGCAACCGGCAAATCGTATGAAGGAAGGAAGAAAATGTAGGAACTTTGAGAGCGTGAAATGGATTTATATAGGCATAATTAGAAATAAGTTAGCGTGAATAATTGATTGCTTGAATTAACACGTCTGGCGTACGATCTTTCCGCCAGACATGACTTGTATATGGTATATATGGAGAATATTGCATTTCATGCAATAAATTCTCACGGCATTTTATTCCATTTATTGCATTCGAAAAAATAGAATTTATAAATTTTATATAGGCTAAATTAAAAATGATTTTAAAGGCAAAATTATCAAGGCTAAAAAATGACTTGTAAGGTTGGGGAATTGTTTTAGGTCGTATAGGAAAATTTCCTATGGTTACTGTGATGAATCAGAGATTTCTCATGTGGTTGATTTATAGTGTTCCCGAGACTTTGTTGAGACAAAATTTGCAGACATAAAATTTTTGAGAAAACAGCAGACGAACAGGAGACAAAATAATTGGAGAAAACAGTTGGATTTAATTCAAATAATTTTATGTACAGAAAAACTGTTCGAAGAACACTGTTTGAAGAAAATTTTATGAAAACTGTTTGATTTCATTCATAAAAGTTATATGTACAGCAGGTAAGCCCGAAGGCTTGTAAGCAGGTGCCCGAAGGCTTTTCACAAAATTACATGAAAAATATGCCCGGAGGGGTGTCCAAAGCTTCTGTAGCAAACCAAAAAACAAAAGGGGTAGCCCGGGATCTGCATCATTGATCTTCCACGTCTGCAACAAAGAAGAAAGAAAGGTGAAAAATAAAATAAAAGCAGACATGCAAACCTGGCTCATCTCTCAACCATTCTAAAAACTGGTCGAATTGTCGACCTTCCTCCTCATCTTCTTCCTCCGCCTCCTCCTCCTCTTCCTCCTCCTCCTCTTGAGAGATTTCATTCTCTGTTTCAGGGTCAAGCCAACCCTGAAGCACAGCGGTCTTGTGCTCTTGAGAGGACATCTCCTCCTCTTCCTCCTCTTCCTCCTCTTCATCAGAGGAGGAATCAGAGGAGCTCAACTCCTCCTCTTCCATGTCCAACTCCTCTTCTTCCTCCTCTTCATCAGAAGAGGAATCAGAGGAGAATTGGGCAAGAAAATCTATGAGGGAGGGGGGGGGAATAGAGGGGTTCTTCAACCCGACGTCTGAGACCTCGGGTTCTTCATGAAGTTCGAAAGGCCGAGGCTGAACGCAGCTTCATGGCGGCGGCGAAAAAAAAATTGGACAGAATGGAGGTCTTGAGAGCGTGAACCGGATTTATATAGGGTTAATTAGAAATTACCGTGAATAATTTATTGCCTCAAACAACACGCCAGGTGTACGAAATTCCCGCCAGCTATATCATCTAGGGTATATTATTATGGATAATAAATTCTCACGTCCATCAGCTATATGTCTTTTCGTAATCATATATCCAAATTTTCGATAATTAAATTTAGGATAATATCATTTCCTTGTTGCTGGCACGAAAATTCTTGTTTTAAATGATTTCGTTTACGCCCATTGTTATTATTATATTAAACCTGTTTCCAAGGAATTTCTTGCTTTTAAAAAAAATTTGATTTACCTCTACATATTCCATAAATGTACGTACTTTTTTTATCTTATGGTGTAATATTTTTTTCCTACTCACTGACTAAAAAGGGTGCAATTTGCCTAGGTCAATGGTGCCTCTCCAACTCAAGATGGTGTGCAACATATTGAAAAGAGCAATATCAATGAAAAACCAACTCCTAGCAAGAATGTTGAAGAAAAACAATTAGTCCTCTACAAGAAATTTATCGCGGCAGCCAAGGCCGCCGCGAACATTTCTCTTTCCTACCAACTCACTTATTGTTTAGAATTTTGTCACCAACTCACTTATTGTTTAGAATTTTGTCTGGCACTAGTAGTTATAGAAGAGCTAGGTATGTGCATTACGTTATAGTTTTGCAATAGGTTATAGTTTAGTTATAGTTATAGTTTTGCATTACATTATAGTTTACGTTATAGTTACATTATAGTTCTGTGTGTGCAATTAGAATGTTATTCGACTTAGTTTTCCAATTTAAATGCTTTGTATGCTCAATTACAATGGTATTTGACTTACTTTACAAAGTCTTAGTTCAAAGGAATCAATCTAGCTACGTCAAATGCCTGAATTCATGGAAACGAATCCACGGAAGATAATTATGCATAGGCTACTGCTCCTTGTTTAAAAGATTCCAAAGGGTGTCTGTTTAAGCGCATGATCATGACATCAACATATGCCAATGAGCTCGAGAGTACCAAGTGGGAGGCAACATAGTTTACAGGTATATAAGTTTGGCCTTCCCATGGCTTTCACCATAACGATACGTTAACCATATCTTCACAGGTAAGGATATTAAAATGGTGGAGACAATGTTAAGTTTGCTTCCCATGGCTTTCACCATAACGATGCTAAGTGGATTAATCACAGGGAAAGAAACAAAAAGTAGTTAAAAAAAAAAGGACAAAAAACATGGCAAAAGAAAGTGAACATAGGAAACAATAAGGTAGATATAAAAAAAAAGTCAAATATGGCATATAGGATGTAAAAGTAAAGAAAGCATTTTCCAGTGATGTTGTAGAAGCCGCGCCACTGCCCAATGAAAAGGTGGAAATCTGCACTGCAGAGGGAAGCGAGTTAGTGACATACTTGAAAGGTTCATTAGCAAACGAAGTTCAGACTTCTGAATTACTACGATTGCGAATTTCAGCTTTGGAAGAACAAATTGCAGCACGAGATGTCACCGAGGTAAAAAGTACATTTCACACCATGGTTGTATTCAAAAATGCACCATATATCTCTGATTAGATTTCCAATGGGCGAGTACATTGTCATGGCAAGCATGTCTTGGTTTTATGGGAACTAAACTAATTATAGAGAGATCGGAATGTTGTGTGGATGGTAAATTGACAGAAGGTGAGACCTTGGCATATATACATAAGAGGAGATTGAACTGTACGAAAGGTAGCCTATTCATCATTTGCTACAACTAGCAAAATTAAGTCAATGTAGCATTATAGTTTGATTCGGGGAACTGAGTGTGGCATTATAGTTTGATTTGGGTAACTGGCTAATGCCTTTGGCTCTAATCTAATCCAACATATTCGGTCAAGGACAAAATAGTGGTTGATATTTATAATGTTTCTCTTGTTTCCTCTATTTTAGCCAATTTAAACAGAGATGACAAAATACATAACGTTCTTTAGATATTTCTATGCAGACTAGCATGCATGCAAAAATATATCGTTTAGGGAAGAAAACGCACGTTTGCTTGTGGAGGTAACCTATCATTCCCCTTTGTTTGAAAAGGGAATAATTGAGTGATCTTGTGAATTAGCATCTGATCATTAAGTTGTATAGTTGGAGGATGGAAAGCACAGTATAGAAATGGTAAACTCCATCATTTCTATTGCTCCTAGAGGCTGTCAAATTCCAATAGTATGAACAAACACTTATTTAAAACAGAAATGATACTTAATTAGCTCAAGAACTGCAAGCTCCAACATAAAACAGAGAGCCACAGCTCCATCAAAAAATCCAAAACGAAAAATCAAATGTCATATACTTTTTTCTGGACATGTAATGTAATCCACGCAGACATTTTATGTTAATGCCTTGAAGCAACAAATCATTTTTCATCATGAGTGCTAAATAAACATTTGGCTAGCTAAATGCTTGAGCATGATATGAACATTGGAATAACATGAGCTAATATATATTATGCACTGGAATGGTGCTTATGCATAAGAAAAATTACTCCCTTCTACAAAGATGACACAGATGTAGCATTAAATTATAGCCTTTAAGAAGATAATGCTTTGAGTACCAATTTCATTAGGCCTGGTGCCTTATTTCATTAACTGGAGGTGCCCTTGTTTGCTTGGCTCCTGTGAAAGAGAAAAAAAGGTTAAAAACAAAACACGGAATGAATAATGTAAGTATGCGAAAATGGCAGACCTGAGCTTATTCTATAGGTGGCAGAGAAGCAAATTGTGCTCCTGCATTGTCCCTGCCTCTACATCTGCTGAAAGGAAGATTTGGGAAATTAGCATATAATTCGCATCACTGTTAATTATAAGTCAGGAAAATTTTAGGAAAAAGATAGCATCCTACAGATGATTCAATGAGTCCAGACTTGGTCATCACATCATCAAACTATATTGCCTAAAACAACTGCATACTACTTTTAAAACACTCTTGTGAAGGAGAGCCTTGATTTCCATAAATAGATGGTCAATCAAATTGCTGTAAAAGGCAGAAGAGGCAGAAGTACCACTTCATTAGATAAAGATAAAGATCCGGCAAACATATGGCCCAACATTTAGTAAATGTGTTGTTCTGTCAAATTCCAATAGTATGAACAAACAATTATTTAAAACAGAAATGATACTTAATTAGCTCAAGAACTGCAAGCTCCAACATAAAACAGAGAGCCACAGCTCCATCAAGAAATCCAAAACGAAAAATCAAATGTCATATACTTTTTTCTGGACATGTAACAGAATCCACAGACATTTTATGTTAATGCCTTGAAGCAACAACAGTCATTTTCATCATGAGTGCTAAATAAACATTTGGCTAGCTAAATGCTTGAGCATGATATGAACATTGGAATAACATGAGCTAATATATATTATGCACTGGAATGGTGCTTATGCATAAGAAAAATTACTCCCTTCTACAAAGATGACACAGATGTAGCATTAAATTATAGCCTTTAAGAAGATAATGCTTTGAGTACCAATTTCATTAGGCCTGGTGCCTTATTTCATTAACTGGAGGTGCCCTTGTTTGCTTGGCTCCTGTGAAAGAGAAAAAAGGTTAAAAACAAAACACGGAATGGTTAATGTAAGTATGCGAAAATGGTAGACCTGAGCTTATTCTATAGGTGGCAGAGAAGCAAATTGTGCTCCCCGCATTGTCCCCTCGCCTTTACATTTGCTTGAAAGGAAGATTTGGGAAATTAGCATATAATTCGCATCACCGTTAATTATAAGTCGGGAAAATTTTAGGAAAAAGATAGCATCCTACGATGATTCAATGAGTCCGGACTTGGTCATCAAATCATCAAACTATACCGCCTAAAACAACCGCATACTACTTTTAAAAACACTCTTGTGAAGGAGAGCCTTGATTTCCATAAATAGATGGTCAATCAAATTGTTTGTAAAAAGGCGAAAGAGGCAAAAGTACCACTTCATTAGATAAAGATAAAGATCCGCAAACATATGGCCCAACATTTAGTAAATGTGTTGCATTGCAACAACATGCGAAAAAAAGTAGATGCGACATTTAAGTAAAAAAAATAAGTAAAGACTAACCTTAGATGCCTTGAAGATATGGCGATAGAACTGATCACCATTTAGAGAACATATTAACCGCAAACGACAGGGCAAAAAGAAGCGGAGATGTAACCGCTTTTCATGAAGATAATCTGCAAGGAGAATTCCGGGACGCTTTAAAGTACGTTTATGCGATTGAACGAGAAAAAAAATATGAGCAAACACACAAAGGTTAAAACGTAAGTTTAAAACCTAGGGCTAGAGGCAAGGCAACAACACATTGCACGAAGTTGTGGGGTACATCCGCTAGAAAGCCATTCGGGCATGGATTTGGCGCTATGGACTCGAGATATGAATACCTTAGAAGCCAAGGCAAAGAACTCATTGCCCGAAGCTATGAGGAACATATGCTAGAAAGCCATTCAAAGATCCGTAATTTGAAGAAGCGGATGGTGCCCGAAGCGGATATTGATGTTTGAGCTTTGCGTTCCCATGGCTATTGCGCACAAATCATTGCCGAAATATCAAGTACGTTGCCATACCCAAATATACGAGTAGCCCAAATTCGAGCAAGCAAAGCGGCAGGGAACTCGGGCTTTATATCGGATGCTTCATGAATGTGTGGCGGAGCCGCTTCGAGGCCAAGCAGAATGGCGACAACACCGCAGGCCGCACGAGCCAAAGAAATAGCAAATAACAGATGGCGACGACCTCGGCAGCAATCTTGAACATGTGGTGTAGTGGCTTCCAGCAAAAACCAAGCAATTTCGATGACGACAGCTGCAAACCATCGGGAGATAAGGATGAGCCAGCCACAGACCAGATGCCACAGATCCGCGGCTAATCTTCCTATTTTAAGCTGGCCGTACATGTGGCGAAGAGAGCATAATCTAGATTGCGGCGGAGAACACGAAAAAAGAAAAAAGAAAAATATGAGACTGAATTACATATGTTTAGATAGTAGGGTGCAATGGAGGAACAAGAAGGTGAGAATCATGCACAAGTGCAACAAGGAAATAGTAGGCCAAGGAGTCATTGTGCTAGCAGATCCTGGTCAAGCAGTTAATGATGAAAGGCTAGGGGAAGACAATATTGGTATTGCAATTTTGATGTTGGAAGACAACTGGAAAGGTAAAGGTTTGGGTGACAAGGAATGTTTTGGTTGTGTCAAGCAATTGGAGGTTCCTTGCATCATGGCATGGCCTATAAGTAGTGTTCAATTTGTGGAGGATTATATTTTTCCGTAGCCCGAGGTTGTTGGGGACAATGATTGTCTTGATATTGATCCATTGGCGCTTGGAACTCTAAACCTAGGCAAAAGGGGAGAAGTATCGGTTGCCGACATTATCCTAGCAAAAGAGCCAAGTTGAATAGTGACACCAAACGTGAGACAATGGTGAAGGTTAGGGGCTCAGATTGTTGTTGGAGTGCTTGTATGCAATTCTTTACAATAGAACAATTGGTGGAAGCAAGAGCCACTTTTCAAGAGTACACTCGTTGATGAGAGGAGGACCTACATGTACACAATCTTCGAAAGCATGCACTTCAAGATGAAAGAAACCCAAACAGAAAAATATACCCTTTGCTAGGCAAATGGATATGTGCAAAAGCATGGCGGAGTATCCATGCAATTCCAACTTCTTCATGGCATAATTGGCAAAAAAAAAAAGCAGGGGGAACATGATTGCTTTACATGGAAATAATGGTTTGTTGAGACCAACAAATTAGCACCTTGGCTGCCGTGGCGATATTTGAAAAATATATTGATTTCAATGCGCAGTCTATGCCACACAAAAAGTAGAAGGGATGAAAAGGGAAGAGCATTTGTTGAGAAAAGGTTGCCATCACATTGTACTCAAAAGAGTATTTTGAAGAAGTGAATTCCCTACTTCGAGAATTGGGAATTCTTCCAATATCCCAACCTAGCTTTAGTAGGTTATAGAAGAAGCATTTCAATCATGTCACCATAGCAACTTCAAACAACTTTGCAAAGTGCAATTTATGTGCTAAGTTGAAGGAGACTCTTGATAAGACTGTGCAACCTAGTCAAAGGGCTAGGATAAGGGAGCATATGAAGGACCATATGACCACCAACTATCATGTAGATCATGTTATTGGATGTGGAGGACTTTATCTGCATTGGAACCCAATAACTATTTATGTATTATACATGACAAGATGGACCAGCAAAAGACTTGTCTTCCACAATTCAAGTACATACCAAAGTCATGTGGAATATCATACCCTTTACAGATCTCAATGACTGGGGCAATCTTGCATGGGCAGAATCAAACCTACTATGGCCATTTTAGTTTGGAGTTGTGGAGTGATGGTCCAGATTTTCATATTGGGAGTATCATGAGGTGTTTGAGAAACTATGAAAATGGATACAATGGTCATCTCCAGGACCTTACAGCTAGCTAGGCACTACATAGAGCATTGTTAGATGGAAACCCTAACAATATTGAAAAGTTCAGCAAGGCAAGGTTTAGGAAGCATGGGTCTAATGAACATGTTGGAGCTTCAACTTCACGTGCTAAACCTCAAGATCTACCCAAAAGGTTTCTCTTGCAACTTGATAATTGTGCTTTGGCCAAAATAAGAACAGTGGATGTTTTCTTTCCTATCCTACTTAACAAATGTGGGGATATTTGAAAGAGTTAATTTAGGGTTTCTTATGCCCGGCATACCCATGAGGATGTGGATGCATTATTTGGCAAATATAGTTGTATAATCGAAGCAAAAAACAAAGACCAACTTTCCTAGGCTAATGGAAATCTTGCATGAATGCACCACTCCAAACCCTATAGCTTCTCTCATAGAAGAAGTGCCCGATTGGAAGAGCTTTGTGGATGGTTATACATTGGATCTTGAAGGTCATTCCGTGCCTCTGCAGTTCACTTTTGGGTGAGAGATGGGATTCCAATCTTCCAATGGAAGATGAGACCTTCAGAGGATGAGTGGAGAGGAGGGGAGGAAATATGGCGTAGAGATGAGAATGACAAGCCTATGATACCTCTAGGTCAACCAAAAGCTTTAAAACCTACTGAAGAAGTGAAGCAATTGGGATTGACTAAGGAAGGAATCCAAGACTATATAAAGCATTGGCAAACCAATCCAGATGACACCAACCGTGCCTTGGTGGCTTACTGGAAGAAAGTGATTAACCTGTTGGGGGAGATAGACACATCCTCAGATGAATTGAAAGAAGGGTGGTTGCCTAAAACTAGGTGGAAGACCTTAGCAGGTGCTGAGGATTTTGATGACACTGTAAGTAGCATTCGCAAGCAATATGCTCCTCCTCCTTCTGACAAACACTATGTTGGTCCTAAGAACAATAGGCCAAAGTTTCTAGGCATGGATGCTTATGAACCTTCTACTGACCTGGAATGCCACCAATTTGTGGTAGTAAAGCCAGCAGATTTAGATACATATCCAGTGTGGTTGGAGTTCACTATCTCTGATATTTGCAAAGAAGAAGGTAATATTAACTTCAACCATGTGCGGGTGGAATGGTGGTGTCCAATGCATCAGTTGACCAACGTATCGGATAAAGAAAGCTACTCAGATTGTTGGACAAAGAGATGGAGGAGAAATCCGAGTGATCCTGATCTTTGGCTAACTATGAAAGTGTTTTGTACTCATGGACTCCAAACACTATTCCAGCTAGAAATGCGAGAATTACAATACCTCAGGATGTCAGGAAGAAGGCTATGATATCATTGGGGGTGCTTGAAGAAAGTTGAATAACTATGTAAATTTTTGTTATCACGTTTTTATGATATGGTGCTATATTGTGAAATATTGACTATGATATTACGTTTTCATAATTTTGAGGTGAAATGTGTGAATTTGAATATGCTACTAAAAACATGCAATATGAAATTTGTCCCAAAATTAAGACATAAACCCAATTTAATTGAATGATGGTTACTTATAAGTATTAAAAAGGTCCTTGCACTAAGGAATTGTAGATCAAAATGTCTTTTATTCTTCAAGTACCTTCAAAGAACCGAATGCAATGCCAGGCCCATGCTGAGCCTTGAGTCTGTAAGGCTTCAATAAAAACTTTATTATTTGATAGAATTACTATATTTAGTAGGGCAGCTATACATGTCATCTACCACACCCAAATTTGAGTTCTTATTCATTTTGCCATTGGATCTAGAATTTAACAGCTAAGGAAATTATTAGACAAAAAACATAACATACAACAAATATGCCAGGAATGGCCAAGGATATGCCAGAAATGACCAAGGATGCGCCTATAGATGGTAAAAAATATAGTGAAGAACGAGCTATTGGAAAGGATTGCTATTAAAGATAATAAAAAGTTTGCAAAGGAAGAGGTCAACTGCAACTGGAATTAAAAGATGAGGGACTATGGACTAGAATTATTTGAATGTGGAAAGAAAAGTATTTTGCTCTAATCATAGAAAATGAAAATTACCGAAACTTTCTAAGTTGCCAGACAACATAGAGACTTTGTATTCTGATGCAAAATTTTGTAAAGATTCATGAAAAATGAATAACTTATCTATTTTAGTGTGTTTGGTGTAAAGGGTTTATTTATCCATCTAAAAACACCATCATGTGTTAGCATTTTGGGTAGAACATATCATAGGTTGCTACCAACACTATTTGCAATGGTATATATATGATGAATCAGAGCATTATGACAAAGCATTTGCAAATAAGATTAAATTTGATTGGGTATCACAAATAGCTAAGTAAATCCACTTGCACGAGCTTTGAAAAATGTTGCAGACATAATGCAAAATGAGAATATTGTAGGTGCAATGCAATACTGGATTTGCAAAATGCGATACTTTTGGTGAATGAGTGGGTTATTAATATGTGGTTGTTACCTGTCGTTAGATTCCCACAGTGAAAAGTAAAAGAGTCATTTTCCTTTAGATTGCTTTGAGCAAATGACGCGTGCAGGCATGGAGCTATATACATTTTTCTTCTTAGGCATTTTGAAAGTCAGAGGCAATGTTAGTGCTATGAGGTGTGAGTTTCAATCTGTGCATATATTGGATGATGCACTTCTTGCTGCACATGTCAAATGTGGGAATGTAAACGAAGCTTGCAAGGTTGTGATTTATTGTTGAACCGTGTTGGAGTTGGAAATCTTTATTGTTTGACTAAGAAAATAGAAAAATCATGCAGGGAAATTTTGAGAAACATCGTAGGAATACGTGAATAAAAATTTATGCTCATAGCAGATGTTACTAAGTATAAGACAGAAAGAATCGATGGACAATCTAATAAGGATTGTTGTAATAGACGTCAAGCTTAGAACTGTGGCAGTTATTGGTGGCATTCGTTCATGAGATGTAGGAAAGTAGCATGGTATACTAGTAACGCTCTGTGAGTTGCATCAATTTCGTGGACTAAATTCTTGAATCAGTTGGCATTTTGAGTAAACTCCATTAGCTTTTTGATATAATGTAGTCTCGTGATGGTGTCCAAATCTATAACGGCAAAATGATGATCTAGCAAGGGTTTGCATATTGGAACCTAGCCATGGACGACATATCTAGTGCATGTGGGAGGCACTCATATGGAAGGGGGGTATGCCATCTGCGTTTAAGGGGTGGCAAAGTAAGCCCCCATATATGGATTTTGCCAATTTTGACCCCTTCTGAATAAAATTTACCTAGGGTAGTGCCCAAAACACCAAAGAAGGACCCCATACTGAACGTATATGTATGTTAATGGGTCGGAAATACCCCCTTGTGTATGCAGATAGGTTACATATAAAAAAACAGCGAACCCCCCCATTGGCGTATATAAGCCAGGAAGTTTTTCATCCAAGAACTTCATGAGATGTTACTTAAACCTGCTCGAAATCATGATATATAAGGTGGTTCACTTGTTGGCTAGTCAGTTAGATGCTTGCTCTATTGAACTGGCAGGATTTATCCATAGAGAAGTGATGAGAATTAAACATCTTAACTATTCGATCTAGCTTCATCAGAGAAAGATTTGATAAGACATAAGCTGTAATGAGAACTTTATAGCATGGGCGAATTACTCGTAGAGTTTGGAACAATGTGTGGGCTAAAAATCATCAATGGCATTGGTTCTTTCATGAATTCAGGAAAGTTCACATTTGTAAGCCACTTTGAAGCAAGCACAATTGATTATTTGTTGGCTAAAGATGCACATATGATTAAGGACTTCTGGATTGGTGAAAAGCTTCCAGAATCTGATCATAAATCCCTATTTATAATGCTTAGAACATGTCATGAAACTGATTTACAGCAGCAGCCCTTTCATCCTAAGATTAAAGTGAATTACACCCTACATGAAGCATATAAAAAGTGCATTGAAGATTTATTGGAACAAGCCACATGGTCAGGACAATTTGTAGCAGATGCAAACCATTTTACGGGGTTAATATTGGTTGCTGCAAGCAAACATTTGGTGTGACCAAAAAGCGCATTCATGGGAGACCCTGCAATGCATGGTGGGATGAGGAATGCAAGATAGCTAGAAACAGATTGCCAAAAAGCTGCATATGTAAACCAAAATGGTAAAAGCAACTCTTGAGAAAAAAGAAGCGCGATTACTTCAAGAAAAAGCAAAGAGAAAAAGCAAAGAGAATTGACAGAGCACCTCAATTATACACCAAAAGCCTTTTGGGATATGTTTAAGGGCAGATTTGAGCGCTCCAGTTTAAGGGAAGATGCCCTGATGCGACTAGTAAAAGACCTCTATGAAAAGAGTGGTCAGAATAGCATGCCAAGAATGGCCTCCAGCGCATGCATTGCTTTTAAAGAACATGAGGTGAAGGAGATATTAAGTGATATGGCTAATAATAAAGCATGTGATTTGGATGGCGTGTGTGTGGAGCTCCTAAAATGGGGCGTGTGTGTGGAGCTCCTAAAATGGGGCGGACAGAGGACTTTGTCCACACTTACAGGCTTGATAAATGAAGGGTTCAAAAGTGGTTTGCCTGATAGTGGGAGGACCAATATGGTCCATCCAATTCACAAAGCAGGTGACAAGAAGGATGTAGCAAATTACAGAACAATTCTAATTGGAAATACATTTGCTAAAATTATGGGCAGTCTCCTGGAATATAAAGTTAGTTCTTGGGCAGAAGAACATAGCAAGCGCTCTCCATACCAGGCTGGTTTTAGGAAGGGGCATAATACCTTAGACCATGCCCTTGCACTTCGAGTATTAGTGGAGAAGGCTAGAAATCCAAATGCAGCATTGTTTGTGGCATTTATTGACTTTGCAAAAGCATTGGACTCTGTTCCAAGAGATAAACTGAGTGAGAGAATGATACAGATTGGGGTCCCTGAAGAAATTAGAGAAGCCATAGCTCACTTATATTCAGAGGTATTGATTAAAGTTTCTATGAATTTAAGCACATTAGTGAAAAGCACGGTGGGGGTACGTCGGGGGTGCCCGTTATCTCCAACTCTGTTTGGCATATTCATTGATGAACTAGAAGAATGGCTGAAAAATCAGTCTCTATCAGGCACACAAATAGGTACATACCTTTTCCAGCTCTTATTATATGTAGATGATGTGGTATTATTAGCCAACAAGAAACAAATATTGCAGAAGCACTTGCACAGGCTAGAATTATTTTGCATGGCAAAGGAAATGAAAGTGAATGTGGCTAAATCCAAAATCATGATATTTGGAACCAAGGAGAGACCCAATTTCTTTTACCAGGGACATACACTTGAAATAGTGGACTGCTACAAATATTTAGGCATTGATTTTGCTTCAAAATAGAATTGGAAGGAATGTGTAAAAAGAAGAGTCGTGGGAGGTAAATCAGCTTTGTATAGTATGCTTACGAGGTGCCATAAAGCATCTCTAATAGATTGGGAGCTGAAAAAAATGCTTTTCAAAACATTAGTACAAACAGTATTGCTATATGGAACTCCAGTATGGGGGCCAGGATGCTCAGCAAGGCTATGGAGCCAAATAGAAGCCGTGCAGAAAATGTTCTTGCGGGGGGAGCTGGGAATCAAAGCTCAAATTCCATATGCAATCATGCTTGCAGAAGCTGGGATGTTCCCCTTAGAGCTTGAAGCTCTATACCAATCTGTAAATTTTGTAAATAGGCTTAGAGAACAGAGTCCAGCTCGAATCTCCCATCAAGCTATGGCTAATGCTGAGCAAGGGTGGCTAAGAGATTTTTGGAATTGGGCTAATAAATGGGGGTTGTCAGAAGCCAATTGGTTTAGTGACAAAAAGGAGGCAAGAGCCATATTGGAAAGACTTGCAATAGATTACTTATGGGCTGCCCCAGGTAGTAGAATGGTACACTACAGAAAAGAAGTCAACAACATTATAGATTACAAAAGCCAAGCTTACTTATGTTCAAATATTCCAAAAGCATATAAACAAATTATAGCCAGGTACAGAACCAGTTTTCATCGTCTGGGAATTGAAGTAGGCAGGTGGTTCAAAGTTCCCATGGGAGACAGGAAGTGTGTGGTTCGGGAGATGTAGAGGATGAGGCACATACATTTCTACATTGCTCAGCTTATGAGCATATTAGAGATGAGTTCAGCATATACATGGAAGACTTTCTAGCATTGTTGAATTTGGAACCATATTTGTTAGGAGAATATATAAGCAAGGTGGATACACACCGATCATTTTTGATAAAGTTGTAAATATTAGTGCTCCATGGCCTCTCAAGGTCCTAAGTGAGCATTATATAAATAAAATAAAATAAATAAAATTAACATCATCAAAAGTGAACAACTCTAAAGCATGAGATGTAAACTGGTTTATTTGATTCCTCATCGATCACTTATGTGCAGGTTGTTTTTTAACCTCCCTACATATTTGAAGGGGCGTAAACTATTGGCCACTACTTACCTTGGATGAATTGCTAAGCATAGTTTGGCCTGACACGTTTTTGAATTGTTACAACAAGGGGTTGTAACTTAAATGGCGAAACCATGGGACATTGGCCACATCTGTATATCTAACATGTAAAGATGTTAAGTAGGTCAACATTTGTCGAAGAGCCCCTTTGATTATTGAGATCGCGATAGTTCACCTATCATTTTAGAACCTTCTCAAACTTGTTTTGCGCCATAGGTTCCTTTGCGAGTAGGAAAGAAAATCATATACTAAACTTAACAAATCCAAATTGCTCTATTTGCGCACAATTATATTGCGCATTTTGGCGTCCTGTAAATACATGGATGGGTAAAAGTTGTTAGTAATAGATGCGTAAATCACAGTATATCTATTTAGATTGTATCTATTTTCTCTATTTATACATGTTATAGTATCAATAGTCTCATTTTGCAAAGGCTATCAAGTTAATATGTGCTAAAACTTCCAAGTTATTCAAATATTCACCTATATAATATACAAGTTACAAACAAAATTTGATATGGTTAATAAGGTCGAAATGAAAGAATCGAAATGAAGAAATGCCATCTGGCAGATTATGGTCGATATACCAATACACGGAAATGGCCGATATACTGAAACTAGTCGAAATTGAAACTGGTCGGGATTGAAGCATTGAAACTGGTCGGGATACTATCTGGCCGCCGATACCATTACAATCTAATAAGATGTCATCCAACAATCATGAAAATGATCATTTTGTTGCCAAAAATCACTATTGTTAACTGCACTGCCCAAATCACTGTTCATCTTCATCGGCCTTAAAATTTACCACCAGATGCTGCAGATGACAAATTCACATGTAAATTTAAGATCAGATGCTGCAAACACAATCACCCATGTATTTCCACCTGCATGCACATCTACTGCTGCTTCTATGCAGGGCCTAATTATTCTCAGATCTATTATTCTAACCCCATATAAGTAGATAACAAACAGTTCAAAAATTTTGAAACAAGGAGCTTCTGTTAAAAGCTAAGGAATTGCAGAGCAAAAACAACTGTTCATCATGATAAAAAGGAAAGCAAAAGTTTGAATTCATTTCAATCTAACATTATGCTGTTAACAGTAGAAAGAACAGGTTCTTAACAAACATGTATAGAAGGTAGATTTTGGCTTTGTTTTGGTCTTCATGAAATGAATGTGTCCTGCATATGCCAGAAAACAAGTATCAGAAATACTAGAAATGTCATACTTTTGACATGCCCTTGTGCCATCTATCAACCTTACCTGTGTAATAGGGCCTGATAGAACAAAATAAGGATTCACATCAAGTCATACTCTGTTCTAGCTTCTGGAAAAGAACACCGAATGAGTCAGAAATATGTTATGTTTGTACAAAGTTAAAGTTCAGATAAATGGACTGTGCTGCTATATCTTGCTTATCAGCCGCAACAACTATAGCATTAGCATATGTATGCTGACTACATGAATAAGGGGCACAGACTAAGAAGAGAGTATCAACTAGTGTTAATGATGTGTTTCCATTTAACTGTACAAATAAAGCCAATATCTACTCTATTCTAGCTTCTGGAAAAGAACACAGAATGAGTCAGAAATATGTTATGTTTGCCAAAAGTTAAAGTTGAGATAAATGGACTGTGCTGCTATATCTTGCTTATCAGCAGCAACAAGTATAGCATGCAAATAAGGAAAGAACATTGCATCACTTAAATTTTACCAATATCTACACCCAATCCATCGAGTACACCTGCATGTTGCTCTGTACATCCATTAAAATGTTCCCTCTTCAGCTTTCAAAATACACAGGATGTCACAAGGCTATCAAAACCAGCTTGATGTGAAGGACCAATACGTTCCACTTTCAGAGCTTCAGCTACCCTATTAAGGCTTACACATGTCTTTGAATCTGATGAGGTGTTTGATGTCATATACAACAAGAAAATACAGGCGTAAGAGAATAAAAAATTCTGCTTGAGTAGCAGGAAGATTTTGGCAGGTCAGAAGCTTTAGCGGGTATCCAAAATCATAAACCACTATGAAATGTTATTCAATGCACAGATTCATTTAGGACATCAGATTGCCTTTGACTATTGTCAATGGGGAATACAAATAGAAGCATGACTGAAGCAACAAAACAAGCTGAAAAGAAACACAAGTTGGAAAATATACCTTCTAGATTTAGTAAATACTTTCTAAAAACTTTCAGTTTTGGCAAATTCAAGTGCAGAAATTAGAAACATACCTTCTAGAGGTTTTCAACATGCCATGCATTGGCATCTAACTCTTGTTGATATTGAATGATTGGGCGATTATCATCGCGTTGTATGTCATGCACAGAGGTAGCTCCTCTTCTATTCGTTGCATCTTTCCACATTTGAAAAGCTCGATCATATGGAAAAGTTTCTAATGAGTGTTTTCACTTGAATAAATGCATTGTGACATCTAAGTTTGCATCCAATCTATTGCACAACTTATTCTTTATAAAAGAAAGTGAGCTAAAAGGTTGCTCATCTTCCACGCTACCAAGAATCATTGTCAAAACTAGATTTGCCAACTTGATGTATTCACTCACAGCAGCCTTTAAATATTGATGAGTGGTCAATTTGACCCATAATCTTGTAACTGCACCCTGCTCTAGTGGCTTTTCTAACATGCCAAATTGGGCATACATAGTTGACCCAAATAATCCTGGCTGTTCTTTCAATGCTTCTAGATCTAATATACCATCAATTTCCACTCCTTCAACCACATGCTTAATACAAAAATGATCTTGCAAGACTCCTAAGTTTGTGATAAATCTACGAAATAGTACCTCATGTGCTGTAATGTTATTCTAGAAATTAGAACTCAGAGGATAAGCATGTTGCCACAGAATTCTTCTCAATTCTTGTGGATGAAACAAGTGCATTAAAATCTGCTACTTGCACTTCCATTCTCCGCATATAATTATTTCGTCCACCTCTCCTCCTATAATGCAAAGGAAAGAACTGCTCATTTACATGTATGCACAATGCTCCATTCTCATTATATGCCAAGAAGCCTCTTCCTTCCTACAAGGACCCCAAGTTCTGCGACCTATTATCAAAGCAATCTTCTCCGACATACATTTTGTCAAGCTTAGTGCATGCTACCTTTCTTGCAATAGAATACTCCAGGATATAAATTGTCCAATCATGAGCCTGTTTAATCAAGAAGGTTGACTCCCTAAGAATTGGAGTAAGAGCACAGAAAGATAGTAAGGTCTTAGCATCTGTAAGAAGCCCAAATAATTTAGTTGTCGCTGCTTCATTTTGATCAGCAAACTCTGCACAAGCCCCTACAGACATGTATTCATCGTATAATCTACGAATAGATAAAGATATGGATATCCAGCGAGTTTCCACATCCTTTAGCAATCTTAATCCCTCACTTAATCTAATAGAAACATGCTGGAAATGAGCAAACCTTTGTGGATTGCGACAATAAAATTGGTTGACTGCACGTATAAGATTCTCAACGTTCTGAACACAAGCAAAGTCTGAGATAATTTTGAAAGCTAGATTTGTGCGATGGGCCATACAATGGATTGCACTGCATAAGGCATGAAACTAGTCTGCAATTTAATGCTAATCCATTCCTACAGCCTGTCATGACACCAAAACAAACTAATTTTTTTTCACAATCAACTAGGCTCAGATCCACAATATTTTTCAATTTCTCTTGTACAACACGATAAAGGGTTGCAGCTGTAGAATCTAGACGCAATACTTAAAAAATAAGATTTCTTACAAAAATCCATAACATTATAGAGGTGCATACATAGCAATGATGTATTGTCGTTGGCTATAACTTCATCCAAGGACAAGGCTAAAAATATAGATCCTGCAGCACATTCAAAGCACACAACAAGCAATTAGTAAGTCGCAAGATGAATGGTTCCAAAATCATAAACTACCTTCAATCACTTCACGTAGCTCCTCGAGTGCAACAAAAGACATATATGTTGCAAATTCCCAACCTGAATTTTTGGACCAGTGGCACCTTGGAGTATTTGGCAGCCTGTGTGCTACATTCAACATCTCATGCTCTGGAAAATCTCTCATTGGCCGTCCTTGCTGGAGCAAATGGAGCACAACTCTCATTTGAATGCATTTAGCCTCGTACTCTAACATTTCAGCCTTTTCAAACATACAATGCATCCCGGTTGTCCGATTCTTCTTTTCTTTCATTTTATGCTCGTGCCTATAGTATAATTGTGCATTGCATGCATGCACATTCTTCTCAGCACTTTCCTAACCAGCAAATACATATTTACTAATTCCATCCTCTACATATGATCCTTTTTTTTAACTTACCAACGTGCCTATCAATATTGTTTTTCTTTGGTTGTAATACTTTCTCTATTTTGTTCTTCCAATGCTCTCGCTGCTGTGAAGCCTTTTACTAAAGGTTGGGGTCGTGAACGGGCTTCTGCTAACCGGAGCCTTCTGCTGGCTCTTTATCGACAACTTGAGGCGTGCAGGTCTGTTGCCCCATCAGATGGTCATGTGGAGAAGCAAATTTTGTGTAGCATTCGGCAGATGGAATCTGAATAGGTGCACTTTGCTCGCATTAAAGCTAGGTTGCAATGGTTCAAGGAGGGAGACCGGTGCACAGGTTTTTTCTTCAGAGCTGCCAAAACAAGAAAGCTAGCTGCATCTCTTCAGTCTCTGCAGGTTCAGGATGGGCGTGTTGTTTCAGATCCAAGAGTTGCCTTCCCATGAGGAAGAACCTTCCATGGAAATGCAACCACAGAAGACGGCACTGGAGAGTCTAGGGCCCACAGGGCAGTACACTTTTGCCACCCCACAAAGATACCAGAAGCCAAAGAAAAGCTGTCCAACAAAGAAATGGCATTCTGCAAATTCTGCTCATCAGCCATTAAGAACAAGAAAGTGTCATCTGCATACTGATTACAGATCTCTTGTGAACCATTATTCATGGGAAGACCATGTAGGATGCCTTCCTGCACTGCAAGAGAGAATACCTGAGAAAGAATCTCCGCCACAATCGTAAAAACAGTCTTGGCGAATGCCACGTCCCACCTGCAAAAATGTTGATGGTTCTCCTTGAAAAAGAACTGAAGAACAAGAAGAATAATGAAGTTTCATAACATCTGTTGTGAACTGGGCACCAAAACCAAGGCGTAAAAGGCACTGCTCCAGGAAACTTCAGTCAACACTGTCATATGCTTTTGCAAAATCCAGCTTCAAGTATACAATGGGGTAACCATGCATTCTAGCCCAATAGAGACCCTCATATGTTGCTGCCACATTATTCAAGATACACCAGCGAGGCAAGAAACCTGACTGCGTAGAAGAAATGGACTCGGTAAGCACGCCACAAAGCTTCTGAGCAAAGCTTTAGCAAAGATCTTGTACACTGAGGACAACAAAGTAATGGGGCGCCAATCTGAAATGGAAGAGGGATCCTTGCATTTTGGAATAAGGGAGATGCAACCAGAGTTGAGGATTTTGTCCAGGTGCCTCTGTCTTTTAAAATCCCTGAAAGCATCATACACATCTGCACCAAGCCAGTCCCAATACTCCTGGAAAAACTCCACTGGAATACCATCAAGTCCCGGACACTTGCCCCTCTTGAGGGAAAATGCGGCCTTAGCTAAATCATTATGGCTGATCTCAGCCTCTAAAGTGTTGCTCATTGGTGACTATAGGATGAACCTTAGCAAGCAAGGCCGCTTGAAAATCTAACTGAAAGGGAAGATGCCAAGCAGTGAAGAAAGCTGAAAAGTGATTATGCAAAAAGCCTCTAAGATCAGCTGGATTTCCAATGATTCTCTGTCTCATTCTGTCCATCCTTAATGTAATTTTTCTGTGTGTCACTTTCACCCTGTCAATTAAACAGTGAGATTTCTATTAAACATAGCATATATTACAGACATTCATCTTACACCTCGTTATTCACCACACTAGGCACCACATAGAATATATTACATCATTTATTTTACACCATATTTTTAACCACACTAGGCACCACACTGGCACCACACTAGGCACCACACTAGACACCACACCATGTTATTCACCACACTAGGGACCACATAGCATATATTACAAAGATTTATTTTACACCATGTTATTCACCACACTAGGCACCACAAAGCGTATATTTAGAGCATTTATTTTACACCATATTTTTCACCACACTAGGCACCACATAGCATATATTATAAAGATGTATTTTACACCATGTTATTCACCACACTAGGCACCACAAAGCATATATTGACAAAGATTTATTTCACACCACGTGCCTCACCACACTAGGTAGCACATATCATATATCACAAAGATTAATAAGCACCACACACCACAAGCAATCACTAACCACAAAACCACATATCACAAGCAATCACTAACCACATACCACATTAACAATAAAAATGTGGTGAAGATGAAGAAATGAAATAACCCGTGATTCTTCCGGATAGTGAGTGGCATGATCCTCTCTTACATTTCGCTCCAATCTTCGAACTTAACATCCTTTGCATTTGGAGAGACCCTCTTTTTTTCGTCCAAAATTGCTGCACAAGTTCTATGACGTAATTGGGAATTGCATCCGCTCTTCTAACTCTTTTGTACAAAACCCATTTCCCCCTTTGCAATCTATCTCTTCCCTCTTCAATTTTGCTTTGGTAAGATTCCTAGGATGAACACCCAAAGAAGCTTTACCAAAAACCCGAAAGCACCGACAGGGATTAGCACTTTCGGTATAATGCTTCCTCTTACGGCCATAGCAAGGCAACTACTCTTGGTCGCTAAACCGTCATTGCTGTTAGACTTCTTCACAAGTTGAATGGAAGCCCCGAGGTTGTCGACCACAATGCTCTTGGCTTGCAAATCTTTCAGCTCTCTTTCGCCAAGTACGCCGTCCCATTGTGTCATCCTCGCAGATAATCTAGTAAAACATCTTTCTTATCATTTGTTAGACAAGCCTTTAGTGGTGCTATGAAATGAAGATAACAATTTTAATACCATCCGGCGCCCGGTAGAGGCCGCTTCGTGGATCCTCCCTCTCTCTTGTTGCAATTTTTGCTAATTCTTCTTTAGCTTCCCTTTGTCTTTTCCTTTGGCGTCTTTTATGATCCCGTTCTTGTTCTGGAGTTCTCTTTCTCTTACCTGTGGCAGATTTGCTTCCAAATTAAATGATTGAAGGTATGAACCGGATTGATCCACAACCGGATTAAGCGCCATAGCCGTGTGCTTCAGGAAAGGCGCGGGTGGGTCGTGGATTTAGAAATCGGTTCGGTGGAGATTGGAATGGGATGGGTGGCGTAGGAATCGGGTTGTTGCAGTTCAGGAAATGATTGAATCCAGGCAGTACATGCAGTAGGCGCCAAACAAACATTTAAAATCGCACCACAAATTTGATATCTCCCACCACATTTTTAGGAGGACAGGGGGGACACCCAGGGTGTTCCACTACAACATGCTTTCACCCCCATATCAGAAATGGGAAGTTAACAGATGTAAAAGGATTCTTTAGCAGAAGCAAAGATCCGGGAAAGATGCAACTTTCGGACCTGATCTGAGTTGAGTCTGAGAGGGGAAATCCTTCCTCTAAAATCTAGTCTCAAGAGTCTATGTATGTACAGCCCTGGAAAAAGGGTCCATGCACCATTTCTATTTAAATAAAATCTGCCAGAAACATTGGGCAGAGCCCAGCAAATATCCGCCTAAGTTCAAACGGATATCATCTTTACCTGTTGGCTTTCTTTGCACAGACGGCATCGCCTACATGAGCACAAACCCTAAGGGTTTCAATGCGAAACAATCTTTTCATTTCAGCCAAATTAAATTGTATCTGTCAGAAAGTTTCGGGCATAGCCCAGCACCTCCAAGCTCCAGTCAATCAGACATCTGCAACCTCCATTCATTAAGATCGAGAGGGAAACCTAATTCGGTTAAGGCAAAATGCCGCTAGTGCAGAAAAATGCATATTATTTTGATAAGAGAATATTATATACATTCTGATGGTTAAAACACCATTAGATTATGTCTATATATTGGCAATGTCTTATTCAACTTCTTCCTAGGTCCACGTCTACCAACTAAAGCTGAGCAGAGGTGGAAGATTTAAAGCTGAGTGGACTTGATACATGAGCAGACTGGATACAATGAGTATAATAGCATCCAATGGCCATTCTTACCTATATGGATAACAATCAACCCCATAGAATTAATTTTGGGGTTACCCATGCCCCAAGTATAACCACCGGGGAACAATATAATTAACAAGATTGTAAGATATGCTAACAAGTAGCATGCATATACACACAAATCCAGTATTGCATATCCAGTATTGCAAATCCGGTATTGCATTGCATCTACATTATTCTCATTTTGTTTATTCATGCACTTATTTGTTGCTATTGTTGCTTTCTTCCACATTTGCAATAAGTTACATTCTAAGTTGTCACATTGTCTCACTTGAATATTAGACAGTTTCTAGATATGGAACAACTACCTGAAGTGCTTTAGGAAAGAGTAGGTTTCAACAGAGAAGAAACGGCACAAAAACTTGCACAGATAGGCTCTTCCTCGAAGATGAACGAAACCTAGACTATTCATTTAAACAATTAGGCTAGGTTTTGTGGAAGACGATCGACAGTGGGCTTGAGCTATGGTGCCGCCACGTGGTTTCTTGCCTAGTTCCCACATTATTAACCAATATCCAATCCTGCATCATATTCTCCAGAATAAGCCTATGAATTGTTGTCTTGGAGAAGATGCTTCAGATGGGCAGAGTCTGTTTAAATATAGTAATTGTGATTCATCACATTCTCAAATTGCTAGTCAAGAGTGATTTATAATTTAGTCATTAAATTAATTTATATATAATTAAGTCGATTATTAATTATGTTTAAATATTAATTATTGTTTTCAAAGGGGATCCATATTCTTCTTTAACTTTTGTTGGTTCCCCCTTCCCCCTTCTCCAACTTTCCCCCTCTGCCCCCTTGCCTCCAACTTCTTTCCTCGTTCCCCAAATTCCCTCTTCCCCACTTCTCCCATTCCCAAACTTCTCCCCTTCCCCTCCTCAACGGGGACATCCTCTGCCCCTCCACTCTCACCCCGCCCTGTTAAAAGCTATGAACAACCCCCATGCCATAGCATTGCATGAGAGATGAGTTATTGTGAACTTCCTCAACATGTTGTTTGTAAATTTTGTGAGAAAATATCATGAATGAATTCTTGTTGTATGATGAAATCTAATTATAGTAATTTGATGCAAACCTTAGTTTACTCTGCATGAGTTCCACTTTACTGTATGAGGCCCAAACATCAAAGTGTGACCCACTTCAATTGCATGCGCCTTACACTCCAGTATCTCCATAGACACGATTACATTTAGTGCTCTTATTTCCATCTACAAACTCCGTTACCTTCACACGTCCATGATTAATGGTCGGCATCGTCGGGCACATGTTTCTAGTATTGTCTAATTTTTACACACGTTTCTAACTCAACAAAGAAGAAGCATTTTTTACGTCATGCCACAATAATGGGTATGTTTTTTAAGTTATAACACATCATGGTAGCATCCATAAGAACATATGATGATCCCCTAAGTGTCCCAAAAGAAACTAGAATGCAATTAGAGAACTTGAACTTGCCAGCAAACAATGGGGAAGAGAGCTCCTTAAAAGCAAGCAATTTATTTATCATTTAGTTGTAGAGTTTTACTACGATGCAATAACTTTTAACCAGTTAGGACAACAAGACCCAATAACAGATCATGATATGCTTAAGCTCCATAAGCAAAAGGAAACTTACCATGAAATCTTACAGACGTCCCAAGCACATGGGGACTCATCCATAAAGCCGATATCGATTTTGTTTCTTGTATGAGGCGGCAATGGAATAGTCAACCCAGTTGTAGAGCACTAGTTGTGTTAGAACTTTAGAAGTCGTGCAAGAGATGTGCTGATTAAAAAGATAGTTGTCAAGTGGTTTCCATATGCCCAAGTAACAATCCAACATAGGGCATGCAACAATGGTAATAGGCGATTTGCAACGGTCTAGATAACGCAATCATGTAGATCTAATGATGTGGCACTGAGACCAGCCTTTGGAGATTAGTAAATTTACTGAGATACATAGACCGGGTCAACATCACCAATGAGCGAGTGATGGAGAACGTGGGTCATGTGGAACGATCTAAGAAAGGGAAAGTGGATTGACATAAGCAAATAAAAAACAAAACAAACAAAATTGTCCACATAGATAGACAGCTGTGTAAGCCCCCAACTTAAAACCCAGTTTGTGGCAGCAAGCAGTGGAAACAGAGTTCGCCTCCAAAGATCTCTTCCAAAAAAAAAATGAAGAGCATTTGGCTCCCCTTTGTGGCTCTGTTGGTGCTGCTGATTGTGGTCTCGGCGCGGGCGCAACTTTCGGTAGATTATTACAGAAAGAGCTGCCCCAGATTGGAGAGCATAGTTAAGAATGTGGTGATCCAGAAGTTCAACCAAGCTAAAGTGGCAGCTCCAGGAACTCTGAGACTGTTTTTCCATGACTGCATGGTTGAGGTAAGACTTTGATGCAATGTACATAATACATATGGATAATTTATGTTGTTTTGGTCTTATCATGTTGTATTTACTGATGTTTGTTTTGTTTTTCTTTTCAGGGATGTGATGCATCTGTTTTGGTTGGCACCACAAATGCAAATGACAAGGCTGAGAGAGATAATGATCTGAATTTGTCGTTGCCTGGAGATGCATTTGATACAATTGCCCGCGCCAAGACCGCGGTAGAGAAAGCCTGCCCTGGCGTTGTCTCTTGTGCTGATTTGCTTGCTCTGGCTACCAGAGACATGGTTGGACTGGTAAGTTCCTCTCTGCATAGCTTGAATTGTACTGAATTTAATTGAACTAAATTCAACTCAACTAAATTAAGTATACTTTAATGACATGCCCATTTTTTCAATGCTGATGATCTTATGCCAGCTTTAAAGCAGTAAGTTAAGGAATTGACCTCTGTTCACATTTTCAACTCGGCACCCCTTTATAGTCTTCCTTTTAGTCAGTTTGATGAAACTTGGGGCTCCCTTTATAATTTCCTGTAACCAATTTGATAATGACAATGGAATCGTGGAGGATCGGCTGAATTGAATTGAATTTTATCGTGCCGAGATAATTGATTATCCAAATGCCCCTGTTTTGCAGATTGGAGGGCCATTTTGGCAGGTAAAAAAAGGGCGAAAAGACGGGCTGATATCCAAAGCCTCTAGAGTAGATGGCAACCTGCCAACACCTTCCATGACTGTGGATCAGCTGAGTGCAGTGTTTGCTAAGAAGGGCTTCACCCAAAAAGACATGGTTACACTATCAGGTAATTAAGATCAACCCTAAAAAAAATACCAAACCCAAATCAGACAAAAAAAAAATTTCTCCTTTCCATCATGGAACCTAAACATATTTAGCAACTTACAAACTGCAAATTTCAGGGGCCCATACTGTCGGATTCGCGCACTGCGATAAATTCTTAGACAGAATCTACAATTTCCAGAACACTGGCAAGTCTGATCCATCCATGGATGCTGCATATGTTGCTAGTCTGAAACAAGCATGTCCAAATGTTAATTTAGACCCTACTGTTGTGGTGTTTTTGGATCCAACTACAACAACCAAGTTTGACAATGTTTATTATGCAAATCTTAAGCAAAGGAAAGGAACCCTCAAGTCTGACCAGGTCCTTTTCGACGACCCGCGCACCCGCGCCCTGGTCTCCAATTATTCAAGTAACAATGCGCAATTCTTCTCTGCCTTTGCTTCGGTGATGGATAAGCTTGGTAGCGTTGGAGTGAAGACTGGTCGCCAGGGTAATATCAGGAAGAATTGTTTTGCCTTCAATTGAGTTTCAGATGGCTTATATTGCTTCCCTATATCACCCACATGGCTGATATTGTTTCCCTGTATCACCCTTGTGTTCCTATATGCCCTTCAATAAGGTAATGTATGCTCCACACAACAAGCCTTCACAATAATTGAAGGTTAATTTGCCCTTGAATAACTGATTTATGATCCACACAATAAATCTCCCTTGCTTTCTTGTTTTAATTTTCGGTGAGACTCGTCTATAGGGGAAAATGATTTGGTGATTCCACCCGAAGGGATACTCTATGGTTTAATTTTCTGGTGAGAGTCTCCGTCTATAGGGAAAGTGATTTTGGTGATTCCACCCAAAGGAATACTCTATGAAGGTATCACCAAATCAAGGATAAGTCTATTCTGAGCTGGGCCGGGGAAAGTTGGCTCCTTGTTTGTTTGCTTGTTAATTTCTCCTCTCTTGGGCTTCATCAAATGAGACTTCTCAAGAATGGTTGAACATGCACCATACACAAGGTATCAAAAGGTACTTTATGCATTGTCGAGTTCTGACCGTTCAAATCGCACAATTTTCCATGTGTTTTGGAGGTTGTATCTCGATTTAATTTTGTTTTTATTTCTCAATATTTAATCACGTGCAACCAAGTTTCTATTTATGATTCTTGTAATTGAATATAGAGGTGTTACACATGTTTCTCCTGCATGGTATGTTCTTCATTGTTGTGCTTTGCCATTGGTAGACAGAAATCCCAGCATCTTAGTCAAAGAACATCACAAGTGACACCCACACTCACACTATTTAGAACACCCATACTCACTATATGTACGTATGTTAATTTGATAATTTTGGACAATAATAGGGTGGACAATAAAGTTCAATTTAATTCTAATCCAAAATCTCCTTCATTCGATTCTTAATCTTTTCTTTTTTATTGCCATACATATAACACCAAATGAATTCTAATGGAAATGGGTCACATTTTGCGAACGCCTTAGTTACCGACCACTGGCGTGTTTAAACTAGCCTTAAATCAAATCCGTTAAGTCACAAAAATGCTGTGTGTGTGTGTGTGTGTGTGTGTGTGTGTGTGTGTGTGTGTGTGTGTGTGTGTGTGTGTGTGTGTGTGTGTGTGTGTGTGTGTGTGTGTGTGTGTGTGTGGGTTAAAACACGATGGTGATTTATAAATAAGGCACTTGCACATTTTGAGGCTTCATCTTCTATTTTCTTGGGATCGATGGTCATGCATATGTGCATTGTCACTTGAGTTTTTTTTTTAACTAATTGTCCAAATTTTAGGTACATTTTTTGATGATGGTACACATGTTTTTCTATATGTTTTGTGCATACTCTTAATTGCATGTTAGATTAGGATAATCCTTTTATTTTATATATTTTTTTCTTACTGACATCATTAAAGATATGAGGTGCCTGAAAATATATGGCACTATTATTTGAATGAGAACATTTCTAGAGATTCTTGTAGTTTAAGTGGTATCGTAACATGTCATTATGAGATGACATTCTTAGTGCAATATGATATTTCCACTATCTCGTGTGGAATGATTTGTTAACCTTTGGCATCATCATGCTTATCTCATCACATCATCCCATGAACGAAAATTTTGAAATGGAATGAACAATTTTATTTACAAGAATGGATCTATTAACAAGTGAATGTAGTATGTACTTGTGGAATCATGGAACCGGGAATGACTTGCCCCTACACATACATCTATATGTGGATGGGCAAGGTTCCGAATTTTGGATGCCATTTGTGCAAGTGAGACTGACAGAGACCCTAATACAAGGAAAGCAAGGACCACATGCTCTGGAACAATCTGGCAAAGCAGAACCAATTGTTTTGTCCACGGTTTTAGTATCATCTGCTAAAAGATCATCAGACTTCTCCTTATCCGTTCTCAGATCCTAGCAATACGCACAATACCACACATCAGTCGTGAAGTTACTCATTGCCTAAAATCTTCTACTCTCTTGCGATGAGAAGTAGTCTCACCTTTGTTTTGTTTAGCACTAGATTCATTGTCGTCGTGCTTGTTTGTTTAGACTCAATATGCTCTTCCATAACTAGAACAATGAAAAAATAGCATTCAACATTAGGAAAGCATAAACGAAAAGTAAAATGAGAGGAAATGATACTCACACAAAGTGTTGGCAAGTCTGGTAGCAGAAACAGAGATGATCATGGAAATCAGCAATACAACATAAGTGGCTAAAAATCGAGTAGTCATGGTGCAAGAATAGATCAACAGAGCAAGGAACAATAGTAAGAATGGATCGGGTACACATTTGGGTGAAGCAATGCTATTTATAAGATTGCTAACAATGGTACGCACAAGATGCACGGATGAACCATGCAACTAGAATAGCAAGCCTACGTACGTCACGAGTTGGATTGCCACCCTCTTCAATGTTAATTTATTGTGGTCATATGAAGTTGGATTTGGTTATTTTAAAACTACACGAGGCACCCCATGTGCATTATTAAATGTAATTTGTTCTGATGATGTGATTTGAGTGAGGCGAAAAAGACTAGCATGAGTAAAATGGGCTCCATATTTTGGCGTCTGTATATGCATGTACATACACATCGGAGTGAAAATGACCCTTGTTAACCTGATGTGGTGCAATTCCAACGGTTGGTGATTCCATCCATAGAATAACCAACGGTCATGATTGTGCCACGACCCATAACAATAACAAGGGTAACTTCATTTTCACCTCATACATCGGGTGAAGTTGGCTATGACATGCCAATTTCCATGGTGATAATATGACCGAGCAATAAAACTTCCTATGTGTTTTTTTTCCTCTCTCTTTTTTTTTTTGCCTCCGTATATGCCACATGGGCTTGTATTTAAACCACGGTGTATCCACGATACATCTTGATAGGTAAGGGATGTAAAAACGCAATGCTTTTGGAAGAGTTTCACTTGTTACACTTGTACGATCAAAGTTTCCCATCACTCCGGAAACATCATGGGCAAAGCATGCCTTATCTAGAATCTTGCAGTAAATTTTGGATCAATTTGGCTATAACATACACATGGCCATAACATGACCGACCAAGCATAAAAGATGTTGCCTTTTTTCCCTCATGTGTGAGAGGGATAACACCCTGGAACGAGGGTGTTATGCCCTATTATAACAAACGAGGCACGAGTTTGTTATAGTAGGGCATAACACCCGAGTTCTAGGATGTTGTCTGCATTAACAACATGGGCCCGAGAGTTTTATAGTGGTTTTGTGGTGGTTTTCATAACAAGCTAGGTGTTTATAGCCATTTGGCATAACAAACTGGTGGGTAACACTCTTGCAACCAACGGTTGAGATCTGATCTCAATCTTAAAACTTGAGGGCCAGGTTGCTAAGGAGGAAGGAAATTGATAAGTGCATTCTAGGCTGCCAAGAGCATATTCCCCCACAACACGAAATTTAGATCTTTTACTCACCAACAGCATATTCCCCCACAACACGAAACTTGGATCTTTTACTCAAGAAGTGAAGAAGTTTACATGATTGAGCGGAATGGGAGGGTTGATTTCCATTCCGGTCAACATGTAAACGGAGGCAACCCGATTTTCCATGTTGTTATCTGTAAGCAGGAACGGTAGATGTATGTGCATTCCACATTCTCATGGACGAATATGCCTGATTTGCCAAGATGAAGCCATGGATTCAAGTGTGCCAGTTTCTTAGTTTTTGTCATTGACGTCATTTCCATTCTAGGGTGCTAGAATGACTACTCGAAATGCAAGAATTCAGATCGGGTGCCATGACGATATAGATATCCATTTTGTAATGTGGACTAGAATTGGGTTAGCCATTCCTGTTGCGCCAGTGACGAATACTCCAAGTGAGTGCGACAATAGGAATGGTTGACACCATTCCATTCAACATCGTCAAGACCTCTCTTTTTAACCTTTGTCTTCTGATTACCTTAAAAAATGCACACCAGGTTTCCGATGCTGGGGTGCAAGGACACATACCCAATTTCCTCGCCATAATGTAGAATGTAATGGAGGAAGCCATTCTATCTGTCTCCATGACTCAAAGAATCTGGGGCGCCTAAACAACGCGCACGATATGACCAGATTCTTGAGATCATAGGGGCAGCAAGAATGTCTGATCCATTCATTTCTACGACGTCAAATGCTTACTTGATTCTACAAGTTTCCTAAGGGGATTTTCATTATGATCAAGAAAGGTTCAATAAGGTTCCCAAATTCTCTTTTTCCTATGATTTTGGCAGTGGTCTGGCGGGAAAAGGGGGGGGAGGGTTATTTCTTGCTATGATTTTGTTAGTGGTTTGGCGAGAAATGTTAGGGTTAAGGTGAAAAAGAAATTGGACGTTGGAGGAATATTAGGGTTTAGGTTAAGAAAAAATTGGACGTGGCGGTTGCCGTCCGAGCATGGCGGGAAGCCAGAAGCCAGAAGCCGCCACAAGCTTCTCAGCCGCAGAGGTACTCAGCTCCGGCATGCTTCCCTGAGTTCTTTGCAGGGGAAAACGCCATAGCCATGGCGGCCATAGCTACGGCCTGTAGGCTGCATCTGAGGTCTAGATTGGAGCGGCATGTGGCCCTTGAGTGGTTGCATCTCCAGCCGGCTCCCCATGACCGTGCTTTCCCTATTTAATCTGCAAATAGGCCTTCTTGTTTTTCTTTTTGTTTCTCCTTTTTGCTTTTTAAGCTCTAGGTCAGTATGTATTTGCGAGTGGTGGAAGTGATCTTGGCGCGGGCGGGGGCGATTTGGATTTAAAGTTGGGCGGTCGGACCACGACCGAATACGCTCATGTTTATCATCTAGGTCGCCTTCATTTGGATTAGTGGGTTCAAATCCCACGATGCGGTTGATTGTTTACGAAATTGAGGCATTTCTTTACGGAGCGGTAGATTGTTGCTTAGGAATGAAAATATCTAGCGGCATGTATGGGTTGAATCCGGCCTGCTTATGGCTTCCCTCAGTTCGAACTTGTGGTGGAAATACAGTTCCGTCAGTTTGAGCTTCACTCTCATGCCTTCTTACCTGTTCTTCTCTCTTTTTGGTGTTATCTGTATTTTGTGAATGCCTCTCTGTTTTGTTCTTATCTGTGTGTTGTTGTTATCTGTGATGGTTCATTCATTTCTTATGTGTATGGATTGAAGTATACTATGTATGTATATACGTAGAATAGTTGTATGGGGTGCGCAAGCTTATACGTGGGTCTGATGTGGAAATTCAACGGCCCTTGATTTGGCACATTCCTGGAATTATGCTTCGATGTGGAAATTCAACGGCCCTTGATTTGGCACATTCCTGGAATTATGCTTCGATCCAATGATCGAAAAAAAACAATAAGGATAGAGCAAAGTGGATATGCAAGAAGGTCATCCACTCCACTAAAACCCTAGAAAAGGGAAGAAAGCAAAATCCATAATTATGTTCTTTATTTATTTATCTGGCATCTAAATTTATCTGTGGTGCCCAACAGCGTATCTTCCACAATTTCTAGCTCCCATTTATAGAAAATGATGCCCCCATTATCATAAAAAACAAGCCTTTTGCAGCGACCAAGACCCAAAAATTTCTGGATTCACTTTTTATTTCAGTAGCGACAAATTTAAAAAGATTAGGCCGCAGAGCCTGCCCTTGTTTTCTTTTCTGTTGAACAGAATGCCTGCCAATCTTTGCATTATATACAGTTGCACACAAAAATAGAAGAAAAAAAGAAGAATACTTTCTGAGCCACGTTCAAATCCGGCGGCCCAATTCCACAAAAATAACTACACAACATACAAGCAACTCTGCAGGGAAATTTTCCCAATTGTTCAAGCCCGAAATCTTCCAAATTGCCCTGTTGTATCGATTTTTCTGCCCGTTTCCCCTGTTTGGATTAATCGACTCTGGAAAAATTCGGTTTTTTAGTTGTTAAATGAGCCACAGATCCGTCTAATTTCTCCTTCATTACCAGTCTTAACTCCGGTCATGCTAAGCTTGTCCATGGCAGATGCAAATGCGTTAAAAAATGCAGTTTTTGAAGAAGCAAAAGCGTTAACAATGGGCTGTGTTCTTGGATCATCAAATAAATTTTGGTCGGATTTGAGAAGGCCGAGCCCTTTCTGCGTGTTTTGATAAAAAACGTTGTCGAAGATCTTGGGAGTGGTTACGTCTAGATTTGCAACCACTGTTGGATCCAATCCGACTTCCGGGCAGGTTAATCTCAGACCAGCAGCATAATTAGGGTTCATAGTTGGATCGATTTTGTTGGTCCCTTGCCAATTGTAGATCCGATCCATGAACTGGTTGCAATGTGCAAATCCGGCAGTATGGGCCCCTGCAATTTGATAACAACCCAATAAAATTTCTCTGTTCTGCGCATTTTGCAATGCAATAAAAAACTAGTTCCTATGCTAATAGGATTCAAGCTTTGGTTTGCGCTTAAATCCAACAGAAAAAATCTAATCTTTGAAGAAATCAAACAGAAAAAAATCTGATCTTTTAAGATATCCTGGCTTTTTTTTGTCCAAAACGGTATGAAATTTATAGTTTTGAAGGTAGAAATTTTGTAGCCTTACCGATCAAAGCCACCATATCTGTCATATTGAAGCCCTTTGAGGCAAATAATTGAATAAGCTGATCCACGCTCATTGTTGGAAGAGGCAGATTTCCGTTTACTCTGGAAGCTTGAGAAATTTTGCCATCTCTGCGCCCTTTTTTTACTTCCCATCGAGGCCCTCCAATCTGCAGAAAAATCTGTTGCTCAGAATCTGTCGCTAAAAATTGAGAGGGCGAATTGGGTTTATATATCAACCAGGCCCACAAAATCTCTGGTAATCAGAGCGAGCAAATCTGCGCAAGAAACTACGCCAGGACACTGGGCCTCCACTGCATCTTTTGCCCTGTTTACTGCATCAAATCCATCTCCCGGTAATGACAGATTAATATCTGCATCCTTTTCTGCCTTATTATTTTCCGTTGAAGCCACCAGAACTGACCCATCGCATCCCTGCACCATATAAACAATCCAACAAGCTCAATTTAAGATAACCCATAGCCTATAGCTCGAAAAAATGATCAAAAAAATCACTCCGTTCATCAAAATCCGGCAATAAAATCATTAAATCAGCCCCAGTTTTTTCCTCTTTCATCCCGAAACAACGCAAAACACTACCACAACCAAAAATCTTCATGGAAAAGCAAAATGGGAGCTCATTTTGGCAAAAAATTACGCGCAAATCCGGTAGAAAAAGCAATGAAACAGGACATTGAAAAAGCTTCAAAATCAGAATAATGCATCTTAGATTGAAAAAAATAAAGAGCAATGAATTTTACCTCGACCATGCAATCGTGGAAAAACACTCTGAGAGTTCCTGCCGCTGCAACAGGGGTCTGCTGGTACTTTTTGATCATAGCCTTCCGGACAATTATCTCCAGATTGGGACAAGTATTCTTGTAAAAATCTACCGAAAGCTGGCTCGAAACATACCCAAAAACCATAATCAGGAAGCAAAATCTACAAATCAAGGCCCACATTGCTCTGAGCGTGGTGATGGGAAGAGATTTGGAAGAACCCAGTTCTGGCGGAGGGATTAAAAAGGCAAAATGGAGAGCTCGAAGTGGGGCAGCTATGGCGGCAGAAAGGTCTGAGTGGCTTATGACCAGAGGTCCTTCTCTTCTGACATAGCTATCATTTTTTTCGGTCCTTCTCTTCTGACATAGTTATCATTTTTTTGTTTTTCTTTTGGTCATGAGTTCGAAACCGGGTCAGTATAGTCTTACTCTGGTTTCGGGATATCACCACTAGGGCTCGACGGAACCCGTTTCAGGCCCCTCCGTTTCACCGTACTGGCGCACGTGAGGGCCCTGCACCAATCTCGGCCGTCCGCTTCCGCGCCATATCCGGGCCGTCTGTGATGTTTCCCGCCTCCGGTATCACCATAAAAAGTACGCGGTGATCCCGCCGTCCAGAATCACCAACACGTGATCCCGGCCTCCGGGATCCCCATGCCGTGGCCGATAACTGCGCCTGTATCAGCCGTGGTGAATCTCTCCTCCGGGATCCCCAAATCCGACGGGTGTGATCCCCTCCTCCGGGATCACCATCGCTCGGCCGATATCGGCCGCCCGACATACGCCAGGTTATCCCGGCCGATATCCGGGGACCGGGAATATGGTGCCCTCTGAGATCCCCGTGAGGACATTTCCGTGAAAACGTCCTCCGGGATCACCACTGCGTGGCCGAGAGCCTGGACCGTCCACGTGGTGCAATCGAAGCCACTGGTTTGAATTAATGCCTGACGGCGAGTAAACACCAGGGTCAGTGTCGTACGCCATCCACTCATGGTGTTACCGGAGGGCGGGAAAACCGCCAGTTATTCGTACAGGCCCCAATGGGGAGTTGCCATGTTTGCGGTGGGGATTCCGGAGGAAGGGAGTCTGGCAATGGCTATGTCCGAACTCTGTGCGCTAAGAACGATTGCCCTTTCCGACCGTCTCTGAGCGGAAAGGGCCCGATTGCTGCCGAATCCACCGGCGCTGTCGCTGCTATTGCATCTGGCGACTATTTTAAGGTAAGAATCTTCGCAAGCGCCATCGATAGGTCTGTTTTTATTGTATTACCCGTTATGTTATTTTACAGATGGTGGCGGACGTCCGAGATTGGTGCAGGGCCCCTCATGTGCACCAGTACGGTGAAACGGAGGGGCCTGGAACGGGTTCCGTCGAGCCCTGGTGGTGATACCGGAGGACGGTATTTTTACCTCCGGGATCTCCAAAACCAGGGTAAGACTATCCTGAGCCTTCGAAACTGGCCAATGATTTGCTACTTTTTCTGTTCCATCCCCCTCCTACTCGCTTTTTTTAACAAAACAAAAAAACAAGAGCCGTTGGTTGATACATCGAATTTTTTATGGAAATCCAATTGCCGTACACGTGGGAGTAGATATTCAGAGACAGAAAGAATCGCGCAGTGAATCGCGGAGCAAGAGCGAATTGAAAACTCAGATGGCAGAACTAAAGAATGACAGAGAAAAACTAAAGACGGCAAGGACGAGGACAGAGAACTAAAGACAGCAAGGAAGAGCACAGAGAACTAAAGACGGCAAGGAAGAGCACAGAGAAAACTAAGGACGGCAAGGAAGAGCACAGAGAAAACTCAGATTGAGAACTAAAGACGGCAAGGAAGAGCACAGAGAAGCACAAAAAAGCTGAACGAGAAGCAATTCCTCTCAAAAACTGAAGCTACATGATTAAACCAATTCTTTCAAAACACCTCCAAACTTTTTGCTTCCACAATCGATGCTTGGCCAACAATTGCAGCCTGACAGCAAAAAATTTCATCCTTGAGGGATGTTGTGCAGCACAAACCTTCAACTAGACAAAGCAAACTGCAAACTGGCAAACGTGATTCAAACCTTTGGTTCAAACGTGATCCAAACTGCCACTGTGATTTATGAAATTTCAAGGTACTGCAGGATCTATCACAGACATAGAAGCAAATAGGGCTTTCACAGACGTAGAAGACATATGCAAGCGTAGAAGCAAATAGGGCTTTTACAGACATTCTAAAGCTGTTACCTCTACATCCAAACAAAAACCATTGCAAAAAAGTGACTCAATTTGACGGCTATCACCATTTAAAAAAAAAAAAAACAAAAAAAAACTCTGAGAACTCATTGGGAAACCTACTGCCCTAAAATAAGAATAAAAAAAGGGGGTGCTGCGCACGGAAGATTGTCCTCGATGGCCGGAGGGTGAAGTAGCTTATAATCATACTTCAAAGTCATGTTTTCACAATCAGTTAAAATTGCTACTTCAAAACAATACAATACTTGATACTATGACTTTATGGAAATTGGCCTGAAGAAATCTTTGGAGCTCGGCATGGAACAAGTATTGCAGAAGCATAAGGACAAGTTTAATAGAGCAGAGAATAGAAATACATGTTTTGTTAGCATAGAAATGAGAGTAATTCCTTGAAGACCTCTGATCTATTTTTTGTGCTTGGGAGGAGGAAAACATGGAGCATTGTTGTGTGAAGATGCTGATGCGGATGAAGTTAAAGAAATAGTGTATGAATCACTCTCCCTTTATAATTATGATGTTTTGGTGAGAACATTGTGCATATTCAAATATATAAGATTTACAACCCTGATTTAGACCTTTTTACACTGCATCCTAAAATATGAATGCCACATTTTATCTATGACGACATTTGTGACTCCAGGGCAAAAAAAATGCAACACATAAAATATAAGTTGTTTTTACATTGGAAGATGGATGTTGTTGTATAGCTCGGTCATAGAGCACCGTCGCTGCTTTGTGAGGAACGGATGCACCTTATCAACATTATTTAACAAAACAAAGATAGAAAGCTAGTAAATAACAACCTCACTGGAGGCATTCCAACTACGATTCGTGGGCCTAAACTGAAGAAGCTGGATTTCATAGAGAGTTTCCGACTACTTATTTGCAATGGGGATTATCCATTCTTACAATTGCTCGATTTATCAGAAAATGGCATTGGGGGTTCCACATCTTCACAGACTAGCAAGTATTCTTAACTTTGCACCAACAATCTCGCAAAGAATTCTTTATCAGGGGTTCTAGCGGTGGAGTTAGGGAGCTTGGAGCCTGTTACAGAAATCATACTGTCGATAGCAATCTGTGCGCAAGCAGTAATTTAAACAATGGATCTGAATGTATCAATTGCACAATTTAGAATGCAGTCCTGACGATGAGAAAGCAGAATCAGGAAGGCCAAGAAGCATAGGCTTCAATGGTCTCACACGACCAAAGATGCTCATTCCCAGTCCTAATTAACTAGCACCCGGCCATGGATGGTTCGAACTTCCAAGCTCCTAATAGGAAAAGCTATAAATTGCAAGAATCGCACTTGCCAAATTTTCTCTTGCCCTTCACTTTGCATCCTCTGGTAGGAATTGGTCATTCTAGATTGAAAATACCATTCTTTAAAGGGAGAATGTATAAAAGCTAAGATTCGTTGTTGCATTTGAAAGCTTTAAAAGAGAATTGAGAATATCAAAGTTGCAGCAATAGAGCGGTCATTTTAGAATAAAATAATATGTTCCACATAATACACATAGTTTTCCCTGCCGTGTTTGCCTTGCATGAACTGGATATATTGGATTTGCCTAACTCACATGAATGATACAATTAGGGCGAGATCAGTGTTTCTTACACAATCATCCTATCAAATTCGGCTAACATCCATCACCGGCAGGCTTAAACATGCAGGCAATGATGTTTTTTTACATAAAATTGATCACTGCCCCTCAAATTGGCTTTGAGTATTTGTGGATCTTTTCTTTTGGCCATAAAACTCGTGGATGGATTAAAGAACTCCATGCATTTGCCGCAGAGAAACTCTCCAATTCAGAGACATTCGATGTTTCAATGCAGAGTACCTACTTCAGAATTTTTGGCCAACATAGTATGAGCTGCATCGGATTTCACAAAGGTACCTTCTCCTAGAATAGTTTTGCCTTGGGATTTCTTTTTTGGGTTCTTCTGCAACTCCAATGCTGACACATGCAGTTCGGAATATTGCTCACTAATTAAGGAATTGCAATATTAAGTCCATTATAAAGTATTTCACGTTGTGTAAACAATAAGAAATATAAAAGAAGCATTGCACATGGAGCCACTGTGCTAAGATTTCTAAGGCCGATAAGCCTAATTGGGAGGCCCTAGAACAGAGGTTTAATTGATATTCCTAGGACCCCAAAGCCTTTGTGGGAGTCTGAATGGCTATGGCGGATTTGAGATATCCCTCGTGCGGACGTGATGCCCTAAAGAATTGGATAGAGTTAGGGATCTGCCAGGCGAGCGAGAGAGGGCGAAGCCGGAAGAGTTCTGTTCTACTGGCTAACAGAATCAACTGGAAAATCAAGTATAAACCCGCTGGTTCTTTGGCTGAATGGAGGTGGCTACTTCGCTGGATCTGGGCGCCCAAAAAGAGAAAACAAAAACTTAACGCATTTTTATGTCTGATTGCGAGGCCAGAAAGAGACAATTTCTATTTTCTTTCCATTTTTGCCATAGCCAGATTCTCTAATTTAAGTTAGAATTTGTTGTTTTTCAGGGCCGATTGCTCCTCTCTGGCTTATGGAGCTTCTGAAGAAATTGGCCCTTTTCGAATTCATGTTAATGGCACGGCTTTGTACAGAAACCGCTACTCTTGGAACAGAGGTATACTGGATTTGAAGCTTCCTTTCTGAATTTCTGGATCGAATGTTGAAAAAATCCACATTCGGTCTAGCTGCTTCTTATTCGGTCTAGCTGCTTCTTATCTGCATATTGATTCGCAAAATTTCTGCTCCTTGTTTATCCGTGAATTTGCTCTTTCTAGAGTCCCCTACCGGACTTGGATTCTCGTTTTCTAACACTTCTTCATATTACGAAACAATTGGTATTATAGGCACTTTTGTGTGAGTATTTGTGTTGCTTATGCTGAATATTAGCCTCTGCATGTCCACATATCTATATTCCATGTCATCAATCCAGTTTTAGAGTCGTGTCTTTTGGCGCAGTCATGCCTGTTCATATGCTATATCATGTACTGCGGTGAGCAGGATTCTCACCATTCCTATATCTATATCCATCTTCTGCTATCTATCTCTGTTATTTCACATGGTATCAGAGCCTGCCAGCCATTGAAGATTCTTGAAGCATATTTGGAGCAGCAATTCAAGCCATGGGTGCATCTTTTCAAGAACAAGAAATCAAGGTTTGAAATTATAAAAGCTTCTGATATTCGTTAAGCTTTCTTGTTTACGGCTTGTTTGGCCTTCGTGCCAACGGCCTTGTCCTTGGTGGGTCTTGATGGTTAACGATCCGAGTGGAGACTCTTTAAGCAAAGGACATAAAAAAGAGAAGAAGATCTTGTTGGATTATACATGGCAATTTCTGGTGCAACTGCCAATTATTCAGTTCTATCTCCTGCAACAGTGGAAAAATTTGATGGAGACAAATTTTATATTTGGAAGATTCGTATCAATTCTTGCTGCTAGAAAGAGATTTGATTAAGATTGTAGATGGCACAGAAATTAACTACAGATGTTGATGCTGCAACTAAGTGGGAACAAACAGATGCCAAAGCCAGAGCTATTCTTCAGCAATGCTTGAGTGATAATCTTGCACCAACGGTGATTGCTTTTGCAACTGCTAAAGAAATATGGGACTTCCTAAATAACATTTATGGGGATAAAGGGAAATCTACAATGGTGTTCTTACAGAATAAATTATTGGATTTGAAGCTGACTGGCACCAATGTAGTTAGTTTCGTATAATGCTTTATAACAGCAATTAGCATCCATAGGTTCACCAATTGGTGATGACGAAGGAGTGGCTATACTTCCTAAAGATTTACCACAAGTCTTTGATACTTTGTCATATAATCTGCTAAGTAACAAAGCTTTGACGCCTCATGATGTAATTCAAGCTTTGCTTAAGGAGGATGCAAGACAGAAAACAAAAGAAGGGCCATCAGAGTCTGCATTCATTGCTCGAAATCAGCTCAGAAGAGAAAGAATTTATTATTATTGCAAGAAGCCTGGTCATATGATTGTTGTTTGTCCAGAAATAAGAAGAAAGAAGACAAAGAGCCAAGAAGAATTGGATCTAAGTTGTTTTAGACTAAGTGGAAGCTCAGTGGGTCTGCGTGAATGTCTGTGTGTTAAGATCTTTGTGGTTCTTAGTGATCAATAGTAGTTCATAAGTCTGTCAATTATATATGGACATTTGAGGCAGTGGAAGTGTTGAACATTAGCCTCTGCATGTCCACGTGTCTATATTCCATGTCATCGATCCAGTCCTGGAGTCGTGTCGTTTGGCACAGTCATGCCTGTTCATATGCTATACCATGTACTGCGATGAGCAGGATTCTCACCATTCCTATATCTATATCCATCTTCTGCTATCTATCTCTATTATTTCAAAGCTTAGTTCCGATTCCAAGAATCATGAAAGGCTAAAAGCATTGCTTGGAGCCAATTATCAATAGTAGAGAGCCTAGTCCAATAACATAACATCTACCAAAGAAAGCTAAAGAAGGGTTTCAATAGCTTAGAACGTATTAATAACTATCCTAATATGGTTCAAAACCTTAGACACTAAATAAATATATGTATGGGTATACCAAGACTTGGTATCCCCTGAAAAAATCAGTATCAGAAGAAGTGATGGCGGCCAACATACAGACCCAGCCGGATGGATTCAAAGGCTCTGCTCATGCAATCAAACTAAAATTCTATCAAGGCCAATTTCCAGCACAGAGGAGTCGGATTTAGAAGCAAGCATTTGCAAAAGGAGGTCAAACATACAAAGAATCAGTTGGCAAATTGCACAAGACTGAGAATGGCAGGATGGAACCGGATTTTAGACCCAAAGATAGATTTTTGGCATAAACTCAAGCATAGAGCAAATCGGCAGTATGAAACGAATTTTAAAAGCATCATTCAGATCGAGGAGATGTATTTTGAAAAGATGGATTGAAGACATGCAAAGCTTGTATTCTATTAAGATCTTAACCAAGGATTACACTCCAATCAAAGCCCCACAATCCAGTGATGAGCACACACAGCAAAATCCAAAGCAAGCACCTGATTGATAAAGCAAGGTCGGCAAATAGAAGGACAATGTTTCATGAGACAAGCATGGATTGTGACAGCTATATGGCCAGATTTAGACAGCAAGGGGCCGGATTTGAATAACCCAACAGTTAACATGGCAGAATAGAGACTGATAATTGGCTCCAAGCAATGTTTTTACCCTTTCATGATTCATGGAATCATAGGCTAGAGATGGCCTCATGAAGCTTGTGGAAGTTTCTGGCTATGTAAGGACTAAATAAATCCCTTATGCAAGGAAAGGAATTCACTCTTAAGATGGCACAATTATATAACGAATGAAATTGCCTTGTAGATTAACCGCAAAAATGCCAATTCTCCTTGAGAAGGAGAGCCTCGGAAGCTTATGGGGTCTTCTGGGCATGGTCATGGCATGGAGCCCAAGGGGGCTAATAAGAATAATATATAAGCTAAGGAATGTGTATCTCTATAGAATGGAATATTAGTATAGTTAATGGGATTAATGGGATAAATTATCCAACTGAGATGTGTTTCTTATGGGAGAATGACTATAAAGGCATTGTAGTCATGTGGCATTGCATTCCTTGTAAGATATTGTGTTTCTTATAGAGGGAATGACCATGGAGGGAAATGCTAGACCTGTTATGTGCTTGTAGTGTATTTTATCTTGACTTATTTTGTATAATGTGCTTAAAATTGGTAAAATGTATGGATAAATGGAGAATCGTATGGGTGTAATTTGGAGAAAATGTAAGAAATGTGCAAATATTGTGGAGACGCATGAGGAGGAATATTTATGTTGTATTGAAGTGCAACCTATGGACTTGACAGAGTATTAGAGTCCTTATGGAAATATTTTCAATGGTTGACATTTTGATGATGTGTCGTGAATCAAGAGGAGTATGGTAGTTGCAAAGGAGTTTAGGTGGCCTAGATTTGACGTTGAGATGGCAAAATCTAGTGAACTTATGGTAGTTAGAATTTAAATCTAACGTTGTGATTTGCCTAGATCCAATGGCTAGGATTAAGCGGCATTTTCTTTAAGATAGCCAAAATTCGTCTAGAAGGGAGGCCCAAATTTGGAAGATGACATCTGGGCAAAGTTCTTGAAGAATAGAATAGAATAGAATAGAATAGTTTTTTTTGAAGTTGTGAGTATGTTTCTTGATCACTTGGATATTATTATGTTAAAATATTTATTTTCAATATGATTATGTAAGTCTCTTCAACTTTATCTCAATTTCTCTAATCTCAAATGGAGTTTATGAATTGGTGCAAGAATTTATGATGGTATGATTATGTTGGTGATGTGTGATGCCAGTAGAGTGAGGCTTAGCCTATCTCATAAACCTTAAGATTTGCTTTCATTCTTGTAGTTAGCTCTTGGTCTTCAATTTGCTTGGTTGCATTGAAAAGCTAGCATGTTTTGGGGGGCATTGCAAGAAAGCAACACTTTGCTCGCATAATCAATTTTAAGTTTAGAAGATCAAGATGGTGGTGGTACCAGGATATGATGCAATGTGTATCTATGAAAAATGTGTATCTATGAAATATCATTTCAAGTGCACGTGGTGCATTGGCTGGGAATAGCAGCATTCTATTAGCATGTTATCTTGAAATAAATTGCCATATGGCGTGCAGATTGAAAACAAAAGAGTTAATTCTGAGACCTAATATCATAGGTATTCGAGGCCATTTCAAGAGTTATATATTCAACAAGGTATTGAAGCCCCAAAATCTTTGAAGACCAAATGATGTTGAAGCCATTACCTATTGTTTGAAGATCGAGTTACTCTCAAGGTTATTTAAAGCAATTATTATGTTCGAGATTCCCAAGTCAAGTACAAAGATCAAGAAACAATGGTCGTTATTTTGCTTTTGCAACTTATGAAGTCTAATATTTAAGTTATTCAATATTGAAGGCATTGATAGAAGTTGTATAAGTCTCATATTTTTATTTTATTTTGAGTTATGGATGGCATGATGGATGTGACTGACCTAGAAAAGGCGACACCACATGGCCAATGTAAGTTATTTGAGAGAAGTTGTGGGGAGGGGATAGAGTGCCATACCAAGTAGAAGAGCGAGGGTGCCACAGACCTGGATGGGACCTGCCATTCTATGGTTGATGAAGATGAAGTGATATTAGAAGTTTTTAGTATCTATTTTCCTTAGAAAACTTCTAAAGATGCTTTTGAAGATATGAAGATATTTGTTGGAATGCCATTTTTATGACCCGCTTTTGAGGACAAAGTTGAAGACATGAAGATCAAATAAATGTTTTTTAAGAATTCATCGGGACAGTGAATACTCTTGGAGGATTATGAAGTAGTGTGTTTTATCTGGACTATTTTTGTATAATGGGCTTAAAATTGGTGAAATGTATGGATAAATGGAGAATTGGAGAAAATGTAAGAAATGTGCAAATATTGTGGAGAAGCATGAGGAGGAATATTTATTTTGTATTGAAGTGCGAGCTATGGACTTGAAGGAGTATTAAAGTCCTTATGGAAATATTTTCAATGGTTGACATTTTAATGATGTGTCGTGAATCTAGAGAAGTATGGTAGTTGCAAAGGAGTTTAGATGGCCTAGCTTTGATGTTGAGATGGCAAAATCTAGTGAACTCAATACTACAGTAGCAGTAATGCTCACAGAAGAGCCAAGAACGCTCCAATAACGGAACAACTCCACAAGCCAACACCAAATTATTGACTCAGAACAACCCGAATTGATCCTCAATTAATTCGAAATGGGTTAGAACAATAAGCAATGGAAGATCAAGCGATATGGAAGAGCGAAGAACTCCAATTATTTGGCTCCAATAGCAAAACTCTCTTTTCCAAAATTGTCTCCAATTCCTTATACTAAGAATAGATCCCAAAAGGCATGTGGGCCTTTTTCACAGTCCGAATTGTCCACTCCATGATCAGATCCGGGCCTTTTTGTGGAAACCGGCTGACCTGTATCAGGAGGCAAACCCAATTTTGCCCTTATAACACTTAAACCAATCAGACGAAGCCATCTCAGCCCCACCAAGGCAATGGTGGTTTTTAAATGAGGCCCTTTGTAATTTATTTAATTGCCACCTTAACATACGAAACAAATGCCATTTAAAAAAACCCATACGCTGCCCCTAGGTGGTAACTGCCCTTGGGAATATTTCCAGGCCACCCGGTGGCACTTCCAAGGCAAACTCCCGGTCCCAGGGCCAGCAAGCGCGACTTGCCCTTGGACCGTAATACTGAGCTGAGTCTTTAATCTAGTTCAAATAAGCCACAAGTTGAACCCCATTCTTGTGCTGCAAAATATAAAGCACAAATTAGACTACAGAATATTGTTAACCTACAGGTGATTTTGCAATGTTCGAGTATTATCTTGGTGCAGATATTTGCCTATACTATTTACAGGTGATTTTGTAGTGTATACAATTATCTTATTTGCAGAATGTATGGGCAGTTGTAGCTTCATTTAATCATGATAGTACTGAGTCAATTCTTTGATCAACCCGCAAGTTAAATCTCATTCTTATACTGTGAAACATTTCCTTTTATGACAATGTGTTCTTTCTACAATAGATTTATCTTTCTGCAAGCAGTAAACGATGAAAATGTGCCCAAAAACTAGAGTTATCTGTTGTAATATTGATTTATTCAAAATGTTTGTGTGAACTCGTGGTGGATTTTTGTGTTCTGTTTCAAGTATTTTATAATCTAGAATGTAGGCATCTACTCATACTCCCTTTTATTTGCAGAACAAGGTAAACTTATATAACATTTAATGACAAATGAAAGCAGAAATAAATCAACACGTTGTACCAATTTCAACTATCATATAGTTTCTTATCAGATGTCCCTTGATGAAAGCTCATGCCACAATTATAAATATAGCATATGATAGGTTACTTCAGCAAATAAACTGATAAAGAAACTTGAAAAGCAAAATCTTCATTTCACATATACAAAATTCTATTTTGCTACTTATACTTGTATGTTTGTTTAAGCAACATTTGGATAAGCATTTCAAGCAATTCAATAACAATAACTAATACAAATTTCATTTAATCTAATATAATCTGAAACCTGCCTCCTAAAATGTAATTGTTTCCTCTTATGTTTTAAATATAATGCCTTGCTTGAGAAAGCTCATATTCTTAGGCAAACCGCATCTATATCTACTAGATATTTGGACACCCTCATCCAAGGTAAACTAATTCTAATCTGAGCCATAGCAGGCAACATAAAAAAAACATTAAATTTAAAAACTTTCATTGTATGATATTAATGGCAATGGCAAATTTTTTATGGGAATTCGACGCAATTGATCACTTTAAGATCAATTTTTTTGTGGAAATTGATTCAAAATCTAAATTTTGAAATGCTGGAATTTGAGAATGGAAGCACCATAAATATACATGTAAATACTTCAATCTGGGCGACAATTGCTATACAGCAGGTCGGGTAGAAACTCTTTTGAGCAAACCTGGCTGTGTGATATCAGGAGCCCCAACACAATCTAGTCGACCCCTCTAAGATTGTTTACTAAGGAAAAGATCCAAGAAAATGACCTACGTGGCACGCTTAATGGATATCACAAAATATTTTTAAGATGTGGTACATTTTTAAAATATTGGAGCCCGTATCTTGAGTTACCCGAAAATTGGCACTATCAAAACCCTTGTAGACATAACCATAAAGGTAAGAGAATACATGGACTATCGAGATAGAGAGTGAGGGAGGTAGACTAGAGAGATGGACTAGGGAAGTGTTCCCAGTGCTAGAAAAGTCTGGATTCAATGGATCTTATCTTATCTCTCCAACGTTGTGGTCTATACATTGATTAACTAGAGGATTGGCTTGTTCAACATGAATGAGAAGAGTGCAGCGCATACACCATATCATCTGACATCTCATAAATGCCGATGATGTCGACCTCTTGGCTTACACCCCATGAATGACATGCAACAATATTTGGATGCCCTAGATACTTTTGCCCAGGCCATTGAAATGTGCGTGAATTTGGCTAAGACTAAGATACTCCTTATCTCATCTTCACGTCAGCCAAGGTCACCCTCCTTCACTTATCAAGGTCAAAATGAAGAGGTTGTGCCTACCTACAAGTACCTGGGAGTGGAGTTCACTACTATCATGTTTTGGCAGGTTATAAAGTAGAGCTTTATGACTAGTTGGCTCAGTCGTACGTATTCCGGGTCTTGGTGGAGCCCGTTCTTCTCTATGGGGTGGAGGTGTGGGGATCAGTGTTATCACTTGCCACCTTGAATAACTTGGAGCAGGTTCAAAATACCTTTTTGGCCCGGACACTTAAAGTAAAACTGGCAGTCCTTTATCAAGTACTTCTGCAGGAGACCAGTTTTTTGTCTCTATAGAAGGCGCATGTGCGCCTAGAAAGTCACCTTATATAACCATATGCGAAGTTAGGATCATGTAAAAAACCCTTATTTACTATTCTTCATAAGAGAAAACCCCTTTAAATGTATTCCATCCATTCCTTTGCACGTATATCCATAAAATATTTCAATATATTCAAGAGTAGTAAACGTTTGTGCATATGGTGTAAACGTATAGTCAACTTTGTTACATATTTTTGTACATACTCTGTTTGTGCATATGGTGTAAACGTATAGTCAACTTTGTTACATATTTTTGTACATACTCTGAAAGGATTTTTTTATTGTTTCCAGTTAAAAAAGGTGCAGAGAAGGAACTATAAAAAGCCCACCTGAAATGCATGCAATAGAAAGAAAATATTTGAATTGTATGAGTACTATTACAGAATCCTTGCACCTCCTGTGATGAGTAAATCAGAAATGACCCAAAAATTATATTGTTGCAAAGCGCCCACAAATCCTGCTAGCAAGAACGCAGCTGTCCTTGCAAATATTAAGAAACATTGCGGTCTTTTGAATTAGTTGCAGCCTTAAGACAACATAAGCACAGGCTTACAACATTTTACTTTTTTATGCCTTTGTAAACAAAATCATGGACATGTGTAGTATCTTTTGCAATCATTGCTTCTATACCCTTAATCTCTTTGGCAAATGCAACTCATAACTGAAAGCTTTTTGGTTATAATAATGGTGCTTTTGCTGATAGACTCTTGACCACTGTCACAGACCATGTATGAAGACCTCAATATAAAGAACTTAAAATGCATACTCAAATCCTTTGATGATTTTGGGAGACCAAACAGAGCAAATTCACTATACCTAAGATTTTGAGCCATGTCTCTTCCAATATCAGACCACGATGCCCAACAACGTTGACCTATTCAAGCTCCACATATCTTATTCAAATTACTTCCACAAATTACATGCAAACAAATGATATTGCCACGACTAACAATATGCGCTCTTAGTTTAGTATGAAACATGGTGTACAGGAAATTTCTGCTTTATCACTGCTACTTTTAGTAAAGTGACAATTACAGCCACACATCTGCAATGGGCCATACATCCAGCATCAAAATGAAATATTCCTTTGAATATCCAATTACCTCATACACAATACCTAGGGTTTGCCTTTGAGACTACCCAAAAAGGTTAACAGTGCTAATAACTATAATAATACTAACTTGACTATTGGTGCGAGTGATAGGAATTAGAAACTCTAACTAAACCTAACTTAATTGTGGATGCCTTGGTTGGAGAAATTTCGATGAAACCTTGTAACCTGCTGTCTAGAATTGAAATTTCACAGAATAGTTTGGAAACAACAAACAAAATTTTCAGGTAAAAATAGTTAGTTTTTTTTTTATTTTCCATTAAGAATGGAAGGGAAGTATGTAGCTAGTAGGCTGGGCTAGATTTAGCAAGAAACTTGTCATATAATGGCAAAAAAGTTTCCCAACCAGGTGGGTGCACCCTAAGAAAGGAAAAGGTGGAAATCCGGCCTTAGGATAAATTTTTAGCATGCCAGCCCAACCAAGCCTACAATCTTTCTTACGATTCTAGGCTATCCATGTGGCACCTCCAACTCAGCCAAATATGAGGTGTCATATGTATCTACCATTAGATTTTTTTGTTTTAAAATCTAGGGTCACGAAAATTAGAAAAGCCCCCAACAAATAACACGGAGATGGGAGGAGCCACAACACACCTTGAGCTGTGCCTACAAGGAAGGAGTTGCATTTTTTCCAAAAAGCCCGGCCTTGTATTGTCGTTATAGCCTTATCTGCCGTCTCAGAGAACTGATGGATTTGCATATGCTTTTTGGCAGTGTTCTAATCCTTGCTTTCTGTTAATATTCTAATCCTTGCTTTCTGTTTGTAAGCTGGTCTGTTTTTCTGCCTTTTTTTATGGTTTGCTCTAGAGGAAATCATTCCAGAATTTTAATAAACCCCAGAAAATTAGGGGAAGTTTTAAGCGAAGCGGGCAACCTGAAGCAGCAATCCGAAGTGGCCATAGCAGAAAAGATTTAGAAGATAAGACCTTGCCATTGTGGAGATAGTTTCAATCCACAAATATAGCCCGAACTTCCTATTCTTCCCCTTAGAAAACCAATCCAGCCCTAATTCTCGGGTTTTCAAGTGTGCATAGGCATATTTATAGTAAGCAAACTTTTATAGACCTAGATTCATCCTGTAGATGAAGAGTCGGCTGATGAATATAGTCCAGGATTGATGTGGCTGAGCCAAATGAGAACACAGAAAATGAACTAAGTAAGTAAAGATGATTTGAAGACCAGATTGTGCTGTATCATGTCAACCACCTGTGAGTTTTTCTTACGAGCCTTTTCTTGCTTGTTTATGGTAGTTTTATTTTCTTTTATTTGTATAGAAATTTGTCGAAATTTTATGCCACTAAGAATCGGAAGAACCAAGTTGAAGAAGTTTCTTGTCGGATTTGTTAGAAAAACTGTACCACCACCGACGGTCAGCCTCTAGATTTTTCCAAGACAGTATACCTTTGCTCTGGGCTTGGTAGACATGGGTTTGTCTTCTATTTTACATAGATCTTTTTACATTACATTTAATTTTCAATTGGATGGCCTAGAACCCCAATATCTGTCAAACTTGGATTTAAATAGCTCTATAACTTTTATTCCACCAATCCTTTGGTTATTCACACATAGCAGTGGAGTGACTTAGGACGGTTTAATATAGTTTTTCACCTTTAGGGGTATGCAAGATTCTTAGGTTCTGGACATGTCTGGTGCATGTAAATCCTTTTTCCAAGATCAGGTGGACCAGATCGGTTTGTGCTTGCTCATCTTTTAAATTTGCTACTGTATCGCAATCCTAGAAACTCTCAATCCTCCAGGCTACCAATCCAAGGTTCTTGCTTCATGATTATCTTCATATCATTCTGTTTTCTCCTGCTAATGCTTCTTATGTGCGTGCTTGTTAGATATAGAAAGAGCCCCACAGGGTTTTCAAAGCCATTGGTTGTGCTTCAAGCAATGCTTTCTTTGCTTGAAATAACTGAGATAAAATAAGAATTTTTCATACTCTCTTCTGCTCTTTGTCATTTGTCCATCTCATTTCTGTCCCTGTTGTTGTTTTTATAAGCATCATTTATTCATGTCTAGGAACTCTTTGGCCGGGGCAGGCCACCTATGGTATATGCCTTTTATTACTGCTCTGTTGCATGAGTTAAGCATGAAATTAGTTAAGGTATATTATTTAAGAAATAACAGGAAAACGTTTATTGCTAGATTTGTCGCTACAAAAATGTTTTTACATTTGGATGCAGCATGGCTGAGGTGGAACAAGTATGGATGAGGTCATTAGACTAGATGTTTTTTCTTTTACTATTGGATATGTAAGAGTACTGAACTGACATATTTTTATTCCGGTAAAAAAATATCACAAATGTTGAAAAGCATGGATCTGATGAAGTGCATTTTTTAAGCAATTTGTGATGGTAAGATTATTTAACTTAGAATTGTGCTTTGACGATATTACAAAGCCTGGGCTCTTTGATAAGAATTATGGTCAAAAGAATGGAGCAATAACAATTCTTCCCTTAATCTCTTATAATGATGATGTGAAGCCCAAATAGAGGCCATTCATAGCCAGTCCTATGCCTTTCTTTTCTCAAAGCATCCTTGGCTATCTTTGAACAGATTAGTCTGTCCAATTTTCTTTTTCAGAAAAGCTCTGGCAAGGTCCTTTTGCAAGCAATGGCTCTCACTGCCACCATCAGTTTACATGATAAGATAAGCAAACATGCATCTGTGCTTTTTGACATGGGCTCAATGGCCATGTATATGAATTTTAAATGGGCAGATGCACGAGTCCTTGTGTACTTGTAGATAATTTTTTTTAAGATGTATTATGCACTGACTTCAACATGCCTATGCCATAACAGAGCTTCTCGTAGAGAAAGGTTTTAAGAAGTGTTTGTATATGTATCTTCTCGTAGAAAAAGGTTTTAAGAGGTGTTTGTATATGTATGCACCTATTTTAACTTTAACTGACCTTTTGTCTGCAACAACTTTTAGAAAATGATATTCCAAGTGACCCGAGAGGCCACCTCTGCTATTCTCCAAAGCTTGATCCCTGGCTCTAACATGTCACCTCAGGCCAATTTAATCATTAGAGTAGCGCAGGCTAGAAGCAGTAGAACCACAGTAGGATTCTTCAAATTTCGATCTTGCCATGAAACAGACATCTTGTGCGTGATTTCCTTCTCAGAGGAGGGAAAACGTCTCATTCAAGAGCTCAATTCCATAGGCTTTCTTGAAACGGTAGTGAGAAACCACAGTTTCTTGGAGCACCTGTTGGTGCTAGAATCTAAGCCTCGGGTTCTCAAGTTGTGTTGCAGTATTCTCGACCTCCATTCTTGTCAAGAACTCTGTTTAGGCCCCGGAATTGAGCTTCTTGTTCTTCAAAATGAGGCCTAAAAAGACTGCTTTCAAAGGCGAGTCCTCTCGCCAAAGTAGATGGGAGGATGCAGATGATCACAAAACCTTGGACCAAGACAACAAAGATTGGAAGATTATTCTCACAATGGAAAAAGAAGGCGACCCTGCATGGATAAAAATGAAGGAACTCACGGTCTCTTTTGATATTATCAGGGATCAACAAAAAGCTGCAGTAGAATGCATGGGAATTAAGAAAGAAGGTCTTATTGTTGCTTGCCAAGAAGAAATCGTAAGGCTGGAGAACCAATATGCTGAGGAAAAAGCCAGTGATCGAGATCTTGTCTGGAACATGATCAAGAAACTCCAAGAACTTGATCTTCTCCTTTATCAAATGATCAGAATTAAATCGGGACACTCTAAGGAAGATTGCTGCAGTCTGAAAAACCAAGCTTTCAAGAAAAGTATGTCGAGCTGCTGCAATCAACTAAAGATTTGGCAGAAGATCTTGAACTATTGGGATGGAATTCTAAAGCCTCATTTCGCCTGGTTCGAGTTTGGGAGGCAACAGATGATCACGAAATCATAAGGTTCAAGGAAAAATTTGAAGAAGACCTCTCTCTCTTAGCTGCTGCTTCCAAACTGCTTAAAGATTGTCAACCTCAACTTGGACAAGCAGTCAACAAAGATCTCAGATACCAAACTCAAGTCAAAGATCCCTACCTTGGGCAAATATGACAAGATAAATGGTGCGCTTCCCTCTTTTAAAAATGTTCTTCTTAATTCTACTAATGGGAAGTGTCCTTTCAATAATATGGATGATAAGGATTTTGCAAAAGGCTCTGTTGTGGATCTTTTTGCAATCCAAGATAAATAAGCTTATGTGAAGTATTCATCTCATGGTATCTTAGTTCACTTTCCTAAGAACTGTCCTCAAATATATGAAGTAAAAAATTGGATCAATAACAATGTAAACATTCCAATTCTTTCTATCTTAAAGATGGATTCCAGAACCTTTTAGATTATTTGCAGGGACAGCAATCACATGAAGTATATTCTAACCAGAAAAATCTCTTCTATTGCTAATTGTCCTACCTACATTATGAAATGGAATCCTCTCTATATCCCAGGTAATTTCTCATCCATTGCCACCACCACTTGGGTTTCCTGTCCGAATTTGCCTCCATTGTTTTGGACCAATAATCATATTAAGGCAATTGGTGAGTGTTTGGGTGAAGTTATTCATATTTCTATTCCCCAAACTGATTTTCCTTCTATATGCATAATGAAGGAAATAAATTCCAACTGGGAGAAATATATTGGTTCAAGAATTGATGAGGACACCTTCCTTGATATTAAAATAAGCTACTCTAAAATCCCCATTCTTGAGCCTAAAAAGGATAATCAAACTATTAAGGGAAAAGCTCCTATGTATCAAACTCAAGGAAGGAAAGAATGGGTCCCCAAAAAGGATCTGAAAAAAGAGGACACTTTTGAGAAAGGTGAATGCAGCAAAGAGAATGATAAAGTGGTGAAGGTAATAGTACCAGCCCAATTATCCATTCCCTGGAATGATCAGATGAGCAGCAAGAAGATTAATAGTAATGTTACCATTGAAGAAATCATTGAAGAAAAGGACATCTCGGATTCAAGCAATCAGAGTCAACATTCAAAAATCTATGAAGATGACTCTTATGACAGTGATCAGACTGGCTTATCTGAGCAAGCTTATTTGGAATATATCATTCAATTTGATAAGGATTTGGAAAGAGAAGAAGAGCTAAATCCTTGGCAGATTGTCTCCTATCACAGAAAAAAGAAAAATAGCAGAAGACAGACCCCTGAGCCATCTAGAAGAAGCTCAAGGATCTCTAAAAAAACCAATTTTTATGGATATTAACCTTAGATGTGTGTCTTGGAATCTCCAAGGCATTAATTCTAATGTGAAAAGGGATAGATTAAAGGTTTGTCTTTCTGCTATAAAATGCTATAAAAGCTGACATGTTTTTCTTTCAGGAGCACAAGCTTCATGATGATGACTTTGAAAAACTAATTTCTTATTCTTTGTCTTCTAATTTTAAAGTTTGGGCTATTAGAGCTAACAACTCTTCTGCAGGGATTTCTATAGCTTGGAGAGAAAGCCTAAATATTTCTAATATTCAGATGATGAATGCTAGTTGTGGCAGATGGCAGATTCTCCACGGAGACATTAATTTCAAGAAATTTGCCTTTGTTAACATTTATGCTCAGCACCAACCTGGAGAAAGTTCTTTGTGGAACTGTATTAGGAACAGTCTGGACAGAATCCCTTATGAGAATTGCATTATGGCTGGTGACTTTAATATGGTCACTCATGATTTTATGAGGAGTACCAACTTCAGACCTCTCACCAATCAAGAGGCCAACTCTTGGAGTCACCTTTTGTTCAGTCACGACCTCAAGCTTGCTAGAACTCAGCCTAATTCTTATAGTTGGTCCAATCATAGAATTGATGATCCTATTCTTTGTCTTCATGATAGATTCTATGTTAGTGAGAACTTTTGGCATAGTTGTGATAGAGTCTCCAATCTTAATGGCTTCACCATTTCTGATCATTTGCCACAGCTCCTTCAAATTAATGGTAATCCTCATGGCATTAAGAGAAACTCCTTCTTTAAGATGAATGTTTCCCTGCTCCAGCATGATAGCTTTCTTAAAGATTTTGAGCATATCTATAGCAAAATTCCTATACCTAGTAATCAGCTGGGATGGATGAATTGGTGGGTTCAGACCTCTAAGAGTATTAAGAACTGGCTCAAGATTTGGGGCAAGCAGATCCACTCTCAAAGTAAGCAGTACTTAGATGATTTAAGAGTTGAGCTTCAATCCTCCCCCTCTAATCAGCAAGAGGAGATCAAAATTAAGATTGAGAAGGAGGAAATTAAGATTGCTAAGGGATGGCAGCTTAAAGCCAAAATAAGGGAGCTTAAAGAGGATGAAAGGTGCAACTCTAAATATTTCTTTATCAAGGCTAAAAGTAAAACTAGAAAAAATCACATTTACAGTATCCAAGCTGATGGTATGACTCTTCTTGAGGACATAGATCTTAAAGAAGCTGCCTCCAATCATTTTATTAAGATTATGGGTACTAACCTTGACTCTTCTGAAGTTGAAACAATTTCACTCACATGCAGAGTGTTATTCAAGATATTCATAATGACACTTTGAAAGCTCCTTTTACCAATGAGGAACTTTTCGAAAATGTCTCAGGCATGGAAAATGGTAAGACCCCAGGGCCTGATGGCTTACCTGCTGAATTTTTCAAAAAAACTTGGGGTATTATTGGCTCTAATATTACTAATCTGTGTAATGAGTTTCTGATGCTCAGGTCCTTGGATTGCAGAATTAATACTAGCCTCATTACCCTTATTCCCAAGGTTGAGGAGCCAAACACCTTTTCTAACTACATGCCAATTTCCCTCACCAATGTTATTTACAAGATTATTTCTGCTACTATAGCCTCCAGGTTGAAACTGATTCTTAACATTGTCATCTCGAACAATCAATCAGCCTATCTAAAAGATAGATTTATCTTGGACAATGTGGTGATAGCCAATATTGGTATGAACTGGGCTAAAGAGACTAAGCAAGACATTGGCCTCCTTAAATTGGACATCACTAAAGCTTTTGACACTGTCTCTTGGAGATTTTTGATCAAGTGTTGTCACAAAATGGGATTTTCTCATGAAGTTACCAGTATCTTTTTGGCTATCCTCAAAAACTCTAGATCCTCTGTTCTAATCAATGGGGAATGTAGCCCATTCTTTGAGATCAAAAGGGGTGTGAAGCAAGGCTGTCCCTTGGCTCCTTTCCTCTTCCTCATAGTAATGGAAGCCTTAAGTAGTGCTCTCCAGAAATCTGAAAATGATGGCAGAATTAAAGGCTTGAAGCTACCAGACAAACAGGTATTTCTTAATGCTCATTTTGCAGATGACACCTTTCTATTTATCAAGATGGAGGAGGCTTCAATCATCAACACTCATGAGCTGCTTCAAGATTTTGGCAACATATCTCGATGTAAGATTAACCCTACCAAGTCAAAATTGATAGCATACAATCAGGTAACAGGGCAGAATTATGCTCAAAATCTCGGCTGTGAGTATATCTCCCCTATTACTAAATCTAAAATTTTAGGGAAGTAATGCCAGTGAGTTGTGGGGGGATATTATCGAAAAATTTAATAGGAAAGCTGATCTAATCAATATTAAATTTCTCTCCAAGAATGGCAGAGCTATCTTGGCTAACTCAGTCATTTCTTCTCCTCATGTTTATCAATCCTCAATTCTTTTAGCCCCTAAGAAAGTCACTTCCAAACTCCAGAGCATTCTTGGCAGGTTTATTGCTAGTGGGGGAACTAATAGAACTTGGATTCCTGTGGCTATGAAGGAATGTATGAAGAAAAAGAAAAATGGTGGATTGGGAATTATTGACATTGAGAAGCAGAGTATGGCCTTGGCAGCTAAGTATATTTACAGAGCTGGTTTCAACAAGATCAATCATCCTGTGTCTTGCCTTGTTAGATACTATTTATCTAGATGCAAGCCTTTTGGTGGAGGAATGTCAAAATGCAATTGCCTGACAGTCTCTTCTTTGACTTTAAGGTTCCAAACAATACTCCTGGCATCATCAAAAAGTGGATCAAGGCATGGAAAGTAGTTTATAAGATGTATGACTAGAAAGAAGGGTTGTCCAAAGACCAATCTATTTTCTGGAACCCTTCTCTGATTCTAAATAATCCCAACATGTGCTTAGCCATGAATTTTCCTTCTCAATGTAGAAAATGGTCAGATAGGGATATCACTCATATTTCTCACCTTTTTAATGATCTTGGTTTTATTGAGTTTCATGAATCTGTGCTGGCTGATTTGGATGAGGAGAATGAAAGATTATATAATGCTATCAAAGCGTGCTTATGCCAGGGTATTTGGCATAATGAAGAGATCCAGTGGCATCACAAAGGGAAAAATTCCTATAAAGTCAGCCTGATCTACAAGTTTCTGACAAGAAGTTATACCCTTTCTTTACATACTAAATGGGATGTTTCTGTTGACAGGTGTTATGATAGTTTGAGATTTATGTGGAATTCTCCAATCAATCCTAAGATCAAATCTTTTATCTGGCAGCTCTGGCACAAAGCTCTGGCCACTAATTCCAAGAGATTAAGATTAAATATGACTTCTTCTAATTTGTGTGAAAGATGTTTGCAGGAGCCTGAAGATGAAGATCACCTTTTTAAGAAATGCCTTTGGTCAGAATGGATCCTTGAACTGGCAGCTTCTGAATTTAATATCCCAAATCTTTATGAAACTGCCTTGGTTGATATATTGTTTCCCAGTAATTCCAGAGATTGGAGAATATATATCCTCTTCTGGAGAATGTGGAAAGCAGAAACACTCTCATCTTCAATGAGGAGGTTGTTTGGCCTAAGGCTGTCATTGAACAGTCAAAATTTGATATTAAATGGATTAATGAGGTGTTTAATTAACTTACACATCTTTTCTTTGGTTTTCAGGTAACATCTTGGTGGGACAGAAGAAGATAAAATGGGATCGAATTAATCTCATGATTAATTCTATGTGGCTTGACCAATTCGGGGCCAATTCGACGGCATACCATGGAGATCAATGCCGATGCGACTGCTCATGCATCAAAAATTTCGACTTCAGAAGAATGCTGATTTGTGAGGCTGTAGATCTTACCGGGTGATTCAATCTAGCGAAATTCTAGACATGCAATTGTCTCTATTGCTCTTTCTGCTCGATCTCTAGAGGGTTAGGGCGAAAATGATACCTTTATGGGATATTTCCGAACTCTGAACTATAAACCTTGGTATATTTTTGGACTTAAAGAATGCATACTTATATTACTTGCATTCTCAACCTTTTGTACTCATTTTCTCTATAGAAATATACATATACATAGCCTTCAACAAAAAAAAAAAGATATTCCAAGTGACCCAGTCTTGCATGCTATAATTAAGCTTCTCATAAGGGTCTGCTATGTAGTAGTAATAGCCCGCACAAAGGCACTGCCCATGATATAATGGAAAGGTTGGTGCACATATAGCTCGTAATTGACCATCAAAGGTTGAAACCTCATGTGGTTTATTAGAACTGTGCAAATGGACAAGATGGGTATCAATCTCAGGACCTATTGTTTTGCAAGTCAAGTGCTCTCTACTGAGCTACGGACATTTCTATCGGATGCATTTTCACTTATAAAAATCATATTGTGCCTATTGTTATGTATCTGAATGCTCAATCAGTCTTGAATTGGCATCTGGTATGGATTCCTAGAATATAAGGTAGCATTTAGTGGGAGACTTATCCAATGTGTTATTGAAGGTAATATAGAAGTGAATCTCAAAGAAGAGATGTTATTTTATTCTACTGATAGCAAATAAGATTGACTTGTACACTCTTCTTTTTTTAGTATCATCTCTTGATGTAGAAGCATCAGAAAAAAGTCAATTTTTGGCCTTATATCTTAGACAATGCAAAACAACTTCTTTTACTTTGCCATATTCTGTGCAAGATTTAGATTAAAAATGTTTAGTTTGTCTAATACTTTTTTCTTTTAGAAACATCTATGGAATTGGACACGTTATTGATATATGATTGAAATAGACATGAAGTGTTTTTTTAATGCTAGTTACTTATCATTTATAGGTGCGACATTAGAGATATCTTTCTATATTCTGTCGAGATGATCCACAATAATTTGCAATCAAACTCATTTGCCACTAGATACTTGCATGGCTTATTTTATATAAGACTGTAGCTCTTGTTAATAGGTTTACAAACCTACATTTGCATCCAAAGCCAGTGTATCCAGTAAGATAGAACCAAATTTATTCCTTATAAATTTCATAATCAACCCATGTCTTTTTATATGATCACAAAATAATTAGTACTAATCCACAGAGCCACAAATCATCCCTTGGTATAAGCTTGAAACCACCCACCTGAGAATTCTTTCTATGCCTCAAAAGACCGGCTTCCAGATCCAAGAACCAACCTGTAGAAGAAGATACATGCGTAGACAATTCTGATCCACCATCACTATTTCTATCATAACTCTACCATACGGATGAAATTTCAGCCTGTTCAGACCAATCCTAAAAGCTGATTCGAAAACCCTTCTAGAAAAGTAAAAGTTACCTGAATTGGATCTCGGCTCGCCGAGATATGATGCTCCAAACTTTGACCAGCAAAACAGCCCAGAAATTGCTCCTTCCACTTCCTTCCAAAAGCCCTCACAGAAATTGATTGCCCTTTGCTTATATCACATGAGCTTGGTATAAACTTCTCATATATAGTATGTATTTCTCATGTAATGACCATTTGGAATAATCCAGGGTAATAAAGAGTGGCTAAAATTCGCCAAATGGCGATTTTTTAGACCTTTAGTCAAATTTCGAGGCTAAAATTTATAAAGGCAATTCTTTTAGAAAATGTATAATTTAGCCACTCCAAAAGGGGGTAAATTCTGAACGCTTAGAGTTTAGCCGGGATTGTTTCCTGCATGGTGTACTAAATCGCCTTCTCTAAAGTTGATTAAGGGAACCAAAGTCAATTCAAATAGCCATGCCAATTCTATTCAGGGACCTCTTTCATTTAGGAATTGCCATTAGCTACCTCAACCATATTTTGAATTTGTATCTATAAGTTGTTTAGGTTAAATGCTATGGAGAATGTTATATGATGCGCATTTTAAGCTTTAAATAGTAGTGATCTCTTCTTGCAATTGTTGACCCTAAAGGGCTTCACCACCAAATTCACCATTTGGATGCATTTGACCCCAACTTAACCATGCATGTTCCTTCAAACGATATTGTTTGTTCCTTATAAATTGTACTTTGAACAACTTTATAACCATTTTGTAAAAGAAGCATATTGAATCAATGTCATTCGTGTACTAATCAGTGCTCAAAGTTTGAAGTTAAATAGTTGCATTGTAGCTGGGACAAGAAAAATTCGCCAACATCAGAATTTCATGTCATATAAATTTTACATTTAGCCAAGTGGGAAGATAACTAAAGGGCTTTATTTTATCAAATTTCGCTAAGAAAAAAATCTAAGAACTTTTGTTTTTCATAGGTTTAGCCAACCTTAATTTGAATAGAAAAACATTTAGGGTCGTTAAAATTTACCTTGGAATAATCTCAATAATCATCAGTAGTAAATATAAATTACATGCCTGCTAACGGGCCAAGCTCTTTATATAGATAGATCCCATTTGCAGTGTTCGCAAGTTTGAGCCAGGGTGGAAGATGAATTTGTGCCACAAAGATCAAGTTTCAGAGTTTAAGGCTACCTTTATTTTAATTTTTGTTTTGCAGGTAAATGAGATCATTCATAACAATGGCATGGTAAATCCTAGATGGAGGCACCCGACAAGATCTTGATAGACGCAGTCGACAAAGTAGCAATGGAGCCGATTGCCCTGTTGTAAAAGGCCAAACATTGCTCTGCAACCACATATAGAGGTAGTCATATACTTTTCCCCTTTTTTTTTTTTTTTTGGAGGAGGGAATTGAATTTGAATTTGAATTTGAATTTGAATCACGGGAAAAGGCCAACGGGGGACACAAGGGGTCCACATTCAAAATCTAAATTTAAATCAAGGGCGAAAGGGGAGAAGGGGAACGTAATGGAGCCACACTCAAAATTCAAATGTGAATCGTGGGTGGGAGTGAAGAGGGGAACATGATGGTCATATTTCTTCCTTCTCCCTCACAAGAGCACCACACCGAGCTCTTGGAACATCCACCTCCTTATCTCAATTTGGAGGCGATGTGCATTTGTTCGAATTGAGGCTATTAATCTATGCTTCTTCATGGGCAAATGTGCATGGAGGTAGCGTTGTAGACTCCGTGTAAGTATGGGATTGATCTGGTGCTAGTAGTGTTGTCTTAACCTGCTCCAAGGCACTAGCATTCCAAAGCTTGCTGCGAAAAAAAGTCTCAAGGTACTGTTGTAAATGATGGTGATCCTCCTCAGTTTCTATATGTATGCACCTGTGCTGCTGTATATTCCATCAGGAGAACCATTGAGCTCGTCTCTCCTTCCAGCAGGTCTTGAGGCGCTGCGGATCCATAGCCATAGTGTAAGCAATGTTGGAGAGGCAATCATTGCCCATACTGACTACCTTCTAAAAGTAGATGATGTGACGAATGGCACATTCAGAGATGTGAATAGCTTGTTATAACTTTTATTGACTTCAACAATGATTTTGAATGCCTGGTTTTTGTATAAAACTTGGTTTATTTTCTATGGTTTCTCTGATACTTCAGGCCCTTTTCATGATGTGATGTGGAGAGATTTTCTACGGTATAGAAGACATACTAGGATTTGTTGCGTTGGCTGCTTGATTTGGAAGGAGAAGATGAAATAGAAAGTTGTTTGGGAGTTTGATCCTGCATATGCATGAGGCTAGACAGTTTGGAACTTTGTTTTGCACATGGGGTTCGAATCCCTAGGTTTGTTATATTTTCTTGCAAGCCAAGTGAAGATCTTCTGCACTTGAAAAACCATTTGCTAGTGCGATTTTCTTGCAAGCCATGTGAAGATCTTCTGCACTTGAAAAATCGTTTGCTAGTGCTGTGTCTCTTGTATGAATTGGTATGGAAATCCTTAGCTTGTACAGTTAGCTTGTGCTAGCCTTTCATTTCCTTTGCAATCACTGGTTAATATGTAAGTAAGAGTAGAGGTCTTGTGTTTCTACAGAATTTGGCTTGCTCCTGCATCATGCTTCTTAACTTCGGTGTTGTTGTTGTAGCCACTGTTGAATGTTTCTGCCTTAGGAATCACGCTTCTGCTTAGGCCCATAGGTAAAAAAGAGGGGGTGGTAAAAGGTGTGAAATCTTGCTTGCTTCCTTCTTTTGGCATATTTGTAGGCATTGCCATTTTACATCAATAGAAACAATGGGAGGGTCGTGGACCACACTGCATCTAATCTTGTGCATCCAATCAGGTCTCAAATTTAGATTTTGCACTAACCAACAAAAATGCCACCCTTTATTTATGCTTACTGGATTTTACAAAACTTCGATCGAAAATTTGCCTGCGTCCACTTTATCAAATCAGATATTTCTAACTTTATTCGGAGATTTGGGGAGGAACCCCCTATTTCTATCGCTGATCCTAATGTTATGCACGTGAAAGGTAGTTTCTACTTTGAATTAAGATGGTATTTTTAGGATGCTACTTCCATTTTGGAGTCAATATTGGAATTCATAGTAATGGTTGTCAATCCCTAAAAAATAGAGCCACCTAAGCATTTGACCCATCAAATGCATAGGTGTAGGGTTAGGATGAACTGAGGAGGCATATGCTGTGAAATATTCCCAAATCCAAAGGCTAGAAATGCACGAGAGCATTCATCCGCGATAATTGCAGAAATAATTGTAGAAATGCAAGAAGAATATGCTAAAGAAACTGCTTATGCACTATGAGGAGCATATGAGCAAGAAAAATGCTTATGCATGTAAGGAGGAGGATAGATACGTTGAGAAGACCAATTTCTTGAGCTCCAAGTTTGCCATGGAGGTCTTTCGATGTTGGACCAAGCAAAATCATTTCACAGAGATATGAGGGATATGCTGTATATAGCAAATAAGCAAATATAGTGCATGCATAAGCATTATCAAAGCATCCAAATGCCATGTAAATGGGTTTTCCTACCCGACACCAAAAAAACATTTCCTGATTTATTTCCTGATTTGATAAGTATAAATAATTCAATTAGAATGAATAACAATTTCAAATACGTTATGCGTCACTCATTGTGGCATTCAAACTTAAGCCAAATGCAAAAGGAAACAAAGGGTCATAAAACGGATCTCCTACATTCATTGGAAGCTGATCTACTCTCCGAAACCATGTGAGAGGCAATTTTCCTTGGAAATCGTAGTCACCAAAAATAACATCTGCAACACCTTGGCCTTCAGATCCAGGAAACCATGCAGCAACAACGGCATCCATGATGGGAAGGTAAGGTTCCAGAACCAAAGGCCTCCCAGATATTAAAATTACTAAGCATTTCATCGCATGGCAAACATTTTGAATGGTGGTCAGCCCATCAGAGGGGATTGTTAGATTCTGATTATCTCCTGCTGAGTCGCCATAATTTGGTTCACCAACCACTACAATCCCATAGGAAAAATTATTTGCTTTCAAGCTATTTTCATCGGGATGCTCGTTATAGACAACATCTGTTGTCATGTCTACAGTGCCAATAATTGCCTCCAAAATTGTGGTTCCTGCATCAGAACATACAATCCTCCAAGTTCTGAGACCTTTTACTTGTTCCTTTGAATTTTGTTCATTATGTACCTTTTTTCATAATTTTAATCATGAATGCAGAAAAGTTTGATCCTTGCCTTCAGTAACATTGCCGCTAGACCCTTGCAAGGTTATGGTCCAACCACCACATTGGTACCCTAAATTATTTGCATGACTACCAGCAACAAGCATCCTCTTTACATTCTTGGAGAGAGGCAATAAGGGTGAGCCTGGCTCTTTTCCATTCTTTAAAAGGACCAAGGACTTCCTGACAGCTTCCCTTGCCAATTCTCTGTGAATCTGTTCCTCGATATGTCAGTTGAGACAACAATTAGTTAGATTGAAGAAGGTTACCTTTGAACCAATTGTACTAGAAAGCGATCGCAATGATTTTGGATGCTCGAAAAGCCCGGCTGCAAATTTAGTCCTCAATATCCTCCGAGTGGCATCATTTACTCGTTGTATATCGATGGCATTGATTCTTACCAAATGGATCAATGTATTCATAAATCTACTATAATTAAAAGGCACCATTACCTACAGCAATTTAGAATAGATGCTTTTAGTCCGCTTGGGTTTCTGCATGAGTAAGAGCTACAATCTTCAAGTAACAAACCATGTCCAATCCGGCATTTATACCAGTGAGAACCGAATAGGTATAATTCGTGCCAGGAGGACTAGTAATTTTATCTATCCCCTCCCAGTCAGATATCACAATTCCCTGCACACAAGGATGTCACAGTCAATAAAATCCCTTAACAGCTACGATGTTCCTCAACTTAAATGCATTTTACCTTAAATCCTAGTTCATCTTTTAGAACATCAGTAATAAGAAACTTATTGCTGTGCATTTTTATCCCATTCCAGCTCGAATATGAAATCATAATTGTACAAATCCCTTTAGAGAGAGCCTCAATATATGGGGGCATGTGAATCCTAGTAAGGCCTTCATAGCTAATAACAGTGTTATTCTCATTAATTCCATTTGTTGTCCCACCATCACCCACATAATGCTTTGCAGATGCCAAAACATTGGTCCTGTTTGGAAAAAACAACTCTAATAGCTGACATGCTGATATTTTTTCATGGTAGGTAATCAAATAGGCAACACTTACCTGCTTCCAACATAGGGGTTTCCATTTTCATATCCTCTTGGTGGCTGGCCTTGAAGACCATCTATTATGGTTGTCAATCTGCGCACAAGGTTAGGGTCCTCGCTGTAACTTTCATAACATCTGCCCCATCGAGGATCGCGACAAACCTGCCAAGCATAATCAGCTTCCCTGGACTCAGGCAAAAATGATGACCCTAATACCAATTCCATTATGCAGTCAATAAATTCAACTTCAGTAATAAATCATGCAAGTACATCCCTGATTCCAATACACTTGCAACAGCCAAGAAGATTATCTTGTAGATAGAGCAGCCGAACCATTCTGAATTGCAAAATTAGGCTTCTTTGCCAATGATTTTGTAGGCAATTGAACGGGCTGACATAGTTCGCTTGGTCTAAAAATAATTAATTTTAAATAAACGTAAATTGCTAGTAATCTTCCTACTTTGAAAGTTCTGTCAGGTCATTCTTAGAAAAATATAACAACAAAAACCACACTTGTGGCCACAAATTTTTTACTCATTCTGATGGAAGTGAGGCATATCTATGAGCTTTCAGATTGGCAACAACTAATGAAATAGGAAAATTTCATGACAAGTGCAGGTGGAGGTGCAGGATAGCACTCACTGCTACACATGGAGCAAATGCATACTGCATACCAGTTCCTTGCACCTCTTCTGCAGTGGCTGCGCCAATCCTTCGCATAAGATCAGCATCACTGCAGGATGACAAACCAAGAAATATGATATTCATGTAGCATGCACAAATCAATCAATCTTACCCTGCTGCTCCCAGGCCAATGTTGTGAGGAAAAATGGTAGCACCATAGAACATACTGTGGCCGTGTACTGCATCAACGCCAACAAAAATGGGAATACCCAGACGTGTGCCGAGGGCACCATCTTGCAGATCATCAATTATGTCCGCCCATTCATTTGGGGTTTTCTTTTGTGGTGTTATATCAGGCACTCCATACAGCGCACTTCCTAGAATTGGATTATCATATTTTATAACTCAAAATCATAAAACCTGAAATTTAACTAGAATTTCCTGATCTTAAGCATTTGGGAACCCATCAAATTGAAGAATACAAACTGACCAATAAAGTTCTTCTGAATAACTTCGGAAGTGGCTCTGGACTGATCAATTTGAGTCATCTGACCAACTTTTTCTTGTAAAGTCATGCGTGACAGTAAATCTTCAACCCTGTCTTCTATGGGGTATGATGGGTCCTTATAAATGGGCAATGATCCCTGGCAAATTGAGAAGCTGAGGCACTGAAGAAGAAGAACAACAACAACAAAATAGAAATGGAAAACGCAGCAAAAAGCCATGATAAAATCCGAGCTTTTTCTGCCCAGTGTATGTTCGATTCTTAGCAGTACTCTGGCTTGTTGCCACAGCCGCACTCTTCTGCTGTATGTACAGCCGAGAGCCCAAGCTCTATCCCTTCAAGCATAAACAAGACTCCACCTAAAGCCACCTGCAATTCAGCCACTTCACCTTCAATCCAATCACTGGATTGTTCCACCCAGGATGCACCGCTTCCTTGCTTCTCTCCACCTTCTTCTGCTTCCGTGAGTCTCCTCTTATACTATCTGCCATGCCCGCATGCAACTATTCCGCATGCCATGCCCGCATGCATGGTTTCCCATTTGTTGCTTCATGCTGCTTCTACATGACATGTGTAAAGGCTATATATGCAACATACTCCCCCTTAGCCTTTACACTCCACAACTCCGACCTGGGTTTTAGCATCTATCAACTTAGGTTCAGATAGAGCCTTAGTGAGCATGTCCGCCTGCTGCAATTTTGTGGGGATATAAGTCACATCGATCTCCCCTTTTTCGACTTCATCCCGTATGAAGTGATGGTGTATTTCAATGTGTTTGGTACGAGAATGATGAACTGGATTTTTAGTCATTGCCACTCCGCTCTTGTTATCACAGTATAGCTTGGTAGCACTCGGCAACAAACATCCCAACTCCTTGAGCATTCTGCGTAACCAAATTATTTCAGAGGCCGCCTGTGATACTGCTACATATTCTGCTTCTGCGCTAGATTTGGCTACACATTCCTGCTTCTTACACCCCCAAGATATAGCAGCATTACCTAATTTGCACACATAACCTGAAGTTGACTTCCTGTCATCCAGATCTCCTCCCGATGCGCATCGGCATAACTGTTAAACCATTTTCTTCACTCTTGGTGAAGTGAATACCATCATGCAAAGTACCCTTCAAATATCTCAAAACCCTTTTGGCCGCTATCCAATGCTCTAAATCACGGATTGTTGCAAAACGACCGAGCAAGTTAAGCGCATAAGAGATATCGGCCTTGTCTTTGTTGGCAATATGTAAAAGCGAGCCTATCAATGCGATCGGCACCTTTTCCATTTCCCTTTGTTCAACCAAGTTTCTCGGGCACATCTTCTTTGCTAATTTTTGTACACGGTACAAGGGGTGTTTTTGATATATTGCAATTTGCCATTCCAAATTATCGGACCAAAGCCTTTTTGATATTACGCTCTTGCGTCAAAAGCAAGCTCCCCTTTTCCTATTCCTTCCGACCTCCATACCTACTTGGTTTCTTGAGCTCACCTAGTTACATTTATTCGAATCGTCTCTTCAGTAACACTTTGCATCTCTCTAGGTATGATTTGTCATTACTGACTATGACACAATCATCAACATAAAGTGCCATAATCAAGCACTTGTCCCCTTCTTTCCACATGTATAGATTGCCTTCCGTTTTCAACTTTCTAAACCCAATTGAAAGCAAAAACTTATTCATGCAAACATACCATTGCCTAGATGCTTGTCTCAAGCCGTATATCGCTTTTTTTAGTCTGCACACCATATTCTTCCCCTGCTCATATCCTTCAGGCTGCTCCATATAGATCTCTTCTTCTAGTTCTCCATTTAAGAAAGCCGTCTTCACGTCCATATGCTCTATCTCCATATCATTACGAGCGCCAATGCTATCAGGGTTCTTAGACTAGTCACCTTGACTATGGGTGAAAAAGTATCTGTATAGTCTACTCCTTCTTCCTGAGTGTATCCTTTTGCTACTAGCCGAGCTTTATACCTTTCTACTGATCCATCAGCATTTCTCTTTATTTTAAAGAGCCACTTACTTCTGCCAACCACATTTTTGCTCCTCGGGACGTGACACCAATTCATATGTTCCAGTTTCTTCAAATGATTTCAACTCACTCTCCATAGCCTCCTTCCATTTGAGGGAATCAGCTCCCATCACAGCTTGTTCTACTGTCTTGGGCTCCACCACACAAGATATTATCTTCGGTTTTGGAACTCGCTTTGTCCTGCCATAAGCATCTGCATCAAAAGGAAGTTCTGCCTTAAGCCGTTCCACCTCTGTACGACGTGTGGTTGTTCTACTTTCAATGTCTTCTTGCCTTCCTTCATGCACTTCTTCTTGCACATCTGGCACACTATCAGCTCCAAGAGCCTCATGCACCTCCTCGTGCTCTGCCTCCGGTGTATGTGGTGCACTGTTGACCTCTATGGTCTCATGCACCCCATCCGGCTCATCATCTGAGTCATCACTTATTACTACATCTGGTTCCGCTACTGTCTCCTTGATCTTCTCCGCATCCTTCTCTAGATCGTCTTCGTCTATTGGTATCCATTCCGCTGCTTCCTGCACTGTCAAAGATTTCCTATCCTTATAAAGTATTCTTTCATCAAATTCAACATCCCTGCTAACATAAACTTTATGGGTCACAGGTTCATATAGCCTATAGCCATTTGCCTCCTCATCATACCCTACTAGAAAAGTGAGGATACTTGATCATCTAACTTCCTCCGCGGCTCCTGCAGCACGAGCATGTACGCTAAACATCCGTAGACCCTTAATCGATCGGCCATCATTGCCTTCTTCGGACCACTTCTCCTCGAGGCTGCTCCCTTCAATGCGGCTATGGGCAACACTGTTACGCACATAGCGGTGCTGCGCAGCTCTTGCTTCTCCCCATAAAAGTTAGGCAATCCCGCATGTTTCAACATGCATCTAGCCGCATCCATTATGGTGCGGTTCTTCGTTCTGCTACCCGTTCTGGCGAGGTGTATATCGACATGTATCTTGTCTTCTAATACCACATTACATGACGAACTTTGTGAATTCACTCGACACTGTATTCTCCTCAGAGATCGACCTCAACGATTTTACACGTTTGGATGTTTCTCGCTCTACCTCTGCGACATAAAGCCGAAAAGCATCATATACTTGATCTTTTGTGCGAAGATAATAACATTTGGTGCGTCTGCTACAATCATCTATAAAAGTGGCAAAATATGATTTTCCCCAAGGCTCGTGTTTTGCATAGGTCCACACACGTCGAGAATGCACTAATTCAAGCAACTTCGGTTGCTTTCGCCCTTTATTTTTTTAAAGGGAAGTCTAGCTTGCTTTCCAAGCATACATGCCTCACACACGCCATGATCTTCATCATTACATATCAACCCATCTAACAACTTATGTTTTACGTTGCAATTTTAATATCTTGTTATAATTGACATGCCCCATTCTAAGATGCCATGTATGCGAGATCATCCATAACGAAACTTTATTGATAACCTCTCGCATCCAATTCAAACAGCTTTCCGTTCCTTTGTGCCTCAAAGGTTTTCACACCATCTTTTATGAACTTGCACCCGCCTTATGAAATCTTAATTCATAACCATCATCTACTAAATCACTTTCTGAAACCAGATTGAACAACATACCCGGGACATATAATGCTCTTGGCACATTAAGAATAGTTTTACCTTCCCTTGTCAATTCTAGATTCCCGTGCCCATGTACACCCTGAAGAACTCCATTTCCCATCTTGACTACATGCTTTTCATTGGTTTTAACATGACGCAAAGATTCTTGGTGAGCTTACCATTTGAAACTTCGCTCCGTAGTCGATGGTCAATACATGAGTTCTCCTCTGCACATTTGCAATTGCTCCAATCATTCCCGTGTTCTCTTTCTCAATTTCAAGTTTTCTATTGAATTCAACCATCTGCCGTCCATAAGCACGGCTCCGCCTAGTCTCCCTTACACACATTAACAAGCTACTCTGTATGCTTGCCATGTCCTCCTTGAAACTGGGTAACAAAAACAATCCTCCGGTCTTGGACAATGCGTGAAGATGACCGAAGTGTTCTTGTGCTCGATACCACTGTTCGATTCTTAGCGATACTCGGCTTGTTGCCACAGCCGCACTCTTCTGGCAGTATGTACAAGAGAGCCCAAGCTCTATCCCTTCAAGCATAAACAAGACTCCACCTAAAGCCACCTGCAATTCAGCCACTTCACCTTCAATCCAATCACTGGATTTTGTTCCCCCCGATGCACCGCTTCCTTGCTTCTCTCCACCTTCTTCTGCTTCCGTGAGTCTCCTCTTATACTATCTGCCATGCCCGCATGCAACTATTCCGCATGCCATGCCCGCATGCATGGTTTCCCATTTGTTGCTTCATGCTGCTTCTACATGACATGTGTAAAGGCTATATATGCAACAGTGTATGGACCAAAGCTTCTGCAACCAGATCTTTCTCCCTCTTTGTACATAACTTGTGTTTGTGTTGGCAAGAAGCGTGCAAATTGGGATTCTGATGAAGACTGTTTACCAGAATATCCTTTCTGCGTACCTTGCTTTATAAAAAATCCACGATGCATTCTAAAATGGAACGAACAACGTGCTGCACAGAGGGATGCCATTGAATCAAATAATCCAAATACTCCGGTTCAAATCAAAAAGTTAGAACAACGTGCTGCACAGAGGGATGCCATTGAATCAAATAATCCAAATCCTCCGGTTCAAATCAAAAAGTTCCCGTCCACAGGAAATACTCTAGGATATATGGCCGGTCCAAAAAATTGGCGTATAAGGATTTGGGATTTTTTCCTCTTATAGCATTTGAAGCCCTAGGATGTTTTCCTCTTATTTTTTTGCACTAGTAGCATTTTTTTATTACGCGACTTATGTATATAGGGAATGCCAATATTATATTTATCATTATGCACCTACTACATTATTAAATGCCATTCAAGAACCACCTCCTAAACATTTGATTTCATCATAATACAATGGATGCAGTACAAAGTAACTTTTTAATGATAAAAAGTAACTTTTGATGATTCTTTTGCAAATCTTTCTTAAAGGAAAAGTTCCTACCGAATTTTGTAACAGAAGGGCCAATCTAGTTCAAATCAATATAATCCTAATGGTTTTGTGAACATAAGGCTTTTTTTCTATTAAAAAGAAAAGGTTTGTTATACACTGGATGCCCTCCAAAAGTTCACGATGCATTCTAAAATAAAACTATTAGAACAAGGTGCTGCGCACAGAGGGTTGCCCTCTAACCTCCAGTTTCCTATGTGGAATCAAAATTTCTACTTCAAACTCCCCACCATATCTGCCCACTCAATATTTACATTAGAGTAAACCCCTAGGATGTTCTTACAATCAGTTTGTAGATCCCTTACATTCATCTAGAAGCCCGTCCACAAGTGCCTCTCAATTGAATTGTGTATGTAACTGAGTAGTTGAGTGGTCTAGAAATGTCTGAACGTGTTTTATGTCTTCATCTATAACACTATTGGACAAGTGGCAACATAGAGCATCGATTATAGCATATGGTTTTTTAACAACTAGAGGCACTATTTCTTCGCTTCATTTCTGAGCATGTGCATATATTACTGTAGATATACGAACTGTGTATTTAATGGTATATTTAGACAAGTCATAATTTCATGGAATGCAATGATATGAAATATGCCAAAATGTTCTCAATCATATGATGTGATTTTTTTGAAAATAAGAAATGCATATAATTTATTTTGTTGTATAGAGCAAGATGATATCTATGATCTCCACATTTCCATACATTTGTTCCAAATTGTAACATGTAGATCACAACTATATTGTACAATGCTTCCTTGTATATGCTTACTCTTTGACAAAATTTGCAATACATGCATCAAGCATGCCCATGTAAATTGGTTCGATGTAAGTTGGTACTGTTGGAACTATACTTTTTTGTAAGCATTTCTTTCCATTTCGATCATATAAGCTTTCTTCAAATAAATGGCTTACGCCATTATTTACACTTTGGAAAACACCCATAGCTTACATCACTGCAAGCTTGTATAAAATTTGGCATCAGATGGCATTGTGCGCCCTTACTTACACTATTGTCGTGCTCAGCAAACTAATTTGACACCTATAGCAGCAGTATCCACTTCAACCACACTGTGAACCTGAGGCATTTGAGCCAATCAATCCTCTAGAAGATCAACTTGCCTGTGAAGTGACTCCAACAAGATGCATTGAACAATTAATTCATACCTTGAAGAACACATTAGTAGGATGAATGCTCATATATCAAAAGAGCTTGAGAGAATGGTCAATCCCGGCAATGCGTCAAGTTTGTGCTGCATAAAATGTGTGCATCAGTTGTTGCTAAAAAATGTTGTTGGCTAACAATGAAATTTTAGCTTATGCTTTACCCGCACTTTGTAGCAGGACTGGCACAACAAAACACTACTTCCAGAAGTTGGGGCGCAGCTAGTTGGGCAACTTTCAACAATAAAGATCTTATACCAGCCAAGTGAAGAATGTACATTTTAAATGTTGCCCAACTAGTTGTGCCAAGAATGGAGATTCATGATGAAGGCTTGGAAACTATGGTGGATAATCTGGGGGTAACAGATATAGATATGCTCGTCTTTTGGATAATTGTAAGGAAAGGAAGTGCATGATCGGATTAATAAAGTTGGATTGAACGGGGACTTGTTGGGCACGTTCCAGTTTATATTCCAAGTATGTTCCAAGTATATTTACGACTGCCTAAACCTGCCGAAGTAATAGAGGGAATGAGGATCTGCACGTTCGGCAGGAGAGAGTATTTATCAAAGCTTCAGAACATAGAAAATATGCTTGAATCAAGTCTTTGGATCTCAAAATTGTGCACATGAGGACTTGAGTGCATATTCTGGTGTATGCTATGCATATTGTATCCAAGAGAGTAAGTGGAATGAATTTTGGGACGCTTATGCACAAAAGAAGCTGCCAGATACTATGGGTAGGGTGTCTCCTATTGATGTAAGCATCTTTGACTTGAATGTGACAAAGATGAGAAAGACTCATGGGCTAGACGACACTGAGACCATTTGGGTTTTAGACCAGTGCCTGAAGAAGGAAGTCTTATAGAAGAAGAGTGTTCTTCCTTAAAGGATGATGTCAAGAGTGTCATTTGGGAGTGATATCTTCAGATTCAGGCTTACTCATAGCAAACAGTTGTGCTCATGGTGATATGTATTCTCTGCTTTTCTGTGTTATGTATGTGGTGGGTAGTGTTGCTCTAGTGGACATCTTCTCCACTGCGTTTTGAGTCCCCTATGTACTTTTTGTATTCTTTTGAGTAATAAAGATCCACGTTCTTCCAAAAAAAAAAAAAAAAAATCCAACAGCCACTAGGCATGACAAAAGCCAACTAGCAGACTCATTTACCAAGGGTCAATCCCCCTAGTAGTATTATCTGTCCACACTAATATCCAAAAATCTATGGTGGCACTTGTATCCCAAAACATCAAGTATTTAGCATATATTCTAAACTTTAAAAGACATAAGACTGCCCTGATCATTTTCAACTAGTAAGACTTTAGTGCCAAATAAACAAATAACCAATAGTATTTGGACTTGAAGATTAAGACCACTTGGTTCCAGATCTAGAAATATTATCACACGAACTGTGTATACAATGCATATTTTTAGATTAAACATGAATCAGCATTCATATGGTCTAATATTGCGGAGTTTTCTTGAAACAAGGACTACAAAAATAGCAAGGATCTGAGTTAAAGAACATTTATATTGTTTGAAGATCAACAGCTTGCAGATCTGCAGCCCCATTATGGTCTTCACAAAAATCAGAGCTCGAAAAGAGAAAATGATATTACTTGAGAGGTAGATAACATAGAAAAACATTTCCATTTGTAAAAATTCGTCCATCCTCAGCAGTAAAAAGTGTAAGAAAAACTTGTCATGTAGAACTTGGATTGAAACTGTTTCCAGTATATGTTTCTCGTCCATTCTTCAGCAAAAACCAATTCAACACGCAAAGAAAAACACAAAGGGAAGAGAAGCCTGGTACCTGCAGCCATTCAATACAATGTTAGCTTGATGAAGGTAACATTGCAAGGGCCAAAAGGTACAATTTGCTTCTCGGTTCATCACCGGTCACCATTTGTATCCTCTTTGCCTTTGCATCAGAAATAGCATGAAAAATGGACTATACATATCATAAATACATGCCACATTTTCAGAATGCTTGAATCAAGTTAAAAGAATGCCCTGATCATAACTTGCTTAACTAGAGCAACAAACCTTTCAAACCTTTTTTCTGCCAGAACAGATCTGTTGTAACCCCTCATTGATTCATCTTTTATTAAAGACTGAATTATGTTGGTATCTATAAGATAGTATGTGTAGAAAAACCCACAAAATACCTGTTATATGCTCGCAGTCTGATTCAAGATCATCATCAGTACATGAGCTTCAGAAAGGAACATGCCTTTACAAAGAGCATATCTGTCTAAAAGAGCACTTGGCTTTGTTGTTGCGACTTCCTTCTCAAGTAATCATGCATCTTTATAAGCTGGATAACCATTATTTGAATCGGAATACAAGGCAGTAAATAGAGTCTGCACTATAGGAATGCCCATCCCAACCTTTGCTTACTGCTTCTCTTCAAATGCATAGCCATAACAGTATTTTTCTTACTATGATCAAACCCTTGTGCCTCATGCAAAGGGTTATTCTGTGCAAAAAGCTTTTGGTTCTATTCATGGTCTTGCTTGGATGATCGTTCATATCTGTAAAAGAAATACTTCTTCAACTATGCCATAATCTGAGACTAAGCTAAAGACTAGCCGTCTAAAATGTATAATGCGTGTTCATTCTAAATTTGCCCGGGAAGAGGCACTTGTGTGGGCTGTGACTACTTACAGAATCTCTGCTACTCCAAGATTTACATGATATGGAAATATACCAATAAAGCAAATCATACCTTGGAAATAAATGCTTGGAGCGAAATGTCTCCATCCCATAGTTCAAGCCCCTGGAAAATCGTATCTTTTCCTCTCTTAACTTAGGTTAGGTCGGTTTCCATTTCTATATCTTTGACTTTTGCAAAAAGTGGTCTCACCCACCATGAGCCCATTTACGTTTGCCAAATGTAATGGGAGAGCAAGTCGAAATGTATAAAGCTAGGAAGCCCCTTTATCTAGAGGCCATTGGAATAAAACAAACTAAGTGCTAGAAATGAAATAGTAATAAAGTGCAAGGGTATCTTCAAGTAAGACACAAACTTAACAAATATAAATGCAAGCCTTTTTCTTTGTTAAACAACAAATGTTTAACATGCATGGCATGCATGCATGATGGATCTTTTTATAAATTTGAGATATTTCAGTAAACAAAAACCCCTTTCCTTAAGATATAGCTACGAAAGAGCTAAATAGCTTTCTTAGAATCTCAAGATACGACTCTAAATAACACTGTGCATATGTCAATTATGGGGTAGCAGCCTGCCAACCTAGGCACACATGTATATTGTGCATTTGCCATGAAAGTACTTCATAAAAAAAAAAAAAAAAAAATGAAGAGTGCTTTCACTAAGGATAGAATGTTCTTTGTTGAGTGCTGCAGCCATGTGAAGGATGTACGTACAATGAAGCAGGGATAGGTTCAATATGCTGTATGTTTTATACGGAAGACGTTAGCTGGCTATGGCATTCTCGACTCTCGAGTCGAGAAAAGACGTGTTGGCTGGCCGAGGCATTCTCGACTCGCGTGTCGGCCAGCCAACATTCCAGGAAGTACACTCCTTGTTCTCGCTCCGCGAGTCGAGAATTTCTTGACTCGCGAGGCGAGAATATGGAGTGTACTTCCTGCAGTTTTGGCTGGTGAGGCGAGAACAGGGAGGGTACTTGCTGGAGTGTTGGCTGGCTGAGGGATTCTTGAATCGCGCAGGGAGTGTACTTGCTGGAGTGTTGGCTGGCTGAGGCGTTCTCGACTCGCGAGTCGAGAATGCAGGGTGTAGACTGCACCTTTCCTGCAAGGGAGGATGTTCTGTAAGTTAGAAAGTTTTGTGCAATGCTCTAAACTTCTGAACCTAATGGATTGAGATGCTCTAAGCATTGCTCTAAGCAATGAAACATTCATAGTTGTGTCTTTTGTAGAATGCTTGCTATGCAATTTCTTTCATCCTATCACCTGTCTCTGGAGGATTTCTATTTCGGTTGCTTGCCCCTAGTCTTAGTTAGTATTCAATTAAACAATACAAATAAAGAAGAAGAAAACAAAAACAGAAAACAAAACAAAAAAAAAAACAGAAAATAGTGAAAAGATGTGAAAAGGAGTGAAATAGTGAAAAAAAACAGAGAACATAAAGAAAGAACATACCTGGCAGATTTGCTGGAAGAAGAGGCAACTTCCATTTCTGATTCCTTGCTTACACAGGCACTTGCAAATCGAGAATAGGGATTTGTCGGGCTGGAAATTGTATCAGGGGATAGTAAGATCCTCTAAATACTACAAATGAGAAATGTAAGTAAGAATACAGTAAAGGATGTCGAAATAACAAGAACAGTTGTAAAAAATATTGCTAAAAACTTATAGAAAAGAACCTCACTTTCTTCTTAGCCAATAACGGCTCTTGGAGGACTCAATCTGCGCGAAAACCTCGGCGTTGGATGCGTGATGATCCGTCGACCAGGCGACTATCATAAGATGAAGTCGCAAGTGTGCTTGCCGGTCGATTGCCTAGCAGGAGCTTGAGAGTTCGAGAAAACAGAGGAGGACGAAGGACGAAGAGAAAACAGAGGAGGATGAATCGGCGGGGATCCGGAGGAAGAGGAAGAGAGTGCAGTTATTTCTGGCTGCACCCTCGAACCTCGTAAAAATAACATAATGAATGTCTCTCACGTGTTGGCTATGCCATCCGTGACGTGGGTGTGCGGACTGCTGACATGGCCACGTCAGCAGTCGCTGACGAAGCGCCACGTGGCCATAAAATATTAAATGTTAAAATGTTTTATATAATGGTTATGATGGTTAATGATTTAAAATGGTTATGATAATTGAAACATGGTTATATGTTTATATGGTTTATATTTATATGGTTATATGGTTTATATTTTATATGATTATATGTTCCTATGGTTATGATAATTGACATATGGTTATATGCTTATATGTTGATATGTCTATTATTATGGTTATATGGTTTTATGGTTTTATCTTAATATTTTATTGTTTATTGATTTGTAGTGATCATGGCTATATGGTTTTAATGTGTGCTCTTTAATTTAGGGAGCATGTGATATGAGCAGAATGGAGCCAAGGAAGCCCAGTATAGGACATTGCCCTAGCTCCAATGGAGGAAGATGGCATGCTTATTGTTGCACCCGTGCAACGAGACGGTATTTGCAGAGGGCATCATAACTGCAGTTGATCCTTTTGATAGTGTGAATGATGAAAGGCTGGGAGATGATCATCTTGGAGTTGGCATTGGGAAGCTTCTTACCAAGTTGATACAATCATGTCCCAAGAAAGCTTTAGTGACTGCATTGTGTGCTCTGGGTTGTTGGAGTCCCAAACTCAGTTAAGATGGCCAATTAGATATATTACACACAAGAATGGTGAGAACCTGGAAGACCCTACTGAACTACATACCCCAAGGCCCACGCCAGGCAATGTGGAAGATTTGGTGGTGGATGAGCATCCTTTGATCACAAGGAAGAGGCGCTACATTTTTCATAAAAGGCTGGCAAGGGTGCCCAAGAGGGCTAGAAGTGACAACTATTTAGAAAGGATGGAAAGTATGGCCCCAACCAAAGAAAACCTAGAGGTGTTGCAATCTAGATTGCACAGTCCAGTACAGTGTGGATGACCTCGTGCAGATAAGGTCCCAATACATTGGACAGCTTCAGAAAGATAGGATTAATTTCATCCACTCCTTGTGTAGAAATTCCAGCTATGATGAAAATACAAGAAGGTTACTATATCAATTGAGGGGCCTAAAAGTATGTATGAGAGCATTGAGATGGATTCTTGGCGCGAGCAAGTCTTTATTTTACAGATACTGGGAGCAGGTCAGAAAAGGGCACAGGTTTTTCCAACATGGCAATGCAGTGACTTTGAAACCTAGAGCAAACACTTTGAAGGCCATTGCAGTCTTCGAAAGCTTTGTGAGATACATGTCTCAATCTATGCCCCACAAGTCGAAGATGAATGAGCACAGTGTGCGAGTGGTCCAAAGGGAGTTGCCACAACATTACATCCAAAAAGAGTGCCTTAAAGAGGTCAACTCCATCCTAGAAACTACTGGAGGTCGACCTCTTTTTCTATCACATTTCAGCAAGTTATGGAGCACTCACATCTCAGACATGAGTGTCCTGCAACACATGCCATTCTCAAAGTGCAACACTTGCATTCAACTGAAGGATACACTTGCATCAATTGCAATAGAGAAAGAAAGAATGGCAATTAGGGAGCAATTTGCAGATCACCAAAGGGACCAAATATCATGTAGACAGTTGTATTGGCAGTGAAGAACATTTTCCCAGATGCAGCCTAACAGATTTTTGTGTATAATTCATGCTAAGATGGACCAACACAAGACTTTCTTGCCAAAGCTAGACCCTTTGCCCAAGCGTTGTCAAAACGCTTTTCAGATGAAAGTAAGTCTGGCGGGTGTCTTAACACATGGGCATGGAATTGGAACCTATGGTCATTTTGTGCTTGATCTATGGAGGGATGATCCAAACTTCCATGTGAGTTCTATTTTCAAGTGCTTGAGAACACTAGAGAAAGGATCGATAGAAGGGAGGAGGTATTCTCCATCAGCCCCCATTTTTTAGGCTTTGATGGACGATCAACTGCTCTGTTACCAAAGGCAGATAAAAGAGCTTACATCCAAGGTGTCCAAAGAATCAAAGAGGACTTGGGATGATTTCCCCTTACTTGAGAAACAACTGCCATAGGAGTTATGTGTTCAATTGGACAACTGTTGGAAAGAAAACAAGAATAGATAGATGTTTGGGGCAATGTCATACTTGACAGCAGTGGGAGTATTCAAAGTTGTGAAAGTGGGGTTCATGATGGTTGGGTATACGCTTGATGATATAGATGCATTCTTCGGAACTTTCTCTACCAAGTTCAAAAGAGAAAATGTGACTAGTCTCCCTGAACTAATGGATGTGTTTGAGAGCTGCATTGACCCTAACCCAATGGCTTTCTTGATGGATGAGGTTGCAGATTAGAAATCATTTGTCAAGGAATACTTGCTAGATGGTAAGGATCAGTTGATATGACACATAAAGCCACTTCAGTTCAAGTTTTGGGTTAGGGATGGAATACCGATCATGCAATATAAGTGGAGACCAGGTGACAAGTTGTGGATGCCTGTACAAGGAATGGAGTTGTGGCAACGGGGTGCTACAGGTGAAGTTCTTATTCCTAAAGGGCAGCCAAAACCACTACCTCCCTTCAAGATTGTTAAAGACTCTAGCCAACTAGTGAAGGGCATCAAGGATTATATAATGCACTAGGATGATGTTCGAAATGGAAAGCACACCTCCACTCTGAAGGAAAATCACATGGACTCTCTAATCAATTACTGGGAGAAAGTTGTGACATGCTTAGAAACTGAACAACCATGTGGGGGGGAGCTGAGAGACGGGTTCTTACCAGAGTCCAGATGAGCAAGCACATCTAAGAAAGTTCACTTGGGTCCTAACAATAGTTCCAAGTGGTTTGTGGGAAGTAAGGCCTCAAAGCCGAAGTGGTTTGATCTTCCTGAGTGGGATCTCTTTGAGGACATCAAGGAAGGATACTTTGTGCTAGTAAGGCCTGACGATGAGGATTGTCCAATATGGTTAGGGGTGGCACTCTTTGATGTAACCACCACCATGGTTGATGGAGAGGAGTTGCGTCCTGGATTCCAAGTTCAATATTGGGAGCCCATTGGAAGACATAAGAAGGGCAACTTAAAGGAGCAATACACCGACTGCTGGGAGAAGAAGTGGAGGGCAAATCATGCTGATCCTCAAAGGAGGGAATTGGTGGAGTGTGTGGTATGGTCATATCCAACTTGTCATATTTCAAAGGACAAGACACACAAGATCCCAAAAAGGGAGATGGACAAAGCCATGAGCAACCTCCATGCTATATCATTGTATGAGGGTAGATAATATTGAGAAGCTTGAAAACTTTCTCAACTAGTGGTTTATAAAATTTATAAGGAAAACAAGTTACCCAGTTCTTTGTGTTGTGTAATTCTATTCAAACATTCAATTCAGAATTTTTTTTTTCTATAATATGAGTCCCATTTTCAGTCTGAGTCCCAAAGTTCGAGATTTGACCCACTTTAATTAAATGGGACTTATTAATGCTACAAGATGGTTGAGAGACATCTCACATATGGTCTCTGCAATGCAAGACAGGCCCAACACTGGCAACACCAGACTTTCGGGTTGGAGGTAGAACCTGCAATTTTGCCAAACTCTAGATATTAAGAAGCTTGGTCTTTTTTGTTATGTTACATTCTTTACCTTCCTTTCTTCTGTCTGCACAGTGGTAAGGCTGCTCGATTTGGAAATTCTTATTGCAAGGGCGCTTGCAGTTGGTTATCATAAGAATGGCATGAAAGCTAATTAATTGTTTGAAAAGTTTTAAATTAAGATATTGCTTCTGTAAGTCCATGGATTCGCTTGTGCAATTGATACGCATGTAATTCTTTTCTTTTATTCCTTGATGCATGCATCTTGAATTTGTGCTTTATAGTCTACAATAGAGTGGCGCAACCTCATGCATGTATTTTGCATTCTGCTCAATTGGTCTCGGCTGCGTATGCTATTGGATTATAAGTTGCCTGAACTTCTAGTATGCATTTCTCATAATTAAATAATAAAATCCTTGTGTTGTTGGATCACTAGAGTGGTAGGTTGCGGAGCAACACTTCTCATATTAAATAAGATCATTTGGCATCACCAGCATACTGAAGTGAGTGCAAAGGTAAAATAAAACTATTTACTTTCATTCTTGCGTGATTAGCCAGCAAAATAAGAAGTGCACAGAAATAGTTGTCCAAGCTGCTGCCATGATTCTTTGCTTGGTAGCCAATCATCGTCTTGAACCAGACTGCACTTTTGTTGAAAAGGAGCTATAGGGCCTAAGACTAACGATTCCAAGCTCACTAGTCATTAGAAACAGATAGCAGAAGATTCATAAACTTGTGATTATTCCAAGCACGTGAACTGAAAGGGGAGCAGTCGGCATGCTACAGTAAGAAACATAGGGCCTTTGCCTTTGGGGAACAATTCCAAGATGTGAACTGAGAGAAACGCACAGGGCATGTTACATGCAAAATATGCCAGTGGGATTTAGAAACATGCAACAGTACGCTGTGGCAGAGATTCTTTGCAAGCACAAACGCTGGCCGTTGTTGGCAATACTGGCAGCATCAGGCAGAATTCATCCAAATAGAGAATAGAATAGAATAGAATATGATTTTATCGTCCACGGAGACGAACTGGCCTATGGGACCCAAGTACAAAGAGAGAGCAGCAGGCGTATTACTACGGGATTAAAAAACCCACCCAAGGGTTTTCGAGGAAAAACCTTAGTAGCAATAAGGATGCTTTGACATCTTTGCCGCACGTTATATACATAATCACAAAATACAAATTGAGGTTAATGTCGGACGGGGGGGCATAACCGAGTCCGCGTATCCATTACCTCCCGAGGTACGATCCCAACAAGCCCTCAGAGGCCGCGGCTCGGTAGCTCATGCAAGGCCTGAGGGGGCACAACTAACCGAGCATACCGAGCCCGGATATCTTTGGCGCCGCCGGACAGCACGGAAGGCGTGACTTTCATCCTCAATGGCGCTGTTGGCGGCACTAACGACTCTGTCCTCACGCGGCTCCCGAATCCATCTCCCCGTCTCAATGCGGAGGTGGTGTGCACTGTCTTGCGAATGGAAGCAATCACCCCTGCGCTTTTTCATGGGTAGATGGGTGCGCAGTAGTGGTGTGGGCCCCTCGTGAGCATGGGATTAACCTGCTATTGATAATTTGCCACCTTGACATGTGACGGGGCCTCTGATCCCAAAAGCTTGGCCATGAAGCAAGCATCAAAGTCTTGCTTCAAGGCGTGGCGTTCCTTCGGTGTATGCACTGGTCCACATCGTGTGCATGCACATTCCATAGCGAGAACCACTGGCTTGCTTGTCTTTTCAAAGAAGCTTTGAGTCGCCATGGCCCCATCGCCACCGCCAAAGCAAGGTTGGGCAGCCGGGCTTCATCCATATCTACCACCTTCTGGAAATAAATAATGTGACGTTCCAGCGCAGCCCTCTGTAATGGAAGGAAGCCTGTCTCCTGGAGCAAGATCTGATATGGGACCGTGGACTTCACTCCCAGTGCCCGGGCCAAGAAGGCCTTCTGTACCTGCTCTAGATCGTTCCAAGTGGTGAGGGATATCACTGGCCCCCACACTTCTGCCCCATAGAGGAGGACCGGTTCAACCAAGGCCCTGAACAAGTGTGCCTGGTGACCCCATGCATACAGCTCTGCCTTGTGACTGTTGTTTTGCATTGCATACAGGGCTTTCCAGCCTGCAGTGACCCGTAACCTGATGGATGCATCCCAGTGTGTGGTAGTAGAAAACTCAATGCCCAAAAACAAAGTTTAAAATGAAACGCACTAATTTGCTCAAAACGCACTTCAAAAGGAATATTTGAAAGATTCCCTAAAATCCCCCCAAAAATGTCCCTTTTTGTGGTATATTTGTGACAAGTGTGACAATTTGAAAATTTTAGGCATCATTTTGGAGGGGGGTGTGAACTTAGCTTCCATTCAAAATTGTTTGACATCCCTTTTTGGCCCCCCTAGTTTGGTTTGTGAAATAGTAATATTTTCAAAAACTAAACAAAATAGACATTGGAAAAAACAGCAAGCACACTAAAGTGCCAAAAAGGTATTTTATTCAAAGTTTTCCAAATCAGTACAAAACTATGAACAAAACTGTAAAAAATGCAACACATTTTGACATTGCCTCATTGAAGCAAACATTTTCACATGAAAGTATGCCTCATTGAACAAACTTACACTTTGAAGCGCAAGTTGAAGTCAAAGACGCTCGCTCTTCGTCTTATATACTTGCTCTTATTTGCTCATCCGTCTTGCTATAGACTTATGTATACCACGATGACAATGCGTGGACATAACATCTTCAAAATAAATTTCTGGGTGGTATAGATTTATACCACAATAGGTAGTGTTGTGCGGATATGACATGCCAGAGAGTTCGCATGGTATAAATTTATACTGCAAGTGGACTTGAGCGGTATAAATTTATACATTAGAAGAGGACTCGGCGGTATAAATTTATACCGCGAGAGCTCTCTCGATTCACTGCGAGAGCTCTCACGGTATAAATTTATACCGTGAGAGCTCCCTCATTATACCGCGAGAGCTCTCTCGGTATAAATTTATACCGCGACAGCTCTCTCAGTATAAATTTATACCGCAGAAAACCTTCAGACAACCAATTTATACACATACATGTGTATATATATATATATATAATATATATACACATACTTACATATATATATCCGACAAGAAAAGAGAACTCTTGCGGTATAAATCTATACAGAGAAACGGTATAAATTTATACCGAATTGCATATATATATATATATATATAAGACTTTTATATCATTATCATTATTAATATATATAAACTTATTCTATGGGGGGCATGTATGTAACATGGGGGTCATATATATAGAGATTGATCCCATCCGTTCAAATCACGAAATCTAAGGTTGAGATCTTGCCACCTCATGGGGATGTGTGAGTGCATGCATGGGCATGCACCACATGCGCCAACCGTCGGATCAAGGATTGTGAAATCTCCACCGTCTATATAAAAGTCTTAGGAAAGTGCGTGGAAGTTGAAAGTGCGTGGAAGTTGAATTTATTAATGATATGCTGAGATGTCAGGGCATTTAATTGCTTTATCAATGAATATGGTGAGGTGGCAGGGGGAATAGGAAAATCTAGAAGTTTCCAAAAGTCTCGGTCCATTTCGGTCGATTACCGTGTGTTTGTCGATTAAGTGTGTTTGCAAAGCCAATCTGTCTCTCTGTGAAATTCTACTCCGGATTCAGTGGGCATGTCATTTCTACTGGAATAGGGTTAATTTGGAACATGGATCAATCTTGATTCTTTGGTGTAGGTGAAGAGAATCCGGCAAGGGGTTTTCTTTGCATTCTGAGAAAAATCGCATTCAAAGCTTAAATTTCCGGTGCCCATCTCTCCTAAAATAAGCCATTGTGTGATAGGTATGATTGTGGGCATAAACTCCGCCCAGCGAAACTCTGAACAGGCGTCCAGAAGCTCCATATGCCCGAAGATCCTAAGACTCAACCAAAAGCTCCCTAGCAACAAAGAGCACTTCTATTCTCTGCCGCAACAACTATCCGCAATTGCCAGGCTTTTGCAGTTGGATATTGGAGTTTTCTTCCGGAAATGTGCATCAACAGTCACGGGAACAAAAGATGATTGCTTTTTTTCTTTCATATTTCGGTTTCATTCAGTTGGGTCGTTTTTTCCATATCTGGCTTCATTTTGCTCGTGATCTTCTTCAATCCTTATTACTGCCGTTGCCCTAGCTATGGCAGGACACTCTCACCGGCTCGGTCTTCCAGCTTATTTGCATTTGAGAGAGCGGCCCGAGACGAACACAGGTACGTTCTTGCACTAATTCCTAAGACAGCGGAAGTTGGGTATTAGATTAAATGTAATTTTCGTTCTTGAAACCATTAGGATTGAGCCCGTTCTATTTTATGCATGGCTCAGATGCTAGACCAGACCTTTGGAGTGGTAATTTTGGTCGTCTTATTTCTGTCTTAGCTCTTAGCTTCGGCACTCCTTGGTAATGAGATATGTGTGAAGATTTTTCTCCTTGAATGTAGATTTAGGCCTCAGAAACCTGCTTCTTATTCTAAGATTTTTGATAAAGTGGCCCTTTAGCCAGACGCCGTGTTTGCTTCGATTGTTCTTGCTAAATGCATTCTTTGCCAGAGTAGGAGGAATAACATCGAAGGAAAACTGCAGAGAAATGGGGTCGAATGGAGAAGGCACTGCAATTTGGCTCTCAGGAACTTGGTGCATGGCAGGGCGGCTAATAAAAATAGGCAAGGAGACGTTAACTGTGATAAGCTATGTGTTTCTCAGACGGAAAAAGACTGAAAAGCTCAGTTCCTAGTTATGGTAAGAACCTTTTAAATCCTTTAACATTATTTTCACTGTTAGGTCATTTGAAAATAGTTAAGTTTTCGTTTATGGAAGTCTGCAACTATTTTATGGAGGTGATGTGACTACTGCCATTTTATGGGTTCGTAGAATCAAGAAAGTAGGTGAGTTATGCCATGGTGAGGAGATGTCTGTGTTGTACATAAAAATAGGTGATCTGTATCTATTCCTTTTCAAAGAAACTTCTCTGACTGAATATATGCAGGGAACCCTTGGACATGTCCAACCTCCAGCCAATTTATCACCTGCAAAAAGGTATTCCGCTTGCATGCAACACTTGAAGCTGTAATTAATTGAAGAGGCAATCATCAGAAGGTAAAACTTCCATCTTCTTATATTAATTCCTTTTGGAACAAATACGTTGGTGGACTCCAATTCCAATATACCGCTATATTTATGTTGCAGGATATTGGAGATCAAAGTTGGGCCCGATAGTGAGTTTGTTGAACTTCATTTTCGAGGTTAGACTTTCATGCATTGTTGTTGCTGCGATCCTTCTTCAAATTTTGCATTATGCCCATTATATAACAGTCCCAATATGCAGATCCATTTGGATTTGCGAGTAATTCGTTGTTTTATTTGCTCCATTACTTCTTAAGGATTCTTGCACTTGAAACTTCTACACTATTGTGACTTATTGCTTATAAGTAATGCTGTTGTGCACGCTGCATTCTTTTGTTATTTATGTTTACTCATGCTTCACTGTTTTGCTGCAGGGTGGTGGTTAATATTATCTCATTGGCAGAGCAGTTGGTCCAAAGGTGGGTCATTGTAAGTCATCTGCGTATTGGTTGGCATTGTTCTTGTTAAAATGCAAGCATCTAATAGTATATTGTGCATGTTGATTTTGTGTTGGTGTTTTTGAAACTTTCTCGAATGCATTACCTGGAGTAGGGATTCCCAAACGTATTTCTACCAACACTTAGAATAAGAATTTAAATTACATTCATTTATTTCATATTTGTTATTCCTCAAGTTTTTTTTTGTTGAGAGCGAATTGTAGACCTTAGTCAGGCAAAACCAGCAAGCATGTGAAGAAATATCTTTGCACACCTTAGTGACAAGCTAGCTCATAGGCTTTGAGGCCTGTTTTTGCGTTCCTTGTTCAGGCCAGAACCTATTTTCACCTACTGACATTTGGGTCGGCAATCAAAATGCTGGGAGTCTGCACATGTTTATCTTCTTTTTGATGATGTGGGGATCCATTGAACTGCGGGCATATGCCAGGATTTGGCATTCGCACTTTGACCTTGATAAATAAAACTGGCAAACGAACCTCTGAAGTTCCATTGGATTCCAACTTTTTGGGAAAAGAACCTTGTGGATGATGAATCAGTTGTTGTCGAAGGTTCTAATCACAGTCATGCAACTAAGGATCTATATGATGCATGTATCGTTGTGCACTCAATCCCTGTCACAAATGCAACTAGGTTGACTTGACATATGTAATATGTCAGTGCCAAGATCATGTGCTATCAAATTATTTCAATGTCTCCTAACTTAAAGTTAAGGCTCCATGACTTCAATAAAAAGGGCTCCATGACTTCACATATGTGCAATCCGCCAATTGAGATCGGCCTACCAAATACTTCGTTTTTAATATTTAAGAGGTCAAGCTACAATATGTAAAGTTGGAATCAACCTTTGAAAATTTGACAATGTCATGCTGGGTACCAAAAATAAAATTCATGAACAAGTTGTAGAGCGAAAATTAAAAACTCATGAGAAAGTTATCGATTTGTGCACTATTATCATTTAAGAAGTCGTATAGCAAAAATTAAGAATTCATGAGAATGTTGTTGATTTGTGCACTATTAGCATTTGATAATATACAATAAAAAAATGAAGCCACCTTGAAATTGTTTAGTTACATTGAAATAAGAACCAATCATTCTTAACTATGGGCCCATGCTTATGTACTCCAAATAATAAGTTTCTAGAGGTTTAGATGTTAGATAGTAATGCAACTTTTTTAAGTAGAAAACAATAAATTTATGAATCTTTTAGAATCCTTTAGGATCTAGAGGAGCCTAGGGAAAGTAGAAGTTCTTTAAAGAATTCGAAGAAAATCTTAAAGAAATAGAGAAAGCTAAATAAAATTAGCGAATCTTGTAGAATTTTCTTTCATACAATTTTGAAACCTATCAAATTTGAAGCTCGGACTAGGCACTATACGAACTGCAATGTTTGCATCCAGAAGTCATATGTTTGCCTCTAGGAAAATTTTGAGAAACCATGAGGAAAAGGAGAATATGAAGAATCTTCACAAAAACTTGATGCCCATATGAGGGAATCTAACAGGAATCATGGGGTCTCAACATCTAAACTTGATGTCTTAATTTCTAACCTTACGATAATCCGACGGGACATTGAGTCTTGGAGAATCTGGAGAAACCATAAGGAAATCTAGGGGAATTTTCATAAAATATGGGGAATCTAAGGAAATCTTTGCGGTATCTCTAGGAATCTTACAGGGGTCTAGAGGACATCTTGGGGATTTTAGTTTCAATTTCCTAGCTAGCCTCAGTTTTAGAACTTGATGTCTGAATTTTTAAATTTTCAAGAACATAAAGCTGGAACTAGATACTATGTGAATCACTTTATCGTAATTTCTTGCTAATCATTTTGTTTAACAACTCAACAGGTTGTCCAGTTTGAAGAATCTTAGGATAATTCGAGGAATCTAGGGAATCTCAAGAATCTATGGGGATCTCGAGAGAATCTTTGAGAATCTAGGGGGTCTTCATAAAATCTTTGAGAATCTAAGAGAATCTTTAAAGAATTTTAGAGAATCTAATAGTGGAATTTTCATTAGATCTATGGGAATTTTTAAACTCTCAAATTGGACACTCTTCGCATATAACAAACCACTTGTATATCTATTATATATATACAATTATATTATGGGTCCTATGGGGGGGTGAAAGTTTGTAGAGATTATTCCTGGCCGTCGATTTTTTGAGGTGTCGCGACAATGGCCCTTGGATTTGATGGGGGGCATGCATGGGGCATGCATGGGGCATGCACCCCATCCCTGAGCCGTCGATCGGGCACGCGAGAAATCGTGGCCCTTGATTTTAAGCTTAAGGAAGGTGCAAGGAAATTGTTAGTAAAGATTGATCTCGGCCGTCCATCTCTGAGATGGACGGTCCAGACGGTGACACTTCAATCAACCCCAAGCAGCCCCCTTTATTTGGGGCTTTTGATGTGGGCCGTTAGATCTAGGGATTCAATTGGGGCATTTTATGTAGACCGTCCATCCCTGAAATTAGGGCATTTTCCTTTAAAAAAAAAAAAGAAAAAAAAGGGCATTTTATATTTAATGTTCATTAAAGAGAAGGAATTTATTATGTGATTCGTGAGGTGGCATTGCATATATATATTATCTTCCGTAAGTCTAATAAAAAAAGGAGGCGCTTTGGTTTCCGGGCCAGAACTCGGCATAGATGCTGCACCGTGAGACAATCCTATTTTTCAGTGTTTTGGCTTTTAGCTTTCATACTCCCATTCCATGGTCGAATCATCTCCCGTTTAAGCTCCTTATCTCTTCGGAGAGACCTGGCTTTTCCTTGCATTCTTGGATCTGCCTATGAGTTTTATGCTTAATGTGTGGGAATAATGCAATGGTCTGGGTTTTATTCTGGGGCTTTGCTTTTTACAAATGTAGCGGCCGCCCAAAGGGCTGTGGCAGATCGATGCCTTTGACTGGAAGCATAGATCTTTCTATTGTAGCCGAAAGTTACGGCCCTCCTTATAATATCTTAGATACGGCCCTCCTTATAATATCCTAGATGGGCATTACAGCAAGCAATGGAAAAAGAGGTCCGTGATCTGCAAGATATTTTCGGGGAATCGATTTTGGTAGAACCTTGCCCCTCTTTCGATCGATTCTGTGCGGTTATAGGGGAGCTAAAGCGGCACCATGGTGGAGTTGAGCACTTTATTTTGCTTCCTCAGAAGTCTCGGTTTGCAAGCCACTGGAAACATGCAGCAGATGCTTTTATATGTACTCTGTAAGGAACGACCTCAAGGAAATTTTCTTTTCTTTGGCTTTCGTTCTCTGCTACTGTATTCCAATATTGAGTCTAATGACATTTTGTTGGTGTTAAATTTCGTCAACTGCAGATTATTCAGGCAGTGAATCTCCACCGTCTTCTTCCAACCTTTATCCTGATATTTATTCTGATCCAGCTGTGTCTAATGGGTCGCCTTCAGCTCCACCACAGATGCCTGAGGATGTGGGGGATTTGGTGGTTGCAGAAGAAAAGGAGTTGGTTCGAATTCCTGGCGCTATGGCACATTTGATAGATGAACAGCAAAGTGTGTTGTTATCTTCTAGTGATTTCTCTCTCCTGTTTTGAGTTGCTTCAGAATGGGAATGCTCTTGCTGTGTTTGCTCGAGTGGGCAATGATCTTCAATGGCCAGTTGTGAAAGACTAGGCTACAGCAAAGTTGGATGCTTGACATTATTTTTTTTTCTATTAAAGTTGACCCCACTGGGGAAGAGGATGCAGAAGGAATTATTCAGCAAGCTGAAGGCTTGCCAACTCGATCTTCACCTAGTGAGGGACCTGAAGTACTGAACTATGGTGTTACTTTCAAAGTGGAGGGTAATGAAGCAGAATTGAAGTTGCTAGAGCAATATAGTTTCTTTTCTGCTCCTGTCATTGTTAAGGCAACTCTAGAAAATATTGCTAAGGTTGAGGCAGCAAAAGAGGCTGAGAAAGATGTGTGATTGCCGCCAGCAGTTGTGCCTGAAGTTGATAAGGGGATGCCTTCAGAGGAAGTGTCTAAAGCATATTGGACTACCATTGCACCTAATGTTGGAGATTACAATAGTGGCTTGGCAAGAGCAATTGCTCCAGGAGGTGGAACAATTATCAGGTGCATTTTTTGGTGCAGCGACACGACAGTAGCACAATTAGAACCATGTTGCAGGAATTGTAGTTTTGAACCATGTTGCAGCTTGATTATGTCCCTGCAACAACCGCTGCCCTTCAAGAGGTGAGATCTAAACTTCGGATTTATTTCTTTTAGAGATTTAAGTTTTGTTTGGATTTTATCGCCATCTCCCTTTACGGATGTACTTCCTAGTAATATTTTGTTTGAAGTGTTCTTGCTTCTGTGATTGCACCCGCAACCTAATTGATCATTTTTTGCTTCAACTCAGAACGGGATTGACAGCAGCTGATACTAGCACGGGCCATGGCTATACTACAGTCTGCCATACAGTCTATTACATGGTATTTACAGTAATGGTGAAATTTTTTACATGGGGTTATCCGAAAATATAAAGGCTCTAACATCTTTTAATCAGCTGGAATGGGCTATCAAAACGTAAGATCTTGCTGGACATGTACAATGGCTTCATTTTGTCAATAGTGGCATGTGACCTCCATTCAACGAGCTTAAAGTCTGCAAAAACGTTATCCTACAGGATTGGTACAGAGCAGCACCAGGCAGATATACTATAGATTGTTATGATATACTCAAGTTTCTGTAAAAACGTTGCGTGGAATCACATCTGCATTGTAAGTTGGTATTGTTGCAACTGTGAGCAATGTATGCATTTAATTTTTTGCATGTATATAAATTTCCCACTTGAATATCTGATGTGCAGATAAAGAAACATCGCCCTTTGATTGGGAAGCTCATTAAACAATTGTATTAGGTGCTGCCTGTCATCTTGCTTATTTTCATGAAGATTCAAATCCACGTGTTATTCACCGTGATTTTAAAGCAAGTAGCATCTTATTGGAGGAACACTTTACTGCAAAAGTCTCTGATTTTGGCTTAGCCAAGGCATCATGGGAGACGGTAAGTGGTCATATCCACACTAGTGATTGGCACCTTTGGGGAAATAATATTCTCATATCAGCTAGCTTCATATAATGTTTGATAGGGAACCACACAAGAGTCGTAAAACAAATTGTTGAACCTTTGTCATTTTAGTTACAGGATCGGTATGAAGAAAATAAAATAACCTGGCCAACACAGACCAGCAAAACATGCTCTTTCTGTTTGATACACATTAAAATATTCAAAATATGTTCAAAAGTTCTTGGTTGGTATATTTATTTACATATATATTTGCTAATGCCCTTTCTCATATCATTCTTTTGACAGCTATGTTGCTTTGGAGTATGCTATGACTAGCCACTTGTGAAAAACTCCATAAATGTTTCACATGTAGCTGAAGCCTGGTTCTACTTAAACAGGTAATGCATGGAGCAGACAAGAACATTGTTAATCTACAGTTTTATCAGTTTTATCAGGAATGTGAAATAATAGGAATTTGCAAAAATGAGTGCATTATTCAGTGATTACAAATCATACAGACATCTATTATGCTCCTTTTCTATGGTATTTTCAGATGCTTGAAATTCCTTCGTTGCCTGATACAACAAACGATGCAATAATGCTATCTTTTAGGGCTCTGCGAGTTGGTGCAACCATAGAAACCAGAATCAAATGCATCCCTTAACTGTTCCCCCTGGAATATCTTGCATAGAATTTCATGATATAACATCTTCTCACGCTTTGCTGGAATATGAGATATGCTTCTTTGAGCTGGTCCTGCAATGTTACTACATCCACTATAATATTCCATGAAGTCAGATTTGGGTTGGGCATTTCCTTCTGAAAATTTTTGTTTGCTATTTTCACTCTGCCCTTTTGCTCCTCCTCTGCACAGGTCCTTTTCTGATACAGTTGGAAGCCATTCTTTAAGAGTTCATAGACCGGGCATCTTGAACAAGCTGTTGCATATGCATGGCCTGAACTGGCTGGTTTTTTTGACACTGCCCCTTATCAACATACACTTCAGGTTTGTTCACTTCCCTTGAAGTTATCCAATAGAAAGTGTTGTTATCTGGTAATGCCACAACATTTAGAAGTTTTTTTCTTTGCAGGATTGTCTGACATTGCTGGCCGATGAACATTGCGCAGAATCACTTGTTGAATACTGCCTATGCTGGACTTGCTCGATTTTTGCGTTCAATCTCTGCTTGGGCTACGTTTTGGCATTGATCCGGCATTCAACTACTCCAGGATTTAGAAGCAAATGCTTATTTTCCTGGGCTACTAGACCAACGCGTTGTTCTTGGGGTCAATTTGTATTAGTTAAAGGTGATTGCCTGCAGAACAACTGAATAAACCTTGCTTATGTTTTGCTGTGGAATATGTACATGCAGCAACTCTTGAAGACATGCTTCTGCTCATTCTAGATTATTGTATATCCAAGGCCCTAATCTGACTTGCGTGACCAACATAGAAAGCAGACCCAATAATAGCAAATAACTTTACCCTGTAGCTCATTTTTGTGGTCCTATTTTAGACCTGGGATCATGTTTGTTAAAGGCTGCGTTCTCTACAGGGATGCAAAGCTGCATTTGACCTTGATTTGAAAAGATCAGTCCACCCATGTAGCAAAAAGATATTTTTTGCTCTTTGTGCATTTTGATCACAACAATTTCTTTCATTTTTTAACACGTAGCTGGCAATCCTTCTCCAAAAGGCTAGTTCCTTCATCGAAATCCTCAGGGTTTGTGGCACTCTTATCAACGGCAAGAACATGAATGATAGGGCTTTTGCAGTTCTGGGCAGCATATATGGCTATAGAAGTCCTGATCATGGGCTCCATTTGGCCCTTTCCCCATCTCTGCTGGAATTACTTACTTCGGAGCCACATTGCTTTGGAATTACAGAGGCCTTTTGGTCGTGGAGAATTATAGGAGCTAGAAAATTTCCTTGGAGCAAGCAAATTGCTCTAGGCACAATTGTTAAATGATTCATGGACCCTTGGATGTGGGTTCTATTATTTGGTGTCAGTGTTGACAGGTCCGAATATTCATAAAAACACAGCAACAAAGTTGCATTCTTACGTGGGTAGACGACCCTTTTTGCGAGAATCCATTCCATGGAAGATCGACTGCTCCCAACAGCCCATTGCTGAGGTAAGTCTACATTGCTAGGTGTAGGGCATCACATGCAAGAATTCCATACCCGAACCTTCGAACTTGCCATTAAGATTAACCCTAAAATCTAGGAGCACACACTACTTGAGCGCTCCCCTACGTATGTACATATACGTATGAAAATACAAATAGGAATGGCATATACAAGGCGATCAAAGAATGATCGGCAATGCTTGGCAGTGTTTCTAAGTGAGTAAAAACAACAGAAAATATGCAATCTATGATCATTAATAAAACATTTGTATTGTTTCATGCCAACCGTTACGCAACGTAAACACGTTTTTGTTGTGAAAAAAAGAACAACCCACCCAATGCGTACACAACAACCCACCCAATGCATACACAATGTTTTGTATAGAAATTGCCACTTCCCAAAAGGTAATATTTTCTCGGTGAGAATGTTATTTTGCAATATAACATGTGCCGAAATGCCTGTGCCTCAAAAAAAAATCCAGGGTTATGTAGAATAAAAAAAACAGTGGCAAATGCAAATGTTTCTAGATAATGTTGGAATCTTTATGGAATTTTAAAAGAATGAGAATTATAGAGTGATCTTAATATTTAAACTCTCTAAGGTTCTATGAAGATTCTTCTAGATCCTTTAGGATTTCTTGATCCAGTTAGATTTTCGATCATTGTATGAGGATTCCACTAAATTCGACTCTTTCAGTGTATTCCAATCCGTTTAAGCCTAGATTTTATCTCCATGTCTTCATAAACCATAGCTCATTAACCCATTCATAGTACAAAAACTTGTATATATATATATGTATATATATATGCAGTCCAGAGATAAAGTATATATCGTGTAAAATCTTTTGGGGTCTTTCTTGCTCGCCAAAGGGTTTGGCAACTGAAAACTACTAAAGTAACACACATAAGGGATAATTTTACACACTGTTCTTAGTTTTTTAGTCTAAAAAGTTATAAATCGGTTCTAAATTTTCTGAGCTTGTAATGCAATGTTAGAGCATAAAGTAGTCGAATCATGTTGTTATTTCTACTTTTTTTCTCTACATACATGCGAACTTCACTCGTGCGACTAAAAAATTGCTACTAAAGGCAAAGAACTCCAAAATATTATGGTGACACGTGTGTTTGACTAGAAGGAAACCACATGGTTTATCCAAGGAGAGCGGTAGTAGCAACCCCTCGGAAGTTTACCTATTTATTTACAAAATATATAGGAAAGGGTAAAAGCGTGACGAATACTTCACTGCCAGAGAAAATGTGCATGGTGCCCACTGCTACAGATGATGTAATTGTGATGAATATGCTCAACATTGCTAAGGAGGTTGACTATCTTTTGAGCATCACCATGTTGTAGATTGGTATGTGCGTTCAGAAATACATCTCCGAGAATAAAAAGGAGGGCATGTAATCACATGGCTTCATTACTTCAACTTTTGTATCCTCGGTATAAATTTATACTGCATCATCAACTAAAACTTCAGCTTAACTACAAGACATCATGGATGTATTGGTATTTGTAATACTATGTGATGCAAAAACAATGGTTTGACATTCAAGAAGTTTGTTCAACTGCCTCCCAATGTGTTTTAGGGTCCATTAGGATGTTCAGCCAAAATGGTTGTGAAATAACAAATTTCCTGTCTTCTAAAACAGCTAATATAAAAACTTTCAGGGACAAGGTACAAAAGCATCTAATTTCTTCATACGAATTTGCCCCATAGTCAATCTTTGAATTTCATTGTAGTTCTTTCCCCCTCTACAATGGGATTTTTTTTTTTTGTGTGTTTTTCCTTAATATTAAGTCTTCTTAAAATGTCTGCTTTTCACGAAAGCGGTTTATAAATCTTTGGACTAAAGGTAATAAAAGGGCCCTTTTTAGAGGGATTTTAGAATTTTATAAATTTTCAGAAGGAATCTTCCAAACGCACTTCTTAAATAAGTGCGTTTCATTTTAAACCTTGTTCAAATACTTATAAGACTGAGCCACCTCCACTACCTACCCCTGGTAAGTGAATGAGGGAAGGCGTGGGTGCCGGATGATGGGACCAAAGCACCCTTTCTTGTCTTGGCCAAGTTAACTCTCATGTCGTTGAATTGGCGTAAAGTGTCCAAAGCATCCGTGTGCGTTGCATGTCCTCCCGGGTATATGCGGCGCGTGTCAACATCATCGGCATATATGAGTTGCGGATTATGTGGTGCATCAATCGAAGCGCCTCCCGGTGCTCGGCTAGCCATTCTTCTAGCTGGTCAATGTACAAAGCCGAAGAGGGGGATAGAGGGCAGCGCCTGGCGCACCCCAATGCTACTAACAACGGGCTCCCCGGCGGTGTGAGAGACGGCCGGAGCAAGCCTGCAGATATGAATCAGTATATAGCATTACACCCAGTCGGCGGGGTTCCCTAGGCGTCTCAATCGTCCCACAACTTATCCCGAGGCAATCGTGTCAAAAAGCTTTGCGAAATCCACAAAGCAACGATGCTGAGTCTAGCGTTGATTCCGGCTATCCTCTATGAGTGTTCAGCAGAGTGAAGATATGGTCAATATTAGAATTCGAGGGCTTTAAGCCTGCACTGCGTGAGCCCACACTTCTCCATCCCTCCGCCCAAAGTGTCGGTCATTGCTCAAGAATCCCTACAACAACTTGGCAAAGACGAACCCGACCATAATGGTACAATAGTTGGTCGGTGGGGGTCCCCCGCTTTGTATATGGGCACAACTCTACCGGTAGTCCAGTTGGGGGAGCCTTCTTGCAATGCCATGTTGAAGAGTGCTTTGGAGAACCCAAGACCATTGGGGGCCCGCCCACTTGAGAAGCTCGCCGCATACCATCCAAATCCTACCGCCTTCCCGCTAGCTGTTGGCGCTAGGCCCATTATGACATCCCTTCAAGAATGACCGCCTGCCGCCTGTCATGGAGGTACCGGGTGCCCCCGCTTCCCATTGGGTCATATACCGCCGCAAAGTATCTCACCCGATTGTTCCGGTAATATTTCCCCGTATCTTGTTGGCAGCTTACTCAAGACCTTTCTCCGAGAAGGTTCTAGGGTAGCGGTCTAGTAGACCAAACATCTGTCGAGTTCTCAAGGTACACAGCTTTCTTGGTCTTGAGGAAGGAGCGGTATTGACGGACGGCTCACAAGCTAATGGTGGGTCCAAAGACTTGGCGAGCCATCGTTTTCACTCCCGACATTCACATCGAACCGATGATTGGGGGGAAGGTGGTTGCGACCTCTGTGGATCGCCGAGCGGCCTCTCCCAAAGCATCCGCCCCTACCCTCGGGAAGGAGCCGGGTTCACCGGGTCGCTGGCCGCTGTTGAAGTGTGGGAGTCTGCGACTCCCCAGCTCATACTCAAGCATCCTCGCAGATAGACCGCCGCATGATCATAGTCCGCACCTTAACCGTGGTACATGGGGTGTTGGGGCAATGGGTGCTTCGGTTGGCTGCCAATCTATCCATCAAGAACAAAATGGGATGGTCGGAGTCTACTTCCTCGTCCCACCCACCGTCCCGACACCGGCGAAGTGATCAAGTGTAGGCATTGCTCGTCTGCTAGCACGTAATCCACCACACTGGTGCCGCCCCCCTGGTTCTCCTGTCTACAAGTGAAGCGGTTGGAGGACGGCCACTGTGCCAGCCCATTGCAAATGACTAGGTCAAAGATACTGCCCAGCAACAGCAGCAAAGCTTTAAATGCTGAGTATTAGCCACACAAGGTATCTGGAAGATCGATTTATGGAAGATAACGAGGCATGACTACAACACATCAAAGACAGCTTGCATAAATCTGGAGTGAAAACAAACAGGTTAGAATTTTATTTTGGATCCTTTCCTGCGAGATGGATCTCCTACATAAGCTGGTCATATGAATTTGTCTTATCTTTAGTCACATTGTTTATGTGTAAAAGGAGTCTAAATCTAAGATGCCTCTTATGCTCCATCTTGCACCTTAGATGTTTCTAATCTGTGGCTGTTTATCTCACATCGACAGGCACCGGAATTGTTGATATGTAAGGAGGCCACTAGTGCTTCGGATTCTGCAACTAAGGTATCTTTCAAGCTATATTTTGAACAACTTAGAAGTCAAGTACATGATAAAGTAAAATTGCATGCAGGCTGCAATATTGAGATTCTTGAAGGAACTTACTGCAGGTCGTACTTGCATTTTTTGTTGCTCATTGGTTGTCTACTGCGATCAAATACTGGTGCGTTATTTTGTCCCAATCCCAAAATTTGACAATTATTGTATCTTTCTGGTTATTGACATTGTCACCTTGAATACATGGTGATGGTTATGCTAGAGATCCCATGGATTCAAGTGTCCATTCACACAGTGCTCACATATGCTAGTATCTCATGTTATCTCATGTAATCTGACCCAATAAAAGCTACCACTTCATTTTCCTCAAAGTGAGACCAAGCAAAATCCACCAAATAATTATTGTTACAGTACAACCCTGTAGTTTGTACCTATCAGAAACTTCAGTGCCTAATATAGATGTATCCCCGAGTTCAAGAAGGTTTCATTCATTAAGGGCTGTAAGGAGTGTCCCTATTTTGTGGATGCATGTCCATTTGAAAGCTGCCTATAAAGTAGGAACAACTTCAAGTATGATAGACTTCTTAATCATGCAGGATGATCGTTAGAAAGAAAATACCTTTTAAAACTTAGTTTAGCAATAGGCTTTCATTTTATATTTAATTGATGGCTTGGGGATCAAATAGTTTTATGTTTTAGTAATGATAGTGATGTCTTTAATTTGTGTAGGGATGAGAGTCCAGATCACTCGATGTGTTTATTGGAAATACCAGGGTTCAAATCCTTGGGCACTCTATATATGCACTATATCAATTTAACTTTATAATGGCATATGTCTTTTATTGAAAAATTGACGTTTTAGTGGAAAATTTGACCTAGAAGTTATTGTTATCAATGCGACATTTACTAATTTGTGATATAAACAAATACCAGTTTAAACTCTAAAATAACAATGGATCTTTTAATATAGACATTTTTTATTTACTAGAAAAACCAATATTAATCATGCAATAAAAACTTTAAGAATTGAATGCAGAAACTTATAAGAATTGTTGTCTTAGAAAAGAGAGTGGTTTTCAAGTTCAATATGCTTATTGCATTTATTAAACTATTATCAATCGCATTGTAAAAACACCATTGATTTATCCTAATATATTGAATCTATACAGATGCAAGCATTCACCCTCTTAATGAAAAAACCATTAGCAGCTAGCCTATGTTTCTTGATATAACATATTGTATGAAACGTTATTAATTCATATAAAAGTTGCACACAACTTCATTACACAACCACTTGTAAATTAATAATGCATTGCTAATAAAACAGTCATTTAAACCACAGTACTAAACTATAATTGTAGACGGCAGTAAAAAATTAGAACAATAAGTCAGAAATAAAAACCACACTATATAACTATCCATAGTTATTCAACATATTAACCCACAAAGTAATATTATTTTGTTATAATGGTTAAATACAAAAATTACTATAGAAAACTGATAACAGTTCTTTATTGTGGGCCTTGTGTAAGCAGTGTCCACAAATACTTGGATGTACTGGTACTTATGATATCAGTCTTGAATCTCTGTTGCTAAATTGTTGGGATAAGAAATTTACTCAAAACAAAGGATCGATTGATGATAGCATGCAGGTGGACAGCCAAAGGTTGCTTTATTGAATGATGTTGCAGAATATATGAGACACATCTTGCGCATTTTTTGTCAGTATTTCATTAGGCTTGGCTTTGATGGTTGTGGTAGTTTATGAAACTACCAGTATACATATGTTCGTTTACATTTCGAAGATTGTCCGAAGTGCGGGAAAAGGAGAATTGGGTCTAGATTCGGACATTTCAATGGATTGGTGCGATTTAAGCACCCCACTTGACTTTGTTGTTTCTGCTTAATTAAAAAAAGTCCCAATTTAAAAGTTCCAATTAATGTTAAGTTGCCATCGTGGTTGCGCTTTAAATATTGAGGATCTCTTGGAATTAAACCAATAGTATATTTTGTTCAGTGAAGTGTTTTCAAACACATACCAGTAATATGATGTTGGGGGATGGGTTTCTTTCCACATTGGTGTCAGGAGCTCAATATACCAGTAATATGATGCTCGATGTGGGTTTCTTTCCATATTGGCACCATAGACATTCAGTAGTGCACAGAAAAAAATTTCAGATATTTTAAGAGATCTTAGGCATAGACTTTAGCATCCTTAGGAGTGCAATTGGAACATGATCGAAATGTTTGGGAGCTGATGGATTGCATGAAATCTCACACGATGAATTGGTATTAGACTTTTTCTATTGACTTGGAGAAGTTCGTTTTAATCAATGTATTGCATGCCACATGGCGCCCATTTTCAATGATCTAGAAATCAAATGCCAGTTTTATTTATTTTTATTTGTTTGCCCTAACAACAGTCACCAGGCAAAGCTCTATGATTGGGGCCATCAGTCACATCTGTTTCGGGCACTGGTCGAGCCTGTCCCTCTGTACGGGGTCGAGATTTGGGGCTCAGTTGTCTTTTTGGCGACCTGGAATGACTTGGAGCAGGTGCAGAAGGCATTTTTGGCACGGGCACTTGGGGTGAAACCTTCACCCCTATCGATTCTCGGCCAGAGGGAAATCTGGATTCTTGCCGCTCAGTAGGCCTTATTGATAGACACATCGTCTATTTTGAAAAAGTGGTTAATATGGGTGATGCTCGACTTCGCGACTTACTTACCGTGGCAATGGGCCCGCAAATGCCTCGTGGCTTTGTTGGAGGGGTAAGAGATCGATGGGTTCGCCAAATGGAACGTCGCGGTGAGCACAAAAGTCTGCCCGGGACACAGAGGCCGATCATGACACTGCGGGGAGTACTGGGGCGCTTGCTTCCTTGGCAAGCTCGGGATCCCTAAGCTCTAGAGCGTGTCAAAACGCATATCAACCCGTGGTAGCGGAGCCCGCAGCTCTACACTGTTCCCCAACCGCCCAAAAAATCGCACTCATTGCCTCCATTCACACTGGTGCCCACCATCTTCGCGATCGAGGCGCGGTGGATTGGGAGTCCCGCTTAGGACAAGCTCTGGGCTGCTTTGTCAAACGAGTGCCATTGAGGATGAGTCTCACACTTTCCGTGAGTTGCCCAAAGATTCACCGATTTGGGCCGATATCGCCCCTTAGTAATGCGGCGGACTTGCCCCTACATTTGTCGATGAACACGCCACGATGCGTGCTCGGGGTCGCATTACATTCGAGGTATTGGATTTGCGAGCTCACCTTTGCCCCTCACCGACCGCCTGATCGATCGCACTTCTACTAAAAGGTCAAGGTGCATGAGTGTATATATTTGTGTGTTTTTGCATTTCATATATTGGAACAGTTTGTCAGCAGGCTGATTGCTGCTACGGTTTTTCCCTCGAAAATCCTTCGGGGCGGGGGTTTTTTAATTCGGGTAGTAATCCGCTTGCTGCGCTTTTGTATTGGGTCCCATAGACCGATTGGTCTCCGTGGTCATTCATTATTGTCAAGAAAATTGTCCATGCCCCTACGTAGTATCTCGCTTTTCGATGCTACTCCATTACGATGGATGGCCAATGTGGGCTTGCAATTTGTGCAGGATTAAGTGGACATGATACATGATATGCAATTTGGCCATTTGGTCGTATACGAGCATTATCACCATAGATAAAGGCCTTAATAGAATGGTGGACCTTAGTACAACATTATCTTTGTAGGTTAAATATTGGCATGTGCAGTCTAGCTTCTCGAAATGCTTAATATGTTCCATGTCTATCAAGCAAAAATCTAGTTTTAAATACTAGCAGTGTATGTTATATTATTTGATGTTATATGTGTGTGGTTGATTTAAGCAGGCATTGCATTGTCCAATGTTAGACATTATGATTTGATACAGAAAGATTTTTGTATAATGATTTAATGCTGCAAGATTTGTGTGTGGTTGATCTGAGAAAACATTGCATTGTGAAATATTGGATACTAATATAATGGGTCCAACTGCATAGGCTTGAACTAAAAAAATATTCGCATACCACATATACATATGCTATGTTTGCCGATCATCTCCCCCTCTAGGCATTCAACATTGAAGCTGGTGGTTCTCTCTATAGTAGAGACACAACCATTCTCCTTAACAAACTGGTCCCCAAGTTTTACAGTTGAGATAAAATCTCAGCTGTTTGCAGTGGTGTTACAGCAGTAACAGATTGAGGGCGCATAAACACCTAGTTTATTATGCCAAATGGCCATAAACACCTAGTTTGTATGGAAAAGCACCACAAAACTCTCGCGAAGATAAATGTTCAGTTTGAGATCCAGTTGGAGATGGTTTTCACCCCAATTCCAAGTTGACACAAACTCCCTCATAGTACATTTAGGAAAGAGAAACGTTCGCGGCGGCCGATAAGTTTCTTGTATATACTTACATATATAAAGCAGTATCATTTCTGTTCTTAAAAAATAAGAAACTAATTTTTCTGGGCTGAGCACAGCCCTGGCCCTGACACGTATGCTCCCAATGCATTTTTCAATTCCAATAAAATAAAAAATCTCCAGCCCGCCACGTGCCAGAGGCGAACTCATTTATTAGCATTTATGGCGGAGGAAGAACGCGTGCGCATCTTCCTCTCATTCTTTGCTGCAGTTTAAGCTTTTTTTTTTTCTTTGTTCCATCCTTCTGCTCCAAAATCTTTCATTCCGGCCATGAGAAGCAGGAAGAATCGCCGCCCCACAGCCTCTTTAAGTGCCCAACGGGATTCTTAAACATTACAATGTCTCATTTTTTATGCAGAATCTGCTCTTTTTGTGGGTTCAAGCAATCCGAGGCCTGTTTTGATTGCAATGTAGGCCCTGATTCCATCAAACTTCAGAGTGGTGCGTTCTCCTATTTAAAAAATGCAATTTGAGGCCCTTAAAGCCGCCCAAAGATCTCGTGATCCCCACAAAAAGAGGTAGTTTTTCCTTAAGTTTGATTTGAAATTTAGATTAGAGCTTGATTGCAATTTAAGGCCTGATTCTATCAAAGTTCAGAGTGCCTCAATCCGATCCACGTTCTTACATATCGAAGCTTTTTATTGCCAATGAGTGCTTCACTGAGGCAAATCCATTTCCTTGGCATAGGTGCCAGCTTTGATATGCGGGAAATAAATTTCAGGGGATTTAGCTGCCAACTGCTTTCTGGCGAGAGATGGTTTACACTTCCCTGAAGCCGTTAAAGCAGAGGAGGCTTTGAGAAAAATTAAAAAGACACTAGTTGATTTCATAAAATCTCATGGTCCACAGATGATAATTCTGGTGCGGATTATACTTGCCTTTGTGACAAACCTTTGATATCATCATAACAAGGTTTGGCACAAGCCTTTGTGCGGATAGCATTGCAAAAGAAACGCATAAACATCTAAATCTGCAGCTGGATCTTGGAAACAAATAGGCTAACCTAAGAGGTGCTGCAACCCCAGAAGGGGGCAACCGGAGTAGTTTAGATTCCACATACATATCTGCCAAATCCCCTGCACCGTTGAGAAACAATTGCAGAACCGAAGACCTTGCCCTGTATGATGACGCCCCTAGACTGAGAGTTGTAACTACAAACAGGACCACGGAAATAACCGAGCTTGCAAGAAAAGGAAGCAGCCATTTCCTTTCCATAGTTGCAAAGCCTACATTAAATTGGATTCTCTTCGTGTTTTCGGCTTTGTTAGGACCTTATGATCTATTGAAGTACCTTACTTTGTTCTGCCCTTATTCGCCAAGGTACACCCAACATTGAGACTCTGCAACTCTATATTTTCTCAAAACCACAAAAGGTCCATCCAAGTTTGGATGATTCCGTCAAATGGGCAATTACTAATGACATTTGGATCTCCTGTTTTGTAAGCACATTATGATTGCAATGAGATTTTCAAAGTTCTGAAATATAATTGCCTATATGGCAGTGACGAGATGGCATTCAAGTCGGTCTGCCAAATCGACAATAGACATCAAGTTCCAACAGGTTTCACTCCCTAAATGGGTATGGGTGTTGCTGAACAACTCGCTTATCGGATGCTCATGTTTTTACTCCATGATATTGAACCATTACAAGCTAAATTACTCATTTAGAAAATGTCCTCGATGCCTATACCTATTAGACATTATTTCATGTACCCCTATGGCAACACGTTAGGCATTATGCTTTGTGCACCTAGGTAACCCAAGATGTTGGGCAACGAACAACCTAGGGCAACCATGCAACGTAATTCTATGCTGCACCTGAAGCTTTGCGACCATGTCATTTTCGCAGCGGCCAAGGGGAAGAGAAACGTTCGCGGCGGCGGCCGCCGCGATAAGTTTCTTGTATATACTTATTATCATGAAATACTTTTGCCTTTAAAATGGTCTAGCTAGTAACAAATGTGAGACGTTATGATCTATAATAACTTGGGTTTAATGGGGTAAATTATATCATGCTTTTTGGTGCCTTTTGTTTTGGGATGTCATATTCAACATTCATGCATTTAAGAACTGAAAATAGGGGCATGGTTATCCAAAACAATTATTCAATCAATTCCTTCGTTCTATTGTGTTTGGAACTTTTTGATTGTTTTAGAATCTAGAATATGATGGAAGGGACTCATTATAAAAGAGACAATGCACTACAAGATCTTAATTCATTGTCGTGCATGCTTCTTAGTGGACTAATATACATGTCTTTAGAATAGGAAGAATTAGACATCTCTCCAACATAAAATGATATTTAAATTCTTTTCTTTTAAGCTGGAGATATATGAGACACCAATATATTAAGGTCAAGATAGAAGTTCTTATTCAAAATTTGTACCTTCTCCAGTTATAGATTGTGAAAGAAGAGACACCAATATATTAAGGTCAAGATAAAGTTCTTATTCAAAATTTGTACCTTCTCCAGTTATAGATTGTGAAAGAAGAGTGTGGACTGAAGAGAAGCCAAGAGAAGGTTGACCCATTATATTTTAATGTGAAGAGCAAGGAGCAGGCAGGAGATTGGTAAAATCTTGTCGGATACTGATTGGCTGCGGAAAGAAATGGAGGATGTTGGAGGAGGATTGATAAGATCCTGCTATATATTCTGATTGAATGTTAAAGAATTGGGGATGGTGACAGAGGGAGGGAAGGAACATTGGCATGATTTAAATGGTGGTGAAGGGGAGGGGTAGGATCTTGGCAGGGGAGAGACAAAATGCAATGGATACGGCGAGGGATTCTCTGGCACTGGGGGCTACAGTGTGAAGGATGTCGGGTTGGCGGTCGAGAGCGCAAGGGGGGGTGTATGGGGGGCGGGTTCGGGCATTGGAGGGGTCATGAATGAAGGGTTATGATCCACCCATGGCCATGTGAAGGCACTAATGTGGCCCAGTGGCCCATGACTGACCCACGTGGTATGCCGGCCCACAGAAGACCACGTGTCAGGCCCAAAGCTACTTCCAACAGGACTGCCGTCCACATTACACCGAACCTTTACGTAGTACTCCCCTACGTCACCTTGCCCCACGTGTACTGTACGCTCCAGATCGAGACATCCTCTGTACGCCGTCGATAACTGGTACTCCCCCGCCAGTTGCGCCCCACCAACGACCCCGATTCCTCGACATTGATACTTCCCTTCTCAGCCGTCCGATGCTTCCCCAGCCCAACGGCTCCGATGCACTTTATTTGGATTTGTGATCGCGGCCATGGCCTGGCGCATCCTCGCCCTTCCTCGCACGTGCGAAGCTCTTCTTCGTATCTTGGTTCCGGAAGAGAGTATTTTTTGCTCCATGCATCTTGCAAATCGGAAGCCGCCCCCTCCTCATCGAAAGGGATTCATCCATACCTTTGCATTCTGGTATGGAGGTCTATGAGTCCAAATTCAAGACGATTTGTGTTTTCTGTGGTAGTAGCAGCGGAAACAAGCGTAGCTACAGCCAGGCGGCTTCGGATTTGGGCAAGGAATTAGTATGTCTTCATTTTGCTTCATTTCAATAAAAGCTTTTCGTTTTTTGGATGGTGCCGTATTCTCTCAGAAGTTAGTTTGCGTGAGAAAATTGTTTTCTTAGTGAGCCCAACCTCTCTATTCCGAAGTTTTTATTTTGGCTTCAAAACTCGCGAGTTTTTTTCCACATGCTGTTAGAATCGAGTAATTGAACGAATGCTAGTGTTTGTATGGAATTGCGACTTGCTTTTAGGCTGACAGGCTAGTTTTGCTAATTCCAGTTTATCCATGCACTCAGTATTACCCATGCTCATTTTTGCATCTGTAGGGACGGATACCGTTTCTATATTCTAACTTTTTGTTCTAGATATGGTAAATCTTTGATCGGCATTAAACAATATTTTTTGAGTTGCAAGCATGATTGTTTTTGGAGGGTCCCAAATGTAAGTGGCTTCTCTTGTATTCAGAGATTGTCCTTCTTTGTGCCATCCGGGAATATATAACTGCCTTCCTATGCGGCTTTTAAAATTCCCATCTTTTTTGCTTTGATGCTAATTGGTTTATGCGGCAAAATGATTCTTTGTCAGTGGTTTGTAATGGCTAGGCCAACCCCTTTTAGTATGTGGTTTGAGTTTAATCCTGTTTAAAAAATGGAACTTTTTCTCCATTTTTTGTTGGAATGAAGCTACATATATCTGTCTTTCTTGAACTCATTTTGCACGGTCACAGATGGTACTTATCTTGAGTACTGATACGTTTAAATGTTTTTTTCTATAACAGGTTAGTCGCAAAATTGATTTGGTCTACGGAGGGGGAAATGTTGGTCTTATGGGTCTTGTGGCAGAGACAGTTTTTGAAGGTGGATGTCGTGTAAGAGGGTTAGTATGCTTCTTATGTTCTAAGACTGTCTGTTCTTGAAATTAGATAACCAAATATACTAATAAGCAAATAGATGTATATAAGCTATTGTATTAAGTTTATTCCCTCCTTAGTGAAGATGAACAGCTCAGTTCTTTAATTATCAATTTCGGATATAATAACAATGAATAAAGAGTTTGCCATTATGGCTATCTGCGCTGTAGTAGACCACCCTAATAAACATATATGTGCATTCTAATCTGGCTTATACTGGTTTCATAATGCCATTTTCAGGGTGATCCCGAAGGCCCTCATGCCTCATGAGGTATGTGATCTTGACCATGGTTTATGAGCCTTCACGGGTAAACAGAGCCACTATTGGCTCTGTCTAAGCCCCATCTTTCTGATTTCTATTTTGCAATGTAGATATTATTTGGAGTAAGTAAGGGATGAACATGTATGCTACATTTTTATGTAGCAATACTACATTTTTATGTAGCAATTCTACAGTGCTGGTTGTACAAGAATGGAATCTGAATCTATGCTTTAAATTAAAGATCATGCAAACAGCATGTCCGATGATATATAAGTACATGCTCTTTCCTTGTACATAATGGAGGCATAATGTGAACCAATGAGCTACCAGCCACAAGTGAGAAATGTATTGTTTTAGCATGAGTCACTGGTTGTTCACATTTCATACATCAGATTGCACAGAAGCTACTTTTAGATGGTCCCAATGTGTGATGAAAATTACCTGGTTATGTAGATATCAGGAAAAACTGTAGGAGAAGTGACGGTTGTTGCAGATATGCATCAACGAAAGGCAGAAATGGCACGAGAAGCAGATGCTTTTGTTGCTCTTCCTGGTGAGAAGACCACCTTTGTTTTATGTAATGATAAAACTTTTTCACATGCTTTGTTTTCTCGTAGGTGGTTATGGAACACTAGAAGAGCTGCTAGAGATGATAACATGGTCACAACTAGGCATCCATGACAAGCCTGTACGTCTCACTCATGATTGTATTCCTTTCGCATTCCGGACACCTTATAGTTTTGGCGTTTCTATGGGTTGCATGTTGGGAAATTTTAAATGATTATGATGCAAGGGCACATGGAATGCATCTGCATGTGGTTGCTCTGATATGGTTAGTAGTTAAAATCTGCCACTCAAAAGTGTGTGTGGACCACAAAACTATAAACTCACAATTCTATCTAATGTACTTGGTACTTTTTTCTCGAAACTGGGCCACATTGATGGGAGTTATGGCTAGTGGAGTCAAATTCTTGCATATATTATAATCACTATGTGACAAAGGGTGGTTTTTTTATCATTTTTTATTATTTAGGTGGGACTACTTAACGTGGATGGTTACTACAATGCGCTGCTGTCTTTGTTTGACAAGGGAGCTGAAGAAGGCTTCATCAAACCCAAGTCAAGGCAAATTGTTTTATCTGCATCCACGTCTAAGGAACTGATTGATTTGCTTGAGGTATGAATCTGCAGACCCAGTCTGTCAAACGCTCCCCAAGGTTTGACTGTCATTGCATTGCAGGCATATATCCCAGCCCATGAACGCGTAGCACCAAAACATACATGGGACGTGGAGCATCTTGGCTACTCTGCTGTCCCGCATAACATACAGTTGTTCCAGTCGCCTGATTACTGTATGAATAATGGAACGGTGTAAGTTCCCCATTCTATTTCTTTTATATATTATTTTCCATTGACGCCTCCCTCGCTGTAATTATATCATGGTGCTGCAATGTTGCTACCATTGTGGTCATTTTCTGTAACGTAATATATGAATCTTTGACTAAAGTCGCCAAATCATTATAACATACGTTTCAGCCATGGAACGTTCTGAAGCTTTTAAAAGCTTTTGATACTTACCATTGTGTCCTTGGTGGCTCGGTGACGCTTATTATTATTGGATTCTTTGTTGTGGGAATCCATTGGCTGAACTCTTGTATTCCCAATATATATATACATTTATGCATTATATTTGCTGTTTTTTGAAAGAGCAGTCTTCCAAATAACAAATTAAGAAAGTTGAAGCCAGATTATCATATGTAATAGAAAGAAGTGAAACACAGTTGTGGAAAAGTTCATAGGAAGGTTGATATTTGAGCGTGTCTTGGTGGTGGTTTTGACGCATTGAGCTATTTCACCATTTGCCAAATTTTCGATTGGGTTATGTGCTGCTAGATAACCGCCAGTGTGGAAGGGCTTTCTTACGTGAAAGCAGAGGCGTTAAGCCTTGAGTGGTGTTGCGATGCTAGTTTTCCACAGGAACCTTGACATCCAAGCGGCTAATTGACGTAAGTCACTACGGGGTTCAAATTTCGGTGATTGTGGCAGAGCTCTAATTAGTGCAACCATAAAATTTAAGCCCAAAAATCCAAAATAAATTTAATTTCAAGTCCAAGAATTACCCGAAATAATTTTTGACATGAAATAACTAAGAATTTCAACTTCTTGTGATTTACGTATTAGATAATTTCCGGACGGGAGGAATTCCGCCGGAAAATTTTTTCGGCGGAGCCGCCAGCCTCGGCGGCGCACTCGCGGTGGAATTCCGACCGCCGGAAATTAACAAACGTAATGATAACTACCCTCAAATTTCGCCGTAATTTTTTTTTTCGACCTCTGTTTTTCTTCAGATCTGAGCTCTGTTTTTCTTCAGATCTGAGCTTGATTTCTGAGAAATGAGTTCTGGAATGAAGATTCCGGAATGAAGCCTGAGAAATGAGTTCCGTGAGCTTGTTTTCTGAGAAATGAGTCCCGGATGAGATTGAAGAGGCAATAAAAAGAAAGCTCCGGCAACCCTTGCGAACACGCTCATCTTTACTCCAGTTCCCTAACCGAGTTTTTTAGAACCAACCGGCACCCAGGTTTTGGATATGGCAGAGAATGAGCTTGGAATAGACAGAGAAGAGGCTCTGCACAACTTGATATTTCTGTTTCAACGCGTTTGGAGGCATGGAGCTTCTATTTCCATCATTTTTGGAGGCTATGGTGTTCTAGCAGCCCAGTACCGTGAATCTAAAGGAACATCATTTTGGAGGCACCAGAAACTGAGGGAAGATCCGCACCAGAAACTAGGGAAGATAACCATGGAAGCTCTCTGCGGCGAAGAATCTCTGCGAAGAACTCTGGAAAATGTAGGCGGCGCCGCTCCGCAACTTCCGGAGGACAAATCTGCATGGTAAAAATGACAGAATAGAGGCGAAATTTGAGGGTGGTTATCATTACGTAAGAAGAGCTTCAGGTGGATCTCTAGCCTCTTGAAAACTTCATAGGCAATCTCACACATATCTTTTCAAAAACGAATCTGCAATATTTCAAATTCTAAATTTAATGTCCAAAGTACTTACTTGTAGAATACCAAGTGTATAAAATACATCAAAAACCTTGAAGAATGTTTTAATATTTTGGCTCTTGGTTTTTTTAATATTTTGGCTCTTGGTTTTACATCCAAAAGGGGAGAAGAAAGAAACATACGTTCATGCTTGCATCACAAGCAAACGTAAGCAAAAGCAATAGTATAGCATATCATCATCAAAGCCAGAAGACCAGAACTACATCAAAGTCTTGGTGTCATGAACTTCTCGTACAACCTAAGCTCCACATCTGCCAAATCACAACTTAAGGCCCCACTCACATCAAGCCACTTCACGGTCTACCTTCCATGACATGACCAAGGGCACACCTAACTTTACATGTTTCCTCCTTCCGCCCTAGGTGCTATAGCAACTTTTCTCATCAACACTCCAAGACAAACAAAGAGCCAAAAGGAAATTGAAATCCAAATAGATAGCAAGCTCACAACAGACAAAGGCATGGGCATCCTTTGGTAGAATAATGTTTGCACAATCAATTGATGTATGTATATAACCTAAGGTTTTTAATGGTTTTTAAAGGAATTAGTATAAAAATACGAATGAATTTGATGGTGGCATTGCGGTTTTGGAAAGAAGGGGTATTTTTTGTTGAGACGAAGGTTCAGGGGGGATAAGACTTCATGTGATGGCGGCTCACCTGGCGCCCAGTGACCCCGATGCCTAATTCGGCCCCTGTAGGTGTCGTGAAGCCCATATTCGGCTGTTGCAGATGTCGATTCTGCCCATATTCTGTCTTGCTTTTGTCTGCTATTTGGGCCTGGCCGAAAAAAGAAGAGGTAAGCGGATCTCTGCAAGCAAGCAAGATCCGCCAAACATATTTGTTTTTTTCTTTTCTTTTCTTGCCAGCACCGCGTTCGAATTTCTGTGTAAGCAACTAAGAGATGTCTTGAAGGTTTTAGAGGGGGGCTAGCGATGGCGGATGGTCCGACGATCTGTATAACACCCTAAACCATCTTAGGGCATTGAATTTTTGAACGATTCTACTTTTTCTTTCAGGATTTTCTATCGAATTCTAGGCAGGCATGGTACCCTTGCTTATTCCTCTGTTCTTAGAATTCTCATTTGGATCTTAGAATCCATCATTATTTGAGTCCATTGATTTTTTCTGCAGGAGACTGTTGCCTCTGGTTCTTGGCGTTTGGTGCAAATACAAATTTGTAAGGAGGTATTTACTGCTAGGCCTATTTTGTTTGAAACATATGTTTTTTTTATCTTTGAACCATCTCTGATAAACTCGACTCCATTCATAGCCACCATTCTGAACAAGCAACATGGCACAGTTCAATTACCCTATTGCACCATGAAGGAGTACAAATTTTGAAAAAACCCTTTGGTCCTACTGTAAGATATTATGTGTTTTTTCTATGTTCTTTGGTCTGCCCGTACTGAAGCTTCAGGAAAGCATTGAGCATTGGATTGGAACTGGGGTTCGATTCACCAGGCTCATGTCATGGTGGCTGTTCATGTGTTTGAGTTATAAAGTATTGGACTGTACTACTGTGACACTGTACTGTACAAATGCCAGAGTACTATTTAAATCAATGGTTGATGGTTTCGTAGTGCCACGTTAAAATCGGGTCAATAAGGGCCAGTTTGACTCGAGAAAGACCCTAGATGGGCGAACAGAATTTGTGGATGTGGAATATGCTACCAAATGTGCCACGATCTTTGATGCCCTTTCTTCCTTCTGTGATAGAAGATGCCTTGCTGGTGCAGTTGCCCTGGAGAGGGGGTCGTCTACAAACCACCTCCATGTGAAGGCTGTGCTGAAAGCCCGCTACAAGACTCCTAAGGCCCTGAACGAGGCTATCAAAAGGGACTTCAATTGGCCCTCTAAGCCAGTCGGCGTTGTTCTAGTGTGCAAGGTGCTCAAGAATAATAGGTTGCACTGCTTCGAGGGTATGTTGGGGTACTGCATGACGTAGGCAAGGTGCATTATTCCTGCCACCTCCATAATATATCCAAATCGATGATTGAGAATGGAAAGGATTTGTATGTAAGATGGGGTGCTGGGACACAAAGGGGCTGTGTGTGTTGGATAACAGAAACCTTCTGAATAAGGCAGCGCACTTTGTTTTTTACCACGGTGGTCATAGGTTGACTCCTAATTTGACATGCACAATTTGCAGGATGCTGAGAAGTGGAAAATATACTTTGAGCAGCAGCTGGATCATTCCATCCAACAGTGCTCATGTGAACGAGCATAGAGTTCGTGCTGTGTGGAGGGTTCTCTTGAACCCCGCTCATTGTATGCCATCTGATGTTAGAACTATTCTCTTTGGTTTTCCTGCAGGTTATGTGCATGTTGAACAGAATGGGCCTGGCTGCCGCCAATATTGGGATGATTCTGTGCCATCTGATGAGATGGATTGTAACTTTCAGAATCTCCGTGATGCATTCTTTAGCCCCGGTCTTGAAATCCCTGATCGTGGTGTGGATGACATCCCCATCCACACTAGAGATTACACCATGGCGGTTGGCTGAGTTATCGTAAGTTTTGTTACACAACTTCAGTTTTGTCTATGTTTTGCTGTCTTTGAGCATGCATTTGTGGTGGTGATAGTTTGTTGCAGGGTAGAGATGGAGACCGATGGGAATTCTGCTAGGGAGACGTGCCATTCTGTCTTGAGCTTGGATCCCTCTTTGATAAGCTCTAGGATTGACGATTTTCATCCCGATCCTCAGGTTTATCCTCCAGAGGGTGAGCAGCTGTTCATTGCAGAGGAATTTATAACGAGCATTATCCAGGTTGGGACGGAGGCCCATCGAATAGCTGCTTCCCTTAGGATCCTGAGGAGGCAGCTGGCAGGTTTTTATGTGGCCATCGATTCGGCGATCTCTAGTGTTGACTGGGAGCATCTTGATGCTCCGATGTCTGAGTTACAAGCATTGAAATCTCACATGAGCCTCGCTAGGGGCTTGCTGACGCAGGAAATCCGCCAGCTTGATGCCTTGATCAGGCGGGCTGCATCTGGAGAACCCATGAATTAGGCCTTTCTGTTCTTGATCTTGTTTGCAATGTTCTTGCTTGTGCAGTTTCATGTGCGTGGCATCCATGCCACATGTACATTCTCTAAGTTTATGAATACGTGATGTTTCCTCAATTGATGATGTGTCTTGTACATGTTTTGTTTGTTGCACTTCGTTACTAACACCTGCAGACTTTCAGAGGGCTTTGTCCCCTGGGCAAAGGGAGATCCCCTCTGTTGAGATCTCCCTTATGTTCGGATGAGCACTGGCATTGCGTTGGGGTTCAATTCCCCAAGCTCACTAACAGATTGTCTTTTTTCGGCTTGCAGCTATTCAAGGGCATTATGCATAGGGGTCATCGAATGCATGCCATTGACAGCTGTAGCTTGGAATGGCAGTCAATGGCATGTGTTGGATAGCCCCTATGCATGATTTCCACGTATCGTCCAGGTAAGCCATGGGCTTTGGATTCATCTGGGATTCGATTCCCCAGGCTCATGCGATTGTGTAATGTTCTTCATGTTCTTGAGTCATGAAGTATTCTTATGGAGTAGTCGATTCTATTGCTTTGATATTGTACTGTATAAATGGAAGAATACTTAGGGATAACTATTCCACTCCAGGGGTTCCAAATGAGCAGCCACAGAAGCATCACACAATTCAGGTTTGGTGCACAATTTACTTTCGTAACAAATCAATGTCCAAAGGTAGGCAAAATTTGAACTCTACTCGACAAATACACCCATTTTTTAAAAGGAAAAAACCTTAAAGTGACAACTTCTTACTCCAATACTTCCAAAGTCTTTGTTTCTTGCCCCCTCCATCCACTAGGACCACATTATAAGGTGATGGACATTATAAGGTGATGGACAATATAAGGCTGAGATTGATAATATGTAGCACAAGTAACCATTCCTGAAACCATAGATCATACATCTAAAACAATTGAATGGGTTGTTATATAAGAAAAAAGGAAATAGATATAATAGAAAAAATAATTACGTTAACAGACTGGTTGTATTCGTCCAAGCAATCTTATTAAAACATTGACTAAATTTGGTAGACATCCGAGCCCCCTGTATTTCATATTCTAAAACCTTAGGCGAACCAATATAGAGGTTTGACTCCTCATATTTCATAGCCCAAACCTTCAATCCATAAATGATCATAATCGAAACGAGAGGTGTCCAGAGGCATCAACATACGATCTGGACCGTAGGATCGACGGATACGACGACATTGTACCAAATAGAAAAATACCATCCATCCCAAGTGCAAGGCGTATGTTTCTTGGTTCATCGTTGAAAATTTGCCATTTGTCTTCAATGTGCCTCAAAGCTTTGCCTTTTGCAAGAATTTGCATAATGCCATCTTTTTTTTTTTTTGAAGGACGACAAACTTTATTGGAACTCCAAGCCAAAAAAGCAAAATACAAATGCAGAGGCGGGAATAAAGTCTCAGAGGATAATCATGATCCACTGAGTAGAACCACCAGCCTATGCGTAAGACAACACACTCAAATAGGACTCAAATATCAACTGTCGCTTGGCAGGAGCAAGCGAAGAGCAATGGTAAGCCTTAACAATTCTAGCTTGTGCATCTTGGAGGACAACTGCAGGAGGAATATCCAAACCCTGAAAGATAGACAGTCTTCTGCGCTTCCAGATGGACCATAACAACCATCCTGATGCTAAATGAAATGCTTGGCTCCGCAACTTATTCCAAGTATCCGGATAGACAGCCAGAAGCACTTGCTGACTTGTCAATGTCACATGAAAAAGAGAAAGCAGCCAAGACCAAACAGGCTGGAGATGAACACATAAAAAGAAACAATGCTCAATGGTCTCGTCCCTTTGCTTGCACAGTGGGCAGAGTGCTGACACTCGAGGATCAAATCTGTGGACAAGCACGTTCACACGAGGACATCTGTGAAGAATCTGCCACCAAAGCACAGCCACCTTAGGATGGAGTAGTTTATCCCAAGCCGTCTCCAATTAGGAGGTGAAAGCTGAAGGGACCACCTAGTGGATGGCAGAAGGATATCACTATTGACAAGCAGCCTATACATAGAATTCACAAGCCTATGCTCATGAATACTCTGGTGGGAAACCCACATGCACCCTTCAGTAGCCTCTGGAGCAACCAATGGCAGAGTACTAGCAACCTTTTGCCAAATAAGTCTGTCCCATCGGGACAATGAGAATTTTGTTTGAAAGAATTGCCATGTCGCTAACTGGCCAGAATCATACCATGCCGCAACTGTCAAGATTCCTGCTAACCTCCATCGCCGTTGAGTTAATGGATGAACCGAGGCACAAAGTGGAAGATTATTTTCCACAGGTATCCACCAACAAGGGGCATTCAGCAGATGACATGCAACAAGATCAATCCGAAATAGGGTCCGTATTGTCTCCCATGACTCCAGCAAGCCTTTCAAAAAAGGAGAGGCATTAGGAAAAGGGCATAGCTGATAAAAGAGACTCCAAGGAAGAAGCGGTTTTAATGAAGCTTTCCCAAAAGGAACACAATGTGCAAGTGACTGCTTCACCAACCGCACTCCAGGTGAGTCAACCATATCCTTAAGGATCCTCCAAATGAATTTAGAAATTAGAATCTTACTCTGCAAATGGAAGTCTGTCATACCCAAACCACCTGCAAATTTTGGCTTGGTGCATTTGGACCATGCAACCTTGACCACAGCATGCTCTTCAATCCCACCCCAAATATAGTTACGGACAATCGTAACTATCACCTGAAATTTTGACTGAGAAGCCAGAAGGGCAGAGGCCATATAGACATGGGAATTACTTAGCAACAGTTATTCGCGCTGGCAGAGAGAGCTTAGCAGTATTCCACCAAAACAAATGCTTACGTAACCCTTCAATGATAATATCCCAAGCATCAGAGGTAGAAATATGAATACCCACAGGTATACCAAGAAGTTTAGTAGCCTTCCCATGAGGAAGCACCTTCCAAGAAAAATCCGCAACACAAGAAGGCACAATCCCATCAAGCGTCCATAATGCAGAACACTTTGGCCAACCAACAAGAACTCCAGATGCTAAAGAGAAAGTATCAAGAAGAAGCTTTGCATTCTGAAGATTGTCTGTGTCAGCAACAAGAAAGAGGAATGTGTCATCAGCATATTGGTTACAAATTTCCTGTGAACCATCCTCCATACTCAACTCCTGCACTATCCCATCCTGCATGGCCTTAGCAAATAGCTGTGAGAGGACCTCAGCTACTATTGTGAACAAAAGTGGAGCTAATGGGCAACCTTGGCGAACACCTCGCCCAACCGAAAAAACAGTGGAGGGTTCCCCCTGAAACAACATAGTAGATCGTGCCGAGATATGGAGCTTCATAACATCATCGGTGAATCACGACCAAAGCCCAATGTTAAGAGGCTTTTTTCCAAAAATTCCCAATCTACACCGTCATATGCTTTGGCAAAATCTAACTTAAGATAGACTATATCTGTGACCTTTCAATCTGCCCAATACATACCCTCATAAGCAAAGCAGAACATTGTCTAAAAATGCTCCTCCTTGGCAAGAATCCAGATTGAGTAGGAGAGATTGATACAGCCAAGACATCACGCACTTTGTCTGCAAGGGCCTTCGCAAATATTTTATACACGGAAGACAATAATGTGATAGGGCGCCAGTCAGATATTGTCTTCGGCTCTTTACACTTGGGAATAAGAGAAATACAGCCAGTATTAATGATCTTATCCAAACTTCTAAACCTACGAAACTCACAGAAAGTATTGTAAAGATCGCAACCCAACCAATCCCAATATTCCTGAAAAAATTCCACTGGGAAACCATCCAAAGCCGGGCACTTGTCTTTCTTTAAAAGAGAAGCTGCTGAATGTAAGTCATTGATGGTGATCTCTGACTCTAGGTGTGCACGCTGCTCCGCTGACACAATGGGGTGGACCTTCGACAAGACTGCAGATTGCATATCCTCCTGAAAGGGCAACTGATGCCTGGAAAAAAATGAGGAAAAGTGGTCGAAGATATCGCTTCAATTGAACCGGATCGTAACACTCAAACCATCGGGGAAAAATAAGGGAGTTAATAGATGCCATCATACGCCTTCTCTTAGCGGCCCGAAAAAGAAGTGAGAGCATCTATCACCGGATCTAAACCATTCTAGTCCAAAATTTATCCTAGCTTGATTCACATGAGCCGCCTCAATGGCTTTAATCTCTGTCAAGATTTCTTTCTCTCTAATACCGTAAGAAGGGCAAGAGCACGGCATCTCTCAGAACTCCCGATACAACCCGGTTAATTAGCCTCTAGTCCCAACCACATTGCATGACCCCACCGCTTTGCAAAGGATTTAATGACCACGAGAGCAAAGAACAATACCACCATGCCACCACTCACGAGAGAATTCATGAGACCATGCATTCCGAACACCTGCAATGAATTCACTATCCTTCGATATTTAGTATTGAGCTTGAAATAAGTTTTTGTAGCTCTTCGCCGTAGAGGTTGTCCCAGAGAACCATTGTGGATTATGATCCGAGATCGCACTATCTAATGATTAGTTCTCTCAAGAATCAAGAAAATCAGCAGCTACTGCATTATAATAGCCACGATCATGTCGGGCGTAGGCTCTACCATTGCCTGTCCATCCATTGCACCATGTGAAGGAATGATCACCCTCGATCTCCACAAGCCCACAATCACGCAAAGAAGCGCTGCCATTGCTCCCGCCAAATCCCTCGAACCACAGCGGATCCCCTCCCACACATGCGCCTCAATTTCAACCATATTGAAATCTCCAATGAGCAACCATGCCACATTATTGCCTAGCCTGAGAACTTTGCTACTTCTGAAGAGAGGCCCACAAAGCTCCCCTTTGACGCGGATAATTGTGAGCATAAACATTCACTAAACCACATTCTTGCCCCCGCTCTTTCCACTTAACAATTATCCAACGACCAAACCTGTCCACTTGAGTGAAAGTGACATTCAAAGAGGGCTTCCATGCAGTAAGAACGCATGCTTTAGCAGAATCAGCAGCCGCCACAAGCACATTATAATCACGCCCCAAAATGTTGGCCAGCTTTTTGAACCTCCGCCTTTTACGGCACTTGTGCTCCCCGAAAACAACATATATCCATGGGGAACTTAGATAGATAGAGGGACAATCTACTCCTTTTGCCGGGGAAGAAGCCACTCCCCTAACATTCCAAGAAAGAATATTCATGTGGGCAATTGAGGGCCCTCCACATCCATCTCAAAGGCCCCGTGAGGATTAATCGCATCGAGAGGTCTCCCCCATCGTGCGGTAAGTGGCAAGGGGAGCCTCCTCTCTCTCCACACCCTTCCATTGTGTCCTGGAACAATTGGCGGAGGGGAGCCTCCGCCTCGCTCCACCCTCTCCATGTTAGGTGCGGATAGTGATAAGGGAGAGCCATATCCCCGCCTGCCCTCCACCTGAGTACCTCTCAGTGCACTACCATGCCTATCTCCACTAGGATGAGCCGCCTGAGAGGCAGACTGAGCAAATTTATTACATGCAGCCTTCTTTAAATTAACTTTTGTCCAGCCATTTGTAGCTCTTTCACGCCGTTCCTGCTGCTCTTGAATCATTTGCAATTTAGCTCTAGCATCAGCACTAAAAACTGGCACAGACTGCATATTAGAGGCGGAGGGCATATCAACATCCTTGTCAATTGCATCTCTAGAGGACGTGGACTGAGGAGACACAACTCTGGGGGAAGCAGAAGGGAGAGGCGAAGAAGAAATCGGAACATTGGCAGGGCGATCCCGCTTAGCACGAAAAATTGCAAAGAGCTCAAGTTGGGGAAACAAATCAGCAAGTTGCGGACCATTCAGTAGTTGCAAATCAAATTTGAGGAACATAGGCATAATGCCATCTTTGCTCCTATGTGTAGCATAGAAATCCATAAATGCTGCTAGTGATGGTGATCTAAAAATATGTTGTAGTCAAGGGATGATTGGCATATGTCTCAACACCTTCTTAGGTACTTTTGTTTTCATATGGTCGACATATTTTGGTTCTTTGCATTTTGGTACTCATTATGAAATAGAATACAATCATTTGGGCATGCATGCATGCACTTATATTCCAATCCCAATTCTCGTTGTAACTCTCTTGCCTCCCTTCTATTTATAGGAAGGCAGTTGTCATTTGGAAGTATCTCACCAAGGAAACTTAAACAAGGTGCTGTGCATGGAGGGTTGCCCTCCATAGCCGGAGGGTGAAGTGGCTTAAATCATAGTTTAAAGTCATGTTTTGACAATAAATTCAAATTGCTACTTCTAGACAATAGAATACTTGATACCATGGCTTTATGGGAATTGGCCTGAAGAAATCTTTGGTGCTCGGCATGGAAGAAGTATTGCAAAAGCATAAGGACAAGTGTAATAGAGCAGAGAATGGAAATACATGTTTTGTTAGCATAGAAATGAGAGAACTCCTTGAAGACCTCTGATCGGTTTTTGTGATGGAGAGCTTCAAACATCTGAGGAGTAAGTTTTGTAGAGGAATGAAACATGGATGCATAGCTTAACTCCAAACCTCGCAAGAAAAAGTGAAACCCAATGATCGCAGACTCAAAATGGAAGATGGATGCAATGCACATACCAAGAATTCTTGTCTCCATAGCTAAATGAAGATCGATCTCTCTCCCTCCCTCTCTCCCTCCCTCCCTCCCTCCTCTCCCCCCTCCCCCATGAACGATAGCCATTTTGCAGATGATGAATGCATGAAAGTGAGGCCACCGCGACACCCACACCGTACCCAATACCATGTGTTGTTGCCTGTATTTAATGTATATAGATGATTAATTATGTTTTTAATGCAGAGAAACTGAAGGAGGAGGTATCTTTTGACACGTCAAAGTATGGAAGAGATGAGCGTGGGAGAAGCACTCGTGAACGTAGGCTACCAACAAGGTTTAAGGAATATGAATTAGGGATCAATACACGTAAGAGCCGGCCGCCGTCTATGTTATGTATTGCAGAGCCCAAATCGTATGAGGAAGCTGTTAACTCACCAAATGCAAGTAAATGGTTGAAAGCAATGAAGGAGGAGCTGAACTCGTTCAAATTGACAGGTACCTATGATCTTGTAACCCGTCCGATAATGAAAAATGTGGTAGGGTGTAAGTGGATCTTTAAATTAAAAAAGGGACCTGATGGTGAAATTGAAAGATACAAGGCAAGATTGGTTGCACAAGGTTTTACTCAGAAAGAAGGTATAGAGTATCATGATACATTCTCACCAATTGTTAAACTAACAAGTTTGCGAGCTTTAATAGCCCTTGCAGTGGAGCATGAGCTCGATCTTGATCATATGGATGTTTAAACAGCCTTTTTGAATGGAGACTTAGAGGAGGAAATTTTTATGGAACAACCAATTGGGTTTGAGGTGCAAGGGAATAAAGTTTGCAAGTTGAAGAAGGCTATGGGCTCAGACAAGCGGCTCGACAATGGTATATATGTATGAATAGTTTTTTATTGTCACAAGGGTTTGAAAAGTTAGAAAGTGAAGGAAATTTATATAAAAGAAAGGCAGGTGATGATTTCTGCATTATTGCTTTATATGTCGATGACTGCATAATGAGTGCAAGCAATAGAAAGTTTTTGGATGAATGCAAGGCCATCCTGAAAGCCAGATTCCAGATGAGTAATCTTGGTTGTTTGAAGAAACTTTTGGGCATGGAGGTTACTAGGAATAAGGAAATTGGAACACTTACGTTAACTCAGAAACAATATATTAGAAAGATGCTTGATAGGTTTTTTATGATGGAGTGTAAACCAGTTCCAACACCTCTAGTCGTCAATAATAAGATCTGTGGAAGTATGTGTCCTAGGACTGAAGAGGAGAGAAAGCAAATGAAAAAAATACCGTACAGGGAGCTTATAGGAAGTTTACTTTATGTCGCCAATGCTACAAGACCTGATATAGCATTTGCCATAAACTTTTTGAGTAGGTATTTGAACAATCCAGGTTGGGCACACTGGGTGGCTGCAAAACGAATTCTTAGGTATTTGAAGGGGACTATGGAGTTGGGAGTCTGTTATACTAAAAGTCATGGAAACCCTGAGATAGCTGGTTTCGCAGAATTGTCTGGTTATGCAGATTCAGATTGGGCCGGAGATTTGGATGAGCAGAAATCCACAACAGGATATCTTTGCAAGCTTAATGGGACAGTGATTTCATGGTGTAGTAAGAAACAGAATTGTACATCAATGTCCAGTGCTGAATCAGAGTATATATCAGCGTCTTCAGCGTGTAAAGAAATAATATGGCTGAGGAGATTGTTAAACGAACTAGGGGAGAAACAAGCAGGCCCAACTGTGCTTTATTGTGATAATAAGAGTTGCATAGCCATAGCCAAAAATCCAGTGCTACATTCAAGGACAAAACACATTGATCTTCATTGTCATTTCATCAGAGAGAAGGTAGCTGAAGAAGAAATAGATTTACAATACATTCCCACTAGTAAACAAGAGGCGGATATTTTAACAAAAGCGCTGGGTGAAAGGAAACACGCGCAATTTAGAAAGGCTATTGGCATTGAAAATATGGCATGAAGGGGGAGTGTTGGAATTATGGAATTATGGTCATGCCTTATTTTCAACAGAAATGATCATCTGGTATAAGCGATAGTGGGACACGTGTTATGAAAAACAGTAAAATGGGCGATTGGGAAAATTTGAAAGGGGCGGTGACGGACAAAACCAAGAGTGCGGATCTGCAGGTGAAGAGTTTCAGAAATCGATCTGTGAATAGCCGGATCATCCAGGTACGGAGTTGGTTAGATGTAGGAGATCTGTGAATAGCCGGATAGGAGTGAAAATCTGAGGTTGTAGAAGTAGCTGTGGCAACAGAAGAAGTCTGGGCTGCAGAAGCCGAATTGTGAAGAGCAACCAATTCGGTGACTAGTGGGACAAATATCCTGCAATTTGTGGTTGAATCAGAAGTGCAGGGTGATGGGTTTATTTGTCTGAAGTAACCCAGTGATGGTGATTGTTTGGTAGGAGGCAGAGACCGGCATTCTTGGGTTCAAATCCCAGGCTCTAATTTCTATCAACAATGGATTTGGAGCAGTCACCAGCATATCCTAGATATATTCCAGCATATTATAGGATATACCACAAACCACATAAGCGAGGGATTTGCCCCCCTAGGGGGAACCCAAAAAAAGAACAAAGGCCAATCCAAAGATAAATAAATTGATAAAAGAAAATTTATAAGGCCAATTGAGATATTACCCTATTCAAATATAAAGAATAACATACCTGAAAAGCTTGACACACTGTTATTACTCCAACCGAATTTATGTTGCAAGTTAAGGACGAGCAAAAATGTTGCTAAACGAGATGTCTTTGCACCAGGATATAAAGCCTTAGTAGCCTTTGAATATAGAACCTTCCCTATGCAAGTTATGTTGTCTGACTCATCTACATCCATTTCATCTATGACGGGAAAATAATTTTGTATTGATACAATCCAGGTCAGGGCAAAAGTCACTGTCAGAGGAGGGAACTTCTATTCCGCCCTCATCATCACACTCCAAAGACTGCCCCTCATCCTCTGCGGGCTGCCAAACATAAAACCATTCTCAAATTAGAGGTTGTTTCATGTTAGTTGTTATTTTATCTTCATATCCTTAACCATGAAATAAATAATCATCAATATTCATTTCAGACGCATATATGATGCATTATATTGCATGACACCACATGTGTGTATGAGTATATGATTGTAAAATAAACACAACACTACTAAATTTATGTCATAATATTGTGTACACTATGTAAAATCGCACCGAAGTGCATACATCATTTCAACTTATGGTCTTAGGTCTAGGGTTATGTTTCCGTCCATAAGGAACTACAATAGGGTCATTCTTTTGTTGATGCTATCTTCGTCTTGGGACACCCCTCCTAAAAGAGTAGTTAATAAACAATTCATCCCCTGGTTTTAGACTTTGCTTAGCATAAACACGAACATATGGTCTGACATGACCATGCGACAAACATTTTTCTCCTGACTTCTATGTTCCAACCAAGATGCAACATTCAGTGTCATGCCATAAGTAGACATGCTTGACATGAGGGATGCTAGATTTTGCCATGTACCCCATGGGTACGAAGGACCGCCATATGCCATCAATACAACTATTTCCCTCAGTCGCACATTGACATGATCTAAAATATACAAACCCCTAATCATGTATTTATGGCCCCATATATAAACTCCTCTAACATAGAAGGTAGTTGTCCATCCCAACACACATTGTCCTGCGGTCAAATGGAATAATGACGAATTTGAGAGAATAAGGGATTTCATTAGTAAAATCTCCGCCGATCTCATCTGCATGAGTAACCGTATATGTTCCTTTCTCGAAATGAGCTCTCAAAGTTAAAGCAATTTATTTTCCTCTAGTGCGTCCTAACACAAGTGGTTCAACATCATCTCCTCCACTTGTGGTGTCCTCTATGCCAATAACACACGCTATATCATTTGAAGATAATCTGGAAGATGGTTGTCTATGGATGTTTATGGATCAACTCAATATATTGCAAACTATGTTACTCGAAATAAACTAAAAATATCCTAAATGCAATTATTTTCGTTCAATATGAATAAATAGTGCCTCCTCGATTTCACGTCGAACATGACGCCATGCATTTACATTTTGATGAGCATGAAGAGAAACTAAGCTTCCTAGACACAAAAAGAAAAGGAAAATGATGCATTTAACATGAAATTAATACCAAATCATAAGCTATGTCCTTAGCTGTGTAGCAAGTCTATAGGTGGCATATGCTTACTACTAGAATCATGCGATTCAACATGAAACTCTCAATATTAGATGAAGCCATGAGCATGGAAGAGACAACCAAACTTGAAAATAAACCATGAAAAACACAACAAAATACATTATGCCTTAAAATACATTAGGGAAATTTTTTAAACCGCCCATATATTTTGGGGGATTTGTCAAAATGCCTTTGTATTTAAAGAAATCGACAAACTGCCTTTATTATTGCAGATTACATTTCAAAATGATACATAATGAACGAAGGCAATACAGGCCGATCCTTAACAATCCTTCCTTTTGTGCCCCTAGGAAAGAATGCAAAGTCAAATGTTGGCTTTTCTTGTCAATATCAAGCAATCAGAGCCTTTGTGAAGATCTGCTGCAAAGCTTTATGCCCCTATCTAGGCTTAATTTCGTTTTCCAAGCCATCATCGACAAATGGACATTTGCCACATCAAACAACTAGTATTGGGTGTCAAATAGATATTCAGCTCTATTCAACGTAACATAAACTCTCAAACGGGTTCTTGAAACTTCCAATTTTCAAAAAACAAAATCGTGAGCACAAATTTGGAGCAAGCAATCAAAGCAATTTTGTTCTCAGTACATCTAATCAATTATGACACCCAAATTTTTTAGAACCCACAAGGGCAAAATTTTTGGTCGGGATAGTGCAAGTTGGCTTCATAATCTTGCTGAAATCACAAACCGTAATTTTGTAACATAAGATTTTGCATGGTTTGGTGTTGTATCCGTATGTAAATACAGTATAAGCTGATTCTGGCACCCAGGTTTCCAAATGGGGGAATCTAGGGTTTAGATTCCTGCGTTTGTGCAGTCGGGAGGGCTGCGCTTCACATGGGCGGCCGCAGATGGCGACCAAGCAAGTACGCTGCTATTCCTGGCTAGGTAGGTGTCACTTGGCTTCCTTTATCTTTGTTGATTCTATGCAAGAGGCAAGCAGCAGTTCCGACCACTCTTTTCAACGGGTTGGCAACAGGCTCTTCAACAGCCTTTTCTAACTTGAGCTATTTTGTTTGTCTTTGAATTCCAGGCTTTGTATAGCAAGGCATATGAATTAATGGGGGCTCTTCCAGATGATGATCCGCGCAAGCAGATCAACCAGGCATATATCCATTGTGTTTTCTGAGACAACAAATTGGTACAGCCCGGTACTCAGAATGCCTTCGATGTGCATTTTATCTGGATAAGGTGGTATCTCTATTGCAAAATACCATCCGCTTTTTGCAAAAGCAACTCCTCTTTCTTGCAGAAGCAAGAGGTTGGAAGTTGTAATTGGAAGAGCGTGGGCTCTATTTAAGTTTTGTAGTGCTCTATGGGCTCCATTGAAGTTTTGTGGTGCTCTATGGCAGTTGCTATTCATACTCTTGTTGGAGCGGAATTTGAGTGCAATTGCTTTTTGATGCAACACTGCTTGTTTGACGATTGAATTTTTGTCATTGCTGGAATATTCGTTTGTAACTTATATGTCTGTTAATTTCAGGAGAGGATTTTCCGTGCCAATAGAAGAGGATGAACTGGGAGGCAATTGATATCTTCATCAAAACTTGAGTAGGCGCAGCAGGAGCAAGTGAGGTTTGGGCATTGGATTGGAACTGAGGTTAGATTCCCCAGGCTCGTCTCATCTTTGAGTTATGCCATGCCGTAGATTATTGATTCACGTGACGCTCCACTATGCCTAAATACTATCTTAACCCGGTGTTTGGTCAAGGAGTGCCCCTTTAAAAGCAGGCCAGTTTGACTCCACAAAGACTTCGCATGGGCGAACAGGATGTATGCAGAGGGAATATCCTGTCAATTGTGCCACGATCCGAGGGCCCATAAAAAATAATACACAGTTTTTGCCATAATACTAGCAGATATTCATCCAAGGTCTTTAAACGAAGCTCTTCAAGGTAGGGCTAGAGCAGGAAGAAGGGGTTCACCTCCCCTGCGAGCCAATTACGTCTGATAAATGGGCGAGCCTGGAGGGGCGAGCCCATTTATCTGGCGTAATGGGAGAGCAGGGGAGGTGAACCCCTTTAACTGGCAGGCTACCGAAGCTGAACACCAAGCCTAGAATATTGAAGACCCGTTGCAGGATTATCAGACCCACAGCAACGGTTATCATCAGCCATAGCACGATTATTAGACCTAGGGCAAGATTATCAGCATCCGGACCAAGATATCGGCATTTAAACCTGAATCCGAAGCTACAATCAGCTAGTTCCTGCATATCACTGGTCTGCAATGGACGTTCAAGATTGCTTTGATCCAAAAGCCCGTCGGTTAAGAGGTAGATATATGCTAGGTAACCGGCCGGATTGAGGGGTTTCCGGCCGGTAAACCGCCGCCTGCCAGTTTACTGGCCGGAAACCCCTCAATCCGGTCGGCTACCATATGTAGCATAATAACAGGGGGTTTTCTTTGTGTTTTTGTACGCTTTTCACTAAGGTTTTCCTATGATTTCGTGATGTATTCAAATGGATGTACTAATGCGTACATCTAGAGTGCACCATTTCTGAGCCATTGATTTTAGCCTTTTTTTTTCAATGGTCAACAACCAATGGCTCACAACAAAAGCCCTTTTTTTGTGCGGGTGGTGCATAATGGGCACATGATGGGCCATTGATTTTAGCCTTTTTTTTCAATGATCAACAACCAATGGCTCACAACAAAAGCCCTCTTTTTGTGTGTGTGGTGCATAATGGACACATGAAGGGGTTGAAGGGCGCATATAGTGCAGTTTCCCTGCCAGCAACACATTTCTTATCTTAACTTTTGATCCAGAGCTCTGTTTGAGATGATTTTTATTGCGTTGGAAAGCTCTCTCCGAGATCTTTTTGATAGTGTATGATATGGATATGTTTGGTTAATATCTATGCTAAAACAGCAATTTTTCGGCCGGGTTTGGTAGGCTTTCACATCCTACCAGCTGATTAATACAGGATTGCGCTATTGGATATTGTTTTATGGCTCATTCCGAATGAAGCTTGCAAAAAATTACCATGCATTTTTAGATTTTGAGGTAGTTATTAAGCAAATTCCAAGGCTTCTAGATCCTTGTGCTAACAAGAAGAAAAGTTTCCCACTTTGGTTTCTCACCACAAGAATCCATGGAGGCCAAAGGCTGCTGTTAAATTCCAGTTGAAAAATGCTTGTGTATGGGTGTTGCAAACTTTATGACTTTCAGAATAATGGGATCAATCTGCCCTATCTTTATGGTAACTTTTACTTATGTTCTATTTGTTTTATTGTGATCAAATTCAAAAGCTATAGGTGATGAAAGCCTCAAACGAATTCTAGTTCTTTTCTGGTTTGAATTCTAAAATTTTTGTCACACCGGGGGGGGGAGGGGTGACGTCCCTAAGGCCCCAAAGGGGCCAAAAATTTTTTTTGCAACACAAACCATTAACATCCAACATATAAAAATTAAATCCCCCAACACATAACAACCAACACATAACAACTAACACATAACAACCATTGACATTAACAACCAACACATAACTACCATTGACATTAATTAACACAACCATTGGGTCCAACACATTTAAATTAAAATCCCCCTTAAACCCCCTTTGGTTTGGGTGTGACGTTCCAAGTATTTATACGGTATACGTACAGATATACTGACACGTCACCCAATAAAGGTACGCCACCATGGGGTATTGTAACCTAGGGGGTTGACCTAAAAGGGATTAAATTAGCTATGCTAATTTAATTATTAAGGATAATAACCTATAATTAAGGAATTAATATCTAAGTGGGTTAATTAAGTCAATTAATGGTTTGGGAAGGCGCCACCTGGCCAAACTCGATTGGTCAGCATGGGGGATGCTAACTTGAGCCATCAAAGTGGATCACCACCACCATCTCTCCCAAAATCGACCCAGGAGAAGGAGCAGCTGAGCGCCCAAGTACCTGGAACTGTTGCTGATCACCCCGTGGTTGCTGAACACCCAGATTCTGAGAGATGGAGGCGCCTCATGACAATGGATCAAGTTGGAACTCGGGTTAGTAGATAATCTAGTTGATATCTTTAAGAATAGAGCTTATTTACATTTCGATTATGGATTATGTTTATTACGGATGGATGGATGTGTTTATGAAAGTAGCTCTGTTAAACTTCCATAAAGCAGGGATTAGAGGGGGGTAGAGACCTCTGTGCCATATGCTTTAGTATGCTCCTAGTAGCTCCTTTAATTCCCAATTAATGCGGCCTGTGCACAAGAGACCACCGAGTCATGGATGCTATGGAATTGCTTAGCACCAGAGAAGGGACGCAGTGGTGAAGTGGGGGTGGGGTCTTGCACGAACATACAAGGCTCCTGGGACTCCTACAGTGGGCTAGGCCTGATAGCCGGTCACGTAGAGGGCCGGGTATGGGTCTGACACTCCCTGGGTGCTGAGGTGTGACCCGTATGGGGCACCCTGTACTTTGAGTAGATTTAGGGTGAGTAAGTCGGGTATGGATGCGGGGGTTGCTGATGCGGCACGTATTCTCTAGCTCACCCATTGAACCACTGTGATCCTGGAAGGGGACACTTCCCTGACCTGCCTCGTCGGACCGAGGCGTCATGAACCCTGGAGTAGGCTCGAAGGGTGATACCTTGAGTCTGCGTCTCCGGAAGGCTATAGTGATGCCATAGCATGATTCGACTCATCTGCAAAGTGTGCACAGGAGGGGCGGATGGAGTGGACAACCCTAGCCGATGTTCTATGCCAGCCAACGCCATGTCAAGATTCGGTCTGCTAATCTCTTGAGACCTAGCCGTCAGTCGTTCCTCACTGGAGTCTGAGCCGGGGTAGAACCATGGGTTTGGGGTGTTTTCCCTAGTGATAAATGCATATTCTTTGTTGTTGCCACTTGGATGGATGTGCCACCCCTCGTGGTGGTATTTTATGATATGATTATGCTGTGCTAACATTGTATTCACGCTTCCGCGACATAGGAGCCCCATTGAAGGCGTGGGCCGAATGACCCCTCTGTGTCCTTCACTCGAGCATCTTTTTATAGATGGCCCGAGTTAGACGGAGGGCCCTGCTCGTGGCGAGTTGGTTGCCATGGGAGCGGAAAGTCCCCGTATGTATATGTTCGAGTGTCGTATATGTTCAGGGAGCGTCACAGTGGTATCAGAGCCGTGATTTCGGTTACTCGAAATCATAGCACTGACCAAACCCTAACTCGTTAGTTCGGTAGTTAGGAGGGAGTTTAAGCTAGTGTGATTGTTTAGCTCCTTGATGTTTGTTTTTGTGCTAGGTTAATGTAATAGATTGTAAGTTCTTAAGAGATTCAGGGCGACTGGAGGACCCAAGTTTGGAAGGGCTATAACTTTTTGTAGGTAGCTCAGATGAAGGCGAAAATGGCTCCAAATCGGGCATCTCCCACATATCCTAGGGAGCACGTCTCCCGAGGGCGGAAAGTCAACAGCAGGTCGAAAAGTCAAAAGGGGCGCTGCTGTCGTCCGAGGTGTTTCTTTCGCCGAGTTAGGAGCGTATAACGCTCGCAGCGCCCCATACGGTCCCGCGTATTTTTATACGCGCCCGTTTTTTTTTTTTTTTTTTAAATTTGAAAACTTTTTCGAAAAAAGTTAAAAAGTTAAATTTAAAATTGTGTTACTTTTTCAAAAGTGTGTTTCTTTGCACGACTTCCTACCGCCATAGCCGCCGGACCTGAGATCCTTTTCCTCCATAGCCGACCTCCACTGAGAACTCGCATCCACCCTAAACCCCTAGCGCCTTCGCCTACCCTCCAACGCCACTTGTCTAAGCATGAGCGCCCTACTTCTTGTCCCTTGTTGTCCATCGCCGGTGTTATGATGCCGCGCTTCAAGCTCACTGTGGATCTAAAAAAAGCGACTGTCTTCCAGCTGTTCAGTGTCCTAGTAGACTATCTCTTGGCTGAAAACCCTATGATCGATACTATTCTAGACATACTTGTGACTCGTTTCACTGAGGGCCGTCGAATCCCCTATCCAATCTTTCATTTCAATGACCGCTTCCTCATGAAGCTAAACGCTGCCGACTAGCCCTATACCCTTGTGGAGCAGCCTGATCAAGCTTGGGCCCTTGTTAAGTTTTATCCACAAGCTAGAGAGGGGGAAGATCCCGCGGAACTTATTAGGACGGAGGCCCAACGTATTCAGCTCCTTGCTAGGGTAGAAGACCTTCAGCAAATAGCTAGTGCCCTACCAGAAGAGCGGGCTAGCAGTTTCTATTACCTCGGCAAAGGCCATGTACTCATGTACGGGGACCATTACAACCTTCCTACTTTCTTTTGGAACGAAGAACTTTATAGCTTCGTTTTTGAAAATGTTCCACCTAGTTTCAACCAAGATCGCATGGACCTTGTGCAAGCGGACATGCGAGCTCACCCGGCCCGGTACCATACGGAGATCGCCAGGCAGATACAAGTACGCTTGAACAAGAAAGCCCGGGATGCAGAGAGGGAGAGGCTCTGTAAAGAGGAGGAGGATGCCCAAAACCAGCAGGGTGGGGACCAGCAAGTTGATCAGCAGGGAGATCAGAATGTTGATCAGCAGGGAGATCAGAATGTTGACCAGCAGGGGGACCAAAATGTTGACCAAAATATAGATCAACCTGTAGATCAGGGCGGAGGCAAGAATAGGAAGAATAGAAAATGGGCTAATAGGAAGAGGAAGAATACAAAACCCGTAAAGAAAGGTGTGGATTATAAGACCCGATTGCAGAGGGATGCCACCATTGCCAAGAAAACATCGGCTCAGCAACGCGAGCAGATCGTTCAGCGGGCAAAGCATCCGACAACCGGCGGGAAATCCATCCCAATATTGAAGCAAACCATCAAGCCGCAGAAGCCCCATAGATACCGACCGGGCACAGTAGCTCTTTGCGAGATACATAAGTATCAGAAGACTACTGAGCCATTGATTCGTCGGCTCCCTTTTCAGCGGCTTGTTCGGGAAATTGCCCAGGAATTTAAAACCGACCTGAGATTCCAAGCCTTTGCAATCCTCGCACTCCAGGAGGCTGCCGAGGCTTACCTCATAGAGATTTTGAGCGACGCCAACCTCTGCGCCATACATGCAAAGAGGGTTACCATAATGCCCAAGGACCTCTAGCTAGCACGAAGGATTCGAGGGGAGTTTCGGTGATTATGTGACCTACTTTGCTCTGTTGTACAATTTTGTGGATTTATCTATGTACAATATTCTTTTTGTCAACCTGTGAATATAAAAATGTCTATTTCTGCCACTTGGTGTATATTTAAACATAAATTATTAATTAAATAATAATTTTTAATAATAATTTCGGGAAACGTGCCGAAAAGTATAAAGCCCCTCTTTGGCCCATTAGGGTTTCATTTCCCTTCTTGCTTTCAGCGTTTTCCTTCTCCTCCCTTGCGCCTTCAATCCTCATGGCTCGCCCAACCCTTCAGCAATGGTATTTGGATGGAGAACACTGGGACCCTGCGGTCCCCTTTGATCTTCTTCACCCTTATCTCCTCCAGCAAGTAGACCTCATCTCTAACATGCAGGCGCATCCTGATTACGCCGCCTTCCTTCAGTTCTACTGCGAAGAGATTGTACCTGCATGTGTCTACAACGAGGATGATTTGCAGCTCTACCTCGACTTCCACACCCTGCTCCAGATGTTAGGGGGTGATGAGCATGCCCGGAATGTCATTAAGGGCATAAGGAGGCGAGGGACTGACCTCCCCATTGTCACAATAGATCGGGAAGCTTGTTTCGAGGCCCGATTTGCACTGGCCATCATTATGAACCAGTATTGCTGAGCATTCCTCTACGCCTGTACCTCCTGACCCGGAAGACGACGAACGAGTCCTGGTTGGACGAGATGAAGGAGTTTGGAAAATCCTATGGCATGACAGAAAATGATACAGGAAAGGTTGCCACCACAAACCTTACAGGAGCTGCTCGTATTTGGTGGAAGGGCTATGCCAGAGCCAAGCATCTGGACAGAAGCAGATGCAAATTCAGGAAGTTTGCCAAAGCTTTCAAGTCGCATTATGTGCCCCGTGCGCACAAATGCCAATAGATTCAGACTTTCTACAGGTTAGAGCAGAAGGGTATGTCAGTTCAGGCCTACACTGATGAATTCATGCGCTTGAGGCTGTATGTACCAGGAATGAATGAAAAGAGCTATATTGAAGGGTTGACCCCATCAATTAAACGTATGGTTAAGGCCATAGACCCGAAATCAGTTGCTGAGGCTGAGGCTAAGGCATTGAGCCTTGAAGAGGATGCACCACGAAGCCAGTACCAGCGCCCCGCCTCTTACTCGTAGCCACACCCATACACACCTTATAAGGGCCGTTCACCGAGCCCGGGGCCCTCTCAGCAGAACCCTAACGGCCGCCAGGAAAAGAAAGTCACCTTCAACATGCCCGACAAACCGAATAATGTCGGTAAGGAAGTTCGGAACCTCTTACAGTCTATTCCCAAAGAGGCCCGAGAACAGCTACGCAGAGATAAAGCATGTTACAGGTGTATGCGGCCCGGGCACTTCATGCAGAATTGCCCTTATGTCACGCAGACTGCCCAGCTGGCCATGGCCGACCTCGATTGGGACGATCTCGAGTCTACTCTACCTGTCGAGGAGGAGGCTCCCGAGTATATTCACGGCGAGTCTCATATCCTTGCAGCCATAGAAACCGGCAATGCTGAAAGTCAGCCTGCTGTTATTTCTACCATAGGTCAAGTAGACAGTAAGCCTTTCATAATTCTTATGGATACGGGAAGTACACATAATTTTGCTTTTCCTAGAATGGCCCAGGTATTGCAGCTTGAGACTTTGAGGTCCCGACCGAAACCTGTCACCCTAGCCAGTGGTAAAATCAGACATACTCATGACCGTTGCATTAACCTTAAAATGCAGCTGCCAGGTGCACCGGTTGCCTTGGGTGCCGAGTTAATGGATATTGGCAAATATGATCTGATTGTTGGTATGGAATTTTTGGCATCTGCAAAAGCCAATATCGACTGCGAAAAGCGGGAGGTTACCTTCAACGCAGCTAATGGAGCCCGCGTAACTATAAAAGGTGATCCATTAAACCCTATTATGCAGTCTATGTCCATCAGGCAGTTAAGTAAGGCTATACGCAAGGATAAGCTACTTTGCGTCATCAGACTTGCATCCATTGAGTCAGATGCTAAACAGAAGCAAGTAGTTGATGCATTGCCAGAAGGCATTGCTAATCTTCTTAGGGAATTTAGTGATCTCTTTCCAGACGAGATCCAGAAACTTCCTCCATTCAGGGGAGTGGAATGTGAGATAGCTTTGGAGCCAGGTACTAAGCCTACCAGTAAGGCCCCGTACCGTATGAGCCCCCCTGAATTGGCAGAGCTTAAGAAGCAACTTCAGGAGCTACTAAACCTAGGCTTCATTCGGCCTAGTGTTTTGCCTTTTGGCGTTCCTATCCTCTTTGTTAAAAAGAAGGATGGCTCCTTGAGGATGTGTATTGACTATCGCCATCTCAATAAGCATATCATCAAGAATCGCTACGCCTTGCCTAGAGCAGACGATCTTATGGACCAGTTGCAAGGGGCCAGGTACTTCTCAAAGATTGACTTACGCTCCGGATATCATCAGATAAGAATTAAAGAGGAGGACATCCATAAATCTGCCTTTCGTACTAGATATGGGCATTATGAGTTTACTGTTATGCCTTTTGGATTAACTAATGCCCCCGCAACTTTCATGCGATTGATGAATGATGTCTTCCGACAATACTTAGATGATTTTGTTGTTATTTTTTTTGACGACATTCTCATCTATAGTAAGACTCTGGAGGAGCGTGAGAAACATCTTAGGTTGGCCCTACAAAAGCTAAGACGTCACCAGCTTTTTGCCAAGTTCTCTAAGTGCAAATTTGCCACTCCGAAGGTGGATTATTTGGGTCATGTTATTTCAGCAGAGGGAATTGCTACCGATCCAGCAAAGATAGAGGCAGTAAAGGATTGGCCCATTCCAGGTAATGTTTCAGAGGTTCTTAGGATTGGCAGGATATTACCGGAAATTTGTTAAGGATTTTGCAAAGATTGCAGCACCGCTCACTGATCTTACAAAGCATGAGAAGGTGAAGGATTGGATTGAGCATTGGAAAGCAAAAGTCCAGGGAAGTTTTCAGAAGCTTAAGGATGCTTTAACGTCAGCACCAGTCCTCACATTGCCTGATCCTGAAAAGGATAAACTAGTAGCCACGGATGCCAGTAAGATTGCTACCAGTGGAGTCCTAATATAGGAGGGGAGGGTTATCGCCTATGATTCAAAGAAAATGAACGAGACTGAGCAACGATACCCTACCCATGACCAGGAGTTGTTAGCCGTTGTCCGTGCTATGCGTATATGGAGACACTACCTTCTTGGTAGAAGATTTCAACTTGATACAGATCATCAAAGTCTCCGTTATCTATCCACCCAGCCAAATCTCAACCTCCGTCAGAGAAGATGGATGGAATTTCTGGAGGAGTATGGTTTTGAGATTATGTATAAGCCTGGGAAGCACAATGTGGTTGCGGATGCATTATCGCGCCATCCCTTGGTAACCCGAACCCATTGTAATGCAATTTCCACCCTCACTAGTGAGTTTGGGAAACAGATAGAACAGACTTTGGCCACAGATCCTGAGTTCCGTGATGTTTGGGATAGTTTGAATAAGGAGGCATGCACAGATAAAGAACTTGAAGCTTTCCGTTCGTATAAGAAAGAGGGCAACTTGTTATATTACAAGGATAAGTTGTGTGTACCTGCGACTTCAGGAGTACGTAAGCTAATTCTCCATGACACGCACAACAACCCTATAGCTGGACATGCAGGTTTTATGAAGACCTACTTTAAGATCCGCTCCAGTTATTTCTGGCCTTCTATGAAGAAGGACATTGCGAGATACATTAAGCAGTGTCAAGTGTGTCAAGAAACCAAGGCTGAGCAATTAAGGATTCCAGGAGAGTTGCAACCTTTGGATGTGCCCAACGCTAAGTGGGAAGTGATAACCATGGATTTCATTGTGGGTCTTCCACGTACTCTCCGTGGATATGATGCATTGATGGTAGTGGTCGACAAATTATCGAAAATGGCTCATTTCTTGCCATGTCGTACCACGGATACAGCCTTCGATACTGCTCTGCTATTTGCAAAGGAGATCTTCAGATTGCACGGAATGCCACGAGTTATTGTATCCGACAGGGATCCCAAATTCGTAAGTGCATTCTAGAAGGATTTCTTTGCCACCATCCAGACCAAGCTTGCTATGAGTACGGCATATCATCCTCAGACGGATGGTCAGACAGAGCGTACCAATTGTATTATAGAGGATATGCTACGAAGTTATGTGTGGAGTAAGCAATCCCAATGGGCTGACTATATTTATCTCGTCGAATTTGCCTATAACAGTATGAAACAGGAGTCTTCTAGAATGTCTCCCTTCATGATAAATTATAGATATCAATGCCTTACTCCAGACACATGACATAATGCAAGCTTTGGTTGAAGAAGTTCGTGGTTACTTATTGGCTGCACGCAGTCGTCAGAAGAGTGTAGCAGATAAGCACAGAACCCTACGAGTCTTCCAGGTGGGTGAATCGGTTTGGCTTAAGATTAAGGTAAAACAAGCCAAGCTTAAGATTGGTAACTGCAAGAAGCTGGCACCCAGATGGGCTGGGCCGTTCAAAATCACTGAACGTGTTGGAGAACAGGCATATCGCTTGGATTTGCCACCCCGCTTGAAGATCCACAAGGTCTTTCACGTGAGTCTTCTGAAACAACACACCCCAGATCCAGAGGAGATCTTAGATACACCCACCCTTCTTGAAATGACGGAAGAGCATCTAGATACAGTGCCTGAAGCTCTTCTTGATCGGGCCTATAAGCAGACCAGAAGAAGTCAAATGCTACAATACTTGGTTAAGTGGAAACACTTGCCAGCAGAGGATGCTACGTGGGTGATGAAGATAGACCTTGAGAAGCACTATCCGGACTTCATGCAAGAATCTCAGGGCCGCACCATCAACGATGCTATCAACCCCGCTCCCGGCGGTAAGCTTGAAGGCTTGATTCGCCGAGAATCATGCAGTAGAGGGGTAGATGCATCGTGGTTGATAACAGTTACCGATGATGAGATCACTTTCGTGTTCTCTAGGACGTGGTGTACTGTCAATGTGGGCATGACCGCGAATTGCTTGGAAAGCATGTAGTTGATAGGCCGCGTTCATCTCGGCTATAATGGGAATTTGACCATTCCTTACGCCGCAATGAATTGCGAACCATACGCATGATAGATTCCCTTCTAGATAGATTTTTCTTTTATTTCTTATAGGGGGTGGTCCCTTCAACCACAACCTAATTATTTTATCTATATAAACTAATGCATTGACATGTGCAGGCCAGTGAGCAGTACGTGACCTGCCCATGTTTAGAGGGTTGCTGATGGCCCGACTTCTCCAGTTTTATTTTGTCTACACGTCTTGTCCTTTTGTTACTCTGCTATTGATATTGGACTTCGGTCCTTGAACTTTTTGCTTGTGATGATCATGTGAAATGCACCTCGGTGCTTAAACTGTTTCAAACTTTAACGTTTTTAATGTATTACCTTCGGAAATAAGGAGTTACCTTCCTTCATAATGTAATTTCCTATAATTGTATCTAACCCCAATGCTGAGGACATCATTATTTCTAAGGAGGGGAGAATGTGACGTTCCAAGTATTTATATGGTATACGTATAGATATACTGACACGTCACCCAGTAAAGGTACGCCATCATGGGGTATTGTAACCTAGGGGGTTGACCTAAAAGGGATTAAATTAGCTATGCTAATTTAATTATTAAGGATAATAACCTATAATTAAGGAATTAATATCTAAGTGGGTTAATTAAGTCAATTAATGGTTTGGGAAGGCGCCACCTGGCCAAACTCGATTGGTCAGCATGGGGGATGCTAATTTGAGCCATCAAGGTGGATCACCACCCCCATCTCTCTTAAAATCGACCCAGGAGAAGGAAACCGGCCCAAGTACCGAACTTGCTGTCGATCACCCCCCGTGGTTCTTTGAACACCCGTTTCTCGAGATGGAGGCCTCATGACAATGGATCAAGTTGGAACTCGGGTTAGTAGATAATCTAGTTGATATCTTTAAGAATAGAGCTTCAGTTAAGTTCTTTGAGTCTTCTCTGGTTGTTCTTACTTAGGATTAACCCTTCTTTGATATTTAGGATTTACATTTCGATTATGGATTATGTTTATTACGGATGGATGGATGTGTTTATGAAAGTAGCTCTGTTAAACTTCCATAAAGCAGGGATTAGAGGGGGGTAGAGACCTCTGTGCCATATGCTTTAGTATGCTCCTAGTAGCTCCTTTAATTCCCAATTAATGCGGCCTGTGCACAAGAGACCACCGAGTCGTGGATGCTATGGAATTGCTTAGCACCAGAGAAGGGACGCAGTGGTGAAGTGGGGGTGGGGTCTTGCACCTAACATACAAGGCTCCCCGGAACTCCTACGATGGGCTAGGCACGATAACCGGTCACGTGGGGGGCGGGTATGGGTCCGACACTCCACGGGTGCCGAGGTGTGACCCGTATGGGGCACCCCGTACTTTGAGTAGATTTAGGGTGAGTAAGTGCCTGTATGGATGCGGGGTCGCCGATGCTGGGACGTATTCTCTAGCTCACCCATGGAACCACTGTGATCCTGGAAGGGGACACTTCCCTGACCTGCCTCGTCCGGACCGGGCGTCATGAACCCTGGAGTAGGCTCGAAGGGTGATACCTTGAGTCTGCGTCTCCTGAAGGCTATAGTGATGCCATAGCATGATTCGACTCATCCGCAAAGTGTGCACGGAGGGGCGGATGGAGTGGACAACCCTAGCCGATGTTCTATGCCGATAACGCCATGTCAAGATTCGGGTCCGGCCGATCTCTTGAGACCTAGCCGTCAGTCGTTCCTCACTGGAGTCTGAGCCGGGGTAGAACCATGGGTTTGGGGTGTTTTCCCTAGTGATAAATGCATATTCTTTGTTGTTGCCGCTTGGATGGATGTGCCACCCCTCGTGGTGGTATTTTATGATATGATTATGCTGTGTGCTAACATTGTATTCACGCTTCCGCGACATAGGAGCCCCATTGAAGGCGTGGGCCGAATGACCCCTCTGTGTCCTTCACTCGAGCATCTTTTTATAGATGGCCCGAGTTAGACGGAGGGCCCTGCTCGTGGCGAGTTGGTTGCCATGGGAGGGGAAAGTCCCCGTATGTATACGTCCGAGTGTCGTATATGTTCAGGGAGCGTCACATTGGGTGCATATTCACACGGGGGGTGACGTAGGGCAGCAAGAGCCCTCATAATTGTATTTTGCACGTACGAAATCAACACCATATAGTATTCCGCTTGAAATCTTATAGTATTTTGCGAATCTTGTTATACAGTATAGCAAATTTTGTACTTGCATACCCCACAAACGAGGAACTTTATGTACGGTATAGATTAAGGAATAAGGGGTGAATATGCCTATCCAACAGCTCTCGTTGCCCGGAGTCACCCCCCGTGTGAATATGCACCCAAACCAAAGGGGGTTTAAGGGGGATTTTAATTTAAATGTGTTGGACCCAATGGTTGTGTTAATTAATGTCAATGGTAGTTATGTGTTGGTTGTTAATGTCAATGGTTGTTATGTGTTGGTTGTTATGTGTAAACCGGCGTTTGGTGAAAATTCCGGCCTTGATTGCCGATGATGATTGTGCAATGTCTCAGGGCACCGAAAATGGATATGTCGCCTTCTTCTGAACAAAGTGAGGCCAGAACGAAATATGGAACGCCATTTTCGCATTTTCTGTTCGTATGGCCCTCAAGGCTGCCTTGCACTTGCAAATTCCTAACATTTTGTCTCAGGCTGATTCTCAGGGCTTCTCTTCAAGAAATCGCAGAAAAGCTTCGGTCTGCCCAGAATCTTCAGCCAAACACAGCATCAAAAGGAGGTAAAATATGGCCTTACAAGGTCATCTAGGTGGCTTGTTACAGAAAGTAATCCCTCTTCTTTGGTTCCTTTTGCCCTCTTAGAATTGAACGAAGTCCTCTTTTCACTATGGCATCGCCTTGCTGATTCTGTATTGGAAAATGCATCTCAGGCTGGAAGCATCTAGAAGGTTGGCTGCAAACATGCTATTCAAGACATCCGGAATGAAAACAGAGCAGAGCAGGGAGCTTTGCTATGCAGAGCATGCAAACATGCATTCAAGACATCCAGAATGAAATCTTGAGCTCAGATAGAAGCGTTGTAAATGCAGATTGAAGCAAGAAATCGGTAGATTAGAACATAACCTGCAGAAGTAGGAAAGGCCCTTCCGGATTTGAACGGCCGGCCGCAGCAGAGGAAGCTATGGCGGCGATGTAAGCGGCGCCACCAGGACCCATAAACCTAAAATTACCCAAAAGAAATATTAGGGAATATTCGAGGAATTTCCACCAAACGGCGGTTTTCGAGGAATTAGGCCTTCGACTTAAATTAGGGGCAGACCCATTTTTTCCCCATGCTTTAATTTGGATTTTAGTTCTTTAGCTTAGTTATTTTGCTATACAAAACTTGCCAGTTGTTTTTCCCTCTTATTTAGCAATGTCGTCACAAACTAGCTCTGGCGATGGCGCCGGAGACCTGGTCGAGATTTCAGAGGAGGAGCTTCATCTCGGAAAGTACGTTGATGCTGTCCGCAGTCCCGCAGCAGGCGCCATAGCCACCTTCAGTGGCACTACAAGGGACTCTTTTGAGGGCCGCCAAGTTGTGGAGCTTAGATATGAAGCCTATCTGGATATGGCTGAAGCAAAACTGCGTAAGATCTGCCGCGATGCAAGAGGTATGTGGAATTTGATTAAGGTTGCGCTCGCCCACAGAATAGGTATTGTGCCTGTTGGTGAGGAAAGTGTAATTGTGGCCATTTCTTCTGCTCATAGAAAGGACGCTTTAGAGGCTTGTCAGTTTGCCATTGATGAGATCAAGGCCACTGTGCCTATCTGGAAGAAAGAGGTTTATGATAATGGCGAAGTGTGGAAGGAAAATGTGGAGTTTTTAGGTCAACTAAAAGATGGTCCTTTGTCAGCAAAAGCAACCTCTCCTCCAATACACAGAAGGCATGATTGCTGCAAGAAAGAAAGATCACTTGCTTCTGCCTGATCAGCACTTTGACATGTCTCTTGCAGAGATTTGGTTTTATGGATTTCTAATGCTCAGCAATAAAGCACCTAATTTCTAACTTGGCTTTAGTGAGTCGGTCAAAGTAAAGTATATAATAATTCATGAACGAATTAAAAGGAATGGCTGGATTTATACACTTTCAGACCTGAAACTGTGTTTGGTTTATTTCTGAAAGCAGTTTGATTGTGTTGTTTTGCACTGTTGCCAAGTGTACTTTCCTGCCGTATCTAGTTGAAAGTTGGCATGGATGTGATCACAATTGTGTAAACTGTTTATTCAGTTTTCAAACTTCCTACAGAGCATACCAGCAATCGTGCCGGTGTAAACATAAGGTATGAGGCTTCTTATACATGGACAAGTACATTTAGATAAGATAGGTCCATTCTTCCCTTTTCCAGGGACTCATGTTGCCATGTTATTCTTCTATGTTTTGGAAGTTCTTGTTGTTGTCGTTGTTCACTGATTCATGCTGCCATATTGTTCTTTTCTGAATTGAAGTTGTTGATTCTTTTCCCAACTGCTTCAATTGTTTGTAATATGCCATTGGAAGGCTGGAACCAAAAGGAAGACTCCCTCTGTATCCGAGCTGTTTTACTCTCGTGCTCAATGCAGATATATGGACCAAACATATCTTCCTTTTCTGTCAAATATTACCTGTCTGTGGGCTTTGACATAATATAATAACGAATTTGCCAAGGGAGCAGCTAGGTGATCAACCGTATTTACAAGGGATCTAAAATAACAACAAATGAGACAAAATCCAGTTTCATGAGTTCTTTCAACATTGCACTTAAAGTTGAAAAGCCTCTTTGAAATAACTGCTTGGGTAAAATGTAAACTTAGAGGTAATGCACTTCCCATATGGTTGTCATAGTCATTTGTGGGAACAATCATAGAGTTCATGGACTTTCCATATAATTATTGGAGAAGTTTCTTATCTTTGGAGCTGTCTCGGATCCCAAATTCAATCACATGGGAATGGGTAATTCAACATATGGGAATAAGTTAACTTCACCTACTTGAAGGATTTGCGCATGTATCAATTTGCCAGAAAAGATGGATGGCAGTGGTCATATGAATCACCAGTGAACGACAAATTCCAGGGAACCCTTGCAGCCTATCTATTGAAATCAAGAATTTTGATATAGAAAAAGTTTTTCACGAAGTTTCCCTATCAAAAACTAAGGGATTATTCACATTTTTCAGCCAAAATAGGTTATTCTATAATCTTTCTTGCTTAGGTATAGAGTTTTCGCTCACTGGAATCAAGGTTGTATTTTCAAACCCATGAACAATGAATGCATGCGTACATCCTTTAAGCTATTCCCATTACCAAAGAAGAAGGCTGCACTAGAAGACAACTGGACTCGATACTTCAATACAGAACGACTGTTCAAATTAGCATGCCCTTTAAACCTTGCTACCTTTTTCAATAATGTTGCAAGCTGCCAATTATGAGATACTGACCTAGCTAAAGATAAAAATCCGATCTAACTCCTTCAAGAGCTGCAATAATAGAGTCACGCTTTTCCAAGAATTCACGAAGTTTCCCTATCAAAAACTAAGGGATTATTCACATTTTTCAGCCAAAATAGGTTATTCTATAATCTTTCTTGCTTAGGTATAGAGTTTTCGCTCACTGGAATCAAGGTTGTATTTTCAAACCCATGAACAATGAATGCATGCGTACATCCTTTAAGCTATTCCCATTACCAAAGAAGAAGGCTGCACTAGAAGACAACTGGACTCGATACTTCAATACAGAACGACTGTTCAAATTAGCATGCCCTTTAAACCTTGCTACCTTTTTCAATAATGTTGCAAGCTGCCAATTATGAGATACTGACCTAGCTAAAGATAAAAATCCGATCTAACTCCTTCAAGAGCTGCAATAATAGAGTCACGCTTTTCCAAGAATTCACGAAGTTTCCCTATCAAAAACTAAGGGATTATTCACATTTTTCAGCCAAAATAGGTTATTCTATAATCTTTCTTGCTTAGGTATAGAGTTTTCGCTCACTGGAATCAAGGTTGTATTTTCAAACCCATGAACAATGAATGCATGCGTACATCCTTTAAGCTATTCCCATTACCAAAGAAGAAGGCTGCACTAGAAGACAACTGGACTCGATACTTCAATACAGAACGACTGTTCAAATTAGCATGCCCTTTAAACCTTGCTACCTTTTTCAATAATGTTGCAAGCTGCCAATTATGAGATACTGACCTAGCTAAAGATAAAAATCCGATCTAACTCCTTCAAGAGCTGCAATAATAGAGTCACGCTTTTCCAAGAATTCAGTTATGTTGTCGTTTCCTTTTAAATTAAGTCTTCTCAGCTACTTCTCCAACACGTCGATCTGAGACGACGTTTAGCTTCATACTGTCCAATCATATAATTCCACATAGCTTTAGAGTTGAACCAACCTTACTGATACAATAATAGCTTGAGCTTCCTTTATCTCATCTATTGATTCAACAGTTGATCTCTACCTAGTTGATCCCTGTCCTGATGTAACCATATGCAACTGCTGCAGTAAAAATATTGTAGCAGTGTATTGATCAATACATTATTCACTCATTGACTTGTAAATACCTGAGGGCCGAAGCCTTCATTTCAATGTGAATTGAACTTCTTGCAATTCGATATGCTTAGACAGTAATGTCTACCAACTACTTCTTATGTTCTTAAGGTGATCGATCCGGCCGCTTAGCCTAAATTGATCTCCTCGGATCTTCGTCGATCACTTTCAAAGGGTTTACTCTCCAAAAGGAAAAATTAAAATATCTATTTTCTTTTCAAAATATGAGTCCAGTTTATTCACACTTTAATGGTTTTTGGATTAGCCAAATAGTTTCATGCATGGCTATCTTCATCGCCAAATTCAATCAATATTACATGACTTACTTACATGGCGGTATCATCACATGTAATACTCTCTCCTTAGCTCTTCCAAGTTTTTGCTATGTTTAATCATTTTAGATTACAAACGGATGATTCTAGTCTATGCAAACAACACATTATCTTGTCAATGCCTAATACTTAAACCCCACTAAAACACACTCTAAGCCCCTTCACATGGAAAATGCCCATAGGGGGTATTTCTGAGCAATAGCCGGTAGTATAACAAGAATACCAATCATGGTTCAGCAGTGCCAGTTGGCTTATTATGAATAGTTATGGAATTTCATTATAACATAAGAAGATTGAGAAACACAAGGAAGTAGCCCTTCTCAACTTAAAGACAAATTGAAGACATTTATCATATTCTGCAATTGGTGACTTTGGATGAAAAATTCATGTTTCAGTACAAAAACATTTCTTGTAGCCGGATATAACATGTATAAGATTTTATATTTTCTGTGACTAATTAAAATGATGTTTCTTTAAGAACCCTACACATCCTAAGCAGCCGAATACCCTGAGATGGAGGATCTTGTGTTCAAGTCTCTGGGGGTCCGTCATATGTCCTCATAGATGCTGCCAATGTGGCATGACGTAAAAATACTATCTATCTATCTTTTAAAAAGCCCCAAGTGGAGTTTGTTAATTGGAGAGACTTGGTTGATGCTTGGTTTGAAAGATAAGATGCTTCCACTGCCCTGCTTATGATTCTATCAAGGTAAAAAAGTGTCATATTTTTACTCTTTGGCACACCATTTTCTGGATGTCTATATATTATTTAGTAGAAGTCTGCATACAATACAAGCAGACTCTTGGTCTTTAATAATAGGCAACCCCTTATCCATTTCTATCTTGGCGACTATGGCTGGTTGAAGGTTACCACCATGGTAATATCTAAAGTTTAGCCAAGCAGCCCAGGATTAGATAAATTAGTTTTACCATTTAAGAGACATGACCCTTTTAAGGATTATTCTGCTTGGAAACATAATCTACAGTAAGAAACAAGGTGATGCGCACAAAGGGTTGTCCTCCGTGCCCCGAATGTGTGTTTGCATAATTTCTGATGCATAGTGCTCAGAAGTAGGGATAAGTAGATAAGATCTTGTACAATTTTTATTATTACAAGAAATTTATCATGGCGGCCTTGGCCAAACATTTCTTTGGTTCCAAATGTATGGGTTTGGACCGCTATTAACATCCAATACTTGATTAACAAAATAGTACAGAGTTAATTCAAAAATTGATGTATCCCATAACGAGCCTCTCTACTAGATCATGCCCAATCTTTATTTTGACGATGAATGTGACCTTCAACATACCCATATGGACTATGAATGTGTCATTCACATTTCGGGATAATGAAAATAACCACTCTTTCTTTTTGTTTATCATCTCAAACCACGTGATGACCAATTACATGCAATGTATGCTGACAAAACAGGGTTTCAAAGAACCGTTTTAAAGACGCTCGTCCTGACGCCATGTAAGAAGTGATTTTGCCATTTTCTACCATTTCTCTCTCCCCCGGTGTCAAATTTAGATGTTTTTGGTGCGCTAAAAAGCTTAGCTGGTGAGCTTTTATTGATATACGCCTTTAAACAATACAATATCAGCTCCTATGCCGGATTTAGGATGTGCCATTTCGGCCTCCATAACTAACCCTGGTATGCCCTCGTCTCTTGGTATTTCCTCTGTTTTGGATTCATCAGCTGCCTCGTTTCCCTTTTTTGATGGCTCTACATCTCGTCTTAGTGCTTGGACCTCTGTGGATATGGTTGCTCGTGTTTCACATACATGCTTTAGTGACTAGATTAAATGCAAAGTGACACCTGGTGTCCAGTCTGCTCGTGTTGCCAGGAATGGGTTCCATATATATGAAATCCAAATTTTTGACGTATAAAGTTTTTGAGATAGAAAACGTATCTTTCGTATTTTTCACTCATCGGCGGGGAAAACAATTTCGCACTCGAATACTTCAGTTTTACTGTATGCAAACTTTACTTCATCACATACAGAAATATGGATTCGTATATGCAAACGAAGAAAAAAAAAAATTCACGTACAGCAAAAACCACTATTTTTGTGTACCCGAAAACTTTTTTGCGTACGCAAAAAGGGGGAGAGGGGGGCATCATAATCTACAATGTTTGCATACATGAAGAAAATTTCCCATACAAAAATCAGAGTGTTTCGCATATGCGAAAACAAAAATTATCATTTTCATGTAGAAACAAAAGAAATTGAAACTCGCAATTTTGATACACAAAACAACCTATTTCGCATAGCCAAATTTCCAAATTTTATCTATTTATTTATTTATTTATATTTTTTTATACGCGAACTTATCTGTTTTGCATATTTGTAAACAACTTCCTGTACGAGTTATAGTCCTTTTCCTGTATGCAAAACTTTTGTGATGATGTTTTCTTTTTTTACTATGACGACTTCAAAATTGTGCTGTATCATCCAAATCATACGTATTAATAGAAAACATATAAAGTATGAACCTATTCAAGTGTGTTGCTGCAGCAGTAAACATTCGAGTGGAGAATATTAAAAAAGAGATATCGGCATATTTGTTATAAACATAATGGGTCAAAAGGGGGCAATCCAAATAAAACATTAGCTATGGAAATAAAACCTCTTAAAATCGATGAGGTGGCAACAACCCATTGGATGGGTTAATCAAAAGCCCTGGAGGGGCCAAACAAGCTGGGCGGCATTTCGATTCTCCATTTCGGCTTGTTGGCCTTCCGTTGAACCAACCCAAAGGCCATTTGGTGCCCTATAAAAGATCTGACAGATTTGGGGCTTGATCACGGTTTTGCCACAGTAAACCAATCTGAAACTCTTTTGCTGATTGCTTGCATCTATCAGAGCCTTAGGAAGGCTCTCAACACCGTGGGGGAATCAGGGATTCCGAGGGTAGCGGAGGAAGGTGTGATTGATGCGGCTTGTGGCTCAGGTGCAGCCAAGAACTGTTACATTGGTATCAGAGCCTGAGTTTGGGGCTGATATGGAGAACGAGATCATGGCAGCAGATCCTCTCATGGGTCTGGCTTCCCTTATCCCAGATTAAGGAGAAGACCTTCTTGATGATCTTGCTCCTACGGAAGAAGAGGTGAGGGAATTAGATGAGCTCACCTCCAAATTCCGTCAGGAAGGATTAGATAATCAGCAAGTGCATGATCAAGAAGAAGAACCTGCAGCCCAGGATTCCCCATGCACATCGGAAGGATTAGAAGACCCCGCAACTTTCAAGGGGAATTGGATTATGCCAAAGCAAGAATCCGTGAGTTGATGGGGCAGGTTGCAGAAACAAAAATTGAGCAAGCACATACTAACCAATTGCTCAAGAGTTTGCAACTTCAGTTAACTAAGCAAGCTAATGATGCAGCAGAAAGAGAGAAGAAGTTGTTTGACACCATAGCCCGATTATTGGCAAGGGGCCCAGGGGGCACCAATGCCAATGGGGGACCTAACCAGGCTCAGGGAGCCCGAGTTAACCAGGCTCAAGGAGCCCGGGGAAGGGTCTCAACCCAAGCAAACCCTTCTCATGTAAACCCAACTGTTGTTGCAAACCAAACTAGCCAAGCTCAAGGAGCTGGAACTAGGACAATGGATGATCCCACTGAGGGAGTAGAAGTACTAGCGGCCTTGTCTCTTGTGGAGGTTAAGGGGCTAGAAAAAAGAGATCATCCTGAATTATGTGGTACGGGGTCAGCAGAACAAGCCATTCAATGGCTTAAGTGGTTGGAAACTTATTTTCGAGCCACTAAGAAGGGACATGCAGCCAGGGTGCTGCATGCTGCTCTCCAGTTGCGAGGGGCTGCTGCTTCTTGGTGGGGGATCCTCATGGGGAGAGGAGTGGCGATAAATAGTTGGGCAGACTTTTGCAAATTCTTTAAGCAAGAATATGCCCCTCACCATGATGAACATCATGCGCTTTGCAAGGATCAAGGATATGCCAGCACGGATGCAAGTTAGTTATTTTGAAGATGGGCTTAAAGATCGTAGCCTTAGGGCACACATTAAGCAGGTAAATCCAGGGGATTTTGAGTCTGCCGTGTCCCTAGTACGCACATTAGCAAGCTCCCCAAGGGAGGAGGGGGAGGAAGAGAGCAAGAAAGCTCGTCGCTTCCAAGAATGGAAGCAAAGAAAACTTGAAAATAAGCAAGGAGGGCCGAATAAAAGGGCTAGAGTAGCCCAAGTTAACCCTCCAAGCAATGATAAAGGCAAAGGGGATGCCTCTTCAGGGAAGAAATCCACTAAGTCATTTGCTTGCTACAATTGTGGTGCAACCCCATAAGGACAAGAAGGCGATGGCCGCTACAACCAAGCAGGTTGAAGGAGGAACCAAGCAACTCTCCGCCATAGCTCGGGGGGAGCCCAGTTCTGTAAGTAAGGAAGATAACTTTGCCGGGCAAGTTATCCGTTTACTTGAAAAAATAATAGAAATGTTATTGTTCTTGTTGACTCTGGGAGTACTGACAATTTCATTTTTGCAGACTTAGCACAAGAACTAAACATGGAATTGGTTCAAGTGGCACCATACAAAATTGAGACTGAAGCTGGGAAACAGGTTCAGCATTGGAGCCACGGGGTGGCTGGTGTGCACTTGACCATTGGGGATTATGAGGAAACAATGAGTTTTGACTTAGCAAAACTGACCAGATTTGATGTGGTACTGGGTATCAAATGGCTTCAAATGGTTAATCCTCCTATTGATTGGAAAAAACACTTGTTAGTTATTTCTAAAGAAGGAAAGAAAATTACCCTTCAGGGTACTCCTTATGTAGTTTCCCCCAAGTTAATAACGGCTATGCAAGCCAAACGTTGTTTCCGTTCCAACATTAATGAAAAATATCAGGGTGCTCATGTAGCTTAGCTCCTCGTGGTGGGCTTCAACATGGTCGAACTTGATGCTGACAGGTGTGGCGGAGGGACTGAATTGCTCAGAATTTCGAATGTGAGCAATGGCAACACCTAATGCAAGCTGTAGTTTTGCAAAAGTGGATGGAGACCCAGGCTTTACTTGGTGCAATGTCTGGTTGGGCGATGGAAGGGCATATGCAAGACATGATGTGGGTGTACTATAATGCTTTAGCAGCCGTTCATATGCCCACTTTCTTTTGCGAAAGCCTACTGGATAGTTCTATTTCAGATCAAAATCCACAAAGCTTTTGTTCTGCTCCAGATATTGCACATAGTAGATCTAAAGCCTATTTCAAGTTAACTCTTTCTTGAAAGATGAGGAGTTTCAGGTTAGTTGTAAATAAGCTTGATCATCTGCATTTTCCAGACGAAAAGGGATGGCAAGTATTTTGATGCGGTTGATGCGGTAGTGTCGTTTGCTAAAGGCTGGGGTCGTGCAATTGCAAATTGGGGGATTTTCATAGCGTAATATCAGCAATTAGTAGCCCAGGGATCTATTTTCCCTTCCAATGGCCAATTGGAGAAGCAAACTCTGGCTCGCACTCAGCAAATTGAGTCAGATCAGGCTCACAAAGCTTGCATTAGAGCTAGACTGCAATGATTTAAGGAGAAAGATCATTGTACGAGTTTCTTCTTTAGAGCTACAACGGGCAGAACACAAGCTTCTGCTTTGGTGTCTCTCTAGGTTCCTGATGGTCCTCTCATTTCTTACACAGAAGAGCTCAAGAATTTTGTGCATCATCATTTTCCTAGCTTCTTTGCTGCCCGTTGCCATCCCTTCCAGTAAGATTTTCAAGAGGCACTACTTGCAAAGGTTCATCCTACTGTTTTTGAACAGCAAAAGGCTAGCCTAAAAGTTGAGATCACTTCCAATGTTTTGAGGATGCTACATTTTTCTAACGAAGGCAAATGCCTTGCAATTGATGGTATTTCTATGGGGTATATAGAAATTTTGGGCTTGGCTTGGCGAGGATGTGTATATGCCTTTACTAACTTCATAAGACAATGGCAATTGGATAAAATCCTTAGTTCGTCCTGCATATCTCTCATCCTCAAGTGTAGAAAGCCCTCTTCAATTTTAGACTTGCGTCTCATTACCTTGTTGTCTTTTATTTACAAGGTCTTTGCTAAAGCTTATGCTCATTGGAAGCCTGGACTAGGCTTTTAACTACCTATTCTTTCGAGATGCTTATGTTGTATTCATTATAGAAGTGATTTCTATATAGTTGAATTTTTTAAAATTGGGTAACCATAAGCAATTGAGTGTTTACCTGAACCATTTCGCTGTACAAAAAAAAACATATACAGATGAGAAAATGAAGAGAAAAAAATGATGGTTGGCACACATCTTTATTAATAGATATCACTCGCTCCCTGTTAATGCGAATTGTATGGCTGTAAAATGGTCCTCAAACTTTCTTGATCCTATATAAAATAGAAGATGGGTTTGCATTTTCATCTAAAAATTTGTTCTTGTCGCATCATGTATCCACTCCCTCCAATGCGGAATTCAAGTCCAGGTCAACAATTCTGCTTAGCTGGTGAAGAACTAGTGCTCTCTATTGCTTTTTCAATCTAATGCTCTGCTTCTGTTAACAAGTTCTCTTTAGCTTCTGCAAGCTCTGCCAGGCAGTTCTCTTCTACAAGCTTCAAACTTCAAATCGATTTTGGAAACTTTTCTTCTGCAAGCTTCAAATCGATTCTCTACAAGCTTCAAATCAGTTCTCTTTTGCAAGCTTCAAATTGATGCTCTTATGCTAAGAGCAAGAAGCTTCAAATCAGTTTTCTTCTACTTCAAAACGGTTCTCTTGTATTTCAAGCCGTTGCTCTACTTCCATTAGGGATTTTTTGAGATCATAAAAGGGCCTTCTAAGAACTGCTGACTAAGCTATATGAACTACCAATCAGAAAATAGAACTGGTAATCCAGTCAGCAAAACAGTTATAACTAACTCACTGGATCACATTTTCTAGCATAAGTAATAATAATAATAAGATTTATTAACGTCCAACAAAGACCCGTAGGCCATGGGACAATTACAATTTTTACATCTACTCTCTACTGATAAGAGTATCTTTTTCACTATTGTCAATGTTCTCAAGGAGCTCTCTAATGAATTTCGCCACTTGGCATATTCATAGAGTATTTTTGGAAAAGAGTTGCCAAGTTCTCATGGTCCCAATCCACTTGGGTGTTGATAGAAAAGTCCAAATGAGCTCTTGTTTGGTGCAATAGATAGATCGCATTGAGATCTTTCTAACCTTAGGTGGTTTGCATATCTTTTAGCCCCGTATGATAGTAATAAATGGTAAAAACCATATTTTTTGGAGTTTTGACAATCATAAGTGGTTAAAATATGTGCAAAGCACCTAAGGTTGGAAAGATCTCAATGAGATCTATCTATTGCACTAAACTGGAGCTCATTTGGACTTTTCTATCAATAGTTATGCTAGAAAATGTGCAGTGAGTTAGTTATAACAGTTTTGCTGACTGGACCCGTCAGGCTCTGATTTCTGATTGGTAGTTCATTTATCTTCATTTGGCTTAGTTGGCATGTTTTGAAGGCCCTTTTTTAATCTCAAAAAAACCCTAATGGAGCAAGAAACAATGCATCCCCAGCAAAAGAAATAACGCATCCCCAACTTCTGTTTTGTAGGGCAATGATAGTTGATCTGCCATTCTAACGTACATAGAAGACCCTCTCCCGACTATTCCCAATTGCTCGGCCCCACCTATGGTACCACCATGGCAATTAACTGCCATTCTCCTATACGTCAACTTTTTCGAGGGTGGATGCTACTATATATGTGAAGAATATAGTAGGGCATGGGATAAAATATCAGGTTGCGGTGGTTGGAGCCCCATTTTTTTGGTTGGTTAGGCTTCAATGCTGAAAAATATATGTGCAAGAATGTCTAGAACATATTAGTTGGCAGACAATAGACTCTATCCTAGCTTCAATATCAAATGAGTAGCACTATGTTGCATTAATCACATGACTCAATTTCATTCCCTCCACACATTAATTTTTGCGTTATTGGATAGCCTGAAAAATACTTCATTCTGGATAAAATACGAGCAACTTTGCATTCCCTCAAAAACAATTATGAAATGGTTATATCAACGCAATACCTCTAGACATTTGGAAAAGTTTGATATTCAATGGTGTGTTCCTTGAAACCTTAAGTAATAAGTGCGCTCTTTCTAGGGTAAGTCAAATGGAGGTAGCCCAAATAGATTAAAAGGCCCAAATTTCTATTAGATAGGTGGTGTTCCTGCTTGCCTTTGGGCTTCATGTACTTGTATTCTACTTGTATCATATCATATTCAATCTTTTCATATGTTGCTTTACCTATTTCTTGTGTAGTTTTCTTGTTTTCCTTGTACGTTCATGACATGTAGTGCAGTGTTAGTATTAAATAAAAATAAAGAAAAAATAAATTCTCATGCAATGTGGTGTTTTGCTTACAATTTCTCCCTATTGGTCTATCCATGTATAAAACAATACATGTGACGTTCCTATTAGCTTCTTTTTTTTCTTTTTTTTTTTTTGAATACAGAAACATAGGCACAATACACAATGCACAGATAGAAATAAAACCCTAGTGGGTAAGTTGACCCAACTAGGCACAAACACCCGTCTATGCATAAGAAGTACATTCCAAAATATCTCTTTCTTATCATCAGTTGGAGACGAGCAATGGTAAGCTTTAATAATTTTGTGTTGAGCATAAGGAAGAAGTTGTTGTTCAGAAATGCCTGCTCCTTGATAAATGTACAACCGTAGCTACTGCCAGATAGACCACAAAATCCAACTAGAAGAAATAGTAAAAAAAGAGTGAATAACCATGCCCAAGCAAGAAGTGGATGATCACACAAGAAGAAATGTTCAAGAGTTTTACATGTTGGCCACAGAGAGGGCAAAGACCTGAGATTCTGGGATTCATCTTGCCGACCAAGACATTCACTCGAACACATCTATGGAGAATTTGCCATCACAACATTGACACTGTAGATCATTTTACTCCATGTCCACATCTAAACCCTTTTCCATGCTGGTTGAGGAACCTGAAGATGCCACAATCGGGATGGGAGAGAGGATCACAACCCAAAAGCAATCTGTATGTGGAAGAAATAAACTTCTCTACCTTAACACATGCATCACATATCCAAATAGACACATCAGCCTGTGGTTGCTGCATATAAATCAACCTCAATCAAACTTGTCGATCCCATTTGTACAACAAGAATCTTGTCCAAAAATCCTCCCATGACAAAAGATGGTCATTATTATACCAAACTGCAATTGTTTAAATTCCAGCTACCTGCAATGGGGTGTAAAATCGCTAGTGGGGTACAACTTTTGGCGAAGCGTTTAAGCACTTTAAGTGCTGAAACTCGCGGACGTCGAAGCCCGTCACGCCCTTCTCCCTCCTTTTCCCCTGGGCGCGAAAACTCAGATCAGTGTTTCACTGTTGACGATGGAGGCATGGAGCGCGGATGATTTTCACACCATCAGAGGTCTGTGCAATTCGGGGGTGAAGCCCCACGAGGAAGAAGCTTGGTTGGAAAATAATGTCACGGATCGAGATTGGGATTCTGTTTGGACAAAGAAGTTGAACAAGGGAAAGATAAAATGGCACTGTGCAAAGGAGCATCTTCAAGAGAAGTTGGAAACACTCTGCCGAAAAATCTACAAGAATTGTCACAACAAAGAAGTAAGAAAGCAACTGGCCCTTGCTTTTATGCTTGAAAATTGCACTAGATCAATACTTGCACCTCGAGGAACACAAAGTAAATCGGGCTGCATTTGTTTGTGCAATGTCAAAGATACCACAACAATAGACAAGTAAAAACAGAGGCGATGTTGTAGCACATGTTAGGAAAAAATGAAATGAAGGCAAAGCCAAAGGTGGCAAAATGGATCAAATGAGGTCGGTGCATGTGATGAAAACATAAAACCTTAGAGAATGCAAAGACAGAGATTGGAAAATCAGTTTTACTTATCACAAAGAATCACAGGAAGCAAGAGGAAGTGAGCTGAAAGGCAATGAGAAGGCCTCCTCGAATTACGTAAAAATGATGTTGGAAGAGGCTGAAAAACAGGTTTAAGACAGGCCACAAATGATTTGGCTACAAAACGGGGGAGTTCAAGCTTAATCCAACATGTGAGTTGGAGGCGTAAATTAAAGATTTGGAGCAGACCGTCCGGATGGAAACTTGGCACGGGAACAAGGTACAAAAAGCAATGAACCCTACATCCGTTAATGAGCGGGTCAAACGTAAACTCAAACTTGAGGAGGAGTTAAAAGTTCTCGAAGAAGAACAGAGACTTACGCATTTCTACATAAACAATTTGTGGAAGCTGAAAATGGATACTCCTGCAACATTTAGCATCTCTACTATTATTATCTGAGATAAGTTGCTAGTGGAAGATTCATTTTATACATGTTCGGCATGTGGTGCGGAATTCACTAAAGCTTACGAGGTTAAGTTTAGCAATCGAATTGCCAACATGAGTATCATATAGCTTGTTGTTCATTGTTGAGAGGAGGACAATGTATTCATGGTTGCCCCGAAAGGTGCCGAGGGTGTATTTGACGAGCTAGGTTTTGGCCATGTTGCGGGTGCTTCAAATAGTACACCAAAAAAAGGATGTGTTAATCCGTCCTCGCAATTGAGGTCTCACCATTGAGGGTTCAAAGAAGGACAATGGTGCCATTTGAAGATGCACAACACCTGCAAAAGTCCTATAGGAGTACAATCAATTGTGACCGATTTGATTGCAAATGAGAACCACCACCACCACCCAAGAAGAAGTCTGTCCAAGAAGCTATAGAAGAAGTCAGTAAACAAAGACCGGTTAGGAAAAAACAACAGACCGATTGTACCACACCGAAGCACCTAAGGAAGTTGAGGGAGTAATTCCATCGGATGAGGGCAACTTGGCTGAATATTTGCGCAAAAAGGAAAGGGCGTAAGAACAAAGAGGGGTAAGCTGGAGGATAGCAAAGTAGTTGTTCAGGCTACAAGAAAGAGAACAAGAAGTAGCTATGCAAAAGATGCAGAAGCGGTCTCAATCATGACACCACACATATCGGTGTGTTCTCAAGAAAATGCGAGAATCGGGCCCTCAAGTTTCGTGAGCCTGATCTTCAACAAGTGATTGCTGCCATTAATAACCCTGGAAAGGGGGTATGGGCATTGTTGGGCAAGGCCACAACTTAGTGTTGATTAAAACATTGAATATTATTGATTTTCTTTTGTTGCATTCACCGTAGGATTACCGGTTCATTCTATTAGGTCGAGAAATCCTGGCTGTTGATACGAAAAGGTTTCCACATTCAACCCATTTTTCATTTTCATCTTCATCTATTTATTCATGTAGTAATTCCCATTGTGTAGGTATTCGGGATGTTCCAACGTACTAAACATTGATTTGCCCGACCAAAGATAAACTCATTGTCTTGGATTTAAATGGTGTGTTGGTAAAAACATTTGGTGCAAATGAACACATACGCTTGGAAGCGGGGATTGACAATGACATACACTAGCGAAAAGAAAGTGATATTCGCACCAGAAGCGGTGTTCTTCTTGAAGACTTTGTTCTGAAGTGTTGTGTTGGTATATGGTCATCAATGCAACTCTCCAATGTGGAAGATGTCTTTGCCAAGTACTATGTCCGTTTGAGGGACAGATTTGAATTTGTATGGGGGACGGGGAAAAATGTGTGCGCACCGGTTTTCACCACCCTAACAAACCCGGGGTGTCCAAATATGATGAAGCCACTTGGGAAAATATATGAGTCATACCCAAGATTCTCGGGTAAGACTTTGCTTCTTGATGATTCATTGTACAAGTCTTACCTTAGCAAACCACGGAAATTTCTGCGGGTACCGCATTCAAGATGGATGTCCATGATGAAGTGCTACCAAAGACTCACCCCAAAGATAGAAGAAATAATCTGCAGGCCAAGACCGAGGAAGAAATGAAGTTACCGGTGAAGAATACACATAGATACAAGCCTTGGCCTAAGACAGGATAGAAAGATTATGAAGCTATGCTTGGAAAGACTTTACGGAAAACGATTCTTGATTCTGGGTTTTGTGAAGGAGGAATTGGAGAAGGTTTATGGTGATGGCGCTTGTCATTCTCCATGATTATTGGTCTGTTTTGTCATTTATTTAGGCCAAGGAATCCTACACTTTTCATGTACCATCTTTATCTTAATTTAAGAATGTTTTTGCTATATTGTTTATGTAGTTCAATGCACTTGTCTATAAGTTTTGCTATATTGTTTATATATACTTCAATGCTTGTTGAAAGGGATGCTTAAAACTTATCAAGTGCTTAAAAAAAATTGCCTGCAAGTGCTATGGTTTGAGTCTTAATGGCGGAATCTTTGCTTATTGTCTTGGCAATGTGATATACTTTTATGTAGTTGCTTAATGTCATCATGTGCTTACTTGTCATGCGGGTAAGGTCTGCGGTGCTTATTGTTAAGCCATATAAGCTGTTTAAAGGTAGTCATTTTATTGCATAAGTGCTCGTGTGTTCCAAAGGCTTACTCACCGCACTGGCTGAAAGTGATTAAAATGCTTAGTGTTTGAAACTAATGAAAGAGCTAGAAACCTTTGTTATATTCAAGCGAGAATCTGAATGGACCGCGAGAATTGAACTTCATAAATTTGATAGATAGACAAAAATAACATTTCCGCGGATGAAGAAGAAGAGATCTCAATGAAACAAGAAACAAAGTTACAACAAAGTTTGATGGTAAACAAGATTTTTATAAAAAAAGGCCATTAGGCCAATGTACAAAATTTTACAAAATTTTGGCCCCGAGGCCGATGTATTCTTCAAAGGGGGTGTCTTCTTCAAAGGGGGTTGTCTTCTTCATCAAGGGGGGGTGTCTTCTTCAAGGGGGTGTCTTCTTCATCTTCATCTCGCTCTGCATTCATTCTCCATCCGCAACAAATGAAACAAACGAAAAAATTAAACAAACGAAGATTAAACAAACGAAAAAATGAAAACAGAAAACAAATGAAAATTTGCATGTACCTTTAAGGAAAGCCCTGAGCTCCTCCAAGTCGGCTTCCTCGTCTTCCTCTTCCTCTTCCTCTTCCTCTTCCTCTTCCTCCTCCTCCTCTTCCTCTTCCTCTTCCTCTTCTTCTTCTTAGCCTATCCATCCCTCCATCCAAGGCGGTGACATATTCCTCGCTGAATTCATTTCCGATTCCTCATTTTCTGATTCCTCATAGGAATCAAGATGAGAATCGAATCGCACTCCTCAAACCGGGAGGCAAAGGTGGGGCGGGGAGAGGCGCCAGAGTGGGAGGCAGCAAGCACCCGTGCAGAGGCGGAAGAGTGGAGGGAACACCTCTTCGGCGCTTAGTAAGCGCCCAGGCCAGTGACCTCCTGCTCCTCGCTATGTGCTCGCTTCATGCTTGGGAGGATTGGGAGGATTGGGAGGATTGGCGGAGTGCGAGGAGGAATTGGCGGATATGATGAATTGGCGGAGAGCTTGTATCGCGGGCGTGAGCTTGTGGGCCCCTTGCTTAAGTCCGGCGGCTTAGGCGGCGATTAATGATAAACCTCACACGCCACGAACAATTAATTCGTGTAACAGTCGCTGCAATATTTTGTATGACTACTCGAATTGACACATGTCACATCAAGGAAACGCCTTGACAATATAATTTTGCCAAGAATGTTGGGATAGTGATGGTACCAAAATAAATAATTGAACCTTATTCCAATGTCACAAATCTACATTCTTATAAACAACAATTCAATCTTCAATTGGCAATGCGTGTCCATGCACACCACCCTTGTGCATCCTCACTATTGTTAATATATATAAAAATATGTGCTTACATGCTTAGGTGCTTGGAACAACAAATCACTTGAAAAGAATAACATCAATTTAGTTAAGTGTCAAACAATTACATTGTTATTGGGAGACCGCCATAATTTTTTCATGGGTCTCCCCGAAATTCTGTACATGTCTGTGCCTTCTACTTTTCCATATCAATTTTAGGATATCTTACCACATGGTCTGTGCCGGAGGCTTCGGGTTGTTTAGTGAGCAACATATACTTGAAATTACCCAAGAATTGATAATACAATCCACTTAAGATAACCTCATGCACTCCAAATTTTTGCCCCCATCCATCTTTGTATGAATCTTCAAGTGTGCATTTGGGTTACAGCACTTGAGGATGTAGAAGTCCACACCCTCCTCTGAATTGTCTACCTCGGCATTCACTTTGCAAAATTGTCACCTACCTCTACCAAATTACTGATCCATTCATTGGCTTGTTCAAGAGTCTCCTTTTTTCTCAACTCCTGGTTTTAAGTCAGTTACCTCCCACTTTCCAAATCTACCTGTATTGATGCAGGAGTCCCAATTATGATCCATGCAAAACGAGCAGAAACATGACAGGCATCTATGAGCAAGCCTGTTTGGTCTAGTCCTGCTGACAGGTCCGATACATGATGAATCTTCTTTGTGCCTTTGAGTGTTTCAATTTCATATTCTTCCATGTTTGCCACAACAAAGCGGTTCAATTTCCCAAAAATATCTTTTGATCTCATCTCGTTTCATCGACCGGTAGATCTGCTGAAATATGTACACAGAAATTTTACAATATCTTTAGCATGCCTCAGTTGCACACCATTGGGTTTGAGTTGTTCCTTACTTAGCAGCCTTTTGATAACAGAGAGCACCTGCACCATCATGTTCACCTTTACCATGAGCAGTGGCAAAGTAGTTCCACACTATTTCCTTGTCATTGATTGTGAAGTACACGCCTAAGAAAAAAAAAAAAAGGTTTTCCCCGACTTGAATTGTGATGAGCAGCCATCACTCCAAAACCAATGCTTCTCATACTCTATTTCCTCGCTCCTTAAGCCATGCAACATGCTTTTGTAGGCGGTGTTCCACAAATAATGAGTCATGCACTTTATCATCGAAATGTAAAAGTGAGTCTCTTTTATGATCTTCCTACCGTTGTTGAGTCTATTCCCGATCCGCTCCAACCTTACGTTTCTTTTTCTCTTCTTTGGGCCGGTCTTCTTACATGCACGCACAGAACAGGAATATCGGCACTTTTTGTCATGCCTATATGTTATGTGAACAAGTATAGAAACTTTGAGTCGTATGCCGGTGCATTGGTGGGGCTCATTCTCGATCTTGATGTTTGTAATTTTCTGCAAAGTCAATAAATGAGATACAATTGTATCTTCCGAAATGGTGACACACACTTGTTTAACCGATTGGCCTGCCAATGTGCTATGTAATTGTGTGGAACAAAATCTGATATTACCTTCTTCACTTCCTCTTGAAATTCTTTGGGACTTCGTCATACATACTAATCTCAAGACAGTTTGTACCTCAAAGCCTTTCTTGGATCCCCTGAATTCTCCGTCCTGGTCCACATGTTGCTTTTCAAATGTCTTCCAATTAACTAGTAATCTTGAACCCGTGCCATCCATTTCCTCGTGGACATTTTCTAATTCTATCCAACCCACATTTTTTACACGCCAACATCAAGCGGTTATGATCAAACCACTCCTCATCATCACCTTTGTTTGCACCACCACTTGTCTCCATAAATCACCGGTACACTTGATTGTATGCTCCTTGGCTGCACATTACGGGCGGGGCCACAAATCTCAGATGGCGCTTGCAATTGTCATGAACTCCACCCGATTTTCTCGGTCTGCTCAATCCTTGCATGATGTATTCAAATTTCAAGTGGTAAATGCAACAAAGATGTATGCCTCTCACGCATCCTCCTTACAAAACTAGGTTTCAACCTCTCAAAAGTCTGCAATGCAATTTTGATATGAGGATTCTCCTCTCTAAACCTGAGGTAGAATTGCAACCTGCGGGAAATCGTGTGAATGCCAAATAAATGCTACATATAATGAACCCTACAATATAGGATGAATACTTACTTGGTGACTTCAAGAAGGTGAATTGATGTTCCATCTTTATTCCTGCCTCTCGATACATACTTCCTCACGTCTTTCTTGTATGGAGAAACTCTTGTATTTTCTCGTCCCGAACTTGATAACACTTCTCTATTGTGATCTAACATGCTATCCATCCGCTTCCTCCTCCCTCAACATTGACCAAGGTCCTTCCCTTTGTTAGCTTGCACCCTTCTTTGAAAAAGCATTTGAAATTGTTTTTCCGGGGATGCCGAAAGCAATCCGCCACTTCTGCTTGATTCAATGGCTTGACACCATTTGTACTGCTTCTTTGCCATTATCAGGGTGGACTTCCTTGCACGAAGCATGTCATAATTCCTCTCAAACTTATGTTCTTGCATTGTTTCCTTCAAATTCTTCACCATTTGCTCGGCCATAGTAACCTGCTTAGATTTCTTTATAGAAGCAATTGGTAAATCCCTTGCCCTCCAAAGAAGACTGTCAAGGATGCGGCCTTTGTCATTGTCATCAACATTTGTACTTGATTTGGTTGAATACTTCATAAATTTCTCCCCGAAATTTCTCTTATTCTACTTGATCACTTTCGGTCTCAATTTCTTATTCGTCTTTGAAGGCGAATCTTTAGAAGAGAAATTCTTCTTCATTGCTACCTTCTTTGCATACAATCTCTGCCTCTGATCTCTCTTCCTTGCTGCATCAATGGCTCTGTAAATTGAACGGGGAGAGGAATTGGGTTTCATCTATCCCGGATTTCTGTGTATTGCTGAATTGGTGAGGGCAAATTGTTGAATTTCGGTTCAGGCAATTCTTGGAAACAATTAGTCCCTCCATTTTGCTTGAATTCAAGATGGGTTAGCCCGCCATCCAGGAATATGGCGGGCTACAGGCATTCATGTTTCCGGCACCAAACATGTTCATGATTCTCTCAGCCTGTCATTTGACGGGCGCGCACCCTACATGTCAATACTTCAATCACGCACGTCGTGTTTAAAACACACCGATTTTAAGCACTTGTAAGCGGCGTCCGGACGGTGATTTCTGCTACCCAGTACCGATTTTGCACCCAATGCCACTGGGTCTTTGGACGTACAGGCTGTTGATTATGTATACCATATAAGGGAAACCACTAGCATGACATTGAAAAGGAAACACAAATTTGGAGACTAACATGAAATAAGGATCTAACCACTTCCCAACAAACAAGCAGTTTTTTTAGGATTGGGAACGCATTTGGATATGGATGCAGTCGATGTAACAAAGCCATGGAAAGCTAGATTTGATAGTTGTCTTGTGAAAAGGGAGACATTATAGAAGTGATTGGTGCACCAACCTTAAGCTAGGAGAATCATCCTTACCAAGGAAAAGCCCCCAAATGAACTTTGAGATTGTGACCTGACTTTGAAGATGGAAGTCCAACATTCCAAAGCCACCAGTCAGTCGCCTTAGGTTTAGCACACCTATGATATTTAACAAACCCACCTTTTGATGTACCACCACAAAGGAAATTTCTGACAGTGCACACAAACTCATCTCTTCTTACATTGAGGAGCCAGCAAAATAGATGCCATGTAGACATGGGTATTGCTAAGTACAGATTTTGCCATTGTGATTCTACCAGGCAGAGATAACTCAGCCACCTTCCACCAGAACAAATGTTTCTCTAGACTTTAAAGATCTCGTCCTATTAGCTTCTTGTTGCATTACACATCCTTTGTCATTCTATTTTGGTCTACTGCATCCTAAATCCTCCTTCCAAAATCTTTTGTCCCAAAACCCTGCCCACCTGTCTATTGTGTAAAGACAATGCATGCCATACTCCCATTATCTTCTTATTTCCACTAGACTATTTTGTCCTACATATTTTAACTGTGTTTCTTCCCCTTCATCCTTCTTCCAAAACACCACCTCCCATCTATATACCTATTGCACACGAAATGGTAATGGTGATAGATGTTGATGATGTTCTATATCACAATTGAAGCAACAAAACCATGTTTTAAACCTTCTAACAAAAAATGATTGTTTTAAAGTCAACTTATTTACAACAACATTTGGATTCCTCCCCTTTTGGGAGTGCGCGGATATATTCGTATTGAATGGTTCAGATGCTCTCAATAAGTAGTATGAGCTAGTGTACTATGGCTATGATTCCTTCTCAAGAAATAGAAGAAAACATCAATAACCATAACAATTATACTAACTTACACCACATACACTTAAACATCAATAACAATAAGCTAATCGGTAGTTTCGAAGGCAACTAATAGTGAAAGCATCATGTCAATGAGGTATATTTAGAAACAACAAGAAGGTTCGGATGTTCTCACAAGAAAAGGGATATTTTTTTAATAAAATTCCATGCATAACCTACAAACTTGCATTTTTAGAGGGTGGTATCCAATATCAATGCTTCTGTTGTTGTGTATATATTCCTAGACAAGTTGATCTCAAGTGGATGTAGAAATGCTTATTCTCATCATTCTAATTCTCATTCTCATGCCCTTTTTTATCCCTCCAAACTCTTTTATGAAGCCTCCAATTTCTAAGATGTACCACACGGATGCATTGACGTTCAATTCTATCTTACTCAACTAAAATTCAATCTTTGGACCTCAATCTTTCTGTCATATTACCTCATACGGTATTATGCATGTAGTAGACAAGAAGTGTCATTTGTTCTTGGAACTGACATCGACTTGAAGAATAGAACTGAAGGCCCCTCTTCAAGGATGGGACAAAAAACACAAAGTTATCCTTTTCTTGGAGTGCAAGAGACAATGTGTGCTGCAACCTCGTGATCTCTAGGTTGAGTCCTGAGAGGCATCTGATGGAAGTCTGCACTTGTTCAAAGACAACCTTGATCATCCTCCTAGACTTTAACAGCTCCATTCGTCTCCTCCTCATTCTGAAGAGAAACAAAGGAGAAGGCAGAGAGGGGAGGAGGACCTGATCGATATGGAAAAGAAGCTGGAGATAAGCAGATCGGACCGATTCGAGGAGCGCGCGCAAGCGGGCGAGGGAGTTCCAGTCCATATGCAGGATTGATGCATGGGAAGGACGTGAGAAGGGTTGGGCCTTGGCCATGTGGAGGATGATCTTCCTGCAGGATCGACTGAAGGATCGGATTTCTGCAGCAGCGGCAGGGAGAGCCTGGTCCAAGGCCATAATTTCGTCAGCTGCGGCGATAAGCTGGTCTGCTTTGGATCTGCTTTGGATCGCCATAGCGGGCACAGCCATCGCTCTCTGTAAGTTATTTAATACGTCCTGCGGCGGCCCTATATGTCCTGCGGCGGCCCTTCTGGTGCGCTTCGTGGGCGTTTATCCGGCCAACTAAGCCTTTTAAGCCTTGGTTTGTCCCCCCCTGCCCCACACGCTAAATCGTATACAACTCCCTTCGCCCATGGCTCTTCCTTTCATTGCGTGACTTACCCTTAACTCTTCCTTTGCTTGCTGCCCTACTTGACCCATTATGTATCATTTCTCCTAACAAATATCTCCCTTCACAAATATCTCCCTTCCTTTGCTTGCTGCCCTACTTGACCCGTTCTTGCCTAACAAATATCTCCCTTCACAAATATCTCCCTCTTCCTCCCGTCGTGTCCCTAAAATATCATACGTAGATTGAGTGCCATGTGACATGACACAGCGACATTCCTTCGTGTTATGCGCTAGCACTCTCCTCAAGCTTAATCATCTTATGCATACTCCACTTATTCTAAGCAACCTGGAAATATCGCATGGTGCTAATCATATCTTATTGTACCAACCTACGTTTGTCAACCGTCCACGTCTGATATGTTGCATTTTTTTTAAACAAATATCTCTTCCATTCTTCTTGCCTTCCTTCATGTTTCCAGAAATATCTATTGCTTGTGCCCTAGGCGACCTCAACCTAGTATATCTCTCGTACATTAAGTACATTTTTTTATAAGAAATCTCTCCTCATAATATCTTCATACTAAGCCTTTAGGTCTAAGACATTTTAATCTCAAACTACTTCGATGTACTCTTTGCATGCTTGCTTCCGTCCCTCACGCTAAGTACGAGAAGAATCTTCTCGTTCTTCTTGTTTTCTTGTCATGTCTATGAAATATCATAGATTGTGGCATCCATTCTACAACTCCCACAAGTTCTTGGAGCACCATCTCTGCATGACTTGGCATTATACGTAGGTTCTAGATGCACATTCAATTGTTGAGCCCTCAGTAGTCACCATGTTCTACTTATTTATTTATTCCTGATTGTCTAGTATCATCATTACTACGAAAGGTTTTCCCTTGAAAATTTTCGAGGCATGTGGTTTTTGCTGCTAGTAGTAAATGGTTGTTCGAGCCCATTATAGAGTCCCGTGACCTTTTGGTCTTCTTCGTTGACGTTAAAAAATCTACTCTTTTTATTCTATTTTCTCGTGTTAGCAAAGTATCAGAAGACTTGGTAATATCCTTTAGGGCATCTGCTATCACTTCTCTATAGACTCTAAATTTCTAATTAAGCTACCTAGAAATATGCATGATGCTAATGATAGTCTAACCTACGCTCTTCAGTTGTCCAAGCTTCTTATGGTATACAACAAATGGGTAAAAGCATGAAGGGGTGTAATGTACCTATATTACACAAATTACTCAAAGTACCCAAAAAGTACATGCATAGCCGAAAAGTACTCGAAAATTAGCTTAAGTGTATCTACAAAATACATTTAATATATGTGTCCAAATAAAAAATAACTAAAACATATGCAAAAAGTATCCATTATTTGTACTCCAATTCATTACAATGTGAGTACACCCTTTCATGCTTTTACCCAAATATCTCCCATTCTTCATCTCCCTTCAAGATATCTAAGGCTCCACATTTCTTGCCACATTAGGTCTGCTTGAATTGCTCGCATCACATTAAGTACAAGTTTCATAAGAAATATTTCCTCGTCATCTGCATAAATTCATGGTAAAATGATAGCAACTCACCAAGATTCTTAGCTACTGTAAGGAAATGGCAATAAAGAACCTTTCAATTTACCTTCATGCGTAAAAAAGATTTAATAAGCATTTCCATAGCCAGCATCACTGGATTTGAAATATTTCTACAAACATGCAAGCAACTTCAATGTCTTTAATATTAGCTCCATGGATGCTCAATGTCTAGTGAATGCTCAAAAGAAACACATTGACCCCAATAGAAATAAAAATCACAACAGGACCTCAAATACCTTAAATGACAAGACAATCAATCACAAGGTCCTCTTGCTTTACTGGATAAACATTTGATCTAATGAATTTACTCTTCTTGATAAAGGAGTGCATACTGTCATAGGAGAAATTTGTTTCCTTTGTTTTTTGGGCCTCTACAAGAATATAGCCCTAGAACTTTGTTAGTTTGCATAGCACCTTAGACTGCATAATAAATGCACTCTCGAAATTATGCTTAAACACCGTGGTTGAATGTTGTTGCATTAAGGGCGTACATAGCCTTAGGGCAACTTCCCATGAACAAGAAACCTCGATGTGTGTTTGAGGTGAGGTGGGTTTTCCCAAGACTTTGTTTGCTAGAGGTGCATCTTCATCTCCTTTTGTGCCGAGAATGTATGTTCATCCCCTCTTACAACCATGTTCATAGGAAAGGGAGCTATCTTGAAGCTAGGTTCAGCTGGTCATGTAGCAAATGGCCCTTAGCATACGGTAAAACTATTTTGCCTTTGCAGATGTAATGGTTTGCTTGGGGTGCACATCAGGGTAGGCAAGAGAAGCGCTTTGTTTTGTGTGGAGCTGCTCCATGCCCAGAGCCATCGTTGCTGCCACAAGGCATATGTTTTCATTTAAGGTTTCTGTAGATCTGCCTCAATATGCTGGTGATGCCGGAAGGTTCAATTCCTTGCTGCACTATAGGCCGCTGCGGCAGAGCCAATTGTGTTGAGACTTTCTTTTGGGCTCTCCTATGGTTTACTGCATGGATCTCTATTCCATGTTAGGAAGATCGCATGAAACGTTTGCAGATTGGAAATACCTTGTCTCCATATAGAAAAAGCTTCCTGACCTAAATCAATTATAGCAGCAAGACGAAATTTGAACTGTTGGAAAATTACTACTAATTGACCATTGAACAAAGACTCGAACAGCAGTAACGCTTGAAAGATTACTGAAGAAAAACAGTTATAACGATGAAATGACTCTACACACAGAAGAAGCCAACTAAATACTAAACAGCATATGCATCCTCTCAAGATTCCATTGCATACTGCAGTACGATGAGAGATTCATTGTACAACAGTACGATAATCCTGCACTATCAAAATAACAGATTCATTGTACAACAGTACGATAAATCTGTATTAATTCCAGTTGATTTTACCAACTCTACATTCTCCGAACGGTTATATTCCAATATCACTTCATTTATCTTAATTAAACAAGAAGCAGACAACTTTCCTCATATCTCATATATTGATGGATAGTTGTCTTACAGGCACTTGTCTTGGTGCCATTGAACAGGACCTTGTCAACTGTACATGCTATCTAACTGTAGGGGAAGGTGGTGGCATATTGTTCTTGGCCATCCCAACCCAGAAAACCACTCCAACTGCCAGGACCACCCAGCCAAGTATATCATACTTCAAATCACTGTTCTTCTTCTTCTTTTTCTTAGTCTGCATATAAGGAATGTTAGAATATGATGCTTCATTTATTAACTGTCACGAAAGCACTTTATGTCACCTTCGAATTGTTTCCTCCTATTTGACCTGACAAACCAGATGGTTGGGATCCTAATTGTTTCTGCAACTCTTGATACACAGCAGGAGCCTGACAAAGAGAGGATAAATTCCTATACAAGCTCACGAACTACTTTAGATTGCACCAATACCTTTTGTGACATCTCCAATGAATTTCGATAAAGCTCATTAGAGGGTTCCTGCAAAAGAATGTCAAATGCTTAATGTCATCAACATGATCATTATTATTAGTCACGGTGGTACTATCAGTAATGAGTCAAAGGCGTAGCAAATAAAAGTTTGCCTCAAAAGTCAACTAATTTCTTCGCTACTCACATTTGATTCTAAAACAAAACTGGTTTATACGCAGAAAAGAAGCAAAACAGGATGTTAACATTTTCCACAAGGATCAGATCTGAGTTCTGAACGCTCATGACCGAGTTCTCTGCATAGACTGTAATACTGCTTCAGGTACAACTATCTTTTCCCTAAACTTACCAACTCTAAAGAGAATTCACTCTTTTATTAAAATACAAAATTGTTTTTGAAAGAACAAGCTTTCAAACCTCGTTAACAGCTCTTTCAAAACACTGGGCTGCTTCCTTAAAACATTGATTTGCTTGCTCTACATCCGAGAAAAGAAAGCCATGTGCTGTATGAGCATTTCCTAGACACCATAGCGTGTCATGCTTCCTGGGATTGATTCTCAAAGCTTCCTCCAACTTTGAAACAGCCTCTTTAATAGTGCCAGTCAATGTGTAAGTCAATGAAATTCATAACTATGAAATAAAAGCAACTCAATACCTTCAATCATATCAATAGACTCCTGGCCTTGGCGGAAGTGAGCAAGTTCTAAAAGCACTCCACCCCATCTGGTCAAGTTCTGCAAAAACCAATCTTCTTATTTCCACCAATGGCAAGGCACTTTGTATATTTTGTTCCTCCCCGACTGATACTCTAAATATTATTATGAACAACCTTATGCCACAGTATATTTATGACTTGCTATCCTGGAAACCTATTGATGATTCATACAAACGCAGTCTTTAAAAAAAGTTCATAGTTTTAAGACTTAAACCAAACATAGACCAACACAAACTGTGCCTAAACTCCAGCACGAGGCAAACAACAAAGAAAACCAACATGATCAGCGAGGAAATATTTTTTGTAACTCTTGAACTAAAGATCGGGCAAAAATGGGAAAAGAAAAAAAGTAAAACTTACATCTGCGTCGAGAGGAGAGCGAATGTAATCTGCAGCGGCCTTCTCCCTGGCAGTTTCAAAGAACATGAGCCGTTCTAGCTCGTCCCTGGGTAGTCCGTCCATAGCAACCCCGAACAGACTAGCAACTTAGGGTTTATGGTTTTCTTGTATGTTTGAAGAGATGTTCTGACACTTCTAGATATCTAAAATAGGATGTCAATGTGCGGCTGCGACGTGGCATTTCTTGGCAAAGGGCAGAGTTTGTCCCGGTTTGCATTTCCCTTGCACATGGCCCACTGTGGGAAAAATGCCGCCCACATTGAATTTTCGGATTTTTGGGTTGCCAACCCTTGGGGAGTATGGGGCAAGACGCATAGAGGGCCGCGATTGAAGAATGTTGTCGCATATTCTTTATCGACGGCTGTGGACTTTTGGATTTGAGGGACCCCTCAATACACTTAGACGGCATAGATTCCACACGAGCTTGGCGGAGGGTGGGGATGTGGTCGCCAGATCTCTCAGGCTCCAAGCCTGTCGTCCACTGATGTCTGCTCCAGGGACGGATTTCGGGTAAGCTGCTATGGTCATAGGATCTCTTATAGGATCTCTTCTTGGATCTGTTGTGCTGTTATTCTCTGGATTGGATTCGGGAAGGAGAAGGGAGCCATTCCGTACTCGCACGCAGCCCTTTCTCAATATCGTAAGTGTTTTGCAGCCAGTCTATTCTCTTCATGATGCCTGTTTTTCATTTAGCAAACTGGAAGAATGCTTGCATGCTTCATCTTGATCTAGTTTCTAGAATTGTGTATTAACACTATCGCTTGGACATCTGGAAGCTTTTAGGTCAGAGCCATGGATTCGAAGTGGCCTTAGATCTTGGAGGTGCGCAAAATAACCTTTCGTTCATTAACATGTTATTTTGTTAGACGTTTTTCATTGTACAAAGCGTAATCAGATAGCATTATGTATAAGGGAAAATACCCCTCGAGGGTTTTCCGGAGGGTAATTTGTGAGGCGGTGGTGGTGGCGCACGAGCGGCGGAGCCGCGAGTGCGTCCGCCACCGCTGGCGGCGCCGCCGAGCAAATTGCCCCCCGAAACCCGAGAGGGGTATTTTCCCGTGCGTAATGGACGGGAGGTTCAAATTACCCCCTCCATGCTCTGTTCTAGTGACTGCTCTGTTCCGGTGCTCTGTTACAGGGGTCCTACTGGCGCTGCTATGGAAGCAATTCTTGGAGTTTCTGTCAGGGTAAAAGGGGCCATACCTCCATCAAAGAAGAAACCCGACGAAAAAAAGGGCGTCCTCTTCGTCTGCACACACAGAACACTGCTCTGTTCCGGTGGATCCTATCTTGGCTATGGCTAAAAGAACGGTAGAATCCAACAACAGTATGAAGCTTCAAGATCATTCTTCTTTCTTTGCTCTATTCTTCTTTAAAACACTTAAGAAAGACGATCGATTAAGCTGCCGACTTTCTTCCATAGACAAAATAGATTACTTTTTGAAGGTTTTAAGCCCATGTTTCGCATTTTCGAGAGAGCTTTGCAAAATCGTTCACAGAGCAAACTCCACAAATCTCTTTTTTCAGCAATCTCTGTAAATCTGGCTCAAAATCTCGCTGGTTACAACAGATACAGGTCGGAAGTTGAAGGCATACACATCTGCAGCAAACAGAACTTGAAAAATCTATGGAATCTGGCATGTTACAAGACAAAAACTTTGAAAACTTAGCCACTTTAGGTAGAAGCGGACGATCAGATGCAGCGCAGGGTAGAAGGCTCGTGGCGGCGCCGCTCCGCAAAAGACGGGTATTTTTCCACGTTATAATATAGGAAGAATAATGGCGTAATTTGAACCTCCCGTTCATTACGGCAGGGTAAGAAATATTATGATTTAGAACCTTATGACAGTATTGCATTACGATTGAAGGGAGATGGTCGATGCTATGTTTCAAGTGTATGAGGATTTACGGTCTTCATTACTTGCAATATGTAGCAATATTTTGAACTATGTGTTCCATGATGTTATCTCGTGGAATGCTCTCATATTTGCATATGCAGAGGCTAGACAGAGTAAGTTGGCACTTCAGTTATTTGCACGTATGCAAGATGAAGGTTTCAGACCGGATGCTCTAACTTATGTTGCCATCTTGAAGTGTGCATCAAAAGGCAGTAAGGGTGAAGAGGAAAGCTTTGAGCATTTGGCAAAAGCTACAATTGTCCATTCTCAACTAGCAAAGAATGGACATGAACTAGATATTTATGTGACAAGTACATTGATCGATATGTATGCCAAATGTGGGAGCATTGTCCATGCCTATCATGTCTTCAACAGGATACAACACCATTCCTTGGTGACATGGACGGCTCTGATATTTGGGTGTGCAGAAGGTGGAGAGGGAAATTTGGCTTTGCAACTATTTGCGCGCATGCAGGACAAAGGATTTATACCAAATTCCCAAACTTATGTAGCTGCACTCAAAGCATGTGGTAGCTGTGGAGAACTAGTAAATGGGAAGGTGATGGCTGCAAAGTATCTGGAGCTGGGCATAACAATTGCTCTCAACTTGCTAAGAGCAGATATGAACTAGATATTTTTTTGGGGAGTGCCCTGGTTGACATGTATGCTAAATGTGGGAGCATGGTTCATGCCCAACAAGCCTTTGGTAGGATGAGTCATCATGATATAGTGTCATGGAACGCCATGATATTTGGGTATGTTGAAAGTGGGGAAGGCAATATAGCTTTACAATTATTTGCACACATGCAGCATGAAAGCTTTTTACCGGTTTCACTAAGTTATATTGCTGCATTAAAAGCTTGCAGCTGTCTAGGAGCATTAGAAACTGGACGACAGATTCACAATGAAATTTGCACCGCTGGATTTCAAAGTGACGTGGCAATAGCAAGTTGCGTGGTTGGATTTTATGGAAGATGTGGGAGCATGGTCGATGCTCATCAGGTTTTTGATTCAATGAGTAGAAAGTACACGGCTACCTGGAATGCACTGTTACTGGGATCTGCCCACCAAGAAGATGCCAAACAAGTGTTTGGTATGTTCAAGGAAATGCAGGCAGGAAATTTCCAAGCGGATGACATAACGTTTGCCTCCATTTTTACTGCATGCACTCATGCCAGTCTCGTGGAGAAGGGAAAGGAATGCTTCCATGCAATGTGTTCAGAACATATGGTCATACCTAGCGCTGAACATTATGCTTGTTTGGTTGATCTTCTTGGTCGAGCCAATCACCTGGATGATGCAATGGTGGTTGTGAGGAACATGTCTTCTGCACCTGACTTGGCAATATGGAAGATAGTTTTAGGTGCCTGCCACAAATGGAAAAACATTGCAGTTGGGAACATTGCATTTGAATGTATGTTGAGATCAGGTGAAAAAGATGCTACAACGTTTGTATTAATGGCAAATATCTATTGCAGGTTCTGGTGTGTGAAGGAGATACTAGAAACAAATCTCATGTTAAGGAAGTTTTGTTGGGCTACTTATTGATGTAAAATGTAGGAAGATTTTGAGGTGGAGGAAGTTCCCATCGTGGCAAAGGAGAGCAGTCTTTTGTGATTCCAGTGGATTTTCTAGACTATGCATCATTTGGACACAAAATGTTTTATAATGTAGCCCACGTTAGTGGCAACTGTTAACACTGCACCACTGACTGACACTGTCACTTGTCACTGAAATGACAAAGCATATTAAGTTTCGAGCTTCCAGGAAATCATCGTTGGATGAGTTGGGGCAAGTTCCACCAGTGCTTTTGTGGTTGTTGCGAGTAAGTCAGCATTTAATTACAAATAACACCTTTTTGTACATTTCAGTGTAATGCCCCATTCCCATGTTTCTTCGGTTCTAGTGACTTATATAATCGTAGATGTTCTTTTCTTGTTATATATAGAAGTTATATTTGCCATGGACTGGAAATTTTTTCAGGATTCCTATCTTGAGCTCAATGAAGATGGCAGAACGATAACACCGCATTTGAGTTCTTGCAATCCGCCTTTGTACCCAAATCCTTGGAGCAGAGATACCGTAAAACCGTGGGAATCTTGATAGCGTAGAGTCTTTTAAAAGATGGCTACATATGTGGCTTATGACATGAATACATGCAAATTAAGGTGCTGGGAAACGATCGAACAAGCAAGCTAGCCTGTTCTTCATGGCTAAGAAAGTTTTATCCACTTGTGGCATTGGCTGTAAGCAGATGATGAATTTGACATTATGATGGCCTACAAGGATATTAATGTTCCTAGTGGAGAAGTACAAGGTCATTTGCCTTTGGCTTAAGAGAGATCATTGGGATGATTAGACAAAAGCTAAAAATGGCATGGCATGTAGTCTCAAAATTAACGTGGCATACATGACATTGCTGTAGCGATGAGATCAAGGCTCTTTATATAAACCGACAATATTTACAGACTAGCAAATATTATGGATTTGTACAGAATTAAAATCTTGGGTAGTCGCCAACAGTCTCAGACTGTATGATAAATTACTTATCGTTAGCTGCACTTTGTTTAGTTACTAAAGGAACTTCGTTTAGTTACTAAAGGAACTTTTCTGACAAGGTTATGCATCCAGGTTTGTGATGCAATTCGTAGCTTGTTTTTAGATCGACGTTGTTTCACGCTGGTGAGACCTTTGGATGATGAGCATGGAACATGACGCCCCAATTTAGCTGCCATGTGCATTGTCTGCACTACAGTTAAAGCAAAAAGGACATTTATGGGCTTATCATCTACTGTAGCCTCACTCTAATTGCCAACTCCAAACCGTGCAACTTGAGTTGGTGCCTAAATACAGTTGAAACATGTGAACATGCATAGAAGTTGACAAAGGCCCTTGACATTGTCTCCAATCCTATGAATTTGACATGTTCATTGTCTTGCCGAGGTAAGTACTATAGCCAGCCCTTTACAACTTTACGCATTCCACACATCTTGCTTCTACTTAATCATATGTCCAAAATTCTTATTGTCTATCTCTGCTAGAGACTGCCAACATCTTTTCCACCAAGAAGAGTACTATAAAAGATTTTTTTGACTATTATCAGATCCTGATACTGCCCAAAAAAGGAACAATTTCAGATATTACATAAGCACCACTGTGAACTATAGACCACAAGCTTCAATAGCCCAACAAAATCTTGGCGAATCGGTGAGAAACAAGCCTACAATGATAACTTTTTGCTTCTCAGGCATCTTCTTCACACTAAAATAGAACTCAATTTTACGAAGCCATGCATTTACATTATCACCTGTAAAATCCAATCTCATAAATCTTTCCTGCTTGATATTACGAAGAATTTTGTTGATTTCATCTAAAATGTAACACACCTAGGGGGTTGAGGGGTAAATAAACGATTCTTTTCCTTAACTTTAGATGAGACATATTTAAAAGAATTGTAATGGCGGGGAAACAAATTAAATACGGTATCTATACTAAAGTACGTTAAATATCTGAGGAAAAATAGAGGGAGTATATGAACTAGAATAACAGAACTACGATTAAAGGGGACTGTTCTCGAAGTCTAATTTCAGAATCAGGATGGCACCTCCTGTAACTCCTTAAGGAGATATTGCAAAAAAGGTGGACATAAGTCAAATAAGACTGCACGTGAAAGATCCTCTGGTGGGTAACCGGAGCCGGATCTTTGGAATTCCTATTGAAGGCATCTTTTCTTTTGATTGATTATAATTATCTGGTTTCTCTACGATTCGTGGCTAGAAATCCTTTCTGACAAATAAGGGACAGCCAAGGCAAGCAACCCATGAATGCTCAAGCAATTACCATTGGAGATGTAGTTCAGGAGCCCATGCGTGTACATGCAACTACTGAAAGATAACAACCTACAGGCGAAACTAGTGTGGTTCATGTACCAGGTAAGTCTGAGAAAATTCTATTAAGACCTTGATTAAGAAGGTTGTATGATGCCAATTAGAGCCTAATCCTGGAAGTCAAATAATAGTATGGAACATGCTTGACAAAATCTAAAAAAGTGAAAACAATGTCGTCGATTCGCGTAGCGAATCGGCATTCTTGCTCAAGACGAGCATGCATGCATTGCATGCGTCGCATGCATGCATCGCATGCATTTTGGGTCGTTCATCAGGTTGGGCGTTTGCTACTTATTGCAGAGTTCTTCATCGACGTTTCATCGGCGCTTCCTCTTCTCTCAGCAGTACCTTATTCTCTTTGATTTGTTTCCAGGCAGGGGAGGGGCTTCTTCCTGCCTGGTTTGGCCAATTTGGCGTTGTTTTCCTGCTGTCCTTTTCGGCCTTTAGCCTTCATCCTGTGACCTTCGTCCTCGATCCTAGTTTGTTAAGGAAGTCCTTTGGTATTCGGGCGCTTTGTTGGTTTCATGCGAGTCGCAATGCAAGAATGTCGTTGATTCGCGTAGCGAATCGGCATTCTTGCTCAAGACGAGCATGCATGCATTGCATGCGTCGCATGCATGCATCGCATGCATTTTGGGCCGTTCATCAGGTTGGGCGTTTGCTACTTATTGCAGAGTTCTTCATCGACGTTTCATCGGCGCTTCCTCTTCTCTCAGCAGTACCTTATTCTCTTTGAACCCACCTCCCCTCCTTCTTTGTTTATTATATTTTGTACAAGTTCTGTTTATCATGTTTTTTCCACCTGGTGGGTGATGCTTTTTTTCCACCCACTGGGTGATGCTATTCTTTGGTATGTTTCTCGTTTGTTGTTGGTGATGTGCAGGTACAGGTTGGCGAGCGCCATCCGTTTTGACTTATCCATGCGCGGGTTTTTGGGAGCGATTCTATGCCTTACGTTTGTCTAAGCCCTTGCCGAAGGCTTATCACTAGGGTTTTTCCTCGAAAACCCGAAAGGGCGGGGTTTTTTAATCCCGGTGATAAGCTTTCGGCAGGTACATCAGCCACTCATCTATTAGCATTGTATTTGTTTTGGGGTCCAAATGATATAATTGGATTTTCCCTTTATTTTTCGTGGGTAGTTCGCATGTGTGCGGCTATCCACTGTCCACCATTGTAGAAAATCTGCTGAGATGAATGAGAAGCCTATCGCTATTTGTTGGTTTCATGCGAGTCGCAGTGCAAGAATAAAAAGTTGCTCTGTGTTTATGGGATATTTTGCCATACCAAGTATTTATAAGTGCCAGGGGTACGAAGGATTCCCGAGAGAAATGTTCAAGTGACAGGAAACAGATGATGTGTATAAGCTACAAATTTGTTCCTACAATTCGAGTTATTTTCCCATGCTAACCAAACTTAGATCCTTTACAAACCACAACCTATGTAAACTCTTAAAATTACCATTCTACAAAAACCATGCCATTACACAGAAATCAATCCCTTTGTCCAAATCATAAGGCCCACAAAAGACCATGTCGAGTAGCTTTTAATGGCGTAATGTGGTTTTGATTGTTCTTCTTTTCTTTAAAGTCAACGGCCCTTCCTTAGCAAAGCGTGAGCGTGCGCCCATCCGGACCCAAAGTTAGAGTGTTGCTTCTTCCTGCACGAAGAGGAAGATTTCCTGTTCTTATACGAAGCTAAGGCATAGAACGACGGCGGCTAAAGCAGAACCAATTGCAAGCTACGGGTATTGCATGATTCTAATTTGTTCCTCGCACCATAAGTAGCCACCTTCACTACTAAATTACAATGGGTTCGAACCCCATAAAATGTGCTACTGCTACTATAATAGAAAACGCATTAACGATTCAAATCCCATTATTGATACATGTTTTTTACTCCACAAATTTCAAGATCTACTCATCAATGTTGGCAATGGTGCTTTATGCCCTTGTACCTATCACGTGGAGACGCTCCACGGGAGCAAAATGTCCATCAACATGTATTTATAACAAGTCTATAAGCTGTAGATATGCTCGTTGCTTATTCCATATTGTCACCCCCACTAAGTGTTTATGATTGTTGCCTTACACATGCGTCTCTAACCACGCAAACCTTATTTCAATATGATTAAAGCAACTTGAAGTTGAAGATTGTGTGGTATCCAGATGTGACATTCCCCGAAAATATATGCCATAAATACGTATATTTTTAGGCCAGCCTATCATTATAGCCTGACACCATAGTAAGTGGAAAAGGGTGCATAGCTGAGTTATTTACATAACTTAGCCAACCTTAGGCTTAAGGCCATGTCCACATGGCCTCAACCTATTAGGCACCTACCACATGGAAGCACCCCATTGGAGCCACGTGGCAGTGACATGGAACCCTAACTTATAAGTACCCTAACCCTAACATTAGACCACTTTTTAGCTCCACCTACCTTGTGACCTATTCTTTGCTCGGGACTCCGTTTCGAACACTGTTCATTGCGGCATAGCTCAGATCGACAGCCCCAAGGCAATACGCTCATCAGAAGGAGGAGGAATCACTCGACTCATCGTCAAGTCATGGAGACCCCAGGAGGTGGAGGAACTTCGTCCGGAGCAGGTATTATAGTAGCTTCATAGGTAGATCATCTAGAACCTAAGATTCCAGATGAGCTAGTATCTTATCTTATTAGTAGAGCCTTTTCTAGAACCCTTGGTCAAGGTTTGGAACCCTAATCAATGAACCCTAACTGTAAGTTAGATGCATGTGATTAGGATTAGATGTATCTTCATTATTGACCATATTATGTATACGACGTTGGTTGATCTTATGTTTGCACCCTTTGTGTATTGGAAGGGGGGTAAAGACCTAGTGGCTATAGATGATGCTTCTAGTTTAGACCCTTAGTTCCTATTATTATGCGGCCTGTACATAGGAATCCACCTGGCTACGGGGGCTATGGAATGACTTAGCACTACACAACGAGGCTAGTGGCAAAGTGGATGGGGGTCCCTGCTGAGCGTGGCTACTAGGAACTCATAGTGGGCTAGGTCTATAGTCGGTCACTTCGTGTGGGCCGGGTATGGGTCCGACGCTTCCTGGGTCAATGGTGTCGCTCCTCAGGAGTTGCAGGTATTGGCCTGGCTCTTGTTTTGGGGAGTTCAGTCGGGTACGAATCGTGTGTCGCCACGATTCTCTAGCCGCCCGTGGAATCACTAGACCTCGGGAAGGGAATTCTTCCTACCTCATTGGACCGGGGAGATGCAACCCGGAGTAGTCTCGATGGGTGATACCATGAGACTACGTATCCAACAGGTTATAGTCACACCAGAGCCCGATCTAGCCAGTCTGCAAAGTATGCACAGGAGGGGCGGATGGAGTGGTCAATCTTAGCCATTGTCTATAGCCAGCCCAGCCATTGTTATATCTCGGTCTGCTCTATCTTGTGGCCCAGCCGTCAGTCTACTTCCTTACGAGTCTAAGCATGGGTAGGAGCTCTCATGTTTTATGGTATGTGGATCTATGGATGTATGGATGTGCTACCCATCGAGGTAGCGAGATGTATTGTTGTTGTTAGTTAACACAAACCATTAACACACAACTAACATTATTAACACAAACCATTGCATTTGACACATTTCAATTAAAATCCCCCTTAAACCCCCTTTCATTTGGGTGCATATTCACACGGGGGGTTACATCGGGCAACGAGAGCTGTCGGATGGGCATATTTGCCCTTTATTCCAAGATATGGACTGTACATAGCGATCCTCGTGTGTGGGGTATGCATGTACAAGTTTTTGTGTACTGTATATTAAGATTTGCAAAATACTATAAGGTTTGAGAGAATGCACTTAATGGTGTTAATTTTATACATGTATTGTAAATTTTTTGAGGCTCTCGCTGCCCTACGTAACCCTCCGTGCGAATATGCACCCAAACTAAAGGGGGTTTAAGGGGGATTTTAATTGAAATGTGTCAAATGCAATGGTTTGTGTTAATAATGTTAGTTGTGTGTTAATGGTTTGTGTTAACTAAAATTTTTTTTGGCCCCTTCGGGGCCTTAAGAATGGTGTAGGGGTGTAGATATACACATTACCTAATACTCTAATGATGGATGGTATATCATAGCCTCACAAATCTAACAAACTAGAGGTGCTCAAATTATGGAAACGTAAACATTGCATAGAATTAGACATATAATATTATACCAATACCAATATTAATACATGAGGTAGCATGTAATAATAGAATTTATTAATAATGAACAAACAGATAAATCCTCGTTGTTTTTTCTCCAAGTTGCATACATCAATACATGCATATAACAACAAACGTTATAGAAAAAATGCACATCTATACAATTTCTTCGTTTACCTAAAACAAATGCCAAGCATTCTATACCACATAATATCTACATGACGTCTTTGTTCCACGAACCAAATCAACTCCAATAGCAGCCACACTTTGCAAGCCAGTGAACGTCCTGAATTGCACCAGAGTTGAGGTAAATTCCCTGGAAAGCTTAAAGATGCATTTGCAAATTACACAGAGATAATCACTCATTTGTATGTTTCAGCAGGAATGTCAGCAAAGTATGTCTCAACCAAAAGCTTCACACCACTCAATTCAGTGGCAAGATAACCATAAGCCTTCTCAAAGGCTTGCAATTTAGACGCTTCAAGGTGAAGCACAAGTGCAGGTACATCAAATTGAATCCATTTTGCACCTGTTGCTTTCAGCTCACCTATGACTTCCCTGCACATATAATGCCAGCTTAAATAACCTGAAATAATAAGAACTACTATCTAGGATAACAGCTTTAAGATTACCCATAGACTGGCAGCAATAACAGGAACAGTCTCAATACCAAGCTGTAATAAAATGATTTAAATAAGCACATGATACACATGCACGTAGGAAAGGAATGCTTGTATGTGACGCCAGCATCATACATCTGTTGCCATAAGGATGCCCTCAAATGCTTGGCAGTCTTCTCCAGATCTTCAGCAGTAGTTTTCTTGTCCCAGAAAGACTCCAGGGCAAATTTCAACTCCATCTTTGGCCCCATACAGGGATAATCAACCACATGAGATGCCATTCTGATAGTGCAGACCAATTAGGAAAAGAACAAAAACAGGGGTTAACGATGCTATGCAGACAATTACAATATTCTCAAATTCCAACCAGCATTTCTGTTTTCAGCAGCTTATCATTCCGGCACCTTTGAAATTTTGAACGAAACATGTGGGAGGGCACGCTTGAAGCATGGAGTCTGCATTGGAGAGGCCAAGCAGATGGAAGGAATCCCTATGTCGCGGGAAATTGCGTATTGCCTTCTGCAACAATGTATAGATTGCAAAGACTTAGAATGCGGCAGGCGAGTGCAGTTCCTCATGGCCCATGCTGGCCTGGAGCCTTGGCAATGCTTTGGCGGATGGCATAGATCTGGGTAGAAACTTGTGCAATCTGTCTTCCTGTTCTACTTCATCATTATTCCCTGCAAGCACTTCTGATAAAGCTTCAAGTGCAAAATCACATGAACACATGAACAGTGAACATCATTCTGTGAACATCCTATTCATGCAGCCAGCTTCAATGTTTATCCTCCATTTCCACAAATCTTTTACTTTTGGTAGCCCTCTCCTTGGATATCTGAACACTTCACCCGAGGTGCAAGAACAAAAATTGGAGGGGAAGGGGGCAAACGGTCATCAAACTCAGAATCCTTGGAAGGATCAATTTCTCTTACGACTTGTTGAGATACCGTGCGCTGGGTAGATCTAGCAAAATATTTGATATCATAAACATGCTCAGGTTCAGATCGAGGGACTGAAACAGGCTTAGGAGCGGTGGCAGGAGAGAAGGTGCGGTAGAGTGTAATATCTGGAATGGGTTCTTTGTATTCAGGGCCAGCAGTAGGGCCCGTGATCTGCCATGGTGCCTTTAGTTTCTTCAGCAAAGCCTGGGCTGACGACATTTTCTTCACTGCCGCCATAGCTACCCTAAACCTGTGCAGGCCTAGATGGAAAGAACAGATAATTCGCAACAAGTTAACAAGTTGAACCCTAAAAAAACCCTAAAAATAATGGGAGAATATCCACCACAGGATTTGCCCCCTTTTCTAAAATCAACGGCTAACAAAAGGGTGCACTCTAGAAATACTATTTAGTACACCTGGATGAATACGGCCACCAAATCATTGAAAACCTTAGAGAAAACTGTACAAAAACAGGAAAAAAAAACCCCCTGTTATAATGCTAGATATTTATGCTTTCGCTATTATAGAAGCCCATAGGGGAAGGGCTTCAAGGCACCTCCGTATCCCCTTCCCGCACTTGGAATATCTTGGCCCATGCGGCCAGAGTGCTGGATAGGGGATTTCCTACGAGATGTACGACCGGGCATCGTATATCTAGTAGGGAGCGTCACAATGGTATCAGAGCGATGTCCTTGGTTGACCAAGAGCTAGCACTGACCATATCCCTGACTTAGTTAACTGGCCTAATAGAGTATGGGATGGAAATTCCAGCATTGGACCTCGAAAAATGGGAGAAAAATTTCTCCTAAGTAGTAGGGTCATCAAGTTAGGCTAAATTATAGATGCAGGAAAAAAGGATGAGTCACATTAACATTCTCGTAAGATTGGAATGGAAATTATGCATGAGCATCAAATTTCACCCAAAATGGGTCGAAGAATCATCCCAATCCGAGACCCCGGTGAAAAATGGCGCAAGTCCATAATTAACGCATCAAACTATTAGGAAAAATTCGAAATTTAAAGAATAAGTATATATAGTACAGAATTTAATAAGGGGGGCTAATTAATAATGCTATTAATAGTGCAGGAATATTTCTAGCCCTAAGAGCATCTTTCCTTTTTAAATACCATTCTTGGGTCCCACTCTCCCTAACACACTCCAAACCCCTCTTTCTTGATCTCCAGCTTGAGCTAATCCATTCTCTTAACCGTAAGATATGGCTAGAACCAAATGCACAGCAACGAAATATAGGAGCCCAAGGCAAACATCTTCCATGGCGGAGGCGACAGGGGGTAGTGAAAAGAAGATCCCGGAGTACCTCAAGCCCGGGAGGGAGGAGGAAGAGTGGAATGGCTCGTCCAGTGCCACGAACGAGACCTTCCACACCTCACATGAACAAGCGGCCAGCAGCTCGTCGGGGATTACACAACGAACGGGCGAAACAGTCGAGCTCGGCACACCCTCCCTAGCCAAGAAGAGCAACAGGAGGAGGAGGTGCAGCAAGGACGGCAGCGGTAGGAGGAGGAGCGCCATCAAGCGCAGGCTGGCCCCAACAAAAAGAAGGGGAAGGAGATGGTGGCGGAGTGGCCAGAAGATCGAACGGCCAGGAAGAAGAGGGAGCAGGAGGAGGAGGACAGGAGAAGGGAGAAGCGGTCCAAAAGGGACCAAAAGAACCTCGTCAGGAGCAAGCCGACGTGGAGGAGGATGAGGGCAAAGAGATGGAGGAAGAAGGCGCCAACGAAAAGGAGGAACCAGACGAAGATGTCGGGGAGATCTCAAACCCCGACACCCGGCCACCTTACCCAAAGTGGCCCAAGCCACCCAAGGTGGTGAAGAAGCATAAGGCGGAAGAGCGCAAGTTCATGCTAATGCAGGACCACGAATTTAAGGGGAGAGAGAAAGTATACCAGGAGTATTTTGGAGGTGGAAAAGGTACAATGACTGGTATTGTAAACAAAACATACAAAAGTACGTTAAGGGTGGCAGACCCAAGAACCAGCCAAAGCCGCCACCACCCGAGCCTGAGCGTCCGAAGAAGGTCCACCATGGACCCAACTACTCCAAGTACTCCGGGGTATTTCGGAAGATTAGGCACTTCCAGCAGTGCACTAATCTCTTGATTCGGAAGGCGCTATTCGAACGGCTCCTCCAGAAAATTATGCAGGAGTTCCGGACCGATTATAGGGTTACACCCCTAACGGTCCCGAGGCAGCAGGGGCAGAGCTGGTACAACTCTTCGAAGAAGGCAACTTATGTGCCATCCATGCGAAGAGGGTAACATTGATGCCGAAGGACCTCTATTTGGCTAGGAGGACCTGGAAAGACAAGCCTTAGGAGCTTGTAATTTTGTAACAAGATAATTTTGTATAAAAATAATTTGTGTAAACCATTTTGGTGTGAAGTTTTCATTGATATAATCTTCTTGTTAGTAATGCTAGTTCAAATTTTTTTTTAAAAAATTGACTTTTTGATCAAAATTGACCCATTTGGATCATACCGCGCCGAAGGGCTCTGCATTGCGAATGCAGACACGTTTCGCGTTGTAACACCCGAGTGCTCTCGTTGATGGCATAAATTGCCCAAATTTTGTAAGAAAAGTTGTTAGAATGCTTAAAATTAGTTATATTTTATAGTGTAGCATCTTGAATTTGTCAAAAATGTTCAAAATTAGCTTAGATTGACCCACTCGGGTCATACCGCAACGAAGGGGCCTGCATCGAGAACGCAGACGCGTTTCGCACGGTAACACCCGAGTCACCCATTTTTGCACTTCTACATGCTAGATTGACATAAGATAAGTTCCTATATAACCTAGAATAGAGCCAAACTTACATTTTAGTATCTTATATCTCCCAAAAATGTTAAGTTTTAGGTCCCACTCGGGTCATACCACGCCGAGGGGCCCTGCATCATGAACGCAGATGCGTTTCACACAATAACACCCAAATCGAGCATGTTTGACCCAAAATTGTCCAAAATTTATCTAATAAATTGCCCTATAGTGTTTCTTGACTTGTTTTGGTTAGATTTTCACGTCATGTCACCTAGTTTGGAGATCTATAGCCTTAGAACATAGGTCTATCCGAACAAAAAGTCTTGAGCACGGGAACCTAGGCAGTCTTATTCTATAAAAGAACCTCATTTGACATTTTCTTCTTTACCAAGTTTGCTCTCATCCTCTTATGCGATTTTCCAATCCTTGTCAATCTTTTCCAACTATTTTCTGCTCCAATCTCTGATCAATGGCGCCCACAAACTTTGTTGAATGGTACAACAGTGCCAACCACATCAGTGAGTTCTCAGCAGAAGAGGCCTTCCATATCTTTGACCGTCTCTTTGATCTCCATGCAACCTTGACCAGAACACCCTATTACACGGACATTGTATGCCAGTATGACCAGCAAGTCTTACCCTGGGAAGTTAGCCTTCCTCCGAGGGAGGCAAGTGGGTGTTCTTGGAGTCATTAAGTCAAGTCTTAGGTGGGGGATCCAGAATCAAGAGTCAATTGTGGAATAGGACGAAGAACATGCATGATTACATGAGTTGCAAGGCTCACAGACATCGGTATGTCTCAGCACACTGGCGTTATCTCTGTTCATGCATTCAAGGCCATTAACAGGGTGGGCGAGCCTTCAATTCAGCCCTTGGACTCGCACCCCTCATCCCTCATCCCTCATCACGAGGGTAGAACAGGGCCAAATCCATGAGATTCAGGCCTCGGAGTACATCTACCATGGCACATCTGCAGGGGCACTTCAGATCGAAGAAGACTATGAACAGGAAGGCAAGACGAAGAAAGCAGGCTAGCATCAAGGATGGAGAGGCAAATAGCAAGGCATGATGAAGATATTAGGAGGGACAATGAACCACCCATAGGCATCACGGTTCTATCTCTAATAGTGATCAACGGGAAGGAGCACCTTCTTGCCTATGACATCCTCCATCTTATATACTGCTTAGAAGAAGGGCTCAGGATCGACGAGCTCATGGGGCTGATTGCAGAAGGGCAGCAGAGGGACCTCATCAACTACTCATATCAAGAAGTCCCGAGAGAGGTAGCAGAACGACATTCTGATGCCGGTGAAACAATATCTGACATTGTGGCATACGAGTACATAAGGCAAATATATCACCAACAACTGCCAGTCATTCCAGGAGTTTCAACAAATTCAAAGTAGGTTGTACAAACCAGGAAGAGGCCCAAGCTCTAACCGACCTGTTCGAGCGCGAAGCATGCGGGAGGGATCCAGCAGCATCAACTTAGACAATGCAACCACTATGTGGAGGGACCATGAAGATCTCCTAACAATAGACATCTACGATGAAGCAGCAAAAAGGCAGGGTACAGGATCACAGTCGGCAAAAGGGGAAGGCCCTTCGATACTATCTTTCAGTCCTAAGCCAAGGCCAGACGATAGTATTGTAGCACTACTGATGTCACTTACAGGATTCGGCCAGCATTCTAAGATGAAGGAGAACATGGATCACGTTATCCTCTTCAAAAGATCTAAGGGACGCGTCGATGACAGTAGTAGCAGCTACGGCACCACCGCTTCCACCTCCTCAAATGGCTCGAGCATTAGGAGGATCATCCCCAAATATTCTACGCAACGTCGGCAAGGGTCTTCGACTCAAGGATGTGAAGAACTTCTTCAAGTCTATGAATGGCTCTCGACGATAAACCCTCCCTCCCTATGTATATATGCACCAAGATAATTTTAAAATTCCATGTACTATTATCTATCTTCTATGAAAAATTTCAAGCTTCTAATTATATGTTGATGTATCAACTATTATAATCCATTGTTAACTTATAAGTTGAGTTTCAACTTGATTTCTTTTATGGCTAACAAGAATTAACATATAAAGGACATCATATGATGTATAACTTTGACTAATACTTGCAGCCAGGAATACCGGCTTAGGGTCCCAAGGTCAGGGCAGTCAGCATCAATGGCAACCTAGAAACCTGTTCGACCGAGATCATGATGAAAAATAAGAGATTACGGCTGAAGCGGTCGACGGAAGGTAATCCAAATGAGGAACCATATGCAACAACTAATACAATGGGCTACACCTTTGATGCATGCTCAGGAGTATGGACCAATACCGCCTCCACCATCGAGAGGACCAGACAAAGCTCCTCAACCAGAGCAGGAAGAAGTCCATGTGCCTGAGAAGAACAAAAAGAGGAAAAGAAGAAGTAGGAGGAGCCCATCTCCTTCTACCTCTAGCCGGTTAGACACTACAGCAAGTGGATCTCGAAATAGTTCTAAAAGTGACACCTCGTAAGGTAGGGACAAGAACCGTAGAACAGGGGACTATCAAAAAAAGGTGGATAGTGCAATGAGTAACGTATGAAAAACCCAGAATTTGGTCACTTCTCCGGGAAAGATAGGTCTGAAATGGAAGCGGAAGCTTGGTTAGACGAGATGGAGGAATTTGAAAACTCATATGGGATTAAAAATAAGGACATAGGAAAGGTGGCAAGAGCAAACCTGATTGGACCAGCCCGGATTTGGTGGAAAGGTTATGCTAAGTCAAACAAGTTAAGAAGGAACAATTGCAGATTCAAAACCTTCAGTAAGACTTTCTGCAAGCATCGCACACTAGCAGGCAGATTCAGCAGTCCTATAGGTTGGACCAAGAGAATCTATCAGTGGGCAAATATACAGAGGAATTTATGAAGCTAAGGCTAAATGTCCTAAGGATCACTGAAAGGCAAGCGATGGATGGCTATATTGATGGATTGAACAATAAGATTAAGAGATTGGTACGAGCCATCAACCCGAAAACAGTTGGGGAGGCCGAAGACAAGGCATAAGCTTGGAGGAGGCACCGACAACCCCCGGACAGAAACAACAAGCTTACAAAGGGAAAGCAACAAGGTCTTATCAGCCAAGGCAAGCATCCTTCACACCAGCAGGGCACCAGTATCAGGGAAAGACGGATAGGAAAGGATCTTATGGGGGACAGAGGCAGCAGGGAGGCCCAGGGGGGAAATCAATGAAATTCTTTTTGGACAGTATTTCGAAAGAGAAGAGGGAGGAATGCATAAAGAAGAAGCTATGTTTTAGATGCTTCTAGCAGGGTCATCGTATACATGGTTGCCCCTTTGTGATGCAAGCAGCACTGGCAGAACTCATTAATTGGGAGTTTCCAAAGGAAGTGGACGACGACAAACACGATCAGCAGGAACCACAAGACTACATAGAAGGTGAGTGCAGAATTTGTGCAGCTATTGAGTCAGATGATGTCAAAAATCAGTCCACGGTTATTTCGGCAGAGGGCATCATTGATAGTAAGCCCTATGTAGTCCTCATAGATACAGGTAGCTCGCACAACTTCGCTTCCCCCATATTGGCCACCTTAATGAAGAAGAAGACCCTTAAGTCCAAACCTAGGCTGATCAATATGGCAAGTGGTGCAATTCGCAACACAAAGGGAAAGAGGATCAACTTTGATATAGACCTCAGTGGAACCAAATGGACTATGGGGGCAGAGGTAATGGATATTGGTAACTATGACCTCATAGTGGGAATGGAGTTCTTAAAGCCAGCTAAAGCCATGATTGACTGCGGCAAGCACGAAACCTCTATCACAGCACCCGACAGGAACTGCTTTGTAGTCAAAGGTAAGAAAGTCATTTAGGCCATGCAATGTATCTCTTTGAAGCAATTGCACAAAAGCTTAATGAAGAATAAGGTGGAATATATCCTTAGACTAAAGGCAATTGAGACGGGTCAAGAAAAGCAAAAGGAGCCAAGCTTGAATCAGTTGCCCAGGCCAGTAGCAATGCTAATCAAGGAGTTCCATGATGTCTTTCCAGATGAAATCCGTGAATTATCACCCTATAGGGGTGTGGAGTGTGAGATCACACTACCACCAGATACTAAGCCTACCATCAAGACCCCCTACAGGATAAGTACCCCAGAGCTAGTTGAGCTCAAGAAGCAGTTACAAGAATTGCTTGAGCTCGGATTCATCAGGGCAAGCGTATCACCCTTCGGAGCAGCCATTCTCTTTGTGAAGAAGAAGGATGGAAGTCTAAGAATGTGTATAGACTACCGTCAGTTGAACAATTAGACAGTAAAGAACAAATACGCCGATGACTTGATGGATCAACTCTAAGGAATGGAGTGGAAGTATGGGAACTATATCACTTACTACTTGGGATAACTGGGAAAAGGTACACAACGCCTTTCTAACCTGAGCACTTGTAGTCAAGTCCACAGTCCCATATTGAATTCTTCTGCGATTGACCATGTCTCTACCTTTTCAAAGAGATGCTCTGAAGCATCACATCTTCTACTGCTAGAAGTATTAAGCATGAGACACTCGTGCCTTTCAAATTTAGCTCACACAATTATCATGGGTCCACAACGTCTTAAAACTTGTTGCAAGGAGAGATAATCCATTTGGTTCTCCAGATAGAGTGTACAGGATTATAGGGGTGCACACAGGTGAATAACAATGACGATTACAATCATCTGAGCAGTATATGGATACATGTTTCTAAAGTAAGCCTTAGGATAATAGTGTGGAGTTGGTATAAACATCGCACTACAAAAACTAGAGCAATCCTCTTCTTGCTACGGGTCCACAAAGGTGTCTATTAATACATTTATCCATGCAAAAGCGTACAACAAGCCTCCATTTGCACATGAGCACACCACCTCAGGATTGAGACAGCCAGGTGGGCTCGGGTGCGAGAACAGAGTGTCTGTCAATGCTACCATCTAGGAGTTATTTAAGATGAGCATCACACTCTTCAGCACTGCTCAACGTTTGCACCTATCCAGATATGCTATGAGAAATTGGTTACATCTAACCAACCACTACATGTGATGATGATCACACCTGTGGTAGGAGCACTATCATCTTGTATCTAGGAGATATGGGACACAGGGGCTCAATTATGCCCCCGGTCATCTCACAACCATATACAAACGTAGTGTACCAGCAAGCCTATTGCTGCTAAGGTTTTTTCCCATGAAACCCCTGGACAATAATAGGCCAGTTTTTCTTTGTTTCTTAGTTTGGGTTCCATAGGCCTTTTGGTCTCTGTGGACGATACAATTCAATTTAAATAAAAGCTTTCCAAAATGTCTAAATACACCTGTTGCGTATGCACGAACAAAATGTTATTTACATTCAGTCAATTTTAATTTTTTAAATTAAAAACCCTATTTATTGTGTGCACTCACAATGAGACTTCGTGTTAAAATCCCTTAATAGAATTAACTAGTTCACTCCATTTTTTGCTTCTCCGCCTAGCTCATCACATAAACTTTCCAAAAGGCCAAATATGCACCCAACCAAAAACTATTTCTAGCTAAAGGCTATTATGGGCGGACTAAGCATATCATAACATTATTCTAAATTTCCTAATTCACCTTTGCAAAAGAGCATTACGGGATGTACCTAGTAAATCATAATTTTAAATTCCTACTCTTAAAAACTAACTATTGAGCGCGCCTACGACAATCAAATTCTAAGGCTTTGTTAAATATATAGAGGTTCCATTCTCTTCGCTCATTCACTTCCTTGCCCTAGGATTCACGGCTCCATCTCCACAAGGCAGTTTTTCTACCCTTTTGCACTCTTTTCTTTGTGACTTCACCATTAGCCTAATGTCCTGGCTCAATCGAAAAGTACTGCCATGAGAGTTTGCGATAACATCGACTGTCGCATAGATCGAAAAAGAATTAAAAAGTTTTCTAAGCTTAAGGTTTTCTCTAGACCATGTGATAATAACTTTTTTTTTTTTTTTTTTGAAGAACTGTGTCATCAATATATTAAAAGAATGGTAATGTTACAAAGCAAGTGAAGAGGAAGGAGAAGTGCCCCAAAGAGACAGCGATACCTCGACACTCCACAACAAACTCACAGAAAAACTGCAACTCTACTGCTGTACAAACCGACCATCACCATCTACAACACCTAAGAAGTCCCGCCAAATGGCAAACTTCCGCTCTACTACTCCCCGAACACCGTAAAAGCTTTGAAATAGCTTGTACCGAAGTCGAGGAATCGAGAGGCCGCAGTCGCCAATCCCCCGAAGATCCACAACCGCCGCCCTCCAAATCAGCCACACCAACCAAGCCACGCGACATATGCAAGGCTTGCTGCGCCGCAAGAGCCGCCAAGCACCGGATACACATGAAGTAGCAACTCACCGACTAGTCAATCTCACCTGAAACAGCCCTAACCCAATCCCGTGCAGCCGGCAAGTGAGGGCATAAAACCGCATAATGCTCCACAGCCTCACGATGAAGGCCACAACAAGGGCGAGAGGGCTCACATCCGCCTAAACCGACTCACAAGGGCATTCACCCCGATACAAAGAGCAGCATCACCGCCACATAAGCACCCTAACCTTCGGTTGGGGAAGTGAGCTCCATGTCCACGCCCAAACCGAAGCCATCGAGAACCCGGAAAGCCGCAAAGACCACTTGCCCGGAAGGCAAAGTGTCATGAATAGCCAAAGACCCGTAAAGAAGACCGCACAAAGTAAGAAGAGACAACATCCGGATGAACCTTCCAAACCTGCACCACCACATCATCCCGAGGGACTATAGGTATGTGTAGCGAAATACTCCCCGCCCACGCTCTCCCGTGATAGCCCCACACCCTCAGCGAAAGCGAGCTCGAAAGAACTCCCACGAAGCTAGCTGACCACCCCAATACCAATCCTCCAAGGTAAGCACATCAGCTCGCCTCCAACGGGCCTGCGTCCGAGCATGCACAGTGGCAGCCAAGGGCAAGTGCGCAGGGGGTAGAGGAACCCACAAGAGAGGAGAAGAGTGGTGATAAACTGAGGCATAATCTAGCTGGAAGAGCACACACACATGATCCCAAGCCCGCAACACTCATGTGAGAAAAGGGGATGCATGTGGGAAAGGCCGGAGACCATACAACAGTGCCCAGGGCAACTCCACATGCACAGACGGCTTCCCAAACGCCACACAATGGCGAAGAGACTGCAACAACAGCGCTGCACCAGGAGAAGATGCTCCATCCTGCAGAATGCTCCAAACAAACTTGGAGACCAACTTGAATGTTTTGTTTTTGAGTAATTACATTTTTTACTTATTGGAAACATTATGTTCATGAGCTTAAAGATGTCATGGTTGAACATCTATCCATTTGAGCTGCTTACCTTGCACCTTTCTCTTCAGCTGCTCACCTTGCAGTCGAGGAAGAAGGTTTCTGTGCCATGCTTGCTTGGCATGGAACTAGTATGTTAGAATATTACCTGCAATCTGCAATGAAATAATGAGTGACCTCTTGCCATCTTACGAGAATAATAAGAAGGGCTAGCACGTGCACACCATTCTGCCAACAATGAGCATCCTCTGCAACAATAATGTCTTGAATGGACCATCACTCACAAACATCCATGTCTATTGTGATTGACTTAGATCTGATGTCATCCATATGCTAGAAGGAGTGCAACCTTAATTGCATGTATTTGGTACCCAATGTCCGCTTTAGGGCTATATAACATGTAGAAAACTGGATATATCCTACACCATTTGGACCAGGAATAGTTGCTGGATATAGTAGAAACCTCTACAAGTTGGTACCGTGCGTGGAGTCCATTGTCCCATCACCATTATGAGTGTTTGCGCTAAGAGCATGTTCTCATCTTGGATCACTAAGATCCATGGCTGTAGTGTTGGCTCTTGGGCATTGGGGTTCCACTGTGTTAAAAGCATCAATAACAATCACTTATCAAACAATCACTAATGACTTCTAGTGCAATTATAGATTCCATTTTAAAAAAATGAAAATCTGGCCTGTTTTAGGGTTTTGGTTTTTAAAATTTTTCAAAAAACAAGTAGCTATTTAGAATAAGCTTTTTTCCAAGGGAGAACCATAAAATACAAGGTGCATCCAAACAAAAATTACGCAATTCAACAAGAAGTACAATAAAGAGGATTAAGTTTATTTTTAAATCTAGAAAAATAACACTTCTAGAAAAGTCAAATTGTCAAGACACCTTCTAAGGTCAAGAGAAACATCTTTAGGAATAAGAGTTTCTTTATGATTTTTGTGAATATTTGCAATAGCGTCATTCTTGGTAAGAACAAGTTCTTGCTGGTTCCTCAATTTTCTTCATAACATCTAAGGGAGCCAGCTTAGCAAACCTACAGGATCATATGTTATCTCCCTCAATGGTGGTTGGACTTCCGAGCTTGTTGGTGGCACTACCATCAGCTGATATTTACAAAAATAAGTATTTGACTCAGGAAGTATAAATGTACCTTCCCTTGGCAGTGTCTTTTTCTTTCACAATCTTCATTTATTTCATGCATCTTCTAATCTTCTTCTGAATATTCTTGTTCTTGAATCTTGTACGAGAAATTCTTCTCTTCATATATGAATTTTCCATTTCAAATTCTCTATTTTTAGCTTGCGAAATTTTATAAAAAACATTTACAATTTCTGTGAACATCAAATTCATATTGCTGCCTTCCAAGATTGATTGCATCATGTCTGGATCATCTGTAAATTCATAACACAGATCTCAAACATCTGCTTTCTCTCGCTTGCATGCCAAGGGAGTAATGTCTTCTTCCATATTCTTATTTTGTAACCACGATTTCGTTATTTTGAAATTATTCCACTGTTCATTTTTTTTACCTCGGGTTTTTTCCCTATGTTTTGAGCAAGAAATTGTGTCATGTATTTTTTTTTGAATATGAATTGGTGGCAATATTGCACCATTTATTGAGTGTGTTAGAAATTAGTAACAACAAAACCAAGGCAAAAAGTAGAGTGTAGACTGGAAAGAGTCAAGGCCAAACTAATTTTGTATCAAAAAACATCTTGTATATTCATATAAATTATGTACATGTACAAGTATTTTTACAAATCTGAGTACATTTTCATTGGCAGTAATTTTTTAAAACCAAATCATAGTCTGTAGGGTTTGCTTTTCCTTGCAAATCTGGTCTAACACTCAGGAAAGCAGGCACTATAGGGGCTGATATGAGGGACTCAAACATCTGTAGTGTTTTTGCTGACACCCAATTCTCTTCATCTACATTATTTGGGTGCCATGTCGGAGGATTTATGCTGCTGTCTATGTTCAAGCAACACTTGATGGGGTCATCATCCACCAAACATATTGCTCTTATGGAAATCCTTCTATCACCTCCAAAGCCTCATGTATATTCTTGCTGAAGATATTCTTTGCTCCATGTTGTGGTCGACGAACAATCCCACAATTATCTTGATCTAATATAATATAGAAATCAAAGTTCTTCAGCTCTGGAACAACTTCTTTAATTTCTAATACATTGTTTCGCAGCATGGATGACCATATACCAATGCTGGCTCTGTCCTTCAGATTTCAGATGGCTCAACAATTTGTGAACACCAAGTCTTGGATACACCCATTTGGTCTTTATCTCTAGAACCCCTCCAGGAAAAGGAGGTGCAACACGGTACTCTGCCTTGGAGAAGGACTTGATAAGAACTCCATTCAGGTCGAAGAGAATAAGTTTGTTGTTTTTTGAAGTAGTCTCCTCTATATACAATGCATATTTCAAGTTAACAAATTTTTTTGATATTTAAGAATAATAAAATCGCGCTACGCGTGAGACATGCTAAATAAATGATCCATATAAAAAAGATCCATGTGACTTACTCTTTTGTGGGTGGTCGCCTTTTTTCCCATCCTGGATGCTTTATCTTCTTCTTCAGCTCTGATAGGACTAGGGTCAGTTTGTTCAGGAAGAACAAAAGTATTATGTATATCTGGTTCCTGTGGATTTACCTCAAGAATTTTCTCCTCTTCTGATACTTAAGGCCTTTGTCAACTTCTCCCGAGTTTGTGGATCCATGATTGGTGGCGACTTTGGTGGTGGACTTCCTGATTCAATTTCACTTTCTTCTGAAGCGGACTCCTCATCAGAGACAATTTCTTCTGAAGTGCCATCCCCTGCATCCTCCTCCTCAGACTTTCTCTCCTTCTTTGTATCATTTTGACCTTGCCAATTCTCCCTCTGTGCTTGCTTCCCTTGATATGTTAGATGTTGCTTCTGATAAAATGTGATCATGTAATATTTGTGATATCTCAGGGTTTACAAACTTCAGTGCAGAGATCCATATTGTTCAAAGACAGATCAAGACTGGAATTAAGTGCATGTTGAAGTATTAGGTTAAAGGGGAGACATATATGGTTGTTTAATCTATATGAGAAAGGGGAGCATATATGGTTGTTTAACCTATATGGTTGTTTAACCTTATGATCTTTGTTTTGAAGACAAGGTCGTTATAATAATTGTGGAACCATTTTAGAATGTCGAGACATTTTTGGATATGACCATGTCGGTCAAATAAGATTGCAACAGTAAATTTGAAAGAGGAGATCGGTCCGGCTAATCGGCCAGACCCAAGAGATAAACACAAGAAGCATTAACAAAAATGATCGGATCGAAAGCTTGTACTGAGAACCTGCATATTGAATCACGAAATGAGCTTGGGCTATCGAATTAAATGGTCAAATTTGCTACAGTGAAAAGTCAATCCCAAATGAACAGTGAAATTCGATATTTGTCTATGAAGGTTTGAATGAATTTGTGATAAATTAAATTGTTATATCCATATCTTTGCTAGCCTAGAGTTGTTGATTCTATAGTGAATTTTAATAACACTTGCAAGTGTAGTTTGCAAAAGATAATCTAGGCAAATTTTCTTCATTGGTATTAGAGCCATTCTGAATCATGTCTACTAGATTTGGAGCAAACTTGCTAACCTCTATTGAAGTATTCAAAGGAGAGGGTGGATTTCAGATATGGAAACAAGGCATTAAGCAAGTTCTTGAGTTTGAAAAACTGTGGCATTTGATAGAAGATGGAAGTGACAGGAGACCAATAACAATGGTGAGATCTAGAAATTCCATTGCAGGGGAGACTAGTGAAGCATCTGTTGGAGGTGGAGGTAATGATTCTCCTGTAGAAACAAGAGAAACAACAAGCTCAGAACCAGATGACGAGTTTAAAATAATGGAAGCACAAGCTATTATTACCAGCAAGGTAGGCACTGCCATTAAATACAAGCTAAGAGGTATGAGCCCAAAAGAAATGTAGAAATATATGGTAAGCCAGTATGAAGTTAAAACATCTTCTCAAATTGATACGCTGGAAAAGCAACTAAGAAAGCTTAAAATATTTGAAAAAAAGATAATTTGACTGAATACTTTGAAAAGTTTGATTCTATAATTGCAGATTTAGAAGGGGCTGGGATTGTACTCTTCTTGGAAATAATATCAAGTTTATTGGAAAAAGGGTTGGAAATCTGTTTGGACTCGATTGTAAGCATACAAGTTTGAATGTTGTTGAATATCCATCATTAAGAACATGGCATAATAGGATGTGTCATACAAACAAGGATAACACTGTTATACTGCTCAAAAGAGGCTTCACAATAGCAAATGAAAAGGAAGACGGAAATATGTTGTGTGCAGGTTGCATACTTGGGAAGCAAACAAAGTTACCATTTAGAAGATCATTAAAAAGAGCTAAGGGAATATTGGATTTAATCCATACTGACTTGTGTGGCCCTATAAACATGACAAGCATGGTTGGACATAAATATTTTATGACCTTCATAGATGACTTTAGCAGAAAGACAAAATGCTATTAAAAACAAAGGATCAGGCTTATGAAGCATTAAAACTTTACATTGCTGAAGTAGAACTAGAAACAGGAAGAAGAGTCAAGTGCATTCGATCAGATAGAGGGGGTGAATATCTATCTCATGAGTTTTAAGCTATTTTGTGCAAAAAGAGGTATCAAAAGGCAATTGACATGTAGATATTCCCCTCAACAAAATGGAGTAGCAAGGAGGAAAAATAGAACTCTTCTTAATGCAGTAAGATCAATGTTGAAGTATTCTGGATTACCAAATTATACTTGGAATGAAGCTCTTGAAACTGCAGTATACATTCAGAATATCTTACCATCTGCTAGCACAAGGGGGACAGTGCTTGAAATGTTATGGTCAGGAAAATTGCCTAATTATGAAAACCTGAGGGCTTATAGATGTTTGGCTTTTGCACATGTACCAGAGCAATTACGAAGCAAACTTGATGACAGGGCATACATTACATACTTGGTGGGATATGATACAAATTCAAAAGCATACACACTCTTTGATCCTATACACAGAAAAATAATTGAAGCAGAGATGTAGTATTCGATGAACATCAGTTCTATAGAAAACTTTCAAAGGTGAATGAGACAGAAAAAGGGCACAGTGAACAAGGTATTAATATAGAGGAAAAGTCAGCAGCACCAGAGAAAGAGATAGATCAAACTGAATCAAAGGATGTGGTTAGTGATTTTGAAGATATGAAGACACAATTGATACAAGGGATCAAAACACAATGCATGACAGATTTGAAGAAGATATGTCTGCAGATGATGCATTGGAAAAGACATATTCACAAATTGAAAAACCTCATGAAAAATAGAAAGGGAAGGGCAGAAGAACTGAAGCTCAAATATTAAATGATGAAAATCAAGGTTTAATTGAGTTGCATGGAAGAAATGAGTTGGGGAGGAGTAGAAGACTCCAACATCATGATGCTGAAATAGAAAATATCTTCGATATTATGATTTTGGAAAACTGTGACCTACAAAAGAATTATAATGAAGCAGTAAATGGAGCTCATTCAAGGCAATGGATTAAAGCTATGCAAGAAGAGATGGATGCATTCCAAAGGACATGTACTTATGAGGTGGTTGACAAGCCTAAAGACAAAAATATTATAGGAAACAAATGGATCTTTAGGATAAAGCCTGGAGTAGATGGAAAATCAGCAAAATTCAAGGCTAGGCTGGTAGCACAAGGATTTTTACATAAAAAGGGGAAGGACTATGATGAAACTTTTTCTCCTTTGGTGAAAATAAATAGTCTAAGAATATTACTTGCCATTGCTAACTCATGTGATCTTGAAATACATCACATGGATGTCAGCACGACGTTCTTGAATGCAAAATTAGAAGAAGAAGTTTATTTAAAACGAGCACCAGGATTTGAGGAAGAAGAAGGGAAGGTATGGAAATTAAAAAGAGCTGTGTATGGATTAAGGCAGTCTCCAAGAGAATGCTATAAACGCATGGATAAATACTTGCAAGAGCAAGGATTTGAAAAATTGAATTATAGCATTATAGCATTATATGTGGATGATAATATCATGGTGGCAAAAGGGATGAAAACCTTACTCAAATGCAAAGAAATCCTCAATAACAGGTTTCAAATGTCTAACCTTGGTGAATTAAAAAAGATTCTTGGGTATTGAAGTATACAGGGATAGAAACAGCAGACTTTTGGCCCTAAGCCAACAAACACACATTCAAAATATGTTAAGCAGGTTTGGAATGAAAGATTGCAATGTAGCAAGCACTCCTATTGTGCCAGGTCACAAAATCTCGAAGAAGATGAGCCCTCAAACTGAAGAAGAGCAAAAACAAATGGAGGAAGTGCCATATAGATCATTAATTGGATGTTTGTCATATGTTGCAAATTGCACAAGACCTGACATAGCTTTTGCTGTAAATCTTTTGAGCAGATACAATCATGCCCCAGGAAGAGCACACTGGATTGCAGCAAAGAGAATTTTGAGGTATTTAAAGAGTACTTTGCATTTTGGCATTATGTACAGCACATGTGAATTAAATTTGAAAGCATTTTGTGATGCTGACTGGGATGGAGATCTTGATCAAAGAAGATCTACATCAGGATATGTAACAATGTTGGGAGGTGCACCAGTTGCTTAGAAATGCAAAAAACAAGGTAGCATTGCTTTATCAAGTGCTGAAGCAAAGTATAACTCTGCCTCATTAGCAGTAAAAGAGATTGTATGGGAGAGAGAACTTATGAATGAACTTGGCTTCAATCAGCAAAATCCTACTGTAATGTACTGTGACAGTACTAGCTGCATAGCCATGTCAAAAAATCCAGTTCTACATGAAAGGTCTAAGCATATAGAGATGGAGATTCATTTCTTGAGAGATATGGTGGAAAAGAATCAGGTTCACTTGACATATATCAGTACAAAAGAACAATTGACTGATATATTAACCAAAGCACTACCAGTAACAAGATTTGAAGAATTGAGAAGTTTGTTAAAGTGCTGCAACTCAGAAATATTACATGAAGGGGAGAATGATACATGAAGGTTCAGACAAGAACACAAGTGTGATGTACTCTTGGGTGGTCTGCTTGAGACAATTTGAGAGCATAGAGATGTACTATATCCTGAGGGTATGTTCGACAGTCCACCACAAACAATGAAGCTGTCTTTGGAATAGTCTGGGTGGCCATACGAACCTTTGATGGTAGATGGGCTGGTTTTTTCTTGTTCCTAGATTTATATGCTTGAATAAATCCAGGCGACCACTTCGAGTACCTGAGCAGGTCTTCATCTGTTATTTTCATCATATCCAAGATACCTTGCTCAGATAGTTTTTGTATTCCAGACATCTCAAAGAGTTCCTTTGAGATGGCCTCCCTCATGACACAGAGGTCTTTCATGGACTTGCAGGCCTCTGGAAAGGATGGTACCTCTTTGATTTTTGAGACCTTCTTCACGAAGACTTGTCCATCTATAACAGACTGGCGCACCTTGAGAATTTCTTCTTCCCTTAACCCCTGTGCACTCCTCAAGTCTGTAACTGTAAAATCTTCAAGGGATCCTTTCTCAGGTTTCCCTGCTTTTCCTACAAGCTCTCCTGCTGTCCACTTGTTCCACACCTCATTCCATTTATCCCACACATGATCAGGACTGAACACTATATGTGGTAGGAATCTGAGGGGCCTTCCTTAGACTTTTTCTTCTTGGTGCCAATTTCCTCTTCCTACATCATCCTTCTTCTTTTGTATGATGACCTTGCTGATCATCTTAATCATTTCCTCGTAAGAGTTGTCTTTCTTCTCTCCCTGCTTCTTTCTTTTTGAAATTGGACGGCCATGCTCAATCCATTGATTTCTAGCTTGCCTCAATTGCATGGGATATGGTCTGAGATAAGAATATAAAACCATAAGTTGTACCACATAGATCTCCATTTCGCGAGTAGCGCGAGTATGCCGAAAAAAGAAAGTGAAAAGCTTACTCGCGCTATGCGCGAGACTGCAGACCAATGCTGGGCTGCAGACCAATGTTGGACTGAAGACCAATGTTGGACTGCAGTCTCGCGCGTAGTGCGAACTGCAGAATCAGAAACAAAGGCACTTACGAGTTGTATTATACCACCCTTGCAGTTGTGTTCAAGTCTGCACTTATTGTAGTCAGTGCAAGTTGAGGCGTGTAATAACTGATGATTCTCGAGACATTGCCTGTAACTGAAGTGCTCCCTGTACTCCTTGGCACCTATCTTATCCATTTTCTCTATAAGCGCCTTCGCTGCCTCAGCTGAGTGCTGCCCGTCAATGACAATGTAGCACACCGTGTCGCTCTTCCTTAGGTCATCCCATGTCTTCTATGGGTATGGCTTGTCATTGACTGTGTCCCATAGAACATCAGCTGGATTTGGTACGGTGGTGGGAAATTCAACCATGGACTTCTGTATCCTCAGGGCATGTTTGAGATCAAAGGTCCTAGATATGAAAGATGCTCTAGGAGATCTTATCAGCTTGTCAATAGCTATCCTTTTTGTTACATCCAAACCAAGTGGATACCATTGTTTGAATTTCATAAGCTGTCTACAGCATCAACCTTGGATTTCTTTTCAATATTTGTTTCCTTCAATGGCTTTGGCAAAGGTACTAGCGGCAAAGTTTCTGACTCAAGTGCATTGCCACTACCACCAAAACCAGATATGTAGAAGCTTGAAGATGGTTTCTTCTGCAAACTTCGTCGAACTACAGATATTCCTGCACATACAGAACGAACTGTATGCTGTGAGCCTTCAATAGGCCAGCTATACTTTGTAACACCATCTGCTGTCTTATCTGGCCTGAATCCGTCTATACCTACATTGTATTTGGAAATATTGAGATTCTTCTTTTCGGTCTTCTCTATTATTAAGACACAGATGTGGGCATCAAGCTCCTCTCATGAAAGGATCGACCCTACTTTTTTGAAGCCCGCGTCTTTGTTCTCCCTTGAATGCAGGGCCACGTCATACTTTGAGCCTGTCCTGCTCATAGTAACATACCATTCAGACCCCTTACCTAAAACTGTCTCTGGCAAGTCCTAACTTAGCTCACATGTTATGACTTTGCAGTCATCAATTAGCTTTATACCAAGAGTTCGATCTGCCTCCTCAATCTCTTCTTGTACTACTTTGGGGTCCTTCCTGGGTTTCTTTGATGGTGCAGAAGTTGATGTAACTAGTGCTCTCTTGGAAGCTGTAAAATAAATAATCAAGTTAGACATTACCAAAGTATTTCTGTGTTAAGTAAGCGACTTGCACCAACATCTCACGCGTAGCGCGACAAGTCTATAAACTCTGAGAGCAATTTCTCAGGATTCGCGCGTAGCGCGAGTCGAAGGATCCAAGACGGTAAGATAGATCGAATGTGACTTCTCGCGTGTAGCGCAAGAATTCATATTCCGTCTCTCTTACCGTCCTCGCGTAAGAGAGACCTCGACTCGCGCTGAGTCACGCGTAGCGCGACTCGAAGGACAACCCTACTCTTATGCTTACTAAGAGCGATAGAATCTGGATTTCTCGCCATAGACCGACGGCACTCCACAGAAGGCTTAATCATAGAAACACATTAAAGAGAGTATGCTTCATAAAAAAAAAAAAAAAAAAAATCATAGCACAAGAAAACGTAACCCACTTCCCTGTCTCTGATGAATACAATTGAAGATTAAGATACTAGGAATTATAATCACAGAGCATTGCAGATTCACTTAAGACCAAGCAGAAAACCCTAAACACATAATCAAACAAAGACTAAGCTGCAAACAAAGACAAGCCAAGAAGCAGAGATGCAGGGTAACAGAGATATTTCAATGAAGATAAAGCTAAGGATATAATTTAATCAAATCAGAGTTGCAGAGTGACAGAGTTACAGAGTTAATCGCAGAGTCACAGAGCTATTAATAAAGTTAAGCACACAAGCAGAAAGTTTCTAAAACCTATTAAAAATAGAGTCACAGAGTTCCTCATCTATTAAGAACTCGAATATACTAATCTTTAGTTGCCATATCGAAGTGCTTGAAGCTCTAGAAACTGGAATTGAACTCTGTTGCAGCTCGAGAAGCTCGGGTAAATCTCGAGAAGCTCAAGTTGAGTCGGAATTTTTGTAAACAGGCCAAAAATGAAGTAGGATAGCTCGAATGCAGGTAGCGCTCGAGAAATTTGGATCGCTTGAGAGATCACTCACGAAGAGTGTATCGGTTTTGGAAGGCGCTCGAAGCAAAACTTCTGGAAGAAATTAGAAATAAAAGAATGAGATTCAAATTAGATTGGAATTAGAAAATGTGATATTACACTGGTCGTACAAAAAATTAATGAATAGACGTCCGCCATTGAAACCGTGTACTACTCTTATCATTGTTTAGGAAAACAAGAAAATTAATCCTGCCCGCATTAAAAATTTAAAAACTTTTAGCCCGCCCGCGAATATCCCTTTCCCCAACTACTTTTCAATCATTGGCCTGTACTAACTGTCTATTTTAAAAATGCCTGCCATTTATAGCATTCTTGGCTGCGCATTAGATCATAGAATTTGTGTTTCTCTAATGCGCCTAGAGAAACACAAGAATTGTGTTTTCATTATAGTGTTTTAATTCGAATTTGGGATGTTGCCAAGAAGGAAGCTTGCTGAAGCGCTGGATCAGGCTGCCATATCTCAGGTAGTTCTTCTATCAAGCGAGTGGATTGAGGCACCATGACTTGTGCAACATAATTAACAAAGCTTTGCAGGTCGAGGAAATGAGAAATCAAGCAGGAGAAATGAGATTTTCCATCGGAGAAGCATGCTTCTTGTTAGCAAAAAACAGGAAAGATGTCATTGGCAAGGGCATTGTTGATAACATGGCACCAACTACAGCATGCCATGGAGTGCCCTTGGGACCTGATTATATTAGAATTAGATTGACAGACTGCTTTGCTGCCACTCATCCATTACAAAGACCACATGCAGAAAAAGAAACACTTGAAGAATCACTAGGGAGTTTCTCGGCTTGGCCAACACCACTACTCAGAGAGGTATGTACTGAAAATTTTACTGTTGTACTGTTGCTCTTTACTGTAGCTACTGTAGCATATTTCACGTGTCACCTTTTCATGTGCTACTCACATGCATACTCGTATGGCTACACAATAATGGTGCTATTGTATTGCTCATGCTATAAATATGAGTTCCTCTCAGTGGCAGCGCATTAGTCATGTCCCGCAATCCGATCACATCCTGTTCTAATTGCAATTGTTGATCTACCTTGCCACCGGCTCCAGAACATGTGGATTCCATCATTTGCTCCATGAACTATTCTGAAATTTATAGATGCCAGCAGAGGGGCTTGGATGGGTTAATTAATTAAATGTAATATGTATAGTAAATTTAACTAAGAAATGAACTTTAACAAACTGGAGTTCAATCGCGCGTAGCACGAGAAGGTAATATGGTTTTCTATGAAACACTTTTAGACATGTCTCGTTTCCTTGAGTAGACTCACTCGCTCGCAGCAAGCATCCTCATCATCTATATATTTCACTGGCTATAGTGTACTGATCTATCTTTTATAAGAAATAAATTTTAACAAACTGCAGTTTTCTTGCGACTGGCGCGAGAAGTTAATATGGTTTTCTATAAGACACTTTTAGATATGTTTCTTATCCCATTTCTACAAATGTTTTATAGAACATATTAATCTCTCGCACACAGTGCGAGAAGAAAAGACTCGTGCTCAGCGCGAGAAGAACAAAAAACTAGAAATAATCTAACCACAGTTGACAAATTGTGAAAGTAAAATAGTTTTTTATTCCAAACAATTTATACAACAGAGCTTTATAGAAGCTATTCTGGTAAGACTGGTAGCAGTGGTGTAGGATCAATAATTACTGTCCTCTGTACGATGTAATGTAGTCTATCTGGATCCAGATTTGTCATCATCAGCAGGCAGTTCATTTTGGCCTCCAATGGTAGGTCCTCAAACTCTCTAACAGTTTCTTTGTCTAGCTTTTAGGATTAAGAAATAGCTCAAAACAAATGTAATGCCATTAGATGCAGCTGTATAGAGGACTACTTCTGCTATTTGGGCATTGAATTCGGCTTCTGTTAAGCCTGCCACTTGCTGCACTACACTTCCACATCCATCTCTCTCCTTAGAAATAGGGAGGAGATGGTCGAACTTGTGGACCAATTTATGGAAATCCCTGAATAGTGTGGCTTTCGGGATATCTCTGTGAAGTGCCATGTCCCAGACCCTGGTGAGGCTCAAGGCCAAGCCTCGCTCGTACACAAGAACTCCGTTGGTAGCATTGACATGCATTAAACTGGTTTGATAACACATTGAGCAAAAAAAAAAAAAAAACTGCAGAGATTAGAATGGCGAAATGATATTTGTACTGATTCAGCAAATACAAAATTGGAAATGTGCTACGAAATGGGATATCTTCTGACGTGTCTAAACCTGTTATGTCACAAACAGAAATATTGGATACTTTTGTATGAGTCGCGCCCAACGCGACATATCTGTATTTGGTAAATTAATATAACTTTCTTATGTATTTTACAAAATTATGGTCCATACGTGTCGCGCTTTCATTTATTGTTATTGCATACAATACTATGTTTTCCTCAACCTTTCTTCTAATTTTCAGATTTCTCATGAAGCTAGTGCTGGGGAACCCTGTGACCAAGAACCTCGAGCAGAGAAGAATGATGCCGATTACATGGATGTGGAAGAGATTAATACAAATAAGAATGAACAGCCACCTGAAGCGAATGCAAAAAATATTAAAAACCCACCTGGAGCTAATGAGGAAAAAAGAATAGTAGTTTCCAGATTAACATGGAAGGATGAGAAAGTGATTTTGCATCATCAGTGCAATAGAGAAATTGTTGGTGAAGGTGTGCTTATACTATGGAATCCTATGCACTGCTATAATGGACAGACTATTGGTGATGACTTTGTGGGAGTCTCCATTTCTTCAATACAACTTCATAACTTTAGTGTTAAGCTGAAGGACAAACACTGCTATGCTTGCAATAATATCAACAGTGGTTTAGAGTTGCCAGCCTTGTTGCTCTGGCCAGTGGACTCCATTGAGATAATAGGAAAAGGGATGCTTCAAAGAATTGAGCGTGTTGGAGAAAATAATGTGGTGGTGGATGAAAATGACATTCCTTCCATACCTCCTTTGGATGTATCCATACCAGAAAGAAGGGCCTACAACTTCTTGAAGAGGAAGAAAAGGAAGAAAAAGGTGCAGACTGTGAAAGATACTAACAATTGCAGTGAAGAGACCATGCAAGCCATCAGAGGGGGGGATTGTGGCTGCCCCAACAACTGCTTTGGTAGATTCACAGTGAAAGAACTTGTGGAAGCCCGATCAATCTACAAGGAGAAAACTCATGACGCAGATGCATTTGGGACGTCACCTGATGTCAGGAATAGGGGATTTCCTATTGGTGGGAAATGGATATGCAGCAGTGCAATGACAACCATACTAGGTATTTCAACCTCTACATGGTGGAGATTAAGGCGGAACCAAAAGAGGGGGGCTCAAATAGGTTGGCATGGTAATCAAGGAAAGGCGAGGACAACCCCCAGAGTGCTTGCAGCTCAGAGTTTATTCGATAAGTTTGTTAACTATCATGCTGAGAGTATGCCTCAGAAAAGTGCGGCTGATGAAGAGGGATGCAGGAAAGTAGTTCGAATGTTGCCTGCATATTTCACACAAAAAGTGATTTTACAAATGATCAACAATGTTCTAGAGGAAATGGGTGTAGACAAGATTTCAGAATCAGCCTTCAACAAGCTCTGGAGTAAGCATTTTTCAGATGTCAAAAGAATGCAATATAACAACTTTTCAAAGTGCAATATATGCGTGAATTTGTTAGATAAGGTCGAGAAGTCGAAGCTTGAGGTGGAAAGATCAGTGGTTCGGAAGGAAATGAGAATTCACACGAAAGAGCAAATGTCATGTCGATCAACATACTAGATATGGAGATGCTTGTCTACAATGGAACCAGAGAATTTTATATGCGTCATTCATGACAAGATGGATCAGCAAAAAACCTGTTTGCCCCAGTTTAGGGCTATACCAAAGTCTGTTGCAAGGACTTTCCCATTGCAAATATCACTAGCTGAATTCATAACTCATGGCCAGGGAGCAGTGCATCACGGTCATTTTACATTAGAATTATGGGGTGATGGTCCAAACTTCCATATTGGTAGCATTGCGAAAAGCATTGCGCGATTTGGAACATGGTTTTAATGGAGATGTTCATTTTTGTAAGCCATTGCAACATCTCTTTAAGGCATTGCATGACACTGATCTCATGAGACTAGAGGATTTGACCATAGGAAGGATGAATGGGCCAGCACCTTCAATTCATGTGAACCCAATACCGGAGCACCGACTACCCAAAAAGCTACTCTTGCAACTTGACAATTATGCTAGCCAGAATAAAAATAGATACTTGTTTGTATACTTGTCGTATCTTACATGGGTTGGAGTGTTTGAAATGGTATGTATTGGCTACTTGATGCCTGGCCACATTCACGAAGACATTGATGCAATGTTTGGGCATTATAGGATCAAATTGCAGAAAACTGATGTCACCACCTATCCGAGGCTTTTGGAGCTATTTAAGCAGTGTTCTTCACCTCCTCTTATTGGTTCATTGATACAAGAAGTTTGCGACTGGAAAGAGTTCATAGAAGGTTATGCTCGTGAAGACCTTATTGGGCATAGTGCTCCATTGCAATTTAAGTTTTGGGTGAAGAATGGAAATCCAATAATGCAATACAAGATGAGGGCTGGAGATCCTGTGTGGAAACTGGAAGATAAAGATATATTGATTTGGAAAGAGGATGTGGCAGGTGAACCAATGGTGCTGACGGGAGAGCCTCAAAGCTATGAAACCATTAGGAGAAGTGAAGGACTGTAACGAACTATGGAAGGGATAATGGAGTATATAAAGTACTGGGAGAAATCCTTAGCAGATAAACACATAGCACCAGAGACAAGAGCATGCAATGAAGCACTTGTAAATTATTGGAATCAAATTCATATACTTTTAGGGAGTTTGGACACAAGTAGTAGCGTCCTTCGATAGGATTGGCTACCTCAAAGTCGATGGAGGCTCGATCATGGTCAATTCCAACCTGATCAGCAGCCAATCCACTTGATGACATAGGAGTATGAAGAGGAGGTGGAAGAGGATGAAGAGCACTATGTTGGACCTAGAAAAGAGCGTCCCAAGTATTATGGACTTGCTCCATATAATCCTAAGATGGATTTGAAGGACGGCCAATATTTGATCGTCAGGCCATCAGATGAAGATACTTATCCTATTTGGTTGGGGTATACCATCTTGAGTGTTTGTAGGGAAGCTAATAACCCTAACAGAAACAAAGTGCGTATGGAATGGTGGCGTTCAGTAAGTGGAAAAGGAGTCATTACTGAAAAAGAGCGCTACAAAGATTGTTTTAATAAGCAATGGAAGTATGATGCAAGTGATCCAGCCCAATGGGTGGAAATAAAATCCGTGTTCATGTCATGGAACTCCAGAAAGGGCAAGGTGGATCCGAGAAAGGGGTGCATGAAGATTCCAATCTCTGTGAAGGATGAAGTTCTGAAGTCACTAGAAAAGATAGCCGAACAAGCAAAATAAAGTACGAGAGTCCATGAGTATCTTATGATGTGAATCTTACTGCAATTCTACTTTCAGTGCATTTTCATTGTATTCGTGCTTTCATTGTAATCTTACTTTCAGTATATGAGTATCTTACTCTACTTGAATGTACTGGCTTGTGATTATCTACTTGAGTTACATCTACTTGAATGTGGATACTGGCTTGTGATAAGTGTTAACTTGTAATTTGAGACATGTTAGAACTTGGGGTAGAACATGTTAGACATGTAACTTGAGCAATTCCACATTGTTGAAATTGGGGTTGTCACTATTTGTAAATTTCAAAATGGCAGAATAATTTCAAAATAACGAAATCGTGGTTTTGTGCCATTACTCCAATTCTTGGAGCATTCTTTAGATTGCTCATATCATATACCCTTTCCAACATCCACTTGTGCATCAGCATTATTGATTGGCATGCGGGTTGAATTAGGTTCTGTAATATGTTGGTACTCCTGTGCATCAGACTCTAATTCGACCCTATCTTCTTTGTTCTGCATGATTAATTCATCTGCAGTCTCAAATTTTATCTTGAAATTCTGTACACTTGTAACAGCTTTACTGGCAAATTTATCCTTGCATATTCTGGGCATTCTTAGATCTTCAATCAAAGCTTTTTCTTCCTCAATTAATTCGAAATTTGGAACATCAATCCCATCCTCTGTGGCAATTTCATAGGCCCCGTTCTTAGCATCATATCCAATGGCTATACCTAGGATATCTTCTTCATAAAATAATTTCCTCTGATGATTGGCCTTTATCCTATTAGATGCAGAGCAATTTAGCGGCCCAACTTTAACCCCATCGAGCCCTTCTGCTACAGTTTCTTTTGTGGCATCCAATTTTTGTATCTCTGGGGCTTCTCTAAATGGCATCCTTGTGGCTATCTCCATCTGCCTCGGGTTTTTCCCTGGATTTCTTGGCATCTGTAGGTGTTCATGGGCTCGCTCAGATGTCGTATTTGCATGAAATGGGTCATCAAATAAGAGCTTTTCTTCTATTTTGATCCCATTTTGATCTTCTGATACAATTTTGACGACTTCATTCTTGGTCGCTTCTATGGCCTCAGCAGCAGGAAGTTTGTCCATAGCTTTCTCTCTCTTATCGGACCTGTGGCTTTAAATTCGACACTGTCAAAGCCATATTTGGCTTTTAATTCTTCTGCAGCCTTGTCAACGGCAATAGAATCTGGCGAATCCTAGATTCTTCTTAGCAGGCTTCTTGGGGTCTGTAATTTCGACCGCAACTTGAATTTATATGACATCAAATTCTGGAGGCATCATTTCAAGCATGGTCAACAGATAACTCGTTAGTACTCTTTAGACTAACGTGAAATAACCCTACTAACTTCTAACGCGTGATTAATGTAGTTAATTCAGCCCAGAATTTACAGGTGGCCAATTTCAGAAAAAAAACCTACGTGTTTGTTTCTATCCCATGATTAGAATTAGAAGTTAAAGAATAAGAAGGCTTTCTTTTTTTATTCTTAAGTTAGAATAGAAGGGAGTGCAAAAGAATGCAATTGGTTGGGCTTTTTACATCCAAGATATGGTTTAATAAAGGAAAGAAGACTGATTTGATATCAGTGGGATGCAGGTTTGAGTTGTATCAGCAAAGGTAGTAGGCTAGAGTAAAGAATGCAGTAGGTTAGGCTTTTTACATCCAAGGTATGGTTTAGTAAAGGAAAGAAAACCGATATGATATCAGCGGGATGTAGGTTTGACTTATATCAGCAAAAGTAGTAGGCTAGAATAGGAATTTAGCTATTTCTATGTCATGTTCGTAATCTCCATGCTGAAATTAATAAATATCATATATCAAATTGGCCAAATCTGTTTTTTTTTTTATATTGTGGCCAAAAAAAGGGGGTTAGTATATCTGAGACTAACCTGTTAGACGTTAGCTAACTTCTAACTACTAACTGCTAACCATGATTCCAAGTCCTCTTACATGGCATTCTGCCAAGGCAACCTCTAGGACATAAATCCTTCTCCATCATACAATGATATCCTACAAGAAAAGCATGCTGCTATGCAAGCTTGAGTTTTCAATTTGAATTTCATAAAACATATCTTCAATCCAGACTTCAATTGAAGTGGTTTCTTCTTTCTCCATTTCTTGAATCTGGGAGGTGGTTCTCCTACTTCTTCCTTCATTACTACGTCCCTGGATCTTCACATCCGCTCTGATATCATCTTAATATTTAACCATAATGCACAATATATTGAATAGAGAATACTGGATGGGAACAGGATTCCTACCGTAGCACCTTGATGATGTGGCCTATATTGCTTAGGTGGAGGATTGTCATATATTAACAATTTCAAACCACAATTTCTTACTATGCAAATATTGTGTTAAATTGAGTAGCGAAAAAATTCTGTTTAGATACTATCCATTAAAATTGACTTTAAAATTCCAATGAAAGACTTCAAGAATCTCAATTGCGACATAGCTATGAGCTTATGCAAATTTTCATGGAGCATGCTTCTCTCTGCTGAATCATAAGATGGCAATTCAGAATTGCAAATCGGCTTCCCACTAATAAATTGCACATTGGAGATGCTTTTTTTTTTGGTGCAAATCTTCTCAACCGATTTCTTCAAACTGGTTCTTCAAATCGCTATGGCAAATTGCTTATCGAATTGCTATGAAAAATCGACTATAGCAAATTGCTCTGGAAACTGCCATGGCAAATTGCTACTACAAATCAGTCTGGCAGACTGCTACTGCAAACCGCGATTTCAAATTGCTCCGAAAAACTGTTATGGCAAATCCCCCTGGCACAAATCACTCCAAAATATCGGCTGAAAATCACTCCGGAAGAACAATATGGGAAATTGCTACTACAAACTGATATCGCAAATCATCGTGGAAAATAGATATGGCAAAACCCTACTGCAAATCCCGATGGAAATCGGGCAACCTGCAAACCCCTTATCTAATCCTTGGAATGAAAATTAGGCTCGGCCTATACCGTCGTAGACTCTAACTTTTTCTAAAAAAATTTGTGCCTATGGTGTCATAGGCGCACTACCTTTCTGAAAATAATTTGTCTATGATATCATAGACATCACGCACCTCTAACAAAATTTTTGTCTTAACGCCCTTAACGTAGTACATAAGTTAGAACTTTTTTTTTGGGTTGCAATAGACTTCACGCTATTCAATTCAATGCTACCTTAACACTTTTTTTGTCTTCATGCTTCTTTTTATTTAAAGTTTTTTCTTTTTAGCTCTGAACTTGTATTTATTTAGGCCTATGAGCAAATATACGTAAAGTTTTCTTTGTGCTGCCACATCAGCTCATGTTGCATTTCTGGCCTTGATGGGTAAGCTCCTATTTACCATTGGTTTTGTCGTTGGTATCATTTGATACTTATTGATAATCAAAGGTGTCATATATGTCGTCATAGGCTCATGTCATTCTTAATTTACCAAGGATGTGTTTAAGAACCTAGTTTCAGCTTCATTGAGTAATCTTTTCATACCTTAACTAACAAAAACCCTTTATATGACATTTTGAACTGTGCCATTTTTGTACTCTAATTTTTCATTATTACATTTTTTAAAAGGGAAAAAAAATTCTCATAAAAAATTCAATAAATAGACTCATAAAATGAAGATTTTATTGTAAAGCATGTCCACTTTCTAGTTTTGAAACCCCCATTCTCCCCCCTCAAAACCAAAATGGCACAACACTCTTAGAAAATAAGGCTTTTGGGGTTTTTTTTTTTTTTTACATTGAAACAAGCAAAAATTTAGGGAAGTCTTAGGGGAATCTTTTTATTAGTGCAATCACAGGTCATTAGTGTGTTTGCTAAGTCACCGCGTTCTATTCTTTGCCGATATATGAGTTGCCACATGTCCTCCTGCGATATAATGAAGCGGTATGTCACACGCTCAATAGGAGAAACTGTTTGTTGAATCCGTCCATTTGCTCATGTCCAATCCCAAATAGATCATGTCATGCCTACTGATTTAAGCATATTTGTTGCCTCTATCAAAAGTGTGGGATAAATAGGCATGGATCGATCTTCAGCCGTAGTGAATGGATCATGTTCAGTATCTCCAAATGGACATATATGTGAGTAGATGCCATTGTTCGAGACTTGTCTGTGGTCCTTACGGTTCTCAACCCAAACAAGCGACCACGTTGATGTGACCTCCTGACCTGTTTATCCGTCTGGATTGCTCTTCGTCGTGCTTGCCTCCATCGGTGGCATCCAAAGTCATCTACTACCTCTTCAGTTAAGGTTCGAACTCGTTGGTGTCTGCACTAATCGAGATCGAAATCTGTGCTGTAAGTCTTGTACTCTTGCATCCAAACTTTCTGCAAGCATTCCTTCAATGTAGTTTAAATCACTATCTCTAGATCAATGTAGTTTCAAACTGGGAGGCAATCGGCAACATATGTCTGAGGAATGCCATGAAACTGGAGACCAACCTCCCATCAATTGGCAATACTCTGCATTGTGGATGTGAGAGGGAGGTGGATGTTGCCCTCTCCTAGGTGATGTTGAGCTACAGGTAAGTTCCACATTTCTACAATGGTAATCTTTTGTCAGGCCTAGAGGCAACTCTATAAAATTGTCCATTGCATGTGGAGTGCATGCAAGGGTAGCCTTGTAACTATCCCATCATTGAATTGTACGAGTCGGCTCATCCATGTTACGTCTATTTCTTTTATGTGGGTCGGAGGGAAGTTAGGATCCTTAGCAAGTATGTATGTTGGGATGACTTGATATATGGCCGTAGGATCAGTCTTCATCAGATTGTATGTGGCTGCATTAAAGGCATATCCTGGCCTCGACATAGCGCCAAGCCATTGCAGAGGGCGTGGGTATAGGTCGGCTAGTTGGTTCTAACATCGAGACGAGGACCATTTGGGTCAGCACGTGGCGGACATTCGAGCTGTTGTCTAATGTCACCAGTGATAACGGATTTAGTAGTGTCCTCTTCCTCTGAATTATCAAGTGTACACCCAGACTTACCCCCATATTCACTCTCATTGTTGTCGGAGAGTTCACTCAAAGTCTCATCTGAATCTCTTTCATTGTTGTTTGAAATATCACTCGGAGTTTCATGTATCTTCATGATCGGTTTCTAAGAATCTTCTTAGAACCTTAGGATTTTACGAAATCTATGTAATTTAATGGAATCTAGGGGAATCTTCATAGGATCTTTAGGAATCTAGAGCAATCTCAATAGAACCTTAGGGAATCTAAGAGAATCTCAAGAAGATCTTTGGAAATCTGGAGGAGTCTTCGTAGGAACTTAGAGAATCTAGGAGAATCTACATAGAATCTTGCAAAATCTATGGGATTCTTGGGTGAATCTTTGGGAATCTAGGGGAATCCTCATAAGATCTCAAGAAGCTAAGAGAATCTACATAGAATCTCCTTAGCTTCTAGGCGAATCTTGATGGAATTTTGGAGGACCTAAGGAATGTTCATAAGATCTAAGGGAATATTAAGGAATCTTCATAAAATCCTTAGAAATCTACGGGAATCTTGATGAAATCTTTGAGAACCTAAAGGAATCTTCATAGAATCTAAGGGAATCCAAGAGAATCTACATAGAATCATGGGGAATCTAGGTGAATCTTGGGGCAATCTTTAGAAATCTAGAGGAATCTCGAGAGGATCTAAGGAAATCAAAGGGAATCTTCATAGAATATTTGAGAATCTAGGGGAATCTTCTCAGGATCTTACAGAATCTAAGAGAATCTACATAGAATCTTGGGGAATTTATGCAAACCTTGAGAGAATCTTTAAGAATCGAGAGGAATCTTGGTGGAATCTTTGAGATTCTAGGGGAATCTTGATGGAATCTTAAAGAACCTAAGGAAATCTTTGTAGGATCTAAAGGAATCTTCGTAAAATCTTTAGTAATAAAAAAATCTATAGTAATCGAGGGGAATCCTGATGAAATCTTGGAGAACCTAAAGAAATCTTCATAGAATCTAAGGGAATCGAAGAGAATCTACATAGAATCGTGGGGAGCCTAGGTGAATCTTGAGACAATCTTTGGGAATCTAGGGGAATCTCAAGGGAACCTTAGGGAATCTATGGGAATCTCATGAAAATCTTTGAGAATCTTGAGGAATCCAAGGGAATCTTCATAAAATCTTTGAGAATATAGGGGAATCTAGAGGAACCTTTACAAATTTTGAATGAATCTAGAAGAATCTACATAGAATCGTGAGGAATTTAAGAGCATCTTGGAATAGTCTTTGAGAATCTAGAGAAATCTTTGTAGAATCTTAAAAATCTAAGGGCATCTTCCACCATCCACATCGTAGGATCGGCCTCATGTAATCCTTCATAGTACAAATACTTGTATATATATATATTGAAGTTTGGATTCTCGGCTTGTATTCCAAACACTTATTGGGTTCTTTCGGTGGCCGCCCTGTCACAAGATCACCGAAAGTTCACTGACACAATATAAGAATCTTTAATACTGATAAATTTTTAAATTTTTTTATGGATTTTCGTAAGTTTTTTATACATTTGTGTAAATGTTTTAAAGCATTGGTAAATATGATTTATTGAAAGTGCAGTTTTCTTTGAGAATCTGGCATGGACTTATGATTTATTTAAATCCTTAAAAATTATACTTTATTTAAAGTTTCATTTGAAGCAAAATGTCAATGCAATATGAATCGTCAGGTGGGGATAGGAAAAAAAATTAAATTTTTTTTTGGTCATGTGGATTCAAGGCCCGGCATCCTAGAATCTATGCATTCCGGGCCCGAAATCCATGGATTATGGGCCCGGAATCCACTTGCCCGCTCAAGTCCCTTATGGGGGAGCCTTTAGAAGCACCGCACATAGAGCATGGACTCAAACTCAAGAGCCTTAATCATTGAAGTTGAGAAAGCAATGGAGGATATTGTGATTGGAACAGCCCAATAATTATGAATGGAGATATCAGGAATGTCACATCCCGAAGCATATACTGATTGCCGAATTATCCTCATTTTTTAGGTCAACCAAATGTTAAGTTGATACGTGATATTTGGAGACCGGAAATAATAAGTTAAAAGTACAAGCCCGAAATAATTCCTCATTTTTTAGGTTAACCAAATGTTAAGTTGATACGTGATATTTGGAGACCGGAAATAATAAGTTAAAAGTACAAGCCCGAAATAAGGTCCTAAGGTCTTGTACTGGTTTTCTTATTAATAAAATCTAAACATCTTGCCCACGAAGAAAGAAAGGAAAAAAAAAAAAAAAAAAAAAAAAATACAAACTTTACCATAAAAAACAAGGACGTGTTCCACGTCCTAATTTGAATTCATTAGTTCCAGTTCAAAAGTTTCTACAAAGAGAAAAAAATGCATCAACAATCAACAAAGCATAAGGTCAAAAGGTCGGCTAGCCACTTTTAATCTCATGCTTCTTTAATTTAGCATCCCTTTGGAGTCAACATATATTTCAAATGTATTTGATCGATTCTTCAGAGTTTACGTTTGCACAAAGAGCATCCCATAAAAAATCTACAAAAGCATAAATAGATGGATACACTATGATTTTTCTTTTCAAAAGTTAATGCTGCTCATGAGCTTGATCAACAAAATCTGCAAAAGCAGAGTAGATATATATTATGATATGAGTTAGTGCTGATCATGAGCTGATTATCCAGATCAAGCTGATCTAGATTCTGATCAGACATATGATATTAAAACAAAAGTCACAAGGATGTTTAATCCCCAGCAGAAAACGTACAACTGATACCATAGTGACAAAATTTCTTCAACATTTCACAGGCTGCTTATCTATACCTGAACGTAAGTAGCAAAAAAACTGTAATTCTGATCCTTTCCAAAAGTTAGATCATAAAGAGAGCCAGAAATCCTGCAGAAGAGACCGCATCCAAATAAGCACGATCAGCAAAACGACCATGCCTCCAACTGCAAAAAAATTGCCAGAAAAGATGATTTCTGGCATCTTGAGCTTAACAGAGCTTTCATAAGAGGCATAGAGCTGAAGAAGAATGAGGAAAACTACAGGGATGAGAATGAGGGGCTCGAGAGGAAAGGTATGGACGGATTTCACATATCTAACTGATTCGGAAGCCGTAGAATCGACCGTGAATGCCATAGGGGCGGCCCAGATGAAGAAGACGAGACCGAGGACAAGCAGGGGGCCGGTGGGCGAGGGGGATGCAGAATATGCAGAATCAGCCATTGAACACCTATTTTGGGATAATAATCTCGCTTAAACACACCGGAGATAGTTCTTTTGAGACCAAAAACTCACGCACAGCAGCAGATTTTGAAGGATCAATCACCTGTTTCTGGATTAAAAAGAAAACTTACACACGCCGGAATCGTTTCCTGAAGATCAAAGACTCGCAGCAATGGATTTTGAAGGATTAAGTACCTGTTTTGGATATAAAGGAAAGCTTAAGCACGCCGGAACTAGCTTCGTTGAGATGAAAGACTCGAGCCAACGGATTTTGAAGGAGGAAAGATCTATTTTCGATAAAAAGGAGAGCTTAAAAACGCCGGAGACAGCTTCTGTAAGATGAAAGACTTACAACGACGGATTGAGGGAAAGAAGGTCGCGAAAAAGCTTGTTGAGACACGTCTTTTTGGCCTAAAAGGATGGTCGCAGTGCAAGCCAATAGGAAGGCGCAGTAGTAAATCGCCGCTGCAGCACAGAAAACTAGATCTGGCAACCAGATTTTAGAAGAAATGGAGTTCTGATGCAAGACAGAGCCGGAGCAGAGGCATGTTTCAAGAAGAGGCAGATTTATAGTTCTGGCTTGTTTGTTAAAACTTTAATGGTTTAATATTTATTAATGTTAATGTTTAATATAAATGGAATAAGTCCCTGCTTCCTGGAAAGAGAGCTCATTACTTTTATGGTACTTTCTAGCAGACACTAGTATACGTGGCAGCCTTTTATTGGGTTTCACAAATTGTGCTTTTGTAATGGTCTTCAATGGCTCAGATTGAAGATTCCTTTATGCATGTATATCACATACCTTATCAGAAAGGGCAGCCTTATGAACAAGCTTTCAATACAAACAAACATTTGTGGTTGAAATATCATGAATTTTGGAGTTTTAGCTGCCACACATGGCCCATACCCTTCCTTTTCTTTGGCTCTGCCTAGCATTCTCAAGGCAGAAGAATGCTCACACAAAATCTTGTCTCATTTGTAAGATTATTCCATCCTTTCTCCCCTACAACCATTGTACATCACATTGGCAAAGAATGTCTGTCATTATTGGTTGGCTTGCAACCAATAGCAACACCCTCTAAAGATCAGCATGATCACTAGCTAGAAGTGTCTAGAGAAAACGTTATTACAAAAAGAATGAACTGTCTCAGCTATTGGCAATGTTATTAGATAGAGTTGGGCCAATCAAAATGAATGTGTTTACTCAAATGGGGGACCATCCTAGTTGGAATGTTTCACACTTTCTTCTAAACTTGGCTCTTTTGCAGCAATATCGAGCTATTATTTTTTTAAAATATGCAACACATAACTTGGGGTGCATAACATTTATTTGTATAGCCTTTTCAATGTGGTTTTTATATGATATGAAAATATATTTCAAGACTATAATAATTTGTATGTCCAGATTGCAAACCATCCATGTATTGTTAAAGTTAAATTCTCTATAGTTTAGCCTGTATATTTATCTTTTCTAATGTAGTATCTTTAATTTGCATGTAAACATCAAATTAAACCCTGCCCTTTTAAGTTTCTTTAGGGTATGGACAAAGGTCTAATGATATCATGTTAGAACGTCGATTTGCCCTGGTTGCACATGGTTCCCCTGATCGAAATCCCATACTTATTTTTAGATCAGTTGATCGAGATGAACAATTTACAGCTTCATGAACCCTGGGGAAATGGACATTTTTGGGTCAATATTGCTTCATTGATCTTCCTTGATGTAGTCTTTTGCAATGTAATTCATTTGGATGATTAGGGCTTCTTTTGAGTTGAGTTGCAATATTTGTGGTGCTGCCATATTTAAAGTCCGGGATGTATTATTCGCCTCTTGTGAAGAACTACGAAATTTCAACTTCAAAACCGATTGTTTTTTGCCTTTTTTAAATCTCTTTGGCTCTATTTGCCTCAAATCTCTTCATACCTTCGTCAATGTGGCATATTGAAGGGGCAAGCGAAGGGATTGAGGTGGTTTTTGTAGTGGATCAAGCCCGCCTAGAAAGCTGCAAGGACATTCTGAACGAAATTTTTGCCTTGCTGCATAGTTTTATCATGGGATTTTGACCGGATATACCACCTTGTTGGTCAGCTATTCCACTCTAGCTGATAGTGGATGGCCAAATATATGCCATTAATTTTTTGTTCGATATACCACATCTTGAATCATGATTACAATAGTCCGAAATTTCATATGGGCTGGTACAGAGGAGGGTGCAGTAGTTAAGGTTGCTTGGTCTAAATGCATCCTCCCGAAGTGTGCAGTTGGCGTGGGTATGATGGATTTCTTATTGCTGAGTAAGGTCCTCATCTTAAAATTCATTTGGAAGCTGTTGAACGGTGAAGATGACTCTCCTGGCCTTCGCCTTCTCAAACAATCTCTCGATCATTGTACTCCTCTAGGCAAGAAGGTAGTTAAATCAGTTCTTCCATGGGCTCTATTTCCCCCTCTTGAGCCTTTTCTAAATGCATCTCCTTTTCTTCGAGGATTATTGGCAGCATAGAATGCGACCAGAAATCTATTTTGGCCATGTCCATCCACCCGTGCTCTTCTAGATATTCTGTGGTGGTCGGCGGCATTGCCTTCAGACCTCTTAGCTCCTCCACTCGATGCATCTGTTCATCCCCTTATGCAAAGATGGTGGGCCCTAGCAGGTGTCATCTCAATTCAAGCATGGTATGAAGGTGGCCGCTCTTGTCATGGCCGGCATTTCAAGCAAAATTCTTACTCTCACATTAGAATGTAAATGTATGGAAGAAGGTGGTAGAGAACTTGCCTCTCATAGTAGAAGTTGGCGTCACGAAAAGGGTGCTATGGGGTTGTCATGAGGATATTCACAAAGGCAAGTACTTTGTTCGCTCTATATACTGTCTTCTCTTAGCTTTACATCCCCTCCCATTGCCAAATGGTGAAAAGCCCCTGGATGATCCTGAAGGTGGCTTTTTGGGGATAACCCTTGGAACGAATTTTGTAGTATTGTACGCAATATCAGGATTTTATCTCCATCAGAAGTTGAGAAGCTAACCTTGAGACCCAAGGAAGGCGTGGATTGGCAATTACAGATCCCAGAATCCATATGTGGGCTCGCACATGGTGCTGGCTTTAGAATAAGTTGCTCCACCCTAAACTTTTTGTACTTTGGTGGCAAGTCTTACATAGGTGTTTGCATGTAAACACTTTGCGGCATCAGTATGATCCTCGCAACTCTGCAGTATGTCTGCTTTGCCTTTTAGATATTGAAATACTTGAGCATTGCCTCTTTTCCTGTGTAGAAGTTCAATCAGCATGGTCCTGGCTTCAAACATTCTTTAACAGTATACTAGATTGCCAATCTGTTCTCTTAGCGTTCTACCCAGGTGCATGTGACCGAGATAAATGGAAGGCATTTCATCTCGGTTCTGGTTGGTTACTGTGGTCAATCTGGGAGCGTCATAGGCTGCATATTTTTCAAGGCATGTATTCACCTGTTTATAGAGTCATTGTTGTAGCCCAGGTTAAGATACTGATGGCTTAAGACTCTTCCTCCCTCACGGAAGAAGTGAGAGACCATATTTGAATTCAGTATCTCCAAATTAATTCTTATCATTAGTCTCTGATGTTAGAGTGAGTACATAATGCTTCAGGCTCGTGCTTTGGGAGCATTGTCTTGTGCTTGCACAACTAGATGAGATTAATACATCTTGTAATGTTTACCTATGATTAACAAACTTGCTTTTCGTCCTACAAAAAAAAAAAAAGATATCTTGAATCTTAAATACGATAGTCTTATTTTGTGCTCTTGGGATGGATCTGAATTATTTAGTTCTTAAGCTTAGATAAACCAGCCCTTCTCAATTAGAATTGAATTGAATTTTATCGCCCACGGAACCAAATGGCCTATGGGACCCAAATAAGAAACAGGGAGAGCAATAGACCTATTACTATCCAAGATTAAAAACCCACGTCCGAAGGGTTTTCGAGGGAAAAATCTTAGCAGTAAAAGCCTTGCTGACAAATTATACATATTGTACATTGCTGTGCGATTATTAGAAGTATAACTGAGCCTGCATGTCCAATATCTCCAGATGGCGGTGCCTCCCCCCCTCCCCCTCTTAGGGCCCCCACTGTAGTGACTCATCATCATGTAGTGGTTGTTGGTTAGTGTGACCAACCTCGCATAACAAGGCTAGATATATAGGTGCAAATGCTAGGTAGCGGTGGGAGAGTGTGGCTCTCATCTTCAACAACTTCCGTCTGGCAGCATTGGCAGATCTTATGTTCCCAATTTTTGCAGGCCCATCTGCCTGCCTCAATTTGGTGGCGATGTGCTCCTGTACAGATGGAGGCAATCGTTCTTCGCTCTTTCATGTTAAATGTGCTAGCAGGTGCCACTGTGGACCCCTGGCAAGCATAAGGTTGATCTGGTCTTGGTAATTGTGACATTTTTACCAACTTCAAAGTAGTGTCATCCCAGAGCCTACTTTAGAAACATGTCTTCAAATACTATTTTACATGATTATGATCATCATCATTATGCACCTGTATGCACGGTGTTCTTGGACAATCCATCTGGAAAACCATGTGGCTCTTTTCTTCTTCAAATATGTTTTAAGGCGTTGTGCGCCCATGACCATTGCGTGGCACGGCTTTGGAAGGTGTGTGCCCCCATGCTTACCGCTTTTTCCACAATAGAGGATATAATGCTCCAGAGCACACATTGACCCCAATTTTTGGTCTAGAGTTATTTTTAAGTTGTCTTTAAGTATTGTTTTATGACATTCTCGTTATGAGGACTCACAACATATGCACATGAAAACATCGGCCGATAATCTAAACCTAAAGGCAAGATGAATGCATCAAAAGAAGGGAAGAAAGGAAGCTAATGATAATGGAGGCACAAATATCCGATGGGATGATTGCTAGGTACGTATATCCATAAAGCACATATAAAAAGACACGTATACAAAAGGTCAAGGGTTAACATAAATGAATCCCAAAAAATTGTTTGCTCCAATGAAGATGACTATGGCTAACATAAAAAAATTGCGTTAAACTAGGTTTGAAATAATTAGAGGAGCTAAAGAACTGCACTACCATAACTAACTCGAGAGAGACCAACGTGAAGCGGGTTTTGTTTTTTGGGGGGAGGGGGATAGAATCAAATAAAATAGAGTTTTTATCGTCCACGGAGACCAATCGGCCTATGGGACCCAAAAAGAGAAAATAACCATAAGACTAGATAAAATGAATAATTATGGCGGGAATGAATTGGATGTAAATGTACGAAAAACCAAGAAGGAAGCCGAGGTTGACAAGAAACTGAGAGTCCTGATCGAGGACTGAGGTATCAGAGTTGAAATCAACCTGAAGTCCCTCTGCTATCGAGGTCGAAGTCGAGATTCTGCACGACATGGAGAATCAAGGTTGAGTGTGGGTCGAGGTCTAAGGAAGGCAGAATCGCGGACATAGGCGTGCAGGAAGAGGGATCGAGCCTTAGAAGATGGAGAGGAGAACAAGATAAAATGCCAAGTGAGATATGGCACTCGTCATAAAGATACGTTTGACATGCCATCTTAAAAAATATAAAATGATCAAAAGAATGTCTAAGACCGCATCACGTAATGCGCTCCTCCTTCGCCATCGAGATTAAAGAACCACAAAACCAAATTTTTCTTAGAAGAATCATGGACTACGCCCCAAACTACTATTATACGCCTTAAAAAACACTCTAATCCATGAAAATTATTGCCTCCACGCTACAAGTCTGGCAAAATATATATGTCGTGATGGAAAATCCCTTGAAAGTATTCATTGCCTGATAATTAAATATATGCATAAGAATCATGAGGATATTTGGAGGGCTAAATAACATGTCCCAATCACACTAGCTTGTAGCAAAATCAACGGTTAATGGTTCGATGTTGCTTTCCTCCTAACTCCTGAATTGCTGGTAATAAGAGAATAGAATAGAATAGAATAGAGTTTTTATCGTCCACGGAGACCAATTGGCCTATGGGACCCAACAAGAGGCGCAACAAGCGTATTACTGTCCGGGTTAAAAAAAACCCCCTCCCCGCCCTAAAAGATTGTTTGGGGGAAAAACCATGACAGAAAAAGGCTTGCTGTCAAACTGTACAAATACAAAAATAAATACAAATATAGACAGAAATATATACATGCATCAGGTAAGTGCCCGAGGGCCAAGCTGATCTCGGCGATCCATGATCTCTATGTGAAGCGGGTGCCTCAAACTCTAAAGAAATGTTAGAAAATGTGGAACAATCAAAAATTAATTTTTAGCAAGGAATATCTTTTTGATTACCCTAGGTATCGGACCAAGATTCTATTGCCTTATCTTGCCCAAGGTCTTAAATATATCGAATATGCATTCGGGTGACTAACAAGTAACAACCCCCAAGAACTAACAATTTCGCTGGTAACAAAAACTAATGGGTAAAGATTCTATGTCACCCCTTCTGAAATATGGGAAAACTAAAACAAAATAGTATTAGGTAATAATCCGGACTGGATAAGGATGATGGCAATAAGAAATAAGCGGGTGTCCTGGAATTCTAGAGAAGCAGTATAAAGAAAGGGATTGAAACCCATGGTCTCGAACTATATTGTTAATGATACGAACTCCCCCATCTCGTTCATTCTAAAAAAACATAAGAACGGTGCATTTGAATCAATGTTTTCCTATGTGGTGCTTCTAGGTCTATGAATCTTTTGGTCTAGGTATTATTGAAGTCATCATTAGTTTCGTTGCAATGTGAAGCATATGGTCTTTGAATTGACATCTTCTTACCAGAACAGAGGAAGCAAGTCTCGCCGGCGTCTACTTTGCCATAAAGAAATAAATTTCGTCATCCAGACCATGAAATTGAGTAGGATTCTGGGAAGTTTGTCTTGAAGGATGTTAGGGTTTGAGAGCGGCTAGGGCGGCGGCAGGCGGCCGCCCGACCCCTTGGAGAGTCTCTTCGTGCATCTCGGTTGCTGGATGAGTAGCCAGTGGAAAACCTGGCTACTGGCTTCTTCATTCGGTGGTTTCTCTGCAGATTGTCTGAAGGTGGACGCAGCTTCAAGTCTTGTAGCAGAGGCATCTTGGATGTTCGCCTAAACTTCTGAAGATACCTGTCCAGCACAAGATCTGAGGTCAGGAAGCCTTCTTGATTGCTTTTCTGTGATCAAACCAGCTAGTGGAGTCGCCATTCTGCATCAATCTTCCTTGCTCGGTTGATGCTGCTGGAGGAGATTCCAACATGGGTTCTATGGTACGATTTACATCCTTCTCTTTTGTGGGTTGTTTTGGCTAGTTCTTCCATCAGATTCAGGTCAGGATAGAAAGGCTGCACTTACTGCAGGCAAGGAAAAAATTTATTGCACTCACTGCAATTTGGGGGCTTTGAGGTATTTTGGGTTATAGCTCCTATCTTGGAGAGGTGTCTATGCCATAGCAACCAGTTGAGTTTTCTTCAGTTTATTAACATGAAAAGAAAATGCTTCTTTCTTAGCTGACATGTTTAGGCATCGGGATTAGTTGGAGCAGGCAACGAACTTGAGCTGTGAGGCCTCTCTACTGTTGTCTGCTAAGGTACTGCCCAGAACTTGGGGTATGGCACGATTCTTCTTGACTGCAGGCTGGTCATTGAGAGATTGGTGCTCAAGACTTATTCAAATTTTTATCTTAGGCACTTTTATTTTGCAATGATTTTCCGAGGCTGAGCAGACTTGTGTTGTATTTAGCATCTTCGTTCTTGTGTGGTTCCTCTGTATGAAACTTTCCGGTGGATGCTCAAGGTGTGCAAAGTGACTCATAAGAAACAGGTTGCCTTAGCTTGGGTGTTGGTGATGCCTTGGAAGGCGTTGGTGGAGTGTGGCTGCACTGCTTCTGCTTGGTGTTGGTTCTAAGAGATTTTGAATGCCCTAATATTGTATCTTGGAAGGAGTTTAGTTTTTTCATGTTGGCTCACTTCTATCCCAGCTAGAAGAAAGGTGTGGTTGCAGGATGCAGTATTATGAAAGAAGGCCATACTTAAGGGAAAATCCAGAGGCATTTGGATCGGGAGGACCAAATGCATTCATTGCTGCTTATCAGTTCGGCTGGTTGGCTGAGCATAATGATGATGATGCCCAAGCAGGTGACTAAAAGTAGAGGCAGAAGGAGTAGACCACCCTGTGCTGCCACTCTGTGGGATGCCTCTACTCTTGCAAAGCCCAAGACAGAGCACTATCACGCTCAGATTAATCCCAGCCTTGAGCATGGACCCCATCGGTACTTGAAAGCACACATCTCTGTGAAGAAACGGAGAGCTATTGCTGCCATAAGGACGGGTTCCCATTACCTCAGAATTGAGACAGGTCGCTGGGGGGTGAATGGCGGGCACGGGATCCCCAGTGGAGGAGAGGATATGTCAGTGTTGTGAGATGCACGTGATAGAGGATGAGCACCATGCCCTCCGGTGCCCGGATATGCCCATGTCCGGCGGTGCACACCGATCTTAGATGCTCGACACACCGCTACATCGATTACTCGCATCACCTATGGTAGCGCCGACCGGGAGCTTACATCCCTCAGAGATTTCGGCCGTCCGACTTGCTCTTTCGGGGCATGGTATTTGAGAGCCTACTTTGTTAGGGTTTTTCCTCCCAAGTGGGGGTTTTTTCATCCCTTAGTAGGGTTCTCTTGTCTGCTTACATTGTTTGTTTTTTGGTGTTGGGGTTTTGGCTTTTTGCACGTTGCGTGTCGCCTCATAGGCCTCTGGCCTCCGTGGACGTTAAAATAAACTTCCTTCCTTCCTTCCTTCCTTTGGGGAGGCCTCTAGAAGACATTGCATTTGGAGAAGAAAGTGAGACAACTGATCTCCTAGTACAACAGGAAAAGAGTAAGCAGCCTCCTTGTAGTATCCTTATGCAGATGTGAATTTTGGGGCCAAGTTAACGCGCGGGAAGACACCCCTTCACCTCTACATTTGTCTACCAGTACTTTTGGGTGATTTTTAGGTGGCAACATCTTCATGCATCATCGGATATTTTCTTGCGATGATGAACTTCTGGAATAGTTTTGTTTCCTACCTCCACACTTGGGTTTTTGAGCACCTGTGTTGACACGTTTAGGCTATCTGGCTATTTTGGAGCCTTAAATAAATGTATTTAATACATACTATTAATAAAAATAAAAATATCTTGCCTTCAAAAAAAAAAAAAAAAAAAAAAAAAAAAAATTGAGTAAGTAATTTGTTTGTACAACAAACAACGGAATTCAGGGGGTTTCTTTTTTATTTTTATTTTGTACAAACGGCAGTAGTATTATATTACATGCAATACATAGTAATACAAAAGAACAAAGAAAGAATCTGATGTACAGGCCATGACATAGTCAAAATTGGCCTAACTCTCCCAAAGGAGGAACTATTAACTGAAAACAAAGCACTTTTAAATACTTGAGGAAGAAAAACTGTAAATAGAGTTATAGAAGTCTCATTAAGCAATAAGATCCTTTAAAAAAACTCTGCTGCTGCTGCTGCCTCATTCATCTATAACCCCATCCAGAGTGATAATAGCATAAGCTCGCCCTGTATAAGCGAAAAGTAAGTGATCCAATTCAGCCAGCCCGTATGAAGAAGCATCCAATATATGGAGAATCCATGAATCCCGCACCGCCTCACATATGCCAAGCTTTTCCTCAAAATACTGCTTAATTCATGCTTAAATTGCCAGATGTCTTCGTCCTCCAAAACTCTTCTCAGAGTTCCGATCCCAATGATTTCTGTTTCCAAAGGAGGGCTTCAAGAACCTCCTGATGAGTAAGGGGCTTGGTGCCTGCCGGAACCTCCCTAACATGTCCACCCTCAAGATGCTTCTTGATCAAGTAATCTGCCAACAACATCAGAGAGACTGTTAAGATAAGACGAAAAGAATGAAAAGAATCCCTGAAAGGAGCCCAGTGAGTCCCAATTTTTATCATAATTGGACCCCCTAATCAGTCTGTGAGCCATGGCCGTATCAGCCAACTCTAATTAAAGGGTTGATTTAAGGGAATTCAGGTCTGGATGAGACTGATTGATGGCCACACTATTCCTATGTTTCCAGATTGTCCACAAGCAAAGTGTCCTGACTGTGCCCATAAAGGGAGAATCATGAGCAAGGAAATCAAAAAGATCAGCTTCAGTAGTTGGAGTGGAGCCTATGTGGTTATCTATCCAATTCCAGAAAGGGGTTAGCCAAGGGCAAATGAAGATGTGAGTTGAAGTCTCAGCCTGACCACAGCCTAATGGGCATCTATCCGAAATCTGGTTATTATACTTAGCTCGATAGGCATTTGATTTAAGGCTTTTGTTAAAGAGAAGCCACCTAAAGAGAATGGTTTTCTTTGCACACTGCAGCTTCCATCCTTTCCTGATGACATGAATGGCTTTAGATTCTGAACATCCCCACTGATTGGAGACCTTCGTCCCCTGGGTATTCAGAAGAATGGAATAAATTCTGGCTACATTATACCCTTTGTCATCAAGAGCCCAATTATTTTCTTTTATCCCATCACTTGTACCCCTGTTATGTCGAGTCAGAGCTTTATAAATGTTCCTGTTACAGATGGAGTCTTGTACCAAACCGGAAATTTCCTGCCATGTCTTCCAACCCTCATCATTCATCATGCTGCCAACTGTACTCAATCCTTTAAACTTCCAGTCCTTGTACTTCCTTGGGTGTTTCAATGCCAGGCACCCATCATCTTCATCTGCCAACCCTTGGTGCGAAAAGAAATCAAAGTCATCAGAGACATTCTCTACTGGGTAAGCCTTGAACCATACAGAAACTCCGTTCCAAGCTTGTATGATCCTCCTCATGATAGTAGATGTTCCTGAGCCTGGGTTGAGTTGGTAGAATGCTGAGTCTGGTAGATGATGAGGAGTAGATGGGCTACCCACTAGGGAAGTTTTCCCAATCCAGTACTTTGTTAGAAGAAGGGCTGGAGACTTTGATGGGGAAACTAAAGATATCCATACTAATTTTGCTGCCAAAACCTATGCCTGGAGGAACAGATCTTTACATCCCAACCCTCCTCTTTTCCTTGGAAGAGTTAGATGTTGCCAACCTACCATATGGGAGTCCTGCCATATGAATTCCTTCATGATTACTTCCAATTCCTGATAGGATTTCTTATCTGCTATTATGGCTGACAAAAAGAAAACATGCGAGCTAGCAATAACACTATTAATTATCTCCACCCTCCCCGCCAACACCTGTAGTTTCTTCTTTATTTTAGTGACTATAGGTTCCCATAAGCCATGTAGACTCATATTTAAGGCCAGGGGCAAACCTAGTAGTTTAGTAGCAGATTGGTGACCACAGACTTTGATCCCTTCAATATAGTCTTCTGAACTATCAGAAATGATTGCACATTTATCTCTGTTCAACATAACCCCTGAAGCTTTCCCAAACTTATCCACGACAGAAAGGAAGTTCTGAATGCAGTCACCTTGCTTTTTTAAAAACACGAATGTATCATCTGCATATTGCATTACTGATAAGGACTCGTTCATTCCTGGAAGCTTGAGGTAACTAATCTTGCCATTTTGTTGCAGTCTCATGATGATCCTGGTTACCATCTCAGACTGTTGAACACCCTGCAACATTGAATCCTGCTACCTTATTCAACACATTAGCTTTATCTAGAAAGAGATTTTGCCTAATATCTTTTATTTTGTACACCTCATTTTTTTCCTGCCTCTTTTTTTTACTCCACTCCTTACCCCATTGTTTGATCCAGTTTTTGACCTATTTGATTCTGCTTATGAACTCCTTCATTGATCCACTTACATTCAGAGCCTGTAAGGAAGTATAGAACCTCGTAAAATCTTAACAGAAGGTTTTATTGTTCAATAAACTATTATAGAACTTAAAAGGAGTATCAGCAAACCTTTTCCGAGGTAGAATACCCGTGTCCAAAATCTGAGGATAATGATCTGATATAGAGTTGCTACAGTCATTACTAATAGTCAAATTATCCCATCCTATTAGAGTAGATATATTGGTGTAATATCTATCCAGGAGGCAATAAACTCTATCGGATCCTTTCCTCTTATTGCTCCAAGGGTATGCATTAGAAGAGGAGGGTGCATGATATAAAAAATTATGTACAAGTTTATCCCACTGACATCTTTCTCCTTTAGACATATTGATCTTTTTACATGCATTCTGCTCCCAAGAGGGGGTATTGTTGAAGTCTCCACTTAAAATCCAATTGCTGATACTCTGTCCTTGCAGCCAATCTTGTCTTTCCACTGCTCCTCTCTTTCTTCAGGGGAAGTAGAAGCCTGGGGACCAGATGGATTGGAAAATATCCAATTTTCCAAGTTCGAGGCCTCAAAGGCTGGAAGCCTGTGCTCCTGTAGAAGTATAATGTCTGCTTTGATTTCCTTAAGAGCAATTAGAGCCTTTTTCCTCTTTAGAGGGCCCTTAATACCTCTTAAGTTTCAGGATACTATCTTCATTTGAGTGTGGAACTTCGAGTAACAAGCCTATGTTCACTCGGAATATAGACCTTTTTTTGTCTCTTTTTAATCTGTGGGAGTGGAGTGACAAAGGTTTGTTCATTAGCTTCTTTGATCATATCATTCCCTATTTCTTCATCACTTCCTCCTTCTTCATCCCAGAACTTCCCAAACAGTCTAGAAGAAGGATCTTTCAATTCTTTTTCCGGTGTCTTGAATATTTTAACCTTATAATGGGGTTTTATGTTTAAGATCCAAAAATTAGGCATATTCGTAATGCATTGCAACCAAAAATTTGTTGCTACGGTATCTGACTATGTGAAGTGCAAAACAAATTATGTGCCTTAGTATCATATTTCCTTAATAACAAAACTAATTTTGCTGCATAACTCTGGTGGACCAAGTTTTTATGTTATTCTTTAATGCAAGGGGCACTTTTGGGATTCGCAGGTGACGAAATGCAATTATGGAGGTATATTGTGTGTGGAAGCACATTCTGCAAGGGAGGGCATGAAAAAGCAGCATTTTGAACGTGTTTTATAGCTAGAGATTCCCACAGGCGCATAAGAAGAGTAAATATGAACTCATAATTTGCCTCAGATAATTTACTGTCATTGCCTTGCGCATTTCTAAAAGCACATAATCAGTTAGAAAGCATCAACTTTAGGTTTGCTTTGTGCATCTACATTCAGACAGATGAGATGACATAAAATCAAGTACAAACTGAAATGCATAATGATCATGCAGGTTGGTGATGTAGTGAGGCATGTTTGTGCGTGTTCTTGACATGATTTCATGCTTTACTAAAGATGAACACTTGGGATGCCAATGCATTGCTACAATCTTGATAATTGCATCTGAGAATAAATTACAAATTTGAGGAGTTCATTGGGGTTAGTTTTGTTTGCTATGCTAAAGTCATAGGACATGCTATCGAATGTTATAATGTTATGTATGTAATGATAACAAGTAGAATCATGACCGGGGTAGGATTTTGCTTACAGATGTTATAATGCAATGTATTGTAAAGATAAGAATTAGAATCATAGTTGGTGTTTTGATTTAGGGATATATAGGTTGCCAAGTAGATCCATTTTGAATACATCTCTCATATAGTAGATGGGTTTACATTTCTCTCTTCTCTTGGTTCAATTTCTGAACCATGATGATTCATAAATTGGTGCAATTCTTTTAGGAGAAATGGATACAAAATTTGCAGCAAAATTGGCTCTACACAGGTGTATGTTGCCTTGATACAATACGCATGAACTACAAGACATTTATAAAATGATAGTATGTGGGTCCATTTATAAAGGTCTATTTCTCATTCTAAGGCTATAAGAAATAGAACTGTGCTTGAGAAATTTGTGATTGCTTCACGCTAAATAACTTACCTTTGGATCATTCAGGAAGGATCATACAAGCTCATCTGTCCACAACAACAATATAAGTGCCAGAGGCAACAACCAATGTAAGTACCATGGGCAATAGTATAAGTGCAACTGCCCGTTTACAATCATTTGACTGCTGCTTAAATTTAGCCTCTTTATTTCCAGTTTGCCCATAATGCAAGTTCTTTCTTAACTTGGAAAGGCATGAAAGGCTGTCTATTTTTGAATTCGGGTTACTAATGACCAGTTGCTAAAATCAAGTAAATCTTAAGAATGTTTCTATCTTTTTGAGGTATGTGCATGCATTTGCATTTTTATATAGTGGTTATTGTTGATGCTCAGGACTGTTGAGGTTCTTTTATATATCTATTGAGATTTTGAGTAGTTTTTGTGGAGCTTGATTTGATTTGGAGACTGTGTTCTTGCTAATAAACCTATGCAACAAGTTGATTTGATGCTATGATGTAGCATAGGCCGATGGCATTGCAGGAACAAATCTGTCTAACAATTTGACAGTCTGTTCATTATATAACTTCTTTCTCAACTTGGGCAGGCGTGAAAGTTTACTCATAATGTGACTTCTTTCTCAGCTTGGGCAAGCGTGAAATTTTACCCATAATGATACTTCGTTCTCAACTTGGGCAAGCGTAAAAGGCTGGCTATTTGTGAATTCAGGTCATTAATGACTGAGTGGCTAAAGTCAGGTAAATCCCAAACATGTTTCTATCTTTAACAATGAGGTATGTGCATCCATTTGCATATCTGTATGGTGGTTATTATTGATTCTCAAGACTGTTGTGGTTCAGCATGGAAACCATTTCAGAGGGACTAGTTTCTCAGTACAGGAGGACCTCTCCCCTCTTCAATTGTGTAACCGTAAGGAGGAGCTCTGCAAGGTGAGGGCAGCCCGCCTGCAAAAGAAATGGGCAGTGTACAGGGGAGGCGCAGCAATTATTCTAGATCAATGGCCTTCCAATCCTTGGACTGGCTATGTCTAGATAATTTTAGAAGCGTAAGTTTACCACTAGCATTAGCATTATCTTATCTTATTCTTGATAGCCTTTTAATATTTGTTTATTGTGTTTGGTGATGGGGCCTAGTCCCCAGGTTTTAGATGGGTTGTTGCCCTTGCATGTGCCGTCCCATAACCCGTTGGGTTCCCGTGGACGTAAAAATTTCTTATCTTATCTTATCTTTATATACCTATTGAGATTTTGAGTAGTTTTTTTGTGGAACTTGATTTCTTTTGAAGTCTGTATTCTTGCTAATAAACCTATGCAGCAAATTGATTTAATGCTATGATGCAGCACAGGTGATGGCATTGCACCTGTTAGTGGAACAGATCTGTCAACAATTTGCCAGTCAATGAATTGTACTTCACTCCCTATCTCTGGTTGATTGCTTCAAGGTCGTATTTAATTAAAGTGGGTCTCATTCCATTCCCATTTTTTTTGGGAACCCTGTTATTTTACACAAAAAGGAGCACCCCGACCAAAAAACTGTCCATAATTCGAATTTTTGTCTTTTAGTGTGCATCCAAGCTTTCTTCCAGTTTTCTAAGATACGGAGTCGGGAAGGTAAATCGCACATCTAAAACCAATGAAAATGCTATCTCGATGTAAACAAAGTGGTCCTCTGCCCTGAATTTTTATTCATAAATTATTTCACTACATTGTATTTTACAGTGGTTGAAGAGACCATGATGGTCGAGCTATCACAACTATTATATCGTTTTAATTACCTGCACCACCCTCTTTGGGAAAAGGTCCGAGGTGTTCTAAGCCACGAAAGCAACTTGAAGATAATAGAAATTTGAACGCACTGGCCTGCTCAATGCATGTCACCAACCTCTTTTCGTCCTCTTTCTTCAACGAAAGGGTCTTTCCATAACTCCTTTCTGTTCACGATCTGGACTGGAAGAGATAAAATCAAGTTAGAGAAGTGACCATACAGACAATACAAATAAAAGAAAACAACCAATTCTAAGGGCTATTTATGAAAAAAGCAAGTCTGATCGCCTTTTCTCGACTCGCGAGTCGAGAAAAGCAGCTCAGATTGAAAAACGTAGGTCTAAACGTAGCTCAGAGAAAAAACTGGAAAAAAAAAAAAAAAAAAAAGAGGGGCCTTTCTCGACTTCGCGAGTCGAAAAGGCCCCTCTTCGTTCTTGCTTTTTCTCGACTCGCCCGAGTCGAAAGGCTCTTAAAAAAAGCCTTGAGGGGCCTTTCTCGACTTCAAGCGAGTCGAGAAAGGCCCCTCAAAACCCTTTAAGAGCCTTTCTGAGGCTCTCAATGCAAACAAAAAAAAGGAGGGCCTTTCTCCTTCAAGGCCCCTCTGAGGGCCAGAGTGAAAACATCAATTTGAGCGCTATGCTTCAAAACTAAATAGACCTATGCATTAAATGCCCAAATGCCCGTTAAAAGATTAAAGCTATTTAAACCTATGCATTAAACCATGAAAACCTATACAAACCAAATAGATGTATGTAAGTATTGTATACGTATTAGTATTTACACGTATATGTATTGTATACGCATACATATTAGTATTTTTCTATACATATTAGTATTGTATACGTATTAGTATTTCTATACGTATTCGTATTGTATACATATGAGTATTTATACATATTGTATACGTATACGTATTACTCTTTTTCTATACCTATTAGTATTTATTTAATAATTGTTCTTTCAACGTCTTTTTCTATACCCCGCCTTTTTTTTATACCCCGCCTTTTTTTCCCGCCCATGCTTGAAATTTAAACTTTTGGTACATACCTTTGGAACTCTTCTTTTGGGTCACCCTGCTTCCGGAATGCTGGAGCTTCAATACCCGTCAGTGCAATTCTCCATAGCTGAGCTTGAATCATTCGGAATGGGTTCTTAATGTGGGAGCTGGCACACAGGCGGAAGCGGGATTTACAGCTCTGTTTTTACCGCCGGGATTTACAGCCAGGATACACAGGCAAAAAAAAAGCTCTGTCTCTCCGCTTCAAGAAATGAGCTTCCCAAACCCAAGAATGGAAAGCCCTGCCGGATTTAAGGCTAAGGATATATTGCTCTGCTCTGCCTCATATATTGCTCATATATATGCCGGATCTGCTCTGCAAATCGACCTCATATATTGCCGGATCTGTCGTGCTGAAATGGGAAACTTGAAGAAGGATTCGTGCTGAAATGGGGAACTGGAACTGGATCCTGTATGGGTAAGGCCGAAATCTGATTTTAGGCGTAAATCCGCTTGTATGGGTAAGGCCGAAATATATTTCTCAGCAGATCTGCTCCTGTTGCATTCCCATTCCGCAGCGGTGAGGTCGGAGCTTCCCTATGCATCAAATCAAACCCACCATTTCTTCTTTCTCTGCTGCTTGTTCAGATCATATTTGCTTGTTCAGTAATAGCTTCACCCGGGTTATCTCTGCCCAAATATTTGAGGCGGTCTGGGCCATACCAAGGGCTAGAAGCGGAGCTCTTGCCAGCAGATTTTTGCATGGTGAAGCGGAGCTCTTGCCAGCAGATTTTCGCATGGTTTTGGCGAAGAGCTCGTTCTGGGGCTTTGCAAGGACCTGCCCGGAAATGCCAGCCAAAGCTGTTGCTGCCATAGCTGCCTTTTCGCTCTGTCTTTTCGGGTGCGTTGATAAGCTAAGCCCTGCGTTTTGAAATAAGTTAGCATTTGGGTTCATTTGGGTTTTTATATGGGTTTTTTTTCTTCCTTTATCCCCCTCCCTTGGGATTAGAAGTTTCATGGAAACTCTTTTCTTGGGTCCCACTATAAATGTAGACGTATGGATATTTTACAGATTCATGCCCATTCTCGCCTCGTGAGGCGAAAAAAAGCTTCTCTTGTTTAATTATTTATTGTGTAATTAATTTAATTAATTATATTATTAAGCTATTTAATTATGTTATTTAATTAATTATATTTATTAATTGTTTCATGGAACCCCTCCTCCCTCCCTTCTTTTGTCATGTTCCCACCCATACCCATACCCCTTTCCCTAACCCACCCCCTTTGCCCCTACCCATATACCCCATCCCTTTTGCCCCTATCCCCCTTTGCCTCTTTGCTCTCCCCCTTCGCCCCTCCTCCTCCCTTGCCCCTATCCCCCTTTGCCTCTTTGCTCTCCCCTTAGCCCCTCCTCCTCCCCATGCCCCGCCCCTCCCCCTCCCCCTTTGCCCGCCCCCCCCCTTGTTATTTTATCAAGAAAAAAATCTAATAATGATTCATTGGCAACTTACTTTTTTTTGCATGAGTCCCATTTTCAGTCCGAGTCCCAAAATTCGAGATTTGACCCACTTTAATTAAATGCGACTTTTCAGGTATAGTATTGACCTTACATAGTACAAGTTTGGCTGACAAATTGAGTTGCATATGATGAGTGCAATCGAAGATAAAGGGACAAGAAAGACGTTCATTTGTATACCAGTGTACAATATTAATTTATTTTAACATATTGACCTTGCATATTACAAATTCTCTTAACAATAGTTGTATATTATGAGTACATAGTCATGAGTGTTTTGGAAGATTGCGTTTGGCCAGATAGTTCATTTGGAAATTTATAATATCATCTTAAAGGACAATTCATTTGAACACAGATTTTAGCTTCTATCATAATCCTGCAGTGGAAATACAACACTTCCCAGTAGATGTGTATTTAACTGGTATCTGTCTAGCTTCTGTTCTCGGTGTAGATTTCAATACACTAGATGCAGATTTAACAATCCTTTGTGAGTAGTTCGTCTCCAAACAGAATTTTGCTTTCAGAATTTGATTGTATGTATGCACTCTTTCCAATGGCCTTCCTAGATTTGAAAGTTATATTTTAAATTTTTAGCGATTTTTTACTATTATTATTTGAGTCTATAAATTTTAACAGATAAATATTTCAGGTTTTAGGTATTTCAGGATCTGGCTTTATCTTTAATATAACAGAATTTTAGTTCCATAATGTCTTTATTTCTGTTGCTTTGAGTGTGTGGCGGAAAAGCCAATGTCCCAACAAACGTTATGTTTTGCAAAGCTTCATTATCTGAAGTTGAATTTGTTCATGTTGGTTGTTAGAACATATGGGCAATAGCACTTTTTTGGGTTGCCCCTAGGGGGGCAAACCCTTGTTTATGTGGGCTTTTGGCATATCCTAGGTATATTCTTGAATATCCCTAGGATATGCTGGTGACTGCTAAAAACCTCCTATTTCCTGTAAACTGGCGGTCAGAATAGTAGTGCCAGGCATTACGGTGGCCAGGCAGAAGGATTGCATCCGGTTTTGAAGTTCCTGGAGGCATGAAACAAAGGCAATGTACTTTTCGCTAAGTTTTCTAAGCACTGTTGCGTCAATATATGCATGGGCAATTTTACAGGAAAAGAGATCGGAGTTCCTTTCATTGTGGAAGATATGTGGTCGGCTATAACGCTGAGTATTTTTTGAAGTTTTGCAGTTTTGCTAAATATGGAAATGTAAAGGATAATCTCCAGGATGAGCCTGATAGCCCATGCTTGAGTTTGAACTTAGCATGGGGAAAGGCAAAAGAGTCCAGGGATATAAGAATTGTCCAGGCCAGTAAGCCACCAAACTGGCGTACTCATACGAAATGTAGACGTTAAGGACCTGGAAAGATCTCCCTCGATTTTGACGGTGAATGGCAGCAATGGGACCAAGGGAATACAGAGCTTCAATCAATCTTGAGAAGGAACCCGAAACCCGGAAGATCATGATACAAAGTTTAGCCGATATCATCATGCGGTAACAAAATAGAGGAAACACTACGGGAGGAGCTTCCAACGCACATTGGTTCTTAGAGGTTGGCAACTTTATTCCCCATAGTAGAAAGAATTTTATGCTCTCTTTCCAACATCTTTTCTCAATATGGATCCTTCACATTCATCTTGCTCACGTCTCAAATTGGGCTTCTAAGTTTGCAAGTCATTGTTAAAACTCATTCAATGCATGCGTTTCCTGCAAGATCTTTATAGTTCTATCTTTGCGGCATGATCTTGGGCTTTTGTGTTCTAGTCATATCACGAGAAGATGGCAATACATGCTAAGAAATTTAAGGTGTACATATACTTGGCAAATTCATGTGTAGGTTCACGGTTTTCTTCCCTTTTAGCTTTGGAGAATGCACTCTTATATGTCCGACATGGATTAATGTACATCCACGGGGCTTACGTTTTACGCAAAAGCGAGAACAAGATGCAAGGTGTGAAGTTCTTGTAATCCACAAGTACAAAGGAAATATGGCAATGGCGTGATAGAAAATGGAAGGCATCCAAGCATATGCATTTACCAAAATGGCGACCATGAGTTAAGGAAACCCTCATCGCAATGGACCCAACAACCACCACCGGGGAGCAGATCCTAAAGGCCCTCCGGTGAAGTTGTCTAAAAGCTCTCCAGCTTTACCTTTTTATGGGTTTTACAATGATTACATTGGCTATAATGAACACATATCAAAAAACAACTCCCAATACTTCTGGCAAGGTAATAATGTACATGATTTAGAAGGGCACCATGCAACTGTTGACATACCATCTGCAGAATTACAGTCTAAGAGCTATTCCCTTACGAATAATGGTATTTCAAATTCAAAGGTAGATGCTGGCTTATGGTATGGTTATGTGCCCATGCATCAGACTGCACAGCAGCTCCATCAAGTAGCCACTTTACAAGTTGGAGCACTTCGTCATCAGATACAGGTACATGCATCAAACACGGCATTGCAAAATTCGTTTTTCTCCAACTCCAAATCCTCTTATGATCCTTCCATGGAGTACCACGTAGATGGATCACAGGTGAGTCACATTCAAACTCCTGGATTATTTCTGTTGGCTGTCATGCTTGGTCTCTGCTACTAGGCTCAGTGTACTGCAATAGGAAATATGGGGTATAATATAATTGGTGTGGTTGTTGTGATATAGATAAATTAGCCTATAAATTACAGATGGCTAAGGTACATCAGTGCAGATTAATAGAGGTCATTGTTGGAGGCTTGGGCCTCTTATGTTAGTTCTGGACAGTAGATGTCATAGTACAGGAGTGCCTTTTATTTACACTAGTTTAATAAGCAGAAAGAGAAGTTCTTTGTATCTGATATCTGATAACTTATCGCAATGCAATTCACTAATCCAGTGTAACCAAAACTCTTTATGCCTCATTGATTGGAACCATGTAGCTTATTATGCTCAATGGTTGTTTTGTTTAGTTTTCTCCTGGAATTGCCTGCGGCTTGATCTTACATCACACCTGATTCAGTTCTAAGGCTGTTGAATCTGGCTGAAAAATGGGAGAGGAAGAGAAATCTAGACCAAACTTTTATTGACAACCTGCAAATCGCCTGCCAAATTTATTATTTATAGACTGGATTTAACCAGCAAGCATCTCGTGATGTAGTAGACTACGAGAGCTCACAGAAGAGGGAAAGGTATAAGGTTGATATGGTTGCATGGTACTTATTGTAATTTGTTTTATGTAGTTTATAATATTTATATCTAACGTTGGTGTTATGTGTAGATAACCTCATGCTCAAAAGAGACCAGAAAACTGTCAAGTTTTGGTCTAGCTTCAGATGTTTTCTTACTATTTCTTTCCGTTGTAATAGCGATACCACACTGTAATCCTTCGACAAGGAGAGAAGAACCACTACAACCATAAGGTCAGCTTCTACAGTTTTGTTAACAGTGCCATGGGAGTCGCTTACGAATCGGATGTCTTTGAGGGCATGTCTAATCTACACGCAGCATATGCAGCTGCAGTTTTGTTGGGCCAAATTTTGCTCAAGAGGTGCGCATGTTGACAGCTTTCTTCTCCTCACTTCCACCACCTGAGAGAGTCCCTCTTCCACAAGTTTTTGCTTCTAAGAATATTTCTATGGCCTAAGAGTCTCCAAGCTCAAGCTTTGCTATTAACGATAGCTCCAGGAAAGCGATGAATTCTTGATAAAATTACAAGCACGGAAGGAAAGTCCAAGTTATTTTAGTGCTTTGGACACTTTCTTTTCCTCATTGCTTAGAGAAGTCTGGTTTAACTAGAACTGCTTAGAAGAAAGAGATCCCGTGCAATGAGGTTTGGGAACTCTCAAGGAGGTGCATCTAAAAGATCTGTTTCTTCAATTTTCTCCACCTCTGGCCCTTTACATAGTTAACTTAATTGCAAGATGCTCCCATTTTAAGCCAGGCAAAGCGTCAATACATGCCCTATGCACACTATAAATGGTTTTATAGTGCTCATAGACTTATTTGAGCTGCCGAGATGCGAGTGGTCCTTTGTGATTGGTTTTGTTGGAGTGAGTTCATTTGTCCCGTTGTTCTTGGTTTGTTGGAGTGAATTCATTAGATCCCGTTGTTTGATTCCCTTCAAACTTGAAGGCTCAAATGGAATTCATGGGCACTTTATAGCATAATGGAACTTACGTTTACAAAACCATTTAATATTTCAATCCTTCAAAAAGTTTACAAGAGCTGAAGAAACGTGTAGTCCGCTAAAATATCATACATTTTAAGATGGCTCGGTTTAGGGAAGTTTATACAATGGTTGACATTTAAAACACAAAGATAGGGTTGTTTGTGAAAAAAGAAATGATGAATCTCCTTGGCAATAAAAAGCAAATTGCTTTGTTATGATCGGGTGTCTTATGGTCCCAAAGATAAAAAAATGAACCAATGCGGTGCGCTAACCATTTGAGTACAACGGTTATGCCACATTGAGGTGGAATCAATATTTACCAATAAACATCACTTCTTATTGGACATGCTATACCACATAAATAACATTGCTCTAGTTTTTATATTTGTGCATATTAAATTGGAACTTGAAAATGCTTTAAAACAAAAGATAAAATTATCTTCATAAAAGTCGGGACAAGGAGGGCCAATGTCTCATGCATTGATTCTGGTTAAGCATATGTCTACATTATGTTTAGAGTTGTATGCTAGTAGCACCTCCTTCATTTTAGAGTTGTATCTTTGGTAGTACCTCCTTCTGGGTAGCTCGCAAAATGCTATACAAGTCTAATGGCCTTCAAGTCTTAAGGACAAAAATGTGCTCCACTCCGCTCCGCTCCGCTCTGCTTTGTTCTACTCTACTTGTTGATAATAAGGAACCAAAATTATGAGAGCTTGCAACTTTTTTGTGGAAAATGTTAGGAGCTTAAGGATCGACCCATTAAACGAATATATTGAGACAAATTACCGTGGTCAAGCGTGCATGGTCTCAAATCGGAGCATGATCTCAAATCAAAGGCTGGTGTATATGTTGCGATGTGTATGTTGCAGATAACACACATAATGTATTCGCAAAATGACCTTGGTGGAAGAAAGGTGATCACTATGTATTTGTCATTGCCATTTTGCTGCAACCTGCCTAAGCCTGCTAAATACATGTGCCATAAGTTCATAACTCAATAGCTTCGTGGGAATCTATACTACAAATCAAGAAAGTATTCCAAGCGTGTTATCTATCTTGTGCTAAACACGCTTCTGCTAGATCTAGTCCCAACAAACAGAAGTTTGATTGTGTTTATTAGACCATTAATCTTCATCACATGGAAGAAATGTTAGGTGTCATCTGTGTATATTCATATGATGGGGAGCTGGTAGCAGCGTTGGAAGATGTATTCCATGTGTTGATGATGGCCATTATTGATTCATGTAGCAAAAAGTGATCTCTTGTTCTATAAAACAAATTGGGGCTTATGCTCAATATGAGAAGCTAAAAGATGCCCCTCTACTTCTTCAAGAAATACATATTTTAATTGCACTTATATAACAGGGATTAGAGACTCATCATCTCTTTCAACAATGCTCTGAGGGAAATAAGATATTTTGGAATGCTATAAAGGGAAAAAAAAAAAAAAAACTTTTAATGTAGAGGTGTACTATTCGAAGCTTATGTTTTCCAAGGACATGTAAAGAATGCATTCAAAATATTTAAGCAAAGGTATGGACGTGATCTACGATAATAATATGTTGGAAATGGTCACCTCAAAAACCATCAAATTCCATCTATGTGAGGAAGAGTAGTGGTCTAAAGCCTTACCATAGTGTCTAATTAATGTTCTCTAGTACTAAAGTCTGAGACTTACCGACTGAGAAGAAATGGGAGTTCATCTGCTTGAACATTGTCGTGGATGATTTATATCTAGTGGATGTTTTTCAAGCATCCATGTCATCAAGGTTTAATTTAGAAAAAATAAGTGATGAACTTGAACATGTATTTACCATTTTCATATTTACTGCTTATAATAAGATATCGAACAAAGTTTTGCCTAAACGCATACTGATGTAAGGCTCAAAACAGTTTAACTCCAGTTTAGTCCAGACCGAAATATACACACTGCAAATGCAACATCTAGGGTAAGAATTGTAGCTTCCATGCTAATCTGGGAAAATGAAAGTTGAATGAGAATAAGAATCCACATAAAATGTTTACAAAATGGAGCAAAAGACCCCTGATCAACTTCTTCTATTTTATTTATATCTTGCCCCAATTCCCCAATTCCCCAATTTAAATTGCTTAGCTTTGCTTTCTAAGGTAGTGATTAGTTACGTGCAGGCATAGTGATGTAGGCTGTTTACAGAATGTTTTGAAGGTCCAGATTTGAAAATTTTTTGAGGGCTCCAGTCCAGTTGCGTTTCTTTCTTATTTATTATATTTTCTGTATTCTAGCTTGTCTTTAAGCTCTATCTTGAACAGACAACTTGCCAAGCACGCAAAGCACTGGAAAAAAAGGGCATCTAGTCAGGTTCAGGGGTATGTTTTGCCTCTTATCAGATCCAAGCTTCATGACATTGGAAGCAGTTTCATTGGTTGGAAACACCAAAAGCTTTATATCCACGACATGCTTTTTAATAAAGAGAACAAATTTTTCGTCGGATTTGATTGAAGGAAGAAAAAGATTTTTCCCAGGTTTTTCCTACCGCTGGCTAAGCTGATTATGCCATTGCAGTGGTTATGATGCTACACACAGGAACAAATGCAAGTTATATTGTAATCAATGAAGTTGGAAACATGAATTCACTGTTTGCCTGAGTTCCTATGATAAAATCCCCAACAAGAAAATCTGGAGGCTTGTCAGCCATTGCAGGACCTCTTTGCATCTTCTGGTAATCATTGGCAGATGGATTCAAAGTGCCACTTGCAGGGATCGGGATAAGCAAATGCTAAGGGAAAACAATGTCTACTACCTCAACAAGAACGGCGCTAGCCATAAATATTCAGCTTTCTATATTTGTTTGGTTTGTGGCTTTTAGATACTCGTTCAATTGTTTAGGGTTGCCTAACCCGAGGTGACATTTAAATCTAAGTTGGCTGGTGACATTTAAGTTCTGCTGTGTACGTGCTTTATGGCTTATATGGAAAATATAAGCCATGTTTTGAAAAAGGGATCATTTACTTATCCTTCTAAATCTGTTGTTCATTTGTGCATTAAGCTTGATTTGCACCAGCCTTTATTAATTGTCAAATGACACAATTACACTATTTAAGCACTGAAACATTTAAGTCTAGCTTTAAGCTTTGAATAATATGGTGTGTTTGGACATGAAGTTTTTCAGTAAATGTATCTATGTCCTTTAATTGCCTTGCATGTCATTAAAGGCGTTACCATATGCATGTAGATATAAACACAATTTTGAAAGCCTAAGGTTGATCTCTATCAAGTTGCAAAATCCTTTAACCATGGAGGCAGCATTGGCATTATTGGATTCAATAGATTGTAAAGGTAGGTAAATTGCTGTTTTGGGGGATATGTTGGAGCGTGGGACATTTAATGAAGAGGCACATGCGAAAGTCCTTCAACTTTGTGTAGAACTGCATTTTGAAATTATTGCAATTTTTGGTCTGGCCTTTGTAAAGGCAATGCAAACTCTAAACAAGGCATCAATGCAACGCACTTTGAAATCTTACAAGGATTCGCTTCTGCTTGCCAATTAACTAGTGAAGGAGCTAAGCCATGGTGACATTGTTGTTATCCAAGGTAGCAGGGGATCTCATATGGAGTTCATATCACATGCGTGGGCATTACGTTTTGGGCCGTATGAATGGTGACAATTAGGAAAATGGTTTTGTGTATGGTTTGAATTGGTTGTGAAAACATGATTTTGAACTATGATTTAAGCCACTTCACCCTCCCGCCATAGAGGGCAACCCTCCGTGCGCAGCACCTTGTTTGTAGTAGGTTCATTGGGATTCGCCTCAGGACTTTATATTTTTGGCCATGTTTTAAAAACCCGAAACCATGGAAATTGGCTGTTCATGCTTCTTTTACTTACTATCATAAAATAGGATCATTTGTTTAAGATCTGGAGTTGAACATGGCTTAGTATTTTTCGGATGTGCACATTTCAAATGAACTTCAATACTTTATTTGAAGACCAACTTCTTTGACACCTTGCAAGCAACTTGATGCTCATGTGAATGACGCCTCATGTTTTTTTATATAAAAGCGTGGACCTAGGATTTGTTTAACAAACTACAGTGTATATGAGCTTGGGAACAAACAAGGTTCCTATCTCATGTATTTGTGCAAGTCTCATTAAATCTAATATATACTCTAACATTACTTAAAAGTGCACTTACTAATGCATGAAAAGTATGTAGGCATTTATCTTCTTCTCTACTCCATCCTATTCCTGTGGACAATTTCTTCAAATCTTGCAGGACCACCTTGCATATTGACTTCAAAATGTGTAAAAAAATCAAAATTCTCCATCCTATTCCTATGCACAATTTCTTTAAGTTTTGCATGGCCTTATTACAACGGGCAATCGACTAGTTCTACCAGAGCCCGCTAGAAGCAGCCTTCCCTCAGCTCTATCACTCTGCTGTCTAGCTATAAACACATTTAATTGCATGACACTGTTTCATTTAAAGGACACCGTACTATATTGGACTGCTATTGATATGCATTCCTCTTGCAGAAACGTGGCAAGCCAAAAGATTGAATGGTTTTTATGACATAATCGATTTGCATTCCATATCCTGACAATACCGAAAACCATTAATACACTAATTCAATTTATCTGCCGTCTTCGTTAAAATTAGGTAAAATATTATTATTTTCCTCAAATGACACATGTAAATGGAACTATCTCATTCATATAGATAGCTCAATCCTCACACATCTTCATCCACAAACAACTACTATATAGTAGTATCCCATCTCATAAATCATTAACTTGAAATATAAAGTTCACTATATATAGCCCAACATTCTCTCTCCATATTAGATATTAGCTAATATCATGTTCATATAGTAAATTTTAACTCTCAAATAAAATCAGAACCTTCCAACATATAGTTTGTTCGTTTTGTTTGGCATGACATAATAGTATCCAACCACATGGCTCACATTAGCTCTATAAGCTATTGAACTCCTCCACAAAACATTAGTTAATAGTGAAATCCATGCTGAACTTTGATAATTGATGTTCTATCTACACTCTATTTCCACTCACTTACAGTACAGACAAACAAATCTGTTTCTATACCACTATATAAAGCTACACCTTCAAGACAACCTCCATTCTTAAAGAAAAAGAACCACTAACATCCTTTTCACTGAAGCCCGACCACGCCGATTAATGTTACTATACTCTTCTTAATACACTTCTAGGCTGTGCAACAAAGATTGGCACACTTCTTAGGCAGTAATTGACACACTGCTTAAGCCACCACAAAGCTTCCAAAATTGCATGTGAGCAAATCAAGAGACCATCGAATTTTTGAAAGCAAATCTCTTCCCCATTTAACAATTTCTAAGTAGTGAGATTGCTTATGTATCGACAACTTTTCAGATTATTACTAAGCCCGGCAGTGCCCGCCATAACTAGTGATATTTAATTGACAATAAGAAGTAACCTTGTAATCGATGAAGATGAAATCCAGAAGTAAATGCCCTACAATGATGCAAGAAAATATGCATAATTTAATTATGGAAATTCACAAGCATGTGAAACAACCTTTTATATAATTACTATCAAACTCGTGTGCATCCAAAATCTTAAAAAATGACAAGAATAACTTGAACTTTCTATAAACTAGAGAAAAAAAAACTTGAATCCACTGCATGAGTCACCCCTTATTCCTTAATCTACACCGTACGTAAAGTTCCTCGTTTGTGGGGTATGCAAGTACAAAATTTGCTATACTGTATAACAAGATTTGTAAAATACTATAAGATTTCAAGCAAAATACTATATGGTGTTGATTTTGTACGTGCAAAATATAATTATAAGGGCTCTCGCTGCCCTACGTCACCCCCGTGTGAATATGCACCCAAATCAAAGGGGGTTTAAGGGGGATTTTAAATGTGTTGAACCCAATGGTTATGTTATTTAATGTTAATGGTAGTTATGTGTTGGTTGTTATACTAAAAAAAAATTTGGGCCCTTCGGGCCCTAAAAAAATCAAACATACGTAAGAACATGTGAAACATGCAAAACATGTAGCAATATGTAATATCTAATATTTAGCATTGTAACAAATAATAGCATAATGTAATTTAATTACATACGCTTCATCATTTAATTCCTAAATGGTATAAATATATATTTTGATTCTTGACCATAACATTGTATCCTGTATATTGTATATGAATGGCATAAAACCATAATTTGTCTCTTCATCACAATGCTATGAAGAGCAACTGCAATCTTTAAAATAGTTCAGCACGTAATTCATGTGCATGAAATTCCTGGATGGAGCGATGGCTTATAGCCATAGTAAATTTGGTCTGGATGCAGTTTAAAAATCCATCATGATATGAGTCGAATATAGTGCTACATAAGATAATAGGCTGGACAATTGCACCAAAATAGAGTATTTGGAAATAGAGTGTTTGAAGATCCATTCCTACATAAGAAATGTCTCAGGAGAACAAACAAATATACAATTAGTATCGTCTATTCCACTGCAAAGCAATAATGAAAGCCACACTTACTAGATATGTAGCATCTGGAGCCATTAGCTTCTGGTTCCATTAAATTGGCGGCTGGCAAGAAGAATCCTGCGCAGAAGCTGCAAAATCGTCACGATAATCACCATTTTGACACTATCAATCATGCACAACAGGGTTTCAGCCAAATCCTACATAGAATCATGTCTTTCAGCTGATAAATGCAATGCCATTTTGAACTATGAGCTGAAAAAGGCCATGAAAGTAAGCCAAATAGGGCATTTATTCTCAGTAGATGTTAGAACTGTGCTAGGAGCCAACAGCTGGGATTTCAACACATTTGATCAAGGAGAAACAGTGATAGAACAGAATCAATTGATCAACATACCAATTTCTTGCAGCTGTGAACAGGGCATTCGAAAAGCAAGCTCTGTTACATTGGCCCAGTAATGTATCCCTTCAAACTAGACCCTTTGTCATTACTCAATACAGGTTGCTTCGGGGTGTTTATCTTGAGAACAACTTGCAAGAAATATTGCTTGCATTCCATTCTCTACTACAGGTTCTGAAAAATCAACAACCCATCCTTGATGACCTTTTAATTTGCACGTTGATACGAATTGATGCTCAGAACTAGTCTTGATGTATAGGTGAATTTGGTTATCAAAACCCCCCATAGCCAACAAAATATCCAGTTTGTTGGGAAGAAGCACCATGGAAACAGCAACCATGACTTTTGATCCAACGGAAATAGTTTGTCCAATCGATACCTGGCATTTGCCTCTGAAGAAGTGCAATAAATGTTAAAAGGCTGGTGATATGGTGAAGTGTATGATGAGCAAGTCGCCTTATTAGGCAAGGAAAATTCCCTTTAGTTGGGCAAGCCCAAAGAGCACACCTGCACTTCTGCATTGGAATTGACATGTCCCACACACGAACTGTGCCATCAGAAGATGAAGATGCGAATACAGCTTCCACGGATGATAACATAACATGCAACCAGAAATGCATGTAACAGCCTTCTCATGGGTGGACGGAGCTCGAAGTACCAGTTGCCACTATAATTTCCAAACACCCCAGTAAAGCTTAAATTTTTTCTGCAGAGGTTTACTTTTCTCAGTATTTGCTGTATGCCCCAAAGAATGATTTCGCCATCAGCACTCCCAGATAACATAAAATACTCATCAACAGATTGCACAACAGATTGCACAATTCCGTTCCCCTGTGTTTTCCAAAACAATAGGTTCCCTGCTCATTTCGCCGGAGGAATTCCAGATCTTTTCTGCCTGCCTCTGTTCTGCTTCAGCTTCTCAAAAACAGAGCTACATATTTACACCCAATTGCTGCTTCTTCTCCACGTGCCAAATCAGGAACCCTAATATTAACCTAAGATTAACCTAAACTAAAAAAAACATGCAAACAATAAAAGCCCCACAACCACACGATTTTCCCTCTTCTTTAAAATCAATGGCTAAAAAATGGGTGCACTCTAGAAATACCGTTTAGTACGTCCACGTGAATACGCCCGTGAAATCATATGAAAACCATGCCAAAAAGCGTATAAAATCACAAAAAAAACCCCCTGTTATAATGCTACATATTCCAAAAGAACGATTGAGAGGAGTTACATCAAGAAGATTGCTGAGAAGATCCAGCCGAATGACTAATTGTTGTAGAGGAATGGCTCGAACTTATCTGTCGCAAGGAGGGAACGAGCTTGTATAAGATCCAATAGAAGAGCAGAGATCAAGAATAGGAACCCAAAATGATACCTGGAGAGGGAAGAAGATAGCTTTGCCCAATGCTACTATACTGCTGTGAGATAGAATGCCAAATGAGAAGATAGCTTTGCCCAATGCTACTATACTGCTGTGAGAAGAACGCCGAATGAGAAGAAACACGAAAAAATTGAATATATATCGCTTGCCCTCTCACGAGAATCTCGATCCTACAGTGTGGATCGATCTGCAATAACAACACCAAAATCACACAAAAGTCAACATGGTCATTTTATTCAAATGCTAGAAAATACAGTGGTCTTTAGGCAGAAAAATCTACGCGTAGAAAAAATTGACATAGTTTTTTTGAATTTTTGTCAACATGTATGTTTTCTTCACTGTTGTTTTTAGCGGCACCATGTATTGTTTTTCTTTAAAATAACGTATGTAGGTTTAAATTTTACTACACATGAAAAACTAAATTACAACGTTGAAAGTAAGGTGATCTTAAAAACGTGCATGTGATTTAAAAAAAAGTACCACACGTGTTTATGAAATCTAGCTATTGTTTCTAGTGCTAGTAAGTATTGTTTTTTCCAAATAAGGACATGCAAAAATGCATTATTATAAGACATAGAAAAACAAGGTGTTGTTCCTAATATGCATTTTAACAAATAGAATATTGACATGTGGCATACTTTTTAAATTGAAAAAGCACATTATGATATATAGATAACACAAGGTGTCATTTCTAATATGTCTTCTAGCTAATATATTAACACCTGGCATAAATATTCAAACAAGAAATAAGCATGCTCACCAAAGGCAATTTATTAAAGATTGGTTATTGCATGTTGCAAGAGGGTCTACGCACGAAACTGGGGGGCAATTTCGCGTCCGTCAAGCATAGCACCAGCACCCCACTTACATATCTTTGTTTATTTTTATCTTTTTTTTTATAAGTCCGTTTGGTCTGAAATTTTATATTCTAAGGCGAAACATGAATGCGTGTTAGAGAAAAATATTAAAAAAAAATTTTGAATTTTTTTTCCAAAATACAAAGAAAATGGTTTTTAAAGCACCTCACAAGCACCCAGTGTCGCTGACCAAAAAAGTGTCCCCCACTATCGTGCGTAGACCCAAGAGTAGGTCCTTAAATATATGTCTTAGTGGTTGTTCTTAATTTTTTAATAATAACCATTGGATATAAACAAAATAATTGCCACTAAAACCTTAGAAATCATGAAGGCTCAATTTAAAAGAGCTCAGTCCATGTTATTGAAAAGAAAAGAGAGTAGCTACATAAGAATCATCAAAGAAAAACAAAAAATATATATTTCAAGATTGATAAGGTAATCGACAACCACTTTTGTAGACATATAAACACAAGATAGAGCCTAAGTTTACAAGGAAATTTTAAATTAAACAGAATAAGCACCAAATTCTAAATTTGTACCCCTCTGTACCGCCCTTCTCTCTCCGTGGACAATAAAAATATCTTCCTTCCTTCCTTCTGTAACCCGAAAGAACATGAATATGCATAGTCTGCTATTTAGTAGATGGCTAACAAATTTATTTATCACACATTCGGCTAGCTTGCATGCTTTCCATTTTGATAAAGGCAGCAGTGCAGGCAGAGTTGGGTGCACATGGAACTGTGGCGTTCCTAACACTCCTTGCAAACCTTGTTTGTCCCCAAAGTCGCCTCTTCCAAAACAGCCGAACATCGGTTTTATGGCAACATGTCGAATAGCGGTTTTAACAGAGAAGATTAGCATGGCCCCTGCGCAAGGATGACACGCATAAATCGAATAGCGGTTTTAGTATACTCAACCTGAAACTTTGGCCATCGCCTTCATCACTGCTTTCATGACCATCAGAATGAGAATCAGGCTTCAAATTAGCATTCTCACTCTCTGACCCATACCTTTTCAACTTCTTCTTCACTAAAACAGAACTTTGAAGCTTTTTGACCTGATTTTTACCTCTAGTACTATCTGGACACACCTCAGTTCGAAGAAAAAATGACCTTGCAAATGAAAATAGTCAGTTAGTAAAGGGAGATAAATAGAGCCATCAGTTTTATGCCATAGCTGGATCTTAGAAGTCTTCGCCTATAAACACAGCGACATAGCGCCTTCGAACCCGGTTGCCCAAGAAAAATAAAGGATCATCGCCATTGCCATAGCTAGAGACCATCGCGTCGCCATCCCCATAGCAAATATTGGGGCACATATTCAGAGGTGCAAAACAAGTCTAGAAATACAAGGGCCGTTAAATGGCCCTTGATTTTAAGCCAATAAGATTAGAGGACGGGCATCACAATCTTTGTCGTTGATCTTGGTTGCCGTCAATCCCATTAAGTTTTAGAGCCAATAGAATCATAGGATGTGGATCAAGATCTCTATCATTCATCTTGACTGTTGAATAAAATATAGCTTTATCACGTGTATAAAAATATTATTTGATTAGGCACAAGTTGTTTTTTCGTTCTAAGAAAAAATGTAGACCCCCTATTTGGTTCATTCCTAGACATTCTAACTCCAGCTCTCCATATATCTAAAATATACTCGCAATTCAAATGTTGTTATAGTAACCATGTTATTATGGGTATTCCCATGCTTTCACTCTCAATAGTTGAATTCCGTCTACAATGAGTTAAGAATCCCCCAATTGCACTATGCCTTAGGACTTCAAGTTCCTCAAGTCATATAATGGAATAAAATTTCATTTCCTTCTGTTGTGATTCACATGGACAATTCGTGAAGGGAGTTGTTGAACCCTTTGAATTGATGAATCTCTTCCAATCTCATGAGTCCAAATTAAGAGCTTTTAACTCAAGAACATCTGAAATGGACTAGGAAGAAAGAAAATGAATATCACAAGGTTATATGCATGTCCAATATCACAAAAAATGGTTCTTCACACAAAACGTATAATTATACGGCCATGCTATGGTTTGCATATGATTCTGTTGTTGTATTTGTGTGAGGGTATGCCAACATTATTCATAGAGCGCGTTATAGTGCATGCATTATGTGCATGCATGCAATGCATGCACTTTGCAATGCATGCACACAGTGCATGCATGTTAAGTCCCTTTAGTACTTAACAATATGCAAGGCATGTTGCTTACTTTTTTTGGGGGCCATATAGGGAATTTCATATAAGAGACATACAACATTTTGTTTGTATGAGAGCTAGAATTCACAAATCCTCACTTCATACAGATATAGCGTATTATACTCAAGTAGCAAGCTGTGATACTGTGTTCATGCAGGCAGCAAGGTCCAGTACTATATTCATGAGACTCTCGTTGCTTTTGCTTGTATTTTAGTCTTTCAAAGAAGAACCGAAGGATATACCTCTCAAAGCATAACTTGCAAGCCTCTTCATCATGTGCATCCACCTGAAGAAAGCTTTGAAGTAAGTTTTGCCAAGTTGTATGATTGCATAATTGTGATTTGCGTGTTGGGCAAAGGTTATTCCACAGGAGATCAAAGTTGCAAGTTGTAATAAGCTAACTTGCTGTCAATGGATAAACCTACTTATAGGATGTTTTGAAATGCAATTCTAATTTGAAATGCGAAACCCAATCAATATCAGTGTGGAAGATCTTGAACCAGAAAATCTAAGTCTGAGTCGGACTCCTCCTCGTCAATGATCACCAAATCCGAGGCCACTGGATCCAACTGCCATCCAATGTCATTCCATTCGGGTGGGAAGGCAAAGAACCAGAGAGGGGCTGTTTCAGAGAAAAGGATAATGGCCTCTCCATGAGCATCCTGCAAGGTTTGTGGTGGTAAAACATATCTCTAAAGTGGGAGAACTGATCATCAGTTAGCAATCTCTCATAACAAAACAAGAATCTGTCAAGAATATGTGCCTGATAACCGTTTAACATGAAGGGTTTAAGCTTTTCTAGATCTTGGTCAATTGTGGGGGAAAGAGACCAGAGCTGTTGGTTATTAAAAATCTCTGTGGCTGCTGCAAAATTTGACAGATCTGGGAGGTTTGGCTTACAGTTCATCCTCGTTGTAAGGGCAATCAGCAGCTCTGAAAACCATAAAATGATCATTAGAGATAAGCATATCAGTACAAACAAAAATATTGTGCAACCCAACAAATTTCCCTATTGATAGCCAAGCAGTATCATATTTATCCTGTTTGCAGTTTTTGTGTGCCATGGCAATCTTGGATATCTCAATTTGAAAGGCTACTTTCATCCAGGGCACATCCACCCTTTGATTTGAGTAATTAACCCTATTCCTGTGTTTCCATATAATCCATAGGGCAGTTTGTCTGATAGTATTTAAAAATCTGTCTGACCCCTTAAGGAGGTCCATGATATTGGCCCAATTGCCTAGATTGTGGCCTTTTGACCTTAGGTATGCATCAAGCCACCTCCAGAACTCCCTGATCTTAGGGCAATCAAACATATGCCTCATTGTTTCAGAATTGTCCCCACAAAGTTTACACTTGGGGTTGTCTTGAAGCTCCTTACATCTTTTAAACATATTACTGTTGGAGATGCATCTCCAAATGAACACCTGCATTTTAGGCTGAGCATAAGATTTCCAATTATTCCTCAAAATTCTCAAGAGGTGTTTGTTGGGAACATGCCATTTTGCAGCTTGAGTGGAGGATTTGATTGGGGCCAAAACCTTGTAGCCAAGAGCTACTTTGTACTGATCAGAGTTCATAATGTGCCAGTCTGGATTTTTAGGACTTTGGCATTCATTTTGAATGCTGGCCACACTCATAATGCTGTCAAAGATCACTTTATCTATTTTCTTGCCATTAATCACCTGCTTTACATGCTCCCAACTACACCATTTGTCCCCTTCCCATAAATGTTGTAGCTGAGTTATCCCAGTTCCCTTTCATTTCTTCCATATCTGAGGGTGTTTGAGGGCCCAGCAGACATCATTCTCTTTAGCAAAGATAGGTGACCAAAAAAGGGAGAAATTGGCACTATCAAAACCAATCTCTTTATGATCAAATCCTTCTGCCACTAGGTTCCAGGCCTCAAAAATTTTTCTCATCAGAGGGGATGTGTTGGGGGCACACTTAAACTGGTAATAAATAGAGTCAGGGAGATGGTGAGCATATTTCTTCATTCCTAAAGGCCTACTAATCTGTAGCCAGTATCTAATGAATTCCATGGCTGGGGAGTTCCATCCATTTATTGCCTTCCAGGCATATTTAGCTCCCAAGGCTTGACTGTGCTTTTGTAAGATTTTCAGGCCCAGGCCTCCCTCCTTGTTGCTATGAGTAATTTCCTCCCACCTAATAAAGTGCATGCCTTTCCAAATGTACTCTCTTAGAAATCTTTCAATGTCATTGTATGTCTCCTTGTTAGCAATGAGGGCAGAGGAGAAATAAACATGGGTGCTTGCCAACACAACATTAGCTATGAGGACTCTCCCAGCAAAGGAAAGATTGGGAGAGAGACAGAAGTTTCTTCCTGATTCTGCTGACAATAGGTCTCCACACTTCCTTGTTAGGAAGGTTGATGGCTAATGGGAGGCCAAGGAGGGTAATGGCTTGATTGGCAGGATTGATTTTGATACCCCTGGTATCTATAGAATCTGTGGGGTTCTCCCATAAGATACTACATTTGTTTAGATTAAGGTGAACACCCGAGACAGAGGCAAAATTCTGTATGCTATCCAGCAGAACATTGAAGCTATTTTGATTGGCTTTTAAGAGAATGAAAGTATCATCAGCATACTGCATGATAGTGAGCTGTTTATCAGACCCTGGCATTTGAATTCCCTAAATCAAACCCTGCTGCTGTAGGCCTTGAACAACTCTTGTGAGCATTTCAGCTACACAGAGAAAAAGATATGGGGCTAAGGGGCATCCTTGTCTAACCCCTCTTCTTATAGGGAAGAATTTGCTAGGGGAACCATTTAAAATCAGGCTGGAAGAGGCAAGATTATTAAGAGCCATGATTTTGTCTATTAAAGCCTGGTGAATACCTATATGAACCATTGCTTTCTTTAAAAAGGGCCAGGTTATTGAGTCATAGGCTCTTCTAAAGTCTAGTTTGAGCAGCATACAGTTTTGTTTGGAGAGCCTGTTCCAATGGATTGCTTCACTGGCAGCAATGTAGTTATCAAGAATGAACCTACTAGATAGGAAACCTGACTGACAACTACTGACAGAATTGTGAAGGTGCATGAGAATACGGATGGCCAGGATCTTTGCTAGTATTTTGTAAGTAGTATTGGTCAGAGATATAGGCCTCCAGTCATTTATTCTGCTGGGATTTTTAGTTTTGGGAATTAGGGTGATAAGGCTAGAGTTGAAAGCAGGGTAGAGAGAGGCTGCATCCCAAGCACCTTTAATGAACTCCATGAAGTCCTCTTTCATAACTATCCAGAAGGTCAAAAAGAATTCAGGGGGAAGGCCATCAGGCCCTAGGCTCTTCCCTTTCTCCATGTTTTTCAAAACCTGCAGCACCTCCTTTTCATCTGGATACCCATCCAGGTCCTCCTCCATAGGAGTGGTAGCTGGGATGTTGCTGAAAAACTTGCTCATATTCTCCTCTTCTTGAACACTATAGTGAGTGTCCTTAAACATATTGCTGTATTGCTCCAGAAATTCAGCCTTGAAACTTTGCTCCTCCTCTAATTTCTCTCCATTTTCTCGTTCCAGAATTGTGATAGCATTATTAATTAGTCTATTTTTAGCAACTCTGAAAAAATACTTGAAGCTACCTTGATCCATTTTATTATACTGACATATTTTAGCCCTTAAGGCCATCCCCTTTGCCTCCTTCTCTTCATGGCCTTTATGTTATTCTCCAGCAGCACTTCTTGCTTATGTAGATTGGCACATAGAGGAGTGAGCTCCAGTTTTTGCCTAATTTCTTTCATTTCCCTGAGGAGGTTATTTCTCTTCTATACATTTTCTCTGTCTAGTTTTTTCCCATTCCTTAATCCAGTTTTTGCAAGTTTTGAGCTTTTTGCTGAACTCTCTCATTGACTGATGACTCAACACTGCTTGCTGGGTGAGGTAAAAACTCCTGAAATCCGAGAGAAAGTTGGAATTTCCAAGAAGAGAGCAATTAAATTTGAAAGGGGAATTAATAGGCTTGGAGGTTCCCTGAAAATCTGGAGTCTCCAGGATTTGAGGGAAGTGATCTGAAAGAATGTTCCCTTCATCTCCTGTGACTATGCAGTTATCAAGGCTGGGGATATTTGGATTGGTAACATAAAACCTATCTAGAGTGCAGTAAGTTCTTGCAGCACCTTCTCTTTTATTAGACCAGGTGTATTTTGCATTGGCCGAGGGGATATAAATCAGACCTGTATCCTGCAACATGTTATCCCACTCCACTCTTTCACTCCTGGAAATATTTATTTTATTTCCCAGCTTTAGGTCCCATTGGGGGGTGTTGTTTAGGTCACCACCAAGGATCCAGTCTTTAACAGTGTTCTGATCTGCAATCCAGTTTTTTATTTCCTTCCAGATAGAGGCTCTCTCATTAGGTTCAGTGGGGGCATAAACATTTATTATTCCCAGTAATTGCCCATTCATATCAATAGAAATGCTGTGCCATCTGTTTGAGGGGCTACAGTAAGATGAAACAACATTGAGGGTGGTCCAAAACATAGCTAGGCCATCTTTGGTGCCATCAGCAACAATATAAGCTGAGCCACCACCTTTGTGAATCCACCCCCCTAAGTTGGAAGCTTCAAAGTGAGGAAAGTGGTGTTCTTGAACCATGAGAAGGTCTGCTTTATAATTCCTGGCCAAAGTAATAAACCTCCTCCTCTTTATGGGACCCTTAATTCCCCTGACATTCCAAGAGATGATCTTCATTTCTGATGAAAAGGCAGGCAGTAATAGAGAAGGCTAATTAGCAAGACTTGGTCTTCCTTGTATTGGATGCAGGTCCATTGAAGTTGGGATCCTTCTGATAGATTTTCCTCTATTTCTTAGATTTCTTGTTGGGTGTCATACTTTGACAAAAATAATCACCAAGTTTATCTAGATCCTTAGGAATGATGTCCAAGCCCTCATTTTCTGACATTCCTATTTCATCTTCCAAGGTTGCCCAGAATTTAGATAGTATGGGGGTACAGATCTCCCCAATGTCATTGGAAACACAGGATCCAGGGTTTGAATTACTCAAATCACTAAAGGGTTGATTACTTACCTGGAAGGAAGCATCTTTATCATCCATTGAGACTCCTTGAGTATGCCCTGACCCTGGTGCCTGCAAGTATTCCTCCAGAGCCTCTGCAACAAAACATTCAACACAAACAGCATATCTACCATCATCTTTACATTGAATAAAAGCCTGAAGAAAAGAGATGTTATCCTCGGCTTGCTCTTGATTCTGCTGTGGGGAAGGTGTTGGGCTATGGATCAGGGTGTTTGGGGAATTGGTCTGACATGGAGCAGCAGATATGGTGGCCACAGACCGAGATTCAATTTTAGAAGAGTGTCCTAACTCAGACTGAGATCCTCTTTTCCAATCTTCCTTGGATTTACTTTCCTTGTTGTGTTTGTTGGGGGAAATTAATCTCCCAATTTGAGGTGTTTCTGTGCTGTTTTGTATCTCAGTGTCCTCTTGATCTTCCTGTACATTAAGCAAACTGTATCTGTTGCCTATGTCATAGTCTTCCCAATTAACTTCTTCTCCTGTTTGTGTTGTTTCAACCTCCTCCTCATCTTTGTCAGGGATCTCTTTCATGTCGTTTATTTGGGTCTGAGCACCCATCTGATTCAGCTCCTTGAATGTCCCTTCTTGTGTGTCATCCAGAGGGTGCAACCCTATTCCCATCATATCTAGTTCTTGAATTTTCTGAATATAAATCCTGCTTGGTGGGTTGTCCTTGTTGAACATAGCATGCTGTTCTTTTTCTGCAAAGGACACTCCTTTGCCACTTCTGTTGGAGGTCTGCTGTGTTTGATTTTTTCCCCTTTTTCTTATCTTCAAAAGCCTGTAGAATCCTCTGTGATAGGTCCCAGTTGGCTTGTCTGATTCGTTCTCTATCTTGGTTTTTCCTCTGTAATTTTTTATAGTTTTTCCTGTGCTCCGTGTATTTCCCTGTTCTGTCAGAGTCAAAGGCCTTTTTGTCATTTTTGAAACTATAGTAATCCCCGAACTCCTGTGACTGTCACAATCTTCTGTCAAGTTGATACTGTTCACCCTTATCTGCAGTTTGTAGATCTCCAGAGTAGCTCCTTGTTGTGCACCTTCCCCCTCCATGAAACTTTTTACCACAAATTCCGCAGTCTGGTGGGAGGCCGCTCCAATTCAGCTGCAGCACACGGTTAGTTCCGAACAGATCAACATAAGTCACTTCTCGGGGGATGGGCTTGAACAGGTCGAGTTAAACATAGACAATTGGGGGTCTGTCTGGACGGAGCTCTACAGAAACAAATTGGCCAATGGAGTTGAAGATTGCCTTAAAGCAGTCCTCACTCCAATAGACTGGGTTGAGACCGTGGGGTTGCATGAAGACCGTGACCGGGAGGGATTTTGGGGAGGTGGGATCAAAGTGATAGTCCCATTTCTGGAACTTAATTTGATACCCCTTGTGTATGATTCGACTTTTCCTCAGCAAATCAAGAGCAGCTTCCTGGGATGTTAGCTCAACCATGAAAAAAGGAAAATGCAGCCAATGCATAGAAGCAATCTGCACGTTCTTGTTTAATGAATATATTTGTTTGGCTATTTCATTGAGGTTGAATCCTTCCTTTTCCACCCACCCGATAATTGCATTTTTTTGGAGAGTATGAAGTCTGTTTCGGGCAGACTGAAAGTCCAGTTTAATACCTTTGGTGAAATCTTCATCAGGAGCATGAAGATACTTCTGCTGTCGGAGGATATTCATCCATTCAGGGTTTGAGAAGATAGGAGCTGCAGGTCTCGGTAATTCTGGTTCCTCTTCTCGCGTGATGTTATCCCATTCTGGGATGCCTTGGTTCTGTAGCATCCAAGCAGTGAATGCCGCCATATCCAAGCTCCCAAATTGTATGAATTCCTTTGAGGATGGATCAGGGATGAGCGCTCTTGCAGCAGCCGGAAAAACCTTTGGAGTGAAAGGTGCCTCGGGTACGGCCATGATTCGATTTAATGGGGGACTGCGAGGGAGACAGAAGGAAATTTTGGGGAAAAGAGACAGGCGAATGAGGGATGTGACTTTTGAGAGGATCGAGGTTGGATTATGGGGATGATCAAAAGCTGGGGTGAAAGATGGAATAGAGAAGTGACTGGCAGTTGATCTGCCAGAACCTTACCTGGGGTTCAAGAAACCCTAGTTAGCGCCCAGTCGAGCGCCTCCCGCCTTCCGTCTCCGCTTTCCTGAATTTGTATCCTAAATCCTATCCTATTGTTTAAATTTGGTTTTTCCGGCACCCCAAAAACTTTTTAGATTTTTTTCTTGGATTAGTTTGCTATGGTTTGGGGTTTTTTGGTGGCCGGAATTTTTTCCCGGCTATCCAAAAATCGAAAGAAGTTTTTTACGGTCTAAAATTTTAGCTTTCTTAGTTTTCAGTGTATTTCCTCTTTGGGCTCGATTGCACCTGGCAAGGAGGGCCGGCGCATGCCATGCCACGATTGCTAACCTAGCGTCTTTACTGGTAATCCAAAATTCATGCGTTTGGATTTCGTGTGATTTGGAAGTTCAAAATTCTAGGTTTGTATGATCCGGATGACATGGTATGTCGGTGGACGATCTGCATACATGCCACCAAGTTTCTTGCCCAAATTGATCGTAAAAGACTTAAAGGGTTTTAAGCATGTTCACATCCATCATAGAGTTGCCATAATCTGTTCAAAGCCACAGTCACGAGGTCCTATTGTTGATTCTTTGATAAATTAGTTAAGCAAGAATTTGGGTCCGACGTTCTTCTCCAATCCTTTGTCTATTTTCTACTCTACATTTGTTCATACATAATCCTATGTCTACTTTTCTAATCTACATTTCTTGACATTTGGATTGCAATGCAGTTGTAGCATTGAAGTTGGAAATGCCGTGTGGTTTTTTCTTGGTGTGCATCATGATGCATTATTATGGGTGACTGGGAATTGTTTTTAGGCCAAGAGCAAGACATAGGTAACTGTTCAACCTAGATTATATAGACACATATCTTTGTTAAAGCTAGATTATATAGACTATACTTTTATTTGGCTAAATTATATGGAATATGCTTTTTATTTGGTCTCGACATCCATAACCTTCATCCATCCAAACTTTTAACCATATCTGCTCTCATTCGGAAATAAAGGAGGTCTATGATTTCGAAATGAGATATTGGACAAGTTTATGCGGGTGGATTTTGCCCCAATTCTCGGCATGCGAGGGCAGGCCATGAAGAATATTTTCTTGCAAGTTTTGGCCAACCTTCACTATGGACTTCCTAAGCATCTTTGTTTAGAGAATAAACTCTCTCCCTGTAATGCAACACATTGCTGGGCAATGAAGAACTAATATATGGCCCCGGTTTGTAGGATGAAAGCCGAAGTTCAACATTTTCTCTCTTACAACACCTTCCTATGTAGCAACACATTTATAGAGCTCTTTATCCATCGATTAATGATTAAGTCTCTATTACATGAATTTGTTTTTGGCCTTCAAGAACTTAGAGAAATTCATAACGGTGGTTGTGCTTACCATGTGTAGCCAGCTAGGTTTGTCCCCGACAGCTATATATAGTTAGCTTCATTATTGCTCGAAGATTCTACATTTTATAGCTACAAATATATGCAACATATGAGTATGGGCGGGTTATCTATTGTTTAAATTTACGTCTATTGCTTCTAATTTGCCGGCAAAGAGCAAAGATGCATGGCCTTAGATTTCTGCGAGCTTTTTGTGAATCTGGAAGATGACTAGGCGCATTATAGGTTCTATTCCTTAGGATCCCTTCTATTTTATGTTCACCAAACTTAATTTCCAGGATGAATCTAGCATATGCTAACTCTAATGGGGATGAGTTATTATAGTCGATGGCTATGGAGGTCATCGCACTCTTTGTCTTGCGAATAAAGTCTCTTGACTCATCTAACATAATGCCTCGGACCTACTCATTCCCTATTAGCTAGTACTGCAAATATTCTTCAAAATATACATAGGAAGTAGACACGAATCCCAAATATTGTACTTCCTAATCTACAATTAGGAAGTAGACATAATTGTAGACACGAACTGCCAAATATTACGTCTCCGATAATATTGTAAATATATTGCAAATATTCTTTGTATACATTGTCGATTATTATTTATATTCTTTGTAACCAACTTGATTATAAAGATGATGTGAGTCTTATTGTAGTTCTATATATGGAATCAAATTGTTATTTCTCACGCACTTAATATTGGCTCCTCCATGCATGCAGGGATACCAATGCGAAAAGCTTCGACATGACTTATGTTTTGGCCAAGATGATCCTACAGCAATTTTTAAGTTACATTTCAATCTGAAAGGTCTCGGACTTTGTTGTTAAAGTGACATTCGCCTTCGATGCGAGAAAGTTGTATGTTATAAGGTCCATACCGCTTGGATTAGACAGGAGGCACAATCGTTCTTGGCAATTTGTGGTGGTCGGGATCCCGGAGTTGGAAGAATTTACTTGAATCCAGTCTTGATTGGGAAGTCATAGACACCGAGCAAGTAAGTTTTTCTAATACTAAAAGCAAAAAGGTCTTCTATGTTGTATCTATTCCACACATGTAGCTGATTGGGTTCTCTCTTTTTGTTAATGTGGCCCACAGGCATTTGATGATTTAGTGTCATTATTGGATACTCGAGGAACAAGAGAAGCTCATATGTTTTCTAATTTAAAAGAAGTTGAAGCGAGGGTTTAAAATGGATATAAGATTGGCTTCAAGATTACTGAACCCGAACAAGTGCAATTGAGTAGACATAACAATGGCAGCGGTGAACTTTCTGCAGATAAAAAGGCGATTTTGATTACAAGGAAATGGGAAGTTTATCCGTTTTAGGGGATAGTATACACGAGCATTACGGTGCAATAGTGGTTGAGCTTGGCGGTGCGGAGTTGAGCGCCAATGAGCTTTTGAGAGATACAAACAAATGGACAAATGGCTATGGAGTCGATTAATCGAGATCGGACATGACATTATGGCAAGAGCACGGTGCAAGAGGTGTGGCTACTCATAACTTCAACAGTGAGTCCCTTTCCAAGACTGTCTTTACAATTATCAATTTTGTTATCTTCACCACTGCTCCTTATCCATTAGATCAATGATTAAATTCTCTATTATATGAATTTGTATTTGGCTTCCAAGCACTCAGAGAAATCCACGGCGCTTGGTTGTGCTTACCGTGTTTGCATCTATCCTTCAAGAGCACATGAAATGCTATTCATGCACTTCAGAGCTACCCTTCACGACCACACCAAAAAAGGTCAGTGGGTCGCAGACTTAGGAACAAGATAAGCGGATGCTCCTCCATTGCTTCAAAAATGTTCTTACTCCATTTTTTTCCAAGACATGGATTCCGTGCGCTCTATGTCTGGATGTTTACAATTTCAAGGTGCATTTGATCAAAGATTCCTGACATTATTGTTTTAATGTGCAGCTTGCACAATGTTTGCACGCAATATGAGGATCTGAAGATTCTTCCATGGCAAAGAGGCATATAGGCTCAAGATGTGTCAGCATTTCAGAATTTCTGTTATCTCCTAAGCTTTAAGAAAGATATGGATTTCTAGAATGTAAATGTGTCCAATCTAGATGAGCTATTGATACATCATTTGGTGGAATCAACTATCAAATTATTGTGCTGGAGTTTTCCATAGCAAGTCTTCACCCATATTTTCATGTTGGCTATGCAACAAACTTGCAAGACACGCTTTTGTTTTACGAGGGTTTCTATGATATGCAGGTCTTCACAGTTCATTATCATCTCTCGACAATCTTCCACCACATTAATCTCCTTACAATATTCTTCCATTGCAAGGGAGCATTTAAACTTGGTCATAAATGTTGCCTGACTTCATTGTTTTATTGTGCAGCTTGCAGTGAACTGTTACACATTTATTAATTTATCACATCTATATGTACGGTGAAACATGTAATAGCTGAACTATTACACATTTATTAATTTATCACATGTATATGATGGAATCTTTGAATGGCTAGAAATGGGCTGCATGGTTCCTCACTAAAGAGACTGATTTGCATTGTTAAGTTTTATATTTTAGGTTTGCCTATGTAGAAGATTAAGACCTACACTCCATTTGCCAGTCCGGCATGTATAATTAGGTTTGTACGGACAATATATTTTGTACAACATAAGCCTTAATTAACAAGAAATGCAAATATCTCCTATTGCCCCAAAGATGGTCTTGATATTCTGAAAGCCTGTGGACAATGGACACCTTTAGTAAATATTTCAAACAGTTGTAAATTTCAATTATAGGGGAAGCATTTGCCGTTGGTAATTGATATGGTACATGTTACAGTCTCAAAGTCATTTTGAAAAACAACCATCATCAATCATCCCAATAGTCTGCAGACCAAGGGCCATGCCTTCCATGTCTGCATGTCTGAGGTTACTCTTCCATCATGGAGTCACACTTGACAAGTTTCAAGCAGCCAAACCAGAAGCTGTGGAAACACGATGGGCTAAGATTATAATTATGCATCGTCAATATTGATAAGAGTGCATAATGTTAATATCTATGTATGCTGCATCACCCATGACACAACCTTCAAAATCATAGTCCTTAGGTTCAAGATGTGTAGAAATTATTGCAAGTATTAAGCAACCTTCAAAATCATAGTCCTTAGCTTCACGACGTGTAGATGAGGATGTTCTAAAAAATTCTAAAAAATGCGTAGCATTCTTCATAGCTTCTAAGAGCTAATAGTTCCGTTTGACACAAATTGCACTTTTCCACTACTAACGCCCATTGCTTAAATCTCTTTATTGCAAAAGTAACAACTTTGGGATAAATCATTTGCCTTCTCAAGGGAAGCTCGTAACTTAGAAATTGTATTCATTATAAAGCTTCTCTTATTATGTTATTTGCACTTTTGTTTTTGTGTAGAGTGACATTAGCAACACCTCATCTCCAACCTAGCATATTGTTCCTAAAGCCCGGCAACGCCGGGCACTGTTACTAGTACATATAATAATATAATTATTAAGCATATATTGGCATACATTTTATTATTATTTACATATTTGTTTGTCAATTTGTAATGTAAGCGTAAGATTCATAATTGTTATTGCTTTCCTTTATTTGTTCGTTTTATTACTTGCTACAAGGTTGCCTTCAACCCTAAACATATTTCAATGGTCTGGGAGGCCATGGTATATTTCTAAGGTATTTAAGACTGCAAGGCAATCTACCAAAGAATAAGGTGCGCTTCACTAGGGATATTTACACTTCGTTGTATTCTATAACATACAGTATCCCATGTTCTTTACTGTATTAATAACAATTCATATCCCATGACCCATTTTCCATATAGTTCCATTGCAATATTTTCTAAGTATAGAGCTCTTGTTATATTGAACCACCCTTAGGCCCCGAAGGGACCAAAAATATTTTTGGACCCATGCACACCCCTAGGCCATCTTTGTTTTTTGGGTTGCCCCTAGGGGGCAAACCCTCGTTTGTGTGGGTTTGTGGCATATCCAAGTATATGCCGGCATATGCTTAGGATATGCTGATGACTGCTCCAAACTGGATGTTGCCAGTAAACTGGTGGTCAGCCCTGTTGCTCTGCTTGTAAATCGTGGTTCGGACTATGGAAGATTTCTGTATATTAGTAAGAAGTCATAAGCTTTTTAGCAAACTGGTAAGGCCGGGCAGTTGCAACAACCTGCGGCCTCATCTTTTGTATCCTCTTCTTCGCATTTTTTTTTCTCATATTTCCCCTGTTTCGCGTTTTGTGTCATTGTTCTTTAATCTTGCAAAGGCACTGAAGATGCAAGCAGAATCTTGAGCTCTGACTCCACTTGTCCTTTATGTGAACAGATTTTGTCAAAAAGGTTTCTAAACCATAGAGCCTTCTCCATCTGTAATTTCTTCCTTCCTTTCTAGATGAGGTGTTATTTTGGAAAATTGATAGGTTGCATTTTGTGTTGTGGGCATTGAAATCCTAGCCATCACTCAAGAGTCTCTTATTCAGTATTACGTTCCGGATGTATTCTTCTTCGCATTTTATACTTTATTTAATTCTGTACACTTGCATTATTTCAAGTTCCTCCATCAAATCCTAATTCCTAACGTTTCATGCTATAGTTCCTTGCATGTGGCAGTTTAATTTTCGGCGTCTTGAAGTTTTGTTTGCTGGACTTGCTGGCCTGCTAATTGTTGTGAACTTTCTCAGCTATTCGCCAAGCTTACTCTTTCGTTCTACAAAGGGAATAACTACATGCGCAAAAGCAATGACAGAAAGAGGTCAGAATCGATAGTTGTCTATGTGACAGTCCCAAATAAAGAAACATGTAAATAATAAAGCTCTAAACCGGCAGCCATGTTTACTTGGGTGTATAAAAGGGGAGGATTGCATACGGGTGTACCTTGGTGTGATATTATATAAATGGGACATGCTCCATCATGAAGCAGTTTGCAAATTGCGTGAAATATACAAAACTGAGTGAGCTCATAGGATCTCATCACAAGGTACTAATCACCTCAACAAAATTAAAGACACGGGACAAATAACTTAATGTGTGCATGCCTTGTCCCTTTTGCACATATATTGGGGGTTGTATTTGTAAAGTTGCATTTAAATAGCTTTGATCACTTATAATGTAGTTTGTTGGCTAAAATCTGCAGGATCAAAATTGGCTAACGAAATTATCACAAACAAGCTTGATGCCTGTGTTAATCAGATACCAGGTTATATTGCTTCAATAATTGACCATTTATGTCTATAATAATACTTGGAACACAATGAGGCGATATTGAAGGCATTTTGGGCATATTATTCCTTCTATTTTATCTAGAGGAAGTAAGTAAAGTTCTAGAATGACTAGCTGATAAACGGGACGATTAGCAAGTAAGTTTACAAGATAAATAAAACAACATTATCATAATATCATTATCGTTAACACATATAACATATACATTCTTGGGCTTGAAGGCATACAGGCATGCGAATAAAATAATCTAGTGGCCTCATCTATTCGGCCGCACAAACCTTCCTTTTTACTAATTTACTTACTAGTTGGAATTGGAATGGTGCAAGCGATCCTTGATATGACAACATGCAGGACTTGAGCAATTGACCTCAACAACATCGTATATTACTCATCGAACTTGGAGGAGTTGATATCGCACCGTGTAATTTTCTCCAACACCATTGATTGTTAGAGGAATTGGAAGTTATTTTTTTATATTTAAATTCCTAATATATACTGAACGTATGTAAGTATTTTTAGAAAGTTCTTTTAAATTATTCTAAAAAGTGTAAAGGGCCACTTTAAGCATATGTAAAGAAAGTTTTCGATTGGCTTAAAAATTGAACATGTGTGCAATAATATTTACTAAAAACTTTTAGAGCAGGTTGTAGATGGCCCTTATTGCTATCTATGAGACATCCATCTAAGCAGCTCTAGGGTTTGCAGTCAATCCTATGTTTTCTTGCTATAAATTAACCATGCGCGTTGTCAGATACAACATTTATAAAGGCTCAATATTAAACAAAGAAGATCTAAAAATATGCAAACACACTCTCGAGGCACTGGAGGGCAACTCTTCGTGCGCAGCACCTTGTTTTTTTTTTTAATTTCAGTATACATATCGTACAATATTCATACATATTTCATATAACATTTATATTTATTCCGTACAGATTATATAGCTTATTAATAACTAGAAAATTGCCCACCTTCGGTGGGCATTCCATGTGATTGTACATAAAGAGTAGGACATTAATGTATGGGGTATTAATGTGTTACAATTATTATGACATGTTAAATTGTGAAAATTTGAGCATGTGTTCTAAGGATTTGTGATGTTAAATAAAATTCTTAGAATGTAATCATCAATAAATATTAAAATTTATTAATTAGGATAATTCTTATGAAAGTTTGTAAGTATTAGTATGAATATTGCTAGATATGAAAATGAATATATAGAAACTTGGTTCTTTGTTTGACAATTGTACCATGAAGTTGCCATGTTACGTTGGATTATACTATTGATATGTTAGATAGAAAAATATGTAGCATAATAACAGGGGGTTTTCTTTGTGTTTTTGTACGCTTTTCACAAAGGTTTTCCTAAGATTTCATGGCGTATTCGAATGGATGTACTAATGCGTACATCTAGAGTGCACCATTTCTTAGTCGTTGATTTAGTTTTTTTTTTTCAATGGTCCAACATCCAAGGGCTCACAACAAAAGCCCTCTTTTTATTTGAGGGGCTGAACATCCAAGCCTCGTGGTTAACATTTTAGGGCATTCTTTGCCCTAAAGCTTGGCCATGAACCACTGTTGGGGTTGGCCGACATCACGGCACATCGGATTTGAAGCAGCGGATTTGCAGCATATTTGAAGCAGCAGATTTGCCTGCAGGGTTTGCTGGAAGAATTTGAAGAATTTGAGTATACTGAATTTAAGAACCAGTGCAGTGCAGATCCAGGCTTTAGTCTCCAGGCAAGGGGCAGGCGAAATTGAGAGCAGAACAAAGATGGCGAGGGCGAAATTGTCATGGGTGACTGTGATGGCAGTGTTGGTAATATTGGGAGCTTTGATGGCAGAAGCTGGAGCTCAAAACCAGCCAGCGGAACTGCCGACTGAGCAGATGCCAAAACCAAACGTTGAGTAAACTAAGCCAACCGGTGGCTATGGAGGAAGGCCAGGCAGACCGTTCTTCTACGGCCCTTTAGACGAGCAGGAGGAGATGCCCTTTTCTGAATCCATAGATGAAGAAATTGGAAGTGGAAGTGCAGCTTTTGCAGCTCAGCCAAATTACTGGGCTCTCACGGTTATGGCCCTTTGGATGAGCAGGAGGAGATTCCCTTTTTTCAATCTAACGCTGAAGAAATTGGAAGTGCAGCTTTTTCAGCTCAGCCTACAGTTGCATCTGAGAGTCGGTTTCTTCCTCAAGCATCAATTCTGCAGAGTTCTTAGCGGGTGTTTGGATCCAACACAGATGACCATTGATCTGCAGAACATGCTGAATGATGCCGGCATGAAGGATAACCTAAAAGCATGGGCTTCATTTTACGCTGGATATGTTTTGGTCACGTTTGTAAAAAATGATTACACTCTAGATGGTATTCATTTGTTAAGGCAAAGCTTAGTTCCTCCAACAACAAGCACGATTCGGCTGCCATTTTTGCTTGTATTTTCTTTCAGTTGTAGGATCTAGATATTTAACACTTGGATTTCTTGCAGGCCTCTGAATTCTGGTTGCGTTCAGGGTAAGCGTGACTATGCTGTTGACATGTGTCAGGACTGTGCGGTGTCAAAGGAGGAAGAATACCCATGGTTTATACCTTGTTGTCTTCACCCCAGAGAATTTCTCAGAGCTGAGGTTTGCAAGTTGAATGAAGGATTTTAACGTTCTGATTTTGAATGAAGGATTTTAACGGTTCTGATTTTGAAGCATAAGATAAGATTTGTTGAATTACATGCAGACATGGAGAGCTAGCATACTGGAATGCATTGCCATGGCAGTCTTTGTGTTTGGCAGCATCACAAGCATATTTGTGGGCATAGAGCAGTGCACAGGCTCACCCCTAGCAGCAGTAAGCATCCTGCATTTTTTCACGATTGCATTCTTGATCATGGCAGCAGGTCCAGCAGGAGGAGGCCATCTTAATCCTTGCATCACAACATTGATAATGTTGGCTGGCCGCGTGACTCCGGCCCAGGTCATCCTCCTCATAATAGGCCAATTCATAGGCTCGGTTCTGGGATCTCTATCCATCAAAGCCATAGCTCCAGATCTAGCTCATAAACATCTTCTTGGGGGTTGCATAATCAACACCCCTCTCTGCAGTAGATGCTTTACTTTCAAGTGTGTTAAAGGTTGCAGAAAATGTGTCTTAGGTGCACTCCTTGTAAAGCACATCTGGACATATCTCTAGCTACAAAAGAAAAGAATAAGGGATGGGCATTTGTTTCATTGACATTCTTGCACAACCAACAAAACGTCCAAGGAAACACAACCAACAAATCTGGCATCCATTTTGCTTCATTTTGATCCTTCTCTTTGGTTTTCAAACATGCCTTTTGCAGATTCTTTCTTTCATTACTTTCCATCATTTACAACCAAATGCACTTGCTAGCCATTTCAGTTCCGACCTCTCTGACCAAGGATTTGGGTTTCATAATAGCTAGGCTCCTTTCTACTTTTCTCACATTTCAATTTCTGCATCCTTTCACTATTTGCCCCATTTATTGCACCTATAGTACTACCAATGGTTTTGTCAGGAATTCATTTTTTTACTTAGCAGCAACTAGTCTTTTTATTGTTGTTAATGATGCAACTAGTTTTTAAGTGTTTGTGGTCTTTAGTGTACGTTAATAAATCTTTTCTTTGGTTCCTACCTAGTCTCATAGTTCTCTTTTTATTTTGTATTAAAAAACAGGAGACTAGCTTGTGCCTTTTCTACCATTATAAATGGTTGCCGAACCCAAAGCTATATGCATGTATGAATGTATGCAACTTGGAGAAAAAACAACGAGGATTTAACTGTTTGTTCATTATTAATAAATTCTATTATTACATGCTACCTCATGTATTAATATTGCTATTGGTATAATATTATATGTCTAATTCTATGCATCATTAGAGTATTAGGTAATGTCTATATCTACACCCCTACACTATCCTTAAGGCCCGAGAAAAAAAAAATTTTAGTTAACACAAACCATTAACACACAACTAACATTATTAACACAAACCATTGCATTTGACACATTTAAATTAAAATCCCCCTTAAACCCCCTTTGGTTTGGGTGCATATTCACACGGGGAGTTACATAGGGCAGCGAGAGCCTCAAAAAATTTACAATGCATGTACAAAATTAACACCATTAAGTACATTCTCTCAAACCTTATAGTATTTTGCAAACCTTAATATACAGTATACAAAAACTTGTACATGCATACCCCACAAACGAGGATCGCTATGTACGGTCCAGATCTTGGAATAAAGGGCAAATATGCCCATCCGACAGCTCTCGTTGCCCAAAGTAACCCCCCGTGTGAATATGCACCCAAACCAAAGGGGGTTTAAGGGGGATTTTAATTTAAATGTGTCAAATGCAATGGTTTGTGTTAATAATGTTAGTTGTGTGTTAATGGTTTGTGTTAGAATGATAATTATTGAAAGTAAATGTAATCTTTTTAATAGATGGTAAGACTTGATGGTATAGCTTTTCTACTGAATTTTAGCATTTCTATGTTGTTTAACAAAATCTTTGATTCTTGTATGTATTGTATTGGAGTAGCATCTTGGATTTTAACTTTTTGATTTTGTGCTCGTTGTATAGTTCCATGTTTTGTATCTAGAATGTATAATTGTGCATACTTTGGTTTCACACCAGGATTAGGTTGTGCGGCTCCCATTCTATGATATACTTGTCCATGGATCTTGAAACAAATATGGGCATCGACTATTAAATTGCTCAATCTTAGCTCCAAATGAAGCAATTGCCAATGCATTATTGTATGTCTATTGTGCGTTTTGAACATCAACTATGCTAGTATTGGTTCGACCTAGTCTATATCTACGAGGATTTCCTCTGCCTTTTTTGCTTTTAATGTATTTGTTGATGTAGCTTATGGCCCCTGTTTCTCCTATTTTGTGTTACGTGTGCTTTTGCGCGTAGGATTCGCTTCCGTGATGCATCTTATTGTAGTTTAAGTTGTTGTTCCATGTCTGTATGTTTACCAAGCATTTGTTGCCTTTTAATATGGTATCTTCTTCTATCAATTGCGAGTCTTTCCTCTCGTTCTTGCAAGGTTTCTTCACATTTTCTTTGTAGCATGTTTACATTGTCAAATTGGAATGATTTGTCTGCATTATGCATATCAAAAAGTTTGAATTTGTTTTAAACTTGTAAAGTTCAGGATTACTAGAAACGTGTGCCCGGCGATGCCGGGCATTAATCGTGGACATGTGGAATTGCCCATAGATGTAATGCAATACCAAGCATGAAGGGCTGAAAATGTAGTTGTGTCTGTAAATGTAAAGGAGTGTCAAGAGTGAAGGCTTTAGGATTTAGGGTCTCTGAGGAACTTGATAAGTAGCCGTTTGAAATTATGTAAATGTACTTGATACATATTCATATAATATCATATCCACACAAAGAAATCCTGAACCTAAAAGCCTAACTGTGTAGTATGATGGATGACTGATAGCATTGTATGCTCCATCTCTAAGTTGCATCTTCTGAGTTGATTATAATAAATCATCTAACCCCAAAGTCATAATCCCCTAAACCCTAAACTTGTAGACCTTAACCTCTTTAACCCTAAATGTGTGATTTGTCGAATATGTTTGACATGCATATGGTTAGTTATTTAATTTAGTTATTTAAGTACTGCTACCTTTTGCAAAATTGTTACGGAACCTTTTATTGAAAAACCAAGGTAATTCCCGTTGCCACTTGCAATAACCATGTCATTTGCCTGTGCATTAATTTCCTAAACATTCTCATACCTAAAGTCTTTTGGGTAATTTACAAACATTCAATCCATTGGGCATTGATAAACAAAATATGTGACATGTTGGTTATCATTTTGTCGAGGAAATGGAGAGTTTGATATCATGTTTTTTTCACTCCTCTGCGCTTGCATTATTTACTACTACTACACTGCTGACTTTTGCACATATTGAGCAAATAATTTGCCTTAGGAAATTTTGCATTTTTCTGTAGTAAAACATCAATGCAGGAAGAAAACAAAAGATACAAAGAACAATTAAGCAAAATATTCAAGAGAAAGAAACAGTTCCACAAAGGCAATGGGAAATAGAATAGCACTGATCAAATCCTTGAGCAGCCTTAAAAAATTAGGCCAGCAACCCTGTATATTCTTCTATACAAAGGTAAAAAACAAATCCAACAACCAAACTTTTGATGTTGTATCAATTGCCGGATTGACAAAATCCTCTTTTTGACATGCTACATTTCAACAGCTTGGAGAATATCTTACTTCAGTGTAAGAGTGGAGATCCTATAAAGTAGTCATAAAATTACAGGAAATACCTACATATGATAAAAGTACACTATAAGATATCATAATCATTATGACAAAAGCACTTGGAAACGTTTCTCCCCAAACTTTCGTTTCTACCTAAACTTACATATGCCTTATCTTCGCGATTCCCAATCATGGTCTGTTTTTCATTGCCGTTGGAATCTATAAGAACCTAATGTCCCAGTTTTTGTTCATGAAAGCGGTAACATACCATCGTTTTTTAAGAGCACCCCTTGTAAAGCAGCTTCAAGTGCAAGATGTTGATTTTCTTTTGTGCAAGTTGCCATACTGTTAACTTGCCAGGTTGCCATTAAATAATCCAAGGTGCATTCTGATAGTAAATAAATTAGTCAGAGCTTGATTCAAGTCCAATTCAGACATTTTTCCTCCTTGATTCAAGTAGACATTTTTCCTCCTTGCAATACCTCTGCTGCATGTGTGATTTGACTCTCAAGAAAATAAAACAGAAATGGCAATTGCCCATCCAGAACCCAGGCATTCCTCATGGTATCTCTGAGCAAATGATGATTAGCACGTCATATTAACGTGATTGTAAAAACACATAACAAAGCCTCCACACAACTTTTGAATGACACATTGCATGTATCATCCAGATCTATTTGAGTTATCTAACCCAAAATACCAAAATAGACATGGCATGAGTCAAATCTGTGACACTATGATTTTCACAAACTTCTAAGTTAATGTATTTTACAATTCAATATATTTATTTGTTTTTGGAGGGTCCACAAAGGGATTCAACACAAAAATCTAGCATCATATGATAAAGTAATGCATAACTTAAGAAGAAGAGGTTGAAATCATATGCCAAGCTTGCATGAAAAACGTTAAAAAACACTCACCAAATATACCTTCGCATCGAGATGGTCATGGTCTGCGCACAGCCAGCTATCCACATCATAAGCTGTCATATGATTATGTAAAGCTGGCAGAAACCTAGACCTTCCTTGCCCTCTTCCGCATCCCCATGTTTCCTGCCCTCTTCTCCATCTTGGATCCTTGATAATAGTTATACTTGTGCTCCAGAATGTGAGACCAGCATGCCCAAGATTATGCATTGCTCTTGCTTCTACGGAAACACCATATATTTTTGTAGCAAGTTTAAATCATCACTTGAAACGTCAAAAAGGAGAAAGAAGAACAAAGTACCTGGCCAATTTTGGAGGTGGTGAAAGATTTTGTAATCTTGTAGTTTTTGCAACCACTTTTTTGTACCAGTCCTAAAATCAATATTATTCAGCCAAGCTATGACAAACAGAGTTTATACCAAATTCATTTGCTTTTGGAGCATTAAATCATGCCCACTTAAATCCTCTATTTGAGCCCTACTTTCAACTTTTACTCCACTCCGATTGCAAATTTGAATAGGGTGGCATCCTGACTTTGCTCTCAAAGACGTGATTGGTGCTAGTTCAATACCTACAATGATTGGTGAATAATATCTCTTAATGCGACCCTGCCGAAAGTAAAAAAAGGCCAACACTAAGTAAATTGGCAAAGCAAAAGTTGAGTCCAAATAAAAGCGTTCTATTAAAGACCTTATCTTGCTTGCACAGGGCCGAGAGCTCCACCAACACTTATAAACATCATCAAACCAAAGTAGACCTTGCAAACTACCTCCATAACAGTTCAGATGACAGCCATCTGCATATGAATGTCCAGATGCTTAGATGCTTCTGAATACACATCCAAGATAATGGTTATGTATAATTAGAGCACGCAAAAATAAATTTTAAAAAGAATCCTTATGTCTTTAAACTTGTGATAGCAGGCAAATATTTGGGTAAAGAGCTTCAACAAAAGCAAACAGACTTAAGCTAGCACAATGTTCCAGATGCTAGAAGTTGTTAGAGTAGAGCTGAGCTGGATAACGAAGAGTAATCTTGCACTTTACTCTTTCACTTTCTTCATATAGATGATGTAATGGATATATTAGGAGTGCAATCCAGCAATGACTCAAACCAGACATTATAAGTTTGTTCTACCATTTGGACAAACGGCACTTAGCTCCAGGTGCAATAAAAATGCACTTTATATCTGTAGCACTTGGAGGCCTGCACTTGGAGGCTTTATGCAAAATCATTTCATATATGGAAGCCAAACAAAGTATTCTAACATATGTCGTAGCATATAACAACAGCTATCTCTAAAAATCTGCAAACATATAGGGCCATAATAGAATTGTTTAAAAGTACCTTAAGATCCTGACATACTTTACATGTTGAAACAACTTAGGCTCAAAAGCTCATCAAATTTTTGATCTAGATATTTGCCGGAGCAAGCGATAAATGTGCTGCACATGGATTGCATCAAAACATGCAATGGAAAAATATTCTAACTATCTGTGATATGATTCTGATACCTGAGCAAGGAGCGTCTGCATCCTAGTAAAAGGACATGCCCAACCCACCAAATTGCAAACCCCAGGTGCTTCTCTTGAAACTTGAAACAACTCCCGTTTTGCAGCTGATTGTGGAGATCTCTGTGACAACTTATGCTCCAGGAGCCTATAAGAGAATCATATTCAGTATCATACCCTTCCCACCAGCTGCTTTTAGAGACAACGATTTGTTGCTCATTACGTATCCATGTCGAAAAACTTTAGGAAAAATGCAGATAGAGGCTAAAATGTGTAGCAGATATACTCCAATCCATCGTATTGCTAAAATACCATGATTCAAATCACGGTCGTTGAAATGCATATGCACAAAAAGAAACAACAAAATTATTCTACATACCTTCTACCTTAACGCATTTCTAGTTCCAAGGAAAGATGAAAAATATAGCTTATCCTCAGCAAATACCTGCACTGGCTTCAATATACCCGGCTGCTGGGTTTCCATTTTAATTACATTCTTTGATTGCAAGGCTATGTGTTATGGCAACGCAAGAATCATGCAGACCATGTGATTGAACATTTGGTTTTTGCTCTGCAGAAAAGCACGCAAGACAACAGAACAGATATTAAAATGTGCACAATACACAAAGAGAAGGTACGAACATGCATACGGACCCAATCTCCCCGATCTTCATAGAACCGAGCAAAAAAACGTCTGAGGCAGAGATTCCTTGCTACTGCAAGTTGCAGATATCGGAATCCAGAGGGCTTCACTATTACCTGTAATGGGCCAGGCCCATCGTCGCCATGTGCCTCTTTCTTTCTGCTTGAGGTAGAACAGATAGGAAGGCGAGGAAGACCAGACGCAGAATCTGCCGAGAGCTCTACAAAACCATTCAAGCTTTAATCCGGAAGGCCGAGGAAGAACGACGCAGAAGGAAGAAAAAAATCGAGATGTAGAAGCCGTAGAAGCCATAGAAGTCTAGCGGTGATGTTTTTTGAAAAAAAAAAGAAGGTAGACCGCCAATGCGACCAAATATTCCCCCATGCGGGAAAGGGAACGCCGCATGCGGCGTTACATGCGGCGTTCCAGGCACGATTACCAACAACTTCCCATTTTAAAAAAGAAGATGATTTAGCATATTTTTGTGTAAAAATATATTTATGTATATTGAGCGACTGTATCATATAGATTTCTGCTGACCAATTCCAGTTGGTCTTAACTTTCCCTGCAATGCCTCTAAGCAGTTAGAGGAAAAGTGAATTTATTTCTCCTATATGCTTCAAATGATTGACTTTGGACTATACCCATACTCTTCAGATGATTCGAAAATGGCTCTATGAAGATTTTTCACAGCAACTTGCTTGGGGGAATAAAAGTCTATGCATTCTGACATGGTAGCAAAAGGGGAATAAAATAGTAGAAGGGATGAATTGGATCCAGAAATCAAGAATTGCATTAATTCATTTTCTTTCCAAAAACTAATTTCTCTCGAGGTTTTTTGGGTTATAAACATGTTGTCCTGTTCTACATTTAACCTGGGGCACCAAGAGCGGCATGATGGAAGACGACACATTTGCATGCTGTTAATGTTTAAGCTTTTTGAGCTGACGGTTTTTTTCTTCTCTGCCACAAGGTTTTATGTACCACACATGCACAACAACTACGAAGGAACTTGGAGGCACGATATCATGATTTTGAGTTCTTGAAGCATTCTCTTTGCAAAAAGAGAAGTAACTTTGTAAGCTGCATTCTGGTCAGACTGAAACAAGAAGCGAGATACCATGTCTTGAGTTGCATGGGAGGTAAGTTCTTTAGCAGCCATCTTCTTTGTCTAGGGTTGTTGTAGATGCAACCTCCAACATCAAATCCATGGTGTTGTGGATTTGCTTTAGGCTCCAATATTGCATTGTTTCACTATGTGATGTACTCACTATTTGATGTCCATTTGGTCTTACATGTTGTTTATTTATTCTTCCATGCATTTTTTCTTTGCTCGTCTGATAGATTGCATTCCCTTGAATTTGATTTATTTAAATAGATTTCTATCTTTTGGTGTTTCGACCCCCAATTATGCAATTATGCAGTCTCAACTGTAGGCAGAGCAGTTAATCATCTTTGCATACAGATCCATATATATTCATACAGATCTAAATAAAGAGATATAGGAGCCATAGACTGCTGGAATCAAGATACTCATCTCAAAATGTTGTGCATCTGTTGAAGGTGCCCTCCTTGAGCTTCTGCTAGCCTATAACTTATTTTAGAGATACATTTTAGGGATATAGGTGTTTTTGTTGGTTGATTCTTTAAATTTATTTACATAAGCTTTATTCATCTGGGTTCTATTTATGTTGGCAGGGTAGTTTGTATACAGATTGCTTGATTTTCTTAGACATCAAGTATTAGATATATGACTTTTAGATTTCAAAAAGCTTTCGTTCAAAATGTGTTGGACTCACAGTCTAAATGTAAGGGAAGCATTAGCTATAAATTTGATGCCCAGCTAATGGTTGCATCTGTATATATACATGGTAAAGTTTTGGAAGCAAAAGGTATGTCCTTTATAGTTCTTTCATTATTCAACTTAAAGTATCATTTATAAAGCAGGTATTTTACACTAGGTTGCTTTTGCAAGTTGATTGAAAGGATGGAAGTGCAAAAGGGCCGCTTGCGGAAAGACATTTCTGTATTTTTCGTGCTTTTACATTCTGGTACCATTGATGAAGACAACCATTACAGAAAGCAGGACGATTTAACAAGATGCTTCAATTTGATCAAGTTATGGAAGTGCAAAAGGGCTACTTGGGGAAAGACATTTCTATATTTTTCGTGCTTTTACATTCTGGTACCGTTGATGAAGACAACAATTGTAGCAAGCAGGACGATTTGAAAGGACGCTTCAATTTGATCAGGTAAAAAAATCTTTCCCATTTTGAAATATGTTGTTCCATATGTCTGTCTTTTCGATCTTTGTGATACATTACAATATCTGCCAAGTTGGATTTCTTTGCTGTAAAGCAATATGTAACAATGCAGTATATGTTGCAGTTTTATTTAAAAGATCTATGCATCTGTAAATGCAGCTCCCATAGAGCATGTACCCTATACTTGTGATTCTAAATTTCGACCAAAAATGTGTTTATACGAGACAGTTGGGAAGCTATATGCATGTGTTTAATTGTCTGCATGGTGCATAAGACAAAATTTCCAGAAAGGCATTTTTTTCTCCGCAAACGCCTTTTAGAGCCAGCCTTGCATTCTCAGACAGCATCTGGAATATTGCACCACAAAGTTTGTAACTCTGATTACAGCTAAGAAGCTTCTTCAATGAACTGAGATTGTAAGTGCTTTGTGAGCTTGCTCATCTGTCAATAGTATTTAACATATTTGTTTATTCTGCAAGGACAACAATTTGGAACCACCTTTGCTTTAAGAAATGTCTGGTGCACTACAGGTCTCATTGCAGCTAATGAGCTTCTTCAGTGGTTCACATTGTGTAAGTGCTTTGTGAACTCGCTTTTGGGTTTCATGTGTCATGTAGTGCATATATGATCTAACATATTTGGTGATTTTATATATATCTCTTATATATATACAATTATTTGATGGGTCCTATGGGGGGTTGAATGTGGGTAGAGATTAATCCTATCCGTCTAATTTTTGAGGTGGCACTTAAATGGCCCTTGGATTTGATGGGGGGCATGCATGGGCCATGCATGGGCCATGCACCCCATCCATGAACCGTTGATCGGGCACGTGTGAAATCTTGGCCCTTGATTTTTTAAAGGGAAGATGCAAGGAAGGTCCCTTAAAAGGTGCTTTTTGGTGCAGTCAATCTTAACCGTTGGATCAAAAGGGGGAGGAAAAATCCTAACCATTAAATTCTTTATTAAATTGCAATTTCTTTATTAAAAGAGGTGAGGTGGCACCCTTATTTAATAAAAAGGTAATGAGGTGGCATCAACATTAATAGGTGGACTTTCTAGGAAGCTTCTTTTTTATAATCAGCTTCAAAGGCCGATAACTTGCAGTAGAGGGGTCGGATGAAGGTGAGACCCACACCATTGGATTCCTCTCACGAGAACTTTCCAATGAGTGGTGCTTTGGCATCGTTCCCTCGCAGATTGGAGCTAATGTGATCGAATACTAAGTTTCTTTTGGAAACTTAGAATTTTCTGAAATCTATCTAATTTAAAAGAATCTAGGGGAATCTCCATAGGATTTTAGAGAATTTAAAGGAAGCTCAAGAGAATCTTTGGGAATCTATGAGAATCGCAAGGGAATCTTTGAGATTCTATAGGAATCTTTATGAAACCTTTGAGAATGTAGAAGAATCTTCATAGAATCTAAGGGAATCTAGGAGAATCTACATAGAAATATGGGAAATCTAGAGGAATCTTGAGATGATCTTTAGGAGGCTAGGGGAACCCCAACAAAATTAGGGAATTTATGGGAATCTCAAGAGAATCATAGAGAATCTAGTAGGATCGAAGTGCATCTTCATAAAATCTTTGAGAATCCTTGAAAATCTGTAGAATCTAAGGGAATCTACATAGAATCTAAGGGAATCTATATAGAATCTAACAAAATTTAGGAGAATCCACATAGAATTTTGGAGACTCTAGAGGTTTCTTGTGATAAGTTCGAAAATCTAGAGGGATCTTTATAGAATCTTAAGAATCTAGGGGAAGCTTTGTGGAATCTTAAGGAATCTTTCATTAATAAGTGTGTTTAGTAGGGGAATCTCGATAGAATCTAAGAGAATCTATATAGAATCTTGGAAAATCTGGGATAATCTTTGAGAATCTAGTTGAATCTTAAGAGAATCTTAAGTAATTTATGGGATTAAGAGTATTTAAGAGAATCTTCCTTAAATCTTTGAGAATCTAGGATATTTTTTCCTGAATCTTCAAGAATCTAAGTGAACCTTTATAGAATCTTCATTGAATGGCTCAGAATCTAGCAGAATCTAAGCGCATCTTCATAAAATCTTTGAGAATCTAGGGGAATCTTTGATGGAATTTTCAAGATTCTAGGGGAATCTCTATAGAATCTAACAAAATCTAGGAAAATCTACATAGAATTCTAAAGAATTTAGAGGATCCTTGTGATAACGTTTGAAATCTCGAGATATCTTTGTAGAATCCTAAGAATCTAAGGGAATCTTTTACACTAAGTGTGTTTTTCTAGGGGAATCTGGATAGAACCTAAAGGAATCTAAGAGAATTTATATAGAATCTTAAGAAATGTAGAGAAAATTTGGGATAATCTTTGAGAATCTAGGGGAATCTTAAGAGAATCTTAAGTTTGGATGGCTCAAAATTTGTGTACTCCCTTATAGTACACTCACTTGTATATATATATATATATATATATATATAAATATATATATATATTTAAAAGATCCGCTGGGAGCATGCCCAAGTGAAGACACAGTACAGGACAAAGGACAAAGCTCAAAAGTACAAGTTGTGAAAACTACAATAATGGTAAGGGACTTTGAGTGCAAAAGCACAAGGATGGGAAAAATACTGTATGAGGTACGTAATACAGCTGTTTGATGATAGGATTTAATTCCCAATGGTAAATGGGAAAGGTTTTTTAATTTAATTGTGGTGGCAAATTACATGTAAACGAGGCTTCCATACAGAAACTTAACTACGTGAGAAAGGAATTAGGATTTAACATTTGCATATGGTAAATTGTTTTACCCATGAGAAAAAGGTATGGGAGCAGGCCCAAGGGTATCTACGGTGGGAAAGTGTGGGCTTTGTTGCATAGAATGTTTGAGATGAGGAATCGAGCTCAACAGTACAAGTGATGGAAACTACAATATCTAGTAAGTGACACTACTAATTTGGGGTATGATATTACTCCCGAGCATTTATAGGAAATGATTTTAAACGTAACCGGTAAAGTGGATTACATAGGAATGTGGTTTCCAAGTGGAAAACTAACTACATAGGTAAGGAATAAGGGACTAAATAGGATACTTTAATAAAAAAAGAAAAAGCAAAGGATCGAGGGCTTTAGGGCTCCGACCATGGTGCCGCTGGGTATCATTTCTGGAAGCGCAGGGAGTGCATGCATGGATGCCATAACTGAGGCGGAGGACTACATGATCTTTCATGATGGCAGACCAGCTGGTCGAACAAAGCAGGACAAGATCTTGGAGTTCGAAGTGGAACCGGGACAGCAGGTTAGTCTAGAACATTCTGCCTGCTACATTTGGCAAAATGCAGATATGGGGACGGCAAAATAATACCGACAAAAATTTGGCTTAAAGAACCGGAAGTTTTTGATAGTAGATATCAGTTGTTAAGGCATTTGCATTCAGTTCTTGGATTGGTGCACAGGCGCCTTGAATGATGAGGCTGGAAGGCAGTAGCAACAAGGCCTTAACTCGAACTCAGCTGCTCCAGCTGATCAAGAGTGCAGGCCTCAACCTGACGGCACTATGCAAGGCAGGGGGGGAGTCTACAACACAGCCAACTAAAGGATTTTTAGAAGGAATAGCCAGCAAATATAATTTGATGGGGAAGGCTAGCCCAGGAGATGGAGGGATCCAAAAGTATATCAGCAGCAAGCAAGGAGTTCCAGATGGTAACAACAGCATTACAAATATAGCAGAGGAATCTGAGCCCGAAATGGAGCAAGAAAACGAAATGGGGGATGAGGAGGTCCATGAGAGCGTGGAAATTACGCTCAATCAGGTTTCCTTAACCCATATGTGTTCATAAAGGATTTGCATGCATAAAATTCGTGTAGATCAGTAAGGTTTGATGAATTCTCTTAAGAATAGTATAGGATTTGACTGTAAACATTATTTATGGTGAAGGGCGAAGAGCCATATAGAACAATAGCTTACCTGACGGCCCTAACTCAGTTACCATATTCATGCTAACCTGGGTTTTGTTTGGCTGCAGGTAACCTGTTCTATATCTCCATAAACTCATGTTTGTTGGATTGATGTGGATGTGATACAAGAAGGAAAGCTGCTGGCAGATTTTTAAATTCTGAACAATATGGTTACAAGACATTGAATCTTTCTGTTTTCAAATTTCGAGTTACTGTTATAGCATTTTGGTAAGCATTTTTGGTATTATGTCAAGCTTAAGTTCAAATGGATAAACATATGGCACAAGAAAAAGACATTCGCTGTTTGAAAAGCATGAAATGATGGCAGAAATACTGTAAGTACTGTTCTACACATGAATGGAAATCTTCGCATTGCTTTTTAATGGCTTTAGGGTAAAATAAGGCATGTGGATCTGAAATAAAGCAGGGTATAGGTTCAGAACAAACTGATTAAATCTGTATGGACATATAAGAAGTCTCCCAGATAATAGGTTGCTGGAGTTAGGCAGACTTAAAACAGGGTTTTTAAAGTATGGATTCGAATATTTTAGAAAATAAAGACCTATGATAAAATGGGCTTAAAAATGCTGTGTGTTTGGCAGTGAGGAACTTGATATAAAAATGGTTTTAGTGATATTTGCACTATAGCTTATTAATAGAGAATATAAAGGGTAAAATAGGGCATGATTGGATAAATATTAAGAAAACAGAAGGTAGATGTAATTTAAAGCGGATTTTACAACAGGACAACATTAATTATGCTGGAGTTAAAAATAATATATGAGGATATGGCTAAGGCTTTAGGATCTAAAGAGACATGGTGTGAGTTAAGGAAAACGAATAGGATAAAGAAAATTTATAAGATGGAAAAACGTGGAACTAGAACTTAATATTTGGGAACATGAAAATAGATAACAGAAACGAAAATAAGCAAGAAAACAAAGGATGATCTTTGTTTGGGATTTGTTACTTAAGTGTAGAGGTTTCAAAAATACTATTAGGTATGGTAGGATTATTGATATGCAAAGCAAGGAAATAGCACGTAAGAAACTAAGAAATCTATAGGGACGAGCATTATACAGGGAGAGGGCAGCATGAAGGAAAAGGATTTGTATGGATTATGAACGGTTAACTTAGAATCGACACTTAGGGAGTCTGGAAATAATAAAAAATAGTATTAGCACTAATGAAAGAAATAATGGGAAGGGGAAGTAAGGGCCAATATGGCTGAAGGATAGAGGGTCTCTAAGGCTCCACTAGACTTGGGCTAGTGGCTGATAAGTCCTGGCAGATGAAAATCTGTTAGGATGTCTTGGCTTGGTCCTGGGGAACAAGACAGGATAGGATATATATATATATATATATATATATATATATATATATATATATATATATATATATATATATATATATATATATATATATATATATATATATATATATATATATATATATATATATATATATATATATATATATATACAAGTATTTGTACCATGAGGGAGTGTATGAAGTCGAATGTACGCACATTAGAAAGTGTAACCCAAGTTTTGCCAACATTCTATTAAGACTGTCCAATATTCTAAAAACATCCCTAGATCCCTGTGCATTTCTCGTAGATTCCCTAAAATTCTACAAAGTTTCTCTTGGATTTCCTAAGATCCTACAAAGATTCCACATTATTCTACAGGGATTCACATGAATTTGTTTAAGAATCCCTAGATTCCCTTAAGATTCCCCTATATCCCCTTAGATTCCCTAAGGTTCCTTAAGGATACCCCAGGATTCTCATAAGATTCCCCTATGTTCCCAAAGATTCTCCCAAGGTTCCTTAGATTCGCTTAGACTCTATGAAGATTCCCCTAGTGCGAGAGTGCGAAGCTAGAACTTCGTAGAGAAGAATAGAATAGAATAGAATAGTTTTCCAAAGATTCTAGGCGCCCTTAATTTAGAAAAAAAAAAGGTGTTGGAAGGAAAACCAAATAGGTTGCCACGTAGTTCACATGACATCAAGCTCGCCCTCATGGTTAAAGATCGAAAGAAAACATGAAAAGAAAGCAAAATATAGCTTTGCCACGTTCCACATTAAGGTTTTTCTATAATAAAAGGCAAAAAATGTTGCCATGTAGTTACATCAAGCTCGTCCTCATGGTTCAAGTTTGAAAGAAAACTTGAAAAGAAAGCAAGATATGGCTTGCCACGTTTCACATTAAGATTTTTATATTCTATATTAAAAGGCAAAAAATGCATAAATTAATTTCAATGCCACCTCAAAATCTATATATTAAATATAGATAAGATATGGTGGCAAATAAATGCACATGCCACCTCAACTAACACCTCATGATTACAATAAATGCTTGCATGCACATGTATGCCACCTAACCACATGCATAGGAACTTCTTGTCACCTTCCTCTCTTATAGTTTGAACGATCCAGATTTCACCTTCCCCCATCTAACGGCCCATGTGCATGGTGCATGCATGGCCCATGCATGTATGTGCATATGTATGCATGTGCACATCGTGCCCATCCATGCATCACATGAGGTGGAATTATAACAACTCTTGATTTTGTCATTTGACGGCTAGGATCAATCTCTATGAATATGACCCATGAGATGACAAAATCACACATCGATCACGCTGGCTCCAAATGCGACAAAATAGTGCCAAAGCACCACTCCTTGGAAAGGTCTCGACGAGAGGAATCCAACGGCGTAGGACCCACCTTCATCCGACCCCTCTACTGCAAGCTACGGGCATTCGAAGACGATTAAACAGAAGGAAGCTTCCCAGAAAGTCCATTCATAAATACTTTGCCACCTCACTACCTTTTTTATTAATGAGGGTGCCTTTTTATTAATGAGGGTGCCACCTCACCTCCTTTAAAAGAAAAAAATCAATTTAATATTAAAAAGTTAATGGCTAGGATTTATGCTCACCTTTTAATCTAACGGTTGAGATCTGCTGCACCAACTTTTTTTTTGGCACCCTCCTTGCACCTTCTTCACAAAAATCAAGGGCTAGGATTTATTCTCCCGTTTTGATCCAACGGTTTGGGGATGTGGTGCATGCCCCCATGCATGCCCATGCATGCCCATCATGGCCATCCATGCACCTCAATGAGGTGGCATTATCCTGGCCTTTCATTTCGTGATTGGACGGCTGGGATGAATCTCTATGAACATGGGCATGGGATGACAAAACACACATCTAATACGTGTATATATATAATAGATAGATATATATATATATATATAAAATTCTCTTAAATTCTCAAAGATTCTCTCGTGATTCCTATAGATTCCCGTTGATTTTCCAAAGCTTCTCTTGAGATTCCCTTCGATTTCCAAGATTCTCTTGAGATTCCCATAGATTTCCAAAGATTCTCTTGAGATTCCCATAGATTCCCTAAGATTCTCTTGAGATTCCTTTAGATTCTCTAAGATTCTATGAAGATTCACCTAGATTCTCCAAGATTGCATCAGGATTCCTCTAGATTCTCCAAGTATTTATGAAGATTCCTTTAGATTCTCTGAGATTCCTATGATTCCATCATGATTTCACTAGATTCTCAAAGCTTTTAGAAAGATTCCTTTAGATTCCCAAAGATTCTCTTAAGATTCCTCTATTCTCTAAGTTCCTATGAAGATTCCCTTAGACTTGACATGATTCCATCAAGATTCCTCTAGATTCTTAAAGATTCTATAAAGATTCCCTTAGATTCCCTTAAATTCTCAAAGATTCTCTCTTGATTCCTATAGATTCCCGTTGATTTGCCAAAGATTCTCTTGAGATTCCCTTCGATTTCCAAGATTCTCTTGAGATTCCCATAGATTTCCAAAGATTCTCTTGAGATTCCCATAGATTCCCTAAGATTCTCTTGAGATTCCTTTAGATTCTCTAAGATTCTATGAAGATTCACCTAGATTCTCCAAGATTGCATCAGGATTCCTCTAGATTCTCCAAGTATTTATGAAGATTCATTTAGATTCTCTGAGATTCCTATGGATTCCCTTAGAGTTCGATCACATTGGCTCCAACTACAACGGAACTGTGCCAAACCACCACTCATTGGAAAGCTCTCGATGAGAGGAGTCCAATGGCGTGGGTCCCACCTTCATCCGACCCCCTCTCGCAAGCTATGTACCTTTGAATGCGATTAAACAGAAGGAAGCTTCATAGAAAGTCCACTCATAAATGCTTTGCCACCTCATTACCTTTTTTATTAATGAAGGTGACACCTCACCTCCTTTAAAAAAAAAATCAATTTAATATTAAAAAGTCAATGGCTAAGATTTATGCTCACCTTTTGATCTAACGGTTAAGATCTGCTACACCAAACCTTCCTTGCACCTTCCTCATAAAAAACCAAGGGCTAGGATTTATCCTCCCCTTTTGATCCAACGGTCCAGGGATGTGGTGCATGCCCCCATGCATGACCCATGCATGCCTCCATGCATGCCCATAAGGAATGGATGGCTCTGATGCTGCCACCTCACTGGACCCACTTTAAACGGACGACATCCGGGCATGTAAGAATCAAACACATTATATAGAAAAGTTTATGATATACCTTTATATATATAACTGATATATATATCTCTTATATATATACAATTATTTTATGGGTCCTATGGGGGGGTGAGTGTGGGTAGAGATTATTCCTGGCCGTCGATTTTTTGAGGTGTCGCCACAATAGCCGTTGGATTTGATGGGGGGGCATGCATGGGGCATGCACCCCATCCCTGGGCCGTCGATCGGGCACGTGAGAAATCGTGGCCCTTGATTTTAGCTTAAGGAAGGTGCAAGGAAATTGTTGGTAGATTGATCTCGGCCGTCCATCTCTTAGATGGACGGTCCAGACGGTGACACTTCAATCAACCCCAAGCAGCCCCCTTTATTTGGGGCTTTTGATGTGAGCCGTTAGATCTAGGGATTCAATTGGGGCATTTTATGTAGACCGTCCATCCTTGAAAGGGCATTTTATATTTAATGTTTATTAAATATTGGATGTGCAAGGAAATTGTATTACATTTAATATGGGGTGAGGTGGCAGTGGCAGCAATTAAGCATCATTAATTACATTGTTAGGTCATTTGCTCAATTGGACGCAGATCATTAATTGGTAGCAAGTTTTCAGTCCCGTTTCTTCTGTAACATCGTAGCTTAGCTATGGCGACCTCTTGCAAGTAAAGGGAAGGCCGAAAGCCTTCCGATTATCCTTTACAGATCCTCGTTACCTCCCCTTTGTTTTTCTACGATTAGGGTTCTTATAGTTCTTCCGAATTCCTTAGCCGATGGTTTCTTTGCAGATTTGCTCCGGTGAAAGCCATCAGTTGGCAAAGCTTGGTGTTGTATTGTTTAGGTTTTCTCATCCTTTTCTTATTGAATCGACAATGGAGCGATGGAATTTAACGGATTTCCCAGAAGCGGCTTTTCGGTTTCCAGTTCTGCGTCCAATTGAGCTGAGTAAAGCTGCTCTGGATTTGCTCTGGGTTCTGTTCGATTCGAAGAATACCTTCATTTCTGGCCTTGATTCCGCTGTTCCCTCGGTTATCAAGAACTTGGATTCGCGTTTTTTCTGACTCAATGATTTGCATGCCCATTCCGTGGTCCGAACTCGGCAAATACCAGTATTTTGTTAGCCCAGTGAAAGCTCATGTGGCTCGGATCATGCTTCTGCTTCTCGTGATAGCAGTGAGCCCAGTGAAAAGCAGGTAAAGCTTTGGACACAGCTTCTAAATCCCATTTTTTAGTAGCAGATCTTCTTCTCTATTGACAATGCCAGATTTGTGTCTACGAATCAAGGGGAATTCTAATTTCAGGAGAAGATGTATGCACCAGCATGGGATTTTGTTGGCGGAGATGGACGAAGATCTGCTGATAAAAGTTTGCAACATTTGGAATAGATTTGTACAAAATGAATTGCTAGCATTAGAATTGGGCCAAATTGTGTTTCGAAAGCTATGTTGCGCTCTATTTGTGCTAGTACAGGCTCTGGCACTCCTGCAAGACCCTTCTGTTTTGTTCTATTTTGGGCAGAGGAACTTACAGGAATCATGGAATTACTCAGTATACTCCTTACCAAGCTGAAATTGCACAAAGGCCGACATCCATACACTCATCCTCCTGTGGCTTACTAGGTAAGAGACGTTCCTGCTTTGATTGCTTCGTTCTTCCATTTAACCAATGGCTCTTTTACGAAGACTTATTTCTTATTGAACTTTCTTATTGGACTTTTACAATGCCAAGCGTTCAACCCAATCTTCCAAACTTTTAGTTTCAGCGGACGCATTCTTCTGTGATTTTGCAGATCTTCATGATGGGAAGCATTCGTACTATTTTAATCTTTATGGTTTGCGTTTTTTGGTTTTGGCTTAGATGCTTGCCCTTTGTTAGCAAATGCAAGTGTAGATGATGGTCCCATGCATATTTGCAGAATGTAAATATATACAGAAGCTTAGTCTTCAATGACCGCAAATGGATATGTTAGTCAATCTGTGTTTTGTTTCTCAGTTATCTTCAAAGGTTTTTTTTGCCGGTGGTTGTTCTTATACTTTGTTTATATCTAATGCAGATCATGAATAACATGTGATCTTTTCTGCTGCCGCCATCGACCACGAGATAAATAAATTGGTTTCAGAACTGTTACTGTTGTTGACAAATAATGTGATAAGCTGTGTATGGCTAGAGAGCGAAAATGGGACGTTTTGCATCAATACTTGTTATCTGCTGCAAAGCATGGGATATAGTCTTTATGCGGTTTTTGCAGCCATATGCTCATAAATCTAATTCCTGGCCAACTTTCTGGTGGGTTCTCTGCTCCGACTTCCATATTTCTTCTGTCAAGTTAAATATCATGTATTCGTTTTCTTTCTTAAGGCAGTATATCAGGCAAAGATATGTATTGCTATGTACATTATGAACATCTTTCATTTTGTTTGCAGCATAGTGATCTTGATGAGGATGGATGTGCAGCAACAATTTGATAATTCAGGAGTCATATAGTAGAACGGAAGCTCATGTGGCTCGGATCATGCTTCTGCTTCTCGTGATAGCAGTGAGTCCAGTGAAAAGCAGGTAAAGCTTTGGACACAGCTTCTAAATCCCATTTTTTAGTAGCAGATCTTCTTCTCTATTGACAATGCCAGATTTGTGTCTACGAATCAAGGGGAATTCTAATTTCAGGAGAAGATGTATGCACCGGCATGGGATTTTGTTGGCGGAGATGGACGAAGATCTGCTGATAAAAGTTTGCAACATTTGGAATAGATTTGTACAAAATGAATTGCTAGCATTAGAATTGGGCCAAATTGTGTTTCGAAAGCTATGTTGCGCTCTATTTGTGCTAGTACAGGCTCTGGCACTCCTGCAAGACCCTTCTGTTTTGTTCTATTTTGGGCAGAGGAACTTACAGGAATCATGGAATTACTCAGTATACTCCTTACCAAGCTGAAATTGCACAAAGGCCGACATCCATACACTCATCCTCCTGTGGCTTACTAGGTAAGAGACGTTCCTGCTTTGATTGCTTCGTTCTTCCATTTAACCAATGGCTCTTTTACGAAGACTTATTTCTTATTGAACTTTCTTATTGGACTTTTACAATGCCAAGCGTTCAACCCAATCTTCCAAACTTTTAGTTTCAAATGGACGATTCTTACGTGATTTTGCGGATCTTCATGATGGGAAGCATTAAATTACTATTTTAATCTTTATGGTTTGCGTTTTTTGGTTTTGGCTTAGATGCTTGCCCTTTGTTAGCAAATGCAAGTGTAGATGATGGTCCCATGCATATTTGCAGAATGTAAATATATACAGAAGCTTAGTCTTCAATGACCTGCAACAGATATGTTAGTCAATCTGTGTTTTGTTTCTCAGTTATCTTCAAAGGTTTTTTTTGCCGGTAGTTGTTCTTATACTTTGTTTATATCTAATGCAGATCATGAATAACATGTGATCTTTTCTGCTGCCGCCATCGACCACGAGATAAATAAATTGGTTTCAGAACTGTTACTGTTGTTGACAAATAATGTGATAAGCTGTGTATGGCTAGAGAGCGAAAATGGGACGTTTTGCATCAATACTTGTTATCTGCTGCAAAGCATGGGATATAGTCTTTATGCGGTTTTTGCAGCCATATGCTCATAAATCTAATTCCTGGCCAACTTTCTGGTGGGTTCTCTGCTCCGACTTCCATATTTCTTCTGTCAAGTTAAATATCATGTATTCGTTTTCTTTCTTAAGGCAGTATATCAGGCAAAGATATGTATTGCTATGTACATTATGAACATCTTTCATTTTGTTTGCAGCATAGTGATCTTGATGAGGATGGATGTGCAGCAACAATTTGATAATTCAGGAGTCATATAGTAGAACGGAGGAGCGCAACGAAGAGCGCACTTCCAGGAAGTGATTCTGAAACTGTAATACTGGGCCATGTGGGTGAACCGTTCAAATTTGCTCATTGTGCAAATAATATACTTATGGCACAGGGATCCGCACTCACCGGGCAGTAGACAACAAGTAAAACCATGAAAAGCGAGTTACTTGATTGTAACACCTCACTAATTGATCTCAGCCAATCTCAGAGTTATTTTTTGTACTCTTTCCATTATTTGGATTTGAGCCACATGTTGATTTTGGAAATGGCCCGGACATCTTTATATGAAGCTGTATATTGGTATTATAAGCGTGTATTATGCCATATTTGTGAATTCATAGTTGTGCTACATCAACTAGGATCAATGATGTGGCAGGTTGTTAGCATCTGGATGGCAGGATAGGTAAATATCACATTCCTTACAATTTGTTATGGCCATATAAAGCATGTAGCCCATCCTTGCTTAAATCAAGCTAGCTGCTCTTTTTGCTTGCGTTATCCGGAAGATATGAGATTTAACGTATATCAATTAGCATAAGAGTAGCTCTGTCTTATATTCTATTTGGCCTTACCCATCCTGCATTGTGTGAATAATGCTATTGTAAAGTGTCTCTTGGAAACCTGTCGCAGTATTACTAGGCTAGTGTGTTCTTCATATCTTTTAGCTAGACTAGAGCAGACATCCCAGATTCTTACCAAGGGAATAAATTTCAGCCATCCAGAGTATTTACGTTGGTTGACCATGCATGCCAATGATGGCACCATCCACAAACACATGTATCTTCTAAGCCAGATTTCTCAAGACACCAATGCAACTTCTTCCCTCAGTCAAGCTCCCAGATCCTCCAGTCAACTTCACCTAGTCAAATGAGAACAGTACATCACTATTCAGTCTAGAGTAACAAAGGCAGGAATGAATGTGTTTATCAAGTCTAGAGTAACAAAGGCAGGAATGAATGTGTTTATCAGATTCTAGAGCTCCAACAATAGCCTCATTCCCAGCCCCCTTGTTGACCATGCAGCAGTAAACAACAACTCTGGAGTCTCCGAATGGAGGACCATTATATATTGGGAAAGAAGTTTATGGTATGACACTTCTCATGCTATTGCATGGAGAGACAACTTCTAACAAGCATGGAAAAATGTCATATTTAGACTTTTAACAAGGGAATTAGGACTTAAATCTCGAATGCAACATGTGAACTGCTATTAACATGGTGCGATGCTCTATCATGTGAAGATCATCGATTGTTCCGTAGATTTTGCCCATAGGTAGGTAGCACTGTGCCCTATTTTTTTAGCACCATTGACCCATGCAATGTAGTGGATTGTTTAAATAATTTTAAGTAGATGGTTGCTCGAGGAAGCTTTACATTCAATTTATCTAAATGAGCTTATACATTTTGCTAGACAAGCTTTTTTTGTACGTTGAGCACACACATTTCTACATAACGAATGTGCACATGTATACTTTTGTAAAGCAGGAAACTCAAACGACACAACAAGTAAATAGTAGATCTATTTGGCAAATGGCAAGAACCTGAAATAAAACCTCATGTGTAAATGAAGGATTAGGATTATTAACCTTGGCCAGTTGAAAGGTAGATCCAAGTTTGTTGGCATAGAACCTCAAGTTATACGTTCTCTCCCCTTCCAACAGTCAAGGCAGCACATTGTGTAGTGGATAATGGACATCAATTGTGGCCTTTGTATGGCTATGAATTGTGCCTATCCAAGTTATGAGTATATTACGTGATGTGCTCTATGGATACATAGTTTGTGTCTTGCGAATTTAGCACATAGGGCCATTATAAGTGTATTGCGTGATGTGCTCTATGAACGCACATAGTTTGCGTAAGTCATAATAAAACATTGTGCGTCTCGCTAATTTCCACAGTTTAGGGCATTATAAACATTGTGAATCTTGCTAGTTTAGCAACTAGAGCGTTGGCTTGCAAACACAGATTGTGTTGCACCCTCGCATATTGAAATTTTCGTTGATATCTTTAGAAGTTGTAAATTACTAACATTTCTCAATTACTAATATTTCTCATCTTTTAAACATCATGCGTGTTATGTAGCTCTTAATAAGCGACGCAGTAGCTAATGCCCCTAGATGGTCTAATATGCTTATTACTAATATAAGTATTAAGCTTGCTCTCTTCACACTATGACAATACTCTTGCACATAGTTGAAATTCCTTGAAGCTACAAATGGGTAAAAGCATGTTAGGGTGTACCACTTTTGGAACCTGCAAAAGTACATACACTAGGTACTTCAGAACTGGGTACTTTCTCATTTTTCTTTTCATTAAAACTAATACAAAAATCCAAAATAAAGTCAAGGACATGGTAATATTCAAAGTTAAGGTAAAGATAATGCTATCGGAGATCAATGTGTATATAAAAAGTTATAAAACATACCTTATATTGAGATATTATACAGGTACCCAGTACCCAGTCCTGGCTACCTTTTTAGGTACCTTTTTAGTCACTAAATAATACTTTTTAAGGGACACCCTAACATGCTTTTACCCAAATCATGCACCCTCAGAGGATAATGTTTGAAATATAGACCCTTGCAAACATTAAACTTAACGTCTCCCTTGGCTTGCAAGGCTAGAAGCTTTATAGACCAGCTGGATAGCATCACGCCCCGTGGCCATAGACCTGCCTTAAATTGTGACCATAGAGCATATACTTTAAACTAATGCATGTGAGCTGGCATATCAAAAATTTACATCATCATGTCGCAAATGATTTAATAGGCTGTTGTTCAACAAATAGAATTATGCTACTTCGTAGAGGAGACATTGAGTTCTACTTATCTAAGCCAAAGACATCACGGATGCTGAGAGCGGGAATGAACGCGCATTGAATAAAAACAGTTAACATGATATCCATGGGACGAGTAAGTACACTTTTAGATACTAATATACCTATTTTTTTTTCTCTTATATATATACAATTATTTGATGGGTCCTATGGGGGGTTGAATGTGGGTAGAGATTAATCCTATCCGTCTAATTTTTGAGGTGGCACTTAAATGGCCCTTGGATTTGATGGGGGGCATGCATGGGCCATGCATGGGCCATGCACCCCATCCATGAACCGTTGATCGGGCACGTGTGAAATCTTGGCCCTTGATTTTTTAAAGGGAAGATGCAAGGAAGGTCCCTTAAAAGGTGCTTTTTGGTGCAGTCAATCTTAACCGTTGGATCAAAAGGGGGAGGAAAAATCCTAACCATTAAATTCTTTATTAAATTGCAATTTCTTTATTAAAAGAGGTGAGGTGGCACCCTTATTTAATAAAAAGGTAATGAGGTGGCATCAACATTAATAGGTGGACTTTCTAGGAAGCTTCTTTTTTATAATCAGCTTCAAAGGCCGATAACTTGCAGTAGAGGGGTCGGATGAAGGTGAGACCCACACCATTGGATTCCTCTCGTCGAGAACTTTCCAATGAGTGGTGCTTTGGCATCGTTCCCTCGCAGTTGGAGCTAATGTGATCGAATACTAAGTTTCTTTTTGGAAACTTAGAATTTTACAGAATCTATGCAAATTTAAAAGAATCTAGGGGAATCTCCATAGGATTTTAGAGAATTTAAAGGAAGCTCAAGAGAATCTTTGGGAATCTATGAGAATCGCAAGGGAATCTTTGAGATTCTATTGGAATCTTTATGAAACCTTTGAGAATGTAGAAGAATCTTCATAGAATCTAAGGGAATCTAGGAGAATCTACATAGAAATATGGGAAATCTAGAGGAATCTTGAGATGATCTTTAGGAGGCTAGGGGAACCCCAACAAAATTAGGGAATTTATGGGAATCTCAAGAGAATCATAGAGAATCTAGTAGGATCGAAGTGCATCTTCATAAAATCTTTGAGAATCCTTGAAAATCTATAGAATCTAAGGGAATCTACATAGAATCTAAGGGAATCTATATAGAATCTAACAAAATTTAGGAGAATCCACATAGAATTTTGGAGACTCTAGAGGTTTCTTGTGATAAGTTCGAAAATCTAGAGGGATCTTTATAGAATCTTAAGAATCTAGGGGAAGCTTTGTGGAATCTTAAGGAATCTTTCATTAATAAGTGTGTTTAGTAGGGGAATCTCGATAGAATCTAAGAGAATCTATATAGAATCTTGGAAAATGCAGGATAATCTTTGAGAATCTAGTTGAATCTTAAGAGAATCTTAAGTAATTTATGGGATTAAGAGTATTTAAGAGAATCTTCCTTAAATCTTTGAGAATCTAGGATATTTTTTCTGAATCTTCAAGAATCTAAGTGAACCTTTATAGAATCTTCATTGAATGGCTCAGAATCTAGCAGAATCTAAGCGCATCTTCATAAAATCTTTGAGAATCTAGGGGAATCTTTGATGGAATTTTCAAGATTCTAGGGGAATCTCTATAGAATCTAACAAAATCTAGGAAAATCTACATAGAATTCTAAAGAATTTAGAGGATCCTTGTGATAACGTTTGAAATCTCGAGATATCTTTGTAGAATCCTAAGAATCTAAGGGAATCTTTTACACTAAGTGTGTTTTTCTAGGGGAATCTGGATAGAACCTAAAGGAATCTAAGAGAATTTATATAGAATCTTAAGAAATGTAGAGAAAATTTGGGATAATCTTTGAGAATCTAGGGGAATCTTAAGAGAATCTTAAGTTTGGATGGCTCAAAATTTGTGTACTCCCTTATAGTACACTCACTTGTATATATATATATATATATATATATATATCATAATATATATAAAATTACTTTGGATGCCCCCATGAAATAGATATCTATATATTCAAATCGATCTAGGCCGTTTATTTGAAAATAGGTGAGGTGGTGAACACACAGCCATTGGATCTCCATGGGGGGCATGCATGGGCATGCATGGGGGCATGCACCACATCCCCAAGCCATTGGATTAAAAGGGGAAAAGAAATCCTAGCCCTTCAATTTTGTGAGGAAGGTGCAAGGAAGGTGCCAAAAAGTGGATTTGGTGCACCAGATTGTAACCGTTAGATCAAAAAGTGAGGATAAATCCTAACCCTTTAACTTTTTTATATTAAATTGATATTTTTTTTCTAAAACAGGTGAGGTGGCACTCTCATTAATAAAAAGTTAAAAAGCATTTATGAATGCACTTTCCAAGAAGCTTCTTTCTCTTAATCGCGTTCAAAAGCACGTAACTTGCAGTACAGATGTCGGATGAAGGTGGGGCCTATGCCATTGGATCCCTCTCATCGAGAGCTTTCAAATGACTGATGCTTTGGCACTATTCCGTTGCAATTGGAGTTAATGTGGACAGATTCTAAGAATCTTCTTAGAATCTTAGAAATTTAAGGGAACCTAGGGGAATCTTAATGAGGTTTTAGGAATCTAGAGGAATCTCAACAGGACCTTAGGGAATCTGAAGAATCTCAAGAGAATCTGCAGGATTCTTGGGAGAATCTTTGGGAATCTAGGGGAATCCTCATAATATCTCCTGGAAGCTAAGAGAATCTACATAGAATCTTGAAGAATGTAGAGGAATCTTGATATAGTCTTTGGGAATTTAGGGAATCTCAAGAAAACCTTACGGACTATAGGAACCTTAAGAGGATCTATGGGAACCGTCATAGCATCTTAGAGAATCTAAATAGAATCTTAAGGAATCTATATGAATCTTGAGAGAATAGTTCGGAATGTAGGGGAATCTCGATGGAATCTTTAAGAATCTAGGGGAATCTTGATGAAATGTTGGAGAACCCAAGGAAATCTTCGTAGGATCTAAGGGAATCTACATAGAATTGTGGGAAATCTAGGTAAATCTTGGGACAATCTTTGAGGATCTATGGGAATCTCGAGAGAATTTATGGAAACCTAGGGAATCTTCATAGAATGTTTGAGAATCTAGGTGAACCTTGATAGAATCTTAGAGAATCTAGGGAAATCTACATAGAATCTTTAAAAATCTAGGGGAATCTCTATAGAATCTTTTAGTTTCTATGGGAATCTTGATGGAATCTCAATCTTTATATTATCTAAGGGAATCTAAAGGAATCTCAATAAAATCTTTAGGAATCTAGGGGAATCTTGATGTCTTCGAAAAACTATTGGAATCTTCATAGAATCGAAGGGAATCAAGAGACAATACAAAGAATCATGGAAAATCTAGATGAATCTTGGGGCAATGTCTAGAAATCTAGGGGAATTTCGAGAGGACGTAAGGATATCGAAGGGAATCTTCATAGAATATTTGAGAATCTAGGGGAATATTCTTAGGATCTTAGAGAATCTAAGAGAATCTACATAGAATCTTGGGGAATTTATGTGAATCTTGAGAGAATATTTGGGAATCTTGATGGGATCTTTTAGATTCTATGGGAATCTTGATGGAATCTTGGAGAGCATAAGGGAGTCTACATATGATCTAAAGGAATCTTCATAAAATCTTTAATAATCGAGGGGAATCCCTAGGAATCTTGATGAAATCTTGGAGAACCTAAAGGAATCTTCATATAATTTAAGAGAATCTAAAAGAATCTTCATAAAATCTTTGGAAATCTAGGGGAATCTTGATGGAATCATGGAGAATATAGAGGAATCTATATAGAATCTTTAGGAATCTAATGGAATCTTGATGGAATTGTGGAGAATCTAGAGGAATCTTTATAGAATCTACGGGAATACAAGATAATCTACATAGAACCATGGGGAATCTGTGTGAAGCTTGAAGCATCTTTAGGAATGTAGGGGAATCTCGAGAGAATTTATGGGAACCTAGGGAATCTTCATAGAAATACTTGATAATTTAGGGGAATCTTGATAGAATCTTAGAGAATCTAGAAAATATACATAGAATCTTGAGAAAACCATGTGAATCTTGAGAGAATCTAAGAGAATCTTCATGGAATCTTGGAGAACCTAAGGGAATCTTTCTATGATCGAAAGGAATCTTCATAAAGTCTTTAGGAATCTAGGGGAATCTTGATGGAATCATGGAGAACCTAAAGGAATCTTTATATAAACCAAGGGAATCCAAGAGAATCTACATAGAATCATGGGGAATCTTGGGGCATCTTTGGGAATCTCGAGAGAATTTATGGGAATTTGGGGAATCTTCATAGAATATTTGAGAATCCAGGGAATATTGATAGAACCTTAGAGAATCTAAGAGAATCTACATAGAATCTTTGGGAATCTAGGAGAATCTAGAAGAATCTAGGGGAATCTTGATGGACTCTAAGGGAATCTTTATATGATCTAAAGGAATCTTTAAGAATCTAGGGGAATTTTGATGAAATCTTATAGAACTTAAAGAAATCTTCATAGAATCTAAAGGAATTCAAGAGAATCTACATAGAATCGTGGGAAGTCTAGGTGAATCTTGAGACAATCTTTGGGAATCTAGGGCAATATCAATAGAATCTATGGGAATCTTAGAAAAATCTTTGAGAATTTAGGGGAATCTAAGGGAATCTTCATAAAATCTTCGATAATATAGGGGAATCTAGGTGAATCTTTATCAAAATTGAATGAACTAGGGAATCTACATAGAACCGTGAAGAATGTATGCGAATCTTGGAATAGTTTTTGGAAATCTAGAAAAATCTTTGTAGAATCTTAAAAATCTAGGGGAATCTTTCACACTAGTATGTTTTGAAGGGTCGGCTTCACACAATCCTTCATAGAGTGGATTTGTTGTTGCCAATCTTTAGTCATTTGACCAAAAGAGAAGGAAAATTTTTAATTAAATTGTAATTTTTTATATTAAAGGAGGTGAGGTGGCACCGTCATAAATAAAAATATTAATGCGGTGGCAAAAGCATTTTACAAATGCACTTTCTAGGAAGCTTCCTTTTTTGTAACAACCTTCAAAGGCTCGTAACTTGCAGCAAAGGGGTCGGCTGAAGGTGAGGCCCACATCTTTGGATTCCTCTCGTCGAGAGCTTCCCAATACTGATGCTTTGGCATCATTATGTCGCGGTTGGAGTCAATATGATCAAATTCTAAGAATCTTCTTGGAATCTTAGAATTTTATGGAATCTACAGTAATTTATGGGAATCTAGGGGAATCTCCATAGAATCTTTGAGATTTTAAAAGAATCTCAAGAGAATCTTGGAGAATCTTTAGGAATCACAAGAGAATCTTTAAGAATTTAGGGGAATCTTGATGGAGTCTTGAAGAATAAGGGAGGATCTACATAGAAACTTGAAGAATCTAGAGAAATCTTGGGATCTCAAGATCTTAAGGAATAATGGAAAAATTTGAAGAGAATCTTAAGGAATTTATGGAGATATCAAGAGAATCTTTGAGAATCCAGTAAAATCTAAGATATATATCTTTGTATTTGGCTTCTAGTTGGATTTGTACAGTCCCGAACTCGTCCAGGCCCTACATAGCACAAAGACTTGTATATATATATATATATATATATATATATATATATATATATATATATATATATATATATATATATATATATATATATATACTTTCCTTTGCCTAGGGTCTAATCTAGCCAAGTCCATACTCCTAACTTGGTCACTTAACCGAAGCTAGAGAAATTCTGTCCTGGCACTACCCAGGCCCTAAACCAAATGAGTCCAACAAGAATACTAAATAAGCTCAATATTTGTCTGAAGCTGTACATTATTTTCACATAAACAAGTTTTTCCTTTCAACATGCAGCATTATTGAAAGTATATTTTTATAAAGCTACTTAGTAGAGGACTGATTTCCCATTAAGGCTACCTAGTAGAGGACTGATTTCTCAAGCCCCAAAACCATGTATTCTCAATGAAAAGTAGTGGCAGAATATTCATAAACATAATTCAACACTTAACATTCAAGGCAACCTGGTAGAAGGCTGATTTCTCAAGCCCCAAAACCATGTAACCTTAATGCAAAGTTGTTGCAGCAAATTCTTAAGCAAAAACATAAAGTCATATCGAGTAAATTGCAAAAATGCACTATTATTGAATTGAAATTGAATAGTTTAGACAATAACATACAAAGTGCATAGTATACAGTTACATTTTTTGCGTCATTCCATAACCTTCCACGTTAACACCAACCCGGTTTGCAAAAAAGAGACAATTGGAGGAGAGAGCCCGTACCTGCAGCCAATCATGCAAACGTTAGCAGTAATCCCGGTAACGATGCAAGGGCCAAAAGGTACATTGGGTCTCTCAGTTTATCACTGATCACCAATTGTATCCTTTTGCCCTGAGTTAGCATAAACAAGAAAGAGAAATGGAATTATAACTTGAAGTCTTCTCAAATTTAAAACTTGAGGTGAGAAACAACGGATTCTAGCATTTAAATCCATTTTACAACTGCCATTCTTGCTATAATACTGTATCAAGATATTAAGCAAAAGCCACATGATCTTAGTGAGGTATAGCCTTACTTTAGCGGCATGATCTTATGATAGAATGCTAAGCTGGCCTATTATATATTGCCCCAAAGAAAGGCATTCCCACTAGTATTTCATAAAAACCAGCAGATTTTGAATATGTGACACCATTCAAACATTTCTTTTCGTGCTAAGGCAGGTTAAGAATGAAATCTAAATGTCAAAAAACCTGTTAAAGGTGCGCTCCATAAGTATCTCTGAAGCTCCCTTTGTGCACAAAGTTGCTCCAGCCAGCTTATTTTTGGGTAGGCATATACCATCAACGAAATTATGAGCTGTTTCAGCAGCTACTTCACAGCCAATGCCTGGAAGTCAGGTTTCAGATTTATAACCTGTATGGAATAAAACATCATCGATTCTCAAAACTCACAAATAGCTTTAGAGATAAGAGTATTGAATCACCTAGAGTCAAGTACACATCTGAGGCGAATAATTGTAGCTCGTGGAACATATCTGACACCATTGCATCAGATTTGTAAGGCCAAGGCTCTGTGGCAAAAGTTCAAAAGCTCAAAAGCCCTGCGTAGTTTTCTTGTGCATTACATCAAAGAGCAGATCACCAAGTTCCAAATATCACTGGCAAATGATTCTGGAACAACCACAGTTATAAGAAGGCCATGAATGTCTAGCTTACGTGCTACTAGTCCCAAAGCATTTCATTTTTTTAGCCTGCAAATCCGGCAAATATGAAGTGTATCCATTTCTTTCAGATAGCCATGACCGCCATCACTAGTTCTATCTGTTCCTGACAGCTCGTTTAATCATCATAAGAATAAGCAGAGAATTTCCTACTCACCTAGTAGCATATGGAATTCCAGAGCAAATCGGCCAACAGGGACCTAGTAGCATATGGATTCCGTGAGCAAATCGGCCCAACAGGGGGCAAGCATGGCAACGCCAATCCTGTATCTGTAGTCCGGATCATTCTGGCGGCCGCTTTGGTGCGAGATATTTCGGCCCTAATGCCACGTATTGAACTAGGGTTTGTAACCCTTAGATCGATTTCCAAAAATGCCCTTAAAAATTGCTCAAGTTTTAATAATAACCATATATAATGTAAAACAAACAAATAAATAATGTTTGCTTTAGAGAACTTTTGCAAAACGCATGTTTTGCCCATATTTGAAGGCCACGTTTCCAACCACAAAACCAAAAGTTTTGTAATAAAAGAAAGGGTGTGCTTTTACTTTGATTTTCTTTAAAGTTGTAACAAAGATAAAGAATTCCTTGCATGCATGCAAAGCTTTCTTTTAAAAGGCACCACATGGCAAGCATGCCATGTCCCACAAATTTCATAATTGAGATACATATTCCACCATGTGGTTTCCATTAAACCAATGGGCCCTCACGTAACTTGCCACATTTAACTTGGCACATTTTGTACTATATAAAAAAACATTTGCAAGGTTTACATCCCCAAATTTCATTTGCCTTGTCATAGGGCCTAACATAACTATATAAGAACATGTGACTTCCCATTTATATACCTTGGGTAGTTTTCATATATTATTTCATTGGGCACAATGGAACAATGGCCCAAATATCCTACCACGAGCTATGTGTAGCTTAATGTGGCAATTCTGGGAGCCATGCCCCTTCAGATGGTACATAGCTCTAGTATTATGAGCTTATATTTTGAGAGTTCTAGACCTCTCAAATAATCTTGAGCCACCAATGCAATAAAAGGAGACTACACTGCTCTTAGTATTTTGAGCCAGTGTTGTGAGAGTACTTGACATCTCCTACAGCGGTATGAGCTTCACAAGTGCTGTAACTAGCTCTTGTGTTGCAACCGTCTCCAACCTGTGATATATATTTATATTTATATATATATATAGCATCCTACCTCCTACCGCAGGAAGTAGGGTCCTAAAAGAAAATTCAGTATATTGCTAGGTAGCGCAGGGTACCTAGCATTCTGCTAGGACCCTACGTTACCTGTAAATCGTTACTACGTTAAAAGCTAAAAGATAAATCACATAGCAGATATTCATACCTTTATGGTCTTGCTCAGGTTTCAAGAAGCCCAATTTTTTAATGTTCATAAACCATAGAAATCCGTCATCATTCTGTGGCTAGTACTTGTCATTTTTTAAATTTCCCAGTGCATCAGTAAATAGCAAAGTGCATCAGTAAATAGCAAACAGTAAGTAAGTAGCAAACCAGTAATAGCCAATGTAACAGTAGAGCAGTGCGAATGGAAAACATAATGTTCAATAAATCACGAGAGGTGTACTGTGTTCAATTAATTCAGGTGGACTCAAAAGGATAGAGTTTCATATCCTTGAATATGATAACAGATGTTTCAGCATATATACTTTCCTTTGCCTAGGGTCTAATCTAGCCAAGTCCATACTCCTAACTTGGTCACTTAACCGAAGCTAGAGAAATTCTGTCCTGGCACTACCCAGGCCCTAAACCAAATGAGTCCAACAAGAATACTAAATAAGCTCAATATTTGTCTGAAGCTGTACATTATTTTCACATAAACAAGTTTTTCCTTTCAACATGCAGCATTATTGAAAGTATATTTTTATAAAGCTACTTAGTAGAGGACTGATTTCCCATTAAGGCTACCTAGTAGAGGACTGATTTCTCAAGCCCCAAAACCATGTATTCTCAATGAAAAGTAGTGGCAGAATATTCATAAACATAATTCAACACTTAACATTCAAGGCAACCTGGTAGAAGGCTGATTTCTCAAGCCCCAAAACCATGTAACCTTAATGCAAAGTTGTTGCAGCAAATTCTTAAGCAAAAACATAAAGTCATATCGAGTAAATTGCAAAAATGCACTATTATTGAATTGAAATTGAATAGTTTAGACAATAACATACAAAGTGCATAGTATACAGTTACATTTTTTGCGTCATTCCATAACCTTCCACGTTAACACCAACCCGGTTTGCAAAAAAGAGACAATTGGAGGAGAGAGCCCGTACCTGCAGCCAATCATGCAAACGTTAGCAGTAATCCCGGTAACGATGCAAGGGCCAAAAGGTACATTGGGTCTCTCAGTTTATCACTGATCACCAATTGTATCCTTTTTGCCCCGAAAGTTAGCATAAACAAGAAAGAGAAATGGAATTATAACTTGAAGTCTTCTCAAATTTAAAACTTGAGGTGAGAAACAACGGATTCTAGCATTTAAATCCATTTTACAACCGCCATTCTTGCTATAATCTCAGTATCAAGATATTAAGCAAAAGCCACATGATCTTAGTGAGGTATAGCCTTACTTTTTAGCGGCATGATCTTATGATAGAATGCTAAGTCGGCCTATTATATATTGCCCCAAAGAAAGGCATTCCCACTAGTATTTCATAAAACCAAAGCAGATTTTGAATATGTGACACCATTCAAACATTTCTTTTCGTGCTAAGGCAGGGTTAAGAATGAAATCTAAATGTCAAAAACCACGGTAAAGGTGCGCTCCATAAGTATCTCTCAAGCTCCCTTTGTGCACAAAGTTGCTCCAACCGACTTATTTTTGGGTAGGCATATACCATCAACGAAATTATGAGCTGTTTCAGCAGCTACTTCACAGCCAATGCCTGGAAGTCAGGTTTGATTTTTATAACCTGTATGGAATAAAACATCATCGATTCTCAAAACTCACAAATAGCTTTAGAGATAAGAGTATTGAATCACCTAGAGTCAAGTACACATCTGAGGCGAATAATTGTAGCTCGTGGAACATATCTGACACCATTGCATCAGATTTGTAAGGCCAAGGCTCTGTGGCAAAAGTTCAAAAGCTCAAAAGCCCTGCGTAGTTTTCTTGTGCATTACATCAAAGAGCAGATCACCAAGTTCCAAATATCACTGGCAAATGATTCTGGAACAACCACAGTTATAAGAAGGCCATGAATGTCTAGCTTACGTGCTACTAGTCCCAAAGCATTTCATTTTTTTAGCCTGCAAATCCGGCAAATATGAAGTGTATCCATTTCTTTCAGATAGCCATGACCGCCATCACTAGTTCTATCTGTTCCTGACAGCTCGTTTAATCATCATAAGAATAAGCAGAGAATTTCCTACTCACCTAGTAGCATATGGAATTCCAGAGCAAATCGGCCAACAGGGACCTAGTAGCATATGGATTCCAGAGCAAATCGGCCAACAGGGGCAAGCATGGCAACGCCAATCCTGTATCTGTAGTCCGGATCATTCTGGCGGCCGCTTTGGTGCCAGATATTTCGGCCCTAATGCCACGTATTGAACTAGGGTTTGTAACCCTTAGATCGATTTCCAAAAATGCCCTTAAAAATTGCTCAAGTTTTAATAATAACCATATATAATGTAAAACAAACAAATAAATAATGTTTGCTTTAGAGAACTTTTGCAAAACGCATGTTTTGCCCATATTTGAAGGCCACGTTTCCAACCACAAAACCAAAAGTTTTGTAATAAAAGAAAGGGTGTGCTTTTACTTTGATTTTCTTTAAAGTTGTAACAAAGATAAAGAATTCCTTGCATGCATGCAAAGCTTTCTTTTAAAAGGCACCACATGGCAAGCATGCCATGTCCCACAAATTTCATAATTGAGATACATATTCCACCATGTGGTTTCCATTAAACCAATGGGCCCTCACGTAACTTGCCACATTTAACTTGGCACATTTTGTACTATATAAAAAAACATTTGCAAGGTTTACATCCCCAAATTTCATTTGCCTTGTCATAGGGCCTAACATAACTATATAAGAACATGTGACTTCCCATTTATATACCTTGGGTAGTTTTCATATATTATTTCATTGGGCACAATGGAACAATGGCCCAAATATCCTACCACGAGCTATGTGTAGCTTAATGTGGCAATTCTGGGAGCCATGCCCCTTCAGATGGTACATAGCTCTAGTATTATGAGCTTATATTTTGAGAGTTCTAGACCTCTCAAATAATCTTGAGCCACCAATGCAATAAAAGGAGACTACACTGCTCTTAGTATTTTGAGCCAGTGTTGTGAGAGTACTTGACATCTCCTACAGCGGTATGAGCTTCACAAGTGCTGTAACTAGCTCTTGTGTTGCAACCGTCTCCAACCTGTGATATATATTTATATATATATATATATATATATATATATATATATATATATATATATATATATACATATATATCCAAATGGCTGCCTTAGGCGCACTCTTAGACTTGTCTATGTGGCCTTGAAGGATGGTTGACAACGAGATTATCCCAAACGTTAGGAATCTTTAGAAATCTTTTGATTACCTATGTCTGGTAGGCTGATATGGATCGTATGGACCCTTTATCTTTCGGTTAACTATAAGAACAATTTGTTTTTTAGGGTATTATAACTTAAAAGGGTAAAAATTAAAAGCATAAAGGTTGAAACATATCTGAAAATTGCTTTACCTTAAAGGGGGTATATCCAATTTACTGCTGAAGCTTGGGTAAACCCATGTGTTAATGGAACATCTCATACAAACTTGATATTTAAGGTTTCTTAACAGTCAGTTTATGATAATATGCTCATATGGATTAAGGTCATTGTTCTGACCTTCAAATTGTTGCTTTGGGCGCATGTTTTTGCTTACCATTTTTGAGACCTTGGATGCACTCTCCTAATTATATGACCTGGCATGATGGTTGACCTAAGGAATATCTAAAGCATTATAGTTTTTTAGATGGAACTTGGCCACTAAGTAGTGGTAACTACCACTACTTTATATCACTTAGACTTTGGAACTACATCAACATGGCTAATTTGGAACACGTATGACTCAATCTAGTGCTGGTTATTTGACATCCAATTACTGTTTATTGTTGGACCAATATATGATAGTGTATGCACATGGCACTTATAGCTTTAAACATTAATAGCTAAAAGAGGCGTTTTGTAACTTTGGGTCAAATTACTGGTGTATAGGATGATTTGGTTTGCTGTTTAATTTACACCTTAGATGGGTAAGATATTTTGTGGATAATAGCTAACTTAGGGCACATTCTGACAATGGGAACTCTCGGACGTTTAAACACCATTGGGACTATGATGACCTTAGCTAAATCTCAGAATATTACTAAGATATTAGGTGAAAAGACACGGATCAATTTATTGGGAATAAAAGGATTTATGCAGAGGTATAACCGTATCCGTTGACACGGTATTCCTAGTGAACGGGATGGGTCTGCTGAGTCTACACTAGGGTTTGGAATGCAAAAGAGGAATAGTGGCGGCCAGGGTTTGATGAGACCTCACTCCGGCACAGATTACACGGGCTGCTCGCTGCTATGGCATGCTTAAACAGAAAGGTACGGTACGTTTATATGATTTAAGCTTTTTTAGAATATCTTCCGCTTCAGCTTATGGCTAAGAAGATCTGGCTGGATTCCTGAACGCCTTAACTGAAGGATGGATAAGACTATTTTGATGGCCGTTGGGACTAATATGGAAGGATTTTGGAATCATAGGGTCCGCTATAGGCTGCTTATGAGGTACGTTTACTGACTCCACTGGTGAAACGGATTAAATTCGTCTTGCTTGAACTTAAGGATCTTAGTATACCTAGTGGTTTTGCAAAATTCGGCTCTGATGATGTACCGATGCTTGCATTAAATAGTAAAATCGTGCATATCCTTTTCCTGGTTCTTCACCACTTATTAGCAAACCGTCATACGACTGAAATAAAGAAGGTCAATGACCTAATGACAGGATCTGGCATTGATAAGGAAAAGCCCATATGCTGAAAAATTTACATTGTGATACACTAAAGAAAGGAAGCGGTGCTTGACATTTTGGCTTCCCCCTTGTCTCATACTTCTTGTAACAATGACAAGAACTGAGGGATCAGGCAATCTTAAGCCCACTAAGGCCGATATCATCAGCTTGTTAAGGGAAAAGGGTATTGACTGTAAGAATGATGGTATTTCCATCAAGAAGTCTGTTCTAGAGGAGATGGCAAGGCAAGCAGGAATTGACATCAATACTGCCAAAAAGCAAGTGTTGGGGAAACGCCCTGGCTCCAGTATTGAAGCTTGCCGCTTAGTAATCGCTGGAAAGAGCAGTTTGCCTACATATCCAAGTGTTAGGAGCAACATTAACCAGGCGGCTGTTGAGGACGAATTTCTGGAGGAAGATGGCGTACCACTCAATCAGGTTTATTTGATTGTTCTGTTGTTCTCTCACACGGTAACAAATGGTCATGTAAAAAATGGGGGGGGTAATACCAAAACTGGAATGTTAACTTGGTTCTTGCTTTGTCTTGAGTTGAGTAAATATGTTATAATGCTTCGAGCACCAGGATTTTCCAGCATACATTGCATTAATGGTAAAATGCATGGAGGCCTAAGGGCTGGATATCACACAGGGAGTCTATTCTATCCCTTATATATTTTCAAGTTTTTCTGTTCGCTTTGAATATACAATATTTCTGATATGGAAGATCTGCCATAAACAAATCTGGTAATATTACTGAAATCTATAACTTCTACAGATTGGTTCTTATCATATTTATTCATATCTTCTAAGTTTCAAAGTTGAAGGGCTATTAGCCATGTGATTCCATAGCTTACCTGCTAATCCCTTTCATGATTACCCTTTTAGGCTAATTTGTGATTGATTGGATTGCAGGTAACCGGGATCTCATCTACTTACTCTCAAGTTATTAATTGCATGAAGCACTCGCAGCAGTGTGTCGCCAGCAAGCAATTTTGGTTCAGTAATGTTTTAGCAGTTAAAAAAGACATGAATTTGCTTGAGCAGCAAGTCGTCTATAAGATTTTCAGGTTTTATCTTTACCCTGAACTTGATTGCAACAAATGCAAGATCAAGCAAGAAGCTGAACTGGTTGAGGCTGTATTTTTGTCTTCTTTAAACTAAGTATCTTTAGATCTTTTATGTCTTAGCATGACTAGGCATCTTTATTTGTCTAAAACCTCTAACTCGTATGGCTGTCTACTATATTATGTTCTTTTGGAAAACAAACTTTTGTTTAAAAGATGGGTTAAATGGAAATACTGCTTTTTACAGTCAATTTCATTAGAAACAAACTCGAAGTATATTCAGGTTTTTTAAAAAATACTCTTTAAGCAATGAATGCATAATCTTGCCACAGTTGATACATTAAACGTTGAAAACAAAGTTCTATGGCCGTTGTTATAAATAGCTGCTTTGATTTATACGTGGTACTGTTTTGCTTATTGTTTTGCAGTCCTTTTGCTTATTTATGGTAACTAGTTATGACAGAAAGGTCTTTTCAGTTTTAAAACATCATTGTAGCAAAAGTAAACATAGTTAAATGTGGTTATTGCTCAAATTTTTGTTCTCTCCAAAGGGGGTGTGAAAATCAGACTGCATGGAACCCTTATAAGGTTATCCTTATTATAAAACATGGAACTGATAAGTCTGGCCTAACTTGGAAATCCTGGTTTTGGTCAGATGTCTGGTACTGGTCTTTGGACCAGGCCCAGGCCTCTATATATATATATATATATATACAAGTTTTTGTACTATCAATGGGTCTATCAACTATGGTTTATGAATATAATGGGTCTATCAACTATGGTTTATGAATATCTGGGAATAAAATACGAGTTATTAATAGAGTTGGGTAACTTAGAATTGAGTTAGATGTCATCGGTAAATGATAAAATCCTGTTTGTTCAAGTCAAATTCAGGTATCATAATCTACTGATTTATTGTCATCATATCCTCTCGCACAAATGGTTGTATGCATCTAGTTAAAACTAAATTCCTTGACTAATAGCCATTCAATGAAGCTCGCCATCGTTTATTAGAACTTCTTGCTGAAGACTCGAGTTAAATTTGAATTAAATTAAAAGAATTTTGTACCAAATCGACCGGTCATTTATGATCGAATTTGTATATGAGGAATTTACGATAAAGATTTTGGCACGGAGTTTTATTTGTCTATGTTAATGATCCTATTGGGTTAGACAAATAAGGAAGTCAAAGTTGTCCACCACGAAGTCGAACTAATACAACAGTGTAAAACATTTGCGGACCCCATGCGAAAGTTCCCTAATGTAGAAAGTTTCCTAATTTTGTCAAATGATAATTTTTTTTAACAAAATGTTTGAGATACGCGCGACATGTAATTTTTACGCAATGCAAAACACTCTGCGGGACATTTCATGCATCTTCTTTTCAAAAGAACCTCTTACGACTTACGACAATCTAGTCGAAATAGAGAAAAACTTCTCTCTAGTTCTACATGAGGAGCTAAAACAACAATGGCATAGATAGCAAATGATGGAATAAATTAAAATAACCTGAGCTCAGTCATAGTTGGGATTTGAACATGTTAACTGCTTGGAAAATTAGGGGTCTAGTAAAGTCTCCACCCTCTTAACTAGATTAACCAGATATTAAAAGATGCATGCAAAATAGACCATGCAAAAAATGGGTAAAACCATTAAGAACGTGGGATTATAACATTGAAATATAGAGCACGTGGTTTGATGACGAGTGCTTTTGCTTGATATTTCACTGATGATGCAACTAGGGAATAAGGGAGGCCATTATTTTTTACTAAATAAAGTAACTAGAATCAATGTGGAACACTAGATTTCAGCGAGTCTAACTACCTCCACAATAACTATCTAAAATTTCTCATCATGTGGCTTCACTTCCAATTATAGATGCATTAAAGTTGTAGGGTCCTATGTTTTGATTATGGAACCTTTGAGTTATTGTCTCGTATGTAGTTAATTTCATTAAGCCCCGCAGGGAACTTAATGACCATTAAGTTCAAGATAAACATTGGATATAATTGTTTCACATGCCATGTGGTGACAGGCCTGCAAGAAGCGGTGAGGAGTTGTATTGTTCCTCAAAGGAGGCAATGATCCATCGTAGGTCATTTGTCCAACCAGCATTGTAATATTTGTCTGACTGTAAAAGGTTAAATCTTTAGTTTTTTTTAAGTTGCTATGACTGCATATATACTTACTCACACTGATAGATACTCCTCCATGACCCCTGTGGTTTGCAACTACTGCACTCCATCCCTTCTTGGAAATGCCCCAAGCCAAGTGTTTGATATACTGCACAAAAGACCACATGAAGACGCATCATTAACTTATGTAGCAAAGATCAACCAAGGCCATTCATAAGACATCCAAAGTCTTCTTACAGAGCTGGCAGAGCAGCTGCTTAAGCCTGGTATAATGATCACAATCGGGGTTCCATCCACATGCTGCCTGCCATCAAGCTTGGTGTCTGGCAGATCAAAACCAAATTTGGTCAACATTTTTTAGATTTACAAAAAAAATATCAAGCATTGTGACAAGAGAGTTAACAACCTTGGCTTGTAAACGGGTATAACCAATCAAGAGCAACAGTTCCTCCATCTGGGGCGACAAATAACTCTCTGCAAACACATTAAGGGGCCATTCTTAGCTCCTCTGAAAGAAAATGAGAAAGTGTTGTTTATTAGATCAAGGCAGAATAGGCATTCACCGGCTATATTCAAATGCAGGTGGTCTTCCAAAGAAATGGAGAAGCCCAGTCTGCAAATGGGGACTGCAAAGCCATGGAGTCGGCCAATAACACTGTTTAAGGACTTCACTTTTGGCCAAAAGTTCTGCTGCAAATTTCGAAAAAGGACTATGAACCAGATACACAGTATCCCCGCTCATATCGGTCAGAATATCTTCGACAAAATGCAGATCAAACATTCTGTAAAAGAACACTGCCAAAACCACTGCAGAAAGCGTAACGTACTCCCAAATGGGCACAGTGGCTGCTTCATGGAGCAGACGTTTCAGACCCAACTCAAATTCGTGAGTTTTGCTGAAATTGGAAACAAAGCAGCTCAACTGAGCCATGTAAATGAATTCCGGAAGCTCTGAACCTTAAACCAAAAAAATGCCCACAGACTCTGTAAAAAGAAAGGAGCTTTTTGTTGACAGGGGTTGCTGGATTCGCAGGGCTAAAGAGGCCATAGCCATATATATATCGCCGAGAATTGAAAGCAGAAGAAGAGGTTAGAATTTGCAGCATTGAAGAGGGCGCCAGGGACAGAACAGAAGAGTTGGCAGTGTGTAAGTTCGTGCAAAAATAGAGCCAAATGTAACTGGCAAGTTTGGATATCGATAAAGGCCTCTGCCATAAAACTTTACACCATAAAATAGAAATCCTCTTGTAGAACATAGAGCATCAATTTACCCAGCCATCATGAAACTGAAACCAGCAGAGCGAAGAGCTAAACCTGATCTTATGCTTCGCGTTTTGGCACAGTGGCGGAGTAGATCAATAAATAAGAGACAAATAGTTGTGTACATTCCTTCACGTATCTGCAGCACTGCAGAGTTTGCAGTATGCAAATTGACACAAGGCAGCACAGACTCTAGTGAAGTATTGTATGGAGTTTCTTGGTACTCTTCTAGAGCCAAGCATGTATCATCCACAACGCTGATTCAAAAGTCGGAAATGAATACAAAAGCAAAATAGGCACCGCATAAATTCAAGCGGACTAGAAACTCACTTGTCTACAGCAAAATAGAAACCAAACACAACCCAGCTTAAAATGGCCAGCACCCATATAAGAAAAATAACCCTGCGCAATCAAAACACAATTAGCTCCCTAGCCATCAAAAAGGATTGCCAGTAAGTAAATGGCTACACTTACAAGAAAACAGACCAGCTCCATTTCTGAGTCCTCAAGTAAATGGACGTGCACACTAAAAATAAATCATAGAATGTCTAACTTTCTGCTGGGCCAACCATAGCAAAAACATATGGCACATGAGATGCTTATCTAATGTTTGCATAGCTCTGCCATAGCCGGACAATCGCCATAGCTCATGCCTCAAACTGCAAAACGGTCAAAATCTCGCTCAAGCAGCCGGATCTTCCACATAGATCTTCCAGAAAAACTACAAAAGAAATGTGAAACCTAGCCCATTGGAACTTGCATCCTCCGGAAGAAGTCGCCATGGCCAGTGTTACAGTAAGGCAATCTGCATCTGCATCCAACAAATCATACAGGCGGCCATACTTGCGCCAGAAAAAACTCGTGAGCAGAGTAAAAAGGAAAGGATGTGGAAAGATCCGGCATGCATAGAGTATCCTTCAATATTTAACTCCATGCACCCAAACCTGGAGAAAAACCCAGTAACGCCATTTTTTAAACTTGCCGGATGCCTATTCTGCTCATAAAAATTAATAAACACATCCAAAATTCGTTGCTTCTAAGAATAGAGTTTCCAAAACGTCAACACTGGACCGGTTAATGCCAGTCAGAGCTCAACTTAGCGCATTATCTTGTTCCTGAATTCTGATATTTTTCCCCTGTTACGATAAAGCGGAGAAAAACAATCTGCCCGGCAGTTTTGAAGCAGAAAGATCTACATTTGCAAGATTGAAGCAGGAGGAATTCGAGTGTCGGGTGTTACATAGAACGTACTCTTCAACATGAATATGATCAAGCTTTAGGTCGAAAATATTGGAAATGAAGCCGAAATGCAAAATTGTGAGGTTGCCTGCAAACGAAATAAAGCTATGAACAAACGACTGCTTGCGAAAGAAAACATTATGACCAAATTTAAGAAAGAATCATAACTGTGGGAAGAACAATTTCTGTAGCAAATGCCGGTTGCACCAAACCGGATCAAGCATTATGGCAAACCTAGAGACCTTCCGAGAGTTGCGGTTATGGCTATGAATAAAATCCAAGCCATTCTCGCCAAAACTGAAGAAGCTTGAGCCTGGCGTTTCTCCTCAAACCTCATGCCGGAGCCGCAACAACTGCTGTGAGAGCCAAACCGACCAAAGTGCCGTCCCTTTTTTTTTTTTTAAAGATCTAAGATGAAAATATTACATTCATTTTTCCTTAATTAGGCACCTGCCACCTCATCAAAGGCATCAATTGCATTTATTGCACGGTGCAGAGATGAACTCCTGCTGCCACCTCATCACATAGCATTTATTGCACGTAAATATGTGGCTAAATCTTATCCATTGATCCAGCACATTCGACGGCCTAGATCATAAGCCCCAAATAAGGGGGTGCTTGGGGTGGATTGAGGTGGCTCCACCAGGGTCGTCGGATCTCAGATCTGGACGGTCCAGGCGGCGACACCAAAATCTCTATATACATTTGGTACACTTGGGGTGGATTGAGGTGGCTCCACCAGGGCCGTCGGATCTCAGATCTGGACGGTCCAGACGGCGACACCAAAATCTCTATATACATTTGGTACACTTATATAATTGTATATATATAACAGATATGTACCTTATAACAGAGGACAACAAATTTAGTGCCAAGTTAAACGATAGCTACTACCAGAATTCCATTGCCATTACTTCCAACCAATAGCAAGCTTCTAATTAAGCTGAAGCATCTAGGAAGCATTGACACCTAGATCTAAGTTGGGATCACTCTACTTTAATACTTTGCCTCTTTCCAAAGTGAAAATGGGGCAGACAACTCATTTGGAACTTCATGCTATGGACATACTGCGCCTGTTGTGGCATTATTGCATATGTTTCTATGGAGTGGAACATTGCATGTTATTTAGTTGTTGAAGAACAATTATCTCCTTGAAAGGTTCGTCTTTTTCACTTTGATTATATCAAGCATGTTTGCATGTAAGGAAGAATGAATTGTAGCAGTGTAGCAAGAGTCTTTAAGGTGACAATCCTTTCTGTAGCTTTGTCCATCTTTCTTCACTCCTAAATTTCATTTTATTAGTGATTCAATTCTGGAATGCCAAAGTGAATCTCATATGGTATTTCCCTTTTGTTGAATGTTCTGCAAGTATTTATTTGTTGGTCAGGTCAGTCTGACATTTTTTGTTTCTTTTATAGTGGACAATCTACATGTTCACATGCAGCTGCCAAACATCAAATCTTTTCAACACGAGCAATCCAGTACCCATCGCATGGACTCAGATCCAGCCACAAGTTGTGCCGCAGAGAGTAGGTTGAAAATTTCTAAAAGGAGTGGCTATTAATTTACCGTAATCCGAGTAAATACTGAGTGTACTTCACTTTGTTGTTATATGTATGCCTTTGAATTTTATCCAACATGTACTCATAGGTGTAAAGCTCCACATCAATAAATCATGTTGTCTACTCAGTTTATAGTTTCAATACCACTCCACACTCGGTTGTTCTACTGAGCTAAGGTTTGGAGAATTGTGTAGCTAATGGTTGTATCACCAAGGGATACATAATGTTTTCACTGCAATATAATGGTTGACTGACCAAGTGATACATACTTGGGAAGACAATGTAAACTATATCTAGGAAGACAATCGAAACCATATCTGCCTGTACCAACTATGACCAGCAACATCGTTGGGTGCATAAAAGGTCCTATGCATTTTCTGTTCAAACACATCCAATCCCGAGGGTATACAAGGGCTCCAGCCCACATTCAAGTTTGTATGAACAAGCATTGCTATAGAGGCAGCAACAACCTACATGGCATTCCCTTGGCAACTTTGATAGTCAACCAACACAGATCCAGTACGTTGTTGCAGTCCTCTAATTCATATAAGAAGTAAAAGCTGATAGTGGTCTAAGAAGAGCAAGATATGAGTAAAACAAGTTCAGACAAACACGCTTGCTATTTATGGCAATGGCTTCCAAAAAACTTTTAAGTGGCAACTAGAAACTAGCAATAGAACCCCAAGGACCTACCAAAGCTTTTCCAAACTATGCATAGTAGAGCCCCAAGCACCTGCCAAAGCTTTTCCAAACTATGCATTTTCATCAACTGTTGTATGGTTACATGCAATTGGATTTCACATTTCATTTATGTCAAAGCTTGAACTATGAGTGGAATCCCAAGGAGCTACCAAAACTATTCCAAACTATGCATCTTCAGTTTTGTATACCTATATGCATTCAGATTTCACCCTTCACTCATATCAAGACTTGAACGATGGTTACTATCTTACAAATTTTGTGTCGCAAAGGGTAAATAGAGGGTCCATGGGAGGATTTACAACCTGATTTCAAATTCCATATATTATATAGCATCGGCTCAGTAATAATGTTGTTCGTTGAAGAATCCACATCCTACAAGTACAATATCTTCCATGGACCTCAATATAAAGTCCTTTCACATTTGATTACAAACATTCACACTACACATGCCCATTATACCTCTCGGAACCACTTATGACTTTTTTCCCAGTGTGACTTTAATAATTTTTTTAGAAAAAAATGTCGTTATTTCAATGCATAAATTATTTGTACTCTCTAGAAATGCATCACTTCAAATAGCACACATCTTTGTCATGCTAGGGCAACTCAACACACCTAGCATCGATATTTGTGCTACATCTATAAGTACATCTATATCTTCATCATTCCATTGTAAACTACATCTATATCTTCATCGTTCCTTGCAATACGACCGTGCTTATGCCCGGCAATGCCGAGCACCGTTACTAGTCCATGATAATCTCTAAGAAGTGCTTGAGAGGGGTTGATTAAAAAACGGTGTCACGTGGAATCATGGCATCAAACCATTGCTTTCTAAAATAAAGAGAAGTCTAGCAATGCAAGCAACGGGAAATGTTGAAATGTGCTAGATGACACATTCTAAACTTAAAATACTAAATTGAATTGAATTGAATCATCTTGAGTTTTCTATTATGCCATAAAATACTTGGCATCATGTATATCGTGTAATTTGAAAATCAACATCGTGCATGCGAGGTTCAAGCTCAAGTTGGCACATTATTATTTATATGCTTAAGACCGTAGCGACAACTTTCAAAATAATGTGGCACCATAGTTTCCAGGCAGTAACATCGAATTGCCAACAGTTTCTACACTAAAGCCTTCCATTAACGGCATAATCCGTTCTTCTCCCTATTGCCAAAATATTGCTTCTAGGTTCTTCTCCCTATTGCCAAAATATTGCTTCTAGTGGGGAATATTGCCCAGTAGAATGAAAATTCATTGGCAACAACAAAAATAGTGCCAGCTATGCTATTGGCTTCTATTTTGAAAAAAAAACTGACACTGTGGTTTACTGGAAATACGTCCTAATTTTTTTCTTTTTAATTATTGCATATTTACAAAATGCTAAAAATGCCAGCTATTACATTATAGCTTATGAACAAGTCCACGTAAAATTTTCGGCGGCCGGAGCTCTACTTAAAGCATGCCCTCCATTGCCAAGCTCCAGCATCACAGGTCCGGCGATTTTTTTCCTTCCTTTTGCATTGTCTTTTGTTGTATTTAGGCTTCGTTTTAGATTTTTGTAAAATGCCGGGATCAAACCGCAAGTTGCTTCCCCTTCCCCTCTCTTCTCTCAACCACATTTCAAGAAACTGCAAGAGTGTTGAAGAATCTATTAAATTTTACTGTGATGTTCTAGGATTTGTTCAAATCCGTCGGCCTGGAGCTCTCAATTTTGAAGGAGCTTGGTAAGCCGCTTCACATTTCTTTTTTTAGGGTTATGAAGCCTTGCTTCGGATTCTTGATGCAAACTTGAATTCTTGTACAGGTTGTTTAACTATGGCATCGGCATTCATCTGCTACATTGCGAAGATGCCATTCCTAAGAAGGATAAAATTAATGTTAGAGCAGACCACATTTCTTTCCAGGTATAGTATTGGCTCTATCTTAGGAAGGCTTCATTTTTTCTTTCAGCAAGGTTATTTTGTTTTTTCTTGTGCAAATCAGAATCAATTGCCAATGAAACTGACTTAACTTATGTTTTCTTATTGTTCTGGAGCAGTGTGAAGATATAGTTATGGTGGAAAAGCTGTTGAATGAAGCAGGGATCAAGTATGAAAGAAGGGTGGTACCAGAGAAGGGAATTGAAGTAGAACAACTTTTTTTTCATGATCCAGATGGTTTTATGATAGAGATCTGCACCTGTGAGAAGCTGCCAGTAGAGCCACTTGGTGCCTCTGTCTGCCTTTCAAAGTTCTACAACAGCATCCAAGCTAAACAGAGTGCAAATTTAATCCTTAGTTAATAGCCAGACTTCTTGCCTCCAGAAATACAGTGTTAGCAAAGAATTAGACTTGGTAGGATCATGAACATTTATGTGCTGAATTAGACTTGAAACTTATGTGTGCTAATATCGAATAACCAGTTATAGCCTTTTCAAACTGTCCTGTAGCAAATGCAGAAATTTCTGCAAGGAGGATTGAATGTAATCAAGATTTGGCTGAATAAATTTTTTTGATCTGTAAACTGAAGTCCAAATTCTAAGCGTGGTGGATTTGAAGAGTGCCATCAATCATTCTATGGACGTTTTGATTTTCATACTTGATTGTTGGCAGCTATAGCTTGACTTGGCCATGTGAAGAGGAATCAATAGCCTGATACTTCATAATTGTTTAATTCTACATTAATAATTTCTTTGTGTAATGGTACCGTTGTTGGCCCTACTCATATGTCCAAATACGCACACGTTATATACGTAGCACAACGCAATTCAGCATTGACAACTCCCCGATGACGACGTTCTTTTCACCTTTCCCTCACGCTCACGGTACTACTTCACTATCAGTCACCCAGGAGTATGGCCAAGAATGGACAACTAGATCCACATAATTTTTGCCATGGTTCATTTTGTGCCATACAGCTAATTGAAATTAAAACCCTATACAAGTCTTGAATGGTTTACAATTTTTGGGTCCCAATACAATGCACAAAACATCGTAGAATAGATATTTTAACGTCCATGAAGATTAATAGGCATGGGACCAATAGGTCATGTGACACTTGTAGTTGAAATCACATTCTTGTATAGTAAGTTAACATGCACAAAACTATATACAAATGTTCAGTGGTACCATTTTTGGGTCCTACTCATATGTTCTAATACAATGCACACGTTAAGTAAGAGAACAAAACACATAATTGTTCCATTTTATGGGACACTTCTATTTTAAAATTACATTTTTTTTATTTTTTTTTTGAAGAACGACAAACTTTATTGAAACACCAAGCCAAAAGCCAGATACAAATGCAGAGGCGGGAATAAAATTTCAGAGGATAATCATGATCCACTGAATAGAATCACCAGCTTATGCATAAGACAACACACTCAAATAGGACTCAAATATCAACTGTCGCTTGGCAGGAGCAAGGGAAGAACAATGGTAGGCCTTAGCGATTCTTTTAAAATTACATTTTTGTACAAAACCTAAACAACCTGACCCTCACTCATAGCTGAGATTAAATTTCCGCTCTTGGTTGCAGTGGTATTACCCACCAGTAACACCATTAAAGGTGCATGAATAGAATAGAATAGAATAGAATAAAAAAAAACCTAGTTTATTATGCCAAATGACCATAAACAAAATTGCCATGAAATTATCAAAAACCCACCATAAAACTCTTGGGCCAAGTTTGTTAAAGAGATAACACTCTAGAACTTCATAGAATAGATTTTTTAACATCCATAGAATAGAAGAACGCCATAGAATAGACATTGTAATGTCCATGAAAATCAATATCTAGCACAATAACAGGGGTTCCGGGAGGTTTTGATATGGAAGTATAAACACTGTTTTCGAGACTATGTACTATACCTCTAAAACAATTGATTGGGTTATTAATAAAAAAAAAACAAAAAGAAAACATGTACTCAATAGAAAAAATAAGCACCTTAATTGGTTGCACTGATTAAGGCATTCTTAATAGGATATTGAATAATTTTGGGAGAGATTATAGCCTCCATATTTCATATTCTAAAACCTTAGGCGAACCTTTATTTTATATTTCATAGTTTAGATTTTTTAATGTCCATGAAGTTCAATAGGCCATGTGATGCTTTTAGTTGAAAGCATATTCTTGTATGGTAAGTTAGCGTGCTATACAAATGTCTAATGGTGCCATTTTTGGGTCCTACCCATATGTCCTAATACAATGAGGAAGTTAAGCAAGAGAACAATACACATAATTGTTGCCATGCTCCATTTTATGTTACACTTCTAGTTTGCAAAACCTTAGGAATCTGGCCGTCAAGTTTTGATGAAATTTCCGGTATTTGCAATGGGATTACGCCATTTTAAGGGGTATTTGCAATGACCAGAAACACCTATTTTTTATTGAAATTCCCATAAAACTATTAGAAAACCACCATAAAACTCTCAGGCCCAATTTGTTAAGGCGGATAACACCCTAGAACTCCATAGAATATATCTTTTAGCGTTCATAGAATAAATTATCATAGAATAGATTCTTTAAGTCCGTGAAGACCAATAGACGACGTGATAATTTTAGTTGAAATCACATTCTTGTACAGTAAGTTAGCATGCACAAAAACCATATACAAATGTCGAGTTGTACCATTTTTTGGGTCCTATTCATATATCTTAATACAATGCACACGTCAAGTAAACTAATTATTGCCATGCTCCATTTTATGGTACACTTCTAATTTAAAATTACATTTTTGTGATAGCTAGTTAGCATGTACAAAACCTTAACAACCCACCCCTCAGGTTTTATAGCTGAGATCAAATCTCAGCCGTTTGGTTGCAGTGGTGTTATCTACTAGTAACACCAATAAAGGCACATGAACACCCAGTTTGTTATGCCAAATGACCATAAACACTTAGCTTATAAAACTACCAGAAAACCACCATAAGACTCTCTGGCCCAGTTTGGTAAGGTAACACTTCAAAACTCCATATCATAAATTTTTTAACGTCCATAGAATAGAAGAACATCATAGAATAAATTTTTTAGGCAAAAATGAACGTTGGCGCTCCTCGCGTCCGCCTTGGGAAGCTTGGGAAGCCTGAGCCTCGATGGATGAGTCCTTGCTAGAGGATGTTCTCCAGAGTCTCGGGTTCCCTCACATCCCTGTGGGCCATGATGTGACAGTCAGTGCTATCAGGACTCTTCTTAGTTTAGCGTACAATAATCAATCTAGAGTAGGATTCAGCAGTACGTCAGTGGGCAGTCACTTTCTCAGTATTGTGTGCTTCGATAGATTAGGATCCCTTAGAATTTCGGCTCATAATACCGGATATTTGGCTCTTGGAAACCGTTTCCCCAGGAATCTCTTTCGTCTCAGCGTCCCCATAGATTTTGGCGCCGAACCTCTAGTTCGGTGGGCTCTGTTCTTTGATTTGCAGCCAGCAGAAAGCTTTGAGGATTTAGACATCTTGGTTTGGAGGTTTCAAGTCGCCAACTAGCAGAAGAAATGGCAGGAAAGAGTGGTTACATTAGACCGAAGCAGGGAACTCAGGAGGCAAGATTAGAGGACGAGGAATGGACGCAAATCTTCTGGTTAGAGGACAAAAGGGATGAAGCCTGGAAAAACCTTAAAGAAATCTACATAGCCTTCAATATCATTAAGGATCAACAGAAGGCTGCTGCTGTTTGCATGGGTGTGCAAGATGATGGCCGGGTAGTGGCGGGACAGAAGAGATATGACGAAATGGAGAAGGATTATGTTGAGGGTAGGGCGAGCGACAGAGATTGGGTGTGGAACATGCTGGAAATTGCTCAGGCCGTGGACCATTCTCTGTATAAGCTTATCACAGTTAAGCAGGGCCACACAAAGGAAGACTGTTGCAGTTTGAAAAACAATGTTTTCAGAAACTCTATGGATGAAATGCTCAACAAGGCGAAGATGTTAGCAGTTAAACTTGACAGCCTGAACTGGACCTCCAAAGCAAGCGTGAAACTTATTAAACGGTGGGAGGATGCTGATGATCATGTAATAGAATGGCATAGGCGTTTGTTCAAAGCCTCTCTCTCAAGTAGCACTTCTTTCTTGGAACAAATTTCCACTTCACTCGAAACCTATCAACTCAACCTTAAAAAAGGGGGACTCAAAGAATGCTACATCAGAGACTCCAATGGTTTCTTCAACCCTACAGAAGTTGAGATGAGCGATTGCCAAAACTGCAAGACCATCAAGGAAAACAACCTTCACAACACGAGTACCAAGGTGGGGGACCTCAAAATTCGAAACAGAATTCCGGTGATGGGAAAAAGCGATTCGGCAAAAGGTCTGGTAACCCATGTCTCTTATAAGAATGCTCTATTAAAAAATGATTTCTTTAGATTATTCCAAGGAAAAGAACAGGAATACAAGTCGGGGAAAAGGACCGGAAAAGGACTTTATAGACCTTTATTCCATCTCTGATCCCTCTGCTTATGAAATTTTTTCGAAGAAAGCTGTTCTGATACACTTCCCCAGAAAGTGTCTGACTATCCCTATCATGTCTATTCTTAAGTTGGACAACAGAACTTTCCAAATAGTCTGCAGGGATGAGATCTGTGTTAATCAAATCCTTAAAAGGAAGATTGATCACATCAACCATCAGCCTTTTTACATTATGAGGTGGAGCCCCAATTTCATTCCTAACAAGCTTGATAATATTTCTATTACCACTTGGGTCTCCTTCCCCAATCTTCCCCCTGTTTTCTGGACTACTACTCACCTCAAAGCTATTTCAGAGGAATTAGGAGATACTATTGATATTATCATCCCTTAGACGAACTACCCTTCCATATGTATCTCTAAAGCAGTGAATTCTAACTGGAAAAGGGAGATCAAGGTGAAAACGGGCCCTGATGACTTCTTGGGCCTTAAGGTTAATTACTCTAAAATGCCGGTTCTACCTCTGGGGGAAGCCTCGGACAAAGGTAAGAATATCCCTCAAAAGGAGCATAGCAAACAAATTTGGGTTCCTAAGACCCAGGAAAAAGGGGAATCCAGTGCTACAAAGGAAATGGGAAAAAATCATAAAGCACTGATCCCTATTGCGAACATCGACCATACCAGTATGGATAGAGATATGGATAAGAACCCTGTTTTATCCCTAAATAATGTGAATTTCTCTGTTACTATTAACACAAGAAGGTTTATTTTAGTGTTTCCAGAGACCATACCTAAGAGCTGTATGGAGGAAGGTATCTGGAATTCGAACCATATTGCTGATGAGATCATAAAGGACAATGAACAGGAATGGCAAATTGTTACAAGGAAAAAAGGTAGGGGTAAGAAGAAAATCTATTTGGGGCCAACCAGAACCAGTCCAAGAAAGATTCAGGCTGGTAGGACAGCAGGTAAGTGTATTTACTAATGGATAAGTCTATAAGTTGCATAACCTGGAATCTCCAGGGAATTAATAGCAGCATCAAGAGGGAAAGGTTAAAGGTATGTATTTTGTCCCTTAACCCTGACATTCTTTTTCTTCAGGAGCATAAGATCCACGATTCTTAGCATGAATCTATAATTAGAAAAACTCTTCCTATTGGTTACAGTTTATGGTCCATTCCTGCCCAAGAATCTTCTGCTGGCATTGCTATCATTTGGAGAGATAATCTTAATCTAACTGACCCTTATATGGTTAGTGATAAGGAAGGCAGGTGGCAGATTCTGAGTTGTAAAATGAGTAATGTGAAGTTAGCTTTTGTCAACATTTATGCTTATAATAACCCTGGGGATAGCATTAAAGTTTGGACTAAAGTCAAAATCAGCCTGGATAATATTGATTATGATGAATGCATCATGGGGGGTGATATGAACATGGTTACCAGTGAATATATGAGAAATAAAAATTTCAAGCCTATGTTACCCCAGGAAAAAAACATATGGGATAACCTCTTGCACTCCCATCATCTTCTGCTGGCCAGAACTAAGCCTAATGATTTTAGCTGGACTGATAAAAGGGTTGATCCTATCTGGTGCTTGCATGATAGATTCTACATCTCTGAAAACCTTTGGAACAATAGCAACAGAGTGGAGAACATGAAGGGTTATACCCTGTCGGATCACTTCCCTCAGAAAATTATCATTTCGGCTCAGGATCAGAGTAGGAAAAGAAAAACTTACTTTAAGTTAAACACCACTCTTCTTGATCATACTGACTTTATGATTAAGCTCCAGGAGGTGTTAGACAGATACCCTAAACCCCTGGGCAGTTCTGGCTCTCTACAAAAGTCTTCAAACATTTCCATGAAGGGCAGGGGATTTTTTCATAATTTTATGTTCTTACCTTCCAGGATCTCAATCGTCGTATTCATTATTTGCTCACTATTCTCCGGAAAATGGTCCAAGTGGTCATCGAAGGGCACCACGAAGAGGCAAAATTTGAGTAGATTAGTGGCGCCTTCAAGGTTGCATTTTGGAACCATGGACAACATGAGACTGGCAAAATCCTCTGCTTCAAGTTGTGGGCTTTGAATATAGCGCCTGAGCCAAGCGTGACCGCGTTCCCGAATGGTGCCAATCTCAGGATGGCATTTTTCAGGGATAGTGCAAATGAGTTTGAGATCCGGTTGAGTTTTGGCAGATGAAAAAGAGGATTTGTGGGTTTTGACAGTATATAACCCATTAAAATGAGGATGGCTCGAATATAAGCACTTGATCTGGATAGATTAAGACAACAAGTGCTAAAGGGAAGGACTGACACATAGCTCGCCATTATTGGTTGTATTGGTTGTGGGAAATCTGCATGCACCAATTAGAAAGAAAAATATTTATGCATTATATAGTCAACAAAGAAATTTCTAAGGAAGTTCGCAGACTTTTTCAGCTAATATCTCATATCAAAGTTGAAATTTCAAAGTTGCAAATGTAACATTTAGTCTCTCAAAGAATGGAATGGATGATAACCATTAAATATTATAAAGAACCGATCTACACGGATTGATGATCATTACTGCGAAATTTATCCTCTAATTCAAAGAGATAAGGATCATGAGGAATTCATGGATGACTTTGTAACATCGTGTTATTTATAGACGATGCCTAATTCTTACCATATTATCTTGAAATGGAGTAGGTTACATGTAAAATTAACTAGTTTCCAAGTTGTCACACATGGGATGGCCCTTCAGTTCAAACAAGAAAAGAGATAAATGCCAAGAAGATTTCTAGATGCCTTTGTTGCTAGGGACTTTATAGCCTGATTAATTTGACTTTGGATGTTAATATTGATATCCAACGACTTTAATCAACCATACTATTTTTCAAACTTAATAAGCACACAATGAAGCTTCCTATCATAGTCAAAATGATGACATGGCACACATAGAGATATGGTCTTTCAAACTATAGACAAGTCTAAGTCTAAAAAGAAACTTTTTTGGCGAAGAAAATTTCCTTAGTAACGATTTTATTCCAATATGGTGTACATAGGAATAACGACTTTGTCTTTCAAATTATAGATAAGGCTAAGCTTAAAAAAAGAAAGGAAAAAAAAAAAGGGGGAAAAAAACTTTTAAAATCTGACGAACAGACTTTTACCTTCCATGGACTTTTGCAAAGACCACTTTAGGCCAATTAGCAGCCCCAAAAGAAAACAGGTGCCATTTTCTTTTAGGCCTAGACTTGATCACAAGTTAAATAATTAATCATCTTTAACAAAACATTAGAGACAAATCATCCTATTTGCAGTCTTGCTTCCAATCTGATTTCAATAAACATGTTGCTCAAAGGATATGGATTTAGGGTTCAGAATAACACAGAGTAATATTGAATTTAAATCCTCAAACCTTGCAAAAGATGAAATATCCCTATACATGGCTAAAAATACTCAATTCAACATGTCTCAAGATAAAAAGCAAAGCTTATTTATTACCTCAATTTAAATTTATGATCTTCCTATTGTATAAAATCAACTATGAATCATAGTAAGTTGCATGCTTCAATAAAACAGTAATACCAAGAGGAGGACCTTGATGAAGAGTTTTCTCATGTCTGATATGCTACAAAAGCATATGATCTTATCTTCCTAACAATTGTAGTGCTAGAAAAGAGCTACAAAAGCAATTTCTGCATTTAGAAAATGATGTATGGAATATAATTCTTGGTACTTTGGCAAGAAACAATATGTCTAGAAAGTTTGAATAACTTATCTGTATGTTCTGAAATAATGCCCAAGCTGGACCATTGAAACGATATTTACACCATCCCTAATAGAACAAAACAGAGGAGGTGGAGTCCCAGTTACCTGCAGCCAACCAGACAAATGTTAGCCTGAGCAGGGTAACAATGAAAGGACTAGTCGGTAAGCTATGGAACACCACGGCGTATAACCCTTCACCGTGTTATGTTCAAAAATGTATACGTGTTTCAAAACTGTGCACAAAGAAACTCAATCAAGACCATTAACTCCTATGATAGTCCATCAATTTTGCATGTACGACACTAGAATGTGAATAAAAGCATCGCATATGTCAATACTACAACAAGTGCTAAGTGTTAACCTTTATGTCAATGCTTGAATCTGCAAGATTAGATCTGCAGTAATAGATCAGAGCAATAAAGCCTCACATATATATTCTAAGACATTCAAACGCAATCATGTTACAAGAACCTCTAAATTTGTTCTGATATAAAGCAATAGAGAGTGTTCAAATAAATGGCAGATGTCAGACAAGTTCAATGATCTCAGAAGTATTTGTCTTTTTTTGAAGGACGACAAGAATGATCTCAGAAGTATGTCAAAAGTATCTCAAGTTTAGCCCTTCACCAAGTTCAATCCAATTGATCTCAAAGTTCTCAAAAGAGTCTTATTTCATAATGGAACATACAACTTCACAAATTTAAGCTAAAACTGAAAAACACAAGCTCTAACTTGTAACCCATATGCTGTGAGTAATAATAGCATTGATAGCACAAGCCTTGACCTGGTAATGATCTACAACAAGTTTGGAGTTCATATCTTTGTAGCAGAATTAAAAAATGCATTACATAGTTTTCTAGATTTGTTTTTTAGCTACTCACATGTCAAGTTCATTGAATGGCAGTGTTCATGTTCAAAACCATCATTGTACAGACCTGGATTGAAGTCTTCTGTCCATAGCCATCGGTAGTGTTAGAATTTGAATTAAACTGCATCATATTGTATGCTGGATCCATCATTACGATGTAAAAGAACCCAGTATCCAATGCTACAATGATCAAGAAAGCCAGCTCCACTGCAAATTTTGCCAAAAGGGGACCATCCACGGGTATGCTAAAACGCACAACTGACGTGCTAGCTATACTCGCCACCCAACCACGAGCTCAGCACAGATACTGAATGCCCTCTGAGCTCTCCCCCGAGCCTCTTTATAGCTAGCAAACCCTCTATGGATGCATGCAACCCCTCATCCAGCATGAAGAACAAAGTTACAAGAAGATTAAGCTCTTGCAGCACAGATCACCATTGCCGCTTATGAAATGCAAGAGCCCTGCAGAGCTGTTAGATATCAAGGCAAAACCCTAGATGTAAGGGGTTTTATTTCACAACATGTTTCCAAAGTAACGGCAAAAATAAAGAGGGCTTTTTTTTCCTTTTATGCTTGTCACATTTCACATGAGGGGATGAAATGGAACCACTTTTGATAACGATGCATGTGCCTTTTTGCAACTTTTTGCACAAAGCAAACAAATGCATGAAAGAAATATTGAAGCCATTTGGCAATATGCATGTATAGATAAAATGCATGCCTTTTCTTTACAAAGGCCTTTCGAAAAGCCTTTATATAAAGTAAAAGTACAAATCCAAAATTTAGAGAAGTGGATCTTAAAATGCCATTTTGACGCATAGTCTAATGTAGTACAATTTTTAATACTATTGCCCAAGTGTGCAAATGTTATAATGACATGGTTAGGATTCTACAAGAGCCATTAGTAACAAAATAGTTTAAAGAGATGTTGTTACTTACAATATGATGGACATCCATGTCTTCAAATATATCTAACGGAGTAGAGCCATGTGGTGTGGATGTCAAAAGGTCAAATATCACATACCTTAGAATTAGAATATGAACCATATATTAGATCCGATCTAATGCACTTACGTGTATATGCACTTACGTGCTATGTCAAAAAATAATCAAACAGTGCACCTTATATGTGAGCTTTATGCTAATCTTCCAATTGCTCCCAGCACATTAAAGTTTGCGTAAAGCATCCATATGGTAATCAACCAATTTTTCTATCTCAATCTGCTACTTTTTATCAATCTAAATTGGTGCTCTTCACAATAGCCTGGCCAGTGCCCAAAGTAATGTCCCATAAAAAAAAAAAAAAAAAAAGAAGAAGAGAGAGAGAGAGAAAAAAGCTTTCTTGAGGACCAAAATTCCGTAATTATGTACAAGTTTATTCGCTTTCTTATGAAGCAAACAGTTTTGGCTAATACTATGAATATACTTGTAGGCACTTCAATTTCTCTTGCTTGTATTGATGATACTAGTAAGAAAATGTCATTGCAAAAGCCTGTAACATGCTAGAACATTGCACCATAAGCGGGCCATGGTTTGTTCGATTGTGTCATATGAACTAGGGAGGCTCATTAACATTGCTGTCTTCATCCCCCAATCTCATGCTGTAATGTAGCTAATTGGTTTGCTAACCCCTCCATCTTTGAGATATGTTCAGTTGGTTCATCACGTCCTTCATTCTTGCGCCAAAGAAGCTTCGCCACATGAACAATTTCTGAGATGTGTTTTGCTCTTCTTCAAACCCATCCTTTTTTGCTATTTCTTGAGTCTGTCAAGAGGTATCTGCCTATCCTTAAGACCGAACATGATTGTAGTTTTGGCTGTAGAATCCTTTCGTTTCCAAGCAGCCATTCATGTTTGCTATGCCTCTGAGCAAGCCCCACTTTTTGTTTGGCTGGATTGCAGAGCAAGATGATACGCAAATGCTACCAGGTTTTTTCTGCTATCCCGGACTGCTAAACAGTAGAATATTCGTTAGAAAAGACTATCGAAGATATGATCCTAGCGAACCCACTGAAGGCGTGTCCAACAACAAATGGAGCAGCTAGTTAGGTGGGACCAAGTCAACATAGCGGTCTCGGATGTTGGTCAATGTCGGCAGTTCTGAAGAGTGTGGCATTCATCCTCAATGATGCCCTGTTGGCAACACTGACAAATTCTGTCCTCCCGTGCCTCCCGAGGCCGCAATAATCCAACAATGAGAGACAGAGCCCGCAATGAGAGAATGCAATTCACAAGAGCCAGATGATTACTTAGCATATATGAATCTCTTACCCAAGAGCATTTACTCTGTTAAAACCTTAGTTTTGTGAATGACATACATAAACCAAGAAATGGTCCAATATATTACTTTATGTAGTCAAGGTGCCTTAGTTTTGTGGATGACACACATAAATTGAGAAATGGTACAATATGTCACTTTACGTATATAGGAAAGCCCACTAAATGGGCTTTCCTATAACGTGGAAACAAGGGAACGTTCAATTCTTGAATCCAGAATGCAAGTAAAGATCAGCCAGAATGCAGGTAAATCAGCGGAATGCAGGGTAATCTTGCCAGAATGCAAGTAAACAAAGGATGCGCTTCCGGAATGCAAGTAAATCAGGAATCACAGTGATGAACCCAGGATTCTTGATTTGAAACTTGCCAAATGGCATGATCTGATTGGCGCAGGGGCAAGAATTGAACGTACCTGGTTTTTACGTAGTCAAGGTGCATATCGCAAAAGTCAAAATCCAACTATCACCACCACATCACCACTTTTTTTGTCGCAAGGCCTGTGTTTTATTGGCTAGGAACATTTCACACAACACATGTCGCAAAATTAAAATCCTAGCGTCCTCATCACTTCTTTATCACATGATGTTGAACGTTTGTGTTTTGTATTTCATTCGCTAGAAGGGGTACATATCTTCATTGATTAAGCACAAAGTAATTGAAGGGACAGCTAGTACATTAACAAGGTACATATCTTCATTGATTAAGCACAAAGTAATTTAAGGGACAGCTAGTACATTTATATTATTAGGATGTATTCATAAACAAGGTGATAGCGCGATATTTAACAAAGATAAAGAGTCACCGAAGAATTGGTGTAGAACAACTAATCCTTATTCAAATTTACAAAAAAAAAAAGGTAAAATCTTAACCACACAACATACTCTCCATCATAGCCATCCATACAACCCAACAAGCAAATGATTTTCGTCGTTTTCTATCGTTGTTTTCTAAGGCACTGGTATATCTAACATGGGCATATCATCTCATTCGTATTCAATTCCCTTATACAGAATGCTACAATAATTAGAGGTTGACAAGATCAATAGAAGTTGGTTCACCATCGGTGCGAGTGCAGAATACCAAAGTAAAAAAGGATCTATACAAACAAATTGCAATGACATTATTATAAATAAACCTTTAGATTGGATCAAAGCTGGGCTGACATAAGGAATGAACGTATTCGTTGCAGCAACTCTGCTTTTACATCATCAGGAACCATAGCTGCCATAACAAAATCAATTTCCAGACTTGAACCTTTACTTTTGCAGCTAAAATAAAATATAATAAAAGTATATTAAAGGAAAGTACCACGTCCTATTGGAGTAATATTACGAACAAGCTCATCAATTGTAATGTTTGATCTTCCCTTCTTTCTCGTAAACGATCTGTAGCAAACAGCAAGTGATACTAAAGAATTGGGATAACATCAATAATTTCCAAACACTCAGCCAATATCAAACTTAGGTCTCAATCTTGAAATAAAAAGTTTCAAGTTAAAAATAAATAAATAAATAAATAAAAAGATCAGAACAACATCCTAAAAGCCTCATCTCACTCTCTCCCTGACATCATGTTAACGCTTCCATTGCCACTGACAACATATGAAAACAAGACAATGTTCCGCATACTGTATAGTCCTTGGACTTCTGCATAGATCTGGTATTGCATGTTCTACCGCGAATCCTAAAGGTAGAAGTTACAACAGAGTTGATGAAATTGTTATACGCGTTCCTCTACTCAATAAGATTAAACGTCTACAATGACCAAAATAGCAATACAACCATCCAACACAACGCTTTGATAAAGTATCCCACAGCTTATAACAATGCCATTATTGGGCTATATCAGATGTCAAAGCAAGATACCTCACTGCTTTAAAGTGGTAACACATAAATTCCAAACAAATAAACAAACAAACAAGACAAAAAATAAGAAGAGAAAAACAGAAGGCAAGGAGAAAAAAGAAAACTAGTGCTATAATGAATTGAAATGCCAATGGGAAGAAATGGAGAATGCATTTTGCAAAAACCTATACGTACTCCTAATTAGGTTGTAAGGTTGGCAGGCCTTTGGAATAAAAAAAATACCACAGGGCAACTGATCAACACATTGTTTTATCCATCAATTCATAAACTCCTTACCTGCATTGGGCCTTCAGCTCATCCTTCCAGCCACATTCAACAAGTCTTTCGCGAAGCAATTCTTTCAACTTCTCTTTCTCGCCACTTTCTATAAGCTGCAAAAGCATTCCTACAAAGCATCATTGACAATGAATACTAAAATCTACACAATGTTTCTATAGAGAAAGCACCCTAATCCAATGCAGGATAACCCCTTACAATCTTATTTCCTTCTGCTTGCCATGTGACTTATTCAAAATGGTTTGCAATTCAGGTCTCTGCATGCTAGATCATTTTAAATGCATTCCCTTAAGCTGCTTATACATCAACAGATATAACTTGGTTCATCGCTTCTGCTTGTTTAGAAAGACTTACTTCTCATCTTGACACTCTGGAATTATTATTTGGACATGAGTTTACTGAGTTCCCTTTATAAGGTTCCCAATACTGGAGTTCTTATAAAAGACATCTGAAGCATATGAACATTAAAAGCTACTAAAAGCAGCAATTACGAAAAAGGTATCAACGCTAAAAGTTTGTGGAGTTGGCTCTGACCTTGATGTTAATGATTTCCTGCAGTGTTGGTTCATCCCTTTTGTCTTCATCCACATCCGGTGTAGGCGGTCTGTTTATTGATGCCCTCCTGTGAAAATAATAAACACTATGTACAATATCATGGAGAAATTTTCATATCCTCATTCCGTCAGTCATCATATCGGCTTTCCAAACTTGGTTTTAAATTCGAGCGAGTTTAGTAGCGATTAAATGAATTTCTTGAAATTTAGATCTTCCAAGAACAAGGGCTTACATGGCTTGCCGGAGCTTCGTAACAACAAACCCTAAACAGCTTCTTTTATATATCATAAATGGCTGTCAAATTGATGTGTATTTATTGCCATCGGATGCCGTCGTGTTATAGCCACGGGCTGTCTTTGACATATTATAGCCGAATAGCCACGCCAAAAAAAATTACACAGCGTTTTTTGTGGACTTAGCAGATTTTTTGCCATTTAAGGCTGGCTATAACATGCCCATGTCCGACATTTACCCCGATGGGTCTTTATTCCACATTCCACTAATGCAACACACTCTTTTATGGGTTGCCCAAAGGCCAAACCCTTGTTTGATGGGCCGAAGTATGTGTTTGCCAGGCCTTAAACCACAGGTCTTGCAGTTTATCGCGATCCAACCGTCCACAGCCGTTGGATCAAACATAGGTTACAATAAGGAATTTGGGATTGCTGAAGATTATCACGATAATCTCTAGGAGATTATCACGATAATCTTTCGAATATTCTTTTATTCTAATCTAACAGTTCTGAGATTGCCACGTCGCTCCTCCATAAACATATCTGTCCATTATCCCATGTTTGCTCTGCACCGATTCTCTGATCAACACTAGCGATGGAGCTCCATCAGGCTCCGTCATTATTTTCAAGCTCCTCCACCTTCGCTTAATGCTGATAACATTCGAGCACAGTAGGTTCTTTTCTGGCGGGATAAAAGAACGCCACATTCTAGCCTTAAATTTCTCATTTTTTGAGTAAGTTGGCACATATGGTCACCATGAAAGGACGAGGTATTTCCATATTGTGTCTTGGCTTATCAACTTTCTTCTATATCATGGCCTTACATGTTGTGTTTGATGCCAAATCTTGCCATAACACAGTGTTTGTTTGCCCTTCTTTTAACCTTTGCAACATGCTCTAGTTCTCTGCACCGGCTTGAACAGAATAATTATAAGATGCTAGGAACGTTTCAGCATAATGGATGAATGTTTTTTTGTTACGGATCATTCTTTTGCATATTCTCTATTCTAGGAATGTTTTAACATAATCAATGAATTTTGTCTGCTACATGTAAAGCACAATGAAGTCGGAGCTACAGGTCCGGCAAGTGCAAAGCATTTGTGCTTCTATTTCTTGCTCAGAGAATAATAATGGCCATGACAAGATGCCTTTGCTACAGGCCAAGCTTTGCTACGGGCCAAGCTTGTCATGCTTAAAGAAAATAATTTCTTGGTCATGCTTAGCCCGACAACCTGTTTGCTAGGCCATGCTCTACAGCTACTTTCTGTTTGCTGTTGTTTAAAACCTGTTATTTCTTCTGCTGGAACTTTAGAGCAAGTTTCTGCCCTTGTATTCAAGCAGAAAATTCCCATCGGAGTTAAAAATCAGCCATGGCTTCAGTAGATCTATTGATTTAAGAATCTGCAGGGGCTTATCAATCTGCTAACCCTGTCAATCACCCTGCTGCCTTACTCTCCTTGACCTGATTGCTGCCTCAGAACCCAAAAAGCCACCTCCATCCGCTCCTCTCCCTGATTATATATTCTTCTAATATATCCACCGCTCTCTAATAATTGCCCACGTGTACATTACACGGCTTTTGGGCTTTGCACGGTTTTGGGCTTTTTAGTATAAAGGCTAATACCAACAAACTCCCCCTTCCTGTTGCAGTTTGGTGGGAATATGCATTACGTCCACTTCATCTCGTATGAAGTGATGATGTATATCAATGTGCTTGGTTGGGAAATGATATATTGCATCTTTTGTCATTGCTACCCCGCTCTTATTATCACAGTACAACGCGGTAGCTCCGCTTGACGAATTCTCTAATTCCTCAAGCATTCTATGCAATCAGATTATTTCCAAAGCTGTCATGGATACTGCTACATACTCTTCTTCTGCACTAGATTTAGCGACACACTCTTGTTTTTCACTTGCCCATGATATTGTTGCATCCCCGAGTTTGCACAGATAACCAGATGTGGATTTTCTGTCATCAACATCTCCTCCCCAATCTGCGTCTGCATAACCAATCAATTTGTTCTCTGTTCCTTTTGAAAAACAGACCCCATGTGTTGTTGTCCCCTTTAAATACCTGAGAACTCTTTTCGCTGCTATCCAATGCTGTATTCCAGGATTATTGCAAAATCTACTACGCAAATTGACTGCATACATAATGTCTGGTCGAGTACAGTTCGCAATGTATAGCAAGCAACTAATCAATGATCTGTAAGGGCTGGCTTTCATTTTCTTGGCTTCCTTTAGTGTCTTGGGACACATGTCTCTGCATATTTTTACTCCTGAGGCCATAGGCGTTTTTGTTGGGTTATATTCGAGCATCCTGAATCTAGCCAATACCCCTTTAATATTTTGTTTTTGTGTAAGGTAAAGTAATCCTTGCTTTCTGTCCCTTCGAACTTCCATTCCTAATAATTTCTCCAAATTTCCTAAACCTATCATCTGAAATCGACCATTTAGCAATGCTTTGCAACCCTCTAGTAATCCTTTGTCATTGCTCACAATGACGCAATCATCCATATAGAGAGCCATAATTAGACATCTATATCTGTCCCCATTTCTTTTCATGTATAAATTCCCCTCAGTTTTTAATTTTGTAAATCCTGCAGAAATTAGAAATCTGTTCATGCACAAATACCATTGCCTGGCCGCTTGCCTAAGTTCGTGAACCGCCTTTTTTAATTTGCGCATCATGTTCTGACCTTGTTCATAGCCCTGCGGCTGCTCCATGTAAATTTCTTCATCTAAATCTCCATTCAGGAATGCGATCTTGACATCCATATGGTTCATCTCCATGTCATTCTGCACCGCAACTGCAAGGAGTGTCCTCAGGCTAGTCACTTTGACTATAGGTGAGAAGGTATCCTTATAGTCCACACCTTCTTCTTGAGTTTACCCCTTCGCAACCAGCCTTGCCTTATATCGTTCTATAGATCCATCTGCTTTTTTTTTTTTTTTTTTTAATCCACTTGCTTCCCACAACGTTCTTATCCTTTGGTCGCGATACGAGTTCATAAGTGCTTGTCCTTCTAAATGAATCCAGTTCATTCTGAATGGCCTCTTTCCAACGTTCTGCATTCTTCCCTTCCAAGGCTTGTTCCACCGTTTCTGGTTCCACTATACAAGACAAAAATTTAGGTTTCCTTGGTCTAGTCGTCTTGCCACTTTCTTCCCTACCATATAATCTTGTATAAAATGGAACGTCAGCCCTTAGACGTTCTGTATCGCTACGTCAAGTTCTCCTACTACCTCCTGCCTCTTGAGGTGCAGCTTCTGGTGCACTATTGGTGTCAACAACCTCATGCACCTCCTCTGGCTCAGTTTCTGATTCATAATGCACCTTCTCTGGCTCTGTTTCTGGTTCATGAAATGCACTATCGGACTCTATGATCTCATACACCTCATCCGGTTTCGTGTCTGCTTCCTCAGCTGCAGCATTGGTCTCTACATCATCTTCACTTTCCGATTCTACATAGACTTCATCGCCCTTTAGAATTGTGGTCTTTGTCTCTTCCTCATTATCTGCTTGATCATTCTCTAAATATTCTGCTGGTATCCATTCATTTGCTTCATGCTGACTCAAACCTTTCCTGTCCTTATATAAAACATTTTCATTAAACACAACATCCCTACTAACATATACTTTACACGTGACTGCTTCATATAATCTGTAACCATTTGTCTGCTCATCATAACCCACCAGAAAAGTACATATGCTCCGGTCATCCAGTTTTTTCCTTAACTCTTCCGGTACCATCATATAGGCAAGGCATCCATAGACTCTAAATCGTCCCACAGATTGTTTTCTCCCCGTCGAATACTCTTCTGGTACTCCACCTTTCACAACAACTGTTGGTAACCTAATCTGAATATAACAGGCAGCTGCGACTGCCTCTCCCCATAAATTGTTCGGCAAACCTGCATGCTTGAGCATAGATCTAGCTACATCCATGAAGGTGCGATTTTTGCATTCTGCTACTCCATTTTGTTGCGGTGTATATCTGCATGTATACTGTCTCCGTATCTCTCGTTCTTGACAGTACCTACAAAACTAGACCTTAGACATTTAATCTTTAGTGATGTCTCCCTTTCAACTTCCGCAGTATATAACCTAAATGCATCAAATACTTGATCCTTGGTTCTCAAAAAGCAACATTTAGTACTGTAATCATCAATAAAAGTAGCAAAGTAAGATTTTGCTCCTCTACTCTCAACTTGCATGGGTCCACAAACATCCGAATGCACCAGTTCAAGCAACTTATGCGCCCTTCTTCCTTTATTTCTAAATGCCACTCTGTTTTGCTTTCCTAACATGCAAGCTTCACACACGTCATCAATCTCACTATCCTCATAGTCAAGCTCATCCAAAAGATTGTGCCTTTTTGCTATTTTAATGTTGTTATAGTTCACATGTGCTAACCTCAAATGCCAAAGCCTTATACTATCGAGGGGAGATACCTTATTGACTGTATCATTGATGTCCAATTCAAACAGATATCCTCTTCTTTGAGCCTCAAATAATTTAATGCCTCCTCTAATGAATTCACACCCATGCTTATGAAAAAATAAATCATATCCATTATCTACTAAATTGGCAACAGAAATTAAATAAAAAAGCATCCCTGGCACAAACAATGTATCTGGTAAACTCAAAACATTCTTGCCTTTAACTAGAATATGCAAATTTCCTTTTCCAAGCACCCTCTGCATTGCTCCATTGCCCATCTGAACAGCTTTGCAATCCACACTTGGCTCAATGCATTTCAACATATTAGACGAGCTCACTATGGAGACTTCAGCTCCAGAATCTACAGTCAAGGTATTAGTTTTGTCCAAAATTTTCTTCTCAATATTAACTTTTGAGATGCAATGCTTAGTTTTAGAAAAGGATTCGCAAGTACTTACTTCCTCTTCTGTAAGAACTCCCACGGTTGGCGCTTTCGTCTTAGACGTCTCTCCAACTGCCACCAACACAGTCTGTCCCCTTCCACGACCAAATGAGCTACGACCACGTCCTCGGTTCCACTTCCCTCGATTCGGACATTCTGCTTTGATGTGCCCAAATTCTTCACATCCGTAGCACAGTATCTCTGCCTTCCACCTTCCTCTGCCTCTGCCGCGGCCTCGACCTCTCTCTCCACTTGGTTCTCCTGCATACAAGGTCGCATGATGTTTCTCTGCCTCCACTGATATTGGTTCTACCAAAACCTCTTGCTCAAGCTCTGTCCTTATTGCTTCTATTGCTTTTATTGGCATAATTAACCTAATTATGCTAATTTGGTCTAATTAACTAAATATCACCAATGAGGGGGTGCCACCTGGCCCAAATCGATTGGCCAGGAGGGACTTGATATTTTGGTTGGAAAAATAGGGGCCCTACCCCCCATTTCAACCCAAATTCGAATTGGAGAGTGAGAAGGAGGAATAGCTACCAGTTTAGCCCATTTTGCCAATACCTACCAACAGCCTCAAGCTATGGAAGCCTTCCATGACAACGGCTCCAACCAAGAGACTGGTTAGTCTTTAGATAGCTTCTATTCTGCTGACACTTCTTTGAATAGATGGGATGATTAAATTCTCTTTTCTATGTTGTTCTGGATACTTAGATGGTGTTTATATTCTTTCTTTCCGCTTCTTCCGCGTATTGGGAAATTAAACGAAGGGTAGAGACCTGAAAGCCTCTTAGCAGTAGAGATATCTCTAGTGAGACCCCTTAATACCCAATAATTGTGGCCTGTGCACAAGAGCCAATCTAGCTGAGGATGCTATGATGTGGTTCAGCACCAGATAATGGGTATGATGGTGAATCGGGTGTGGGGCCTTGCCTAGCGTGGCTACATGACTCCTACGGTGTGCTAGGCTTATAGCCGGTCACCGTGTGTGGGCCAGGTATGGGTCTGACACTCTCTGGGTCACATGGATGTGCTTATATGGACGCCCTGGACTCGAACGGGCAGGTGGGCTGGCCTTTAGATTTAGGGGAGTAAGTCGGGTACGGATGCGGGGGTCGCTGATGCGACACGTGTTCTCTAGCACATACAGGGATCCGTAATGCTCGGGAAGGAGACACCTCTCTGACCTGCCTCATCGGACCGGGGAGATGTAACCCGGAGTAGTCCCGAAGGGTGACTCCTTGGGATTGCGTCTTCGGAGGGCTACAAGCACGTCATGGCATGATTCAGCCTATCTACAAAATGTGCACAGGAGGGGCGGATGGAATGGACTACCCTAGCCATTGTCTTGTGCCAGCCAACACCATGTTATACTTTCGTTTGTTGATATCTTGAGACCCTGATTGCCAGTTGACCCCTTGGAGTCTGAGCCCCAGGGTAGCGTCTTGTCATGGTGTTTATTTCATGTTATTATGGATGTACTGTCTTTTCGTTGATGATGATTGATGGGCCACCCTTCGTGGTGGTATATTATTTTAGCATGAAAGTTGTATGCTAACGTGTATGTATGCGTCCGCTGTATAGGATTCCCATAGAGGACGTGGGACGAATGACACCTCCGTGTTCCTCGCCCGGACACTTGGCCATCCCAAGTGGTCCGAGTATGACGGAGGGCCTTACCATGGTGATGTAGTCGCCTTGGGAGGAGAATTCCCGTATTTGTACAATGGGAGCATCGTATAGATTCTGGGAGCTTCACACTAAGAAGTTGGCCGGACTTGTTAGATTGCTTCTCTTCCTTGGGTCGGATTATTCCTTATGTTGTGGAGGTACTCATGTTATACATGGTCAACAATTATCCTAGTAGTGAATCCTGCTTAGCGAGGTGATCAGGCTCACAAAGAGGTTCCAATATGTTGGATATCCATCAACAAATGTGTATAACTTTAGTTACTCGATATGTTTTTCTTCCCAATCCTTGAAGCTTTGCTCAATTCTTGGGTCCATCCTTTTAGATAAATAAATAAATAAAAATTCACGCGGAATTGCTTCCCGATCCCATCATGGATGTTATCATCCATCTAGTATATTCGACTATCTAACCATAGAAATCCGGGCTTGCTAAAAGCTCGTGTATTCATCATTCATTGGCATAGCAAGGCGATGTCGCCCTCAAGTTGTTGAAGAATTTGACCTCCTTGGAGTTGTTTTCATAGACCTTTGTCTTTTTGTTGAACATCTTATATTTGTGCTCCCCTAGATGTCGAGGTTGACTTCCCTCATTAGGGGTAACGATGGTAATGGACTTCGCCCTCAGTGGTTGGCATGGGGGGTTTGGAGGGGTTTTATCCTTGTGGGTGGGAGGTTCGATTCCTCCTACCGCAGGAATTCTTTTAAGATGAGGTTGAAATGGCTTGGATTGGGATAGTAGAAATTAGTAAACTAGGTGGGTAATTTATCTCAAGTCTGGCTGCTACAGTAGTCTAGATGCGACTCATGGTTGAAATGGCTTGGATTGGGATAGTAGAAATTAGTAAACTAGGTGGGTAATTTATCTCAAGTCTGGCTGCTACAGTAGTCTAGATGCGACTCATGGCGCGCCCTTTATGCATACGAGATTCTGGCTCAGTGCTCTGGCGCAGGATGAGTCACCTAGAGCCATAGCCAACTTAGTTGACTTTATTAATATGGGGTTAGAAAACTCAGTTGACTTCATGGGGTTAGAAAACTCAGTTGACTTTATTGGGTAGATATAATCAACTAATGCGGGGTTAGAAAACTTATCCACAACTTGACTCATGGGTGACTTCATTATGGGGTTCACGGGGTTAGAAAACTCAGTTCACTTTATTGCGGGGTTAGAAAACTTATTCACAACTTGACTCATGGGTGACTTCATTATGGGGTTCGCGGGGTTAGAAAACTCAGTTCACTTTATTGCGGGGTTAGAAAACTTATTCACAACTTGACTCATGGGTGACTTCATTATGGGGTTCGCGGGGTTAGAAAACTCAGTTCACTTTATTGGGGTAGATATAACCAACTAATATGGGGTTAGAAAACTTATCCACAACTTGACTCATGGGTGATTTCATTATGGGGTAGAGCAGTTGACTTGCCTCATGGGGTAGAGCACTTATGCACAAACATATAGCTAGCAAAAACTTATGCACAACATATCCACAACTTGACTCATGGGTGACTTTATTATGGGGTAGAGCAGTTGACTTGCGTCATGGGGTAGAGCACTTATGCACAAACATATAGCTAGCAAAAACTTATGCACAACATATAGCTTGCACAACATATAGCTAGCAAAAACTTATGCACAACATATAACTAGCAAAAACTAATGCATAACATATAACTAGCAAAAACTAATGCATAACATATAGCTTGCACAGCATATAGCTACAAAACTTATGCAGAACATATAGCTAGCAAGGGTAGAAAACTTATGCACAACATATAGCTAGCAACTTATGCACAACATATAGCTAGCAACTTATGCACAACATATAGCTTGCACAACATATAGCTAGCAAGCAAACCCATGCATTGAGCCTGTGTCAACATTGGAATAGGGCAACTCACATTAGCAAACCCATGCATTGGGCTTGTGTCAACATTAGGGTAGGACAAACTCTAGGGCTTGTTATTGGCATGGTGCATACAACTAACAAACTCACTCACATTGGCATGGGGTATACAATGGCATGGGGTATACAATGGCAAACTCCTACTTAACAACTCCAAAACTACCATAACTAGCATAACCCACAATGCAGAATTGCTAGCCCTAATTTTGCATGAACTAACATTATGGGAGCTAAATAGCACTTAAATGGTCAATTTATCATACCATATATAAAGCAGTAACATTTCTGTTCTTAAAAAATAGGGAACTAATTTTTCTGGGCTGAGCGCAGCCCTGGTCTTGACACGTATGCGCCCATTGCATTTCTAAATTCAAGAAAAAAGAAAAAACTTAGGGATGCCACGTTTTTGTTCTTATCTGCTTTGAGTGAATCTCCTCCGTCGCATGCTCTGCTCTCCACTTCCTCTGCCCCATTCCGGCGAGATCAGCTCTCTCACAGAATGATCCGCTCTTCTTTGGAGGTTCGTTCAGGTTCTTCAGAAAAGCGTAGGAAATTTTCTTTTCACTCCTCACTCAAATATAATGCAGTGCAATCAATCCCTTTATGGTGATATGGAGATCTGGACTTGCTCTTGGCTATGGCGGATCCGAGGGTCAGTCTGGCCAGATCTAGTTTGGCGTCTAAGACGCCGGAGTGTTTTGAGATGGTCAAAAATTGTGGACGACACAATTCCATGGCAATCAAGCATATCATCATCTAATCTACTGTCGGGTTGGTTTGGAGTGAATATCGCCGATTGAGGTAGATACTTTTGCTTTTCATTTCCTTATGGCTTCCATTTCCTTATTCTAGCTATAGTTTTCTGCTGGGTATGGTCTCTGCATGTTGAAAACTTTAAAAGCCAAATCCGGTACTAAAAGTGGAAGAGAAAGAGGCAACAATGATTCTATACTTCTCCATAATGATTTGTGGTTTAACCTGCTTTATATTTGCACTGACAGGCTAAGTTTCACCCAAATCTAAAAAAGGCAAGGGCGCAAAAAATTCCTTCGTTGCAAAATAGGATACATATTTCATCAAAGAAGGCTATACAATCTGGATCCTGCTGCAAGCACAAACCTAAGAACTTTTTAATTTTCATGCGGTCTTCTTTGAGGTTCTTCGATTTTTGGCCATTGCCTCCCTCAATCCTTGCATTACAATCGGATCAAACCATAAAATCCTTGCACCTCAAGAACAGGTCGAGCCACGAAAATGTTGTCGAGCGAGCAAGAAACAGGGAGAGGGCCCATGTGTTAAAATTTATGGGGCCATATAACCGTCTGGCCAACCTATTTAGTCAAAGAATCCATGTCCAATAGCCTATAGCTCTACTATTGACTTATTTGGTCGAAGAAGAGATCAAAATGGTGAGAAGATTTGGGATTTTGTCGTGGTTTGGAAGCATAGGATCGCAGAAGATTTGAAAGAAAATCCAGCCTTAGGAAAGGAGGTGGAGCTGGATCATCAAGCATACTAAGAATACTTGCTCCACCGTCGTTTCAAGGCAAATCGGCTACTTACGGTAGGTTTTGAGTATGATTTAGGTATATTTCTGCATTTTTTATCCATCCCATTTGATCTTCTCAATTGAGCGGTTTGATATCGGCTCCAAATTAAGCTATTTGTTGTTCTAAGCACTTATTTTTCACTCACCGCAATGTGAGACCATCGGGAGAAACCCCGCTTCCTACTTCTAAAACTACCCGTGTTAGGTCGACAAAGAACTCTTGACGGTGCCAAGAACCTCCTTTCTTAGGCATGCAGAGCCACCAAGGCTCAAATCGGTGATGTTGAGCTCAAATTGCGATCTAGACTAGCATGAACATCCAAAAAAAATTTCAGAACAAATATTATTAGATGCCAAGCATTGATGCCCATGCTCGTTTTTGAATGCCATGTGCCTATCATGATTTGGTTCATGATTAATAGGCCAGCGGTGAAGAAGCCCATATGTTCGAGACATGATTCATATATTGCTTGGAGATTTGGCAAGTCCTTGCAGTATCAAAATCCACTTTCCTAGCACTGCTCTGTAAGTTACCAAAATCGCTTTGTGCATCAAGGATCATCTCTTCCAAGCACTCAATGCCATTTTTTGTATAGGAGATTTCTCGTATGCAATTTGAAGATTTGAAGATTTTATTGCTATGCCTATTTATATCTAACATATTAGCAGTTCACAATCACATGTGCAGACAATCTCATGGAACATTATTGGATGTATAGAACATGCATTGCCAATAACTAGAAAAGCATCCGGGTCTGGTGCCGGGCCCCATCGACAGCTCTTTGCTGTCACAGATCTTGTGGCTAAGCCACGATGGTGGTTGCCCTGATTAAGTGGTGCTCACCTATTTTTGCAATGGTTATTTAAAAGTATTAGCCTAAAACTCTTAACCAATTAAAATACATTTCAATTGCAATCAATGCCTCGTGCAAACAATGCCTCGTGCAAACAAGTAACAAAGGAACCATATTTATTATTTGTACAGATCCGGTTGTGCCCTAGCCTAAGATGTGTCAAGGTGCACCATTACCTTAGCATAAGATGTGTCAAGGTGCACCATTACCTTAGCACTAGGGAAACATGCGACCAATAATTCCAATGCGAATTTGCCCAAATCTGGCACAACCCAAATCCGGCACGGAGATGGCTCAAAAAGTTTCTATTTGCATAACAACATGATTTACACATGGGGAGGGGAATTGGTAAGAAGAGGCCAATGCATACCTAGTGCGGGAGAAACAGGGAGAGCCACATAGCTGCATTTACACTCCAGAATCAACAACCAACATGGGAATCCTATTTGTCCGATAAATCATGTAAGCCTGCAAACCTTAATTGTTTTTACACGAGATTTCATGAGCCACTCTTACTCAATTCAATCGCGGGTTTTGTTTTGCAATGCCAACTCATTTATATACATTAAAAAAAAAAAAAAAAAAACTATTCCTTATGCTTTTAAATTTTTTTTCAGTAATTCAATTTCAAAATATTTGATCAATAATAATGGACAAAATTGCACCACAAGCAACAGAGCATAGTGTAAAATTTTTTGCTCAAACTTGAGATCCTCTGTTCATATTTTAGGACCACATAGGTTGATTTCTTTTGTTATGTACCCACTGGGCATATTTAAGCGGATGCAACATTGAAGTCCATGCCATTGTCAAAGACTTCTCTATTTGCAAACTTAGTATCAAACCTTTTTGGCTAAAGATTTGCAGACGAATCCCAAGGTTCAACTTTTGCATGTTCTTTTCCCTCTCAAGGATGTCCAGAATTGAGATCTGTTCGACTTAGCACAAAACTTCTTTTGCAGCAGGTTGGAGAAGAGAAATGTTCGCGGCGGCCGCAAGGCCGCCGCGATAAATTTCTTGTAACTTATAATTGGCATAGTCTTTTTACAACTTATAACTAGCACAACTTATAAAATACTAAATTCTATCCATAAGTTTGTGAGATCTCTTGATCGTCAGCATCACCCTAACATCGGCCTTGTACCTTTGACTATCTTTTGAATGGCGCTTCTCTAAATCGAGAGGTTTATGTACTATTAAAAATGCCCAATTTCTTGAAGAAGCTGGTTGTACTTCGAGTTTGGGTCATGGCGGAATTTGTGCTTCGAGTTTGGGCGTGCCAGATTCTCTTTGGCTTCAAGTCGAGAAGGTGGCTTGTTGAGGCTACATCCTGATCTACTGCGTTGGATGAACTTGGGAACTTTCTGCTTCTAGCATCATGAATTGTAAAATGTGCATCATTGCAAGTATTCCTTATATGCTTCCTTCTTCTCCTGCTCGATATCATGCTTCAACTTGAAGGGGTTCTTCCCTATCTTCGTCGATTTCTACTTCTTTAGCCATATTAGAATTGGTAGCCTTGCCGCTTGTTTTTCGGCCTCCTCCTCCTGTTGGGGTACTTTTTGCTGTGGCTCTCGTACTATTATTGCCCTCATTAGCCGATCTTCGCCTTTTTGTGCACTTTTCCAGGTCCTCCTCCCCTTCTCTTACCTTCTATCCTTTGGTGTGCTTGTTAAAACAACGGTGCCCTATGCTATTCTTTTACAAGAGATAGGTTTTTGGCCTCTTCAACATTCTGCCATGAAGCGCCATCTCCACTATATCCGCAAGGTGCACCACATGGATGATGTTAGGTATCCTGTTCTTGCACTTGCCATGGCTGAATCTCCTCAGCGTTTGAAACGATGTTGGAAAGAGCGTTGCACTACATGGTTTGCCCGTTGGGCTGTGCAACCAGAGCACTGCCTGATGCTTGCCAGTTCTGATCCTGAGCTTTTGCAACAATATCTCAATGGTCGTTTTTCTCAAAAGATATGGGGCCTTGATTACTTTGGCCCAAGTGAAAACTGGTCATTATCATGCACACATAAATCCCACCTTGGCACCAGGGCCCCAAGCTTATTTGCTTGCTTCATTGTCCAGTAACAAGCTTGTAGCTATTGCATCAATTTGCACGGGGTCCCACAGGCTACGGATTGAGACAGGTAGATGGGAGCGGCTGCAATTGCCACGAGCAGCAAGACTATGTGCTTGTTGCCAGTTACAGGTTATTGAAGATGAAAGCCATAATCTTCTGAGTTGCCCTGCTTTTGAGATAGTCCAGAATCATTTTTTACCTTAGCATTCCATTCCACGCTTCCACAACTTCTCAGAGCACCATCTGTGCATGACTTGGCATTATACATACTTGAGGTTCTAGATAAACGTCGGCAATTACTGAGCCCTCAGTAGTCATTATCTCCGTTTGTCTAGTATCATCATTACTGCAAAGGTTTTTCCCTTGAAAACCTTTCGAGGCAGGGGTTTTTTAATCCTAGTAGTAATGATTGTACTAGCCCATTGTATGGGTCTCATGACCTATTGGTCTCCGTGGACGTTAAAAAATCTATTCTATTCTATTCTATTCTATGCTCTCCCTATTAGCTCCTCTTGGGCCACTTCTTCTTGTGAAGATGTCAACTTCCATTCCCCTGAGGAACTTCCCGAAGTTTTGAGGGTTTGGTCCACCATGGTGTCAAGGGGGTTGTTGGGCATATTCGAGCTGCTAGAGTCTGCGTCCCACCCGGGTCACCTTTCGAGTGAAATTTGCTTATTCGGTGTACTCCATGACGACTAGAAAATTTTCCTTAGAATTCGCCTTACAATAGGAAAGGGCTCGAGGATAGAAGCTTGAAAGATCTAAGGACTGGGGGTACTTTTCAAGAGATCTTTAGCGGTCATCATTTTTTTTTAAGTGTGAACGTATTATAACTAAGGATTATTAATTGAAGTACTTTTTCTAATTACTTACCTATCTTTCAAAATTTTCGTATTTGTTTTGGGCCAAATATTGGTCATCGCACCATTTTCTTTGTAAGCTTCCTATGAGCGATTCTTCGTTCAATTTTTACTTGTAAAATGGGGCTCATGAACAACTTTTGAGCTCAAATTTACTAGAAGGTTTCTTTTGACTCTCCATTCAAAATTAGCTTACCCTAACAACTAGATTTGACTTGCTAATGACGTTCTAACGATGGAAGAAAAAAAGTTCTCCCAATTTTCGAGGTTCACATTGGGGTTTTAACCCCCAATTTTTCTACTAGACCAGTTAGCTACTTAGGACACTTAACTGCAGATGCAGATGCTTATCCGATTTTTTATTTCTGAAGGCTGCTCATATCCATAAATAGACAAGGAAATCTATTCATATTAAGGTTAGGAATGGAGGGAATGAATGGAGACACAGTTCATGGCAAATGGATTTAGCTGGCATAATAACATGGCCGTTGGGTAGTCCACTTCATCTGCCCCTACTGTGCATACTTTGCAGATAGGCTGATAAGTATTGGGGATGTGACCGTAACCTGTCGGGTGCATAGTCAGAGGGACTACTCATGGATTGCATCTTCTTAGTCCCGATGAGGCAAGATGGGATCACTCCCCTTTAGAAGGTCCATGGCGAGCTCACTGCTCGTCTACGACTTGAACTCCACTGAGGCGACACATCACCTGGGAGGTGTCGAGCCCATTCCTTGCCCTCACTCAGTGGCAAGCTATTAGGCCTAGCCCACAATGTTCCCCGGCCGTCGCTAACCCGATCCTTGCTCGCTCCTAATCCTCAGAATGTGTCCATGCTACTGGAATGGGCTGAGATGCTGGAGTCTTGACGATCCGCTTTGGAACGCGAGCTTCACTGCTACTGGGAGGCCAGAATGAGTCGGGCGCTTGAGCAATGCACGCCCCTGAGGCTGGAATATAAAAAGGTGACACTTTTAGGGTTCCTGCCTCTTTATGTCCATGTTTTAGGGTTAGTGTCTAATGGGCCATATGGCTCATATGGGGTATTGGCATGTGGCAATATAGAATATATTCACATGTTGTATAACATGTGCAATATAATGGATTCTAATGGTTGTGCCCCATGGTACAACCCTTTACGGTCGCCGTGTACATGTCGTCGTAGTTGACAAGTACTAGTGACGTGGTAGTATACTATATGTATTTATATCATATATTATGCTGGAACGTCACAGGCCAAAACATCTGAATGTTTCTGGAAAATGTATTCCACCCTCTTGTGGTGGTATCAGGAAACACCACACCAAGATCTACTCGGGCGATCAGAACTATGCTCGTACTCGACCATCACAAGTCCATAGACCACACCATCCCATGGTGTCCAAGACCAAGCAATACTCTCCAATGGTATCAAAGTCATGAATGCTTCCATAGAGACTCGAACTTGAGCCATGCTCTCATACTAGATGTAATGTACCTTAACCACCAATTGGCCAAAACATCTAGATGTTTGAGGGAAATCTATTATGAGGATTACTCAAGTAAATCTTGAGGAGGCGGCACCTAATTATCACATATAAAGGGTCAAACCTCAATGTCTAGATGCTTTTGTCCAGTTGGTTGGGGCAAGATAATTAAGGTGTCGTATCAAATGGTACCAGAGTTGAGTTTCAAGTTCAAGTCTCCATTATGGCCAGTGCTTGATCTTGGTCAACCAAGATCATTGCTCTGATACCATTGTAGCGCTCCTTGCGCTATATACGGCAGCCCGCTATATACAACGAAGGACCTTCCCCATCCAACGGCTACACGTCGTATGGGCCCTCTGTCTAACTCGTGTCTAGGGTGTCTATGGGCCCTCATCTCCCCCTCCCGGAGTGCAGTGGCTCCATGGCCGGCTAAAGGATCGTGGCGACACACGTCCATACCCGACTGAACTCCCCAAAATAACAACCAAGCCGACACTTGCAACTCTTGAGAGTCAGGGCGACACCATCGACCCAGGAAGTGTCGAACCCATACCTGGCCCACACAAAGTGACCGACTATGAGCCTAGCCCCCTATGGGACCCCAGTAGCTGCGCTCAGCAGGGTCCTCCCTCCACTTTGCCACTGACCCCGTTGTGTGCTGCTCCGTCACTCCATAGCCTCCGTAGCCAGGTGGGCTCTATGCGGGAACTAATGGGTCTAAACTAGGAGCATCATCTAAATAATGGCTACTAGGTCTCTACCCCCTTCCCAATACATAAGAGATGCAAACATAAGATCAACCATCATCATATATCAACATAACATGATAAATAACAAGAATAACAATTGATCCTAATCACATACATCTAACTTATAGTTAGGGTTCATTGATTAGGGTTCATGCTCAGAACTATAGGTTCTAGAATGGCTCCACTAGGACACAATATGCAACTCCCTGGAGTCTACTCAAAGTACCTGCTCCTGACGAGCTACCGCGGGCTCCCTGGTTCTCCATCTCTAGCAGGTGGTTCGAGTAGATGACCTTCCTCTGCTACGCTTGCGCTTTCGGACTACTACTGCAACCTTGGCTGTCGAAGACGATCCTCGAATCAGAGCAATGGGCACGAATTGGTGGATCGGAAGTTGGTGGAGCCAAAAGTGGTCTAGGTTTAGGGTTTGGCCTTTTATATGTTAGGGTTCACATGAGGGCCACTTGGCTCCAATAGGGCGCGTCCATGTGGCGGGTCACATATAGAGTGAAGCCACGTGGAAATGGGTCACCTCCTAAGGTTGGCTAAGTTATGTAAATAACTTGGCCATGCCCCCACACTTGGTGCATACAAGTCTACTAATGTAGATTTGTATAGTGACATGGGCCTAGGATATACGTATTTATATCATATATTCTAGGGGAACGTCACAGATGTCTCTAAAGGAACTGAGATGAAAGATCTCTAATAGAACTGTGGCTATGCTTAACTGAACTGGAATGAACATCTCTAAAGGAATTGAGATGAAAAACCTTTGAAAGAATTGAGGCCACTCCTAATTGAACTGGAATAAATGTCTCTAAAGGAATTGTGATGGAAGATCTTTAAGGAATTGAGATGATTCCTAAATGAAGTGAAATGACATATTTAAAGAAATTAAGATGAAACAAATTTTCCTCTAGATTGGCGCGGACGTTCAATATCGGAAAGGGAAGGGTTGTTATGGTTTTATGTCGGTTAGAGGGAGCTGCCCAAGCCAACAAGGATTCCCAGGAATTACAATTTATATAGGGGGACAATGTATATAGATATTAGATGGAATAAGTTATATGTTAAATCATAGTCATACAATATTAGTAAAAACTAAGCACCTGACTGATAATGGAGCTATGTTCGTTACAATGGATGCAACATTCAGGACCTTGAATTAGCCTTTCCGGAAAAAGGCTTTGCACATCCGATCCTTGCTTAAAAAGGCTGATCTACCTTTTACTTAGTTGATTACGTTCTATTCCTTCATGATTTCCATCTGGATAGTTCTATAGGCTAAAGGTTCTTGCGCAGACAGTGCCTTCATTCTGTGTTTAAGAATATGAATTCCCTTTCATTCATATCAGATCATAAGCTTATGAATTTAGGGCATTGTCTAGTGAAGTTGTTTCCTTAATCCTTATTCGAAAACCTGTTTTTACAAGCTCCTTGTTAAGAAGACATCTTCTGATCTGGGCCCGGTTGTGTGGACGATACGTCTTTGCTTTTATTTTGAGAGTATTTATTTGTTTATTTTTATCAAACTGGACTATGGGATAAAGCCTTGGAACGGTTGGGGCTCATATCCCATAGACTATATCAATTTGCCACCTGGAATGACTTGAAGCAGGTTCAGAATTCCTTCCTGTTCTGGGCACTTGAAGTCGAGTTGACGCTCCCCATCATTACTTTTGTATTTGTAGCCATAAACAAAGTCTTCAAAATTCTATCAGTCACGAATAGAAAATCGGCCGAATAACACTATAACTGTGAGAAAACTTGGATCTAAATACAAAGGGGTTATGATCAGTAATAATGCTTCAGTTGTGAGCTGCTTGTAAATCTAGAACTTGAATGAATTCTTGAACCAAGAAATTCCCTGCAAACAAAAATAGCTCTTGCTTATAATTTCTGTGAATATAATAAGGAGACATGGGAACATAACTGGAAGAGAGGTAGGTTCTCAGAATTCATAGGTCTCAAGGTAGTTGAAGAGTTCTGTGAAGTTAGACAACAAAATAATTGTTGAACCATTTCTCCAGTTAACTGTCTCAATCAGATTGTTTGGATTTGTTGTAGCAAACAAACGGATAAGTATACCATAGTGTCTGCGAGCTCCCTATGATAATAGAACATTCTCAGTAGAATTCAAATTGCTGATTGATCATATGCCTGTTATTGCTCTCTAAAAGCCAGAAAAGCTGAACAATGAGATATGTCCCTTTGCAGCGTAACATCAATATTTCATCTGACTACTCCTCTCCAGAAGCTCTCTGAAGATTCAGTATCTTTCAAAAGTGATTTTCCTTCATATCTTGATGCCTCAATTGAATCAAATACTGTATCAAACTTGTGATTGCAGTACATTGTGTAATCTAGCATTAAAAATATCCATTGTCAGTTAATTCAGCATGAAATGAAGAGTAAATTAATTATAATACCCATAAAATTTGCTAATGCCATTCCATTTGGAGTCAAAATCTTCCTTCTTCTTGCACTTGTTCTCTGTAGCTGGTAATTCCAGAATATAGATCATATTTAATTTCATCCAGGTGTTGGAATGTCGATGATGAAGAGGATAGTCTGTGTCCAGGATGGAAGCTCCTTGCCACATATGTCTACAATAGTCAACCAAATTTGGAATACTTTTATTAGCCAGAAGCCAAATGGAATATTGTATTTTGGGTGAAGAATAATTGTTCTTTCTTAAATAGCCTAAGGTGGATAGTATCAGAGATGTTCCGAAGGAGTTTAGCTTTAGAAGGGATTCTTTATCAAGAAATTTTTAAATGACAAAGACTTTGTATTTTTCTTTGTTCTCAGTTACGAGCAACATTGTTAGTATCCAAATCAACATTTTTAATCTTGTTCACAATATAATTAAATATAATCCTATCAGATGAGGTTTCATGAGTATTAGCTTTCAAAGTAGTCCATGTAATCCATCTATTGTTATTTAGAATATTGTGGCCAAACCAAGAAGGGCAGATGAGAAATAGATGAGGGAACCTGCACTGAGTTTGCAATAATTGTTCTATTAGCTAAATAAAGACATCTGCCATAATTGTTTAGCTTTGTCTTGATTCTAGCCACAATATAAACTATAATCCTTTCAAACTAGATGCATACCTAGAAGAGTTGTAGCTTGAGAAGAATTTATGCATTTGATCCTGTTCAATAAGCTCCCCAATAATGAGAAATTTATTTTTATTCAGATGCATTCCAAAGGCAACACTAAAGGAGTTAATGATATTGAAGAAGGTCTCCAGTGCTGAAGGTCGAGGAGGCATATGGCACTAGTCTTGCCAGGCTAAAGCCACTCCTAGAATTGGGAAGAGAAAGGCAAGGGAGGAGAAAAAACTTTGGAAGGAATTGGAAATGGAGAAACTTAATTAGAAGTATATGTATTCTAAGTATTCTATTTAGAATTGGAAATGGGAAATGGAGATTCATGTGTATCATAAATGTTCTATCCATGGAATAATGTAAGGGTTAAATTTAGCTATTTAGCGATTATTTTAGCACATAAGTAAGTGGGAAACTTTTGGAGAAAAAACAATAATAACTTTTTGCATGTCCGCACAAATCTTCTAACTCTTTAACCAAACAACTAGAAAGGAAGAGAATGAAATTTTGTTATGTTTAGCTAAACTACAGAAAATTTTGGAATTAGTTTAGCTAGTTTAGCTAAAGAAATTCTAGATAATAAGAAATGTATGACTATTTGGCCTTCAAAAAACAAATAAAAAAATGTATGACTAGTGATTTATTCTTAGCAACTAGAAATAATTTAAAGCCTATGCTTATTTAGCTGACATTCCTTTACATGTTTCCACAAGAAAATGACTAAAGTAAACGGAAAAAAATAGAAAAAAGTATAATAAATCTAGTTTAGCATTTTTCATGTCCACACATAGATTTTTTTGGGATGAATTTCAAGTTAATTTAGCTAAGTGCTAGAAAGTATGAGAGTTAAAATGCTTAATTAAGTCACATAAAGAAAAAAGATTAGTTTTGGGCAAGTTTGGCTAAAGTTACTTTGGCCAATAAGAAACATGCAACTAGTAATTTATTCCCTGGTTCTATTTAGATACCTCTACTTGTATATACACCTTAAGTATATATGCCATAAGTATAATTACCATGGAGAATAAATACCTAAGTACAATGACCCGAAATACAAATACCCTATGGATAAAAACCTATGTATAAGTACCCTAAGTATAATTACCGTAAGTATATACACCCCATGTATAAAAAAACCTAAGCATAAATACCCAAAGTTATAAATACCCTATATACAAATACCCCAAGTACAAATATCCTATATATAAATACGTAAGGTATAATTACCTAATTATAAAAGCCCCATGTACAAAAATCCTAAGTATAAATACCCTAAATACATATACTCCCAGTACAAATATCCTATGTATAAATACCCTAAGTCTAATTAACCTAATTATAAAAAATCCATGCAGAAAAACCCCAAGTCTAAATAGAAGGTATAAATACCCTAAGTACAAATACCCGAGTGTATAAATACCATGAGCACAAATACCCCCAGTACCAAAATCCCATGTATAAGTACTCTAACCCATGCACAAAGACCCTAAATATAAATATTGGGAGGTATAAATACCCTAAGTACAAATACCCAGAGTACAAATACTCCGTTTGTAAATGCAAGTACAAACGCCCTGAGTATATGTACTTAGTAGAATTACTCTTGGCAGAACTAACGTAGGTAATAATATCCAATGTATAGATACTCTACTATTTGCATCATTCCTTAGTATGGAATCACACCATAATGAACATAGTAATAGTTTTGTTATATTAATAATAATATGACCACATAAATACAAGTATGAATACAAGTAAACTGACGTTTACAGGTTAATTCCATGATATGGATTCACACCATACAGAGGGTATGACAAAATGGGGAATCTGGACAACACTGATTATACGAACAAATATGAAGTTCCGATGGCCTAGAAAAACATGAAAAATTCACTGATATTTCTTCCAGCATTGATATTTTACCAGTACAGATTGTCTGTTCTTCCATGTTCGCGTTCCCTGTGCAAATGACATAAACACAAACAAAGTGGACTCAAGAAAAATAGCACACTTGATGGCCCATAACAAAACTTTTCATTAAGACAAGGCCTTTAGCCAGAGGGATGCAGAGGGATTCACAAATATAGTAAAAGGTAGATGGATTGAAAAAAACTTCTGCAAAAAAACCACCAGGTTTGTTTCGTTCGTCCAAAGTAGCTATATAGTGGAGGTAGCCTTGCCCCATTTCAGAGGTCTGATGGGATTAGTTATTGTCCCAAACTTGATGCCAACATAGAAATCGCACAATCAATAAGATTGCAAGCGCATACAACCTTTTCATCCTCCATGCCTGCCTTCCCATACCAGGTGTCCTCAAGAGGCACCTTTGGCATTCTCCTCACCTATCTGCCCTGGAGGTTCGAACGGTGAGCGGGAAGCAATAATTACAAATTGCTCTGGCCCTGAGGGAGTAGATGGTCATGGTTTTGGTGGAACATAAATGTGATGAATTGTATAAAACCTTAAAAGTCAAAGAAGCATGGTCTTTATTTTTTGTAAGAATAATTTTGGAATTAGAACGTGAGTTAAGCTTCTTCCATTTCTAGTGAATGGTGTTAAAGCAGAGAAACGTAGAGAAGAGTTGTATATGACAAAACTGTGTATGCCTCCTCTTGTACTTTCTTTCAGTGAATATGTGCAAAACATGCTATATTTGTGTGGTCGTACAATGGAGTTTTGCACCGTGGCCCACTTGATAATACTTTTGCTGATAGCTGCCCTTTTCTGATCCTCCAAAGTCTTCTCGATGCTCCTTCTAATCTCAACCTGCTGATTAACCCAAATTTGCCAATTTGCTGGATATAAAACACTGTGCTCTAAGGTATTGTAAACTATAAGTGTACTATACAATGGAGCATGGCAACAATTATGTATGTGGTTATGGAGATTTTGGCAATGTGGGAACATTATATAGTGGCAAAATTCCTTAGGCGCTCCTCTCTCTAGGCGCTCCTAATGCCGGTCTCATGTTTTTGATCACAACTGGAGATCCCGAACTCCGTTTCAGCTAAAATTTGGTGCATTGCAAAGCTCTCTCAGATAGCTTTTCTGAAAGTATGCAATATGCTAGAATAGGGTTCATATAGCAAAACAGCAGTTTACCGGCCTCCATCTACAAAGGCGCTCAAACCCTAAGGCGCTGGTGCTAGTCACACGTTTTCACTCATAACAGGAGATCCAGAAGTCCGTTTCAGCTGAAATTTGTTGAGTTGGAAAGCTCTCTTAGCAACCTTTCCGATGGTGTGTGCTATGATCCTGGTTGGCTAAGTTATTTCTGTCAGAACAGCAATTTTCCGGCCGGTTTGCTCTTTTGGATTCTAGATTAGGCTTCACATATTCCCTTGGCTTGCCCTTATTTGTTGGTCAGTTTGATTCAAGATCTGTCTAGGTACCCATGGACACTCTCAGGACATCCCCAACTCAACTCGAGAACCAGACTCAGACCCAGACTCAGACACAGTTGCCTGACATGCCCACTTGGGAGGAGCATACAGGCGGCCCACCGCGCAAGAGACCTAAACCTAGCAGTCAGGCCAAGGGAGAAGCCTCTTCCATGAAGAAGGAGGCTCGTGTAAAGGCTCAGGCGGCAAGCTCAGCTCAGCCAGCAGCACAGTTGACAGACCCAGCTTTGCAGACCTCAGACTCTGATTCCACAAGGGGGGCACACCAGTCATGCCATGAGAGGTGGAGACAAACACAGGCGATGGTTGAGGATCACACCACTCAGATCTCACACCTGGCAGAAGAGCAACAAGCCTCCATCCCCCAGGTGCTTAAGAAGCAACTGGCTATAGTAAAGCAACAGTTTGCAGGCATTGAGACCCAAGTGCAACAATTGCTTGACAGTATTCGCTTGTTGCAGTTTGAAAGGGAGCAGGATAGATAGACTCTTGCTGGCCTTCGGGCACAAATAGACACCATGTCTACCAGAGATGAAGTTATAATGAAGGACAAGGAGAGAATTGAGCAGGAGATGGTCACTGATATCTCCTGTCTTCGATCTGACATTGCAGATGTCATTGCCACTCAGGGAGCATTTCAGATAGTAACTAACGAAAGCCAGTTGCTACAACAGGCCCTTCAGAACAGGGTCAGCACAATGGAGATCACCTTAACATCGGCAGATGATGTGGTTGCCTCTAGGATATAGAAGTTGGAACAGCGTTCCCTTGTTCAAGAGCAAGAGGCACATGAGCTACGAGAAGCTACAATCCATCAGGGGAAAGGACTCCATGCCAATGTACACGAGGCCTTGCAAAATTGTGTATACGAGTTGGAGCGGCAGAAACAATTCCAGCAGGAGCTGAGCTCTCGGCTTCAGAAGGCGGAGGCAATCTCAGGCACCTCAGCTGCGACCCATGCTCAAGCACCCATGCGAAGGCAGTCTAAGTGGGCACCACGACGCCCTACTTCACCATTCCCTCCACGCCAATAGGACTCTCCTGTTCATGGACACCGGACAGCGCCTTCAACTCCCTATGATACTTCTCGGGCATGCTATCCCAAAACATCTTTCTGCGACAGTACCAAATAGCTCAATCAGCTGACCCGTTTGCTGCTCTAGCGTGGGGGTCTGCAAAATTCCTGAAAGGTCATCTATGAGCATATCAGCATAATCCTTTGCCTGCTCATAATCCAATCGCAAGTGAGGTATACAAGGAGCTACCGTAGAAGGGGTTCTAGCAGCCGGCCAAGCCAACTGCAGGTAGAGTGGAAGGTGATCTGAGTCGGTCTTCTCATCTCTACTGTCTGTGCCTACTCGAAAGTGGTTGATCAAATGTACATCCTGCTCAGCGATAGTCCACCACAATAAATCCTCCACCCTGATTCTCTTGTCTGCAGGTGAACTTACAGGAGGAAGGCCACTGTGCCAGGCCATTACAAATTACCAAGTCAAAGACACCACATAGTAGAAGCAACTGCCTGCCAAAGCGCGTGACCTGACTATATTCTGATGTTCGTGGCCAAGCAACCTCCGCGGGGCGCAGCTGTAACACATCCTGAGCCAAAGGATCAAGTCTCATGGGCTGCTCTACTCCTGTCCGTGCATTGAAGTCCCCAAGGAGTACCACACTACCCAACTCTCTATGTTGCTGTATGTCATCATATAGATCGACATATGGAGCTAGCCTATCCACATCTGAGTGGGCATGGTAAAAGTTGCTTTCTGCATGTGGAAAGTAGCAAGCAGCCAAGAAGAGAGGGTTGCCACTACAATTCTGCACTCGCACCCACAAGTACCGGTTGTGTCTGTCAATCTTGTGCAGGAAGACCGACTGTGCCAAAGACTCCTGGTAATAACAGGCAACCCCTCCATGTCCCCTCTTGCCTGTGCAGCTATTGAAGACTGAGAAATGTCGGTAGCTTAGAAGATCGGGTAGCCTGTGTCCTGCGTGCTCCCATGTCTCCATGAGGAAGATGAGATCCATATCTGCAGCAACAGAGTTGAGACTATCCCCATTCTACCATGGGAAACCTCGACAATTCCAGGAGACCACCCGAAGGCACATTCCCTATTTGTTAGTAGCAGAGGCATGCGCAGAATGAGTTGGTTGAGGATAGCAGAACCGTCGGCGGGACCTGTATTGTTGCTTTGTTGACTTTGTGAAGGCTTTTGACACTGTGCCTCGGGAAAAGTTATGGGAAAGATTGCGGCAACTGGAGGTTCCTGTGGATATGCAAAATGTAGTATACAGGTTGTACGAGAGTTGTTCAGGTCAGATGCAGATGACGGGACAACCATTCACTAGCAGTATTGGGGTCCGCCAGGGATGTCATCTTTCCCCAACATTGTTCGGTCTATACATTGACCAGTTGGAACACTGGCTCATGGACAATGGGGGTGGCGGGACCCAACTTTTGCATCAGGTCATCAGGCAACTCATCTATGCAAATGATGTTGACCTCTTAGCTCACACTCCAGAGGATATGCAGTCTCACCTAGATGCTCTGGATATATTACGCCGAGCCCACGACATGAACGTCAATCTGGCCAAGACTAAGGTGGTCCTAATCTCATCCTCGCGCCATCCAAGGCCCCCTTCATTCACTTATCGAGGGCAACAAGTGGAGGTGACACCCACCTACAAGTATCTGGGAGTGGAGTTTCCTTCTACACTATGCTGGGATACTTCCATAAAATTGCGTGTAGCAGCAGGCTGAAAAGCACTTTATGCAATGCAGGACAATAACCACAGAGCAGAATTGTATGATTGGGGACATCAGGCACATCTCGGTCCCATATTAAATTTTGTTGCAGGAGACAGGTTTCCTGCCACTTCAGCGAGCGGCCCTTGATAGACACATCGTCTATTTCCAGAAGGTGGTAAATATGGATGATGATCGTCTACCGCACTTGGCTTATGCAGTGGCAATGGGACCACAACGACTCAAGAATTGTTGGAAGGATAAAAGAGTGCAGTGGCTAACTAGATGGAATGTCTCCAGGTAGAAACAAAGGCAGATCGCGACAGCCTGAGATGTTACCTTGATGCTTGTTTCTCCAGTAAGCTTTGGGATTCCAGGGCCCTGGAGCAAGTCAAAACAGCACATTATAAGCAGCACATAAATCCCACATTAGAACGAGGCCCATAGCGCTACCTACATTCACATCTGCCCATGAAAAAGCGCATGCATATCGCCTCCATTCGCACAGGTGCCCACCATCTCCGGATTGAGACAGGTTGATGGATTGGGGAACCACGTCAGGATAGGGTTTGTCAGTGCTGCCAGATGGGAGCTGTTGAGGATAAGTGTCACACTTTCCAGAGCTGCCCAGCATATGATCAGATTCGGACATGCTATGCTCAGTTGATTAGACCTGATGAGCCGCTACACATGATACTGGGCACGACTTGATTAAGCTCACTCGGATCATACATTCGAGAAGCTTGGACTTGAGGGCTCGGATATGCCCCCCATCAACCATTTAATCGTTGTCGCCAGCCTTATTGCTTTGCCCGCGGTTTTTCCTCGAAAACCCTCCCGGCGGGTTTTTAATCCGGGCAAAGAATGTGATGGCTGCTGCTTTTTTGTATTGGGTCCCATAGGCCGATTGGTCTCCGTGGACAATAAAAACAATTCTATTCTATTCTATTCTATTCTATTCTATTCTATTCTATTCTATTCTATTCTATTCTATTCTATTCTATTCTATTCTATTCTATTCTCTTGCTTAACGTGTGCATTGTATTAGGGCATTTAGATAGGATGCAAAAATGATACCATTGGACATTTCTATGTAGTTTTGCATGCTAACTTACTATACAATAATGTGATTTCAACTAAAAGTATCACATGTCCTATTGGTCCCATGGCCTATTGATCTTTATAAACCTTAAAAAATTTATTCTTTTTTTTTTTTTTTTTTTTTTTTTTTTTTTTGAAGTCGGTATATGTATATTAAAGTATAAGTATAAAAGAGTACATAGGAAAAAACTTTTTACAGGGAAGTTTAACCCGAGAAAAGAAAGGAGGGCAAGGATCCCCCCTATCTATTAAAAGTCAAGAACTATTGAAGAAGATAGAAAGATATAAGTCTATAAATAGTTACTGAGTGTGATGGGTTCTCCATTTAGAAACTCGATCTCAGGTTTAGATTAGTAATTTTCCTTCCTTTTCCCCTGACCTCTGTGCTGAGGGTACAAAACATGCACATACAATACCCTGCTCTCGCGACATTGTATCTCCCCTTTGCATCCTTGGCTTTGCAGATCAACTCCCGTCTGATATTATAATTTTGGTCGCAGCAGCAGTCGCACAAACAGGGTTCTTCATGCCCAAGAGTATTGGGTGAGCCGAAAAGCCTGGTCCACTTCCTATTTGCCTCCAGATTTATTTTCTTCCACTTAATTCTCCTCATCAGCACGAACATTAATCCTGCAATTAAAAGGCCCATTAGTTTGATAGACTTTCAATAATCCAATCAACATCATATTTGATCTGTCTTATTACTCCCTCCAGGTTGATAATTTCATAATTGAAAACAAATTCATTTCTCCCTTTCCAGATCCTCCATAGGATAATGTAGATTCTCCAATCCGTTGGATTGGCTGGGAGAAACAAATCCAGGGAGCTAAGAGAGAGGAGATCATATCCCAGATAAGTCGAGGCTAAATCCAGAATCCACTCCGCCCATATACAGGTTCTGAATAAATGGTCCTCATCTTCACAATTGGCCATACATCTGATACAGATATCCGAGTCTGATGAAGTCTGTGTCTCTTTTTGTTTGTAGCCAGGGCCCTGTGCCAGAGTTGCCACATGAATGACTTGATTTTAGGATAGATAGGGCTGGACCACATGAAAGTAAGATTCTTGATACATCTGTCTTGATCTGTCCACCATTTCCTATGGATAGTAATTTCTTGGTTCCTCACGAGATACCTATAAGCTTTCCTGACTGTAAAATTCAGCAACCCATTATGATTCCAATTAATTCCATCAATGGACCAAATACCATAAGTCAATGTGGTACAAATGTTGTTATACAGAAGTTTACAGTCCTCTCCTTCATCAGCCAAAGGAGAGTTTTCAAATGGAATCAGCCCCTGGTCATTGAACATATTGTGCACATAAATGATACCTTTAAGCCTCCATTTTTTTAACCTGATCAGGAAAATGACATGCTAAGCATAGGTTCCCATTGTTAGTAATCAGGGCCGGATTCCAGAAGATGGTCTGATCCATCGATAAGCCTTCCTTCCAAGTATACATACCTCTAACCTGAATCCATGCTTTAACCCATTTCTTTAAAATACCAGGAGTAGAGTTAGGGACAGTAAAAGGAAAATAAATGGAGTAAGGAAGATGCATTTTAATCTGTCTCCAGCCAAAGGGGTGACACTTGTTAATATAGTGCTGGATGATAATTGAGATGGGATGATTGATAAGGCCATAGGCAGCTTTATAGAAATACTTGGCCATAAGAGCAATCCCCTGCTTCTCAATGTTAATGACACCTAGACCCCCAGCTTTCTTTTTCTTGCAACACTCTTCCATGGACACAGGTGTCCAGCACTTTCTGTTCTGACCTGAAGAGATGAACCTTCCAATTATACCCTGAAGCTTAGACGAGACTTTCTTGGGAGCAAGGATAACAGAAGATTGGTATACATGAGAAGCAGAGATAACAAAATTAGCTATGATAGCCCTACCATTTTTAGATAAATACTTAGAGTTCAGGCTGTCAACTTTCCTTTGAAACTTATCAATTATACCCTCCCAAATATCAGAGGGGCTGCTCCTAATGGCAAAGGGAATACCAAGAATCTTTGATTTGAGGGTGGGGGGGTCATACTTACAGTCCAGGAGGGCAGCTGTTTGCTCTCCCTTTACCTGATTTCTTGCCATCACCCTTGATTTGGTTCGGTTGATCTTACATCCCGAGGCTGCTCCAAATTCATCCAAGATAGTTTGAGTATTTAGAATCGAACTTTCATCCATAGAGACCATAAGAAAAGTGTCGTCTGCAAAGTGTCCGTTTAGAATTTGATCTGTAACATTGTTGTCAGGTAAAGAGAATCCTTGGATCATGTTAGTACTCTTGGCCTCCTCAAGTCTGCTATGCAAAGCTTCCATAACAATTAAAAATAAAAAAGGGGCTAGGGGGCAGCCTTGCTTCACACCCCTTTTAAGGGGGAAGAAGGGACTGCACTCACCATTGATAAGAACAGAGGACCGAGAATTATTTAAGATAGCATAAAAGATATTAATTACCTCTTCGGAGAATCCTAAAGCATTGCAGCAGTGCAGCAGAAAGCTCCAACTCACCATATCAAAGGCTTTTGTGATGTCGAGCTTAATAAGGGCAATATCTTGCCCAGAATCTTTAGCCCAGTTTAGACCTAGAATAGCAGTAATCACATTATCCAAAATGTACCTGTCCTTTAGATAGGCCGACTGAGAGGAGCTAATGATATTCTCAAGGACCGGCTTGAGTCTAGCAGCAATAGAACCTGAGATGATCTTATAGATCACATTAGAGAGAGAAATAGGTCTGTAGTCTGAAAAGCTGCTTGGCATATCATTCTTGGGGATAAGAGCAATGAGGCTAGTGTTAATTCTAGCATCTAGACACTTCTGTTGCTTGAACTCATTAGCTAAGCTAGTGATACTGTCTCCCAGAATAGGCCATGCCTTCCTGAAGAACTCAGCCGGAAGACCATCTGGTCCAGGAGTCTTTCCATTCTCCATTTCTTTGACAGTATGATACAACTCAAGGTTACTAAAGCACTTCTCCAGCTCCCTATTATGCTCATTAGTGACCTTTGCTTGGAGGTTAATAAAGTTCAGAATGGTGCCAGGATGACAGTCTTGATTGGTACCCATAACATTAGTGAAGTGACTAGCAGCAGCCCTCTTAATTTCCTCTTCATTAGAGATGAGATCATCTCCAGCCATAATCTCATAGATATGGTTTTTCTTTGCTCTTCCCTTAGCCTTGATGAAAAAAAATTTGGAGTTACACCTCTCATCCTCCTTGATTTCCCTAACTTTGGCTTTGAGCTTCCAGCCTCTGGCAATTCTGATCTCCTCCTTCTCAATTTCCTTCCTAATTTGCTCCTGCTGATCCCCTGAGACATGAGGAAGAAGATCCCTAAGATTTTTAAGATTGGCCATCTTCTGATAATGTATTTCCTTCCCCCATTCTTTTAACCAATTTTTGATAGCCTTGGAGACTCTTACCCACCAATCCATCTGGGTGAGAAATGATGCAACAGAAGTGCAATGGGAGAGGTTTGTGAAGAATTTCAAGCTCTATTTGGAAGGGGTGAGGGAGCAAGAGAACCTAAAGATTGCACCAGATTTGGAGCCACCAAGCATTCCTGAATACATGAGAATCAGAAACAAATCCAGAGTGGTGTTTGATACCACAAATGTTGGGGGTAAAGGTGGATGATGAGATCTGGAATCACGAGAGTCTGGTGGAATTATGGCTGGTGTCGGATCACCATGTAATCGTGAACGATGTGGGTTCATTTCACAAGGATGATAGATTAATGTGGAACCTGACATCAATTCTTATCAAAAGTCGAGGCTGCAGTATGATGGAGGCAGTGGCTGCATCTTGTACTCTTGCTGAGCAGATTGAGCATCAGTTTCTTCATCGTCTTCATGACTTCAAGGCTTCTGATTTGGTCCGCAATCAGAACCACCTTCTTGCATTTCTCGACCTCCTTCCTTTTCAGATTTCCGGACACCTTGCTTGGCTCTCTCGAAATCCGTCTTATGGTTCTCAGCTCCTAACAAAGGAGGGCCAACCCACCTTTATTTCCTTTCAATAACTCGTCTAAGTGAACGTTAATCCATTTGATTATAACCCATTCGATTGCCAAATATTGTGTAACTAGATTGTAAATAAAGATATTAAATTATATTTTCCATGTATTATGGCATCCTATCTAACTTTCGTTCCAAGCCACTGATCAAGAGAATATTCCATGCCAGATCGGTGGCCACAAAATGCTTAAAGCCAAAACTTGAAAAACGACTCAATGGTGCAAAAAAAAGTCAATGGTCCACATTATTTCTTATTCACATTACATTTATTTACAACAGAAACAATGGTTTCCTTCCACTACAAAAGCACAAACAAAACAACTCAAATTTCCAAATACATCACACTATTTACATTGGCAACCACACCCCCACAACGTGCAGGAATTGGCACTCGTGGCACTCTCCTCTCGCCACCTGACACGCCGCCACTACCATCATGATGCCTCATCGTTTCCACCTCACGCAACTCCTTGATAAGCAACCGCCTACATAGATTGAGATGTGAGCAAAGCATTCTTCTCTCGAAGACAATGGAATCCGCCTCACATCGATCCACGACCTTCATAGACCAGAACAACTACAAGCACCATTCGCAGGTTCTATACAGCACAACATACGCTTCTAACAGACTCATGTGCATCCTTCAGGGCTTCCACAAAATCAAATTCCACTTCCTTATGACAGGACTCAACGACAGATTGGTCCACTGACTCAACTTCATCCGAACTGTCGTTAATCACCACGATCTCTCGCTCACCATCGTGGACCATCCTCACGGCATCGTCTGCTGCAAGAAAACAAGAAAGCATGAGACATTACCACATGAACATTGTCATAGCAAGGAGTGAGAATGCTACATCATGCAACGTCAAATTCATCATCATTAATATCCAGAGGGATAAACTCTACAAAGGGATTATCGGGCTTTGGGGACGATCATTGCACACCACTCCTAGCATATACAAATTCATCTCCGCTGCTTCCTCTCTCCAAGCTCTCCTCCCCATATTCAAACACACATGAGGTGTCCCACACCCTCTTCCTCCTCTTTCCCACTCATTCAATTGGAATCATGCCTAGCTAAGGCCCAAATAAGGCCATCCTCACCTCCTAATATGTGCACTCTGTGGAGACAGCATAATCCTCCATGCAACCTGCACCCTCTCTAGCGATGCGTATGTAGAGTTGTTGGGTAAAACCCATGAGCTAGCCAACCTAAAGTTCCCAGTCTGCAGCATGGGTCTAATAGTATGGAGGAGAGACACACCTCGAAATTTGCCCCAATGATACGAAACAAAATGCAATGCCTTTGCCATCAAATTTCGATTATCGAGCACCATCAGGTGCTTTATCTCTCCAGCACCATAGACAGCATTCAACTCCTTGCCTCTACTAATCTGCTCCGAGGTCACATTATGGATATGTGATCTGAAATGCAACTTACCAATATCTTTGAGGCAGTATCCAACGATACCCTCAAAGAAATGCAATTTACTACCACGAAGGGCTTTGCACAAAATCGTAGCTCCATCGGGCTTAGAGATATTCCAACCCAGAAAATTTTTAATCCTCACGTTCAAACTAGCAGGGGTTTTTGCATCAGAGTGCATGACTGCCTGTATATGGAGATGATCCAACGACGACCCTCTCTCTAGAGCCACAACTCCAGCCTTGCAGCTTTCCTTCAAGAAAACTATTATTCTATCATATAGTGCGAGGGGAACATCACATCCCCCGAACACTATGGTCACAGAAGCATCTAGGAAACATGGCATGTCTATAGTTTCTTCTCCTCCACCACCGCCAATATCTGTACATAGGTGCTTCTCCATGAAGGTCACAACCCTCCTAGCTCTACCCTTTCCTCGCTTCCTTGCTCCATCCCTATTCGTCTGCATCTATTGAGACGGAGCCTCCTCGTCCATACCCCCACCCCTCATACTCTCACTAACTGCAGAGGGCAACCTCACATCCGCCCTTCTACCACCAGCCCTTCTGCATGATCCTCTTCGCCCTCTCCCTTTCCCCCCTGCCTCTGCTCCACTTCCCATTCTCGCTGCAGCCACATTCACATCGGGAACTATGGCTCTGATCCTATCTTCAAACACAAAAAAGATCACATGCTTTCCCAAAAAAGATCATGCACCCATGCCTAGATTCGGCCATGCATGGTCGCCACCCAGTCGAATTTAGATGTTTTCTCTTTAAGCCATTTAAGCTCCTCCCAAAAATACCCTTTTCCATACAATACTGAAAGCTTACTCCAAACCACTGCCAAAATACACTTTCCCAACCCAAAAATTGGGCAAACTATATAGAAAGAGTGCGCACCTTTACTAGGCATTATATTGTATGTAAATGCTTTACTTCAAAGCGTTTGGCACTCCTTGTTCTTTCAGATCCAACATGGATTGATGGGATCCAACATGGATTGATGGGACTATGCTGCTTGTTTATCTTTCTGCCCTCCTCAATTGGAGCATCGACTTCTTACCTCCAATAGACTTAGTACCTTTCATGCTCATGGAACAGAATCTTGCAGTCTTCATAATCTGGGTCTCTGGTGCACCTCAGATATGTAGATTACCGGCTTTGTATTGGCCTTTGTTATCTTTGTCTTCCATGTTTCCATGTAGATAGGAACAACTTATCTTCTGGCATAAAGACCCATTGATTGAAGTCTTTAGGTTGCTTCCCATGCATGGTTACTTCTGTAGAGATATATAGCTCTGAGAGAAAGAAAGAAAGAAGGTTAGAACATGAAATTAAATAGCGCCACAATGCCATTTCAAATTTAAAACGCATATCTTATAAGGTTCAGACCGAGTTTGTCCTCGTCTTGAAGGGTCAAAATTTCCACAGATCGTTTAACGGTGTCTTAGGTAAGCTATCTTGTCAACCGAAGGCTTCTTGAAGATAGTTTTGGCAGCAACATTGTTGACCTTACAACAAAGCTGCAAGTAGTCTTGTTCATTCATGCAATCCGATACAATGCAATAAATATGGCACTCATAAATTTTGGACATCAATTCTTGGGATGTTGAAGTGTCATATGTCATACTATCTAACAACATAAATGGAATGATTGCCATTCTAATGTAATGCTTCATTCCCATATCCTCCAACTTTTTCTAAGATATCGATTTGTAAGTAATGAGGTTGAATGAAATGACATCAGCTGGAGTGCAAAATGGATGAAGGTCCTTCTTGAAAGTCCACCAGACTTGGCATGCTTGATATTTCAAGCCCTGGATGTCAAGCTGGGAGGAACTTGGAATAAGTTAAAAATGAGTACTCTCTTAGTAAATGTAATACGCAAGAGAAAAAGATGGCGGTGTTCTTGAATTTTTAGTGTAGTTTCTGCCATCTTCTCCACCTCAGACCTTTCTATATTGAGCCCCTTTGCACCTCCAACAAAGAGGGCGCTATCCTCAAAGTGATCGAGTTATTTTGTCTAGCCATAAAGGCCTGCTTCTCAGAGGCAAGCTAGCGTGTTTAGCTCCCTTGTGCTTGCGGTATAATGCAAGCGACCACCAATAGAAGTGCCAATATTAGCATGACTGTTATCAATCAGATGTGGAAAGGGCTCAGGACTAGGCACATGATTTGTACTAAAGTAATTCTTTGAAGTCCCCTCGTTGTGAAAATGCAGCGACCTACTGTTCTTTCTTTCTTTCCTTTCTTTTTTCCCTTTCTTTTCACCCTTTCTTGCCTTTTTTCTTGCTAGCCTTCCCTTCCTTTTTTTTCCATGATATTTACGATCTTTTTTTTTTTTGATTTAGCTGCTTTAAGTTCATCCTTTTTTTTTGAATAGGAAGGGGACTCCTTTTCAGCTGCAAGGGTCTCCTTAATAACATGCTTTATTTTCTTCTATGTTCAAGCTAGTGTGCATCAATGACCAAGGGTGGAGTCTTAGAGTTCAAGACTCACACAATAGATAGTGCTCACACCAAGGGGGAGGGGGGGAGGGGCTCCTCCGATGTATCAAATCACTGTGCATGATGTAACCCCTCAAAATTTCATCCAGGTCCTGAATATCTGTAGCTTCGAAGAGGTCATAAGAGGGAAGAGCCCAACCCTTGTTTTTTGCTAGAATAGGCAGATTAGAAGTATTAGTGGACATGAGTATTGGATCATAGTATTTTCAGTCGAGATATTATATCTTTATAGAAAATCTTATTGCATCCTCCACAACAGTAGGCAGCCAGTCATCCCGACCATTCTTCAAAAATCTTCATGTGCACGACTATCTCTAGCTGATAAATTGCTTCCTTTCTGGAACTTTGTTTGCAAACAGAGTTCATGTTCCTTGAGATCCTAAGGAGCACATGTGCCTACTCTCATGATCTCCATAAACCGGCTATGCTCATTCACAATAACAACCCACTTAGACAGAAAGGTTGTTTGTAAATGACTATTGAAGGTATTCCTGGGAAACTTTCAACTTCAATAATTTAGAGCCTCCAGATTGCTTCAGGCAACCACTCTGAGCAAAAATATTGCAAAGAAAAGGCTTAGATTTCAAGTTAGAGGTGCTTTCCCAAAACAAGAAAAGGTGACGGCAAAACTTATGCTATATGCTTTCTGGATCAAATTTTGATGCAACTCAAATTTTAAAAGATGCTCTAATATGCAAATCTGTGTGCAAAATCCAGATACAAGCAAACAAGCAAAACACCCTCAAATGTATGATCCTAACTAAGTTGGTCAATAGCGCTGGCAGCAATCAACTTTTCACAACTCAAGCTATGTAGTTATTTTCTCTATTTTGAACTTGCAACTGACTCTAATAGATCTGCAGACTAAGTGCATCAACTTTTCTTGTCAAAAAACATACATTCATGACCTTAAAAGTTGATTTTGTGTCTGGCAGTTTGCTATATTCAAGAAAATGGCAAGCAAGTTTTTGTAGATGCTATAAACAACAATTTTTTTGGCTTTTGAAAATGTATACTATCTCTAACACACCTGTAAATAATGTGCATTTTTTTACAACGAGAAAAGTGTTGAAAACACCCTGAGGAATGTTTATAGTTCCTGAAAGTAGTCTATTTTGAGGGCCCTAAGATTCTTATGCTTTCGAAGTATATTTTCGCACATTGAGACACTCTTATAGGATTGATGATTAGCAGGTTCTATTCAGGCTATTCTTCACCAAAAATTCAATGCTTTAGTTAAATGGTTTTATAATGCAAATGCACCAAAAGGATCTTACCAAGCTCAGATTTTCATTCTCATGAACATCATACAATATTTGCAGATAATCCCAAGCTCCAGTGTCTTGGGCACAGAATCAATCTTTCGCATAACAGCCAAATAGGCATGTTTTACTTGAAGATCTGCTGATTCTTGAGGCAAAGGAAGTAATATACTGCTTCAAATCGTCAGTTCGGCAAGCATCAAAGGTCAACGAATCGACAGTCACGCAAAAGCCTTCGTTTTTTTTATACACCTGCCTGAGCGCCGGCCCGGCCGCCTGCCTGAGCGCCTGGGCGCCTTCAGGGTTGTCTGGGCGTAGTGACGGATGGCGCCTGGGAGGTGCGGTGATGGATGGCGCCTGTGAGCACAATGGAGAGGCGTGCTGGCGTTCGCGCTGAGCATGCCTGGATTGGTGGAGCGTTAGTGAGGAGGCACCTCCACTGGGCGATTTCCCCTGGCGGTTTTCGGCGCCGCCTTCCACTGGCGTCCCGGGCGATTGGCATTGGGGGCGTCTGTTTTCCAGCACACAGTTGTGAAGAGGTTACGGTTCGGAGGCGTTTGGTGAAGTTTTGTCTGTTGGAGGTATGCTTGTTGCTTCTTGCAACAACATGGATTTTTGGATGTGTAATCATCCTGGCAACAGTTTTTTCCCAGGTGGTTTTTAATCTGGGCCATGGTGATTATGTTTTGTTCTGTGGGCTTCGGCCCTTGTTCTGGTTAGGGACTTCGGTCCCGTTTTGTACTTGTGGTCCCATAACCCGATTGGGTTCCGTGGACGTTAAAAGTTTCTTCCTTCCTTCCTTTTTGAAAAATCACCAGTTTCACTCTATTCTTGGGAATCGGGTCTGAGGTTCTTGGCTCTGGGCCATGATTGGCAATCTGCAAAAAAAGGCCAGATCTTGGCCTGCCCGTTTTAGGGTTCTTGATTTTTCCTGGAATATATCTTATAGGCTCGATTCAAAAAGTCAACTCAGGATATATAAGGAAGAATCAAAGCAAATTATTAAAATGCGTGCTACTTCTATGGGGATGCTGGCCCATGGCGGAGGGGGATTGGCGGAAATGGATGACTAGGGTTTTGGGGGGTAGATAGGAATTTTTTTGCATTTTTTAATCATGGGTACGGTTTCCTAGGAACAAATTTTGAAGGTCAGGATGAAGCCATTTTGCAAAATTTCAAGGTCCACATGGTATATTTTTTGTGCTCTTCAAGATGGAAAAATATTTTCTGGAAAATAAGCACTTCAAATTTTTGGGTAAAAAAGGTCTAAACTTGATGAGGTGACAAAGTTGAGGGGTGATTTGGCAAAGAAATGGTGACATGGTACAAATGGGATGATGATGTAGCAAGTGAAGTGGCAAAGAATATTCTTCCTAGTCAATTTTTTTTGTGAGATGGGAATGAGATGGCTGACACATGTGGAATGATGTGGATGATATATGGTGATGATGTGGCATATTTTGGGTGAGGTGGATGGTAGATTGTCAAAATGGCAAGTGCACTTCAAATCTTTGACATTTTGGTAATACTTAGGCCAATATGGCCTTTTCAAACTTTGTGATGGAAAATGTGCACCTTCTCTCGCTAACTTTGTTTTGAGAGAGAGAATATGGTCTTTTGACCTTGAAGAAGCCAATTTTTCATGGAATTTTAGCATTTTTCATGAATAGTGGATGTATCATGAGGTGTGGGATGTTTTGACTAGGAAAACGACTTTTTTCCAACTTTGGATTTGGGAGGTGGTAAAGGCACAAGGGATGAGGACAATGAGATGTGAGATGGGTGGAATCATGATAATAGGGCAGAGTAAGATGTAAATCATGCCAAAACAACTTGGATTGAGCAAAGTACCATTATGGCTTGAGGGGTCAACCAAACTTTGAAAAGGTGTCTTCAAGCTTTGACTTCAAGTCTTCATGAGTGAACTAATGATCCAAAGCCATACTTGGGATGTCTATATGATGTTCAATCAAATGTCCTCACTTGGTTCTCCATACTTTATGTCTTCTACAGATCTTCATAGCAAGATGTCTTTAGGATCCATGGTATCTTTGCTCATGCACACACATTTCAAGTAAAATGTTAGATATGAGTACAATGAATGCACATGGCTCTTCCATGCTACCAAAAAGTGGCAGCAACGGTCTTGCAGCTGAAATAAATAGTTATATATCATTCAAAGAGATAAACATAGTTGAATATAAAAGCACACAAATATCTATCTTGTTAATTTGAGATTTTCAGGTCTGGAGAAATTTTTTTTTGGAATTATGTTTTAATGATTTCGCTATGGTTTTGGGACTTTTAGCCACCGGAAATAAAATCCGATTTCCAAAAATCAGGAAAATATTTTGGCTACGGTTTCGATTTCAATTTCCCCCTTCCAAATTTCTTTTGCATATCGATCTACCTCTTCGATATCGGCATGCATATGCCACGATTGGCTTAGGGCTCAGCATGTGGCCCATATTTAGAGATAGATAGATAGATAGATAGTATTTTAACGTCACGCCACTAGGCAGCATCCAACTGGACATGTGACCACACACCACACTACATTGCTTGGTTGGGCCCTGCCCCCAACCACTTTACATTGCGCCTGTGGGTTCAGAGAAGAAAAATCATCGATGAGGTGTTGTTATATCTCCTTTTCTCCGTTGATTGGTCATAGTTTTTGTGGATAAAAAACCTAAAGGATGTTTTTTCATAGGATTCAGAAGAACAGATGGAGATCTAAGTGATAAGAATGGTCCATGGCTTGGTTTTAGACCTGTGTCCATTGTATGGGTCCCATGACCTATTGGTCTCCGTGGACGTTAAAAAAACTATTCTATTCTATTCTATTCCAACTTAGTTGAAATTATAGAGGTATGAGCGTTTTGATGGCTTTTGTAAGTTTCTTCTTAAATCATTTTGTTCCTCTGGAATTTGTATCTTCACGAAGCACCTCTGCATTATGAGTGGATCTAGATCGATTTCTATGTTGTGGCTGGCAGCTAGAATACGCTCAAGGTATGGAAACTTAGCTGGTATGGTTGAAATCCCCTCTCTCTAGGGCATTAAATGTAGCAATTTCATTGCACAAATGTGGCCAAGCAGTTTACATTATAGACGAGAGCTTGAGCATGAAAAATGACCTTTTTAATTTGCAAGTCCTGCGGCAACAATGGATGTTTTGAATTCTTTTTTATGCTATTATTGCTTTGGATAATTTGTCTTTACTCTTGCTGCATCAGGGAGCATTAAATTGAACAGGAATCTGGTATCATTTTATTTTTTTGCAATGGTTGGATGGATCCAAGATGTGGCCAATAAATTCAACACTTCATAGACTGGATTTCGTCGGCTCCAACTTATATTGAAGAGTTAAGATCTCCTTGATGCACATGGCAAGTAACAGGTTTCAATCATCTGATTTTTTATTATGTGCTTTAATTTGATGAGCTCTGAATCATGGATGAGTGCATCGATTATGTCCCCACATACTGCACTGAGAAATATATCACAATGTATCATTGTACAGTTTCACAACATGCCTATTATTACCAAGGTTTTTTCCCTCGAAAATCCTTTGTGGCGGGTGTCTTTTAATTTTGGCAATAATACGTTTGTTGTACTCCTTGATTGGGTCTCCTATACTAGTTGGTCTCCCTGGATGAATTTAATTCTATTCATTGTTTACCCTATTAGTTACATTTATAAATAAATATCAAATAGGTGAAACCAATGTAAAAAAAAGAAAAGAAATTCCAATCTTTCACTATCAATGTAGCATACATTTCTGCATTTATTCAAATTTGTAGCATCTTCCACCAATTCCTGCTCAAACTGAAGAACATGTAGACGGGGAGAGTGAGGCTATGATAGAAAGACTCTTTCGCAGCAGGTTCAGGTACAATTGGCAAGGTTTGTCCGGAGAAATTATAATGAGAAGTCAGTTGGGTCCTGCAACCTGTTCCTACCTCGTGGAGAAGCTCGTACAGCCAGGTACAAGAGTGTTCGATTACTTCTCTTGTGGTGCTTTTGGCAGAGCTGCAGTAATACACTTGCTGCTCTCTTTTTTGTTTGGGTCCCATAGGCCAATTGGTCTCCGTGGACGCTAAAAACCTATTCTATTCTATTCTATTGATTCATAAAAGATTCTGCATCGTCTTCGAACATGATCCGGTCAAACAATAGTGCTTGAAGGGGATTCTTGGCAGGCTAGACCGTGTGCTCAATCCTATCCTCACTGTAGTCCATGTGTCCCAGCAGCAAGGTACTCTTCTTGGAGTTGAGGAACATGCAGAAACGAGCCAAGCAGTGAAATCACCTAAGATTCCTGATGTCGACTATGATACTATTAAAGATACTAAGTTCGACCTCGACAATCTCGATGTAGCTGACCTCACTGCCCATGTTTTTGACTTTGATCCCATCAACAGTGTCGGGCCATCTAATCAGGGAATAAATTACTAATCGTATATTTCTTATTAGCCAGAATGACTTTAGCTAAACTTGCTCGATATTAATCCCAAAACTTTCTGTGGTTTAGCTAACCTCTACACACTTTTGCTCTCATACTTTCTAGCGTTTAGCTAAACTAACCCAAGAATCATTCCAAAAATTTCTATGGTGTGGCCAACAAAAAAATATTAAGCCAAATTACTATACCTTTTTTCAATCGTTTTCACTTATTTTAGTCATTTTCTTTGTGAAAACATTCTAGAATAATGCTAACTAGCAAAACCTAGGACTTAAATTAATTCATAATGCTAGAAACTAAACTACTAATCATATATTTTGTATAAACTAGAATGATGTTAGCTAAACTAGCCAAAAATTCATTCTAAAAGTTTCTATGGTTTAGCTAAACAATACAAAATTTCACTCTCTTACTTTCTAGCGTTGGGCTAAAGAGCTCCAGGGTTGGTGCAGTCTCGAAAAAAGTTAAGCTAAAATTATTATTTTTTTCCCAATTTTTTCCATTTACTTTAGCTATTGTTTTTTAAAAATGTGCTAAAAAATCGCCAAATAGCTAAGTTTAGCCCTTAAATTATTCCATGCATCTAATCCTATTGCTAGCACTGTGGAGCCTGATACAGTGGAGAAAGAATTGTAAATTGTATAACTCAAATGTCAATATAATATTTCTTGTATATAAATTTATCGAGCTCATACATTGCTCATGTCTCCAAGTGTCGATGGACATGTTCATAACTATAAGTTTTGCACTGTCATGTTTCTCTAAGTGTCGATAATGGTAACTTCTGCACTGTCATGTTCCTCTAAGTATCGATGGATATGTTCTTAACTGTGATTTCAGCATTGTTATATTTTTTATGGCGCTAAATAACGGCGTTTTTTATGCACAAATAACAAAATGGCGCCATAATAGCTCAAAAATTGGTCATAAAACAGACTAAAAAACAATTTCGTCCCAAACTGGATCCACAAAATTTCCCATTTTAATGAAATTGTGCTTCAATTTGCAAGACAGGAATCAGTATTCACAAAAAGCCATCCAATTTTGCCTCTTATTCAGCTCCAAGATTAAGGTTTTTGTTGCAGATAAGGCAAAGGTCGTTGGCAGGTTTTGCATGCATGTTTGTTTCCATTTTTCGGTCGGGATATCAGCGTCACAATTTACTTAGGATTTATTTGAAGATTCAAAACCATGAGCTTCAAAGCCATAGCTACAACATGAAAAGTGGATCGCATTTTTTTTTCTGAAAATGAGCCACAAGCTGCCACGTGGCATATCCCTACAATCTGGAATGGAAAGTGGGATGCCCATTCCGAGCATATAAAAATTTACAGCTTATAATCGATTGACAAAAATAAGCACAAGTTTCATTTAAACAGAAGTAGATTTTACACATAGGATTAGATTTACACAGAAGTAAATTAACTCAGGAAGCAAGTCCGACACTGTAAAAATCATAAAGAAATGGCTAAGTTTCTTAGCCCTTGTATTCATCAATGCAGCTTATGAAACCTCCTACAAAAACTGGATACAAAGGTAAAAAGACTAGATGAACCCTGTCGGCTATGCAAAAAAGACATGTTTTTGGCTGTGAAAAGCAAAGATATGAAGATTCAAATTTTTACAATGCATCACAACCAAGCTTAGCAAATTGGACCAACTTCGAGCAAACAGCTACAGGAATACAACACGTCAAGCTTAGCCGTTGTTGCAGCTTCAAGGCCGAAAACTAGGAGCTAAAATTGGCAAATCTTTGGGAAATGTCTCTTCAACGGCATCAAAATCTGTCCCTGCCGCAAAAATCCATTCAGCTGCTCCAAACTAATAGAAATAGACATACATAGTAAGCAAAAATCCACAAGGATGAACAAGAAAAACTCAGAACTACGTTATTTTCAAAGAAACTGGCTAAAGACACCGGATCTTCAAGATACAGCACGATTTGAACCTAGAAAGAGAAATAAAGATCGTTCTTGTAGAATGCCCCCTTTTACAAAGCTTGCAGCTACAAAAATATTGGAGCTAGGCCTTTCTAGAGTATGAGAAGCTTGAACTCTACGACTGAGGCTATAGTCGCCCAATGTTACGGAATGCCTTGGAGCCCAGCGCCATAGCCGAGGAGCCCAGTGCCATCGCCTGACCTCCACAAAGAACCGAAAAAAAATGCTCCCACTTTCCATGTTGTGGGGGCATGTTCATTGGTCACGCATTCTGGTGTGGTCGGTGACCCGCTCCCGGCTTTGCCAGTCGCGAAGCCCCACCGGTCCACACCGGAATGTGCTCCTAATGAACATGCCCCCATATAACATGGAAAGTGGATCGCATTTTTTGTCTGAAAATGAGCCACAAGCTGCCACGTGGCATATCCCTATAATCGAGAATGGAAAGTGGGATGCCTATTCCGAGCATATAAAAATTTACAGGTTATAACCGGTTGCCAAAAATAAGCACAAAGTTCATTTGAATAGAAGTAGATTTTACACACAGGAATAGATTTACACAGAAGTATATTAACTCAAGAAGCAAGTCCAGCACTGCAAAAATCATAAAGAAATGACTAAACTTCTTAGCCCTTGTATTCATCAATGCAGCTTATGAAAACCTCCTACAAAAACTGGATACAAAGTTAAAAAGACTAGATGAACCCTGTCGGCTATGCAAAAAAGACATGTTTTTGGCCGTGAAGATTCAAAACTTTTACAATGCATCATAACCAAGCTTAGCAAATAGGACCAACTTCGAGCAAACAGCTACAGCAACAGAACACGTCAAGCTTAGCTGTTGTTGCAGCTTCAAGGCCGAAAACTAGGAGCTAATCTTTGGCAAATCTTTGGGAAATGTTTCTTATCAAAATCTGCCCCTGCTCAAAAGTCCATTCAACCGCTCCAAACTGATAGGAACAGACATACATAGTAAGCAAAAATACACAAGGATGAACAAGAAAAACTCAAAACCAAAGCATACTACATTATTTTCAAAGAAACTGGCTAAAGACACCGGATCTTCAAGATACAGCATGATTTGAACCTAAAAAGAGAAATAAAGATCGTTCTTGCAGAATGACCCTTTTTACAAAGTTTGCAGCTACAAAAATGCTGGATCCAGGCCTTTCTAGGGGATGAGAAGCTTGGACTCTACGACTGAGGCTATAGCCGCCCAGTATTAGGGAATGTCGTCGAGCCTAGTGCCATGGCCATAGCCGTGGAGCCCGGTACCATAGCCGAGGAGCCCAGCACCATCACCAGACCTTTACAAAGAACCAAAAAAAAAAAAAAAAAAAAAAAAATGATCCCACTTTCCATGTTGTGGGGGCATGTTCATTGGTCGCACATTTTGGTGTGGCTAGTGACTCGCTCCCGGCTCCGTCAGTCGCAGGGCCCCACCGGTCCACACCAGAATATGCTAATAGTTACAGATATTTATTTACGAATCAACAAATAGAGGTCTACATCTACAGCTGCATGTCATAAACTGCCGTAGACGACATCTGTTATTTTTTGTAATAAAAAGGAAGAGATCGTACAATAGGGATGGACGAGAATCATAATAACTGTGGATGGATTCGATTGGCAAAATGCTTACTTTAGAATTGGATTTACCAACCCTCCAACAAGATAACGACATGGACGTTAAAATCTCTTCTTCTTCTTCTTCTTATAATCCATTTGGAAGGGTCTAGAAAGGAGTTGAACACGTGACCAAAAATATGACCAACCAAAAATATGACGTGGTGCAAAGAAGGCATGACGTGGCGAAGTGTTCTGCAAAGATCGACACGTATGCGACAGGCATATGACGTGGCCTGAACAAGACATGACGTGGCAGTGTGTTTCGCTAAGATTGACACGTCATATACTGGCGCCTTAAAAGGGGAGGCCCATCACGAGCATTCTAACATCTCTGTTTTGCAAAAATGGGAGGAGAAACGCGTCGCCGGAGCCCTTTGCCCCTCGCATCCCTCAACCATATCTCCCGTAATTGCATCGATATCCAAAAATCTATCGATTTCTACTGCAACGTTCTTGGATTTGTTCAAATCCGTCGCCCCGGCGCTCTCAAATTCGATGGAGCTTGGTAATTTCTTCGCTCTTCCGCTTCAATTTCGTCGTCTTTTGGTTCTGTTGTCTCGATTTAGATTTCATCATATGTTTCTGCTTTCTTTCTTGAATTTATACTAAAATGCCCCATCTTAGCTTCCATACCTCTCCTATATAGATTTCATTGTATTTCCTTATCTCATGTCCTAGTTCTCAAGTTTAGTTTGTATATAGTTCTGTTCAATTTTTTAGATCACATGAAAGAAAACCATCCTTGGCAGGCTTTTCAACTATGGAATCGGCATTCATCTCCTACAAGCAGAGGACGTAAAAGAAATCAAAAGAAAGAGTGACGAGATTAATGTGAGAGCTGATCACATTTCTTTCCAGGTAATATAGAAGTTTTATATTTTTACATATAGAAGTTTTATATATTTTACGGAGGAATTTTACTTAAATGGTTCACATTTTGCAGTGTGAAGATCTAGATGAGGTAGTGCAAGGTCTGGAAGAAGCAGGGATTAAGTATGAGAGGCGGATTGTGGAGGAAAGGGGGATTGAAGTAGAGCAAATATTTTTTCATGACCCTGACAATTTTATGATAGAAGTTTGCACATGTGAGAAGCTTCCGGTTGAACCATTAGGAGCAGCTGTATGTTCCAACATTTTCAAGTTGAGGCAGGCAACAAATAAAGGAAATATTTTGGGTGTTCTCTTGTGATTCTTTATTACAACTTCCAGATTGTCATTGTATGTCCTTTCCGGTAAAAGTTTTATGAAAATACCATTAGTCTTTTCAAGAAGTAGAAGCATCTTTAATGTTCACTTGGATCTTACTCCTTTCAAAATCGTTTTATAACGTTCTATAAAATACCATTCTTCTTTTCAGAAATAGAAGCATCTTAACATTCAGTTGGATCTTACTCTTTATTCTTAGAAATCGCATGAGGTACATTGTCTCCACATCTTACTCTTCTAAGAATTACATGATGCAAAATTTCATATTTTTTGTTTTTACTATTTTGCCAATTGTTCATATGTGATTGATTCCAAAATTGTCCATTGTCTCCACTCACGCTCGCTAGAATTTTTGCAAATTACTTGCAAAATAAAGCTAAACCACAATCAACCTTATAGAACCTTAAAACATGTTAAATCATGAAAAATTGGGTAGCCAATTTCTAGAATTTGTTGTTTAGTTATAGCCAAGCATCAAAATTGATCAATTTTCTTGGCAATTTTTAGAATTTATTGTTTTGATTATGGCTAAGCGTCAAAATTGATTAGCTGTCTTGACAAAGCATCATAATTGATCAATTGTCTTTCTTTATATGGTCTCTTACTTCAATAGGCCAATGCAGCTTGCATGAACTCCATATGTGCACTTATAAGGTACGCTCAAGTTTGTTACTAGCTTACACGACTCCCAACTATTGCAATCGGCTAATGCAAGTTGCATGAATTTCCAGATGTTGTGCCCTTACACAACATGGAAATGCCAAAGTCCTTCATGCTCAATTTTATTTACCAACTTATACATCAAAACAATCTCAAGATTTGTAGCTAATTCCGTATGTTAAAATGTGAAACATTTTTCTACCATACGAACAATGAACTCAATATATGTCCCACTCACTTGAATGATGCCAACTAGTATCAACTTGTGGATCGGAATGGAGGTTGACTTGTCTATTAGTTACCTACAAATACTCTATTAAGATATGTTGATTCCATAGTTCGGTAGGTATGGATATTTTATTGTGTGTGGAAGCTTCACTTTGAGTCATGTATCATAAAAATGTTAATATAATATGATTCGTGTTAGAGGCATTTTCACAATTTTGAACGCATTTTAATAAATACGTAAATGCATGGGCATTTTAAAAAAATCTAATAATAATAAAAAAAAAAAGATAAGTTAAAACGTGGGCTCCATTGAAACATTGTATTGTAATATGGATGTGACATGATATCAAACTTGTGGTGTGGATGTGTTTGAGCATCTTAATGCATCTAGTCATGGTCGTTGGCATTGTTGCTTTGTGCTTTACATGGACATATTTGTATAAATTCAAACATATATAAGAATTGAATTGAATTGATTTTTAACGTCCTCGGAGACCAATTGGTCTATGGGACATAATAAAATGTGTAGCAATAAATGCTAAATAGCAGGTGCACGTAGCAATACCAATTTTACTACCACGATTAAAAAACCCCTCCCTTTCGAGTTTTCGAGTGAAAAACCTTTGTAGGAAATATATACTGCCATAAAGTAATATTTATAATGAGACTGGGGCACGTTGTATCTTCAATAGATTTTTTCGATGGGCTAAGACATCAAGCAAGTAGGATCCCAAGCGAGCTGGAAATGTTGTTCAACAATGTATGCAAATGTAACTAATGAAGAAGAAGATCAGAATACTGCTCTCTGATATGATGATAAGTTGAACAAAACTGGAAAGAATGTGCTTCATTTTCCACTTCATTCCACTTACAACATACACACAATCGATTTTCTTTAGATTTAGATGTAGCATCCCAACGGCCTGCCTCAATGCGCAAAAGATGAGCCCTTGTACGAATAAATGCTATTACTCTTCTTTTTTTATGACCCATAAGTGCCATTAAGTAAGCTTATAGGCCCTGTATAATGAAGGGTTGACCTGCTCCTTATAATGACTCGTTTTAACCTTGCCATGATATCTGCATTCCATAGTCTCTGACAAAAACAAGTATCAAGATAGACACAAAATTTGTTCCAGCTCTATTGGTGTAGATACTAGGATACAATTTTGATCCTGGACCATTGTGAGATATCCAGAACCACAAGGGAACAATGGATGGATGTACTGGTGGATAAAGGTTCCCAAAGCAATTAAGAATTGGTTGAAGGAATGGGGCAAAAAATTGGCAACTTTAAAGGCCCCCAAGCCCCATTAGGGCGGATTTGGGGTCTGAAAATGGCCCTTATCTTGGGCTAAAGATTTCCACGTCAGATTCGCCAGGACCAATCAGGTTTGCGCCTTTTTTACGAAAGTCAGTATTACTTGGCAGGTAGAAGGATGAGCAGGCTTACTTGGCATCCACATGGCGTATTTTCATAGGGGATGCCTGCGCTTTTATTGCAACCATTTTAATGGCTCGTATTTTTCGGGAGTCGCTTCGCTGCCCAAAATAATGGTGACTTTGACCGCCTACTGTCAGCGTCACTAACTCCCTTGTCAAATTTTGGCGCCAAACTTCAGATGTCACTCCGGCGCCCTCTCGTGCATCCTCTCCGCCTTCACTCCTCATCCGCAATCCATGTCTCCCCGTAATTTCGTGTTCTTGCCCCATTTACGAACTCCCAAGGTCAAGAAGTGGGAGGTTTTGTCTCAATAGGTTCAGGTGAGTATCTTTGCCATCAACGAGGGCGAGCATAGAGTTAAGCGACAAAGGCGATCAGGCGATGCGGACACATTGGATAGGTAGGATAAAAGAGTTCAAGTTGAATTCTAGCGGTAGAAAAGTGGAAAGTATAACAATACGACATGCATATACCCCTTCCGATATGGCCAAAGAGCTAATCTCCACCAAAAACGGCTTCCCAAAATTGCCCGCAAAATGGTAACCACCTTAAGCGGATCACCGACGCCAAAACTATCTATCAGCTACTTAATCTGCGTAGAGATAGTTTTAAGCGTCGTCATCTCCTTATCTTTCATTTCTTTTCGTTGACACGTGTTTACAAACAAATTTATTGTGCGGGTTTATGTTTATCGGGCGTCGTGGATGTCATTCCGGCCGAAAATATTAGTAGTGTACTTGTCGTGTATCACATAGACATCGGAATTGTCCTTTTCAAGGTATGGATGCCGTGACCTTGCGGGGTATAGGCATCTGGTTTTTCTGGACATGATTATAACGTAAAGGTCGAAAACCGAAGCTTGAGGCCGGTTGAATTGCCCCCTTTAAGTGAACTTTGTAAGCCACGGACTAATGAGAACAATGTAATTGCAATGAAGAAATGCATGGTGACGAGGTGCAAGCGGGAATGTGTCAAAAACGGAGGCGTGAGGATGAGTTTCAAAATCTTCACACCGTTTGAGGTATTTGCTAACATATTCGGATGGCGCGAGGAAGTTCGAAAAGCTCAAAGACATATCGTGCTTTCTCCCCCCGCGATTTTGTGGATGGCTTATTTTTGGTTCCGACACAGGATGTTCGATTCCACGAATCATCCGGTCAACTAACAGAGGTCCGCGTAGTTAAGTCCTCCTTTAAGTTCGGATACTTTCTTCCAAAACAATATTTATCGTTAATTGTCAACTAGAATGAAGGAAACAAAAAAGAGAGGCCGCACAACTTTTTGGGAGCCGTTTTGAGGACCATAAATGATACACTCCGATCACGGTGGATATTCGAGTATGGAGAGGGGAGGAAGTCATTTATCGCCACCATGGAAAGCGAATGGCCATTATCGAGCTAAGAGTGCTAATGGAGACAGAGGAGATTCTTGGCGACTTCCATTATTTTATTGATGGCATTAGGGTTGGTTACGTGGCAAGAGGGAAATGTAAAGTTTAGTGAGTTCGCGATCAACAAGAAATTGTCTATCGGCTAAGCGCTTTGAATCTCGGTTTTTATTTGTGTTTTTGTCGATGTTTTTTAGGGTTCCGTATTTTGTCCGATATTTTTAGGGTTCCGCACAATTATTTAAAAACGTTACCATCATATTTTACTTTAACCACATTTTTTACTATTTATCTCTTGCCGGTTGTCTATTTTTGTCGGTGTTAAGTAGTATAAAAGCGCCATCCGCCGAGAAGCCATGGCAAGAACTAAGCAAACCGCAAGGATCCATTCAGTGGTGTAAGGCGGTGATTACATTAGTCCGCCTTCTTCATCCGACTCAAGTCCACGAAAGAGATTCTCCTCCTCCCACCATGCCTACCGTAAGACCCGGAAAAGAAATCCGCGATGACAGACGGGGAGAAGCAGCTCCGGAGTAAGTAGGGAGGTGCACTCGGTTTGGAGACGAGGATGAAAATGTGAGAGACCGTGGCGAAAGCGTATGACGCCGGATTAATTATTGGGCAGCCGCCTCTTCTTGCTCTTCCCCGCTCCTCCCGTTCCTCCCCGTGGAGGTGCCGGACCTTCAAATCAAAGGAGGAGGCCCAATGCCGAAAAAGGGAAGGCTTACCCGGAATGTGAGGAGGAGATTTTAAGAAGAGTCGGCCGAGGAACAAAACGCAAATCTTTGGGGTGAGGAGGCTACCGAAGAGTCGGGCCGAACAGCAACAGCTCCAAATGCCGGGTGGGTGAGGGTAGTGGCCTGGAAGCGGAAGACGAAGCCCGCATTAAAGCGCTTCACGAGATTAAGAAGTATCGAAAGCACCGAGATGGTCATTCCGCGTCTCCCATTTGCCAGGCTCGTGAGAGAGATTCTGCAAGAGTGTGGTGCGATACATCATACCAGTTACAGAATTCAAGCAACTGCCTTAAATGCTCTTCAAATGGCTTCGGAAGCAGTTGGTGTCGGTCTGTTCGAGGACTCGCAGCTTGCAGCAATACATGCCAAGCGGGTGACTGTCATGCCCAAGGACATGCGCCTCGTCTTACGCATAAGGGATCCCGAGTACTATGGTCAAAATTTTATGGCTGAATACAACAAGAAGAAAGACCCCCCAGAAAAAAGGCCGTGAAGTGCCTTTGTGTTTTTTTCATATGTATAATATTTCTTAATGTAATGGCTTTATAAGCTTAATCTCTTAGTCCATTTCTTTCTTAGAAGCCTAGCTTCGCACTTTGTATTTTTTTTTAATGTTATACGTGAGGATCACACGCGGTACAAGACAAGCATTGTGCTTTTTTGTTGCACATAGTAGTCTTCGCGTCGTGTGATCCAACCCTAACCCTAACCCTAACCCTAAAATGTACGGACAAATCTCCCCACAACGGCTGTGTCCCCTTTCATAATCGACAACGGCTACTTGAGTTCAAAAGTGACAAATACCTTACCGCTCCTAAACATCTTGTTTTTTGCGTTTTTGCTTCGCCATGGATTATTATGTGAAGTTCACGGAATGGTATGCATCCCCCCTCATGACAACGAGGAAGTTGCGCCGATTTAGCGATTTATCCGTTCTATTGCAAGGAGTTGGACATCATGGCAAACAATGGCGAGCTTGGATGCTATCGCGAGGTTGCCTTAGCTTTCACCCGGACCGCTTGGTCTCAGCGCACGTCCTTTGCAGATGTCCCTGGCTCGTGGATTCCAAAACCAGCTCTAGAGGAGGCGGCTTCCCATTTGCAAACAGGGAAGATGTTTTTCAAGAATGCTTTGCATAACGGGCTCCTCGGCTGCGTCCTTGTGCTTAAGAAGGTATCTTATTTCTCTTTGCCGCTTTGCATTTGCTAGTTATTGCATTCTCGCTTTCGCCAAACCAAGATACACTTTGGAAACAATGAAATCTTTAAGCCAAGGGGTCAGGTTATGTGTGATGATGATCTGACTATGACGTAGAAATGGAGATAGATCTACAAGAAGAAGAGCAAGAATGTAGGAGTTTTAGCTTGGCCTTGGCGGCCTTGGGTGAACCAGGAGGAGGGAGATGATTCTCAAGGTGATGAGGATGGGGATGAGGATGAAAAGAAGTTGTCCGACATAACGCCAATTTTAGTGGAAGGCAAAGAATACTTATTGCTAAGTGATATCTTGAGGAACCCGCTTTGTTCTGAATGTGTGCTAGGGAAGACGAGCTTATCGATTACCTTGGCCGAATGGGTAAACTTAGGCCTAGATTTTGAAGAGGATTTGGACAAAGAGATGTTTGAAGTGTCTAATTATACCGGCAATGCTATAAAGCTTAAAGAAGCCTATGAGAGGCTGGAGTCTCGATTTTCTCAAGATGAGGCGAATCTACCAACGGAAGAAGAATTCCAGCGTCTTTGTGCAAAGCTGCCAACAGGATCTACAGGTTTGGCAGGCCCTTCAGTCAATCGCGGCAGCATAAGCCTGGTAGATGAGGATAAATGTGAAGAAGATAATCTTGAGGGTTCTTATTTGTGGGAAGTAGATGATTTTTCTTGCCGACATGCACGTGGGGGACAGGAAAGATTGAAGGACTCTACATTGTTACGATATATCTCAAGATTCGTTAATGGGGAGATAATCGTCTTCAGCAGAACTTTCAGTCCAAAAGGTGCAGAGTTTGTCTATTACATCCGTGCATTATGCATGTTCGGGAACCATTCCCAATCATGGAATAAAATAACGGCTAAGGTTAGCCAAATGGCTATTTTATAGCATTTTTGCCAAGCAAAATGGTTAAAGTAAATGGGAAAAATTGCTCAAAAAAAGAAAATTTTAGCCCAATTTTTTTGCCGACCAAGTGAGTTTCTAGATTGGATAGCCAAACCTCCACCTCCAGACAACTCCACCAGGACAACAATTAGCCAAACCTAAGAAAGAGTGAACTTGGAAAAATGGATGGATTAGCCTAGTAACCGACATTAAGGTATATAGGAACTTTAAGAAATCACCAAAGAACTTCTTGTTTCGAGTACGAAGATGAAGTAGGAGCTTCTTACTTCAAGTAAGAAAATGAGTTATCAGAGGAAGGATCACATCTAGAAGGAACGTTGCACTTTTACTTTGAGCTTTGAACATGTGCATATATGTTTATATTTTAATTTATGTCTTTATTTTATTTTCATATTAAGGAAGTCATAACAATGATTATAATTGCGCAATTTATGCTACATTATGCACCATTTATTTTTCTATATTGAATTACATTGTAATATCAATAAGTTCAATGTATTTATCCAAAGACTTGGATGTTTTAAAATAAGGATAGTGTGATGGCTAATATTTGCTCTACATTTTGTGAAAGTTTAGCCAAAAGCAAGAAACCACGACGGAGAAAAAGCATTTAGATTAGCCAAGTGTTAGAAACTTCTAGTTCCAATTCGAAGGTAGTTTAGCTAAATCTAATTGGCTATTAATACTAAAAATATAGGAGTAGTAATTTATTCCATGTTCCCAATTGGCATCAAACACTGAAAGGGTGATAGCAATTCGGCGGGATGTTGTGTTACAATATTTTGACGACCAAGCCGGTCTGCGGGCGAGCAATATGTTAAATTTTTTAGCTGCTGGCTTGACTCACCCAAGGTTGGAAGCTGGGGTCGATAACATGGAAGTCATTGCCTTGTTGGATCAGTGCGGCAGGGGATTGAAAGAGCATGAAATTGACGACGAAGCTTGAGAAATATGTTTTCCAACTTGTATCGGTAAAATTATTTATGTACAGATTGTCCTTCCGAAATTCCTAATAAAAATTATTTTATTTGTATTTATTCATCATCACGAAAATACATCGGTCGATTTTTACGTCATATCTAGGTTTTCGCGTCGTGTGATATCTATCTCGAAGAAATGAAATATTATTGGAAAAAGACAATTAATTTATTTATTCCTCACACGACGCGAGAAGCAACTCGTGTGACTCATGTTATAAATAGAAGACCGATGTCCACGCTGACCTCCGATCGCCTTCGCGCTTCCGCTCATCTTCTACTTCCGGCTTCCGCCTTCCACCTTCGCTCAGATGGCATCATCATCTTCCTCTAGCAAGCGACCACGCCAAGATAGCACTCCCCAGCCCCCAGAGCTGCCCGTGGACATCACCCTTGCAGTGGTGATGAAGAGATTCAAGGAGATCCATGATGAAAACAACCGTCTCGTCGCCGAGAACAATGAGGCGGTCGACAGATTAGCCTTCACGAGGGAGCTGCTGCACGAGCGAGACGTTGAGCTCGTGGAAACATTCGCCATGTACCAAGAGGCGACGCCGCGAGGCGCCGGCGGTTGAAACTGCTCACATGATTTCGCAGCCTTAGAAGATATGGAGAAGAAGCTCCGAGCGGGAGGATGAGAACGCAGACCTTCACGGCTTCACCACGGGACATGAAAATCAGCTAGAGGATCATGAAGATCCCTAGCCGTTGTATCTATCTATTTTTTGCTTCAAAGAAAAGTTTTCTCTATTTTTTGCTTCTATCTATCCCGTTGTTCCAATGTATGTTACGTTTTATTAAAATATCACCGCGGCCGAAATGCCTTGCTTGCAATTAGGTAGCAATCAATGGATTTCGCGTCGTGTGATCTCCATGCCGTTCTATTTTGCTTCAATGAGAAGTTCTATCTTTAGTTATGTATCAGTAAAATTACTTATGTATAGATTGTATCACCAAATTATCAATAAAAATTATCACACACGAGCTTTCTGAAGAAAAGACGTTAGAAGAAGTAACTGATCCTTTTTTCCTCACACGACGCGAGAAGTAACGGTCCATTTTCCTGACCCACGGCATCCTTCGCGTCGTGTGACTCAAGCTACTACGAAATCCCTGTTATAAATAGAAGACCTTCTATCTTGCCTTCGACCTCCGATCCTCTTCCGCCTTCCGCCTTCTGCTCATCTTCTCCGCCTTCCGCCTTCCGCCTTCTCCTCGATGGCATCTTCATCCTCCTCCGGCAGCGGCCCGCCCCAGAGCTGCCGCCGGACATCATCCTTCCCGTGGTGATGAAGAGATTCAAGGAGGTTCCACGACGAAAAACCGTCGCCTCCGTCGTAGAAAGATGGAGGCGGTGGACAGGTTAGAATTCACGAGGGGCTGCTACATGAGCGAGACCTTGAGCTCGCGGCAACATTAACCAGGTACCGAGAGGCCAATAGCCGTAGGGTCGAGGCAGTTTTAACTGCACACAATATTTCGCAGGCGCTAGAAGATATGGAGAAGAAGCTTCGAAGTCACGGAGGATGAGAACGCAGCCTTCACGGCTTCCGCCCTCTGGATCATGAAGATCCGTAGCCATTGTATATATATTTTTGTTTCAAAGAAAAATTTGCTCTGTTTCTTGCTTCTATCCGTTCTCTTGTTTTGTTTTATTAAAATCATCACCGACGGCCAAATGCCATTCTTGCAATTAGGTAGCAATCAATGGATTTCGGCGTCAGATGATCTCCACAACGCACACCTCGTTGTATGTATAAATTCCTAATTTATTAATGGAAAAGTATATGTAACACAAATATCTAGCTAGATTATGTGATAACTTGCGTAAATGCGAATTTGCATGTGGATGACAACGTCTATTCACATACGTGGCTTGTGGATGACAACGTCATGCCAAGGGCGTGGCATCTTATTTGCCACAATAACATTTGTCTTTTGTATGCGACCTGCATACAATGCGGCTGGGATATGACGGATCCCATGATGCGAACATAGGCTACCGCTTGCCTAATTGCATGCTATAATTTAGCCTCGTGGGATTATTACACAACTTTATCGGTTTTCATAAACCGTAGATTCCAACGTATCTCTAGTTTCTATATAAAACGTCGGAGGCCTTTGTCTTCTCCTATCCGCCATCTCCTGTTCTACCACATCCGCCCTCGACCATCTCTCCCCGTTCTCCCATCACTTTCAATGGCCTCCAGCTCCGCCTCCATCCCCGCCGAGATCTTGTCTCAAGTTTTGGTCAAGGAAATTCGAGAATATTCGTCTTTGAAGCGGAGGAACGGATCCGCCTTCTAAAAGAAAAGAATGATGAAGACGCCGCCAAGCTGGTTGCGGCGGAGGAAAAGGCCGCCTTCTACAGGGAGGTGATTTTAGTGCGCCGACAATCAGTGGCTGCCTTAGACCGCCAATTGCGCCACGACGATATAACCTCCAAGAGAGGCTTAGGGGCCGCAATCGAAGCGGGAGAGGCTGCCCGAGCCCAACTTCGATGAGCGGGAAGATAAGGTTGCGGAATATGAGAACGTGGGTTCTTGGGGCGAGCAATCATGTTGGAGGAGCAGAAAAAAATTATCACTGCCCTCCAGGAAGAGCTTGCCCGGCGATCATAGGCATCGGGCTCCTCCTAGAGGGGCCCGTTTTTTTTTTTAATGTTTGTAATTGGTTTTATTTCTCAATGGGAAAAGTTTTTGACAAATGTGCCGAATATTACGTTTCCTATTTTTAATTTTCAATATCCGTGGTAGAGAGAATGACAAGACAGATCACACGAAGCGAAACCCTTCATAGGGTTTTAAAGCTCGTGTGCAGATTTCGCGTGGTGTGATATACAGTGTAGTTAGAATCTTATATTATAAAGTTATTCTGTAAGTGTTGGACCCAGCCCTAGATCCAACGACCCAAATTTTAGTTAAAAGTTAAACGGTTCAGATCTAAGAAACTCACCCTTTTATTACCCTAAAACACAGAGTAAGTGGCCATGGCGTCGGATTTGTCTGGCTCTGCCCATTGCTGGTGTTGCAAATTGTGATGTCTATCAGGTTTTGCTGGACAAAGCAAAGGAAACGTCAATTAGGAAGCTTGGATATGCAGAATTTAAAACTTGAGCATGGGAATTGTAATAAGTTTTGGTTGTAATTTATCTTGGTCGAACCTAATTTTTTGAAGTCTCCGAGAGTTGTGGCAAGAAGAGGTAAATGTATGATTTTGAGTTTCTCTAAATTCTAAAATCATTACTAAATCCTAAAATCATGAATATGATTGGGTTTGCTTGGCGAGCAAGCAAGGACTGGCGACCATTTGCATGCTCCAATTTGAAGGCAAACATATCTCAAGTCCCGAGTTTATTCTCAAGGCTTCATTTCGGATTTTTCCTATCTAAATAATTTGGGTTTTGTGCGAGAGGTTTTTGTGCCCAACCTCCTTGGGAAACAGGGATTGAAGCAGAGCATATGAAGCCCACATGACAGATTGTTACAAGATATGCGATTTTAAAGCTTTGCTCTGTTTATTCTTCTTTTGTTATATAAATACCACGTTGACATCAAGCATCTGCAAAAAAGCTCCGTTTATGCTTGATTTGCATATATACAACTAAAACATGCACACAAAATGTGGAAGCATGGAAAGATCAAGTTTTTAGCAATCATCTAATGTAAATCATTTCATGCAAAAAGTCGAACATTTTATATGTATTATATAGTATGGAGAGCAAGATCATCCTAGGATTTGCGCGCCCGTGATTTGGAAAACATGAATGGGCAAGGTAAATCTAGATGGGTCCAAAAAAGGAGTACTTGGTGAGTCGGTTATTGGAGACACGGCCATGCTTTACGCCTCTGAAAACAGGTTATACACTATGTTTGCAGATCCATTGGGTAGTTCTTTAGGTGAAAAGGACTCACCATTTATCTGGAGACAATTTCGCATTTCAAAATGGCTAAGTTCAATTCTGTTTCTTGCATGAGCAGACCCTTTGCAATTCGTTTTGGCATGCAAAGTCCGAAATTGCCAATCCTTTTTTGCATTCTTGGACTTGCGTGCATTTACAAACTGTAAACAGGTAATCTCTGATCTCTTTTGTGCAGCAAACAAGGCATTTTCCATTCCTTTATGCAGTAGACAAACAACCTCGAATTCCACTATGCTCCTTCATGTAGTTTCTAGAATTGCTGCCTTTCTATTAGATGAACCCAGTGCAGTCTGCAGTTATTGCTTCAATTTTTGCCATGTAAGGATGTGGAATATTTACTGCAGGTGGAGGTGCGGATCTTATCCCTGATGCTTTACTGCTATGTCAGCTTTTGAGTTCTTTCGTTCCAAACCCATGCCTAAGCGACTTTCACTTGCTAGCCTAGATACTCAGATGTATTGCTTTAGCATTTGAGATGCAAGTGATACAGAGCAATACCAATGATACATACAACAAATATATGCAGATCACTGAAGAATGGGTACTGCAGCTAGCTTAGAAACATTACATATAGTGATCTGCTGGTATGACATGTCATTACTTTATTATATTCATATAATGGGCTTAAGATATTGCTTAACATATGAGCTCATTTTGTTGAGATCATACACATCTTTACGTCATATTGTATAAACATGGGTTCCGATAAATCTTCGTCAACATTTCTAAAGAATCTGCAAATCCTGAACCATATTATCAACCAATTTTGCACAATTCTGATAAATTTGTACATTAATGTAACAATTTTGCACAATTGTGATAAATTTGTACCTCAGTTACCTATTGTCCAAATGTATGCAATGTAACAATTTTGCACAATTGTGATAAATTTGTACCTCAGTTACCTATTGTCCAAATGTATGCAATGTAACAATTTTGCACAATTGTCATAAATTTGTACCTCAGTTACCTATTGTCCAAATGTATGCAATACCAACATTACACTATTAACTCAACAGGGTCTTAAATTTGGGTGCCCTTGAGCCTTTATGGTGTACGTTGTGTTTTGAATCCTCAGGTAGGGGCAGACAACATAGTTATTCTAATGTCTATTCGATAAAGAAATACAAAAATTGCGTGATGGATTTGGGGACAATTTTCTAAAGAAGTTGCTAAGATGGCTTATCTTTACAAGGCCGGGTTCTGGATATATGTCGTATCAGTGGCGCTATTACTGGGTTTATCCCAGCCAGCTAGACTCTCTGCATTGGATGGAGCTCCGCAAAAATGGTATTCCAGTCCCCTATACTTGCCAAGTTTTTTATAAAACAGGGATAGTTGGATGTACCCCGTTTAACCAAAATTTGGACGTTTTTGTAGACGAGCTTTGTTTTAGCAATTTGGAAACACATTTGAGCGGATCTAAAGCACACAATTGAGGAGGCGATGCCCTTCATGGTGATGTGCTGGAGTAGTCTCCAGATATATGGTGCAGATGAGCCAGCACCTTTTGAACTGTGGTTGGAAGATGCTTCAACTTTGATAGGGCAAAGATTAACATGTTAAAATTTATTGGGAGGTCCAACTACACTTCATTCCAGATTGTTTCTGCTCATATATGGCGCAAGATTTGTGAGGCAAGATGCATGCATCTAGACTATGTAAAGATGTTTGGATGCATATATAAACATTCTGAAGAGTAACAGAGGTTTCTTGAGGGTTGCGTGCAAATTTATTCTTAGAAAAAGTAAGCTTAAATCCATTGTTTTACCTGATTCCATTTTGTCAGTATTTCAGTACATTTCTTACTTGCTATTAATGCAAAGCTAAGGCGATCACATAAAACTTCTGTCAATTAGCACATGATTCTCTTCATAAGAGGTAAGAGCCATAGGCCATTTCTTTTTTGACGAACGTGAATGCTATGACACCACAGTCAAATTTTAAGAGTTCATAATAGATAATAGATTCACATGAGACACTAACATTGGAATAGTAAAATGCTGAACACATTGAGATCAGCCATTTGAGTTTTGCAAAGTTATGGCAGAATGTTTCACCATTTGTTATACATGAATCGAGCAAAGATTAATCCCATAGTTAATTGAAATGGAGAAGAATGAGCTCCTGTTCTTTAGAGCGCATTGCCGTGTTATGGGGTGTAGTGATTGCAGTATATGTACAGTAAGTATTTATTGTAGGTGGGGAACATACAACATGCTTGCCATTTTCTCAATTTGATACATGCCCACAATGTCATATCGTGGAGTGCTATGATAGCAGGATTGGACAAGATAGAGAAGCAAACTTTTAGTACATGAGAACATCAAAATGAACAACTTTTTATTGCCTGTTCTGCCATTCTATTATGTTCACACAGTAAATAATGACATTGCCACATCAAACAAAGTGGTCTACTTTTCCCAATGGTTTGGGGGACTTAGAATGGTGTTTAATTTAATGCTAGACCTACTTATATAGATAATAAACTGCGTAGAATGTACTATTCAATTCAAATGCATGATATTGTCGAGTGTCAACAGTGACTTGGTTCTATCATTAATGGGTTTCTAACTTTGCCTAGGTAAACAAGGCAAATCAAGATTGGACCGTAATTATCTAAGTGTAAAGCAGTTTAGTTCTATCATAACATGATTCCAACTTTGCCTAAGTAAACAGGGCCATAAAAATTTGGACCATAATATCCAAATGTAAGGCTAGAAAAGTTAGGACCATAGTATTCAAATGTAAGGCGACATTATGCTTTGCTAAAGTGATACCGTAATAGTAACAGCACTAGCATTGATATTATCGTACAATCGGAAAATATTCACATACTAAATTTTGAATTAATATTTTGACATTAGTATTCCGCCATAACATTTTGAGCATGTAGCTATGATCTTTATCTATATTGAGGATGATAACTCCATCATTTACAATGTCTCAACTTATGCCCAGCCTCACGACGAGTACAACCTCACCTCAAAACCTGCTCAGATGAAAAATCATACTCCCACTCAGGTTTCTTATGAACACGCACCGTGTTGTTCTATTCAAAGCTCTCAGAGATACGAATGCAACACTATCTAACACAAAGAAGCTTTTAAACGTTATTAAATCTTTAGAATTTTTGTCATAATAATAAGTTACAAAGATTGGATTATTACTGCACGCATTCCCCATTGCGGTCAAAAGATTTGCATACTTTAAACTTATGCCCAGCAACGCTGGGCACCATTACTAGTAGTTATTAATGTGTTCCAGCGGACAGTACCATTAATGTGTTCTAGCGGACAACCGACAGAATCCGCTCGACACGTGCGACAGCAGCCGAGTATTAATATGTTCAAGCGCTAATATGTATAAATTGAGGTCCTTGCATTGTGCTCCTTCCGCCGGTTAGAGTCTTTGCTCCTCACTTCTATAATCTTAACGTCCCTCCCATTTGTCATCTATGGCCTCCACATCCTCAACCGCTGATAATGGAAAACGCAAGAGGATAGAACTCCCTTCTGACATAGTGTTGGGTGTTCTAATGAAGAGGTTGAAGGAGCAAGATGATCTTCTAAAGGAAAATGCCGTTATAATTCAGCAGAAAGAAGAAGAGAATGAATTCAACCTTCTCATGCTTCGTAGCCAGGAGAGGCAAATCAAAGGCGGTTGAATAGAAGGTCGACGGATGACATGCCCCAACAACCGCTGCCGAGGTGGTTATGATGGCAACGAGGATGCTAATTCAAAGCGTAAGAACACGTTGTGCTATTGGGGCAGGAGCGGGACATGTACAAAGAGATGGTGGACAGATTGGAGGAACGTTTGGATAGGGGGATTGCTCGCTTGAGAGGAAGAGATGAAGACGAAGACGCGGGGCGGAGCTGATGATGATGATGAAGATAATGAAGAAGAGCTCTTCGCCGGAGCAACAATGAGTCGTTATATTTTGTTTTTCAATGTAACATCTTTCACAACTTTAATCAAAAGTAACCCTTTTTTATTATTATCTTGTAAAGCTTCACACGACGCGAAGCCACATAAATGCAAGCAATAGCGAACTCCACTGTTCGCGCCGTATGATACAAATAAGATCACACGACGCGAAGCTACAGTTGTGCAAACAAGGTTGGAGGCAAGTACTTCGCGTCGTGTGAACATGCTACACATTACAAGTATACTTTACCGATTCTTTGTCTCTTAGATCTCCACTGCATTGCGATGCTAGTGGGGCCCTAGAATTTTGCCAAGCAACTTTCGTTTTCTCTTGACATTATGCCAATGGTGTTTACGACTTACGGGTTGCTCCTTAAAGCGACCTTCTTGTCGATGTTAGCCATCGCCCTTCTATAAAACCACTCGTCATCCGTCTTAGAGGGTTGGTTCCCACATTTCCACCCCTCTTTGAGTGTTACGATGAAAGGCTATTTTAGCTTGTTTATGCGACTTCTCCATGCCTTGTGCACTCCACACTGCTAGGCTTCCATACTTCCTAAAAAACCAAGGTGCATGAGCCCAAAAGATGTGCAAGTAGTGCGTGACTTCACTCTCTCCCCATGCGTCTATGAAAGCTTTAATAAATTTGTTATTCGCTTGCACGAACATTTCCGCATCTTCTCTTGTGAGGTCCATTCTCTGAATGTATGGGAACAATTCAGACAATGCATCCCATGCTTTTTTTTCCTCAATGCCGAACGAACGCCATCTGTGCGGTCCTGCTCCGCATCAACCAGCAATTTTCCAAATTCATAGACCTTTTCTCCCATCTGGTTTCCGTTCAGAGCCTCTCTATGATTCTTTATGAAGCGTCGAGCTTTCACCCCTCCAATTGACACCTTACGAGGCACACTTGTTCTTCCTGCCCGTTTCTCATCGAGCTCTAATCTTATATTGCCACCATGCAAACCTGCTTCTGATAGAACATGTTCAACTCTACGAATTCCTTCCTCTCTTCTCTTCTTGTGTCCGAAATGTTCCACACCGAATCTGCTCTCAAAAATATCATCTTGTCGATGATTCTTACAAAGCCGTGCAAAGTGCAGATATGAACCCTCTCTAATGGAATGGGGAAAATGCCATGGAACTTGGGATCTTCTTCTCCTCTATTAGGAGCATTTGCTTGGTTAAGGGACAAGGTTGAAACAGTCTTCCCAGTACTTGACTTCCTTGCATGATTGTAGTACAGACAACTTTTGCATGTTCCTTGTCCTCCTCCACTTATGTTGTACATTGCTTTCTCGGTTTTAAATCGGGCGCCAAGTGAAAAATTACTTTGTAAGATCCATAGTGATATACTTGCAATTTTTCCCCTCCCTTGAATCTAGATATTAAACTCGGGATGTCAGTTTGATTGAACACCCATTTCAATACCTCGTGAGTTTCTTTCTGAACTTTAAAGAGACCTAACCACCAGGTGTCATCTTCAAGTTGACATGAGAACCATTTTTCCGCGCGCTTCTTCTCCTCCTCGTCCGTCACCTCTACATCTTTTTGTTATTCTTGTTGCTCTTTGATTTAGCATGTGCAATTGCATTCTCAATTGCTCTATTCATGATGACAACGGATACCCTCTCATACTTCTCAAACTTGGTCAGTTCCATTTCATCCAATTTTATGCAAACTTCAATCTCACCATTAGTTCCCGTGAATCATTAAGTCATAATATTTGACAAGGAATTGTAAGAGAGTAACCAGGTCAACCCAAAGATTATTATTCATTCATTCCAACTATATCACAACAATCCTTGCCATTCTTATCTTTTATGGCTATGGCGGGACCAAAGACATTCAACGTGGTGCATCTCTCCTAATATGGCATACACCATCTTTGTCCTAGTAACCCTTGTATTCTCGACAATTTGTGGACGTGGAGCGAATACTTTTTGTGCCCATTCTTTTCAACGCTTAGGTGGAATGGCTTGAATAGAGAACGGTAACCAAGCCTCTTACGATGCCTACATCATCACAAACAATCAGTACATCCGCCGCTTCTAACTTCTTGTAGATCTCCCCTAGTACCATTTCCAACACCATCTTCTTGAGAGGGAGAGTTGTAGGGCTGACAAATCATGTCCACTATCTCCCCGTTAGTCGCTAGGTTCTTCACTACGTAACCAAGATTGCTTCTAGTTTCCCCGGATCTTAACCGGCCTTTGCTAGTGTTGTAAAAACGGACCTTGTGGCCGTGACCCTGCGTCTGAATGCACCTGATCCAAACTTCAGTTCCTCTATCGGTCGATAATGCTTCTTCCTTTCTCGCAAGCCAAGGGGTGTTTTCTTCAAATTCTTTAACCTACATTGAAGCCCAAAGTTTGCTCTTTCGAGCTCTTGGATCTTTTCTTGCAGCTGCCCTATCACCAATTTGGACTTGTCCACTTCAGATCTCAAAGAAGTTTCCTCCCAAAGCCGTCATTCCTTTCCTTCATCACGATTGGAGTAATGAAGCGAGAGAAAAAAAATTTCTGGCGGTTTAAGTTATAATTCTCTTGTGACAATCGGAAGCAGCTCATCTCAAGGAACTGTATTCGATTCCGAATGCCTTCATCCTCTCTCAATCTCTCACAATATCCCAAGAGGCCAGAGTTACCGTCACCACAAAATCGGACTAAACTTGAAACGTCCCGAAATGACGATTTCTTGCCACTCAACGGATCCAATGGATATAAACTGCCATCCGCCCAGATGTCGACACTTTTTGAGCCTGCAAGGTGCAACATGTCGAGGTCTAAGTTCTTATTTTTTAGACCTCCTTTTTTGCGATTGAAGACTGGAGCATATTCCTGAGTCAGTTGGATCCTTATCCACACATCATTTGGAGCTTCCATACCGCGTGGATCGCACGGCGCGAAATGAATGTGTACAATTTGTATGCCCCAAAGACAATTAAACCGTTTGAGGCTCAGTCCGTACTAACCTCGTTTTTGAAATTTGCAACGTGCATATATATGGAAATCGAAAAGTCCATTCTCCTACAATCCATGCTTTTATACAAAAGCAAATTCAAAATTCGAATTGTAGGGGCGGAAGCCTTGTATTGGGATGAAGTAAAGATCCCGATTCACGAACTTTTAAAGGCGTCCATCGCGGCCCTCAAACGAAAGTCTAATACAAAGCTTCAACCTACACATTCAAATTTTGAAATGTAGAAGGCGGGAATGGACTCTAAATGAAAATAGGGCAAGACAAGAATCGGTGATGCGCATGATTGGTATCTGACAAACCAAGAGACACCGCCATGAGTTGCCGGTATGCTATAATGCAAGTGGCTTTTAGAAGCACCACGTGTTAAGTCAATCGGTCGACAACCAAGAGAATTAAATACATATGGCGCCATAGATATCGCGATTCCCCTTATTCCGAGAATATTCCAAGCAAATCGGCGGAAAAAAGGGGCGGAAATATGGCGTGGAATGGCTGATAGGAGGCCATTTTAGTTCATAAAACATAATATAACTTGGAATGATAGATATTTTATATGCAAATGGGAGACTATTGACGAGGGACTTGTGTTTAATTTTAATTTGACAACAAATAAGAAAGTGGATCACACGATCGCGAATTTAGTGTGTTCCATTTTTGTTGCATATGTACTATTAAACTTGGTGTGATCCTTGAAAAATAATATGCTCTTTGAAAAGGGATAATGACTTATGTACTTAAGAGTGGTAACACATGTACAAGAAAAAAAAAAAAGTTAGGTATTCAAATGGAATTAGAAGCAAAAACTTTTTACATTCAAAATTTTTATGGCCGTATGGCTTTACATCATTTTTGTAAATTTAAATGCCCGAGGCTTCAACTATTCACAACAAAAAAGCCCGAGGCTTGCAAAATCATATGGTAAGAAGTCGGAGGCAAGCTCGACTAAGAACAAGGAAAAAAAATAAGAGGTGCTCTGCCCTAACAAATTTCATTCATCCGCTTCACCATCCAAAAAAAAAAAGAAATAACCGTTAGTTGAATGCTTAAGAAAAGAAAGAAAACATGCATGTACCATGAACTAACGCCATGAGCTCCTCGAAGTCGCCAGATTAGTCTTCAACTTCTTCATCTTCTTCATCATCTTCGCTTCTTCTCCGCCGGTGAATACTCATTTTCTCAAGAATCTCCTATCCAGCCTTCAAGAACACACTGTGATGAACTCCTGCTCCAAAATTTCCTCGATTCCTCATTCTCACGATTCCTCGTCAAAGGAATCGAGAGGAATCGAGGAATCGAGAGGCATTCAGAGCAAGAACCGTAGGCGTGGAGGGAACTAGCGGAGGGAACACCTCTTCCAGCCGTAATAGGCGCCTCTTGGAGGACACCTCCGGCTCTTCCGTAGCTGATCTCTTCATGGCGATGGACTAAAGAAATTGGGCGGAGGATCTAGCGAAGATTGGGCGGAGATTGGGGGGAGAATGGGCGCCAATCTAGGCTGGAATAGATATAGGCTGGATTAGACGTGAAAATAGTAGGAATGATTCGTATTCCAGTCCTATCAACCATCATTACATGCCATTATGTGCATATCTCGAAATTTGAGCCATATCTAATATCTTCCTTTTTTAACCTTATACCTAAATATCCAATATCTTCCTTTTCTAACCTTATTCCTAAATATCCAATATTTTCCTTTTTTAACCTTATTTCTAAACCTATATGATTTGAGTTTAACCTGAAAATGAACACCGATATAATTCGAATTTAACATACTATTTAATACCAAGATGCTACGTCACACTATGTCGATAATTGGGATTTAAAAAAAAAACACTCCAAACCCTCCTCGAGAAAACCACGTAAGTGCCGACCTCACTTGTGTTTAAGTTTAATTTGACAACAAGCAACTTCCATCTTGTGTAGATCGCGGCCTTGAAATCAAGGTGTGGTATTTTTATGCCCCAACACAATTAAACCGTGTGAGCCGAACGTCCGTACTAACCGTTTTTTGAAATTTGCAACGCGTGCATATGGAAATCGAAAAGTCCATTCTCCTACAATCCATGCTTTTATACATTAAGCAAATTCAAATTTCGAATTGTAGGGGCGGAAGCCCAGATTAGGATGAAGTGAAGATCGGTTAAAGCTAGGCCCAAATGCAAATCCGAAAATGAAAGTCCGATCGATACAAAGCTTCAACCTACACATTCAAATTTTGAAATGTAGAAGGCGGTGACGCGCACGCTTACCAAGAGACACCGTCATGAGTTGCCGATATGCTATAATGCAAGTGGCATTTTAGAAGCGCCACGTGTTGCATCAGTTTGTCTGACAACCAACAGAATTAAATACATATGGCGCCATGAATGTGCAATCCCCCTTATTCCGGAAGAATATTCCAAGCAAATCTGTAATTATGAGAGTTTGGTATCCTAGGTGGCATGGGAAAAAGGGAGCGGAAATATGACGTGGAATGGCTGATAGGAGGCCATTTTCAGACCCCAAATCCGCCCTAATGCCAATGATCGACAGGAAAATATTAGAAAGAGTATAGAAATGGAGAAATCAGAATAGCCGGAGGATGGAGGCTTAAGGCAAAAATCAAGAAAATTAAGGAGGATGAGAGATGCAACTCAAAGTTCTTCATTAAGGCCAAGGGTAAAGTTAAGAGGAATCACATCTTGGATGTTAAAATGGGAGAGGAATATGTTTCTAATGAAGAGGACATAAAGAGGACTGCTGCCATGCACTTCACCAGCATGATGGGAACAACCTATGACTGTGATCCTCTTATCATCAATAATTTTATCAACCTTCAATCTAAAGTCAGTCTTGAGGACAACATCAGCATTGGGAAGGTTTTGTAAATCAGGAACTGCTCCATATTGGCAAGACTCCTGGACCTGAGCGCCTTCTAGGTGAATTCTATAAGAAAGTTTGGCCCATCTTAGGTGGCTACATTACCAACATTGTCAATGAATTTAGTGAGCGTAAACGTCTGGATGCCAGAATTAACACCAGCTTAATTGCTCTGATTCCACTTTTTTGGAATACAGGCCAATCTCCCTTTCTAATGTTATCTATAAAATTATTTCGGGAACTATTGCTGCTAGTCTTAATTCTTGTTATAATTATTAGCTCCTCACAGTCTGTCTATCTGAAAGACAGTTACATTGGGCCAAGGATTCTCATCAAGTCATTGCTCTGATAAAGCTAGACATAACTAAAGCTTTTGATACAGTAAGTTGGAATTTTCTTTTCAAATGCTGTTGTGTCTTTGGTTTCTCCAGTGAGGTAATTCACCTATTTAATGCTATTCTTAGCAATGCTAAATCCCTGTTCTGATAAATGGAGAGTGCAGCCCCTTCTTCCCTCTGAAAAGGTGAGTTAAGCAAGGCTGTCCTCTGGCCCTTTCTTAATTATTATAGAGGCTCTTCACAGTAAGCGTAAAACTGCCAAAGATACTAACTTGATCTAGGAGCTCTCTCTTCCGAGAACAAGGGAATGGATCAGATCCTTAATGGACACTTTGCAAATGACATATTTCTTATGGGGTCAAAGCATAGAGCTGGGGGGCACTTTTGCGCCAGCCAAGCACCCCATAAGCACCTAATGCTGAAAACTTTACTTATTTTTATCTTTTTTTCTGTAACTCCGATGAAGCTGAAATTTTGTATTCCAAGGCGTAATGTGAATGCGTTTCAGGGAAAAATATCAAAAAAATGAAAGAAAAATATTTTTCGAAAATACAAAGAAAATAGCCCCAGAAAGCACCCACTAAGCACCATGTGTCGCTGACACAAAAAGTGTCCCCCACCTCCATGCTTTGACCCTATGGTCAAAATAGATACCCACTCGATCATCAACACTCAAAATATTATAAATCAATGTGTAGAAGCATCTGGTTGCAGAATCAACCCCACGAAATCCAAGGTGATGGCAAGAACAGGTAAAAGGGGAGCAAATAACTATCCTCCTTGGCATTACGACCCTCCAACTTCTAAATCTAAAATTCTAGGTATCTCCTTTGCTATTAAAAGTAGTCCCTTTGACATTTGGGAGGATATTATAAAGAAATATAGGAGAATCTTTATTCAAAATATCTTTCCAAAAATGGCAAGGCTATTATTGCCAATTTTATCTCTCCTCATCCCACGTTTACCAATCCTCAGCCACTTAGCTCCCAAAAAGGTTTCTTCTAGATTGGAGAGTATTATTGGAATGTTTATTTCGTCTGGCCAAAACAATAGATATTACACGGGTGTGAATGGCAGAATGTTGTAAGAAGAAGAAGAAACCCCTCAAAAAGGGTACCTAATAAATTACCTAAATTGTCACACTTGTCACGAACAGACCTTCAAAATAATGGACTTTAAGAGAATTTTAAGGAATCTTTTAAAGATTCCTTTTGAAGTGCGTTTAAAGCAAATAAAAGCGTTTCAATTTCAACTTTGTTGTTATCCAACTCCATGAGGATTTGCATGACCTCCATATCAGTTTTCTTGCCATATCTTCGCACCAAGAAATCCCAGAGGTGCTTGCTGCCTTGCTCGAGTTTCCCCCTTCACCAGTTGTAGCTGACTTTTGGAAAGACACACATTGCAAGCGCAGGGTTATTTCTTTGTTTCCACAGTAATCGTGCCTTTTGTTGAGATTCATCAGCAGCATCCTTCACTGCTGGTTGGGCCTCACTCCCATCCACAACTTCTCACACAAGTTCAGCCTTGAGGTAGAGACTCATCACCCGCTTCCCGCCATCAAAACCCTTCCCATCGAAAGCCTGAGGTTTGAGATTCAGGAGCCCAGAATTGGCAGATGCCATAGCTTTGCTGAGGATCGAAATCTCCAGGAAAGAAAAAGGATACAGCTTTGATTCTCTCAACTTGAGAGAAGCTTTGAATACCATGAAATAGTTTGGAAACGAGAATGAGTGCACGAGCAGACGAGTATCATTCTATTGAAAACATGTTATCTAAATACAACTGAAAGGCACAAATCATGCCATGAAATGAGATGGTGAATATTCACCGAGCTTCCTACTATGGCGGTTGCTGATCGGTGCTGCCATGTGGCAGTCACGTATGAGAGACAATATCAAGTTGGATGCAACTCGGGTGGTCTTAAGCCACAAATACTTATGCTACTACAAAATATGGGATGACAATTCAAAATTGCAGTTAATCCCTAGTTTGATATGCATGATTTGCCTCAAATTTAAGGCCAAACACTTGGTTATGCATGGGCGTGCCACTTAAACCAAATATTTCAGCACATTTGGATTATCTTTGTCCCTCTCCAAATATTCTGTCTCAATAAGCGCATCAATACGCTTCTTTATGAGCTTGAAATCCGGCTACAATTTATACAGTACAGTCCGGACATGTAAGAAACCAAAGTAGATGTGCGCTTAAAACATTGACGAACAATGAGAAATTGTTACCTTAAAAATTCGAGCAAGTTGCTCAACGCATTCCAGAGCTAATTTTTGATATGGCAATATTCTGCGGCTTTTCATGATACGGACAATTGATGCATCAATAGCATAACATCTATCCGTAACAACGTCTTCAATCACCGCCTTTTCTTCATCCACTGTCGGGAGAGGTATCTGCACTTTACGGGTAACAGTTAGAAAGAGTTGGCACATGATGCATCTACACCATGTAAACTAAACCTTAATTTGTCTCATCTTGTCAGTAAACTTTGTATTGAATTCGAAGATATCATTTTGGCCGACAGATTTGGTATTTGGCTCCTTATTCAAGATCTTGTATTTTGCGCATGACAAAGAGTGTAGCGACCGAACCACGTCCTTGTCAATGAGATTCAATTGTTCTCTAATATCTGAATAACTGAGCTTCTCTGATGCATTAAAAAGGAGGAGCACTGCAGCCTACAGTACACACATTAGATAGAATTATAGAAAGAGTTACATGCAAACAAGAAAAGATCTATCTCTTAGAATTGTTTACATGCATACAAACAACCACTAACAGCAAAGAATGTCTATATACCTACCTGGTAGGTTGCAACAACAAGCTCTATGCGTTTGGAATCAAAATTTCCGATTATGTTGCATGTTCCCAAGGAGAAGATCCACATCAGCTTCCGATGCTTTGTCCTTGTTAGATAGAAATCCTTGAACTTCTCCACACATTTCGCCTAAAGATAACATTTCAGGTTTTTTGTTTCTACAGTGTGGTAAGTAATTACACTGTCTAGAATGACATACCATTTCAGATGGTAAAGCAAGCCCGGATGACTTGTAGCTCGGCCAGAACCCAGCTGTTAACACTGTCACTGAAAAATCAATGGCTGGACTAGATACCATGTTGGAAGACAGGTACTCCTCAAAACTTGTTTGCTTTTCCCTTGCAACTGTTAAGTCCAGCACCTGTGCATTTAAAATAATAAGCAAAAATGAAACAATTACCAGCCTGATAATCCTCCATATCCATCAAAATCTTGGGAAATGCTTGGGCTACTACATACCATACCCTCCATCTTTCTGGTGAATTGTCCACCATACTGTTGTTTCAACTTGGTTAAAATGCTCCGTTCACGATCATCATTTGCATTCTTATCAAAGAGAAGTCTGCGTGCAAGTCGTTTCCTGCATCATTTACAATTACCAAATTTAGAAGTATTACCTAAATACCATGCAGATGTAAAAATAGCTTGCCTGTAAAACTCAGCAAACAAATCTTTGTCACTAACATGTGCAAGGAGTCCGACGACCTGCAATGCATCAGTAAAAATTTAGGAAAAAGAAGCTGCCACTATAGCAAATGGTACTCAACCTTTTCAAGGGTGTCTTCAATGGCTTCATCATTCAGTTTATTATCTCTACTCCTCTTTAGCATGTTGTCACAAAAGGAGGCAAGCAACTCAGCACTTGTACTTCCATAAAAGGGTTCGTTGCAAATTACTTCAAATGCTTCTTTCAGTGCCTATTGTCCCATAACACCTTGTCAATACATGAGAGGTTGACAGATGACTAGTTCTAACATAGTATATTTCTCGATGTACATGTACATCAGAGATGAACTATGAGCAATATCTAACTAGCATTAGAGAGAGGATGGAACAAAGCAAAAACAAAATAATTGAACAGAGATCCACCTCATCTAGTCCTTATGTATTTTATATTTCTTCTAGAAAAACGAACACAGGACGGATGGCAATGCATTTGATTGCATATTATTATGAATATTTGCTGTTTGCTCAAAAAAGCTAGAAACTTTTATGAAACTTTCAGCATGAATTATGCTCCTTCCGGCAAAATATAGCCGGCATTGGAGAAGGGATGGATAATGCACGGAAAAGTCGAACCTTGTGAAACAAAGAGTGATTGACAAAACATTTGCTCACGTATTGCAGATATTTGTCATGGATCGCGATAACCCTCCAAACCCACTGCAACGAAGATAAGGAAAACAGGTAGCAGCTAAAATGTTCACCTGCACTTGAAGTCTCGCAAAATCCTTTTGCTCGGCCCACATAATAACTCAGAGTGTGAATTAAGAGTTTTGGTGTAGATCAAAAAAAAACTGCCAACCAGTATTACTTCCAGGTTATAGCTAACTACCTTGTTACTTGCCCCATCATCTACTGGCTTAACTAAGGCCCTACCCTTCTCTTTGACATGCTGCAAAACGTATCAAGTAGTAAATGACTAAATATGGATACATATGGTACGAACTAATATAAATATTACCTTGCAAAATATAGCAGCTATAGTTTCAAGACCCTTCGGCACCCCACAAAACAATCTGTACATCCTTGAAAGGTCGTCAACCTGGAGAAACATAAACCATAAGATAGAAATAAGCAATGAACTGAATTGGGAGTAACTGAAGAACTTACTTTGTCATCCGACGACAACAAAGCATGATATCCAGAATACTCCTCCTCCAAAAGCTGATGCTTATATTGACAAAGCAATTCCTGTTGTACTCTCTGTCAAAACAAATCCGAGTTTAAAGCACTATTCAGTTGCGCTAACAACCTCTGGCAAGTGTTGTACATGTACCTCCAGCAACTTTTGTTCACTGCTAGCATGCAAATAATGTCCAACTCTCTCTTTCTCGCGTTTCAAACATCTCTCTGCCTAGGAATTCAAAAAGGCAATACAATCAAATCTAGAGAGTAAGTTGTAAAATTTATTCGTTCGAGGATCAAAACAACGTGCCTTCAGCATGTAATCTGGACATGGATCTTCCACAATCCATGATGCAGCTTTTCGAGAATAAAATGCAGAGGTATCACGTAACATAGGAGATTCAAAGTCATTTTGATAAGCCTTCATACTGCCAATGCCAATCTCAACAAAAATGCAAAGGACATTCTTTAGCAATGTTCTATCAATCTGCTGCCCCTCCCTTTCACACTCAATCTGATAAATTCCCAAACAAGAGTTTTAGATCCTTGATGGAGAAAACATTAGCCAACTACCCAAAGAACATAAAAAAACTTTTCACTTAGTCTTACCAGCTTCATCACTGCGTCTGTAACATTGTTCTTAATCTTTGCATATACCTGTATGAATATGGTTCAGAAATATTGAAGTATCCTCGAACCACACCAGATCAAACGGGGCCTATTTTACAATACATAACGGATACTAGCAACCTGAAAGGTGAAAGTAACGAAAACTAAAGCCTGCATCCTAATAAGGGTGTTACAACCAGGTCACGGAAACTCTCTAGTCCCACTTGAGAGAGAGTTGGCAATGACATCTCTGGGATGAAGTATCGTTCCAAATAACTGAATGACTTTGAGAGCCACCGCACCATGACATTGTATTTGTCCCAGCATCGAGCAAGTTCTCTGAGCATGAATACATCGTGTTGCTCTCTTACAAGAGGCAAAACCTGGAACAATACGATTGAAATTCTAGTAAAAGACCATCAACAAATGACTGAATATGTCGCATTGCAATGTTGCATGACTTACCGTAGTATTAAGGTAATTCTCAAGGGATTCTTGATACATAATATAAAGCAGCTGCGAGTCCTCATCGTTCTCTGTACATCCGTTCTCTGTACACTTGTTGTAAATCGCTCTAAAATTTTAAAGTTAAGTTATGATAAGTATTAGAATACATGTAGACATAATCTTGCGATAGAGAAATTTGGACACTTACGTGTAGAGCTTGCTGCAGTCTTCTGCATTGAAATCTTGCTCCGACAAACCTTCCAAAAAATCCTTCAACTTTGTGATGCCGCCTTGTATGAGGCTCAAGCAACAACATTCTTCTTCCGATTTATCGTCCATCTCCTCGCCCCTGGTTTGGCAATTATGCAACCACGGCCTGGTCACCTAAAAGCTAAAAATGCAAACAACCATTTCGTAAGCTCCGCCGATCCAAATCATAGTATCAACCTGCAAATAATTCTGCATGGAAGATATTGTTAAACCACCTCAACAAGCTATGGCAGACATGAAGCTCGTTTCACGAATGAAAAAACGAAAGCGGAATACCACTTAAAAGATGGTCCTCGAGACTCGGGAACATCTTCCATGTTTTTCGGGCATTTATAATGCTCAAAATGAAAATGTCGTTCTTAAATGTGTCGGGCTATTTTAAGTTAGAAATTCCTATTTTTTAGGGTTTTAATCTTTTTAGTTATATCCCCTAGAAGTAGAACCTAGGCAATAGTCCTTTGAGACATGCAATAAAGATTAGCATGCCCCTGTGCAAAGGCATAAAAATAACATATGTCCTCAGATTCACGTCATGTCCACCCACACATCTCCAACTCCAATTCATATGATCGGTAATATGCAACAATCTAGCCACTCGATATAATTTGCTCATATGAGCATCACAAAGCTAGGAGACGATAGAACTTGCTCAATATAAATATTCGTAATATTAGCAACCATCTATTATTGCAAAGGTCACACAGGAACTTAGATGTTGCTATCATCACCTCGAGAAAACCAAAACGACAGACCAACGCAGTTACCATTCCTCATGCATGACATGCAGCATAAAGATATATCGCATATATCCTTCAGCATAAAGATATATCGCATATAAACATGTTGAGAATATGAAGAGCAATCTAACAAGCTAAGAAGGAAGCATGACATCAAACATGCAAGATCATCTATTATCTAACATATATAATTATTGGTGGCAAGATGCTCTCGTCGCGCAAAAGCAGGAGGGCTGCTTCTTGCTTACGACCAAAAAATTGACACGTGGACTATATTGGCAAAGCACAACAATTGACACGCAGGCACGCATCCTGTGCCCTGTTCATACCATACTGCGAGATTGAACCTGCATCCGCCGGAGCCATCTGTGCGTGAAATCTGTTTTTCCCAGGTCGAATGCAGCAGAGGTAAGGTTGCCCATATTTCTCATCAGATTTAGCTTCCGTTTTTGGATCTGATTGGAAGAGGATCCGGCAAACAGGGGGCTTCAAGAACGAAAGATTATGGTTGGAACTAGATTTGGCTTTGTTTCCGCAGAAGACGCAGACCCCTCAAATAAACAAGGGGCTATGGCGCCTTTTTACTGCTTCAAGAATAGGGATATGGCGACCTCTTAGGGCTTCTAGAACAGGTCTATGGTGACCGGTTATGCTACGACTATGGCAACGGTTTGGCCGTAGTTTCTGCTTCGGCTATAGTTTCTTGCAATAAGCTCCTAATTGAATTGAAGCTATGAAAGGCGGGTGTAGAAGATGGATTTGATGTATTCGGCTTGGTTTTGGGTGTATGCGACTATTTAACAGAATAGAATAGAATAGAATATGATTTTATCGTCCACGGAGACCAACTGGCCTATGGGACCCAAGTACAAAGAGAGAGAGCAGCAGGCGTATTACTACCAGGATTAAAAAACCCCCGCCCCGAAGGGTTTTCGGGGGAAAAACCTTAGTAGCAATAAGGATCTTTGACATCTTTGCCTGATTATATACATAATCACAAGTATGCAAATGAGGTTAATGTCGGACGGGGGGGCATAAGCGAGTCCGCGTATCCATTACCTCCCGAGGTCTGATCCCAACAAGCCCTCACGGAGGTGCTCGGTAGCTCATGCAAGGCCCGATGGGGCACAACTAACAGAAAGCATCACCGAGAGCCGGATATGCTCGTCTGCGCCGGACAGGCACGGAGGGCGTGACTTTCATCCTCAATGGCGCACGTTGGCAAAGACCCGGACTCTGTCCTCCGCGGCTCCCGAATCCATCTCCCCTCTCTCAATGCGGAGGTGGTGTGCATCTGTCGCGAATGGAAGCAATCACCCTGGCGCTTTTCATGGGTAGATGGGTGCGCGGTAGTGGTGTGGGCCCCTCGTGAGCATGGGATTAACCTGGCTGTCGATAATTTGCCACCTTGACATGTGATAGGGCCTCTGCATCCCAAAGCTTGGCCATGAAGCAAGCATCCAAAATCTTGCTTCAAAGCGTAGCGTTCCTTCGGTGTATGCACCGGTCCACATCTGTGTGCTGCACATTCCATAGCGAGAACCACTTTGGGCTTGCTTGTCTTTCCAGCCCGGCTTTGAGTCGCTGCGGGCCCATCGCCCTTTGCCAAAGCAAGGTTGGGCAGCCGGGCTTCATCCATAGCCACCACCTTACGGAAGTAAATAATGTGGCGTTCAGTAGCGACCCTCTGTAATGGAAGGAAGCCCATCTCTTGGAGCAAGATCGATATGGGACCGTGGATTTCACTCCCGGTGCGAGCCAAGAAAGCTTTACGTACCTGCTCTAGATCGTTCCAAGTGGTGAGGGATATCAGCGGCCCCCCATACGCCCCATAGAGGAGGACCGGTTCAACCAAGGCCACTGAACAAGTGTGCTGGTGACCCCATGCATCTGACTACGCCTTGTGATTGTTGTTTTGCATTGCATCTGAGGGGCTTTCCGACTGCGGTGACCCGTAACGATGGATGCATCCCGGTGTGTGGTAGTAGAAAACTCAATGCCCAAATACTTATAAAGATGAGCCACCTCCACTACACCTTTTGGTAAGTGAATGAGGGAAGACGCGTGGGTCTTAGGGATGATGGGACCAGCGGCACCCTTGTCTTGGCCAAGTTAACTCTCATGTCGGTGAATTGGCGAAAAAGTGTCCAAAGCATCCGGTGGCGTTGCATGTCCTCCGGGGTATATGCGGCGAGCCAACATCATCGGCATATATGAGTTGCGGATTATGTGGTGCATCAACCGGCGCCTCCCCCGTGCTCGACTAGCCATTCTTCTAGCTGGTCAATGTACAAGCCAAAGAGCGCGTCGGGATAGAGGGCAGCCTGGCGCACCCCAATGCTACTAACAACGGGCTCCCAAGCGGTGTGAGACGGCCCGGAGCAAGCCTCAGATAGTCTGCGTATATAGCATTCTCGCAAGTCGACGGGGTCCCTAGTCTGCCTCAATCGTCCCACAACTTATCCCGAGGCACCGTGTCAAAAGCCTTTGCGAAATCCACAAAGCAACAATCTGATTCTCTGGCGTCCGATTCCGGCTATCCTCTATGAGTGTTCGCAGAGTGAAGATATGGTCAATAGTAGAATGCCGGGGCGGAAGCTTTGCTGGCGTCTTGAGCCCGCAAGACTTCTCCATCCTCTGCCCAAAGTGTCAATCGCCGCTCAAGAATCCCGGCAAGCAACTTGGCAAAGACAGAACTGACCATAATGGTACGATAGTTGGCTGGGCTGTGGGGGTCCCCTGCTTTGTATATGGGCACAACTCTACTGGTAGTCCAGTGCGGGGGGAAGCCCGGCTTCCCATTGGGTCATACAGCTGCTGCAAGTATCTCACCCATTGTTCCGGGGTAATATTTCCTGTGGGCTGTGCAGGCTTACTCAAGACCTTTCTCCAGAAGGCCCTAGGGTGGCGGTCTAGAAGACCAAACATCTTCTTTGGTGCTCATAAGGTACCGGCTTTCTTGGTCTTGAGGAAGGAGCGGTATTGACGGACGGGCGGCTGCGGGCAAATGGTGGGGTCCAGCACTTGGCGGAGCCATCGTTTCAGCTCCCGACATTCGTCATCGAACCAGTGATTGCGGGGGAAGGTGGTTGCAGCCCCTGTGGATCGTCGAGAGCGGTCTCTCCCAAAGCATCTGTCCCCTACCCTCAGAAGGAGCTGGTTCAGCTGGGCCGTCTGCTGTTGAAGTGTGGGGAGTTGCGGCCTCCAGCGGCTCATGCTCAAGCATCCTCGCATTGACCGTCGCATGATCATAGTCCAGGGCCTTAACCGTGGGTACATGGGGTGTTGGGGCAATGGGTGCTCGGTTGGCCTGCCAATCTATCTGCAAGAACAGGGGCTGATGGTCGGAGTCTACTTCCTCGTCCCGGCCACCTGTCCCGACACTGAAGCGAGTGATCAAGTGTAGGCATTGCTCGTCTGCTAGCACGTAATCCACCACACTGGTGCCGCCCCACTGTTCTCCCCGTCTACAAGTGAAGCGGTGGAGGACGGCCACTGTGCCAGCCCATTGCAAATGACCAGGTCAAAGATCTTGCCCGCGAATAAAGGCCGGTGGCCATACCGTGTCACCGGTCATCGGCGCCCTTGGCCAAACCATCTCTGCGGGGTCCATTTGCAACACATCCTCAGCTAGAGGTGCGAATTTTGGGATCTGCTCGGCCCCTGTGCGCGCATTGAAATCTCCAAGCAACATGACCTTGCCCAATTGTGCATGCTGGCCAGTATGTCATCATATAGATCGACATAGGGCTCCCCACATCCACATCCAAGTGCGTGTGGTAAAAGTTGCTCTCGGCATGTGGGAAGTAGCAAGCCGCCACAAAGAGAGGGGCTGCCATCGCCGTTTCGCACTTTCATACCCATTCCATGCATCTGTTGTGCACTCGCCTTTACAATGGGAGACCGATTGGGCCAAGGTCGCCGGGTAATAACACGCAATTCCTCCGTGTCCTCGTTTCCCTGCACTCATTGAAGACGAGTAGCGCCGGTATCCCGGCAAATCGTAGCCTTGTGGCGGCATGTTCCCATGTTTCCATGAGGAAGATAAGGTCCATGTCCATGGCGGCGGAATTGAGATCGCCCCTTCGCCATGGAAAGCCACGGCAATTCCAGGATACCACGCTGAGGCACGATCCCTATTTAGTGGCATGCATCGCCACTTCAGGTCCGGTGGTAGTGGTGGTCCTAGGGGGAGCGGAAGATGTGGATGCTCTGGCGGCCGGGGCCCCTCAGAGGGGACTCGAGGGGCCGGAGTGCCTGCATCCCTGTTTGGCTGCACTACAAGATCCTTCCCCTCGACCAGCCCCCTGCCCCTCCATGTCTCAAGGCAGTCCCTGACTTTGGCCAGCTCAAGCCTTCGGGTCTCTTGCTGTACTGGGGTCAAGTCCGGGTCAACGTACAGAGCCGTTCCCTTCAACTTCCGGCCCTGACGCAGGATGGCCACCCGCTCTGGCACGCTCTCAATCAGAAAGATGACCACCCGGGGCGATCGTGGCTGAATTCCATGACGACTTCGCCTTTCCAATGGTCACAGGTGCTGGGAACATCATCCGGTCCAAGATCTGTGTCTGGAGTCGGGAAGTGAGATGTTCTCCCGACTCCTCCGTCAGGCCTCGCACTACCACATTGCGGCTCCTGCGTCTCTGTTCCTGAAGTTCGGCGGGGGCCGCACCAGGTGTTGGTTGAGGTGGGTGAGGCATAGGCTGTGGCCGGCGCCGGGGTGGTGGCGGCCCGGCGTGATCTGATGTGTCCGCAGCATGTGTTCCAGGTTGACGTCCTGTAGGTTGGTGGGTTCGCGGGGTTGGTGTGTTCTTTGCTGTGGTTTCTGTTCTCCGGAGTCTGGAGCTCAGCTCTTGCAGGACGTTGTCATGTCTTGCCATCTCCCGCGTGCAATGGCGGAGTTGCTCATGTGCCTCGGCATGGAGGCCCTTGCCTTGCTGGGCAACGGCCGCCCGAAGCTCCTGTAGCTCCCGATCAGAACAGATATAGATCTACAAACCTCTGAGTACCATTGCCTAAAATCACCGGATTTTTTTGCAGAAAGCCCAAGCCCCGTCTCTTTCTTTACCTCCTGCTTCTTAACTATCGTCCACGAGAGAATCAGTAAGATGAATGAATATAATTGGAAGAACGAGAGGGAGTTGAGAAATTAAACCTAATCCCGTAGCTCCAATATCTTTCTTTAGCTCCTTCTTCTTACCTGTCATCGGCCGAGACGGTTCTTGCAGATGAAGCCGTGAATCATGTCTTTGGCCAATGAATGATCAAAATGGTAATAAAAAGGCTTCGCCATTGTAGTTTTACAATACCTTACAATTGAAAAATATTTGTCGATAGGACTCTTGGACCATATACAACTTAAACAAATATCTACAACTCAAAGAAATATTTATAGCATAGAACTCCTAGACCATATACCTAGATCCTCACAATACTTGGATCCTGTATACAATGTAGTATAGAACTCTTGGACTATAATACCTAGACCCACACCCAGGTCTCGCAGTTGAGACCAAACTTGATATACATTTCATTTTGAATAGGCACAATTCGAACAGTTAAGTGAGTTGACAAAAGAAATGTACACTTGAACAAAAGCCCACTAACTACTATTCGATGGAGTGTCAATAAAAAAAGTTGAGGGTTTGAGGTCTCAGAGGAGAAACGAGCTCGATAATGGCAATCTTATGGTGGTTATGAAAAATGAATATGTATTCTACAGACACTAGGCACTAGCATAGATCCCAATCCTGCTTATTCCTAGACTGGCAGACATACGATATTATCAGATGGATCAGTAGAGAGAAAACTTTGTCCCGAGAGTATTCCCTTCTTCTGACCCAGTCCGCCAAATACAGGGGAGCCGGGAAAGAGAAATGTTTGCGGCGGCCTTGGCTGCCACGATAAATTTCTTGTAATTCTAACAATAAGTCTCACATAGCAAAGGCTTATGTTAATTTCTATTCAATTCAGTTCAAAAAGTATGATTGTTTGTTTGTACTCTAAATTCATTGGCATGCTATGTTTAATGTCATTGATGAATGTCTAATTGGCATTGCCTAATTTCTAATTGAAGATGACATAAAGGGCAGAAAAAATGCCGTTGGCGCCCAGGCCGCTGTTCTTGGCCGGCTAGGGAGCAGCCGCCCTCCCTTCTGTCGGATCAGCACAGCAGTTGCTCTTGAAGAACAATTTCTAGCTTTTGTGGCTAGTAGGGCCTGATGGATTTGTTCTCCATGAGAATTGTGGAAAAAAATCTGATGGAGTGATTCTTCTTGCATCTTTTGGTGGCAATCTTGCATCAATATCCTCTAACGAGGATGTGTTCTTTGTAAGAAGAATTTTCTTTGGCTTCTTTGACACAGGGGTCTGCTTCTAAGGATTCTGCCTCATCACATGGATCTGTCCGTGGTTTGTCGCCAGTACAAAAGCTAAATTTCGGCAGCAAGCAGGACGTTTCATAGCACAACTGTCTCTGTTGCATCAAGGTATTCCTGACCGCCCAGATCTGCAAGAACAAAAAAATTTTGAGATTTGAAGCTTTGCCTCCATAGTTTCCACCGGATTTGCCCCTGTTTCCTTCCCAAATCCGCCCCCTTTCCATCGGATTTGCCCTTGTTTCCTTCCCAAATCTGCCCCTGTTTCACCCAAGTTCCCGTACCCTTTTCCTTCAGTTCAGCCCATAGCCGCTCGATTCTCTCAAATTTAAAGTACTGGCAAAGAAAGGGGCAGAATCCCAAGTGCTGCAGCAGGGACAGTCAGAGACAGGTGGTCTGCAAAGAAAGGGGCAGAACCGTGTACTGCTTCTAGTTTTTTTTGCAAAACTAAGTGCTGCAGCAGGGACAATCATAGACAGGTGGTCTTGAGCAGATGCAAATGCAGACATTCTGCTTCAAAGCTGTGCACAGGAGGTACTTCTGCACTTTGTCTTTAAGAAAGACTTGCCGAAAGGGTAGATCCATTTGGATGCCGACCCATAAGGTGAAGAACAAATCTGCAAGATTAGGTAAAGGTGTTTCTTTGAGTCTTTTCATCGGAGGACAACAAAATTCATTCTTTTGGAAAGAAGTAAGTCTATCGCCCTTCCTTTTCTGCTCTTTCTTGCTAGCAGGAAGAACCGGGTTTTTGCATTTGAGGTATCAGGAAGATTCTTCTGTCAAAAGAATTGCAAGGTCTGACACTGATTTATGCTGCAGTGGTTCAGAAAACAGGTTATTGGCAAATACTTGGAATTTCTTAGCACTTTATTTGCTTTCTCAATTACTGCTATGATTGATGAAGCCATTCAAGCACTGAAGCTTGAAGATAATTTGGTGCTGATGCCAAATTTTTCTTTGATACCAATCCACTTATGGATATGGTTTGCTCAAATACTGCAACGTTTGAGCTGTGTGCTAAGATCAGGTACTGATGCCTGAATTCCATTCCATTTGGCTACTCTGATACCTAGGCCTTGTGAAGCAAGGTGCATATATCTTCCTCTTATTTTGGTTGTTCAGTTTATTTGTAAGTGCCCTTGATGAGACGAATTATTTCCAAGTGCCTCTTGGCAACTACAGATCCTCATGCTTAATCTGGTTACGATGCGGCTAGGACTTATGAGCTTCTCAAGGGTATCAGCTTCTAGAGCAATTAATAAGTTCCTGCATGTAGAGAATGAAGATGTCGAGATTACTCCTGTAGTAATTCTCTACAAGCAGTGTAACATTGTACTTTTTAATCCTTTAATATAAAATATAAAAATTCGTACATTCAAAAAAAAAAAAAAAAAAAAAAAAAAAAAAAAAAAATCTAATTGAATGATCATAAATTACCTTCCACAATAAATTCTAGAAAGAGAACATTGATATCAAGATGGGATTAATGAGGTGTGGGTCACAATTTGTTATTAAAGGCGAGGAGGAGGAGCAATTTCATCATGCCATATTGGCAGCATCTGATTGGACATATGACGGATACAACGCACCAACATTGTGTTTTTGGTCTGCCCCTACAACCTTAAGTTGAATGCGACGAAAAGAAACTACTCCTGGAATTTATAAAGCAAACTTCAAGAGAGATTCAAATAGCAAATACAAGTCCCCAGGGGTGCAGCTAATGTAAAGTACATAGGGCTAATGTATAGGATCAAGAGACTTGTCTCCTAGCATTGGCTTGTTACCACATGTGTTTGATTTCTGGTCTTGTAGATGTTTGTAAAGCAAAGTCAAAGACCTTAGTAGTGTCAGTAACCTTTGGGATTCCCTGACTTGTCCGAAAGCTCATGATAATACTTGCCACGAATCTAAACATTTTACGTTTGAAATGCAGATGGACTCCAAAATTTCAAAACGTGCCCAATGCACTTAAAAACGTTGACTAGAATATATGAATAGGTTGATCTATTTTTGTATTGAATGAATAAGTTTTAGAAGGGTGTTGTGAAGACAGAGAAATCTACTTATTAAATTTGCAATTTTCAATCTGGGGGAAAACATTGTTCCCTATAGCTATCTGTGCCCTATTGTCGAATGTTGTAGGTAATACCAATACAGGTGATGGTCCAGAACGGCCATCAAATTTTGAAGATCAAACTTTTTATGATAACTTAGGTAATAGAGTTACTAGGCTTTTCGAATTAAAACATGCATGCATTGCAATTGATGTTTCAGTACGTGATTTTATTAGTCTAATGGTAGGGATGCAAGTAGCCACTTGGATTGGCTATTGGAGTGCCAAGCTGTAAATGTTGGACGTGGGCATGTTTAAGCTAGCCCTAAATTGCAAAAACACGATGTCCACAAAATCGTCGTGTATTTTTTTTTATGATGTGGCTATAACATGTCAAAGACCCAGATATACCACGGATATACTCGTGGCTTAAGCATGACGGCGTCTGATGTATACAACGCTCCATTAGAGTGGCTTTGTAGATCTTAGCCTTTTGAATGTGGGTTGTCCCCATGTCTTCTTCCATAGTCCATAATGTCTCCTTCTGCGTGCATGAGCTTGTTGGCATGCCTAACAACTTTCGTTAGTAATACTTTAACACTCTAACATTGAGAAATTGTCTAAGTTACATGTCCATTGATCAGCATCACGAAGTGTTGTTTGTAGAAGTATGGCATTATCATGTAAATTTTAGTGTTTCCTATTGTCCATTGCCTCTTTATGCATGAGAACTATCACTTGTTAATGCATTAACCTCGTATTAGTCTTTGGTTTTAACTACTAACTAGTAATGGTGCTCTACATTGCCAGGCATAAGTACAATGTATTTGTATTGGAATGGGCGATAAAGTAACTGATGTTACACATATAGAGAAATGTGGATTTGGGAGTCTAGAGTTTGCGTAACATAGCAAGTGGTTGTGTTGTGTTTGAATTTATGTATTTGTGTTTTTGCATTTGTAGATGGGTCGAGCGATATGAACTTTGTAGATGCTCCAAAAAATGTAATACAAATGTTGATGCTAGGTCTATTGCGTCGTCTTTGTATAGGAATGACCACCTAAAGACGATGTTAAGCTGGCACACTATCAGCAGAAAGTCAATCCTAGGCTCACGAGAGGCCCACACCAGTACTTGTACACCCAGCTGCCCATGAAGAAGCGCAGACTTATAGCTTCCATTCGCACGGGTGCACATCGCCTCCGCATTGAAACAGGACGTTGGGCTCGGGAAGCACGGGAGCAAAGGGTTTGCCAGTGTTGCCACCAGGGTGCTATTGAGGATGAATGTCATGTCCTCCAGATCTGCCCAGCATTTGCTCATATTCGAGAGCGATATGCTCGATTACTAGTGCCTGGCCAGCCGTTGCATCAGTTATTGACTACGGCGTCAGTGGGTTTGTTGGGGTCATACCTCCAAGAGGTTATGGATGCACGGGCTTAGTTGTGTCCTACAGGACGACATTGAAATTGTCCTATACAACTGTACAGCGTTCCAATATACTTATTACTGCTAAGGTATTTCCCTCGAAAACCCTTCGGGGCGGGGGTTTTTTAATCCTGTCAGTAATAGGCTTGCTGCTCTCTTTTTGGTTTGGGTCCCATAGGCCAATTGGTCTCCGTGGACGCTAAAAATCTATTCTTATTCTTATTCTTATTCTTATTCTAAAACATTGACCCAGATGTATGGAAATTGTTTTTGCCTGTAGCAATAACTTGTGGAGTTGTCAATATTGATGCATTAATGGATAAATGATCTTAGAAGGTTGAAGCTCGATCCACTTGTGAGTTACCACATGTAGAAGTGGAAAATTAAATTATGAAAGCAGATTGGTAGAAAGTCCAACCTTAAAATCTGCTTGCAGAAGACTAGATAACATAGAATGTAATATTTATGGACGTAATGATGGGCACTGAAATGCTCCATTTTTGAAGTATCTATGAAAAGTCATAACAAGAGAATGGTCATTTAGCGACGTGGGCTTGCGACGTTCCTGCGACGTGACGTCGCAATTGACGTGACTATGCGACGTCGACGTCACGTCGCCGCAGAACGCCGCATGCGGCGGTAATCTGCGACGTCGACACTCGTGACTGGCGGATCCGTCACGCCGGATGGATGTCGGTGCCACGTGGGCGGCGATCGCCACATTTTGGCGGCGTCACGTCACTTGGTCCATCCGTAATGCTAGGTGGACTGGGGCGGGGGTGGGCGATCCGGTGTCACGCCCGGTGGATGTGCGGCGTGATGTCGCATGCGGCGTGGCGTGACATTACGAATCGGATGACACGCCGATGCGTATTTACCACGTGTATTTGCCAAGTCGTAGGTGACCCGGCGGTGGCCGCTTGACAATATGTCGCGTCGCGGCGTATCTGACGCCAAAACCTTATTTCTTAGTGGCCACGGAACTTGCTCCCCATGGCAATCTCGACGTCCTGAGTCCATTGGCAGAGACGAATCGCGTTTCGGGGGGGGGATCGCCTGTCATCCCCGGGGCCTTGGGGAGAGGAAATTCGGGCAAGCGGCTTAGGGGATTTTAGGGTCTCCGCCTCAAGGCGTCAACACCCCCACTCCACGCCAAGACACGGCGCAAGGTCCCTACGAATCGATAAGGAGAAGGCCTCAAAACGTAAACCCCGTGGGTTGTCGCTTCTAGAAGGGTTTATGCGTTTTGGGGCCGAGACTTGGTCTGCTGCACTTGGGACTGACCGGAAGTCGCAGCCGCAAAATGAGAATACGAGCAAGGGGACCGACAGAGCGTAGTTTGGGCCCGTCCTCCTCCCGATGTGGCAAGTAGAAGTCGGGGCGCTTTTGCGCGGGGCAAGACATTCATAAAATTCGCAATTAATGCATTGTACAAAAATAATTTCTGATTTTTTGCCACCGATTCCTAATTCATCTCCAAAGACACGCAATTTTCGAATTTTCGGAGAAGGTCTAGGTCAAAGGGTTAGCATTAGAATGGTTGGGGCAGCCCGTTGCGGTGGCAACCGAAGCCGCACCCTTCCCCAAGTCAAACGAGGCCGGGGCGGTCGGGGGATCCCTCACAAGAGGGGAGAGTCCTGGACCCCAAGAGGCGGGATCCAAAAAGTTCCCGAGGCAACCCTTCTGGCGGCTCCCCCGGGGTCGCACGCTTAATGACCACCCTCCGAGCCCTGTTCCCCTATCCGACCGTTGGATCCTCCGTTCGGGGGCCCCTCTTGAAGGCCCAAAAGATTCCGTGATCGGTCCGGAGAACTTGTCAAACCGCTGGGCGTCCCCGAGGTCGGCCTTGTATAAACCCGCGATGTTTTGTCGTTCGGGCACCGGGAGGCTCCGGAGTGGCAAATCGACCACTCCCAAATCGTCCTAATGGCGAAATTACCCTAGGGAGCAAGTTACAAGGTCGGTTTTGCAAAAGAAAGAAACACTCACGCCCTCCACGACAAGATCCCGCATCCACATCCTAAGCCAATTGACTACGAGTGTGATGGAAGTGAGCTACTTTGGCGCTTCTTGGAGGTCGGGTGGTCTTCGCCCACGGAACTTGGTCCCCGTATGGCAATGTCGATGTTCTCGAGTCCATTGGCGAGCCAAATCGCGATTCCTGAGAGGGAGGGTCGCCTCGGCCCCCCCTGGGCCTTGGGGGAGAGGAAATTTGGGGCAAGCGACTTCCGGGATTTTAGGGTCCCCGCCTCAAGGCCAACACCCCCACTCCACGTCAAGTCACGCGGCGCAAGGTCCCGCCGACCGACAAGGAGAGGGCCTCCAAAACGTAAACCCCGTGGGTTGCCGTGTTCTAGAAGGGTTTATGCGTTTTGAGGGCCAAGACTTGGTCTGTTGCACTTGGGACCCGGGCCGAGAAGCCGCAGCCGAGAATACGAAGCAAGGGGAACCCGGCGGCGGAGTTTGGGCCTGTCCTCCTCCCGATGTGGCAAGTAGAAGTCGGGGGCTTTTTGCGGTGGCAAGACATTCATAAATTCGCAATTAGTGCATTGTGCGAAAATAAATTCTGATTTTTTGCCACCGGATTCCTAATTCATCTCCGGCCTACAGCCCAATTTTGAAATTTTCGGAGAAGGTCTAGGTCAAAGGGTTAGCATTAGAACGATCGGGCAGCCCGCTGCGGGGGCACCGAAGAGCGGCACCCTTCCCCAAGTCAAACGAGGCCGGGACCTTGCAGGGGATCCCTCACAAGAGGGGAGAGTCCGGACCCCAAGAGGCGGGATCCAAAAACGTTCCCGAGACAGCCCTTCCTGGCAGCGCTCCCCCGGGGGGCTGCACGCTAATGACCACCCTCCCAGAGCCCGGTTCCCCTATCCGACCGTTGGATCCTCCGCTCGAGGGCCCCTCTTCGAAGGCCCAAAGACTCCGTGATCGGTCCCGAGAACTGTCAAACCCCGTGGGCCCCCGAGGTCGGCCTTGTATAAACCGCAGTGTTTTGTGTCGCGCGGCACCGGAAGGCTCCGGAATGGCAAATCGACCTTGCCAAATCGTCCGGAATGTCAAAATTACCCTAGGGAGCAAGTTACCAGGTCGGTTTTGCAAAAGAAAGAAACACTCACGCCCTCCACGACAGTATCCCGCATCCACATCCTAGGCCAATTGACTACGAGTGTGATGGAAGTCAGCTACTTTGGCGCTTCTTGGAGGTCGGGTGGTCTTCTGGCCACGGAACTTGGTCCCCAGGGCAATGTCGACGTTCTGAGTCCATTGGGAGAGCCAAATCGTGATTCCGGAGAGGGGAGGTCGCCCATCCGTCCTCAGGGCCTTGGGGAGAGGAAATTCGGGGCAAGCAGCTTCCAGGGGGATTTTAGGGTCCCCGCTCTGGCGTCAACACCCCCACTCCACGCCAAGTCACGCGCCAGGTCCCTACCGAATCGACAAGGAGAGGGCCTCCAAACGTAAACCCCGTGGGTTGCCGTGTTCTAGAAGGGTTTGCGTTTGGGGCCGGACTTGGTCTCATTGCACTTGGGACCTGGCCGAGAAGCTGCAGCCGAGAATATGGAGCAAGGGAAACTGACGGAGCGGAGTTTGGGCCTGTCCTCCTCCCGATGTGGCAAGTAGAAGTCGGGGGGTGCTTTTGCAGTGGCAACACATTCATAAATTCGTAATTAATGCATTGTACGAAAATAAATTCTGATTTTTTGCCACCGGATTCGAATTCTTCTCCAAAGACAATGTTCCAATTTTTGGAATTTTCGGAGAAGGTCTAGGTCAAAGGGTTAGCTAAGGTCAAAGGAATGGAGTTTGTGGGATCGTTGTACTTGGGGTTGACCTTGGCTGGCTGGACATGCATTGAGAATATAAGCATCATAACTATTAGAATGAAGATAAATGATTACAGAAAAGCATCATAACTACTAGAATGAAGATAAATGATTCTGAAAAAGCAAAAAGACTACCGTGGGTTGGGGGTTAGATTTGGTTGCTTGTGATGATGGTTGTGTCAACGGACTTGTTCAACGGACCGATCCCTAAAGCTATTTGACATGGATGGCATAATTAACTTGTAATGAACTCAATTGAGGGCAAGCGACTTTGGGATTTTAGGGTCCCCGCCTCGGGCCAACACCCCCCACTCCACGCCAAGACACGGGCGCAAGGTCCCGCCAAATCGACAAGGAGAGGGCCTCCAAACGTAAACTCGCGGAGTTGCCGTGTTCTAGAAGGGTTTTCATTTTGGGGGCCGAAGTTTTGGTCTAACGCCGACGTTTCGAGTCCATTGGCGAGCCAAATCGCGTTCCCGAGAGGGAGGTCGCCCGTCCCGGCCCCTGGGCCTTAGGGAGAGGAAATTCGGGGCAAGCAGCTTAGGGGGATTTTAGGGTCCGTGCTCGGCATCAACACCCCCCACTCCACGCCAAGTCATGGCGCAAGGTCCCGCCAAATCGACAAGGAGAGGGCCTCCAAACGTAAACCCTGTGAGTTGCTAGGTTCTAGAAGAGTTTGCGTTTTGGGGGCCGAGGTTTTGGTCTTCTGGCCACGAACTTGGTCCCTAGGGCAATATCGACGTTCTGAGTCCATTGGAAGAGCCAAATCGTGGTTCCGGAGAGGGCAGGTCACCCGTCCGTCCCCAGGGCCTTAGGGAGAGGAAATTTGGGGCAAGCAGCTTCCGGGGGGATTTTAGGGTCCGTGCTCTGGCGTCAACACCCCCACTCCACATCAAGTCACGGCGCAAGGTCCCGGCCAAATCTGACAAGGAGAGGGCCTCCGAAACGTAAACCCTGTGAGTTGCCAGGTTCTAGAAGGCTTTGCGTTTTGGGGGCCGAGTCTTGGTCTGTTGCAGTTGGGACCTGACCAAGAAGCTGCGGCCGAGAACGGGAGCAATAGGAACTGACGGAACGGAGTTTGGGCCTGTCCTCCTTCCGATGTGGGAATTAGAAGTCGGGGGGCGCTTTTGCAGTGGCAAGACATTCATAAATTCGTAATTAATGCATTGTACGAAAATAAATTCTGATTTTTTGCCAGCTGGATTCCTAATTCATCTCCAGCACACAGCCCAATTTTTGGAATTTTCGGAGAAGGTCTAGGTCAAAGGGTTAGCATTAGAACGGTTGGGGCAGCCCGTTGCGGGGCAACCAAGCTGGCACCCTCCCCCAAGTCAAACGAGGCCAGGATCTTGCAGGGATCCCTCACAAGAGGGGAGAGTCCGGACCCCAGGAGGCGGGATCCAAAAAAGTTCCCGAGGCAGCCCTTTCTGGCAGTGCTCCCCCGGGGGGCCGCACGCTAATGACCACCCTCCCGGAGCCCGGTTCCCCTATCCGACCGTTGGATCCTCCGTTCAGGGGACTGTCTAAATAAGCCTAGGGACAAACTTTAATGAGCATCACATTTAAAAAAGACGTCAAAAAAAAAATATAAAGTCCATAACGTCGCTATAACAAAATACGTCGCGTGGACGTCGCATGCGACGTCACGTCGCATGTGACGTTCTGTAATTTTTTGAAACTGCGCGCGGCCGGCTTTCCCACACCTTTTCTTTTCGCTTCCTCTTCGAGCTTTTTGGGCGATCTGCAGCGCTACTACCTGATCGACTTGCAAGCAACTATTCTAAGGTTAGTACATCATATTTTTTAGATTGAATAGGTTTTTTGGATTGAAAGGTGCATGCCTAACCTAGGTTTTTTGTGTTCTTCATTTTTCTTCTTCTCTTATTTCTTCTCATTTCTTCTCTTCTATTCTTTCCCCTTCCTTTCTTCTTCCCTTCTCTTCTTTCCTTCTCTTCTTCTCTCTTCTTCTTCTTCTCTTCTTCTCTCATTTCTTCTCATTTCTTCTCTTCTTCTCTCATTTCTCTTCATATTTCTCTTCTTTTCTTCTCTTCTTTCCCTTCTCTTCTTTCCTTCTCTTCTTTCTTCTTCTCTTCTTCTCTCATTTCTTCTCTTATTCTCTCATTTCTCTTCATATTTCTCTTCTTTCCTTCTCTTCTTCTCTCTTCTTCTTCTTCTTCTTCTTCTTCTTCTTCTTCTTCTTCTCTTCTTCTCTTCTTCTCTCATTTCTTCTCATTTCTTCTCTTCTTCTCTCATTTCTCTTTATATTTCGTTTCCTTCCCTTCTTCCCTTCTCTTATTTCTTCCCTTCTTCCTCCTTCTATTCTTTCTCTTCCCCTTCGATTCTATTCTTCTCTTCTCTTATTCTATTCTATTCTTCTCTTCTCTTATTCTTATTCTCTTATTCTCTTCTCTTATTCGATTCTATTCTTCTCTTCTCTTCGATTCTATTCCTCCTTTCTCTTCTTCCTTTCTTCGATTCTTTCTTCTTCTCTTATTTTTTTTATCTCTTCTTTCCTTCTCTTATTTTTCTCTTCATATTTCTTTTCCTTCCCTTCTTCCCTTCTTCTCCTTCTATTCTTTCTCTTCCCCTTGATTCTATTCTTCTCTTCCCCCCCCCATCATTTCTTCTTCTCTCCTCCTTGCGTGCTTTCCCTTCCCATCTTGACCCTTCCCTTGTTTCTTCTCCCCCCTTCTCTTGTTTCTCCCACCCTTATCTTCTTCTTCGATTATTTTTTTCTTTTCTTGATTTTCTATTTTTTCCACTTTAATTTTTTTTATTTTTTTCGATCTTCTTCTTCTTTTGTTCTTATTCCTTTAACTTTTTGTTGCAGGTTTGGCAGCTGTCCTTTTTTATTTGGGCCCGACAGGATCTTGTCTGCACACGTTCTTCATTTGGTAAGTTCATCACACTTGCATTTTTTTATAGCTTTAAATAGGTTAAAAAAAATTGACGGAGTGGCTTGTTCAAGGGCACGGGTCGGCTCCACCTAGAGTGGAGAGGACCATGTGTACCCGGGTTCACTTACACTATGATCAAATTTTATTTTCCTAGGTTAAGGAGTGGCTTGTTCAAGGGCACGGCCGGCTCCACCTAGAGTGGAGAGGATCACTTACCCGGGTTCAAGTCGACTTTGACTTGTTATTTGTTAGGTCTAAAATAAAATTGTAGTGGCTTGTTCAAGGGCACGGTCGGCTCCACCTTGCGTGGAGAGGACCAGATGTCCGGGTCCAAGTCCACTTTTCTTCTCATTCTTAGGTAGAGGTGGCTACGGCAAGAACATGGTCGGCTCCACCGCGAGTGGAGAGGACCAGTTGTTCGGGCCTTAGTTCACGTTCATTGTCAGTTTTAGCTAGAGGTAGCTAGGGCAAGGACATGGTCGGCTCCACTATGAGTGGAGGGGACCAGACCTAGTCATAGTCTTGTTTTTATTATTTTAATATTGCGTTGATCTATCGATTTATGTCAAAGGCAAAGAGTGGTCAAGGAACTGAAGACGACTTGCGAAAAAGTTGGAGGCGATTGGTCAAAAGTCCCTAAACCACTTAATCTCCACAAGGAAGATATCAAGGTATTTCTTATTTTTTTTGCCATTCGTTCGCTTTAACTTGTGATAATGTTGTGTGCCTTGCAATCAGATTGCATTCAAACGTGCAAAGGATCCAGAACAGAAACATAGAGCTCGGACCGACAAAGCAACTGCAAGGGAACGACATCCGTCTCATTTGGGCTCCAGCGGTTTCGCCATAGATTCATAAGAGCTATATTAGTTCACATTAATTTTAATAAGAACTTTAAATGTCATTAGCTAATACTCGTTATATTGTCATAGACCTAGCTATACGGGTTTCCCCTAAGATCTCCTCCTAATCCGCTGGCCTCCGCTGGCGCTTTGCGCCTGGCGCTTTGGCTGGCGCCGCCGAGGCCCTGCCGGCGGATGCAATGATGGATGGCGTTGGAGCAGCGGCAGTGAAGGATGGCGCCCCTGTGTGTGCCTGAGTGGATGTCCGCCTGCGCGCATACCTGGGGGTGCTGGCGTCTTGGCGCAGGGCTGGTGGATGGGTGAGGAGGCACCTCCGATGGGCGATTTCCTGGCCCGGTTTTACGGCGCCGCCTTCCCTGCGTTAATGCAGGCGATTGGCGTTAGGGGGCGCCCCTGTTTTCCAAAGACCCGGTTGTGAAGAGGTTACGGTTCGGAGTTGCTTGGTGAAGCTTTGCTGCTGGAGGTATGAAGGTATGCTTGTTGCTTGTTACAACAAAGATGGATTTTGGATCGGTGAGCAGCCCATAGTCATCCCGGCAACGGTTTTTCCCGTGTGGTTTTAATCCGGTCATGATGGTTGTGTTCTAGCTCACGCGTTGTGCTTTGGTTTAAGGGCTTCGGCCCATGTTCTTGTTTGGACTTCGGTCCAGGACTTCGGTCCCTTATGTACTTGGTCCCATAACCCGATTGGGTTCCGTGGACGTTAAAAATTTTTCCTTCCTTCCTTCCTTCCTTCCTTCCTAGCAAGGAGCACGTACAAATAGCCACGGGACGTGGAGCTGTTTATCTGTATCAACAGTTATACGAAGAGGGAACTGTCCCACATCACGGGAATGCGGGGGTGCGTTGTAGAAAATTATTATAATTCTATGAATTGCATTAATGCCATATTCTTTTGGTTTTTATAGGAAGCAGTGGCGGAGATTAATCAAGCCCTAGACAAGGACATGGGGCGCGGGGTCGGCGAGGGATCTGCAAACTATGGTGGAGGGCCATCCAATCGCAACCCCGAATCAGATGACTACTCCATTGAATCTGACAGAGATTAGCTCTAGGCTAAAAGGGTGGATACTCCGCTTAACGAGTCTTTTGTGATTATTTAAAAATATAAATACAATTCACTTTTGTGATTATTTAAAAATATAAATATAATAATAATAATAATAATGGGTTTTAACGTCCACGGGAAGCCGGAGCTTATAAAAATACTTTTGTGATTATTTAAAAATGTAAATATAAAAATACTTTTGTGATTATTTAAAAATATAAATATAAAAATACTTGTGGTTATTTAAAAATATAAATATAAAAATATAAATGCCCTTTTGCTCCTTGTACATCATATTGTAATAATTATCTAAGCCAAACATTTTTTTTAATTTTTTTTAAATTTTTTTTATTTTTTTATTTTTTTTAATTTTTTTCCTGCACGTCGCATGCGACGTATCCACGTGGCTTTTTTTATTGCCACGTGGCTTTTCTAATTACACGTGGATTTGCATAATTTTTTTTGCGTGACGTCGCATGCGACGTATACACGTGGCTTTTACGGCACACGTGGATTTTTTTTTATATTCCACGTGTATATTCCACGTGTCACGTCGCATGCGACGTATACACGTGGCTTTTACGGCACACGTGGATTTTTTTGATATTTCACGTGTATATTCCACGTGTATATTCCACGTGTTAATTCCACGTGTCACGTCGCATGCGACGTCTGTGTCACGTCTGTGTCACGTCTGCCGACGTCGCATGCGACGTGTCTCCAACGACCTCTGTGTCACGTCGTCAGACGTCGCTATAGACGTCGCTAAATGACCTTTCTCCTGTTGTGAGTGATGCTAGGATATAAATAAATCCAACATAAATGTTTTGAGAATTTGAAATGTCAAAAACTCCAAAATAATTATAGAGGTTACTACTTGTTTTACATGCCTTGGATGATTCAGTGGCCAAAATAATTCTATTCAGAAGGGTAGTAACCTTGAAGTAACGTTTGTAGCTTGATAGTTCCTGCCGAGTATTGATGTAAAGAAAGCAGTAAGGTAGCAAGTCAATTTAGACATTAAAAAAAATCAATAAAAACATCATGGCAGACTTGTTTCTGCTAAACCATGCTAGAACTATGGGATAAAGTTGCCGTGCTACATCACATTACATAGATTGTGGAATATTGGCAACAACAACCATGCCAAACACCGAAAGTACGAAGTTAGAGATTCTTAGATGTTTTGCCTCTACTAAGAGGTTCTTAGCTGAAAAGCACTTATAGTCTCAGTTCACTTGTGATGTAATATGCATGATGCTTCTTAAGAGTCCAAGAGTGGCTTCAAGGGGTGGAAAGTGGCTTGAAAAAACTTGACTTGGCAAATCTGCACACAAACAAACAATTGCCAAGAAATCAATGGATGTGAGTAATTCATGTTCCTTAATTCCATAAGAACAAAAATTCCATCTGCAAATTCGTCAGAAAATTCACTCTACAATATGAAGCAAGATACCTTATCATTCCTATACATGGATTTAACTATGAGTGATAATGCGGTTGGCATAATGCTGCAACTAAGACATTCCTTCAGGTGGCTATGCATTAACGTAATGCTACAATTAAGCCAACCCTTCAATTGGCTATGTTGGAAAACTCAACAAGAAGCATGGACTTGTGCCTGAGCACCCTCAGCTCTGTCACATAATCCCATAGAGACCCTGTCTGAGTCGACAAAAATCCCTCCAAGTACGCAGCTTTTGACCATTGTCCATGTGGATGTCCCACCAAGCAGCAGCCGGTCCCTTCAACTTCAGTGTGGCATACATCAGTCGGGCATTCTCGCCTTTCTTTGTGGCTGCAAAATACAGCTTCATTTGATTGAACCAACGCATAGCCTGCTCAGGTGTAACATCCTTGCCATAGAAATCGGCCATCTTTACACGCTCCAGAGACTTAATCTCTTCACCAGAAAGCTCCCCCAGGGATTCTTCTGGCTGAGCAATACCTTCCATAACACCTTGAGCTATCGGTTCATCGGGCAGCCCCGTGCTTATTCCTGATGGTGCACTAGGTCCCAGGCGTGCGACCTCATGAGGAACATCAAGGTTTGCCCCTGGAGCAATGGGAACTGCCCCAGCCACTAGTAGAAATTTTTCTACTACATTACTTAAATGAAGTTCTCGGGCTTTGCCTTCAGCAACCCACTTCTGCAGGTTTTCTTGCATCAATCCTAGAATGTTTCTTAACTTAGCTTGTCCAGTTTTGATCTCGTTCAGTTCCCTAGACAATCGGTTGACATGACCCTCATTCTCATCAGGTAAGTTTCCACTTCTTCGGACCCGCCAAGATGCTTGTTCGGGAAGCATTCCGGCATTTTCATTACCGGCGTTAGTCGCACTTACAGCTTGATTACATGGTCAACACCTACGAGGAAGAGCTGCTGCAAGAGCGGCTTCTAAAGGTGCTCCCCATCCAACTTTCGAACTTCAGGCGGTTCATCGTCCCGGATGAATGTCCTCCGGGGCTGGGTATTACACCCTCTTCTCTTCTGGCGGCATAGGTTCATCATCTTTGCTCGATACCACTATTACGACGAAAATTTTCCCCTGAACAAACCTCGCCCACGTAGAGTACGCAGATCAGCTTCCGCCCACACCACGGATCCCGAATCCCCCTCTCTGATCAATTCGGCATGCTCCCAGTCGGAGTTTCCTCAGATGACTGGATCCTCTCAGCAAATCTTCCCTGAGCAGATAGCATCCCGACTGCATAAAGGCCTAACTCAACCATAGGAAGAATCAATCCGCTCTGACTACTCTGATCAAGTCTTAATCCAAGTGAATGCTTCTAACTACAGAACCGGCTTCTTTCTCTCAAGACCCAATTCTGATTCCCCTCACAAATTCGCCCACCAGGCTTTATAATCCTCATCGCTGAAACTAACTGTAGTCTTCTCCAGTCCGACCTACCTGCCCTCTGATTCGATTCGAATTGCATCTCCTTAGCCACGACCACCAGATCTAGCATTCTAGTTTGATACAAATCCGTTCGACCTGTTCTATAATAGGTTTCGCCCATGAAACCATTTTCCGCCACGTGTCCATATAATAGTCACTTTTAACCATAGTTATCTCCCATTTCTTTATATTAATTACTAGTAAATTGCCCACCTTCGGTGGGCAATCCATATGATTGTAGCCGAAGACTTAAATGCTTGGACAATGCTCAACATAAGTTATTATATGTGTTACTCCAACTACTGTAATGTATTTGTGCAAAAAAGTACTTGTTTCCGTTTTAAAATGCCTAGAATGCGCAATCTTTTACATATCATAGATTTCTAGATTTTAGGAGTATGTAACTGTTTTAGAACAGCCACGTGATGCATGATTATTTGCATCGCTTGCCCATTCTTAAATAATTACATACTATTGCCCATCTTCAGTGATGTGGTTGATTATGTGAAATTGAGCGTTCTAGTTGATCATGAAGCAGACAAAGTTCAGGCATGATCAATGTTAAAATGGATCTATAATATATATTTTATGCAGAGCTACATAAACAATACATTTGTATTGGTTGGTTGGTCGGTCTTCATGGACGTAAGCTTTTATTCTATTAGAGAAGAATCCAAGTCTGGCATGGTAGAGCTATGTGATCTTTATAGATTCTAGTTTAAATGTTTTAGCTTTTGTGTTTATTTGAACATTGTTGGCTAGCCATTTAAATGCTATTTTTGAACTTATTTAACTTAGACATTCCTAGACCATGAGGGTTTTTTAAGTTTCCTCTATTTCATAGTGAAGCTATACCGACAAACATTTGAGATTGCTAGCTATGATCAGTATGAAAATAATATCTTAAATATTCTGCTTGTTCCTTAAATCATATAGCCATGACATGACTTCTTGTCCATCAAGAACCTCAAAATTCAATGAAACAACAAAGAATCTGACTGATATACTTACAATAAGGATCACACGCGATGATATAAACAGTGAAGAGGGAGCTTATGCTGATGAATAATTGGGCCAAATGGACCTTCTCCATGCTCTACCGATCTCTAATTCTCTGATACACCAAAAGGGATGCCATGCAATCCCATGAATAGACTAACATTGCTTTATATCTTAATTCTTATTCAAATGATGCAGAATAAATCGTCATTTAGAAAGCAAGTGCAAGCTCTGTTTCGCCAACAGGAGCATCCATTTAAAAGCTTAAGGAAAGACCTAAAAGTAATGCTAGGCACACAGTTATCAAATTCCTAGTCTAAATATGTCAAATATGACAAATTGCATTTGCTGCTCTAGTAATAGGGTCATAACTTTAAGACCCATTATTATTATTATTATTTCCTAAACATGAGCATGCATTGGAAAGCTCAGGAAACAACCTATAAAAGATGCTAGGCATATGTTTTTCAAATTCATAGTACAAATGGGCGAAATAAATCAAAGTACATGAGCCAGTCCAAAAAGCTCAGTACACAGGATATGCCCTCAAAACTATGTGGGTTCACTTCTCTGTGGGGTTCTAAATGGTAGCAAAAATGGCCGGACGGATGGATTATCTGCCTTTGTATTTTCCATACCGCCATTGCACGTTCACTGCTCTGCTGCTGAAAGTGTTCCTGCAAACGAAACCATGTTCTTATCAGCGCAAGTTAATAATACCCATAAAATGGGTATACCTAAAATGTTATACCTGACGCTCAGCTTGGAACATGGCCCTCTCATGTGGAGGCAGCTTTGCCCATCTAATAATCTAAAGTGGAAAATAATTTAGATGTATGCAAATGAAATGAGGAAACACATGAGAACCCGATAATTCCAAAATATAGAAACGTACATGTGTTGCATATAGAAGAGCTTCTTCATCCTTCAAAGAGCATTTCAATGCATGCAATGCATCCTGTAAACATTGGTTCGGGTATTACACAGCTAACAAATAGCTTAAGAACATAGATTAACACACTAAGGAAATAGAATTTTCAATCTTATCATACACAGAAATGGGGAAACAATGCCAACATTTCCTTTTGATTTTCTTTCTTTGTCTTTAATGAAGTAGGAAGTGTAAACAGAGTCATAAACTTATAACAGTGCCTACCTATAGCATTGTTATGCACACACACTGAGAAGCATGACAATTGAGATACTTCTTTATGAGCTGAATTTGGACCTTGATGCAAATATGCAAATGGCAGTAGAAAATATGCAGTAGAAAATATGCAAATGGCCTACCTTGATGTTTTTGCAGTTCTTTCTAAATATTACTGATGATGAAGAAACTGTCAACTGTGTGCCAGGCAGTAGAAAACATGCCAATAGCATGCCTTAATTAATGTGCTCACGGCTCTCTCTAAAGATTACTGATTTAAAAGCATAACATCCCATAAAAATCTAGCTTTTAGCAAACAGTTTCCAAGCAATTACTTGCAAATGCCCCAAGAACAAAAATCTAGAATCGATAAGCATACCTATCAGTCCACAAATACGTAAGCATACCAAGGCTGTGTGAAAGTAAGCTTTTGCTCGGCGGCTTACCACGACATGACTCACATTGGGGCCATCAGTCACATCTGTTCCGGGCACTGGTCGAGCCTGTCCTTCTGTACGGGGTCGAGGTTTGGGGCCCGGTCGTCTCTTTGGCGACCTGGAATGACTTGGAGCAGGTGCAGAAGGCATTTTTGGCACGGGCACTTGGGGTGAAACCTTCAGTCCCCCGGATTCTCTGCGGGAAATCGATTCTTGCCGCTTCATGGGCAGCCCTTGATAGACACATCGTCTATTTTCGAGAAAGTGGTTACTATGGGTGATGCTCGGGCTCCGCTTTTTGGCTTACACTGCGTGGCCATGAGTCCGCAAATGGCTTAGGGCCTGTTGGAGGGTAAGAGAGATCGATGGTTCGCCAAGATGGAGCGTCTGCGAGAACCGCAGTCGCGTCTGTTGGGCGCTAATGTGGCCGATCGTGGCGACTGGCGGGAGTACCTAGATGCTTGTTTCCTTGGCAAGCTCACGGGACCCCATTGCTCTAGAGCAGGTCAAAATGGCCCATTACAAGGAGCACATCAACCCGTGTTAGCGGGGCCCCACAGCTCTACTGCGTTCCCGGTTGCCCAAAAGCCTTGACTCATTGCCTCCATTCGCGCGAGGTGCCCACCATCTTCGCGATCGAGGCAGGCGGTGGATTGGGGAGCCCGCCGGGGCAGACTCTGTCGATCTTTGTCAAGCGGGTGCCATTGAGGATGAGTCTCACACTTTCGAGTTGCCCGGCGTTCGGTCCGGTCCGGGCGGATCACGCTCCTTAGTATGCGGCGAGCGTGCCCTTGCATTTGCCGATGAACACACCGCAAGATGCGTGCCACAGGGTCATACATCCGGGAGGTGCGGACTGCGACCTACTTGACCCCAATTTTTGGTCCACAGTTGTTTTTTAGTTGTACGGAAGTGTTGTTTTATGCCAAAAACAACACCAAAATGGCCCCAAAAATCCACGTGGCCCGTTTATCCGGATTTGCACAAAGAGACAGTGGTTTTTTGGCAAAAATTTCCACGGTGGTCTTTTGGCAAAAAAATCCACGCGTAGAAAAGATTGACATAGTTTTTGTGAACTTTTGTCAACGTGTATTTTTTTTTTCTTCCTTTGTTGTCTTTAATGGAACCATGCGTTGTTTATCTTCAGAATTACATGCATAGGTCTCGATATTACCACACGTGAAAAGCTAAATTACAACGTGAAAATAAGATTGTTTTTAAAAATAGTCACATATTATTTAACAAAGTACCACATGTGTTATTGAAATCTTGCTATTGTTTTTTATACTATTAAGTATTGATTTTTAAAATAAGAACATGTAAAAAAACATTATTATAACACATAGAACAAATGAGGTGTTGTTTCCAGTGTGCCTTATAACTAATGAAATATTGACACGTGTCCTACTTTTTAAATAAAAACATTATTTTAATTAATCAGATATCGACACTTAGTGTCTTCTAAGTACATGTGAAAAACTCTATTATAACATGTAGAAAAATCAAGGTGAGTTTCTAATATGCTTTGTTGACTAATAAAATGCTGCCACGTGGCATACTTTTAAATAAAAAAACACGAAAACAAAGTGTTTTTTTAAGGCATTACATATTATAACAAAAATCTAGCACTATTTTGCTTGTATTCTATTCTGTTGTCTAAGTGAATTATTTGTTTGTGTAAGTGATTTTTTTCTTCTTTTTATCATTAACCATTGGAAGCAAATGAAATACAAGTCATTCAAGAATATAAAATACATAGATTCAGAAATATGTGAGCAAAAGCAGTTTCCATTTAAATGCTGCATAATATTACAAGCAGCCAACTAGCACAAATAGGTGCTGACATTTTGGTCTTTAGAAACATGAAATATATCAACAACACAAAATCAAAGCATCTTCTAAAACAAGCATGTGCGCAAAGCACTCTGTGGCTTTATCATCCTTGCTTCTATCCAACCAATCTGCCATTTATTTTCCGCCCAACTCAATCTTATATTTCTACTTATATTTCTTATATCTGTATGTTCACTGTTTGATGAAAAAACAGAAAAGAAATATCTGCATCAACCAAGTCTGCATTCTATTTGCAAACGGTGTTAGAAATCTCAAGGATTTACTTCATGATCTTGCAAAGATCTCGCTTCGTTTTGCTTCCATATGCCCTGTGTTGTGACAAAACTCTAAATGCCTTGAATAAGAGGCAGCAAGGACCGTCCAAACATGCAAACACCCTAAAATAAATTAGATTGCACCAAGGTTTCTGTATTTGTGAAAGAAATCTCTGGACTCTGTAACAAACTCTTTGAAGAAATCACAAAGACAAAATATTACTTCTCTTTTTGTGGGAGGCATCGTCGGTGACAGCCTATCGTCGGTGACAGCCTTGACAATCTGCTGCATATAAGCCTACAATAAAAACATTGAACAAAACGAAAGCAGAAAAACAAAAATGGCGATGAATGGATCTGGGAATAAAGCAAATGGTGGATGGTGCAGGCTCCAAGCTCGGTCGAAGTTGCTCCAATTCGCAACAAAAACCCGCAAATCGAAGGACATTTTTGACCAAGAGAAAAAAAAAGGCGAGGTTTTATTGTGCCGGATCCGACTTACCGAAGAATAGAAAAGCGAAAAGGAAAAATAAGTATGGGTGGTGTTAGGGCAAAGATTTAGAGTCCGGATATGAGCTGTTTGCAGGTAAGAAGGAAGGCCACAGAAATCCGCCATAGAAAGTGATGAAAGCTTGAGTCTGGAAGTCTGGAAGTGAAGATCGCCCAGTCTGGAAGTGAAGCTTGAGTCTAGAAGTCTGGAAGTCTGGAAGTCCGGAAGTGGAGCTCACCGTTGAAGTGAAGTTCGAGTCTGGAAGTGAAGATCGCCCAATCCGGAAGTGGAGCTCGGCATTGATCTGTTCGCGTCCATTAGGAAAATGGAAAATGGAAGTGGCTAGGTCAAATGGTTAGGCGGGAAAATGGAAAACGGCCAAGGCGGGGAAGTGGCCTGTTAGGTAACCACTAGGAAAACACGGACAGGATTGCCATCCTGGCCGTCTCTCGATCTAAACCGTCCATCCATTAGCTCAACCAATAGGATAACACTACAAAGATCACAATCTGGGCCATCCACGTCTACCAAAATCTGGGTCCTCCATTCTGGCTTGAATATACTACATATTTTAATTCTAACTTTAATTTTTAACATGTATGCTATTATTTTTTGCGGGGTATTTTCCCAACTTCACCTTTTGTCCTAGATTTTTTAAAGAATTTGTTGTGTATATAGACAGTTGTACTCTGTATATCTTTAATATTTTTTAACGTATTATGTATTTATACAATCGTTTCATAGGCATTCATTACCAGCATTGAACCCTATAAAATCATAGATATTGGGTGCCAAAGATGTTTTGTTTCCAAATTTCCAAGAATGCAAAAATGTCCTGATTCTTTTACCAATTCTTTCACTTCTTTTAAACATCCTACATCGTTATGTGACCTTCCAAGATGCAAAAGCATGTAAACATGTAATATGAACAATAGCGGCACCATTGTTGATTGCTCAATCCCTGTTTTATTCAACGGAAGACCAAATTAGCGAAGAAATAAACACAGGTTCTAGCTTAAGAAACTTGGAAAAGGACCAATAAGATAAGATAAAGCCGTCATTTTAAGGCCCAATAAGAGAATAGGACGGGGATCAAGATCTCAGTCATCCGTCTTGGCCATTGGATAAAATACTACTTGCATGCATATTTTATTTTATTTTAAAAATATTATTTTTAGACAAAAGGGAGCTGTATTTCGCAATGGAATTAAGTTACCCATGTACTAGATCAGGGCAAGACTGTGGTTCTCTAATAGTTGTGAAGATATGATGGGCAAAAGACTTGGAAATATATTGGAGACAAATGTTGAACAAACTTCATTATATGTTAGCCGACCTTAACAAATGTTAATTTAGAGTTGCGCCCCTCTACTTATCAACAAGATGTAAACAATGGTACATTCTTCAAGTTTCAGACACTATTTTTATTCACAAGCAATGCATAGAATATCAAGACCTATAGATTATGCTAAAATAAGTTATAACCCTAAGCATGACATCTCAACATCACACAAGAATCACAAAACTTCATGATGTAGCCGAAGTGTTTCTTGCTACCACCTCACGTCAAAAAATCCCAAGTTATCATGCAAAAATCTTCTATTTCAAAAGAGTTAAAAATAACTAGTCAATTTTTATTTTCCAAGTTGCCATGTCATGACACATCATTGCGGGACCAAACTTCCAAATGTAGCAGAATCAAACTTCCATTTATTAACAACTATCATGGTTCAACCTACACTTCCCTGCTTGCCCCGTTGGGCAACATAATCTCGTGCAGTTTGTTCATTCTTAGATGCTTTGAAGATATCATGGCACGTACATCAATGAGCCATAATTGAAAATTGTCGATTTGATATGATATGATATGATTTTATTTATGTCCATGAGACCATCAGGTCTAGAGGACCACTACAATCATTACACATACAAATCACCTCTACTACCCATCCAGTGTATCACAAAGAATACCACTAGATGTGCTCTCCTCCTCATCATATATTTCCAGTAAATGCTTATAGCTTTTGATAGACAATTCTCTCACCTGCATGACTTCAGTTAAATAACCTCCTATAATCTCAGTTGGTAATTCAAAAAATTCTCGTAGGGATAGACCCGATGTAATACCATACATCCCTCTCAAATTTTGATAAGCAGTACATTCTAATATAAGGTGCGCTTCATCTTCAATGTCATCTGTCCCACACACTTTACATGTACGTCTATGTCGCGAAAAGTTCCCCCATCTTCCTACTTCCACCCCCAAATGGTGCGAACTAAGTCTCAACCTGCATATCAAGTGTCTTTTAAAATATGACAATCTTCCTACAAGGTGCGGTGCTTCCATCATATCTAGATTAATGCAATCTCTATAAAAGATCATCTTAGTTCCAGGTCTTTCCCATAACTTCTGTTTCCCTTTATTAAAAATGTATTCTTCCAATTCCTTCTCTTCAACGGGTATTTCATCTAGTTCCATCCCCCATTTCCGAGCCCATTCTCCTATACTAGCATACCATCCCTTCAAACTGCTTTGAATCATCGCCAAATGTGGCAACCTATCGTGATCCATTTTTTGTACCCGATTCAGATACTTTAGTGTTTGATGCAATGCTTCCAACTCTAAAGGCATCATTCCAGCTTCAGCTAGCATCATTGGAAGGGGAGTCTGCATCTTTACACCTAGTTCTGTAAGAAGAAATTTCTTTTGGACTTTCTCGATCCTTTTCCACAGTTCCAATGATAAGCCAGGTCCCCAAGTTTCACAACCATATAGTATCACTGACCGAACCAAAGATATATAAAGCATCTTTTTAAGTTTCCAATCCACAATTTCTGCTTTTCTGCATTTCCTTTGTAGCGCAAAAAGTGATTTTATTCCCGCATCTATGATCAACCACAAGACCCAAATATTTGTAATTTTTTGCTATCTCCACCTGCCATGATGCCGGAAAACCAGTTTTCAAAGCTTTATTCATTATTTTCACCATTGCTTTCATCACAGACACGCCTGCCCATTTAATCATTTCTGCACATAAGCCAAAACTATCAGCTGCTTTCCCACAAGATAAACTCTGTAATCCTCCTTGAACATCCAATTCGGTAAACTCAAAACATGTTTGTCCTCGCTCCATGTTATCTTCCAGACCTTCTACATGATATAACTTGTTTATCTGCTGCATCAAAGCATTTAATTCCAATACATTTTCATGATTCTTTTTCACCTTCAATTTCGACCAAAACTTTTTTGGATTTTCCAATAGCTCACCAACTAATACCTTTTGTCTTTTTTGCAAATAACTTCTCTTCTTTCTTCTGACTAGCTTACGGTACTCATCTCTTATCTTGCATTTGTCTGCAGGTATGGACATCTTATATTCCAACCTCTTTGCTTTGCATTCTGCATCATACCACCTATTACATGGTAGCCCCTTAGCCCTTCTTTGTGAAACAAAGCAATCATGTGCAGCATCAATAAGCATTGTAGTAAGTAGTTTGTCCATATCATTTATATCCTCTGGCCACACTACATCTTTAAAACGCTGCTCGCAAAGGAGTTTATACTCATTCATTTTACCTGCATGCATATATATCCCAGCATGGTACCCAACATTGGGCGAAGCACACAACCCTGTATCTTCTATTTGCATATGCATAACTACCGGGAAATGATCTGATATGGGCAGGCTATCATCCACAAAGAAATTTGATATATTGGGCAACATATGTATTCCAGCTAGAGCAAAATCCACTACACTGATACCATTCCCTAAAGATCCCTTTGATTTAAACCTTGGCATGTTTGAGCCACCTTGGCATGATTTGAGATATAAACATTGAATATATGAACAAAAGTTAGTCGAAGAACTACATTCGGATATGGTTAATGACATGGCAAAAGTGGCATGATTATTTCTTACAATCTCCATGAAATGAGTGGACAAAATTGAGAGCCCGCGTGGTGCAAGTTGGAGCATAGGTGGCATGTTGGAGCCCGCGTGGCATGTTTGAGCACGTTGGAGCCCAGGTGGCATGTTTGAGCCACCTTGGCATGTTTGAGCCTAGGTGGCATGTTGGAGCCACCTTGGCATGTGGGAGCCACCTTGGCATGTTTGAGCTTAGGTGGCATGTTTGAGCCACCTTGGCATGTTGGAGCCCACATGGCATGTTGGAGCCTATGTGGCATTATGGAGTCCACGTGGCATGTTTGAGCCACCTTGGCATGTTGGAGCCTAGGTGGCATGTTGAAGCCACCTTGGCATGTTTGAGCCACCTTGGCATGTTTGAGCCTAGGTGGCATGTTTGAGCCACCTTGTCATGTTGGAGCCTAGATGGCACGTTGGAGCCCGCATGGCATGTTTGAACCACCTTGGCATGTTGGAGCCTAGGTGAGCCCGCGTGGCATGTTTGAGCCACCTTTGCATGTTTGAGCCTAGGTGGCATGTTGGATCCTAGGTGTCATGTTTGAGCACCTTGGCATGTGGGAGGGCAAATGCCAATACCCCCCTCCCCCCCTCCGGGAGCTCAATTTTCCTATCCGACCGTTGAATCCGTCATTCAAGTAACCTGCTTCGAGCAGACTTAAAAAAATCCAAGATCCGCCCGGGAGAACTTATCACACCACGAAGCGTTCTGCGGGTTGACCGCATAGAAAACCAAGTGTTTTGTCGTTCGGACAGTACAAAGGCTCTGGAATGGAGATTCGACTTCGCCATGTCATCCGGAATGGCGAAATTACCCCAAAGACCAAGTTACCACGGTCATTTTTGGCAGCGAAAAAAACGAACCCTCTACATAGCGGTATTCCGCAGCCACCTCCTAGGCAATTGACTACGAACGTGTTGGACATGAGCTACTTTGGTGCTTTTTGGAGAAGGGGTGGTCTTTTGCCCACGAAACTTGCTCCCCGGGGTAAAGTCGACATTTTGAGTCCATTGGCGGTCAGTTCCGCGGTTCGGGTGGGAAAGTTGCCCATCCATGGCCCGGTTCTTTGGGGCCAGGGACCTTTGAGGCTGACTGCCTTGAAAGGTTTTAAAGGTCCATCTTATGGCGTCAACACCCTCCCTCTACGTGATGACATTGTGCAAGATTTTGGTCGAATCTGACTAGGATATAGCCTCCGAAACGTAAACCCTGTGTGTTGCTAGGTTATTGAAGGGTTTACGTTATGGGGGTCAAGTTTTAGTCGGTTGCACTTGGGTCATGGTTGAGAAGCTGCAATTGAGAACATAAAGCAATAGGAACTGATGGAATGGGGTTTGGAGTTATCCTCCTCCCAGTGTGGCAATTAGAAGTCAAGAGCGCCTTTTGCAGTAGCAAAATTGTTTGGGATCATTCGGGATGGCCAATAGATCCAAACTCTGTTATTTCAGTTGCCATGGCTCCGCATGTGTGTTTAGCAAAGGCGCACCTAGCTATCCAAGAAAACGACCACGCTTTGGCCTCCAAAACGTAAACCCTGTGTGTTGCTAGGTTATTGTAGGGTTTACGTTTCGGAGGCCAAAATGTGATCGTTTTCTCAGATAGCTAGATGCACCTTTGCTAAACACACATGCGGAGCCATGGCAACTGAAATAACAGAGTTTGGATCTATTGGCCATCCCGAATGATCCCAAACAATTTTGCTACTGCAAAAGGTGCTCTTGACTTCTAATTGCCACACTGAGAGGAAGATAAATCCAAATTCCATTCCCTCAGTTCCTATTGCTTCACATTTTCAACTGCAGCTTCTTGACCATGTCCCAAGTGCAACCGACTAAAACTCGACCTCCACAACCCAAACCTTTCAATAACCTAGCAACACACAGGGTTTACATTTTGGAGGCCGTATCCTAGTCAGATTCAACCAGGATCTTGCACAATGTCATCATATAGAGGGAGGGTGTTGATGCCAGAAGACGGACCCTTAAAACCTTCCGGAAGCAGTTTGCCCCAAAGGTGCTCTCTCGAAGGCCCCTGGCCACGGACGAGCAACTCTCCCACTCCAAAACTGTGAACTGACTCTGCCAATGGACTCAAAATGTCGACTTTACCCTGGGGACCAAGTTTCGTGGGCAGGAGACCACCCCTTCTCCAAGAAGCACCAAAGTAGCTTATGTCCAACACGTTCGTAGTCAATTGGCCTAGGAGGTGGCTGCGGAATACCGCTATGTAGAGGGTTTCGTTGCCAAAAATGACCATGTAACTTGGTCCCTGGGATAATTTCGTCATTCCGGACGACATGGCGAAGTCGAATCTCCATTCCAGAGCCTTTGTACTGCCTGAACGACAAAACACTTGGTTTTCTACGCGGTCAACCCGCAGAACGCTTCGTGGTTTGATAAGTTCTCCCGGGCGGATCTTGGATTCTTTTGAGCCTGCTCGAAGCAGGTTACTGGAATGACGGATTCAACGGTCGGATAGGAAAATTGAGCTCCCGTAAGGGGGGGGGGGGTATTGGCATTTGCCCTCCCAGAGGAGCGCTGATAGGAAAGGCTGCCTCGCCAACCTTTACGAGGTCCATCTCACGAGTCCGGCCTCTCCCTCCGGGTGAGAAAGCTGCGCAAAGTCCTGGCCTGGTTCGATTTGGGGAAGGGTGTCAGCGCTTTAAGTTCTCCAAGATCCCTCTATTCTATCCCTTGTCAAACTCCTCTACGAAAATTTCAAAGGTTATCATATTTCTTGCATAAAGTCCTAATCATCATATCCATGTCACCATCATCTAGCCATGTCACCTAAAATTTGCCAACATCACCCAATGAAAAGACCAAAGATGGACATCTTTTCATTTTTGGCCTAGTCAAAACTTGACCTTGCTTACTTGGCATGCCATGTCAGCACTTGGGTGCCTAGGTGGCATGCCTGAGCCACATTGGCATGTTGGAGCCTAGATGGCATGTTGGAACCTGCGTGGCATGTTGGAGCCACCTTGGCATGTTTGAGCCACCTTAGCATGTTGGAGCCCACGTGGCATTATGGAGTCCACGTGGCATGTTTGAGCCACCTTGGCATGTTTGAGCCTAGGTGGCATGTTAGAGCCTAGGTGGCATGTTTGAGCCTAGGTGGCATGTTGGAGCCTAAGTGAGCCTGCATGGCATGTTTGAGCCTAGGTGGCATGTTTGAGCCACCTAGGAATGTTGGAGCCTAGGTGGCATGTTGAAGCCCACGTGGCATATTTGAGCCACCTTGGCAAGTTGGAGCATAGGTGGCATGTTGGAGCCCGCGTGGCATGTTTGAGCACGTTGGAGCCTAGGTGGCATGTTTGAGCCATTTTGTCATGTTGGAGCCTAGGTGGCATGTTTGAGCCACCTTGGCATGTTTGAGCCTAGGTGGCATGTTGGAACCACCTTGGCATGTTTGAGCTTAGGTGGCATGTTTGAGCCACCTTGGCATGTTGGAGGCCACATGGCATGTTGGAGCCCACGTGGCATGTTTGAGCCACCTTGGCATGTTTGAGCACGTTGGAGCCTAGGTGGCATGTTTGAGCCACCTTGGCATGTTGGAGCCTAGGTGGCATGTTGGAGCCTAGGTGGCACGTTGGAGACTAGGTGGCATGCTAGAGCTCACGTGGCATGTTGGAGCCCAGGTGGCATGCTAGGTGGCATGTTGGAGCCTACGTGGCATGTTGGAGCGTAGGTGGCATGTTGGAGCCTACATAGCATGTTGGAGCCTAGGTGGCATATTTGAGCCACCTTGGCACGCTTGAGGCTAGGTGGCATGTTGGAGCCACCTTGGCATGTTGGAGCCTAGGTGGCATGTTGGAGCCTCATTGGCACGTTGGAGTCAGGGTGGCATGCTAGAGCTCACGAGGCATGTTGGAGCCTATGTGGCATGTTGGAGCTCCGTGGCATGTTGGAGAGGCGGACCCGAGGAGGCGGACATCACAAAGGTTCTGAGGCGGGCTTTCCTACTAGTGCTCCTCAGGAGGGCAAATGCCAATGCCTCCCTTCCCCGGAGCCGGTTTCCCATCCGGCCAGTTGAATCCACTCTTCAAGTAACTGCTTCAAGCGGGTTCAAAAAAAATCAAGATCTAACATATCAAACCCCAAAAGTGTCCTGCTGTCAACCATGTAGAAAGCCCACGTGCTTTGTCGTTTTAGGCATTACAAAAGGCTCAGGAATGGAGATTAGACTTAGCCATGTCGTCCGAAACAGCAAAATTACCCTAGGGACCAAGTTACCGCGGTCATTTTTTGCGACAAAAGAAGCCGCGAACCCTCTACATGACGATGTTACGCACCCTCAGCTAAGGCCAATTCACTCTGAGCGTGTTGGACATGAGCTACTTTGGTGCTTCACGGGGCGGGGGTGGTCTTACGCCCTGAAACTTGGTCTCGGGGTAATGTCGATGTTTGAGTTCGTTGGCGAGTCGGATCCACGATTCGGGGTGGGAGAGTTGCCCGTCCGTGGCCAGGGACCTTCCAGAGAGGACATTTTGGGTCGAACTGCTTCTGGAAGGTTTTAGGGCTCCGTCTTCTGGCATCAATGCCCTCCCACTACCTCATGACATTGTGCAAGATCCTGGTCCAATCTGGCTAGGGTATGGCCTCCAAAACGTAAACCCTGTGCCTTGCCAGGTTATTGTAGGGTTTACGTTATGGAGGCCAAAACGTGGTCAGTTGCACTTGGGACCTGGTGTACCTTTTTCAAACATGCATGCGGAGCCATGGCAACTGAAATAACAGAGTTTGGATCTATTGGCGATCCCGAATCATTCTAAAAAAATTTGCTACTACAAAATGTGTTCTTGACCATTTCTAAACATGCATGGGGAGCCATGAGAACTGAAATAACAGAGTTTCGATCTATTGGCCAACCCAAGTGATCCCAAACAATTTTGCTACTGCATAAGGCGCTCTAGACTTTTAATTGCAAAACTAGAAGGAGATTAAATCCAAACCCCATTCTGGCAGTTTCTACTGCCTTGTGTTTTCAAACGCAGCTGCTCGACCATGTCCCAAGTGCAAGGGACCAAAGCCCGACCTTCATAACGTAAACCCTACAATAACCTGGCAAGGCACAAGGTTTACGTTTTGGAGGCCATACCCTAGCCAGATTGGACCAGGATCTTGCACAATGTCATGAGGTAGTGGGAGGGCGTTGATGCCAGACGATGGAGCCCTAAAACCTTCCAGAAGCAGTTCGACCCAAAATGTCCTCTCTGGAAGGTCCTTGGCCACGGACGGGCAACTCTCCCACCCCGGAACTGTGATCTGACTCTGCCAACGAACTTGAAACATCGACATTACCCTGGAGACCAAGTTTCGTGGGCAGAAGACCACCCCTGCTCCAGGAAGCGCCAAAGTAGCTCATGCCCAACACGTTCGTAGTGAATTGGCCTTAGCGGAGGGTGCAGAATACTGCCATGTAGAGGGTTTGTGTTTCTTTTGCTGCAAAAAATGACCGTGTAACTTGGTCCCTAGGGTAATTTCGCTGTTTCGGACAACATGGCGAAGTCAAATCTCCATTCCGGAGCCTTTGTACTGCCCGAACGACAAAACACTTGGGTTTCTACACGGTCGACTGCAGGACACTTTGCGGTTTGATATGTTCTTAGTGCAAATCGTCTAAGTGCAATAAGTTATCTTGTTTTTCAAAGAACCATTGCATTCTTAGAAAGAACCATTGGATAAGATAAATTAGATACAATTAAAACCATTGGATGACGTGGATAACTATTGGATTGTCTATAGCGAACCTTAGTACCAACTAGATGTAGGCATGGTTTAATGGTGTCCCACTAATGATATCCAAAATGGGGGGATAATGTTAGGATATTGCATAGTCTTGCCATTTTATAATGCTTGGGGATTTGTTGCAATGGTCCTATTCCCCATAAACAATTACATCTCAAATTCTTAATGGTCTAAATTATACCAAGATGTAGGAACGGTTTAATGGTGTTCCACTAACGATATCCAAAATGGGGGAATAATGTTAGGATATTGCATGGTCTTGCCATTTTAATGCTTGGGGATTTGTTGCAATGGTCCTATCCTCCATAAAAAAATAGGCGTGGTTTAATGGTCTTTCTCTAACAATATCCAAAATGTTAGGATATTGTTAGGATTTTGCGTGATCCTATGACATTAATGCTTAGGGATTTCTTTACTTGGGTCCTGCACTCCCTCAAGGAATACAAATCAAATTCTTGATGGTTTTGTTATGCAAAAATAGGTGTTAAGTAATTGAAGTAGTTGAAGTAACTTGTCTTACATGGAATACTAGTATAAGGACATGTGATCGTGCACGTGCAGCAAATCGTGCACATGTAGCAAATCAAGTACTCTGTCCTACCACTATAAAGACCCGTGATATGGAAGGATAGGACATGTAGAGAATCAAGTATTCTTTCCTACTTCTATAAAGACATGTGACAATAGAAGTATTACACATGTCGTAATTCATGTATTCTTTCCTACAATGCCTTAGCAAATAAAGTACTCTGTCCTACTACTATAAAGACGTGTGACATGGAAGCATACGACATGTAGAGAATCAAGTATTCTTTCCTACTTCTATAAAGACATGTGACAATAGAAGTACTACACATGTCGTAATTCATGTATTCTTTCCTACAATGCCTTAGCAAATAAAGTACTCTGTCCTACTACTATAAAGACATGTGAATGGAAGTATAGGACATGTAGAGAATCAAATATTATTTCCTACGTCTATAAAGACATGTGACAATAGAATTATTAGACATGTAGAAATTCAAATATTCTTTCCTACAGTGGATTGTATTATAAAATGACATGTAACAATAGAAGAAACTACAAAACAACAGTGGATGTTTTAGTCCACTGAAAAAAGAACACCATTATCGAACAAAACCATACCTTCACAAATCCACATGTAGGATTCTTTGAAAACAGGACATGTAGACCTACCAAAACTGATGTTTTCAACAGTGGACCAAAAACTGGGGTGAGTGTGCGAGGTCACCTTTGCCCCCGCCTGGCTGTCCGCTGACTAGGCACTACGGGGGTGGTGCATGACTGTATATATTGGGATGTTTCTGCATTTTATATGATTAGCCGCGGTTTGTCGGCCGGTGATTCTTTGCCCGCGGTTTTCCCTCGAAAACCCTTCGGGGCGGGGGTTTTTTAATCCGGGCAGTAATCCGCTTGCTGCGTTTTTGTATTGGGTCCCATAGACCGATTGGTCTCCGTGGACGATAAAAGTACCTTCCTTCCTTCCTTCCTTCCTTCCTTTCACGGACATACTCAACCAAGCTTTGCTTTCTTCTTAGATTTCTAAGGAACAGCCAAAAAACCACAGCCAAGAACCATATGTTTCCCGCTCCACACATCCAAAGGAAACCCTACTTCGGTCTGAGAATGCGGAACCACAGAACCGGTTTTCGATGCGAGAATGCTCTAACTGGCGGAAGGATGTCCAGAGGCCATGCTTAGTCAATGACAGGATCACTCCAGTTTATAGCTCCTTCTCTAAAGCAGCGGCCCCAAGAATCGCAACAACGGGAAGAAAAATAATAGCCGATGCCAGGAAGCAAGCAGAAAACCCCTGCTTCTGTAAGAGAAAATCCATCGAGCGCTATAACCCTAAACACGAAATTGTGCTGCATCAAATCTCAACCATACGACAACATATCAAATCCTAGCCGTCCAAATTAGGTCTCCATTGAAGACCCACGCCAAAACATTATAATAAAGATTTTAACCCCTAGTGCTAACACTAGTTCACTAACAACAACTTAGTAACGTTACCCATGCATTAATATAGATTTTTCGCATCTACATATCTCGCAAGCTCCCTTCCGCACTACTATTATTTGATAATATTACTGCCCCTAGTGACCCATTATCCATCGCTAGCGACTATTGCCACTTATTCCGCATTTCGTCACCATAGACAGATTACAGTCAACATGGCCCATTAATCACAACTGCCTGGCAATTACAACTAACAGTACCCCCATGCTCATGGACGTCCATCAAGGGTTTGATTCCAGCTATACCCTTGGGAGCACCTGTAACATGATGGCACACCTAAAACCTGGCTCTATTTGGACATAAACTATGTCTTGCAAAACCATTGTTTTGTATAATAAGATCTCTTGCAAGGTGTTAAGACCGGGGACATAGAGCATTTTGTTGCTCCTAGATGTTGATATTCATGAAAGAAAAACCTAACGGATACAAACACGCACCTATGTTCAGACAAAGTGAAGCCGTGCGATATAATCAAGCTGAAGATCCTCTTCATTCTAGAAATACATATTGTCCTGATCTAATAAATCTTCTCTGGAGATGTGTTCGCACATGTTCAGTGCGCCATGTAAAGAATATTATATCAATCAACTCTTAACTCTTGTTGAAAAATATATCAATCACGTGAAGTAACAATGAAAAGAACTATGAGTACCTTATGGAGTGCGCATGAACATCACCTTCAAAGAAGGTCAAATGACCATCATTTGCACACATAACATATGTTAAGATTTAACTTGCAGTTTAAGATTAAAATAAAAGCAGTAGTCCTGCCGAGATTTGAAGGTGAAGCATGGTAAAGAAACTATCGAATGTCTTTGGCTCAAAGGTTCTATCTATAGATTTGTAGGAGCCTCCGACTATAATGGGCTATCTATAAAATAGATATTGATGACGCTGCACATTAGTTTTGCCTTCCTGCACCGTGCTACTGATTTTGACTACTATATTAAGCACTAACGGTCTAGGTCCAAATTGGATTTAGTTCCATACATTGAACAGATCATTCTATCAAGTTGGGGAAAAGGGCTTTATGAACTGCAATGACATGAAAACTTAAAGCCCCAGTGAAGAGACCCCTAAAAATAAGACTTCAGAAACAAAGAAAAATTTACTTGAGGCCAAAAAGCGAGGAAGGAAAAAAAAAAACACATCCCGGTCGGGGAGGACAATGGCCCGACTTTGGGGCTCAAGAGGAGATGAATTACGGCGATGATGGCGAAGCCCATGTGGCAAGAATCTGGAGGAGATAAGGCCATCCAAGGCTATGCTCTGCTTGCCAAGAAGAAGACAGAGATACCAGATGAAAATGAGCTTCAAATCTTTTTTGAGGATGCACCAGCATCTATAACAGCGGCCAAAGAGTTTGAAGTCCGGCAGGGTTAATTCTTGGAATTGAAAAACTTCATATTGTTGCCATATTGGTATGAATAGCATGCCCACTAGCATGCACGCCAGGGTTAGTTATTGGAATTGAAAATCTTCATATTGTTGCCATATTGGTATGAGTAGCATGCGCACTAGCATGCACGCCAGGTGCAATCGGATAAGCAAGGGAAAAAATTCCCTCTCGATGGGATAAGGTTGGGTAATACTAAATTGTTTCTTTTTGCTTTTGAATTTTTAGATTATCGGATTATTTTTCTCGCAGCCAAAACCAGTAAAATCTTAGGAAATTGGGGGCACCTATGATTTTGAGATGTCAAATACGAGTTTGCCTAAGGTTTTGATGAGATGTCAAATACGAGTTTGCCTAAGGTTTTGATGGTATATCGAGCCTCTATACGGCTTCGCTTAAGGTTTTAGAATATGAAATACGGGGGCTCGTACCTCTACCAAAATAACTCAACGTCCTAATAAGGCTACTTTAATTAATCTAACCAGTGAGCTAATGTGAGTTTTTTGCTATAAGGATCATGTCTCTAGAATTTATAGTGGCATGGGTATAAAGCTGCAAAGAAATCTGCTAAATGATTTTCATTGACTATTAGCCACAAGCCAATGCGACCTCCTTACCTGGACAGCATAGAAGAGATGTCAAGATGTGGGTTGTACGTTATATCAGGGATTCCAACAACTATTTAAGTAAAGCAGCATAACATGCTTGGGGATTTGCTTTAGCTGAACACCCTGCTCATCAGAAGTAGCAACTGCTTTGCATAGAAAGTCTAGCCAACACTTCCCTAATGTACTTGGGTTACATAGCATATGTGGTGCCAATTTTTTACACCCAGCAAAAGTAAGGTAAAACAACTTGTAAAACAAGGTCAAAGTTACTTGATTAGATTCAACAAATCACGTGCATCAAGTGTTTATACCGTGTCATCAACATCTAGAACTATTTCAAACCACAGCAACGTTATGGAGGTTAATAATTATAATGTCCTTCTTTAGCCCCCCATAGTCTTTGCTTCGCAAGAAACAACAAAATGGTGTATGTGGACTTGCATCTTTACTCCAACTATATTTTGGAACCTGCATTGCGTTATCTCATTATTTCCAATCGTCAAGCTGGGCCTATAATAGACGTCTATAAGGTATTAAGGACTTGGTGCAGGAATAAAACTTGAACTTGCCAAGTTCTATGGAGCTATCTACCAATAAACCATCAACCTACCATTACTGTAACGAGCAGTAAGATGATTTGTAGGTCATAGAATTCAACCAGAGCGACATTGTGAGACATTGACACCTTTAAAGGGTCAACACAATAATCCATACATATCTCTAATATATAATTGTAATATGGACGATAAGGGGGCAGCTTAAACGTAACTTCTTTAAAATAATTTCTATGTTTAGTATTGTGTAGGTGTAAGCACCAAAAAACAATTTCGAGATGCGGGAACTAGTTTAGGATTGTTTGAACTGTGCCTAAATTGGTACAATAGTTTCAACTGTGGCGTCTTAGCAGAAGGAATAAAAAACAATGAAGACTGAAGCTCAGCCATTTGTGGAAGCGAACAGCTTTTGGGGACTAGGCGACAAAGGGAATGAGGAAGTCGAAGAAGGCGCACCTACACACCCATTCATCTGCTCTTTCGGAATTATAGCTTCTTTGGATGCTGGAAAAGGCTCAGGAATGCCTTGTGGGAAGAATATATTGTTCAAGTGGATTGTGATTAATGACAAGGGACCCATAAAGCTTCTCAAGTTTCAAACACGTTTTAGGCTTTTTTTTGTAATAATTAGAAAACAACCCATCACTTGATGCCTAGACTACGATTGGTAAAAATGTTTTTCATAAAATTTCCTTTTCAAATTTGTATTAAGCTCTTTCTAATCCTAGAATCGGGGAGATGTTAGAGATTATACAAAGATATTGATGGCAAACAATGCATTTGTGATGACCAAAAAGTGATGCTCGGAAAAAATATCCGCTGCGGGAAGGCTAATATTTCTTCGTTTAACGATAACGTGAAATTGAAATAGGTTTCTACCGATGATATAGGTGAGAGGCTTGAGAAGCTGGAGATTGAGAACTTTTCAGCAGTAGATAAGCAACTTGGATCGTTGGAGGTAGCTACTGTGCACCGACAGTTGCTAACGTTCAACAGCAATTTTTTGAATATTCAAAAAACAAATTGTGAGTGCACAGGGGCTATCCAACTGAATTAAATCTTTCAAACTTCTCCAGAAAGTGAAATTTAAAAGGACATCTGCACATAGCGTCCGAGACGAATTCTCTTATAAAGAGAAGCATAAAACTGAACAGGACTAGGTTTTCGTTTTAAAATGCAAGATACTCATGATCGCAAATTGTTGGAGGCTTTTACTGCTCTGAATAGGACTTTTGCAGCAAGCTTGAATGAAGGGCTAGATAGCATCGTGTGTAGAGAGGTCTTATGGCCTGGAAAAGAATGGCCATAAGGCCTCTCTGCACACGATTTGAGCCACAAACACACCATTTGATGCAATTTTTTCCTGTTTGAAGAGTCTAGATAGTTTGTGTTTTGTGAGTCCCAAGCAGCTATTGCTCTGACTGCTTTGACGTATAAGGGTAGCACAATTGGGGCCTGGATTCGGTTTGGCGCGGCGAAACGTGGCCGGCGCGCGAATCCAGAATCAATTGATATTCTACAATATCACAGTTGGGGAGCGCAAGATCCGGTTAGTATGATCAAAATTTGCTACGATTTCTTACCTGTGCAGCCGGTGCTGAAGCATGAAGAATGGAAATAGGATTCCTTGAAATCGGCAGGGGCGACGTGGATGCCTGAGAATGCACCACCGGAAATAGCAGCGACCCAACTGTGATATTGTAGATATTCTGTTTGTTACCTCTTTTTCGTTTCCATTATAGCATAACTCTTAATTCATTAGTTTACGTGCCATGTCATTGAGTGACTAACTTCATTAAAAGCAGGCATGCTTGCATTATGTAAATATATATCCTTCATACTACTTCATTCAATCTGAAGTATGCTAGATTAGTTTATCTTTTGTGCCACACATTTGAAAAGATGTAAAATCACATTTTTTGTTGAACGTTCTCATTGGAAGTATGTAGGAACATCATCAAATCTAGATAAAATAGATGTCTAGATGTTTCTAACCCATTTACCAATGATGTCTCAATTTTTAAAGGGTCACATAAGGTTAAGGACAAAATACTTTTGGAGAGGCTATCGGGTTCCATTACATAAGTACCCACTAAAAAGAACAAACTAGTGGCGGCGACTGCCGCCGCGACAAATTCTTGTATATATAACATGGAAAATAGGAACCATAAGCAACCATTAATTCATTGAATCATAAACAACCACTATTTCATTGACGCAATGCTTCGAATCAGTGTGGGGGGCCAACTGCGGTTGGTCCTTTTCCCCAACCTTTTCCAACTGCGGTTGGAAAACGTCAAAACCAACCGCGGTTGGTATCTTGCCAAAATAAGGGAAAAAAAATTCGCCCAAAAATGGGCCCTGAGAATTCGTCTGCCCCTTCTGCGCGCCAAAATTGGAGGTCCCGCTCTTGGCCGACGCCATCGCAGATCATCCAGCAAGGGCAGCCATCGGCATCATCCAGGTACTTTCCTTTTTCAATCTGCATGCAATCACGAATCAGATTGACATATCAAGAAGAGCTCTGATTCAAACTCTGATCAGGAAACAATAAAATTATGATTCATAAAGGGCGAATTAAGCAGCCTCTAATTCTGCTATAGACCTTGTAATTTGTGGATTTTTTTCCTAAATAGACCCAATCCGGCACTCTGTTCTGTGCTCAAACGGACCCAAAATTTTTCCTCTTTCCACATAACATTTTCCTGTGAAATTTGTAGATATAAATTCCATGTAATTCCATATTCTTTGTACTCTGATAATTAGACAAATGCCAACCTCAGTTGGCATTCTCGGATCAACCTCTCCAACCTTGGCCAACCTCGGTTGGTTGGCAAGGTTGGAAGGTTGGCCCAACACTGCTTCGAATGATTGCATAACTGGATATGATACTATTAACCTAATTCACAAGATACAATGTTTAAAACTATTGAGGATCATGATTCTTGATTTGAACAATAACAGTACTAATATAGTGGTACATTTTGCAAAAATAATGGCTCACTCTCTGGACTGATTCACAAGAAATAAACTCCATAGTTTTTTTATGACAACAGATTTATAAGTTCGGAAGGCAACAACAGGTGTCAATTTAGGAATGATGAATGAGAAGAAACTCGTTACAAAAGATCAAGATGAAAAGCACAAAAAGGCATGTTAGTCAGTTGTCCAGGAATACCTTATTTTCCTGCCAAATTGGAGACAGGTTTCCACCCAGTTTACACGGAAACTGGTTGATGTGAATAGACTTAGATTGAATTGTGACATTTATCTTATAATGTGTATTACAAATACGTAGGCATTGGAAGCCCTTTTGAAGCTACCCGGAAACAAAGAATGTGCAGACTGTAGAAGCAAGTAAGTGCTGCAGCACTTGCTGGTTCTGTTGAAATTGTCGTTTATGGACTCCTTTTAACATGGCAGAGGACCACGATGGGCAAGCGTAAATCTTGGCATTTTCATATGCATACATTGTTCTGGAATTCACAGAAGCCTTGGAGTCCACATTTCGAAGGTACCTTGTTTGGTTCTCTCAAGTTTGACATGTTTGCTATTTGTAATTCCCTAGAAGGAATAAGTCAAGAACTGGTTTGTTTTGATAACTTTGAAAATGTTAGAGCCAAATGGGAATGGATCTTCTTGTTCCCAAAGAGACCTTGTCATATTAAAAAACTTCTGCTAGACTGCACTGGGTAAAGGAATTAAAGAATTGCACTGTGTCCTTTCAAGGAAACAATCATTCGGCGATGATCATGTTCTCTATTTCCTCATGTACATGAATTGCTGCTTGGATAGTATTTATTAATATATCCATTTAAGCACAATGTGGCTCAGATACACAGCCAATCAGCATATTACCCACTGCCCTAAATGGAACTTTGTGACATGTATTGCAGGCGGCAAGATCTATTTCCATAGCATCAAATTAGTAGATTAAGGCTTCACTAATGTGGAAGGAAATGAGATCTGAAGACTTATTTATGGGGAATGGTGAAAGAAAAGAAATTTGAGGATCTATTTTTAGGAAATGGTATAAAAGGAGGATGTTTGGTGTTAATGCAGCTTGGTGGCTCAGGTGATTTTCACAAGTCCCTTTTGTTGGATAAGATCATTACTGCGATGGTTACGATTAGCTGTGGTATCAACTGATGGCAGTACGTTGATAAAGCAGTGAAGTACCTTCAGTACTATAGCTCCTGAGGTCTAGCTAGAAATACAGCGGAGGGTCATATTCTCAGCAATGGATAGCAAGATAACATATGTCAATGTTCTCCACGAGTGATCATCCAGTTTTCCATCTATGTAAATGGAATCAGGCCCTATATAGTAGCAACCTGCAGTCTTGAATAGTATATAATACAAAGTTGACTTGCTATGAAGGAAAAACGTTTAAGCTGATTTGCATCATTTTGTTTTGAGAAGTATGCCTCTTGAAGATCCTGGAAATAATCTCTTAAATCTATTGTAAAGCAGTTGATATATCAACGCAGCCTTGATGATGGCCGTGGAGTAAAACTTATACAGTTATTTATTTGACTCATCTTTATTAGATTGGGTACATTGCCTAGATGCATGTGATTGATTATTGACTAGGGATTTACATTTTTGATAACGTATGATTGACTGTTAAGAAATTAATGTTACACAGGTTCGATCTATTACACTTGACACATGGCTCCCGGAACAAGTTGCTTTCATGTACGGTATGGTAGTCATGTCTGGAAAGTTATCATTTCATAATAAACTTCTCTTGTTTGCTTTATTTACACCAGAGCGTAAATACTCCATAATTATTGTTATCAAATGTGTATCTCAAGAGCACTCTTCAGAAGATGTGATTAAGGAGATTAAAGGAGACATTTTCAGGAGTAGCCAACCTACTGATGCATGTGTAGGTTTATAATGCACAGGCATCTTCGAGCCATCTTATGGTTCGATTCCTCATGATGTGGCATCATGAAACTGTATACATACACTATGTAACGAGTTATCTTGGACATTTGAAGGATAGTGTGATCCTCTTATTTTAAATTTCATGAGAAATGAAAAGGAGTTTAACCATTTGTAAAGTCATTATAACAAATAGGCTTAGGAGGTATAGTGTCCCTATAAGTCAAAACATGCAGGGACTATATCAGTAAGGTAAACCACAAACCACAAGATGTGAGTATGTCGGACCTTGTATCTTGTGGCTCCAGCTCAATACTATATGGAAAGTCCAGAGTACGTTCAATTCCAGTAAAAGCATCTTGTTCTTCAGCCAAATGGTTCAGCACTTGGTGACTGCAACAAAGTGTGAGTCGTTAAGAAATTCTTCATCGTCTTGACAAAATGGTGAAGCAAAGCCAAATTGCATTTGCATGAAAGTACATGAGCTGGAAATTAATAGTTCACTGGACACCTCAGTTTTACCTGGCATAAATTTTTATCATTGAAAACCTAATATTATTTCAGAGGCAATCAATCAAGAAATTGCACGCTTATTAACTGAGATCCATAAAAACTAGGGGCCATAAAATGCTACCCATGAACATGTAAATTAGAATCAAATTGGTGGAGATTGAAAAAATCAATTAAATTAAGTGATAGGAACTCCAAAAAATTATGTTCCTCTCCTAAGTACTAATTTCAGAAAAATGCATTGTCTAACTTAGCCTTTGGTATTGACTATTTATAGTGCAATTGATGCAGACATTGGAAATGCAAAAGCAAATAGATATTGGGAAGCTGAGATGCCTGAAACTGTCACGCGCCCACAAGAGACAAACCTTGTTGCCCTTGAGAAATTTATTCGTGAAAAGTATAGTTCGCAATAGTTGCTTAACTAGTACTAGAAAGGCCTAATTTTAAAATGTTACCAGGTATGAAGCTAAAAGTTGGATTCCAAAAGACGGTACATCAATGAATGCGAATCATCTGGGGAATGCTCAAATCATAGCGTCCAGCAGTGGTAGAACAGGTCTTGGAAATAAAGCTGACGATCAGGTAAAATGGCTAGTCTATCTTGCATTCTGTAACTTCCAGTAATGTCTTTGTTTTCTGTGCAGAGGATACCGCCTATTCCAAATGCTCCCAAGGCTTCTGTACAATCATCTTCCATTCCTTTGTCTGCTATAACGGACGAGGACGATGGTAAATCCAGCAAAGATCAGGATTGGTCAGCATTTCAGTGTAAGTACCATTTGCTTTCTTACATCTCTTACTTGCTACTTCCAAACATCTCATCCAACATTTTAGTCTAGCTTTTCGCTTCAAAACACCTTGCCCAACAAATCACTCTTACAGAATTTTGCATTTTGCAGAATTTTGTAGTGGACCTGGACCCGATCAGGCATTCGCAAACATGAACAGAATTTCTGAGATGAACTTATATAGCACTTTTGTACCTGTCATAGAATTCTCAAAGCAACGATCGTATATTCTTTCATTTCATTTTTGTCTTATTTTTTGTTCATAGCGTACTTTAATCCAGATCTTTAAATACTTTCTTGAGTACCTATTTACTCACCGTTTTTGGGTTACCCTTCGTGTAAACACTTGTTTGATGGTGGGGCTTGGCATATGCTGAACAAATGATCTGTTAATTATTTGGGACTAGAAACGTGTGCCCGGCGATGCCGGGCATTAGTCATGGATGTGTGAAATGAGTTGAGGTGATAAAATTTGAAAAGTGTCGTAAAATACGTAGATGTAATCATATTCCTAGGTTAATATATGAAGGGCATTGTGTGTATGTACGTGGCCTGGCCTGGCCTGCATACGATTGAACAAAAGGCATAGGAGGGTGGAATGAGAATGAGAATGATTTTTTATGGAAGGATTTTTTTATTTATCTCAAAATCAACCGAATAATTTAAGGAGTAGATTTTGTATATCACAAACGTTATGCACATATATGTATCTACAACTTTAAAAAAAATTGGGTACATAGAGAGCATATAGTCTTAGAAATATTGTTAGCTAGCACATCAAAGTAGAGAAGAAGAAAATCCCTTTGTGTAATGTATGTCGGGATAAAAGTGGTTAATACATAGTTTAACTGTATTAAAAAAAAGAGAGCATAATTCCTATAGGTGCAATGGTGTTTGGAGCTCCAAAAGAGTTAAGATAGATATAGAATGGTTAGGGCAAATATTTTTTTCACAAAGGGTCATTTTTTGATATAGAAATACAATGCTTAGGGCAAAGATTTTATGCGCAAATTGCATCTTCCATTGGTTCTATAGTTTAGCATGCTCTGAAATTGAAAACATTTATCTGATAATAGATAGATAGCATATGTAGGGTATGTGTTAACTTGGTTATTGATAAAAGGTTAGATACGAAACATTGAATATAAATTTATTCAACAAACGTAGGATAAATTGTTAGTCTCGTCTACTTCCAGAACGTATCCTCTTCCAGAACGTTTATACCAAGAACAAACAGAATCTCGGCGGAGCTCAGAGTGCCATAGCCAAATGAAAGAGTCTTTGATTTCAAATCTGATGATTCATTTCAAATCTGATGAATGGATGAAGACAATAGACGGGCATACGACTAAAATAATCCCGCATGCGGGAGATGGAACGCTTGAATGCTAAGCCATAGCAAAAACCATTTTGAATTTGGCTCACTTATAGAGCCATAATCATCCATCGGACATTGTTTAAAACGGATGCCTTTGGATCATTTTAAATGGGGCATCTCATTGTTCTAAATCTATAACAAAAGCTTCGTTGCATGGATAAATTATTGATTCAATTGTTTTATATTACAAATACCACATCAAATTCTAGATTATTCACAACCCCATGTACCTGTACGCAATAACTGCCTATCGCACAATATGGCCGAATCAAACTGAAAGCTGCAGTCCATATAGTGTTCTATTTTGAATAATTGCAAATCTAAGGTGTGATCATGTGAATGAAGGTATCAATATGTTAGTGCAAGATAAGATGGGGTGCTTGAAGATTTACGAACTGGTGCTCTGCATGTTGATTCTTCGCCATTGTGCCTATGACATTGGAGCTGCACTTAGTGTCTCATTGGTTAATTGTTTTTTAAGAATAAAACTTCCACAAAATGATCTAGCAAAAGAAACCTTCAATTCGTGCATATACAATTGCTGGATCTTTCTTTGTGCATAGTCACAAAAATAGTGCCATGAGCTTATTTCTTCAATACTATGCCCAAGATAATGACCATGCAAAAATATCTATAAAAAGAGAGTATAATCAAGGAGGCCGCCTTTTACACCCCAAAGGACCTATGAAAAAGACGGATTTGATTAAGAAGGATGCCAGGTAGTTACATTATAAGAGTAAGTTCTAATTACATTATAAGATTAACTTCTTAGACTTCAAAATTGCATCAGTCCAAATCTAAGACATCTTTTTAATTTTCCAACAAACTATTGTGCTTTAATAAGAACCTATTATGGGTAGGAGTCATCAAATATGGCTGCTACGAATGGCTTAATTACCATATTCACATCTAGAAGGACAATATCACTATCTTAACAATATGAGAAAGCCTGCCACAACAGACACATACAGAATATTAGCAACCAAAGGACTTCCGGTTGGATCGTACTGCAATTTAAGTTTGCAAATTGTGCTCTTGGAAATGCAAATCACAATAGGCAATTCATTCCCAGTTGCTCCCTCCCTAATACAAAAATTCCATAGAATGTACAATAGCATTTAAATTCTTCCAAGCAAATAAATTCCAATAAGCCAAGATGTTAGTTATATATCTTAAGTTTTCTCTTCTATGTGGCAACTTCTATGTCTTTTTGTCAAAGAACATGGAACCTTCTGTGTGGGCTTGGTTACCTGCAAGAAAAATGTGCACATTAGTATTTCATAGCCACTGCATCTGCATCAAGTCTAAGGAATTGATGCAAGACTAAAGCCCAATTCGTGCATATATGTCCAAGAAATAGATCAAAATTTGCTTGAACTTTCTTTGTGCATAGTCACAAAAATAGTCAGTAGGTTCTCACTGTGATTTAGATTAATACAAAGGAAAAAAGAGAGAATTCAGTGTGTTTGAGAGATTTTGTTCAAGACTGAAAGGAGCCTGCATGTTATGTGCACTATTTCAGAAAGCTCTTGCTGCATGTTATGTGCAATATTTCGGAAAGCTCTTGCTAAACCTTTTGAATGGTATTCCCCATGTGAACCAACTTGGCAACTTGGCTTTTGGTTCCCAAGAATAGCCTACCTAGAACTTTAGCATTATAATCTTATCAAATGAAAAGCTGGGCAGCCAGTTATGAAAGTTATAGTACAAGCATTTCATCTATTATGCCTCCTAAATAGCAGTAATAACTTGATGTTTATGCATGATAAAGACCTAATTTGAAGTAACAGAAGAAAGAAAATAAATTTTGCCTTAAGGATCTGTCTGTGGAATTCTGACCATAATAGCTTGCAAGAAAAACCTGCAAAAAAAAACGAAAACAAAATAAAAACTTGTTGGGCAATCGTCCTTAGGATAAAAATGTGCTGGCCACTCAAATACTATGCCAAAAGCTAATCGCTGAAACTAATAGACCTTTGTCCTTTGGTATTAATTGCGCCGCATGCACCCCATTTAATTTTATATCACCTGACCACAATATTCAACTGGAAAACTTCTTGCTCCAAAGAAAAAAACGTATTTTAAAGCCTTTTGGTTGTGCCAACTGAATGTCTCCAATTGGGTCCATTCATCTCCTCTAAGATCAAATCCCATCTTGTATAGAGATATCATGGCATTGCCGGCAGCAAACCAGAACGTCTTTGCCAGGTTCTTGCAAAGTACATGACGACGTCATCTGACCAACCCATGCTGTAGAACATGCTTATAATGAACAGCTAAAACATCAGTATTAGCTGTTTGCAAAGGCACAAAATGGAAAGCAATATATGTGATCTAGTACTAAAATGTTGCGGTCAAATTATTCGGGAAGTGTATATAGTTGATCAAATGTGGGCACAGATGTATGAAGATAATACATGCAGTTCGTCATAAATTCATGTCAATAGAATTATGCCCTTCAATATTTATAGAAGAATTTCAAGGAATTGATGCTGACCTGAGCAAAATCACTCTATGGCATTTATAATCTCTCTGGCCCAAATTCTAATGCCCAGATTCTCTTTCTAAATGCTGAGATCCTATTTCTAAATGCCAAAGAACATTCCAAATGTCCAGATTCTAATGGATATATGATATCAATAATAGCTAAAAAGCATATGTTGACATAGGGGCGCATTTATCATGTGCAGCCCGTTCTAGCATCATAGTTGAAATTACAGGATATATATGCTCATGGCTGTTCTAAATATTTAAGAAAGCTAATAGATGCATTATGCTTAAAGTCAATGGCTAATTTCAGGAAAAGTAGATCATTCAACGAATTTGAAGAAAGCAAATCGACAATAAAACACTAAAAAACACTAAAAGTAACAATACAAATTCACAAAAGTCTATAGCAAGAAATAGATACGTGGATTGGATTGGATAGAACGTGAAACTATCAGGAGGACATGAAGTTATTATGTGCTCTTTAAAAACTGCATTTGCCTTATCAACGATGTTTGTCCTCACCAGTAAATCAAATAGACAGTTATAACTAAAAGTTGAGTGTTTAAATCCTCTTCTGTTGAGAGCCCAGAAGAACAAATCCAATGCAGTACCTAGATCTCAGATTCTTTGCAACACATAAGCTATGAGGGTAGAAGTAAATCTAAAAGCCTTACCTTCAAGCAATAGCGTTAAATCTGACCCTTTCTGTCTTGTATTAAGAACCTCAAGCACTGCATTCATTTCGAAGTGCAAGCGACCTGCAAGAGGAGATTTTTCTTAAAAGTCTAGGCGCAGCTTCCTTCTCTTGATATGAAAGCTTACCACTGAGAGCAGGGGCAAGTATTCTGGCCTTCTTAGCCACATCATAAGACTGCAAAGGCACTGGAAAATTATGTGCATCAGAAAGAACCTCCTTAGCAGCATGATCCCTAATTCCATTACCAATGACACACAAGCCATTAACCTCGTTCATCAACAAAGGGCTTTTAGCATCTGAAACCTCGGAAGATGAATCAAGGTGAACAGTTATCTTCACTCCATGATAATGTACGTCTCCTCCCCAAAAACTTGCAAAATATTAGTAGAAGTATCTCTCCAAAAACTGCAAAATATTTATCAAAAGTGAGAAATCCAGTTTAACCTCCAACTTAAATAAAAGGCATCAGAGTGAGAATCACCATGAAGAAGCAACAATGTAATTCCAACTGAAATGGTGGCAAGTTTGCCCTGCAACTGTTACATTAGATAGAAATCAAAGAGGAAAAAAACATAAGAGAACAAAAAAATTCACCTCAATGGAGCACAATATAGAGAAATTGAGCCCTTCATACCTGCTCCACCTGTTTCCAAAGCCAAAGAGTTGAAAGAAGAATTAGGAAAAAACGTTTCAAGGGCAGATCTCTTTGCAACGAAATAGCTAAAGAATAACTTTGATGAGGAAATAGCCGAGAAAGAAACTACTTTTGCCAGTGGGTCCAAGAAGAGAAGTGCTCACCCAAGAAACAAATGGCATTTTTGGAGAAGCAAAAACCTGGCCAAAGATGAATGAGAGCTCCACACTTGCGCTTGGAGCAAGCACTGACGGAGACAGATCCATCGCTATCGCCAAGAATACCTGAACCCAAATCCATAGCCATATTCTGCAAGGATTCATCCCCAAATTCCGGAAGTTTCATTGCCGGAATGCCTTTGAATGTCTTACAATCTACCAGATGGACTCATGAAAAGGAAAAGTAAAATACACTGGCGCCATAAATCGTAGGAGCAAGGGAGTGAGAAGAAAACGATTTGCATGGAATGGAGCTCTGCGGATTCAAATTTCGCAATCAATGCCGTCGGCCAGCGTCCCGCTAGGGGGACCGCAAGATGAAAGGGAACGCCGCATGCGGCGTAAGATGCGGCGTTCCCCTGGCACGGTTCCTAACACCATCACAAAATAAAAAAGAAGATAAGAAATGTAGGTCAATGAATGAAAAGACGTTTGAGTTCATGACCTCTTTGAGAGGCAGACTTTACCACAAGATTATCACATAGTTAAGGGCACAACATTAAAACCTTTTTTAAAGATGCAAGGGGAGAAGTTATGTGGAATGGAAAGAGGGAGGCGATTCTTGTGCTAGCAGGGGAAGCTGGCTACTTCCAGCAGCCGGGAGCGTCGTATTGGCGCGACTGGCCACGGGGAGCATCGTATTGGCACGACTGGCTGCTAGCAGTAGCTAGCTTCGACTGCTAGCACAGGAATAGCCAAGCTCTTCCATTCCACAACGTCAAGGAAAGCCCTAGCGTAGATGATTTGGCAGATGCCTCAGGTTTCTAGCTTCAGGGTTCAGCTATGGATTTTAGCTATGGCTTTTAGCGAGTTCTTCAGCTATGGCTTCAAGCGAGTTATTTGTCGATGGCTTTCAGCGAGTTCTTCAACGATGGCTTCTACTTTTATGTAACAGATCACTGGCTGCAACAGGTCACAGCAAGAATGCTTAGCGATTTATCATTCTTGATTAGAATGGTCGCCACGTTTTATATGCAATACGTATTATTCGTATGATACGGCACAAATTTGCCATATAATTTTTGCGTACGCAAAAAGAACTAAAGCAGCGTCTGGCTGTAAGCAATAAAACTAACGTCTGAAAAAAAAAACGGCAAATAACAATTATGGCGACGCCCAGCGTCAAGCGATTGAAAAATCAGCGTCACGTGGAAAAAAAAAAAAAAAAACTTGCCTACAAATTTGAAATTCCGTACGCGAAACCTTCTAAACCGTGTATCACGAAGTTTTTTTCGCGTCATAAAAACAATATAAAGCGTCACCGTAAAATAAAGGGAAAAAAAATTATGCACAAATTTGAAATTTGAATTTCTCGTCTGTGAAACCCTCTAAAGCTAGCGTCTGCGAAAGTTTTTTGTCTGCTGTGAAAGGGGAGGGGGGGGGTCGCTGCAGCGGTTTTCATTGTTTCAAGTATCGAAAAAAGCTTTTCGGTATCATGGGTTTAGAAGGTTTTAGTCTGTAATTTTTTTTTTTTCCGGCGACTAAAAATATGTGAAATCGTTTTCTTCAAAAATATGTATTTTTTAAAACATATCCCTATTTGCAGGATGCTCAGGAGTGGAAAGTACACTTTGAGCAGCATCTAGATCATTCCTTCCAACGGTGCTCATGTGAATGAGCACAAAGTTAAATCTTTGCGTGGCGGGTCTCTTGGACCCTTCCCACTTACATGCCATCGATGTCGAGGACTATTCAGTTGTTTTATATTACAAATACCACATCAAATTCTAGATTATTCACAACCCCATGTACCTGTACGCAATAACTGCCTATCGCACAATATGGCCGAATCAAACTGAAAGCTGCAGTCCATATAGTGTTCTATTTTGAATAATTGCAAATCTAAGGTGTGATCATGTGAATGAAGGTATCAATATGTTAGTGCAAGATAAGATGGGGTGCTTGAAGATTTACGAACTGGTGCTCTGCATGTTGATTCTTCGCCATTGTGCCTATGACATTGGAGCTGCACTTAGTGTCTCATTGGTTAATTGTTTTTTAAGAATAAAACTTCCACAAAATGATCTAGCAAAAGAAACCTTCAATTCGTGCATATACAATTGCTGGATCTTTCTTTGTGCATAGTCACAAAAATAGTGCCATGAGCTTATTTCTTCAATACTATGCCCAAGATAATGACCATGCAAAAATATCTATAAAAAGAGAGTATAATCAAGGAGGCCGCCTTTTACACCCCAAAGGACCTATGAAAAAGACGGATTTGATTAAGAAGGATGCCAGGTAGTTACATTATAAGAGTAAGTTCTAATTACATTATAAGATTAACTTCTTAGACTTCAAAATTGCATCAGTCCAAATCTAAGACATCTTTTTAATTTTCCAACAAACTATTGTGCTTTAATAAGAACCTATTATGGGTAGGAGTCATCAAATATGGCTGCTACGAATGAAAGCAATTACCATATTCACATCTAGAAGGACAATATCACTATCTTAACAATATGAGAAAGCACATACACAGACACATATCTGAGAATATTAGCAACCAAAGGACTTAGGTTGGATCGTCTTTACAATTTAAGTTTGCAAATTGTGCTCTTGGAAATGCAAATCACAATAGGCAATTCATTCCCAGTTGCTCCCTCCCTAATACAAAAATTCCATAGAATGTACAATAGCATTTAAATTCTTCCAAGCAAATAAATTCCAATAAGCCAAGATGTTAGTTATATATCTTAAGTTTTCTCTTCTATGTGGCAACTTCTATGTCTTTTTGTCAAAGAACATGGAACCTTACGTGTGGGCTTGGTTACCCCAAGAAAAATGTGCACATTAGTATTTCATAGCCAGATCTGCATCAAGTCTAAGGAATTGATGCAAGACTAAAAGCAATTAGTGCATATATGTCCAAGAAATAGATCAAAATTTGCTTGAACTTTCTTTGTGCATAGTCACAAAAATAGTCAGTAGGTTCTCACTGTGATTTAGATTAATACAAAGGAAAAAAGAGAGAATTCAGTGTGTTTGAGAGATTTTGTTCAAGGCCTTAAAGGAGCACCCATGTTATGTGCACTATTTGAAAAAGCTTCTTTGCATGTGTTATGTGCAATATTTCGGAAAGCTCTTGCTAAACCTTTTGAATGGTATTCCCCATGTGAACCAACTTGGCAACTTGGCTTTTGGTTCCCAAGAATAGCCTACCTAGAACTTTAGCATTATAATCTTATCAAATGAAAAGCTGGGCAGCCAGTTATGAAAGTTATAGTACAAGCATTTCATCTATTATGCCTCCTAAATAGCAGTAATAACTTGATGTTTATGCATGATAAAGACCTAATTTGAAGTAACAGAAGAAAGAAAATAAATTTTGCCTTAAGGATCTGTCTGTGGAATTCTGACCATAATAGCTTGCAAGAAAAACCTGCAAAAAAAAACGAAAACAAAATAAAAACTTGTTGGGCAATCGTCCTTAGGATAAAAATGTGCTGGCCACTCAAATACTATGCCAAAAGCTAATCGCTGAAACTAATAGACCTTTGTCCTTTGGTATTAATTGCGCCGCATGCACCCCATTTAATTTTATATCACCTGACCACAATATTCAACTGGAAAACTTCTTGCTCCAAAGAAAAAAACGTATTTTAAAGCCTTTTGGTTGTGCCAACTGAATGTCTCCAATTGGGTCCATTCATCTCCTCTAAGATCAAATCCCATCTTGTATAGAGATATCATGGCATTCTTGAAAACAAACCGAACGTCTTTGCGGGTTCTTGCAAAGTACATGACGACGTCATCTGACCAACCCATGCTGTAGAACATGCTTATAATGAACAGCTAAAACATCAGTATTAGCTGTTTGCAAAGGCACAAAATGGAAAGCAATATATGTGATCTAGTACTAAAATGTTGCGGTCAAATTATTAGGAAGTGTATATAGTTGATCAAATGTGGACACTGAGATGTATGAAGATAATACATGCGGTTAAGTCATAAATTCATGTCAATAGAATTATGCCCTTCAATATTTATAGAAGAATTTCAAGGAATTGATCTTGACACGAAGCAAAATCACTCTATGGCATTTATAATCTCTCCGCCCAAATTCTAATGCCCGATTCTCTTTCTAAATCTTTGAGATCCTATTTCTAAATGCCAAAGAACATTCCAAATGTCCGATTCTAATGGATATATGATATCAATAATAGCTAAAAAGCATATGTTGACATAGGGGCGCATTTATCATGTGCAGCCCGTTCTAGCATCATAGTTGAAATTACAGGATATATATGCTCATGGCTGTTCTAAATATTTAAGAAAGCTAATAGATGCATTATGCTTAAAGTCAATGGCTAATTTCAGGAAAAGTAGATCATTCAACGAATTTGAAGAAAGCAAATCGACAATAAAACACTAAAAAACACTAAAAGTAACAATACAAATTCACAAAAAGTCTATAGCAAGAAATAGATCGTGGATTGGATTGGATAGAAACGTGAAACTATCGGGAGGACATGAAGTTATTATGTGCTCTTTAAAAGCTGCATTTGCCTTATCAGCGATGTTTGTCCTCACCGATGTAAATCAAATAGGCGGTTATAACTAAAAGTTGAGTGTTTAAATCCTCTTCTGTTGAGAGCCCAGAAGAACAAATCCAATGCAGTACCTAGATCTCAGATTCTTTGCAACACATAAGCTATGAGGGTAGAAGTAAATCTAAAAGCCTTACCTTCAAGCAATAGCGTTAAATCTGACCCTTTCTGTCTTGTATTAAGAACCTCAAGCACTGCATTCATTTCGAAGTGCAAGCGACCTGCAAGAGGAGATTTTTCTTAAAAGTCTCTAGGCGCTTTCCTTCTCTTGATATGAAAGCTTACCACTGAGAGCAGGGGCAAGTATTCTGGCCTTCTTAGCCACATCATAAGACTGCAAAGGCACTGGAAAATTATGTGCATCAGAAAGAACCTCCTTAGCAGCATGATCCCTAATTCCATTACCAATGACACACAAGCCATTAACCTCGTTCATCAACAAAGGGCTTTTAGCATCTGAAACCTCGGAAGATGAATCAAGGTGAACAGTTATCTTCACTCCATGATAATGTACGTCTCCTCCCCAAAAACTTGCAAAATATTAGTAGAAGTATCTCTCCAAAAACTGCAAAATATTTATCAAAAGTGAGAAATCCAGTTTAACCTCCAACTTAAATAAAAGGCATCAGAGTGAGAATCACCATGAAGAAGCAACAATGTAATTCAAGCGAAATGGTGGCAAGTTTGCCACATAAGCTGTTACATTAGATAGAAATCAAAGAGGAAAAAAACATAAGAGAACAAAAATTCACCTCAATGGAGCACAATATAGAGAAATTGAGCCCTTCATACACTGCTCCACTGTTTCCAAAGCCAAAGAGTTGAAAGAAGAATTAGGAAAAAACGTTTCAAGGGCAGATCTCTTTGCAACGAAATAGCTAAAGAATAACTTTGATGAGGAAATAGCCTGAGAAAGAAACTACTGCCCCGTGGGTCCAAGAAGAGAAGTGCTCACCCAAGAAACAAATGGCATTTTTGGAGAAGCAAAAACCTGGCCAAAGATGAATGAGAGCTCCACACTTGCGCTTGGAGCAAGCACTGACGGAGACAGATCCATCGCTATCGCCAAGAATACCTGAACCCAAATCCATAGCCATATTCTGCAAGGATTCATCCCCAAATTCCGGAAGTTTCATTGCCGGAATGCCTTTGAATGTCTTACAATCTACCAGATGGACTCATGAAAAGGAAAAGTAAAATACACTGGCGCCATAAATCGTAGGAGCAAGGGAGTGAGAAGAAAACGATTTGCATGGAATGGAGCTCTGCGGATTCAAATTTCGCAATCAATGCCGTCGGCCAGCGTCCCGCTAGGGGGACCGCAAGATGAAAGGGAACGCCGCATGCGGCGTAAGATGCGGCGTTCCCCTGGCACGGTTCCTAACACCATCACAAAATAAAAAAGAAGATAAGAAATGTAGGTCAATGAATGAAAAGACGTTTATGTTCATGACCTCTTTGAGAGGCAGACTTTACCACAAGATTATCACATAGTTAAGGGCACAACATTAAAACCTTTTTTAAAGATGCAAGGGGAGAAGTTATGTGGAATGGAAAGAGGGAGGCGATTCTTGTGCTAGCAGGGGAAGCTGGCTACTTCCAGCAGCCGGGAGCGTCGTATTGGCGCTGGCCCGGCCACGGGAGCATCGTATTGCCGACGGTACGCTAGCGATGCTTAACCGGGCGCTAGCACCAGGAATAGCCAAGCTCTTCCATTCCACAACGTCAAGGAAAGCCCTAAGCGTAGATGATTTGGCGGATGCCTCAGGTTTCTAGCTTCAGGGTTCAGCTATGGATTTTAGCTATGGCTTTTAGCGAGTTCTTCAGCTATGGCTTCAAGCGAGTTATTTGTCGATGGCTTTCAGCGAGTTCTTCAACGATGGCTTCTACTTTTATGTAACAGATCACTGGCTGCAACAGGTCACAGCAAGAATGCTTAGCGATTTATCATTCTTGATTAGAATGGTGCATCCGTTTTATATGCAATACGTATTATTAGTATGATCACGGCACAAATTTGCCATATAATTTTTTGCGTGCATAAAAAGAACTAAAAGGCGTCTGTAAAACGGTAGCTAACGTCTGGAAAAAAAAAACAAATAACAATTATGGCGGCGTCTGTGTCTGTGGTGAAAATCGGCGTGCGATGGAAAAAAAAAAAACTTGCCTACAAATTTGAAATTCCGTACGCGAAACCTTCTAAACCGTGTATGCGAAAGTTTTTTTGCGTGCGCAAAACAATATAAAGCGCGTACGCCAAAATAAAGGGAAAAAAAGAATTGCGTACAAATTTGAAATTTGAATTTCTCGTACGCGAAACCCTCTAAAGCTAACGTCTGAAAGTTTTTTGTCTGTGAAACGGAAAGGGGGTAAACACAGCGGTTTTCATTGTTTCAAGTATCTTAAAAAAGCTTTTCGTATCTGCGGGTTTAGAAGGTTTTGAGTCTTTATTTTTTTTCGGCCCGCGACTAAAAAATATGTGAAATACGTTTTCTTCAAAAATATGTATTTTTTAAAACATATCCCTATTTGCAGGATGCTCAGGAGTGGAAAGTACACTTTGAGCAGCATCTAGATCATTCCTTCCAACAGTGCTCATGTGAATGAGCACAAAGTTCGTGCTGCGTGACGGGTCTCTTGGACCCTTCCCACTGCATGCCATCTGATGTCAGGACTATTCAGTTTGGTTTGCCTGTAGGGTATGTGGCTGTGGAATGGAATGGGCCTGGGTGCCGGCAGTACTGGGATGATTCCGTGCCATCTGATGAGATGGATTGTAACTTTGAGGATCTTCGTGATCCATCCTTCAGCCCAGAGCATGAAATTTTAGATCATGATGTGGATTACATCCCCATTCACACTGGGGACCATACCATTGGTTGTTGGGTGATTCTATGTGTATTTTGCTTGCTATACAGCTTCATATTGTGTGTTTCTTTTGTTTTCTTTGAGGATGGTCTGTGGTAGTGATGCCTTCTTGCAGGGTTGACATGGAGAATAATGGGAATTCCACGGGGTAGACGGCCCATTCCGTCTTAAGCTTGGACCCTGATTTGATTAGTGCGAGGATTGATGCATCCCGTCTTGATTCTCAGGTGTATGCTCCAGAGGGTGAACAGGTCTTCACTACATAGGAGTTCATAATAAGTATTGTGCAGGTTGGGACGAAGCCCACAGAATTGCACTTCGCTTAGGATCCATCGTTGTTATTATTATTATTAGTATTACTATTATTATTATTATTATTATTATTATTATTATTATTATTATTATTATTATTATTATTATTATTATTATTATTATTATTATTATTATTATTATTATTATTATTATTATTATTATTATTATTATTATTATTATTAGGACATTTGCTTGAAGTAATCATTCATATATAAGTGATGTCCCTTTTACGTTTTTCTATTTTGTTTGATGCAAAAAACTTAAACGACAACTAGAAAAAAAAGGGATGTTAGGCGTGGCGTCATGTTCCCCTTGGGATTATATCGACAATCCTTTAGGTGGTTCTCTACCGATTGGCTGCTCGATGAAATCCCGATCGTCCCTGTTCTTTATCTGGCGAAGGGCAAGATTTTTGAAAAAATGCCTACGCGGAGAGCCTTCGTCGATGGACCCATGACGGTTGCTTGTTCATCCTTTTGTTGCCCAAGATTTGCCTATTCTCTTGCAATCTTCCTTTGTCATTGTACTTGGCCCTCCTACCGGCGTTCTTGAATTCGATAATGCTTGGGATAGCGATGAATCTGTTCGGTTTTATTCTTAAAGATTCTTCCAAAATGGGAATTTTGAATCGAAAGAAGATTGGCTTGAAGAAGAAAGCAGTATATCCGATTCGGAGAAATCTCATTGCCCTTCTTAGTCCTCTCAATGAGATGAGAAATGGGTCATTGTTACATCTCTTGCACGAAAAAATTACGTGAGGAATTTGTTCGACCGGAACTTATAGTGATTTTAGAGTTCATCCATTTTAGAGCATCAAATCCCAAACAAAAGAGCATTGATTCCACTTACTTGGTTGAATTCAAGAAAAAAATGGTTGTGAAGACTAGGAGCTCGAAGGGAGATTTTGAGGCCTAGGTGCTCGATTATAGAATCTCGCGGAACTCTTTGCTCAATGGTTGCCTGTTAATAAAACATATGTTTTCAATGATCCAGAATAATTCTGATCTGTACAATTTTATGTGATGCGTATCGATGGCCTTCACATTAGAGGCGGATTTGGGGTCTCAAAATGGCCCATATCTTGGGTTAAAGATTTCCCGCGTCGGATCTTGGGGACCAATCGGGTTTTTGCGCCTTTTTACGAAAAGTCGGTATTACTTGGCGGGGTAGAAGGATGAAGCGACTTACTTGGCATCCACATGGCGTATTTTCATAGGGGATGCTGGCGCTTTTATTGCAACCATTTTAATGGCCCGTATTTTTCGGAATTAAACGCCAAAATAATGGTGACTTTGACCGCCCTCTTGTCGGCGTCACCAACTCCCTTTGTCAAATTTTGGTAAACTTACGTCTTGTCACTCCGGCCCTCGTGCATCCTCTCCGCCTTCACTCCTCATCACGCAATCCATGTCTCCTATAATTTACGTGTTCTTGCCCTACTTTGAGAACTCCCAAGGTGAAGAAGTGGGGGTTTTGTCTCAATAGGTTAGGTGGGTGGTATCTTTGCCATCAACGAGAGAGCATAGAGTTAGCGACAAAGCGTCAGGCGATGCGGACACATTGGATAGGTAGGATAAAAGAGTTCAAGTTGAATTCTAGCGGCGGAAAAGTGGAAAGTATAACAATAATGACATGCATTACCCCTTACGATATGGCCAAAGAGCTAATCTCCACCAAAAACGACTTCCCAAAATTGCCCCAAATGGTAACCACCTTAATCCGGATCACCGCGGCGAAGCTATCGTCGACTACTTAGCTGGCGTAGAGATAGTTTGGCGTCGTGGTGATCTCTATCTTTTCATTTCTTTCGTTGACACATGTTTACAAACAAATTTATTGTGCGGTTTTATGTTTATCGGATGTAAGTGGATGTCATTCCGGCCGAAAGTATTAGTAGTATACTTGTCGGTGTATCACATAGACATCGAAATTGTCCTTTTCAAGGTATGGATGCCATGACCTTGCGGGGTATAGGCATCTGGTTTTACGGACATGATTATAACGTAAAGGTCGAGGAAACCAGAGCTTGAGGCGGTTGAGTTGCCCCTTTAAGTGAACTTTGTAAGCCAGGACTAATGAGAACAATGTAATTGCAATGAAAAAATGCATGGCGACGGCGTGCAAGCGGGAATGTCACAAACGGAGGCGTGAGGATGAGTTTCAAAATCTTCACACCCGTTTGAGGTATTTGCTAACATATTCCGGATGGCGCGGGAAGTTCGAAAAGCTCCGAAGACATATACGTGCTTTCTCCCCCCTGCCGATTTTGTGGATGGCTTATTTTTGGTTCCGATCTGGGATGTTCGATTCCACGAATCATCCGGTCAACTAACAGAGGTCCGCGTAGTTAAGTCCTCCTTTAAGTTCGGATACTTTCTTCCAAAACAATATTTATCGTTAATTGTTAACTAGAGCGAAGGAAAAGAAAAAAAGAGGCTGCACAACTTTTTGGGAGCCGTTTGAGGACCATAACGCATTTCGTCGCGGTGGATATTCGAAAGTATGGCGAGGGAGGAAGTCATTTATACAGCCACCATGGAAAGCGAATGGCCATTATCAGAGCTAAGAGTGCTAATGGAGACAGAGGAGATTGCTAACGACTTCCATTATTTCATTGATGGCATTAGGGTTGGTTACACGCAAGAGGGAAATGTAAAGTTTAGTGAGTTCGCGATCAACAAGAAATTGTCTATCGCCTAGCGCTTTGAATCTCAGTTTTTTATTTGTATTTTTGTCCGATGTTTTTTTAGGGTTCCGTATTTTGTCCGATATTTTTTAAGGGTTCCGTACAATTATTTAAAAAAGTTACCATCATATTTTACTTTAACTTCTATTTTTTACTATTTATCTCTTGCCAGTTGTCTATTTTTGTCAGTGTTCGTAGTATAAAGCGCCACCCGCTGAGAAGCCATGGCAAGAACTAAGCAAACTGCAAGGATACATCTAGGTGGTGTAAGGCTAGGTGATTATATTAGTCCGCCTCCTTCATCTGAATCTGAAGTCTCTGATAGAGATTCTCCTCCTCCGACCATGCCTAACAGAAGACCCGGAAAAGAAATCCGCGATGACGGGCGGCGGGAGAAGCAGCTCCCGAGTAAGTAGGAGGTGCACTCCGGTTCGAGGAGACGGAGGATGAAAATGTGAGAGACCGGCGAGCAGAATATGACGCCGGATTAATTATTGGGCAGCCGCCTCTTCTTGCTCTTACTGCTCCTCCTGCTCCTCCTGTGGAGGCGCCATGACCTTCAAATCAAAGGAGGAGGCCCCCCGAAAAGGGGAAGGCGACCCGAAATGTGAGGAGATTACGGAGAAAGTCAGCAACAGCGACCGCAATCTTTGGGGTGAGGAGAGCGGCGGAAGAGTCGGCCGAAAGCAACGACCTCAAATGCCGGGGTGGGTGAGGGTAGTGGCGGCGGAAGACGAAGCCGGCATTAAAAAGCTGAGATTAAGAAGTATCGAGAGAAACAGCGAGATGGTCATTCCGTCTCCCATTTGCGGGCTCGTGAAAAGAGATGCAAAAGTGTGGTGCGATACATCATACCGATTCTGAAATTCAAGCAAGCGCCTTAAATGCTCTTCAAATGGCCGGGCGGTTGGTGTCGGTGCGTTCGAGGACTTCGCGGCTTGCGACAATACATGCCAGCGAGTGGCTCATCTTAAGGACATGCGCGCCTTCGTCTTCGCATAAAGGGATCCCGAACTATGGTCAAAATTTTATGGCTGAATACAACAAGAAGAAAGACCCCCCAGAAAAAAGGTCGTGAAGTGCCTTTGTGTTTTTTTCATATGTATAATATTCTTTAATGTAATGCTTGTTGATGGTGGGCTACGGTGGGCGACGGTGGGCGATGGTGGGCGACGGAGGGCAGCGACGACAATGGAGGCGAAAACCAAGTAGGTGCATCATCTCAGATTAAAGATTAGATATAGTTAAACACGCGCTTAGCCTGAGAGTATTTTAGATGGATTATATTATACTAGAGATAAGATTATCTTAGAGAAATCAATCATGCTTGGCGGAGAGCCGATACGTTACAAATATTCGGATGAATCATCAAAATAGCACAGATCATACACGGCTCCAACCAACAATCACTGGTGAAATAGGTGGGAAATAATGTCTGAGAGAATCGGCCCGAGGAAAGAAGCTCCGGACATGGCGTGGGCGGTTAAAATGCTAATTCAAATTTTACTTTATGAGAATTTTATTTAAATTTTTCAAATCTGATGCGTTCTGAAAACGTTAGGAGAAAATGAATGAATAGGAAAGAAAATAAAATAAAGGAAACGAAAACAAAATAGGGAGGGAGGGACGGGCGACGGGAGGCAATGAAATACAATAAAACAAAATAAATAAAACAAAATAAATTTGAACACCTAATTAGAGAACGGACTATGTGGACGACGGACAATAACGGAAGCACATCGAACGGTTATAGGGTACGGAACACATGGCATCGCGACATAGAGCGTGAATAGATAATAAACAACGAATAATAAGAATAATAATAAAATTTTAAGAATAACTAGATATGAACGTAATACGAATGACCAGTGGTATAATCATAACGTCTAGGATAGGTGCACTAATGAAATAAGGGGAAATAATGAAAATATAGGGCAAAGGACGATATTTACGTGTGTCAGACAAGGTAACAAGGAAGCAGACGGTGAATATTCGCGTACGAAAAATCGGAGAGACAGGATAGGACAAGACAAGCATTAATAACAGACGGTAAAATTGGATGGCGGGAATTCAGACAGACTTTCGTAACCCTAAAAAGTGTATCAAACATTATATAGACTAATTGTGAGAGCAGCTCACAAGTCCCCTCAGCGTCCAGGAATCGTGAGCTCTCAAATTCATACAGCCAAGGGAGCGCCGTCGCATCTTCATCTTCAACAAAAAATCCTCGCCTCCGCCACAGCGCAGTTGCAGAAAGATGGACAAGGGAAAGAGGGTAGTAATCGGAAGTACCGAAGATGAGAAGAAAATCAGAAAGAGACCAAGATCTGGAGCTCCGGGTTACCTCACGGTGCCCTTCAATCCGGACCTGGAGGATCTCAACCCGTGGTGTATCTGTGAACCGAAGTGTCGGTGTCTAGGTCGGGGGCTACCATCTTGCATTAGCTGCGGGCGAGTGCACTGTTTATTCTGCGACAGAATCCACCATGCTCAAGATATCTTGGGATAATGGTTACACTTTAAGGGCTGTTGGAGGTGCTTGGGGTGCTAGGCGACAAAAGCGACTTCGATAAAGCGCCGAGTTTGGATAGAACCATGCGGTGCTTTAATCGCTGCCGATTCACTCAAACAATACAACGGTCGCCAAGATATCGCATAATCTCACAATATCGCGATCTCGGTAAGGTCGTATATATTGTTGTGAAAGAATCCTGTGGGATTTAGGTGTGCAAAGCATATGTTGGAAGACACTTGGAAAAGGTCGAAAAAATGAGAGCCGTCGGCGGGGAAAAGCCCCAATAATTGAATTGAGCGTCTGGGATAGGGGAAGGAGGATGGGCATGTAATCTCCTTTTGCATGATTTACGTTTTTTAACTCTTTACTTTTTACTTTTACTCTCCCTCGTTTTCTTTCATGAACCCGGTTGTCAAATAGGTAAGTTGTATCGCCGGAGGATGTTATATGAAAAATATTTGAATGATGCGGGAAGCCCGACATAGAGAGACAAGTTAAAAGCAGACAGACGCCGCGTTTTGTAAATTTGAATGCATAGCGTAATTATCGCGAGAAATAGACATAGCCGAATACCTGAACATGTTTAAAGGACACAGGTTTAAATATGCTTTAATATGTAATATCTCTGTATGGAGAAAATTTTTGAAATTTTTGAATGAAGGAAATATATAGTAATAGTTGTCTCAATAGAATCACGGTGATATCATTCTGCGATAAAGTAGCTCCTTTATGTATTCTAAACACCGCCTCGATGATGAAACGATCCCGATCCATAGGATTATACCCCACGGGGGCAATGCACGAACACATGGGAAATTATAGAAATTATGGACTCTAGCAATTTAGAGCATAAATGAGGACTACTGAAGACCTACTGAAGGACGCCAATCTTCTTGTTTGCGAAACGGAAGACGAGAAGATAGAAGATAGAAGATATAAACATAGGGAAGGAAAATATTACAGGCGGCACGCGCGTGGGACATGGAACAGGAAAGACACCATGCAAAATAGACAAAAGGACCATATTGCGGAGATATCGACTCGGGAGGAGAAGGGTGGCGAAAACACTCAAAATAAAGGGAAATACAAAATAATGGGTGACAATTAAGTGACGGATAGAAAAGGAACAAGAATAATTTGACAGATATAACAAAAGCCACGTAAAAGATACAAAGGGGGGAGATTGATGAAAGGGACAATGAAGCAAGCACGAGAACAAAGGATTTCGAGTAAAAGGCGGACGAAGGGCAAGATCACGGGACAGATGAAGGCTATGCCTCCGCCCATTACCGGGATAGCGAGGGCTAGACCCTGTAACCCGGACCACCAAAACTCATCAACACATGGAGAACGGCATATGACTTGTACGGGGTATGAAGAATACCTCAATGCGATGTATGGCAACCACGAGTAAAAGGTGGGCCGGGGAACAAGTTCTGCGGGACGGTGAGGCCAAGCCTCCATGCCAGTACACCGGGGATAGCGAGGGCTAGACCCACCAACTGGTAACCCGGACCACTAAAAACTCAATATAACTAACGGTACAATATTTGTAAACAATATATGACTCCTAAAGAGGTATGAAGAATACCCCAGATGACGAAATTGCCGACACCATGGATCGGGGAAAAGTATGGACAAGGGGGGGTTTACCCCTCACCACAGACTAGGGACGCGCCGCGGCTCAGCGAATCGATACATGCACGCAAATACAGAACCTGAACTACAAAAAATTGCAGTGAGTAATCTCGAGCAGGGAAAAATACTAAGCGTAATCAATACGGACAAGCATCTACCCAACCACTCGGACTTCGAGAAACCCGAGAGGATCAACCTTAGGCAAATTCGACAAAAACCGAAAGACAATAAAAAGGGACGGACGAAACTAATTAGGGCCTTTTGAATTTTGAATTTTAAAATTTGAAATTCAAATCAGAACGGTAATCATCAATAAAAATACCGTTTAGAAGCAGCAAATATATATAGTCTTAGGGGGAAACGACGGTTATTTCACAAGCAAGAGTCTAGCACGAACGCGCCTTTAGGAGTCTTTACGCACGAGGATTCTCTTTACAAAACGAGGGGGCGATGGCCGATAGCATCAACTACCGGCCGGAGGAGATGGAGAGCGGCAAGAGCCCCGGTGAGTCAACAAGACCTTAGGGACTTTCCGGCACAAATGGATAAACGGCTAGAGGCAAAAGATCCCTAACTTGATGCACTCAACGCGTGGTTTGAGACTTGTATGCTGACAACAAAGTAGCCATCACTAGCATGGGCGTGAGAGTAGGAGGGTGGAGAAGATGAGCGAGAAATGCAGTAGCGAATGGGCCGGATCGAAGAGGAGAAAGCAAAGATCCCGCAAAAGGTTGGTTGAATTAGAAAATCAAATGTTGAGCCGGATGCATGGGAGTCATATGATAGGATAAAACCACATTTATTGGAGTATGAGGAGCGAATAAGATTAAACATGATGTTAGGGCTAATTGGGATAGCGAGAGGCCTAATGAGGATATATATCGAGGATTCTTTGCGTGATAGAGAGCGGTGTTCCGGGAACACCGGGGGCGTCATCGTCAAAGCCCGACGGGCCAATGGAGGGGAGATCGAGGCACATAAACCCGACATTGAGGGACATGGCAACCAAGGAGAGGATCTTACTTGATGGGATCCGTGATTGAGGAATGGAATCAAAGTACGTGGAGGCATTAACAAAGGATGCAGACAGGGGCTACACAGGGAATTGGCCAAAAGCCGGAACCGAATCCGCTGTGGATACGCTGTGGGTCAAGAATGGCAAGGTATTACACACAAAAAGGGTAAGAGAGCAAGGACCTCCACAGGAGCGCATCTTTAGCGGCTGGGTAGGTAGCAAAACCAACGGAGCGGTGAGAAGCTGAAAAATGCAATATCCATGAAACCCATACAATCGTGCGCCGAGAAACGTAATGCGCAGGGAGGCACTAAGAGCAATCACTCGTGAGATGTGGAAACCTTCGTAACGGTATAATAGGAGGAAGTTTTAAACGGGGAAACGTAAGAGTTTAACAACCGTTGTATTCCTCGAAGGGCCAACCCCGACAATGAAAACCAGGAGGCCAAGGAGAATGGGGAATGGCACGTAAAACATGGAGACCCCAAAAGGAGCAACCTCGGGAAAAGATCGCCCGACATTATGGTAATCGAACTCTGCATTCGGTACCCATGGGATGATGGAGAAAAGATGGAAGGTGCCCACGGGCTGCGACATAATATGCTTGGCGTAGACATGGGAGCATAACACTAAAAGGTTACCAGAGGAGGAAGGGTACCAGCTGTTTACATGTTGGAAAGATGTGGGGATTTCAAGAAAGGGAGAGGGAGTGCAAAATCCGGCTTGTTATATAAAGAATAGTCACGACTCACAATGCATGTATGTTACATTCGGATATCAATAAAAGATATATGGTTTTGAATATTCAATTGAAAACAAACAAGAGGTAGTTCCGATAATTGCATATTACCCGCCAAACAAACAAGTCGGAATTGGCCGGAACCCAGAATAACATAACCTAAATGGAAGGACAAGGACCAATGATTATAGTAGGAGATCTAAAATGCCGTGAACTGCATGCGAGAACAAGCACAAATTACGACCGGATTATGGACGAAACGGCGGGACGCGAGAATGGCGAGGGATGCTGAGAAGATAAGCACGAGGTCAACGCTTAGTGAGCTATTGCTGGAAGTCCGCGACGGCAACGGTAAGTGACTCATAAGCTACGGCACGAAAAATGGAGGGGATCGGGAGGTTTTCCGAGCCAAAACTCACATGGTAAGAGCATAGTGGATTATATAATTTTGAAGCGACCAAACGTGAGGAAAAGATAGAGGGCTAATGTGCTACAGAATGGCCGACCAACAAAAGGGAAAGCCATAAACCGAATAAACTAACATTTAGACTGGATGAGGCGCACAAAAAGGATGGCAACGAGAAATAAATAAAGACAAACAAAGACGGGGTAAGAATCTAATTCCGGGAAAGATGCGCGCTATAAACCTTTTACAAATGATCAAGGAGGAAATGGGAAAATGGGGTGGGGGAACACAATGCACTGGATAAATGGGAATACCCCTCAATGACATAAATGATAAGGGGTAGCAGATGTGTTTGGGAGAAGGATCAAAATTAGGAAAGAACGGTGATTGAGCGGTAGATGGTATGATGACGAAAAGAGAACAAGAGGAAATTAAGAAAAGCATAAGGGGGGAGACATCACAGAAGAGAAGGCAAAGATACATAAGGTTACTAAAGAAGAAAAGATACAATAACAACACACATGTTGGCATAATGGTACATGGGAAACCCACGAGAAAACAGCCCCAAAGATTGGATAAGGATTCAAAAACAAAGGAGGGGTAGCAATGTAAAGCAAGGGGCGAACAAGATGACATTGGAACCAGGGGATGGGAGACATATCCGGACAAATTATATAAGGCAGTATAGGTCACTAATACCAATACGATGACCGACAAACCATGCTTCAATATGTTGAAGTAATATTAGCCCTAAACAAGATGGCTAATCACAAAGCACCAGATTTATCTGGCGACCGTGGAATTGCTGAAATGCTTGTTGAGGGCAAATTGGCGGCACAGTAACGAGACATTTTAATGGCATCACATACGGGGGCTCCTGACGAGATGGACATACAATGAGTCATACCTACATAAAATGGTGGAATAAAAAAGATCCAGTGGAACTATAGGACGATAATGGTAAGCTCGATTTTCGGCAAGAAATGGTTTGGAAAGGTACCGGATAACAAACCAAAGAAATGGGCGTGAGGGAAGAAAATGAGAGCACAAGGCAAGCTGGTCTGTAATTCAGTATACCAACCAATGACATCATCTCGCGGACTTCGATACCAATAGAGCGTAACAAAGCTTACGGGAAAGAAAAAATAACTGTACGCTTTGTAGATTTCGTGAAAAAGCCGCTTTGGATACAACCCAGAGAAGCCGCTAAAAAGATCGGATGGATATGCAAAGCCCTCCCTGAGAAGCATGGTAGGATCGGACGCAAGACCGTAGCTCACAAAGGGGTGCATGCTAAGATGGAGCGTAGCGACACCGGATACGCGTGACACAGTGTGAAGGTGGATGCCCGCTATCCCCAACTCGCTTTGGAATATACATAGATGGACTAAGGGGATACATAACAGATCGCCAAGGGGACGAGTATGTCCCCCACACTGGGAGACACTTTAAGGTTCCAATAATGCTATATGCGGACGATCTTAGTATGATGGCAACAAAAAAACAAAGGAATGCATGATTGCCTCAAAATTCCGAACAATTTTGTGAAGATATGGTGGCCATGCTGAACTCAGAAGGTAAAAACAAAGATAGTCATCTTTGGACATAAGAATGTGCATAAACCTTTCAGATATAAAGAGAAGGAGATAGAGGAAGCAAATGCATTGCCGTATTATCTAGGGTTATGATGCACATGGCAATGGAAATGGGCTAAAGGAGCTAACGCCGTGATTCCAACTCACCTATAGGGAAGTTACTTTAATATGAAAAACTTCCGTAACAGAAGTTTCGAATAACCGATTGGGGACATCAAATGTTACCTATTTAGTGCAGCGATAGCCACCACCCGCTTGTACGGGAGCGTAAGCAATAAAATGTGCTTAAATGAAGAAACCTGGGAAAAGCGGGAAGGGAATTCTAGGACAATGGGCAATGCATGTAGCAGAATTCGTGGTGGGTTAGAACAAAACACGCCAATCGGGTTTATCCCTAAACGGTGGCAAAGGTCGATGGAAGTAGAGCATGGGAGAACCATAAGATACCCGCCGTGAGACAACGCTTTTGAGACATCCATGGAAACCGGCCCTTATCGGCACCGACCAAGAAAATCACATAATCCCCGGAAGGCACCTGATGGTTCCTGGTGAGGTGGCAAATGCTGACCGTGCGTGATGGGACTGCAAACCTGAAAGTAACTCCATAGAAGAAGAGCAGCTGGAATGGGAGGGGAGTGGGCGCATATAGCTTACGTAAGAGTATATTAAAAAAAGAGATACGTGACTCCAAGACAGACTGCTCGTACAAGTTTTAATCCAGACCAACAAATGGGACACCAAAACGGATAAATATATTGGGGAAGAAATGGGTAAGGGATGGATACCGGCCAGATTCCGGGGATGGGAAGTCACGCATCTAAGAATCGAAAAGTGACAGTGGAGAGGGATAGGACAGTGGAGGAAGGATGAGTGTAATTTGTGATGTGGGGGAATAGAGGATGAAACCACATGATTAAACGTGACCGTCTGACGGCATGGGGGACAAATGAGTATAGAAATATAGTGGGGAACTAACCCATGTGGATGATGGAAGATGGATGGACCGGCATGGATCCGGGTGGAGGCATCTGAAAGAATGGATGGACAGGGCATGTGGCCACATAAATAAAGCCGGATGGATAATGGACAAGACACACGGAAGGAGCGGGTGCTTCTGCATTAAAGGAAAAGTCACTCTGTGAAAGGTTACATTAAAAATGTAAATGGATGTGCTGGGGCAGAAGCACCCCGAGCTCTTACGCTGGCCATTAAACCAGCGGCCTTACGCACAAGGACATAAATGTATTCTATTCCTCGGATTCTAATGGCTTTATAAGCTTAACTTTAGTCCATTTCTTCTTAGAAGCCTAGGTCTCGACTTTGTATTTTTTTTTAATAAAGAGACGCGGAGGATCACACGAGAAAAGCAAGAAGCATTGGTGTTTTCGCTGCACATAGGTTTTCGCCGTGGTGATCCAACCTCGAACTTAACCCTAACCATAAAATGTACCTGACAACTTCCCCACAACGGCTGTGTCCCCCTTTCATAATCGCTAACGGCTACTTGAGTTCGGCGCCGCATCTTTTACCGCTCCCAAACATCTTCTTGTTGGCCGTCATTTCGCCAAGGATTAGCTATGTGAAGTTCGAATGGTATGTATCCGCCTCTTGTTACGCGATAATTCAGAGGGAAGTTAAGGCCGATCATGAGATTTATCCGTTTCATTGCAAGGAGTTGGCTACTCAGGCGCGGTAAACAAAAGAAGGAAGCCGATGCTATCACAGGTTGTTTTAGCTTCACCCCACCGCTTTTGGTCTCGCCAAGACGCCCTTTGCGTGCGGTGATGTCCCCGCCTGTGGATTCCAAAACCAAAATTTCTAGAGGAGGCAGCTTTCCATTTGCAAACAGCTAAGATGTTTTTCAAGAATGTCAGCGGCGAACGGATTCCTCTCCCCGGCTGGCGCCCTTTTTGTAATTAGCGGTATCTTATTTCTCTTGTCACATTTGCTAGTTATTGCATTCTGCCAAACCTAAGATACAATAATCGGAAACAAATGAAATCTTAAGCCAAGGGGGCCAAGTTATGTGTGATGATGTGTCAATTCATGACGTAGGAAATGGAGATAGGATCTGCTGCTATTAAAGAGCAAGAATGTAGGAGAGTTTGAAGCCGGGACGACCGGCCTTGGGTGAACCGTAGGGAGGAAGATGACTAAGGTGATGAGGGATGAGGATGAGGATGAAAAAGAAGTTACATGTCCTGATAGCAAGGGCCAATTTTAGTGGGAAGGCAAGAATACCTATTGTTAAGGATATAAATCGAGGAACCCGCCTTTGTTACCAGTAATGTGTGCTAGGGAAGACGAAAGCTATCAAGCATTCTGGGTTTAATGGGTAAAACTCTAGGCCATTTTGAAGAGGATTTCGTAATAAAGAGATAAGCTGAAGCGTCTTCTATACCGGGTAATGCTATAAAGCTTAAAGAAGCTCATGAGATACCGGAGTCCTGATTTGCTCAAGAGGAGGCTAATCTACCTCAACGGAAGAAGAATTCCGCTATCTCTTGCAAAGCCGCCAAATGATCTACAGGTTTGGCGTGCCTACCACCAAGTGGTGCGTTCAGCGACAGGAGGAGAAATGTGTGAAGAAGATAAGCTTGAGGGGCTCCTTTGGTCAGGGAAATAGATGATTTTTCTACGACATGCACGCCGCATGCAGAAAGATTGAAGGACTCGCCATTGCGCATGACATATCTCAAAGATTCGCGCATTTGGGAGATAATCGCCTTTCAACGAACTTCGGTGGAGGCCATCCAATACATAACCCAAGATGAGATGACTACTCCATTGAATCGTGGGAGATTAGCTCTAGGCTAAAGGGTGGATACTCAAACACTTGAGTCTTTTGTGATTATTTAAAAATATCTGATTCACTTTTGTGATTATTTAAAATATAAATATAATAATAATAATAATAATAATGGGTTTTAACGTCCACGGAATAAAGACTTATAAAAATACTTTTGTGATTATTTAAAAATGTAAATATAAAAAATACTTTTGTGATTATTTAAAATATAAATATAAAAATACTTGTGGTTATTTAAAAATATAAATATAAAAATATAAATGCCCTTTTGCTCCTTGTACATCATATTGTAATAATTATCTAATGAAACATTTTTTTTAATTTTTTAATTTTTTTTTATTTTTATTTTTTAATTTTCTGCCGCGTCGCATCGGCGTATCCGCAGCTTTTTTATTGCCCGCGTGGCTTTTCTAATTACCGTGGATTTGCCGGTAATTTTTTTCGTGGCGTCGCATGCGGCGTACCGCGTGGCTGCGACACCGCGATGGATTTTTATATTCCGTGTGTATATTCCCCGTGTCCGCGTCGCATGCGACATATGCGCGTGGCTTTTTCAACACGTGGATTTTTTGATATTTCCGTGTATATTCCCCGTGTATATTCCGTGTTGAATTCCACGTGTCCGTCGCGTGCGGCGTACGGTAATCGTCGTGTGTCACGTCTGCCCGGCGTCGCATGCGGCGATGTCTCCAGCGACCTCTATGTCCGTCGTCGGGGCGTCGCTATAGGCGATATAAATGACCTTTCTCCTGTTGTGGTGATGCTAGGATATAAATAAATCCAACATAAATGTTTTGAGAATTTGAAATGTCAAAAACTCCAAAATAATTATAGAGGTTACTACTTTTTTACATGCCTTGGATGATTCGATTGGCCAAAATAATTCTATTGAGGAAGGGTAGTAACCTTGAAGTAACGTTTTGTAAGCTTGATAGTTCTGGAAGTATTGATGTAAAGCGATGGGTAGCAAGTCAATTTAGACATTAAAAAAAATCAATAAAAACATCATGGCAGACTTGTTTCTGCTAAACCATGCTAGAACTATGGGATAAAGTTGCCGTGCTACATCACATTACATAGATTGTGGAATATTGGCAACAACAACCATGCCAAACACCGAAAGTACGAAGTTAGAGATTCTTAGATGTTTTGCCTCTACTAAGAGGTTCTTAGCTGAAAAGCACTTATAGTCTCAGTTCACTTGTGATGTAATATGCATGATGCTTCTTAAGAGTCCAAGAGTGGCTTCAAGGGGTGGAAAGTGGCTTGAAAAAACTTGACTTGGCAAATCTGCACACAAACAAACAATTGCCAAGAAATCAATGGATGTGAGTAATTCATGTTCCTTAATTCCATAAGAACAAAAATTCCATCTGCAAATTCGTCAGAAAATTCACTCTACAATATGAAGCAAGATACCTTATCATTTCCTATACATGGATTTAACTATGAGTGATAATCACGGTTGGCATAATTTTACCAACTAAGACATTCTTCCGGTGGCTATGCATTAACGTAATGCTACAATTAAGCCAACCCTTCAATTGGCTATGTTGGAAAACTCAACAAGAAGCATGGACTTGTGCCTGAGCACCCTCAGCTCTGTCACATAATCCCATAGAGACCACATGTCGAGTCGACAAAAAATCCCTCAAAACCGCGACTTTTGACCATTGTCATGTGGATGTCCTGGCGTGGGACGGTCCCTTCAACCGATTGTGGCATACATCGGTCGGGCATTCGCCTTTTCTTTGTGGGCTGCAAAATACAGCTTCATTTGATTGAACCAGCATAGCACGCTTTCGGGTGTAACATCCTTGCCATAGAAATCGGCCATCTTTACGCTCGAGGAGACTTAATCTCTTCGAGAAAGCTCCCGGGGATTCTTCTGGCTGAGCAATACCTTCCATAACACCTTGAGCTATCGGTTCATCGGGCAGCCCCGTGCTTATTCCTGATGGTGCACTAGGTCCCAGGCGTGCGACCTCGCGAGAGACATCAGGTTTGCCCACGGGCAATGGGGCGCCCCGACCACTGGTAGAAATTTTTCTACTACATTGCTTAAATAAAGTTCTCGGGCTTTGCCCGGACAACCCGCCTGCGGGTTTTCTTGCATCAATCCTAGAATGTTTCTTAACTTAGCTTGTCCAGTTTTGATCTCGTTCAGTTCCCTAGACAATCGGTTGACATGACCCTCATTCTCATCAGGTAAGTTTCCACTGCTTTGGACCACTTCGGTGATGCTTGCTCGGAAGCATTCCGGCATTTTCATTACCGGCGTGGCTGCGCCACGGCGTGGTTACATGGTCAACACCTGAGGAAGAGGCTGCTGCAAAGGCGGCTTCAAAGGTGCTCCCCCATCCAACTCGAACTCGGGCAGTTCATCGTCCAGATGAATGTCCTCGAGGGCGGGTATTACACCCTCTTCTCTTGCTGGCATAGGTTCAGTCATACTGCTCTGATACCACTATTACGACGAAAATTTTCCCCCGGGAACAAACCTACGCCCGCGTGGGTGCGCGGTCGACTTCCGCCCACACCACGGATCCCGAATCCCCCTCTCTGATCAATTCGGCATGCTCGGTCGGAGTTTCCTCGGATATTTGGATCCTCGGCAAATCTTCCACTGGCCGGATAGCATCGACTGCGCAAAAGGCCTAACTCAACCATAGGAAGAATCAATCCGCTCTGACTACTCTGATCAAGTCTTAATCCAAGTGAATGCTTCTAACTCTGAGCGGCTTCTTTCTCTCAAGACCCAGTACGATTCCCCTCACAAATTCGCCCACCGGGCTTTATAATCCTCATGTTTGAAACTAAGCGTAGTCTTCTCGATCCGACCTACACCCTCACGATTCGATTCGGTGCATCTCCTTAGCCCACGACCACCCGGATCTAGCATTCTAGTTTGATACAAATCCGTTCGGCTGTTCTATAATAGGTTTTAGCCCATGAAACCATTTTCACCGCGTGTCCATATAATAGTCACTTTTAACCATAGTTATCTCCCATTTCTTTATATTAATTACTAGTAAATTGCCCACCTTGATTGGAGCAATCCCTATGATTGTAGCCAGAAGACTTAAATGCTTGGACAATGCTCAACATAAGTTATTATATGTGTTACTCAACTCTTTTGTATTTTTGTGCAAAAAAGTACTTGTTTCCGTTTTAAAATGCCTAGAATCGCAATCTTTTACATATCATAGATTTCTAGATTTTAGGGTATGTATTTGATTTTAGAACAACCACGTGATGCATGATTATTTGCATCGCTTGCCCATTCTTAAATAATTACATACTATTGCCCATCTTGATGATGTGGTTGATTATGTGAAATTGGCGTTCTAGTTGATCATGAAAGGAGACAAAGTTGAGGCATGATCAATGTTAAAATGGATCTATAAATATATATTTTATCGAGGGAGCTACATAAACAATACATTTGTATTGGTTGGTTAGTCGGTCTTCATGGACGTAAGCTTTTATTCTATTGAGAAAGAATCCAAGTGCGGCATGGTAGAGCTATGTGATCTTTATAGATTCTAGTTTTAAATGTTTTAGCTTTTGTGTTTATTTGAACATTGTTGGCTAGCCATTTAAATGCTATTTTTGAACTTATTTAACTTAGACATTCCTAGACCATGAGGGGTTTTAAGTTTCCTCTATTTCATAGTGAAGCTATCTGAAAGGCAAACATTTGAGATTGCTAGCTATGATCGATTATGAAAATAATATCTTAAATATTCTGCTTGTTCCTTAAATCATATAGCCATGACATGACTTCTTGTCCATCAAGAACCTCAAAATTCAATGAAACAACAAAGAATCGTGATATATACTTACAATAAGGATCACTGCAGCGATGATATAAGCGGTGAAGAGGAGCTTATCTTTGATGAATAATTGGGCCAAATGGACCTTCTCCATGCTCTACCGATCTCTAATTCTCGATACACCAAAAGGGATGCCATGCAATCCCATGAATGAACTAACATTGCTTTATATCTTAATTCTTATTCAAATGATCGAGAATAAATCGTCATTTAGAAAGCAAGTGCAAGCTGTTTATGTGACGGGGGCATCCATTTAAAAGCTTAAGGAAAAGACCTAAAAAGTAATGCTAGGCACCACAGTTATCAAATTCCTAGTCTAAATATGTCAAATATGACAAATTGCATTTCTTTGCTCTATTAATAGGGTCATAACTTTAAGACCCATTATTATTATTATTATTTCCTAAACATGAGCATGCATTGAAAGCTAGGAAACAACCTATAAAAGATGCTAGGCATATGTTTTCAAATTCATAGTACAAATGGGCGAAATAAATCAAAGTACATGAGCGGTCCAAAAACTCGATTACCGCGAGGATATGCCCTCAAAACTATGTGGGTTCACTTCTACGTGGGGTTCTAAATGGTAGCAAAAAATGGCGGACGGATGGATTATCTGCCTTTGTATTTTCCATACCGCCATTGCCACGTTCTTTGCTTTCTGCTTTCTGAAAGTGTTCACGAAAGCGAAACCATGTTCTTATGTCGGCAAAGTTAATAATACCCATAAAATGGGTATACCTAAAATATTATACGGCCTTCGGCTTGGAACATGGCCCTCTCATGTGGGGCTTTGCCCATCTAATAATCTAAAGTGGAAAATAATTTAGATGTATGCAAAATGAAATGAGGAAACACATGAGAACTTAGATAATTCCAAAATATAAAGCGTACATGTGTTGCATATAGAAGAGCTTCTTCATCCTTCAAAGCATTTTCAATGCATGCAATGCATCACTGTAAACATTGGTTGGTATTACACAGCTAACAAAAGCTTAGCTTAAGATTAACACACTAAGAAATAGAATTTTCAATCTTATCATACCACGAAAATGAAACAATGCCAACATTTCCTTTTGATTTTCTTTCTTTGTCTTTAATGAAGTAGGGAGTGTAAGCGAGTCATAAACTTATAGCGGTGCCTACCTATAGCATTGTTATGCACACACCTGCTTGAAGCATGACAATTGAGATACTTCTTTATGATTTGAATTTGGACCTTGATGCAAATATGCAAATGCGTTAGAAAAAATATCGATGAAAATATACAAATGGCCTACCTTGATGTTTTTCAGTTTCTTTCTAAATATTCTTGATGATGAAAATCATCAATTTGTGCGAGGCGGTAGAAAACATGCCAATAGCATGCCTTAATTAATGTGCTCACGGCTCTCTCTAAAATTCTTGATTTAAAAGCATAACATCCATAAAAATCTAGCTTTTAGCAAAGCGGTTTCCAAGCAATTACTTACCAAATACCCCAAGGAGAACAAAATCTAGAATCGATAAGCATACTGTCGGTCCACAAATCGTATTAAGCATACCAAAGGCATGTGTGAAGTAAGCTTTTGCTCGGCGGCTTACCGCGACATGACTCACATTGGGGCCATCGGTCCACACCGATTTCCGAACCGGTCGAACTGTCGCCCAATGCAGGGTCGAGGTTTGGGGACCCGGTCGTCTTTGGCGACTGGAATGACTTGGAGGCGGTCGTGAAGGCATTTTAGCCTGGCAAGGGTGAAACCTTCGCCCCCGGTCAGTTAACTTTGGGAAATCGGATTCTTGCCGCTTGAGTGGCAGCCCTTGATAGACACATCGTCTATTTTCAGAAAGTGGTTTTATGGTGATCTTTCGGCTCCGGGCTTACACCGTGGGCTATGAGTCCCTTGTGCTTAGGGGCCTATTGGAGGGGTAGAGATCGATGGTTATAAAGATGGAGCGTCGAGAACCTGAGATCATCTGGCGCTGTGCTGCCGTCGTGGCTGGGGAGTACCTAGATGCTTGTTTCCTTGGTAAGCTCACGGGACCCCCATTGCTCTAGAGCAGGTCAAAAATGGCCCATTACAAAGGAGCATCAACCCGTGTTGGGGCCCATACTCTACGTTTTCAATTTTGCCCTGAAAAAGCGCGGACTCATTGCCTCCATTCGCCACGGTGCCCACCATCTTCATCGAGGCAGGCGGTGGATTGGGGAGCCCGCCGGGCAGACTCTGTCCGGTCTTCCATCAAACGGGTGCCATTGAGGATGAGTCTCACACTTTCGAGTTGCCCGGTTCGGTCGGATCAGGGCGGATCGCTCCCTTATGCGCCGTAGAGCGTGCCCTTGCATTTGCCGATGAACACCGTCGGTCACGTGCCTGGGGTCATACATCCGGACCCGGACACCTGCGACCTGCCCCCAATTTTTGGTCCACAGTTGTTTTTTAGTTGTGCGGAAGTGTTGTTTTATGCCAAAAAACAACACCAAAATGGCCCCAAAATCCATCGTGGCGTTTATCCGATTTGCTGAAAAAGGCGGTGGTTTTGGCAAAAATTTCCGCGGTGGTCTTTTGGCAAAAAAAATCCACGCGTGAAAAGATTGACATAGTTTTTGTGAACTTTTGTCAGCGTGTATTTTTTTTCCTTATTTGTTGTCTTTAATGGAACCATCGTTGTTTATCTTGATTACATGCATAGGTCTCGATATTACCACGTGAAAAGCTAAAATTACAACGTGAAAATAAGATTGTTTTAAAAATAGTCACATATTATTTAACAAAGTACCACATGTGTTATTGAAATCTTGCTATTGTTTTTATACTATTAAGTATTGATTTTTAAAATAAGAACATGTAAAAAAAACATTATTATAACACATAGAACAAATGAGGTGTTGTTTCGATTAGTTGCCTTTTATAACTAATGAAATATTGACGTGTCCTACTTTTTAAATAAAAACATTATTTTAATTAATCGGATATCGACACTTAGTGTCTTCTAAGTACATGTGAAAAAACTCTATTATAACATGTAGAAAAATCAAGGTGAGTTTCTAATATGCTTTGTTGACTAATAAAAATGTTGCCACGTGGCATATTTTTAAATAAAAAACACGAAAAACAAAGTGTTTTTTTAAGGCATTACATATTATAACAAAAATCTAGCACTATTTTGCTTGTATTCTATTACATTTGTCTAAGTGAATTATTTGTTTGTGTAAGTGATTTTTCTTCTTTTATCATTAACCATTGAAGCAAATGAAATACAAGTCATTCAAGAATATAAAATACATAGATTCAGAAATATGTGAGCAAAAGCAGTTTCCATTTAAATGCTGCATAATATTACAAGCAGCCAACTAGCACAAATAGGTGCTGACATTTTGGTCTTTAGAAACATGAAATATATCAACAACACAAAATCAAAGCATCTTCTAAAACAAGCATGTGCGCAAAGCACTCTGTGGCTTTATCATCCTTGCTTCTATCCAACCAATCTGCCATTTATTTTCCGCCCAACTCAATCTTATATTTCTACTTATATTTCTTATATCTGTATGTTCACTGTTTGATGAAAAAACAGAAAAGAAATATCTGCATCAACCAAGTCTGCATTCTATTTGCAAACGGTGTTAGAAATCTCAAGGATTTACTTCATGATGCGCAGAAGATCTCGCTCGTTTTTGCTTCCATATGCCCTGTGTTGTGACAAAACTCTAAATGCCTTGAATAAGAGGCTTAAGGACCCATTCCAAACATGCAAAACACCCTAAAATAAATTAGATTGCACCAAGGTTTCAGATTTGTGAAAGAAATCTCGGACTCAGTAACAAACTCTTTGAAGAAATCACAAAGACAAAATATTACTTCTTTTTGTGGGAGGCATCAAGTCGGGTGTGACCTATCGCCTGCGGTAAAACCTTGACAACCACGATATAAGCCTACAATAAAAACATTGAACAAAACGAAAAGCGGAAAAACAAAATGGCGATGAATGGATCTGGGAATAAAGCAAATGGTGGATGGTGCATTGCTCCAAGCTTGATCGAAGTTGCTCCAATTCATAAGAGGCAAAACCCCCCAAATCGAAGGACATTTTTTGACCAAGAGAAAAAGAAAGGCAGAGGTTTTATTGTGCCAGATCCGACTTGAATAAGAATAGAAAAGCGAAAGGAAAATAAGTATGGGTGGTGTTAGGGCAAAGATTTAGAGTCGGGATATGAGCTGTTTGAGGTAAGAAGGAAGGCCACAAAATCCGCCATAGAAAGTGATGAAAGCTTTGAGTCCGAAGTCCGGAAGTGAAGATCGCCACCGAAGTGAAGCTTGAGTCTAGAAGTCCGGAAGTCCGAAGTCCTAAGTGGAGCTCACCGCTGAAGTGAAGTTCGTGTCCGGAAGTGAAGATCACCAATCCTAAGTGGAGCTCGGAGATTGATCCGTTTCACAAGGCCCATTAGGAAAATGGAAAATGGAAGTGGCTAGGTCAAATGGTTAGGGGAAAATGGAAAACGGCCATATGGGAAGTGGCCTCGTTAGGTAACCACTAGGAAAAACACGACAGAGATTGCCATCCCGCTCTCTCGATCTAAACCGCCCATCCATTAGCTCAACCAATAGGATAACACTACAAAGATCACAATGCGGGCCATCCACGCCTACCAAAATCTGGGTCCTCCATTCGGGCTTGAATATACTACATATTTTAATTCTAACTTTAATTTTTAACATGTATGCTATTATTTTTTGCGGGGTATTTTCCCAACTTCACCTTTTGTCCTAGATTTTTAAAGAATTTGTTGTGTATATAGACGGTTGTACTCGTATATCTTTAATATTTTTTAACGATATGTATTTATACAATCGCTTCATAGGCATTCATTACCAGCATTGAACCCTATAAAATCATAGATATTGGGTGCCAAAGATGTTTTGTTTCCAAATTTCCAAGAATGCAAAATGTCCCGATTCTTTTACCAATTCTTTCACTTCTTTTTAAACATCCTACATCGTTATGTGACCTTCCAAGATGCAAAAGCATGTAAACATGTAATATGAACAATAGCGGCACCATTGTTGATTGCTCAATCCCTGTTTTATTCAACGGAAGACCAAATTAGCGAAGAAATAAACACAGGTTCTAGCTTTAAGAAACTTGGAAAAGGACCAATAAGATAAGATAAAGCCATCATTTTAAGCCCAATAAGAGAGAATAGGACGGGATCAAGATCTCACCATCCGTCTTGGCCATTGGATAAAATACTACTTGCATGCATATTTTATTTTATTTTAAAAATATTATTTTTAGACAAAGGGAGTCATTTTTTAATGGAATTAAGTTACCCATGTACTAGATCGGCAAGATTGGTTCTCTAATAGTTGTGAAGATATGATGGGAAAAAGACTTGGAAATATATTGGAGACAAATGTTGAACAAACTTCATTATATGTTAGCCGAATCTTTAACAAATGTTAATTTAGAGTTGCCCTCTACTTATCAACAAGATGTAAACAATGGTACATTCTTCAAGTTTCGGACACTATTTTTATTCACAAGCAATGCATAGAATATCAAGACCTATAGATTATGCTAAAAATAAGTTATAACCCTAAGCATGACATCTCAACATCACACAAGAATCACAAAACTTCATGATGTAGCCGAAGTGTTTCTTGCTACCACCTCACGTCAAAAAATCCCAAGTTATCATGCAAAAATCTTCTATTTCAAAAGAGTTAAAAATAACTAGTCAATTTTTATTTTCCAAGTTGCCATGTCATGACACATCATTGCGGGACCAAACTTCCAAATGTAGCAGAATCAAACTTCCATTTATTAACAACTATCATGGTTCAACCTACACTTCCCTGCTTGCCCCGTTGGGCAACATAATCTCGTGCAGTTTGTTCATTCTTAGATGCTTTGAAGATATCATGGCACGTACATCAATGAGCCATAATTGAAAATTGTCGATTTGATATGATATGATATGATTTTATTTATGTCCATGAGACCATCAGGTCTAGAGGACCACTACAATCATTACACATACAAATCACCTCTACTACCCATCCAGTGTATCACAAAGAATACCACTAGATGTGCTCTCCTCCTCATCATATATTTCCAGTAAATGCTTATAGCTTTTGATAGACAATTCTCTCACCTGCATGACTTCAGTTAAATAACCTCCTATAATCTCGGGTTGGTAATTCAAAAATTTTTCAGGGATAGACCCGATGTAATACCATACATCCCTCTCAAATTTTGATAAGCAAGACATTCTAATATATTGCGCTTCATCTTCAATGTCATCTCGGGTCCCACACACTTTACATGTCGCCTATAAATAAAAGTTCCCCCATCTTCCTACTTCCACCCCCAAATGGTGCGAACTAAGTCTCAACTTTGCATATCAAGTGTCTTTTTAAAATATGACAATCTTCCTACAAGAAAAGGTGCTTCCATCATATCTAGATTAATGCAATCTCTATAAAAAGATCATCTTTAGTTCCGTGTCTCTTCCCATAACTTCGCTTCCCTTTATTAAAAAATGTATTTTTCCAATTCCTTCTCTTCAACGGTATTTCATCTAGTTCCATCCCCATTTCCGAGCCCATTCTCCTATACTAGCATACCATCCCTTCAAACGCTTTTGAATCATCGCCAAATGTGGCAACCTATCGTGGATCCATTTTTGTACCCGATTCAGATACTTTTAGTGTTTGATGCAATGCTTCCAACTCTAAAGGCATCATTCCGCCTTCAAATAGCATCATTGGAAGGGGAGTCTGATCTTTACACCTAGTTCGTGAAGAAGAATTTCTTTTTGACTTTCTCGACTTTTTCCACAGTTCCAATGATAAGCCAGTCCCCAAGTTTCATAAACCATATAGTATCACCGAATCGAACCAAAGATATATAAAGCATCTTTTTTAAGTTTCCAATCCACAATTTGCTTTCGGACTCGCATTTCCTTTAGAAGCTTCAAAAGTGATTTTATTCCCGTGATCTATGATCAACCACAAGACCCAAATATTTGTAATTTTTGCTATCTCCACCGCTATGATGCCCGAAAACCAGTTTTCAAAGCTTTATTCATTATTTTCACCATTGCTTTCATCACGTATACACGCCCCATTTAATCATTTTCGCGACAAGCCAAAACTATCACCGCTTTCCCACAAGATAAACTCGTAATCCTCCTTGAACATCCAATTTCGTAGAACTCAAAACATGTTTGTCCTCGCCTCCATGTTATCTTCCGTGACCTTCTACATGATATAACTTGTTTATCCGGCCGTGATCAAAGCATTTAATTCCAATACATTTTCATGATTTTTTTTCACCTTCAATTTCGACCAAAACTTTTGGATTTTCCAATAGCTCACCAACTAATACCTTTTTTGTCTTTTGCAAATAACTTCTTCTTTCTTCTCGACTAGCTTAACGGTACTCATCTCTTATCTTGCATTTGTCCCAGGTGTATGGACATCTTATATTCCAACCTCTTTGCTTTGTATTCTCGTGATCATACCACCTATTACATGGTAGCCCCTTAGCCCTTCTTTTTGTGAAACAAAGCAATCATGTAAAAGATCAATAAGCATTGTAGTAAGTAGTTTGTCCATATCATTTATATCCTCCTCGCCACACTACATCTTTTTAAACGCCGCTCGCAAAGGAGTTTATACTCATTCATTTTACCCGCATGCATATATATATCCCAAAGATGGTACCCAACATTGGGCACACAACCCTCAGATCTTCTATTTGCATATGCATAACTACCGGAAATGATCCGATATGGGTGTGCTATCATCCACAAAGAAATTTGATATATTGGGCAACATATGTATTCCAGCTAGAGCAAAATCCACTACACTGATACCATTCCCTAAAGATCCCTTTGATTTAAACCTTGGCATGTTTGAGCCACCTTGGCATGATTTGAGATATAAACATTGAATATATGAACAAAAGTTAGTCAAGAACTACATTCTGGATATGGTTAATGACATGGCAAAAGTGGCATGATTATTTTACAATCTCCATGAAATGAGTGGACAAAATTGAGAGCCCCCGTGAAAAAAGTTGGAGCATAGGTGGCATGTTGGAGCCCGCAAGTGGCATGTTTGAGCATCGTTGGAGCCGTGTGGCATGTTTGAGCCACCTTGGCATGTTTGAGCCTAGGTGGCATGTTGGAGCCACCTTGGCATGTGGGAGCCACCCTTGGCATGTTTGAGCTTAGGTGGCATGTTTGAGCCACCTTGGCATGTTGGAGCCCACATGGCATGTTGGAGCCTATGTGGCATTATGGAGTCCACGTGGCATGTTTGAGCCACCTTGGCATGTTGGAGCCTAGGGTGGCATGTTGAAGCCACCTTGGCATGTTTGAGCCACCTTGGCATGTTTGAGCCTAGGTGGCATGTTTTGAGCCACCTTGTCATGTTGGAGCCTAGATGGCACGCTGGAGCCCGCATGGCATGTTTGAACCACCTTGGCATGTTGGAGCCTAGGTGAGCCCGGCGTGGCATGTTTTGAGCCACCTTTGCATGTTTGAGCCTAGGTGGCATGTTGGATCCTAGGTGTCATGTTTGAGCACCTTGGCATGTGGGAGGGCAAATGCCAATACCCTCCCTTCTCCGGGAGCTCACAATTTTCCTATCCCAATCGTTGAACTGGCCATTCAAGTAACCCCGCTTCTCGAAAGCAGACTTAAAAAAATCCAAGATCCTACCGGAGAACTTTATCACACCACGAAGCCGCTTCGCTACGGGTTGACCGCGATAGAAACCAAGTGTTTTGTCGCTCGGACAAGACATAAAGGCTTGAATGGAGATTCGACTTCTCGCCATGTCATCCTGAATGGCGAATTACCCCAAAGACCAAGCCATACACCGGCCATTTTGGCAACTAAAGAAACACAACCCCTACATATATGGCATTCCCACCACCTCCTAGGCAATTGACTACTTTTAACGCAGTTGGACATGAGCTACTTTGGTGCTTTTTTGAGAAGGGGTGGTCTTTTGCCCCTAAACTTGCTCCCCTGGTAAAGTTTTTGATTTTGAGTTCATTAGTGAGTCGGGCCATAAGCTCCGAGTGGGAAAGTTGCCCATCCATGGATAGGGTTCTTTGGGACAGGACCTTTGGGGCGAACCCGAAAGGTTTTAAAGGTCCATCTTATGGCGTCCAAACACCTCCCCCGCGTGATGACATTGTGCAAGATTTTGGTCGAATCGACTAGGATATAGCCTCCAAACGAAAACCCCGGTGTTGCTAGGTTATTGAAGGGTTTACGTTATGGGGTCAAGTTTTTAATCTGTTGCACTTTGGGTCATGGTTGAGAAGTCGCAATTGAGAACATGCCAATAGGAACGGGACATGGAATGGGGTTTGAGTTATCCCTCCTCGATTAATTGAAGTCAAGAGCCTTTGCAAGGAAGCAAAATTGTTTGGGATCATTCTAAGATGGGCCAATAGATCCAAACTCATTATTTCAGATTGCAGTTAGCTCGATGTGTGTTTAGCAAAGCGCACCTAGCTATCAAAAGAAAAACCACCACGCTTTGGCCTCAAAAACGCAAAACCCCGCGGTGTTGCTAGGTTATTGTAGGGTTTACGCCGGAGGCCAAAATGTGATCGCTTTCTCGATAGCTAGGTGCACCTTTGCTAAACACACATGCGAGCCATGGCAATCGAAATAACAGAAGTTTGGATCTATTGGCCATCCCTAATGATCCCAAACAATTTTGCTACCGCAAAAGGTGCTCTTGACTTCTAATTGCCAACCGAGAGGAAGATAAATCCAAATTCCATTCCCCGCTCCTATTGCTTCACATTTTCAATCGCAGCCTTCTTGACCATGTCCCAAGTGCAACCGACTAAAAACTCGACCTCCACAACCCAAACCTTTCAATAACCTAGCAACAACACTGTGGTTTACATTTTGGAGGCCAGATCCTAGTCGATTCAACCAGATCTTGCACAATGTCATCATATAGAGGGAGGGTGTTGATGCCGTAAGATCTGACCCCTTAAAACCTTCCCGAAGCTTTTTGCCCCAAAGGTGTTCTCTCAAGGCCCCCGCCACCTGACGAAGCAACTCTCCCACTCCAAAACCGGCGGAACCGACTCCGCCAATGGACTCAAAATGTCGACTTTACCCCGGGGGACCAAGTTTCAGGGCAGGAGACCACCCCTTCTCCAAGAAGCACCAAAGTAGCTTATGTCCAACACGCTCGTAGTCAATTGGCCTAGGAGGTGGTCATGAATACCGCTATGTAGAGGGTTTTGCCAAAATGACCATGTAACTTGGTCCTCGATAATTTCGCCATTCCTGACCTATTATGGCTAAGTCGAATCTCCATTCCGAAGCCTTTGTAATCGCCTCGAATCCACAAAACACTTGGTTTTCTTACGTCAACCCGCAGTAACGCCGCGGGTTTGATAAGTTCTCCCGGCGATCTTGGATTTTTTTTGAGCCTGCTCAAGCGTGTTATCGGAATGACGGATTCAACTGGCCGGATAGGAAAATTGAGCTCCCGTAAGGGGGTATTGCATTTGCCCTCCCTGCAGGAAAGGCCGAGAGAAAAGCCGCCAACCTTTCTCGAGGTCCATCTCCCCGGGTCCGGCCTCCCTCCTGGTGAGAAAGTCGCAAAAAGTCCCGGCCCGGTTCGATTTGGGGAAGGGTGTCACGCTTTTAAGTTCTCCAAGATCCCTCTATTCTATCCTTGTCAAACTCCTCTAAAAATTTCAAAGGTTATCATATTTCTTGCATAAAGTCCTAATCATCATATCCATGTCACCATCATCTAGCCATGTCACCTAAAATTTGCCAACATCACCCAATGAAAAGACCAAAGATGGACATCTTTTCATTTTTGGCCTAGTCAAAACTTGACCTTGCTTACTTGGCATGCCATGTCAGCACTTGGGTGCCTAGGTGGCATGCCTGAGCCACATTGGCATGTTGGAGCCTAGATGGCATGTTGGAACCTGCGTGGCATGTTGGAGCCACCTTGGCATGTTTGAGCCACCTTAGCATGTTGGAGCCCACGGGCATTTATGGAGTCCACGCGGTGAGCATGTTTGAGCCACCTTGGCATGTTTGAGCCTAGGTGGCATGTTAGAGCCTAGGTGGCATGTTTGAGCCTAGGTGGCATGTTGGAGCCTAAGTGAGCCCCAGATGGCATGTTTGAGCCTAGGGTGGCATGTTTGAGCCACCTAGGAATGTTGGAGCCTAGGTGGCATGTTGAAGCCCACGCAGATATTTGAGCCACCTTGGCAAGTTGGAGCATAGGTGGTATGTTGGAGCCCGCGCGGGCATGTTTGAGCACGCTGGAGCCTAGGTGGCATGTTTGAGCCATTTTGTCATGTTGGAGCCTAGGTGGCATGTTTGAGCCACCTTGGCATGTTTGAGCCTAGGTGGCATGTTGGAACCACCTTGGCATGTTTGAGCTTAGGTGGCATGTTTGAGCCACCTTGGCATGTTGGAGGCCACATGGCATGTTGGAGCCCACGCAGCATGTTTGAGCCACCTTGGCATGTTTGGAGCACGCTGGAGCCTAGGTGGTATAGTTTGAGCCACCTTGGCATGTTGGAGCCTAGGTGGCATGTTGGAGCCTAGGTGGCACGCTGGAGACCAGGTGGCATGCTAGAGCTCACGGCATGTTGGAGCCTGTGTGGCATGCTAGGTGGCATGTTGGAGCCCACTTGGCATGTTGGAGCGTAGGTGGCATGTTGGAGCCTACATAGCATGTTGGAGCCTAGGTGGCATATTTGAGCCACCTTGGCACGCTTTGAGGCTAGGGTGGTGATGTTGGAGCCACCTTGGCATGTTGGAGCCTAGGTGGCATGTTGGAGCCTACGTGGCACGCTGGAGTCCGGGTGGCATGCTAGAGCTCACGAGGCATGTTGGAGCCTATGTGGCATGTTGGAGCTCACGTGGCATGCTGGAGAGGCCGCACCCCGTGAGACCGGACATCACAAAGGTTACCGAGGCGTGCTTTCCTACTAGTGCTCCTCCCGAGGGCAAATGCCAATGCCTCCCTTCCCTGGAGCCCGGGCTTCCCATCCTAACCGCTGAATCCACTTTCAAGTAACCCGCTTCAAGCAAAGTTCAAAAATCAAGATCTAACATATCAAACCGCAAAGTGTAAGTCAACCATGTAGAAAGCCAATGTTTTGTCGCTTGGGCAAGACAAAGGTTCGGAATGGAGATTAGACTTCGCCATGTCGTCCAAACAGCAAAATTACCCTAGGGACCAAGTTACACGGCCATTTTTTGCAAAGAAAAGAAGCACGAACCTCTACATGACAAGATTCTGCACCCTCCGCTAAGGCCAATTCACTACCTAACTTGTTGGACATGAGCTACTTTGGTGCTTCCCGGAGTAGGGTGGTTCTTCTGCCCACCAAACTTGGTCTCCGGTGGTAATGTCGATGTTTCGAGTTCGCTGGCAGTAGCCGATCACAGCCCGGTGGGAGAGTTGCCCGTCCCAGGCTGTGGACCTTCCAGAGAGGACATTTTGGGTCGAAAATTTGTTTCGAAGGTTTTAGGCCTCGGCCTCCGCATCAATGCCTCCCACTACCTCATGACATTGTGCAAGATCCTGGTCCAATCTGGAAAGGGTATGGCCTCCAAAACGTAAACCCCTGCGGCCTTGCCGTGTTATTGTAGGGTTTTACGTTATGGAGGCCAAAACGCGGGTCGGGATTGCACTTGGGACCGTGTACCTTTTTCAAACATGCATGCGGAGCCATGGCAACCGAAATAATGAGAGTTTGGATCTATTACATCCCTAATCATTCTAAAAAAATTTGCTACTACAAAATGTGTTCTTGACCATTTCTAAACATGCATGGGGAGCCATGAGAACTGAAATAACAGAAGTTTCGATCTATTGGCCAACCCAAGTGATCCCAAACAATTTTGCTAATGCGATAAGGCGCCTAGACTTTTAATTGCAAAACTAGAAGGAGATTAAATCCAAACCCCATTCGCGTAGGAAAGCTTTTTAACGCCTTTGTGTTTTCAAACGCAAATGCCGACCATGTCCCAAGTGCAAGGGACCAAAGCCGACCTTCATAACGTGAACCCTACAATAACTGCAAGGCACAAGGTTTACGCTTTTGAGGCCATACCCCAGCCGATTGGACCAGATCTTGCACAATGTCATGAGGTAGTGGAGGGCGCTGATGCTTAAGACGATGGAGCCCTAAAACCTTCCGAAAGGCCAACCCAAAATGTCCTCTTTCGGAAGGTCCTGGCCACGGACGGCAACTCTCCCACCCCGAACTGTGATCCGACCGCCAACGAAACTTGAAACATCGACATTACCCTCGAGACCAAGTTTCGTGGGCGTAAGACCACCCCCGCTCCGTGAAGCACCAAAGTAGCTCATGTCCAACACGTCAGAGTGAATTGGCCTTAGCGAGGGGGTGTAGAATACCGCCATGTAGAGGGTTCGTGTTTTTTTGTCGCAAAAATGACCGTAACTTGGTCCCTAGGGTAATTTCGCTGCTTTGGACGACATGGCTAAGTCAAATCTCCATTCCGGGAGCCTTTGTATCGCCCGAACGACAAAACACTTGGGTTTCTACACGGCCGACCGGCAGGACTTATGGTTTGATATGTTCTCCTGACAGATCTTGAATTTTTTTGAACCTCGCCAAGCAAGTTACTTTGAATGGAGAATTCAACGCCGGATAGGGAAGCTGGCTCCTGAAGGCATGCATTGGCATTTGCCCTCCCTGAGGAGCACCGGTAGGAAAGCCTCGCCTCTTGGTGAAATCCAAAACCCCATTTCGCCGGGCTTATTGCTTCTTGTTTTCAACCGCCAGCCTTCAACCATGTCTCAAGTGCAATTGAATAAAAAACTCGACCTCCATAACGTAAACCCTACAATAACCTAGCAACGCATAAGGTTTACGCTTTTTGAGGCCATACCCCAGTCGATTCGACCGTGATCTTGCACAATGTCATGAGGTAGTGGGAAGGCGTTGACGCCGTAAGACGGAGCCCTAAACCCTTCCGTATAGGCCGACCCAAAAGGTCCTCTTTGAAGGTCCTTGGCCACCTGACGGCAACTATCCTCCCCCCTAACGCGCGGATCCGACCGCCAACAAACTCAAACATCGACATTACCCTCGAGACCAAGTTTCAGAGGGGCGTAAGACCACCCATGCTCCGTGAAGCGCCAAAGTAGCTCATGCGTCCAACACGTCAGAGGAATTGGCCTTAGCTGAGGGTGTAGAATACCGCCATGTAGAGGGTTCGCGGCTTTTTTGCTGCAAAGAATGACCGTAACTTGGTCTCTAGGGTAATTTCATTGTTTCTGGACGACATGGCTAAGTCAAATCTCCATTCCGATCCTTTGTACCGCCCGAACGACAAAACACTTGGGTTTCTACACGCCGACCGCAGGACACTTTGCGGTTTGATATGTTCTCCTGGACAGATCTTGAATTTGTTTGAACGCTCAAGCAAGTTACTTGAATGGAGAATTCAACGGCCGGATAGGGAAACCGGTTCCCGAAGGGAGGCATTGGCATTTGCCCTCCTGAGGAGCACCGGTAGGAAAGCCCCGCCCGGTAAATCCAAACCCCATTTCGCCGGGCTTATTATTGTTTGTTTTCAACTACAGCCTTTCTAACCATGTCTCAAGTGCAATCGAATAAAACTCGACCTCTATAACGTAAACCCTACAATAACCTAGCAACGACAGTGGTTTACGCTTTGGAGGCCAAAACATGGTCGACTTCTTTGATAACTAGGTGGACCATTTCTAAACATGCATGGGGAGCCATGAGAACTGAAATAACAGAGTTTCGATATATTCGCCAACCGAAAGTGACCCCAAACAATTTTGCTAACGTGATAAGGCTTCTACACTTTTAATTGTAAAACTAGGAGGAGAATAAATCCAAACCCCATTCTTGCAATTTCTACTGCCTCGTGTTTTCAAACGCAATGCCGAACCATGTCCCAAGTGCAAGGGACCAAAGCCCGACCTCCATAACGTAAACCCTACAATAACCCGGCAAGGCACAGTGGTTTACGCTTTGGAGCCCATACCCCAGCCGATTGGACCAGAGCTTGCATAATGTCATGAGGTAGTGGGAGGGCGTTGACGCTTTAAGATCGGAGCCCTAAAACCTTCCGTATAGCGCTCGACCCAAAAGGTCCTCTCTCGAAGGTCCTGGCCATGGACAGCAACCTCCCACCTCGAACCGCGGATCCGACTCGCCAACGGACTCAAAACATCGACATTACCCCCGAGACCAAGTTTCGTGGGCGTAAGACCACCCCGCCTCCAGAAGCCAAAGTAGCTCATGCCCAACACGCTCAGAGTGAATTGGCCTTAGCGGAGGGTGCAAAATACCGCCATGTAGAGGGTTTGTGTTTTTTTGTCGCAAAAAATGACCATGTAACTTGGTCCCTAGGGTAATTTCACCGTTTTTGACAACATGGCTAAGTCAAATCTCCATTCCGAGCCTTTGTAACGCTCAACAACAAAACACTTGGGTTTCTACACACGATCGAATCGCAGGACACTTTTATGTTTGATATGTTCTTAGTGCAAATCGCCTAAGTGCAATAAGTTATCTTGTTTTTCAAAGAACCATTGCATTCTTAGAAAGAACCATTGATAAGATAAATTAGATACAATTAAAACCATTGGATGACGTGGATAACTATTGGATTGTCTATAGCTTAACCTTAGTACCAACTAGATGTAGGCATGGTTTAATGGTGTCCCACTAATGATATCCAAAATGGGGGGATAATGTTAGGATATTGCATAGTCTTGCCATTTTATAATGCTTGGGGATTTGTTGCAATGGTCCTATTCCCCATAAACAATTACATCTCAAATTTTTAATGGTCTAAATTATACCAAGATGTAGGAACGGTTTAATGGTGTTCCACTAAAGATATCCAAAATGGGGTAATAATGTTAGGATATTGCATGGTCTTGCCATTTTAATGCTTGGGGATTTGTTGCAATGGTCCTATCCTCCATAAAAAAAAAAATTTTAATGGTTGGTTTAATGTGGGTCTTTTCTCTAACAATATCCAAAATGTTAGGATATTGTTAGGATTTTATGTGATCCTATGACATTAATGCTTAGGATTTGCCGCAATGGGTCCCGCAGACTCCCTCAAGGAATACAAATCAAATTTTGATGGTTTTGTTATGCAAAAATAGGTGTTAAGTAATTGAAGTAGTTGAAGTAACTTGTCTTACATGGAATACTAGTATAAGGACATGTGATCGGCACGGCAAAAGAAATCGCGGCACATGTAGCAAATCAAGTACTGGTCCTACCACTATAAAGACCCGTGATATGGAAGGATAGGACATGTAGAGAATCAAGTATTCTTTCCTACTTTCTATAAAGACATGTGACAATAGAAGTATTACACATGTCGTAATTCATGTATTCTTTCCTACAATGCCTTAGCAAATAAAGTACTCATCCTACTACTATAAAGACATGTGACATGGAAGCATACCACATGTAGAGAATCAAGTATTCTTTTCCTACTTCTATAAAGACATGTGACAATAGAAGTACTACACATGTCGAATTCATGTATTTTTTTCCTACAATGCCTTAGCAAATAAAGTACTGGTCCTACTACTATAAAGACATGTGAATGGAAGTATAGGACATGTAGAGAATCAAATATTATTTCCTACGTCTATAAAGACATGTGACAATAGAATTATTAGACATGTAGAAATTCAAATATTCTTTCCTACAAAGTGGATTGTATTATAAAATGACATGTAACAATAGAAGAAACTACAAAACAACAAAGTGGATGTTTTAGTCCACCTAAAAAAAAAAAGAACACCATTATCGAACAAAACCATACCTTCACAAATCCACATGTAGGATTCTTTGAAAACAGGACATGTAGACCTACCAAAACTGATGTTTTCAACAGTGGACCAAAAACTGGGGTGAGTGTGCGAGGTCACCTTTGCCCCCCACCGGGTCAGTCCACGACTAGGCACTCACGGGTGGTGCATGATCAGATATATTGGGATGTTTCGCATTTTATATGATTAGCACAGCTTTGTCGTAGGGCCGATTGTCGCCACGTTTTTCCCTCGAAACCCTTCTTCGGGCGGGGGTTTTTAATCCGGCAAGAATCCGCTTTGTCGCTGCTTTTTGTATTGGGTCCCATAGACCGATTGGTCTCCGTGGACGATAAAAGTACCTTCCTTCCTTCCTTCCTTCCTTCCTTTCACGGACATACTCAACCAAGCTTTGCTTTCTTCTTAGATTTCTAAGGAACAGCCAAAAAACCACAGCCAAGAACCATATGTTTCCCGCTCCACACATCCAAAGGAAACCCTACTTCGGCCTCGAGAATGCCGCATTAACGCATACCGGTTTTTCTGGTCCGAGAATGCTCTAATCGGGCGGAAGGATGTCCAGAGGCCATGCTTAGTCAATGACAGATCACTCCGCTTTATAGCTCCTTTCTAAAGCAAGCCGCCCCAAGAATCGCGAACAACGGAAGAAAAATAATAGCCGATGCTGGGAAGCAAGCGTAAAACCCCCGCTTCAGAAGAGAGAAAATCCATCGAAGCTATAACCCTAAACACGAAATTGTGCCGTGATCAAATCTCAACCATAACGACAACATATCAAATCCTAGTCGCCCAAATTAGGTCTCCATTGAAGACCCACGCCAAAACATTATAATAAAGATTTTAACCCCTAGTGCTAACACTAGTTCACTAACAACAACTTAGTAACGTTACCCATGCATTAATATAGATTTTTCGCATCTACATATCTCGCAAGCTCCCTTCCGCACTACTATTATTTGATAATATTACTGCCCCTAGTGACCCATTATCCATCGCTAGCGACTATTGCCACTTATTCCGCATTTCGTCACCATAGACAGATTACAGTCAACATGGCCCATTAATCACAACCGCCGGTAATTACAACTAACAAGACACCCCCATGCTCATGGACGCCCATCAAGGGTTTGATTCCAGCTATACCCTTTTGGGAGCACAGAACATGATGGCACACCTAAAAACCGGCTCTATTTGGACATAAACTATGTCTTGCAAAACCATTGTTTTGTATAATAAGATCTCTTGCAAGGTGTTAAGACCGGGGACATAGAGCATTTTGTTGCTCCTAGATGTTGATATTCATGAAAGAAAAACCTAACGGATACAAACACGCACCTATGTTCAGACAAAGTGAAGCCGTGCGATATAATCAAGCTGAAGATCCTCTTCATTCTAGAAATACATATTGTCCTGATCTAATAAATCTTCTCTCGAGATGTGTTCGCATTACGTTCAATGCGCCATGTAAAGAATATTATATCAATCAACTCTAACTCTTGTTGAAAAATATATCAATCAATTGAAGTAACAATGAAAAGAACTATGAGTACCTTATGGAGTGCGCATGAACATCACCTTCAAAGAAGGTCAAATGACCATCATTTGCACACATAACATATGTTAAGATTTAACTTGCAGTTTAAGATTAAAATAAAAGCAGTAGTCCTGCCGAGATTTGAAGGTGAAGCATGGTAAAGAAACTATCGAATGTCTTTGGCTCAAAGGTTCTATCTATAGATTTGTAGGAGCCTCCGACTATAATGGGCTATCTATAAAATAGATATTGATGACGCTGCACATTAGTTTTGCCTTCCTGCACCGTGCTACTGATTTTGACTACTATATTAAGCACTAACGGTCTAGGTCCAAATTGGATTTAGTTCCATACATTGAACAGATCATTCTATCAAGTTGGGGGAAAAGGGCTTACTGACTGCAATGACATGAAAACTTAAAGCCCCAGTGAAGAGACCCCTAAAAATAAGACTTCAGAAACAAAGAAAAATTTACTGAGGCCAAAAACGAGGAAGGAAAAAAAAAAAGCTTACATCCCAGTCAGGGGGAGGACAATGGCCAGCTTTGGGGCGCTCAAGAGGAGATGAATTCTGACGATGATGGCGAAGCCCATGTGGCAAGAATCTGGAGGAGATAAGGCCATCCAAGGCTATGCTCTGCTTGCCAAGAAGAAGACAGAGATACCAGATGAAAATGAGCTTCAAATCTTTTTTGAGGATGCACCAGCATCTATAACAGCGGCCAAAGAGTTTGAAGTCCGGCAGGGTTAATTCTTGGAATTGAAAAACTTCATATTGTTGCCATATTGGTATGAATAGCATGCCCACTAGCATGCACGCCAGGGTTAGTTATTGGAATTGAAAATCTTCATATTGTTGCCATATTGGTATGAGTAGCATGCGCACTAGCATGCACGCCAGGTGCAATCGGATAAGCAAGGGAAAAAATTCCCTCTCGATGGGATAAGGTTGGGTAATACTAAATTGTTTCTTTTTGCTTTTGAATTTTTAGATTATCGGATTATTTTTCTACTGGCCAAAACCAAGTAAAATCTTAGGAAATTGGGGGCACCTATGATTTTGAGATGTCAAATACGAGTTTGCCTAAGGTTTTGATGAGATGTCAAATACGAGTTTGCCTAAGGTTTTGATGGTATATCGAGCCTCTATACGGCTTCGCTTAAGGTTTTAGAATATGAAATACGGGGGCTCGTACCTCTACCAAAATAACTCAACGTCCTAATAAGGCTACTTTAATTAATCTAACCAGTGAGCTAATGTGAGTTTTTTGCTATAAGGATCATGTCTCTAGAATTTATAGTGGCATGGGTATAAAGCTGCAAAGAAATCTGCTAAATGATTTTCATTGACTATTAGCCACAAGCCAATGCGACCTCCTTACCTGGACAGCATAGAAGAGATGTCAAGATGTGGGTTGTACGTTATATCAGGGATTCCAACAACTATTTAAGTAAAGCAGCATAACATGCTTGGGGATTTGCTTTAGCTGAACACCCTGCTCATCAGAAGTAGCAACTGCTTTGCATAGAAAGTCTAGCCAACACTTCCCTAATGTACTTGGGTTACATAGCATATGTGGTGCCAATTTTTTACACCCAGCAAAAGTAAGGTAAAACAACTTGTAAAACAAGGTCAAAGTTACTTGATTAGATTCAACAAATCACGTGCATCAAGTGTTTATACCGTGTCATCAACATCTAGAACTATTTCAAACCACAGCAACGTTATGGAGGTTAATAATTATAATGTCCTTCTTTAGCCCCCCATAGTCTTTGCTTCGCAAGAAACAACAAAATGGTGTATGTGGACTTGCATCTTTACTCCAACTATATTTTGGAACCTGCATTGCGTTATCTCATTATTTCCAATCGTCAAGCTGGGCCTATAATAGACGTCTATAAGGTATTAAGGACTTGGTGCAGGAATAAAACTTGAACTTGCCAAGTTCTATGGAGCTATCTACCAATAAACCATCAACCTACCATTACTGTAACGAGCAGTAAGATGATTTGTAGGTCATAGAATTCAACCAGAGCGACATTGTGAGACATTGACACCTTTAAAGGGTCAACACAATAATCCATACATATCTCTAATATATAATTGTAATATGGACGATAAGGGGGCAGCTTAAACGTAACTTCTTTAAAATAATTTCTATGTTTAGTATTGTGTAGGTGTAAGCACCAAAAAACAATTTCGAGATGCGGGAACTGGTTTAGGATTGTTTGAACTGTGCCTAAATTGGTACAATAGTTTCAACTGTGGCGTCTTAGCAGAAGGAATAAAAAACAATGAAGACTGAAGCTCAGCCATTTGTGGAAGCAGAACAGCTTTTGGGGACTAGACAGCAAGGGAATGAGGAAGTCGAAGAAGGCGCACCTACACACCCATTCATCTGCTCTTTCGGAATTATAGCTTCTTTGGATGCTGGAAAAGGCTCAGGAATGCCTTGTGGGAAGAATATATTGTTCAAGTGGATTGTGATTAATGACAAGGGACCCATAAAGCTTCTCAAGTTTCAAACACGTTTTAGGCTTTTTTGCTGCAATTAGAAAACAACCCATCACTTGATGCCTAGACTACGGTGGTAAAAATGTTTTTTCATAAAATTTCCTTTTCAAATTTGTATTCGCTCTTTCTAATCCTAGAATCAGGGGAGATGTTAGAGATTATACAAAGATATTGATGGCAAACAATGCATTTGTGATGACCAAAAAGTGATGCTCAGTGAAAATATCTGCTCTGGGAAGGCTAATATTTCTTCGTTTAACGATAACGTGAAATTGAAATAGGTTTCTACCGATGATATAGGTGAGAGGCTTGAGAAGCTGGAGATTGAGAACTTTTCAGCAGTAGATAAGCAACTTGGATCGTTGGAGGTAGCTAATCGCGGCAAATCGGTTGCTAACGTTCAAAAACCAATTTTTGAATATTCAAAAACAAATTGTGAGTGCATGTGGGCTATCCAATCAATTAAATCTTTCAAACTTCTCCGTAAAAGTGAAATTTAAAAGGACATTCGCACATAGCGCCGGAGACGCAATTCTCTTATAAAGAGAAGCATAAACCGAAACGAGGACTAGGTTTTCGCTTTAAAATGCAAGATACTCATGATCGCAAATTGTGGAGGCTTTTCGCCTTTGCTCTGAATAGGACTTTTGGTAAAGAAGCTTGAATGAAGGGCTAGATAGCATCGCGGTGTAGAGAGGTCTTATGGCCCGGAAAAGAATGGCCATAAGGCCTCTCTCAAGACACGCATTTGAGCCACAAACACACCATTTGATGCAATTTTTCCCCGCTTGAAGAGTCTAGATAGTTTGTGTTTTGTGAGTCCCAAGCAGCCTATTGCTCGATCGCTTTGACGTATAAGGGTAGCACATTAGATGGATTCGGTTTGGCCACACGGCCAGGCGTGGGAGCCGCAAAACCGAATCCAGACCAATTGTGCTACCCTTTACAATATCACGCTTTGGGGAGCGCAAGATCCGGTTAGTATGATCAAAATTTGCTACGATTTCTTACCTGCGGCAACCGGCTTGAAGCATGAAGAATGGAAATAGGATTCCTTGAAATTAGGGCGACGTGGATGCCTGAGAATGCACCACCGGAAATAGCAGCAACCCAACTGTGATATTGTAGATATTCTGTTTGTTACCTCTTTTTCGTTTCCATTATAGCATAACTCTTAATTCATTAGTTTACGTGCCATGTCATTGAGTGACTAACTTCATTAAAAGCAGGCATGCTTGCATTATGTAAATATATATCCTTCATACTACTTCATTCAATCTGAAGTATGCTAGATTAGTTTATCTTTTGTGCCACACATTTGAAAAGATGTAAAATCACATTTTTTGTTGAACGTTCTCATTGGAAGTATGTAGGAACATCATCAAATCTAGATAAAATAGATGTCTAGATGTTTCTAACCCATTTACCAATGATGTCTCAATTTTTAAAGGGTCACATAAGGTTAAGGACAAAATACTTTTGAGAGGCTATCGGGTTCCATTACATAAGTACCCACTAAAAAGAACAAACTAGTGGCGGCGACTGCCGCCGCGACAAATTCTTGTATATATATAACATGGAAAATAGGAACCATAAGCAACCATTAATTCATTGAATCATAAACAACCACTATTTCATTGACGCAATGCTTCGAATCAGTGTGGGGGGCCAACTGCGGTTGGTCCTTTTCCCCAACCTTTTCCAACTGCGGTTGGAAAACGTCAAAACCAACCGCGGTTGGTATCTTGCCAAAATAAGGGAAAAAAAATTCGCCCAAAAATGGGCCCTGAGAATTCGTCTGCCCCTTCTGCGCGCCAAAAATTGAGGTCCCGCTCTTGGCCGACGCCATCGCAGATCATCCAGCAAGGGCAGCCATCGGCATCATCCAGGTACTTTCCTTTTTCAATCTGCATGCAATCACGAATCAGATTGACATATCAAGAAGAGCTCTGATTCAAACTCTGATCAGGAAACAATAAAATTATGATTCATAAAGGGCGAATTAAGCAGCCTCTAATTCTGCTATAGACCTTGTAATTTGTGGATTTTTTTCCTAAATAGACCCAATCCGGCACTCTGTTCTGTGCTCAAACGGACCCAAAATTTTTCCTCTTTCCACATAACATTTTCCTGTGAAATTTGTAGATATAAATTCCATGTAATTCCATATTCTTTGTACTCTGATAATTAGACAAATGCCAACCTCAGTTGGCATTCTCGGATCAACCTCTCCAACCTTGGCCAACCTCGGTTGGTTGGCAAGGTTGGAAGGTTGGCCCAACACTGCTTCGAATGATTGCATAACTGGATATGATACTATTAACCTAATTCACAAGATACAATGTTTAAAACTATTGAGGATCATGATTCTTGATTTGAACAATAACAGTACTAATATAGTGGTACATTTTGCAAATAATGGCTCACTCTCTGGACTGATTCACAAGAAATAAACTCCATAGTTTTTTTATGACAACAGATTTATAAGTTCGGAAGGCAACAACAGGTGTCAATTTAGGAATGATGAATGAGAAGAAACTCGTTACAAAAGATCAAGATGAAAAGCACAAAAAGGCATGTTAGTCAGTTGTCCAGGAATACCTTATTTTCCTGCCAAATTGGAGACAGGTTTCCACCCAGTTTACACGGAAACTGGTTGATGTGAATAGACTTAGATTGAATTGTGACATTTATCTTATAATGTGTATTACAAATACGTAGGCATTGGAAGCCCTTTTGAAGCTACCCGGAAACAAAGAATGTGCAGACTGTAGAAGCAAGTAAGTGCTGCAGCACTTGCTGGTTCTGTTGAAATTGTCGTTTATGGACTCCTTTTAACATGGCAGAGGACCACGATGGGCAAGCGTAAATCTTGGCATTTTCATATGCATACATTGTTCTGGAATTCACAGAAGCCTTGGAGTCCACATTTCGAAGGTACCTTGTTTGGTTCTCTCAAGTTTGACATGTTTGCTATTTGTAATTCCCTAGAAGGAATAAGTCAAGAACTGGTTTGTTTTGATAACTTTGAAAATGTTAGAGCCAAATGGGAATGGATCTTCTTGTTCCCAAAGAGACCTTGTCATATTAAAAAACTTCTGCTAGACTGCACTGGGTAAAGGAATTAAAGAATTGCACTGTGTCCTTTCAAGGAAACAATCATTCGGCGATGATCATGTTCTCTATTTCCTCATGTACATGAAGTGCTGCTTGGATACTATTTGTTAATATAAAACTTCTGCTAGACTGCAATGGGTAAAGGAATTAAAGAATTGCACTGTGTCTTTTTAAGGAAACAATCATTCAGCGATGATCATGTTCTCTATTTCCTCATGTACATGAATTGCTGCTTGGATAGTATTTATTAATATATCCATTTAAGCACAATGTGGCTCAGATACACAGCCAATCAGCATATTACCCACTGCCCTAAATGGAACTTTGTGACATGTATTGCAGGCGGCAAGATCTATTTCCATAGCATCAAATTAGTAGATTAAGGCTTCACTAATGTGGAAGGAAATGAGATCTGAAGACTTATTTATGGGGAATGGTGAAAGAAAAGAAATTTGAGGATCTATTTTTAGGAAATGGTATAAAAGGAGGATGTTTGGTGTTAATGCAGCTTGGTGGCTCAGGTGATTTTCACAAGTCCCTTTTGTTGGATAAGATCATTACTGCGATGGTTACGATTAGCTGTGGTATCAACTGATGGCAGTACGTTGATAAAGCAGTGAAGTACCTTCAGTACTATAGCTCCTGAGGTCTAGCTAGAAATACAGCGGAGGGTCATATTCTCAGCAATGGATAGCAAGATAACATATGTCAATGTTCTCCACGAGTGATCATCCAGTTTTCCATCTATGTAAATGGAATCAGGCCCTATATAGTAGCAACCTGCAGTCTTGAATAGTATATAATACAAAGTTGACTTGCTATGAAGGAAAAACGTTTAAGCTGATTTGCATCATTTTGTTTTGAGAAGTATGCCTCTTGAAGATCCTGGAAATAATCTCTTAAATCTATTGTAAAGCAGTTGATATATCAACGCAGCCTTGATGATGGCCGTGGAGTAAAACTTATACAGTTATTTATTTGACTCATCTTTATTAGATTGGGTACATTGCCTAGATGCATGTGATTGATTATTGACTAGGATTTACATTTTTGATAACGTATGATTGACTGTTAAGAAATTAATGTTACACAGGTTCGATCTATTACACTTGACACATGGCTCCCGGAACAAGTTGCTTTCATGTACGGTATGGTAGTCATGTCTGGAAAGTTATCATTTCATAATAAACTTCTCTTGTTTGCTTTATTTACACCAGAGGCGTAAATACTCCATAATTATTGTTATCAAATGTGTATCTCAAGAGCACTCTTCAGAAGATGTGATTAAGGAGATTAAAGGAGACATTTTCAGGAGTAGCCAACCTACTGATGCATGTGTAGGTTTATAATGCACAGGCATCTTGAGCCATCTTATGGTTCGATTCCTCATGATGTGGCATCATGAAACTGTATACATACACTATGTAACGAAAGTTATCTTGGACATTTGAAGGATAGTGTGATCCTCTTATTTTAAATTTCATGAGAAATGAAAAGGAGTTTAACCATTTGTAAAGTCATTATAACAAATAGGCTTAGGAGGTATAGTGTCCCTATAAGTCAAAACATGCAGGGACTATATCAGTAAGGTAAACCACAAACCACAAGATGTGAGTATGTCGGACCTTGTATCTTGTGGCTCCAGCTCAATACTATATGGAAAGTCCAGAGTACGTTCAATTCCAGTAAAAGCATCTTGTTCTTCAGCCAAATGGTTCAGCACTTGGTGACTGCAACAAAGTGTGAGTCGTTAAGAAATTCTTCATCGTCTTGACAAAATGGTGAAGCAAAGCCAAATTGCATTTGCATGAAAGTACATGAGCTGGAAATTAATAGTTCACTGGACACCTCAGTTTTACCTGGCATAAATTTTTATCATTGAAAACCTAATATTATTTTCAGAGGCAATCAATCAAGAAATTGCACGCTTATTAACTGAGATCCATAAAAACTAGGGGCCATAAAATGCTACCCATGAACATGTAAATTAGAATCAAATTGGTGGAGATTGAAAAAATCAATTAAATTAAGTGATAGGAACTCCAAAAAATTATGTTCCTCTCCTAAGTACTAATTTCAGAAAAATGCATTGTCTAACTTAGCCTTTGGTATTGACTATTTATAGTGCAATTGATGCAGACATTGGAAATGCAAAAGCAAATAGATATTGGGAAGCTGAGATGCCTGAAACTGTCACGCGCCCACAAGAGACAAACCTTGTTGCCCTTGAGAAATTTATTCGTGAAAAGTATAGTTCGCAATAGTTGCTTAACTAGTACTAGAAAGGCCTAATTTTAAAATGTTACCAGGTATGAAGCTAAAAGTTGGATTCCAAAAGACGGTACATCAATGAATGCGAATCATCTGGGGAATGCTCAAATCATAGCGTCCAGCAGTGGTAGAACAGGTCTTGGAAATAAAGCTGACGATCAGGTAAAATGGCTAGTCTATCTTGCATTCTGTAACTTCCAGTAATGTCTTTGTTTTCTGTGCAGAGGATACCGCCTATTCCAAATGCTCCCAAGGCTTCTGTACAATCATCTTCCATTCCTTTGTCTGCTATAACGGACGAGGACGATGGTAAATCCAGCAAAGATCAGGATTGGTCAGCATTTCAGTGTAAGTACCATTTGCTTTCTTACATCTCTTACTTGCTACTTCCAAACATCTCATCCAACATTTTAGTCTAGCTTTTCGCTTCAAAACACCTTGCCCAACAAATCACTCTTACAGAATTTTGCATTTTGCAGAATTTTGTAGTGGACCTGGACCCGATCAGGCATTCGCAAACATGAACAGAATTTCTGAGATGAACTTATATAGCACTTTTTGTACCTGTCATAGAATTCTCAAAGCAACGATCGTATATTCTTTCATTTCATTTTTGTCTTATTTTTTGTTCATAGCGTACTTTAATCCAGATCTTTAAATACTTTCTTGAGTACCTATTTACTCACCGTTTTTGGGTTACCCTTCGTGTAAACACTTGTTTGATGGTGGGGCTTGGCATATGCTGAACAAATGATCTGTTAATTATTTGGGACTAGAAACGTGTGCCGCTTGCGATGCCGGCATTAGTCATGGATGTGTGAAATGAGTTGAGGTGATAAAATTTGAAAAGTGTCGTAAAATACGTAGATGTAATCATATTCCTAGGTTAATATATGAAGGGCATTGTGTGTATGTACGTATTGGCCTGGCCGGCCCGCATACGATTGAACAAAAGGCATAGGAGGGTGGAATGAGAATGAGAATGATTTTTATGGAAGGATTTTTTTTATTTATCTCAAAATCAACCGAATAATTTAAGGAGTAGATTTTGTATATCACAAACGTTATGCACATATATGTATCTACAACTTTAAAAAAAATTGGGTACATAGAGAGCATATAGTCTTAGAAATATTGTTAGCTAGCACATCAAAGTAGAGAAGAAGAAAATCCCTTTGTGTAATGTATGTCGGGATAAAAGTGGTTAATACATAGTTTAACTGTATTAAAAAAAAGAGAGCATAATTCCTATAGGTGCAATGGTGTTTGGAGCTCCAAAAGAGTTAAGATAGATATAGAATGGTTAGGGCAAATATTTTTTTCACAAAGGGTCATTTTTGGGTTGCCCCTAGGGGGGCAAACCCTCGTTTATGTGGGTATCTGGGCATATCCAGGTATATGCCAGCATATGCCTAGCATATACTAGTGACTGCTAAAAACTGGCTGGTGCCTGTAATTGCTCGGTCATCCAGCCCATTCCTTCGCAGGCGTGGACAAGGTAGGATAGAACAGAGAGTGTTGGTAGTTGGAGCTTTTCACAGATTGTGGCTATGGCGTTATTTTCCAATGCCTTTGAAGCATACAAGAGATATACCTCCTCTGTTGGTCCCTTTTCTAGATCAGTAGATGAGCCTTTTGAGCATTGCTGACCATCAGCAGCTCCTTCTGGACTGAACTCGCTTCATTTGTCTGATATGGAATTTAACATACCCCAAATAGATCGTGTAGTTCGTAGAGTTTTTGGCTGTAGATCCACGAAAAGATTCCTTCTACTTCAATGTTGGTGTTTGTGGATGAATCGGGCACTCCAATATTTCTAAGCATCTGCAATATTAGTGTTGATTTGTGCATTTGCAAATCTGTCAGGGGAGCTAGAGTAGCAATCAAGGAGCCATGACCATTAATAGGGATGATATCCGTGTTTTAGAAGTTGAAAATCCTGCTTCTATTCATATTATTTCCAGTTCCTCAGAAGAAAAGATGGCAAAGCTAGTTTTAATGGATTCTGTTAAACTCAGAGAGCATGGAAAACTCATATTTTAAGCAAGGAAAATTTGAGGCTGCAGAAGAGCTCTACAAAATGAGCATCAACAAGGCTATCTTAGTGACAATGCTCTGCTCCTGGCTTACAACAATAGATCAGAAGTATACCTTCAGCAACAGAGCCCTTTCGCAGAGCATTTTGTGCAGACAACATATTGGAAGTCGCTACATTGAAATTTTTAAGGAACATGCTGCTGACATGCAGATTCATGTCTGTGTTACACTTCATAGAGGTTCTTGATTTCTAACACATTGTCTGCGGGGCTGCAACTTCAACCATCAAGGGATTTGGGACATGCATACCTGGGATGGCTGGCAACCCTGATATGCGCTATACAGGAGTTGTTCGGATGCGGGGGATGCCTTATAGGTAATTTATGATCAGACAGCCTGAGCTTTTTTGTTTGTTTTTCCTTATGATATGGAACCTTGTGCAGTTGCACGTCTGCAGATATCTTGGCATTTTATAAGGGTATGCAGATTTCTCCTGATGGGGTTTTTCTATGTACTCATACAGATGGCGGTCCAACTGGTGAGGTATGCATCAATATCATATTTTAACTGAAGCGTTGTCACTGTACTGCTTGTTTTAAAAACGTTTTTAGGCCATCTGCATGGTGTTGATTTGTGGTGGATGCAAACTGTGCCAAAGCATGAAAAGAGCTTGAGAACAAAATAACATGTTTTTTTTGTCTTTAAGCCAACCTCCGTAGAAAAAATTTACACTTCTGCGCCATTGGATTTTAAACTTTATCTCTGCATATTGGCAATAGTATACATTCAAACCATGTCAAATTTCGAAGCTAAAGATAAACTATTAATGTTTATTTCTGGCAGTGATGCTGGAGTGGATCATTAAATATCTGGGAAGATACTGACATCATCTGTTACTTGTGTTAGGCATTTGTTGAGTTTGTAAACGAGGAAATAGCTACTCGTGCAATGCAATTGCACAGAGAACCTATGGGATCGGTAATCCTTGAAGAACATTTCATGTTTACGCACTGTAAATGTGTTGTCATTATTATTAACACATCTATTTTTCCATATAGTGATTCCACAAATTGGACAGTGAGGTAGTTCTTTTATTGCAGCGTTATGTTGAACTTTTTCAAAGTACCAAAGCCGAGATGATGACTGCAATCCAACAAAGAATGTGCTATGCAGGCATGGGTCTATCACAATTCAGTCTCTTTGGTCAGGTAGCATTCTCAATATTTATCAAACATGTTGTAGGTTGGGAACAATAGTTGGTTGACGTGGTCAGTGGGGAAAGGGATTGCTGAGTGCTGGTGTTCATGGGCATGTTTCAGATTCCTTGGACGATGGGAGCATTTGGTTTGCGGGAATGAATCTAGCTGCAATGCAAGCTGCTGGCCTGGCAGGAATATCTAACTTGGCAGGAGTAGGGGATTTATTAGAGCATCTTTGTATCAAAATGCGTGGTCTTCCATAGAATGCGGGACAGAGGGATATAATAGAGTTTTTTGAAGGATATAATATTATTTCAAATGGAATTCATCTTATTATTGGAGCTACAGAACGGCCAACAGGAGAAGCATTTGTGGAATTTGTGTCACCTGAAGAGGCACATCGTGCATGGAGCGGCATCGACGGAACATTGGTTCTCGATACATAGAACTTTTCAAGGCGATTAGAAGGTGTGAATATGTTCTATTCATTGTGATATTTTTCTTTTTGACATTTCTCATTGTTATCTAGGACACCTGCGTTTGTAGGGCATTCTGTCAGTACTGCTTTCTTCTTGATACATAGGTTGCATGCTAGTCAGTCCTTGCGTTGTGCAAAAGAACTATGATAGGTGAAGAACAACTTGGTTTTTGATTTGAGCATGAAAGTTCAGAATATTTTCTCTGAAAACGAAATTGTGTCTTGTCTGAAACGTGTTCATCTTTGTTCTGTATTTTGTCTAAATGAAATGCAAAATATGCGGTTCCATACACATGTAAAATTTCATATTCAATTGCCTTAGTGAGATGTTGCGAGCAACTCGGGGGTTATCTGCCTTAAGCATGGCACAATTGGATCCAGGCATACAACTTCTCTTGTTCCAATAACAGGTACAGAATTTCAACTTCTTTTTAGCTCGGCCTTGCTGATTGTTCCTAGTACAGGCTGCTGCAGGCATTTTTGGCGTGTTTGGTGGTTAAAGTGCTGGGCCATGGACAGATATGCAGAATGCTGCTGCTGCAGCCGCTGCTACAACTAGTTATTATCAATGGCCAGCTGCATTAGGTCGGGGAGGGGTCCTAGGATTTGATACAACGGTAGCATCAAAGATACGTGGCCTGCCATATAGAACATAAGGTAAATTTTTATGTTATTGGTGGATAAACATCAGATCATATGTGAGAAATTCTTGATGCAATAGTGAATTCTGTTTTCTAGACAGGACTGGCCAGCTATGCCAAAGCATTGCATCGCTATACCAGAACAACACTGAGATATTTCGTGGTCCTTGTACAAACCAATCTCCTTTCTGCTAACGATAACCACGTTCTCAGCTCAGATGTAAAGCTTAGCTTTGGGGAGGAATTTGCGTTATTTAATGTTGCAAGCAATCCCCAAAGTATTTGAAGCCCCAAAGTGAGCCATTAGCTAAGAAGAGTCAAGTGCCAACAGTAGTCAAGAAATCTGTTTCTAATTGCTTGGTGGTGCTAGACGTGAAATCTGAAGTCCCTTAGCTGCTAAAAAGGCTTTTTTTTTTAATCGTTATTTACTTAACAGAGCCTTCAGCCTGATCAATTAATTGGTTTATGGTTCACTTGCCAAGGAAAAACTCTATATGGTTGTAAGGGACATGAATGTGCAAAATATTATTTATAGCCAATGGATGGGTGGATTCTTGTGGTAAAGACATATATAAGAATGAAAATTGTTAATGGAGTTCCACATGAATTCAGGCCCAGATTCCACTAGTTAGAGGATGAATCCATGAGAAACAAATAAGCAACGTTGTATTCTTGAGGTGGTGTCAGTTATGAGGATTTTTTGTGATGCGAGATGTTGCCTGGCCGGCAGATGCAAGGAAAGCTGCCAGCTAAGCCAAGAAAGCTTCACACGACTTTGTAGATTGTTGATTCCCACACTTTGATTCTATGAACCTGGTATTTGTTGTAAGCAAGAATACAATAAAAGACGTTAGGAGACATTAAAGTGTAAGCACAACGGTGGGACCCTTTTAATGGTTAAAACCTGAAATATAGATCAGTTGTGGTTATTGCCCTTTAGGTTGGTTGTTGTGGTAGCTAACGTGTTACCTTAGGGTTTTTTTTTTTTTAAAATAATGTCTAACGGGTATAGGCATCAAAAATATTTCCTAAAGGATTAATTTGTTTTTAATGGTTTAGGTGAGCACCCGATAAGCGGGTAGCTCACCAACGATGGTAGAATCGGGAGAAGCCAGAAGGTTGAAATGACAGATGTCAAAGAAGGAGATTGAAATTATAGGCTAAATCAGGCTGGAACACTTATTTGATATAAGCAGATACATATGGGAAATTCAGAGCATCAAGAAGCGGCTTTCCAAACAGAGAAAGTTTTTCCATTTTTATAACTAGCTTTGAATTGGTTAGCTTTGAGTGCTATTAGAAATGCAAAAAGCAGAATCAAAATGTAGTTCGCAAATTTAGCAAAGGCTTAAATCCAATTGTGGTTTTACTTTCAGAAATTCAGATATTTGCATACATTGACCAACTTTTAGTTTGACTGATTTAAAAGGAATTTTTGGAAAAGATAAAATCGAAGTGAGAAATCCAGATATTCTGCGGAAAAGATCCACACATTTATCCAAGAAAGCCACTGAGAAATCCACAAATATATTCAATATACCAAATGAATTTGAAGGAAAAACCTACTAATTGGACTAAAAAATCCTCAAGAAACCCATGAATTTGGATGAAAACACATAGTTTTGGCTCACAAAGATTGTTGTGAAATCCATATATTTGGCAGGAAAAACCCACAAAATCATTTCAGAAACCCACCGATTGAATTGAGAAATCCACAAACTGAGTTAAGAAATTTGCAAATCTATCTGAAAAACCCATTAATTAGGCTGAAAGACCCATGAAAATCTGATGAAAAGCGCGCGAATTGAGCGTAGAAACCATAAATTGAGCGTAAAACCCCATGAATTGGATGAAGAATCCACAAGTTTGGAAGGAAAAATTATGCATTTGAATGCATCCTCTCTGAGTTTCATTGACATCTTAGAAAATCCAAAGAAGTATAGGGTTCGGGGGGAACGATTGACTGGGCGGTCTGGCATCAGGGATTTTTTACATGCGAGTTTGTTAGGAAGCGAAAGCATGTGGTGTGGCCAGCTTCAGCCGGAAAAGATGGCCGGAAAAATCATTCCAAAAAGTCATTAATTCCAAAATTTTTTATTTTGCTAGTAATCATATACATAGGAAGGATAATTCTTCTGAAAGGACATTTCTTTATTTATAACTAACATATAATTATAATAGGGTAGATTCTAGAATGTTCTATAATTGGACATTAAAATGCAGATATTTCAATGGCGCATCTAACGAGAAGCTACTAGAAGGTTCCAAGAGGCTGGAGCATTTCTAGAAGCCTTCTGGAAAGTATCTCGGACTTTCTGGAAGCCTTCTCGAATGGTCTAGATAGGTTTTAGTCTTCGTATAAAAGGGAGGAGGCAGCGATCAGACCACCTAATAGCGTCTATGCAACAGTCGGAGCTTGTGGAGAGTGATGATACAAACTTTGTTGGGTTAAATCAAGGCTTGCATTTCAAACTTATGAGAGCTGTGTTTCTTGGGTCTTCGGGGTAGCATCGAATGCAAATAACATCTCTTTCGTCTACCTCAGGGCATATGCTAGTTATCGGGGCAACATCTCTTTCGTCTACCTCAGGGCATATGCTAGTTATTTATGGGTTCATACATGACTCCACTTACCACATCGAATGCAAATAACATTTTCTTTACGTAGAGCTGGTGATAGACAGAAAGCACCATGGCGGCAATAGCTCGCCATAGCACGGCTACTCTTTCGCTCAGCAGGACTATTGAGGTTTTTGCTTGCTTAGTCAGATTGTTATTCTCTCGATTTGGATATGGTAGACAAAGGATTCATGGAAGCCAGTTGCAGAAACTAACTCTTAAAAGCTTCTTCTTTATAAAAAAGGTGAACTATGTTGTGGCCATTTATTTTTTGTGCTCTGAAAATGCCTCTTTTTGATTCACGTCGTAATCAGACTGTTCCCGAGAAGCCTTCGCTGAAGCAATCTATATGCATGTATGTTTTGGTCCCAAAACGTAGATTTGTGTATTTTCGGTTTTGCTTCTGTTCCTCTATAAAACCTGTTCCTCAGATGTTTGAAGCTCTCTGTGACAAAAATCCGATCAGAGGTCTTCAAGGAGTTCTCTCATTTCTATACTAACAAGACATGTATTTCCATTCTCTGCTCTACTAGACTTGTCCTTATGCTTCTGCAATACTTGTTCCATGATGAGCACCAAAGATTTCTTCAGCTCAATCCTCATAAAGTCATGATATCAAGTATTCTATTGTTTTGAAGTAGCAATTTTGGTTGATTGTGAAAACATGACTTTGAAGCATGATTTAAGCCACTTCACCCTCCGGCCATGGCGCGCAACCCTCCGTGCGCAGCACCTTGTTTGATATAGAAATACAATGCTTAGGGCAAAGATTTTATGCGCAAATTGCATCTTCCATTGGTTCTATAGTTTAGCATGCTCTGAAATTGAAAACATTTATCTGATAATAGATAGATAGCATATGTAGGGTATGTGTTAACTTGGTTATTGATAAAAGGTTAGATACGAAACATTGAATATAAATTTATTCAACAAACGTAGGATAAATTGTTAGTCTCGCCTTACTTCGGTAACATTATCCTCTTCGTAAGCGTTTATACCAAGAACAAACAGAATCTCGGCGGAGCTCAGAGTGCCATAGCCAAATGAAAGAGTCTTTGATTTCAAATCTGATGATTCATTTCAAATCTGATGAATGGATGAAGACAATAGACGGGCATACGACTAAAATAATCCCGCATGCGGGAGATGGAACGCTTGAATGCTAAGCCATAGCAAAAACCATTTTGAATTTGGCTCACTTATAGAGCCATAATCATCCATCGGACATTGTTTAAAACGGATGCCTTTGGATCATTTTAAATGGGGCATCTCATTGTTCTAAATCTATAACAAAAGCTTCGTTGCATGGATAAATTATTGATTCAATTGTTTTATATTACAAATACCACATCAAATTCTAGATTATTCACAACCCCATGTACCTGCAGTACGCAATAACTGCCTATCGCACAATATGGCCGAATCAAACTGAAAGCTGCAGTCCATATAGTGTTCTATTTTGAATAATTGCAAATCTAAGGTGTGATCATGTGAATGAAGGTATCAATATGTTAGTGCAAGATAAGATGGGGTGCTTGAAGATTTCTTAACCGGTGCTTCTAGATGTTGATTCTTCGCCATTGTGCCTATGACATTGAGCTGCACTTAGTGTCTCATTGGTTAATTGTTTTTAAGAATAAAACTTCCACAAAATGATCTAGCAAAAAAAAGAAACCTTCAATTAGGTGCATATACAATTGCTGGATCTTTCTTTGTGCATAGTCACAAAAATAGTGCCATGAGCTTATTTCTTCAATACTATGCCCAAGATAATGACCATGCAAAAAAATATCTATAAAAAGAGAGTATAATCAAGGAGGCCGCCTTTTACACCCCAAAGGACCTATGAAAAGACGGATTTGATTAAGAAGGATGCCGTAGTTACATTATAAGAGTAAGTTCTAATTACATTATAAGATTAACTTCTTTAGACTTCAAAATTGCATCACCCAAATCTAAGACATCTTTTAATTTTCCAACAAACTATTGTGCTTTAATAAGAACCTATTATGGGTAGGAGTCATCAAATATGGCTGCTATGAATGGCTTAATTACCATATTCACATCTAGAAGGACAATATCACTATCTTAACAATATGAGAAAGCGCCACAAATGCACACACATAGAATATTAGCAACCAAAGGACTTGGGAGGTTGGATCGCAACTGCAATTTAAGTTTGCAAATTGTGCTCTTGGAAATGCAAATCACAATAGGCAATTCATTCCCAGTTGCTCCCTCCCTAATACAAAAATTCCATAGAATGTACAATAGCATTTAAATTCTTCCAAGCAAATAAATTCAATAAGCCAAGATGTTAGTTATATATCTTAAGTTTCTCTTCTATGTGGCAACTTCTATGTCTTTTTGTCAAAGAACATGGAACCTTCCGTGTGGGCTTGGTTACCCGCAAGAAAAAAATGTGCACATTAGTATTTCATATTATCGATTCGCAGATCAAGTCTAAGGAATTGATGCAAGACTAAAGCCCAATTAGGCATATATGTCCAAGAAATAGATCAAAATTTGCTTGAACTTTCTTTGTGCATAGTCACAAAATAGTCGAGAGGTTCTCACCGTGATTTAGATTAATACAAAGGAAAAAAGAGAGAATTCAGTGTGTTTGAGAGATTTTGTTCAAGACTGAAAGGAGCCTGCATGTTATGTGCACTATTTCAGAAAGCTCTTGCTGCATGTTATGTGCAATATTTCGGAAAGCTCTTGCTAAACCTTTTGAATGGTATTCCCCATGTGAACCAACTTGGCAACTTGGCTTTTGGTTCCCAAGAATAGCCTACCTAGAACTTTAGCATTATAATCTTATCAAATGAAAAGCTGGGCAGCCAGTTATGAAAGTTATAGTACAAGCATTTCATCTATTATGCCTCCTAAATAGCAGTAATAACTTGATGTTTATGCATGATAAAGACCTAATTTGAAGTAACAGAAGAAAGAAAATAAATTTTGCCTTAAGGATCTGGTTCGTGGGAATTCTCGACCATAATAGCTTGCAAAAAAAACACAAAAAAAAAAACAAAATAAAAACTTGTTGGGCAATCGCCCTTAGGATAAAAATGTCTTTCGCCACTCAAAATACTATGCCAAAAGCTAATGGGTTGAAACTAATAGACCTTTGTCCTTTGGTATTAATTTACCGCGATGCACCCCATTTAATTTTATATCACCTGACCACAATATTCAACTGGAAAACTTCTTGCTCCAAAGAAAAAAACGTATTTTAAAGCCTTTTGGTTGTGCCAACTGAATGTCTCCAATTGGGTCCATTCATCTCCTCTAAGATCAAATCCCATCTTGTATAGAGATATCATGGCATTGCCGGCAGCAAACCAGAACGTCTTTGCCAGGTTCTTGCAAAGTACATGACGACGTCATCTGACCAACCCATGCTGTAGAACATGCTTATAATGAACAGCTAAAACATCAGTATTAGCTGTTTGCAAAGGCACAAAATGGAAAGCAATATATGTGATCTAGTACTAAAATGTTGCGGTCAAATTATTCGGGAAGTGTATATAGTTGATCAAATGTGGGCACAGATGTATGAAGATAATACATGCAGTTCGTCATAAATTCATGTCAATAGAATTATGCCCTTCAATATTTATAGAAGAATTTCAAGGAATTGATGCTGACCTGAGCAAAATCACTCTATGGCATTTATAATCTCTCTGGCCCAAATTCTAATGCCCAGATTCTCTTTCTAAATGCTGAGATCCTATTTCTAAATGCCAAAGAACATTCCAAATGTCCAGATTCTAATGGATATATGATATCAATAATAGCTAAAAAGCATATGTTGACATAGGGGCGCATTTATCATGTGCAGCCCGTTCTAGCATCATAGTTGAAATTACAGGATATATATGCTCATGGCTGTTCTAAATATTTAAGAAAGCTAATAGATGCATTATGCTTAAAGTCAATGGCTAATTTCAGGAAAAGTAGATCATTCAACGAATTTGAAGAAAGCAAATCGACAATAAAACACTAAAAAACACTAAAAGTAACAATACAAATTCACAAAAGTCTATAGCAAGAAATAGATACGTGGATTGGATTGGATAGAACGTGAAACTATCAGGAGGACATGAAGTTATTATGTGCTCTTTAAAAACTGCATTTGCCTTATCAACGATGTTTGTCCTCACCAGTAAATCAAATAGACAGTTATAACTAAAAGTTGAGTGTTTAAATCCTCTTCTGTTGAGAGCCCAGAAGAACAAATCCAATGCAGTACCTAGATCTCAGATTCTTTGCAACACATAAGCTATGAGGGTAGAAGTAAATCTAAAAGCCTTACCTTCAAGCAATAGCGTTAAACTGACCCTTCGCCTTGTATTAAGAACCTCAAGCACCGTGATTCATTTCAAGTGCAAGCGACCGCAAGAGGAGATTTTTCTTAAAAGTCTAGGCGACTTCCTTCTCTTGATATGAAAGCTTACCACCGAGCAGGGCAAGTATTCGGCCTTCTTAGCCACATCATAAGACCGAAAGGCACCGAAAAATTATGTGCATCGAAAAGAACCTCCTTAGCAAAGATGATCCCTAATTCCATTACCAATGACACAAAGCCATTAACCCTCGCTTCATCAACAAAGGGCTTTTAGCATCCAAACCTCTAAGATGAATCAAGGTGAACAGTTATCTTCACTCCATGATAATGTACGTCTCCTCCCCAAAAACTTGCAAAATATTAGTAGAAGTATCTCTCCAAAAACTGCAAAATATTTATCAAAAGTGAGAAATCCAGTTTAACCTCCAACTTAAATAAAAGGCATCAGAGTGAGAATCACCATGAAGAAGCAACAATGTAATTCCAACTGAAATGGTGGCAAGTTTGCCCTGCAACTGTTACATTAGATAGAAATCAAAGAGGAAAAAAACATAAGAGAACAAAAAAATTCACCTCAATGGAGCACAATATAGAGAAATTGAGCCCTTCATACCTGCTCCACCTGTTTCCAAAGCCAAAGAGTTGAAAGAAGAATTAGGAAAAAACGTTTCAAGGGCAGATCTCTTTGCAACGAAATAGCTAAAGAATAACTTTGATGAGGAAATAGCCTGAGAAAGAAACTACTGCCCCGTGGGTCCAAGAAGAGAAGTGCTCACCCAAGAAACAAATGGCATTTTTGGAGAAGCAAAAACCTGGCCAAAGATGAATGAGAGCTCCACACTTGCGCTTGGAGCAAGCACTGACGGAGACAGATCCATCGCTATCGCCAAGAATACCTGAACCCAAATCCATAGCCATATTCTGCAAGGATTCATCCCCAAATTCCGGAAGTTTCATTGCCGGAATGCCTTTGAATGTCTTACAATCTACCAGATGGACTCATGAAAAGGAAAAGTAAAATATACCGGGCGCCATAAATCGTGAGGGAGCAAGGGAGTGAGAAGAAAACGATTTGCATGGAATGGAGCTCTGCTGGATTCAAATTTCGTAATCAATGCCGCCGGGTGGCCGTCAGTCCGCTTAGGGGACCGCAGAAGATGAAAGGGAACGCCGCGATGGGCGTGAAGATGCTGGCCTCCTCGCACGGTTCCTAACACCATCACAAAATAAAAAAGAAGATAAGAAATGTAGGTCAATGAATGAAAAGACGTTTGAGTTCATGACCTCTTTGAGAGGCAGACTTTACCACAAGATTATCACATAGTTAAGGGCACAACATTAAAACCTTTTTTAAAGATGCAAGGGGAGAAGTTATGTGGAATGGAAAGAGGGAGGCGATTCTTGTGCTAGCAGGGGAAGCTGGCTACTTCCAGCAGCCGGGAGCGCCAGATGGCTGACCGGCCTTGTTGAGCATCAGATATAACGATCGGTCGCTAGCTAGAGCTAGCTTCGACTGCTAGCACAGGAATAGCCAAGCTCTTCCATTCCACAACGTCAAGGAAAGCCCTAGCGTAGATGATTTGGCAGATGCCTCAGGTTTCTAGCTTCAGGGTTCAGCTATGGATTTTAGCTATGGCTTTTAGCGAAGTTCTTGGGCCTATGGCTTCAAGCTTAGTTATTTTGTCGATGGCTTTCAAATGAAGTTCTTCAACGATGGCTTCTACTTTTTATGTAACAGATCAATCGGTCGCTAACAGTCACGCCGAAGAATGCTTAGCGATTTATCATTCTTGATTAGAATGGTCGCCACGCTTTATATGCAATAATGATTATTCAGATGATACCGGCACAAATTTGTTATATAATTTTTGCGACGCGAAAAGAACCAAAGCCAGACGCCAAACGAAACAAAAACTGCGTCTGCAAAAAAAAAAAAAAAAAAAAAAGCAAATAACAATTATGATGACGCCACAGACGGGGTAAAACGCTGAAAATCGCTGCGATGGAAAAAAAAACTTGCCTACAAATTTGAAATTCCGTACGCGAAACCTTCTAAACCGTGTATGCGAAAGTTTTTTTGCGTGCGCAAAACAATATAAAGCGCGTACGCCAAAATAAAGGGAAAAAAAGAATTGCGTACAAATTTGAAATTTGAATTTCTCGTACGCGAAACCCTCTAAACCGCTGCGACGCTGAAAGTTTTTTTTGTAACTTAAACGCGGGGGGGGGGGGGGTCGCTTACGCGGTTTTCATTGTTTCAAGTATGCGAAAAAGCTTTCAGGTATGCGGGTTTAGAAGGTTTCGAGTACGCGAATTTTTTTTTTCCGGCCGGCGACTAAAAAATATGTGAAATACGTTTTCTTCAAAAATATGTATTTTTTAAAACATATCCCTATTTGCAGGATGCTCAGGAGTGGAAAGTACACTTTGAGCAGCATCTAGATCATTCCTTCCAACAGTGCTCATGTGAATGAGCACAAAGTTCGTGCTGCGTGACGGGTCTCTTGGACCCTTCCCACTGCATGCCATCTGATGTCAGGACTATTCAGTTGTTTTATATTACAAATACCACATCAAATTCTAGATTATTCACAACCCCATGTACCTGTACGCAATAACTGCCTATCGCACAATATGGCCGAATCAAACTGAAAGCTGCAGTCCATATAGTGTTCTATTTTGAATAATTGCAAATCTAAGGTGTGATCATGTGAATGAAGGTATCAATATGTTAGTGCAAGATAAGATGGGGTGCTTGAAGATTTACGAACTGGTGCTCTGCATGTTGATTCTTCGCCATTGTGCCTATGACATTGGAGCTGCACTTAGTGTCTCATTGGTTAATTGTTTTTTAAGAATAAAACTTCCACAAAATGATCTAGCAAAAGAAACCTTCAATTCGTGCATATACAATTGCTGGATCTTTCTTTGTGCATAGTCACAAAAATAGTGCCATGAGCTTATTTCTTCAATACTATGCCCAAGATAATGACCATGCAAAAATATCTATAAAAAGAGAGTATAATCAAGGAGGCCGCCTTTTACACCCCAAAGGACCTATGAAAAAGACGGATTTGATTAAGAAGGATGCCGTAGTTACATTATAAGAGTAAGTTCTAATTACATTATAAGATTAACTCTTAGACTTCAAAATTGCATCACCAAATCTAAGACATCTTTTTAATTTTCCAACAAACTATTGTGCTTTTAATAAGAACCTATTATGGGTAGGAGTCATCAAATATGGCTGCTAATGAATGGCTTAATTACCATATTCACATCTAGAAGGACAATATCACTATCTTAACAATATGAGAAAGCCCGCCCACAAATGCACACATACGTAATATTAGCAACCAAAGGACTTCCTATTGATCGCATCGCAATTTAAGTTTGCAAATTGTGCTCTTGGAAATGCAAATCACAATAGGCAATTCATTCCCAGTTGCTCCCTCCCTAATACAAAAATTCCATAGAATGTACAATAGCATTTAAATTCTTCCAAGCAAATAAATTCCAATAAGCCAAGATGTTAGTTATATATCTTAAGTTTTCTTCTATGTGGCAACTTCTATGTCTTTTTTGTCAAAGAACATGGAACCTTCCGTGTGGGCTTGGTTACCCGCAAAAAAATGTGCACATTAGTATTTCATAGCCATTGCAGATCTCAGATCAAGTCTAAGGAATTGATGCAAGACTAAAGCCCAATTCGTGCATATATGTCCAAGAAATAGATCAAAATTTGCTTGAACTTTCTTTGTGCATAGTCACAAAAATAGTCAGTAGGTTCTCACTGTGATTTAGATTAATACAAAGGAAAAAGAGAGAATTCAAGCAGTGTTTGAGAGATTTTGTTCAAGACCTAAAGGAGCCCGCATGTTATGTGCACTATTTCAAAAGCTCTTGCCGCATGTTATGTGCAATATTTCGGAAAGCTCTTGCTAAACCTTTTGAATGGTATTCCCATGTGAACCAACTTGGCAACTTGCTTTTGGTTCCCAAGAATAGCCTACCTAGAACTTTAGCATTATAATCTTATCAAATGAAAAGTCGGGCAGCCCGCTATGAAAGTTATAGTACAAGCATTTCATCTATTATGCCTCCTAAATAGCAAGAATAACTTGATGTTTATGCATGATAAAGACCTAATTTGAAGTAATGTAAGAAAGAAAATAAATTTTTGCCTTAAGGATCCGTCTGCGTGGAATTCTCGACCATAATAGCTTGCAAGAAAACCCAAAAAAAAAAAAAAAAACAAAATAAAAACTTGTTGGGCAATCGCCCTTAGGATAAAAAATGTGTCGCCACTCAAATACTATGCCAAAAGCTAATCAACAAAACTAATAGACCTTTGTCCTTTGGTATTAATTGCGCCGCATGCACCCCATTTAATTTTATATCACCCGACCACAATATTCAACCGAAAACTTCTTGCTCCAAAGAAAAAAACGATTTTAAAGCCTTTTGTTGTGCCAACCAATGTCTCCAATTGGGTCCATTCATCTCCTCTAAGATCAAATCCCATCTTGTATAGAGATATCATGGCATTGCGGGCAAAGAAACCGTAACGCCTTTGCCGTGTTCTTGCAAAGTACATGACGACGCTATCCGACCAACCCATGTCAGAGAACATGTTTATAATGAACAGCTAAAACATCAAGATATAGTCGCTTGCAAAGGCACAAAATGGAAAGCAATATATGTGATCTAGTACTAAAATGTTAAGGCCAAATTATTCGGGAAGTGTATATAGTTGATCAAATGTGGGCACAGATGTATGAAGATAATACATGCAGTTCGTCATAAATTCATGTCAATAGAATTATGCCCTTCAATATTTATAGAAGAATTTCAAGGAATTGATGCTGACCTGAGCAAAATCACTCTATGGCATTTATAATCTCTCTGGCCCAAATTCTAATGCCCAGATTCTCTTTCTAAATGCTGAGATCCTATTTCTAAATGCCAAAGAACATTCCAAATGTCCAGATTCTAATGGATATATGATATCAATAATAGCTAAAAAGCATATGTTGACATAGGGGCGCATTTATCATGTGCACCGTTCTAGCATCATAGTTGAAATTACAGGATATATATGCTCATGGCTGTTCTAAATATTTAAGAAAGCTAATAGATGCATTATGCTTAAAGTCAATGGCTAATTTCAGGAAAAGTAGATCATTCAACGAATTTGAAGAAAGCAAATCGACAATAAAACACTAAAAAACACTAAAAGTAACAATACAAATTCACAAAAGTCTATAGCAAGAAATAGATACGTGGATTGATTGATAGAACGTGAAACTATCGAGGACATGAAGTTATTATGTGCTCTTTTAAAACCGTGATTTGCCTTATCAACGATGTTTGTCCTCACCAAGAAATCAAATAGACAGTTATAACTAAAAGTTGAGTGTTTAAATCCTCTTCTTGAGAGCCCGTAAGAACAAATCCAATGCGCACCTAGATCTCGATTCTTTGCAACACATAAGCTATGAGGGTAGAAGTAAATCTAAAAGCCTTACCTTCAAGCAATAGCGCTAACTGACCCTTCTGCCTTGTATTAAGAACCTCAAGCTAATCGATTCATTTCGGCGCAAGCTAACCGCAAGAGGAGATTTTTCTTAAAAGTCTAGGCGCAGCCTTCCTTCTCTTGATATGAAAGCTTACCACCGAGAGAGGGGCAAGTATTCCGCCTTCTTAGCCACATCATAAGACCGCAAAGGCACTGAAAATTATGTGCATCGAAAGAACCTCCTTAGCAAAGATGATCCCTAATTCCATTACCAATGACACACAAGCCATTAACCTCGCTCATCAACAAAGGGCTTTTAGCATCCTGAAACCCTAAGATGAATCAAGGTGAACAGCTTATCTTCACTCCATGATAATGTACGCCTCCTCCCAAAAACTTGCAAAATATTAGTAGAAGTATCTCTCCAAAACTGCAAAATATTTATCAAAAGTGAGAAATCCAGCTTTAACCTCCAACTTAAATAAAAGGCATCGAGTGAGAATCACCATGAAGAAGCAACAATGTAATTCCAATGAAATGGTGGCAAGTTTGCCCCCAAGAATCGCTATTACATTAGATAGAAATCAAAGAGGAAAAAAACATAAGAGAACAAAAAAATTCACCTCAATGGAGCACAATATAGAGAAATTGAGCCCTTCATACCGCTTCCACTGCTTTCCAAAGCCAAAGAGTTGAAAGAAGAATTAGGAAAAAACGCTTCAAGGGCAGATCTCTTTGCAAACTAAATAGCTAAAAAGAATAACTTTGATGAGGAAATAGCCCGAGAAAGAAACTACCGCCTGCGGGTCCAAGAAGAGAAGTGCTCACCCAAGAAACAAATGGCATTTTTGGAGAAGCAAAAACCCGCCAAAGATGAATGAGAGCTCCACACTTGGCGCTTTGGAGCAAGTAATCGACGAGACAGATCCATCGCTATCGCCAAGAATACCGAACCCAAATCCATAGCCATATTCCGCAAGGATTCATCCCCAAATTCGAAGTTTCATTGCCTAATGCCTTTGAATGTCTTACAATCTACCGATGGACTCATGAAAAGGAAAAGTAAAATACACCGGGCGCCATAAATCGAGAGGAGCAAGGGAGTGAGAAGAAAACCATTTGCATGGAATGGAGCTCATGGATTCAAATTTCGCAATCAATGCCGCCGGCCAAATGGGCCCGCTAGGGGACCGCGAAGATGAAAGGGAACGCCGCGATGCGGCGAAGATGCTGGGCTCTCGCACGGTGCCCTAACACCATCACAAAATAAAAAAGAAGATAAGAAATGTAGGTCAATGAATGAAAAGACGTTTATGTTCATGACCTCTTTGAGAGGCAGACTTTACCACAAGATTATCACATAGTTAAGGGCACAACATTAAAACCTTTTTTAAAGATGCAAGGGGAGAAGTTATGTGGAATGGAAAGAGGGAGGCGATTCTTGTGCTAGCAGGGGAAGCTGGCTACTTCCAGCAAAGGGAGCGCCAGATTGGCGCCGACCGCCACGGGAGCATCGTATTGGCACGACTGGCTGCTAGCAGTAGCTAGCTTCGACTGCTAGCACAGGAATAGCCAAGCTCTTCCATTCCACAACGTCAAGGAAAGCCCTAGCGTAGATGATTTGGCGATGCCCTCGTGTTTCTAGCTTCGTGGTTCGCCTATGGATTTTAGCTATGGCTTTTAGCGAAGTTCTTCAGCTATGGCTTCAAGCGAAGTTATTTGTCGATGGCTTTCAGCAAACGAAGTTCTTCAACGATGGCTTCTACTTTTATGTAATCGTGATCACGGTCGCAACAGTCACAAGAAGAATGCTTTAGCGATTTATCATTCTTGATTAGAATGGTCGCCACGCTTTTATATGCAATACGTGATATTCGTGATGATACGGCACAAATTTGTTATATAATTTTTGGCGACGAAAAGAACTAAAGCTGCGACGTTAAAACAAATAAAACCTGCATTTAAAAAAAAAAAAAAAAAAAAAAAAAATCCAAGAATAACAATTATATGACGTACAGACAAACAAGCTGAAAATCGCAGACGTGGAAAAAAAAAAAAAACTTATTCTACAAATTTGAAATTCCGTGACGGTAAAACCTTCTAAACCGTATGCGAAAGTTTTTTGCGGCGTATAAAAACAATATAAAGCGCCAGACGCCAAAAATAAAGGGAAAAAAGAATTGCGATAAATTTGAAATTTGAATTTTCAGACGAAACCCTCTAAATCGCTGCGACGCCGAAAGTTTTTTTTTAACGCATTAAACGGAAAGGGGAGGGGAGGGGGGTCGCCACGCGGTTTTCATTGTTTCAAGTATGCGTAAAAAAGCTTTCAGGTATGCGGGTTTAGAAGGTTTCGAGTACGCGAATTTTTTTTTTCCGGCCGGCGACTAAAAAATATGTGAAATACGTTTTCTTCAAAAATATGTATTTTTTAAAACATATCCCTATTTGCAGGATGCTCAGGAGTGGAAAGTACACTTTGAGCAGATCTAGATCATTCCTTCCAACAAAGGCTCATGTGAATGAGCACAAAGTTCGTCGTCGCGGTGGATTCGGTCTCTTGGACCCTTCCCATCGCATGCCATCCGATGTCGTCGACTATTCAGCTTTGGTTTGCCCAGAGGGTATGTGGTCGTGGAATGGAATGGGCCCGGGTGCCTAAGCAAGATCGGATGATTCCGTGCCATCTGATGAGATGGATTGTAACTTTGAGGATCTTCGTGATCCATCCTTCACCTCGCAGCATGAAATTTTAGATCATGATGTGGGATTACATCCCCATTCACACTGGGGACCATACCATTGGTTGTTGGGTGATTCTATGTGTATTTTGCTTGCTATACAGCTTCATATTGTGTGTTTCTTTTGTTTTCTTTGAGGATGGTCTGTGGTAGTGACGCCATCTGATGAGATGGATTGTAACTTTGAGGATCTTCGTGATCCATCCTTCAGCCCAGAGCATGAAATTTTAGATCATGATGTGGATTACATCCCCATTCACACTGGGGACCATACCATTGGTTGTTGGGTGATTCCATGTGTATTTTGCTTGCTATACAGCTTCATATTGTGTGTTTCTTTTGTTTTCTTTGAGGATGGTCTGTGGTAGTGATGCCTTCTTGCAGGGTTGACATGGAGAATAATGGGAATTCCACGGGGTAGACGGCCCATTCCGTCTTAAGCTTGGACCCTGATTTGATTAGTGCCAGGATTGATGCATCCCGTCTTGATTCTCAGGTGTATGCTCCAGAGGGTGAACAGGTCTTCACTACATAGGAGTTCATAATAAGTATTGTGCAGGTTGGGACGAAGCCCACAGAATTGCACTTCGCTTAGGATCCATCGTTGTTATTATTATTATTAGTATTACTATTATTATTATTATTATTATTATTATTATTATTATTATTATTATTATTATTATTATTATTATTATTATTATTATTATTATTATTATTATTATTATTATTATTATTATTATTATTATTATTATTATTATTATTATTAGGACATTTGCTTGAAGTAATCATTCATATATAAGTGATGTCCCTTTTCTGTTTTTTTCTATTTTGTTTGATGCAAAAAAACTTACGCTTGACAACTAGAAAAAAGGGATGTTAGACGTGACGTCATGTTCCCCCTTGGGATTATATCGACAACCTTCGTGGGTTCTCACCGGATTGGTCGCCTCGATGAAATCCCGCCGCCCCTCCCGTTTTTATCCATTGAAGGGCAAGATTTTTTGAAAAAATGCCTCTGCCAGAGAGCCTTCTGATCGATGGACCACAGCCAGTTGCTTGTTCATCCTTTTGTTGCCCAAGATTTGCCTATTCTCTGCAAATCTTCCTTTGTCATTGCCCCTGGCCCTCCTACCAGCGTTCTTGAATTCGATAATGCTTGGGATAGCAGTGAATCTGTTCCAGTTTTATTCTTAAAAGATTCTTCCAAAATGGGAATTTTGAATCGAAAGAAGATTGGCTTGAAGAAGAAACAGAGTATATCCGATTCAGAGAAATCTCATTGCCCTTCTTCGTCCTCTCAATGAGATGAGAAATGGGTCATTGTTACATCTCTGCACGAAAAAAATTCTGTGAGGAATTTGTTCGACAGACTTATAGTGATTTTAGAGTTCATCCATTTTAGAGCATCAAATCCCAAGCAAAAAAGAGCATTGATTCCACTTACTGGTTGAATTCAAGAAAAAAAATGGCTGTGAAGACTAGGAGCTCGAAGGGAGATTTTGAGGCCTAGGTGCTCGATTATAGAGATGCGGAACTCTTTGCTCAATCGTAGCCTGTTAATAAAACATATGTTTTCAATGATCCGAATAATTCTGATCTGTACAATTTTTATGTGGTCTGTATCGATGGCCAGTTCACATTAGGGCGGATTTGGGGTCTCAAAATGGCCCATATCTTGGGTTAAAGATTTCCACGCCGATGCGCCAGACTAATCGTGTTTGGCGCCTTTTTATTTAAAGTCGTAAGATACTTGGGTGTAGAAGGATGAGCGTGCTTACTTGGCATCCACATGGCGATTTTCATAGGGGATGCCAAGGCTTTTATTGCAACCATTTTAATGGCCTCGTATTTTTCGAGTCGCCACGCCCTAAAAATAATGGTGACTTTGACCGCCATCGTCCCTGGCCACCAACTCCCTTTGTCAAATTTTGGCGCCAAACTTCAGATCACAATTCCGGGGCCTCTACACGCATCCTCTCCGCCTTCACTCCTCATCCGCAATCCATGTCTCCTATAATTTCGTGTTCTTGCCCTACTTACGTAACTCCCAAGGTGAAGAAGTGGGGGTTTTGTCTCAATAGGTTCAGGTGAGTATGCCGCCATCAACGAGGCGAAAGCATAGAGTTAGTTTACAAAGGCGCATCGACGTATTGGACACATTGATAGGTAGGATAAAAAGAGTTCAAGTTGAATTCTAGCGGCCGGAAAGTGGAAAGTATAACAATACGACATGCATTACCCCTTCCGATATGGCCAAAGAGCTAATCTCCACCAAAAAAACAAGCTTCCCAAAATTGCCCCAAATGGTAACCATTTTATCGATCACACGACGCGAAGCTATCTGTCGCCTACTTAATCGCTGTAGAGATAGTTTCGCCAGGTGATCTCCTTTATCTTTTCATTTCTTTTCGCTGACACATGTTTACAAACAAATTTATTGTGTGTTTATGTTTATCGATGTCGTGGATGTCATTTACCGAAAAGTATTAGTAGTATACTTGTCGTGGTATCACATAGACATCGAATTGTCCTTTTCCAAGGTATGGATGCCATGACCTAAGTGGGGTATAGGCATCCGGTTTTACGGACATGATTATAACGTAAAGGTCGTGAAACCGAGCTTGAGGCCGGGTTGAGTTGCCCCTTTAAGTGAACTTTGTAAGCCATGCACTAATGAGAACAATGTAATTGCAATGAAAAATGCATGGTCACTGCACGCGGCAAGCCGGAATGTCCGAAAACGGAGGCGTGAGGATGAGTTTCAAAATCTTCACACCGCTTGAGGTATTTGCTAACATATTCCAGATGGCGCTAGAAGTTCAAAAGCTCAAGACATATCTCGTGCTTTCTCCCCCACGATTTTGTGGATGGCTTATTTTTGGTTCCGACTGGGATGTTCGATTCCACCTAATCATCCGGTCAACTAACGAGGTCCGAAGTTAAGTCCTCCTTAAGTTAGGATACTTTCTTCCAAAACAATATTTATAATGCTAATTGTTAACTAGAACGAAGGAAACGTAAAAAAGAGAGGTCGCGACAACTTTTGGGAGCCGCTTGAGGACCATAACGCATAATTCGGCGCGCGGTGGATATTCGAAAGTATGGCGAGGGAGGAAGTCATTTATACAGCCACCATGGAAAGTTTAATGGCCATTATCGAGCTAAGAGTGCTAATGGAGACAGAGGAGATTGCTAACGACTTCCATTATTTCATTGATGGCATTAGGGTTGGTTACACGCAAGAGGGAAATGTAAAGTTTAGTGAGTTCGCGATCAACAAGAAATTGTCTATCGCCTAGCGCTTTGAATCTCAGTTTTTTATTTGTATTTTTGTCCGATGTTTTTTTAGGGTTCCGTGATTTTGTCCGATATTTTTTAAGGGTTCCGTACAATTATTTAAAAAGTTACCATCATATTTTACTTTAACTTCTATTTTTACTATTTATCTCTTGCAGCTTGTCTATTTTGTCAGTGTTCGTAGTATAAAGCGCCACCCGCTGAGAAGCCATGGCAAGAACTAAGCAAACTGCAAGGATACATCTAGGTGGTGTAAGGCTAGGTGATTATATTAGTCCGCCTCCTTCATCTGAATCTGAAGTCTCTGATAGAGATTCTCCTCCTCCCACCATGCCTACCGTAAGACCGGAAAAGAAACCGCATGATGCGGGACGGGCGGGAGAAGCAGCTCCCGAGTAAGTAGGGAGGTGCACTCCCGTTCGAGACGGAGGATGAAAATGGGAGAGAGACCGGGCGAAAGCAGAATATGACGCCGATTAATTATTGGGCAGCCTTTCTTTCTCTTATTCTTCCTCCCGCTTCCTCCCCGCGGGAGGCCATGACCTTCAAATCAAAGGAGGAGGCCCAACGTAGAAAGGGGAAGGCTAACTCGTGAAATGTGAGGAGACGGCCGGAAGAGTCGGCCGAAAGCAAAATCTACCGCAAAATGCCGGGTGAGGAGACGTCAAGAGTCGGCCGAGCAAAATTACCTCCAAATGCCGGGTGGGGTGAGGGTAGTGGCCAAAAGCGAAGATCTAAGCCCGCATTGCCGCTTCACGAGATTAAGAAGTATCAAGAGCAATCGAGATGGTCATTCCGCTGCTTCCCATTTGCCGTGCTCGGAAAGAGATTCTGCGAAGAGTGTGGTGCGATACATCATACCAGCATGTAATCTCAAGCAACCCGCCTTTAAATGCTTCAAATGGCTTCGAAGCAGCTTGGTGTCTGGCCTGTTCGAGGACTCGCGAAATTGCAAAAGAATACATGCCAAGCGAAGTGACTGCCATGCCAAGGACATGCTTCGCCTTCCACGATAAGGGATCCCGAAAGTACTATGGTCAAAATTTTATGGTCAATACAACAAGAAGAAAGACCCCCCTAAAAAAGGTCGCGGAAGTGCCTTTGTGTTTTTTTCATATGTATAATATTCTTTAATGTAATGCTTGTTGATGGTGGGCTACGATTGGGCGACTTGGGCATGGTGGGCTAATTTGAGGGCAAGCGATTCCACAATGGAGGCTTAAAACCAAGTAGGTGCATCATCTCAGATTAAAGATTAGATATAGTTAAACACGCGCTTAGCCTGAGAGTATTTTAGATGGATTATATTATACTAGAGATAAGATTATCTTAGAGAAATCAATCATGCTTGGCCGGAGACGATACCGTTACAAATATTCGGATGAATCATCAAAATAGCACAGATCATACACGGCTCCAACCAACAATCACTGGTGAAATAGGTGGGAAATAATGTACAGAGAATCGGCAGAGGGAAAGAAGCTCCCGGACATGGCGACGGGCGGTTAAAATGCTAATTCAAATTTTACTTTATGAGAATTTTATTTAAATTTTTCAAATCTACAGTACGTTACAGAAACGTTAGGAGAAAATGAATGAATAGGAAAGAAAATAAAATAAAGGAAACGAAAACAAAATAGGGAGGGAGGGACGGGCGACGGGAGGCAATGAAATACAATAAAACAAAATAAATAAAACAAAATAAATTTGAACACCTAATTAGAGAACGGACTATGTGGACGACGGACAATAACGGAAGCACATCGAACGGTTATAGGGTACGGAACACATGGCATCGCGACATAGAGCGTGAATAGATAATAAACAACGAATAATAAGAATAATAATAAAATTTTAAGAATAACTAGATATGAACGTAATACGAATGACCAGTGGTATAATCATAACGTCTAGGATAGGTGCACTAATGAAATAAGGGGAAATAATGAAAATATAGGGCAAAGGACTATATTTACGCAGGTCGCATAAGGTAACAAGGAAGCGACGGTGAATATTCGGCATTTAAAAAATCGGAGAGACAGGATAGGACAAGACAAGCATTAATAATGATTTGTAAAATTGGATGGCGGAATTGCATGCACTTTCGTGAACCCTAAAAAGTGTATCAAACATTATATAGACTAATTGTGAGAGCAGCTCACAAGTCCCCTCAGCGTCCAGGAATCGTGAGCTCTCAAATTCATACAGCCAAGGGAGCTGGGCCGCGATCTTCATCTTCAACAAAATCCTCGCCACGCCAAGTAGCTTGCGTAAAGATGGACAAGGGAAAGAGGGTAGTAATCGGAAGTACCGAAGATGAGAAGAAAATCAGAAAGAGACCAAGATCTCGAGCTCCGGGTTACCTCACGGTGCCCTTCAATCCGGACCTGGAGGATCTCAACCCATGGTGTATCCGTGGAAGAAATGCCCGGTGTTCAGGTCGGGGCTACCATCTTGCATTAGTCCGCGGGCGAAAGTAATCGCTTATATTCTGCGACAGAATCCACCATGCTCAAGATATGCGGGATAATGGTTACACTTTAGGGCTGTTGGAGGTGCTTGGGGTGCTAGGCGACAAAAACGACTCGATAAGGCGCCAGGATTTGGATAGAACCATGCAGTGCTTTAATCGTCTGCAGATTCACTCAAAGAATACAACGGCCGCCAAGATATCAAAGATAATCTCACAATATGCATCTCGTGAAGGTCTCAGATATATTGTTGTGAGAAGAATCCTCGTGGATTTCGTGGTGCCGAGCATATGTTGGAAGACACTTGGAAAAGGTCAAAAATCTGAGAGCCGCTTCAGCAGGAAAAGCCCCAATAATTGAATTGAACGCGATAGTGATAGGGAAGGAGGATGGGCGGCATGTAATCTCCTTTTGCATGATTTCTGTTTTTAACTCTTTACTTTTTACTTTTACTCTCCTCGTTTTCTTTCATGAACCCAGTTTGTCAAATAGGTAAGTTGTATCAGCAGGATGTTATATGAAAAATATTTGAATGATGCGGGAAGCCCGCATATAGCGTAGACAAGTTTGCCGCATGCACGCGCTTTTTGTAGCTGAATGCATAGCATAATTATGCAGAAATAGACATAGCCGAATACCGAACATGTTTAAAGGACATGGTGTTTAAATATGCTTTAATATGTAATATCTCTGTATGGAGAAAATTTTTGAAATTTTTGAATGAAGGAAATATATAGTAATAGTTGTCTCAATAGAATCTGAGGTGATATCTGTTACTGATAAAGTAGCTCCTTTATGTATTCTAAACACCGCCGATGATGAAACGATCCCGATCCATAGGATTATACCCCACGGGGCAATGCACCTAACACATGGGAAATTATAGAAATTATGGACTCTAGCAATTTAGAGCATAAATGAGGACCATCAAGACCCATCAAGGAGCATAATGTCTTTGTTAAGTTTTACACCGTAAGACGTAAGATAGAAGATAGAAGATATAAACATAGGGAAGGAAAAAAATATTACGTGCGACGCCGGCCGCATTGGGACATGGAACGTGAAAGACACCATGCAAAAATAGACAAAAAGGACCATATTAGGGAGATATCGACGGGAGGAGAAGGGTGACGAAAACACTCAAAATAAGGGAAATACAAAATAATGGGTGATGTGTAAGTGATGAGATAGAAAAGGAACAAGAATAATTTGACAGATATAACAAGCCACGAAAAGATACAAGCAGGGGGGAGATTGATGAAAGGACACGCAGAAGCACGCAGAGAACAAAAGGATTTCAGAGTAAAAGGCGACGGGCAAGATACGGATGCAGAGGCTATGCCTCCGCCAGACACACCGTGATAGCGAGGGCTAGACCCACCAACCGGGTAACCCGGACCACCAAAAACTCATCAACACATGGAGAACGGCATATGACTTGTACAAATGGGGTATGAAGAATACCTCACCATCGATGTATGGCAACACAGAGTAAAAGGTGGATCGAACAAGTTACGGACAAGGTGAGGCTAAGCCCGCCCAGACACCGTGATAGCGAGGGCTAGACCCACCAACTGGTAACCCGGACCACTAAAAACTCAATATAACTAACGGTACAATATTTGTAAACAATATATGACTCCTAAAGAGGTATGAAGAATACCCCCGTGATGATCTAAATTGCCGACACCATGGATCGGGGAAAAGTATGGACAAGGGGGTTTACCCCTCACCACGCACTAGGGGAGCACGAAAGCACAGCTCAACGTAATCCATACATGCACGTAAATACAGTGAACACGTAACTACAAAAATTGCGTACGTAATCTCGTAACGTATTTAAAATACTAGCGTAATCAATACGCATAAGCATCTACCCAACCACTCGCACCGGAGAAACCCGAGAGGATCAACCTTGGGCAACGAACTAAAAAGAACCGAAAGTGACAATAAAAAGGGACGGATCGAAACTAATTAGGGCCTTTTGAATTTTGAATTTTAAAATTTGAAATTCAAATTAGAACGGTAATCATCAATAAAAATACCGCTTAGAAGCAAAGAAATATATATAGTCTTGGGGAAACGACGGTTATTTCACAAGCAAGAGTCTAGCACTAACGCGACCGCTTAGAGTCTTTTCTCGCACGTGATTCTCTTACAAACGAGGGCGATGGCCGATAGCATCAACCGCAGCCGCCAGAGGAGATTGAGGCGGCAAGAGCCCCCGGAGTCAACAAGACCTTAGGGACTTTTTCGCACAAATGGATAAACGGCTAGAGGCAAAGATCCCGAACTTGATGCACTCAACGCATTGGTCGAGACTTGTAACAAAGAACAAAGTAGCCATCACTAGCATGGACGGAGAGTAGGAGGGTGGAGAAGATGAACGAGGAAATGCGCAGAATGGACGAAGATCAAGAGGAGAAAGCAAAGATCCCGCAAAGGTTGGTTGAATTAGAGAAATCAAATGTTGAGCTGGATGCATGGGAGTCATATGATAGGATAAAACCACATTTATTGGAGTATGAGGAGCGTAATAAGATTAAACATGATGTTAGGCTAATTGGGATAAAGCAGAGGCCTAATGAGGATATATATCGAAGTTACCGGTATGATAGAGACGGTGTTCAAGGAACACAGGGCGCTATCGCCAAAGCCCTCCGACGGGCCAATGGAGGGGGGAGATCGAGGCACATAAACCTGACATTGAGGGACATGGCAACCAAGGAGAGGATCTTACGGATGGGATCCAGATTGAGGAATGGAATCAAAGTACAGGAGGCATTAACAGTGATGCAGACAGTGGGCTACACAGTGGAATTGGCCAAAGCCGTGGAACCGAACCAAGCAGGATACAAGGGGTCAAGAATGGCAAGGTATACATACACAAAAGGGTAAGAGAGCAAGGGACTCAACCGCAGGAGCGTGACGGAAGGGTTGCAGGGGGTAGCAAAACCAACGGGAGCAGAGAAGGAAAATGCACATCTCATGAAACCCATACAACAAAAGCCGGAGAAACGTAATGCGAGGGAGGCACTAAGAGCAATCACCGTAGATGGGAACCGTAATGGAGAGCAATAGGAGGAAGCGGAAACGGGGAAACGAAGAGTTTTAACAAATCAAGCTTCCGGCTCAAGGGCCAACCCCGACAATGAAAACCGGGGAGGCCAAGGAGAATGGGGAATGGCAATGGTAAAACATGGAGACCCCAAAGGAGCAACCCCTGGGGAAAAGACACCGACATTATGGTACCGAACTGCATCGGCACCCATGGGATGATGGAGAAAGATCGAAGGTGCCCACGGCAATACATAATATGTTTGGCGAGACATGGGAGCATAACACTAAAAGGTTACCAGAGGAGGAAGGGTACCAACCAAGCTTACATGTTGGAAAGACAGGATTTCAAGAAAGGGAGAGGGAGTGGTGTCCGGGCTTGTTATATAAAGAATAGTGCGGCTCACAATGCATGTATGTTACATTCAGATATCAATAAAAGATATATGGTTTTGAATATTCAATTGAAAAACAAACAAGAGGTAGTTCTGATAATTGCATATTACCCGCCAAACAGCGATAAGCTGGAATTGCTGGAACTGGGAGAGAACATAACGAAATGGAAGGGACAAGGACCAATGATTATAGTAGGAGATCTAAATGCCGTAAACTGCACAGAACAAGCACAAATTACGACGCGATGAGTAACGGGCGAGGACGCAGGAATGGCGAGGGATACGTAAGATAAGGCTGAGGTCAACGCTTAGGGGTGAGCTATTGCCGGAAGTCCGCGACGGCAATGGGGGTGATCATAGCTAATGGCACGAAAAAATGGAGGGGATCGGGAGGTTTCACGAGCCAAAACTCACATGGTAAGAGCATAGTGGATTATATAATTTTGAGCGACCAAACAGCGGAAAAGATAGAAGGGCTAATGCTACAGGAATGGCCGACTGGGAAAAGGGAAAGCCATAGACCGATCAAACTAACATTTAGATTGGATGAGACGCCACAAAAGGATGGCACAGAAATAAAGAAGGATAACAAAGACAGGGTAAGAATTCAATTCCAGGAAAGATACGCAGAAACCTTTACCCAAATGATCAAGGAGGAAATGGGAAAATGGGACTGGGGGGAACACAATGCAATTGATAATGGGAATACCCTCAATGACATAATGATAAGGGTAGCAGCAGATGTGTTTGGGAGAAGGATCAAAATTAGGAAGAACAGGGCATTCAGAGCTTCAGTATGGTATGATGACGAGTGCAGAGAACACAAGAGGAAATTAAGAAAGCATAAGGGGAGGGAGACATACCGAGAAGAGAAGGCAGCATACATAAGGTTACTAAAGAAGAAAAGATACAATAACCTGCTACAGCACCAATGGTACATGGGAAAACTGCTGAGAAAACAGCCCCGAAGATTCTGGATAGGATTCAAAAACAAAGGAGGGGGTAGCAATGTAAAAGCAAGGGACGAACAAGATGACATTGGAACCGAGGGATGGGACATATATCCGACAAATTATATAAGACAGGGGCGCCACCGGTACCAATACCAATACAGCATGACCCGGACAAACCATGCTTCAATATGTTGGAAGTAATGTTAGCCCTAAACAAGATGGCTAATCACAAAGCACCAGATTTATACGGCCTGACCGTGGAATTGCTGAAATGCTACTGAGAGACGTAAATTGGCGCATTGTGCAATGTGACATTTTAATGGCATCATACATACGTGGCTCCTGCATTGATGGACATACAACAGAGTCATACCCCTACATAAGGCAGGGAATAGAAAAGATCCAGGGAACTATAGGACGATAATGGTAAGCTCGATTTTCGCAAAATGGTTTGGAAAGGTACTGGATAACAAACTAAAGAAATGGGCAGAGGAAGGAAATGTGAGAGCACAAGGGCAAGCTGGGTTCAGACCAGAGCACTCAACCACAGATCATCTCGTGACCCTTCGGATACTAATAGAGCGTAACAAAGCGCATGGAAAAGAAAAAAAATAATCACGCTTTGTAGATTTCGTAAAAGCCGCTTGATACAAATCCCGAGAGAGAAGTCGCTAAAAAGACTCGATGGATATGCAAGCCCCGAGAAGCATGGTAGGATCGATCGCAAGACCGTACCACACAAGGTGTATGCTAAGATGGAGCAGGAAGGACAACCCGATAATATGTGACACAGTGTGAAGCTGTGGATGCCCGTTATCCCCAACTCGCTTTGGAATATACATAGATGCACTACAGTGGATACATAACAGATCAGCAAGGGGACGCAGTATGCCCCCACATCGGGAGACACTAAGGTACCAATAATGCTATATATGCGACGATCTTAGTATGATGGCAACAAAAACAAAGGAATGCACAGATTGCTCAAAATTCGAACAATTTTGTGAAGATACTGTGGCTAACAAAGTGAACCTAGCAAAAACAAAGATAGTCATCTTTGGACATAGGAAATGCATAAACCTTTTCAGATATAAAGAGAAGGAGATAGAGGAAGCAAATGTATCACGATATCTAGGTTATGATGCACATGGCATGTGGAAATGGGCCAAAGGAGCTAACGCCGATTCCAATCAGCTATAGGAAGTTACTTTAATATGAAAAAACTTCAGAATGTAAGTCTAATAACCGATTGGGACATCAAATGTTACCTATTTAGTGCAGCGATAGCCACCACCCAGTTGTACGGAGCAGAAGCATGGGGGCCAGGCTTAACAGAAAGAAACTGGGAAAAGCAGGAAGGAATTTTTAGACAATGGCACGCATGTGAATTTGTGGTAAGAACAAACACGCCTAATCGACAATCATGGTCCTCAAACAGGCAAAGGCCGATGGAAGTGAGAGCATGGGAGAGAACCATAAGATACCCGCCGAGAGACAACGTTGGAGACATCCAAGGGAAACCGCCCCAAAGATTGCAATCACCGAATCAGAAAAATCACACATCCTTGAAGGCACTGGATGGTTCAGAGAGGTGGCAACATGGACCAGGCAGATGGGACTAAACCTGAGTAACCTGATAGAAGAAGAGCAGTGGAATGAGGAGTGGGCAGACATAGCGACAAGAGCATGGTCAGCAGAGACATACAGACCCAAGACAGATCGCTCGCATAAGTTTTAATCCGCATCAACAAATGGGACACCGGTGTGTACCGGATAACATATTGGGGAAGAAACGTAAGGGACATAATCGGGTCGATTCGGGGATGGGAAGTCACGATCTAAGAATCGAAAAAAGGACAGTGGAGAGGGATAGACGGGGAGGCGGGATATGCGTAATTTGTGATGTGGGGGGAATAGAGGATGAAAACCACATGATTAACGACTGTCCGATCTATGGGGACATCAGGGACAGATATAGAAATATAAAGTGGGGGGAACCAATCCACAGGATGATGAAGATGACGGAATCGTTACGGGATCTGGCAGATGCGATCCAAAGAATGATGACCAGACACAGAGAGGTACACAGTGAAAGAGGGCTTGTAATATGATCTGTACAATACGGGTCATATAGCCTCACACAAATTGCTCAGCTAAAAGCTGATTGATAACGACGATCACCGCATCGCCAAGAAGCCGAGGTAAAGCGGGTGCCGGTATTAAAGGAAAAAGTCAGCCTAGTGAAAAGGCTACATTAAAAAAAATAAGTGATGTGCTAGTAGCACCCTTTTAGGGAGCTCGCCCATGCTACACAAGTCCAGGGGCCTTACGGCACAAGGGACATAAATGTATTCTATTCTATTCTAATGGCTTTATAAGCTTAATCTCTTAGTCCATTTCTTTCTTAGAAGCCTAGGTTCAAGACTTTGTATTTTTTTTTTAATGTTATAACGTGAGGATCACACGATGCCAGCAAAGCATTGTGCTTTTTGTTGCACATAGTAGTTTTCGCGTCGCGTGTGATCCAACCCTAACCCTAACCCTAACCATAAAAAATACCGGACAAATCTCCCCACAACTACCGCGTGTCCCCTTTCATAATCGACAACGGCTACTTGAGTTCGTGGCGACAAAGACCTTTACCGCTCCTAAACATCTTCTTGCTTTCGTCGTCTGCTTCGCCATGGATTGTTATGTGAAGTTCCTCGAATGGTATGCATCCGCCCCACATGACAACGAGGAAGGCGCGCCGGATCGCGATTTATCCGTTCTATTGCAAGGAGTTGGACATCATGGCAAACAAGAGCGAGCTTGATGCTATCGCGAGGTTGCTTTAGCCTTCACCCCGACCGCTTGGTCTGGCCAAGACGCCCTTTGCGGATGTCCCCGCTCGTGGATTCCAAAACCAGCTCTAGAGGAGGCAGCTTCCCATTTGCAAACAGGCGAAGATGTTTTTCAAGAATCCGCGCGAAACGGACTCCTCCCCGGCCGCGCCCTTGTACTTAAGAAGGTATCTTATTTCTCTTTGCCGCTTGCATTTGCTAGTTATTGCATTCCGCTTCCGCCAAACCGAAGATACACTGGAAACAATGAAATCTTTAAGCCAAGGGGGGTCGGTTATGTGTGATGATGCCGACTATGACGAGAAATGGAGATAGATCTACAAGAAGAAGAGCAAGAATGTAGGAGTTTTAGCTTCGACGCGACCGGCCTTGGGTGAACCGTGAGGAGGAAGATGATTTCAAGGTGATGAGGATGAGGATGAGGATGAAAAGAAGTTGTCCGATATAAGGCCAATTTTAGTGGAAGGCAAAGAATACCTATTGCTAAGTGATATACCGAGGAACCCGCCTTTGTTACTTAATGTGTGCTAGGGAAGACGAAGCTTATATCACATCTTTGGCCTAATGGGTAAACCTAGGCCTAGATTTTGAAGAGGATTTAGACAAAGAGATGTTTGAAGTGTCTTCTTTATACGGGCAATGCTATAAAGCTTAAAGAAGCCTATGAGAGGTCGGGAGTCTCGATTTGCTCAAGAGGAGGCTTAATCTACCAACGGAAGAAGAATTCCAAAGATCTCCTTGCAAAGTCGCCAACAGATCTACTGTGTTTGGTGTGCCCTTCATCAATCGCGGCAAAAGATAAGCCTCATAGATGAGGAGAAATGTGAAGAAGATAAGCTTGAGGGTTCTTATTTGTGGGAAGTAGATGATTTTTCTTGCCGATGCACGCACGGGGACAGGAAAGATTGAAGGACTCTACATTGTTACGATATATCTCAAGATTCGTTAATGGGGAGATAATCGTCTTCAACAGAACTTTCAGTCCAAAAGGTGCAGAGTTTGTCTATTACATCCGTGCATTATGCATGTTCGGGAACCATTCCCAATTGGCATCAAACACTGAAAGGGTAATAGCAATTCGGCGGGATGTTGTGCTACAATATTTTGACGACCAAGCCGGTCTGCAAGCGAGCAATATGTTAAATTTTTTAGCTGCTAGCTTGACTCACCCAAGGTTGGAAGCTGGGGTCGATAACATGGAAGTCGTTGCCTTGTTGGATCAGTGCGGCAGGGGATTGAAAGAGCATGAAATTGACGACGAAGCTTGAAAATTTGGAAGTTATATATTTTCCAACTTGTATCGGTAAAATTATTTATGTATAGATTGTATTACCGAAATTACTAATAAAAATTATTTTATTTGTATTTATTCACATCACGCAAAATACATCATCACCGATTTTTCATCATATCTAGGTTTTCGGCCGCGGTGATATTTCTCTCAAGAAATGAAATATTATTGGAAAAAAACAATTAATTTATTTATTCCTCATACGACGCGAGAAGCAACTCGTGTGACTCAAGCTACTACGAAATCTATGTTATAAATAGAAGACCTATGTCCACTCGGACCTCCTCTCGGACGCCTTCCGCTATTCTGCTCATCTTCTACCAGGCCCGCCTTCCACCTTATATTTCGATGGCATCATCATCTTCCTCTAGCAAGTTTACCACGCGGCAAGATAGCACTCCCCAGCGCCATAGTGCGCTCGTGGACATCACCCTTGCGGTGGTGATGAAGAGATTCAAGGAGATCCATGATGAAAACAACCGCCCTCGCCGCCGAGAATATGGAGGCGGCCGACAGATTAGCCTTCACGAGCGCTGGGCCGCCGCATGAGCGAGACATTGAGCTCAGCGGAAACATTCGCCATGTACCAAGAGGCGACGAGCCGGGCGGAGGCAGTTGAAACCGCCACGATTTCGCAGGCCTTAGAATATATGGAGAAGAAGCTCCGAGCTGCGGAGGATGAGAACGCAGCCTTACGACTTCAGCTGCAGGACCATGAAAATCAGCTAGAGGATCATGAAGATCCCTAGCCGTTGTATCTATCTATTTTTTGCTTCAAAGAAAAGTTTTCTCTATTTTTTGCTTCTATCTATCCTCTTGTTCCAATGTATGTTCTGTTTTATTAAAAGATCACACGATGCGAAATGCCTTGCTTGCAATTAGGTAGCAATCAATGGATTTCGCGTCGTGTGATCTCCATGCCGTTCTATTTTGCTTCAATGAGAAGTTCTATCTTTAGTTATGTATCAGTAAAATTACTTATGTATAGATTGTATCACCGAAATTATCAATAAAAATTATCACACGAGCTTTCGCGTCGTGTAATATTTCTCTGGAAGTAAAGACGCGAGAAGAAGTAATGGCTTCCTCACACGATGCGAGAAGTAACGGTCCATTTTCCTGACCGACGGCATCCTTCGCGTCGTGTGACTCAAGCTACTACGAAATCTATGTTATAAATAGAAGACCTTCTATCTTGCCTTCGACCTCCGATCCTCTTCCGCCTTCTGCTCATCTTCTACTTTCGCCTTCCGCCTTCTGCTTCGATGGCATCTTCATCCTCCTCTAGCAAGCGACCGCGCCCAGAGCTGCCCGTGGACATCACCCTTGCAGTGGTGATGAAGAGATTCAAGGAGATTCACGACAAAAACAGCTGTCTCGTCGCCGAGAAGATCGAGGCGGTCGACAGGTTAGAATTCACGAGGGGGCTGCTGCATGAGCGAGACATTGAGCTCGCTGCAACATTCACTATTTACCGAGAGGCCAATAGCCGTAGGGTCGAGGCAGTTTTAACTGCACACAATATTTCGCAGGCGTTAGAAGATATGAAGAAGAAGCTTCGAGCTGCGGAGGATGAGAACGTAGCTTTACGGCTTCAGCTATAGGATCGTCAAAATCAGCTACAGGATCATGAAGATCCCTAGCCATTGTATCTATATGTTTTTTGTTTCAAACAAAAGTTTTCTCTATTTCTTGCTTCTATCTGTTCTCTTGTTGTGTGTTATTAAAAGATCACACGACGCGAAATGCCATGCTTGCAATTAGGTAGCAATCAATGGATTTCACGTCGTATGATCTCCATAACGTACACCTCGTTGTATGTATAAATTCCTAATTTATTAATGGAAAACTATATGTAACACAAATATCTAGCTAGATTATGTGATAACTTGCAGGTTAATGCGAATTAGTCATATATCTAGGATTGGCAAGCGCCAGCACCCAAAGCACGTGGCATGTGGATGACAACGTTTATTCACATACGTGGCATGTGGATGACAACGTCATGCCAAGGACGTGGCATGCGCTGCCACAATAACACTGTCTTTTGTACGGCCTGCATACAGTACGGCTAGGATATGACGGATCCCATGATGCGAACATATGCTACCGTTGCCTGATTGCATGCTATAATTTCGCCACGTAGGATTATTACACAACTTTATCGGTACTCGCAATCGTAGATTCCAATGTATCTCTAGTTTCTATATAAAACCTCGGAGGCCTTTGTCTTCTCCTATCCGGCTCTACCACATCCGCCCTCAGCCATCTCTCCTGTTCTCCCATCACTTTCAATGGCCTCCAGCTCCAGTTCCATCCCTGCCGAGATCTTGTCTCAAGTTCTGTTCAAGGAAATTAAGAACATTCGTGCTGAAGCGGAGGAACGGATCCGCCTTCTGAAAGAAAAGAATGATGAAGACGTCGCCAAGCTGGTTGCGGCAGAGGACAAGGCCGCCTTCTATAGGGAGGTGATTTTAGTGCGCGACAATCAGCGGGCTGCCATAGACCGCGAATTGCGCGCCACGAGATCTAACCTCCAAGAGAGGCTTAGGGCCGCAATCGAAGCAGGCGAGGCTGCCGGAGCTCAACTCGATGAGCGGGAAGATAAGATTGCAGACTATGAGAACGTGGTTGCGGGGCAGGCAATCATGTTGGAGGAGCAGAAAAAGATTATCACTGCCCTCCAGGAAGAGCTTGCCCGACGATCATAGGCATCGGGCTCCTCCTAGAGGGGCCCGTTTTTTTTTAATGTTTGTAATTATTTTGTTTCTCAATGGGAAAAGTTTTTGACAAATGTGCCGAATGTTACGTTTCCTATTTTTAATTTTCAATATCCGTGGTAGATAGAATGACAAGACAGATCACACGAAGCGAAACCCTTCATAGGGTTTTAAAGCGCGTGTGCAGATTTCGCGTGGTGTGATACAATGTAGTTAGAATAGTTATTAATGTGTTCCAGCAGACAATACCATTAATGTGTTCTAGCGGACAACCGACATAATCCGCTCGACACGTGCGACAGCAGCCGATTGTGTTTAATATGTTCAATCGCTAATATGTATAAATTGAGGTCCTTGCATTGTGCTCCTTCGCCGGTTAGAGTCTTTGCTCCTCACTTCTATAATCTTAACGTCCCTCCCATTTGTCATCTATGGCCTCCACATCCTCAACCCCTGATAAGGGAAAACGCAAGAGGATAGAACTCCCTTCTAACATAGTGTTGGGTGTTCTAATGAAGAGGTTGAAGGAGCATGATCTTCTAAAGGAAAACGCCGTTACAATTCAGCAGAAAGAAGAAGAGAATGAATTCAACTTTCTCATGCTTCGTAGCCAGGAGAGGCAAATCAGGCGGTTGAATAGAAGGCTGGACAGGAGGGGATGCCCCAACAACTGCACTGAGGTGGTTATGACGGCAACGAGGTTGCTAATTTAGGCAGAAGAACACGTTGTGCTATTGGGACAGGAGCGGGACATGTACAAAGAGATGGTGGATAGATTGGAGGAACGTTTGGATAGGGTGATTGCTCGCTTGAGGAGAAGAGATGAAGACGAAGACGAGGACGGAGCTGATGATGATGATGAAGATAATGAAGAAGAGCTCGCACTGGAGCAACAATGAGTCGTTGTATTTTGTTTTTCAATATAACATTTTTCACAACTTTAATCAAAAGTAACCTTTTTTTATTATTATCTTGTAAAGCTTCACACGACGCGAAGCCACATAAATGCAAGCAATAGCAAACTCCACTGTTTGCGTCGTATGATACAAATAAGATCACACGACGCGAAGCTACAGTTGTGCAAACAAGGTTGGAGGCAAGTACTTCACGTCGTGTGAACATGCTACACATTACAAGTATACTTTACCGATTCTTTGTCTCTTAGATCTCCACTGTTGCGATGCTAGTGGGGCCCTAGAATTTTGCCAAGCAACTTTCCGTTTTCTCTTCAGCATATGCCAATGGTGTTTACGACTTCTGGGTTGCTCCTTAAAGCGACCTTCTTGTCGTATTTAGCCATCGCCCTTCTATAAAACCACTCTGTCATCTGTCTTAGAGGGTTGGTTCCCACATTTCCATCCCCTCTTTGAGTGTTACGATGAAAGGCTATTTTAGCTTGTTTATGCGACTTCTCCATGCCTTCTGCACTTCACACTGCTAGGCTTCCATACTTCCTAAAAAACCAAGGTGCATGAGCCCAAAAGATGTGCAAGTAGTGCGTGACTTCACTCTCTCCCCATGCGTCTATGAAAGCTCTAATAAATTTGTTATTCGCTTGCACGAACATTTCTGCATCTTCTCTTGTGAGGTCCATTCTCTGAATGTATGGGAACAATTCAGCCAATGCATCCCATGCTTTTTTTTCCTCAATGCCGAACGAACGCCATCTGTGCGGTCCTGCTCCGCATCAACCAACAATTTTTCAAATTCATAGACCTTTTCTCCCATCTGGTTTCCGTTCAGAGCCTCTCTATGATTCTCACTTGTTCTTCCTGCCCGTTTCTCATCGAGCTCTAATCTTACATTGCCACCATGCAAACCTGCTTCTGATAGAACATGTTCAACTCTATGAATTCCTTCCTCTCTTCTCTTCTTGTCTGAAATGTTCCACACGAATCTGCAGCTCAAAAATATCATCTTGTCGATGATTCTCACAAAGCCGCAAAGCAAAAAGTGCGGATATGAACCCTCTCTAATGGAATGGGGAAAATGCCATGGAACTTGGGATCTTCTTCTCCTCTATTAGAAGCATTTGCTTGGTTAAGGGACAAGGTTGAAACAGTCTTCCCAAGATTTGACTTCCCTTGCATGATTGCAAAGATGAGACATCTTTTGCATGTTCCTTGTCCTCCTCCACTTATGTTGTACATTGCTTTCTCGGTTTTAAATCAGACGCCAAGTGAAAAATTACTTTGTAAGATCCATAGTGATCTACTTGCAATTTTTCCCTCCCTCGAATCTAGATATTAGACTCGGGATGTCGGTTTGATTGAACACCCATTTCAATACCTCGTGGGTTTCTTTTCGAACTTTAAAGAGACCTAACCACGGTGTCATCTTGATTGACATGAGAACCATTTTTCAAGACGCTTCTTCTCCTCGTCGAGTCACCTCTACATCTTTTTATTATTCTTGTTGCTCTTTGATTTAGCATATGCAATTGCATTCTCAATTGCTCTATTCATGATGACAACGGATACCCTCTCATACTTCTCAAACTTGGTCAGTTCCATTTCATCCAATTTTATGCAAACTTCAATCTCACCATTAGTTTCTGCAACTGTTAAGTCATAATATTTGACAAGGAATTGTAAGAGAGTAACCAGGTCAACCCAAAGATTATTGCGTTCATTCATTCCAACTATATCACAACAATCCTTGCCATTCTTATCTTTTATGGCTATGGCGGGACCAGCACATTCAACGTGGTGCATCTCTCCTAATATGGCATACACCATCTTTGTCCTAGTAACCCTTGTATTCTCGACAATTTGTGGACGTGGAGCGAATATTTTTTTTGTGCCCATTCTTTTCAACGCTTCGTGGAATGGCTTGAATAGAGAACGGTAACCAAGCCTACTGATGCCTACATCATCACAAACAGTCTGTACATCTGTCGCTTCTAACTTCTTGTAGATCTCTCCTAGTACCATTTCCAATACCATCTTCTTGAGAGAAGAGTTGTAGGGCTGACAAATCATGTCCACTATCTCCCTGTTTGTCGCTAGATTCTTCACTACGTAACCAAGATTGCTTCTAGTTTCCCCAGATCTTAATTGGCCTTTGCTAGTGTTGTAAACGGACCTTGTGGCCGTGACCCTGCGTCTGAATGCACCTGATCCAAACTTCAGTTCCTCTATCGGTCGAAAGTGCTTCTTCCTTTCTCGCAAGCCAAGGGGTGTTTTCTTCAAATTCTTTAACCTACATTGAAGCCCAAAGTTTGCTCTTTCGAGCTCTTGGATCTTTTCTTGCAGCTGCCCTATCACCAATTTGAACTTGTCCACTTCAGATCTCAAAGAAGTTTCCCTCCCCCCCGTCATTCCTTTCCTTCATTACGATGGAGTAATGAAGGAGAGAAAAAGAGTCGGGCTGGTTTAAGTTATAATTCTCTTGTGACAATCGGAAGCAGCTCATCTCAAGGAACTGTATTCGATTCCGAATGCCTTCATCCTCTCTCAATCTCTCACAATATCCCAAGAGGCCAGAGTTACCGTCACCACAAAATTGGACTAAACTTGAAACGTCCCGAAATGGCGGTTTCTTGCCACTCAACGGATCCAATGGATATAAACTGCCATCCGCCCAGATGTCGACACTTTTTGAGCCTGCAAGACGCAACACGTCGCTTATTTTTTAGACCTCCTTTTTTGCGATTGAAGACTGGAGCATATTCGTGAGTCAGTTGGATCCTTATCCACACATCATTTGGAGCTTCCATACTGCGTGGATCGCACGGCGCGAAATGAAGGTGTACAATTTGTATGCCCCAACACAATTCGCTTCGTGTGAGCCGAACGTCCGTACTAACCTCGTTTTTGAAATTTGCAACGTGCATATGGAAATCGAAAAGTCCATTCTCCTACAATCCATGCTTTTATACATTAAGCAAATTCAAAATTCGAATTGTAGGGGGGGCGGGAAGCCTGTATTGGGATGAAGTAAAGATCCCGATTTACGAACTTTTAAGCCGCAATCGCAGCACCTCGAAACGAAAGTCTGATACAAAGCTTCAACCTACACATTCAAATTTTGAAATGTAGAAGGCGGGAAGCTTGTATGGCCATGGCCTCGAAATGAAAATGGCGCAAGACAAGAATCGGGGATGCGCATGCTTGGTATCTGACAAACCAAGAGGCACCGTCATGAGTTGCCGGTATGCTATAATGCAAGTGGCTTTTTAGAAGTGCCACGTGTTGCATCAATCTGTCTGACAACCAACAGAATTAAATACATATGGCGCCATAAATGTGCGATCCCCCTTATTCCGGGAGAGTATTCCAAGCAAATCTGTAATTATGAGAGTTTGGTATCCTAGGTGGCATGGGAAAAAAGGAGCGGAAATATGACGTGGAATGGCTGATAGGAGGCCATTTTGAGACCCCAAATCCGCCCTAATGGAAGTTGAATCTCAAGCTATTTTCTTATTTCTTTTGTTTCTTTGTCCAGCCTTTGAAAGTCATCTGTATGAGTTCTATCTCAGAGCCTCTGGTAAAGGCAGCTCAGAGGTTGGATAGATGCAGAGACCTCTGACTCAGAGGTTAGATTCGCGGTGCAGAGCTATAATATTTGTGTGCTTCTCCTTGGACAAAGCTTCAATGTAAAAATTCAATGACAAATTATAGGTTTATATGCATGATTGATAAGATAACTGGTTTTTATCATCTATAAGTTGTTATGTGGTCTGTGTTGCCTCTGATAAAGCATAGAAACCGCTTATATAGATGAAAACATTTTTCGGAATCAAGTATTTTGAGTTAATTAAGTTCAAAGGTTATTTTAGTTATAGTGGAAGATTTAAAAGTTGCTTCGGGCCACTAGTTTGGACAATCGTTTTTTTGAACAAAAAATATGCACCTTATATTAGGAATTCCATAATGTAAGGGTTTAAAATTAATACAAAAAATGAATGCGATAATATCAATAGACAAAACAACTTCAATTTTCATAAATTTCACTCTTACGTTAATGGGTTCCCCTTGAATAGGGCAATCCAGCAACCAACATAACAACATGGCAACGCTTCTACATCTTAGTCATAACACATCTTAACCACAGATGCATTAGACACAAAGAAGCACAAATAAGTTGCACAGGCTACAGGAATCCCACCCAGCTAACAATTGCCTGGAACATGGGGTCATCTCGCCTAGCGAGAAAGGGTAAGCTGCAAGCAAAGGGACCTAAATACCTACTTCTAGGGCAACCAAGCAAAACCTCTAGGCCAACAGCTGCAGGGCAGAGCCTAAGATTAAAAAAACTAGAGACATGACATGTGGGTTGATGTTGGACATGCTAAAGGGGCCCTTTTTTTTTTTTTTTTTGCTAAATTTGGCATGTAAGCAGGGTCTCTGATACATGCAAGGCTACACTCCTTTCTACATGATTCGTAGTATAAAACTTCTCTACAGTCATGCATAATATTTAGAGATCTTGTGATTTAATAACTTGATGCTTTGAAATGATATATGGGTGTTGTGATATTATATATCAGTAGGCTAAATGTTTCTAAAACAGCAATGCACATAGCTACTTGGGGATCAAGGGAAAATGTTTATATAAGCATTGCATGCATCCTTAGTTGTATTGCATAAATTCTGCCATGAATTCGAGGGCACCATTCAATAAATAGAATAATGGATGATATTGCCCTTTTTGTTTTGCAATTGATTTTATTTTTTTTCTGCAAATTATACACTTAACATTGTAATTCAACATAAATAAGTGATTCAACAAGGAAAGTTGACCAGCCAGCTCCAAGTCCATATTTATGAGTTGTTTTTAAATCATAACCCACTTTATCCTCCCTTTCCTTGGTTACAGAGCCCATGGTTTGTGTTCAAAGGAGGCGCAGTCTATATTCTGAACGCCTTCTTTGAACATGGAGGATATGTATTTACAACATACTCAGTCAAATGGCAAAAAAAAAAAAAAAAAAAAAATAGATGTATGTATTTACAATACACACACACACACACGATCTATGTTGCATACGTTTAAAGCATGGCGCGCACACGACTGACAATATGTCACACAACTAGAGCATTACAACTAGACAAATCTTATCTAATGCAAGGGCAAATGTTTACTTGGCTGTAATAAACATTTTTATTTTGTTTACTCATTTTGATACACGGAAGGGGTCGAGAAAGAGAAATGTTCGCGGCCGCGATAAATTTCTTGTAAATTATTATTCTTATGACATTTGCTTCAAGTAATAGAACGCCAAGCATCAAGTAACCGAATTGTCAATCGTAATTCCAGCTTTTATTCGAACACAGCATTTCTATTCCTCTATTCATCAATAAAAAAGTCTGATCGTGCTAGGTATGTAGTAGTAAATGTTAAGAAACGAGGTTGCCAGAGAAGATGTGAAGAAAATAGCAGGTATGGAGAAGTAAATGTTAAGAAAATAAGGTCGCCAGAGAAGATGTGAAGAAAGTAGAGGAGAAGAAACGTGTTAAATGACATGAATGCAGTATCCAATGTGAACAAGGGTAAGTGGCCCAATACATTCAAAACCGCGTGCAAGTGGTAACATGCACGTAGAGAACCTTCATCTCTTCTTCTTTTAAGTCAAGGATAAGGTCTGCCAGATCAGATCCACCTAGGCATCCCGACCACGTCAGCAATCCCGCGTGGCAGCGAAGACCCGACCATATAAAAGGGCTCAAGCTCTAATCTCGAGCTCCGGTACCTCTCCTTCTCCACATTTTTGTTTCCGTTCAAGAATTCTTTTCCTGTATCTACCATAGCATCGTTAAAAAATTTCTTCGGGCAGCATGACAGGTTCAAACCGAAAATCCGTTCCCCTCCCCATTTCTTCCCTCAACCATATCTCCCGTAATTGCAAAAACGTCCAAGCATCTCTCGATTTCTACTGTAACTTACTCGGATTTGTTCAGATCCGTCGTCCTCGAGCTCTCAACTTTGATGGCGCTTGGTGAGATCATGCACATGTTCCCTTTTTTCTCTCTGTTTCTGCTTCTTAAAAAATCTTTATCTTGTCCTTTTGAAGGTTGTTTAACTACGGCATTGGAATACATCTTCTGCATTGTGAAGATCAATACTCGAGGAAAGACGAGATTAATGTGCGAGCGGACCATATTTCTTTTCAGGTAGTCTGTATACCTTAGTTAGATCTGGATTTTAGGGTTTCATTTTCCTGGTTCAATTGCCTAACTGGATGTTTCTTGATCTTAAAACTGGCAGTGTGAAGATATTGATATGGTGGAAAAGCTACTGAGGGAAGCAGGGATTAAATATGAAAGAAGGGTGGTAGAGGAGGAAGGAATTGAAGTGGAACAATTATTTTTCCATGATCCTGATGGTTTTATGATAGAAATCTGCACCTGTGATAAGTTACCAGTAGAGCCACTAGGTGCCTCTGTTTGCCTTTCCAAACTCCACAACCTTCCTCTTAACCAAGCTAGAACCAAGATACACAGAACTGCTTGAATCTTTTTCTTTCTCGGGAAATTACCTTAAGTGCTTATCCATTCCCTGCAATTGAAAAACAAACTCCAGATCTGAACCGAAATGTGTGGCATGGGAAATCCTGCTCCAAAGCGTTTATAGTGCATTGCAATAACAAAATTGAATTGATCTGAAGCCAGTTTAGCAGGATAGCTGTTGAGATTGTCGCATTCAGGAAAATGAGGGAGCATATGGAAAGAATAACCTTAGGGTGATTTGTCACATACTAGTGTCCTAAAAATAGAACTGTGACATTCACTCCTATATGACACAATTTCAGACTCCACCACATTGTCTTTTTTTAAGTTATATACAAGAAAATTACCACTAGGGCCAAGGCCGCCACAAACATTTTTTTTTTTTCTTTTCCGAATCATTATAGGGAATTTGTGTATTAACCGGGAATTTATGTGTTAAGTCCAACACAGTGTGGAAAAAAAAAAGGTCCGAGTCAAGGATACCTCCCTGAGTTTCTCTCGAGTTTCTAAAATTCTTTCAGACTCTTGGAAATGTGTTTGATGAAAGAATTGAATTGAATTGAGTTGAATTTTATCATTATGTAACATCTGTTCTCTGCATCGTTTATTTCGTGCAAGCATAGCTATACCTAATTTCCCATTATATATAACATAAATTGATAATGGTTTCTAAATATTGAAAACTAGTAAAAGAGGCAAGGATGATTTGGCAGATGGGAAGACAAACGAAAAATATTTGTTGTATGTCTCAAAGAATAAATCTATGTGTCATAGTTAAGGTTACAAAAGATATCAACCTGCAACTTAAAAGGAAAGGATATTGAAAAATTACTAAGGCACTAGTAGTAGGGCAACATAGATCATAGTTAAGGTTACAAAAGATATCAACCTACAACTTAAAAGAAAAGAATATTGAAAAATTACTAAGGCACTAGTAGTAGGGCAGGCTTGGGGCAAAGAGTTGGTCTGGAGGTGGTGGCATGGGATGAGGAATGGTATTCAAGTAGGTATACTCAACATTTTATCTGCATTTATTAGCAAAGAAGCTCTTCCCGTACAATGACATAGAAGCGCCTCATTACTACACTTCTATTTAACATCATGTTATAAACTTGCAATACATCCACTCTATCAAGACCGAGATCCTACAAAAAGAGAACCACATTTGATGCATTATACCTTAGACAAGTAGGTAAGCATATTTTGCATATGATGGGTTTCCACTCTTAGCATAATTATATTCGTTAAAGGACACACATATATCCAAAACTAGAACATCCCCTTGCACCTTTCCCGATAAACCAAATTAAGTATTTTTTGCATGAGCAATGCCACTAGAGTACAAATAACATGTATCTTAAATACAGATGCATTAAGTATTTTTTGCATGAACAATGCCACTAGAGTGCAAATAACATGTATCTTATACAGATGCATAGCACAAGAATTAAAAACAAATTGTGATTTTTTTGTAAAGTTGTTTTAAAAAAATCTAAATTTTAATCGCTAGCAGAGAAGGTGAATGATACATTCATGAAATTCATGAGATTGTTAAATTACTCGATGGGCAAAAGATCACTTGCGAGTTGAAGAGAACTTACATATGGCATTACCATGATGCAAACAATAATTCTTCTTTGAAGGTTTTCTCAAAGAATATCCGTGTAAACTTCTAAAGAGAGCTCGATGCATCTTGATTTGCTCAACTGGCATACCCTACAGACTGCATTATAATTTATCTAAAGTCTAAACATCCAGAAGAAACGTTTCTCAATTGAAGAGGTTGTGATGTGGGTGGCCCCATTTGATTGCATCAAAGTAGTTATTAGTAACATAAAAGAAAAAAAATGGTTCTTAACTCCATTGATTCAGCATATTCTTGAACAAAGCAACCTAGCTAACAACCAAGCAATAAAAAATCTAGCTTATTTTGCACAACTTACCATATAAGCCCACACTAGCCAATAACTTATCGATGCAAACACTACCTTATTGCCACGAAATATCCCCTATATGCTACAAAACATCTAAAACATGTTTGCACTAACAAATCCTACTACATTTGCAGAAGTAACAACCCAATCCCATGGCTATATCGTATTATAAGACTAGGATTAGGATTACACAATATTGCCATACAAGCAACCACCACAGTAAAAGGCATAGAAATCATTATTGTGTAATCTCTGTTTTTACATAGACATTGAATTATAGTTTTGAAGGTAACTCTTCTAGCCTTGAAATTCTTCTAATAATTCGGTATGAACTCCAAGCTTGATTATTTTGGTGGTCGTAGCATAAATGCACATATATCTTTGCCCCCCTTCCCCCCACCCCCTACAGAACATCTAAAAACCTAGCCTATTTTGCAGAATGACTTACCATATAAGCCCACACTTGGCCAATAAACTTATCTATGCAAAAACTAGCTTATTGTCGCCAAACATTCTCTATAGGCTATAGAACATCTAAAACCTATTAGATCTGCACTAACAAATCCTACTACACCTGTAGAAGTAACAACCCAATCCCATGTCTATATCGTATTATAAAACTAGCACCTAGATCTTTGTTTATTTTCAACTCTGCCTTGAACATACAATATTGTAATTAATCTAGTTGAGCTATATCCTCTACTCCAACAACTACGATATCCCTTCACTGGACATAAACATGAGCAATATGCTGGACACCAAGCAACGCTAGCAGAATTAATTACAACTTACTCAAAGAAAACATAAATAGTGAAAATCAGTTCAACATTTTTCTAGCCAGAAGCATAAGCACACAAGAAATTAACCTACCTTAATCAAATCCTAAGACCCACCATACCCAAGGAAAAGCATCTCGATCAACAAACACTGCATTGCCAGATCTCTAGATCTAGCTGCTTGTTTGATTTTCCAAAACTAGGTTTTAACACCGCACTAAAAACTCCAAAGTCTATAACTTTCAACGAGACTATTCTGTCAAAAATGCTAAACATAGCAGAAAAATCTATTGTAGTTTGTAGTTATGAAGAATGTAACATTTTATTGACGAATTTAGAAAGCAAAGAACTGTAACAATGTTGTACAAGTTCTCAATATAGAGAATAGGACTAACGCAAAAGTGATCCAAAAAAATAGAATATATGCCTCATTAACAATCCACAGCTGTGGAATTGAAGAGTAGATATATAAACTACGAATAAAGTTCGCTTCAAACAACATAGAGCAAAACTAGAATTGATGATTTTGGGACCAGGAATTGAAGTCGGAAGAAATCACACATGCAAAAGGGTAGAGATATTTATCTCAATCATGCAATCCTAGAAAACAAGGGACAAAGTATTCAGAGCAGAAACATAACAATGACCTGTTGTACGATCTATTCAGCTTGACGGTGTGTTTATAAAACCTAACTCGTAAATCACTAGCTTTAGGAATAATAAATGAGAGCGGATCCACAAATAAAATCAATTAAATCTGCACGATTACAGACTTGGTTCATACAAGAGTGGAGGGGAACATGAATCTCGATGATGAAGTAGCTTATTTTTCAGGAGTTTTTAATTTTCTTGGTCGTTAGATCTAAAATATGAAGATCTAACAGCAATATATGAATTTACATGACATGCACAACCATATAAATAGGCTAGGAAGCCAGAAATTGTTGTAGAGATGGGGTTAGGCAAGAGTGCTAAAATTTTTAAGGGGAAACTATAGCCCGTGATATTATGCCAAAATTAGGGAGCAACTACAATACTTCTGGATAAGGTTGTTCCAGCTCAAATTTTCTTCGAAGTCCATGCCCTATTTCTATTCTAGTTTAGCTATGGTGATCCTTTGGACGGTGTGGTGCTTTAGGGTTTAAGTATTTGCATTGAAGAAGCAGTTTAGGCTCAACTCCACCGTATCTCAGGCCTTCCATCTAGATTTTTATCTGAATATTACTTTTTCACGAATAAAGGTGGCTTTTGATCAAATATGAATTATACAATAGATTATTATTGTTATTATTATTATTATTGTTACTATTTTGTTGCAACTGTATAGATTGAAGAATTATGGTGCCAAGCCTGGTCGGTGGGGTTCAAATCCCCAGGCTTCCTTTCTCCTGCAATCATAGTGTGACGTGGAAATTGTAGTTTGACCCCATTTTCCTTTTGGAGAGCCAGTTGTGATTGTTCAATATGGAACATTGGACGAAATATTCCATAAAGCAACAATTCACATGAAGCGATTATATACATTTCAAGATGCTTTTGTGTGTCATTTGCTTCAATGGTCCACAACTTAAAGAAATGTATCTATTTTGTTACTTCGGTTTTATTTTGTTCTGGTTTAAAACGTCAACAAAACGTTTCCGCTTTAATTTGTCTCAAGAACATGAGATAGCTAGTTTTGAAGTTTTAATATGTGTAAAGAGCATGGTGACTTCTGTAAAGAGCATGATCACTCACGTGTTTAAAAATCAAATGTTGGGAGGTCCCTTTCTTGCACATTTAATAAAAAGAAAAAATTTAGTACAATGTCGTTTTCTTCCTAGACACAAGTAGCAAAAGTTAACCTTGGGGATCCTCTTCTATACGAAAGTTTAATGTTCTAATAGATCCTTTAGCCCCTTCATAGCTATGATCTAGATATCTTCAACCTTTCCAAGAAAAAATAGATAAACTGAACAAGTTAAAACGTTTTGCAATTTGACATTTATATTTTGTAACAACTATCTAAAGGGGTTGGTTATGAAATCCCTTGTTGCCTAAAAACCTACGTCTCTATTACACAGGGGCATTAATTGTAAAAATGTCTATTTTATTTATTGGATAGGCGAAGTGTTCTACATCCTACACGAAGAGAATGTGAGGATGTTAATGTGAAAAGGATGGCATGTCACGCCATCAATCCCATTGGGAGCTTGGTCGACATCAATCTTTTGTTAAGGCATGGGGGCCCATGGAGACCTTAATCTTCAAATTGCAACAAACTAAACCAACAAGTTGGAAAAATTGTGCGCCAATGGATGATAATGGTGTATGCCAACAACTTGGAGATTCTCCTTTCTAATGGTCCTTCAGTGCCCTTGGGATATATGTAGGATATATCTATTTATTATTTGTTGTTTGAATGCATATGGAGAAAAAAGATACCCTAGCTTGCTTCCTTTTTAAGGGTTAAAAATTGCATTTTTCACCATTTTAAATAAAGACCTGGGCACAAGCATGCTATAATGTACCTTAAAAAGTATTATTTAGGGACCATAAAACTACCCAAAAAAAGTACTTATCACTAGGTACTGGGTACTTATATGATGCCTCAATAACTAATAAGTGCTAAATTGGATCATTCATTTTCACCTCCAATAGTATTGTCTCTATTCTATTCTATTCTATTCTATTCTATCTTGACCTTCAACACTAACATGCTTTTGACAGAAAGAACAAGAAAACAATACTCATTTCTGAAGTACCCAGTGTAGGTACCCAGTGTGGACACATGTAGCATGCTTATGCCACCTGCTCTTGTTGCATGCTAAGTATATGGCTAACCCTAAAAAGTTAAAGAAATGCCTCTGATCTCCCGACGAGGATGATAAGCTTAGAAAAATTGTGATCAAGCATGGAATCATGACATGGAACCAGATGTCCATTTTGGCAAGTAATATAATAAACCCGTTCTTTACAATACAAATGTTAGATTAAAACAAAAAAGTATATGTATTATGGACTGAATATATCACAATGATTGCTTGCTTTAGAATTAGAGCATTGTGGAAAGCGTTGTAGACTCAGATGGTTGAACTATCTAAGGCCTGGAATCAAGAGGGGAGAATTCACACCACATGAGCAAAAAAAGCTTCTTTTTGAGCACTAATTTCGGGTCTGGGTGGGGTTCTGGACAACCTATCAGATAGCCCTCTATGGGGACTCTTGAATCTAACATGAATGAGAGTAAGAGAAACACTAATGTCAAATTTAAGAATTCCTTGATATGAGAAAGGCAAAACAACAAGGACCTCGTTGAACGCAGAGATCTAAAATAAGAGAATTCCTACGGGTGTTGTTTTGCTAGTGGTATACAAAAAAATGAAATTCAAGCACTAAATCAGTACCTTCATAGGTAACACATGTGATCAGTAATCACATTGCCAATATGCTCATTGCGTAATATATAAATAAAGAACATCCTAATATCTTTTGAAGGGCAAGGGAAGGGCAATGAAGGGTAGCTTGAAGGGCAATCAACACTAAACCACCACCTGCGTCGCGACACGTTAAAGTGTGTATCACTAGTAAAAACAGACCTCGACGTCTTATTTAGCTTCCAAGTCTAAGCTTTTGATGTATGTAGCACAATAGCCTTGAGCCCATAGCAAAAACTGCCAGTAGATGAAGTAGCAACCAACTCCCACAAAGTTTGTCGAAGAAGATGAGCAGTCGATCTAGTTGTGATGATTGCCGTCCCTGAGTAAGGTCATGCCCAAAAGCTTGTAGCGCATTTGAGCAAAATTGGCACGTGATCCGTCAAAAGGTCACGCTCAAAAGGTCGTGACCAGTCAAAAGGAAATTATCACGCATTTGAAGCTGTGATCCATGATACTGAACTATCGTACCTTGAAGAGAGTGATGATCTACTAAGGAGGACTCACGCCACTACATAACACACTCACTACAGAACACTCACGCCACTACAGAACATTGGGGTCTCAAGTGGAGAGAAATTCAAGAAAAACTTCTTTTGGGAGGGAAACCTTCAACATAAGTAGTTTGTTCAGCACAGCTATGAGGCTAACCTTTGAATTCACCATCATAGTAAGTTTCAACAATTTACTTCTGGCAAAAGTGTAGCAGAGTTGAAAGTCTAAGTGCTAGAAGTCTTTAAATGTTTGGTGAACAAGGGCTGAGTGCAATCTCAAGGTGGAACTAGTTGACACTAGCATTGGGATTACAACACAAAATTGATCGTTTGTGCTCGCATATATGAACTGTGGATTAAATATTTATAAAGGTGGTGCAGAATGTAGCTTGACATTGAACAGACAGATCTGGAGAAGTGGCAGCTCATTTCATAAACTATGTCAATCCATATATAGCATTGGAAGGAGCCTTCCATCCTTATTCATTTGGAATATAAATCCAATTCCTAATGTTGTCAAGATTTTTACTTATTTGCCAAGGTGCCTATGAATGAATCGTGGATCCCATCTGTGGATCAGTATGGATGTACACAAGGGACCATATAGCGTGTTCATTAATAGCCTCGGTCCAAAAATGAATGCGCCAATCTGTCATAACAACTTATGGTCGAGTTGGGGCACCTAAGGGATAAAGGCTGATAAAATCATCTACATGGTGTTCAATACCTCATTGCAGCTCTAAAGTCTTCAAGCAAAGGTGTGTTTATTGGAGCAGAAAGGTTCTGCCAATAAGTAGCAACCATTAAATTGCACAATGATGAAAGATCCCATTCAACAGATTCAACCTTTTGCTAAAGATAACACATCAAGATGTTATAAGTTCCAGCATACTGTAAATAAAGGAGCAAAGCTAAGATCGGCATGGTTGGTCTATACCACTGAATAGCATCCAGGACTTCCTATATCTAAAGTGGAAGATATTTTAATAACTCTAGCATATACTCATTCTTGATTGCACCAACCCAAGTGTATCCTAAAAATAAAGATTGTCTTTTTGAAGAAGAAGCTATTGGTCCTGGAAGATGGCTTGTCCTGTGGTGAAATCATCATCAAGAAAAGCTTGAGATGAGTGGGCAAGATAATATATATATGACACAAGCCATAGGTTGGACCATGCGGAGTACAAAAAAAGCTGAATCCTCAAATTGGATATGAAAAAAATTGACAAGGGCACAAAGAAGACATTTGTCTGCTATTACCAAGTCAAGCCATAAGGAAGAAGATCATTGATTTTCAAAGAGCCATCAATAAGGTTGTTAGAGGCCAACCAGGTGATGAGAAAAGTAGTTGGACATAGGCTGCATATCCTATAGAGGGTGGAAAATTAGAGGCTACATGAGATGCTAATTCTTGAAAACTTCCATTGAGGCTATGCGCAACATTCACATAGCACAAGGCCTGTGTATGCCGAGTTTCCAAATCCTGTATGCAGTTTTTCTTGTTCAACAATATTACGATGAAGCTTGTTGGCTATCTGCAGGATTAGCCCGAGATGGTGAGGTGTCAGAAGAAGCAACTTGCAACTTGAGCATTGCCAATTCAGCATCCACATTGATTTTTTGTTTTGCAGCGTCTTGAAGTTGGGCCTCAAGGCTCATGATACGAGTGTAGGCCTCTATTTGTTTGGCTTCCAAGTGCGCAATTTACTTCTGGTGCATGACATTGGCATGTGCATGAACACTGAGTTCTGACTTGAGATCTTGGATTTCTTAATTGGTCATAAGCAACAGTTGGGTTTGGCTTCATCACTGGCTATGAAGCGTTCAAAATAAAATGTAAGGGCGGTATGAATGCAAGGCAGAGTGTTATTCTTTTTTCTGTTGAAGTTGATTTTGAAGATCAGCAAAAGCAGCCTTATACTACAAGCAAACATTATGAATGTGATTCAGATTATTGACAGGCTGAAGCTATTGATTTTCATGGTGAAGTTCATTGGCTGAATCCAGTTGAAGATGAATAGCATTCATAACGTTCCTAACTGATATGCCCTTAACCAACTGGGCAAAATCGTCTAGACATTTATGAGTAGTCGCTTCTACCCATTTATGCCGGTGTCTCGGGAATGCAACTTCCAGATCTACTCCAGTGGTCTCCATGGGTCCATTACAATCTCTTTGATTAGAACTATGCTCGTCTCGAGCATCACAATACCATAGATCACACCATCTCGTGGTGTCCAAGACCAAGTCATGACCTACTGTCCAACGGTATTCTGGGTCATACTTGCCCCCATGGAGACTCGAACTCAAGCCCTGCTTAGATACCAAATGTGACGAGCCTCCCGAGTTGCCAGCCTACAAATCCTGGAGTTGAAGATTGCAACTCTGAATATTTTGCTGATATTCATAAAATGCCTAGAGTGGATGGAGAGACGTGTCTAGTATATCAGCCTTGACTTCAGATGTATGAGAGGATGAGGGGCCTGAATCAGGTTTTAACCGAATAGAATTAGAGGAAAGAACTTTAATAAATTTAGGTGGAGATGGAGGTCGTGGAACTTGTGGACATGAAGATTTAGACACTTCCTCTATATGCTCAGTTTGGTGAAGGAGCTTGTTTTGATCCAGAGAGATATCGTTCAATATACTAATTATTCGAGGATTTTGACCGCTAGAAACTCTTGAAGAAGGCTATACCCAAGGCAGTGTCAGAGGAAATATGGAGTAGGAGAAAACCTAAAATGGCAGATGTGCAAATCTTGGGGTGCAATGCATTCGCACACCTTAAAGAAGACAAACTGTCAAATAAAGTCATTTTTTGTGTGATGGTGGGAATTACCATTTTGACTTTGGCAAAAGAACATATACACAAAACATCATGATGGAGCTCGATTTAGATAGCGACTCTGAGATTGATTCAGATGTGGATAACTCAGAGTACCTTAGGCATACTTCAAGATGATGGGCTGGACATTCCTTCTGAGCTGGAAGAAAGTGAGAGTTTGACTCTAGGAAGATCTGAAAGTGTTCGACATGTTACCAGGAGAAGGTAAGAGTACACAGACTCTAGAAGAGGTAAGAGTTCTAGCTATATTTCATTGCATGGCTCTATTCTTCTAGATGAACCCTCCAGCTATAGGGATGCCATGCGCAACCCAATAGGGATGATTGGCTTAATCCAATCGCTTTAAGACGATGATACTTGGGATATCTTTGAAGTTTTAATTCACCAAGATTGAGCTTAATATTCAAATCGCAGGGAGTGTATTTTGAGGATGATGATGATGAGGCGGGCGGAGGAGGAGGAGGGGAAGAGGTCCCGGTGGGGGAGGGAGGCCTATAGGAACGACGGATCCGACGACTATGGTAGTCCAGGGAGCACCGCATTTAGAATATGTGGCACTAAAGGTAAGCATTAAAGATAATCATCGCGTCCACATGGAATTAATAGTAAAGAAAAATCTAGATCCATGCAAAAATTATGAAATGATTATGTAAATGTCTCAAGCACCTTGCCACTTTCTCTCTCTAGTGCCTTGACACATTCTCCCTCTAGCCCCTTGCCATAGTCTCTCTAGCTTTCTTGTACCCTTCTCTCCCTACACCTTGCCACAGTCTCTTTCTAGCATCTTTCTATCGATCTCTCTCTAGCTCCCTTATACCTTATGTACTCTATCTCAGCCTTGAATATGTAGCACAATAACAGGGGAATATGGTCTATGGTTTCAAATAACAGGATTGTTACATAGATTTAAGATAAAAAATAATCATTTTAGCTTACTGGTTATATTAGTCAAAGTAGTCTTATTAGGATATTGAGTTTTTTTTATAGAGGTTTGAGCTCCTGTATTTCATATTCTAAAACCTTAGGAGAAGCTGTATAGAGGCTCCATATTCAGGCAAACTCGTATTTCATATTTCAAAATCATAGCCGCCCCCAATTATAAATGACTATAAGCGGAATGAGAGGTGCCCAGAGGCTCCAACATATGGTCTAGGCAGTAGGAACAACGGATCCGACGACTGTGGTAGTCTAGGGTGCACCGCATTTAGAATATGTGGCACTAAATTTAAGCACTAGAGATAAGCATCACGTCCACATGGAATCAACAGTAAAGAAAAATCTAGATCCATGCAAAAATTATGAAAAGTTCTCTAAATCTATCAAGCACCTTGCCACATTCACTCTCTAGCGCCTTGCCATAATCTCTCTCTAGCTTTCTTGTAGCCTTCTCTCTCTATGCCTTGCCATAGTCTCTTTCTAGCATCCTTCTACCAATTTCTCTCTAGCTCCCATACCCTATGTACTCTACCTCCCTCGTTCCTTGCCGCCTCTACTTTCTAGAGCTTTTGGCAAGTTTCTGTCTCTAAATATCCAGGTTATATAAAGAAATCACTCGGTACTACATAAGTAGAGTTTTGAAATATGGTCTTCGTGGATGATAACATCAATTCAATATAATATCTCACATACACAAATTGCGAAGGTATTTCTTGTTATCGTTGAGGCCAAATAGGCACTATATGTCACTTTTGATTTATTAGGAAGTGAATGTGTGTCATTTCTCACTTGTTGAGAGGAATATCCAAAAATAAAAAAAGTATATCTGGAAACTCCAGATCAAGTTCCTTCGGCACAACTTCTCCACCCAACCGGGTTCTGATTTGCAAACACGGCAAGACTAGGCCCAAATTCTTCCCAATTCTGAGAGTCTGCTAACCAGCTGGATAGCCTCTCTGGAATTCTTTGGAATTCTCTTAAAGCTCAGTAAGGCACTCAAGCAATAAGTTATTAGTAATTCTACAGCAGGCAAACTCTTCCGGCTTCCCAATTTCTGAAGATCAATTGCTACTTATACTATTTTAAAAAGGTATTGTGCGTCTAAAACGAGAATTCCCGTTTAGCCCTTTTGCTAAATCCGGCTACCTTTTTCTAGAGTCCAGCCAGTTATGCTGGCCCAGGAACTAATTCCGGCCTCTCAGGGCCTTTTCTGCTAAAAGGCAGCAGGTTCTGGTCGGCAGTTCCGTTTGCCACAGGTCGCGCAATAGCGGCCTTTTTCCTTAGTTTTTTAACATTAATATTTCAATGGTTCCCTTTATTATAACTTAAAAACTCCTAAGGTTAAACAATCAATCAAAATATTAATCTAAAAGCCCTTGCCTCTGTGTGTTTGTTTCTGAAAATCCTTCCTTTGAGCCACACCCCCAAGCTAGTGCCGTAACAATTCCCTCCCTTCCCAAGGCTGATCGTCCTCGATCATCTGCCTTAGGGAAATAACAATATTTCCCAAAGCTAGTCAACTGACTATCCGCTTTGCTGGAATAACCACCTTTCTTTCTAAGCTAGTCGCCTGACTATCTGCTTTGAAAGGATTTCTCCTAGGCTGGTAAACTTACCATCTGCCTGACAATTCTAAGGGTCTGGCTTCTGTGCTGCAGTCACAGTTGCCCCCTTCTAAACTCTAGAGCAACATTCATTTAAAAAAAAAACTTTCATTATCTCAAATCAAATGAATACAATGCTCAAGCCATTCAACAAACACATGTCTACACAGACGTTTTACTTTACTTATCTTTACCTACATAGCCGATTTGAAGCCGGCTTCTTTCATAGGCTTCCGCCTTTTTCTTGTCAAACTTAGCGTGGGAACTTTCAGGAACTTCTTCTGCAACACGAACATGGGCAACCTGCGCAGATGTTCGGGCTTTTGCTCGAGTATCCTCCTTTGGTTGCTCAGAATCTCCTTTAGTATTGGATATAAATTTCGGACATTGATTCTTATAGTGAGGACCTCCACATATAAAACATCCTCCCGGGGGTGCTTTTGCCTGCCATTTGGCCATCCCTCATTCTCCATTGCTCCCCTTCGTACGGATTTCATCATTACTAAGCAAGGCACTTACTCGATACCTCTTATTCTCTCTTTTAGATACCTTGCCATTATCGGGCTTAAAGTTCTTCTCTTGAGGGTACCCCTCCCAAATGTCATACCGCACTATATTAGGATTAAGTTTCATCTCTGGGGCTTCAGCCTTTCACACCGCTTCATCAATAGTCGATGGTTCTGCAAAACATAGCTCTGCGTATAGCAGGTCTCGTAGTCCAGCTACATATTTTGACGTCATTTCACTTTCAGATAGTCCTTCTAGCTGCAATTCTCCCATCTGCACCGTTAAATAGGAGAACTTGGAGTAAAAGTGGTGCACCGATTCATGTTCCCCTTGCTTAAAATGATCCCACTGTCTTTTAAGATCAGGATAATAATTTGCATGCAAGTTGTGCAATTCGAATGCTTTTCTAAAAGCTACCCAGGTTTTTATCTGAGGTAACAATTTCTTCTGTCCTTGCCACCATATCTAGCTACATCAGTTAGATACTTATCCATGGCCTGTAATTTCTGCTCCTCCGTAACTTTAACTCTTTCAAAGAAACTTTCCCAGCTTGCCAAGAATCCCAGAACTGCTGGTGGACTCCGTTTATCTCTGGCGTATGACGGCATTCCTTCTACCTTCTCCAACCATTTAATTCGACCTGTTCTAACATTGGAGGCTGCAGTAGGAGAATCAGGTGGTGGTGGAGTAATTGGTGATGCATTTGCACGCAAAGGAGGCTGTTGGAATATATCCAGCAAATACCAATACAAAATTGCTATATATTCAAGTTTCCTTTTATTTTCCTCAAAATTGGCAGATGTAGGCATGCCAATCTGAATGGCAATCTATGCAGCAGCATTCATAACCTGATTATACTGAGCTACAGGAAGATTAAATTTGTTCTGGGCCATTTCACAGAATCTTAGGATGTCACGGCTCTGATATCAATTGATACAAACAGTCTTCTCTATCTGCAAAACTAACAGTCACGGTTAATCAAGGCAATCTGGAAACTCCAGATCAAGTTCCTTCGGCACAACTTCTCCACCTAACCAGGCTCTGATTTGCAAACACGGCAAGACTAGGCCCAAATTCTTCCCAATTCTGAGAGTCTGCTAACCAGCTGGATAGCCTCTCTGGAATTCTTTGGAATTCTCTTAAAGCTCAGTAAGGCACTCAAACAATAAGTTATTAGTAATTCTACAGCAGGCAAACTCTTCCGGCTTCCCAATTTCTGAAGATCAATTGCTACTTATACTATTTTAAAAAGGTATTGTGCGTCTAAAACTAGAATTCCCTTTTAGCCCTTTTGCTAAATCCGGCTACCTTTTTTTTCTCGAGTCCGCCCGATTCGTTGGCCGGGGAACTCGGGGCCTTTTCTCGCTAAAAGGCGTGAGGTTCGGGTCGGTAGTTCCGTTTGCCACTTCAGCGATGGCGGCCCTTTTCCAAAGACACACATCATTTATGCTTGATTAATACTCTTCTACTACTTTCTTTGCTTCTTTCCTTTCTTCCCTTGAATGCAACCACTCTTAGACACCCTTTTCTCTTCAATGTAATCAATCCAACCCCTCAAAGAATGCAACCATGGAAAAACAAGTTGACCATTAAAGGGAAATATAGACATTTAAAGAATAGAATAGAATAGAATAGAATTAATTTTTATCGTCCGGGGACACCATGTAACGTTCCTTATAAGACCCAAGAAAAACATTCAGATATTTATAGAAAATCCATCCCACCCTCTTATGGTGGTATCATAAAACGCCACACTAAGATCTACTCAAGGTGTCTCCTATGGGTGCGTTACAATCTTTTTTACTAGAACTATGCTCGTTCTCAAGCATCATAAGACCATATACCACACCATCCCATAGTGTCCAAGACCATCTCTCCAAAGATGTACATGCTCCCATAGAGACTCGAACTCGAACCCTACTCTGATACCAAATGTATCGTTCCTTAACCACCCCCGCCTAATCAATTGGCCAGACCATCTGAATAGGGTTGGGCTTTTTAGGATGTTTCTTGGATAGCTGGGAAGGAGCAGCCGCATGGAGATGGCAGATGGCTATGGCGATGGACATCCTGGCATCTTTGACGCTGTCGGAGTTGCTGCTATATCCGACCTCTTCAATCTGGTTTTTTTTTGTGATGGGTTTTTTTTGCACTGTTCTATTATTTTTCTTTCCTTTCAAGCAGTCCACGTTAAAATGCTTCTTCTGTTTACATGCCCGCGGAGGCACGCCAAGCTTTTTTCTCACATTTTATGCAGGATTCTGCTTCAACAGATTTTTGGGCCAGTATTTGTTTCAACAATTCTGCTTTAAAGCAGGGAGGCTTGTGGAAGGTGCGAGGTGGAGGCATGGGCTCCGACTGGCAATGTTGTGTAATTCATAAAGCGACTCATAGGCCATTTCTATTGGGCCACATAAGGAAATAAGAAAGAAATGAATTTTTACTTTTAAAAATAAGACATGTCCCATTTAGGTTTAGATAGGTTCGGTTCCTCCTTTCAAGGGGAATGGAGTCTTATTTTATACCAGGGGATTTCCCCCATTATAAAATAAGACAGTGTCACATATGTTAAAAATATCATTAAAATTAGACGTGTCTTATTTTTAGCACGCCGGCCTAATCAAGCGTGCAACCCTCCTTGCAATTCTAGGCTATTAACGTAGCATGTCCACCTCATAAAAAACTGATGTGGCAATAGTTTCGCCGTCAGATTTTTTTCTTTAAAGATCTACGGCCAAAAAAAATTAGAAAATAGGTAAAAAAAAAAACACGGAGATGGAAAAGGGCACGCGCGTTATTTTATTTTGCCTCCGCGACACAGATCCTCCTCCAAGTTCATCAGGCACTCACGGTCTTTGGACCTCCCTTGAACTGGTGCAAAGGTAAGGTTTTTAGTCCTGATTTTCATTATCCTTCATGATTTTTCGTTTTTCTGACCTGTTAGATGGCATCATGGGCTGCCAAACCAAGAATGTCGGCTCAGGCATCCCACGCACATAACTTAAGAGCATTGACAATAATCATCTCGTTTGCATCTGTGCCTTTTTCGAAAGTTCAATGGCATCATCTGAAATCTTTGCAGTCCACATTGTTGAAGGGGAAACATTCCGGAACTTCTGCATCCTCCAGCTCTGAAGTAGGAATGAAATCTGTTGAAGCAAAGCAGTGAAGAATATGCAAGCAGAATTTGGTAACGTGGACATTTAACTCAGAAGAAGCTTACTTGTAATAAGCAGGTATTATCTGCAATCTTTGTTATATCTTCCTATTGCATATGGATTGTAAGTTACTCTCATACCCGTTACTCTCAGTGCAGCCTTCGTTTTGAGTTGGAACAGCAGGGTATAGCCTCATTGATTCATATAAAGCAGCATGCATATAATGTGTTTCCTTTAGTTGTTCAAAGCCAAATTGCCCATTTGATGACTGCCTAGATTTTGAATTCCTATTGCCGACAAAATCATTACTCTCTTTTTGTATGCCTGCTTTGTGTACTAGATGTTTGCTATTTGATCTGATTTGTCATGTACATGTTTCTGGACTTCCAAAACTGGAACATTTGCACAGATATTTGATATCAGCACATATGCTGCAGAATGGATACAATCTAAATGAACAAGTCTACTGAGGAGTTGCGTTGCCATGATTATGTTCCCATGCATTTTACATGCATCAATCAGAGCTATCCAATTGCCTGAACGAAATAAGCTGCTTCTCTAAAATATCCTCCGTGCCCCACGAGATCAAAACATATTTGGTATTATGCCGTTATTGATGTGCATCCTGCTTTTGCACTTGCCTTAGAAAAATTATTGCATCGGCCATGGCAGCTCTCTTCTATTTTAAGCATGAAGAATCTGGTTTCAGAGCACTGGATATTAGAGCCCTCTAGGCCCTTATTATGCCTCTACGTCCAGTATTTGTTTAGTGTTTAGCTTGCTAAAATACTTACACACCTTTTCTGCCTGCTATTTGCTTGAGTGTTATATGGATGCTCTCCTGTATAGCTTGTCTTCCTTCCATTTCAGAGTTGTGCGGAAACTTGGAGAATGCCCATTTTTTTCAATCTCATTACCAAAATGTTGCACAAACCTGATCAACTAGCAGCATGCATCTTATATTTGTCAGACGTTAAAAGTATATTTGCAGCTCTGCTATACTTTATGCATGAATTTTTTTTTTTTTTTTTTTTTTTGAGGGCAAGGTTGTTTTTATATTTCATCTAAAAAAGATACATCAGGTGGTATATCATTACAGACATACCTAATAGTTGCATGATACTATTCAGCCAAAAATCATGATCCTCATGCAAAGGATACATGATGCCAAAATGTGTTACTTGGTCCTTATAGAAGGGATCCATGTACCATAGTAATACAGCAATACTAATAAACTGTTTAACCAAAATAATATATCTTTTTTGCATCTGAAAGTTTCCTTTGGTTCTGTTTCCCACTTCAGTCTTCATCCAGTAAATCCTCTATTGTAATATCATCACCTCTCCAGTTTCCAAGGATTGTAAGGAGAGTGTCCAGTACACAAATCTGGAAATTTGTAAAATCAAGGAGCAGCAACACGTTGGCCTCTCTTTTCTGCTGCCACTTATGGTACAGAGAGGTGAAGTAGGGCTTAAGACTGTTATACCTCCACACTTCAGCCCGTTTCAGCACCTTCTTAATGGCCTTAGCATGTATAACCGCCTGCTTGAGCTGAATCACCCTTTCCTCCAGTTCTTCTTGAGACAATTGGGTATCTTCCCCCTCTGAATCTTCAGCCACTCCCATTGCTCGATCCATACTCCCAACTCTATTGAGTATCCTCTGTGCATCTGTGCAGTACATCATCTGAAATTGTTAGATTAGTTAGAAAGAAATCATATAAGCCATAGAATTTCCCTAGAGAGTTCCAAGCTGAGTCATATTTCTTTCCTTTGAGCATCCTGTGAGCTATGGCAGTTATTTGGATAATGTCTACAAAAGCTCTCTTAAGCCATATGATGGAAGGAGTTTGATTATTAATCACAACCCTGTTTCTGTGTAGCCAGACAACCCAGCAGCTCAAAGTTCTTGTGGTACTCTCCAGTCTATCATTGGTATCCCAAAAACTAAGCAAATTTTGATCAGTAGGGGCTCCTTTATTAATCTGGGCAGACCAACTCCAAAAGATCTTGAACTATAAAAGATCTTGAATTCATCACAAAATCTTTTGCATTTCAACAGTTCTGTGTTGAATTTAAATGGGATGTTCTGACCACCCTTACATGCAACCATTTTGTCATCCAAGTATTGTGGGATGTGATCAGAAATAGAATTCCCTATGTCTCCAGTAACAACCACATTATCCCAGTTGAGCAGAGATTTATTGCAAATATAGAATCTATCCAGCAGGCAGTATGTTCTATCATCTCCCTTTCTCTTATTACTCCAGGAATAAGTTTGAGATGAAGATGGGGGGATATATACACACTCAATCATCAGCAAATCCCAAGCAGCAGATTCCCTTTTCATTAGAGGTAATTTGAGATCTCCTTTTGTCCCCATAAGAATCCTCCAATAGAATGAGTACTCTACATCAAACTGCAATTAATGCAGCATTAACAACTTCATTGCTGTCGTTTTTTCCCTATAACTTTTGATCTACTCATGAAAATGATGCGGCGTTTGTTGCATTAGATGCAGAATGAAAAGATCTTTCAAGTGATATATGGTTATGATGTATTTCAATACAAGCCATATGTGTTAACCTTAAAAAATATGGTTTTTTGCTCTTTTCTTATATATTTACATCCCAAAAGATATAACAATGGGTTGTCATTAGAAAGATCTTGAGGAGACGAATCCATTGCCACAAATAGTGTTCGAATCGGAGTTTTTGATCAAAAGTTATAGTAGAAAAATGACACTGCAAAAGTTAGTTAGAACTGCATTAATTACTGCTGCCACATAATACTGGAATAAAATACATTGGAGCTCTTCTCTTATTGGACAGTTTAAAAAGCTGATGTGGCTTTTTAAGCATCCCTTAATGGGACAAAATGAGATCTCAAATTACCTCTAATGAGACATATTCAATTTCTTCCCTAACTTTTGATCCCATTGTGGTGTGTTATTGAAGTCACCTGCTATCAAGTAATTTTCCATTTGATTGCCAGCTATCCATTGTCTCATTTGAGTCCATTGATCAGCCCTTTCATTTGGTTCAGTGGATGCATAGACATTGAAGATTCCCAATTTTTCTGCTCCTTTCTCTAAGACAGCTACAGTCCATCTCCCTGAGCTATGTGTGAATTTCTGACAGCAGCCAAAACCTTTCCAAACCATACAGATACCTCCCTTTGTCCCATCAGCTTGGGCATATACAGAGTCTCCATTGGGAATGATCCAAGACCCCAAGTGTTGGGACTCAAAACTTGGAAGTCTATGTTCCTGTAACAAAATAATATCAGCTTTCATCTCCTTAAGAGCTATGAGTGCTCTCTTTCTTTTGAGGGGGCCCTTTATCCCCCTCATATTCCAAGTGATTATCCTCATTGAGTGGGGCACTTAGTTCTAGCCCCGAGACCTTAAGTTAAAGGTTTGTCACCGAGAACCGAACCTTTTATTGCATTTTTTAATCATAGGTGTATAGAATACCTCAAGATCATCCTTTTTGGCAATCGACCCCTCATTCTTATACTCAAATGGGTTTATTGGGTTTGATCCCATACCATTTGATATCTTAGTCAGCACTACCTGGCCATCTAGACTTATTAGTCCACTGGATTTCTCCAATCCTAGGCTAGATGGTGTTATAGGCCTGTGCTCATCCTGGTGTACTTCACCCTGGCCTTTGACAGGACTTATAGGAGTTAAAGTAGAGTCCATCATATTTGAATCATCTTCTTGATCAAATCTTTCTCCTTCCCTCTCAATATCTATGGGCAGATCTTCCATTGGGGATTTTGTATAGAATTTAAACTTGTTTTCATACATCGTGTTTCTTTGGAGTTAAGAACTTCGGTTGGTGGAGGGACCCTTTCCCCATTTTCAATCTCCTGTTCTCTCTCCATTATGTCCAAGAGGATATCTCCCATATCAGGGCTCTGTGTAATTTTTCCAGGAGTGGAAAAATTAATACTTATAGGAGTTACTTCTTCATGAATTTGAGAACCCTCTCCTTTGAGCAGAAGTGTACCCCCTGTGGAAAGATCTGAGTCAGAAGACTCAGGATATGTATTGACTGGAGGAAAATCAGATTCCTGAATAGTAAGGGTATTTTTTCTGAGCTGATGAGCAGGTGTGACAACCATCTCCTTCTGTTCCAGGCAGATTACCTCTTTCCCTTTATCACCTTTCTGGATCAATCCTTCAGTAGGGCTTAATAAGTCTTTGGATTCCTCCAATCCTTGGCCTACTGGTTTGTTGAGAACCTTGACATGACATGCCAATTTTATATTTTTTTCCTTCTCCTTCCATTGTTTCCTCACAGCTTTATCATTGTTTTTTTGTTTTTGCTGTTCCATATTTTTTGATCTTGCTTTATCCTTTCTTGCTTTTTTGTAGGCACTACCATTTTTGTGTTGTCTTCTTTTTTTGGTTCCTGGAGTCCAAATTTCCTCTCTTTGTGCTGTTCCTTCCACATTCCCAAGAGTACCATTAATGATCTTTTGTTCACACCCTTCTTGAGTCTTCCTTGTGTTGGAATTAGATAAATCAGAGCTGAATTGCTTAGTTCCTTTGCATACTCCCCCTCCATGAAGTCTCAAACCACAGACATTACAAGGGCTTGGGAGACCTTGCCAATTTACCTTTAGGCTCTTCTGATCTCCAAAGAAATCTTGGTATTGGACAGAGGATGGGATCGAGTTCAAAATATTCAATTGGATCCAAACCTTAGGAGCCCTTTCAGGAACTGATTCCCATCCTATGTATTCTCCAATTGAGGAGAATAACCTCCTAAAAATCTCCTCGTGCCAGTAGATTGGGCTAAGGCCCTGCACAGAACAAGAGGCTGGGTGGTATAGTTCATTCAAGTTCTGAGGGTCGAATTTCGCCTTCCATTTTTGAAAATAGAACTGAGTATTGGCCTTAAAAATGGTTCCTTGTTTCAGGAGGAGCTGAACAGATTGTTCATTTCCACATTCCACAACAAAAAAAGGAAAATCGAGCCAATACATTCCTGTTACCTCAATGTTCTTGTTTATTTTGCAAATTTCATTTCTTAACAGACTGAGCTTCACCCCTTCATGCCTTATACACCCAATTACTGCCTTGGTTTCAAGTTGTTTAAGCCTATCCGGGACAAAGACATGTTTGAGGGAGGGGATACCTCTGAATTCATGGCTGCCTCTTCTCTTTATTTTGTCGAATTGGGTCCCTTGCTCAGCATTTATCTCGTTCAGAATCGGCTGCACCAAGTGGGACTGCATTTGAATCGTTGGGATCGACCGCGATCTCGTCACCCGACTTCCTTCCGCCATACTCGGAATCAGCCAATCTCCACAGGTAAAGTAGGTATTCTTACTGTTATCCAGATTTTTTACCCCCTTTTCATTCATACATCGTACCATATCAATCAACTGGATTCTATTCTGACGTGACATCTGCCCAAAATACATCATCATCTGACTCTCAATGTCCTTATCACTGCCTTCTGATACAACTTTCCCTTGTCCCCCTGTTTTCTGTCCATCTCCTGTTGCTTTTCCACACAAATCCCGGTTTCCAACACCCGTGTCCCCAGATTGGCCCTCTGTTGGCCCCACATCTACAGTACACATCCTGTCACCTTACCTTTTCTCGCCAAGCGCTCAACCTAGCGCCAACCTAGCGCCAAGAACCATCCCCCAGGTGATGTGCATGAATCTGGAGTAGAGCCTGGTTTCAAAAATGCCCCTAAAGTTTGGTTTCAAGATGCCACAGAGCAGAGATCTGATAATGGCTCTATCAAATAAAGGTCAAGCATTTCTTTTATCAGCACCATTTACTTTCGAGATTAGAATTGACCACTGTCTAAAAAGTAAGCTTAAACTATGCTATTCTTTGTTTGAAATCATTTCATTTTATATCTTAAAGGAGTAGATAAGGTGCTATTGGTCTGTTATCCGACTATTTTTCAACTAAAGTGCAGAAGATGTGACGTTCCAGGGGAATATACGCTATAAATACGTATATTCCTAGACCCGTCACCATACAAGTCTACCTATGTAGCCTTGTATGCCTTAGAAAGTGGCTAGGGGGCATGACTAAGTTATTCATATAACTTAGCCAACCTTAGGTTAAGACCATTTCCACGTGGCCTTAACCTATTGGGCACCCGCCACACGGACTTACCCTATTGGAGCCATGTGACATAACATGTGAACCCTAACCTATAAAGGCCTAAACCCTAACCCTAGGCCTCTTTTCTGGCTCCAACAGTCTAGGAACCTTCTTCGCGCTCGAAACTCCGTTTCGAGAACCGTCTGCTGTTGTGACGTCCCCTACTCGTATACGGTGCACTCACCGTATACAAACAGGAGTTCATCCCCCATACCAGCTCCATGCCGATACAGGGCCCTCCACATAACACTGCAACCATGCCGGTTCCAGTGGGAAGAGTGAAGGGGTCATTTTACCCCGTCTCCCTCAGGGCCTACCTAGCTGCGGAAGCGTAAACATACATGTCAGTATATAACACAAGCACATATCCACCTCGAAGGGTGGTCCATCACATCTGCATAAACAAGGTGAGCACAATACATATGGGAAGTCCTACCCAAGGCTCAGATTCAAGGGAATGACTGACGGCTTGTGTCTCCAGAGTTCATTGCGGACATAATTCATGACAATGGATTGGGCTGGCATATGAACATGGCATAGGGTTGTCCACTCCATCCGCCCCTCCTGTGCACACTTTGCAGAGTAGGCTGAAAGGTGTCGGGACTGATCAGAGCCCGCCCGGATGCATAGCCAAAAGGGCTATTCACGGGTTTCATCTCCCCGGGCCCGATGGGGCGGTAGGGATCACTCCCTCCAGAGATCTACATCTTTGATTTCGAGGTGACTAGAGGGCCACTGCCCGTATTCGAGTTGAACCCATTGGAAGGTGAACCCCACCCCACGGGTGTCGAGCCCATGCCTTGCCCGCACTCAGTGGCAAGCCATTAGACCCAGTCACAATGATCCCCGGCAGCATTAACACGCCATAGGGATCGTTCAAGAGTCAGAACACGAACCTCCTTCTAAGCCAGTCTGGCCCCTTCACCCACAACCAGGTGGGGTTCTTGTGCACAGGCCGAATCTATAGTGTGCTAGAGAGGCTACTCTAGGAGCATCTACTACCAAGCTTTAGGTCTCTACCCCCCTTCCCAATACAAGGAGTTCATAGAGATACATCATCCATATACATCACAGAAGAACTAAAGAACTATATCTAATCTACATCATAGAGTTAGGTTCTTTAGTTAAAGGCTGGTATCTAGAGATCTAGAAGGCTGCTATGGGCAATTTAATAGGCTAAACCTACTGATTCTATGACTGAAATAGGGTTTAGACTATCTAATTGGCCAAATACCTGATCCTTGAGTGGCTCCTCCTGACCTGAGCTCGACCATCCTGCTGAAACGCTCGAACCGAGGGAAACTAATGGTGCAATTCTCTCAGGCAAAGTCTGGGAGGCGGTTTTGGCTGTTGAGGCAGCCAAAACAGAGTTCTAAAACCCTAGAAACGAAAATTGGGCAAGGGGTTTCCCTCCCTTAATAGACAAGGGGTTGGCTAGGGTTTCCAATTATCCCCTTTTGGCATGTGGGATAATTGGTAATGGGCCCACTTGCCTTTAATGGCTAGGTGGCCAAGTGTGCCCACATGGAAATGTGTGCCCACATTAATGTGTACGTTGGAAAATGTGCACATTAATAGTTGCACATATTTCTGGCACGTTGCCCCCTAGGGCTACCCACCTGGCTACACGTTAGCGTACACGTCAGTCGGAGTGGCGTGTACGCGTGACGAGGCAGTACAGTATACGACCTGGGACCGTATACTGTCCTGGAAGGTCACATTCTCCCCACCTTGAAATGATGCTGTCCGCAGCATCGTGGGTCTCCCCACCTTGGGATCATCCTAACCTGCAATCAACCTGATACATACTATAAGCTACTATAATACTTACACATTTATTAAGATTACCTTAAGGTAATATTTTTAGGACATTATCACGCCATTATATTATGAAATAACTTATCAATTCATAACATCATTAAAACAGGTTACTCAATAATTCACTTAACATGACAATTAAGTTTATCAAAGTTAAAATTAACGTCCGAGGTACTCTTCATTCCTTGCAACACATTCCAACAAAATTTGTGTTGCAATTCTAAATCTTCGACCTCCTTGCCCTCCGGAGCGCTCTATTGGCCTGCAGGTCGACACTACGTTAGTACCATTTTAATTATTAATAAAATTTTGGTTATATGGTGACCACCCCACCTATCTACATGGATGCATGGCTAATCTCCCGGCGTAGGAAGAGGGTGAATCTTCCATTATGGCGTGGAGGCGCCTATATGCCTATATGCCGCTCATGCCTACACCCTAGTTGCCCAGCGTGGAGGATAGGTCCTTCCCGTATATGGGGCGTGAAGGCCTGATTCCTCCTATCAAAGCATATATGGGGGCTAGAGGTGCTTTTCCTATCAGTGCATTCCTTCATGACCTCCTTTCTCTCGAGGTCGTCTAGTACTTCCGTGGGACAGAAGTAGACTTTCTAATCTACCTTCCACTCGCCCAAGCGGAAACGCGGTCATGCCTACATTGACATTACACCACGCCCTAGAGATCACCGTAGTGGTCCCATCATCGGTAACACGCATGCGACCCGTACCAAGCATAGGTTGCATGCGTAGATTCATCTTAACTATACATAGAATTAATCTACACAAATCGACATGCCTGAGTCGATTTCTTCGGAGATGACCTTGCCGTCCCATTGCTCCATGAACTGTGGGTACTGCTTTACTAAATCTTTCTTAAGTACCCATGTCGCGTCTTCCACTGGCAAGTGTTTCCACTTGACCAAGTATTGGAGGAATTTCGACCTCCTTGTTTTCTTGAAAGCTTTATCAAGAATCAATTCTGGAACTATCTCCAACTCTTCCTCCGTCATTTCCAACAACGTTGGAGTGTCCAAGACTTCGTCTGGGTTTGGAGTATGCTTCTTTAACAAACTCACGTGGAAGACCTTATGAATCTTTAGGTGTGCTGGCAAGTCTAGTTTGTAGGCTTGATTGCCTACTCTCTCGACTATTCTGAAAGGTCCAGCCCACCTTGGAGCAAGCTTCTTACAATTTCCGATCCTGAGCTTTGCCTGCTTCACTTTGATCTTGAGCCAAACATCATCTCCAACTTTGAACTCTCTTACTGTTCGATGCTTGTCGGCGATGCTTTTCTGTCGACTTCTTGCTGCTAGCAAATACCCTCGAACTTCTTCCACGAGCTGCTGCATGTCGGCCAACATCTGCTGCGAAACCTCTACTTTTGACACGGGATTGTGCCAAGTATCTGGAGTCAGGCACTGATAGCCGTAATTGATCATAAACGGCGACATTTGGGATGATTCCTGCTTGGTGCTATTGTAGGCAAACTCCACCAAGTGAATAAATTCTTCCCACATACCTTGCTTATTCCAGACATAGTTTCGTAGCATGTCTTCTAAAATCCTGTTGGTCCGCTCCGTTTGGCCATCCGTCTGAGGATGATATGCCGTGCTCATGGATAGCTTCGTCTGAATGGTCGCAAAGAGGTCTTGCCAAAAGGCGCTCATGAACTTCGGATCCCTGTCGGAGATAATCTCCCTTGGCATGCCATGAAGCCTGAAGATCTCTTTGGTGAAGAGCTTTGCTGTATCCATAGCTGTATCTGTGGTCCTGCAAGGCACAAAATGTGCCATTTTCGACAACTTGTCGACCACTACCATCAAGGCATCCTTCCCTCTTACCGTTCTTGGGAGGCCTGTTATAAAATCCATGCTGATTACTTCCCACTTAGCGTTTGGCACCGCTAATGGCTCTAATGCTCCTGGAATTCGGAGTTGTTCCGCCTTTGTCTGCTGACATAGCTGGCATTCCTTGATGTAGCGAGCTACTTGCTTCTTCATTCCTGGCCAATAATAGCTGCTGCGCACTTTGAAATATATTTTCATGAATCCCGCATGGCCAGCTATTGGGCTGTTGTGTCGTGGAGGATCAATTTCCTTACACCTGATGATTCGGGTACGCACAACTTGTTCTTATGGTATAACAGGTTGCCTTCCTTTTTATAATGTTTAAAGGCTTCCCGCTCTTTATCTGTTCTAGCCTCCCTAGAGAGGCTTGCCCATACTTCCTTGAAATCCACATCTGTTGGCAAGGATTCTTCAATCTTCTTACCAAAGTCGCTTGGAGGCGTCAAAATTGCATTGCAATGCACTCTAGTTGTCGGGGATGCCTTGAAAGCATCCGCTACCACATTGAGCTTCCACGGCTTGTAGACTATATCAAAGTCATACTCTTCAAGGAACTCCATCCACCTTCTACGCCTCGGGTTGAGGTGTGGTTGCGTGAATACATCTTGGAGGCTCGATGGTGCGTATCCAGCTGGAACTTCCTTCCCAAAGGTAGTGCCTCCAAATTCTTAATGCCACGACAACCGCAAGCAATTTCGATCGTGGGTGGGGTGGCAGCGTTCGGCGTCGTTCATCTTCACGGAATCATACGCTACCACACGCTCTTCTTGCATGAGGACTGCACCTGTAGCTATCTTACTCGCGTCTGTCGCTACAAGCTTGTCTTTCTCCGGGTCCGGCAGGGTTAAGACTGGGGCGGTTGTTAAAGCTTCCTTCAACAATTCAAACCCCGCTTGGGCTTTCTTGTGCCAATGCTCTGCCCAATCTTTCACTTTCTCCGCCCTCATCAAGTCTGTTAACGGGGCTGCTATCTTAGCAAAGTTCTTCACGAACTTCCTGTAGTACCCTGCTAGGCCGAGAAAACTTCTGACTTCATGCACATTCTTCGGCGCCGGCCACTGAATGACGGCTTCAATCTTGGCAGGATCCGTCGAGATTCCTTCTGCTGAGATCACATGGCCAAGGTATTCCACCTTCTCTGTTGCAAAGTGACACTTCGACAACTTGGCGTACAACTGGTGCCTCTTCAACTTCTCTAGCACTCTCCTTAAGTGTTGTACGTGCTCTTCAAGGGATCTGCTATACACCAAAATGTCATCAAAGAATACAATAACAAAGGTGTCTAAAAACTCCACGAAGATGTCGTTCATGAGCCTCTCATGCGTCGCGGGGGCATTCGATAAGCGAAAGGCATTACCGTGAACTCATAATGCCCATACCGCGTTACGGAAGGCGGTCTTATGGATATCTTCTTCCTTTATCCTGATCGATGATAACCGACCTTAAGTCGATTTTGGAGAAGACCTTTGCACCTTGGAGTTGATCCATCAAGTCATCGATCCGAAAGCGCATACTTGTTCTTAATGGTGTGCTTGTTCAGGCTGCCTATAGTCTATGCACATCCTTAAACCGCCATCCTTCTTCTTTACAAAGAGAATGGGCGCTCCAAATGGCGAGACACTAGGTCTAATGAAGCCTAGGTCGAGCAATTCCTCAATTGCTTCTTCACTCTCCGCCAACTCCTGCGTCGTCATTACGTATGGAGCCTTACTTGTCGGCTTTGCTCCCGGTTCTCGAAAAGTGCTATCTCACACTCGACTCCCCTATAAGGAGGAAGCTGCTTGATCTCATCCGGAAAGAGATCATGGAATTCGTGATCGGCTGAGCTATTTAGCCCGACAACTTCGAGCACCCCGTCTTCTTTGCTTTCCTCTCGATTCGGCTCATCAATCTCAAGCTTGAAGATGTATGCTACTGCCGCCGCTCTTGATGCACTTGAACAATCTGCTTAGAAGACATGCAGCGCATGATGGGAACAACTTCTTTACTGCGTGATCTCAATGATCTTGCCGTCGGGTGTTGGGAAGGTCACCTTCCGCTTCCACAATCGATAATGGCCCTGCTGGTCCAAGGTACTCCATTCCTATGATCAAGTCGTGCTTGCCAATGCCCATTACTTCTGCCCCCATCCGGATATTAATCCACGGCAAGTCGATGTCGGTTAATTCTCTTGCTTGCCGTCACGCCTTTCCGCCCCACTTGCTAAGACAACGGGCCTTGGCTTTGACTTTAGTGGTTTCAACTTCAACATTTGAACCATTGCGGGGGATGCAAAGTTATGGCTACTTCGAGTCTATCAAGACTATGAAGGACTTGGCCTTGGCCTTCCCTCTTGTGGAAATTACTTTATCTTGGCTCTCTGCTTGCTTGCTCGTATCTAATGCGGCAAAGATATGACACTCACCACGAATGTAGTCGCGGGCTTCCTCGCGCCGTCGTCGTCGACAGTGTCCCAATCCCCAACTCCGCTTATTTGCACTCATGGCGTAGGGGCGGTTCATTTGTCCTATGGCTTTGGTTTGGAAGCTTTTTGAAGCAAAGCTGCTTTTCTATGCACTCTGTCTCTTTTCCTTGGGCATAGCACGCAAAAGGATCGCCTTTGCTTTGGAGTAGTTTGACCCCTCCTGCTTGTCCTTGAAGGACACTGCATCTTCTCTGCTTTGTTTCCCCAGTTTGCCACCATATGGGGCTCTAGCTGGACCTGGACTGGCTGCCCTAGGGCTATAGCTTCCTGTCGCCTTGCCTTTATCCTGGAAATACTGCTGCTTCTGCCCGCTATTCTGAGGTCCCGTTCCTTGCAAGCTTATTGCCTTGGACTCTGCTTCTGATACTGTCTTAGGGTTTATTTCCCTCACAAGCTTGCGAATCTCCTCATTCAGCCCCTCAATATAGCTTTCTACTGCATGCTTCTCACCCAATTTTGGCACATACAGCCTCAGCCTCATGAATTCCTCTGTATACTTCTGGACAGATTTGTTGCCTTGCTGCAACCTGTAGAACTGCTGCATCATACTGGACTTATGTTCCCTTGGGACGTAATGGCGCTTGAAGGCTTTAGCAAACTTCCTGAACTTACAAGCATCCCTGCTCAAGCCGTGTGCCTTTGCATAACCCTTCCACCAAATCCGTGCGGCTCCTTTCAAGTTGGCTGTTGCCACTCTTCCTTTGTCTTTATCCTTCATGCCATAAGCATTGCCGTACTCACTCATTTCGTCCAGCCATGCCTCTGCTTCTAATCGACCTGTTCTCCCAGAAGCTATTTCGATTCGGACCTTCCATACATTGCCCGGTCGCGGAATCTACCTTCTTACGGTAGTCGAGAGGCCACGGTGTCCCTTTAATGAATCCATCCGGGGTGTTCCTCGCCTTCCCTCTTCGGTGTTCCTTTGCCTTACATCACGTTAGGTCCCTGGGGCTGCTCTTCTTCTTCCTCGAGTGAAGGTGCGAGTCGAGCTTGAGTCGAGGAATCCGGGCTGGGGGATCTCCTTCTCTTGCTCCTCTTCTTGTCCTTTCTGTTTTCCTAGCTGATGCTTGTGGCAATTGAGCATTGCCCACCGAACCTGCTCTGCTTTGGCTACTATGAGCCTTTATCGCTCAAGGTCCGGCCCTCATCCGGGATATCTCCTCCTCACGGGGTCATGGGTTCCATTTCTTCAAATAAGTTCCTTGCGGGGTGGTGCAGGCGGGTCTGCGATTTCTTCCCTAAGGTCTTGGCGTTGTCGTTCCCCGAGCCTAGGCCTCTAGCGCATACACAAATAATTCATGGCTATATGGTTAGTTTTACTTGTTCTCTTGCATTGTTTATGTTTGTTGGTATAGTTGTGGGGCAAAAATACATCAACAAAACATTTAAAGTGCAATGTAAATCATATTTATATTATATCATATTTTAGTACAAAAAGTCTCCGGGATCAAGAGTCTAACTAATCTTGAAATCGCGGTAGGGCCGGGTTGTCCTCAAGGAACTTCTTAACTTGGGCGTTCCTAGAATGACCCAAGTTCACGATGGAAACTGGCGGCGAGCATACACGCAAGAAGCTCTCGCCCGACTCTTCTACCCTAGCGATTAGGATGTAAGGGCGCGGTCACCGCCGATCTCGACGGCGTCGATGGGGTATGGCGAAGTCGAAGAGGTCGAGTGCCATTGCTCTCTTCACCGGGACGGCATAGTGGGCACATTTGCTGCTATTCGAGCATGCACGCCAAAGCACGAGTGCAATCAGCATGAACACTCCTTCCTCCCCTCGGGACTGAACTTGCGATTGTATCACCGCTATTCTCCCATCCGCGGGCAGCGGCAAGTAGTACTGGCGACATTGTGGTTTGTGCGTCGCGGATGATTCCCCACTTGTTTGGCCTCACGCTCTATGCATACTGCATAATCATCGACCTCGATTTCGGTGAGCTCCCGGTAGTCTTCGATTGTTGAGTCGACTCGCCTGAGGTCGATTTCTGCTCCTCTTGCTGGATGTGGTGTTGAGGGACTCGGCATCAGGATGCTAGTGGTCTTGCCTCTGATCCCCATCTGTTCCTGTAAAGCAAGGAACTCTTCCTCCGTCGGTAGTCTATTTGCAGCCCGGTCTGCCTCCATGATCTGCCTGATATTGCCGTAGGCTTGGATGTCGGAAGTCGCTTCGCCTGTGTAGGTGTCGGCTTCCCTGACTTGTAGCGGGAAGTCTGAGACTCCCCGGACGATGAAGTCGTCCATGTCGGTCTGCCACAGTTGGTGGAGCAGCTCATCCAATCGGAGTTCCCTCTCCCTGCATTCGGGAAGATTCTGAATGTCACTGAGGAGTAGATACTCCTCTCCGTCGATGATGATTTGGGCTAGGCTTGTGATGCCCAGCCCAAGTGGTGGAGCAACTCTGATGGTCTGCCGGTTCTGCTCGAAGCTGATCAGCTCCTGCTCCGCTTGGCGCCGTTCTTCGTCCGAGTCGAGCTCCGTGTATTCCTCGTCGTCCGACTCCTCTTCTTCTTCTCTTGCTTCTTGTTCCTGCTGATACTGCAAAAGCATCTGCTCTTCTTCTTGCACTGCTATGGGGTCCACCTCCATCGGAGGGATAGAGGTTGCCCCCATTGGGTTTTCGGCGCGGTGGGATAAGAAAATAGCTAGGGCGGCGGTGTAAGAGAAATACTTGGTCCTGTTGGCTGTCAGGACCATGTAGTCTGGCAGCCTCTGCGCCTTGTTGGTTAAGTACTTGGCGATGTTGGGGACATCGCCCAAGGCTGCTTGAAGGGATGGCCGGGGAACGAAATATCCTATGCAAGGGGGAACCTGAACAAGGGAGGGTCCTACCCTAGCTTGAAACTCTGCTAGCACTTGCCTATATGCTGGGGTTGCATTTAGCGTAGCTTGGATATCAATTTCTTTTCCAAAAACTTGGAAGATGTCGTTGACATCCGCCTCGGCAAACATGGGACGCTGTATTTGTACCATCGCCCGAAGTCAGCAGTGGCCATTGATCTAGCGAGGAAGGGAGTATCAAACGGATGTAGAAGCGCCTCAGGGAGCTGGAAGATCGCCTAAGCAGTGGAGAGCAAACTTGCAGGGTGCTAAATGAGAAATGGGGGACTTATTTATAGAAAAGGGGGAACCCTAATTTTTGGATGGTCTAGAATTTACTGAGATTGGATGATTCTGATCTATTAAAGGGTGCAATTGCGAGTTTGAAGACTACTTTTAGGGTTTGAGCATGCTAAGAACGACTAATGAACCTATTGCAACAATTTGGAGATCATTTGGTGAAGAAAATGGTACGAGGTCTCACACGTTGCGCCCAGACCGATAATGAGAAGTTCATTTTCTGTCCTAGCGCGACGTGTGAGACATGGGCTCTAAATGGGGGCTAAACTTGACCAATTTGGGTGATCTAAGGCTGTGATTCCACTAAACTCGTCGAGTTAGGCAGAATTGACCCCTTATTTGGTCGATTTGGAGCTGTTTTGGGCATTTTTGGGCATGGTCTCACGTTTGCCCGGCAGAAAATGAGAATCTCATTTTCTGTCCTGGCGCGACGTGTGAGACATCGTCTCAATTTTGCTTGCAAACTCCAATTTAACTAAAACAAAAGCTAGAATTCGGTTTCTTAACATATTTAAACAAGATTAGGCACATTATTTACGCAAAAATTCCTTATATTAACAAAAATGTTCATTATTTACAAGGAGTTCAAGGGCGTTCTCCCTTGATGTGCCTGGCAAGATACATATCCTGCCTCATGAGGGTGACCCTCTTTGCGTGTACCGTGCAGGCCGTTGAATCTTCAAAATGCTGCACTATTTTTGCCTCTGCTGCCTCCTGTAAGCACAACAGCATCTCATCCGTCACCCGCATATGCGTATTATACTCTGCATAACCTCGCGGACCAAGCGTTGAAAGCGGTGCGGGGGATCAAGAGTCCGTAACTTCTGCGGAAGTCTTGGGATCTCTTTGAGGGGCTCTGTTCTCCAACTTCTTCTGCCGGCCCGCTTCTTTCCCGGTGGTGCTCGGGGAGGCTTGGGCTTTGGTGGGGGGTGGCCGAGGGGTTCGTCCGGTGTCGCCTTCAATTGTCCGTACCCTGTGCTCCTGGTAGTAGGCATTGTATGCCTCCCACTTCTCCATGTAGGTGTTGTACTCCTTGATCCTCTTCTGATAGACCTTGACAGGGTCTATCACGTATGCCTCCCGTTGGGGTTGCGGGGCTTTAACTCTATCCCACGTCCGGGGAGCGGTGGGGGCTTCCTTTGCTGTCCGGCCTCCTCCCGCTCTGTGCTACACTTTCGGGTGCTTCTTCTTTGGGGCACTTCCTTCTCTCTGAGGGGTTTTTGTGAACTTCGCTCCCTCGTTGCCCCGCCGCGTAGTCTTCGTCCGAATCGTCGGTAGAAGGCGGGGTCTCTTCGCCTGATGGTTCGTTGATGTTGATCCCGTTCTCGCAAACACCAACCCTCACAACCTTTCTTTTGCCCGCCTTAATGGCTTTAGCCTTCCTCTTCTTTGGCCCGCTGGCTGTGGTTGGGTCGTCTTCCCGATTCTTCGTTCTCTGCTCCCGGCGGCGCTCTTTGGCTTCATACTTGCTGATGAAGCGCGCAAGATCTGCTTCTTCTGCGGGGCTAAGAGTCGGCGGTCGCTGCTCTTCCCTTCCTTGCTCCTCCTGCAGGTGGGTCTCGGTGCAGTGTTGCTCTTAATTTTGTTGGCGCCACATGCGCTCCGTTGCTCCCTGCTCCTTCCTTCCTCCTGTGCGATCTCCTCGAGGATTTGATGCATGATGTCCGGTCGGTCGTCCTCTATGATCTCCGTATGGTCGCTCCGATCTGATCCTGCATCTTCGCTCGAAGAAGATTCGCCTTCTCGGAAAAGGCGTTCTTGAAGGACCCTCTGAAAGAGGCCAGGACCGCTGGTGCTGGAGGATTCGCTTCGGCCAGGCTTCCTTGCAGTCTGTTTTGTGCGGGCCATCATTTGCTGGTTCGTCGATCGGAGCTAAGCGCCAGAAGATCGCCTTGGCGAACACGAGCAAGCTTCTAAGGAAAGAACGCAGAAATGGGAGGGGTCTAGGTCTATTTATAGGGGTCAATTTTAGGTCAACTTTTAAACTACCTTTTTGGGTTGCCTAAAACATCTAAAACACCCAATTAAGCAAGGTCTCACACGTTGCCCCAGCCCGAAAATGAAAAAGTCATTTTCTGTCCTGGCGCGACGTGTGAGACATGGTGGGACTCACTACTAAATTTTGTACTTTTTAAACATGTAACATGCCAATTCTACTGATTATTAGCTTAAAACTAGAATTATCAAGTTATTTTACTGTGATTTATGACTTTTAGGTGTTTAAAATTTGAATGTCTCACGTTAAGCCTTGCCCGAAAATGAAAATCTCATTTCACGTCCCGGCGGCGTGTGAGACCACCCTACACGGATGTTGGCTCACCAATTCTTAATATTTTTATGTTTTCATTCATTTCAACTGTTACTAGCTTAGCGTAAACTACAAAAATGAGAAAATTTTTTCCCATTTTTCGAGGTTTAAGGATCCTATCAAGTTAGTGCTACTGGGAACATGGCCAGTGCTTTGCTCTTGGTCTCCAAGAACATAGCTCACGATACCAATCTTTGTCCCCTACTGGGTATACGGTGCACTCACCGTGTATACAAACAGAGTTCATCCCCATACCAGCTCCATGCCGATCTGGGGGGCCCTCCACATAACACCGCGAACCGCGTGCGGTTCCAGTGGGAAGAGTGAAGGGGTCATTTTACCCCGTCTCCCTCAGGGCCTACCTAGCTGCGGAAGCGTAAACATACATGTCAGTATATAACACAAGCACATATCCACCTCGAAGGGTGGTCCATCACATCTGCATAAACAAGGTGAGCACAATACATATGGGAAGTCCTACCCAAGGCTCAGATTCAAGGGAATGACTGACGGCTTGTGTCTCCAGAGTTCATTGCAGACATAATTCATGACAATGGATTGGGCTGGCATATGAACATGGCATAGGGTTGTCCACTCCATCCGCCCCTCCTGTGCACACTTTGCAGAGTAGGCTGAAAGGTGTCGGGACCTGACTGTAGCCCGCCGGATGCATAGCCAAAAGGGCCATTCCTGGGTTTCATCTCCCCAGTTCCGATGGGGCAGGTAGGGATCACTCCCTCCAGAGATCTACATGCTGACTCGAGGTGACTAGAGGGCCACTGCCCGTATTCGACTTGAACCCATTGGAAGGTGAACCCCACCCCACGGGTGTCGAGCCCATGCCTTGCCCGCACTCAGTGGCAAGCCATTAGACCCAGTCACAATGATCCCCGGCAGCATTAACACGCCATAGGGATCGTTCAAGAGTCAGAACACGAACCTCCTTCTAAGCCAGTCTGGCCCCTTCACCCACAACCAGGTGGGGTTCTTGTGCACAGGCCGAATCTATAGTGTGCTAGAGAGGCTACTCTAGGAGCATCTACTACCAAGCTTTAGGTCTCTACCCCCCTTCCCAATACAAGGAGTTCATAGAGATACATCATCCATATACATCACAGAAGAACTAAAGAACTATATCTAATCTACATCATAGAGTTAGGTTCTTTAGTTAAAGGCTGGTATCTAGAGATCTAGAAGGCTGCTATGGGCAATTTAATAGGCTAAACCTACTGATTCTATGACTGAAATAGGGTTTAGACTATCTAATTGGCCAAATACCTGATCCTTGAGTGGCTCCTCCTGACCTGAGCTCGACCATCCTGCTGAAACGCTTGAACCGAGGGAAACTAATGGTGCAATTCTCTCAGGCAGAGTCTGGGAGGCGGTTTTGGCTGTTGAGGCAGCCAAAACAGAGTTCTAAAACCCTAGAAACGAAAATTGGGCAAGTTAGGGTTTCCCTCCCTTAATAGACAAGGGGTTGGCTAGGGTTTCCAATTATCCCCTTTTGGCATGTGGGATAATTGGTAATGGGCCCACTTGCCTTTAATGGCTAGGTGGCCAAGTGTGCCCACATGGAAATGTGTGCCCACATTAATGTGTACGTTGGAAAATGTGCACATTAATTGCACACTTGGGTATGGCCCACTTGGCATCAAGTGTCCACATGGAAATGTGTGCCCACATTAATGTGTACGTTGGAAAATGTGCACATTAATTGCACACTTGGGTATGGCCCACTCAAGGGGGGTTCACATAGTTATAGCCGTACAATTCATGTGAGTGACCCAAAAGGGTTTATTTTGGACTTGAACCATACATATACTCTTACCGAGGGGGCCTTTTTTAGGTGACTCTGGTTCAATATGTGGCTGAAATGGGGGTTTTTGGAAGATTTCTAAGGCGTATACAAGGGGGTTTTCGGCGACCCCTTGCACGCACATGTGGTACCCCCTATATGATAGGTGCACCCCCCGGGGGCCCACTTGGCATCAAGTGTCCACATGGAAATGTGTGCCCACATTAATGTGTACATTGGAGAATGTGCACATTAATAGTTGCACATATTTACGCACGCGTGCCCCCTAGGGCTACCCACTGCTACACGTTAGCGTACCGCGTCGGTCGGAGGGCGTGTACGCGTGGCGAGGCAAAGATAAAGATGCTCGACACGGGACCGTATCTCGTCACGGAGCGTCACGGTGGGTGGCTGACAAGATAGCGTGGCAGCCCCCGTGAGGCGTGGCGTCAGCAGGAGTGGGAGCTACCTCGAACACTTCGAAGACCATGGAGATGCCAGGATTGGGAGAGAGTGCTTCTGGAGCAGGTATGTAGAGTAGTGCTCTTGGTAGATCATCTGGAAGTTAGCACTTCAGATGGATTAGTATTTCATAGCTAGAGTAGAGCCATCCTAGAACCCTTATTCAACATCTTGAACCCTAATCAAAGAACCCTAACTGTAAGTTAGATATAGATGATTAGGTTAAGATATTGTTATGATTATTCTCATGATATGATGAGTATGTGATGATGGTTGATCATGTTTGCTCCTCTTGTATTGGGAAGGGGGGTAGAGACCTAGAGCCATATGTAGTATGCTCCTAGATTAGATCCCTTAGTTCCTATTAGTTGGGGCCTGTGCATAGGAACCCACCGGGCTATGGAGGCTATGATGTGACTCAGCACTACACAACGGGGCTAGAGGCAATGCGGAGGGAGGATCCCTGCCGAGTGGGGACTACGGGGGATCCCATAGTGGGCTAGGCTTATGGTGGGTCACCCGTGTGGGCCGAGCATGGGTCCGACACCTCTCAGAGGGATGGTGTGTCGCCTCTCAAGAGTTGCAAGTGTCGGCTTGGCTCTTGTTTTGGGGGTTGGTCGGGGTATGAATCGTGGTGTCGCCATGATTCTCTAGCCCGTGGAACCTCTAGACCCGGGAAGGGAGATGCAACCCCTTCCTGCCTCGGCGGACCAGGGAGATGCAACCCGAGTAGTCCCGATGGGTGATGCCATGGGATTGCGTATCTAGAAGGCTAGAGTCATGCCAGAGCCTGATTGAGCCCATCTGCAAAGTATGCACAGGAGGGGCGGATGGAGTGGTCAACCCTAGCCATTGTCTTATGCCAGCCCCGCCATTGTTATGACTCGGTCTGCTCTATCTTGAGGCCTATCCAGTCAGTCGACTACCTTATGTGTCAGGGCCACGGGTAGGAGCTCTCATGTTTTATGGTATATGATTATGTTCTTTGCATTTATGGATGTGCGGTTGAGCTACCTTTCGAGGTAGCATATTGTATTGTATTGCTAGTTCTGACGTGTTTATGCTTCCGCTGTGATAGGAGCCCATAGGGGAAGGGCGCGCAAGACACCTTCGTGTCCCCTTCCCGCACTGAGAGGTTCAGTGCGGGATAGGCGGAGGGCCTGCGGCGGTTGTTGAGACGGACGGGGATTTCTGCCGAGTACGGCGGCCGAGTATATTTAGCGAGGGCGTCCACGAAGAACTGTGAAGCAGAAAGTCATTTATTTCATGTTTGGATCATGTTTTTTATGCTTAGCGAAGTATCAAGTTTGTAACAGTCTGGGGAAGTAGGAAAAACTTTTCAATCTACTAGCACTATCTAAGTATGCAGAATTATGCCTATCAGAAATTGGCACATCTTTAATGAAGGGCTACAAAACTGTTGGAAATTTACCCTTACTGCTTTACTAAGAACGTGTGGCGGGCTGAAAACATAAATACAACTACAAGGTCAGTAGCTTCTTTATTTTTCTAAGTAGTTGCAAAATCATTACTCTCTTTTGTATGCCCGCTTTGTGTACTAGATGTTTGCTATTTGATCTGATTTGTCATGTACATGTTTCTTCATATAAAGCAGCATGCATATAATGTGTTTCCTTCAGTTCTTCAAAGCCAATTTGCCCATTTGATGACTGCCTAGATTTTGGATTTCTATTGCCGACAAAATCATTACTCTCTTTTTGTATGCCCGCTTTGTATACTAGATGCTTGCTATTTGATCTGATTTGTCATAGCGCAATATATCATAGCCGCAAAATAAAGATCTCTAGATCCTGATAATGGCTCTAGCTTCAAATACAGGTCAAGCATTTCTTTTATCAGCATCATTTACTTTAGAGATTAGAATCGACCATTGTATGAAAAGTAAGCTTAAACTATGCTATTCTTTGTTTGATGATAGAAAATGGAGGAATCATTTCATTTTATATCTTAAAGGAATAGATAAGGTGCTATTGGTATGCTATCCTACTATTTTTCAACTAAAGCGCAAGAGAACTGTGAAGCAAAAAGTGCATTTATTTTTTATGCTTGGATCATGTTTTTTATGCTTGGAGAAGTATAAGTATGTAGAATTATGCCTATCAGAAATTGGCGCAAAACTTGAGTATGGCATCAATTCTTTTTCTTATCTGGAAGCTAACTTCCATATGACTTTCAAGTCCTCAAAAATCTTCTAATTCTGGCATGCATTAAAATATTATGATGATTCAAGATAAACTTTAAAAACTATTGGTTCTCCAACAACAGGTTTACGGCGTCTACAAGGGATATTTGACATATACCAAAGTATGCCCAATCTGCGCAAGCTCATGCAGTTGCCAACATTGTCAATATCGTCCCATCATCCATAGCAATACAGTCCTAGACTATTGGAGCCCAACAATTTACAGGAAAAACATGAATCCCTTATGTCCAACAATGAACAAATGTTTAAAAAACAAAGACCCTATCGACATACTCTTGCAACCTTCACAATAGATGTTAATAGAACGTTGTTGTATAAGGCTAAGTGGCTTGTTGGCACCCAACATATGTATCTATTATAAAAATGCAAGTCGATCAGAACTAAAGTGTTTATGTTTATTCTGCCGCCCTTGACCGTTCCAACGAGGCCAATATTTCTTGGTCGCCTTTTGTCCCGTAAATAATGATTTGCAATTGCACCCTTTAAAGGAAAATATAAGAACGATAACAAAATGGAATTGCACCCTTTAAAGGAAAATATTAGAACGATAACAAAAGCTAGTTGGGGTTGTGAGCTTTCGATCCCCAAACCTCTTGCATCCACGCATGGACGCAACCGCTCGTCCATGAGCTATGACCCCTAATTGATATGCATATATTTTTATTTATTTTCATACCCAATTTTTTCCATACTTGAGATTTCAAATTTTTACACCTATATCTATATGTAGAGACTACAAATTTAATTGAATCGTGGGCTTCAAACTAATGTTGTAGCAAATGAGCATATTTGTGTGTAGCTACATGCTCCAAGTTTTGGAGCTTTCGTCCATCTAGACCAACTACATACCCTGCAATATGATTAAACCCATCCATACCAACTATAAACCCTCCAATATCTCTCAACCATCTTCATCTTATTCAGGCAATAAACCATATATAGGACCCAAGGATTTCTTGTACATTCGTAACATTCCAGCTGAAGATTTTGCACCGTATCCATATTTGCATCCAAATCTAATGAAGTCAATATCCTGCCTTGTAGATGTATCCTGCCTTTTTAAATCAAAAGCATTTCTACACGTTGTAATTGGAAAGCAATGCAGCACTATTTACTAATAAACTACACAATTATGCTGGGCTAGCTTTGTTTTCAATCCTCTTTAGCTTTCAAAATGTTTACACCAAACCATACAAACTTAATTCAATTACTTTTTCTTATTCAAATACCTTGCCTAAATTTTCATGCGCCTTTATTTTCTATGGCCTCTGGCGTGCTTTTTTGCTAGTTTTTTTTTGGGTTTTTCCACTTGCATTTTGATGGTGTCTTATTTTATGACACCTTATAGTGGAAAAACAACTTCAATTTTATGTGTCGTATTTTTTGATTTGGAGTCATAAACGGTGTCATATCTCACATGTGACAGTCTTATTTTATGACTATAGTAGAAAATCACCCTGACCCTATCTTTTTCTTGCTCTACGGCCATTGTGAGAGGATATGGCATATCCTCTGGTATATTCTCTAGATCAAGGGTTAAGATGAAATAAGGGTTAGGTTTGCATTTTCGTGTTTACGTGCAGGCATGTTCTGCTCATTTTCTTTTTTACGTGCATGCATATTTTTTGTTCCCACTTTATTATTATGCTTGTACTAACAAACATGCAAAGGCTTTCATTTGAGTCATTGGTGAATGGTCAAAAGTATAATAGATAAAAACCTAGATGTATATATATATGAGTGAAAAGCCTTCCTCCTCCTCTAGGGACATACTGGGCATACTGAATGTTAGAATGCCGAATGGCGAGTCTTGCAGTCACCTCTTTTAGCCATTCAGTAGTGGTTAGAAGCATGGATGGTACCAAACCATTAAACCACCGAAAGCTTGTTTGATCCTAATGCACCATCTTGTTTAATTTTAAAGGAAAAGCACCACCAGGGTTATTCTTTCCATGTGAAATTTTAAAGGAAAACCACCACCAAGGTTATTCTTTCCATGTAAACTTTCAATGTGCCTCGATAAACTTCTCAACAGGTAACCGTGGGTCCTGCTAAACTGGCTTCGTCAATTAACTGCATCACTACACTATTCCAATGCATCCTAAAGTTGTTGCAGCATAATTTCCCATGCCATACATTTTGATTGGGATCTGGATAATGCTGGAAACCTCGTTGGCTGATGAAGAAAAAGATTCAAGTAGTTCTGTTTATCTTGGTTTTAACTTGGTTAGAAGGAAGGGTGTAGAGTTTAGAAACGCAAACAGAGGCACCCAGTGGCTCTACTGGCAACTTATCACAGGTGCAGATTTCTATCATAAAACCATCAGGATCATGAAAAAATAATTGTTCCACTTCAATTCCTTCCTCCTCTACCACCCTTCTTTCATATTTAATCCCTGCTTCCCTCAGTAGCTTTTCCACCATATCAATATCTTCACTCTGCCAGTTTTAAGATCAAAGAGACATTATGTACCAGAAAATAAAACCCTAAATTCAAAATAACTTACCTGAAAGGAAATGTGGTCTGCCCGCACATCAATTTCGTCTTTCCTTATATTTTCATCTTCGCAATGCAGAAGATGTATTCCAATGCCGTAGTTATACAACCTTTCAGAAGGAAAAGATTTAAGAATTTTGTAAGAATTTTACTAACTTAACCCTGCAAACCTAAAAAGGAAAAACATGCATGATCTTACCAAGCGCCATTAAAATTGAGAGCTCCAGGTCGCCGGATCTGGACAAATCCAAGCAAGTTACAGTAGAAGTTGATAGATGCTTGGACGTCTTTGCAATTACGGGAGATATGGTTGAGGGAAGAAAGGGGAAGGGGAACGGATTTTCGGTTTGATCCTGTCATGCTGCCGGAAGCAAAGCTAAATATGGAGGAACCAAGGAAGAACGGAACAAAAAAAATGAAGGCTGTCGGAAATGCAAGGAATTGGGATTTGGGAGCGAGAGCTTAAGGGATAACTTAGCTATGGTGGCCTTTATATGCGGGATTCCAGAATCCGCCCTGCCTACGTGGATTTTGTGACCTGGCAATCCTTATCCTTGATATGGAGAGATAAGAAGGGGATTAATTGAAGGTTCCATTTTGCTCATTTTCCACTACTACTGCTTCTTCTGCTTCTCCACGCGGACCTTTGAATGCCCTGCACGCGGATAGTTATGCACATTCGACAGTGTATTCATGTCAACTAACTTGTGTCCCCCAGCCTATTTCCTTACACTTCTCCAGCTCATTTTCTTACACCATTTCTGAAACTCGTGCACTTTTGAAATGTCATGTTTTTGTCGTGATGATCACCAACTGTTAGCATTATATTACACGCTTCTACAACTTCTTAGACCACCGTCTATGCACGAGTTTGCACTATATATTCTTCAGGTACTAGATACATGTATTCAATTGCTGAGCTAACAGCATTCACAATAGTCTTATTTGTATGTATTGATATATTATTGACTTTCTAGTATCATCAAAGATTTTTCCCTTGAAAAGCTTTTTGAGGTAGGGTTTTTTTAATCCTAGTAGTAATAGTTGTACTAGCCCATTGGATGGGTGTCGGTCTTTCTGGATGTTAAAAAAAATTATATTCTATTTTATTCTATTCTTAGCACGCAAAGCTCATTTTTCAGCATTTTCCATATACTTTTTAGCATACACAACAAATTAGACTTATATTACTACGTTGGTTTCACATGGGCAAAGAGCATGGTCGCTGCATGGAAAATGTTATTCAGCTGTTGAACCAAAAAAAGAAAATTGACACGTTCAGAGGCAGCCCTCTCAAGATCTACTAGGTGTAAGTGAGGTCGCATTGCTCTCACAACAACTAGATTTTGACTAATTCAATATGGTATGAGGTGACATTTCAGAGAAGTGCAACGTAAAAGCAAGCGTGCAACAAATTTAGGCGCCACATGATGCAATAATCTTGAAAGAGCTATTTTGAGGGCAACATCCCATAGAATGAGAACGAGAATGAGAATGAGAATGATTCCATAGAAGCATTGATGACATGTGGCACTATGCAATTGAAGGAGAGAGGTGAATTCGTTGCATCTGTGACCAGATATATTCTACTCTAATCCCTTTCGCATTTGCACTCCACATATAGACACTTGGTGTTTTAACGTCCTTCTTGATGTTGACAATTATTTTATTACTTTTGTTGATTACTTTAGATGAGCTCAACATGCTCCATCAATTGGGTAGAACGCGTGGCAACTATTTAGTAATATATACTTATATTAAATCCTTCTCTAAAGGATATCATATGTAGATTACAACAATAGTAGTTAGAAGGAAGGAAGGAAGTATATTTTAACGTCCACGGAGACCAACTGGCCTATGAGACGGTTTTACAATATAGCGGAAAGTTTCCAAACACAAAATAAAACCACAGAAACCCTGTATAATGTGTCTCTACCACTGGGATGAAAAAACCCCCCGTGTGGGAGGAAAAACCCTTGTAGTAGGCGTTGAGAGGCCCTATTTGGGCGCTCAAGTTCCCTGTCTTTGTGAGGGACTCCCGGCCCGGTGGAGACTTGCGAGAATGTAGGGCGCTTAAGGCGTGCCACCATTGGCGAAGCCCGCCGGTTGGTGAATTGCTATCTCGTGAGCATCGAGATCGGCATGAGCTGCTTCGGATGTGTGCATATCTTTGGGCATTCTGTAGAGCATGGTGTTCATCTTCTACTATCGCATGTGGCAAAGGCCGGCATAATCTCTCATCTTAGGGGATTCCCCGCCCTCCATCCGTACCCGGTACCTGTCTCAATCGAGATGGTGGGACCCTGTCCTTATTGCAGCTATAGCTCTTCGTTTCTTGGTGGAAATGTGTGCCTTTAGATCTTGGTGGGGGCCGTGTTCAAGCGGCGGATTGACTTTGTGTGTGGTAGTGCTCGGTTTTGGGCTTTGCAAGAGTGGGCATCCTACGAGGAGAGGCAAAGAAAGCAGCGCCATTCAAATGCACTCCGCTTCTGCGATATCCGACATATCCACAATGTGTTGATAGTCTATGGACCATCGTCGCGAACCATCCCCTACAATGCTCTTGCCATACTCTCTTGGGACGTTGCGGCCCTTGTGCCAATAGCGAGCTCGGGGAGGAAGGCGTTGTGCATCCATTTCGTCAACCTTATGGAAATACGCCAAGGTGCTGCGCGCATAGCGAATCTTTGCGAGGGGCCAAAAGCCGATCTTATACTGAGCAAAATTGGATAAGGCACTGCGGTCCTTGGACGCCTAGGTCCGTATGTCGGGGAAAGCCTTACGCACCCTCTCTAGCTTATCCCAAGTACCCTTGCTAATCACTGGCCTCCGGACCTCTACCCCATACAAATAGCATCTTGGTTCCACGAGTGCTTTCCGGAACAAGTGTGCTTTATGCGTCTAATCGCAAAGATCTATTACAGGATGCTATATTCGCATTGCATACAAGGCTTTCCATCCGTGGCCCGACCCTTCTTTCTACGGTCATCCCATAGCATATTAGCAGAGAAATCGATTCCCAGATACTTAAAGGTCCTTACAACTTCCATCCTTTGTCCTCTGTAATAGAAGTCTAAGATATCATCTTTTGCTTGACGAGGATTGGCAAACAACTTGGTTTTTGGCTGTTGTTTATTATCATTTACGCTATGTCCACGTAATTGAGAGCATCCAAATATTCCTGCATACTCCTGGCTGTATGGGATAATAAGCCCAGATCGTCTGCATAGAGAGCTTTGATATCATCGGGCAGATCTTATCATGCCTCCCCAAACAAACGAAACTGACTTTCCTAGAAAGTGGATCTTCTTATCCAACTTTTAGCAAAGAATTTCAGCAATGAACATCTCTTTTGAATCCAACTCCCTGCAAACTCTGCATTTCAAACACATCTAAGTCACACATTAGAAATTTTTTTCAAAGCGTCATAGATATAATTTAAAATCTGCACAGTATAAGGGCCGCTCAGTCTTGAATATATAGCAATAGGGGTTCCAGGGCGATTTGATATGGATGTAAAAATATCAAGTTTTGAAACCATAGACCATATCCCCAAACCAATTGAATGGATTGTTACATAGATTCAAAATAATTATGTTAGCTAATTGGTTATATTAGTTAAAGTAGTCTTATTAGGATATTGAGTTATTTTGGTAGAGGTTCGAGCCCTCATATTTCATATATATTAAAACCTTAGGCAAAGCCAATATTCCATCAAAACCTTTAACCTTAGGCGAACTCATATTTCATATTTCAAAATCATAGCCGCAAATGACCATAAGGGGAACGAGAGGTGCCCAGAGGCTCTAATATAAGGCCTATAGGAACGACAGATCCAATGACTGTGGTAGTTAGGGAGCACCGCATTTAGAATATGTGGCACTAAAGGTAAGCACTAAAGATAATCATCGCGTCCACATGGAATTAATAGTAAAGAAAAATCTAGATCCATGCAAAAATTATGAAATGATTATGTAAATGTCTCAAGCACCTTGCCACTTTCTCTCTCTAGTTCCTTGACACATTCTCTCTCTAGCCCCTTGCCATAGTCTCTCTAGCTTTCTTGTACCCTTCTCTCCCTACACCTTGCCACAGTCTCTTTCTAGCATCTTTCTACCGATCTCTCTCTAGCTCCCTTATACCTTATGTACTCTATCTCAGCCTTGAATATGTAGCACAATAACAGGGGGTTCCAAGGCCCTTGCCACTTTCTCTCTCTAGTGTCTTGACAAATTCTCTCTCTAGCGCCTTGCCGTAGTCTCTCTAGCTTTCTTGTACCCTTCTCTCTACATCTTGCCATGGTCTCTTTCTAGCATCCTTCTACCGGTCTCTCTCTAGCTCCCTTATACCTTATGTACTCTATCTCAGCCTTGAATATGTAGCACAATAACAGGGGAATATGGTCTATGGTTTCAAAAATGTCAATTTTTGAAACCATAGACCATATCCCCAAACCAATTGAATGGATTGTTACATAGATTTAAGATAAAAAATAATCATTATAGCTCAATGATTATATTACTCAAAGTAGTCTTAATAGGATATTGAGTTTTTTTTACAGAGGTTCGAGCTCATGTATTTCATATTCTAAAACCTTAGGCGAAGCTGTATAGAGGCTCCATATTCCATCAAAAGCTTAGGCAAACTCGTATTTCATATTTCAAAATCATAGACGCCCCCAATTATAAATAACTATAAGCAGAATGAGAGGTGCCCAGAGGCTCCAACATATGGTCTAGGCAGTAGGAACAACGGATCCAACGACTGTGGCAGTCTAAGGTGCACCGCATTTAGAATATGTGGCACTAAAGTTAGGCACTAGAGATAAGCATCACGTCCACATGGAATCAACAGTAAAGAAAAATCTATATCCATGCAAAAATTATCAAACAGTTTTCTAAATCTATCAAGCACCTTGCCACATTCTCTCTCTAGCGCCTTGCCATAGTCTCTCTCTAGCTTTCTTGCACCTTCTCTCTCTATGCCTTGCCATAGTCTCTTTCTAGCGTCCTTCACCAATTTCTCTCTAGCTCCCATACCCTATGTACTCTACCTCCCTCGTTCCTTGCCGTCTCTACTTTCTAGAGCTTTTGGCAAGTTTCTGTCCCTAAATATCCAGGTTATATAAAGAAATCACTCACTACTACACAAGTAGAGTTTTGAAATATGGTCTTCGTGGATGATAACATCAATTCAAAATATTATCTCACATACACAAATTGCGAAGGTATTTCTTGTTATCGTTGAGGCCAAACAAGCACTATATGTCACTTTTGATTTATTAGAAAGTGAATGTGTGTCATTTCTCACTTGTTGGGAGGAATATCCAAAAATAAAAGAAGTGCATCTGCGTGTTTGTAGCTAAGTTCCAGTTTCTCTGCCACTTCAACCTCATCTTAAAACCTGCGATAGCAGGAATTGAACCTCCCTTCCAGAAGGTTGAACCTTCCAAACCTCCCTCTGCCCCCTCCTCCATTCCAACCATTAAGGACGGACATCATTTATGCTTGATTAATACTCTTCTACTACTGTCTTTGCTTCTTTCCTTTCTCTCCTTGAATACAACTAGTCTTAGACACCATTTTCTCTTCACCAACCCCAATAGTAGATATGTCCATAGATCCATAGTCACCCATGGCACGTCCAATATGGTAGATAAACTTCTGCTAGAGGTTGTCATAGACTCCATTCCAATGCGTAGAATGGCAACAAAAGCAAAGGCAGATGCAACATGCTTGTCAAGACAAACATATGGCCACCAATTAAACCTCGCAACAAGCCACTCGCAAGCAATTACAGAACTCCTGTTTGAAAAACCTCACTGAGCAAATAGGGTCTTCTGCACCCGCATAACTAGCCAAGCAACTAGACATGGAGAAGTAGCACATCTCCTGCAGTGATCGCTTTCAAATTGCACATGTTGAACACTAATATACTAGATCGGACATTACCAACTCCAGGTAGATCTGTCCACAACATCAAAAAGACAGGACATCACGGTCCAACATCAGGGGAAACATAGTACAACTCGATATAGAGATTGTCGAGATGGCCATCAACATCCACCAACATCTGCAGGGACAGAATTAATGCCTGGAGAAGGAAAATTATGCTCAGAACACTAGCACGACCTCCGAGCTTCGAAGGTTGGAAGAAGGTTTCTCCCGTCGGGACTATGATATGAAAGAACTAGAAAAGACAGTCACTTCGCAAGGAAAAGAACTACATGCTAAAGCTCAAGAACAGTTACATCATTGCGTGCAGAAATTGTAGAAGCACGCAATGAAGCACAAGAGCTAAGCTCTTGAGCTTCAAGCATTATGCCCAGCACGTCTAGCACTTAAGGCAGCTGCTAGCATGTAAAAATAAGCCCAACCAGGTTCTAGCTCAAATAAACAATAGCCTTCCCATCCAACCAGACCCCCTAATGCATCAACGAGGAACAGAGATATAGATGCCATAATCTTGGTGGTCTGAAAACTCCTTAAGGAGGCACACGAAGATCTTAGAAAGTAGAACTTTCATATGCACATTGTCAGAGCATCCTGTCTTGGCATTCAACGCCATGGCCAGCCATGTATTGGTGAAGTTTATAGTGGCAGATTCACAAGTCAGTGGTATTGTATTACGTCAGGGAGCAAAGTTAAAAGGCAACTCTATGCATACGCACTATGATCTCACATCATTAGAGGCTAAGTCACAACATGGAAAGCTTGTTCGCATGAGGGATATAAAAAACATTGGTAGGGCCATGCCACTGGTTCATAGATACTTGGTGTTTTAATATCCTTCTTGATGTTGAAATATCAAGAGCATAAGTAATCAATAAAACTAATAAAATAATGGTCAACATCAAGAAAGGTGTTAAAGCACCAAGTTTTTATGATGAGCGCAACATGCTCCATCAGTTGGGCAGAATGTGTTGCAACTACTAGCAATATATACTTTTATTAATTCCTTCTCTTTATATGTAAATCTGGCACAAAACACTTAAGACAAATTACAATAGCAGTAGTTAGAGCTTTAATATCACCAGACAGATTTTATCATGCCTTCCTAAAACAAACAAAACTGAATTTCCTAGCAATTGGGTCTTCTTATCCAACTTTTAGCAAATAATTTCAACAATGAACCTCTCTTTTATATCCAACTCTCTACACACTCTGTATTGCTATTTTTACAGATCCAACCCCTCCAAATTATTTGAAATGACAATCCATCACATCGCCATTGACATATGCTAAAGTAACGTTTAATTGCACTTCACCAAAGAAGGCAATGTGAAAGATGCATTGCCTTTTTAAGTAACTATATAAGAAACACTAGTTTCGATAAATTATTTCGATGAATAAGCAAACAACCTATACTTCAAGATGAATAGGATGTGTCGAAAGTTACAAAGAAGCTAATTATTTTTCTGTCAGACGAAATAAGATTTTGAAACACATCTAAATCACATGTTAGAGACTTTTTTTAAAGCATGAAATATATAATTTAAAATGCGCACAGTACATGGCCTCTTAGCCTTGAATACGTAGCATGATAACTCGGGGGATTTGATATAGACGTAAAATTGTCAATTTTCGAAACCATACACTATATCCCCAAAATAGTCATAAATTTAAGATAAAAAATCATCACATTAGCTCACTAGTTACATTGGTCAAAGTAGTCTTATTAGGACGTTGAGTTTTTTTGGTAGAGGTTCGTGCCCACCCGTAGAAATGACAGATCCAACGACTGCGGTACTCCAGAGTGCACCTCGTCAGAATATGTAGCACTAAAAGGTAAGCACTAAAGATAAGCATCCCGGTTCACATGGAATCAACACTTAGAAAAATCTAGATCCATGCAAAAATTACGAAACGGTTCTCTAAACCTCTCAAGAACCTTGCCACATCTCTCCCTAGTGCCTTTCCAAAATATCTATTTTCGTAAAATCCAACAATAAGAAAAGTGCCACTGCATGTTTCTAGTTAAGTTCCATTTTCTCTGCTACTTCAACCTCATCTAAAAAGCTATGATGGCAGGAGTTGAACCTCCCACCCAGAAGGTTGAACCTCCCAAACCTCCCTTTGCCCCTCCTCCATTCCAACCACTAAGGAGGTGCATCATTTATGCTCGATTAATACTCTTCTACTACTTTCTTGGCTTCCTTCCCTTCTCCCCTTGAATACATTCTGCTACTGCTAGAGGTTATCATAGACTCAATTCCAATGCACAGAATGGCAGTAAAAGCAAAGGCAAATCCAACATGCTTGTCAAGGTAAGCATATGGCCATCAATGAAATCTCGCAACAAGCCGCTTGCAAACTAGAACTTCCGTCTGAAAAGCCTTGGTATACCTCACTGAGAAAATAGAGTATTCTGCACCCGCAAAACTAGCCAAGAAACTAGACATGGAGAAGCAGCACATCTCTTGCACCGATCGCTTTTAAATTGCACAGGTTGAACACTGTTAGACTAGATCGAACATTATCAACTCCAGACAAATCTGTCCACAATATCGAAAAGACTAACATCATGTTCCAGCATATAATTAATGACATGTGAAATACTATGATAGAATAGTAGGTTTTCTTTAGACGGGTGGTTATTCTATATTCCAATTTTGCTCCCTACAGTCTGGTTTTTGCTCCAATGCTTACAGCTGTATCCTACTCTTCACTTTTGTGCTTTCTTAAACCCTCTTCTATTCTCTTTTTCTCTAAGTTTTTCACGCAATCTCTTCCACTTCTTTCATCTTTTATTTCCTTTAGCTGCTCTAGTTTTTACAGTTAACTCTTTTTCTCTTTTTGGTATAATACACTATGTCTAGCATTGGGGATACTAAGGGATATTCTCAATGTTTGGTTGGCACATTATATATTTCATGTTTATTATATTTGCATAGTTTTTTGTTGATCTTATTCCACATCTTTATGAATTTCATGTTACTGATTCCATTTTTGCAGATGTTCGGTTCATTTTTTGCAGATGTTTGCCTTGTGGCATGACGTTAAAATCTCTTCTTCTTCTTCTTCTTCTTCTTCTTCTTCATTGGCATTTTATAGTTATACATTATGGTTAAGGTTTGTACATAGAGTTTTTCTCTCTCTTCGTATCTTTAGATTCCTAAAGGCAGATACCAAGATTGTGCATAACTCTTACATCAAGGCATAGCATACTTAAATGTATCTATTCATTTCTTAATATCCAGGGCCTCTATAACTTATCTTTTTAATCCTGCATTTCGTCCTTCATGACTCTCGTATGGCTTTGTAGATTTGTCTGTGTCTAGGTCTGGGTCTGGTTGCCCCTTTGCCTCACACACACGCACGCACGCACGCACGCACGCACACACCCACACACACACAGAGGATCTGATAGACTTGTTGGTCCCCATGGATGTTAAAGTTAAATTCAATTCAACTCAATTTTGGGATCTTAATATGCCTTTGCATTCTAGTTTTCTTATAGCATGAGGGGTAGAGGGACAATAGATGAGATATTACATTTTTACACATGTCATGTAATGACAATATGAATACTTTATGGGGTGTCATATGGGTGGGAGTAGTGCAATGATTGTATAATGGTGCTTTGGCTATAAAGAACCTTAAAATATGATACCCCTTTAGAAAACCATACATCCTTTAAAAAAACCTCCTTAAAAACTACACTTATTTATAAACCATACGTCCAAAAACTACACCTCCCAGACTGCCGAACCTCCCAGGATATCTGCATTTCTCGGTGTTCAATGAGTGCACAGGCAAGCGAGGGCATGGCGGGGTTGCCTGCTACTATCGTGCAACCTTGAGGCACTCAGTCTCGTTGCACAAGACAGACAGGTACAATTGCTACTTGTGGGTGCGCGTGCAGCATGACAGTGGCAGCATTCTCTTCATAGCAGCATGCTACTTTCCACATGCCGAGAGCAACTTTTATAACACTCATTCGGATGTGGATAGATTGGAGCCCTATGTCGATCTATATGATGATATACAGCAGCACAAACAGTTGGGCAGGGTTGTGTTGCTTGGCGACTTTAATGCACGCACAGGAGCCGAGAAGGTTCCAAAATTTGAGCCCCTGGCAGAGGACGTCTTGCAGTTGAACCCAGCAGAGGTGGCTTGGTCAAGGATATCGATGCCAGCATATTTGGCGCTATGGCGTGCGATTGTTGTTCTTTGGGTAGTATCTTTGACACAGTTATTTGTAATGGGTTGGCACAATGGCCATCTTCCAATTTGCCGCACTTGCGGCATGGGAGAACCAAGGGGGCGGCTCCGGTGTGGTGGATTATCTGGCGGTTGAGGAACGGGATCGCACTGGTTACCCATTTTTCCATCGAACGGACACTTTCGGGACGAGGAAGTAGACTCGGACCACCAGCCCCTGTTCATGCATCTCCATTGGCAGGCTCCCCGTGCATCTACTGCCTCAACACACCGGGTGCCCCAGCTGGACTATGACCGTGCAGGGACCTATGCTCAGCTCCTTGAGCATGATCTGGCAGGACTGCTGCAACTCCCCACACTTCAAGAGCAATCCGCTCGGTGACTCACCACTCGCTTCCCCATGGCAAAGGTGCTTTGGGAGAGGCAGCTCACGGCGAACCTCGGGCACTACCACCTTCCCCATAGCGGATGGTTTGATGATGAGTGTCGGGAGCTCAAGCGCACACACTCCTTGAAGTCAGCGATCCCACCTCCCGCCCACAGGCCGTCAGTCAATACCGCTCCTTTCTCAAGAACAAGAAAACCAGATACCTCGCAGAGCATCATCAACAGATGTTTGGTCTCCTGGATCGGCACCCCAAGACATTCTGGAGAAGGGTCTTGAGCAAGCCTGCACAGCCCACAGGGAACATCTTTACAACAGCTTTACGACCCGCTCGGGGCCGGACACCAGTCTCTCCACAGATAGGCATGGCTCTGGTCATCACAAAGGGGGATGTCATCCTGGGCCTACAACATCTAGCTAATGGGAAGGCAGCAGATTTAGATGGCATGCAGGTGGAACTTCTGAAATGGGCTGGGCCTCCACTGGTGCCTGGTCTCATGGCATTGTTCAATAAAGCATTGCGGGAAGGCTTCCCTCCGCAGTGGACCACTAGTAGAGGACCCTTAATGCCCGGCCAACTACCGTACTATTATGGTCAGCTCTCTCTTTGCAAAACTGTTGGCTGGCATCCTTGAGCAGCGGCTGACAATATGGACAGAGGAAACAGATGTGCGAGCTCTTACACGGGCAGGTTTCCGGCCCAGGTACTGTTGTTCGTGGATTTTGCAAAAGCTTTTGACACAGTGCCCCGCGACAGGCTATGGGATAGACTGCGGCAGCTGGGGACCCCCCTTGACTTGCAGAATGCAGTGTATAGATTGTACGAGGCATGCTCAGGCCGTATCACATCGTCAGGACAGTCGATAATCAGTAGTATTGGAGTGCGTCAGGGTTGTCCCCTCTCCCCCACACTCTTTGACCTATACATTGACCAGCTGGAAGATTGGCTCTCTGAACATGGAGGTGCGGGCGCCCATCTCATGCATCACACAATCTGGCAACTCATATATGCTGACGATGTCAACCTCCTGGCCTATACTCCAGAGGACATGCAACGTCACCTGGATGCTCTTGACACTTTTTGCCGATTCACTGGCATGCGAGTTAACTTGGGCAAAACTAAGGTGCTGCTAGTTGCATCATCCCGTCAGCCAAGGCTTCCCTCATTCACTTACCAGGGACAAGAGGTAGAGGTGGCTCCGACCTACAAGCACTTGGGGATCGAGTTCTCAACTACCACCTATTGGGATGCTGCCATCAGGTTGCGGGTTACGACGGGTTGGAAAGCACTATATGCCATGCAGAACAACAGCCACAAGGCAGAGTTGTATGCCTGGGGCCATCAGTCACACTTGTTCGGGGCCTTGGTCGACCCGGTCCTTTTGTATGGGGCAGAAGTGTGGGGTGCGGTGATATCCCTCAGCACCTGGAATGACCTCGAGCAGGTGCAGAAGGCCTTCTTGGCATGGGCCCTTGGGGTGAAGTCCACAGTTCCATACCAGATCCTGCTCCAGGAGACAGGCTTTCTACCCCCTTCAACGGGCTGCATTGGAATGCCATATCGTTTACTTCCAGAAGGTGGTCGCTATGGCTGATACACGCTTGCCCAACCTTGCTTTGGCCATGGGCGATGGGTCCCCAACGCCTGAAATCCTGCTGGAAAGACAAGCAAGCTCAGTGGTTCTCACGCTGGGGTGTGCAGGCAAACAGATGCATCCAGGTCTGACAAAGAAGGATCGCAAGGCACTTAAGCTGTACCTAGATGCTACTTTCCTTCGCAAGCTCTGGGATGCAGATGCTCTGACGCACGTTAAGCTGGCACACTATTAGCAGCAAGTCACCTAGGCTCACGAGAGGCCCACACCAGTACTTGTGCACCCAGCTGCCCATGAAGAAGCGCAGACTTATAGCTTCCATTCGCACGGGTGCACATCGCACCCGTATTGAAACAGGACGGTGGGCTCGGGAAGCACGGGAGCAAAGGCTTTGCCAGTGTTGCCACCAGGGTGCCATTGAGGATGAATGTCATGCCCTCCAGATCTGCCCAGCATTTGCTCATATCCGAGATCGCGATATGTTCGATTACTAGTGCCTGGCCAGCCGTTGCATCAGTTTGTTGGGGTCATACCTCCAGGAGGTTATGGATGCACGGACTCCGTTGTGTCCTACGGGACGGCATTGAACTGTCCTATACAATTGTACAGCGTGCCATCATACTTATTACTGCTAAGGTTTTTCCCTCGAAAACCCTTCAGGGCAGGGGTTTTTTAAACTTGTCAGTAATAGGCTTGCTGCTCTCTTTTTGGTTTGGGTCCCATAGGCCAATTGGTCTCCGTGGACGCTAAAAACCTATTCTTATTCTTATTCTTATTCTTAAAAACACACCATATCAAAAACAAAAATCACAGTTCTTTTAACAAAAAACATACCTCCTTAAAACGCCACATTCCTAAAGAACAAAAACCATAGCTCCTTAAAAAAATAACAGTGGACGTTCCTTGTCCACTTAAAAAACAATACCATCAATTAGTAAAATCACACCTCCACAGATCTACATGTAGGTTTTTCTGTGATCACTGAATAAAGTACATGTGGACCAAAAAAAAACTAACGATTTCAATAGTGGACCAAAAATTGGGGTCAGTGTGACTGTAAATAAAGTGGAGCAAAGCTAAGATCGGCATGGTTGGTCTGTACCACTGAATAGCATCCAGGGCTTCCTATATCCAAAGTGGAAGATATTTTAATAACTCTAGCATATGATCATTCTTGATTGCAACAACCCAACTATATCTGAAAATAAAGAAGCTATTGATCCTGGAAGATGGCTTGTCCTGTGGTGAAATCATCATCAAGAAAAGCTTGAGATGAGTGGGCAAGATAATATATATGTGACGCAAGCCATAGGTTGGACCATGCGGAGCACAAAAAAAGCTGAATCCTCAAATTGGATATGTAGCACAATAACAGGGGGTTAGTTTTAGATTTTTATACGTTTTTTCACATGGTTTTTCTATGATTTCGTTGTTGTATTCGTTGAGGTGTACTAAATAGTATTTCTAGAGTGCACCCTTTATGGGCCGTTGATTTTCGTTGGTTGGAACAATCTGAGGGTTGTTGTCTTTCTCTGCATGTGTTTGTGCATGAACACTGCGCAAGTGTATGCATGTGCATGTGCACATGCATGTGCATGTGTGTGCATGTGCATGTTCATGTGCATGTGCATGTGTATTGTGCATGTGCAAGTGCAAGTGCATGTGCATGTGTGCATGTGTGTGCATGTGTACTTGCCCTCTTGGATTCTTATTGCCGGAGTGGATTTTACTTCACACTTACAAAGGTATTTGTTTTTTAATGTTTCTTCAGTTAGCATAATGTTTTTTTTTACAAGGTATTGGTTTCCTGATTCTACAATGTAGTGCTGCAAAACCCCCTTTTGTTTCCTTCCTAGGATTTGCTGCAGATTCAAGTTTAGGCCCTCTGTTTGCTTCCAACTCTTGGATATTCCTGGCTGCTGGATTGTTCATAGCAGCCAGCCTTTAGCTTCAATCAACAAACGGATTCTTATGCACACAACAGGCGGATTATTCCACGCCCTTTTCCATGTCATGCAGATCAGTCAAACAGTGGCCACAAGAATGCATTTATATTGTAGGTTTGGAACTTTAATCGAACCGTAAGGTGAATCATGCATTACCTTTAAGCTAGAGATGGAGCATCCAAAATCATATGGATTGATAAACAATGGTGTCATTGTGAAAGAGAAATAGTTGTAGCGGAAGTAACAATATGTAACATAATAACAGGGGGTTTTCTTTGTGTTGCTACAGGTGATGAAAGCCTCAAATGAATTCTAGTTTTTTTTTGGTTTGAATTCTAAAATTTTTGTCACACCGAAGGGGCCAAAAATTTTTTTTTGCAACACAAACCATTAACATCCAACATATAAAAATTAAATCTCCCAACACATAACAACCAACACATAACAACCATTGATATTAACTACCAACATATAACTACCATTGACATTAATTAACACTCCAACATATTTAAATTAAAATCCCCCTTAAACCCCTTTTGGTTTGGGTGCATATTCACACGGGGGGTGACTCCGGGCAGCGAGAGCTGTTGGATAGGCATATTCACCCCTTATTCCTTAATCTATACCGTACGTAAAGTTCCTCGTTTGTGGGGTATGCAAATACAAAATTTGCTATACTGTATAACAAGATTCGCAAAATACTATAAGATTTCAAGCGGAATACTATATGGTGTTGATTTCGTACGTGCAAAATACAATTATGATGCAAAAAATTGACAAGGGCACAAAGAAGACATTTGTCTGCTGTATCCAAGTCAAGCCATAAGGAAGATCATATCATTGATTTTCAAAGAGCCGTCAACAAGGCTGTTAGAGGCCAACCAGGTGATGAGAAAAGTAGTCTTCCTAGATTGGACATAGGCTGCATATCCTATAGAGGGTGGAAAATTAGGGGCTACTTGAGATGCTAATTCTTGAAAAGTTCCATTGAGGCTATGCGCAACATTCACATAGCACAAGGCCTGTGTATGCCGAGTTTCCAAATCATGTATGCGGTTTTTCTTGTTCAACAATATTGCGATGAAGCTTGTTGGCTATCTGCAGGATTAGCCCGAGATGGTGAGGCATCAGAAGAAGCAACTTGCAACTTGAGCATTGCCAATTCAGCATCCACATTGATTTTTTGTTTTGCAGCGTCTTGAAGTTGGGTCTCAAGGCTCATGATACGGGTGTGGGCCTCTATTTGTGTGGCTTCCAAGTGCGCAATTTACTTCTGGTGCATGACATTGGCATGTGCATGAACACTAAGTTCTGACTTGAGATCTTGGATTTCTTCATTGGTCGTAAGCAACAGTTGGGCTTTCGCTTCATCACTGGCTATGAAGCGTTCAAAATAAAATGTAAGGGCAGCATGAATGCAAGGCAGAGCATTTTTCTTTTTTCTGTTGAAGTTGCTTTTGAAGATCAGCAAAAGCAGCCTTGTACTGCAAGCAAACATTATGAATGTGATTCAGATTATTGACAGGTCGAAGCTATTGATTTTCATAGTGAAGTTCATTGGCTGAATCCAGTTGAAGATGAATAGCATTCATAACGTTCCTAACTGACATGCCCTTAACCAACTGGACAAAATCTTCTAGACATTTATGAGTAATCGCTTCTACCCATTTATGCCGGTGTCTCAGGAATGCAACTTCCAGATCTACTCTAGTTGTCTCCATGGGTCCGTTACAATCTCTTTCATTAGAATTATGCTCGTCTTCGAGCATCACAATACCATAGATCACACCATCCCGTGGTGTCCAAGTCATGCCCTACTGTCCAACGGGTTGCCAGCCTACAAATCCTGGAGTTGAAGATTGCAATTCTGAATCTTTTGCTGATATTCATAAAATGCCGAGAGTTCATGGAGAGGCGTGTCTGCTAGATCAGCCTTGACTTCAGATGTATGAGAGGATGAGGGGCGTGAATCCGGTTTTAACCGAATAGAATTAGAGGAAAGAACTTTAATAAATTTAGGCGGAGATGGAGGTCGTGGAACTTGTGGATGTGAAAATTTAGGCACTTCCTCTATATGCTCAGTTTGGTGAAGGAGCCTGTTTTGATCCAGAGAGATATCGTTCAATATACTAATTACTCGAGGATTTTGACCGCTAGAAACTCTTGAAGAAGACTATACCAAAGGCAGTGTTAGAGGAAATATGGAGTAAGAGAAGATCTAAGATGGCAGATATGAAAATCTTTGGCTACAATGCATTCGCACACCTTAAAGAAGACAAACTGTCAAATAAAGTCATTTCTTGCATGATGGTGGGAATTATCATTTTGACTTTGGCAAAAGAACATGTGCACAAAACATCAATATGGAGCTCGACTCAGATAGTGACTCTGAGATTGATTCAGACGTGGATAACTCAGAGTACCTTAGGCATACCTCAAGAGGATGGGCTGGACATTCCTTCTGAGCTGGAAGACTGTGAAAGAGTTCGACTCTGAGAAGATCTGAAGGTGTTCGACATGTTACCAGGAGACGGTAAGAGTACACAGACTCTAGAAGAGGTAAGAGTTCCAGCTATATTTCATTGCATGGCTCTATTCTTCCAGATGAATCCTCCAGCCATAAGGATGCCATGCGCAGCCCAAACAGGGATTATTGGCTTAAGGCCATGCATGAAGAGTTCCAATCTCTTTAAGACAATGACACTTGGAATATCTTTTGAAGTTTTAATTCACTAAGATTGAGCTTAATATTCAAATCACAGGGAGTGTATTTTGAGGATGATGATGATGGAGGGGAGGAGTCTTTACTTTACATCATGCCGCTTGGCAGCATCGTTTCAAAAAAAAAAAATTTGAAAGAAGATTTGAGATCTTTCAACAAATTTGAAGTCCTCTATGAAGGTTTCTTTCTTATTGTTATTTTGATCACAATAATGACTTTTAATAGCCCACCAAATGCCCCTCAATAGACTCCAAATGCCCATTAAACACCCATATGTAGCCTCTATTAGCTCGTACATGCCCAACAATAGACCATGTAATCAATCCAACCCCTCAAAAAATGCAACCGTGGAAAAACAAGTTAGGGAAATATAGACATTTAAAGAATAGAATAGAATAGAATTGAATTGATTTTTATCGTCCGCGGACACGATGTAACGTTCCTTAAGCACCCGGGAAAAACATCCAGATATTTATAAGAAATCCATCCCACCCTCTTATGGTGGTATCGTAAAACGCCACACTAAGATCTACTCAAGGGGTCTCCTATGGGTCCGTTACAATCTTGCTTACTAGAACTATGATCGTCCTCAAGCATCATAAGACCATATACCACACCATCCCATAGTGTCCAAGACAATACTATCCAACGATATCCAAGTCGTACATGCTCCCATAGAGACTCGAACTCGAACCCTACTTTGATACCAAATGTATCATTCCTTAACCACCCCGACCTAATCAATTGGCCAGACCATCTGAATAGGGTTGGGATTTTTAGGAAGTTTCTTGGGCAGCTGGGAAGGAGCAGCCGCATGGAGATGGCTATGGCGATGGACATCCTGGCATCTTCGACGCTGTCGGAGTTGCTGCTATATCCGCCTCTTCAATCTGGCTTTTTGTAATGGGTTTTACTCCACGTTAAAATGCTTGTTCTGTTTACATGCTCGTGGAGGCATGCCAGGCTTTTTTCTCTCATTTTATGCAGGATTCTGCTTCAACAGATTTTTGTGCCAGTATTTGTTTCAACAATTCTGCTTTAAAGTAGGGAGGCTTGTGGAAGGTGCGAGGTGGAGGCATTGTTGTGGAGCATGGGCTCCGATTAGCAATGTTGTATAATTCATAACGCGACTCACAGGCACAGCTGATTTATGAAATTATTTATGAAGCCCACTTTCTTCCATTGTTTATAGTTGATAAATTATTTGTGAAGGGCATTTTTTCACTGTTTAAGCTTTCTGTGTTACGTAGCAGAAAGGGAAACGACAGATTGTTTTACATTTGGCATAGAAATTACAAATATTTTGCACTCTTGCAGAGCCAATGTGATGAACAGATCTGAGCATTTCTGACGTGATTATCATTTGTGGCAGACTGTCATGCGCTTTTCTGCAGAAGTGCATGTTGCTTCAGGAAGCCCACTTTATTGCAATCTATCAGTTGTAGTTCTGTTCTTATAATTGAATTGTATGTTGTTGGCACACTTGATGTGCTGGATCTTTGTTCCACATTCTTGTTCTTGTTATTCAATTATGTTCTTATATAATTCAATGTATGTTATGGAGGAGCTTCTGTTATGTAAACACTCCAGACAAATCTTGTATTATTGACTGTATGATTGATAGTGTCACATATGTTAAAAATATCATTAAAATAAGACATGTCTTTTTTTTTTTAGGTTTTCTACTAGCATTTTGATGGTGTCTTATTTTATGACACCTTATAGTGGAAAAACAACTTCAATTTTATGTGTCGTATTTTTTGATTTGGAGTCATAAACGGTGTCATATCTCACGTGTGACAGCCTTATTTTATGACTATAGTAGAAAATCACCCTGACTCCATCTTTTTCTTGCTCTACGGCCACTGTTAGAGGATATGGCATATCCTCTGGTATATTCTCTAGATCAAGGGTTAGGATGAAATGAGTATAAGTGTTAGGTTTGCATTTTCGTGTTTACGTGCAGGCATATGTTTTGCTCATTTTCATTCGAGTCATTGGTGAATGGTCAAAAGTATTATAGATACAAGAAATTTATCGCGGCGGCCAAGGCCGCCGCGAACATTTCTTTAGTTCAAACCTGTGCAGTTAGACCCACTGTTAAAGTCCAATGTTTGACAATGCAATGCCTGCTTAGAAAAAAGGAGGCCAACTTCGCCAAGGAACATATTCATTGTTTATACAAAGAAAGAAGCAAATAACAATATATCAAACTAGGGATCGACTAGGTGCCAAGTTTATGGTTTGGCCAGAGAGTTCCATTTGAGCCCTTAATCAAAGGGTTTAGTGCCTCATAAAAGAGGGGCTTGTTAGAAGAAAGGGACGATTTTGGAGACAACACACTAGAGAAAACTTTTACTTTATCAGCGTTTATTAATGCCTGTTGAACAATTAAACAAATCAAAAGACACAAACAATTTCTAAGGATTAAGAACAATAAGAATGAATCTATGTACAATCACAAATGAATTTTGAGGATTACGAACAATAAAAATGAATCTTTGTACAACTGCAAATGAATCTTTTTACAATTGCAAACCTCCAAAATTACTGTGTAAAAACTTGTATAATCCATACGTCTGTGCTCGAATACCCACTATAAACCACATGTGATATCTCCTCAATATTTGTTTCTTGATCTATGTAGAGCTCGAAGCAATCTTTCAACAGATTTAATGCATCTTGAAGCTCTCCAATGTAGGGATTTTTTATGTTAAACTGGCAACTTTAATTTTGGATTCTGCAGAAGAGACCAACGTAGTGTTTTATCTTCGTTATCTCTGATAATATTTCTTTTTCTGATCAATGCCTTGAGATGATGAGATATGAATCTGCATTTAAGGCTGTAGAACGTATCGGCAGTAGAAGTATGAAATTTAAGCATCACAATGCAACTGCCAATAAAACCCTACAAAAGAGTAGCAAAAGCAGACTCCACCATGATTGTATATTTATGAATTCACTTTGGACTTTGGTCTGTTTATAGGAAGTGGACATTTCTACTAATGTCGTCAAATGATCCAAAGAACATGAATGTAAGGTTTCACTTTCAATACAATTTCTACATGTTTGTTACGAACCACCAGCAAGATTTTCCAAACTGGCGTACCAATATAAACTGGCGTACCAACATAAGAGTTGGAAAAGCAATGACATTTTATTCACCATCTCATTGGCCTCTATTAAGAAACACAGTTCTCGCACAAGTTAACTTGGCAGGATATTCTGACGAGGATATAAATTATTGGCATGTTTTAATCAACGAATTATAAGAATTATTGCAGCGCCAAAAATGTAGCTCATCTGCGGCCATGTGATTCACCAAATCAATGACCCGATTGCTGTAACAGAAACATGGCAGTACATCAGATCAACTATCACTAAATGCTAGGCCACAAACAAAATTCTCATACCTATAGCCCCATTCATTGTCATACCACGAAATCAACTTAACGAATCTCTTACTAAGTCCAAACTACAGATAAACAAACCTGGCATCACCAACAAAATCGGTTGATACATCATCTTCAGTGTAACCCAAAATGCCCTTCAAGGATCCCTCAGAAGCACTCCTGATTAAAGAACCCGACAAACATAGAAAACTCGTATTAATGGGGATGTAGAAAGGCAATAATAAAGGACCCATTAACAAACACACATACTTGATAGAGCCAATTTGATGTCATCACAAGATGCATCCTTTTCCAGTCAGCTTACCATTTAGAGTAGGGAATGCCTTCCCTACAACCCGAGAAATTGAACCCAGAATGAGATTCAAGTATCAAAAAGATAGAACATTCATTCTTCCATTCAGAACAGGCTTTTCCAAAATATTAGAACTCTGCAGACATAAATGTATTGAAAAAATATAAATGTATTGAAATGAAGCCCAACCTTGGCTGCATCAGTTGAGCTAGGGATAATATTTTGTCCAACACCTCTTCCTCCACGCCAATCTTTACCAGATGGCCCATCAACAGTCTTCTGTGTAGCCACAAAATAAATACAGTTTAGCCATTCTTCCTAGGTTCGACAACACAGGATGTTAAGGTGCATACCTGTGGTAGCATGCACCGTGGTCATTAGTCCTTCGATGCCAAACTCATCATTGACAACCTACAACAATCCCATCCAAATTCAGTATCACAATATCTGATAATACATCCCATATCGTAGCAAGCGGAGCAAGCGGAGCAAGCGGAGCAAGACAATTTGTCATGCAACTAGCAGCTGAAACAGGGGATTTGCACACAGCACAGCAGCAAAAAGGGCAAAACCATTCCTCTGCACAGCATATGATATAGTGCTTCCATCCGGTAGATGGGTTTTGTTTTTTTTTGGAACAATCTTTGTCGGATTTGCAGCACCATAGCCCTGGCCTAGCATGATTTAACGCATCAAACTGGACAAAAAACCTGTTCAAGCTTTACCGTAGCTGCCGGAGTAACAAAAATTTGAAACGGACATACCTTATTATCCTATAAGTTACTTAAATTAGACCTTGCCTGGAAATTTTGCTTGAATCTTTCCAAGAATCTGTGCCGCTCTGCTGCAGTTCTGTGTTGGCACCGATTTAAGACCTCTGTGCAAGAGCTTCATATACTTGGCTTTTTATTTCTCCATTTCTGAATCCACTCCGTCAAAGCTTAATCCCTTTAAAAGGATCTGGATCCGGCCGACCACAGCAATCTACAGGCGACGAGCATGAGGGCTGAATTCGCCAGGCGTCAAGAATGGATGCAACAGATCGTCCTAAGAAAAAAACGTGGCAACAAAAGATTAAAATGGATTGCGGCGCGGAAAAAATCGGGTGGGACAAAAACAATGAAAAATAACAAACTGCATTATATATGTCTAGAAAAACCTAGATAATATCTGATCTGATCTATATCTCTATATATGTTCTTATGTTTCGTGCTTATCCGACCGTCCGTTCGAGATCCGACGGCTCACGTGGGTTTGGGACATATCCTACGGCCCAGATGGCCTGGGAGTTTACATATAATATGTGTACCGTGGTCCTACAGTCCAGATTGATCTGATCCTTACCGTCGGTCCGAGATCCGACGGCTCACGTGGCTTGGGGACACATCCTACGGTCCACGTGACTTTGGGAATTATATGTAATAGATCCTACGGCTCATATTGCTTTTATATGGTGAGATCTTGATCGTTGATCAAGTCTAAGATCCTAAGGCTCATATTGAATGCTCGTTCCTTAAGGAAAGGCTTTCAAAAATTTTTATGTTATTGGAGGGATTCGAACCCTAGTCCTCAACCTCCCAAACCCTCCACTCTAACCACTAGGCCAAGCATTAATTCTATATATAAATATTTATGTCTCAAATATACTTAAGGGTAATATTCTAATTAAGATAAAATAGACTATAATATTCTAGGATGTTTTGAAAGTTTCAAAATGTTCCAGAAAGTTCTAAAATGTTCTAGAAATTTCTAGAATGTAAGGGAATCCAGGAGAATTAAAGGGAATATAAGGACATGCTAAAACTGGAACAATGCGCCGTAGGACGTATTAAGTTTCTTGTGTATATATATTCAAAAGCTTGTCTGGTGGGTTTTCTTCCTCCTCCTCTAGGGACATACTGAATGTTAGTGCCGAATGGTGAGACTTGCATGGATGGTACCAAACCATTAAACCATGGAGTAGCTTGTTTGATCCTAATGCACCATCTTGTTTAATTTTAAAGGAAAAGCACCACCAAGGTTATTCTTTCCATGTAAAATTTTAAAGGAAAACCACCACCAAGGTTATTCTTTCCATGTAAACTTTCAATGTGCCTCGATAAACTTCTCAACAGGTAACCGTGGGTCCTGCTAAACTGGCTTCGTCAATTAACTGCATCACTACACTATTCCAATGCATCCTAAAGTTGTTGCAGCATAATTTCCCATGCCATACATTTTGATTGGGATCTGGATAATGCTGGAAACCTCGTTGGCTGATGAAGAAAAAGATTCAAGTAGTTCTGTTTATCTTGGTTTTAACTTGGTTAGAAGGAAGGGTGTAGAGTTTAGAAACGCAAACAGAGGCACCCAGTGGCTCTACTGGCAACTTATCACAGGTGCAGATTTCTATCATAAAACCATCAGGATCATGAAAAAATAATTGTTCCACTTCAATTCCTTCCTCCTCTACCACCCTTCTTTCATATTTAATCCCTGCTTCCCTCAGTAGCTTTTCCACCATATCAATATCTTCACTCTGCCAGTTTTAAGATCAAAGAGACATTATGTACCAGAAAATAAAACCCTAAATTCAGAATAGCTTACCTGAAAGGAAATGTGGTCTGCCCGCACATCAATTTCGTCTTTCCTTATATGTTCATCTTCGCAATGCAGAAGATGTATTCCAATGCCATAGTTATACAACCTTCAGAAGAAAAAGAATAAGAATTTTACTAACCCTGCAAACCTAAAAAGGGAAAATATGCAAGATCTTACCAAGCGCCATTAAAATTGAGAGCTCCAGGTCGCCGGATCTGGACAAATCCAAGCAAGTTACAGTAGAAGTTGATAGATGCTTGGACGTTTTTGCAATTACGGGAGATATGGTTGAGGGAAGAAACGGGAAGGGGAACGGATTTTCGGATTGATCCTGTCATGCTGCAGGAAGCAAAGCTAAATATGGAGGAACCAAGGAAGAACGGAACAAAAAAAAATGAAGGCTCGGAAATGCAAGGAATAGGGATTTGGGAGCGAGAGCTAGCTATGGTGGCCTTTAGGGGAGGGTGCCCATGAAGCGCCCACTTAAGGAAACATATTTTATTATGATGGACGATTTTTTTTTTAGTCCTCTTCTTAACATATCATATTGCAGCTTAGGTCCTTAGGTTTAAATTGATCCCACATAACCGAGTTTTCGATAAATTTGGAGTTGGCTAGGAAGATTTTAAGTCGGGAGGCTAATTTAACCCCAATAGACCACATGTACCCTTCAATGGACCACAAAATGCCCTTTAATGGACCACTAAATACCCTTCAATGGACCACATGGGACCTTCAATGGACTACATTGGAATCTTTAAGGGCCAACCATCTACGTGAGAGGTGAGAGGTAACAACAATTATACATCAATATTATTCTAGAAGCCTGGCATGGCCCTAAATCTCCACCATAACTATAAGGTTTTCAACCTTCATGGTCTAAGGTGAACACAATATGTAAACCATCCAAACAACATATCTTGATATATTTCGGTATTTTTACAGTTCAGAATAAACACATGAATCACTATACATCAAAAACCAATATACATATTCAATATACAATAAAAAAGTTCAAATGTGTCAATGAAGACACACCAACCACTAAAGCAAACTTTCTGTTCTTCCTATGTTCTTCCTATACAACGACAGATGTTCTCTTTAACATGCTCAATGATATACTCTCTTCTAGCTTGTTCAATGATTTACTGCATTTGGGATGTTTGAAAATGTAAACTTGTCTAGATTCATGCCCTCCAATTTCATTTTAACAGTATACATGCTCTCATGCTGCCAGAATTTCCTGTGTAAACTTAGGGTCTTTAACACTGTAATCAGTAAGCAAGCTTCTTCGTGTCACATAATGACTTCTTGTCCCACCATTGCTGTATGCAGATGGTTCATTACTGTTGTCATAGTAGGACTCCAACTTGTTTGGGTACCTTATGCACTGCAGAATATGACACCATGGCTGTTCTTGTGCTGCCACCTTTCTCAAAATGACTTGTAGTTCAAAATGATGTCCAGCCCTCAATGCACACACTAGTCAATCACTTGGGACTAGAACAGTCAAGTTTAGAATTCATCTTAACGAGAAGGGCCTGCACCTATTTGCCTACTGCTAGTGCAGCATGAGTGGCACATGTAATGGTGTCTGGCAAAAACCCTTCTGCTTGCATTAGCCGGAAGCTATAAAGAGCGTGCTTTCCGAACCCATGCTGTGCATATGCTGAAATAATAGAATCCCATGAAACTAAACTGAGGCATCTGTTGTAGCTTCTAGGCTTCTTCTAACTTCCCATGATGTATATATCAAATCAATCGAATTCCATGTCATAACATTTTGCAGAGGGTTGGTATTAAATACTGTTTTGGCAAATTGAAGAATGCCACATAATGTAGAGTGGTATAGTACACTTTGCAAAATGTACAGAGGTGAAAAGAAACCATCAAAAGTCTGAGTTTCCGTATCTATTACTTATCTGATCTGCTTGAAGGGTTTGGATATCTGCAAAGGCCAGAAATCAGGAAACCAATGTCATATTCAAGCCTAAAAATAGAATGCAACCAACAAAAAATGCATGAAGCTGTGATGGATCTAACAGAAAAGACTGAAGAAAAACTGAAGGAAAAAAAATGCGAGGTTGTGTTGCAAATCTTTCTTGAAGATTAGGAGATAGATGTACAGTTCCAACCTTGCAAACGTAATATTGGCATAAGATTTCTTGATGTCCTCAATTCAATCTGTATGCCCAGTTCTCTAAAGATATATCTCATACATATCTCAGCATGTAACAACAAAAATGCATGGGAGTAGAAGGTTCAGTTACCTGATTGAGCTGTAAATCGTCATTTGAGTCTTTATCATCATCCGAATTGGTAGACACTATCTTCAACATTGCTAAAACCTTCAGCCACTTGGAGATATAACAAAAATTTCTTTATGCTTTCTTGGGTCATTTCTATCTTTGCCAGAATCTTACTATCCATTCTACACAAATCTAGTAGCTGTGCTTTAGTCAACTGAGTGTCACTGTGCTCCAGGCGATTCCACCTCAGCAACTAAATCAACCTGACAATTTATGTTTGTGAATTGGACTACAGAGCATTCAATATGTATTTTTTATCTCCAGTGATGTACCAATGATGATGATGCATTACCGAGGTAATAGATAAAAAGGACAGAGGACTGGATAAACAAGGGCAAAGTACCTATGTTGAGAAAATAAATGATGAGGAAAAAAGATAGATGTCTGCTTAGCAAGTCAGCTGTGGTACAAGTATAGATCAAGAATAACTAGTCAGTGTGATGAAGCTGGTACAAGGAAAGAACAAGGATATATATAATTAGTGTGCTGGAGGAATACACAAGAAAACCGGTGTGATGAAGCGATCCTAGAAGAGAAACAAACTTGATGGCAACCTTACCAAAGAGAGCTCCTCCATCGGATCCATAGCCTACCGGAACTACTCCTCCGTCGCCAAAATCTGCTCTATCGCCAAGCGCCGGAGGTCCAAATAGAGGAAACAGGTGGGCGTAAAAAGGGCCAAAGGGTGGGCGAAGGAAGGGCAAAAAATAGGCGAAAAATGGGCGTTGGGCGGAAGAAGGGCACCCTCCCCTATATGCGGGATTCCAGAATCCGCCATGCCTACGTGGATATTGTGACCTGGCAATCCTTATCCTTGACATTGAGAGATAAGAAGGGGATTAATTGAAGGTTCCATTTTGCTCATTTTCCACTAATTGAAGGTTCCATTTTGCTCATTTTCCACTACTACTGCTCATTTTGCTCATCTCCACGCGGACCTTTGAATGCCCTCTGCTTCTCCACGCGGACCTTTGAATGCCCTGCACGTGGATAGTTATGCACATTCGACAGTGTATTCATGTCAACTAACTTGTGTCCCCCAGCCTGTTTCCTTACACTTCTCCAGCTCATTTTCTTACACCATTTCTGAAACTCATGCACTTCTGAAATGTCATGTTTTTGTCGTGATGATCACCAACTGTTAGCATTATATTACACGCTTCTACAACTTCTTAGACCACTGTCTATGCACGAGTTTGCACTATATATTCTTCAGGTACTAGATACATGTATTCAATTGCTGAGCTAACAGCATTCACAATAGTTTTATTTGTATGTATTGATATATTATTGACTTTCTAGTATCATCAAAGATTTTTCCCTTGAAAAGCTTTTTGAGGTAGGGTTTTTTTAATCCTAGTATTAATAGTTGTACTAGCCCATTGGATGGGTGTCGGTCTTTCTGGATGTTAAAAAAATATATTCTTTTATTCTATTCTTAACACCCACCCACTATTTACCCTCACAAGCTCATTTTTCAGCATTTTCCATATGTTTTTTAGCACACACAGCAAGTTGGACTTATATTACTACGTTGGTTTCACATGGGCAAAGAGCATGGTCGTTGCATGGAAAATGTTATTCAGCTGTTGAACCAAAAAAGAAACCAACACGTTCAGAGGTGTTAGCCCTCCCAAGATCTACTAGGTGTAAGTCAGGCCTCATTGGTCTCACAACAACTAGATTTTGACTAATTCAATATGGCATGAGGTGACATTTCAGAAAAGTGCAACGTAAAAGCAAGCGTGCAACAAATTTAGGCGCCACATGATGCAATAATCTTGAAAGAGTTATTTTGAGGGCAACATTCCATAGAAGCATTTACGACATGTGGCACTATGCAATTGAAGGGGAGAGGTGAATTCGTTGCATCTGTGACCAGATATATTCTACTCTAATCCCACGGTTATTCTACCTTCCCCAAGTTTCGCATTTGCACTCCACATAGAGACACTTGGTGTTTTAACATCCTTCTTGATGTTGACAATTATTTTATTACCTTTGTTGATTACTTTAGATGAGCTCAACATGCTCCCATTGTACTAGCCCATTGTATGGGTCCCATGACCTATTGGTCTCCGTGGACGTTAAAAAATCTATTCTATTCTATTCTATTCCATCAATTGGGCAGAACGCGTGGCAACTATTAATAATATATACTTATATTAAATCCTTCTGGGTGAAAGCATGTTGTAGTGGAACAAAAACGTGCATTTTAGCACCACATTTTTGGGTGCTAAGTGTGGTGGGAACTACCGAATTTGTAGTGGGAGAGGGAGTTATTTTTTCAAAAATACACATGATTACTTATTCAAAATTTTGTCCTTTCAGTCTTATTCAGGCTTATTCAAAGAACGTATTACCGATCATTTTCCCTCAAAAAAACTCGATCACGCTCCCTTAATCCGGCAAGACCATTTCGATTCGAATTTTCATTTTCCCTCAAAACTCGATCACGCTCCCTTAATCCGGCAAGACCATTTTCGATTTACGGCAAGAAGATCGATCACGAAATGGCTCTGATCATACCGGACTTGAATGCCACGGGATACACCTACAAGGAAATGTACAGGCAAGAAAAGCATTACGCCACACAAGAAGAAATCGAGTCTGTTTGGGGACCGAAAGTATTAGGAAAATCCACTTACAGGTGGGTTGCATTCTAGATTCGGGGATGCCCATGATTCTCTGTTGTTTAGAATATTGTTTTGTTTCATCATGCAGGTTGAAGAATATGAGCAAGGAGCACTACAAGGGATCGTCGACGTCCAACGACGTCGCGTCGTCGATGAACGACGGATCGTCGTCGTTGATCGACGACATCGTCGTTCAACGACGACAACGTCGTTTCGACGTCGTTCAATGACGGTCATTAGGGCTGACGTGTCGGATTTGCCTGCGTGGCATGGGTACTGCTGCCAAGCTGGCAGGCCTGCGTGTCAAACACGTCAGCTAAACGTCGTTCAACGACGTTTCCACAGAGCCGACGCCGCTACCCGGCGTCATGCGTGGAAATGGGGCGGTTGCCTGTCGGGTGGCGACCTGCGTGTCAAGCAGCGCCCGGCGCCTTGCGTCGTTGAACGGCGTTACAACGCCGGCGTGTCACGCGTCGCTGCGTGGCATGGTGGCGGTGCCAAGGCGGCCTGCATGTGTGCGGGACACGTCACTTTTAAACGTCGTTAAACGGCGTGGACACGGAAATTTTTTTTTTTTTTTTTTTTTTTTTTTTTTTTGCCAAATAAAAACCCTAACCCTAACCCTAACCCTACATCCACGTTATAAGTGGATCCATCAGTAGCTGCTGTTATTCTTATTTTTTGAGTGTTCTTCCCTATCTTGCTATAATGGTCCGTGATTGAAGAAGACCACCTTAGCGATATGTTCCTTCTAGCGATAATCCTCCTCCTCCAAGGAAGACAACTCCGGCCAACCCCCCGCTTCTCCCGGCCGAGAACCCTCCCTTCACCATCGTGGCAAAGATGAGTGAAAAGGAGCTTCTGATTGCACTAACATCTGGCGTTCCATGCGGTGTGCCAACACTTTCTTAACTAGGTGGGGGGGTTGATGGGTTTCCTTTCTAAGCTTTCGATTCATCCAAGCTATATTCCATTCAACAGCCTTATCTTTTAGAGCCTCTCTTAAGCGAGGGCTAGTTAGATTTGCTACCGCATGAATCATATTTCCAGTTGTGTGAGATACATTGCCATCTATCCAAGCATACCTTTCAAAATCAATCTTTCCAGGTTCTAGCTCTATCATTCGAGGCCCAAAAGCTCTCTCAGCATCTTTCATGAGAGTTGAGTGGAAGTCTAGCCATCCTTCGTCTGTTGTAGTAATCAACTCTAACTCAGATAGGGTGGCGGCACATATTCGCTCACAGAGCCAATTCATCAAAGCGGGTCTTAAGGCAGACCGTGGCTGTTGGGGTTTTGATCTTTTCCTCTGCATCTGAGTAGAGGACTCGGCTTCTGGGTTTATGTGAGGCTCTGTTTCTAGCCTAAGTCCTTCTTTAGGGTTCATATGAGGCTCTGCTTCTAGTCTAAGTCCTTTTAACTCTTGTGGATTCATGGCAGTTTTAGAAGAAACTGTGTAGCTAGCAATATGCCAACAGTAGCAAAGCAGCAACAATACCTAAAAGTCTGGGGAAAAAAAAACCCACTTTAGTGAGTGTCAAAATCGTAAGCCGTAAAATAATTCATTAAGATTCTAGTAAACTACTGAGTTTCAAGTTTGACGGTTATAGACACCCTACTGAGTTTCAAGTTGACGGTTATAGGCACCCTACGGTTAAACTACTGAGTTTCACGGTTGACGATTATAGGAAATGCATTTTTCTCATTCTCTTCAACAAGTTTAAGTTATGATCTGACCCAGCTACTGACTCCATGAGGAAACTCCCTCATAGAGATTGGCAAACTCAACTGAACATATTGCACTTGACCACCTGGAAAACTCACGAATATTTAATAAAATATACGTCAATCCCTATATTAGTGTTGGACTTTCGTCGACAACGCTGTCAGAAAATAGGGTATATCTCATTAAAATATCCTCCTAAGCTTCCATTAAAGTACAGCACCCACCTTTCGAAACCGCGTGACCGAAGCCAACAAACGGCACCAGGAGAGGGCTATACACCTCAATAGAAGGTTGACCCTAGCAATCCTCGACATCAGCAATGACACCCACCCTCGGCATGGCACAATTCAATGTGGCACACCAGGTGAGGATCACTACCTCAGCTAAGGAATTGCCGAAACACTAAAACCTAATCTCTCTTGAACTCCCTAACATTGCTACTATTGTCAATAAAAAGCGTAGGCAACAAAACTTCTACAAAAATAAGTCTGGATTCGTCCATAGAACAAGACGCTCACCATCGTCATGCCCCTCGATGGAGGGGGGCAACAGGCAAGGGCCTCACTATGGAAGAACCATAGATCTACAATAAAGAAACAACAAAGAAAAACTAACTAAATTTGGCCTAAAAATTAAGAAAAAGGTAAAAAAAAGCGAAAAGGGGCACAGATTATGGAGCAGGGCGCAGAAGAATTACCTTTTTCTGTGCAAAAGAACTGAAACGACGCCTCTATATATAAAAAAAAAATTCGCATAAGCGAAAACTACTGTTTTGCAAAGCAAGGTGATGATTTCTAGGTTTATTTAGAGAATTTTGAATAATGTGGATGAGTCCCTGGGTTCCCATCTTGTTTATCAGTCTTTGCAAATGTGCATTTCGTTTGGGTCTCGGTCTCTTAGGCCACTTTTCCTCTAGGCTCTGTTTTATCCACTGACCGCATACCCTAATGCGTCCCCATTTCTTAGAGGATTGCTGCATGGGAGACTGTACAATCTCTGTTTCATTTTCACCATCTTGCGCACACTAGCACTACTGCAAGTTGTTGGCGGATTCCATTGGACAGTGGTCCTCTGGTAGCTTCAGTCCACCCATTAATGCAGTGTCGATGGAGAGCAGCAGGCAGGGTAGCCTTTAAGGATGAAAGTTCGCCAAAAGGCTATTGTTTAAGGGTATCGAGAAATTTTGACGCTAGGCCCGTTATAGATGACAAAAATAAAATTAGCCCTCTTTTCTACAAACAAATCTCACTCCACTTGAAAATTCGCCACATCCACTAAGCATTATAAGTATGGATTCGCCTTATCCTCTACCCTCATTCTCAAAGATTTCTTAAGGAATCGCCTAATATTCTAGGCTCTTCATAACCTAATCTATTCTCCATATCCATCCAGGTACATATGATAATTTTAAGAGTTATTTTTGTAGCTATTGTGTTTCAAATATTTCTAAGGATGCACCGGAGAGCATTTTTTTACAGACCTCCATTTTAATAGATGTGTTTTATCTACAAGGATAAGCCACATTCTCATTTTTGAAGGTTAAGTTGTGGTATTGCATCATGCAACTATAGTTATAATGTGTTTGTGTCCTTGATTAAATATGGATGCCGGTGAAAAAAATTTCACCACAGAAATTGCACTTGGAAAATAAAGACATTTAAATCTTGGCAAGATAATATTGGCCATGATTTGCCTAGATTTCTATAAAAAACATTCATGTCTAGAAAACATTTGCCAGCATAACTAATCTTGCAACTCTATTATTCGCCTGACCTTCTAAATTATGCTTAGACAAATTTGGCCTTAAGGGCAACCCTGCTAGTAATTGATCCCACTCTCATGTTGCAGGCAATCAGACAATACAAAGCCTTCCTGGGCAAGAAGGCATAATATACATGACAGAACATCAATAAAAAATGTCATATCTCCTTGATCGTCACCCCAAGGTATTGTGTTCCATAGCTTGGTCTCTGTGACTTGTGATCGCCAAAAAATATTTATGATCTATTAATTTTCTTCTTACACTCTTCCTAATAATCTTATAAATAAACAATTCGAATGCAGTACGTTTTGTTCACTAGCTTCTCCGCAATAGTCTTGATGCTAGATTCTTTCAAGATGGGCCACAACTTGAGAGACACATATGTTGGACCACAACATGCTTAATGTTTCAAAAGCATACCAATCCGAGCAACATAAATATGGCAGTAACATTCTTTTTTCGAGCTATCCCCCAATCACTCTTCACAGGAAAACCAGCTTATTTTCATCCTTAAAATGTTGTTTGCATTTTTTAGATTTTTAATTGAGTTCTCATTGTTTCACTTAACATTCTAAGATTGTTTTACTTAATGAGCTTATATACAAACTCTTTGATTTTCCAGTATCATTGCAAAGATTTATATCTTGGAAACCGTTCAAGGCAAGGTTTTTTTAATTCTAGTAGCGGCCACCCCTTTTTTTAGTAGAACATGTTTTTTGTAGTAGCTTTTTTAGTAGAAAGTGTCTTTTGTGTATTCACTATCGGATTTGAACTTGAGATTTTATAAATAGATGGTGGCTTCAAGGTTTTAATAATTCTAGTATTGGTCACCCCTTTTTTTAGTAGAACATATTTCTATATATTCACCTTTTTTAGTAGAAAGTTTTTTTTGTATATTCACTATCATCAACAATGGGATTTGAACTTGAGATTTTATAGATAGATGGTGGCTTCAAGGTTTTAATAACTAGACTATCCATAGCCTATTGCTCTCTATCAATTGTGATCATAAAAAATTAATTCTATTCTATTTATTCTCTTCCTACACTCTTCCTATGAATCTTATTAAGAATGCAATTCGAATGCAATACGTTTTGTTCACTAGCTTCTCTGCAATTGTCTTCATGTTAGATTCTTCCACGATGGGCCACATCTTGAGAGATACATCTTGGACCACAACATGCTTCAATTTGTCTTCTATCTTTGTGTGCAATATACATGCCTTAGAACTACATTAGCCTTCAATTAGTTTGAGTCTATGAACTACCATTGTAAACAGTGATATATTTTTCTTGTCCAAAAAGGACAACATACGAAGAGACAAATACATATGCTAGATTTTGAAGATGAAAAAACAAACATATGTCCCACTTAAGGATTGCAAAACTATTACTAAGCATATATGAATCCTTACCATATTTGTTTTTATAATTCACACTGTAAAACTATTTTGCTCTTATTAACCTAGCTTGTTTACCATCTACCCTAACCATTGTAATGTTTAGAAAAGGTTCAACTTCCATCAAACGCAAATTTCATGCAAATTTGTTACCATCGCTACAGTGCGCACAACTGGAAAGAGTCCTTGCATATGGTGGGATATCGCTTTAGATAGATGCAAAAGATGCATGGAATTGGACGGAACGTGTCAAAATTGGACGGAACGTGTTTGACAATGAGCCTTTATGAAGAGGATAGAATAGAATAGAAGAAGCACCTAGAAGTCTAATATCCAATGGTAAAGACAAATACCACAATGTTTTATTTACCTAGTGAGGGTTTAGGTTATATATACGGCAAAAATGCAAAGGGCAAAGTGAAAAGTAAAAGATGCTCCTACATAAACATGGACGAGCTGAAGCTCAAGCTGAAGCTCAAGCTTTCCATTCCTGCAAGCAGATCCGGCACCCTTTCTTTGGTTCCTTCATATTTGAAGATACCTTGTAATATCTCACAACCTTGAACTTGTTGTCAGAATGACCGGATCACATCGTAGTAGACCCCTTCCCCTTTCTTCCATCAACCATATCTCCCGCAATTGCAAAAATGTCCAAGAATCTATCAATTTCTACTGCAACTTGCTTGGTTTTATTCAAATCCGTCGCCCTGGAGCCCTCAACTTTGATGGAGCCTGGTATGGAATCCTCTACATATCAAATTTCTGGCATTATGTTGTTCTTTCTGTTCTTAGGTTATATCTTGTTATTTTGTAGGTTATACAACTATGGCATAGGCATTCATCTTCTACACTCTGAAGATGTAGATTCAAGGCGGCAGAAGGATGAAATTAATGTGAGAGCAGATCATATATCTTTTCAGGTGAACATTTTTAACCTATTCCTCAATGCAGTTAGTTTCATGTTGCAGAATACGTCTGTGTTTAGCTGAAGTTTTTTTCTTCTGTTGAAAATGGCAGTGTGAAGACATAGTTAAGGTGGAAGAGCTATTAGACGAAGCAGGGATCAAGTATGAAAAAAGGGTGGTGGAAGAGAAGGGCATTGAAGTAGAACAGATATTTTTCCATGATCCTGATGGCTTTATGATAGAGATCTGCACCTGTGAGAACTTGCCAGTGGAACCACTAGGTGCCTCTGTTTGCCTTTCTAAACTTTATAGCTCAAAACTGAACAGAATTGCCTGAATTTTTTTCAAACTCATTAACTGAGCACAGTTCTACAAATGCACATGCCTAAGACGTCAGAACTCTCATATTCTTTGGTGGTAAAGATGAGGCAATAACAGGGATTGTATATCATATGGCAATTGTGATGGAACTTAGATCTGAAGAAAATATGTGAAAGAGTATTGTTTGCTGAATATAAAATTTGATGTGAATTTGGCTGTATAATGAAGTTGGTGAATTACCTAGTTGGCACTGTCTAGGATCTTATCCTGTGTGAGCTGGATACCCATATCCCATCTTGTGGCTTTAATCGGTTAGGCAGAACTTCTGGAAGAGAAATAAATCAATCAGATCCAATTGGTTAAACCATGTCATACAGACATTTTTATTCATGTGTGCCATGACTTTGTTGTTTTTTAATACGTGGTCTGCTGGAGAAAATTAATTTGTATTCATATGGCCATGTGCCCACCATGTCTATAAGATTTTGTCCACTTTCAAGAAGTCGCACATGTGCCTTGATATTTAGTTAACTTTGTTGGTTTTGTAAACTGCATAGTAACCTCTTGGGTGTCAAGTGGTCACCATGGATAAATCCACATGGGACATGAAATTTTGTCAAGGGATCAGACATAGCCATTCGAACAACATAAAGAAAGTTCTTGCAAATAAACCAACAAGTAATTTTCAAGAATTTCAAGGTCCAAGTGGTTACGTCAATGGGTTACGTCAGACAAGTTAAAGTACATGTGCTTGAGTTATGAATGCTCTAAATAACTTTGTTGTGCTTGAGTTATGAATGCTCTAAATAACTTTGTTGGTTTATGTAAAGTCGTACAAGTTAATGTGTGCCACCAATTTAGTGGTGCTTTCATTTTCTACATTGGTTCATGACGTGGTTCGAAAATAGAAGAGTTCCTCCCCTAAAAATCCGCCCATTTGTGTTAAATTCCTGTCATTCTAAAAATTTCCCAGCAATTTTCTGGTAAGAAAATAAAATATTTCCGGCATAATACACTAGAAAATGCATTAATGTATATTTTTTTCGGTAGCGTAAACGGCATTTTGCCTGGTTAGACATAATGCTATTTTCGAGCCATGGCTCACGAAGCCAAGGAAATGAATTGCTCACATTATTAACACCTTATCATCGGTACTTCATTCAAGTTGAAGATATTTTTGGTAAGATGGCAATTCACATTATTAACACCTTATCATCGGTACTTCATTCCAGTTGAAGATATTTTTGGTAAGATGGCAAATGCGGCGCTATATGAATTTGATTAATGCATGACACGCAAAGGACTTGAATGATTTGATAACACTTTCAAAATTGGGATTGAACAAATTGGATGATATGTGGATGAAAATGCACATATATTTGTCTGCATGAATGCCAAAGGTAACTTGTACTTTTTGATAGTATCTCCCAAACTAAGACGAGTCATGCAACCCAACTGGACTCCAAGGACTTTTTATTAAGGTGCAATCCTAATTGCCAAGTTGCCCTTCTGGGCATGGTCTAGTGATAGAAACTTAAGCCGACACGTGCGAGATCACAGGTTCAACTATGGCCAACATTGGTCCTCGCAGGTTTGAAGGCTTTTCATGCAATGCAGAACAATGCATAACAATTGGTACAATGCAAAGCTTTATGATAGGGCCCATCAATTGGTACAATGCAAAGCTTTATGATTGGGCCCATCAATCACGCTCGTTCAGGATTTTGGTAGAGCCAGTGTTACACTCCAATATTGTCAGAGCAAATTTTATAAATAATGGGCATGCATGGTAGAGCCAGTGTTACACTCCAATATTGTCAGAGTTAAATTTTATAAATAATGGACATGCATGTTGGCATCCAGATTATTGTGGTCGGATCTAGTCTAGTGTAATTGGTGCACTATAGCAATTTGGACTAGGGGCGCAACCTTCATATTTTAATTAGTATACATCATTGTAAGGTTTGCCTTAGAATATGGTGTTACTAGTATAACAACTAAGGCAAATAATTAGATGACTAGATGGTTCTAAGACTTTTAAGACGGTTGGGAATTTGTGAGCACCCCTTAAATAGGGGCAGCCACCATCGTGGCTCAGACATGAGATAACAGGCAGCGGAAGTTGCTGAATGGAGATCGGCTACAACCAATTTGCTTTACAAGCCTACCAACCGATAATTACCGTGTGGCCTAGCCTTGTTGGTAGGGGCTTGCATCAAAAGAAGGCAGTGTTAGACATTGTGAAAGGCTAGAAGGTTACAGGGAAATGGAGGAGAGGTTACAGGAAGAATCGAAGGAGAGAATTTGGAACCAATTTTAAAAGGAATCTAGTTTTGGTTGCAGGAATCTTATATTATAAAGTTTTAGCATATGTCATGAAGCAAACCCTAATTTGGACGGTTGAGATCTTCTGATTGCGTCCGACGGCCAAGATTTATCGCACGACTTCCCACCACCGTGATTGGCCATGCTCTAATCTTTGGAAAGGAAAGGGAAAAGGAAAAAGGAGGAGAAAAAGGCAAACTGAAAGGTAAAAAATGCATGGGTAAAAGGGAAAAAAGGAAAAGAGAAAAGGAAAGGAAAAAGAGCACGAAAAAAGGGAAAGGAAAAGAAAGGGAGAAAAGAAAGGAAAACATGACGCTATAAAAAAGAGAAGAAGGAAAGGGTGAGGACAGGATTAAAAGGGAAGGGAAAAAGGGGATGAGGAAAAGGGTCGAGAGAAGGGAAGGGAAAAGGAAAAGGGAAAATGAAAGGGAAAGGAAAAAGAAAGGGGGAGGACAAGGGAGCAAAAAGGGAGGAAAAAGGAGGGGAAAGGAGAAAAAAAGAAGAGAAAAAGGGAGGGGAGAAGAGAAAGAGAAAAAGAAAAAGGAAGGAAAAATGGCATAGAGAAAACTAGAAGAGGGAATGGGGGAAAAGAGAAGGGAAAAAAAAGGAAGAGGAAAAGCGCGAGGAAAGGGAAAACGGGAAGGTACGAAAACAAAGAAAGGGAAAAGAACAAAGGAGAGAGAAAAAGAAGGAAAAAAACACAAAAATAAAAAGAAGGGAAAACAGGGCATTGGAAAAAAAGGAGAAGAAAAAAGGTGGGGAAAAGGGATATGAGATATGGGAAAAGGAAAAGAGAAAAGGAAAAGGAAAAGGAAGAGGGGGAAATGGAAGGGAAAAAGTGGAAGAGAGAAAGGGCTGGGAAAGGAGGAGAGGGGAAAGGGAAAGGGAAAGGGAAGGGGAAGCGAAGGGGAGGGGAGAAGAGGGGAGGGAAGAAAAGGAAAAAGGAAAAAAAAAAGGTATAAAGAAAAGAGGAAGGGAAACTGGGAGGAGAATAAAAGAATGAGAGAAAAATAAAGGTAAAATATGAATGGGAGGGAAGGGGAACAAAAAAAAAAAAAGAGAAAAATAGAGAAAGAAAAGAGGGAGGAAGGGAGGGAGGGAGGGAGGGAGGGAGGGAGGGAGGAAGGAAGGATATTTTAACGTCCACGGAGGCCAACTGGCGTAATGAGACGGTTATAGACATACAATATATCAGATAGTATCCAAACACAAAAAAAACCACAAAAGCCCTATACAATGTGTCTCTACCACTGGGACGAAAAAAACCCCCATGTGGGAGGAAAAACCCTTGTAGTAGGCGTTCAAATTCCTATCTGGGCGCTCAAATTCCCTGTGCTATAAGGGACTCTCTGACGGTGGAGACTTGCAGAATGTAGGACGCAAGACGTGCAACCATTGGCGAAGCCAGCAGTTGATGAATTGTTATCTCAGAGCATCTGAGATCGGCATGAGCGGCTCGGATGTGTGCATATGCCGGACACTCCTGTAGAGCATGGTGTTCATCTTCTACTATCTGCATGTGACAAAGACGGCATAATCTCTCATGCCGGGGATTCCCCGCCCTCCATCCGCACTCCGGCAAAACTGCCTCACTCCCGAGATGGTGGGACCCTGTTCTCATTGCAGCTATGGCTCTCCGTTTCTTGGTAGAGATGTGTGCCTTCAAATATTGGTGGGGGCCATGTTCAAGCGACGGATTAACCTGCGTGTGGTAGTGCTCTGTTTTGGGTTTTGCAAGAGTGGGCACATCCCACAGAGAGGCAGTAAAGCGCTCATTCAAATGCAGCTCATGTTCCGCGATATCCGGCATATCCATAATCTGTTGATAGTCAATGGACCATCTTGCGAACCACCCCTTAGAATGCTCCTGCCACACTCTCTTCAGTCATTGCGGCCCTTGTGCCAATAACAGTGCCCAGGGAGGGAGACGTTGTGCATCCATTCTGTCACCTTATGGAAATACGCAAGGTGTCTGCGCATAGCAGAATGCTGCAGGGGCCAAAAGCCAGTCTCATACAGCAAAGGGAAAAGCAAGGAATAGAAAAATAAAAAAGGAAGAAAACAAGGTGCTTGCGCACGGAGGGTTGCCCTCCAGTGCCCCGAGGGTGTGTTTACATATTATTTGTTTTGTAGTTTCGTGTTGGAATTCAAAGAAGCATATTTATTTAAAGGCAGCTGGTGAAGTTGTAAAGGGTAACAAGCTCGATTGGATGACATCTCCTTTTTTTTTTTTTGGTCAATCGATGGATCTCGTAATCTATCCTACATTAAAACTATATTCCCTCTCGAGATCTAAAAGCAGACTTACTTCATCATAAACAAAAAGGCTATTGTGCTGGGAATAATTCAAAGCGCATCAATTTTCTGATGACTCTTCTTACAAATTCGTCTTATACGTCACTTGGGCAAAAAGGTTAGCTCGTCTTCAATCCTATTCTACGAGTAGTTTCAAGTATTTTCTTTAGTCCTACCTATTTTTGGGGTACATGGGGTTTCTGATTTGGGGTATTGCTTATGTCCTGATATACGTTAGCTTGTAGACTATTTGGAGAAGGCCTTCTAGATAGACCTATGTTTTTTTTTTTCTTTTTTTTTTCTTATTTTAAAAGTTTTATTGGATTTAAATATGTGCAGAAACCCAAAATGCACACCAAGCGAATAATACATATGCAAAAAAAGGGACACACTAAATTCGCATGTTGTGATCCACTTTCTTATTTGTTGTCAAATTAAAATTAAACACAAGTACTCATTCCTATTTGTATCTAAAATGCTTTACCACTCTTAAGTACATAAGTCATTATCCCTTTTCAAAGAGCATATTATTTTTCAAGAAGGATCACACCAAGCAAATAGTACATATGCAACAAAAATGGAACACACTAAATTCGCATCGTGTGATCCACTTTCTTATTTGTTGTCAAATTAAAATTAAACACAAGCACCCCTTCTCATTTAATGCTTTACCACCCTAAGTGCATAAAGTTATTAGTCCTTTTCAAAGAGCATATCTTTTTTTAAGAAGGATCACATCAAGCATCCTATTTGCATCTAAAATACTTTACCAACTCTAGTAGTACATAAAGTTATTAGCCTTTTTCAAAAAGCAAACACTTTATCAATAAGCACGTCATATATCCACACTTAACTTCAAATAAGACACATATATATTTCTTTTATTAAAAGATAATCAAAGTAATTTTACTATAGGAAGTCATCTTTTTCCAAAAAGATCACACCAAGTTTAATTTTTGTATAAGCTAAAAAGTTGGAATATACTAAATTCGCATGGTGTGATCCACTTTCTTGTTTGTTGTCAATAGATAATAACACCAAGTCCCTCATCAATAGTCTCCCATTTGCATATAAAATATGTATCATTCCAAGTTATATTATGTTTTATGAACTAAACTTTTTCAAAGAGGGTCCCAAAGCAAAATACAAACACTTAATCAATAAGCCAACACTTTACCAACAACCAAAGCTTTATTAAATAAGATTTTTATTATGTTATTTTATCAAACCTAACAATGTTTCCATATGTGACACTTTGAGTTAACTGATCCAAAGGCTCATGAAAGCGACATTTTATACAATATATCTTTGGAGCTTTTGTGTCGTGGCATTAGTAAACACCTCTAATGGAGCAAATATTTTGTAACTCATTTTTTCAACAACCTTGGATGCACGTCTTATCAAACATTTCTTCATTGCAAGGACACCATTCTCTAAGGCTTGCACAATTCGCTTAAAAGAGGTCATGGGACGACTTTCAAGCTCGGCTCCCACAACTTTACAACGTAAAACTAGATGCCCATTGCCCTGAATGTATATCTTGGAAAAGCATGTCTCTTATGTCCATATGTTAGACAACAACGATGCTAGTAATGCTTTTCCCTAGTCTCAAATCCCCGACATCTGATAGATATAGCCCAAAGAAAAATATTTGATTCAGTGAGTGAATATAAATCAAGAAGAGGGAAGAAAAAAGAAGCAAGGATCACATGACGCGAAATCTCACTACACATTTACAAAGTGCATATGCATTTTCGCATGGTGTGATCCATGTATTATTGAGGGTGCAAATTTGCAAATATCCTCCTCTTCAAATCCCTTCCCCCCCTCCCTTCCCTTTTTTTTTTGCAATATACTATCCACAGCATTTATTTTGAACCCTATAGTTCTACCTATTCATTGCGTATGAATGTCGCTCCGGCGATGTAACTCCATAGTCACAACACAAACACAAACCATTAACATCCAACATATAAAAATTAAATCTCCCAACACATAACAACCAACACATAACAACCATTGATATTAACAACCAACATGTAACTACCATTGACATTAATTAACACAACCATTGGGTCCAACATATTTAAATTAAAATCCCCCTTAAACCCCCTTTGGTTTGGGTGCATATTCACACGGGGGGTGACTCCGGGCAACGAGAGCTGTTGGATAGGCATATTCACCCCTTATTCCTTAATCTATACCGCATTAAAAAGTTCCTCGCTTGTGGGGTATGCAAATACAAAATTTGTCAGATCAGATAACAAGATTCGCAAAATACTATAAGATTTCAAGTTTTAATACTATATGGTGTTGATTTCAGACGTGCAAAATACAATTATGAGGGCTCTCGCCCCCACGCCACCCCCGCGGTGAATATGCACCCAAACCAAAGGGGGTTTAAGGGGGATTTTAATTTAAATATGTTGGACCCAATGGTTGTGTTAATTAATGTCAATGGTAGTTATATGTTGGTTGTTAATATCAATGGTTGTTATGTGTTGGTTGTTATGTGTTGGGAGATTTAATTTTTATATGTTGGATGTTAATGGTTTGTGTTGCAAAAAATTTTTGGCCTTCTGGCCTTAGAGACCCTCCCCCGATTGTGACAAAAATTTTAGAATTCAAACCAAAAAAAAACTAGAATTCATTTGAGGCTTTCATCACCTATAGCAACACAAAGAAAACCCCCTGTTATTATGTTACATATTGTTACTTCCGCTACAACTATTTCTCTTTCACAATGACACCATTGTTTATCAATCCATATGATTTTGGATGCTCCATCTCTAGCTTAAAGGTAATGCATGATTCACCTTACGGTTCGATTAAAGTTCCAAACCTACAATATAAATGCATTCTTGTGGCCACCGTTTTGACCGGATCCGCATGACATGGAAAAGGGTGGAATAATCCACTTTGTTGTGTGCATAAGAATCCGTTTGTTGATTGAAGTAAAGGGTCGGTCGCTATGAACAATCCAAAGAGCCTGGGGAATATCCAAGAGTTGGAAGCAAACAGAGGGCCTAAACTTGAATCTGCAAGAAATCTTAGGAAGGAAACAAAAGGGGTTTTGCAAAGACTACATTGTAGAATCAGGAAACCAATACCTTGTAAAAAAAAACATTATGCTAACTGAAGAAACATTAAAAAACAAATACCTTTGTAAGTGTGAGCATAAAATCATCTCGTGGTAGTAAAATCCACTCCGGCAATAAGAATCCAAGAGGGCAAGTACACATGCACACACATGCACACATGCACATGCACTTGCACTTGCACATGCACAATACACATGCACATGCACATGAACATGCACATGCATGTGCACATGCACATGCATACACTTGCGCAGTGTTCATGCACAAACACATGCAGAGAAAGACAACAACCCTCGGATTGTTCCAACCAACGAAAATCAACGGCCCATAAAGGGTGCACTCTAGAAATACTATTTAGTACACCTCAACGAATACAACAACGAAATCATAGAAAAACCATGTGAAAAAGCGTATAAAAATCTAAAACTAACCCCCTGTTATTGTGCTACATATTCACCCTTCGTTAAGGATAGCATTCTCACCCACGAGCCTATGGATAGATATCCTTCCACCGTCAGATCGATCGGTCGTTGAATTGTAAGAATGAATGGCAGGGAGCAATACGATGAATGGGAAGAGCTGAAAAGTAGGAAAACTTCAGAATGAAAATTTGGGTAGTAAAAACATGGCATGTAACGTACGTTTGCTTGTCCGTACATCGCCTCGCCGTTGTTGCTTAACTCTATGCTCGCCCCGCAAAAACACAGACACTATTGGAGACTTGGATTCCGAATGAAGAGCGAAGGCGGAGAGGATGCACGTAGCGGCGCTAATGTGAACAATGGAAATCTTGGTGCCAAAATTTGATAAGGTGGTTGGTGCATGTGGGCATGTGCACAGTAGGCGGGAAAAGTAGCCATTATTTTGGTCTGCGATACGATTTTCGAAAAATGCGGGCCATTAATGTGGTTGCAATGAATGCACAAACATGTCCTATGAAATTTCGCCATGTGGATGCCAAGTAAGCCTGCTCCTCTTTCTACTTGCCAACTAATACTGACTTTGGAAAAAAATGCACAAACATCATTGGTCGCGAGAAACATGACGTGGAATTCTGGCATCCAAGATAAGGGCCATTTTGAGACCCCAAATCCGCCCTAATGTAACACTGAAGCAGGCTCCATAGGGTGATGTATGTTGTGGAGTGTCAGCAATGCCCCCAAAATTCAAGCCCAGGGTGATGCATTTTGTGGGGCGTCAGCAATGCCTCTGCCTCACAGCGTCAACACTGTTCCACCCGGGAATTCAAGCCCCCAGGGTGTTGCATTCTGTGGAATGTCGGCAATGCCTCTACCTAGCGGTGTCAACACCACTTCTTGTGGGGTGTCAGTAATGCCTCTGCCAAACGGTGTCAGCACTTCTTCCACCCGAGAATTCAAGCCCCAAGAGTCATTGGTGTGAAGTGCCGTAAGCATGATTAGGGTCGTAGTAAGTGTTATGGTCATGACCATAATCATGGTATGAACCATATTCTGAACCATGGTATGAAGAATGACCAGGATAATAGTCGTAGCAGTATAGATTGTTGCTATTTCCTATGCTGGCAAAGTATAATAATGTGCTATTTAGAACTTTGCAAACTTCCCTATGTTTTCAGCTTTTCAACAACTTTCTTGGCTCCACATTTTCATGTACTGTGACTTTTTTGCCCTACTCCAGTCTTAAACAGTGCAAACATTATCGAAGCTAAGAATAAGGGTTAAGACACACCTGCTGTAAAACGATTGCAGCCCAGAGTAATGGAGAAATATATGCAGCGACTAGGTGAACAAACAGTGAAGGAGATGAACCTGGAAATAAGATTGTTAATTTGGGAAGCAAGAGAACTTCTGCAGCAAAATAAGTACAAAACATCAGAATGTTCTTCAGCAATCCATACCTTATAAATCTCAGTCTTCAAACTCTGTAAAGGGGACCGAGATGTGGTATTCTGTGGAGTATCAACAATGCCTCTACCTATCAGTGTCAACACTGCTTCGACTTCAGAATTCAAGCCCAAGGGTTTTTCTTGTATGTGATGCAAATTAAGTTTATTTATTTCAATTCAAAGTTTTGCCTTAAACATTTGCAAAGAGTTTGCCACGTAAAATTATTTCTCATTTCCTATTTTTTGCTAAAACATTTGATGAAGGCTTTAGGTGAACAGAAAACATGCATATTTCTTGTGCTTTCTGAAATATTTTAAATCTCCTCTTAGCTACTTGAGAAATTTATATTGCTTGTTGCAATTTTGCTATCAACGATCAGCTATTATTTCAACATCACATTGGTATTATCCATCACCTATTATCTCAACGACCTCTTTTGATCCCGGTCCATTTGCTAGTGGTGGGAAAACTAATGTTGTTGCAAAGATATGTTAAAACTTTAATCCATTTACGTTATTTTTCAATTGGCATCAATCTTTAGAAGCTCTTATAGCTTCATAACAATCTAACATCACTTATGACACAGATTATGCCCTAGGATTGTTTTTGCAGAACATATGTACATATGTTGTGGCCATAGCTTTGGAACCTTGCAAAAAGTATTGCTTTCCAGAATCTCATAGTCTACACGATATAATAACATAATTAGTATACCTGTTTGAATTCAGCTGTACATCCTCAAAATAATGCTTAGAATTTCTGTGAAGTAAGACAAAATAGTTCCGAGCCTTCTGGTCTGGACACTGGCCATAGCCTTAGAACCCTGCACAAAATGTATCTTCCCAGGGGCAAAGGAATCATGAAGTGCTGGAAGTCAAATTCTATATAGGGAAAATTTGAATAAACTCAAAATCTGCAACAAAGAACTGCAAGATTTTGCTAGCAAGGATTTGTCTTAAACATACATGCAGATTCAACATATACTCATTTGATAACATATTGTAGATTGTGCAGTCAATGACCTTTGTCACAAAACAAAGCTTTTATTATTTCCATGACTCAAGCTGCAGGCGAGATGATAAGAGAGGAAGAGATGACACAATGTTAGCTGTGAGACGAAGATCAATAGAACAACACATAAAATTACCTGATCCATGACCAGAAAAAAAAGGAATCATGAAAGGCTCACAATACTATAGCTTGTGGATTCTCGAATGAACAGTTAAACTAATGTCCCCCTTTTCCACCCACCTATTTTACCATGAGACAACATCAAGTGAATCTAGACAAATAGATAGTACCTCCTGTGACAACCTACAGCCAAAATTCAAAGCATAGTTCACAGCTACTTGATGAACAGAAACTACATGGCTTTAGTAGCAGCTCCTAAATGCAATTCTAGGCCAAAGCAGAAACATCTAACAGAAGTAAGGGCACTTTGATGTCGTTATCGCATAAGAAGAGGCCTAATTCCTCATTAAAATAAATTGCAGCTTCAAAGCATCAAATGCATTACCTCATATGCTTCAAAGCATCAAATACAATAATATATCATGAATTCTAAAGCTAATCAATATAAAGCACAACAAAACTTCACCTTTACTTGGAAGGCTTTAAATGAATACTTTTGTGTAGAAGATTCCGTGGCAAATACTTCTGAACTGAACTCTTTTAGGAAAAGAACACGGAAAGAGCAGAGAGAAAGAAGTCGCACTCTGTTCATAGGTACGATCTACCTCGTTCCAAAAAGGTATAAGGGAAGCATAACTACAATGAAAACATATATCAATTGCTAAGATATAAGAAAAGATGCCAACGAATATGCATGCAGAGGATATGGGTGCACAACGCTTGCCAAGACTAATTTCTGTATGATCCTCAAGCACCACCAAATAATCTATGGTTACTACAGATGATGCAGACAAATGCATTGAACAAAATGCAAGAAAATCTGTGGTTACTGTATCTGAACTGATGATGGAAAACTGTAGTGCAAAAACCAAAAGAAATGCAGAGGCAAGGAAATAAGAATAAATCAATAGGGATGTATCCTTCAATAGCTCCATCTTAGTTGGGTCCAATTAACTAAAAGCTTGCTCGAAGAACAGAGCTTTGATCATCGCCACAGGTCTAATACAAAACGCATCTAAAATGGCTAAGAAATCACCTGTTATAAAATAGAAAAAGGAAGATTCCTCCTCACGGATGAGTTGCGCCCTTGGAGTTGTTTCTATATGAAGCTCTGCGGCCTTGCTTCCGCTTTGAAGTCGTGAAAAGCAGAGGAGAAGAATCCTTTTGCATTACGCGTAAGTCGCAATGCATGTCTCCACAATAACCGTGGATTTTATCCCATTAAAAAAATGTTTTGCCCCGGATTGAGCCGCCAGCCATCCGGCTATTTATCTCGTAACGCAATTTAATGGAGCCGACCGCCTTTCATCGGGTGACAATCGGTTTTTAGCAATCACCAGCATATCCCGAGATATTCCAGCATATACCCAGGATATGCCACAAACCCACACAAACGAGGGTTTGCCCCCCTAGGGGCAACCCAAAAAGGAAAAAGGGTGGAGAAATGGTGAAAAAGGAAAAAGGAAAGGGCATACAAAAATGAGAAAAAAAAAGAATGTGAAATTAGAAAAAAAAAAAAAAAAAAAAAACATTGAAGGGAAAAACAAAAAAAAAAGGAAAAGGAAGATCGTAGAAATAGAATAGTGGAAAAAGAAAAAAGGTAAATGGTGGAAAAGGGAAAAATAAGAAAATAGAAAATAAAAGCTGGGATTCCTCTGAAGGCATCCATGATTGTTGTTGTCTGGCTGAAAGTGACCGAGGTGGATCTTGGGCTCGCTGAGTTTGCTAGCTCGAAGCTAGGCTGACTGCAGCAGGTCGATCTCTAAGATCAGGTGCTGAAGGCGACTGCAATAGGCTCGACCTCGATGCTAGCGCTGAAGGCGCCTGCTGGCTCCAATCTCGATGCTCTTAAAAGGTGGCCGCTTTAGGGTTCCTCCCCCTTTAAAGACAGGGTACCTTTTAGGGTACACTCTTTTAGGGTAGACAAGGAAAGGTCAGGCCATGGGGTTGCGCCATATGGTAGTTAGTGTAGGAAAGGTCAGGCCATGGGGTTTCGCCATTTATGACGTTTGTGCTCCCCAAATGGCACAAAAGTGACGTTTATGCTCGGTAAAAAGGCGGAGGATAAATGTCACTTTTGTGCCATTTCTACCTATTTTTGTAGTAGTAGTGTATATAGTGACATGTTATAGACTTGTGCAATATATTGGGGTCTAGGGGTTGCACCCCATGGGTGTCGTATACGACTAGGGTGTACATGTTGTAGCGTACTACATGTACTAGTGACGTGGCAGTATAATATATATTCTCATATCGTATATTCCTAGGATGGGTCCTATAGCACAACCAAGTGGCCTGAAGTGGTGTTCTCATTGAGCTTTGTAAAACATTGAGTACAAATGGATCCCTCACTAGGGATAGATAAATTTGAAAATATGAACTTTAAATGCTCCGAAACTAGACAATCATCGAGAGCATGACGAACTGAAGAAAAAGATGGTTTTATCCGCCACTAGAATGGAGACAACTCGAATACAGTGCACTGAGCAAGAAGTTGAAGCATGCAAAGGTTGAAGCTCGACTCTAGCATATATCAACCGCGAAATGCTTTGAAACAAACATGATGGCAAGGCATCCCTAAGGAGAAGCTCGACGACTCGCCCTCCGACAACCGAGAGATCTTCACAAAGTAACCTGCAATGAAAATCTTGAAAAAGAGAGTGACCCATTAAAAGTTAGGATGTACCAGCCATGGCTCGTACAAAGCACAATAATATATATAGAGTAATAAAGCTCTGAGGCTCCAGAGCCACACCGAGAAAGAAATACCATGACCAATCAAAACCGGCCCCGCTGAATGACCATCGTGGGAAAAAATGTCCGATTAGTGTGCCCGAGGCTACAATGCCACCGCCGAGAGAGAATGAAAATGAAACAATAACCTCGGAAGGCCACAAAGCCCACGCCGAAAAAAAATGAAAATAAGAACACATGTACTTGCAAAGAACATCGCGAAAGAAACAATGGAGAATACATCGCAACAAAACAATGGAGGATGCCGAGACTTAAAGCAATCCAAAAAGGTATAGAAGAATAGGCTTAAAACTAAGGATGATTAAGAAATGAGCAACCGCAACAATGGAACTAATACCGGAAAAAAAAAGACATGACCTATTGCAGCGATTCATCAAGGGAGGGAGGGTGAGGGAAACCGGTAGGATAGAGAAGGAGGAGAAAAACTAGCTCAAGAGAACGCAGATGAATGAAAACCAGAGAAGAGACGTAATAAATAGGAGATGTGAGGGGACGCCCCCATCCAAGGAATGTCGGTTCTATTGCTATTGCAATAGAACCGTGGCATTCCTATGATGGGTCCTATAGCACAACCAAGTGGCCGATAGAAGAGGAATCTCCCTAAAAAAAAATAGAGCAAACTAGGCTGACGAGAGGAACAAAGATAAAACAAAATGACGGGAGAAAATGGTAGAATAGGATGGATAGAATAGATCAGGCAAATGGGACAAACAAAAAGGCTAAGCAAGGCTATGGAGTAACTGAGATAATTAGAGCCAAGGGAAAAATCCAGGCAAAACAAGAGGTGAGGGAGATATGACAAATAAGAAACGAAAGAACTAAAACAAAACAAAACAAAACAAAACAAAACAAAACAAAACAAAACAAAGGGCTAAGCAAACATGATGCCATCCGAAAAGACAAAAGAAAGAAAATAAAAAGGGGCAACAAAGCAAAATAGAGAATAGATTAAAGGAGCAAATAAGAAAAAGGAGGCGAAGAACAGGGGACAAGTGAAAAAGGAAACAACTTAATGGGGCAAATGAAATAGAAAATGCAGATATGACCAAGGGAACATTGGACAAGGGAGAAAATGTAACAAAAGAGACAGTGGAGAAAATGTAACAAAAGCATAGCGTTATCAAACATAAGAAGAGAACTAGGCAGGGAAATGGAAAAATGAGACCCTGTAACAAAAGCATAGCGTTATCAAACATAAGAAGAGAACTAGGCAGGGAAATGGAAAGATGAGACCATGGTGCTAAACTAAGACATGGTAAAGAATCAAATGAAAGCAAATAGGACACAAATAGGAAACAATGGAACAACTGATACCAAACTATGACAAAAAGGAGAAGGTGACAATGCAACCTCAAAAAAGATGAAGAAGAGATATAACCGAAGTGAGCAAGGGTACCAAAAACCAAGGGCAAACAAGAAAATTGAGCAAACACAGGTGACAATGTGTATGATAGCAACAAGAAAGAAATGAAATAAGCAATAACTTGAAAGTTCACGAAAAAGCAATAGCTTGAAGGTTAACAGAATAAAAGGAGGTCAAAGGGAAGAAATAAAAACGAATAAAAAAGACCAAACAAGAAGGCATGTGATATATAGAGAAGACATGAGCGTTAAAAAAAGAAAATGAAGGACGTAGACAAATGGACGTAGACAAAATGGCCATGACTGAGCGAAAAAAATAAGAAAAAGAATAAACAATAGAATCATGGGTTAAATAAGAGTAGGACTAATGGCAAGTAAAGCAAAAATAAGAAGAGAAACAATAGGTGCAAGTGACGCAAATGAGCACATGAATGCTCAACAACAAGTTCGTAAGGAAGCAAAAGAACCTAGGAACCTATCCAAAGATGAACGAAAAGAATTGAAATCAAGGGACCAACAAATGGGGCAATGGCAACAAAAGAAACAACACAACAAAAAAGAGCAACAAAAGTTATAGAACCAGGTGAGCAAGCAACCATGTCTCAATCTGCTAAAAGTACACACTATATTGAAGCAAGCATTACAAGACCCAAATAATGAGCTTGAGCAACTAAACCCCAAAACATACAACGAAAAAAAGCAAAGCAACGAGACTCACTAAGAGACAAGGCAATAGAAGAACGACCAATGGTATATGGATTAAAACAAACCAAAGGGAGCAAGGAACGAGCAAAAACAAATGGACCAAAGAAGAATAGTAAATGTATCAACAAAGTCATAGGACACGCGCGCAACAATTAATATTGCAACAAAGTATGTGAGAATATATTCACATGAACCACCATAAAAGAAGTAAAACCACAACAAGAAAATGCCAGTGGAGCTATATAACCAACATACGCTTTTACTCTTTTCCATCGTAGCATGAACACCTAAAAAAGAATTGACTAGGAGAAACATGGCATATGAAACTGGTCGTAGAGAATAGAAAGATAGAAATATTATAAAGAGCAAAACAATTAACAAGGTGTGCATAAATGTAAAGAGAGAACTTACCCACCGAACCATGCATAAAAGTTACCAAACAAATGTGTGTTTCCAAGACTATAGATCCAAGGTGCAAAGGATGCCACCATAGAAAATGCAAAGATAAAATGGCATGGAGTCACTAAGCAATAAACGAGGCAACAAACTAAAGTTACGATAAGCTCAAATAGAGAATGCAAAGATAGAACTGGTTGAATTGCTAAGCAATAAGCAAGGCATCAAACTGAATTTACGATATGCTCAAACGGATGCTCTTACCAAAAAATGAAACTTATAGCGCAAAAAATGCTCAAATGCCATAAAGGGTAAACAGAGATGAGAACAATCGGTGCAAAAGAAGCAAAGAAGCATGCGAACACCTAATATTAAATTCATGAGGATGCGAGACATATAAAGGGACCTATCCAGCATGATTGTCAGGAACAGAAATTAGTGGACTAACAAAATATGGCAATGTCAGCATGAGATTATGTATGAACTATTTGTGAACATCCAAGAGAGGGCCAATGTGAAAAAATACTGAGCAGATGTAATATTAACACCAAGGAAGTGAATGGAACGACGTAAAGCAAAAGGGACATGACTATACTGACAAATGAACTTAAAAGAATAATGAAGGAACTGATAGAATGGAACTTGTCTGAGCAAAAGAAAGGAACGAAAACAATAGGACTAAAAGGACATCCCAACCTTGCTAGAGCAAAGATACGACTGAGAGGACTAATAATAAAGCTCTAAATCACGTGCAAGAAACATAGAAAGTGGGAACATATGAGGCAAAGGAGCAAATGGAACCACAAGAAAAAATCAAAAAATGAAGCGAGCGGATCAAATGAGACGATGAAATAAAAGAATTTCATGGAGCAAATGGAATCCAACTATATCACAAGCACAAACTCATGAAACCATGAACCAAATGGCTTCATGAAATTCATAGAGCAAATGGGATCTATATCACGAGCACAAAATGCAAAATATCATATTCGTGAGGCAAAAATGCAAGAATATAAAACATAAAACATAAAATCGATAAAGATGAATAAAGACTTCACATGCAAAGATGCAAAGAAACAACTCGCAAAATATTGCAAAGACTTCATAGCACATGAATGTGTGAGACGATAAAACCTTGATGGCATATGACAAGCACGACAAAAAATCCTAAAAAAATCAAGACAAAAGCAACCTAGAACAATCAAGGATTATAAATCATCACGATGAGCCATAACATTATAAAATCTATAGAGATTCAACCCTACCGGTAGGAGATGACAACAGTTGAGAACATAAGCCATGAATCAAATGGAACCTCCTTTGTAGGTTCAGAGACCATATGCTCTATGCTAAGAAATGAATAAAAACATACACTATGATAAAAATAAACCTTTGTGGATTTTAAGACAAGCAAATGCTATGAAACAGACAACATAAAACATAAGAGCAATAAAGATGAATAAAGAGACCATATGCTATATGATTTGAGATGGACAAAGGCATACACTATGAAATGGATAATATAACCTTTGTAGGTTGAGTGAAACAGATGCTATGAAACGGAGAACATAAAACATAAAATCGATAAAGACAAATAAAGAGCCCATATGCTATATGATTTGAGATGGATAAAAACATACGCTATGAAATGGATAATATAAACTTTTGTGGGTTGAGTGAGAATGGATAATATAAACTTTATGATCAATGAATCAAAAGGAGAAAAGAAACGACGGATCAAAAAGAACCAAGAAGAACAAATGGAAGTAAAGGAATAGATAGACAATGGATGCAACCGAGACAAAAGAAATGGAACAATGAATTAAAGAAGAGAACAGAGAAAGAGGGAAAAAGGGGCATCCATGCACAAGAGTAACATAGATGGACAACGAGTCTAATGAGAACTGAGGATCAAGAAAGAGGAACAAAACAACTGTATACAAAGAACATCGAAGGAAGGACCTCAATGAAGGTGATATATCAAGAACGTAGATCAAAATAGACGTCGGGCAACATAGATACGTAACAGGTCAGAATATGTCATCCTGAACTAATACGCAAATCAAGCTATCAATGAGATGCATAGAACTTCGATAACAATGACCCTGACAAAGCAAAATCAGTAAGGAAATCGATAGATGATAGTTGAAGAGTGGTCAAAACTAATGGGTCAAAGAGAGAAATGTGAAGACCAAAGGAAAAAAGTGTGAAATATGAAGGGCAAAAACAAATGAGGAAGTTGGAACTCATGAGGAAAATAACTAATAAAGCTAATGGCCATATCGGGTAAAATGAAACGAGAACAATAGGTGCAAATGAGGCAAAGGAGCATGCGAGCAAGTTCATGAGGATGCGAGGCTTATAAGGGGACTTCATAAATAGGGCAAAAAACAACCTGGGGTATATTACGGCCAAAACAATGCAAAATGATGGAGAGACCTGGCCAACTCAATGAAAGACATTTTAAGAGGTGGAGAGAAACATAGTACGAACAAAGTCCAAGGTGACAAGGATGAGAGAGAAACTTTGCTAGTATAAGGAAAAGAACCTAGGTCTTTATAAACTGAAGGCCCAATAACTGAATCCAAAAAGATTTTGTGCAACGACCCCAACTTTAGCAACCCTCAACAAAAAACGACCTAAACAAATTGAATTTAAAAAGATTTTGTGCAACGACCCATTACATAACTAGCAACTTTGCACTTCTCAACAAAAAATGAAGGAAAAGATCTCGAAGGACTAAATCCAGGAAAAAAGTATGCCATAAGAAGATTTGATAAAAAAGATCCCAAACGATTGAATCCAAAAACTTTGTGCCATAGGAAGATTTGAACCTATAACCACAAAACTAAAAGACTAGCAGACTATCCAACGCCTCAAATAAAGTTCTGTTGACAATTTTTTAAACCGCCTAATTATAAATCGTGATATGAAAAAGGGACTTACAGAACCAGATAGCAGACAAGATGTCGAGAATGTCGTGGCCGCAGTCCAAGTCCCTGAAAAACCTTCAAGGGTTGCAAACGATCTGAGCCAGAAGATCAAAATTACACTCCAGAGGTTGCTACCAAAGATACGAAGGTTAGATTCAAGACAGCTCAAAACAAGCCTTCATAACCAGTGGGTTGCAAGTGCAAGCAATAATCCGGGTCTCCTCCACCTTCCTGCTGAACATCAAATAGTTCAGATAATCACAAAACTGAGAAGCCATAATAAAGCAGATTGGGCTGCCAAAATGAGGGTCAGCAACGATTGATTCATGCTAAAACCTGGTTTTCATCAGCAAACATGGGACATAGAGGAGTGGATAGCAACATGCATGACTTGTGCTCCTCCAAAAGATTGCAGAAAAGTTTGCCTGTACTACTGCCAATATGATATTTTCTGCTAAATCTGTAAAGATCTTAGATTGGCCAGCATAAACCCCTCCCGAGATCGGAAGGAAAGGGAAAATTGTGGCAAGAAACTGAACAAGCAATACTAATCCCGTTTGCAACAAAATTAGAATGGCAATATCTACCCAATTTAAGGAATCCAACAATAAAAAAGATAGTATTCAAGAAGTATGAAGAATCCAACAACAAGAATGGCCATATCCACGAAATTTAAAGAACCCAACAACAAGAACGACATCATCCACAAAATCTAAAGCAAAAGAAGGGCGCTAGATCGGACAGAAGAAAAGCAACCAAGGATTAGTGGTGAAAGAGGAGATTAGAAAGAAAAAAGGCGACGAACTAGTGAATCTGCACCGCCATAAGAACCTGAATGGCTTATGATCATCCAGAAACCCCAAGACCAGGATCTGCAAAAACAGGAGCAATCTGGCACAACCAAAGCAGAAAAACCACCATAGAAATCCACAAACTGCATCATATGACATGTGAATCATCGACCTAATTATCAGGTCCAGATCGCTTCACATCCGCCATCTGCGTCCATAACCGTATGTATAAGTAAAAAGGGGAAAAATGAAAACGCCAGATCCCAAACGCCCAATCAGAATTAATGGTAGGAAGCTCAAACACGGATAAACAATAGATGATTGAGCGGATCGAAGACGACGGGGGAAGCTGAAAGAATAGACGGATGAATCAAAGCTAGAGAAGATAATCTAGTTCAATAGAATGCCAAACTTGTGGAGGCAACAGAGAAAGAATGAAAAAGGATAGAGAAGGAGGAGAAAAACTAGCTCAAGAGAACGCCGATGAATGAAAACGAGAGAAGAGACAGAATAAATAGGAGATGTGAGGAGGGACGTCCCCATCCAAGGAATGTCGGTTCTATTGCTATTGCAATAGAACCGTGGCATTATCTTGGAATGTCACGAAGATGGCTGAGTACAAGAAGTACATGAAGATGTATGAGGCTCACGCCAAGTATTATGAAGAACGAAAGGTCTGATACGTGGAAGGAGGAAGGCCCACGAAGAAAAAGACCCTAAAGCCACCCCTCGGAAAGACCGGTACCACCAAAGAAGCCCATGAAGAGGAACAAAGATTCATACTTCACAAAAGCTGCCCAGAAATTCGGCACTTCCAGAGGAGCTATGGATTTTTGATACCAAGAGCCGCCTTTGCAAGATTGACACACGAGATCTTGCAAGAGTTCCACAAAAAAAAGTGAGTAACAGACGATATATTGCTCGCATTACAGGAAGCAGCGGAGCAAAAGCTGGTTCAGTATTTTGAAGATTCTCTAGCATGTGCTCTTCATGCTATGAGAGTCACTTGCATGCCTAGAGACATGAAGCTGGCCAGGTTTATCAAGAAGGAAGACTGCTAGGTCATGTGAATAATTCTTTTGTAATATAAGAGTTATTTAATTCAAGTTGGGAGCTGTAATAGTGTCTTTGATGTAGTCATAATAATAACATGTTTAATCAGTTTTAGTTAATTTGCATGAAAAGTGATCAAACATGCCTCCACTACTCACAGAGTGCGCCCAGAGCCTTAGCTAAAATTTAGCTTGAGGCTCTCACGCATTGTATGAGTATTTGACCAGGGATCTACACCTTTCCTCAAGACAAGCAAGATTCTGCCTTCATATCAAACTTTTAGAGGCAAGTGTCCACTACTCACAGAGTGCCCCCAGGATCTTAGCTAAAAATTAGCTCGACCCTCTCGTGCACTTTCACCCTCTAAACTACCTCAAACTACCGGAGAAACACCTGATTAGATCTCAAATGATAGATTTTTCCAGACCCTAAAAATTTCAAAATTAGGCTTTTGCCTATAAATACACACATAACTCTCATTTGCAACATACAACTTCGCTCCTCACTCCAAGGCAATCCTTTTGATCTCTGAGACACTCATAGATCTGTTTTGTAACCCCACTCACACTAGCATCATGGCCACTTCATCCTTCAGGCACTAGTATAGCGCCACTGCACATGTAGCTGAATCTGGCTTCAACTTAGTCTTCGTAGTCTTTCAAAAGGAACTTGATGTAAGTTCCATAATAAATATCTAGCATAATAACAGGGGGTTTCCCTTGTATTTTTGTATGTTTTTTTCTATGGTTTTCATATGATTTGATAGATGTATTACATGAGATGTACTAATGCGTACATCTAGAGTGCGCATACAATCATCCTTGATTTTTGCGCCATATTCCAATGGTTGGCCCATGTATTTCTAACCTAACCGAAGTTTACACATGCAAGGCTCGTGCAAACATAGTTTATTAGGGTTCTATGATTTTGCCAAAGCAGGGTTCGAGAAAGGCAGGTATGAAATGATTTTCCGTGGGCTCCTCCGTGCTGGGCCGGATGTGTAGCAAGCTGGCTTCGATTTCAATATCCAGGAAGAGAGACCCAGCCATGCAGTGTAGCTGTAAATTTAGCTTGAAGAGCTCTGAAATGCGTAAATTTAGGTATGTTATACAGGATCGTGCTTTGGATGCATGGCATGTGGAGCTCCAATAGCCGCTTCCTGAAAGGTACAAATCTTCCATTTTTTCCAAATCGTTTTCGAATCTGTGGGCAATCACTTAGTCTTCGTTTAAATTCGTGGGCAGTGCCTTACTCTTGGTTTGAGATAATGGATAAAGTATCATGTTAGTTTCTCTGTAATACCCTTAATTCCTATAAACATCTCTCTAGACAGCCCATTTAATTGGACCTCTCCTCTTGCAAGCATCTCTTCTTCTGCTCAACCTGCATTGGAACGAGATCCTGCAGATTAAATATTCTTCTTTCGTGAAAGTTAGCTTGTCATATTCAAACCATTGTTTTTTATACACAAAAATAGTGTCCGTCTGAACCATGACACATCCTTGCAGATGAGACTCTGTTAGGTAGTAGTTAAGAAAAGCCACAATTGTTTACAGTAGCGGGATGATGAGCATTGATCGAAGCAAGGAATTGGATCCAACTTTTGTTATTTGGAATCCCAGAAGCAAAGAGTTGCTTAATTACAGTGGAAGATTATATCCAGGTTTCATTATTTAGAAGCAACACTTCATACATCCCACTAAGTTTTCATTTTGTGGATAAAGAGGAGCACTAGGAATACCTTAGGAAAACAAATGGATCTGGTGGTTTATACTGTGTTTAAGAGTATGAATGGTCTTGTTTGCTCAGAAATCTTAGGCTAAGATGGTAATGCCCCCTAGGGAACATTTTAAAGAAAATGGAATAGGTGCTCCACGTGATAAATCAGAATTTGAATGTTAACTCTAGACTTCTTGCTTATTGGGCCACATCTGGGGTTTCTTGTAGGGTACGAGAAGGGGGACCGAATCCAAGTACAAATTCCGCACTTGCTGCATTAATGCAGCTTGCACGAGATTCCAATGTACCTAAAGATATAATTGACCGGAACTACACTCATCCCAGTGTAAATCATCCAGACTTTGAATATTCAATTGTTCCTTCTTGCGGTAGTATGAAAAGCATGTATGTATGCATGTATGGAAGCAGTTTGCCGTTAGCAACCTGCTGGTCAAATTAACAGTGCCATATCGAACCTCGAAAGAGGGTTCATCAGTTTCTAACTGCAACTTAGCACTGGTCAATATAGATGGCAATGAATTTAACCAATGGCTTCATTGATCGGCAATTTGGCATCACAGAAATAGAATGTCTCATGTGTAAGACTTGTTCATTATTAGTTCTATTATCACATACTACCTCATGTATTAATATTGGTATTGGTATAATATTATATGTCTAATTCTATGCAATGTTTTTGTTTCCATAATTTGAGCACCTTTAGTTTGTTAGATTTGTGGCTATGATATACCATCCATCATTACAGTATTAGGTAATGTTTATATGTACATCCCTACACCATCTTTAAGGCCCCGAAGGGGCCAAAAATTTGTTTACTTAACACAAACCATTAACATTATTAACACAAACCATTGCATTTGACACATTTAAATAAAAATCCCCCTTAAACCCCCTTTGGTTTGGGTGCATATTCACACGGGGGGTTACGTAGGGCAGCGAGAGCCCCAAAAAATTTACAATACATGTACAAAATTAACACCATTAAGTACATTCTCTCAAACCTTATAGTATTTTGCAAACTTTAATATACGGTATACAAAAACTTGTACATGCATACCCCACAAACGAGGATCGCTATGTACGGTCCAGATCTTGGAATAAATGGCAAATATGCCCATCCGACAGCTCTCGTTGCCCGGTGTAACCCCCCGCGTGAATATTACCCCATATTACCAGGAAGTCATGCGAGAGTTCCAAGAAAAAATAGGCCTTTCCCTGATAGAGCTCCCTCCATGCGTAGGGTATTTTGCACCAAGGGCAGCTCTTCAAGTTGCCTTGAGCGATGTTCCCAACATTGCTAAATATCTAGACAACAGGGCTGCTCGCATGTCCGACTATATGACTATGGCAGTAAATAGGAAAAGATATTTCTCCTATACTGCTACTGTAGCCATATTCTTGTTTCATCGAGCTCAAACCCAAATAGGGGAATCCTCTATCCAGCCATTGAACATAGAGCCCCCTGCCTCCCCAGCAGAAGATCAGTTGCTAATAAAGGAGGAGGAAGGGGAGGAGGAGGAGGAGGTGTGCTGGCTAGGCATTTTATTGCTTAGTGGTGATGAGTAAAATACTTCTGGAGAAGGAGATGTGCTGATTAGGCACTTGATTACTTAGTTTTGATGGGTAAAATACTTCTGTCTTCTTAATTTTAGTTTATGGACATCTTTACACCTTTGTTCTCATGTTTTTTTTTTTTTTTAAATAGACCCGGTTACATGGTCTAGTAGTGCCTTAACTAATGGAGTGCTTAGATTGCTTACTTATGTATACATGTTTCATTATGGACTATTAACAGTTCTCCAACATGTATGATTTATCTGCGTTTCAAGATAAGCAGATAAATCCGCTTCTTGCGGCTAGTTGAAAGGTCCTCTGCACTATATATATCCATCGTGTCCTTTGGTCAATTGTCGATTTGCGCTTAAGCTCTTACTCTTTTATAGCGTCATAATGTCCTCTGTACGTTTCCGGATCGTGGTTTCTTTCTTCTGCTAACAAGCAATTTGATCTTTGAGACTTAGGGTTGATCCACGCTTCCATTACCTGTTTCATCAACCACCGCTCCAGTGTTTTGGTAGATTTTCTTCATACCTTAGGGCTGTCTGTTTCTATCGACCTGTCTCAGATGGCACAAAACTATATACAGCAAAGCAAGTGGGGTTCTTAAGAGATTTGGACGGGATTCAAGGACTATCCCGGCATCATGAACTGTTTTGATGGTCGAAGCTGCAGCTTTCTTAGGGAATCGATTGATTCTGGAATGCCAAGTTGCAGGTTAGCTTTTTAGTCTAGAAGGTTTTAATCCAGGATTTGGTTCAGTCACCTCGGTACTCAGTCGGTGCTTTCTTTCGTGCATCAAAAGGCTTTGCTGGATTGCTTTATCATGGTTTCTTATGCATATTCCTTTGCTTTCCATGTTGACCACTGTGCAAGTTCTCAATATTTTCATGCCTGCACCATTTCTTTGTAGTTCCGATTTCATGCCTGGCTATAGGTGGACGCTTATTTTTTTCGTCATCTATTGTTCCTAATAAGCCGTGCTATTTGCATTTGTGTAGTCGACTCTATTGTCTATGCCAGTCTTTTGTTCAATAAGCAACTCGTGATGGCAGTGGATCCAACCACTGCTTGGCCAGTCCATTAGCAGAGCTTACCAGTTAGCTACTCCAGTAAGCTATCAGTATCAGTTTTTTTCTAGTTGTAGCTACCAATACCTTTCTTCTGGCTTTTGTCTCGGAGGCAGATAATCATAGTTCAGTTAGTCATAGGTAATCATAAGTTCAAATCCATAATCATGAATGCTGACTCTGGAGTTTTATGTTGGTAGTATTCTTTTTACGGCTTTTCGTACAGGCATGTAAGTTCAGTATCGATGTCTTAATTGCCTATCAAGTTCAGTGTCTAATCTTGCTGCGTGAAGCAAGTTGCAGTGAGTTTCATATAGATGCCTTGATTGCCTATTACATTTTCTGTTTACTCTTGCTCTGAAGCTAGCTGCAGGGGTCTGCATTGCAGAAGAGTAGAGTTCAGCGTTTAATCCATATAGTTCATGTTTATGTGCTAACATTGTTTTGGTGCTTAGGTAGATTATACATGCAGATAAACTAAGGTATTGGTTACATTTTATCGAGTTAAAAGTCAGTTTTGTATTGTTCTAAATAACTTCGATTGTCGTTTGCATACCCAGCCTGAGTTTTTGTGGCTTTGTACATTGGATATAGGGTTCAAATTCACATGTTTGTTTACATAGTCCTAGATAGTTCTAGCTCTCAGATATTTCAGGCAATTTTCATGTTTTTGAATGTTCATGCTGTTGTTCAGGACAACGATTTGCAGTTCAGCACATTTGAACTTCCTTTGTTGCCACATAAGAGCAATGATGGCAGTTCAGATTCTACTTAATCAAGTTTATCTGTTTGTTTGAATCCGATTCAAGCTGATGTCATGTGGTGGTTGCAAATGCTTGCTAGTAACACTGCTGCTGTTCAGAATCAACATTCACCATGGAGGCAAGATATACACAGTATGCCAACCATAAGAGCACGGACGTCACGAATATCAGATTTAGGACGGTTATTTGAGGAAGGCACATTTTGTTTTAAAGTTTTATGTTCTTCTGATTCTTGTCACATTCTTGTAGACGTGCTAGGTGCAGTGCATCTGCTTATTGGATATGATGCTCCATCAAATGTTATATCCATATAGATTTTGATTGAACCATAAGAATTGTCTTGTTATAGGCTAAAAGGAAATGGTCCATTGTTTGTTAATACCACGGCTTGAGCCCCAATTGGTTCATATCTTGTTCGCCCACTTTATTGGCTCCCGAAATTGGGTCAAACCGCCAAGCGGGTTCGCCCAAGCGAACCCCACGGATTCGCCCAGGCGAACCCGTTATGTTGACGTGGCGCTGAGGTGGCGCTACCCACCGGGTTCGCCCAAGCGAACCCGAACCAGGGTTAAGCCGGAGGCGTGCGAACGCTGGCAGGTCGGATCAGCAGGGGCAGGGTGGCAGTGCAGGCCCCCGCCGGGTTCGCTTAAGCGAACCCAAGCGAACCTCAAGCTAACTAGGTTCTTATGTCTCAGGCGACCTATCACAGACAGCTCTGCCATAAATTGTTGATGTCCTTTTGCAGACATCACCTTAACTGCCACCGTAGATCCATCACTGCGCAATGTTCCTTTATAAACAGTGCCGAATGCACCCTTTCCCAGAATTTCCTTCTCGCTAAACCGCCTTGTGGCAGCACTTAGATCAGAATAGCGGAATTGGGAGAACCTGGATTGAACCAGTTGAGATTCCCAGTTGTTCTCTGGATCAGGTGTATTCTTCATTCTGCGGGATTTCTTGAGGCAAATGACAGCGCAAACGATGGCGCCTATGATGGTTATGAACAGGAAGCTTATTACCACAATTACGATTATCAAAATAGTGCTTACAGAGGCTTCAATCCAGAAGGTGGAGCAGGGAAGAAAAGCTAGTTCAAAACCTCGCCTCTGTCAGTTGCTTACATCTTTTGCAGATTCTTCTACATTTTGAGAATACTGATCCACATTTTTCTGCTTAATCTTCGTTTCCTTCTTCAGAACGACCTGTTTTCTGACCATCTGGTTATCTATGCTAGCAATAGTACTCCAGGTGCTTTGTTTCTCCCAAGAACAAGCCTGCGAGGCCAAGCTAACAGCCGGAACAACTGTGGAGCTGCTTCTGGGGAATCTAAGCTTGCAATCTTCTCTTACTCGCCTGCAAGTCATTTTTTTCCTCTCAAGTTGCCTCATAGACACGAAGCAAAACAGCTCCACTGCCGCTGCAACAACAAATTTCTCACGATTTGGCACAGACCGACCAGTAAAACTGAATTTAGCCATGAAAAACCATGAGCAAAACAGAGCATTCAGGAATATAGCCAGCCAGACTTTTAACTGAGCAGTGCTCGGCCGGACGAAATAAGGACTTATTACACGCTTCCTTACACAAATCAATGCAATATATACTTGAGCCAGTACCACAAATCAGGCTAACTTTTGGGTTCGCTTAGGCGAACCCGGCCCCTGCCCCTGCTGATCCGACCTGCCAGCGTTCGCACGCCCCTGCTTAACCCTGGTTCGGGTTCGCTTGGGCGAACCCGGTGGGTAGCGCCACCTCAGCGCCACGTCAACATAACGGGTTCGCCTGGGCGAATCCGTGGGTTCGCTTAAGCGAATTTTCTGGGTTCGCTTGGGCGAACCCGGCTGGCTCCCGAACTCAATTTCGGGAGCCGATCGAAGCACCGTATCTTGTTGCATGGCATTAACCATTGTTGTATACTAGTAGCAGCAGGTTTGTCGCCTTGAAGGGAAGGTTAACATGTGAGCTCTAGAAAGTATTTGAGAGGTACTTTATAAAGGAATGGTGTCATTTTTGCATTTAAGATTACAAATATTTGGCATTGCATGCAAGGTACCGGTGCCGTAAGTTTCTTATTGTATTCTGCCTTGTTTTGATTTGAAGTTTATCACGTGCAGTTTGTGGCTCGTTGATGGTAAAGTTCTTGTGCTTGAGACATGGTTTCAAATTGTCAATTTGCCAATTTCTTGTTACGTTCAGCAGATCTTTGCTTTTGCATTCTAATTTTGCTCTTGTGGGTGCCGATCTTATACATAGGCATTTGTGAAAACAAACATTAGATATTTTTTCTTACTGTAATGACTCTTTGCCTAGAAGTCGTGCAAACATAGTCACAGTTTTTAGAGCTTTATTTTCCCACTTTGTTGTGCCCCTTTGCCTCTTTAAATCGCTAATATTGTTGTCTTACAGTGTCACATTCATATGCTCCTATATTTACCTCACATACACATTCATATGCTCCTAGATTTACCTCACATACAACTAGATTCTCACTAACATTTTGTCTTACTTTTCAGTGTTACATTTTACGCATTACATGGTCCACGAGTTCTTAATATCCTATAGTGCATATATATCCATGAAAGTGAACCTTTGCTTAGAGTTGGTTCTAGTATCGGTATTTTAATCATTTTTTCTTGCATATGTTTCATTTTCCAGCATTGAAGTTTCTAGGGACTGACATTTTTGAAGTTTCTAGGGGCTGACATTTTTGTGCCTTGCACGTGATTAGCATTGTAATTATATTTCTTAGCTTTGCCAACGCATGGATTAGTCGCATGTGTTTCCATTTAGTGATGGCTTTGTATAGTTTGTAGTTTCCCTCGCACTTTTCTTCATTATTTGAGACATGCTATTGCTTGTTATTATTGCTTAAGGGGCCGATGATCTATATATATGAGTGAATAGTTTGAGTTGTTCTTGCATTAGGCTTGCTCTGCATATTGAATTATTTTCTAGAGTTGGATAGCTTCTGGATTTCCTTGAGTGTTGAGTTACCCTTTGTGCCCTTTTCCCTTCGTTTCTTTTGTTGTATTATTCTTCTTCTTCTTCTTCTTTGTTGTATTATTGCATAGCTTATGTATCGAATTGCTATTGAAGTAGTTACGATGATTACTTTTATAAGGTTTTGTATGTTCATTTCAAACAACCTTGCGACTTTCATGCAGGCTCGAGAATCCCTTATTGAAGTTTCATGTGTTCGAGCTTGGTGGCATAGTGATACTGACATTTGGTTATGGTCAAGTTTGGTTCTAACGAGGGTAGTTATTGGCATATATATCGTCTTTGAGTTATCGACATTTTTAGATTTGAGAGTTGAACCTCCTTGGTCGTTTGGTCTTGTTGGTTGAGTGCAACTATGCATCTTCAGTTGGTGTTAGTTTGTTCGTGTTAGGTTTAAAGGAGTGAATTGCATTTTGTAGTGCATCTTTGAACTCTTTTGTAAGTGGGTTCATTCTCATTATGACTTGAGTTGCTGGGAGATTTTGGGTTTCTATCACTATTTGCTTCCATAGGGTGTAGTGGACAGCAGAGGTTTTAAAATGTCATAGGCTAGGAAGTAGTGGTTGAAGATGTAAAGAGTTGCTATAGATCATGGCTCGCTTGTTCCGTTGCTAGTTTTGATCTTGTGGGATGGTATTATAGGAGAGGCACAATGGTACAAGTGTAGGATAGTGTGAGGCTAGGTTTGGTTATTGATACCATCCATGTTGCTTCGAGCTTTGTAGTTGAAGTGCTGCAATTTTGGGACCTCTTAATTGTTGCCCCTCTTATTTTTCTTCGAAGCCTTTGCTCTCTTGTGTCTTGTCCATACATCCATTTTGGGACCTCTTAATTGTTGCCCCTCTTATTTTTGTTCGAAGCCTTTGCTCTCTTGTGTCTTGTCCATACAATTTGCTTCACTATGGTTTTGTAGATTTTCCTCCTTTGTTTTGTCTCTTCTCCCACTTTATTTGGACCTGGTTTGGCAAGCCGCCAGAACCCCCACTATGCCAGCCCCTCGCCGTCCTCAGTTGAGACTAGATTATGAGCAGGCAGAGGACTACGTCGAGATGCTCATGGACGCCCTCCCAGTAATTCTGCGGACCTCCACCACACTAGATCAGCCAGATGCGAGACCCGGTGACTTCGCTATTACGGGATGCGGCGGGACAGTGCTTTGGCGCACCCTGCGCCGCCGCTCGGGGGTCAGCAACATTCCCGGTGAACCGATGGTTTGATGCGCGAGTGTAAAGAACGCAAGCGGCAGCTCTCGGTACATACGGATCCGGTACCCGCTTGCGAGGCCACCACCGCGATCTGCGCCCATCCGGAAGGAGACAAAGCGCGGTACCTTCTTGCCGTGCATCGGGGAGATGTTCGACTGCTGGACACTCATCCTCGAACCTTTTGGCGCAGAGTGCTTGAAGGCCAGCCCAACCTACGAGGGGGACATCACACCGGGCGGTGGGGAGCGGTACTTGCGGCGGCTCTATGACCCGCCAGGGGGCAGCGTGCGCCCATACCCCCACGGGATGGCCCCCATTGGTTCTCGTGGAGGAGGATGTTGAGGAGGGCCTGCAACGGCTGACTAATGGGAAGGCGGTGACCTCGATGGTATGCAGGCCGAAGTTTCTCAAATGGGCGGGGGCAGCCGCTTGTGCGATCCTCACTACCCATTCAGCGAGCATTGCGGGGAAGGTCTCCCGACAATGGACCACTGGCGGGGTTGTTCCAATTCACAAGGCGGGCGACCCACATCGTCGGCCACCACGGACGATCATGGTCGGATTCAAGATTTGCCAAACCGTTATCGGCATTCTCGAAAGCAAAGATTGACCCGGCTGGCAAGGCGTAGGCGCGAGATGTGCGAGCTCTCACACAAAGCGTGCTTTAGACCCGCCACTCAACGATTGACCATATCTTTACATTGGGGTAATCGATTGAAGAAAACCCTAGGAATCATCGGCAGGACTTGTATTGTCGCTTTGTGGACTTCGAAAGGCTTTTGATACTGGTTCCGGGGAAAAGTCGTAGGCTAGCTCAAGGCCAATTGGGGGCTCCCACTTTGCAATGTGCGTAATGCCATATACAAAGTTGTATGAGAGTTGTTTTGGCGGGATGCACCGACGGGCCAAGCATTCACCAAGAGTATCGGGGTCCGGCAGGTTGCCCCTCTCGCCAACACTTTTGGCCTCTACATTGTCGGTTAGAGTCCCGGCTTTCGCGAGCATGGGGGGATGGCATACGCTTTTTGCACGGGTCATCCGCCGGCTCATCTATGCGGGACGATGTTGGCCTGCTGGCCCACACCCCGAAGCTTATGCGGTCTCACCGGATGCCCTAGACACATTTTTTGTCGCTACGGACATGCTTGGCGTGAATTTGGCCAAGACCGTGGTGGTTCTCATATCCTCTTCACGTCACCCCATGCCTCCCGTGACTCACATATCGGGGGGCACTGTGGACGCCACGCCCACCTACAAGTACCTAGCGGTGGAGTTCCCCTCCTCGCTCTCATTGGGAGGCGTCTATATCCGGCGGTGTGACAAAGGCCGGAAGCGCTTTATGCCATGCGTAGAACAACGGTCCACCGCAGAGCTCTATGATTAAGGCCATTAGTCACATTTGTTCCGCACCGGTCGAAAGCTTTGTCCTTCAGACGGGTCGAGGTTTGGGGCCCTGGCCGTCTCTTTGGCGACTGGAATGACTTGGAGCAAGTGCGTAAGGCATTTTGGCACGGGCACTTGGGGTGAAACCTTCGGTCCCCTATCGACATCTTGCTGCAAGAAATGGATTCTTGCCGCTTCAGCTGGCAGCCCTTGATAGACACATCGCCTATTTTGAGTAAAGTGGTTACTATGGGTGATGCTCGGCCCCGCACCGGGCTTACACCGCGTGGCAATGGGTCCCAGCCGGCTTAGGGCTTGTTGGAGGGGTAAGAGAGATCGCTGGTTCGCCGGATGGAACGTCAGAGCAACAGATGCGTGTGGTGGACACACAGCGGCCGATTGTGGCGGCCTGCGGGAGTACCTAGATGCTTGTTTCCTTGACAAGCTCTGGGACCCCCGCGCTCTAGAACATGTCAAAACGGCCCATTACAAGGAGCACATCAACCAGTGTTAGCCGGGGCCCACGCGGCTCTACTGCGTGCCCCTACCGCCCTCGAAAAGCTGCACTCATTGCCTCCATTCGCGACAGGTGCCCACCATCTTCGCGATCGAGGCAGGCGGGTGGATTGGGGAGCCCCGCCAGGGACAGCTCTGTCGATCTGCGTCAAGCGGGTGCCATTGAGGATGAGTCTCACACTTTCCGTGAGTTGCCCGGCCGTTCGTCCGATCCGGGCCGGATATGCTCCCCTTAGTACGACGGACTTGTCCTTACATTTGCCGATGAACACACCGCCAAGACGCGTGCCACGGGGTCGTACATTCGGGAGGTACTTGGACTGCGAGGTCACCTTTGCCCCCCGGGCTTTCGCCGATTAGGCACTCTGGTGCGGTGCATGATTTGTATATATTTGGGTGTTTCTGCATTTTATATGTTAGGACAGTTTGTCAGCAGGCTGATTGCTGCCACGGTTTTTCCCTCGAAAACCCTTCGGGGCGGGGGTTTTTTAATCCGGGCAGTAATCCGCTTGCTGCGTTTTTGTATTGGATCCCATAGACCGATTGGTCTCCGTGGACGATAAAAGTACCTTCCTTCCTTCCTTAATAGCGAGTTGGACTTTTTTTGGATATTTTGACTCTTATTTAAGGTTGACTGGATTACATTTGGATAGTTGTGTTTCTCCAAGACATTTTTATGATTTGGCTCCTATTCTTTGTGTTTTGATGCCTTCCTTGCATTGTGTAACTTAGATGCAGTAGAGTTTATAGGAGTTGTTCTTGCTCACGTTGACCTTTACATGTTGGAAAAGTGTCTTCTTCATTTCTCTTTCAGTATGGTTAGTTGTTGCATCTTCCTTGGTCTCTTGGCTTAATCTCTTGCTAATTTTTCTCTACCTCCCTTGCATTGAGCGTGACATCGGACCTTTAGTTTCTCTTGCAATATCTGTTTAGTTATGCATCTTGATTGGCTATTGATCTTTAGGACAATCCTTGTGTCATTACTTCTTGTCTAGATTTGGTCATTATACTTCGTTTAGCCTTAAATTTTAGAGATGAGGTAATTAGGTTCTTTCTTTTCTGCCTCTTTTTTCAGCATGGTTGTTTGGTTGTTTGCTTGTGTTGGTTTCTGTTGAGTGCAACTAGGCTCTAGAAGTATGATTTATCTGCGTTTCAAGATAAGCAGATAAATCCGCTTCTTGAGGCTAGTTGAAAGGTCCTCTGCACTATATATATCCATCGTGTCATGATTCTCCTATCAGCCGTTTAATAGTCTCTCCGCTTTGGTCAATTGTCCCTCCCCCCCACCCTTATTGCACCTTGTCTTAGTATCCTTCTGTTCATCTTGTCGGACTTTAAACTCGTGTTGTGGTAGCTTGTCCTGAGCAGTGTTAGCCTTCTTGCTAGGAGTTTTGGTTCATGTGCTATTGTAAGAAGCTAGCTCTTTTTCATTTTTTCTTGTTTTATAGATGTATCATCTTGTATGTCCTATAGATTGAGGGATGGCCCTTATGTTTAGGGATGTCATTTTTTGCACCCTTGTTATGATGACCCATGTGTAGATTTTGGGGGGTCCTTGTGGAGGATCTTTGGGTAGTGTTTAATGGCCCTTGTGCTGAGTAATGGTGTTGTGATCTAGAGTGGTGACTCTCATGCCAGGGATACAGTGGCCCTCGTGCCAAGTAATGGTGTTGTGACCTGGGGCGGCCCTCAATGCCAGGAATGGATCCTCGTATGCGTTGTTTCTTCTTTTTGCAGGTTTGCTCAAGGATGGATTTGGACTTATGATTATGGTGTAGCTCGTTATGGTTACAACATTAAGGGCTTAGCTAGGCTCTTGGCTTGTTGGGGTCGTGGTCTAGATTTTAGCTATGAAGGCATATGAATCTTCATACGAAACTATTTGAGTTTATAGATGTTCTTGCGCCATTTACATTTTTTGTATGCCCAAAAGGCCAAGTGTGCATGAGGGTTTAGTGGAAGTAATGATTTATTAAAGTGACATGATGAAGTGTTGTAATATTGATTTGGAAATAAAGGGGGAGGGCCATATGGCTCATTCATTCATAGCATGGTTGTTTGGTTGTTTGCTTGTGTTGGTTTCTGTTGAGTGCAACTAGGCTCTAGAAATTAGACCTTTGTAAAGTTGGTCCTAATGGGAAATGTAAATTTTGCTATTCAATATGTTATTTTCAACCATAGGTTCAATATGGGCAGTAATTTATTCCCGAAAGAATACTTACGTTAAAAAATATGTTAAGGGCGCTGTCCTGCATTATTTCCCAGACTGTGGTTCAGTGGCCTCCGAAAATGAAGAATGCGGAGAATTTAAGATGCATTGGGCCTTCCGTTTTACTTTTCAAGATTATCTTTAAAGATTTATCTTAGAATGGAGGCCGAAAATAAGGTAAAGTATTTTCTCCTTTGTATTTCTGGCTTGGCGCTCTTTCGACTACTCTGGGCGCCCTGCTTCAAGCTTTGCTCTCTTACAATGCCTAGAGGTGTATATGAAAGGACTTTTGGCAAGAAAGATAAGGGTTCCAGCAGCAATGGTGCTCCTTTAAGAAAACTTGACAAGAATAGCTTCATCAAGAAATCTGGAACTTGTGGAGCTGTACAAAATGCTATTAAACGAAGTCCTTCATATCAGGTTTACTTGGCATTAATCTAAATTGGTTTTTCTATTCAAACATGTCGTTTTGCCTTGTATTCTTTTACAGGTTTTGGTAATGCATAAGTCTGGCTTATGAAAAATCTTAGCAGACTGCCAGCTATGCTTTGTGCTTAGTCCCAAACCCTCATAAATTTCATTGCTTCTTATTTCTGGCCGATGGGCCTCATTTACTAGATTTATCCCGAATTAGTGGTGCCTACTTGGCTGATTTCGGGAATCAGGCCGCTAGTATGTAGTATTACCAGTCCGAACCCGGGCGTGGTATTTATCAACCACCGTCATGTTTGAACCAAAAAAAATACACGAGGTTTTTGTGGACTTAACCAATTTTTGAGTGTGTGTCATGTTAAAACCACATTGAGAGAAAAAATACACGGAGTTTTTTTAGGTTCACGCTGGTTCAAACATGACGGTGGTTGATAAATACCACGATTGGTCCGAACCCATAAATAATGCTTTTACTCTTGATGTTTCAACATCAAGAAGGATGTTAAAACACCAAGTGTCTAAGAATCAGTGGAATGGCCCCACCAATGTTTTTTATATCCCTCATGCGAACAAGCTTCCGATGTTGTGACTTAGCCTTTAATGATGTGAGGTCATAGTGTGAATGCATAGAATTGCCTTTTAACTTTGCTCCCTGACGTAGTACAACACCTCCGACTACTAAATCTACAACTGTAAACATCACAATACGTGGTTGGTTGTGGCGCTGAATGGCAAGGCAGGATGCCCTGACAATGTGCATATGAAATGTCTTCTTTCTAAGATCTTCATGTGCCTCCTCAAGGAGTCCTCATACACCAACATTATGGCATCTATATCTATGTTCCTCGTTGATGCATTAGGAGGTCTGGTTGGATGGGTATCAAATGTCGTGGGGGCTATTTTCTATTTGAGATAGAACCTAGTTGGCCTTGCTTTTACATGCTACCGGAGCTATCTTACATGCTAGGCATTCTAGGCATAATGCTTGAAGCTGAGAGCTTAGCTCTTCTGCTTCACTGTGTGCTTCTGCAATTTTTGCACGCAATGATGTAACTATTTTTTAATGGCATGTAGCTCTTTGCCTTACGAAGTGACCGCTTGTTGTAGTTCTTGCATATCATGGTCCTGATGGGAGGAACCTTCTTTCAATCTTCGAAGCCCAAAGGTCGTGCTAGTGTTCTGAGCAGAATTTCTCTTCTCCAGGCATTGATTATGTCCTTGCAGATGTTGTTGAATGTTGTTGGCCATCTCGACAATCTTTATATCGAGTTATACTATATATCTCCTGATGTTGGACCATGATGTCTAGTCTTTTTGATGTTGTGGACAAATCTATCTGGAGTTGGTAATGCCCGCTCTAGTCTAACAGTGTTCAACCTGTGCAATTTGAAAGCGATCAGTGCAATTAGAGATGTGCTACTTCTCCATGTCTAATTGCATGACTAGTTTTGCGAGTGCAGAAGATCCTATTTGCTCAGTGAGGTGTGCCAAGGCTTTTTAGACGGGAGTTCTAGAACTGCTTGCGAATGGCTTGTTGCGAGGTTTCATTGGTGGCTATATGCTTGCCTTGACAAGCATGTTGGATCTGTCTTTGCTTTTGCTGCCATTCTGCACATTGAAATTGAGTCTATGATTGCCTCTAGCAGAAAGTATTCAAGGGGAGAAGGGAAGGAAGCCAAGAAAGTAGTAGAAGAGTATTAATCGAGCGTAAATGATGCCTGTCCTTAGTGGTTGGAATGGGGGAGGGGTAAAGGGAGGTTTAGGAGGTTCAACCTTCTGGGTGGAGGGTTCAACTCCTATCACAGCTTTTAAGATGATGTTGAAGTAGCAGAGAAACTGGAACTTAGCTAGAAACACGCAGTATTACTTTTCTTATTCTTAGATATTTCGAAAAGAGATATTTAGGAAAGGCACTAGAAAGAGAATGTGGCAAGCTTCTTGAGAGATTTAAGGAACCATTTCATAATTTTTGCATGGATCCAGATTTTTCTTATTGTTGATTCCATGTGGACGCGATGTCATACCCAATAAGCACCTCAAACCCTGCAAAATCTATGGTTCTGCATACAATATAATATGGGAATCATTACCCTGGACATATTCTATATGAGGTGCAGCTTGGACTATCACAGTTGTCGGATCTGTCGTTCCTACAAGCCCAGACCGTATGTTGGAGCCTCTGGACATCTCTCGTTCTGCTTATGGTTATTTATGATTGGAGGCGCCTATAATTTTTGAAATGTGAAATATGAGTTCACCTAAGGTTTTGATGGAATATCGAGCCTCGATACGGTTTCGCTAAGATTTTAGAATATGAAATACGGGGGCACGAACCTCTACCAAAATAACTCAACGTCCTAATAAGACTACTTTGACCAATATAACTAGAGCAGACGTGATTATTTTTTATCTTAGATCTATGTAACAATCTATTCAACTGTTTTGGGCATATAGTCTATGGTTTCAAATTTTGACATTTTTACATCCATATCAAATCCCCCCGAACCCCCTATATTCAAGGTTGAAAGCCCGTGTACTATACGCATTATAAATTATATCTTTGATTCTTTGAAAAAAGTCTCTAACATGTGACTTTTAGATGTGTTTCAAAGTCTTATGAGTTCCTGACAGGAAAATAGGTAGCTTTTTTGTATCTTTCTACATCCTACGCATCCCGAAGTACAGGTTGTTCGCTTATTCACCAAATTAAGTTAGTGAACCTAGTGTTTCTTATATAATTACTTAAAAAGTCAATGCATCTTTCACATTGCCTTCTTTGGTGAAGTGCAATTAAATGTTACTTTAGCATATGTCAATGCGATGTGATGGATTGTCATTTGAAATAATTTGGAGGTGTTTGAGATTTAAAAATAGCAATGCAGAGTTTGCAGGGAGTTGGATTCAAAAGAGAGGTTCATTGTTGAAATTCTTTGCTAAAAATTTGATAAGAGGACCCAGTTGCTAGGAAATTCAGTTTTGTCTATTTAGGGAGGCATGACAGAATTGCCTAGTGATATTAAAGCTCTAACTACTGCTGTTGTAATGTATCTTAAGTGTTATGTACCATATTTACTTATAACATCCTTTAGAGAAGGAATTAATAAAAGTATATATTACTAATATTTGCAACGCATTCTGCCCAACTGATGGAGTATGTTGCGCTCACCATGGACAGGTGGTGTTTTAACATCCTTCTTGACATTGACAATTATTTTATTACTTTTGTTGATTACTTTTATTACTCTTGATGTTTCAACATCAAGAAAGATGCTAAAACACCAAGTGTCTATGAACCAGCGGAACGACCCCACCAGTGTTTTTTATATCTCTCATGTGAACACGCTTTCGACGTTGTGACTTAGCCTCTAATGATGTAGAATTGCCTTTTAACTTTGCTCCTTGACGTAGTACAACATCTCTATCTACTGAATCCGCCACTGTAAACATCACAATACATGGCTGGCCATGGCATTGAATGCCAAGATAGGATGCCCTGAGAATGTGCATATGAAAGGTCTCCTTTCTAAGATCTTCGTGTGCCTCTTCAAGAAGTCCTTAGACCACCAACATTATGGAATCTATATCTCCGTTCCTCGCTGATGCATTAGGGGTCTGGTTGGATGGGTATCAGATGTCTTGGGGTTATTGTTTATTTGAGCTAGAACCTGGTTGGCCTTGCTTTTACGTGCTCGCGGCTGCCTTATGTGCTAAGCGTGCTGGGCATATTGCTTAAAGCTGAGAACTTAGCTTTTGTGCTTCACTGTGTGCTTCTGCAATTTCCACACGCAATGATGTAACTGTTTCTTATTGGCATGTAGCTCTTTGCCTTGCGAGACTGTCTTTTGTAGTTCTTCCATATCATGGTCCTGATGGGAGGAATCTTCTACCAACCTTCGAAGCTCGGAGGCCGTGCTAGTGTTCTGAGCAGAATTTCCCTTCTTCGGGCGTTGATTCTATCCCTGCAGATGCTGTTGGATGTTGGTGGCCATCTCGACAATCTCTATATCGAGTTGTACTATGTTTCCCTTGATGCTGGACCATGATGTTCAGTCTTTTCGATATTGTGGACAGATCTGTCTGGAGTTGATAATGTTCGATCTAGTCTAACAGTGTTCAACCTGTGCAATTTGAAAGCCATCAATGCAAGAGATGTGCTGCTTCTCCATGTCTAGTTTCTTGGCTAGTTTTGCGGGTGCATAATACTCTATTTTCTCAGTGAGGTATACCAAGGCTTTTCAGACGGGAGTTCTAGAACTACTTGCAAGTGGTTTGTTGCGAGATTTCATTGATGGCCATATGCTTAACTTGACAAGCATGTTGGATTTGCCTTTGCTTTTACTGCCATTCTGTGCATTGGAATTGAGTCTATGATAGCCTCTAGCAGTAGCAGAATGTATTCAAGGGGAGAAGGGAAGGAAGCCAAGAAAGTAGTAGAAGAGTATTAATCGAGCATAAATGATGCACCTCCTTAGTGGTTGGAATGGAGGAGGGGCAAAGGGAGGTTTGGGAGGTTCAATCTTCTGGGTGGGAGGTTCAACTCCTGCCATCACAGCTTTTTAGATGAGGTTGAAGTAGCAGAGAAAATGGAACTTAGCTAGAAACATGCAGTAGCACTTTTCTTATTGTTGGATTTTACGAAAAGAGATATTTTGGAAAGGCACTAGGGAGAGAATGTGGCAAGGTTCTTGAGAGATTTAGAGAACCATTTCGTAATTTTTGCATGGATCTAGATTTTTCTTAGTGTTGATTCCATGTGAACGGGATGCTTATCTTTAGTGTTTACCTTTTAGTGCTACATATTCTGAAGGAGGTGCACTCTGGACTACCACAGTCGTTAGATCTGTCGTTTCTACGGGTCCAGACCGTATGTTGGGGCTTTGGACACCTCTCGTTCTGCTTATGGTGATTTATAATTGGGGCTGCCTATGATTTTGAAATATGAAATACGAGTCCACCTAAGGTTTTAATGGAATATTGAACCTCTATATGATTTCGCCTAAGATTTTAGAATATGAAATACAGGGGCACGAACCTCTACCAAAATAACTCAACGTCCTAATAAGACTACTTTGACCAATGTAACTAGTGAGCTAATGTGATAATTTTTTAATCTTAAATTTATGTAACAATCCATTCAACTATTTTGGGATATAGTCTATGGTTTCAAAAATTGACAATTTTACATCTATACCAACCCCCCCCCCGGGTTATCATGCTACGTATTGAAGGCTAAGAGGCCATGTACTGTGCACATTTTAAATGATACATTTCATGCTTTAAAAAAAGTCTCTAACATGTGATTTAGATGTGTTTCAAAATCTTATTTCGTCTGAGAGAAAAATAATTAGCTTTTTTGTAACTTTCTACACATCCTATGCATCTTGAAGTATAGGTTGTTTGCTTATTCATCGAAATAATTTAGGGAAACTAGTGTTTCTTATATAGTTACTTAAAAAGTCAATGCATCTTTCACATTGCCTTCTTTGGTGGTGCAATTAAACGTTACTTTAGCATATATGTCAATGGCGATGTAATGGATTGTCATTTCAAATAATTTGGAGGGGTTGGAGATGTAAAAATAGCAATACAAAGTGTGTAGGGAGTTGGATATAAAAGAGATATTCATTGTTGAAATTATTTGCTAAAAGTTGGATAAGAAGACCCAATTGCTAGGAAATTCAGTTTTGTTTGTTTTAGGAAGGCATGATAAAACCTGTCTGGTGATATTAAAGCTCTAACTACTGCTATTGTAATCTGTCTTAATTGTTTTGCACCATGTTTACATATAACATCCTTTAGAGAAGGAATTAATAAAAGTATATATTACTAATAGTTGCAACGCATTCTGCCCAACTGATGGAGCATGTTGCGTGCATCATAAACACTTGGTGCTTTATCACCCTTCTTGATGTTGACAATTATTTTATTACTAGTAATAGTGCCCGGCGTTGCTGGGCATAATTTGGGAGCCTATGTGGACGGAAACCTATTCAGCCTAGACTTCCTTTCATAAATCATATAATAGAAACCAAACCCAGTGTTACTGAGCTATAAAAGGTTTTTGTGCATTTAATATCCTTTCCCTTTCCTTTGGTTTTTGCTCTATCTCGTGTTTCTTCTTTTTCATCATTATCCTACACAGTTTCCTTTTTCCTTTTTTCTTATTTTTCTCACATGTTATTTTTTTTCCTTCTCCCCTTTTTCTTTTTTTTAGCCCCCTTCTCCCTCCCCTTCCCTTCCCTTCCCATCTCCTTTTTCCCTTTCCCTTTCCATTTCCCTTTCCCTTTCCCTTTCCCTTTTTCTGATAGGCTTTTTTTCTCTTCCCTTTTCACCTTTTTCCCGCCCCTCCTATTTTTCCCTTTCTTTTTCCCCTTTCTTTTCATTTTCTCTTATCCTTTTTCCATGCCCCTTTTTCTTCTGTTTTCCCCACCTTTTTATGTGGCCCGTTTCTTCCTTTCCCCACCATCTTCCTCTTTATCTGTGCTCTTTTTCCCATTTTCCTCTCCCCTTTCCCTCATCCTTTTTTCCCTTCCCTTCCTCCTTTTCTGCTTCCCTTTTATTTTTCGAGCGCCGTAAATGTCGGACACTGACATGTTATACCCACGGGCATATCCGTGGTATATCCGTGTGTTTGACATGTTATAGCCACGCCGAAAAAAAATACACGGCGTTTTTGTGGACTTAGCCAATTTTTTGCCATTTAAGGCTGGGTATAACATGTCAGTGTCCGACATTTACGGCGCTCGTTATTTTTTCCTTTCTCTTCCCTTTTCATCCCTTCCCCCGCTTTTCTCCGTGCCCTTTTTCCCTTTCCCTTTTCTCATTCCTTTTCATTTTCGCTTTCCCTTTCCGCTTTCGTATGCCTCTTTCCATTCGCATTTCTTCATCTATTTTATCTGCCCTTTTTCTTTGTTTTTTCCATCATCTTCTGCCTTTTTCCTCTTCCACTTTCCCCTTTTCTCTCTCTTTTTTTTTTTCCCTTTCCCATGCTCTTTTTCCCTTTCCTCACCCTTTTCCTCTACCCTTTTTTCTCATGCCCTTTTCCCTTTCCTCTCTTCCTTTTTTTCTATTCCTTGCTCTCCATCATTTCCTGTTCCCCTTTTCCTCCTTTTCCCACCCTTTCCCTCTTTCCCTTTTCTCGGTACCTTTTTATCTTCCCTTTCCCCCTCTTTTTTCCCTTTCCCCCTTCCCTGTCCCTTTTCTAATGCCATTTTCCCTTTTTCTTCTCCTTTTTCCTCATCTTTTCTCTCTAACCTTTTCCCTTTCTTTTTTCGATGTCCCTTTCGATGCTTGTCTTTCCTCTTTTTTCACCCTTTCCCTCTTCCCCTTTTTTGCATGCCCTCCCCCCTTCCCTTTTTCCCTTTTCCTCGTGCCCTTTCTCTAGGTACCCTTTTCCCATTTCCATCTCCCTTTTTTCTTTTTCTCTTTTCCTTTCCCTTTCCCTCATCCCATGCGCTTTATTCGTTTCCTTCTTCCCACCCTTTTCATGTTCATCTTCTCCCCCTCCCTTTTCCTACCCTTTCCCTCTTTCCCTTTTCATGATGCCTTTTTATCTTCCTTTTTCCCCTCTCTTTTCCTTTTTCCCTTTCGCTTTCCCTTTTTCCATGTCATTTTCCCCTTCCATTCTCCTCTTTCCTCACCTTTTCTCTCTAACCTTTTCCCTTTTCTCTTTTTGATGCTCTCTTTGTGCTTCTCTTTTCCTCTTTCTTCACCTTTTCCCCCTTCTTTTTTTCCCATGCCCTTTCCCCCTTCCCTTTTGCCCTTTTCCTCGTGCCCTTTTTCTAGGTTTCCTTTTCCCTTTTCCATCTCCCTCATTCTTTTTTCTTTTCCCGTGCCCTTTTCCCATGCGCTTTGTTTGTCCCCTTCTTTCCATCTTTTTCCCTTACCTTTTTTCTCCTTTTCACACCCTTCCCTTCTTCTCCTTTTTCCGTTGCCCCTTTTCCCTTCCCTTTCTCCCTCTCTATTTCTATTCTTTTTTTTTTTTTTTCCCATGCCATTTTTCCTTCCCTTTTTCCTTTCTTTGTCCTTTTCCTCTTCCCCTTTTTCCCACACGCTTTTTCCCTTCCCTTTTCCCTTTTATCCGTGCTTTTCCTCCCCTTTCCTTTTCCTTTTTCCTTAAGAGATCAAATCATGACTAATCACGATAGTGGGAAGTCGTGCGATAAATCTCGGCCTTCAGTTTCAATCAGATAATCTCAGCCATTTAAATTAGGGCTTGATCCATTCAATACGGTATAACATTATAATATAAGATAGTAATGGTGCCCAGCGTTGCTGGGCATAAGTTGAGAGCCTGTAAATGCTTTGGGATGCAGTGAGAAAAGCCCTATCCCTTTCCCTTTCCTTTTGCTCTATCCCGCATTTCATTTTTTCTTATTTTCTCTACTTTTTTTTGTCTTTTCCTTTTTTTTCTCGTCTTTCTCACATGTTTTCTTGTTTTCCCATCCCTTTCCTTCCCCCTTCCCTGTTCCCGATAACATTTTTCCCTTCCCTTTTGCTCCTTTCTCCACCTTTTCCCTCTTCTCTTTTTTCTTTTCCCTTTTCCCTTCCCCTTTCTCTTTTTTTATGCCTTCTCTTTTCCCCACCCTTTTTCCATGTCTTCCCTTTTTCTCAATCTTTTACTCTTTCGCCCTTTTCCATGCCTATTTTCCCTTCTCTTTTCCTCTATTTCCCACTCTTTTCCTCCTTTTTTTGTGTGCCCTTTTCCCTTTCATTTTTCTTTTTTCTCTCCCGTTTTCCATGCCTTTTTGACCTTCCCTTTTTCCATCTCCTCACCCTTTCCCTCTTTCCCTTTTCCATGTTCCCTTTTTCTCTTCCCCTTTTCCATTTTCCACATTTCCTTTTTCCCGTGCCTCTCTCTCTTTCCCCCCTTTTCCATTCTTTTTTCTTTTCTATTTCCCCTTTTCCCATGCCCTTTTTCCCACCTTTTTCTTCTTTCTATTTTTCCCGTGCTTCCTTTTTCCTCCTTTTCCCACCCTTTCCCTCTTCCCGTGCAATTTTCCCTTCTTTCAACCCTTCCTTTTTCTTTTCTCTTTTCCTTTTCTCATGTCTTTTTTCCCTTTCCCTCCCCTCCATCACTCCCCTGCTTCCCTTTCCCTTTCCCTTTTTTCCCGTTTCCTTTTCTTGATGGATTTTTTTCTTTCCGTTTTCCTCCTTTGCCGATCCTTTTCCTGTGCACTTTTTTCCTTCCTTTCCTTCTCCTTTTCCCCTTTTCCATGCCTTTTGCACATTTGTTTTATTCTCTTATTTCCTATACCCATTTTCCTCTTTTCCCCACCCTTTCTCTCTTGCCTCTTTTCTTTTCCCTTTTTTCTTTTTTCCCTTTCTTCACCATTTTCCTCTTCCCTTTTCTCTCATGCCCTCCCCCCCTTCCCTTTTCTCGTTTCCCTCTTTCTTTTTCCTTGTGACCTTTACCTAGGTTCCCTTTCCCCCTTTTCCCTTTCCTTTTTCTTTCTTCTCACTTTCCCTTTTTCTATGCCCCTTTTCTTTTCCCCTCTCCCCATCCTTTTCTTGTTCCCTCTTGTCCCTTCCCTTTTCCTCATTTTTCCAACCTTTCACTCTTCCCCTTTTCTTGATGCGTTTTTTCCCTTCCTTTTCCCTCTCTTTTTTTTCCCTTTTCCTATGCCATTTGTCCCTTCCTTTTTCCTCTTTCCTCAACGCTTCTCTTTTTCCCCCTTTTCCCATGCCTTTTTCTCCTCCCCTTTTCCATGCTTTTTTTCTCCTTCATTTTCTCCTTTTTTCAACGTTTTCCTCTTTCCTTTTTTTTTTCCATGCCCTTTCCATTTACCTTTTCCACTTTATCTCTTCTTCCTTCCCTCGTGCCCTTTTCCCAGGTTCCCTTTCCCTTTTTTGTTTTCCATGCATTTTTCTCTTCTCTTATTCCCACCCTTTTCCCTTTTCCTTTTACCCTTTTCCCTTTTCCCCATGCCTTTTTGCCCTTCACATTCTCTCTTTCCACTTCCCTTTTCATTTTCCCCCTTTTCATTTACTCTTTCCCCTTAAGAGATCGAAGCATGACCAATCACAGTGTTGGTAAGTCGTGCAATAAATCTAGGCCTTCGGATGCATCCAGATGATCTCGGCCATTCAAATTAGGGCTCGATGCACTACGCACTTACGGTATAACATTATAATCTTATATTATAAAGTTTTAGCGTATGTCTTCAATCAAACCCTAATTTAGATAGTTGAGATCGTCTGATTGCATTCGAAGGCCGAGATTTATCGCACAACTTCCCACCACCGTGATTGGCCATGCTCCCGATCTCTTAAGAGGAAAGGAAAATGGCGAGAAAAAGGGCAAAGTGAGAGGCAAAAAGGCATGGGTAAAAGGGAAAGACGGAGAAAGGGAAAAGGAAAAGGAAAAAAGACAACGAAAAAAAGGGAAAGAAAAAAGAAAGGGAGAAAAAAAAGGAAGGAAAAAGGACACTATGAAAAGGAAAAAGGGGAAAGGGTGAGGATGTAATAAGGGAAAAGAAAAGGGGAAGGGAGGAAAAGGAAGAAAAAATAGGCAACAGGGAAAAAGGTGAAGATGGAAAGGGTGACGGAAGGGAAAAAGGGGAAGATAAGAATGATGGAGAGAAGGAAAAAAGGGCATGGAAAAATAGAAAGGGAAGGAAAAAGGAAAAAGGAGGCAAAAAAAGGGAAAAGGGAGAGGGAAATGAGAGAGGAAGGAGAAAGTGGCACGAGAAGAGGAAAAGGGTGAGGAAAGGAAAAAAAGAAAGGGAAAAAGAGATGGAAAAAGGGAAAAGGGAAAAGCAAAAAGCAAAAAGAGAACAGAAAACATGGAATAGGAAAAGAGGAAAAGGGAAAAGGGGAAGAGGGTGGGAAAAGGAGGAAAAAGGGCATGTGAAAAAGGTGGAAAAAATGGAATGGAAAAGGGTGTGGGAAAATGGAAAGGAAAAGAGAGAAGGAAAAAAAAAGGGTGGAAAGGAAAGAGGAAAAGGGCATGGAAAAAGAGAAAAGGATGAAAAAAAGAAGGAAAAGGAAAAAGGAAATGGGAGGCGAAAGGGGAAAGGGGAAAGAAAAAAGAACACGAGGAATAATGAGGGAAAATGGAAAAAGAGGAAGGAAAAAAGGGCACAGAAAAAACTAGAAGAGGGAAAGGGTGAGGAAAGGGTAAAAATAAAGGGAAAAAGAGCATAGGGAAAGGGAAAAGAAAAAGAAAAAAGGGGAATAGGGACGGGGAAAAGGGGAAGAGGGTAGGGAAAGGCAGAAGAAAAGGCAAGTAAAAAAAAGTGGAAAAAAGGGAATGGAAAAATACATGGGAAAAAGGGAAAAGGAAAAAGGAAAAAGGAAAGGGAAAGGGAAAGGGAAAGGCGGCGCGGCGGCGCCGCCAGAGGTTTCTTCCGGAAGGAAAGGGAAAGGGAAAGGGAAAAGGAAAGGGAAAGAGAAAGGGAAAGGGGGAAGGAAAGAGGAAAAGGGCACTGGAAAAAGGGAAAGGGTGGGAAAATGATGAAAAAAGAAGGAAAGGGAAAAAGAAAAAGGGAGGCGGAAAGGGGGGAAGGAAAGGAAAAAAGGCATGAGAAAAAAGGAAGAAGAAAATGGGAAAAAAGAGACATGAGATAAAGAATAGAATAGAATAGAATAGTTTTTTTAACGTCCACGAAGACCAATAGGTCATGGGACCCATACAATGGGCTAGTACAATCATTACTACTAGGATTAAAAAACCCCTGCCTCGAAAGGTTTTCAAGGGAAAAACCTTTGCAGTAATGATGATACTAGACAAGCTTAGATAATGACTACTGAGGGCTCAGTAATTGCAGACGTTTATCTAGAACCTCAAGTATGTATAATGCCAAGTCATGCACAGCGAGATGGTGCTACCGAGAAGTTGTGGAAGCGTGGAATGGAATGCTAAGGTCGAAAAAATGATTAGGACTATCTCAAAAGCAGGGCAACTTCGAGAAGAGTATGGCTTTCATCTTCAATAACTCAGAATCGGCAACGGGCACATAGTCTCGCTTCGCGGCAATTCGCGGCCGCTCCCATCTACCTGTCTCAATCCCTGAGCACTGTGGGACCCCCGTGCGAATTGATGCAATAGCTACAAGCTTGTTCCTGGACAATGAAGCAAGCAAATAAGCTTGGGGCCCCGTGCCAAAGTGGGATTTATGTGTGCATGATAATGACCGGTTTTCACTTGGGCCAAAGTAACTGCGCCCCATATCTTTTGAGAAAACGACCATTAAGATATTGTTGCAAAAGCTCGGGATCGAATCGGCAAGCATCGAGGCAAGGCTCTGGTTGCACAGCCCAACGTGCAAACCATGTAGTGCAATGCTCTTTCCAACATCGTTTCAAACGCTGAGGAGATTCAGCCATGGCAAGTGCAAGAACAGGATACCTAACATCGTCCATGTGGTGCACCTTGCAGATATAGTGGAGATGGCGCTTCATGGCAGAATGTTGAAGAGGCCAAAAATCTGTCTCTTGTAAAAGAATAGCATAGGGCACCGTTCTTTTAACTCCAAGGCTGTAAGTGAGAAAGGACTTTTGCACCCGCTCCAAGCTCTCCCAAGCACTAGCACTAATGGCAGGCCCCCACACTTCAGAAGAAGAGGGTGAGGAGAGGAAGAAAAACATAAAAAAAAGGTGGGGAAAAGGGAATGCAAAATAGGCATGAGAAAAGGGAAGAGAAAAGAGAAAAGCAAAAGGAATGGGAAAAGGAAAGGGAAAAAAGAGCATGAGAAAAATGGGAAGGGTGGAGAAAGGTGAAAAGGGAAGGAAAAAAGCCGTCAAAAAAAGGAAAGGGAAAGGGAAAGGGAAAAATGAGAAGGAGAAAAGGAAGGAAAAGAGGAGGGAGAAGAGGGTAAAAAAGAAAAGAAAAAAAAGAGAGAGAAGGAGAAAAGTAAATGTGCAGGAAAAATAAGAAAAGGGAAAAAAGAAAGTGTGTAAGAAAATGAGAAAAAAAGGATATGCAGGATAGAGCAAAGGGAAGGTTATCAAATGCACACCTCTTATAGCCTAGATATGATGGACTTGGTTAATGAGTCTAAGCTGAATAGGTTTCCATCCACAAATGTTCCAAACATTTGCCCAGCAACGCTGGGCACCATTACTAGTATAAAATAAGATTTTTATTGATTACTTATACTCTTGATATTTCAACATCAAGAAGGATGTTAAAACACCAAGTATCTATGAACCAGTGGCATGGCCCTACCAATGTTTTTTATATCCCTCATGCGAACAAGCTTTCCATGTTGTGACTTAGCCTCTAATGATGTGAGATCATAGTGCGTATGCATAGAGTTGCCTTTTAACTTTGCTCCCTGACGTAGTACAACACCACTGACTTGTGAATCTGCCACTATAAACTTCACAATACATGGCTGGCCATGGCGTTGAATGCCAAGACAGGATGCTCTGACAATGTGCATATGAAAGTTCTTCTTTCTAAGATCTTCGTGTGCCTCCTCAAGGAGTTCTCAGACCACCAACGTTATGGCATCTATATCTCTGTTCCTCGCTGATGCATTAGGGGGTCTGGTTGGATTGGAAGGCTATTGTTTATTTGAGCTAGAACCTGGTTGGCCTTGTTTTTACATGCTAGCAGCTGCCTTAAGTGCTACACGTCCTGGGCATAATGCTTGAAGCTGAGAGCTTAGCTCTTGTGCTTCACTGCGTGCTTCTGCAATTTCCGCACGCAATGATGTAACTGTTCTTGAGCTTTAGCATGTAGTTCTTTTCCTTGCGAAGTGACTGCCTTTTGTAGTTCTGTCATATCATAGTCCTGAGGGGAGAAACCTTGTTCCAACCTTCGAAGCTCGGAGGTCGTGCTAGTGTTCTGAGCATAATTTCCCTTCTCCAGGCGTTAATTCTGTCCCTGCAGATGTTGTTGGATGTTGATGGCCATCTCGACAATCTCTATATCGAGTTGTACTATGTTTCCCCTGATGTTGGACCATGATGTCCTGTCTTTTCGATGTTGCGGACAGATCTGCCTGGGGTTGGTAATGTCTGATCTAGTATATTAGTGTTCAACATGTGCAATTTATAAGCGATCACTGCAGGAGATGTGCTACTTCTCCATGTCTAGTTGCTTGGCTAGTTATGCGGGTGCAGAAGACCCTATTTGCTCAGTGAGGTATGCAAAGGCTTTTCAGACAGGAGTTCTGTAATTGCTTGCGAGTGGCTTGTTGCGAGGTTTAATTGGTGGCCATATGTTTGTCTTGACAAGCATGTTGCATCTGCCTTTGCTTTTGTTGCCATTCTACGCATTGGAATGGAGTCTATGACAGCCTCTAGCAGAAGTTTATCTACCATATTGGACGTGCCATGGGTGACTGTGGATCTATGGACATATCTACTATTGGGGTTGGTGAAGAGAAAAGGGTGTCTAAGAGTGGTTGTATTCAAGGGGAGAAAGGAAAGAATCAAAGAAAGTAGTAGAAGAGTATTAATCAAGCATAAATGATGTCCGTCCTTAATGGTTGGAATGGGGGAGAAGGAGGTTTGGAAGGTTCAACCTTCTGGGTGGGAGGTTCAATTCTTGCTATCGCAGCTTTTAAGATGAGGTTGAAGTGGCAGAGAAACTGGAACTGTTACGGCACTAGCTTGGGGGCGTGGCTCAAAGGAAGGATTTGCAGAGACAAACACATAGGCAAGGGCTTTTAGATTAATATTTTGATTGATTGTTTAACCTTAGGAGTTTTTAAATTATAATAAAGGGAACCATTGAAATATTAATGTTAAAAAACTAAGGAAAAAGGGCCGCTACTGCGCGACTGCCGACCAGAACCTGCTGCCTTCTAGCAAAAAAGGCCTTGAGAAGCCGGAATTAGTTCCTGGGCCAGCGTAACTGGCTGGACTCCAGAAAAAGGTAGCCGGATTTAGCAAAAGGGAGGGAATTCTAGTTTTAGACGCACAATACCTTTTTAAAATAGTATAAGTAGCAATTGATCTTCAGAAATTGAGAAGCCGGAAGAGTTTGCCTGCTGTAGAATTACTAATAACTTATTGTTTGAGTGCCTTACTGAGCTTTAAGAGAATTCCAAAGAATTCTAGAGAGGCTATCCAACTGGTTAGCAGACTCTCAGAATTGGAAAGAATTTAAGCCTAGTCTTGCCGTGTTCGCAAATCAGAGCCCGGTTGGGTGGAGAAGTTGTGCCGAATCAGAGTTTCCAGATTGATTTGATTAACCGTGACTGTTAGTTTTGCAGACAGAGAAGACCGTTTGTATCAATTGGTATCAGAGCCGTGACATCCTAAGATTCTGTGAAATAGCCCAGAACAAATTTAATCTTCCTGTAGCCCAGTATAATCAGGCTATGAATGTTGCTGCGCAGATTGCCGTTCAGATTGGCATGCCTACATCTGCCAGTTTTGAGAAAAATCAAAGGAAACTTGAATATATAGCAATTCTGTATAGGTATTCGCCGGATATATTCCAAAAGCCTCCTTTGCTTGCAAGTGCGCCACCAGTTACTCCATTACCACCTGATTCTCCTACTGCAGCCTCCAATATCAGGACAGGTCGAATTAAATGGTTGGAAAAGAAGGAATGCCGTCATACGCCGGAGATAAACGGAGTCCACCAGCAGTTCTGGGATTCTTGGCAAGCTGGAAAAGTTTCTTTGAAAGAGTTAAAGCTACGGAGGAGCAGAAATTACAGGCCATGGATAAGTATCTAACTGATGTAGCTAGAATATGGTGGTAAGGACGGAAGAAATTGTTACCTCAAATAAACCTGGGCAGCTTTTAGAAAAGCATTTGAATCGCACAACTTGCATGCAAATTATTATCCTGATCTTAAAAGACAGTGGGATCATTTTAAGCAAGGGGAACATGAATCGGTGCACCACTTTTACTCCAAGTATTCCTGTTTAGCGGTGCAGATGGGAGAATTGCAGCCAGGAGGACTATCTGAAAGTGAAATGACGCAAAAATTTGTAGCTGGACTACGAGACCCGCTATACGCAGAGCTATATTTTGCAGAACCATCGACTATTGATGAAGCGGTGCGAAAGGCTGAAGCCGCAGAGATGAAACTTAATCCTAATATAGTGCGATATGACATTTGGGAGGGGTACCCTCAAGAGAAGAACTTTAAGCCCGATAATGGCAAGGTATCTGAAAGAGAGAATAAGAGGTATCGAGTAAGTGCCTTGCTTGGTAATGATGAAACCCGTACGAAGGGGAGCAATGGAGAACGAGGGATGGCCAAATGGCAGGCAAAAGCACCCCCAGGAGGATGTTTTATATGTGAAGGTCCTCACTATAAGAATCAATGTCCGAAATTTATATCCAATACTAAAGGAGATTTTGAGCAACCAAAGGAGGATACCCGAGCAAAAGCCCGAACATCTGCGCAGGTTGCCCATGTTCGTGTTGCAGAAGAAGTTCCTGAAAGTTCCCACGCTAAGTTTGACAAGGTAGGCGGAAGCCTATGAAAGAAGTCGGCTTCAAATCGGCTATGTGGGTAAAGATAAGTAAAGTAAAACGTCTGTGTAGACATGTGTTTGTTGAATGGCTTGAGCATTGTATTCATTTGATTTGAGATAATGAAAGTTTTTTTTCAAATGAATTTGCTCTAGAGTTTAGAAGGGGGCAACTGTGACTGCAGCACAGAAGCCAGACCCTTAGAATTGTCAGGCAGATGGTAAGTTTACCAGCCTAAGAGAAATCCTTTCAAAGTAGATAGTCAGGCGACTAGCTTAGAAAGAAAGGTGGTTATTCCAGCAAAGCGGATAGTCAGTTGACTAGCTTTGGGAAAGATTGTTATTTCCCTAAGGCAGATGATCGAGGACGATCAGCCTTGGGAAGGGAGGGAATTGTTACGGTACTAGCTTGGGGGCGTGGCTCAGAGGAAGGATTTGCAGAGATAAACACAGAGGCAAGGGCCTTTAGATTAATATTTTGATTGATTGTTTAGCCTTAGGAGTTTTTAAGTTATAATAAAGGGAACCATTGAAATATTAATGTTAAAAAACTAAGGAAAAAGGGTCGCTACTGCGCTACCTGTGGCAAACAGAACTGCCGACTAGAACCTGCTGCCTTTTAGCAGAAAAAAAAGGTAGCCGGATTTAGCAAAAGGGCTAAAAGGGAATTCTAGTTTTAGACGCACAATACCTTTTTAAAATAGTACTAGTAAAGTTGCCCAGCGTTGCTGGGCATAAGTTGGGGGCGTGTAAATGTTATGGCCGCAATGATAAAAGCAAACCGTTACAGACCATGACAAACTCTTCAAGCCCTTACCAAGCGTAATGGTGTAAGGAGAAACAATTTCCTATGTAACCTTGTGGCCTAGGTGATTTTATGATGATATGATATGATTTCAAGCTTGTACATTTTAAATGTCCTTTTAAATGCAAAAAATTATAATATTAGAGTTGACCCAACATTTAAAATGTCAAGGGTTGTTTGCTCTCACATAGCAAGGGTTGTTTGCTCTCACGTAGCTTTGGGCAATAATTTAGTCCATTAGTATTTTTGTACCACTTTAGTTTGTGTAAGCTTTGTACATAATCAGATAAGACTTCAGATGTTGCTTATGTATGCAGTAAAAAATATGCGACTTTAGATGTTGCTTATGCATGCAAAGTATTTTGTAAGGTGTTATTATTTATTATCATCTATGATAATGCTTTTCTATTTTTGCCATTTCACCATGGCATTTCAAATAACACCATCAATGTTCTCAAATTTGGTTTTGCATTGGCAATTCACCCAACACTTGAATCGAATAAAGAATTCCAGAAGTACAATAAGTGTATCAAGCTTCCAATAAGTACCTGTACAATAAGTGATGCAACCAACTGAACAATCAGATCCACATTTGAGTCACACTGGGCATGGTTATATTGCCTTGTAAGAACTAACAATAACTGCAAGATGGAATCTATTATAAGGAACGAAGAGTACGATTCAAATACTATTGGGTGTGCATAAATATCCATAATGTTACAGGAATCTCAAATTTTTTACTTCCATGTCCTTTTGCCGGATAATATAAGTAGGAATTTCTCCTGTAATGAACTTAGATATGTGGCAGTAGACTGGCTTGTGCCAAACGCACAAACTCCTATTTTTCGAAGATCATAGTGCAATTTAGCATAAACCAGATCAAATGATGCAACCCTGAAAAGAGAAATGTCTGAAGGTTAAATGTTGTAGCACAACAGTAGAGAAAATTGTCCTATTCAAGCCCTAGCTTAGCTGTTCAAAAGCAAATTAAAAAGCAAAGCAAAGCTTACCCCAATTTGCAGCTTCCGATTTAGATTCAGAATAGCTTTTTTTTTCCAGTTCAAACATGGATTATTCAGCAAATGTAGGCATCAATTTAATGTAGACGTCAATTTCTTTTGAAACAACATAAGTGGTTTGTACCACTTTTGGATGGACAGACCTGCAAAGCAACCCACACTAATGATGTGCATCCTAAAAACACATGCATATTATTCTGTCTGCATTATTGATGTAGCACAACAGGCAGAAACTTATTTCAATCGGAAAGCAAATGCACAATAGTTAACTACGATAGCTTTATTTATAGTTCAAACATGGATTATTCAGCAAAATGTAGACGTCAATTTCTTTTGAAACGACATAACTGGTTTGTAGCACTTTTGGATGGACAGACCTGCAAATCAACCAAACACTAATGACAATTCCATGGCCAGTTTCCATCTCCTAAATAAGATCCCTGAGCCCACACCCAATAACACTAAAAAACATGCTCTAGAGTTTACAAACACGATTGCAAATTAAACGGGAGTGTTGCATCACTCCCGTTTCAAAGATTCCCTTTAAAAAAACACCAAGTTTCTAAAATAAGCCTTTTTTGATAGTTGTTAAGAATTTCTAGAGGTTTGCATTTTTTTTCATGCCATTTTGGCCCATTATTAGACGAAAACTTTGTACTTATGAAACAGAAATCATAAAAATAGCGAAATTTAGGCATAGACTTGAAGAGACTGAAAGCATTACAAAAAACAAGCACCAGAATAGAAAGGAAAAAAAAGTACTATGTTTTTAATAAATTGTTGTACATCAATATTGAAGATTCATTGTAATAAATAATGATAATTTTAATATGCAGTAGTCAAAGATCTACATCATAGTCCTCCTCATTCTTTTTTTTGCTCTCTCGCCATCTCGCCCTTCGTTTCTATCCGCTCCTTTCTTTGGAGACTTGAGTTTTGTATCCTCCTTGTCCCTCTGGAATGGTAGCTAAAGCTACTTCTTTAAGCTCGCAAAAGGTTGCCTCATCGCCCAGTGAGCCGGAGAATGGAGGTCAGATCTCTGAGGATGTTAGTTTAGCATAATCAGATGAAGACTTGGCCCCTAGCTCTTGATGTTCATCTGGTAAAGTAGGTAAGGCAGCCAGTCTCATCTTCACAAAATTAACAGCATCCTTATCAATATCCACGGCTACGGTTGCGGCCCTTCTTAAGTGCACATGCGATAGTAGTAGAGTAACCGGAGAAAGCATCAAGCACCCGGTCTCACGGGCGAGAACATGTCCGGGAGATGGTTGATGAGCTTTTGTGGTTTTCGGTAGTGATTCACAATCCCGCCTTTGCGGTTGGGTCCCGCAATTTACGTAATAATCGCTGGAAACTCAAGGACGTTTGAGAAGTTTTGACAGGCGGCAGTGTTGAAGTGTTCCATGGTCCTCTTCCCATCAAAACTCCAATAAGCTACATGAAGGTACTCTACCTTGCTAAGCAACCTTGGTCCTCCACCATGGTAGTTGATGTTCGTTTTGTACCTAGTAAAACATTTAAAGTGATGTTTACTTAGCCAAAACAAGAACACACTTCGAAAACCGTATAGAAATACTATTAGGAATACACTACGAATCAAAGAGAAAAGTAATCAGATTCGGAATAAGACTTACCGCGACAAAGGTTTTCATATCCCGCCTCGAACCGGAGAACCAAAGTGGTTTTGAAAGCTGATTCTACCAAGCCGCATCGCATGCTCGAATGGAATGTAACTAAACGCCAATGTTTAGCCGTTGTGATCTGCTTGATTCCATCAATAAAAGCATTAAACTCTGAAAATTTGAAGGGCTGGTCGCCATATATCTGGCTGTCTTTAAGCTTAAACCCGTAGGGAAGATCAAGAATAACCAAAGTGAAGTCCTGTGGCTTAACCGTTCGACTAGGTTCGTGCAATCACCATGAATGATTGAATATAAATTGTTTTGATCAAACATGCCAATCTCTCGTGAATCGGATGGTTCTAACTCAACAGGTTCTTCTTTCAGCCTAACGACCTCTCCCCGTCTTTGTTCTAACCAAATGCATGAAGCCCCCGGGAAGGTCTTTTTTTTTTTTTTGCTCGAGAAAAAACATGACAACAAACCGTAAAGGAGATCGTGTGTGCAAAGGCGTAGTAATGTTGAGAGTACTTACCCAAACCCTCAAAATTTGGTGCATATTGCACAATTCGCTCGTCAGAAGTGGCTACAGGGTAGAGTTCCTTGCACCTTTCCCATGTCTCTACGTTTAGCTGCTCCATCAAACATGTTTGACATGTTATGACGTTCTTTTGGCTGCAAGACGTTAAGGAAACAATGAGTGAAAAAGTAAGAAACAAGGCAAAGAAGAAGAAAAACAAATAAAAGTCAAGCTAAATGTATTCTGGAATACAAACTGGTTAACTGGTGATGTTACCTCGAAACAAAATGCATTGTGTATTCCGGAATACACATTGCTTCTCTGAAGAAAGCAATGTGTATTCTGGAATACACAATACTTTTTTAGAAGAGGACATGTGTATTCCAGAATACACATGGCTTCCTTTACATGTCCATTGTGTATTCCGGAATACACATTGCTTGTCTCTAGAACAACATTGTGTATTTCGGAATACACAGTGCCCAAGTGAAGAAAGGTATGTGTATTCTGGAATACACTATCTACCACGATGTTTTTGGGACTCTAACGTCTAAAGAGCAAAGTTTGTGGCAGAGATCTTACTTGTGCAATTCCTTTGACATTTCTTCTAGGCTAAACTCCTTGTCAACAACTTTTGGAGAAGCCTTTCCAAAATCTACGTGGTCGGAGAAGCCACGCATTTCCCTCCGCGGTAATGGTCATTTCTTTTTTTTTGGGCACGTCAGGAGGTTTTTTTCTTGGCTGTCTCCTTGCCCTTGCTCTTTAACTCCCTCGCTCGAACATTGTGAATATCGGTCCCGAGTTCCAAATCTGATTTCAAAGCAGATTTCACGTCAAATAGTTGGTTTGCTATTACGGAATACATTTTGTGCTTACCTTGCCATCTCTAAAAGCTAATGGAACCGGTTGTCGTGGGGAATAAGAGGCGCCTTTTGTTGGCCTCGTCATATTTCGTGCAAAGATTCAATGGCACACGCCTCCTTAAGCTCCATGGAAAACGCGGCTTCTTCAGTCCTCACCGTACTTTTCCTTGAAAATTACGTACTCCTCGCGGCATAAACCGGATCTTGTCGACAAAGCTCATCTTTAGTTTGTACTTTCGTTGTCGCGATTGTGGGTGTTGGCAACGATTTTTGCTTCTTCATCCAGAAGACCACGATGAGACATCGCAGAGGGGACGGAGAGGTACCTCGGGTTCTTCTTTTCTTTGTAAAGTTGCCTTCTTGCCTTGAAGCTATGATTCCCTCCCAAGGCGTAGTGAGTGTAGGTGTCGGCATTTTTTCTCCGTCATACTCCGGGGGTTATGCATCGGTCCCTCGTCAACAAGGACAACTATTGGGGCCACATGAGCATTTGATTGCTCCTTATTTCGTCTTTCGGGTTCCTCAAGTGATCGGCATAAATTTTGCGAACTGAAGTGGCCTTTCACCGGCTTCATTTTTGGAGGAAGCTTCATTGAAGTGGATCGGCAAATAAATGACACCTTGCACAAACTTGTGCGGGTTAATCTCTTCCATTTTTTTCAGATGTTTTATCAACTTTTTTTTTCTTTAATAGCAACACCGTGTGCTTTACCCTTTCCCTTCTTCTTCTTAGGTTCCTCGGGGACTTCTATGATTTCAAGTCTGCTTTGTGTTTTCCTCTTCTTTGGTTCTTTAGCAGCCTATGGTCTCTCTTGGCGCTAAGTTTCTTTGGGCCGCTGCAGGGGTTCTTCCTCCTCTTCTTCCTCAAAACCTTTATCGATGACCTCCCCTCAAGAACTAGCAGAACTAGGAGAAGGTGGTGATTGTGATCTTTCTCCATCTGATTGCTCGGACTCACTGACAGGAAAGTCCTCGCTTGTGCTGGAAAAAACCTGTTTAATTAATGAACACAGGCTTCGTTTTAGCGGTAGAGTGTGAAAAAAATTTGTACAAAGGGTGGTTGCACACGACAATTTTAAAGAATGCAAGGTCCACAACAATGAAGCCTTGGGAGGTCTTGAAGGATAGCCTCCCGTTTGACCTCCTTGTCCCGCAACCCCGGAGACATCTTTTATTGTCCCAAGGTTAACAAACATGGAGTCGGCATTATTTTGTTACCAAGCACTTTACGCTGCACGCATACAAAAACGCCGGTGTCTTTGTATTTTCCATCTGCCCCCCTGGTTACGAACCACTGCGTTTGAAAGTTTTCGTAAATAGCAGGTTCGTCCGTGTCAGCGGTGTGCTTTTGTGGGTGTGGACGCTTAGGCTTATGAGATTTCTTTGATGCCCTCTTGCTTCCTTCTTCCCTGCCACTGAAACGTTTAAAACAACCATGTTAAGACAGAAATGCAAAAGAAATTTGTATTCCAGAATAACATTTGCTAATCTTATGCCCTAAAGGCCAGAAAAAGACAAGAAAACAAGCTAAAATGTTGTCAGTCTAAGTCAATTTCGTGTATCTAAATTAGACTTAACAGAGTAATTTTTAACATAAAATGTTGTCTGTTGCAGCTAAAAAGTGTGTGATTTTAGTAAAAAAAGCAAGCGTTCTCAAAACTACAAGCAAAATGTATTCCAGAATACACTTTGCCCATCAAACGAAGAGCAAAGTGTATTCTGGAATACACTTTGCTCACTGGCGAAGTGCAAAGTGTATTCCGGAATACACTTTGCCTATCGGGAGACGAGCAAAGTGTATTCCGGAATACACTTTGCCCTTCAGGCGTAGAGTAAAATGTATTCCGGAATACACTTTACTCTTCACCCGAAGGGCAAAGTGTATTCCGGAATACACTTTGCACTTCGCCAGTGAGCAAAGTGTATTCCAGAATACACTTTGCTCTTCGCCTGATGGGCAAAGTGTATTCTGGAATACACTTTGGCCTACAGAAGCAAATCAGAAAACCAAAGAAAGACGCATTCTATGTAATTTTTACATGCTTACCGCCCATTGTTTTCGCTATGTGAATCGGAATACAAAGAAATATATATTAATCGAAGGCTTGGGTCGGGCGACTAAATCTCTGAAAGCCGGAATACGCGAACCGATATTTCGAATTTTCCTTTTTAAAGGTAGGCAACTGTCAGTTGTGTTTTTCTATGTGATGCGGAATACGTCTTGTCCAAACACTCTGGATAAGTGTATTCTGGAATAGCATTCTTGCACACACAGCAAATGCTGCACACAGAATACTATTCCAGAATAGCATTTGTATTCTCGAATAGCATTAGTCCAATCGACTTGTGAGTTAGTAACAAGCCCACAATTTTTTGCAGTTGTTTGAAATGGTTAACCGCCCGGAACAAACTTCCACCACCATTTGTTTGCCCAAGTACCTCTACGCCCGGATGGAACACAAGACGGAGATGCTTCTTCAACACCTACCTCGACAAGGTCTTTGTTACTTCTAGAAGAAACTCCGAGTCCAGTAACTAGTAGACTGCCACCACCTTTCCAACCCTCTCCAAGTCCAATAGGAAACCGGCTGCCACCACCTTTCCAACCCTCACCTGTTGCACGTAGCAATCTTCCACCACCATTTGTTCCATCCCCGACACTACAATGGCTCGACCTCAAAGCCAAATTTTTTGAACAGGACTACCTCCGCCGTTTGTTGTTTCTCCATCTTCACTTACACATGCCAGAATACAAATTTCGACGCTCAAGATCAAGGCGAGATTCTCCATCGTTTCTCCCACCACGATTTCACTACAAATGAAGACGACCCTGCAGCATCTACTCCTCTTCACACAAACGTGGTGACACATGGGTTTGCAGAATTTCAGTCTGCTATAAGAGAGATGTTCGATCGAACTCAATGAAGACGCTACAACAACTTTCGCTGGCACATCATATGCTGGCCCATCTCCTTCATTCAACACTGCACCTCCGCCTTTTCCGGGTACAGCTTCACGTGGTTTGTTCTCCTCTACAAGCACACCACTAAGGGCAGAGGAGGTCACCCCCAGAGTAGAACTCTCTTCAGAAGATGAAGACACCAACGAAGTGCAACGAGATTACATGTTCTCTAGCCAGTCCACCAAAAAATTTAAGGTGGATTATGGTGTGAGAGCATGCTCCTCCTCAGAAGAAGAAGAAACCTTATGGACGAGCATAAAATGAGAAGACTTTTAAGAAGTAAATGCTGCTCATTGGGTTGCATCAACAAATTTAACATGTCTAAATTACGAGCAATTAGAGACAACTACAGTTCAATGACATTGGCTGACCAGAATGCCTACTTGGCCTATCATGTAAGGCCAGACCGCAACACCTTCTTGCACTACATTAACCGTCAAGAAGTTTGCCAGAAATGCTTTATGGTTGTCCACCGTTTAGGGACTACCAGAATGTCTAGAATACACAAAAAGATCGGACAAAAATCCAGCAATTGATGATCATTGTGGACCAAGAAGAGTTGTAACCATGCATGCCCTTTGTCGTTGTGTCATGGATGGAGAAATATTTTAGAGAAACATGTGAGAAGAAGCCTAACAAACAACATGTATCATTTAACCGATAACATCACCAAAAAGATGTTTTTAATGAGTACAAAGAGACTTGCACTCAACTTCAAAGACATCTCTTACTCACACTTCACCCGATTGTGGAAAAGTGAATTCGGTTTAGTGAAAATTCGAGGAGACACAGAATGTCCGTTTGCTCAAGGTGTGCGTAATTAAAAAGTCAAAGAGAAACCGCAAAGACGTAAGTCGAAAAGAAGTAAGCTCATGTTCTTCAAACTCTCACTTGTTTTAAAAAAAAAATGCTTTGACCTTATTTCTTTCTACGATATTGTGCAACGTAACCTTGCCGGACATATCGTGAACAACAAGTGAGAGAGAAGAAAGCTTGCCAAACACGTAAAAAGCTCTTGAACGTCCATTTGCAATATATGTCTGTTGTGATTGATGGAATGGACCAAAAAAAAAAAAAACTACTCTACCACATTTCTTGAACATTCCTAAAGATGTGCGGAGGAATGTTTTGTTAAGGTCCACCTTGTAGGAGCTATGGTCTTCAAAGGAAGTCTAAAGTGCAAAGTATTTTTGACATATCCAAACTTGCATGGTGACCCGAACCTCACAATTACAATTCTTAACCGGGTCCTATGCGAAAGCAAGAGCAATTAGTACCACCGATGCTTTTACACGCAACTTGACAATACTACAAGGGAGAACAAGAATCAAACACTCTTTGCATATTGTGCTATGTTAGTGGAGCTAGGGATCTTTAGAAAAGTGAAGCTCGGTTTTTACTTGTAGGCCACACTCATGATCGATTGACCGGATGTTCAGCCAGATTTTTTCAGGCGCTTTTAGAAGGAAGAAGGCTTTCTCCCTTCCTACATTAGTTCGAATTATTGAAGATTCTTACACTCCCACTCCAGTGATCGATCTTCTTAAAGAGACTGCTGATTTCAGAGAGTTTGTTTTCTCTCAACGTTCAGACAGAGAACAAGCTGTGAACAAGTTGAATGATCTCACCTTTCAACATCACATCAAGTTCTACTTGAAGGATGGCCAGAGTTTCTTACAGGGGAAAAAGTATACCACAACTAAGGACTGGAGTCCACAAGAGGGATTACGCTTCCTTAAATATATTCCAGACACTTCCTTCATAGAACGTGCTGAACAACTTCCTCTCAAAAATCCTAAGGAGTCCAAGCAGAAGAAAAGTACCCCAGAGTCATCCTTAAAAGCCATTGAAAATGGAATTTCCTCAGGCTTTAAGTACTTCTTAGAAGAAGATCGGATGTGGTGGAGTAATTTCTTTCTCGAACAGAAAATTGTTGTGAAAAATATAGCTCTAAGACAGTTGCAAGAACCATTTCGATGGCCTAACACCTTCCATCAACCCCAGCACCAAGCAGGTCCAAGCAGTGCTACATTAGCACCTGCATTAGAAGAAGATGAGGATCGAGTCATGTACCTCGGACCAAGACGCAGGAATGAACCTCAAGGTAATATCACGTAAATTTGCAAGGGTATGCTAATTGCTCTTCCAACCGAGGAGGATGACAAAGGTCGACCTTTCGGATAGCAAAAGTGCTTGACAACCGTCAAGGAGGAAGGCTTAGTCACTAAACTCAAGATTCATTGGCTTGCAACACGATCAGAAAATGCTTTTGAAGGTAGATATGAGTTAGAAATGAGAAGCCAAGGAAAAGGAAGAAAGTCCAAGAAGGTGGGTTGTAGGGATGAGCTGATCCTTAATGACGTGACTATATTGTGCTATGATTTTAAATTGAAATCGACAATCGCTCACATGAGAGGACTATCAATTTGCTTAAAAAGCTTGTAATTACGAAGAAGAGGATGAAGAAGGTGGTGGCAATGCTACACCATCGTTGATAGTGATGAGGAAGATAACTCAAGCACTTCCTCTAGTGACAAAGATGAAAAAAGTGAAGGTGATGAGGATGGTATAAATGAACATGATGACGCCTTGGATCCCTCCTTCATCACTCCTCACACTTTTGCACATAACCGAAGTCTTAGAAAAAATCAGAATTTTGTTGTGAATATGAAGATTGTATCTTCAAATTTTGAGAATACTTACAGAGTTTGATTCTGGGACTAACTTCAATTTTTTGTTAAATATTTTATCCTCTGAAATTAGGGTTTCTCACGTAAAATATACTTCAAGAACATTCTATTTGCTAAGAAAAATGACACTTTCAAACAGTCAATTCTTTCGTTGCACAAAAAAATTAGTCACTTTTGGGGGGGTCAAAATAGAATTTCATGCATCTTTTTTTTTTTTTAACCTCGTTTTACCCCCTTTTGTAAAAAAAAAGGGGAATCTTTAAGGAATATTCCTTTCGCTCTCGTTTCAATGATTTGCTCCCGTTTAATACGCAACTTTGTTTACAATCCAATTGCGACAAATAAGGTATCATTCAATATCAAAATTACTTGTTAAAAAATATAGTTTACACCCAATAATACTAAGAAACATGCTAGAGAGTTTACAATCCAATTGCAGGAAATAAGTATCATTCTGTATCAAGTTCAGGCATTCAAATACTTCAGTTCGTTTGCTCTAAAGAAACAAAAGTAAAACTGAAAGGAAGCAAAAGAATATTAACAGAAAATGAGAATAAAAATTATATTCTTGCCAAACAACCTCATTAATGATTGCAAAGGTCTCAAAGTAGTCTGGCTAGCAATCCTTCACAACCGTAGACTTGTATTCTATCCTTGATCCAGTGCCACACTGCCACATCACAGAAATTGTCTTATTCGAATCAATTCAATTTCAAACTACATAGCAATATCGCATTAGAATTGCACTGAATAAGAAAAACAACAATTGAAAACACATACCTTGGAAGAAGAGCTCCATATTTTTTATATCAGAACTCCCGCTGCCATTATCCCATCATGTTTTTGACAACTTTCTGTATCGTCTTTCAACCGTGACGCATGGTACTAATGAGATGCTATTGCTTCTGAGGCTGTAAAATGACAGAGATAGATCCTTTTTTCTTCAGTAGAGTAGATTGTAGCAGTGCAGATGATAATCTGCTCTTGGGTATCAAAGAGCTATTATCTTATTTGCAGATGATTATTATCACTTGGGCATATCAAATCGCACTTACCAAGACCTGCAAGGAACAAAAGTGTTGGACAACAAAATTGCAAACAGATTAGAGCATAATTAATCTTGTGAAGGCCTCTACCTATATCTCGTCATGTAGCCCGAACAAATCCAAGAATTGATGCCAGAGAGAATTTCTTCTAATATTTACGGATTAAATGATGCATGGCTGGAGTCAAACTCGCCATAGCCAGGCCTCAAGAAAAATACCTGCAGATGCAGATGGGGATGTGCCTGTTGACTGGAGACATATGAAACTATGAATAAAGGCATGGCGACCTCGAATGTTGTTGAGTAGATATTTTTACATAAATTATCCTTTGAATCAGATGACTACAACTGTTGTGAAATGAAGAGGCAAGGCCCCATAGGCCGACAACAGCTATGGAGTGAAGAGGCAAAGCTCCATAAGCTGAGTCGGTGCAACTGAGCCATCGAAACGAAGCCAATCTTGAATCTGACTTTGAAACTATGGAAACTCCTAGAGCAAAACCCAGAGTCGACGTAGGGCAAAATCCTAATGTGAGAAGAGTTGACGTGTTGCACTCCGGGTAATGGAAAAAAAAGGCTTCGTAAAATAAAAGGGCTACGTTTGGACCATTGAAAAAAATAGATCCGATTTAAAAAAAGGGCTTCGTTTGGACCCTTTGATCTGGGCAGGTCATTTGTGGCCGTCGGATCTAGGGCTGGATCCAAATCCAGGAATTACGGTATAACATTATAATATAGGATAAGTAGCAATTGATCTTCAGAAATTGGGAAGCCGGAAGAGTTTGCCTACTGTAGAATTACTAATAACTTATTGTTTGAGTGCCTTACTGAGCTTTAAGAGAATTCCAAAGAATTCCAGAGAGGTTATCCAGCTGGTTAACAGACTCTCAGAATTGGGAAGAATTTGGGCCTAGTCTTGCCGTGTTTGCAAATGAGAACCCGGTTGGGTGGAGAAGTTGTGCCGAAGGAACTTGATCTGGAGTTTCCAGATTGATTTGATTAACCGTGACTGTTAGTTTTGCAGATAGAGAAGACCGTTTGTATCAGGAACTTAGCTACAAACACGCAGTAGCACTTTTTTTATTTTTGGATATTCCTCCCAACAAGTGAGAAATGACACACATTCACTTTCTAATAAATCAAAAGTGATATATAGTGCCTATTTGGCCTCAACGATAACAAGAAATACCTTCGCAATTTGTGTATGTGAGATATTATATTGAATTGATGTTATCATCCACGAAGACCATATTCCAAAACTCTACTTATGTAGTAGCGAGTGATTTCTTTATATAGCTTGGATATTTAGAGACAGAAACTTGCCAAAAGCTCTAGAAAGTAGAGGCGGCAAGGAACGAGGGAGGTAGAGTACATAGGGTATGGGAGCTAGAGAGAAATTGGTAGAAGGATGCTAGAAAGAGACTATGGTAAGGCATAGAGAGAGAAGGCTACAAGAAAGCTAGAGAGAGACTATGGCAAGGCGCTAGAGAGAGAATGTGGCAAGGTGCTTGATAGATTTAGAGAACTGTTTCATAATTTTTGCATGGATCTAGATTTTTCTTTACTGTTGATTCCATGTGGACGTGATGCTTATCTCTAGTGCTTAAATTTAGTGCCACATATTCTAAATGCGGCGCACCCTAGACTACCACAGTCGTCGGATCCGTTGTTCCTACTGTCTAGACCATATGTTGGAGCCTCTAGGCACCTCTCATTCCGCTTATAGTCATTTATAATTGGGGGCGGCTATGATTTTGAAATATGAAATACGAGTTTGCCTAAGCTTTTGATGGAATATGGAGCCTCTATACAGCTTCGCCTAAGGTTTTAGAATATGAAATATAGGAGCTTAAACCTCTATAAAAAAAACTCAATATCCTAATAAGACTACTTTGACTAATATAATCAGTAAGCGAAAATGATTATTTGTTATCTTAAATCTATGTAAAAATCCATTCAATTAGTTTGGGGATATGGTCTATGGTTCAAAATTTGACATTTTTGAAACCATAGACCATATTCCCCTGTCAATCATAGACCATATTCCCCTGTTATTGTGCTACATATTCAAGGCTGAGATAGAGTACATAAGGTATAAGGGAGCTAGAGAGAGATCGGTAGAAAGATGCTAGAAAGAGACTGTGGCAAGGTGTAGGGAGAGAAGGGTACAAGAAAGCTAGAGAGACTATGGCAAGGGGCTAGAGGGAGAATGTGTCAAGGCACTAGAGAGAGAAAGTGTCAAGATGCTTGAGACATTTACATAATCATTTCAGAATTTTTGCATGGATCTAGATTTTTCTTTACTATTAATTCCATGTGGACGCGATGATTATCTTTAATGCTTACCTTTAGTGCCACATATTCTAAATGCGGTGCTCCCTGGACTACCATAGTCATCGGATCCGTTGTTCCTATAGGCCTTATATTAGAGTCTCTAGGCACCTCTCGTTCCCCTTATGGTCATTTATGATTGGGGGCGGCTATGATTTTGAAATATGAAATATGAGTTCGCCTAAGGTTTTGATGGAATATCGAGCCTCGATATGGCTTTGCCTAAGGTTTTAAAATATAAAATATGAGGGCTCGAACCTCTACCAAAATAACTCAATCCCATCGATCCGAGACATCGGATCGCCATTCTAGAATGGGACGAGCATGCATGTTTTGCATGCATGCGGGCGGCGCATGCCCATTCTGGTTGGGAGTTCGCTATTTTAGGCGCGATTCTGCATCAACATCTCATCGGCGCTTCCTCTTCTCTCTCAGCAGTACCTTATTCTCTTTGAATTGTTTCCCAGGCAGGGGAGGGGCTTCTCCCTGCTTGGTTTGGCCAATTTGGCTTTCTTTCTTGCTGTCCTTTTCCGGCCTTTAGCCTTCGTCCTGTGGCCTTCGTCCTCGATCCTAGTTTGTAAGGAAGTCCTTTGGTATTCGGGCGGTTTGTTGGTTTCATGCGAGTCCCATTCTAGAATCCCATCGATCCGAGACATCGGATCGCCATTCTAGAATGGGACGAGCATGCATGTTTTGCATGCATGCGGGCGGCGCATGCCCATTCTGGTTGGGAGTTCGCTATTTTAGGCGCGATTCTGCATCAACATCTCATCGGCGCTTCCTCTTCTCTCAAGATTATCTTATTCTCTTTGAACCCACCCTCCCCCTTCTTTGTTTTGTGTTTTTATCGCGTGGCACGCTGGCAGAATCAACCCTCCACTCACGGGAGGTTTGTTTTGTCTTGTTGTTTTGTTAGTGATGTGCAGGTACAGGTTAGCGAGCGGCATCTGTTTCGACTTTTCCATTCGTGGGTTTTGGGAGCGATTTTTATGCCTTGCGTTTGTCCAAGCCCCTTGCCGAAGGCTTATCACTAGGGTTTTTCCTCGAAAACCCGAAAGGGCGGGGTTTTTTAATCCCGGTGATAAGCTTTCGGCAGGTACACTAGCCCAATCTCTATTAGCATTGTATTTTGTTGGGGTCCAAATGATATAATTGGATATTCCCTTTATTTTTGTGGGTAGTTCGCATGTGTGCGGCTATCCACTATCCACCATTGTAGAAATCTGCTGAGATGAATGAGAAGCAAGTGCGGTTTGTTGGTTTCATGCGAGTCCCATTCTAGAATATCCTAATAAGACTACTTTGACCAATATAACCAATTAGCTAACATAATTATTTTGAATCTATGTAACAATCCATTCAATTGGTTTGGGGATATGGTCTATGGTTTCAAAACTTGATATTTTTACATCCATATCAAATCGCCCTGGAATCCCTGTTATTGTGCTACATATTCAAGACTGAACCCCTATATACTGTGCGGATTTTAAATTATATCTATGACGCTACTGTGTGACTTAGATGTGTTTCAAAGTCTCATGAGTTCATTTGACGGAAAAAATAAGTAGCTTTTTTGTAACTTTCTACATCCTACCTGAAGTACATGTTTGCTCATTCACCAAACTAACGTAGTGAAACTAGTGTTTCTTGTATAGTTACTTAAAAAGTCGATGCATCTTTCACATTGCCCTCTTTGTTGGAGTGCAATTGAATGTTGCCAATGGCAATTTAGAAGATGTGATGGATTGTGATTTGAAATAATCTGGAGGTGTTGGAGCTTTAAAAATGACGATGCAGAGTTTGCAGGGAGTTGGATTCAAAAGAGAGGTTCATTGCTGAAATTCTTTGCTAAGAGTGGGATAAGAAGATCCAGTCGCTAGGAAATTCAGTTTTGTTTGTTTGGGGAGGCATGATAAGATCTGCCCGGTGATATCAAAGCTCTAACTACTATTGTTGTAATCTACATATGATATCCTTTAGAGAAGGGTGAAAGCATGTTGTAGTGGAACACCCTGGGTGTCCCCCCTGTCCTCCTAAAAATGTGGTGGGAGATATCAAATTTGTGGTGCGATTTTAAATGTTTGTTTGGCGCCTAGTGATGTACTGCCCGGATTCAATCATTTCCTGAACTGCAACAACCCGATTCCTACGCCACCCGTCCCATTCCAATTTCCTACGCCACCCGTCCCATTCCAATCTCCACCGAACCGATTTCTAAACCCACGACCCACCCGCGCCTTTCCTGAAGCACACGGCTATGGCGCTTAATCCGGTTGTGGATCAATCCGGTTCATACCTTCAATCATTTAATTTGGAAGCAAATCTGCCACAGGTAAGAGAAAGAGAACTCCAGAACAAGAACGGGATCATAAAAAGACGCCAAAGGAAAAGACAAAGGGAAGCTAAAGAAGAATTAGCAAAATTGCAACAAATAGAGGGAGGATCCACCGAACGGCCTCTACCCGGCGTCGGATGGTATTAAAATTGTTATCTTCATTTCATAGCACCACTAAAGGCTTGTCTAAATGATAAGAAAGAGGTTTTACTAGATTATCTGCAGGGGATGACACAATGGACGGACATACTTGGCTAAGAGCTGAAAGATTTGCAAGCCAAGAGCATTGTGGTGGACAAGCAACCTCGGGGCTTCCATTCAACTTGTGAAGAAGTCTAACAACAATGGCGGTTTAGCGACCAAGAGTAGTTGCCTTGCTATGGTCTGTAAGAGGAAGCATTAATACCGAAAGTGCTAATCCCTGTCGATTGCTTTCGGGGTTTTGGTAAACTCTTTGGGTGTTCATCCTAGGAATCTTACCAAAGCAAAATTGAAGAGGGAAGAGATAGATTGCAAAGGGGGGAAATGGGTTTTGTACAAAAGAGTTAGAAGAGCAGGTCATAGAACTTGTGCGGCAATTTTGGACCCGAAAAAGTAGGGTCTCTCAAATGCAAAGGATGTTAAGTTCGAGGAAGATTGGAGCGAAATGTAAGAGAGGATCATGCCACTCACTATCCGGAAGAATCACGAGGTTATTTCATTTCTTCATCTTCACCACATTTTTTATTGTTAATGTGGTATGTGGTTAGTGATTGCTTGTGATATGTGGTTCTTTGTGGTTAGTGATTGCTTGTGGTGTGTGGTGCCTATTAATCTTTGTGATATATGATATGTGTTGCCTAGTGTGGTGAGGCACGTGGTGTGAAATAAATCTTTGTCAATATATGCTTTGTGGTGCCTAGTGTGGTGAATAACATGGTGTAAAATACATGTTGTAATATATGCTATGTGGTGCCTAGTCGGTGAAAAATATGGTGTAAAATAAATGCTCTAAATATACGCTTTGTGGTGCCTAGTGTGGTGAATAACATGGTGTAAAATAAATCTTTGTAATATATGCTATGTGGTCCCTAGTGTGGTGAATAACATGGTGTGGTGTCTAGTGTGGTGCCTAGTGTGGTGCCCGGTGTGGTGCCTAGTGTGGTGCCTAGTGTGGTTAAAAATATGGTGTAAAATAAATCTTTGTAATATATTCTATGTGGTGCCTAGTGTGGTGAATAACGAGGTGTAAGATGAATGTCCAGTAATATATGCTATGTTTAATAGAAATCTCTTTGTTTAATTGATGAGGGTGAAAGTGACACTGAGAAAAATTACATTAAGGATGGGGGGAGAATGGGACAGAGAATCATTGGAAATCTGTCACATCAAATGCAAGGTCAATCATTCAAAAGTTTTGTGCAGCAGGAAGCATTGGGGAAAACCATAAATCTAGTTTTGCATGCGGACATTGGCTTATCACAATCCGGCTATGGCGGAAGAAAACAGAAGGAGAACATGAGCTCAAACAATTTCACCGGTTCAAATGCGAACGATGCATCGGTAGGACCTATCTTTGGAGCAAATAAAACCGAGAACGAGGCGGATATTAGAGGAGCGGAGGACCCATGAATTCGAGGTATTCTAGGCTTAAAACATAGGTTAATTCCGATGGGCTTAAAGAATTAGAAGCCAAGGCGTTGATAGGCGGTTGCCTTTCTTTGTAGTAGATGTTGTTTTTACGAGATGATGTTGTTTTACAGATGCGATCGGGGAGACTTTAACAGATGCGGTAAAGCCGGGGTTCCGGGGTGGTGTATGATTCTGAGGATGAGTTCTCAGCTCTCCCCAGGCTTGAGGAAGCGGATATGTTCATCCAACTAAAGCAGGAAATGATCCATGCTTCAGCCATTAAAAAAGTGCTCGACAGGCCAGATGCATGGAGACACAACAACTGAGACAATACTTTATGAATCAGTATCATAAGTGGGAGCGTAAACGAAGCTCATGTTTTAGTGTTGCTGGATTACACCAACTATTCAAAGTAAAACACTTGATGAAGTCTTGAACGCGTACTTGGAAGAAGAAGAGTTACAGATCTCACAATGCAGGATCTGATTGAGGCCCAGTAACTGTATGTCATCTCTAATGCATTTTGATAATACTAGAAGCTCAGGGTTCATACTTCATTTTATGAACTATTATACCGGGTATGGTAGATTTCCATATGTATTTTTCTCCCTTTGAAATATAAAAACAACGTTTGCATCACCACAAAGCTTCACCGGTTTTCACCACGGCTTTCACCACAGATTTCACCATAATCGGCCGGGGGCATTGACCATTTTTGACCCGGTCGAGAAAATGGAATGGCTCTCGATTCCTGATAGTATCTTGACTGATTTTGGTGACAGCAATATATGGATCCCAAATTAGGTCCCTGAATTGATATGAAAGTATTAGGAAAATCCACTTTACGTGGCAATTGTGTAAAGGGTAATTGTATAGAAACTTTTATGAATATAAAGAAGTTTCGCTTTTGCATTCTCATTTTTATGCTTCGCCATGTAAATTTGTACTTGAATGTTGAATGAATTCCAAGGTATAACCGGATTAAACTGAATTAAACTGAATTAAACTTGCACAAGGCCACATTAGACATATGGGTGAGATCAAAGAAAGGCACTAAGGCCTGTGGTATCTGTTTTTTAGAAACAGGGAGGCGTGGTAAAACGTAATTAGAAATTTACACAAGGCACAAATTTACACAAGACACAAAGCCATTATAAACTATTTTCTCGATTAAACAAAAGGCACAAGGCCCGGATTACTGTCGGCACAAGGGCATCATATGTTAAAAGCAAGATACCGTAATACTCGTAATTAGAAATTTACACAAGGTTCAAAAAGGCACAAGGCCATCATATATTCAAAAAGGCACTAAGGCCATCATTTATTACAAAGAGGCACTAAGGCCTGTATCACAAGGGGTGAGTTCACAAGGGGTGAGATCAAATGAAGGCACTAAGGCCTATATACCATCTGTTTTTTTCAAAAAATACAAAGGCACAAAAGGCACGTAGACTAACTTGATCAAAAGAAAAAAAAGGTGGCAGTAGGGACTTCAAGCTTCATCCAGAAGAAAAAGTGAAGAAAATTAGTTTAGAATACATAAAAGAAAGCAAAAATTTAATGCATGCATGCTACTTACTCAGAGAACATTTTGGAGTTCAAAAAAAACTTCATGTTCTTTCACGTCTTCTACCTCTTCTTCTTCTTCTTGATTCGGTCTTCGCTCGATTAAGTTATCGGAATCTTGGGAATCAAATTGATCATCGAAGAAGCTTCATCGAGGAATCGAAATTAGAGGAGGATTCCACCTCTCCCGAAAGCTCAGAAAGATCTTGAGCTTCGCCAGAGGTGGAATGAGACTCATCGTGGCTCTCTGCATCGGGCTCGTGTTCTGCCCGGCAAATGGTAATTTGGCCAAGATCCTATTTCATAACCGCCATCACCGTGCCAAAGGAATTGAAAGCGGTTTCCGAGCTTAGGGGAGGGAGAGCGAGAGGGAGAGGGAGAGGCAGAGAGCTGGAGGGAGAGCGGCAGCGCCAAATGGGCCGACATTCTCGTTGGAAGGAATTGGACGATGCTTCTCCTTCACGCACCATAGCCTATAAAGGTCGTGGCGGAAATTAATTTTCAGAGGGCTACGATTTTAGGATTGCGTACCATTAGCATCTTTATTCCTAAAGATTTAGTAGGCAACTAATAATAACCTCGAAATGACCATTATTTTATTTTTCATTAAAAAATATATATATATATAAAAATATTATAATAATATATATATATATATATATATATATATATATATATATATATATATATATATATATATATATATATATATATATATATATATATATCTATCCTAATAGCTCCAACATGCCACCTACGATGCACCACATGATTCACCAAGGTCATGTAAAGGCTCAAGCATGCCAAGGTGGCTCAAATATGCCACCTAGGCTCCAACATGCCAAGGTGGCTCAAACATGCTCCACGTAAGCTCCAACATGCCACCTACGATGCATCACATGATTCACCACATGATTCACCAAATGCACCTCATGATTCACCACATGCACCATTTGCATCACCAAACATGTTGGTCAATGAAAGTCAAACATGTAACAAAGGTCATGTAAAGGCTCAAGCATGCCAAGGTGGCTCAAATATGCCACCTAGGCTCCAACATGCCAAGGTGGCTCAAACATGCCACATAAGCTCCAACATGCCACCTACGATGCACCACATGATTCACCACATGATTCACCAAATGCACCTCATGATTCACCACATGCACCATTTGCATCACCAAACATGTTGGTCAATGAAAGTCAAACATGTAACAAAGGTCATGTAAAGGCTCAAGCATGCCAAGGTGGCTCAAATATGCCACCTAGGCTCCAACATGCCAAGGTGGCTCAAACATGCCACGTAAGCTCCAACATGCCACCAACGATGCACCACATGATTCACCACATGATTCACCAAATGCACCTCATGATTCACCACATGCACCATTTGCATCACCAAACATGTTGGTCAATGAAAGTCAAACATGTAACAAAGGTCATGTAAAGGCTCAAGCATGCCAAGGTGGCTCAAATATGCCACCTAGGCTCCAACATGCCAAGGTGGCTCAAACATGCCACGTAAGCTCCAACATGCCACCTACGATGCACCACATGATTCACCACATGATTCACCAAATGCACCTCATGATTCACCACATGCACCATTTGCATCACCAAACATGTTGGTCAATGAATGTCAAACATGCCACGTAAGCTCCAACATGCCACCCCACGATTCACCACATGATTCACCACATGTTTCACCAAATGCACCTCATGATTCACCACATGCACCATTTGCATCACCACATCTATCACGACATGTAACACCACATTGTCATGAATCTTTGAATACATCAATTTCTTCCTCGAGATTTGAACTCCACCGTGAGTGTTGCTCGTCACCAGAAAAAGTCTATTGTATACAATAGTATACAACAATGTACATTAGAGTGTCAATGAAAGAATAGGTTACAAGAATAACCTCTTTGGTTACAATAATACAAACATGTGATTACAAGTAAAGATCTATTGATCCGTCAACCTCAGACTTCATTACTACAAAGAATCGCGGCCTCACAACATCAATCATCATTCTCGTGCGGTCCAACAACCAAGAACTAGAAATTGGTACACCCCGCAACAAACATATCAGGCCTCACATTGGATGAGTAATACCTTCAAATTTACTTAACTCACCTTGCATTGGGATAGTATGTCCAAGTCTCAAGACATCGCAGCCACAACTTTCTTTACTTAAGACACATATAGCAGGACCACATGACCAAGAATCGACCGAAAGTGGGGAACTTGTAATTTTCTTTGTGGCGCAGCCTTTATGGTGCTTGGGAATTTTGTGTTTGCATCCTCAACAAAACTCATGACAGTGCTCTGAGCCCTTGTACATTTCTAGGGTGTCAAAATGGTACACACCGGGCCGACATTTAACCGGGTCGACCTCCAAGACCTACAATGACATACACCGGCCCGGTCGCTGATAACATGTCGGGCGTAATGGTACATTCAAATTGCAAGTTGAGGGTGCAACAGCTTTGTCCTTTGAAGCAAGCTCGCTTCGACAAGAATGTGTAAATGAGCGGATCCATGAAATGGAACCTCTGCTCCATGTCATGCTTGATGCGTAATTGGTGCATACACCGCCAAAGTCCAAGGTCCGGTAAAACAAGATGATTTAAGAAACAATGTAAGACTTCAAACTGAAGTTGTTTATATTAAATTACTAACCTCATGAAGAAATGGACTATCCCGGCCACCGAACCAATCCCTACTTTTCTCCAATATTTCGATTGCCTCTTGATCAAGCACAAGAGGCTCCTCGCCGGCCCTTTAAACACTTCAAGTGGCAAGTGTTCTGGCTGGATATGCGCCTTAACACGCAAGTAGCCCTCGTGGCTTTGGTGGTGTAAGTTTACATTCAAAGAAATGGAAGATCATTGAAAACCTTGAGGAACATTGAAATAGCCAAGAAATGAACAATTGAAGTAAAACTTTGTTTATATTAAAAAGTCAAGAGAGGTTACATCATATACACAATAATACTATTTCTAGGCTTTAGTTCTATGTTTTTCATCATATTAATACAAATTTGACTCTCGTCAAACATATTCAAAGATTTTGTTGCTTTTCGACATAACTTTGCACATTCCCTCGCCTTCAAAGAACCCCTCAAGCCAAACCTTTAGATCATTCATGAGGAAATTGCCATCTACTGCCGTGGCTCCATGGTGTTTGCTTTGGAGATCATGGTGTTTGGCGATTGAGGTACCCTTTGTATCCGCTGGTCATCAATGAGAAACACGTTCTCTTTTTTGAAACCCGGAAATTGTCAGAGACCTTTTTCGTGTGCTTCAAAAAAATTGGCTTTTTATCGTTAAATAAATTTGTGTTGGTACGTTGATCCCGACTCCATATGAACTTGAATTTGTCCTTGTGTTTCATCAATGCTCCCTTAACTATGACTCTCAAGTTTTGAGCCCCGCAGGCTGGACCAAAGTGCTATATGAAAATTCCGACCGCACCAATCTATGAACTCGCCCACTGGTCTAGTTACTACCCACTTGGTTCATTTATGTGATCAACTTAACATCATCTTCTTTGGCAAGTGGGTATGGACTCACTCTTGTCATAGCTTCTACCCGTAACTCCATTGTAGTAAAAACAAGTGATTGGGCTTAACCTTGTAGTCTTCGCGATGGACAGAGTTGGTGTGGCTGGAAACTTCGCTTCAGCATTTCTTGGTGCGTGGTGGAAACTTCGCTTCAAAGATCTATTCGCAAGGTGGATGGAAACTTCGCCTTGAGAATGTCTTGGAGGTGTCTTTTGCTTGGAATTCTCGCTCTTGCTTTTTTCCGAGACACTTCCAAATTTGCAAAAATTTAAATGATTCGGTGAACTATATGGGTCAAATTAAAAAGAAGACAGCACAAAAGGTTGGAAGTTACCTTGTGACTTACATTCATTAAACGATTTGTTCAGATCATAACCCCGATGCATCCACGATTTGGCGATTGGTGTGGAGCATGACTTAATGCATCCGTTGATCCGCGATTCTTGTCCGCTTGGAGCACCCATCGGAGCTTGACTTGATGCACCTACCGATTTGTTGACATCTACCCGATTTGTCCGACTTCCTCGTAACCCGATGCATCTTCCGATTTGCCCGAAGTTTCTATCGTGGTCTAATGCTTTTTCAAGGGGTGCGAGTGTCTTGTCCCCTAACTCCACCACATTGTACATCTATATCTACAAAGTAGGGATGAAGAAGTAAGCTACATATCCCAATTGCATCAAACAAGACTTGGTTACCTTTGAGGGTAGAAAATAATTCCCTTTTGGTGTGCTAGATGGACTCACATAGTCATTGCCACCAAAGATGAACAGTTAGACTTGAATTAGTAAACGCACCATGCTCGCAAAACCCGAATTGAATCACAATTGATTGTAACTATGCTTTGGTTTTTTAACTAAGTTCCGTGACTTTTTACTCTCTTTACGATGTTCTGTTTTTTATATATCTAAAGTGTCCCCTAAAATGAGCGAGCGATCTCATCCTGTGGGGCACTTTAGATACACAAAACAGAGAAGCAAAAGAGACTAAGCCAGCCAGATCTTGTTTTATATCGGCTTATTCCCTTTTCGAAGTTTCATCCTCGTTGAGGTATCTAATTCACCACCACCGAGAGTGAGCTTTATGTCATCCTAGGGGGCAAATTAGATAATGATAAACGAAAACTAAGGAGACTAAGCCGTGCTTACTCTCTTTTCGAAGCTACCTATAAGTGCTCACCGAAGTGCCTCAAGAGTTTGAAGTTGCTTTTGATCCTCCCTACTCACACCTAAGGCTTGTACCCATGTCAGTAGAAAATTCATGACAAAGAATTCTCAATGCAATGTTGATTACAAACCGCAAAGTGAACGCAAATTTGTCAATGAGAATACAATTATACTAAGCACTTCGTGAATTTTGTTATGAAGTACCTCAAGAGGCCGAAAGGCACATGGAAGATGGTATTGGTGACGAGATTCAAAGAATCAAAGTTGGTAGTGGTTTCCCATCCACCGGAGGATCTTGCCACGAATGGACAGCCACTACCATAATCTTCAGCCTTTATCAAGGTCCGGAAGTAGTGGATCCAAGACAAATAAAGGAAGACGGTCCTTGCAAGACGTAAAACCTCTCTAACCTTGGTTCCAAAGACTTTCAATGCCGTTGGTTCTGCTTCCCCCGGCCGATGCCAGATTAAGCTCCTCGATTTTTGTCCGCTCAAGTTCTCGTAATAGTTCCTTCATTTCCAGCCTCTCAGATCTTGGCATATAGCTTGAATACCGCCTCCGCATCGACTTGGTTTATCCTTAATCATTCCTTCCCATTTTTTAAATCTTTATTCATCTTCTGGCCCCGAACTCAAGTTGCCGAACCTTCATTTGTAGCACCCGGCAGCTTTGATCACAAGTTTGCAACCTTGCCTTACATTGAATCACTTCGATCTTGTAGAGTTGATCCATTCTCCCAAAGGTCCCGTTGAATTCATCCGAAAGTAATCCAAGGTTAGTACCACATGACACAACAGCACCACTTTACACACCACAAATTCCATCATGACAAACTTTGCACCACAAATGGCGCCATATTCACCACATGTGGTGTGGCATGTGGCACCAAACCGGTGCCACATGCCACACCACATATGGCACCACAATGCACCCAAGGCACCACATATGGCAATCCATTATTTCAAGACCACAAATGGCGCCAAAGACACCACATGTGGTGCAAAATGTGGATCCATAGTGGTGCCACATTAGACACCACATGTGGCACCACAATGCACGTAAGGCACCACATCCCAAGCAGGCATCCACCACCCCATATGTGGCGTATAGCGTGGTGCAATATTTAGCACGTTAGCTTGGCACCACATATGGCGCATAATCCACCATTCACAAGTATCACCATATCTAACATCACATATGACACTAAGTATAGAAACATATGGAAGCCAATTCACTATTCGGATAAGGTACCACGCTTGGTACTATATGTGACACTACATATGCTACAAACTACATTATTAACATATAACGGGCACCATATGACTGTCCCGTGAACACATTTGAGCTACATACTACCAGTGGAACTGAAATTATCCACCACAACTCAAACTAGCAAAGACAAATTTCCTACACATAACTTACAACACACCCAAATGAAGAAGTAAGTGGTGTACCTGGATTGTTCAAGCTTGCTAGACCTTGCCGGAAAATAACAGCTCCAATATTAAATTGCATCATATGGTGGTTCCGTAAGAAGAGGGTTGAAAAGTACCTATTTTTTCAATTGATTTTTCCCCCAGATTTTTCTTACGTTTTGAGGAGGCTTGAATTGTGGCCTAGTCATTTCAAGAGAGGAAGCATCATATGTGGCGTGTTGCTCGCTTCCTCACTATTTGAAATGATTGCATGCTTCCTCTTACGTTGGGACCCGGAGAGGCTTGACACTTTTTCTCTTAAACTGCTGGCTTAAACTCAATCAATTTTTTTTTTTCCTTTTGTGTGAAGGTAATACGCAATAAACCATAGTCAAGGAGGCCATGCCTCCCGTGCACACTTCGCCTGCGGATTTTTGTAAAGGCACATATATTCATTATACCTCTCCACTACAAAACCAAAGCCCCCCATTTACGACGCTCTATTACGACGCCCGTGACGCCGCTTTATCGCCGATGATCGACGCCAAAACGCCGATAAACGACGCCTATTTCGACGTCGGAGCGCCGATAAACGACATTTAGGCGTTTATATACGCGCCGCAACCGCGGCGCTTTAAGTTTAATTTTACTGACGCCGCTCAACGTTGCAGACGGGTCGACCACGCCAAGATCGCCGCCAGAGTGACCGCCGGCCACGTCGGGCCGGGCGTGGGCGATGACCGCAACGTCGCTCAACAACGAAAAGTACACGCCATCATGTCCGGCCCAGCCGCGGGCATTGCCAAATACAGAGCGCCGACGCGGGGGCCGCCAGCGTGTGAAACGCCGCTCAACGACGTTGCGGGCGTGGGTCGCCACCGTCTGCCGGGTGGCCGCCGCCTGTCACCGGGCGGCGCCATCGTTATTAACGCCGTTCAACGACGCCGGCTGACGCGGCGTTACGCAGATAACGCCGCTCAACGACGATTAAGGAATTTTGATAAAAAAATATTTATTTAATATTATTCAATATGATTTAATCTGGACAGTTAATATTCATATTCAAAATTAACAAATATTTAATATAAATAAATATTTAGTAATATTTATTAATATTAATATTATCAATAATATTAATAGTATTAATAAATATTAAATATGAACAAAATAAATCGAGAATAAATATTTAAAAATTTAAAAATTCGAAAAATAGAAACAAATATTGATTAAATTATATTAATGGTAGATAAGCATTATTGTTTAATATGTAATTAAATGTTTAATAAATCTCGTAATAAAAAAAATAGAATCGAGCATAAAATTAACATAAAAAAAAATCACAAATAATAAGAACAAAGCATAAAAATTTAAATTGAATTCAATTAATATATTTCACAATGTAATTTGCACATTACAAAATATATTAAGTCTTTAGTTGTTGCTCTCTTCTTCTTCTTCTTCATTGGCTTCTTCATCTTCATTTACCCGCATTATATTGTATCGCGAACAATTAGTTCATTGTAGTCACAAATAATTATCTAATGAATGATACACACTTCATCCCCCTTTCACGCAGTAAGTGGCGACGCGATGGTCGCGATGACGCGCTTTGTTTGAAGGCCCTTTCGCGTTCTCATCTTTTAGCCGGGCGACCAAAGAAATGACGCCTATTGAGAATGAGCACCAAAACTAATGTTAGTGTTCAACTCGAGAACCTACATTATAAACCAAATTTATACTTACAAATAGTTTATCCGTAAAGCCATAACCGCTGACCAGTCTTTATTGGCACTATGGTCGCCACTTGCTTGCCGCATTACCTCGGCCCCAATGCCTTTGTTCTAGCTTCCCCTTTCTTTGATAATATGTTGGCCTTCAAACACTACAATGCAATACAAGGACTTAGTCCACATGGCATCATCTAATTATACGACTCATGGGAGAGATGATGTACTTGAAATGCCTCATTAGTCAACTGTGATAGGTCATTGCCACTTCCTCTATCGAGACCTCAGAAGCTTTGGCAAGAGCTTTCACCGCTACTTCCGATTATTACCTCGCAAAATATAAATAAAATATGAGTACAATGAGGTTATAATGAAGAACAAAAGAGCCTAATACCGGTGGCTTTAACATGTTTACCCCCGCTTTGAACAAACCTCCCTCCATGAGATCTCCCGACTTGAGCTCGGGATATTCTCGCTTCTAAAAGCTCCTTGATCCTCTTTTTCCTCATCATAGGCTCCCCGAAGTTCCATTCACCCTTGTGGACGCGTTATGGCAAACGCTATTTGTGACACTATTAGCCATCTTCCAAAAATTGTCGCCATCTGCAGTGCTGTGGCGCGGCAACTTCTTGCTACTACACTCAACATACGACTAACATATGAATATGTGAGTGAACAAAAAAGGGCATAATTCAAGATGAACTCACTCATATTGAAAGAGATGCCTTCGTGGAGGTGGTGCAGGTGGTGCACGATCTTTAACAGAGCTTGAAGAGGAATTGCGTCCACTCCGACGTAAACGACGGTCGGCGCTCCCTTCGGGGGGGTTCATTCTCCTCGTGTCTGAACGGGCCCAAGATTGAATTGAAGGAGTGTATGAGCTATGACGGAGGGTCATGGGCGGACCTCCGCCTACTTTGTTCAATGTACCGGGCGCTAATCTCCATTTCTCGCGGGCGACATCCCGAATTGCAAGGCATTCCACCTATCTTCGTGGTTATCGCCCGTTGATATCTCTCGAGTTCCCCGCTTCTTCGCCTTCCCCGCCGGATGCGAGGTCCTTTTCCGCCTCTTGGCGGTGGTGAGAAGAAGATCCGCCCATAACCACGACGAATTAACATTATGCATAGGAAAAGAAGGACGAACCGCATTTACACGCTTACATTTAAAAACATTAGAACGTTAAAAATAAATGGTTAACTTACATTTTATCCTAGCAAAAATCCATACCAAATCCACACAATGGTGGAGGTGTGGCGGTGGTGGAAGCTAAACCCGAACGCGACCAACTTCGCCTCTTAAAGGCCTTTGCGTGTTTAGGGCTGTCAATAAGGCTACCAAGCCACGCGCGAGAAGTAAAGTTGTGAACAATAGATATGCCATCGCGCCGCATCCCATGGTTCTTTGGACATGTGCAAAAACTTGCAAGTTATTTATATGGAGTGCGATGAATAACATAGTAGGAAAGCAACAAATGTTAGCAACATGGGAAGTTCATTACAAAACATTGGGATTTGAATAATTAAAAGTGTCTTTATATATTTGGTTATTAGACAATTAAAAAATTTAATACTCTTAAACATGGCAAGATATACAATATTGTATTCATTATTTGAGTTGTGACAACAACAATTTTGACATCTCCAAGGCATCCATGCACTTCATGTGTCGCCTTTGTCTCACAACCATGGTAGAAGATATTCCAACACTTTGTAAGGCTTCAACAACTTCGGAAGCTTTGGGTCGCGGATGAGAATACGCCTTCACGAGGCACATCATTCTTGTTTTTGCTCCTCCAACTTGTCAAGACGCCGTTGGTACATATGGGTTGGATTAATCCATTGGGCATTGTTGTTATTATTAAACCACTCCATTCGTCGCGATAGCTTGCACGAAATCCGAAGCATCTCATAAATATATCCCAATGCATAGACATCATGAATTTCGTGGTCCCCATACACGATCATCATCCTTTGATTTCTCAAACACGGTTTCCTCTAACCATGGATATTTTGCTTGTCCATCCGAAAGTAAGTACCGACACTTCAACAAGGGACGACGCTCTTTAGCGAAAATGAATTGCATTGTCCCAATCACCAATGGCCACCCACACATTTTGGTACTCATCATCAAAATGTAATTTGACTCTCTTGCAATTAAGCTTTGTGTGAGTGAAGTGGCCTTTGTGGATCTCAACGACACCTTCTCGCTAGGGCAAGAGCTATCTCGAACATACCGATATACAACTCGTGATTTTGCTCCTAAGTTCAAAGCCTATGTGTTTGTCGGGGTTCTTCTTGGCTTTAGCAATTGCATTTGACCATCTTCTAAAAACGTGACAAGTTATTAGGTAAATAGTCAAACAAGTGTGCAAGTGTCTCTCCATTCATGAAAGGTAGAATCACCATTGGCCCTATGGTATCCCCACTAGAGCTAGCAACTTCATATGCAAGTCCAATGGATGTAGCCAAAGCAGGATGCGGGCTCTTGAAGCGTATGTATCTTTGAGCCATCTCATACGCCTCTCGCCTCTATCTTTGCCCTTGAAAACCCATCCACCGTATAGCTCATCATCTTGGAAGTGTTGTGTTCCGTTGATCTTGATTTGATACGCGCGATGTGTTGGTTTCTCCTCAATAAGGCGTGATCACATCCACGGCCTCTACGGGCATGGGATCAACAAAGATTGATGTGTTCATGTGATTCTCCAAAGAAAAGTGGGCCTTGCTAGGCCCCCGCTCCACTAGAGCTTCCCCCCGATGCAAAGCATTTTAATTACCTCCAACCGACGTGCATTGAGATCTGCAATGATGTTCTTGTGGATCCGCGACGCCGCTTCTTTGAGGAATTCCATGAAGCTACCCATTCCTTGACACGAGCCTCTAAGATTGGGACTTTTAAGTCCGACCGAATGCTTCAAACATGTCTTCGGTTCATCCATGGGGTTTCCAATCATTGGCTTTACATGTGTGTCAAGGAGAGAAGTCAACATTTCTTCTTGACTGGCCATTTTTGTGCTAACTCAAATTGGCACTTCCTTTTCACATGTCCGACAAAATGGTCGACACGTTGACCGCTTTGCATCTCCCTGGGGACTTTCGTTAGCACATATCTCATTTATGACCATGCGCCTAATCTCACTAATCATTAGTGTCTTCACAAATGGGGCCATACCTACAAACCAATTTAGATTCATTAATCTTGCTTTGTGACTTTTTTCAAACCTTCATTATGAATCTTTACCTACTTTCTTAAGAGTTAGTTTCCCTTTTAATTTTTTTTTTTTTTAAAACCAACTATTTAAATTTTTCTTGCTCTTAACCACTCCACATCGGTGTTTCTTTGACATCCCTAACATCTTTAAAAACAACATTCTTAACTAGAAACCCTAAAAATCAATAATGCAATTTTTTCAAAAACCCCGCCTTGTCCAATCCCCAGTAAAGATTTCTATTTATTGATATATTAATAAAAAAAAAAATAAACAAAAGAGTAGCGGTGAGCTTTGGACCGGAACACCTAGTCTTCTCCACTCAAGGCTGAGCCGACCATGCCCTTGTCCAAGTCTCCCCAAATTTTTCTAAACTAAATACATTAATCAATAAAATTACAAAGAGTAAAGCGGTGAGCTTGGACCCGAACACCTAGTCTTCTCCACTCAAGGTGAGTCGACCATGCCCTTGTCCAAGTCTCCCCAATTTTTTCTAAACTAAATACATTAATCAATAAAATTACAAGAGTAAGCGGTGAGCTTGGACCCGAACACCTAGTCTTCTCCACTCAAGGCTGAGCCGACCATGCCCTTGTCCAAGTCTCCCCAGTTTTTTTTTTTAACCTAAATAAAACATTAAAATTTTATTCTCCTACTCAAACTCAAATTCTTACCTAGAATGTCTTCGGGCTGAAAAATCGATTTCCAAGAGCTTAATGATTTTGTTATTAGTGTACATGCAAAAAAATAAAGGCATTCAATAATTAGAAAACTTACATAAATAAAGAAATAAAAAAAAAAAAAAAAAAAAAAAAAAAAGACCATTCACGTTGAAAAGATCATTGACATTAAAACTATTTACATTGTTAATTAAAAAGAACTATATATTGAGATGTAAAAAATAAAAATAAAAAAAAGGAAGAACATAAAAGAAGGGGCCTCGCCTTTCAACGACGCCCCTTCTTGTAATAAAAATAGAGGAAGAATGGGCCTCGCTCTTTCAACGACGTCCTTCTTCCATGGAAAAAAAATAGAAGAGGAGGAGGAAGAAGAAGAAGAAGAAGAAGAAGAAGAAGAAGAAGAAGAAGAAGAAGAAGAAGAAGAAGAAGAAGAAGAAGAAGAAGAAGAAGAAATTGATTCTTCAAAAAATATACATTGCACTAGAATTGAGTGTCCTTAAGAGCTCTTCAAAAATTATTTTGGTGGATATGCTTGCATGTATTTGACATGCTCCTATTCGTCATATAATTGATGACTAGTTTAGCTCTATGTCTTTGCATATGAATGCACTAATATTATACACCCTAGGGTAAATATTATGCCATTAAAGGTAAGGTGTGGCCTTTTTGCTTTTACATAGTTCACACATTTATTCCTTTATAGATGCATAAAGAACCAATCTTGTACGTGGATATGGTAAAGAATTTATTGGTATTCTTAATTTGGAGACCCAATAATGTGACGTTTCATACACCCCATTGAAAAAAGGAGTCTTATAATTAATGTGCTCTTTAATTGTACACACCTATATAGGTGACTTATAATTCATTTTGAGAACTTCTAAGACATTTATTTATGGCGGCAACATGTCAAGGCCAAAGCCAATTTCGAATATACACATGCCAAGGTAAAGGTAAAGATAAAGGTAAAGTAAGAGTCGAAAATTATTTAGGGCATTGGACCATGGTCAGAATGTGCGGCTAGGGTCTGATAGACACAAGTATTCTCATTTCGATGGGACAAATCTGAATATGGCATCTTCATATGCAAATGGAAAGACATGGCATGAGCCGTTATGCAAAAATCTTGGCATTTCGAGCTCTCGGCAGAGATCTAGTGCCCAAATGAAGGCCTTGGTGTTTCGTGGCATTTTCATCTTTGCTTTTTCGCTATGGAACAAGATGAATAGAACTCCAAAAGCTAATGCTAAAAGAGCTCTCTTTATCAGGTTTGATGATTTCCATTATTTGGTTCTGGTTAAAAATGATTGGTTTACACAAACCTTCCACTTTAAAAAAATAGCTTAAATGTAATAGTTCGGCATGGATTTGCATATCACGAGATACTAGTACATGTTATCACTTCTTGCCTTCAAATGGAGATGCGGCTCTATGTTATCACTTCTTGCCTTCAAATGGAGATGCTGCTCTGTTGGCAAAGAAAATACAATTTAACACGTGACCAAGTGCAAAAACGATGGCTATGGGAGCCAATAATCAGGTTCAAGATATACTTATTGGCTTGTCGTGAGATAGGAAAATACTACTTCATCTCTATTTGTTATGTAGTAGAATGAGCATCGCTCCATCTCGAAATGGATATGATCAAAAGTATAGCTTCTATTGTGAAAATAACAACAAATGATATGGCTAAAATAAATATGGCCTCTATCATGAAAAAATAACAACAAACTTTTGATATTGGCGGCTTTATTGATGGTACTATATTCTAAATATGTAACAGGTTAAAAAAGTTCAATATTAGAGTACTACCTCAGTCTAAAGACTTGTATATACTCTATTTTCTGAAAGCGAACTGAGGTCTTAATAAGATATGCTATTTCCTTTGTTCAGAAACCGTGTACAGATTACCATGGTATTTTATCTGATGCATAATATGGCTAGTTGCAGATGCCATTAGAAATACGTGAAAATGATATTGTTGCCACTATTGATGCCCTTTGAAGGTCCAGCTGCTAGTAAATACTTGGGGCTATATTTATCAGGTTTCTATCATGGATAAATCTCTATACCAGATGTGCTTAGGTGGTTTTTTTGCAGAAATGTAGCACCTAAGTTGGTTAGAGTTAACTTCTCATAACATATAGATATTGGTATGATGGGGAATGTATAGTAAGAATATGGCCGTGTGTCTATTTTGGTAGTGTTTGCATTGTTTACTTAACTCTGGTGTTGTTTTAATTTCCAGTGTAAACTTAATATGTGAATAGGTTGGGCTGATGTTAAGCAGCTTTAAACTGTTGAATCCATATGCTTTAATAAAGCTCCTTTGGATACATCTATTTACTGAAAATAATAGGTGAAGGGCGAAGAGCCAGAGTGTTCTACAGCTTACCTGACGCCCCTTGTATAGTTACCATAATTTTGCTAACTTATGCATTGTATGGGTGCAGGTAACCAGAACACTCTCTCCTGGTGTTGTTTTCAGTTGATGGTTGCTTTTGCTACAATCGATGGGCCAGATGAAGATAACGACCCACTCTAAGATTGTACAAATATTTGGTGAGATCTTCCCTTTTGGTGGATAAATGAACAAAAGGGTGCAAGTTAATTACGGAATGTTAAACATTGACATTTCTTTGAGCTAGAGCAAACCAAGATGCACAAATTCTGAAATCTGTGACATTAATGGTTATGGATTGGATTTATAGCTACTTGCGAAAAATAGGTGCGGATAAAAGAAATTTTGATATGATGTTACTGATTTTGACTACTGATATTATGTCTAGATATGAAATATGAAATGAAAAAAATATTGAGTTATATGGATGAACAATAGGATGAATTTAATTTACATTCAAGATTTATATGGATACAAACAAGGATATAGATGGATTGTACATTATGTTATGATTTAAAGTTAAGTATTCTTGAATATATCTGATGCAAATGTATATCTTAAGCTCCAAGAAAATAAATATCCATGGGAGTAGGAGTACCTGATGTGGCCTGGCTTAAAAACCCAGGATAGATATTGGGAAATATGTGCTCACTCTGAACGAAGTCTTTTAATTGTTTTTTTAAACTTTAACTGTACGTAGTCTTTGTGAGAACATCATCGAAGAAGAAGAAGAGGAAGAAGAAGAAGAAGAAGAAGAAGAAGAGAATATTCTCTTCAAGTCTTCATATCTTCAAATTTTGAGAACTTGCTTTTATTTGTGCTGATATTGCAAGTTATGGTGCCTAGGTTTGATGCAGAACATCAAAATGGATCGAATGTCTTTTGTAGGTGGATCATACAATATAGCTGGTTATGTTGTAAAGGTTTGACAGATGCACTTGGCCCTAGTGCCTTTAAATTTGCAAAGCTCCTTTGGATGGGTGAGAACGTGTACGAAGAAGAAGAATATACTCATAGATTCTTCTAATATCTTCTATATATTGCAAAATAATTCTAATGGAAGTAAGTTTTTGATACCAATGGTTAGCATGAATAAATGACTATGGCAAAAATGCTATATGGTTAGGGGAATCTCACTAGCTATTGTATTTCTCTTTGGAATATAATTTTATGGGAGATTGATGAAAATTATTCCCTAAGGTGCAACATTATGGCAAGCTATGATGCCTAGGTTGGTGGTGTCTAGAGGTTCAAACCTTGCATATAAGAACATATGGGTGCACTACGAGATAGAACATTTTAATTTGTGTGGTGGAAGCACCATGCTAAAATGCAAAAATATATGTACACATGACGTTTAAAATTACTTGATGGTCTTTGAATTGTTTTTAAGTGATAAACAACCATATGTAAAAGACATAGGTGATTGAATATTCTTTGATGTACACATGAATCTATGACACATTAGATGATGATTTTCATGAGATTGTACCATGTTCACTTTTTTGGCTTTAATGGCCCAATAGAATTTTTTATTGAGGATAAGACATTCGATTGGTAACCCCATTGATGTGAAAATCGTGTGGAAGGTCTAAAAGCAAAAAAGCTAAGATCGGAATTACGGTTTAGAATAGGGGAAGACGATGGATGCTGACGTGGCTATTAAGGCGCAGGCGCTGAAACGAGCGGCCGCTGTTGCAGTTCAGCGAGCTGCTGCAGATGAAGACCCTGATCGCAGGGGCCCAGATGACCCCTCCACAAGTCGCCCAGCTCTGTTAAACACAGCAAAGCTTGCAAATAAGGCAAAAGCCCCTTCTTCCGGAGAGAGATTGGGCGAAATCGATGGCAGTAAGGAGATCCAGACAAGGGTAAATGATACAGAGAGAAACAACAGTGGAGGAAGAATAGGGAAGAATGGTGCCCTACACAACAAGCTGGCAGAGCTCAGGCGACATTCTGCAGCGCAAGTTGAAGCAATAGTAGCTGGGAGACAGAATGATTGCCAAGATTTTGGAGAAATGAACTGCAAGGCCACGCCGGGCGACCAAGATGAGGCCCGGCTAGACCTGTGTGATTCCAACGGGCAAGAGGCCCTCCGATTCTCCCTTTTACCACAGCCCGTATGCACCAACAAATTTAGCCGCCAAACCCATCTGGGGTTTCTCGTAAACCATCCCCACCGATGGGGCTTCCAAATAATCACATCCAAAAATCGGGCTTTCGCCTGCGCAAGAGGTAAATCAATCCAATATTTTGCCAGATAAGAGTTCTAGCCTAGTTACAAATGTCTCTGGCTTGCATAGCATAGACAACTCCCCAAAAGGGGCAAACGAAAATGGAGCAGGGCAGTTAAAAGGAAGGGAAGATCAGGCTCCCATTGCATGTGTGAGTGCTCTTGGGGCCATCAATAAACTGAAAAACTCAATGTTAGGAGCAGAGCGGGGAGTTAGTGTGATTGGGCGTAAAACAATCCACTCAAGTAGGAATGTCGACGCAAACCATGAGAGATGTAGCAACAAGATTGAGTGAGAATGGGCGTAAAGGATCCGTTTCATCAAATACATCGGACTCAACCATGGAAGATGTAGTAACCGAAGCAGGCGAGATAGCAATGGAAGCAAATAGTAAACTAGCAGAATGTAGGTCTGCAATATTGGCAGAAGCCTTACAGGAAGGAAAACATAACGCAGAGATTTTCGCAAATAGGGGAAAGAATATTGGATCAGAGCATCATAAGGATGGGAGTGATGCTTGCCAAGGGAATTTTACACAAAACAGGGTGAATCATTCAAAGGGTTCATTTTGGAAAGGACAGATTCAATTGAGAATAGTGAACAAGCCGAGATTCCTGAGTGGATTCAAAAGCAAACTCATGCTACTAACGTAGCACAAGAGTCGCGAGGCTCTCCAAGCATTACAGTAAAGGTCTCGTCTGAGTAACCCCCGGGTAGTAACTACAAACACCGAGCCCGGATTGGTCAATGGCGAATGTGGAGATAGAAGATAATTTCCAGTGGTCGTAATTGATCACGAGATGCACAAAAGGTATCCGGAAAGTTTGATCTCGCCAAAGTAGTGGGCTTCTTTTTCGGGGCTTCCCGGACTTGCGCAGTTAAACTCATGGCTATCACCACCAAGAGGTTAGGTTTGCCCCAACACCAATCGCTAAAGGCACCGGGTAACAACTTTTTTTCTCATCATGTTCGGTTAAAGCTGAGGCGCTTGTGGATAGATTAGTTGCCCGTCTGTGCTTGCAACCCATTTGCAGTGAAGCTTCATTTTGTACCACCGTTCTACACACCGGGCTTTCTCCCTGACAAGCTCTCCGCTATCAAAATCCCTTGCTGGTTTGAAATAGAGTATCTTCCACCAGACCTACTAGTCCCGGAGTTCCTAAAGTCTATTGCCAACACGCTAGGCTCATATGTATCTCACTCTATCGCCAAAGGGCCTAGAATTTGTGTTGCCATCACGCCCAACACGCAGATCCCCAAAGGAGGATGTGAAAAGTGGTATGTGTTGCTTTAAGTTTTTACTCAAGCTATTAAATGGATGGGAAATAAGGAAGATGTTCCCAAATGTGGAACTAGAAGAAGTGATCAAACCAAGCCGCATAAACGTCAATGATCAAAATGCCTCCGAGGGCAATGACAGAGAACATGTGCATGTGGACCGAGGACGACACACGTGAGGAAGCCCCCTCAAGGGACACATGTTCCCCTTCACGCTATGGGTCACTCCCCATTTACTCCCGCCTCCCGCACCAGCTTTTGCTACCCCTTCTTCATCCGGTGTGTCCTGAAACGCGCGACCCGAAAGTGTGCCATGTTCTAAAGTGGACACCCTGGGTGGGGAGACTCAATGGCAAGTGGTGGCCTCCAAACATGGTATAAGAGCTAGAAATTTGGCCAGGAAACCCAGAGGCTCTCATGACATGGTGAACTCAAAATGTGCAGACTCCCCTCAACCAATGTCACTACTGTCTAAATATATTTCGAGAGGTTTCTTTCATCGAGAAGGGGGGCTCTCACAGGTTTGATAACCAAGAATACTCGAGGAGCAAGGCTTCTTGTACCTGCTCTGGGGAATCAAAAAGGAAACTCCAACTGGGCAGATAATGAAATAGGTACAACAGATGACGTGGAGATGCTAGAGAATCCATTTGCTCTACTTGGGAAGAAAAATAAGCTTGATGCAAATATGAGTCCAGATAACTCAGGTGAGATGAAAAGGAAGAAAGCTTCGACCTCTTCCTTTAGCAACTCCGCTGATGACAACGGTATAGCTGGCCGTCCCACAACTTTTAACTCATGATTATTGTCTCATGGAATTTGCGTGGCATCAAGGGTGTTCTTAAGCGTGGTCGAGTGTTAGCAGCTATCAGGTCTATGAAGGCGGATGTCATCCTTCTTCAGGAGCATAGACTTCCAGACTTTGAGGCCAGGTCCATTGGCGTTGGATTGAGGTAATTACTCCTCCTTTAGTTGTGCGGCTGAAGGAACTAAAGGAGGCACCTGTATCTTATGGAAGGGACAAGTCCAAAAATATCAATATGCAGGGGGAAGTGGTAGATGGCAGGTTGTAATTTTTGAAACAAATAATTGTATGTGGGGGCTCATCAACATTTATGCCTCTAATATACCTGCAGAAAGGGCAGCTATGTGGAGAGAGATAGAGCTCTGGATAACTCATCAGGGTTTTGGAGTTGAAAATTGGGTCCTTGGAGGGGATCTGAATATGACAGATGTATGGGATCAAAAAATTGGGTTGCACAGGAATTTGCTACAAGAGGAGGAAGTTACGTGGAACTCACTTCTAAACAGCGTTGGCTTCTCCCTAATTCCTCCATCTAACGCTGCATTCTCCTGGTCTAATAAAATGTAAGGGGCATGACAGAGTATACTGCTTACTAGACAGGTTCTACATGGCTAATAGGACAGCCTCCTTCATGGACAGATGTTATGTTGAAGGAGAGCTTGCTTTCTCTCATTCAGACCATGTGCCACAAAAGTTAGTGTTGGAGAGCATCCCTACTAAAAGAAGAGGAGGGAATGTGCCTTTCAAGTTCAATACCTCCCTATTAGGGAAGGAGGCATTCTGCAGACCCTTTAGGACTTTCCTGGCTTCTCTAACTAATACGGAATGCCTACCTTCCATGAAGGCTTGGGTTAAAAAGATCAGCCTTATGAAGATGTGGATCAAGAAATGGGGCAAGGAGGAATGCTTGAAATTCAAGAAAGAAAAAAATGTCGTGTACAACCTTCTAAGGGCAGTCAAGCAGGATCTGTTACTTGATCCCCATAACAGAGACAAACAATCCTTAGAGGAGGAACTGGAAATAAAAGCCAAAGCTATTGAGGAGGAGGAAGCCAGGGGGGCTGCGGTTCGTTCTAAAACAAAGTGGTATGTAGAGTCAGATCATGAAAACTCTAAGTGCTTCTTTAGAATGGCAGGGGCCAGATTAGCAGAGAACAGTATTACTTCAATTAAAGATAACTGTCAAAATATACTTTCTGATCCCGGGGCTATCAAGGCGTTTATTCGGGACAGCTTTCAGGCTCAATTCAAAGCAGACAATCTCCCATCTTCTTATCAATCCCAAATCTCTCTTTGGTTGGCCCAGATTGAGTGGGCACATAAGATTACTGCAGATGACAACCACACTCTACTGCGTCAGCCGGGTGCAGAGGAGATATTTAAAGTACTATGCTCTCTGGCTTCTGGTAAGTCCCCAGGCCCTGATGGCTTCCCTCCTGAATTCTTTGTGGAGTTTTGGGACGCTCTTGGACCAGACTTTGTGGAGGCTGTTTCGGGGGCTTGGTCCTCTTGCTCGTTACATCCAACTCTAGCGGCAGGATTCATCACCTTGGTCCCAAAAGTCTCAAGACCTCAATCACTTGGAGAGTGGCGTCCCATTGCACTAACAAATGTCTTATATAAGGTTATCATGAAAGGCATCGCCAACCGTCTTAAGCCTATCTTGAACAGAGTTATTGGAAGGGAGCAATCAGCTTTTCTGCCAGGTAGGTATATTTTGGACAATTACCTAGCGGCTAGAGAAGGTTTGCATTGGTGCAGATCCACACGGCAAAATTGTGTACTTGTTAAGATGGATTTTAGAAAGGCCTACGATTCCCTTAGGTGGGATGGCTCATGAGAAGTTATGAGCCACATGGGTTTCAATAAGCGGTTCATCGACATCTCAATGGGAATGAACAAATTTGCCTCTACATCCTGTTTTTGGTTAATGGTGAACCTTCCGGGTCTCTTTGACCTCGGGAAGGGTATTAGGCAGTGGTTGCCCGCTTGCCCCATACCTTTTCTAATTATGGCCAACCTTCTCACAAGGATGGTTAATCTCAAAGAAATCGAAGGGGGCATCAATGGTCCGGTTCTACCGAATCAAGCGAAAAACTCACAATCATGCAATATGCGGATGACACTTTTTATGTTCCTCGTATGACGATGGCAGCTTTCATTCCTTTCGTGAGATATTGATTGCTTTTGAGGTTATATCAGGCATAGGGCTAAATGCCACCAAATGTTCCGTTCTATGGGCTTTAGAGGGAGATATTGACCCTCGTGCTAATGGATTGGGCTTCCTACCGTGGGCTGCAGGGAAACAATTAAGTCGTTGGGTTTGCCCCTCTGTCTCAGATAATATGAAGGGTCTCGGGCCCCTATTCTAGACAAACTTAGAAAAAGGTTGGGTTATGGTCATCTAAAGGATTATCTCAGAAAGGTGAAGAGTAACAAATTGCTAATGTTGTTCGCCGCTCTCACATATATTCCTCGCCGCGGTCGGTAGCCCGTGAAAGGAATATATAATCAAATACAAAGTTATCATTAGAAAGTTTATTTGGGGGTATGGCTCATGTTGCTTGGTCCGAAGCTATGTAGGGATAAAAGGGATGGAGGGATTGGATGTAAGGACCCTTTCACGCAGCTCAAGCTCGGGCGGCTAGATTTGTCCGGGCGAAGTTTTACAAGGGGATACATCTCCCCGCCTCGGCATTTGTTAAGTTAATCGGTTTGATCTATGCAAGATTCATGGTAAACCATCTCTTCCTAGGGATGAACTAGGAGCCTTTTTTTTGTAATTTTAAGGTGGCCCCCGGCACCTCCCCGGGCCATGAGGCGTCTTCTTCATGCTTGGAGGGAGGTGCAAACAGTATGTTCCCCCATGACTATACCTCGAGAGGCTGGGAAAGTCAGTATATTCTGGAACACTCATGTATGGGAAGAGAATGGACGTCCCTTGGCATTAGTTCATCCTCGCATCTTTAAGAAATGGCGAGACCATGGGATCTTAAAATTGCAAAAGATCTTTGGGAAAACGATAGATGGATATCTTGGATGGAATTTAGACTCAAAGTGCAAAGAGTGGGGGAGGGTGATAGAAAGATACTACGAAAGATCCTAGATAATGTTAAGCTTCTCTCAGGGTCTACTGGTCCTGAGGAAAAGTGGTCTTGTGCAGGCAAGGAGACATACAATGTTGCAAGTATATATCGGGCCCTTTCTGATGACTCCCCTCTTAAAGCAGAGGCTAGGCTCCAAGTGAATGGTTCAGCGGCTAAGCTCCTCTTAGCAAACTCCTGGAAAACCTTATGCTCTAGGAGAATACAATTTTTTAGATGGGAGGCTCTCCATGGAGGTCTCAACACTAAAGTGAAGCTGGTCCATAGAGGAATTGTGTCTTCAGACCTGTGTCCTCTGGGGTGCCAGGCTAGCGAATCTCTTTCACACCTCTTCTTCTGTCCAAGAATTACTGAGTTCTGGTTTTGGGTATGCCCTATTATGAGAATGCATACGCATCAACTTCGATGGCCGAATGTTGTTATGATCTCAGACAGAGACTGTATTGACGCCTCCCTGGTTAGTGTGGCTCTCTGGATTATATGGAGGCATCGATGCGATGTCACTTTGGGGGGGCAATCTATCTCTATTGAGAAACTCAAGAGTCTTTTTAATAAGGAAGTTGCTTTAATGGCATTGTCCCACCACAGGAAAATGGGGATGAGTTACAATAGGGGATTGGACAGAATTGGTAAGATTGAAGGATTCTATAACTACTTTAAGTGCCATTGGATGAGCTCTGAGGACCCAGACTTTCACGATAGTTCTAATGGTGGAACAGTTTGAGTTTAGTGGAGAAAGCAATCTGAGTAACTGACCAGATAGGGTCTCTCTACCATTATGCTGTTGTGGAATAGGACTTCCCTTAGTACGCACATCATGATGCATAGAGAACCCATATAATAGCCCCAATGCTTCCTATTTGCCCCATTGGGGACTCTCTGTATTTTTATTACTATTATTAATAACAAAAAACACACTCTTACCCTCAAAAAAAAAAAAAAAAAAAAAAAAAAAAAAAAAGCTAAGATCTAAAAGCAAGAGTGTTTATGACTCTTGGGAAATATTTTTCATGTACGGGTTAATAAGGTTTTGTTACCTAACATATTTATGGTCATTTGACGGCTAGGGCTTGGAAAATTTGCCTCCTCCTTCTGATCGTTTGCATAGCTACCGTGGCGCTTTTGATTTTTCAAAGGCGCCGCTATATTATTCTTTGGAAAAATTTGGTAGATTAAAGGGCCTGGATAAATCCGGGATGCCTATATTGTTTGTCTTAAACGACTCCTTCAAATTATTTGTGAAGTCGGGCTTAAAATGCCGCTCTTGATGCTTCCCCCGGCGCACATTCAATCTGGATAAACCAAGTAAGCATATATGCTACTCGTAGTTTATAAAGTCTTGTAAGAATCGGATATCCGCAAGGTGGGAAAACATGAAAATATAGCAAGCAAATCTGCCTCGATAGATGGCTAATGTTTGTAAACTAGTGAGGCAAAAAGTGCTGAGCTCATATGATCTTGAACTGGAAATAGTGTTGAGAAGATCCAGAGGACATATTCTTGAGGAAACTGCTGGATTATATTGTCTCAATCCCTTTCTGAATCTCTGATAAGGTATGAATCACGTTTTCATGTTTTATCAAAAACGTGACTACTCTAGATCATAGATGTGCATTCACATCTTAATTGAAGTAGTCGTTGATTTCATATTATATTATATTATTTCCTGCCTAGTTTGGAGAAGGTCTCGCCTTAATGGCTGTTCATTTGTGGTGACCATAAATTTATGGCAGAAAATCGTATGTACAGGAGGTCCACTGACTTCTTGGGCTCAACAAGCAAACTATGTTACAGAAGTGGTGATGCCATGATTGGTGAAGATGGCAGTGCGAAAAGATGTAGGCACCACTGGCGACAATATAATATCAAAACAATCGAAGCTCTCTAAATCAGGTTTGGGTTGAGCTTTGTTTTATGTTGGCTCTAAAACATTTCTATGGTTTGTAAGTTTGGAAAAAGTAGCTATCTTGAGAATATTTGATAATTATATTTGAGAATTTATATGCTCAAGAGTCTATGTTTGAGAATCTGTGCGTTCAAGAATATATGTGGAGTCCTATATCACGTGGTATAAATCTTAAGGTTGACATGGATATGAACTGGAAGACGTAATTGGATTTAATGCAGGAACAGTATCTGAGAAAATGAGGAAGTTTAAAATGTCAAATTGAGAAAGTTTTAGATGTTAAAAATTTTATACTTAAAGCTGTGAGGAAATTATCATGATGTAGAACAAGTTCTCAACATGACCAGCTAGATTTGGGGCTAAGAAATTAGTTCTCGTCTAATGGGAATGATTGGGATCAATTAGTACTATGCTAAATATGTTAAAATGATTGAGATCAATTGAGAAATTGCAATTATAATGCTAAATATGTTACTATTCCAGTCTTTTCTAGTTAAATGTCACCTCAGGGCAAAAGGATACAATTGGTGATCAGTGATAAACTGAGAGACCCAATGTACCTTTTGGCCCTTGCACATTTACCATTATCATGCTAATTGTGTATTGATTGGCTGCAGGTACGGGTTCTCTCCTCTAATTGTCTCCATTTTGCTGTTAGAGTTGGCGTTAACGCGGAAGAGGATGGAATACTTTCAGATGGAACCATAAAATACAGGAATGTAATTGAAAACTCTAGACTTTATATTTTATGTTTTACACTTCCTACTGTATATTTTAGAATTTATATATTACAAGTTACATGTTACACTTCATACTTCATACTTCTTACTTTGTACGGATATATTAATCAATTTTATAAATATGTGGAATATGTTTTTCAACTTTAGAAAAGTATATGACTATGGTTTGGAGAGTGCCTGATGTGGCCTGGCGTAAAAACCCAGGGTGGATATTTGGGAATCATTTACATCCTGAATGGAGCTGTTTTTTTGTTTTTGTACATTAAATAGTGTAAATCTGGATGTAAATAAGAAGAAGAAGAAGAAGAAGAAGAAGAAGAAGAAGAAGAAGAAGAAGAAGAAGAAGAAGAAGAAGAAGAAGAAGAAGAAGAAGAAGAAGAAGAAGAAGGATTAATATCTGCAATCATTTGGCTTCTTCTATCTTATGCTTCACAAGATACTAAGTTTGATAAAGTTTTGAGCTTGATTTTATAAACCTTTAAACTATGTGTTGGTATAAAAGCAAAGTTATTGACCTAAGGAATAGATGGTGAAACCACCATTACGATTTGACTTAGGGATTATGCTGGATTGCATGTGATGTAAAGACATGGTAATGATGGAGTATAACACTTGAACACGTCTTGGGATGAATGAATAGTGGAAGATCCTATGATATTGAGACAACAATAGATATGCCCGAAAAAGGACAAAGAAGAAAGTAATTTTGAAAAGATGCTAAAGTTGTTAAATTGTTGAAAGTTCATTTCCTAAGGATAAAAGAATCGTTTGCTCAAGGGTAACGATTTGCTATGACGATTTTTCCAAAAATTGTTCTTGTCAAAAGTGGTGGATCTTATATGGCATTTGAGAAATAAGAATTCTTATATTTTGTGTTAAGACCTATAGGGTAATTTTTGCCAAGTTATGATAAAATAATGGTGCTTCAATAAAGGGAAGAGATCCATATATTATATTATTATTATCCTCTATAAAGTAATGTTTTGGACACATGCATGTGGGCCACATGTAATGTTTTTAAACAAATGGGTTGCATGTATCTTTTGATACCATCGTGACTTTGAAGCTTTTTGATGCATTGTGTAATCGGCTACATTGAAAAAGGCACAAAGGTTTAAGAGATATTTTAGTATTGAGGTATTTTCATTGTGGCTTGCCTTAAAATATTCGTGCTTGCCCTAAAATGCATAAATGCAAATGACCTATTTCCATGGCCGCTTTCTCTGGCGCCGTTTCCCCAAACCGCATTCTTTGGGGAGCAGATCGCAGCCAGATTTGGCCTGGTATGAAAGCCTTTTTGAAAACAAATGGGAGCATGTCCATCTTAGCTTCAAATAGGTGATCAGTCAGCTGATATTCATTTCGAATCCATGGTGGTCTATTTCACATCTCCATTTGCTGCTACAGAGCTTCATTTTCAGGTTTAAAATAACCCATAGATTAGCAAGTAATGGAAAGGACCAGTTTAGTTCTGATGGACAAAATCGTGGTCAGATCATTGTGTTTGATAAAATCATGTTATTGCATGTTGCACAGATATTCAGGTTGCTGAAAGAAATGGGCTCAGTAGTATGCAAAATAACTGAGATGCTCTAAAAGATACAAATATTTGGAGCGCCTGGAAATGGAAAGATGGATTAACAACAGTCCATAAGCACTAGGAGGCTTAAATGTATCGAGTTTTTATTTACCTTCGCAGTTGTTGTGCCTCCATGCAAAACAGAAAAATACTATAGTGATAGTGATACTTCTAGTTCTTAAATAAGGTTTAAGAACTGTAGGTGAGATGCTTTCTTGTTGAATACCTCTAAAAATGGGATGTATGGTGTTAAACCATTTAAATATATTAATACAACAGTGTTGTGCGAGATAATGAGTTGGCATTCATTGTGCTAAGATTTAAGAGGATGCATACGAATTATATAGACTGTGGTATAGCAGGGATCCGTGGCTTATGTAACTCAAATACTCAATAACTATCTACAGATTGATACTCTATGTAAGGAGTTATAATATCTATATTTCTTTTGATGTTACATTGGCCTGGTTGTAAGATCTGATCAATAGAGTTGAGAATAGCTCTTGGCCTTTAACTACTAGGATAAATCTCTATACCAGATGGGCTTAGGTGGTTTTTTGCACTATGATAGCGCCTAAGTTGGTTAGAGGTTGATTCCTATAACAGATAGATGCTGGTCTGTTGGGAGGTATATAATAAGAGTATGACTTTGTACCCAAAGTTCTATTCCTTCTATTTTGGTAGAGCTTGCACTGTTTTGTTAACTCCTTTGTTGTTTTAATTTCCAGTGTAAAGCTAACTTGTTAATATAGGATCATTGGGCTGGGGTAATGCAGCTTTAAACAATTGAATCCAGATGCTTTATTAGAGCTCCTTTGTCTTTAATTTCTAGTTGTGAGCTAGATACATCTATTTACTGAAAATAATAGGTGAAGGGCGAAGAGCCAGAGTGTTCTACAGCTTACCTGACGCCCCTTGTATAGTTACCATAATTTTGCTAACTTATGCATTGTTTGGGTGCAGGTAACCAGAACACTCTCTCCTGAATTTATTTTCGGTTGCAATTTGGCCATGGAAAGATCACGAGAAGAATGTGGTTAAGACTACATGGCGGATTTAAGCTTGGTGAGATCCTCCCTTTTTGTACATTAGGGAATCAAGGAGATAATTACTGTGTGATGGTTTGTACATCATTTACACTCTTAAGTTGTAGTATATGACCTTGTGTGGTCTTAAATATACAGTTTAAGGTCTGAATCTTAAGCCAAATTAAGTTTAGTGCTGAAAATCTCAAAGGTTACAGGTTTAAACATATTACAAATGGCTTTATGAATGCTGATTGTCAAAACTATTGTGCTGGACATAAACATGAACAGGTTATAATATTTTGGAAGAGGTGAAAATAATGGAAACTTATATTGAAAAAAGCAAAGGTTGAAGATATTATGATCTCATATTGAAAAATGCATTTTGTACATCTATATGAATATGTGTATATGTCAATAAAGATAAAAGTGTTTAAATCAACGTTGTACAAGTTATTAAGAAATAAAATAGAATATGTTAACTTCCACTTGAGTAGATTGAGGGCATTTGAATTATAACTTACACATGGAAGTAGGAGTACCTGATGTGGCCTGGCGTGAAAAACCAGGGTAGATATTGGGAAATATGGGCTCACTTTGAACGAAGTCTTTTAAATGTTTTTGAACTTTAATTGTACGTAGTCTTTGTGAGAACATCATCGAAGAAGAAACTGTGACATCTATTTGATGGAGGTATCCATCAAACACATCATTTCTGAAACCATGTAATAATGCTGATTCTCTATTTGGTGTTGGCATTACTAACTAACGTCACGATTTATTACAGCAGAGTGACACGATTTATTACAGCAGAGTGATAGTTGGATGATACAACTAGCTGATTTGGGATATTTGGTCAGCAGAGTGATAGTTGGATGATACAACTAGCTGATTTGGGATATTTGGTCAGCTGATTTGGGATATTTGGCTGTGAGAGACGCTCCCAATGGGGCTATCCAGTCTGTATTGTGCTTTAGTTCCAGCAAAGTGATACACGAATATTCTGAAGTTATAGAAGAGGTATTTGGCAAAAGCACTACTTCCGCCTAGCAGGTTAGATTGAATAGTATTTGCCTTGCTTTATGTACAAGATATGATTTTTGGATCATCTCAATTAGTTGGGTTGTTGGCCCATAGTGCCATATAACCGTTGCATGTTAAAAATTGGATATTGGCCCAATGTGCCTTTTCCAAATGCTGTTCAGATGTAAAAATTGACATGGCCTATTGTGCCACGGCTTGGAATTTTGATCCAAGGTACCTAGTATTCTATGTGCTGACATTTCGTGTGATAAAGTGGAATGAATTATCTATTTTCTTCGGTGTAAGGAAGTAGGACCCCTCTTTTTATGAGGGGGGTCCTACTTCCCTTATAAACAGAGGAGTCCTACATCCTGAGGGAGGGATGTGGGAGAAGAAGAAGAAGAAGAAGAAGAAGAAGAAGAAGAAGAAGAAGAAGAAGAAGAAGAAGAAGAAGAAGAAGAAGAAGAAGAAGAAGGATTAATATCTGCAATCATTTGGCTTCTTCTATCTTATGCTTCACAAGATACTAAGTTTGATAAAGTTTTGAGCTTGATTTTATAAACCTTTAAACTATGTGTTGGTATAAAAGCAAAGTTATTGACCTAAGGAATAGATGGTGAAACCACCATTACGATTTGACTTAGGGATTATGCTGGATTGCATGTGATGTAAAGACATGGTAATGATGGAGTATAACACTTGAACACGTCTTGGGATGAATGAATAGTGGAAGATCCTATGATATTGAGACAACAATAGATATGCCCGAAAAAGGACAAAGAAGAAAGTAATTTTGAAAAGATGCTAAAGTTGTTAAATTGTTGAAAGTTCATTTCCTAAGGATAAAAGAATCGTTTGCTCAAGGGTAACGATTTGCTATGACGATTTTTCCAAAAATTGTTCTCGTCAAAAGTGGTGGATCTTATATGGCATTTGAGAAATAAGAATTCTTATATTTTGTGTTAAGACCTATAGGGTAATTTTTGCCAAGTTATGATAAAATAATGGTGCTTCAATAAAGGGAAGAGATCCATATATTATATTATTATTATCCTCTATAAAGTAATGTTTTGGACACATGCATGTGGGCCACATGTAATGTTTTTAAACAAATGGGTTGCATGTATCTTTTGATACCATCGTGACTTTGAAGCTTTTTGATGCATTGTGTAATCGGCTACATTGAAAAAGGCACAAAGGTTTAAGAGATATTTTAGTATTGAGGTATTTTCATTAAAATATTTGTGCTTGCCCTAAAATGCATAAATGCAAATGACCTATTTCCATGGCCGCTTTCTCTGGCGCCGTTTCCCCAAACCGCATTCTTTGGGGAGCAGATCGCAGCCAGATTTGGCCTGGTATGAAAGCCTTTTTGAAAACAAATGGGAGCATGTCCATCTTAGCTTCAAATAGGTGATCAATCAGCTGATATTCATTTCGAATCCATGGTGGTCTATTTCACATCTCCATTTGCTGCTACAGAGCTTCATTTTCAGGTTTAAAATAACCCATAGATTAGCAAGTAATGGAAAGGACTAGTTTAGTTCTGATGGACAAAATCGTGGTCAGATCATTGTGTTTGATAAAATCAGGTTATTGCATGTTGCACAGATATTCAGGTTGCTGAAAGAAATGGGCTCAGTAGTATGCAAAATAACTGAGATGCTCTAAAAGATACAAATATTTGGAGCGCCTGGAAATGGAAAGATGGATTAACAACAGTCCATAAGCACTAGGAGGCGAAATGTATCAGGTTTTTTATTTACTTTCTGCAGTGTTGTGCCTCCATGCAAACAGAAAATACTATAGTGATAGCATACTTCTAGTTCTTAAATAAGGTTTAAGAACTGTAGGTGAGATGCTTTCTTGTTGAATACCTCTAAAAATGGGATGTATGGTGTTAAACCATTTAAATATATTAATACAACAGTGTTGTGCGAGATAATGAGTTGGCATTCATTGTGCTAAGATTTAAGAGGATGCATACGAATTATATAGACTGTGGTATAGCAGGGATCCGTGGCTTATGTAACTCAAATACTCAATAACTATCTACAGATTGATACTCTATGTAAGGAGTTATAATATCTATATTTCTTTTGATGTTACATTGGCCTGGTTGTAAGATCTGATCAATAGAGTTGAGAATAGCTCTTGGCCTTTAACTACTAGGATAAATCTCTATACCAGATGGGCTTAGGTGGTTTTTTGCACTATGATAGCGCCTAAGTTGGTTAGAGGTTGATTCCTATAACAGATAGATGCTGGTCTGTTGGGAGGTATATAATAAGAGTATGACTTTGTACCCAAAGTTCTATTCCTTCTATTTTGGTAGAGCTTGCACTGTTTTGTTAACTCCTTTGTTGTTTTAATTTCCAGTGTAAAGCTAACTTGTTAATATAGGATCATTGGGCTGGGGTAATGCAGCTTTAAACAATTGAATCCAGATGCTTTATTAGAGCTCCTTTGTCTTTAATTTCTAGTTGTGAGCTAGATACATCTATTTACTGAAAATAATAGGTGAAGGGCGAAGAGCCAGAGTGTTCTACAGCTTACCTGACGCCCCTTGTATAGTTACCATAATTTTGCTAACTTATGCATTGTTTGGGTGCAGGTAACCAGAACACTCTCTCCTGAATTTATTTTCGGTTGCAATTTGGCCATGGAAAGATCACGAGAAGAATGTGGTTAAGACTACATGGCGGATTTAAGCTTGGTGAGATCCTCCCTTTTTGTATATTAGGGAATCAAGGAGATAATTATCGTGGTGATGGTTTGTACATCATTTACACTCTTAAGTTGTAGTATATGACCTTGTGTGGTCTTAAATATGATTTTTAAGGTCCGAATCTTAAGCCAAATTAAGTTTAGTCTTGAAAATCTCAAAGGTTACTGTGTTTAAACATATTACAAATGGCTTTATGAATGCCGATTGTCAAAACTATTGTCTTTGGACATAAACATGAACAAAGTTATAATATTTTGGAAGAGGTGAAAATAATGGAAACTTATATTGAAAAAAGCAAAGGTTGAAGATATTATGATCTCACATTGAAAAATGCATTTTGTACATCTATATGAATATGTGTATATGTCAATAAAGATAAAAGTGTTTAAATCAACGTTGTACAAGTTATTAAGAAATAAAATAGAATATGTTAACTTCCACTTGAGTAGATTGAGGGCATTTGAATTATAACTTACACATGGAAGTAGGAGTACCTGATGTGGCCTGGCGTGAAAAACCAGGGTAGATATTGGGAAATATGGGCTCACTTTGAACGAAGTCTTTTAAATGTTTTTTAAACTTTAATTGTACGTAGTCTTTGTGAGAACATCATCGAAGAAGAAGAAGAAGAAGAAGAAGAAGAAGAAGAAGAAGAAGAAGAAGAAGAAGAAGAAGAAGAAGAAGAAGAAGAAGAAGAGGATATTCTCTTTTGATTCTTCAAATTATTGGAAAGAGAAAAGAAAATCCAAATGTCGACATGTCCCATAAATTAATGTGGGATGCTTGCATGTACTATATTATAATAGATGGTTTAATAGGATTTTCCTATAGAAAACTTAAGCATATGGAAAAGGATCAAAATATGGTACGGTTAGCATACAAATACTTTAAGGTACGGTACCTCTTGCCAATGGCTTTGGATAATGGTATATGATAATTTCTATATGCAATGGATGTGCATGAGGATCTATAAGTCCAACTATGAATATCTCAAGGTGTGCCTAATTTCTATATAGGCCACATTGGAGACATTTTTTCCTTGAGGAATATTGCTTAAAGGTACCTCTTCAAATCTTCAACTAGTTGTAAAACATTATTTTCTAAGGAACGTGGAAAGTGGTTGACTATTTCCAATTTTCAAGACGTTAATGGAAGTTTGGATTTATGGACTTATTTAAGGGCAAAATACATGTGGTATCGATGGCCTTATCTAACATTTTTTATGGAAAAATAACAAAATTTAAAAACATATGACCTTAAAAATTGTGAAGGTCTTATACAGAAATCGATTTAGGGTTGTTGTATAGCAGCTCTGCTGGTCGCCTGAACAGCCGCCCTAAAAGGGCATGGTCTGCCTGCTATAGCATTCCGGATTTGCATGCATACATCAAAAAGAGTTTCAGATATTTGTATCGTGATCTAAAATAGGTCGGTCGAATCTGCCGGGTGATTGCATGCCCGATCTTTGTGTGCCACATATTTTTGAAGACGCGACCACAACTAAGCCACATGAACCCGGTATATCGATTTCTTTGGTTGAACCGGATTTGTGCCTTGCCTCTAAATATTGCTTTTTTGCAAAAGCCGCTTACATGAACAAGGTTCTAGCTTGGACGAAAAGCTGAAGTATAAGGCTCGTACTTGGACAAGAACCTGAAGAAATGGCATGTTTTCATCTGTCCTTTGGCGGCTACAGTATTCGGATGTTTGGATCTGATTATTCCAGATGGAAACGGTACTGAAAGCCCAGTTATAGCCTTGAATCTTTAAAGAAGAAGCTGGATATCCACACAGGTAGCTCAATGGTTTGAGATTCATTTTGAAGCAGCGACCATTGTGGAGCTTGTATGATGGATTTTTCTTGTTCCAGAATCACTGGTGTACTTTAAAACAGCTATGGCGGAAATCTATAGGACCAAATATGGCCAGGGAACTCTTATCCAAGTCCTGGCGAATGATGCATAAACTGAAATGCTAGATATTGGTCGCCAATGTGGACAAGGATCCTACATATTTGGATTGATTGCATTCAGGTTTGGATGCTTGAAGTAATCTTTATTGCTAATCTTGTATGATGTATTATAAATTTTATGCTTAAACAAAAAGGTTATCTGGTTCTGTCTGTTGCAGCTGGATAAAATGATCTGGAGATTGCTTGGGCAAACAGAACTCCCAATTAGTGACCACTGATGGAAAATATCACCAGTGATCTGCATATACCTGGTGGACGAATATCAGGTTAGAAAATGATGTTTGCTTATAAAGGCTTGTTTGTATCTGGAAATGCCACTATAGATTCCTAGTAAGTTAAAGAGTTGCAGCCGGCTTCTCAAACATTATGCTTCCTAGCATTATTTAGGCCTACGTGGCTTCTTAGATAGCAATTGCATATCTAATGAGATTCTATGAGGATAGAATGATATTACCCCGAACTTGAAATGCTTCAAATAATATAGTGGGTTACAAATTTTGAATAAATATTTTCTTACATGTAGAGCATGATAGAACCATTGTTTGGCTTTTTAATCCAAATAGTTTGATCGGGTTTTCATAACACATTTCAGTCGCTTTTAATCTATTAATGTGCAAAGGTATATCCGAGATAATTCTAAATGGAAGGATTCTATTCTCGCTAAAATAATAATATTTTTGAGATCATAACAACCCGCCTAGATTTGGGACTAAGAAATTAGTTCTCGCCTAATGGTTGTGCGTGAGATCAATTAGGATTTATATTGCTAAAAATATTAATATTCCAGTTCCCTTTCTTGTTAATTGTCACCTCAGGGCAAAAGGATACAATTGGTGATCAGCGATGAGCTGAGAGACCCAATGTACCTTTTGGCCCTTGCACATTTACCATTATCATGCTAATTGTGTATTGATTGGTCAGTAGTGCGGGTTCTCTCCTCCAATTGTCTCTTATTTGTTGTTAGAGTTGACGTTAACTTGGAGATGGAATTACTGGAAGCGTAACTTAAGCTACACTTACTTTGTACCTCTATTTTTTTATTTGACACATAGATGGGAATAATTTACAGTAATACTTGTCCTTATTTTCATCATACAACGTAACTAAAGCCACACTTACTTTGTACCTCTATTTTTTACTTGACACATAGATGGGAATAATTTATAGTAATACTTTATGTCTTTGTTTTGATCATACATTGGAATAATCTCTGAGAATATTTTATGTCTAAATTTTATGTCTCTACTTTGATCATACATGGTTAAAATCTGATTAATGCCAGATCTTCTAAAATAATGCTTTGCTACTTTATTGTTCTACTTTCATGCTAATATCGTGTTTGAGGTAATGTGCCTTCCGGTTGTGGGCACGGGTAACGCCGGGATGGATATGTGTTGGGTAATCTTTGCCTTGAACGAATACGGTTTAGTAAAATGTTTTTACTATAATAACTGTTAGTAGTCTTGGTGAAGATGTGTCGAAGAAGAAATCGGGATTTCCATTTTTTCGGAGATATCGGCATGCACAATTGGTTGGCGTTACCTATGTAAGTTTTAGATAGCTCTACTTTTTGATATGTTTACGAAGTTATCTCTTTCGATATCTTTATGGAGTTATCTAGCATACTAATCTTTTTGATACCCTAATGGAGTGATCCGCAAACGAATCTCTTATACAAACCAGTCGGTTTGTTTATTAATGCTCTTTTACAAGACTTTTAATTTGATAGCAAGTGTTATGGTTAATAATCAGAACGGACCGGCCTATGGCACTTAAGGGCCCACTATGCCCAGTGTGCCTCACATTTATAAAATCCTGATAATTTGTCAGGTCTTGAACTAGTCCACTGTGCTAGTTCTCGATTTATCTGCTACAGCGGATATGGTATTTGGGCAACTGCACCTTATACTACTTAAATACAGGTGATAAAATAAGTTGTTAATGGTTTAAAGATTCTATGAATCTATTTTATTCTGGAGTAAGGAAGTAGGACCCCTCTTTTTATGGGGGGGTCCTACTCTCCTTATAAAAAGAGGTATCCTACATCCTGAGGGAGGGATTGTGGTGGGAGAAGAAGAAGAAGAAGAAGAAGAAGAAGAAGAAGAAGAAGAAGAAGAAGAAGAAGAAGAAGAAGAAGAAGAAGAAGAAGAAGAAGAGGATATTCTCTTTTGATTCTTCAAATTATTGGAAAGAGAAAAGAAAATCCAAATGTCGACATGTCCCATAAATTAATGTGGGATGCTTGCATGTACTATATTATAATAGATGGTTTAATAGGATTTTCCTATAGAAAACTTAAGCATATGGAAAAGGATCAAAATATGGTACGGTAGCATACAAATACTTTAAGGTACGGTACCTCTTGCCAATGGCTTTGGATAATGGTATATGATAATTTCTATATGCAATGGATGTGCATGAGGATCTATAAGTCCAACTATGAATATCTCAAGGTGTGCCTAATTTCTATATAGGCCACATTGGAGACATTTTTTCCTTGAGGAATATTGCTTAAAGGTACCTCTTCAAATCTTCAACTAGTTGTAAAACATTATTTTCTAAGGAACGTGGAAAGTGGTTGACTATTTCCAATTTTCAAGACGTTAATGGAAGTTTGGATTTATGGACTTATTTAAGGGCAAAATACATGTGGTATCGATGGCCTTATCTAACATTTTTTTATGGAAAAATAACAAAATTAAAAACATATGACCTTAAAATTGTGAAGGTCTTATACGTAAATCGATTTAGGGTTGTTGTATAGCGACTCTGGCTGGTCGCCTGAACAAAGCCGCCCCTAAAAGGGCATGGGTGCACTTCGCTATAGCATTCCGGATTTGCATGCATACATCAAAAAGAGTTTCGGATATTTGTATCGTGATCTAAAATAGGTCGGTCGAATCTGTTTGGGTGATTGCATGCCCGATCTTTTGTGTGCCACATATTTTTGAAGACGACCACAACTAAGCCACATGAACCCGGTATATCAGATTTCTTTGGTTGAACCGGATTTGTGCCTTGCCTCTAAATATTGCTTTTTTGCAAAAGCCGCTTACATGAACAAGGTTCTAGCTTGGACGAAAAGCTGAAGTATAAGGCTCGTACTTGGACAAGAACCTGAAGAAATGGCATGTTTTCATCTGTCCTTTGGCGGCTACAGTATTCGGATGTTTGGATCTGATTATTCCAGATGGAAACTGCATCGAAAAGCCCGTTATAGCCTTGAATCTTTAAAGAAGAAGTTGGATATCCACGGGGTAGCTCAATGGTTTGAGATTCATTTTGAAGCAGCGACCATTGTGGAGCTTGTATGATGGATTTTTCTTGTTCCAGAATCACTGGTGTACTTTAAAACAGCTATGGCGGAAATCTATAGGACCAAATATGGCCAGGGAACTCTTATCCAAGTCCTGGCGAATGATGCATAAACTGAAATGCTAGATATTGGTCGCCAATGTGGACAAGGATCCTACATATTTGGATTGATTGCATTCAGGTTTGGATGCTTGAAGTAATCTTTATTGCTAATCTTGTATGATGTATTATAAATTTTATGCTTAAACAAAAAGGTTATCTGGTTCTGTCTGTTGCAGCTGGATAAAATGATCTGGAGATTGCTTGGGCAAACAGAACTCCCAATTAATGACCACTGATGGAAAATATCACCAGTGATCTGCATATACCTGGTGGACGAATATCAGGTTAGAAAATGATGTTTGCTTATAAAGGCTTGTTTGTATCTGGAAATGCCACTATAGATTCCTAGTAAGTTAAAGAGTTGCAGCCGGCTTCTCAAACATTATGCTTCCTAGCATTATTTAGGCCTACGTGGCTTCTTAGATAGCAATTGCATATCTAATGAGATTCTATGAGGATAGAATGATATTACCCTGAACTTGAAATGCTCAAATAATAGCTGTGGTTACAGCTTGAATAAATATTTTCTTACATGTAGAGCATGATAGAACCATTGTTTGGCTTTTAATCTGAAATAGTTTGATCAGTTTTCATAACACATTTCAGGCTGCTTTAATCTATTAATGTGCAAAGGTATATCTGAGATAATTCTAAATGGAAGGATTCTATTCTGGCTAAAATAATAATATTTTTGAGATCATAACAACCAGCTAGATTTGGGACTAAGAAATTAGTTCTCGTCTAATGGTTGTGCGTGAGATCAATTAGGATTTATATTGCTAAAAATATTAATATTCCAGTTCCCTTTCTTGTTAATTGTCACCTCAGGGCAAAAGGATACAATTGGTGATCAGCGATGAGCTGAGAGACCCAATGTACCTTTTGGCCCTTGCACATTTACCATTATCATGCTAATTGTGTATTGATTGGCTGCAGGTACGGGTTCTCTCCTCCAATTGTCTCTTATTTGTTGTTAGAGTTGGCGTTAACTTGGAGATGGAATTACTGGAAGCGTAACTTAAGCTACACTTACTTTGTACCTCTATTTTTTTATTTGACACATAGATGGGAATAATTTACAGTAATACTTGTCCTTATTTTCATCATACAACGTAACTAAAGCTACACTTACTTTGTACCTCTATTTTTTTACTTGACACATAGATGGGAATAATTTATAGTAATACTTTATGTCTTTGTTTTGATCATACATTGGAATAATCTACAGTAATATTTTATGTCTAAATTTTATGTCTCTACTTTGATCATACATGGTTAAAATCTACAGATTAATGCGCAGATCTTCTAAAATAATGCTTTGCTACTTTATTGTTCTACTTTCATACTAATATACGTGTTTGAGGTAATGTGCCTTCCAGTTGTGGCCTGGGTAACGCCAGGATGGATATGTGTTGGGTAATCTTTGCCTTGAACGAATACGGTTTAGTAAAATGTTTTTACTATAATCTGTTAGTAGTCTTGGTGAAGATGTGTCGAAGAAGAAATCGGGATTTCCATTTGCTGGAGATATCTGGCATGCACAATTGGTTGGCGTTACCTATGTAAGTTTTAGATAGCTCTACTTTTTGATATGTTTACGAAGTTATCTCTTCTGATATCTTTATGGAGTTATCTAACATACGAATCTTTTTTGATACCCTAATGGAGTGATCTGGCAAACGAATCTCTTATACAAACCAGGTCAGTTTGTTTATTAATGCTCTTTTACAAGACTTTTAATTCTGATAGCAAGTGTTATGGTTAATACTGTAACGGACTGTCTATGGCACTTAAGGGCCCACTATGCCCAGTGTGCCTCACATTTATAAAATCCTGATAATTTGTCAGGTCTTGAACTAGTCCACTGTGCTAGTTCTCGATTTATCTGCTACAGCGGATATGGTATTTGGGCAACTGCACCTTATACTACTTAAATACAGGTGATAAAATAAGTTGTTAATGGTTTAAAGATTCTATGAATCTATTTTATTCTGGAGTAAGGAAGTAGGACCCCTCTTTTTATGGGGGGGTCCTACTCTCCTTATAAAAAGAGGTATCCTACATCCTGAGGGAGGGATTGTGGGAGAAGAAGAAGAAGAAGAAGAAGAAGAAGAGGATATTCTCTTTTGATTCTTGAAATTATTGGAAAGAGAAAAGAAAATCCAAATGTCGACATGTCCCATAAATTAATGTGGGATGCTTGCATGTACTATATTATAATAGATGGTTTAATAGGATTTTCCTATAGAAAACTTAAGCATATGGAAAAGGATCAAAATATGGTACGGTAGCATACAAATACTTTAAGGTACGGTACCTCTTGCCAATGGCTTTGGATAATGGTATATGATAATTTCTATATGCAATGGATGTGCATGAGGATCTATAAGTCCAACTATGAATATCTCAAGGTGTGCCTAATTTCTATATAGGCCACATTGGAGACATTTTTTCCTTGAGGAATATTGCTTAAAGGTACCTCTTCAAATCTTCAACTAGTTGTAAAACATTATTTTCTAAGGAACGTGGAAAGTGGTTGACTATTTCCAATTTTCAAGACGTTAATGGAAGTTTGGATTTATGGACTTATTTAAGGGCAAAATACATGTGGTATCGATGGCCTTATCTAACATTTTTTATGGAAAAATAACAAAATTAAAAAACATATGACCTTAAAAATTGTGAAGGTCTTATACAGAAATCGATTTAGGGTTGTTGTATAGCAGCTCTGCTGGTCGCCTGAACAGCCGCCCTAAAAGGGCATGGTCTGCCTGCTATAGCATTCCGGATTTGCATGCATACATCAAAAAGAGTTTCAGATATTTGTATCAGGACGAAAATAGGCTGGTCGAATCTGCTGGGTGAATGCATGCCTGATCTTTGTGTGCCACATATTTTTGAAGACAGCCACAACTAAGCCACATGAACCTGGTATATCAGATTTGCTGGTTGAACCGGATTTGTGCCTTGCCTCTAAATATTGCTTTTTTGCAAAAGCCGCTTACATGAACAAGGTTCTAGCTTGGACGAAAAGCTGAAGTATAAGGCTCGTACTTGGACCTCTCTAACCTTGGTTCCAGCACTTTCAATGCTGTTGTGTCTGCTTCCCTGGCTGACAGCAGATTAAGCTCCTCGATTTTTGTCTGCTCAAGTTCTGGTAATAGTTCCTTCAGCTCAGCCTCTGTATCTTGGCATATAGCCTGAATACCGTCTGCACGACTTGGTTTATCCTTAATCATTCCTTCCCATTTTTTTAAATCTTTATTCATCTTCTCGATGCGGAACTCAAGTTCTTTGAACCTTCATTTGTAGCACCTGCGGGCTTTGATCACAAGTTTGCAACCTTGCCTTTACTTCGAATCACTTTCGATCTTGTAGAGTTGATCCATTCTCCCGGTGTCTGTTGAATTCATCCGGAAAGTAATCCAAGGTTAGTACCACATGACACAACAGGCACCACTTTACACACCACAAATTCCATCATGACAAACTTTGCACCACAAATGGCATCATATTCACCACATGTGGTGTGGCATGTGGCACCAAACCTGGTGCCACATGCCACACCACATATGGCACCACAATGCACCCAAGGCACCACATATGGCAATCCATTGCAAGACCACAAATGGCGTCAAAGACACCACATGTGGTGCAAAATGTGGATCCATAGTGGTGCCACATTAGACACCACATGTGGCACCACAATGCATGAAGGCACCACATCCCGGCAGCATCCACCACCCCATATGTGGCGAGATAGCGTGGTGCAATATTTAGCATGCTAGCTTGGCACCACATATGGCGCACAATCCACCATTCACAAGTATCACCATATCTAACATCACATATGACACTAAGTATAGAAACATATGGAAGCCAATTCACTATTCGGATAAGGTACCACGTTTGGTACTATATGTGACACTACATATGCTACAAACTACATTATTAACATATAAGCGGCACCATATGACTGTCCCCAGAACACATTTGGAGCTACATACTACTTTGTGAACTGAAATTATCCACCACAACTCGAAACTAGCAAAGACAAATTTCCTACATATAACTTACAACACACCCAAATGAAGAAGTAAGTGGTGTGCACGATTGTTCAAGCTTGCTAGACCTTCTTTGGAAAATAACAGGTTCAATATTAAATTGCATCATATGGTGGTTCCGGAAGAAGAGGGTTGAAAAGTACCTATTTTTTCGGTGATTTTTCCCCGAGATTCTTCTTACAAACTTGAGGAGGCTTGAATTGTGGCCTAGTCATTTCAAGAGAGGAAGCATCATATGTGGCAGGTTGCTCTGCTTCCTCACTATTTGAAATGATTGCATGCTTCCTCTTACGTTGGGACGGAGAGGCTTCGACCCTTTTTCTCTTAAGCATTGCTTAAACTCAATCAATTTATTTCTTTTCCTTTTGTGTGAAGGTAATACGCAAGCGACCATAGCCTCCTGCGTGAGGCCATGCCTCCCCGGGCACACTTCACTTTGTGATTTTTTTTTGTAAAGGCACATATATTCATTATACCTCTCCACTACAAAACCAAAGCCAGCATTCACGGCGTCTATTACGGCGTCGGGCGTAATTTGCTTGCGTCGATGATCGGCGTCAAAGCGTCGATAAAACGACGATCTATTTCGACGCGTCGGGCGTCGATAAGCGACATTTAGGGCGTTCGCTATCGCAGCGTCGCAACAAGGGCGTCTTTAAGCGGCGACCGGCGCCGTTCAACGCCGGGCGATACCGTGGGTCGACCCGCACGCGGACGCTTTGCCGGAGGGGCAGCGCCGCCGGGCCGGCTGGCGTGGCAGATGACCTGGCAACGTCGTTCAACAACGAAAAGTACATGTCATCATGTCCGTCCAGCGTGGCGTTGCCAGCGGGTAGCGAGTAGCGCCGACTGGCGTGCCGCTGCGTGTGAAACGTCGTTCAACGGCGTTCTTTGGCGTGGTTGTCACCGTCTGGCTGCGTGGTTTGTCGCTGTCTGGCCGGCCGGGCGCCGCGGAATTAAGCGTCGTTCAACGACAGCTGGCGGGCGTAAGACCCCCGCGCATAACGCGTCGTTCAACGACGATTAAGGAATTTTGATAAAAAAAAAATATTTATTTAATATTATTCAATATGATTTAACGGACAGTTAATATTCATATTCAAAATTAACAAATATTTAATATAAATAAATATTTAGTAATATTTATTAATATTAATATTATCAATAATATTAATAGTATTAATAAATATTAAATATGAACAAAATAAATCGAGAATAAATATTTAAAAATTTAAAAATTCGAAAAATAGAAACAAATATTGATTAAATTATATTAATGGTAGATAAGCATTATTGTTTAATATGTAATTAAATGTTTAATAAATCTCGAGAATAAAAAAATAGAATCGAGCATAAAATTAACATAACAAAAAATCACAAATAATAAGAACAAAGCATAAAAAATTTAAATTGAATTCAATTAATATATTTCACAATGTAATTTGCACATTACAAAATATATTAAGTCTTTAGTTGTTGCTCTCTTCTTCTTCTTCTTCATTGGCTTCGTCTTCATTTACCTGCATTATATTGTATCGCAACAATTAGTTCATTGTAGTCACAAATAATTATCTAATGAATGATACACACTTCATCCCCCTTTCACGCCAAGAGTGGCGACTGCGATGGCCGCATGATCGCCTTTGTTTGAAGGCCCTTTCGCGTTCATCTTTAGCGGTGGGCGACCAAACAAATGGCGCCTATTGAGAATGAGCACCAAAACTAATGTTAGTGTTCAACTCGAGAACCTACATTATAAACCAAATTTATACTTACAAATAGCTTATCCGAGAAAGCCATAAGCGCGGACCCAGTCTTATTGGCACTATGGTCGCCACTTGCTTCGTCATACCTCGGCGTCAGTAGCTGCTGCCTTTGTTCTAGCTTCCCCTTTCTTTGATAATATGTTGGCCTTCAAACACTACAATGCAATACAAGGACTTAGTCCACATGGCATCATCTAATTATACGACTCATGGGAGAGATGATGTACTTGAAATGCCTCATTAGTCAACCAGATAGGCTGTGCCACTTCCTCTATCGAGACTCCTGTAGCTTTGGCAAGAGCTTTCAGCTGCTTCTTCCGATTACCTCGCAAAATATAAATAAAATATGAGTACAATGAGGTTATAATGAAGAACAAAAGAGCCTAATACACGGTGGCTTTAACATGTTTACCCCCGCTTTGAACAAACCTCCTCCATGAGATCTCTCCCGACTTGAGCTCGGGATATTCTCGCTTCTAAAAGCTCCTTGATCCTCTCTTTTCCTCATCATAGGCTCCCAGTTCCATTCACCCTTGTGGACGTTATGGCAAACGCTATTTGTGACACTATTAGCCATCTTCCAAAAATTGTCGCCGCCATCTGCGGTCTTTGTGGCGGCAACTTCTTGCTACTACACTCAACATACGACTAACATATGAATATGTGAGTGAACAAAAAGGGCATAATTCAAGATGAACTCACTCATATATATTGAAAGAGATGCCTTCGTGGAGGTGGTGCAGGTGGTGCACGATCTTTATGAGCTTGAAGAGGAATTGCGCCCACTCCGGCGTAAAACGGTCGGGCTCCGCCGTGGGGGTTCATTCTCCTCGTGCTCAGGGAGGCGGGCCCAAGATTGAATTCGAAGGAGTGTATGAGCTATGACGTGGAGGGTCATGGGGCCGAGACCTCCGCCTACTTTGTTCAACAACACGGCGCGCAATCTCCATTTTCTGGGCGACATCCCGAATTGCAAGGCATTCCACCTATCTTCGTGGTTATCGCCTCGTTGATATCTCTGGAGTTCCCCGCTTCTTCGTCTTCTGGCTGGATGCGAGGTCCTTTTCCGATCTCTTTCTACGGTGGTGAGAAGAAGATCCGCCCATAACCACGACGACGAACATTATGCATAGGAAAAGAAGGGCGCAAACCGCATTTACACGCTACATTTAAAAACATTAGAACGTTAAAAATAAATGGTTAACTTACATTTTATCCTAGCAAAAATCCATACCAAATCCAGGAGAATGGTGGAGGTGGCGGTGGTGGCGAGCTAAACCCGAACGACCAACCGCCTCTTAAAGGCCTTTGCGGGTTTAGGGTGTCAATAAGGCTACCAAGCCCGCGAGAAGTAAAGTTGTGAACAATAGATATGCCATCGTGCCGCATCCCATGGTTCTTTGGACATGTGCAAAAACTTGCAAGTTATTTATATGGAGGCGATGAATAACATAGTAGGAAAGCAACAAATGTTAGCAACATGGGAAGTTCATTACAAAACATTGGGATTTGAATAATTAAAAGTGTCTTTATATATTTGGTTATTAGACAATTAAAAAAATTTAATACTCTTAAACATGGCAAGATATACAATATTGTATTCATTATTTGAGTTGTGACAACAACAATTTTGACATCTCCAAGGCATCCATGCACTTCATGTGTCGTCTTTGTCTCACAACCATGGTAGAAGATATTCCAACACTTTGTAAGGCTTCAACAACTTCGGAAGCTTTGGGTCGCGTGATGAGAATACGTCTTCACGTAGGCACATCATTCTTGTTTTTGCTCCTCCAACTTGTCAAGACGTCGTTGGTACATATGGGTTGGATTAATCCATTGGGCATTGTTGTTATTATTAAACCACTCCATTAAATCGCATAGCTTGCACGAAATCCGTAAGCATCTCATAAATATATCCCAATGCATAGACATCATGAATTTCGTGTCCCCATACACGATCATCATCCTTTGATTTCTCAAACACAGTTTCCTCTAACCATGGATATTTTGCTTGTCCATCCGAAAGTAAGTACCAACACTTCAACAAGGGACGACGCTCTTTGGCGTAAAAATGAATTGCATTGTCCCAATCACCAATGGCCACCCACACATTTTGGTACTCATCATCAAAATGTAATTTGACTCTCTTGCAATTAAGCTTTGTGTGAGTGAAGTGGCCTTTGTGGATCTCAACGACACCTTCCGCTAGGGCAAGAGCTATCTCCGGAACATCTTCGATATACAACTTCGCATTTTGCTCCTAAGTTCAAAGCCTATGTGTTTGTCGGGTTCTTCTTGGCTCTAGCAATTGCATTTGACCATCTTCTAAAAGCGTGACAAGTTATTAGGTAAATAGTCAAACAAGTGTGCAAGTGTCTCTCCATTCATGAAAGGTAGAATCACCATTGGCCCTATGGTATCCCCACTAGAGCTAGCAACTTCATATGCAAGTCCAATGGATGTAGCCAAAGCAGGATGCGGGCTCTTGAAGCGTATGTATCTTTGAGCCATCTCATACGTCTCTGCCCTATCTTTGCCCTTGAAAACCCATCCACTGTATAGCTCATCATCTTGGAAGTGTTGTGTTCCGTTGATCTTGATTTGATACGTGCGATGTGTTGGTTTCTCCTCAATAAGGCGTATCACATCCACGGCCTCTACGGGCATGGGATCAACAAAGATTGATGTGTTCATGTGATTCTCCAAAGAAAAGTGGGCCTTGCTAGGCCCTGCTCCACTAGAGCTTCCCCCGATGCAAAGCATTTTTAATTACCTCCAACCCGGCGTGCATTGAGATCCGCAATGATGTTCTTGTGATCTGCACGTCGCTTCTTTGAGGAATTCCATGAAGCTACCCATTCCTTGACACGAGCCTCGGCATTGGGACTTTTAAGCTGCACTGAATGCTTCAAACATGTCTTCAGTTCATCCATGGGGTTTCCAATCATTGGCTTTACATGTGTGTCAAGGAGAGAAGTCAACATTTCTTCTTGACCTGGCCATTTTTGTGCTAACTCAAATTGGCACTTCCTTTTCACATGTCCGACAAAATGGTCGACCGCGTTGACCGGGCTTTTGCATCTCCCGATCGGGACTTTCGTTAGCACATATCTCATTTATGACCATGCGTCTAATCTCACTAATCATTAGTGTCTTCACAGTCGGGGCCATACCTACAAACCAATTTAGATTCATTAATCTTGCTTTGTGACTTTTTTCAAACCTTCATTATGAATCTTTACCTACTTTCTTAAGAGTTAGTTTCCCTTTTTTTTTTTTTTTTTTTTAAAACCAACTATTTAAATTTTTTCTTGCTCTTAACCACTCCACATCAGTGTTTCTTTGACATCCCTAACATCTTTAAAAAACAACATTCTTAACTAGAAACCCGAAAATCAATAATGCAATTTTTTTCAAAAACCCCGCCCTTGTCCAATCCCGTAAAGATTTCTATTTATTGATATATTAATAAAAAAAATAAACAAGAGTAGGCGGTGAGCTTGGACCCGGAACACCTAGTCTTCTCCACTCAAGGCGGAGCCGACCATGCCCTTGTCCAAGTCTCCCCAAATTTTTCTAAACTAAATACATTAATCAATAAAATTACAAGAGTAAACGGTGAGCTTGGACCCGGAACACCTAGTCTTCTCCACTCAAGGCGGAGTCGACCATGCCCTTGTCCAAGTCTCCCCAATTTTTCTAAACTAAATACATTAATCAATAAAATTACAAGAGTATACGGTGAGCTTGGACCCGGAACACCTAGTCTTCTCCACTCAAGGCGGAGCCGACCATGCCCTTGTCCAAGTCTCCCCAAGTTTTTTTTTAACCTAAATAAAACATTAAAATTTTATTCTCCTACTCAAACTCAAATTCTTACCTAGAATGTCTTCGAGCTGCGAAAATCGATTTCCAAGAGCGACGCATTTTGTTATTAGTGTACATGCAAAAAAATAAAGGCATTCAATAATTAGAAAACTTACATAAATAAAGAAAAAAAAAAAAAAAAAAAAACAAAACAAAAAGACCATTCACGTTGAAAAGATCATTGACATTAAAACTATTTACATTGTTAATTAAAAAGAACTATATATTGACATGTAAAAAATAAAAATAAAAAAAAGGAAGAACATAAAAAGAAGGGGCCTCGTCTTTCAACGACGTCCCCTTCTTGTAATAAAAAATAGAGGAAGAATGGGCCTCGTCTTTCAACGACGTCCTTCTTCCATGGAAAAAAAATAGAAGAGGAGGAGGAAGAAGAAGAAGAAGAAGAAGAAGAAGAAGAAGAAGAAGAAGAAATTGATTCTTCAAAAAATATACATTGCACTAGAATTGAGTGTCCTTAAGAGCTCTTCAAAAATTATTTTGGTGGATATGCTTGCATGTATTTGACATGCTCCTATTCGTCATATAATTGATGACTAGTTTAGCTCTATGTCTTTGCATATGAATGCACTAATATTATACACCCTAGGGTAAATATTATGCCATTAAAGGTAAGGTGTGGCCTTTTTGCTTTTACATAGTTCACACATTTATTCCTTTATAGATGCATAAAGAACCAATCTTGTACGTGGATATGGTAAAGAATTTATTGGTATTCTTAATTTGGAGACCCAATAATGTGACGTTTCATACACCCCATTGAAAAAAGGAGTCTTATAATTAATGTGCTCTTTAATTGTACACACCTATATAGGTGACTTATAATTCATTTTGAGAACTTCTAAGACATTTATTTATGGCGGCAACATGTCAAGGCCAAAGCCAATTTCGAATATACACATGCCAAGGTAAAGGTAAAGATAAAGGTAAAGTAAGAGTCGAAAATTATTTAGGGCATTGGACCATGGTCAGAATGTGCGGCTAGGGTCTGATAGACACAAGTATTCTCATTTCGATGGGACAAATCTGAATATGGCATCTTCATATGCAAATGGAAAGACATGGCATGAGCCGTTATGCAAAAATCTTGGCATTTCGAGCTCTCGGCAGTAGATCTAGTGCCCAAATGAAGGCCTTGGTGTTTCGTGGCATTTTCATTGCTGCTTTCTGCTATGGAACAAGATGAATAGAACTCCAAAAGCTAATGCTAAAAGAGCTCTCTTTATCAGGTTTGATGATTTCCATTATTTGGTTACAGTTAAAAAATGATTGGTTTACACAGCCTTCCACGAAAATAGCTTAAATGTAATAGTTCTGGCATGGATTTGCATATCACAGATACTAGTACATGTTATCACTTCTTGCCTTCAAATGGAGATGCGGCTCTATGTTATCACTTCTTGCCTTCAAATGGAGATGCGGCTCTGTTGGCAAAGAAAATACAGCCGGAACCTGTGACCAAGTGCAAAACGATGGCTATGGGAGCGCCAATAATCAGGTTCGGTATATACTTATTGGCTTGTCAGTGAGATAGGAAAATACTACTTCATCTCTATTTGTTATGTAGTAGAATGAGCACTGCTCCATCTCGAAATGGATATGATCAAAAGTATAGCTTCTATTGTGAAAATAACAACAGCGATATGGCTAAAAATAAATATGGCCTCTATCATGAAAATAACAACAAACTTTTGATACTGCTGGCTTTATTGATGGTACTATATTCTAAATATGTAACAGGTTAAAAAAGTTCAATATTAGAGTACTACCTCAGTCTAAAGACTTGTATATACTCTATTTTCTGAAAGCGAACTGAGGTCTTAATAAGATATGCTATTTCCTTTGTTCAGAAACCGTGTACAGATTACCATGGTATTTTATCTGATGCATAATATGGCTAGTTGCAGATGCCATTAGAAATACGTGAAAATGATATTGTTGCCACTATTGATGCCCTTTGAAGGTCCAGCTGCTAGTAAATACTTGGGGCTATATTTATCAGGTTTCTATCATGGATAAATCTCTATACCAGATGTGCTTAGGTGGTTTTTTTGCAGAAATGTAGCACCTAAGTTGGTTAGAGTTAACTTCTCATAACATATAGATATTGGTATGATGGGGAATGTATAGTAAGAATATGGCCGTGTGTCTATTTTGGTAGTGTTTGCATTGTTTACTTAACTCTGGTGTTGTTTTAATTTCCAGTGTAAACTTAATATGTGAATAGGTTTGATGTTAGCGACTTTTAAAGCTGTTGAATCCATATGCTTTAATAAAGCTCCTTTGGATACATCTATTTACTGAAAATAATAGGTGAAGGGCGAAGAGCCAGAGTGTTCTACAGCTTACCTGACGCCCCTTGTATAGTTACCATAATTTTGCTAACTTATTCATTGTTTGGGTGCAGGTAACCAGAACACTCTCTCCTGGTGTTGTTTTCAGTTGATGGTTGCTTTTGCTACAATCGATGGGCCAGATGAAGATAACGACCCACTCTAAGATTGTACAAATATTTGGTGAGATCTTCCCTTTTGGTGGATAAATGAACAAAAGGGTGCAAGTTAATTACGGAATGTTAAACATTGACATTTCTTTGAGCTAGAGCAAACCAAGATGCACAAATTCTGAAATCTGTGACATTAATGGTTATGGATTGGATTTATAGCTACTTGCGAAAAATAGGTGCGGATAAAAGAAATTTTGATATGATGTTACTGATTTTGACTACTGATATTATGTCTAGATATGAAATATGAAATGAAAAAAATATTGAGTTATATGGATGAACAATAGGATGAATTTAATTTACATTCAAGATTTATATGGATACAAACAAGGATATAGATGGATTGTACATTATGTTATGATTTAAAGTTAAGTATTCTTGAATATATCTGATGCAAATGTATATCTTAAGCTCCAAGAAAATAAATATCCATGGGAGTAGGAGTACCTAATGTGGCCTGGCTTAAAAACCCAGGATAGATATTGGGAAATATGTGCTCACTCTGAACGAAGTCTTTTAATTGTTTTTTTAAACTTTAACTGTACGTAGTCTTTGTGAGAACATATTCGAAGAAGAAGAAGAAGAAGAAGAAGAAGAAGAAGAAGAAGAAGAAGAAGAAGAAGAAGAAGAAGAAGAAGAAGAAGAAGAAGAAGAAGAAGAAGAAGAAGAAGAAGAAGAAGAAGAAGAAGAAGAAGAAGAAGAAGAGAATATTCTCTTTGGATCTTCAAATCATTGAAAGACTTAAAGCGAGATTGACGTAATAGATGCCCCAAAGGGCACAACAAAGGTACTTGGCACATTTTTGCATTATATATTCTTACTTCTGAATTTTGTGTATTTTCTCAAAACATGATTTTTGTCCTTAATGGAGCTCCTTATAGGATTGAACATTCTATGGCTTATTTATTTTAGCAATATTTTCTAAGGAAACGACATTGCTATGACTTGGAAATGGCATATGACATAAGGTATGTGTAAATGGCATGAAAATTAATTATGGGTTGAGCTCTTGCAACATTGGTGCAAAAGGTGATGGCATTAAATGCTTCCTTGACTTGTGGCTTTTAAGAATTGATAGGTGTATATATAGTAATGATTATGACATTGTATGTTAACTTTTTAGATAAGGAAAAGTTTTAAGACTTGAAAGCCACGCATCTCTAAAGTTTGGTGGCTTTGGTAAAAAAATACCATGTGCTTATGGTACGATACATCTCTTATAGTAAATTTTGATAGTATGCATGTACAATATGTACACTCTAAGCTATTGGGGCTTTGCCCATAGGATTTTTAGCGCCCAAAAAAGGCGGCACAAAGGGCTAAAAACTTGACCTTTTTCTGCTGAAACCGGATGTAAAGGAAATGGCGATGTACCTTGTGCCTTATATTGCTGATTTTCAAGGCTTATCAAGGCCTAACTGGTAGATATGGCATTGACAGAGTTTTACAAAGCCGAACGGCCTGTTTGGCGAGTTTTTTCACGGCAAAACCTTGGTCCAGCATTTCGAAATGCCTTTTTATGGCTTGAAGTGTTGAACGCTCAAAACTATGATCATGGAGCGAAATATCAGTTTTGAATAAATATTTGATGTTGTTCATTCCTTTAAAGTTCAGCTGTGTTTTCATGTTTGCTAGAACGGTTATATCCAAGTTTTGAAAAGTGAATATTAGATTGCTTTGGTCGGATATGAGACAGAAACAGGTTCCATCTCAAAATACAAGACTTTGTTATGCTTATTCCTAAATTATTTACGAATAGATGTGGTAAGATATTTGCTTACAAGCCACGGTATTGCTTGGCTTCATATGCAATGCATACTTTTAAACTTATGGACATATGGTAAGTGGGAAATGGCCAATGAAAAGATAATAGTCTACTATGCGCTTTGTATTGCAATTTAGTTTGTATAGTAAGTGCAAGTGCTTTACTTTAAGATCCATTGTGTGGCTTGTGGATGTACACATTTAGTAGGAAACGATGTTAATATATGACAAAAATTTGATGCTTTTTGCACTCTTAACCAGGTTGAATAATATGTTTCTAATCTGATTTTAGGATTTCAAATATAATGTACTTCTATGGGTATGCTTTATATCCATGATACTTCTTCTAGATTCAGCTTGTGCCAGCACTCCTTATGCTTCCATAGTTTCTTGACGTGACAATTGCATATTTGACATAATGCAAAATATCGATAGATCGAAGTTCTTGTTGAACTAGATATCTTTGAAATAATATTTCGAGATCATAATAACCAGCTAGATCTGGGACTATGAAAGTAGTTCTCGTCTAATGGTCTAATGGTTATGCTTGAAGTTTATATGGCTAAAAATATTAATATTCCAATTTCCTTTCGGGTTAATTGTCACCTCAGGGCAAAAGGATACAATTGGTGATCAGCGATAAGCTGAGAGACCCAATGTACCTTTTGGCCCTTGCACATTTACCATTATCATGCTAATTGTGTATTGATTGGCTGCAGGTACGGGTTCTCTCCTCCAATTGTCTCTATTTTGCTGTTAGAGTTGGCGTTAACGTGGAAATGGAATATCTGGATGCATAAGAGATGGAATAAGCAGCACTCAAGAGATGGAATAAGCAGCACTCTGATAGTGACACAGATAAGATAAGATATATGAGTACATATGAGCTTTATACATTTTATACAAGAACATTATTGAATAGTTTATAGTTTTATGTCACTTTATACTTACACTTTGAGAATACAAAATATGTTACACGTTAAAGTTTACATTGTATGTTTTATATTTGATACTTCAAAATTTGAGATTTACACTTGTACACTTTAAAATCTGAGATTTATACTTTATGGAATATGTTTTTTACATCCAGGAAGTTATATGGGCTAATGGTTTGGAGAGTGCCTGATGTGGCCTGGCCTAAAAACCAGGGTGGATATTTGGGATTATGATCTTGCCTTGAACAAGGTTCTTTTAATGTAATTGTTTGCATAACTGTGACTGTAGTCTTGGCAAGAACATGTACGAAGAAGAAATCGTGACTTCCACTTGCTGGAGATATCTGGCAAACGCATCACTTCTACAAACCAGGTTAGTTTGAATATTATTGCTTTTGGACAGTAAAATAGGTTCCGTTACCATATGCTATGGTAAATGGCCCATAGCCTATTATGATATAGTGTTTTATACTATATCAGGCTGTCCATGGTACTTAAGGCCCACTGTGCCTCATGTACTTCAAGATTTTAAAACCCTGACATTTTGTTGGGTCTTGAACTAGTCCATTGTACTAGTTCTTGAATTATCTGCTATTGCGGATATGTATTTGGTCCAATGCACCTTATACTAATAAGATAAAGATGATATAATAATTTGATGCTGATTGAAAGATTCTTTGAATCTGTTTTTCTTCTGGTGTAAGGAAGTAGGACCCCTCTTTTTATGGGGGGGGGTCCTGCTTTCCTTATAAAAAGAGGAGTCCTACATCCCGAGGGAGGGATTGTGGGAGAAGAAGAAGAAGAAGAAGAAGAAGAAGAGAATATTCTCTTTGGATCTTCAAATCATTGAAAGACTTAAAGCGAGATTGACGTAATAGATGCCCCAAAGGGCACAACAAAGGTACTTGGCACATTTTTGCATTATATATTCTTACTTCTGAATTTTGTGTATTTTCTCAAAACATGATTTTTGTCCTTAATGGAGCTCCTTATAGGATTGAACATTCTATGGCTTATTTATTTTAGCAATATTTTCTAAGGAAACGACATTGCTATGACTTGGAAATGGCATATGACATAAGGTATGTGTAAATGGCATGAAAATTAATTATGGGTTGAGCTCTTGCAACATTGGTGCAAAAGGTGATGGCATTAAATGCTTCCTTGACTTGTGGCTTTTAAGAATTGATAGGTGTATATATAGTAATGATTATGACATTGTATGTTAACTTTTTAGATAAGGAAAAGTTTTAAGACTTGAAAGCCACGCATCTCTAAAGTTTGGTGGCTTTGGTAAAAAATACCATGTGCTTATGGTACGATACATCTCTTATAGTAAATTTTGATAGTATGCATGTACAATATGTACACTCTAAGCTATTGGGGCTTTGCCCATAGGATTTTTAGCGCCCAAAAAAGGCGGCACAAAGGGCTAAAAACTTGACCTTTTTCTGCTGAAACCGGATGTAAAGGAAATGGCGATGTACCTTGTGCCTTATATTGCTGATTTTCAAGGCTTATCAAGGCCTAACTGGTAGATATGGCATTGACAGAGTTTTACAAAGCCGAACGGCCTGTTTGGCGAGTTTTTTCACGGCAAAACCTTGGTCCAGCATTTCGAAATGCCTTTTTATGGCTTGAAGTGTTGAACGCTCAAAACTATGATCATGGAGCGAAATATCAGGTTTGAATAAATATTTGATGTTGTTCATTCCTTTAAAGTTCAGCTGTGTTTTCATGTTTGCTAGAACGGTTATATCCAAGTTTTGAAAAGTGAATATTAGATTGCTTTGGTCGGATATGAGACAGAAACAGGTTCCATCTCAAAATACAAGACTTTGTTATGCTTATTCCTAAATTATTTACGGATAGATGTGGTAAGATATTTGCTTACAAGCCACGGTATTGCTTGGCTTCATATGCAATGCATACTTTTAAACTTATGGACATATGGTAAGTGGGAAATGGCCAATGAAAAGATAATAGTCTACTATGCGCTTTGTATTGCAATTTAGTTTGTATAGTAAGTGCAAGTGCTTTACTTTAAGATCCATTGTGTGGCTTGTGGATGTACACATTTAGTAGGAAACGATGTTAATATATGACAAAAATTTGATGCTTTTTGCACTCTTAACCAGGTTGAATAATATGTTTCTAATCTGATTTTAGGATTTCAAATATAATGTACTTCTATGGGTATGCTTTATATCCATGATACTTCTTCTAGATTCAGCTTGTGCCAAAGCCTCCTTATGCTTCCATAGTTTCTTGCGTGACAATTGCATATTTGACATAATGCAAAATATGCCGATAGATCGAAGTTCTTGTTGAACTAGATATCTTTGAAATAATATTTTCGAGATCATAATAACCAGCTAGATCTGGGACTATGAAAGTAGTTCTCGTCTAATGGTCTAATGGTTATGCTTGAAGTTTATATGGCTAAAAATATTAATATTCCAATTTCCTTTCGGGTTAATTGTCACCTCAGGGCAAAAGGATACAATTGGTGATCAGCGATAAGTCGAGAGAGACCCAATGTACCTTTGGCCCTTGCACATTTACCATTATCATGCTAATTGTGTATTGATTGGTCTGCAGTACGGGTTCTCTCCTCCAATTGTCTCTATTTTGCTGTTAGAGTTGGCGTTAACGTGGAAATGGAATATCTGGATGCATAAGAGATGGAATAAGCAGCACTCAAGAGATGGAATAAGCAGCACTCTGATAGTGACACAGATAAGATAAGATATATGAGTACATATGAGCTTTATACATTTTATACAAGAACATTATTGAATAGTTTATAGTTTTATGTCACTTTATACTTACACTTTGAGAATACAAAATATGTTACACGTTAAAGTTTACATTGTATGTTTTATATTTGATACTTCAAAATTTGAGATTTACACTTGTACACTTTAAAATCTGAGATTTATACTTTATGGAATATGTTTTTTACATCCAGGAAGTTATATGGGCTAATGGTTTGGAGAGTGCCTGATGTGGCCTGGCCTAAAAACCGGGGTGGATATTTGGGATTATGATCTTGCCTTGAACAAGGTTCTTTTAATGTAATTGTTTGCATAACTGCGGATCTGTAGTCTTGGCAAGAACATGTACGAAGAAGAAATCGTGACTTCCACTTTTGCCGGAGATATCCGCAAACGCATCACTTCTACAAACCAAGTTAGTTTGAATATTATTGCTTTTGGACAGTAAAATAGGTTCCGTTACCATATGCTATGGTAAATGGCCCATAGCCTATTATGATATAGTGTTTTATACTATATCAGGCTGTCCATGGTACTTAAGGCCCACTGTGCCTCATGTACTTCAAGATTTTAAAACCCTGACATTTTGTTGGGTCTTGAACTAGTCCATTGTACTAGTTCTTGAATTATCTGCTATTGCGGATATGTATTTGGTCCAATGCACCTTATACTAATAAGATAAAGATGATATAATAATTTGATGCTGATTGAAAGATTCTTTGAATCTGTTTTTTCTTCTGGGTAAGGAAGTAGGACCCCTCCTTTTATGGGGGGGGGTCCTGCTTTCCTTATAAAAAGAGGAGTCCTACATCCCGAGGGAGGGATTGTGGGAGAAGAAGAAGAAGAAGAAGAAGAAGAGAATATTCTTTTTGGATCTTCAAATCATTGAAAGACTTAAAGCGAGATTGACGTAATAGATGCCCCAAAGGGCACAACAAAGGTACTTGGCACATTTTTGCATTATATATTCTTACTTCTGAATTTTGTGTATTTTCTCAAAACATGATTTTTGTCCTTAATGGAGCTCCTTATAGGATTGAACATTCTATGGCTTATTTATTTTAGCAATATTTTCTAAGGAAACGACATTGCTATGACTTGGAAATGGCATATGACATAAGGTATGTGTAAATGGCATGAAAATTAATTATGGGTTGAGCTCTTGCAACATTGGTGCAAAAGGTGATGGCATTAAATGCTTCCTTGACTTGTGGCTTTTAAGAATTGATAGGTGTATATATAGTAATGATTATGACATTGTATGTTAACTTTTTAGATAAGGAAAAGTTTTAAGACTTGAAAGCCACGCATCTCTAAAGTTTGGTGGCTTTGGTAAAAAAAAATACCATGTGCTTATGGTACGATACATCTCTTATAGTAAATTTTGATAGTATGCATGTACAATATGTACACTCTAAGCTATTGGGGCTTTGCCCATAGGATTTTTAGCGCCCAAAAAAGGCGGCACAAAGGGCTAAAAACTTGACCTTTTTCTGCTGAAACCGGATGTAAAGGAAATGGCGATGTACCTTGTGCCTTATATTGCTGATTTTCAAGGCTTATCAAGGCCTAACTGGTAGATATGGCATTGACAGAGTTTTACAAAGCCGAACGGCCTGTTTGGCGAAGTTTTTTCACGGCAAAACCTTGGTCCAGCATTTCGAAATGCCTTTTATGGCTTGAAGTGTTGAACGCTCAAAACTATGATCATGGAGCGAAATATCAGGTTTGAATAAATATTTGATGTTGTTCATTCCTTTAAAGTTCAGCTGTGTTTTCATGTTTGCTAGAACGGTTATATCCAAGTTTTGAAAAGTGAATATTAGATTGCTTTTGGTCGGATATGAGACAGAAACAGGTTCCATCTCAAAATACAAGACTTTGTTATGCTTATTCCTAAATTATTTACGGATAGATGTGGTAAGATATTTGCTTACAAGCCACGGTATTGCTTGGCTTCATATGCAATGCATACTTTTAAACTTATGGACATATGGTAAGTGGGAAATGGCCAATGAAAAGATAATAGTCTACTATGCGCTTTGTATTGCAATTTAGTTTGTATAGTAAGTGCAAGTGCTTTACTTTAAGATCCATTGTGTGGCTTGTGGATGTACACATTTAGTAGGAAACGATGTTAATATATGACAAAAAATTTGATGCTTTTTGCACTCTTAACCAGGTTGAATAATATGTTTCTAATCTGATTTTAGGATTTCAAATATAATGTACTTCTATGGGTATGCTTTATATCCATGATACTTCTTCTAGATTCAAATTTTGTGCCAAAGACTCCTTATGCTTCCATAGTTTCTTGGCGTGACAATTGCATATTTGACATAATGCAAAATATCGATAGATCGAGTTCTTGTTGAACTAGATATCTTTGAAATAATATTTTCGAGATCATAATAACCAACTAGATACGGGACTATGAAAGTAGTTCTCGTCTAATGGTCTAATGGTTATGCTTGAAGTTTATATGGCTAAAAATATTAATATTCCAATTTCCTTTCGGGTTAATTGTCACCTCAGGGCAAAAGGATACAATTGGTGATCAGCGATAAGCTGAGAGACCCAATGTACCTTTTGGCCCTTGCACATTTACCATTATCATGCTAATTGTGTATTGATTGGCTGCAGGTACGGGTTCTCTCCTCCAATTGTCTCTATTTTTCTTTGTTAGAGTTGGCGTTAACGTGGAAATGGAATATCACGGATGCATAAGAGATGGAATAAGCGAAGACTCAAGAGATGGAATAAGCGAGACTCGATAGTGACATGAGATAAGATAAGATATATGAGTACATATGAGCTTTATACATTTTATACAAGAACATTATTGAATAGTTTATAGTTTTATGTCACTTTATACTTACACTTTGAGAATACAAAATATGTTACACGTTAAAGTTTACATTGTATGTTTTATATTTGATACTTCAAAATTTGAGATTTACACTTGTACACTTTAAAATCTGAGATTTATACTTTATGGAATATGTTTTTTACATCCAGGAAGTTATATGGGCTAATGGTTTGGAGAGTGCCTGATGTGGCCTGGCCTAAAAACCAGGGTGGATATTTGGGATTATGATCTTGCCTTGAACAAGGTTCTTTTAATGTAATTGTTTGCATAAGCGGATCGTAGTCTTGGCAAGAACATGTACGAAGAAGAAATCGTGACTTCCACTTGCTGGAGATATCTGGCAAACGCATCACTTCTACAAACCAGGTTAGTTTGAATATTATTGCTTTTGGACAGTAAAATAGGTTCCGTTACCATATGCTATGGTAAATGGCCCATAGCCTATTATGATATAGTGTTTTATACTATATCAGGCTGTCCATGGTACTTAAGGCCCACTGTGCCTCATGTACTTCAAGATTTTAAAACCCTGACATTTTGTTGGGTCTTGAACTAGTCCATTGTACTAGTTCTTGAATTATCTGCTATTGCGGATATGTATTTGGTCCAATGCACCTTATACTAATAAGATAAAGATGATATAATAATTTGATGCTGATTGAAAGATTCTTTGAATCTGTTTTTCTTCTGGTGTAAGGAAGTAGGACCCCTCTTTTTATGGGGGGGGGGTCCTGCTTTCCTTATAAAAAGAGGAGTCCTACATCCCGAGGGAGGGATTGTGGGAGAAGAAGAAGAAGAGAATATTCTCTTTGGATCTTCAAATCATTGAAAGACTTAAAGCGAGATTGACGTAATAGATGCCCCAAAGGGCACAACAAAGGTACTTGGCACATTTTTGCATTATATATTCTTACTTCTGAATTTTGTGTATTTTCTCAAAACATGATTTTTGTCCTTAATGGAGCTCTTTATAGGATTGAACATTCTATGGCTTATTTATTTTAGCAATATTTTCTAAGGAAACGACATTGCTATGACTTGGAAATGGCATATGACATAAGGTATGTGTAAATGGCATGAAAATTAATTATGGGTTGAGCTCTTGCAACATTGGTGCAAAAGGTGATGGCATTAAATGCTTCCTTGACTTGTGGCTTTTAAGAATTGATAGGTGTATATATAGTAATGATTATGACATTGTATGTTAACTTTTTAGATAAGGAAAAGTTTTAAGACTTGAAAGCCACGCATCTCTAAAGTTTGGTGGCTTTGGTAAAAAATACCATGTGCTTATGGTACGATACATCTCTTATAGTAAATTTTGATAGTATGCATGTACAATATGTACACTCTAAGCTATTGGGGCTTTGCCCATAGGATTTTAGCGCCCAAAAAGGCGGCACAAAGGGCTAAAAACTTGACCTTTTTCTGCTGAAACCGGATGTAAAGGAAATGGCGATGTACCTTGTGCCTTATATTGCTGATTTTCAAGGCTTATCAAGGCCTAACTGGTAGATATGGCATTGACAGAGTTTTACAAAGCCGAACGGCCTGTTTGGCGAGTTTTTTCACGGCAAAACCTTGGTCCAGCATTTCGAAATGCCTTTTTATGGCTTGAAGTGTTGAACGCTCAAAACTATGATCATGGAGCGAAATATCAGGTTTGAATAAATATTTGATGTTGTTCATTCCTTTAAAGTTCAGCTGTGTTTTCATGTTTGCTAGAACGGTTATATCCAAGTTTTGAAAAGTGAATATTAGATTGCTTTGGTCGGATATGAGACAGAAACAGGTTCCATCTCAAAATACAAGACTTTGTTATGCTTATTCCTAAATTATTTACGGATAGATGTGGTAAGATATTTGCTTACAAGCCACGGTATTGCTTGGCTTCATATGCAATGCATACTTTTAAACTTATGGACATATGGTAAGTGGGAAATGGCCAATGAAAAGATAATAGTCTACTATGCGCTTTGTATTGCAATTTAGTTTGTATAGTAAGTGCAAGTGCTTTACTTTAAGATCCATTGTGTGGCTTGTGGATGTACACATTTAGTAGGAAACGATGTTAATATATGACAAAAATTTGATGCTTTTTGCACTCTTAACCAGGTTGAATAATATGTTTCTAATCTGATTTTAGGATTTCAAATATAATGTACTTCTATGGGTATGCTTTATATCCATGATACTTCTTCTAGATTCAGCTTGTGCCAGCACTCCTTATGCTTCCATAGTTTCTTGACGTGACAATTGCATATTTGACATAATGCAAAATATGCTGATAGATCGAGTTCTTGTTGAACTAGATATGCTGAAATAATATTTCTGAGATCATAATAACCAGCTAGATCTGGGACTATGAAAGTAGTTCTCGTCTAATGGTCTAATGGTTATGCTTGAAGTTTATATGGCTAAAAATATTAATATTCCAATTTCCTTTCGGGTTAATTGTCACCTCAGGGCAAAAGGATACAATTGGTGATCAGCGATAAGCTGAGAGACCCAATGTACCTTTTGGCCCTTGCACATTTACCATTATCATGCTAATTGTGTATTGATTGGCTGCAGGTACGGGTTCTCTCCTCCAATTGTCTCTATTTTGCTGTTAGAGTTGGCGTTAACGTGGAAATGGAATATCTGGATGCATAAGAGATGGAATAAGCAGCACTCAAGAGATGGAATAAGCAGCACTCTGATAGTGACACAGATAAGATAAGATATATGAGTACATATGAGCTTTATACATTTTATACAAGAACATTATTGAATAGTTTATAGTTTTATGTCACTTTATACTTACACTTTGAGAATACAAAATATGTTACACGTTAAAGTTTACATTGTATGTTTTATATTTGATACTTCAAAATTTGAGATTTACACTTGTACACTTTAAAATCTGAGATTTATACTTTATGGAATATGTTTTTTACATCCAGGAAGTTATATGGGCTAATGGTTTGGAGAGTGCCTGATGTGGCCTGGCCTAAAAACCAGGGTGGATATTTGGGATTATGATCTTGCCTTGAACAAGGTTCTTTTAATGTAATTGTTTGCATAAGCTGTGGATTGTAGTCTTGGCAAGAACATGTCTGAAGAAGAAATCGTGACTTCCACTTCTTTGGAGATATCGGCAAACGCATCACTTCTACAAACCGGGTTAGTTTGAATATTATTGCTTTTGGACAAGATTAAAATAGGTTCCGTTACCATATGCTATGGTAAATGGCCCATAGCCTATTATGATATAGTGTTTTATACTATATCAGTCGTCCCATGGTACTTAAGGCCCACTGTGCCTCATGTACTTCAAGATTTTAAAACCCTGACATTTTGTTGGGTCTTGAACTAGTCCATTGTACTAGTTCTTGAATTATCTGCTATTGCGGATATGTATTTGGTCCAATGCACCTTATACTAATAAGATAAAGATGATATAATAATTTGATCTTTGATTGAAAGATTCTTTGAATCTGTTTTTAATACGGTGTAAGGAAGTAGGACCCTCTTTTTATGGGGGGTCTGCTTTCCTTATAAAAAGAGGAGTCCTACATCCCGAGGGAGGGATTGTGGGAGAAGAAGAAGAAGAAGAAGAGAATATTCTCTTTGGATCTTCAAATCATTGAAAGACTTAAAGCGAGATTGACGTAATAGATGCCCCAAAGGGCACAACAAAGGTACTTGGCACATTTTTGCATTATATATTCTTACTTCTGAATTTTGTGTATTTTCTCAAAACATGATTTTTGTCCTTAATGGAGCTCCTTATAGGATTGAACATTCTATGGCTTATTTATTTTAGCAATATTTTCTAAGGAAACGACATTGCTATGACTTGGAAATGGCATATGACATAAGGTATGTGTAAATGGCATGAAAATTAATTATGGGTTGAGCTCTTGCAACATTGGTGCAAAAGGTGATGGCATTAAATGCTTCCTTGACTTGTGGCTTTTAAGAATTGATAGGTGTATATATAGTAATGATTATGACATTGTATGTTAACTTTTTAGATAAGGAAAAGTTTTAAGACTTGAAAGCCACGCATCTCTAAAGTTTGGTGGCTTTGGTAAAAAATACCATGTGCTTATGGTACGATACATCTCTTATAGTAAATTTTGATAGTATGCATGTACAATATGTACACTCTAAGCTATTGGGGCTTTGCCCATAGGATTTTAGCGCCCAAAAAAAGGCGGCACAAAGGGCTAAAAACTTGACCTTTTTCTGCTGAAACCGGATGTAAAGGAAATGGCGATGTACCTTGTGCCTTATATTGCTGATTTTCAAGGCTTATCAAGGCCTAACTGGTAGATATGGCATTGACAGAGTTTTACAAAGCCGAACGGCCTGTTTGGCGAGTTTTTTCACGGCAAAACCTTGGTCCAGCATTTCGAAATGCCTTTTATGGCTTGAAGTGTTGAACGCTCAAAACTATGATCATGGAGCGAAATATCAGGTTTGAATAAATATTTGATGTTGTTCATTCCTTTTAAAGTTCAGCTGTGTTTTCATGTTTGCTAGAACGGTTATATCAAGTTTTGAAAAGTGAATATTAGATTGCTTTGGTCGGATATGAGACAGAAACAGGTTCCATCTCAAAATACAAGACTTTGTTATGCTTATTCCTAAATTATTTACGGATAGATGTGGTAAGATATTTGCTTACAAGCCACGGTATTGCTTGGCTTCATATGCAATGCATACTTTTAAACTTATGGACATATGGTAAGTGGGAAATGGCCAATGAAAAGATAATAGTCTACTATGCGCTTTGTATTGCAATTTAGTTTGTATAGTAAGTGCAAGTGCTTTACTTTAAGATCCATTGTGTGGCTTGTGGATGTACACATTTAGTAGGAAACGATGTTAATATATGACAAAAATTTGATGCTTTTTGCACTCTTAACCAGGTTGAATAATATGTTTCTAATCTGATTTTAGGATTTCAAATATAATGTACTTCTATGGGTATGCTTTATATCCATGATACTTCTTCTAGATTCAGCTTGTGCCAGCACTCCTTATGCTTCCATAGTTTCTTGACGTGACAATTGCATATTTGACATAATGCAAAATATGCTGATAGATCGAGTTCTTGTTGAACTAGATATGCTGAAATAATATTTCTGAGATCATAATAACCAGCTAGATCTGGGACTATGAAAGTAGTTCTCGTCTAATGGTCTAATGGTTATGCTTGAAGTTTATATGGCTAAAAATATTAATATTCCAATTTCTATTCTATTCTTTCGGGTTAATTGTCACCTCAGGGCAAAAGGATACAATTGGTGATCAGCGATAAGCTGAGAGACCCAATGTACCTTTTGGCCCTTGCACATTTACCATTATCATGCTAATTGTGTATTGATTGGCTGCAGGTACGGGTTCTCTCCTCCAATTGTCTCTATTTTGCTGTTAGAGTTGGCGTTAACGTGGAAATGGAATATCTGGATGCATAAGAGATGGAATAAGCAGCACTCAAGAGATGGAATAAGCAGCACTCTGATAGTGACACAGATAAGATAAGATATATGAGTACATATGAGCTTTATACATTTTATACAAGAACATTATTGAATAGTTTATAGTTTTATGTCACTTTATACTTACACTTTGAGAATACAAAATATGTTACACGTTAAAGTTTACATTGTATGTTTTATATTTGATACTTCAAAATTTGAGATTTACACTTGTACACTTTAAAATCGAGATTTATACTTTATGGAATATGTTTTTACATCCGGGAAGTTATATGGGCTAATGGTTTGGAGTGTGCGATGTGGCACGGCCTAAAAACGGGGGGTGGATATTTGGGATTATGATCTTGCCTTGAACAAGGTTCTTTTAATGTAATTGTTTGCATAGCTTGTGGATTGTAGTCTTGGCAAGAACATGTACGAAGAAGAAATCGTGACTTCCACTTCTTTGGAGATATCGGCAAGCGCATCACTTCTACAAACCAAGTTAGTTTGAATATTATTGCTTTTGAATGATAAAATAGGTTCCGTTACCATATGCTATGGTAAATGGCCCATAGCCTATTATGATATAGTGTTTTATACTATATCGGTACGTCCATGGTACTTAAGGCCCTTGTGCCTCATGTACTTCAAGATTTTAAAACCCGACATTTTGTTGGGTCTTGAACTAGTCCATTGTACTAGTTCTTGAATTATCTGCTATTCTTGGATATGTATTTGGTCCAATGCACCTTATACTAATAAGATAAAGATGATATAATAATTTGATGCTGATTGAAAGATTCTTTGAATCTGTTTTTCTTCTGGTGTAAGGAAGTAGGACCCCTCTTTTTATGGGGGGTCTGCTTTTCCTTATAAAAAGGAGTCCTACATCCCGAGGGAGGGATTGTGGGGAAAGAAGAAGAAGAAGAAGAAGAAGAAGAGAATATTCTCTTTGGATCTTCAAATCATTGAAAGACTTAAAAGCGAGATTGACGTAATAGATGCCCCAAAGGGCACAACAAAGGTACTTGGCACATTTTTGCATTATATATTCTTACTTCTGAATTTTGTGTATTTTCTCAAAACATGATTTTTGTCCTTAATGGAGCTCTTTATAGGATTGAACATTCTATGGCTTATTTATTTTAGCAATATTTTCTAAGGAAACGACATTGCTATGACTTGGAAATGGCATATGACATAAGGTATGTGTAAATGGCATGAAAATTAATTATGGGTTGAGCTCTTGCAACATTGGTGCAAAAGGTGATGGCATTAAATGCTTCCTTGACTTGTGGCTTTTAAGAATTGATAGGTGTATATATAGTAATGATTATGACATTGTATGTTAACTTTTTAGATAAGGAAAAGTTTTAAGACTTGAAAGCCACGCATCTCTAAAGTTTGGTGGCTTTGGTAAAAAATACCATGTGCTTATGGTACGATACATCTCTTATAGTAAATTTTGATAGTATGCATGTACAATATGTACACTCTAAGCTATTGGGGCTTTGCCCATAGGATTTTTAGCGCCCAAAAAAGGCGGCACAAAGGGCTAAAAACTTGACCTTTTCTGCTGAAACCGGATGTAAAGGAAATGGCGATGTACCTTGTGCCTTATATTGCTGATTTTCAAGGCTTATCAAGGCCTAACTGGTAGATATGGCATTGACAGAGTTTTACAAAGCCGAACGGCCTGTTTGGCGAGTTTTTTCACGGCAAAACCTTGGTCCAGCATTTCGAAATGCCTTTTTATGGCTTGAAGTGTTGAACGCTCAAAACTATGATCATGGAGCGAAATATCAGGTTTGAATAAATATTTGATGTTGTTCATTCCTTTAAAGTTCAGCTGTGTTTTCATGTTTGCTAGAACGGTTATATCAAGTTTTGAAAAGTGAATATTAGATTGCTTTGGTCGGATATGAGACAGAAACAGGTTCCATCTCAAAATACAAGACTTTGTTATGCTTATTCCTAAATTATTTACGGATAGATGTGGTAAGATATTTGCTTACAAGCCACGGTATTGCTTGGCTTCATATGCAATGCATACTTTTAAACTTATGGACATATGGTAAGTGGGAAATGGCCAATGAAAAGATAATAGTCTACTATGCGCTTTGTATTGCAATTTAGTTTGTATAGTAAGTGCAAGTGCTTTACTTTAAGATCCATTGTGTGGCTTGTGGATGTACACATTTAGTAGGAAACGATGTTAATATATGACAAAAATTTGATGCTTTTGCACTCTTAACCAGGTTGAATAATATGTTTCTAATGATTTTTAGGATTTCAAATATAATGTACTTCTATGGGTATGCTTTATATCCATGATACTTCTTCTAGATTCAGCTTGTGCGGCAGCACTCCTTATGCTTCCATAGTTTCTTGACGTGACAATTGCATATTTGACATAATGCAAAATATGCTGATAGATCGAGTTCTTGTTGAACTAGATATGCTGAAATAATATTTTCGAGATCATAATAACCGACTAGATCTGGGACTATGAAAGTAGTTCTCGTCTAATGGTCTAATGGTTATGCTTGAAGTTTATATGGCTAAAAATATTAATATTCCAATTTCCTTTCGGGTTAATTGTCACCTCAGGGCAAAAGGATACAATTGGTGATCAGCGATAAGGTGAGAGACCCAATGTACCTTTTGGCCCTTGCACATTTACCATTATCATGCTAATTGTGTATTGATTGGCTGCAGGTACGGGTTCTCTCCTCCAATTGTCTCTATTTTGCTGTTAGAGTTGGCGTTAACGTGGAAATGGAATATCACGGATGCATAAGAGATGGAATAAGCGACACTCAAGAGATGGAATAAGCGACACTCGATAGTGACCTGAGATAAGATAAGATATATGAGTACATATGAGCTTTATACATTTTATACAAGAACATTATTGAATAGTTTATAGTTTTATGTCACTTTATACTTACACTTTGAGAATACAAAATATGTTACGTTAAAGTTTACATTGTATGTTTTATATTTGATACTTCAAAATTTGAGATTTACACTTGTACACTTTAAAATCTGAGATTTATACTTTATGGAATATGTTTTTACATCGAGGGGAAGTTATATGGGCTAATGGTTTGGAGAGTGCACGATGTGGCTGGCCTAAAAACCGAGGGTGGATATTTGGGATTATGATCTTGCCTTGAACAAGGTTCTTTTAATGTAATTGTTTGCATAGCTGTAAGTCTTGGCAAGAATAGTCTTGGCAAGAACAAGAAGAAGAAGAAGAAGAAGAAGAAGAAGAAGAAGAAGAAGAAGAAGAAGAAGAAGAAGAAGAAGAAGAAGAAGAAGAAGAAGAAGAAGAAGAAGGATTAATATACGCAATCATTTGACTTCTTCTATCTTATCTTCTTCACAAGATACTAAGTTTGATAAAGTTTTGAGCTTGATTTTATAAACCTTTAAACTATGTGTTGGTATAAAAGCAAAGTTATTGACCTAAGGAATAGATGGTGAAACCACCATTACGATTTGACTTAGGGATTATCTTTGGATTGCATGTGATGTAAAGACATGGTAATGATGGAGTATTAACACTTGAACACGTCTTGGGATGAATGAATAGTGGAAGATCCTATGATATTGAGACAACAATAGATATGCCCGAAAAAGGACAAAGAAGAAACTAATTTTGAAAAGATGCTAAAGTTGTTAAATTGTTGAAAGTTCATTTCCTAAGGATAAAAGAATCGTTTGCTCAAGGGTAACGATTTGCTATGACGATTTTTCCAAAAATTGTTCTCGTCAAAAGTGGTGGATCTTATATGGCATTTGAGAAATAAGAATTCTTATATTTTGTGTTAAGACCTATAGGGTAATTTTTGCCAAGTTATGATAAAATAATGGTGCTTCAATAAAGGGAAGAGATCCATATATTATATTATTATTATCCTCTATAAAGTAATGTTTTGGACACATGCATGTGGGCCACATGTAATGTTTTTTAAACAAATGGGTTGCATGTATCTTTTGATACCATCGTGACTTTGAAGCTTTTTGATGCATTGTGTAATCGGCTACATTGAAAAAGGCACAAAGGTTTAAGAGATATTTTAGTATTGAGGTATTTTCATTAAAATATTTGTGCTTGCCCTAAAATGCATAAATGCAAATGACCTATTTCCATGGCCGCTTTCTCTGGCGCCGTTTCCCCAAACCGCATTCTTTGGGGGCGGTCATATTGATTTGGCACAGTATGAAAGCCTTTTGAAAACAAATGGGAGCATGTCCATCTTAGCTTCAAATAGGTGATCAATCGGTGATATTCATTTGAATCCATGGTGGTCTATTTCACATCTCCATTTCTTTTGCTCTGAGCTTCATTTTCAGGTTTAAAATAACCCATAGATTAGCAAGTAATGGAAAGGACTAGTTTAGTTCTGATGGACAAAATCGTGGTCAGATCATTGTGTTTGATAAAATCAGGTTATTGCATGTTGCACAGATATTCAGGTTGCTGAAAGAAATGGGCTCAGTAGTATGCAAAATAACTGAGATGCTCTAAAAGATACAAATATTTGGAGCGCCTGGAAATGGAAAGATGGATTAACAACAGTCCATAAGCACTAGGAGGCGAAATGTATCAGGTTTTTTATTTACTTTCTGCAGTGTTGTGCCTCCATGCAAACAGAAAATACTATAGTGATAGCATACTTCTAGTTCTTAAATAAGGTTTAAGAACTGTAGGTGAGATGCTTTCTTGTTGAATACCTCTAAAAATGGGATGTATGGTGTTAAACCATTTAAATATATTAATACAACAGTGTTGTGCGAGATAATGAGTTGGCATTCATTGTGCTAAGATTTAAGAGGATGCATACGAATTATATAGACTGTGGTATAGCAGGGATCCGTGGCTTATGTAACTCAAATACTCAATAACTATCTACAGATTGATACTCTATGTAAGGAGTTATAATATCTATATTTCTTTTGATGTTACATTGGCACGGTTGTAGATCGATCAATAGAGTTGAGAATAGCTCTTGGCCTTTAACTACTAGGATAAATCTCTATACGGATGGGCTTAGGTGGTTTTGCACTATGATGGCGCCTAAGTTGGTTAGAGGTTGATTCCTATAACGGATAGATCTTTGATGCATTTGGGAGGTATATAATAAGAGTATGACTTTGTACCCAAAGTTCTATTCCTTCTATTTTGGTAGAGCTTGCACTGTTTTGTTAACTCCTTTGTTGTTTTAATTTCCAGTGTAAAGCTAACTTGTTTAATATAGGATCATTGGGCTGGGGTAATGCAGCTTTAAACAATTGAATCCAGATGCTTTATTAGAGCTCCTTTGTCTTTAATTTCTAGTTGTGAGCTAGATACATCTATTTACTGAAAATAATAGGTGAAGGGCGAAGAGCGAGTGTTCTCTGACTTACGGCGCCCTTGTATAGTTACCATAATTTTGCTAACTTATGCATTGTTTGGGTGCAGGTAACCAGAACACTCTCTCCTGAATTTATTTTTGGTTGCAATTTGGCCATGGAAAGATCACGAGAAGAATGTGGTTAAGACTACATGGCGGATTTAAGCTTGGTGAGATCCTCCCTTTTTGTACATTAGGGAATCAAGGAGATAATTACTGTGTGATGGTTTGTACATCATTTACACTCTTAAGTTGTAGTATATGACCTTGTGTGGTCTTAAATATACAGTTTAAGGTCTGAATCTTAAGCCAAATTAAGTTTAGTCTTTGAAAATCTCAAAGGTTCTGAGGTTTAAACATATTACAAATGGCTTTATGAATCTTTGATTGTCAAAACTATTGTGCTGGACATAAACATGAACAGGTTATAATATTTTGGAAGAGGTTAAAATAATGGAAACTTATATTGAAAAAAGCAAAGGTTGAAGATATTATGATCTCACATTGAAAAATGCATTTTGTACATCTATATGAATATGTGTATATGTCAATAAAGATAAAAGTGTTTAAATCAACGTTGTACAAGTTATTAAGAAATAAAATAGAATATGTTAACTTCCACTTGAGTAGATTGAGGGCATTTGAATTATAACTTACACATGGAAGTAGGAGTACCTGATGTGGCCTGGCGTGAAAAACCAGGGTAGATATTGGGAAATATGGGCTCACTTTGAACGAAGTCTTTTAAATGTTTTTGAACTTTAATTTATGCGTAGTCTTTGTGAGAACATCATCGAAGAAAAAGCTGTGACATCTATTTGATGGAGGTATCCATCAAACACATCATTTACGAAACCATGTAATAATCTTTGATTCTCTATTTGGTGTTGGCATTACTAACTAGCGTCACGATTTATTCTGGCCAGTGACCACGATTTATTCTGGCCAGTGATAGTTGGATGATACAACTAGCTGATTTGGGATATTTGGTCGTGAGTGATAGTTGGATGATACAACTAGGCGATTTGGGATATTTGGTCGGTGATTTGGGATATTTGGCTGTGAGAGACGCTCCCAATGGGGCTATCCAGTCTGTATTGTGCTTTAGTTCCAGCAAAGTGATACACGAATATTCTGAAGTTATAGAAGAGGTATTTGGCAAAAGCACTACTTCCGCCTAGCAGGTTAGATTGAATAGTATTTGCCTTGCTTTATGTACAAGATATGATTTTTGGATCATCTCAATTAGTTGGGTTGTTGGCCCATAGTGCCATATAACCGTTGCATGTTAAAAATTGGATATTGGCCCAATGTGCCTTTTCAAATCTTTGTTCAGATGTAAAATTGACATGGCCTATTGTGCCACGGCTTGGAATTTTGATCCAAGGTACCTAGTATTCTATGTGCTGACATTTCGTGTGATAAAGTGGAATGAATTATCTATTTTCTTCGGTGTAAGGAAGTAGGACCCCTCTTTTTATGAGGGGGTCCTACTTCCCTTATAAACAGAGGAGTCCTACATCCTGAGGGAGGGATGTGGGAGAAGAAGAAGAAGAAGAAGAAGAAGAAGAAGAAGAAGGATTAATATCTGCAATCATTTGACTTCTTCTATCTTATGCTTCACAAGATACTAAGTTTGATAAAGTTTTGAGCTTGATTTTATAAACCTTTAAACTATGTGTTGGTATAAAAGCAAAGTTATTGACCTAAGGAATAGATGGTGAAACCACCATTACGATTTGACTTAGGGATTATGCTGGATTGCATGTGATGTAAAGACATGGTAATGATGGAGTATTAACACTTGAACACGTCTTGGGATGAATGAATAGTGGAAGATCCTATGATATTGAGACAACAATAGATATGCCCGAAAAAGGACAAAGAAGAAACTAATTTTGAAAAGATGCTAAAGTTGTTAAATTGTTGAAAGTTCATTTCCTAAGGATAAAAGAATCGTTTGCTCAAGGGTAACGATTTGCTATGACGATTTTTCCAAAAATTGTTCTCGTCAAAAGTGGTGGATCTTATATGGCATTTGAGAAATAAGAATTCTTATATTTTGTGTTAAGACCTATAGGGTAATTTTTGCCAAGTTATGATAAAATAATGGTGCTTCAATAAAGGGAAGAGATCCATATATTATATTATTATTATCCTCTATAAAGTAATGTTTTGGACACATGCATGTGGGCCACATGTAATGTTTTTAAACAAATGGGTTGCATGTATCTTTTGATACCATCGTGACTTTGAAGCTTTTTGATGCATTGTGTAATCGGCTACATTGAAAAAGGCACAAAGGTTTAAGAGATATTTTAGTATTGAGGTATTTTCATTAAAATATTTGTGCTTGCCCTAAAATGCATAAATGCAAATGACCTATTTCCATGGCCGCTTTTCTCGGCCGTTTCCCCAAACCGCATTCTTTGGGGGCGGTCGATCGTGACCCAGTTGGCTGGTATGAAAGCCTTTTGAAAACAAATGGGAGCATGTCCATCTTAGCTTCAAATAGGTGATCAATCGGTGATATTCATTTCGAATCCATGGTGGTCTATTTCACATCTCCATTTCTTTGCTCTGAGCTTCATTTTCGGGTTTAAAATAACCCATAGATTAGCAAGTAATGGAAAGGACTAGTTTAGTTTCGATGGACAAAATCGTGGTCGGATCATTGTGTTTGATAAAATCGGGGTTATTGCATGTTGCCTGAGATATTGAGGTTCTTTGAAAGAAATGGGCTCGATGGTATGCAAAATAAGCGAGATGCTCTAAAAGATACAAATATTTGGGCGCTTTGGAAATGGAAAGATGGATTAACAACGGTCCATAAGCACTAGGAGGTGAAATGTATCGGTTTTTATTTACTTTTTCTGCGGTGTTGTGCCTCCATGCAAGCAGAAAATACTATAGTGATAGCATACTTCTAGTTCTTAAATAAGGTTTAAGAAGCTGTGGGTGAATGCTTTCTTGTTGAATACCTCTAAAAATGGGATGTATGGTGTTAAACCATTTAAATATATTAATACAACTTGGTGTTGTCTTGCGAGATAATGAGTTGGCATTCATTGTGCTAAGATTTAAGAGGATGCATCACAATTATATAGGCGTGGTATAGCGAGGGATCGTGGCTTATGTAACTCAAATACTCAATAACTATCTGATTGATACTCTATGTAAGGAGTTATAATATCTATATTTCTTTTGATGTTACATTGGCACGGTTGTAAGATCGATCAATAGAGTTGAGAATAGCTCTTGGCCTTTAACTACTAGGATAAATCTCTATACGGATGGGCTTAGGTGGTTTTGCACTATGATAGCGCCTAAGTTGGTTAGAGGTTGATTCCTATAACAGATAGATGCTGGTTTGTTGGGAGGTATATAATAAGAGTATGACTTTGTACCCAAAGTTCTATTCCTTCTATTTTGGTAGAGCTTGCACTGTTTTGTTAACTCCTTTGTTGTTTTAATTTCGATTAATAAAAAGCTAACTTGTTTAATATAGGATCATTGGGCTGGGTAATGCGACTTTAAACAATTGAATCGGATGCTTTATTAGAGCTCCTTTGTCTTTAATTTCTAGTTGTGAGCTAGATACATCTATTTTTGAAAATAATAGGTGAAGGCGAAGAGCAGTGTTCTCTGACTTACGGCGCCCTTGTATAGTTACCATAATTTTGCTAACTTATGCATTGTTTGGGTGCAGGTAACCAGAACACTCTCTCCTGAATTTATTTTTGGTTGCAATTTGGCCATGGAAAGATCACGAGAAGAATGTGGTTAAGACTACATGGCGGATTTAAGCTTGGTGAGATCCTCCCTTTTTGTACATTAGGGAATCAAGGAGATAATTACTGTGTGATGGTTTGTACATCATTTACACTCTTAAGTTGTAGTATATGACCTTGTGTGGTCTTAAATATCTGATTTAAGGTCTGAATCTTAAAGCCAAATTAAGTTTAGTCTTTGAAAATCTCAAAGGTTCTGAGGTTTAAACATATTACAAATGGCTTTATGAATCTTTGATTGTCAAAACTATTGTCTTTGGACATAAACATGAGCAGGTTATAATATATTTTGGAAGAGGTTAAAATAATGGAAACTTATATTGAAAAAAGCAAAAGGTTGAAGATATTATGATCTCACATTTGAAAAATGCATTTTGTACATCTATATGAATATGTGTATATGTCAATAAAGATAAAAGTGTTTAAATCAACGTTGTACAAGTTATTAAGAAATAAAATAGAATATGTTAACTTCCACTTGAGTAGATTGAGGGCATTTGAATTATAACTTACACATGGAAGTAGGAGTACGATGTGGCTGGCGTGAAAAACCGGGGTAGATATTGGGAAATATGGGCTCACTTTGAGCGAAGTCTTTTTAAATGTTTTTGAACTTTAATTGTCACGTAGTCTTTGTGAGAACATCATCGAAGAAGAAAGAAGAAGAAGAAAAGAAGAAGAAGAAAAGAAGAAGAAGAAGAAGAAGAAGAAGAAGAAGAAGAAGAAGAAGAAGATTAAGAAGAAGAAGAAGAGAAAAGAAGAAGAGGAAGAAGAAAGAAGAAAGAAGAAGAAGAAGAAAGAAGAAGAAGAAGAAGTTTGAAAAAAATTTTGAAAAATATGGAAATTATAAATTGCTCCAAGGTTATTATGTGGAAAGAAAGTGGTTGCAATGATAGGGAATATTGAAAATGGGTATTAACATATGGTGAAACTAATATTCTGAAAATTATTGTATGTGATAGTTGTCTACAAGTCTTGGGACTTGGCCAATATATATTTGGGGGGCCAAATCCATATGAATAATTGCCTAATGGTGTTTTGTGGTGGCATGGATGGCTCCTTACATAAGGTACGTTCCTATATTACAAAGATCTATCATTTAATCATGGAGGCTCTTACATAAGGTATGTTCCTATTTTACAAAGCTTTATCATTTAATGATACATATGGCATTAAATGATATGCCATGTGAAATGTGAGATATTATTAGGATCTCACTCATTATTTGGGTCTAGAAAGGTGAGCCTATCACTCTATCTATTTATGTATTTATTTATTAATATCATATAGTGGTTGCATGGATAAGAGCTCCTAATAAAAATTGGAGGTATATGGAGCCGTAAGGGCTTTGATATTTTCTGGTCAAAGATGACATGATAAAAAGTTTGACAAAACACAAAGGTTTTTCCTTAGGTTTTTCCTTTATTGTACCCTGGCCAAAATGGCGCTTGCGGATTTGGACGATGGAGGTTAATTTTAGTTTTCAATATCTTTGAAACACAATGTCTCAAGTCTTAGGATCGATTTTGATGCCTTGGGCGTTTTGCTATGCCAACGGGCAGGATGCTTTGCTCACAAGATATGATTTTTGAAGGCCCTTTAATCAGGTTTGAACAAGCTTTCATATTTATATACTTGATGGCCGCTCAAAATGAATGGGAATGCATTGTTTAAATCTGTTGTTCAAGTACAGAAAGTTGTGGCTTAATAGCTGATGATATGCTTACATATAAGTTAAATGTTGGTTTCCTTTTGCTAAAATTCTTTGCAATGGCATGCTTTTTTGCGGCTCTGTAATGGTCTATGCTATGGTACATAACCTGAAAATGACCAATAGCCAAGTTGGTTGTAGAAGATTAAGAATGGTTGCTCCTTTATAAGCTAGTTGTTGTGCGTGTTTGCTCATAACGGTGGCTTTTCTTTTGCAATAGGTTCGTTTTGGTTTAGTTGTAATAGATAGCTAGCTTCTTAATAGTTCATTTGCTTGGTCTCAATTTATGCTAGTGCCTTTCTTCTATGCACATAAATAGGTTGTTTCGATATCTGGTGGCCTGCTAGGTAGTAGTTCTGCTGCTTCTGATGTTTCACATAGGCATTATTATACTGCAAGGTTTTATAGTTGTTATAGTGCTTAGTGTCAGGTCGCCGCTTGGATGCTTTTTACTTGCTCTACATATGCAGTAAAATGTAATGATTAAATCAGGTTTATGCCGATTGACTATGATGATCATTTGGCAGTAATAAGTTAACAGTTGTTGAAGACTCAAAGCTGATGGTGTAAGATAGTCAGCATATTAATGATAATCATATGGTCAGCATGTAAATCATAATCATATGGCTGCTGGTTTTTAAGCATCTTAGATGTATTTGATGATAGATCCATTGTCTATGACAATGCTTGTGATAGGCTGGCGTAAGCAGCCTTTGACAATGAAATGTGCATGGCTCCTATGTCTTAATTTCTAGAGATGATCTAGAGGCATCTATTCGCTGAAAATGATAGGTGAAGGGCGAAGAGCCAGAGTGTTCTATTGCTTACCTGACGCCCCTTGTATAGTTACCATAATTTTGCTAACTTATGCATTGTTTGGGTGCAGGTAACCGGAACACTCTCTCCTGGTTTTGTTTTCAGTAGGAACATGTGCGCGTTGATGGTTCACGAGAAGATATGTGGCCAATTTCATGTGCGCAACAAATAAATTGGTGAGACCTAACTGATTTGGGGTTATAACCTTCAAAAAAATGAGGCCTAAGATGCTATAACAGTTTATGGCTTCGCAATACTCCAAGGAAATGGATCTGCAGATTCCCTTGGTTGATTTGCATAATTGCTTAATGTGAAGTAAAACTTTTATTGTAAAAAACAAATGAAGGATATATGAAAGAGTTACTAGTTTATTTTTCAATGGATTAATGAAGGGCAATTTGTTTATTACTGAAATATGAGAAGACACTTATGAACAGGAAATATATTATGAACATGGAAGTTTATGGTTGAATGCAAATTATCTATTATTCCTTGGTTAGAATTACACTGAAATTCCTTTGACAATGTTTTTCCAAAAGATTACATATAAATTCGATACTATTATATGAGAACATAAGATAGTGATTACTTGTGAAGTATTACATATGCATGGGAGTAAGAGTACCTGATGTGGCCTGGCGTAAAAACCCAGGGTAGATATTGGGAGTATGTGCTCACTTTGAACGAAGTTTTTTAATTGTTTTTTTAAACTTTAACTGTACATAGTCTTTGTGAGAACATCATCGAAGAAGAAACTGTGACATCTATTTGGTGGAGGTATCCAGCAAACACATCATTTCTGAAACCATGAATTTATGTTGATTTCCTTTTTGGAGTTCGCATAACTAACTATTATTATAGTTTATTACAGCTGGCAGAAGCACCTTGATGATTTGGGATATGGAGTAATAAGAAATGCTCTCAATAAAGGTGCCCAATCTATGTTATGCCTGATTACCAAAAAGGAGCTTTATGAGGTAATTTTGAATTTTACTCATGAAATACCTTATGTATAGAGGGCCCAATGTGCCTTATATATTGCTCAGACCTTGGTCCAATGTGCCAGGGCTTGGATGTTGGGTCCAATGCACCTAGCATATCATAAAATATTTTTCTAAAGTAGTGGCAATGTTGGGCATACATTGCCCTGTATGCTGATGTAATAGAATAGATAAAATATCTATTTTCTTCTGGGTAAGGAAGTAGGACCCCTCCTTTTATGGGGGGTCCTACCTCCTATAAAATGTTGGGTCCTACATCCTGAGGGAGGGATGTGGGAGAAGAAGAAGAAGAAGAAGAAGAAGAAGAAGAAAAAGTTTGAAAAATATGGAAATTATAAATTGCTCCAAGTTATTATGTGGAAAGAAAGTGGTTGCAATGATAGGGAATATTGAAAATGGGTATTAACATATGGTGAAACTAATATTTACGAAAATTATTGTATGTGATAGTTGTCTACAAGTCTTGGGACTTGGCCAATATATATTTGGGGGGCCAAATCCATATGAATAATTGCCTAATGGTGTTTTGTGGTGGCATGGATGGCTCCTTACATAAGGTACGTTCCTATATTACAAAGATCTATCATTTAATCATGGAGGGCTCTTACATAAGGTATGTTCCTATTTTACAAAGCTTTATCATTTAATGATACATATGGCATTAAATGATATGCCATGTGAAATGTGAGATATTATTAGGATCTCACTCATTATTTGGGTCTAGAAAGGTGAGCCTATCACTCTATCTATTTATGTATTTATTTATTAATATCATATAGTGGTTGCATGGATAAGAGCTCCTAATAAAAATTGGAGGTATATGGAGCCGTAAGGGCTTTGATATTTTCTGGTCAAAGATGACATGATAAAAAGTTTGACAAAACACAAAGGTTTTTCCTTAGGTTTTTCCTTTATTGTACCTCTGCGCCAAAATGGCCGCTTGCCGGATTTGGACGATGGAGGTTAATTTATGGTTTTCAATATGCTGAAACACAATGTCTCAAGTCTTAGGATCGATTTTGATGCCTTGGGCGTTTTGCTATGCCAACGGGCAGGATGCTTTGCTCACAAGATATGATTTTTGAAGGCCCTTTAATCAGGTTTGAACAAGCTTTCATATTTATATACTTGATGGCCGCTCAAAATGAATGGGAATGCATTGTTTAAATCTGTTGTTCAAGTACAGAAAGTTGTGGCTTAATAGCTGATGATATGCTTACATATAAGTTAAATGTTGGTTTCCTTTTGCTAAGCTGCTGCAATGGCATGCTTTGCAGCTCCTGTGTGGTCTGCAGCTATGGTACATAACCTGAAAATGACCAATAGCCAAGTTGGTTGTAGAAGATTAAGAATGGCTGCTCCTTTATAAGCTAGTTGTTGTGCGTGTTTGCTCATAACAGGTGGCTTTGCTGCAATAGGTTCGTTTTGGTTTAGTTGTAATAGATAGCTAGCTTCTTAATAGTTCATTTGCTTGGTCTCAATTTATGCTAGTGCCTTTCTTCTATGCACATAAATAGGTTGTTTCGATATCTGGTGGCCTGCTAGGTAGTAGTTCTGCTGCTTCTGATGTTTCACATAGGCATTATTATACTGCAAGGTTTTATAGTTGTTATAGTGCTTAGTGTCAGGTCGCCGCTTGGATGCTTTTTACTTGCTCTACATATGCAGTAAAATGTAATGATTAAATCAGGTTTATGCCGATTGACTATGATGATCATTTGGCAGTAATAAGTTAACAGTTGTTGAAGACTCAAAGCTGATGGTGTAAGATAGTCAGCATATTAATGATAATCATATGGTCAGCATGTAAATCATAATCATATGGCTGCTGGTTTTTAAGCATCTTAGATGTATTTGATGATAGATCCATTGTCTATGACAATGCTTGTGATAGGTGGCGTTAAAGCGCCTTTGACAATGAAATGTGCATGGCTCCTATGTCTTAATTTCTAGAGATGATCTAGAGGCATCTATTAATTTGAAAATGATAGGTGAAGGCGAAGAGCAGTGTTCTATTGCTTACGCCCCTTGTATAGTTACCATAATTTTGCTAACTTATGCATTGTTTGGAGTGCAGATGGCGGAACACTCTCTCTGGTTTTTGTTTTCGGTAGGAACATGTCTTGGCGTTGATGGTTCGAGAAGATATGTGGCCAATTTCATGTGCGCAACAAATAAATTGGTGAGACCTAACTGATTTGGGGTTATAACCTTCAAAAAAATGAGGCCTAAGATGCTATAACAGTTTATGGCTTCGCAATACTCCAAGGAAATGGATCTGCAGATTCCCTTGGTTGATTTGCATAATTGCTTAATGTGAAGTAAAACTTTTATTGTAAAAAACAAATGAAGGATATATGAAAGAGTTACTAGTTTATTTTTCAATGGATTAATGAAGGGCAATTTGTTTATTACTGAAATATGAGAAGACACTTATGAACAGGAAATATATTATGAACATGGAAGTTTATGGTTGAATGCAAATTATCTATTATTCCTTGGTTAGAATTACACTGAAATTCCTTTGACAATGTTTTTCCAAAAGATTACATATAAATTCGATACTATTATATGAGAACATAAGATAGTGATTACTTGTGAAGTATTACATATGCATGGGAGTAAGAGTACCTGATGTGGCCTGGCGTAAAAACCCAGGGTAGATATTGGGAGTATGTGCTCACTTTGAACGAAGTTTTTTAATTGTTTTTTTAAACTTTAACTGTACATAGTCTTTGTGAGAACATCATCGAAGAAGAAGAAGAAGAAGAAGAAGAAGAAGAAGAAGAAGAAGAAGAAGAAGAAGAAGAAGAAGAAGAAGAAGAAGAAGAAGAAGAAGAAGACGACAATAATGCTGGTGACGGTTGGAGGGCTTGAACTATCTAAATTTAAGCTGGCCTAATTGGTAAGGTGATTTTTGTTGGGGATAATTCTAAAGGTGGTGATTGTATAATTTAGTTAAGTCCATTTTGATAATGTTGAGTTTTATGATCTCCATGAGATGAAGATAAACAGGATATTTAGCGACACGATGAGATTTTGATTATGTATTGAGATATCCTATAGTGCTTTGAATTTTCTACTTATGGTTGTGTCTAACGATTAGATGCTAGAATAATAGTTATGATATATGAACATTGAAGTGCACTAGAAGAATAAGACCTGGAGATGTTGCGGAAAAAGAAACCATTGCTCATGTGAGCAGATAATATAACTCAAGGAAGGTTGATGACTGTTATGAAGATATTTGGATCATACGATGTAAGTATTAAATTTGTATAAATTTCTTTAAATGTTAAGATAGTTGCATTTGGAAATAATGGTCAATATTTTAAACCATTGTATTTTGTTTTAACCATTATATTTACCATATTATCTATCTGTACATTTTTCTAAATGGAAAAAAGATGTAAGTGACGGATTTATGGTCGGAGGCTGTGTTCCGGCGACTGCATGCCCCAAGGAGATATGTGTTCAATCCTTAAATATGGGCTGCAAAGAAGTTTGACTCTGGCAGTGAGATTTGGAGCCATAGATACCAGTAGAAATGATTTATGACTTTGGGTATTTATAATTGTGAATCTGAAATAAGGGGCATTTTGTTCTCCAAAACTCGTTCTTTTGCAGGGTGGAAGCACAATCTTAGAAAGGCGTCTATGAAAGGCATCCAGGCAAGAAGAGCAAGGCGCAGTTGGCGGAAATCTCCCCTTTAAGAAGAACGCCAAACCAAGTTTTGCTGGGAAGCATAATACAAAAGGACTGAAACAAGGCTCTAATGATAGGAGCGACTCATACCAGGTCAGAACTTTCTTACTCTAATGTGATTCTTTCTGATCCGGCCAAAATACTTGATACAAAAATACAGTAATAGGGCTTTGAGGTTAAGTTGATAGCTTAAACTCTTAATGCAAAAATGGGGGCGTAAGACTTAGATTGGTGATAAAGATTAGAGATGCTTAATCGTGGTTATGTCTGCATTATTTTGCTTTAAATGTCAAGTCTGATTTAGCAAGGTTTTTTCATTCATAACTTACTGTTGAAGGTAATATAGATGAAATAAGGTCTTAAATCTTAGTATGGTAAAGATCTTTTTGGGAATCTACTCTTAGGGCCATCGAAATACCTTCTGATTTTCGAATATTGGCATAACAGAGCAGTTAATGGCAGTTAGTTTAAGCTAAGATTAAGATGGCTTGTATTATGCCATAGGCAGCTGGTCACCTTCAAATAAAATGAAGCCATATCGATAGGGCTGGGAGTAGCGACCAATACTTAAATCTTAATTGTTTTGACATGGTTTATTTGCATGCTTCACTATTATATGGACCCACAATACTTTGGGGATCTCTAGGTGAAGGGCGAAGAGCCAAGATATCTAACAGCTTACCTGTCATCCCTTATACTGTTACCGAGATTATTGCTAACTAGTATATTGGTTGGATGCAGGTAACCCAGATATCTTCTCCTTGGAGTTCTTTAATTGTATTGCATATGGTCATGAAATTTCTTTGCATTTCTTGTTGTGGTGAAGAATTAGGCGACAAATGCCTTTATCCTGATGGACATTATGGTGAGATCTCTCTGATTTGGATAAAAAGAATGGGCCAATGGCTGGTCATAAAGCTTAAAACATGGATCAGTTGTCATAAATGTGATTCTGAAAATTCTTTTGAATAAATTCTGTAAACTTTATTCAATATCAAAGTTCTGTTCTTATTTGCTGATAAAAATCCAGAAATTAAGACTTGATCTCTAGGATATGATTGATGCATTATGGTTTTGAGTGTTGCAAAAATTAGAAGACAAATATTCTAACTAGAAGATAAAGTTTTCATAAAAATATATCCTAATACCCTTATACAGAAGCATGATCTGAAAAATATAATATGAAAACATGAAAATGGAAAAAGCTTAAATACATCCTCCAATATATTAAGCGGTGCAAATCTTTATGAAGCGTGGCCTAGTGAAAAACTAGGATGGATATTATAATAACGTTTACATCATAGATGGAACTTTATTTACATTAATTAACAAAATAATGTGAAATTTTGATGTAAATATGAATAAGAAGAAATTGGGACTTCCATTTGTTGAAGCTATTCAACAAACACGATCATTCCTTAATATATTGGTGATATAATTGCTATTACGGTTGACTAATCCTTTTGATTGTTGACTTATAGAAAAAGCTTGGATGAAGCACTTACTTGGATATGGGCTATGGAAGTTGGGGATCCACCTAATAGTGCGGTACAAGCTATCATTGGATTAATAGACATCCATAATATAGACATCCATAGGCTTATCTTTGGACGAGGTGACCAGGAAGATTGCCCGGGTATGTTGGAGCCTACGGACACCTCTCGTTTGATTACAGAACAATTCTCACCTATCATTCATGCCGGGTTTTAGTTCTTGGCTTTTTAGAGACATTCATTATCTTTGGACCAAAAGGGTATGATACTTATCTTTTTTTTATTTTTTTTATAATAAAGAATTTTAGGGATATGGTCTACATATATTTATATCAAATCCCCACGGGAGCTATGAGACATTCATTATCTTTGGACCAAAGGGTATGATATTTTAACATGATCACGAGGGCTATTCGCCGGACATGAAAGATATCCGGACGGATGACATGACATGCTATCTCTAGAATGTAAGGCAAGCTACATTACTTATCTTGAAATGGTACATGGTTTACAAGATAATACATTTGAGGCCGAAAAAGGTAAGCGGATAGACTATGGTATTGATGAGAGTGATATGCAAGGGTTTGTCAAATATTTCCCGAAAGATGACATGGATCTTTTGAAAAAGGAAAAGGAAGCAAACCTGAAAAATAGTAACAAAGAAAATCTGGTCAGATTGACTCTGGGAAACTGCCTAAGGTTCCCTATTATCTCAGAAATGGCTATTGAATGGTTGGGAGAGGAATTTCAGCAAGGTTTATGGAGAAGCCTCAATTTGGTACCTTAGCTCCCATTAGTTCAAAGGCATGGATGTTAATGGCGAGATATAAGGGATGAGGAGATGGCGGTGATTATAAATGATACCAATAATATGGTTAAGATTATGGATGAGGTAGAAATCAATTTCCCATGCCATACTGATGTATTTGATAAGAAATGCAGGAACAATTGTGGGGTCACTTTATGCGTTAAAGCTCATATGGCGTATTTAAATACTGAAAGGGGCTATTCATATCTGCATAAAAATCGGAGAAGTTGGAGTCCTTACATTAAATGCAGCTGCCCGCCAAATACCTGCAATGATTCGATAACTTGGTTTGACCAAGCAATATGGTACTTATTCAACCACTTGGATATTATTTATCCAAAATATTCTGCTGCTGGAAGGATGGCATATTTTCTACACTTCATAAGGCAGAACCTTAAAAAACCTATTTTGGCCTGGAGATGGCTTATTTACATGTCAGGTGAAACAATGATCAAGATTGCTAATAAACCGATTATCAACCCTAGTTGTGATGTTTTCTGAGAATTTTGGAAATACCGGGCTTGTGGAAGTTTGTGAAATGATGCTCAAAGATCTGAGAATTCTTGGAGAAAAAGTACAACAAGAAATCAAAAGATGCGAAGGCAACTACTTCTTCTTGGGGGTCTCAAAGGAATGGAAGTGGCAGTGAATCATACTTACCTCCTCGCGTGGCGAGAAACAGCATTGACTCCAGCTGCAATATTATCAACTTAACTGAAAACTCTGATACCATTATCGGTTGTACCCGAGGGAAGAATGGGTGACAAAGGCATGGCCCAATGCTATGCAAAGGAATCTTGATGGGCTACAAGCGATACTCACTTTTGAAAAGTAAAAATCTATCTTGAAACTTATGGTCATAAAGAAGACCTAAAAGCTCTTTCTAAATTTAATCCAAAGTTCTAACTTTGGTGCCCTTTAACTTTTTGGCGGGGCTAAATATATGGCTAAAAATGCCTAACGAATGAAGTCTACGAAGACTCATATCTTTGGATGATAATGGTGATAGCATAGTAGGAGCTGCTTTATTATGACAAACATCTTTTAACATATCCGATATAGCGGATAATTTTGGCTATCTATTCTTGTATAAGTGTACTTTTTGAGGCTTATATCTGAGAAGACAATGGATACATGATCAATTACCTTTTGAGGCATTGTCTAAAGTTTTATCTAATATATCATGATCTCAATATAAAGATGTTCCACTTATATTACTAAGGCTTAAGAATAGCTGGGCATATTTGTATGACATTAACCACGTTTTATAAAATAAGTAATTGCAAATGAAACCTTATTAAGTGAGGCATTTTGGATGACTTATTATCAATTAAGTGGTTGTAAAGCTGTGAAAAATAGTAACTTGTATAAGATTAAAATACTGCTGACTATGTGATATGAATATTCAATTAAGATAGACATGTATTTCTTCCTTTAGAACTACATGCTTATCATATATCTTGTATTCTTGAGATGGAAGAACTTGAATGCCGTGCGATTGGGCGTGGATATGATGGGAGAAAAACCTTCATAAAAATCCCATCTACTTCAAAGGCGGAAGGTGAGAATACATTTCTTTGTTCTCCTCAAAAATCATTGACAAAATAAGGGTTAGAGAACATATAAAAGACTATCGATACTAAGATTGGGAGACTTTGGTACTAATATCATCAATGAATACGGGTTTGGATGGAATCGAGAAGAAATTGGTTGATTACTTATATAAGCCTTATAAAATCTTTCTTTGATGAAGTAATACCCGTTGTGTATGCCACATACGGCATGGAGAAATTTATTGACCAAAAAGTTGGTCATGTTAGAGCGTTAGACCTCAATATCGTCAAGTCTAAAAGGCAGAGAAATATCTTTGAAGAAGGGGTTGAATTTCATCCCGGACAAGCCTCGAATATAGATGAATTTATAAGCGATATAAAAAGAGGTGTTCTGATTTGTTTGATGGACATGAAAGTCGGGGAAAATGTCTACACCCTTATGAAAAACAAAGTATTATTCTGAATCTACTTAAAATATTCGGACTCGAGGGCCACAAAAGCGCATAAATAACCGGAAAAAGATTAAATGTGCAATAAATGATGGAAAGGTTATTACTTGTATTGATTGGCTTGTCAGAAACCTCTATGTGGCTGGGGTGGACAAAGCAACAAATGTGCCGTCATTTATATGTCCATGGCATGTAAGAGATATGGCCAAACAGAGGCTACAGGGAAAAGATTTTGATAGATGTAAGATGGATAGAAGCGAGTTGTTATTGAATCTTAACAATGACTTGATGGAGAAATTTCAACTTGAATGTCCATACAATGATCGACTACCCTATTTGCTTGGTACATTCAAAGCGCATAAAGAAGATTACAGATGGATTACGAATGCCTACAAAACTATATTCACGCTCCCAGCAAATATTATTACTAGGGGACTTAAAGGAATTCTGGAAGTGTTGCCAAAAGCTTATATGCAGAGATTAAGCAAAGTAAATGTTCTGTTACCGGGCAATGTGAATCCATTTTGGATTGTAAACTCAATCTATGACATGATGCTTAATCTACCCTGCAAAATACATGATATATTTACTGCTGACATTTCTAAATGCTATGAAAATATCCCCATAAATGGAGAAGATGGGATATGCCTGGTGTTAAAGGAGATAATTGATATGGCAGTAAGATACATGAGTGGTAATGGGGATGAATACCTGCTGTGGTACAGAATTGTTAATGATGATATCATATACACATGGGACAGTAAGTTACAGACTGGGAAAACCTGGAAAAGCATGAATAAAAATGAGTTCTTTGAACTAAATAAATGGCTACTGTGCAGCTGTTTTATAATACAGGGAGCAGATGTGTGGAGACAAGTATGTGGGATCCCTATGGGGTTCTCATGCTCCCCAGACTGGTGTAATCTTTATCTGTCTTTTTTTGAAATGCTACATCTTGAGAGATTGGCCAAGATAGGCAGATTTAGAGACATATTGAAGTTTAAAGATGCCAGAAGATACATGGATGATCTATGTGTCTTAAATGGAGGCGAACTTGGGGAATTTTTCCAGGAGAACAAAGACAGAAATGAGTGTTTGAATATATACAATTTAAAACTGCTAAGTATTAAGGATGAAACTATATACAAATATGTTGGGCCTAATGCGGACCAGATCGGATATATGGGCAATTTCCTAAATGTCACTATTGAGGTAATAGACCATGCTACAGGAATGTTTAAAACTTCCAGATATGATAAGAGGGATAAACTCCCATTCCAAATAACAAAATTCATTCATGCTACTAGTTGCCGACCGTATCTAAATGCCAGCAGGGTTATCATATCTCAGATCTTACCTTTTTTGTATGTCCACAGTAGCCCATTTAAAGCTGCTGATGATATTATGGGGCTTGTGAATGACTTCATACAGAATGGGTTCAAAAAGGAGGACCTTCTAGAGAATGTATGCAGGATGATAGATAATAATAAATTTCCAGGTCTTGCTTTCAATATTTCTGACCTTAAAAGAATAATGGCAAGACAGGGCACATGGTTGTAGGGTTGTAGGACCCCTTCTATCTTGGAAGGGGGGTCCTACACCCTACTTCCAAGAAGAAGAGGCCTACTACCTGAGGGAGGGTAGTGGGTGAAGAAGAAGAAGAAGAAGACAATAATGCTGGTGACGGTTGGAGGGCTGGAACTATCTAAATTTAAGCTGGCCTAATTGGTAAGGTGATTTTTGTTGGGGATAATTCTAAAGGTGGTGATTGTATAATTTAGTTAAGTCCATTTTGATAATGTTGAGTTTTATGATCTCCATGAGATGAAGATAAACAGGATATTTAGCGACACGATGAGATTTTGATTATGTATTGAGATATCCTATAGTGCTTTGAATTTTCTACTTATGGTTGTGTCTAACGATTAGATGCTAGAATAATAGTTATGATATATGAACATTGAAGTGCACTAGAAGAATAAGACCTGGAGATGTTGCGGAAAAAGAAACCATTGCTCATGTGAGCAGATAATATAACTCAAGGAAGGTTGATGACTGTTATGAAGATATTTGGATCATACGATGTAAGTATTAAATTTGTATAAATTTCTTTAAATGTTAAGATAGTTGCATTTGGAAATAATGGTCAATATTTTAAACCATTGTATTTTGTTTTAACCATTATATTTACCATATTATCTATCTGTACATTTTTCTAAATGGAAAAAAGATGTAAGTGACGGATTTATGGTCGGAGGCTGTGTTCCGGCGACTGCATGCCCCAAGGAGATATGTGTTCAATCCTTAAATATGGGCTGCAAAGAAGTTTGACTCTGGCAGTGAGATTTGGAGCCATAGATACCCAGCCGAAATGATTTATGACACTGGGTATTTATAATTGTGAATACGAAATGAGGGCATTTTGTTCTCCGAAAACTCTGTTCTTTCTGCCGGGTGGAAGCACAATGCCGAAAGGCGTCTATGAAAGGCATCCAGGCAAGAAGAGCAAGGCGCAGTTGGCCGGAAATCTCCCCTTTAAGAAGAACGCCAAACCAAGTTTTGCTGGGAAGCATAATACAAAAGGACTGAAACAAGGCTCTAATGATAGGAGCGACTCATACCAGGTCAGAACTTTCTTACTCTAATGTGATTCTTTCTGATCCGGCCAAAATACTTGATACAAAAATACAGTAATAGGGCTTTGAGGTTAAGTTGATAGCTTAAACTCTTAATGCAAACGTAACTGAGGCGTAAGACTTAGATTGGTGATAAAGATTAGAGATGCTTAATCGTGGTTATGTCTGCATTATTTTGCTTTAAATGTCAAGTCTGATTTAGCAAGGTTTTTTCATTCATAACTTACTGTTGAAGGTAATATAGATGAAATAAGGTCTTAAATCTTAGTATGGTAAAGATCTTTTTGGGAATCTACTCTTAGGGCCATCGAAATACCTTCTGATTTTCGAATATTGGCATAACAGAGCAGTTAATGGCTGTTAGTTTAAGCTAAGATTAAGATGGCTTGTATTATGCCATAGGCAGCTGGTCACCTTCCAAATAAAAATCTGAAGCCATATCTGATAGGCTGGGGTAAGCAGCCAATACTTAAATCTTAATTGTTTTGACATGGTTTATTTGCATGCTTCACTATTATATGGACCCACAATACTTTGGGGATCTCTAGGTGAAGGGCGAAGAGCCAAGATATCTAACAGCTTACCTGTCATCCCTTATACTGTTACCGAGATTATTGCTAACTAGTATATTGGTTGGATGCAGGTAACCCAGATATCTTCTCCTTGGAGTTCTTTAATTGTATTGCATATGGTCATGAGGCTGCTGCATTTCTTGTTGTGGCTGAAGAATTAGGCACTGACAAATGCCTTTATACTGATGGACATTATGGTGAGATCTCTCTGATTTGGATAAAAAGAATGGGCCAATGGCTGGTCATAAAGCTTAAAACATGGATCAGTTGTCATAAATGTGATTCTGAAAATTCTTTTGAATAAATTCTGTAAACTTTATTCAATATCAAAGTTCTGTTCTTATTTGCTGATAAAAATCCAGAAATTAAGACTTGATCTCTAGGATATGATTGATGCATTATGGTTTTGAGTGTTGCAAAAATTAGAAGACAAATATTCTAACTAGAAGATAAAGTTTTCATAAAAATATATCCTAATACCCTTATACAGAAGCATGATCTGAAAAATATAATATGAAAACATGAAAATGGAAAAAGCTTAAATACATCCTCCAATATATTAAGCGGTACGGAGTACTGTAGACTGTGGCCTAGTGAAAAACTAGGATGGATATTATAATAACGTTTACATCATAGATGGAACTTTATTTCTGTTAATTAACAAAATAATGTGAAATTTTGATGTAAATATGAATAAGAAGAAATTGGGACTTCCATTTGTTGAAGCTATTCAACAAACACAGTCATTCCTTAATATATTGGTGATATAATTGCTATTCTGGTTGACTAATCCTTTTGATTGTTGACTTATAGAAAAAAGCTTGGATGAAGCACTTACTGGATATGGGCTATGGAGAAGTTGGGGATCCACCTAATAGTGCGGTACAAGCTATCATTGGATTAATCCCTAATATAGACATCCATAGGCTTATGCTGGACCTGAACAGAAGATTGCGCCCTGAACAATTCTCACCTATCATTCATCTGGGTTTTAGTTCTTGGTTCGAGACATTCATTATGCTGGACCAAAAGGGTATGATACTTGAAGAATGCAGAGACATGATACAGGAGCTATTCGCCAAAACGCAAGATATTTTAGCTGATCGGACAGATCTGGATGACATGCTATCTCTAGAATGTAAGGCAACTGTTACTTATCTTGAAATGGTACATGGTTTACAAGATAATACATTTGAGACTGAAAAAGGTAAACAGATAGACTATGGTATTGATGAGAGTGATATGCAAGGGTTTGTCAAATATTTCCCGAAAGATGACATGGATCTTTTGAAAAAGGAAAAGGAAGCAAACCTGAAAAATAGTAACAAAGAAAATCTGGTCAGATTGACTCTGGGAAACTGCCTAAGGTTCCCTATTATCTCAGAAATGGCTATTGAATGGTTGGGAGAGGAATTTCAGCAAGGTTTATGGAGAAGCCTCAATTTCGGTACCTTAGCTCCCATTAGTTCAAAGGCATGGATGTTAATGGCAGATATAAGGGATGAGGAGATGGCAGCAGTTATAAATGATACCAATAATATGGTTAAGATTATGGATGAGGTAGAAATCAATTTCCCATGCCATACTGATGTATTTGATAAGAAATGCAGGAACAATTGTGGGGTCACTTTATGCGTTAAAGCTCATATGGCGTATTTAAATACTGAAAGGGGCTATTCATATCTGCATAAAATCTGGAGAAGTTGGAGTCCTTACATTAAATGCAGCTGCCCGCCAAATACCTGCAATGATTCGATAACTTGGTTTGACCAAGCAATATGGTACTTATTCAACCACTTGGATATTATTTATCCAAAATATTCTGCTGCTGGAAGGATGGCATATTTTCTACACTTCATAAGGCAGAACCTTAAAAAACCTATTTTGGCACAGATGGCTTATTTACATGTCCGTGAAACAATGATCAAGATTGCTTGGAAACTGACTGTCAACCCTAGTTGTGATGTTTTACAGAATTTTGGAAATACCAGGCTTGTGGAAGTTTGTGAAATGATGCTCAAAGATACAGAATTCTTGGAGAAAAAGTACAACAAGAAATCAAAAGATGCGAAGGCAACTACTTCTTCTTGGGGGTCTCAAAGGAATGGAAGTGGCAGTGAATCATACTTACCTCCTCGCGTGGCGAGAAACAGCATTGACTCCAGCTGCAATATTATCAACTTAACTGAAAACTCTGATACCATTATCAGTTGTACCCCAGGGGAAGAATCGGTGACAAAGGCATGGCCCAATGCTATGCAAAGGAATACTGATGGGCTACAAACGATACTCACTTTTGAAAAGTAAAAATCTATCTTGAAACTTATGGTCATAAGAGAAGACCTAAAAAGCTCTTTCTAAATTTAATCCAAAGTTCTAACTTTGGTGCCCTTTTGCTTTTTTGGCAGGGCTAAATATATGGCTAAAAATGCCTAACGAATGAAGTCTCTGAAGACTCATATGCTGGATGATAATGACTGATAGCATAGTAGGAGCTGCTTTATTATGACAAACATCTTTTAACATATCCGATATAGCCGGATAATTTTGGCTATCTATTACTGTATAAGTGTACTTTTTGAGGCTTATATACAGAAGACAGCGGATACATGATCAATTACCTTTTTGAGGCATTGTCTAAAGTTTTATCTAATATATCATGATCTCAATATAAAGATGTTCCACTTATATTACTAAGGCTTAAGAATAACTGGGCATATTTGTATGACATTAACCACGTTTTATAAAATAAGTAATTGCAAATGAAACCTTATTCGTGAGGCATTTTGGATGACTTATTATCAATTAAGTGGTTGTAAACTGTGAAAAATAGTAACTTGTATAAGATTAAATACCTGCAGCTATGTGATATGAATATTCAATTAAGATAGACATGTATTTCTTCCTTTAGAACTACATGCTTATCATATATACTGTATTGCAGATGGAAGAACTTGAATGCCGTACGATTGGACGTGGATATGATGGGAGAAAAACCTTCATAAAAATCCCATCTACTTCAAGGCAGAAGGTGAGAATACATTTGCTGTTCTCCTCAAAAATCATTGACAAAATAAGGGTTAGAGAACATATAAAAGACTATCTGATACTAAGATTGGGAGACTTTGGTACTAATATCATCAATGAATCTGGGTTTGGATGGAGATACGAGAAGAAATTGGTTGATTACTTATATAAGCCTTATAAAATCTTTGCTGATGAAGTAATACCACGTTGTGTATGCCACATACCTGGCATGGAGAAATTTATTGACCAAAAAGTTGGTCATGTTAGAACGTTAGACCTCAATATCGTCAAGTCTAAAGAGCTGAGAAATATGCTGAAGAAGGGGTTGAATTTCATCCCAGACAAGCCTCTGAATATAGATGAATTTATAACTGATATAAAAAGAGGTGTTACAGATTTGTTTGATGGACATGAAAGTCGGGGAAAATGTCTACACCCTTATGAAAAACAAAGTATTATTCTGAATCTACTTAAAATATTCAGACTCGAGGCCACAAACTGCATAAATAACCAGAAAAAGATTAAATGTGCAATAAATGATGGAAAGGTTATTACTTGTATTGATTGGCTTGTCAGAAACCTCTATGTGGCTGGGGTGGACAAAGCAACAAATGTGCCGTCATTTATATGTCCATGGCATGTAAGAGATATGGCCAAACAGAGGCTACAGGGAAAAGATTTTGATAGATGTAAGATGGATAGACAGGAGTTGTTATTGAATCTTAACAATGACTTGATGGAGAAATTTCAACTTGAATGTCCATACAATGATCGACTACCCTATTTGCTTGGTACATTCAAAGCGCATAAAGAAGATTACAGATGGATTACGAATGCCTACAAAACTATATTCACGCTCCCAGCAAATATTATTACTAGGGGACTTAAAGGAATTCTGGAAGTGTTGCCAAAAGCTTATATGCAGAGATTAAGCAAAGTAAATGTTCTGTTACCGGGCAATGTGAATCCATTTTGGATTGTAAACTCAATCTATGACATGATGCTTAATCTACCCTGCAAAATACATGATATATTTACTGCTGACATTTCTAAATGCTATGAAAATATCCCCATAAATGGAGAAGATGGGATATGCCTGGTGTTAAAGGAGATAATTGATATGGCAGTAAGATACATGAGTGGTAATGGGGATGAATACCTGCTGTGGGTACGTAATTGTTAATGATGATATCATATACACATGGGACAATGAAGTTCTGACCGGGAAAACCGGAAAAGCATGAATAAAAAATGAGTTCTTTGAACTAAAAAATAAATGGCTACCAAAAATTTGTTTTATAATACTGGGGAGATGATGTGTGGAGACAAGTATGTGGGATCCCTATAAGGTTCTCATGCTCCCCAGACTGGTGTAATCTTTATCTGTCTTTTTTTGAAATGCTACATCTTGAGAGATTGGCCAAGATAGGCAGATTTAGAGACATATTGAAGTTTAAAGATGCCAGAAGAAGAAGAAGAAGAAGAAGAAGAAGAAGAAGAAGAAGAAGAAGAAGAAGAAGAAGAAGAAGAAGAAGAAGAAGAAGAAGAATAATTTGGTAAGTCTGAGAAATATAGAAATTTAGATATTTGTGAAAAACACATTATAGATTGAGAAAGTGGTTAAGTTGATATGGGAAGAAGGTCAGAACAAACATGCAACCTTGGAAAAGGTTGGAAGTTTGATAAAATGCTAAATCTATGAATGTATTATATGGTGATTTTCTAAAGTTAATGGATTTATGGTATTTTATATGGACAACTTTGTGTGATAGGAAAGAAAATGAAGAAAAAGCTCTAAAGTATACTCTCCAATATATTTTTGGTGGGCCAAAGCTAAATGATTATAGGCCAAATGGATATGTATAGCAACATATGCCTTTTGACAAAAAGGTACGTTTCTTTGGTCTTGCATTTATTGATGTGTAAGGCATTAAATGGCATGCAATATGCAATAAGTATCTTGGCTTTTGGAATCGTGATAGTAATTAATTATATCCAACTACTTGTGTTCAATTTCCTTATTTGGTTACGAATGGGTCCATGGAAGCCAAATATATAGAAAAAGTAGCGATTAGGGTTATACAAAGGGAATAAGCCTTTGTCTCATATAGCTTAAAATTTCTTTGACGCTAAACGGCACTTCTGATAGCGGCTGCCCTAAGGTAATACTATCCGACCAATATGCATTGGCCGTATTCTTTGGCTTATCCGGATTTGTTGCAACTCTTCCTATTGGTAAAGCCTTTGTGCATCTCCAGCGTTTTGAAATACCAAAAGGCATTATCTATGACAATGCCTTGGCAAACTTGGTTCTCTGCTGGCCTGTGGTACGGCGGTGCATGAGATAGCAAAAGGACGCTAGTATTACGAGCTAACGGATGCTGATATTTGGAGCGAACCATTATTCAGGTTTGCTTATGCTGTTTTATGCTTCAAAAACATAGAAATGTTCATATATCAGGTGATTATTTTGTAAGAAAAAAGTATAGAAGCTATGAACGGATTTCACTTTCGAGATAAAGTAAGATTTAATTTTCTAGTTCTTTCCTAAGAATAATGTCTATGATCTACTCATTTGTGGTTATGAAATAATAATGCTTTTCTGAAAGAAAACTAGTAGCAGGACCTATAATAAAGGAAAAGTGATGTTTGATAGATACAAATTTTCAAGCTTTAAGGAAATGAAATTAAAAGATGTGTTTATGATGTCATTCTAAGATATCAGGTCTATGATGTAATTTTATGCCAGGAAATAATACTGTCCTATATGAATTTAACATGTAAGAATTTAGCATGTACCTTGTACTAATAGATACTAGCTGGCTACACATGTTCCATTATCATTTTCATACTGGATTTGCATTGAGTTGGCAAGATAAAAGTAGAGACTGGATATGCATAATGTTTGCAAGACACAGGTGGTTTCCTATGTGGATAGGATCATTTAAAATGCTATTCTTGTGGTAGTATTGGCTGTGGTAAGCAGCCGTATCACCCTTTATTAAGGGTTCATATATTGATATATTGATATATGCTGAATTATTGATATATGCTTATAGATGGGCCAAAGCATATAAGATCATATAATAGTATGAACTTGAGTTATTTGTGAAAAGGCTGGGGTAAGCAGCCATCTTTAATTGAATTTGCTGAAATTATGAGCTTTGAAGCTTATATGTTTGCACATTTAAGTTTCTTATGCAATTTAGCTGAATTTAAAGGGTGAAGGGCGATGAGCCAAGATGTTTTATAGCTTACCTGACGCCCCTTGTCTTGTTACCATTTTTATGCTAACATTGGCATTGTTTGGGTGCAGGTAACCAAAACATCTTCTCCCTGATTTACGTTCAGTGGTTAGAGTTACATGGATTGGATACATGAAGACCAAAGAGCTTCTAAAGTGGATCACAGAATGTGGTGAGATCTAATCCAATATAAATTCAATATTGAACAATGATTATATATGGAAAGCTTGTATAGTGACTGATTTTTTGTAGATTCTTGAGAAATGGAAGATTATTGTTATTACCATCTAGATTTCATGGCTATAAGGTCACGTTTAATCAATCAATGGAAGAATATTATTTCTGGATATGGATACGCTGACATGAATTGTATGATTGAATATTTTATCTTTGGAAAGGCAATATTATTTGAATATACTTGAAACGACTATAGGGAGTAAGATATTATGATTCAATGTTATTATGGAGATATATTTGAAATGAATACACGATGTAAGAAAGCTATAATTTGATGTTACTATGAAAATATACTTGAAATGACTACATGGATAAATATTATGATTCAATGTTACTTTGGATGGAAAAACAAGTTCGATGCTTTAAGTAGTGCTTTAATTGAATATGAGAATATACGTTTACAATGTCTAATGGTTTGGAGAGTGCCTGATGTGGCCTGGCTTAAAACCCAGGGTGGATATTTGGTACACGTTTGCATCCTGAATGGAGCTGTTTTTTTGTTATTGTACATTAAATAGTGTAAATCTGGATGTAAATCTGAATAAGAAGAAATTGTGACTTCCACTTGCCGGAGTTATTCGGCAAACACATCTCTTCTGCAAACCATAAATGAATTTATCTGTTAGTCTAAAATTTGGTGACTAATGGGTTGGCTGATTCTTTCAGATCTAAAATATCATGTTGGAGCATCTGGCTAATATGGAGATGTGAGGTACTCCATTAGGTGATGTCCAATAAAACTCATGCTTGATAGGTAAAAGGGGTATGGGTACTCATGGCCCACTACTGGTGTTTGTGGTCCATAGTGCCATAAAACCTTTACAGGTTAAGAATTGAATTTTGGCCCATTGTGCCTGATTCAAACAAAAACTACTCAAATGGAAATTTTACTTTGGCCCATTGTGCCATTAACCTTTATGGTTAAGAATTGGATAGTGGCCCATTGTGCCTTATTCAAATACACCTATATTTGACCTGCCAATAGCTTCAGGTTATGCAATAGAATGGCATTTCTATTTTCTTCTGGTGTAAGGAAGTAGGACCCCTCTTTTTATAGGGGGGTCCTACTTCCCTTATAAACAGAGGTGTCCTACATCCTGAGGGAGGGATGTGGGAGAAGAAGAAGAAGAAGAAGAAGAAGAAGAAGAAGAAGAAGAAGAAGAAGAAGAAAAATTTGGTAAGTCTGAGAAATATAGAAATTTAAACATTTGTGAAAAACACATTATAGATTGAGAAAGTGGTTAAGTTGATATGGGAAGAAGGTGAGAACAAACATGCAACCTTGGAAAAGGTTGGAAGTTTGATAAAATGCTATATCTATGAATGTATTATATGCTGGTTTTCTAAAGTTAATGGATTTATGGTATTTTTATATGGACAACTTTGTGTGATAGGAAAGAAAATGAAGAAAAAGCTCCAAAGTATACTTTCCAATATTTTTGGTGGGCCAAAGCTAAATGATTATAGGCCAAATGGATATGTATAGCAACATATGCCTTTTGACAAAAAGGTACGTTTCTTTGGTCTTGCATTTATTGATGTGTAAGGCATTAAATGGCATGCCATATGCAATAGGGCAAAAGTATGCTAGTGGGTATCAAAAAACGCTGCCCCAAGCACTTAGCCGACAAGACCGGATGTACTATTCTATCATAGTATTCCACTTGTTATTAATTGGAGTTGTTACATGTTTCTATTGATTACCTAATTACCGTGTGCTAGTACCGGTAACACCTTAAACAAGCTGCCATATGGGGTGCTATATGAGTGCTGTCAGCATGTGTCCGGACGCCTGCTTTTGCACCCCACCAGCATACTTTTGCCCAATAAGTATCTTGGTACTTTAACCCATGCCTGGTTAAGGAACTAGTATCTTTAGGACGGGGATTTGGAGCAGCTCGTGATCTCCTGTCCCAGCCAGAAGAAAGCTCTGAGGAAATCTTAACCAACCTTGAAATGTGATGGGCTCAATACACAGTTAGAAATCGGGAGGGTTCTAATATGTGTACGCTTGACTTATATGGGCTGACAAGACCATAGAGTTGGATGCATGTGGGCTACTTTTGGAGTCTGAATTTCAGAGTTAGCCTAAGGCTTGCTACATTCGGAGGGGATCTTCATGGGAATGCAGGCTCTGAGTTTAGCAGCAGATATGGGCCTGTGGCATAACATTATTGGCTAGGATGACCTTCGGGAGTGTTGTGCTTAAAATATCATATCTTTGAGCAGTCCTTTTTGGAGGTCTAGTAGAAGCACGTGGGCGGGGAGCGAAGCAAAATAACAGTGGAAAAGCAAGGAACCTTCTTCCATAGTATTTGCTGCTGGGGAAGAGGTTGTGGTCACTGTTCTAGTACTGATGGGAACCAGCAGTGCCCCACATAGTACTTAGAGCAAAGAAGAGGTCGAGGGGGTTCCAACCTAAGTACTTGATATTTTGTTATGTGATGTTTTATGTGTTCTACTAACTGATACAATTCTTCCTATCTGGCTCTTGAGGAGTCTTGTAATAAGGTCTTCGGACCACCTTTATTTATAAATATAAAAATACCTTGCCTTCAAAAAAAAAAAAAAAAAAAAAAAGTATCTTGGCTTTTGGAATCATGATAGTAATTAATTCTGTCCAACTACTTGTGTTCAATTTCCTTATTTGGTTACGAATGGGTCCATGGAAGCCAAAAATAGGAAAAAGTAGCGATTAGGGTTATACAAAGGGAATAAGCTTTGTCTCATATGGCTTAAAATTTCTTTGACGCTAAACGCTAAATGGCACTTCTGATAGCGGCTGCCCTAAGGTAATACTATGCGACCAATATGCATTGGCCGTGTTCTTTGGCTTATCCGGATTTGTTGCAACTCTTCCTATTGGTAAGGCCTTTGTGCATCTCCAGAGTTTTGAAATACCAAAAGGCATTATCTATGACAATGCCTTGGCAAACTTGGTTCTCTGCTGGCCTGTGGTACGGCGGTGCATGAGGTAGCAAAAGGACGATAGCATTACGAGCTAATGGATGCTGATATTTGGAGCGAACCATCATTCAGGTTTGCTTATGCTGTTTCATGCTTCAAAAACATAGAAATGTTGATATATCAGGTGATTATTTTGTAAGAAAAAAGGTATAGAAGCTATGAACGGATTGCACTTTTGAGATAAAGTAAGATTTAATTTTCTAGTTCTTTCCTAAGAATATTGTCTATGATCTACTCATTTGTGGTTATGAAATAATAATACTTTTCTGAAAGAGAACTAGTAGCAGGACCTGTAATAAAGGAAAAGTGATGTTTGATAGATACAAATTTTCAAGCTTTAAGGAAATGAAATTAAAAGATGCGTTTATGATGTCATTCTAAGAGATCAGGTCTATGATGCAATTTTATGCCAGGAAATAATACTGTCCTATATGAATTTAACATGTAAGAATGTAGCATGTACCTTGTACTTGGCTGCACATGTTTCATTATCATTTTCATAATGGATTTGCATTGAGTTGGCAAGATAAAAGTAGAGATTGGATATGCATAATGTTTGCAAGACACAGGTGGTTTCTTATGTGGATAGGATCATCTAAAATGCTATTCTTGAGGTAGTATTGGCTGTGGTAAGCAGCCGTATCACCCTTTGTTAAGGGTTCATATATTGATATATGCTGAATTATTGATATATGCTTATAGATGGGCTAAAGCATATAAGATCATATAATAGTATGAATTTGAGTTTTTTGTGAAAAGGCTGGGGTAAGCAGCCATCTTTAACTGAATTTGCTGAAATTATGACCTTTGAAGCTTATATGTTTGCACATTTAAGTTTCTTATGCAATTTAGCTGAATTTAAAGGGTGAAGGGCGATGAGCCAAGATGTTTTATAGCTTACCTGACGCCCCTTGTCTTGTTACCATTTTCATGCTAACATTGGCATTGTTTGGGTGCAGGTAACCAAAACATCTTCTCCCTGATTTACGTTCAGTGGTTAGAGTTACATGGATTGGATACATGAAGACCAAAGAGCTTCTAAAGTGGATCACAGAATGTGGTGAGATCTAATCCAATATAAATTCAATATTGAACAATGATTATATATGGAAAGCTTGTATAATGGCTGATTTTTTGTAGATTCTTGAGAAATGGAAGATTATTGTTATTACCATCTAGATTTCATGGATATAAGGTCACGTTTAATCAATCAATGGAAGAATATCATTACTGGATATGGATACGTTGACATGAATTGTATGATTTAATATTTTATCTTTGGAAAGGCAATATTAATTGAATATACTTGAAACGACTATAGGGAGTAAGATATTCTGATTCAATGTTATTATGGAGATATACTTGAAATGAATACACGATGTAAAAAAGCTATAATTTGATGTTACTATGAAAATATACTTGAAATGACTACATGGATAAATATTATGATTCAATGTTACTTTGGATGGAAAAACAAGTTCGATGCTTTAAGTAGTGCTTTAATTGAATATGAGAATATACGTTTACAATGTCTAATGGTTTGGAGAGTGCCTGATGTGGCCTGGCTTAAAACCCAGGGTGGATATTTGGTACACGTTTGCATCCTGAATGGAGCTGTTTTTTTGTTATTGTACATTAAATAGTGTAAATCTGGATGTAAATCTGAATAAGAAGAAGAAGAAGAAGAAGAAGAAGAAGAAGGGAATATTCTCTTCGGATCTTCTCTTCTTATTTATGATAGAATGCAAGACAAATAGTCTTCAAATGCAAGAGAAATATACAAATATGAGGATATTATATAGTGGCATCCTCCAATATTTTTGTTGTGCAGAATGGCCTAACATGCATATATGATGGAAAAATACCAATGAACATAAAGTTCTAATAGTTAAACTATTGTAGAAAATACAAGGAGTATATATCCAAAGGTCGTTTATATAATGCACGGGAATCAAGTGGTTATAAAGATCTTTTATGACAAAAAGTAGGATTTACATATCTTAAAATTTATGCATGCATTTCCTTATTTGCATGATGGACAAGTGGCTACTTACATGCAAATTACATTTGCATGTCAACTTCTTAGTTACACATTAGTAATTTTAAAGGACTCATGGAACTTGGGCCTCCACTATAAGGTACGTTTTTCTTGCCTATGGTGGAGACAACATATGGTCTTTCATAGTACATAGAATATCAAGCCTTGTACGTTGACATCTAAATTTAAAAGATATGGCAAAGATAAAGAAAACCGGTGGCATTTAGTACATCGTGGATAAGTTTTTATTCCCTTAATGGTTGTAGACATAGAAAAAGCATACGAAAGTTATCTTGGACTAAAATAATGGATAGACCATATTCTTATGTGCCTATTTATTATTGGCACTCTGGATAGCGGAGGTCTGGCGCCTAAACAGCCGCCATATCGCCTCCTTGTTACAGTACAGGGATCGAAAATGCAGATTGATGCTATAAACAGGTTATTCCTGCACAAAGATAAGCTTTTGTTATCTGATATTTCCATATCTGCATGTTGTAGCCAAAAAATATGCTGCCGGATCTGATGAGAATACCGCTTTTTGGGATGATCCTTGCCTAATATGGCACTGCCAAATTCGTTTTGCCAGGATATGACCAAAAAGATGTTTGGCTTGTGGCTATGGAGATGCTTCATAAGAAACAGAGATGTTTGGCTTGTGGCTATGGAGATGCTTCATAAGAAACAGAGCTTTGATGCAGCCACTTCTTAAATACTGGTTCACGATTTTGTTGGAGCTTTGGAGCGAAATGGTAATCCCCTATTGGAAAAATAACTTTGTAATCCCCTCTGAGTTCCTGTAAAGCATGATCAGGATATGAAGATTTATGAAGCTTCAATCTGTTTCTAGGTTTGAGATTCAAAATGTTATGTTTTTTGCTTCTCATCTACATTATAAATATGCGATTACATGATAATAGTGGTTGCATTCGTGCCTAGAGCCAGTTGAACGTGATGGCTGCGGCGTTGCAATTTCATGACCATGTCTTTGAATAATTGTTGTATCTCTGCTTGAATGTGTGGCAGGCTTGATGCTGTAGCAGTGAATGTTAATTGCTTCTGGACAAATACTTTCCAGCACAGGATGTTCAAACAGATGGACTTTGTATGGAAGTACTTAAACATGACATTGTAATGCCAATGGCGCCACCTCAGGTTAGAGCTTGAATGCTTGCATTATGCTAATAGAAAAAGCCCTGTATGGGTGCTACATAATCATATACTGCAGATGGGATTTGACATTAGTTTATGGCTCATAGAAAATCTCTTGTTTAATTTGTGTGCTGGGCCTACTATGAGATATAAGCTTAGTATGATGCTTGTTATGTTATGATAAGAAATTGATTACACTATGCTCTATATTTTTAATAATGACTAATGCTTTAAAACTTCATACCCTGGCTGAAATATCGTGGCTTGTAAAGTGAGAAAAAATTCTCTAAGATAATTCTATATGATGCTAGATGGACTATATGCTGAGATTCTAAAGCTTATAGGTGGATAAATTAGTCTTTAAAGATTGAATCGGGAAACTATAAATTTCTATAATCTTATACTTTATGATACAAAATTGGAGATTATTTGAGATGTTTATAATGCTAAAAATATTGTTATTCCAGGTTTCTTTCTTGTTAATGTCTAACTCAGGGCAAAAGGATACAATTGGTGATCAGCGATGAGCTGAGAGACCCAATGTACCTTTTGGCCCTTGCACATTTACCATTATCATGCTAATTGTGTATTGATTGGCTGCAGGTACGGGTTCTCTCCTCCAATTGTCTCTTATTTGCTGTTAGAGTTGGCGTTAACTTGGAGATGGAATTACTGGAAGCGTAACTAAAGCTAGAATTTACTTTGTACCTCTATTTTTTTACTTGACACATAGATGGGAATAATTTACAGTAATACTTTATGTCTTTATTTTGATCATACATTGGAATAATCTACAGTAATATTCTATGTCTACATTTTATGTCTTTACTTTGATTATACATGGTTACAATCTACAGATTAATGTACAGATCTTCTAAAATAATGCTTTGCTACTTTATTGTTCTACTTTCATACTAATATATACGTGTTTTGAGGTAATGTGCCTTCCAGTTGTGGCCTGGGTAACGCCAGGATGGATATGTGTTGGGTAGTCTTTGCCTTGAACGAATACGGTTTAGTAAAATGTTTTTTACTATAATCTGTTAGTAGTCTTGGTGAAGATGTGTCGAAGAAGAAGAAGAAGAAGAAGAAGAAGAAGAAGAAGAAGAAGAAAAAGAAATGAATTTTCTTCATAAGTTGTATAAGTTTCTTTAGTGTTGTAATACATATGATACCGTTTTTGACCCTTGATGCTGAGGTAATGAGGAAGATAGGCTAGCATACATGGTTGTATGCTCTAAGTGGTCCTATGTTTTTGGGGTTGAGAGATGTAAACATGAGCTATAATTATAATGTTATGAAAATACTATTGGAATAGTTAAGGTGGAACTGAAATGAAAATATGAAATACTTGGTAGATGAATTGTGATATTAATTTGAAGGATATGATGTTGCTTGGTCAACATGAGTGTTAGGCTATATTTTTGTAGATATAGACTGATGTGGTCTTAAATTTCCATGGGACACATGGGTTGTATGATACATAAGATTTAAGGGCCTAATGGTTGATCAAGTGCTTGGGGCTGTGTATAGTGAAAATCATGTTTCTATGGCGCCTAAAACCCTTTTATTATTATTATTTATATAAGAAGATATTATACTGAGTCTTGACTTCATTGAGTATAATATCTTTGAAAAATATTGGATGCAGACTGACTCGCTCATTCTCAATTAATGCCGAATGCCTGGGGCAGGGTTGTGGAGCTCGAGGTATAAGCCGAATACTTTGCTGCCCATATTTATGAAGTTAGGTCGTGAATACATTATCCTTTATTGCTTATTAGGCTGAAACATTTAGATGTTTTATTACACTTATATATCTGGGGGAAAAGAGAACTGGCATTGCCTTTCATTTCTCCATTGTGCTTGCATGCGGCTTGGTTGCCACTTTGAATCATCCACAAGTCCGAGCATCCGGATTTTGGAAAAATGCCTAAAGGGGTGTATCAAAGACAACCCAGAATTGAGGAGAAAGCACACGACAAAAGCTGGAAATTTCCCATATCGAAGATATCCGAGGCAAAACAATGGAGGTAGACAAGTCCCAGTTACAAGGGACTCTAGACCCGGAGCTGGCACTGGAGATGGTGATAGGAGCGCACCAAAACAGGTTTTTAATTAGCTACAGATGTGGCATTTCATTTCCCTTGTGTTTCGTGATGGCTACGATTGTATGATATCATACTCGTTTGGTATCTCATTGACTCATTTTCGTAACTTAGTTTATGCTGATTTACATTCTTTGGTGAGATGCTATGCCTGTCTACTGTGCTGACGGTTATACTGCTTTAGTAAGAATTAACAAGCAGTGATGATGAATATGTAGGTCGTATTAGCATGCTGGGTTTTGTGGTGCACAGGGTTTTGATGTAAGTAATGTGTGCTATAGGATATTGTGGTTAGATTATATGGAGACATATGCGTTAACAATAAGGCATGGATAGCTTTGCATGTGATCTTTTGGCCAAAATAGAATGGTTTAGACCATAAAATGGCATCTGTTAGTCTTTGGGCCGCCATGAAGGCAGGGTTTCATATTTTGCCATGTATCTGCATGTGTTAACTGCGGTATCTAAAGACTTGGTGCGGTAGCCTTTAAATCTTCTGTCGTACTGCTGGTAGGAGTACTTTGGTACCAAGATCGTTGAAGATAAGCCTAATAGTGTGGGGTATGAATATTTAGCTTATAGGCTGAGGCATATGCTTTGTTGTTAACTCATAAACTGGGATATGGACCATGTTTGTGAATGATGCACTACTGGGTTGATTGCTGTGTCTGGATTTAATGATACGTAAGATAAAAATGGGTAAGGATTTGACTGAAAAACAGGTGTGATTCAAGAGCTGCTGTGATAATAAGATATGATCTTCTTCCATTGATTAATTTCGATAGGATAGTAGCCATTGTTTGGAAATGGTAAGAGCATGTTGTATGCATGATATGCTGGTTATGCCTAAATGAATTGAATCTGGTAAATAGGCATGAAATGGGGTCTGCCGAAATGGCATGAATCAGGTTGCATGCTGGATATGTTGGTAAATTGAATATTTTGATGAACTTAATGATGAATATAGTCTTAGCCTTAGCACAATGTAGAGAGCATTGGTTGGATTCCTAAAGCAGATTTGTACAGGTCTTATGACTCCTCCTTGGGTCTTAATGGTAGATACTCATGACTTATTTTGACTGTGCAAACATAGCCTTAGCTGTGGTAAGCAGCAAGGAAAGAAGAGGTCCACTCAAAAAACTTCTGATATATACATGCTGATCTGCTTTTGCACAGTCTTTGATAAAGTGTTGATCAGATAGATGGATGAATATTAGGTGATGGGCGAAGAGCCAAGATGTTTAATTGCTTACCTGACGTCCCTTGCACTTTTACCATTCTTATGCTAACTAGTGTATTGGTTGGATGCAGGTAACCTAAACATCTTCTCCTAGAAGTTCAAATTACGTCTTTCTGGTGTCCTACAAGGTTACGTAGAGGATACAATTTTGGTTACACTATGAAGATATTATATGATGTGGTGAGACCGTTCTCAATAGAATTTATATCTTCTAAGATTTAAAACATTGACTATGAAATTATGGGCGATGTATTCTTTCATAAGGTGGTCTGATATACAGTCAGGATTTTGTTACATTGGCTGTTACACGGTCAAATGAACTTATGATACATTAAAAACAATGGTGGACCTGTAAAACTAGATTTCGTGCATTATAAGAATGCATATGCTGATGTCATTATATGTAGAGTTTTAATAAAAGTGGAGGTTTTTACTTTGAGATGCTTATTTTGATTATATGTGATTGGAAAACTGGGACATTAAGGTTAAATGGAAAAGGTTAAGCTGTTAGTGGAAAATCTTGGACTGAAATGGCTCTTTTTTAAAAACTTTTTAAGATATTACTTGTCATGCAAAGATGGAAAAGGTAGTAGGGTGTATTGTCTAGATGAATACTGAAGATATGTCTAATGATTAATACATGGGTTCGATATAAGGAGGGACCGTATTGCTGTGGCCTAGTTTATAGCTAGGATGGATATGAATTGGTTGTTTAAGTCTTATATGGAGCTGTTGATATGGCTGGTCCATATAACAGTGTAAGTTTTGACGTAAACTGGAAAAAGAAGAAATGGTGATTTCCATTTGTTGGAGTTATCCAACAAACACAGCTGATCCTCTTTATATGTGTTTATATGTTGATTGTATATTGATTCCGTTCTCTAACTATATGCATTTTATTATGTAGAGAAATAATTGGGTAAAGCACTTGCTGGACCTGGGGTATGGGGTGGTGGGACCTCCTCCAAATAATGCTGTCCAGGCTATTCTATGCTTGATCCCCAATGTTGAGATTCACAATTTGCTGCTGTCCCTGAACAAGAATTTAGCAGCAGATCAATTTTCCCCCATTATCCACCTCGGCTTTAATACTTGGTTCGAGGCTTTCTTGGGAATGGATCAGAGAGGCATGAAGTTAAGTGAATGTAAGGAGCTCATCCAACAGTTCTTCAGTGATACGCAGGATACTCTAGCTGATCGTACTGACCTTGACGACATGCTATCCATGGAATGTAAGGCTGGGATAAACTATCTGGAAAAGGTACACAAATTAAATGATAAAACTTTTGCAAAAGAGAATAAGGGAAAGCAGGTTGAGTGTAATGTTGAGGATGGTGAGACGACCCAAGGATTTGTTAAATTCATTCCAGATATTGATCTTATGAAAAAAGAAGTGGAAGCTAATCTGATTTGCAGTTCTAGAGACAACCTGGTGAGATTAACTTTGAACAATTGTCGGCGATTCCCTATCATTTCTGAAATGGCCATAGAATGGCTTGGCGAGGAATTCCAGCAAGGTTTGTGGAGAAGTAATAATTTTAGTATCTTAGCTCCGATAAGTTCTAAGACCTGGATGCTGATGGCCGACATTCAAGAGGATGAGATGGCTAATATTATTAAGGATACGGATAACATGGTCAAGGTTACTGATAATCTTGAGGTAGACTTTCCATTTGGACCTGACTTGTTTGATAAAAAATGCAGGATGAACAATGGCATGACGTTATATGTTAAGGCCCATATGGGTTACCTGGACACGGACAGGGGTTATGCCTTCTTGCATAAGATTTGGAGGAGCTGGAGTCCTTACATTAAATGCAGCTGCCCTAATGACACTTGCCCTGACTCTATTACATGGTTTGACCAAGCAATTTGGTATGTTTTTAATCACTTGGAAGTGGTCTATCCCAGATTTTCTATGGCTGGAAAAATGGGATATTTTCTGCATTTCATACGACAGAATCTTAAGAAGCCTGTTATGGCTCAGCTTGCCTACCTTCATGTGCGAAATACAATGATCAAGATGACTAATAAGTTGGCTGTCAGTCCTAACTGTGATATTTCGAAGACGTTTGGCAGTACCAAGCTGGTTGAAGTATGTGAAATTATGCTTAAAGACAAGGTGTTTCTATTAAAGAAATTCAATAAGAAGCCTGAGGAGGTGCAGAAGTCTTCATCTGTCCAAACTCAAAGTACTTATATGGGCAGTGAAAGTTATCTACCACCGCAGGTTAGGCGAGGTAGCACATCTAGCAGTTGCAGAATCATTGAGAGTATGGCTGTAAAATCTGACACTATAGTAAGTTGTACCCCTGGGGAAGCATCTGTCAACAAAGATAGGCCTCAGTGTCTGCAGAGAAATTTTGATGGCGTAAAGGGACAACTGGAATTCGAAAAGTAAGGTTCCTTTATCCTATGGTCCCTTTATGGACACAAAAGTATCTATTACCAAAATTAAAATATATCCACTAATGTTGGTGCCCGTTTGCTGTATAGCAGGGCTGATATCAGGTCCACTGTGCCTGATATCACTTCATTACAATGAAAAGATCGAACTTTTTAGCTCACCTGACGAGATCAGGAGTAGCTTTGTGGAAATGACACTTATAGTCTTTATGCGAATATATATCGTAGGAGCACTGGTTGTTCTTGAAGATAGTCCTATAATAGGACTTGATTCCTCATTTTTGCACTGGAACTTGAATTTTGCTTTTACGGCAACTGGAATCATGCTATTTTGTGCGGTCTATATGAATGATCATGTTTTTAATAGAAAGCAGCTGTGATACATTTTGTAATACATATTATATGATGAATGCAAAGAGCTTTCCTATAAAATATGCTGGCTTTGCCGGTTATAGCTGCTCTACTACTTTATACCTAAGGTTCCCATATCTGTTGATGAATGACTATGGATGTAATTTTATGCTGTATCATGTGATGGTTATATGTTATGGTAATTTATTACCTAGTACTAAGTTTTTTAAATCATTCGTTGGGTACTGGTATGAAAGCTGGAATTATGTGTGAATAACAGTACACATGATTTTACAACAGATGGATTATGAATAAATAATGTTGTTGTGAAACTTAGGGTCGTCTACATTCACCTTGTAGCTTTCTCATGACTGGTTTGTCATGCAGATGATAGAAGATGATGGTAGAAATATCGTACGAGGTTATGATGGACGTAAGACATTGATTAAGACTGCCTCTACTAAAAAGAAAAAGGTGAGGATACACTTCCTGTTTTCTTCAAAAATCATAGACAAGGTGGATATCAGGAAGCATTATTCAGAGTATTTGAGGCTGAGGCTTGGAGATTTTGGTGAGTATTTTATTGCAGACTCTAGTTTTGGCTGGAAATACGATAAAAAATTGTCTGATTACCTATATAAGCCATACAATATTTTTGCTGCTGAGCAAGTCCCACAGTGTGTCTGTCATAAACCTGGGATGTCTCAATTCATAGACGAGAGAGTGGGCCACGTCCGAACTATGGACCTTAGTATTGTGAAATCAAAAGGGCTCAGGAATATGTTGAAGAAAGGCCTAAATTTCATTCCTGATAGACCGTTAAATTTAGAAGAATTTCTGGTTGATCTTCATAGAGGTTTTGAGGAGATGTTTACATGGCATGAGGGCAGGGGCAGATTATTGCACCCGTACGAAAAAAGAAGTATAATTCAGAACCTGGTTAAGATAATTGGGCAAGATGCTTTGGAGATTATAAAAAGTAAAAACAGAACTAAATGTGTCATTGATGATGCAAAGGTGATAGTTTGCTTGGACTGGTTGGTACGTAACTTATACATTGCTGGTGTAGATAAAGCAACGAATTTACCGTCATTCATATGCCCTTGGCATATAAGAGAGATGGCTAGACTGAGACTTAATGGTAATGACTTTGAGAAATGTAAATTGGAGAAGGACGCATTGATATTTAGATTGAAAAATGAACTGGACTGCAAATTCGGCCTAGATTGTACAGATAAGGAACGTATTCCATATCTTCTGGGGACATATAAGGCCCATAAAGCAGAATATAGGTGGATCACGAACGCGAATAATACGATCTTCTCACTCCCTGCAAAAGTAGTTACCAAGGGCTTGAAAGGTCTCTTGGATGTTCTGCCAGGGGCATATAGGAACAGACTTTGTAAGGTGAACGTTCTTTTACCTGGTTTGGTCAATCCTTTCTGGATTGTAAATTCCATATATGATTTTATGCTCAATCTGCCTACCAAAATATATGATATCTATACTGCCGACATATCTAAATGTTACGAAAATATTCCTCTGACCGGGGAGGATGGGATTTGCCATGTGATCAACCAAGTCATTGATATGGCTGTGGCATATATGAGTGGTAATCATGATGAATTTAAATTCTGGTTCAGAATTATAAAGGATGATATTGCTGGTGTATGGGATTATAAAAAGATGGATGAAGATGGCTGGAAATGCATGGATAAAAAATTATTTTATGAGCTGAATAAGTGGCTGCTGAACAATTGTTTTATTATCCAAGGTTCTAATATATGGAGGCAGGCGTGTGGTATTCCAATGGGTTTCGCATGTTCTCCAGATTGGTGCAATTTGTACTTATCATTTTTTGAAATGTTGCATATTGAGAGACTTGCTTTTGCTGGTCGTTTCAAGGACATTATCAAATTTAGAGAAGCTAGAAGATATATGGATGATGTCTGCATCCTTAACGGAGGGAATTTGGATGAGTTCTTTATTAACGATAAAGATAGAGAGGAATGCTTCAATATCTATAATCTGAAGATGTTGCATATTAAGAAAGAGACTTTATACAGGTTTAAGGAAGATAATACTGGATTGGTGGGTTATAAAGGTAACTTCCTTAATGTTACCATTGAAGTGGTAGACCATATGACTGGGTTGTTTGTAACCACGAGATACGATAAAAGAAATAAGCTCCCATTTAAAATGATAAAATTCATTCATGCGACAGGGTGTAGACCATATCTTAATGCAAGTCGTGTAATCATTTCTCAAGTACTGCCGTACCTATATGTCCATAGCTGCCCGGCTATGGCGGCTGCCGATCTGAAGGAGTTGGTACAGGAGTTTGTAGTGAACGGTTTTCACAGAGATGATCTCATGGAGAACATAGTTAGAATGTTGAATACTAATACTTTTCCGGGGTTGGCATTCAATATAAACGACCTGAAGAGGATTATTGCTGTTCAAGAATAAGGTTGTAGGGTATTAGGACCCCTTCCATCATGGAAGTGGGTGCCTATACCCTACTTCCATAAGATGTTATGGGTCCTACTACCCGAGGGTGGGTTGTGGGAAGAAGAAAAAGAAATGAATTTTCTTCATAAGTTGTATAAGTTTCTTTAGTGTTGTAATACATATGATACCGTTTTTGACCCTTGATGCTGAGGTAATGAGGAAGATAGGCTAGCATACATGGTTGTATGCTCTAAGTGGTCCTATGTTTTTGGGGTTGAGAGATGTAAACATGAGCTATAATTATAATGTTATGAAAATACTATTGGAATAGTTAAGGTGGAACTGAAATGAAAATATGAAATACTTGGTAGATGAATTGTGATATTAATTTGAAGGATATGATGTTGCTTGGTCAACATGAGTGTTAGGCTATATTTTTGTAGATATAGACTGATGTGGTCTTAAATTTCCATGGGACACATGGGTTGTATGATACATAAGATTTAAGGGCCTAATGGTTGATCAAGTGCTTGGGGCTGTGTATAGTGAAAATCATGTTTCTATGGCGCCTAAAACCCTTTTATTATTATTATTTATATAAGAAGATATTATACTGAGTCTTGACTTCATTGAGTATAATATCTTTGAAAAATATTGGATGCAGACTGACTGGCTCATTCTCAATTAATGCCGAATGCCTGGGGCAGGGTTGTGGAGCTCGAGGTATAAGCCGAATACTTTGCTGCCCATATTTATGAAGTTAGGTCGTGAATACGTATCCTTTATTGCTTATTAGGCTGAAACATTTAGATGTTTTATTACACTTATATATACGGCGGGAAAAGAGAACTGCTGTGCCTTTCATTTCTCCATTGTGCTTGCATGCGCTTGGTTGCCACTTTGAATCATCCACAAGTCTGAGCATCCGGATTTTGGAAAAATGCCTAAAGGGGTGTATCAAAGACAACCCGGTAACAGGAGCCGAGCACAGCAAGCTGGAAATTTCCCATATCGAAGATATCCGAGGCAAAACAATGGAGGTAGACAAGTCCCAGTTACAAGGGACTCTAGACCCGGGAACGCGGATCGGAGATGGTGATAGGGCGCACACCAAAGCGGGTTTTAATTAGCTTGAGGATGTGGCATTTCATTTCCCTTGTGTTTAAGTGATATTTCGATTGTATGATATCATACTCGTTTGGTATCTCATTGACTCATTTTCGTAACTTAGTTTATGCTGATTTACATTCTTTGGTGAGATGCTATGCTGTCTCTTTGTCTTGCCGGTTATCTTGCTTTAGTAAAATTAACAAGCGGTGATGATGAATATGTAGGTCGTATTAGCATCTTTGGGTTTTGTGGTGCCTGAGGGGTTTTGATGTAAGTAATGTGTGCTATAGGATATTGTGGTTAGATTATATGGAGACATATCGTTAACAATAAGGCATGGATAGCTTTGCATGTGATCTTTTGGCCAAAATAGAATGGTTTAGACCATAAAATGGCATCTGTTAGTCTTTGGGCGCCATGAAGGCGAGGGTTTCATATTTTGCCATGTATCGCATGTGTTAGCTGCGGTATCTAAAGACTTAGTGCGGTAGCCTTTAAATCTTAAATAAATCTGGCTTTGGTAGGAGTACTTTGGTACCAAGATCGTTGAAGATAAGCCTAATAGTGTAGGGTATGAATATTTAGCTTATATAATTTGAGGCATATGCTTTGTTGTTAACTCATAAACTGGGATATGGACCATGTTTGTGAATGATGCACTCTTGGGTTGATTCTTTGTATGCGGATTTAATGATCACGTAAGATAAAAATGGGTAAGGATTTGGTGAAAAGCAGGTGTGATTCAAAATTTCTTTGTGATAATAAGATATGATCTTCTTCCATTGATTAATTTCGATAGGATAGTAGCCATTGTTTGGAAATGGTAAGAGCATGTTGTATGCATGATATGCTGGTTATGCCTAAATGAATTGAATCTGGTAAATAGGCATGAAATGGGGTCTGCCGAAATGGCATGAATCAGGTTGCATGCTGGATATGTTGGTAAATTGAATATTTTGATGAACTTAATGATGAATATAGTCTTAGCCTTAGCACAATGTAGAGAGCATTGGTTGGATTCCTAAAAGCGATTTATGCGGGTCTTATGACTCCTCCTTGGGTCTTAATGGTAGATACTCATGACTTATTTTGGTATTGCAAACATAGCCTTAGGCTGTGGTAGCGACAAGGAAAGAAGAGGTCCACTCAAAAACTTCTGATATATACATGCTGATCTGCTTTTGCACAGTCTTTGATAAAGTGTTGATCAGATAGATGGATGAATATTAGGTGATGGGCGAAGAGCCAAGATGTTTAATTGCTTACCTGACGTCCCTTGCACTTTTACCATTCTTATGCTAACTAGTGTATTGGTTGGATGCAGGTAACCTAAACATCTTCTCCTAGAAGTTCAAATTACGTCTTTCTGGTGTCCTACAAGGTTACGTAGAGGATACAATTTTGGTTACACTATGAAGATATTATATGATGTGGTGAGACCGTTCTCAATAGAATTTATATCTTCTAAGATTTAAAACATTGACTATGAAATTATGGGCGATGTATTCTTTCATAAGGTGGTCGATATCTGATCGGGATTTTTGTTACATTTGGTACATTTACGGTCAAATGAACTTATGATACATTAAAAACAATGGTGGACTGTAAAACTAGATTTCGTGCATTATAAGAATGCATATCTTTGATGTCATTATATGTAGAGTTTTAATAAAAGTGGAGGTTTTTACTTTGAGATGCTTATTTTGATTATATGTGATTGGAAAACTGGGACATTAAGGTTAAATGGAAAAGGTTAAGCTGTTAGTGGAAAATCTTGGACTGAAATGGCTCTTTTTTAAAAACTTTTTAAGATATTACTTGTCATGCAAAGATGGAAAAGGTAGTAGGGTGTATTGTCTAGATGAATACTGAAGATATGTCTAATGATTAATACATGGGTTCGATATAAGGAGGGACCGTATTGCTGTGGCCTAGTTTATAGCTAGGATGGATATGAATTGGTTGTTTAAGTCTTATATGGAGCTGTTGATATGGCTGGTCCATATAACAGTGTAAGTTTTGACGTAAACTGGAAAAAGAAGAAGAAGAAGAAGAAGAAGAAGAAATAAGTTTTGAGAAGATGCTAAAATTGTGAAGAAGAAGAATATAAAGTAAGAAAAATAGGAAAATGACGTGAATAGAGGAATTTTGTCTATCTAAATTGATGTGAGATATATTGAGAATATTGTGAGTTCGAAGTTTGGGAATATCTTAAAGATTACTTGATGTTCAATGCTTATGTTCTATGCATATACAAGAACTATGTTGATATTGATGGATATTATGGTTGAATAATACTCGAACAAATAAAAAATTGAAATAATGAAGGTGGTGGCATAAAATTATAGAAGTACATACTCAAATTTAAGTGTGAAGGCATAATAGACATAGAGATGTAAGGGCATTTATGACTTGATAATGATTGTCCTTAAGGACAATAAGCTAGAGGTGAGGAATGATGGGATTTAAAGGTGATACCTATGTGGGATATGACACAAGATATTTTACATGTGTGGGTCATGACTCTTTTTGACCCAAAGAGATTAAATGGAGACGAAGTGGAGTACACGTTCAATTTTGGCCCAATATCTATTGCTAAGGTAAGAACAAAAGTGATGTTGTATTTAATGCTTACATGCATTTGAACCATATATGTTTGTTGAAAAGGGATATGAAAAATGTTTATTCTTGGCAATATGGTAGCGCCGAAATGGCCGTCTTATCTAAGCTATGGCATGTAAATGTAAAATATCTCATATATAGACGACGGATGGATTTGGCGCCTAAAATAGCTACTAGGCCTTTCTTGACAGCGGAGGGGCAGATGCCGTTCATTTTTCCGGGCAAATATGTTGCCTACATGAATATAGACAGGAGATGCAAGCTTGGATACATGGTTCAAAGCTGCTAGTATGAAGATGGGATGGCATTCTCGGCATCATATGACTGCCAGACGCTTGATGGAGCATTCTTCCAGTTGCAAGAGTTAACATGGACCTATGGTGTATTTTCCTGAGTCCCTGGTAGGAAGTGCATAGGCAAAATCGTTGGAGGTGTTCCACAAGAAAACAAAAAGAATGTACGTGACGTCCAGAAGCTGCTATATGGAGCAAAAACGATTCAGGTTATTTTATGGTTTTTGTGCACTTATTTAAGATCTTTATACTTGAGAATAGAACAACGGCTCTTGTATACTATACTTCTATTTGCTGAATGTAATGTTGTGTAGTATGAATATGACGTGGTTGGATTATGCATCCATGTTCTTGAAATAGTGACAGGATATAAAATCCTAAGGATGATAATCACATGCTGAAATAGTTGCTACAGAACGGGTTGAGCTCTGTTTCTATTTATTTCTAGTTCTATAGTTAAAACTTTTATGTTTTATGTAGATATAGGGCTGAAACAGGGTATGATATCTATGGTTGTGGTAAAAGGGTTAGACCCTTAGATTCATGGCTGATATTTGGTAAGTTGTTTATGCTAAATGAAGCAAATATCTCAGATTATTCCAGATCATTGAAGGTTAATTTCTGATCTAGACTTGGTTGGGGTAAGCAACCGTGGTCTTAGTATTCTTCCAAAAAATAATGGGCCCATGGTGCCATGAATATGTGGCTTAAAATCAGCCAGAAACTTTGCCAAAATTAGGTGAAGGGCGATAAGCCAAGATGTCTTATAGCTTACCTGACGCCCCTTTCCTTATTACCATTATCATGCTAATATTGGTCTGTTTGGGTGCAGGTAACCAAGACATCTTCTCCTACTCTTTTTGTCAAGGTTCCGATGTAGCACAAATAAGCTACAAAATGATGAAGGAGAATGCTGATTTTCTACTTCATTTGAAGATGTGCAATGCTGATTTTGCTCAAAGTTTGGTGAGATCCTTCCAAATGTCACAATTTCATGGATTAATTATGATTGAGGAAGTATATATGGAAACAAATATTGAAATCTGAATTATGACAGTAACATAGATTTGAGATGGGTCCGGTCCTGTAACATGGAAATAAACATAGTAGAGGTTAGATGCAATGATATTAAAAATTGTAGAAGAATTATAGTTTGAAAAAATGACTATGTACGATGGTTTATGCATGAAAAGGTGGTTGTACAAAGTGGGAAAACTGGAAAGAGAAGGAAATAAGCTTGAATTAATATTGAATACTTTACATTGTTTATTTTATACTTGATACTTTAAAATTTGAGATTTACACTTGTACACTTTAAAATCTGAGATTTATACTTTATGGAAAATGTTTTCTTATATCCAAGATGTTATATGGGCTAATGGTTTGGAGAGTGCCTGATGTGGCCTGGCCTAAAAACCAGGGTGGATATTTGGGATTATGATCTTACCTTGAACGAAGTTCTTTTAATGTAATTGTACTTTAAATGTGACTGTAGTCTAGGTAAGAACATGTACGAAGAAGAAGAAGAAGAAGAGGAGGAAGAGGAGGAGGAGGAGGAGGAGGAGATAGAAGAGAAAGATTGAATAGAATGAGAAAGTGGTGAAGAAGAAGAAGAAGAAAATGAATAGAAGATTGGAAGAACGGAAGATTAGAAGGAAGAAACCAATGATTGGAAGATGATTGGAAGAAGAAGGAGGAGGATTCGATTCATACTAATAAGAGGCGAAATGGATTGAAGAAAAACAAGGATGGAAAGAAGAGGAGGATAGAAATGGGATGGATTGAAAACAAACAAGAAAAAACAAGAAGCCCTAAATCTATCAAACAACAAGCCTAATTCAAAAATAGAGTTGATTGATCCATTGAAATACCTTTGGATGCTTGCTTGAAGCTTGGAAAGGACCGCAAGGATGATCCGCGCCAAAAATCGCCACGAAAAACGCTCCTCCAGCCGCTTAGAACCAAAAAAACTAGGCGGCGGAAAAGCCGGCTCTGTTTTCTGATAAAAAGTTACAGACGTCGTTGAACGACGTCGTGACGTCGTTGAACGACGTCTGTTATAGTCGTTGACCGACGTCTATAACGACGTCTTTGTGTTAAACGACGTGCCCTTTTTTTTTATTAAGTTATAATTATAAGTTATTATTATAATTATAATTATTATACAAAGAAGGATTGTTACCCAGTGGAGGGCTGTCATTTATGCAGTAATCTAACTCAGGAAGCTGCTCTTGAACAGGATGTTGAAAGTCCGGTTTGCCTCCACCTCCAGACATTTTTGTGATAGAAAATGTAGAAATCAAACTCAAATTTTTTATCTTTCGACGAACTTAGATGATTAAAAACAGCTTTTCACTTAGATGGATCGGGCTGCAATATTCGACCGCATAAACAGAAAGCTGAGAGAAAAGAGGTGGGCGTATTTGCGGGAATGACGCCAATGTGTATACCGACGTGTCTTTTTTTTTTTTTTATTAAGTTACCAACTTAGATCTATTTGTTTTATTACTTATGTTTTTTATCTATATTGTGGTGGCACAAGATAGACCCTTCACCTTAATATAACATATCCTACTCACCTTGAATTTCGAGTTCGAGATATTCAATTTCGTACACTCCATAATGAGTCCATACTGAATGTGACCATACAACCGGCAATTAATTTGTTGTCAGTACCGGATTTGGACAGTTAAGCTATACCTATTCTAGAGCCCGCCCTATGCTTTCATTTGACGACGTTTTGGTTTATAACGACGTGTCTTTTTTTTTAATTAAGTTATTATTATTAGCAATCTTTTTTTTATACGACGTCTGTAATTTTCGTTGAACGACGTTTATAACGATGTTTCGGTTCCAAACGAACGTGTCCTTTTTTTTAAGTTAATATTATTAGCAACTTAGATTTGTTTCATTACTTATGTATTCCACTTGCCTACCCTGCACGTCAGATTAAACGAAATATATGCGTGATTGATACATACATTGAGAGCCCGTGTTTGTTAAATTTTAAGCATTTAATAACGAACGAAATATAAAATTTTATGTCATAATCAAAGCATATATTGAAGATATAATACACATTTATCTTCAATATGTGCAATATCATTCCAAGAGAAGAAGAAGAAGAAGAATTCGAAGAAGAAGAAGAAAAATGGTGCATTCCGACAAAAATTATATGAGTAATTTGAGTACATCATCAAAGGACCTCCGGTATTGGTCTACCGTATTCATATTCAATGAACAATTCATCACCAATACACAAAGTTTTTATAGCATAAACCATGATATATCTCCCGTCAATTTTACGGCTAAAAAAATCTTCTTGGTCTTTGTTTGCCTCGACAAATTCACAATTGGTAGCTTCAGGATTCTCGATAGAGCTATTAATAAAAGCGACAAGGTTTCCATGCAACCGAGGGCGACCATCAATATATGTGAAGCTTGCGTAGTCTTTGGGCTTGGATATTGTTCGGTGCATTTGAATTTAGGCCATAGATGAGCATGCGCCAGCGATGCTTACTCAATTTATGCCAAGTGTGCGAGTTATATTCAGGGACCTACATATGGCATTAAAGGAAGCAGATCATACCATCTTTGACTTTCACACTAGTCATAATATATAATCGAGGCCAAGCAGGGGGACCCGACTATTTTTAATCATGTACTGCCTACCCCAATATGTAAATTGCTCCCCATAAATAATTGGCTTGCCTCTAGGCCATGCATTGAATTTCTTACGATCTTTATCTGTAAAGGGCTGGACCAAATGGACTAGTGAAGGTGGAAGATTATTTTCTTCGACATGATCTAGTACATTCCAATTTTGATGAACATTGTCATTCCCTCCAATCTTGGCAACGGCCATTGCACGACGAGTTCTATCACGTAATGGGATACTCTTTGAGGAAGTTGATGGCTTTCTTTTTGTAGGGTTTTCTATGAACGCATTCATAGTATCAACATCATCTACTTCCAATGACAACATAACCCCAAAATCTATATACTGCTTCGAGCTCACTTCATTCTCAATTTCTTCCTAACAAAATACAAGCAAACTAAGTTAAGACATCGATTCAAGTACATGAGAGTAGTTGATTCGAGTTCATAAGATTCGTGTATTATACCTCGTTGGAATACCCCACATGTGCGTCCGAGAGCACTGGATTTGTCGGGCATTCACCATATTTCTCAACATGGTCGAGGACAGTCTTTCTCATCCGTTTTATTTGTCCTTTGCACATCGAACAATTGCAATATAACCGCTCTGTCAAGTACAACTGCAAAAAAAAAAGTAACATCAAGATATAAAGTTAACTAATCATTCGAAACATGTTTATGGTACATACATCGGCGGCATTCATTTCATGCACACCACCCCAGCCTCTAGGAAGACTAGGTCCACTGGGTCTAATTGGACTATTTGTGGCATTGTTGGGGTAACATTCTTGCGCAAGTCGCCATGTAACTTTCTCAAAGCTTTCTGTCTCACTTTACGTTCAAATTCCTTCTGACGTTCGTCCATGTTGTTTTTCTAGTAAACAATAAAAATATTAATAAAAAACCATGTAATAATATAATAAATATAAATATCCATGTTTTTTTCATGATTTTATCAAATGTTTATTCTTAAGATTCAGATTCATACAACGTTTATGATATTTAGAAAGCATTTGATTGAAGGGTGCCTGAACCCGATACATCTAGTCCTCTCCATTTGAAATGGAGTCGACCAGTACCTTATATTCACGCAACCTTTCAAATCTTTTGTAATCTATGAAGATTGAAACTTCTGTTCTGAGGTGCATAAACCCGATACATCTAGTCTTCTCCATTCGAGATGGAACCGACCAGTACCTTGATCATGCATCCCTCAAGTTTTTAACATACTTTCAAGATTCAATCTTCTAATCTATTAGCATTTGGAGGTGTTTAACTCTAACACAAAGATTAAAGCAGAGATCTTACCTTATGAAGACCCACGGGCGCAAAAAAATCCGAAACAAACGAGTGAAAATAACAAGTAAATAACCCGAGCGGCCGGGTTCCCGCCATATTTGACGTCGTTTATCGACGTCTGTGTGACGTCGTTTAACGACGCCAAGCTGACGTCGTCCTGACACCTAGGCATGCCACATCAGCTTGCGCCGTCTGATGCCCCCTCATATGCCACGTCAGATGATCATAACGTCGTTTAACGACGTCAAATGATCATAACGTCGTTAAACGACCAACTGTGATTGTTTAACATAACAGAAACAACATACAATACAAATAACACAAATAAATAAAAATACTGATTGTTCCCATTCATAAAATAAGCTTATACAACGACAACACAAATAGATAAAAAAACTTATTGTTTCCATTCATAAAAAAAAGCTTATACATTACTTATGTCCATCCTGAGGACGTGACAGTTTGATGCAACCATTTGCATCATTATCTGCACCATTAATGTCGTTTTCTCTTTGTTTGGCTCGGTGAGCCATTCTACCAGTCGTTCCTGGTGAGACTGATAAAGAGTGGGAAAAAAGAAAAAGGGAAGATGCAAAGACTATATGGTTTGCAATGGTAGATTTCTCTCAGATAATCAACAGGACTAGAATTAGTTCATGAACATATGGAACGGTGTACAAATGCAATATCTTGGGTTCTAGTTTTCTTAAAGACGAACCCTATTGTGTTAAATTTTAGAATGATGATGTGCAGTTAGGTACTGCGAGGCCCGATGTGATAGTAAAGGCCATGATAAAAAACATAAGGGAGTCGCAAATGCAGGTTAGACATGGCTCTATCATACGCTGCATTGGTCGTACAACTGGATTGAAAAGGACAGGGTTGATATTCCCTTATTGGAATGGGGGTTCTTGTGCATCTCTTTTTGTGCATCATGGAGATAATGAGTTTGCGAGGCATGCATTTAAAAGATTAGGATATAAGCCTAGTGTGGATGTCGACGTCCATAAGCTTGAGCAACGGAGGAAGCAAGAGTTATATGTTGCTCGAAGTGTGGGTGATCTAACTATGTCATTTTTAAGCGGCTTGCTTAAGCTTCATAAAGAGCACCATTTACACATGGACTTGCACCCGGGCAATGTCTTACTTCATTTTGACTTTGGGAAAGAGAACGGATGCACGGACCCTCAGGCTATTTATATTGGTATCTGTGATTGGGGAGAAGAAAGGCTAATAGGTGAGCCAGTGGAAGTGAAGCGGTGTGCATACAAAGGCATGGATGGTGCTGGCAAAAAGGCCATTGAGAATGAAAGACTTGCCTATCCATACATGCATGATGATTTGTATTGGGGTCCCAAAAGAGATGGAACTAAGATGGTGGCTGCAAGGGTCGACTTCGACCTCTTAGGGGCAGCCTACTTTATCTATTACCTTGCTGATGTTGCACGCAAGCATTCTTTCTTGGAGGCTATGGGTACTACTGAACAAAGCCAGAGGTTTCAAAACATGTGCGATTATTTGAAGCACTGTGTCGAATCCCCAATACAAGACAAGGCACGCAAGTTTGATCTGAACCAGCTATTGAACACCATGCGGAGCACTTGGAATTGCTCTCCAACACATTGCACAAGACACCAAATGGAATCAGATTGGATTCCCCAAATTGGGTTAGGTGCATACGATGCTGACCAAGCTGGACCAAGTCACGCTTAGCGTGCCATTTATGAGCTCTCTTGTATGCTATAAAAAAAATTTATTGATTAAACAATTGCTTTAGACACATTTAATAAAACATCTTTGTCATTTTATGTATTTATTTTTGTTGCACTTTTCTTTTATAATTTATAAGTCATATTGAGTTGTTTTTTATTTTGCGCAGTTAACATAAAGCGTATTCGCAAGAAATTGAACAAACAACTTACTTAGTGCCAAACAAAAAATATGTCTCAACAACCGAGTTCGTCTCATCAGCAATACTATTTCGCGTCAATCGAGAGAAGGGGCTGATGAAACTGGGCAAGGGGCAACTTCTCCTTCCCGTCCTCTTTGAGAACTCTAGATGGCTTTGTATTCCCTTCTCTACCTACATTATCAGAGGTTAGGGCACAACAGCTACAGAGAGCAGAGGAACATGTTAGAACAAATGAAGCGCGTGCAAAAGAGCTGGTGAGGCTGAGGGCAATGGCAGAAGTGGCCAAGAAAGAAGGTGTCACAATTATAGAGGTGCATGGAGTTGCATGTAACATGGGCCCAGGTTGTTGCCTGCAAGGAGCAGATTATGAAGATGTGGAGGCTAATATAGACGCCAAACAGTTTGACGTCGACTGGCCAAGCAGGAGAGCAGGCAAATATAAAGCATACGACTGCAAGATCCCTGAAGTCCGAGCTAAAGCTTTGGAGAGGTGGGTCCAAGTGAAAGGAACGATGATAAAAAACCATGAATTCAGCAAGACGTTTGTCAAGCAAGTGTATTATGAGATTGTGAAAGGGGAGCCTGTAAATTATGCTAGCAGAAAATGGAAACAAGGAAGCGGTAGTGGTAGCAGCAAGAGAGTGAAGCTCATGAACGATTCGAAAGCGCCCTTGGTGATGAACCCGGAACTATAACTTATTTGCTTCCAGATGCTATAAAACTTTTAGAAGTGGCGGGGGTTGTGGCAGCAGGTGCAGTGGCAGAAGAGGTAGATCTGAAGGCTCAGCTAGAAAATGAAAGAAGTTGAAATCTTACTCTGTCAGAGGAGAACTTGCGCTTAAAAGATCCTGCAAATGCTCACGACAAGATGGCTGCGGAATTAGCTGACACGAAGAATCAACTTGCAGCTTTGGGTAGGGAAAACACGGTGTTGAGAGTAGACAATGAGCATATGCGCGATTTGACCAGAGCCTTAGATTCTGATCGCCTTAGAGTGTCGAAGCAGGGTATTGCATACCCCCTCCCCCCCTCCCGAATACCTATATGAGAGCCAGTGGGAGGATGTAAAGAATGGGGACTACAGATATTGTCGAAGTTGTGGGGACAATTTGACCCAAGTTGGTTGGTATGCCTTGAGATGTGGACATCATCTGCATTTGAGGTGTTTGTTGGATTGGATGATGGGCAGTAGGTTCTGTCCAGCGGAGGATGGATATATTATACCAGAGCGGCAGTATGTCGTGCTTAACATGCAATCACGCATGCCCTTCTTGCCACCTCTAATTGCCCGCAGGACGGACGGAATGGCTCATGCGTTCCAAAGCCAACATGAGATGGACCTTTAGAGGGGGGTGAAAGAACCGCGTGAAGGTGAGGATGTAACAGATATTAACTAGTACCTGCCTCCCGCGCCTGGGCCACAGGGTGATTAGGTGAACCCTGGTCCAGACGTGGTGGTGGAGGATCAGGACGATTACTTTGTCCCGTGAGCTTCGAATACACTTCTATCTACATTATTTTTTTGATATTTTTCCCTAAGATATCAAATGCAAAACGTTAGTTGACGAGGATTTGTTTGTCTTAATAGAATTTTGGGGGTTGCGTTGCCGCATTGAGTTGTTTGTGTAATAGTTAAGTATGCGAGTGAGTCAAAACATCTGCACATACAATATATTTGACATCTGGACCTCTAGTCATGCCTTCTTTTCTTTGAACATCATAGTAGATAAAACCATGGTGATATCACTAAAAAGAAGGGCCTGATATAGAGGGGCAGATGCCAATTGGGATTAGTGGACTAACTGTCATCTCTTTCACCCTGGCTTAGTCTTTTTTTTTGTTTGTCCTGTTTGATGTATTTAAAGTGCCCCCAGGATGAGTTCACTCACTCATTTTAGGTGGCACTTTAGATTATTCAAATAGGAAAATAAAAAATTGAGTAAGCCTAGAGCGTGACCCTCTCGAATGGTTGTCAACTCACCAGGCTTGTATTGGCCATGGCAAACAATATAGATTTCTCGAAATTCTTGTTACCTCCTTTAGAAAGAGCGAGCTTTGCTCTCGCTCTCTTTTGGCGACTCTCTGTGTCAATGTAGCTTAGTTACTTTGCTAGGTTATATTACACAAAGAGGCTCTAAATGGAAGGTGGAGCAGAAATCATTCGTTCTAGAGGTAAAAGTTTTCCTATTCAAGTTGCTATGACGTCAGAGGTGAGAGCGTACCCTAATTTCAAGCCAAAGTGGTGCCTGGGCTTTGTCCATCCATATAGCAGCTATTAGGCACCAAATCATGGAATATCCTAACTCTTGCTATTGATGGAGAACCTCGACCAGCACTGTGACTTGAAATTAGAGGACGCGTCCCCTTCGGCGTCGTGGTGGATTGTACAAGGTCGGAGGTAACAAGGTTTTTGAGTACTCTATTTTTATTGTGGCCGTGGATGATACAGCCTGGTGGTTGCTTGCGATTCTGTGGCATGAAATTCATGAGACGATGGTGGGACTAATATAGAAGGGACAGATGCCAGCGGCGTTAGTGGCCCAAGCATGAAAGGGTTCATCAGAGATTAGTGATTGATGAGTAAAAGCATCGAGGCTTTCCAATCTTTCTTTCCCCGCCTCTTTGGGCAATGTAGCTTAGTTTACATTCTAAGTTCCATTGTTCAAAGAGGCGTGAAAGCAAGATTTGAGAATGCGCGATGCTTTTACTCTGATATTCCTTGAGGCAGCTGATGGTTCTTGCCATGCTATAGGCCACTATATATGAACAATATAGTCGATCATGGGCCTTGTGTACCTTCCTTGACCACCACATCTTCTAGACTGATCCGTGATTGTTTCAACCCTTCACATGCAAAGATTTCTTTGGAGCAAGATTCTGTAGCACGCGAAGGAAGAAACCATAATGGAAGTCAATATGGTGCGGTAGTTTCAAAGGGAGGTTCTCACGGCACTCAGGTCAAATGTTGAACCCGAATATCACTTGTGGATCATGTATCATGTGAACCTTTCTTAACGAGAGAGTACATCGTAATCATCAACAGTGGATCGTGCCTCTTGCAAGACTTCATCTCCATCAAAATCGGCTCGACCGGTCCGTGGCTGTTTGGCCCCTTGGCATGCGTAGATTACTTCTCATCAGCAAGATTTTGTGGCATGCGAAGGGGCAATCAGCAACGGAAGTCAACCCGATTTTAATGAGGGGTGAAGTCTCTCAAGGCACTCAGGTCGACTGAGGGTGGTGATGATCGGGATGAGATACGTTCACAAGGCATTCAGATCTTTAGATATTTCCATTCTCCAAAGGTCCATTAATTCTATGCCATAATGATGCTTAACATCGTCCCATCCACTGGTAAGATGTAACTCCGGTATGCCAAATTGGCAGTTGAATGCCATCAGGACCTATAATCTGTACTCCATTCCTTTGGGCATGTGCCACCCAAAGGAATGGAGTACAGATTATAGATCCTGATGGCATTCAAAGGCCAATTTGGCATACCGGAGTTACGCCTTATCTATCCAATGAATGGGACGATGTGGATCATGTATTTTATGAACCCTCTTCAGGATCAGATTCGTCTCAACTGGTCCATGGCTGTTTGGCCCCTTGGCATGCGTAGATTACTTCTCATCAGTAAGATTCTGTAGCATGCGAAGAGGCAAGCAGCAACAAAAGTTGAGACGAATCTGATCCGGGGAGGATTCTTAAGACACTACGGTCGACGGAGGTAATGGAACATGGTGACACATAATCATCAACAGTGGATCGTGTATCTTATGAAATCTTGTCTCCTCAAGATCGGCTCGATTGATCCGTGGCCGTTTAACCCCTTGGCATGCGTAGATTACTTCTCATCAGCAAGATTCTGTGGCATGCGAAGGGGTAAGTAGCAACGGAAGTCGAACCGGTCTTGATGGAGGGGAGGTTGCTCAAGGCACTTAGGTCGATTGAGGTGTGGTGATGGCCACGATGTCAAGGCAGTAAATTTGTTATACATGAAACATGGAACGAAGTGACAAATTGTTAAAATAATAATAATAATAATTTATTAATCATGCCCTCATAGGACCTTGAGGTCATGGAGCGGCAAGTTTACAAAACTGCTTTTATTTTTAGCAACAACAATCTGTGCATCTCAACCTTTTTCAAATAACTACCTAGAGCTTTTGGCTCCATATCCAGCAAATCGTGAAAACTTAAATATTCAACATGATATGTACATCTAATATCCAAGTAAGCAGGGCAATTCAGGAAAACATGTTGCTCATCTTCTATCTTCCCTTGATAACATAATTGACAAGTTCGTTCTTCCTTTGGGATCCTAAACCATCTTCCTATTTCGATTTTCAACCTATGGGAACTTGTCCGATATCTGGCAATGGTTTGCTTCATGTACCGCGTAATATCATGCTCGAAGATAGGATTGGTCAGAGTAAACTATCATTAAATTAATATCCGCCATGTATACAAGCTTCCTAGAACCCGGTTGTGCCCATATCTTCCTTAATGCGGTAGTCTGGACTAGATCCCTAACCCCAATATCCGTATCTGGCCAATTTTCCTCACTTATCCCCCATCGTTCTGCCCATACTAGCACATCCCTATACCATCCTGATGTCTTGGAGATCTCCATGGCATTCTTAGAGAACCGATGGTCATCTAGTCCATGAAGTCTATTAATAAATGTAATGGTCTGGATAAGTGCCTCCACTTCTAAGGGTAATAGACCTGCTTCCGCTAACATGATAGGATATGGGGTTTGTATCTTTACTCCCAATTCTTCCTGTAGACAGATTTTTTGTACCCGTTCTATCTGGTTCCACAGTGCCGCTGATAATGTGGGTCCCCAAATCTGCCCTCCATACAGAAGTACTGTTTGCACTAATGTTTTGAACAATATTTTCTTCATCCCCCAATCTGTCAGTTCAGCCTTATAGCATTTACGCAACATCCCATATAATGCCTTTTTGCCTCCAGAGATCCGTTTCTTTACACATTCTTTCCATTTGTAATTTGTGGTGAATTCTAAGCCCAAGTATTTATAGCAATCTACCACCTCAAGTTTTTCATCTTTATATACAAACTCTGGTCTGTTCACTGTATAAATGACAAGAACCATCATACATGAATGAAACATAGAACATGGTAACAAAATATATAGAAGACAAAAACTTATAACAAAAAACTTTACTTTTTATCAATAGTGCCAAAACGGTTACAATAGTTTGAAAATTCTCATGCACGGTTACAATAGACTGAAGATACTCATCACACCATCTTTTTAGGCAGCACCATTTTCATCAGTTTCATCATCTGGGGTTCCGTTCTCTTCTGCCTTCCGGCCCTTTCCCTTACTGCAATGTCCTCGAGATGTATTTCTTCTGACATATTGCCTGTTTGTCAGGGTAATTGGTATTGGAGCCGCTGGATCACGCACAGTTAAGTCCTCAAGCGGATCTCCTGTATTACTTGCACCTGGCCTTTCTGTATCAGACTCCTCTTCTGTATCTTCGCTGTCGTATGACTCACTCGAGAACATATTCTCATCTAAATCATCTTCAGCATCGACAAAATGGGTACGCTGAATGTCCTCATCAACATGGTTGGCGGCATTTACTGCGAGCAGCTCGTCCTCACTGTCTTCGAAGCTGTCCTCTTCCACTTCGAAATCTGCATCCATAAAAGGAAACTGTAGCTTATCAACTACAGCTGCACCACTGTTGCGATTCAAAAGTCGCCAGTTTGAGAAGTTATATACAAGTTTGTCAGCCTTCTTATGCAGCAGGCGATTTCGTGTGACACTGTGTATGTACTTATAGGCACTCCAATTCCTCTCACTTGCACTATTAGAGGATACCAAGGAGAGGATAGTCATTGAAGGGCCTATAATGTATCAGTAACTTGTCCGTGGGCTTGCCACCATGCATAAGATTCCATATTTGGTTCCTTCTTATGACTCTCCAGTGCGTCGTGAAGCTCTTCATCTCCCCACCTTCCACTCAAGTTCTAGTATTCAGTTAACTCAGCAATGAAAAGCTTGTAGTCCGAGCTGTTAAGATAGTACATTTTTACAGCCTTCTTCAACGAACCCATAACTTCTTTATCTGTATGCTGGTCCATATCGTGGTTATGTGGGTCTAAGGCATGTGCGGCGCCATGAAGATCATTGTACGACTTCTTCCATAGTACAATGAAGTCCCTGAGCAATGCTGCGCGCTTGGCATTGTCAAAGGGTTCGTTGGGTCCGTCACATTCTAGGAACGATTGTATCGAGTGCCAACACCTCCAGACCTTGCCAGTTCAAAGAATCAAGGGTTTTTATGGCATGACAAACAGGTTGCATGCACCTCACAACATTCTTTACGCCTTTCCAAAATGTCTCCCGCCCAAGCATGCTGCCAGTGTTTTGATGCATTTTTGCCCTTCTGCCTCCTCTCCCATTCAAAGAAGTCTGTATGGTTGAAGGTCGAGATAATCGGGTCGCGACACCTAAGCACTCTTTCAAGACAAATGTAATTGGAACGAAACCGAGTCTGGCCAGGATTCATGAGTGCTAGGGCCTTCTGACGCAAGGACTTGTATATGGCGTAAATTGCCGGCTTCTTTGTGATGAATTTCACAAGACGATGGGCTTTTTGAATGGGATCTTTGAACCAAGTGTGCTGTGAAAGCCAATCCTTGAGCAACAAGTTTAGGCAATGGCATTGGCAGCTGGTGGCATGCAATCCTGGAAATTCAGTCTCCAACAATTCACCCGCTAACTTATAATTAGACGAGTTATCCGTTATAACCTGAAATATTCTCTTCGGTCCAAAACTCTCTATCACAGCCTTTGTTTTCTGAAAAATCCAATCTCCTGTCACCTGATCAGTTTTAGTTTCCACGGTCTTCAAAACTACTTCGCCCCCTGGATAGACAATCATGAAGTTTATAAGATGCTTCTTGTTTACATTGCTCCAACCATCAGTCACTAGAAGCCGCCTGGCTACAGTAATATGACACAACTTCATCTCCACCCTCTCAACCATTTTCCCGTGTATTTCATCCACCATTTTGTTATTGGCATGCTTGTATGAAGGCAACCTGAAAGCCAACCCCGCTTTGGCAACTTCTTGGAAGGCTTCTTTCATTGCTTTGTGTTCTAAGACATGTGGAGATAATCCGGCATATAAAAATGCCTCTACAACCTTCAATTGCGTCTTCTTCAGTTGCTCTGATGTTAAACACTGGTCAACTCTATGTTGCTTAGTCTGTCTTTCCACTATTTCAATTGTTTCTGCCATTCTTTTTTCGCCTGTACTTAACCCTCCTATCGACCCTAGTCCACCCTCTAGTTGGTACATTGGCACTGCAGGAGGGGTGGTGTAATTGATATCTTTTGCGTGGCATGGTGACGGTCCTTGACTATCCCTTGGCTGTGTTTTTCTGCTGATGTTCTTTTTTCGACCCAACACTTCAATTGCATCTTGTCGTATGTCAGCAGATGCCGTACAAGTTTGCACCCCAATTTTAGAGTCCCGTAAAATATGAGCTCGAATTCTTGTCGCAGATTCATTTATTGACGGGTACCCACAAAACACACATTGCCATCATTCTAACCAAACTTCTTTACAAATCCCCACTCAAGACCTGTCCTTCGACCACTAGTATTTCGACATACAATTCTTCCACGTGCTGCTGCAACCCCTGTGGTCCTGCCATGACCGCGCGACGGCCGCGCACCCCTAGATGATGATGCATGACCACCGGCGGCGCGGGATGTAGATGCATGGCCACCGGCGCCGCCTGATGTAGATGCATGACCAGCTGCCATCCCTGCTGCTATCTAAAATTATTGTCTCTGCTATGCTATTCTAAAGAGTAAAGACTCCTTAATTGTTCGAACCAAAGGCTGACGTGTATATATGCGAAGGAGCAAGCTCACTACGCATACATTACATCGACATCTCGTTCGAGCATAAGGAGGGAAGACAGGAACCTATAGGTCTCTAAGGAACAGGGTAGGAACCCAAGATCGGAAAACTCTGGGAAGAAATAATATCACTTAACATATTCTGGCGTCAGGCCCCGAACGCAAAACCCACACCTCAAAGGCTGACCGTTTCCCAAGGAGTATGTTGACTCGACCTGGTCGTCAACGTTTGAGGTGAATTCTAGGGCTAAACACGTTTTTCTTATATCTAATAATTCAACTGCTCAAAACAGACCAAACAGTGGCGCAAAAACTTTTTTTCCCTTAACAAAATGCTTTCACGTAAGTGGAAACAATTGTTTCGCTTACGCGAAAAGATTTTTGCGTCAGTGAAACAGTTGCTTTCGCTTACGCGAAGTTTAAAAAATTTCGCTTAAGCGAAAACAACAGTTTCGCTTACGCGAAATTTTTTCGGCACCGGAAATGTTTTTGGACATATTTTTGACGTATTATACTTTAAATTTGTGTCGTATCTTTCGAAAAATACGTATTGCGTATAAAACTATACAGTATTGAACTTATCCCTAGCATTGGAATAGAGTTTATGACAGCCTCTAGCAGAAGTTTACCTGCCATCTTGGACGTGCCATGGGTGACTGCGGATCTATGGACATGTCTACTGTTTGGTGATGATGTGTCCACTTGGGGGGGTAGGGGGTGTGTGTTGGAAAGGGGCTCTAAGAGTGGATGTATTCAAGGAGAGAAGGGAAGGAAGCCAAGAAAGTAGCAAAAGAGTAGTAGTTGAGCGTAAATGATGCCCGTCCTTCGTGATTGGAATTCCTTCTGGGTAGGAGGTTCAATTCCTGCTATAGCAAGTTTTAAAATGAGGTTGAAGTAGTGGAGAAACTAGAACATAGCTAGAAACACACAGTAGCACTTTTCTTATTGTTGAATATTTCGCAAAGAGATATTTGAAAAGACACTAGGGAGAGAATGTGGCAAGGTGCTTGTGAGATTTATAGAATTGTTTCGTAATATTTGAATTGAACGGGGGCACGAACCTTTACCAAAATAACTCAACGTCCTAATAAGACTACTTTGACCAATATAGCTAACACGGTTATTTTTTATCTGAAATTTATGTAACAATCCATTCAACTATTTTGGGGATATAGTGTTTCAAAGTCTTATGAGTTCGTCTGACAGGAAAATAAGTACCGTTTTTGTAACTTTCTACATCCTACGCATCCTGAAGTACAGGTTGCTTGCTTATTCACCAAACTAACTTAGCGAAACTAGTGTTTCTTATATAATTACTTAAAAAGTCAATGCATCTTTCACATTGTCTTCTTTGGTGAAGTGCAATTAAATGTTACTTTAGCATATGCCAATGGCGATGTGACGGATTGTCATTTGAAATAATTTGGAGATGTTGGAACTTGGAGCTTTTAAAGTAGCAATGCAGAGTTTGCAAGGAGTTGGATTCAAAAGAGGTTCATTGTTGAATTTCTTTGTTTAAAGTTGGATAAGAAGATCCAGTTGTTAGAAAATTCAGTTTTGTTCTCTTAGGGAGGTATGATAGAACCTGCCTGGTGATATTAAAGCTCTAACTATAGATGTTGTAATCTATCTTAAATGTTATGTACCAACTGATGGAGCATGTTGTGCTCATCATAGACACGTGGTGTTTTATCCTTCTTGATGTTGGCAATTATTTTATTACTTTTGTTAGATTACTTTTATTACTCTTGATGTTTCAATATCAAGAAGGACGTTAAAACACCAAGTGTCTATGAACTAGCGCCATGGCCCCACCACTGTTTTTTATATCCCTCATGAGAACGACGTTGTGACTTAGCCTTTAATGATGTGAGGTCATAGTGCGTATGCATAGAGTTGCCTTCGAACTTTGGTCCCTGACATAGTATAACACCTTTGACTACTGAATCTGCTAGTGTAAACATCACAATATGTGGCTGGCCGTGGCATTAAATGCTAAGACAGGATGCCCTGACAATGTGCATATGAAAGGTCTTCTTTCTAAGATCTTCATGTGCCTCCTCAAGGAGTCCTCAGACCACCAACAATATGGCATCTATATCTCCATTCCTCGCTGATGCATTAGGGGGTCTGGTTGGATGGGTATTAGATGTTGTTGAGGGTAATCCTGGCAAAACCCTCAACTAGAATGGTTTAGGACCTCCAGGTTGCTTCAGGCAACCACTCTGAACCTAAATTTTGCAAAAACTTCTCACCACAAGCCTGTTAGTACAGCTTTCCCATTTCAAGAAAAAACCCTGTATTCTCTTTTCAATACCAAGTGCAAATAACTGGAGGATTTATCTTGAAGAATGTATGAATGTGATCCCAACAAATAGTATTAAAAATGTGCAAGACCTTTTTTGAAGTCAGACTATTCTAGATACTTGAAAATTATATGCCTGACCTAGTCAAAAACTGGTCAATACCCTCGGCGAGAGAAAGCGAAATTCTCAGATGTTTTGTGAAATATTCTTTTTGATCTGGGACAACTGTGACTAATCAAATTGCTCTTGTAGATGACGTGCAACACCTCTTTTGGGTTTATTTAGAATCTTTGGATGAGCAGGGGAGTAATTTGCCAGCGATGCATTTGTTTTTTATGACGAGAGATATTTATCTAGATGTTTTGCTTTTCACGAGACAAAATGAAAGAGAATTACTTGGGATCTTGATAATAATAGATGGATTTGGACCTTTTGTTAGAGGAGTTTGTAGCGAAAAGATAGGTTTTGACTCTTATCAGATAACTAGAACTTAGTTTTGACTAATGTTTATATTTTTATGTTTTCTTTGGATGCAGGACGACTATTCCTATGAAGCCTAAACAGGATTTTACTAATATCCAATGGGATTAAAAACTAGAACAATATTTAGCAGATATGCATAAATTTCCTTGAAAAGAAAGTTGAGAAAAGAGAATTATACCAAAGTCGGATTTTCATTCACTTGACAATCATAACAGGAGTCTCACATAACTTCAAATAGCTCACAATTCATGAGCCAATAATACTTAGGGATCGGATGAGAATATTTGATCGCCTTTTCTTTGCTCAATCGAGTAAATTGATGCGACAAGGAAGGTCAAATCCACAAGCAGAAGATCGCACTGACATGTATTTCGATCTTCCAAATGTGCAAAAGCCCTTGAAATTTCCTTAATCGATTTGCCCCCCTTTTGAAAATGCTCTGTTCTGTTCCAATTCTTGCAAAATCCAACAGATTATTAAATGGCGTTTGCTTATGGGTTTAGGGTTCTTGAGATCACTTTCGGGTTAAATCGGGAGGATATAGTCATGATTAGGTAGTTTCGGTGCTAAAAATCCGTTTCTTGGCCGCAAATTTTAGGGTTCTTGATTTTTCTTGCGAAGAAATATCCCAGTGAGGAATGAAAAAAAATAGGCCAAGGTATAAATATAGATCCATTGCCTCGTTTTTCGATTACATGGTCTCCTCCACGCCAAGCTCGGCTCGTGTTTCGACTTGGCATGCCGAGGGGGGCGCCACTTAGCGAGAGGATGAGAGGGTAGATAGGGGGGGTAGATGTAGGTAGGTTTTACCATTTTTCAATAAGGCACGTTTCCCAAGAAGGCCATTTAGAAGGTCAATATAAACTCTTTTTTCAAGAATGTTTGTGCCAGGTGGCATGATTTCATGAGGGCTACCAGGTAGTATCATCAAATTTTCAAATGGAATACTTTGATTTTTTTGGTAAAAAAATGAAGTGACTAGGCATGGGACTTGGTGAGGTGGCAAAAATGGTGAAGATGTGGCACTTAAGGGTTGGTAACCATCTTTTCCCCTAGTAAAAAAAAATGATTTTTTTGGTGAGGTGGCATGAAGTATGGATGATATGGATGACACGTGTGATGTGAGTGGTGAAGTGGAATTATGAATGATGAAGTGGATGTTGTATCTTTTGCAATTTTTTGACATGGGATGCTACTAGGGAGTTCACTTCTTGCATAGTTGGACAAATCTTGCTTTTTTTGTCCTTCTTTTGTAAGACCTAGTAGATATTTAGAACCCTGGGTGTTTTTGAAGTGAATTCATGGGGCTCCCTAGTGCTTGACTTTGGTGAGTAGGTGGATGGAGCATGGAGTGTGTGTTTCATTTGACTAGGGAAAGAAATGTTACCAACACCATAGTATGTAATGAGAGGAGATGGAAATGTGGAAAAAAAGAAGGCTAGACATGGAATGGAGAGGATGACTCAAGACATAGAATGGAAGAGAATGGCTAGGCAATTCTTCAAGAACCTTAAGAATATCAAACTTCAATGCTCAAATGGTGAACAAGATATCATACCAAGTTGTGACCTTGCAATCTTCAATGGGGCTTCGAATTTTAGTAACTTGCCTTGTGACCTCGCACTTAGCCAAAATACTCCTTTTATGTTTCTCAAGTGAATGTCCTTCTTTGGTTCTTCAAGTCCTTGTGTCCTTTGTAGCTTTTCAAATGGTCTTCAAAGTTGCAACTTCAAATACTCCTTGTGTGCTTATTGAACCATGTATTTGGAAATGCCAATGGCTCTTCTATGCTGCCATGAGTGGCAGCAAATGTCTTGGGGACTATTGTTTATTTTAGATAGAACCTGGTTGGCCTTGCTTTTACGTGCTAGCAGCTACCTTACGTGCTAGGCCGGGCATAATGCTTAAAGCTGAAAGCTTAGCTCTTGTGCTTCACTATGTGCTTCCGCAATTTCCGCACACAATGATGTAACTATTTTTGATTTGCATGTAGCTCTTTGCCTTGTGAAGTGACCGCCTTTTATAGTTCTTGCATATCATGATCCTGTGTGACATTCCAGCATAACATACAGTCCGAATACGTATAATATACTGCCACGTCACACGTACATATCACCATGACAAGTACTTGAGAGCCGTAAAGAGTTGCACCTAGGGGGCAACCTCATATGTTGCACATGTATATTAAACATATGCAATTAAACCCCCTTGCCAAGTGGCAATACCCCATTTGGTCCCGTCTAACCTAACCCTAAAAGTTCATGTATAAGGAACAAAAGGGGAAACCCTAAACCTTTCCAATTTTCATATTTTGGCTTCCTTGAGCCATTCCGGCCAAGGCAAACTGCTATTCTGCATTGCCAGGCACCGTCGAGCCTCCTTTGCACAATGGTTCCCTCAGGAGCAGCTGTCTTCAGCAAGAGCAAAAGCATGGATGCGATTCGGGGAGCTGGAGCAATCCAAGGATCAGGTAACCTGCGATTCTGTTGTGTAAAGCCGACTCTTAGCCGGCAATGAGCCAGGATAGTATGTTAGATCAGTCTTAGCAGCCTTGTAGATCCTAAGATCACCAGCCGTAACGAAGGAATCTAAGCATGTATGTTTAGGTAAGATAGATTAGATCTTATTCAGTATTTCAGTTCTTTAATGATGATTGTTCCATTCTATGCTCTCTTGTATATGTGGAAAGGGGGGTAGAGACCCTAAACCTGCAGTAGTACATGATCCTAGATAACCTCATTAATTCCCAACAGTGCGGCCCGTGTACAAGAGCTCGCCTGGTTGTGAGTGGCGGGGCTAGACCGGTGGAATAAGGGGGACTTGTCCCATCACTGATTGATCCTTCTGATGTGTAAAGCCTACCGAGGATCTTAGCGGGCTAGGCTTAATGGTTTGCCACTGCCTGTGGGCAAGGCATGAGTTCGACACCTCTTGGGTGATGCGTCACCTTCAACGGGGTTCAAGTCGAATATGGGCAGTGGCCCTCTAGCCGCTTGTGATGGGTATGCATGCCGCTGGAGGGGAGGCGACTCTCCTCCTGCCTCATCGGGACCGGGGAGATGCAACCCAACAGTAGCCCCTCTGGCTACATACCCGGGAGGCTATGGTCCAGTCCCTAGCTTCAACCTATTCTGCAAAGTGTGCAAGGGAGGGACAGATGGAGCGGACTACCCAACAGCCATGTTCTTATGCCAGCCCAGTCCATTCTTATGAACTCTGTCTGCAATGACTTCTGGAGGCCCAAGCCGTCAGTCCATACCCTGGAGTTTGAGACACTGGGTAGGATTCCCCATGTGATGATGATATTATAGATTATATGTATGATATGGTATAGTCACCCTTGGAGGTGACTCTGTTTACATTTGATGTCATGTGCTTATGTTTACTCACGTTTCCATAGCTAGGACGGTCCCGAGGGAAGACGGGACAAATGACCCATCCATTCTTCCTCATCAATCTCTCGTCAAAGGATTGGTGTCAGGTGGATGGCCCCTGTTAGTTTGGCTGCCAGGGGGATGAACTCCGCCTTCCAATACGATGGGAGCATCATAGAAGAAGTAGGGGACGTCACAGTGGTATCAGAGCATGATCTTAGTAGACCAAGATCGAGCACTGACCATTCCCTGTTAGGACTAACAGTAGACTTTCAGCCTTGGGAATAGCAACCCAAGCATGAACCTCAAAAAATTGGAAATTTTTTTTCCAATCTTTAGAGCAGTAAAGTAGGATAATGTTAAGTTAGAAAGAATGGTAGAAAACCCTGAAAAATTCTAGCCATTAGGGAGTGACCCCTCACAAAGTGCGCCTTGGGCATTTCCAAAAATTTTGAGAATGCTTCTCGTGCACTATGTGAGTGGTTGACCCATTTTGACCTAGTTAGATGGATAATTAGAGTAATCTGATAGGCCAGAGTAGATTAAAGCTTGAATTTGAGCTAGAAATGTATGTTTTAAGACTAAGAAACTGCTTACAAAATGAAAGTTTGAGTAAAAAAGGAGTGACCCCTCACAGAGTGCGTCGGGGCATTTCCAAAAGTTTTAAGAATGCTTCTCGTGCACTCTGTGAGTGATAGGTACTTTTGCCTGAAGGAACCCAACGTATTAATCTAGCAAACACTAATGCTTTACAGAATAGTATAACAAACCCTAAAATTCCCAGACTATAGATAGACCCTTAGGGTTCTTCATTTTCACCTTTCTTCTCTAGCTAGCTGCTCTCCGGCCAAGAAGGCAATTTTTAGGCGCTCCGAAGGCAATTGACATATTTCAAAATATGGCCCGCACCAAACAGACTGCTCGAGTGGTTATGCCAGACAATTATACTAGCACCTAAGTTCTTGCAGCTCAACAGAAGGCCAGAGAGGCTGAAGAACGAGCCCGTCATGCAGAAAACCCTAACCCTAATCCAGATGCTGAGGAGGAGGACCAGTAGCAGGAGGACGAGCAAGATCAAATCCCTGATGATCAAGAAAACCTTGAGGATTAGGGAAATAGCCAGGAGGAGGAGGATGGGGAGGCGAGCGGATACCAGAAGAGCTAGCTCGTCGGCTAAAGAAAATGGCGAAGAGGAAGAGGGCAGCGAAGAGGAAGAGAATTGCAGAGAGAGAGGAGCGCAGAAGACAAGAGGACAGAAAAAGCTGAAGGAGGCCAAAGGGAACCAAAATGCCAAAGAAAACCCGGAGGAAGACGAAATCAACACCAAGCAAAGGGATTAGCATAAGGGAACAGGAGCCCGACATACCACCGTCGTCCTCATCGGACACATACGCGGATGAGGATGCATCAAGAGTGCCCCGCCCAACAGACGGTTTCGGACCTTCAAACCCAGATGATGAGGAGGAAGAATCTGCAATAGCACCTCCATACCCGAAGTGGCCGAAGCCAACAACTGAACCCAAGAAGGGCAAACCGGCTCGGGAATCCTTCGTACTCAAGCACGAGCGGGAGTACAGGGAAGAAGTTAAAGGAGTACAACGAGTACATACAGATGTATGCGGAATACTCGAAATTCTACGAAGCAAACAAGGTAACGTACGTGGAGGGAGGAAGGCCAACAAAGAACACCTTGAAGCCACCCCCGAAGAGACTCGTACCACCTAAGAAACCCATGAAGAGAAAAATGGACTCCTATTTTGCAAGAGCGGCTCGGGAGATTCGACATTTTCAGAGGAGCTACGGACTGCTAATTCCAAGAGCTGCCTTCACAAGACTAACCCGTGAAATCCTGCAGGAATTTGACAAGACCAACAGAGTAACAGATGACATGTTACTTCCATTGCAGGAGGCAGCAGAGCAAAAGTTGATCGGGCACTTTGAAGATTCCCTAGCATGTGCTCTCATGCAAAGAAAGTCACTTGTATGCCCAGAGACATGAAGTTAGCCAGGTTCATAAAGAAGGAAGATTGCTAACATGATGTAACTGTAAACATTTTAAAAATGTGTTTTGATCAAGTTGTGAAGCGTAACTTTGTATTTAATATAAGATTGTAATAATGGCATGCACGGTTGGAATTAGTTAAATTGGACAAAAAGTCACTATTTTGGGCCCCACCCCTCACAGAGTGCGCCAGGAGCATTTCCAAAAGTTTTGAAAATGGCTCTCGTGCACTGTGTGAGTGTTTGGCCACTAATCTATACCTAGACTTGTCCAAATATAGAAAGTAAGGGGACAAACCGCCTTAACTCGACGAGATAAATAAGATTTTATCCGTAGATTGTAATTTTCAAGCTATCTAGACCCAAATAGGAGCCCACACCTCACAGAGTGCGCCAGGAGCATTTCCAAAAGTTTTGAGAATGGCATTCACGCACTATGTGAGTGTTTGGCCACTAATCTATGTCTAGACTTGTCCAAATGTAGAAATTAAGGGCACAAACCGCCTTACTCGACGAGATAAGTAGGATTTTGTCCTTAGATTATAATTTTAGAGCTATCTAGGCCCCAAACAGGAGCCCACCCCTCACAAAGTGCGCCAGGACCATTTCCAAAAGTTTTGAAAATGCCTCTCGCGCACTGTGTGAATGGTCAGACTAAAATGGCCCAAATTCATCCCAACTACCTCCAAATTAGATAATTTTTTTTGCAATAGAATCATTAGGAGGTACTCTTTAACTTAGATCACCTATCAATTGCATAGCGGGACCTTGAAGTGATAGATATTCCCAAACCCTAAAAACTTCTCAGATTAGGTTTTTGCCTATAGATATAACCACAACCCTCATTTGCATCATTACTCCTCACTCCAAGGCGATTTTTCAGCTCCCAGAGGCGCTTCTAGATCTGTTTGATAACCCAGCTGTGACGTTCCAGCACAGTATACGGTCCTAAGACGTATACTGTACTGCCTCGTCACGCGTACACGCCATCCCGACTGACGTGTACGCCAACGCGTAGCCGAGCAAGTAGCACCCTAGGGGGCAACTTGCAAGGTGTGTACACTTATTTATGTGCACATTTACTCATGTGCACATTTATCCATGTGTACACATTTACCCATGTGGACATTTTATACCACCTAGTTAATAAAGGCAAGTGGGCCACACCCAATTATCCCACATGCTTAAAGGGATAATGGGAAACCCTAGCCCTAACCCTTAGTCTCTATAGGTATTGGGCACCCTAACTTTCTATTTTCGTCCATAACATTCTAGGCTTCTGTTTTGCTTGCTCCAAGAGCCAAACTCGCCTCCCAGACTTGGTCTGAGCAGTCTAGCTCATCAGTTTCCCTTCCTAGCTTCATCTTCTAGCAGTTCAGCAGCATGATCGAGTTCAGAGCAGGAGGAGCAAGCCAAGGATCAGGTATTTTGTCAATTCAATAGTCTAAACCGCCTCCCAGACATAGAATAAGTAGGTTTAGCCTATTAATTTGCCCATAGCAGCCATCTAGATCTCTAGATATCGAGCCATAACTAAAGAACCTAACTCTGTGATTTAGATTAGATCTTGTTCCTTAGTTCTTCTGTGATATGTATGTGGTGATGTATCTCTGTGGACTCATTGTATTGGGAAGGGGGGTAGAGACCTTAAAGCCTAGTAGTTGATGCTCCTAGCTAGCCTCTTTAGTGCACTGTAAATTCGGCCTGTGTACAAGAGCCACACCTGGTTGTGGGTGAAGGGGCCAGACTGGCTTACAAGGAGGTTCATGTCCTGACTCATGATCACGTCCCTCTGGTAGTAAAGCCTATCGGGGACTATTGTGCACTAGACCTAATGCTCTGCCACTGCGTGAGGGCTGCATGGGTTCGACACTCTTGGGGTGGGTGAACACCTTCCATGGAGTTCCAGTCAAGTACGGGCAGTGGCCCTCTAGTCACCTTGAGTCAGCATGCCAATCTCTGGTGGGAGTGATCCCTACCTGCCCCATCGGGACTGGGGAGATGCAACCCAGGAAAACCCCTTTGGCTATGCACCCGGCGGGCTACAGTCAGGTCCCAACACTTTTCAACCTATTCTGCAAAGTGTGCACAGGAGGGGCGGATGGAGTGGACTAGACTAAGCCATGTTCTTATGCCAGCCAAATCCATTGCCATGAATTCTGTCTGCAATAACCTCTGGAGACCCAAGCCGTCAGTCATACCCTTTGAGTCTGAGCCTTAGGTAGGATCTCCTCATGTGATGTACTGATCTTTGTCGATGCAGATATGTGATGAGCCATCCTTCGAGATGGTTATGAGATGTGATGTTGTGTACTGACATGTATGTTTACGCTTCCGCAGCTAGGTAGGCCCTGAGGGAGACAGGGTAAAATGACCCCTTGACTCTTCCCACTGGAACTCATCAAGGTTGCAGTGATACGTGGAGGGCCCTGTATCAGTATGGAGCTGGTATGGGGGATGAACTCCTGTTTGTATACGGTGAGTGCACCGTATATGAGTAGGGGACGTCACAGTGGTATCAGAGCAATGTTCTTGGTGACCAAGAGCAGAGCACTGACCATGCTCCCAGTAGTACTAACTTAGTAGGATTCTCAAACCTCGAAAAAGTGGGAAATTTTTTTCTCATTTTTGTAGTATATGCTAAGCTAGTAACAGTTAGAAGAATTGAAGAACCAAGAAAACTAAAAAAAAAAAAAAAAAGAATAATTTTTTACTTAAAGTAGCAAAGGTCTCACGGTATGCGCCCAGGCCAAAAACCAAATTCTGGTTTTGCCTCCCAGCGCACACCGTGAGACATGGGCCATAATCACCTTGAAACATGATGAATTTTAACAAACTAACATGCTAAATCGAGTTTTAAGATAAGAATTAGTTAGATCTATATGTTATACCCCTAAGAATATGCCTAGAAATCATATAATTTAGTCAAAAATGCCAAATGTCTCACGGTATGCGCCCAGACCCAAAACCAAATTTTGGTTTGGCCTCCCAGCGCACACCGTGAGACCAATGGTTTAGAAAAGTCTGAAGTAAGCATATGTTATAGGTTAATAGGTGCGCTGGCACATCCAAAAGAGCAACTTAGAATTTGACCTAAAATTGCCCAATCTATAAATAGACCTAGACCCCCTCATGTAGGTTTCCTGTTTAGAAAATTGCTCCCGCTTTTTGAGGCGATTTTTGCGACCTCCGATCGACGAGACGTAAAACATGGTGAGAACCAAACAGACTGCTCGGGTTCCTCGAGGAGACGAAATGGCCAGCGCCCAACTCCAGCAGATGCTTCGGGAGCGTCTTCTTGCGAGAGGAGACCGACCTTCATCAAGTGAGGGGACAGTTTCAGAGGAGCACCAGGGGGAGGGATCCCAGCAGGGAGCACAAGATAACCTAGCCGACATCATCGGCCAGGAGATAGACCAGCAGATAGACGAGCCGGCAGAGGTACACTCGGAGGCCTCGACAGAAGTGCTCGAGGAAATAGAAGGCAACGACGAAATCCAGAGAGTGCTCGAGCAGATGGAGAAAGAGAAACAAGAAAAGGCCGAGCGAGAGCAGGAGGCAAAGGTGCACGAAGAACAGAGGGAGCCGACTCCCGAACCGACCCTGGAGGAAGAACTCGCGACCTGGATTCGAAGGCACGAGGCGAAGGAACGGCGCCGAGAGAAGAAGAAGGCCGAGAAGAAGAGGAAACGGGAAGAAAAGGAGGCCGAAGAAAAGAAGAAGCTCAAGGGCAAGGACGTGGAGCAGCCAAGAGAAGAATTAAGAAGACCCCGAAGACAAAGATCATCATCGAAGAGCGCATGGCCGACCAACCAGCCTCGTCGGACGACTCGGATGACGAAGATTTCAACCCTAACCTAGAAGGTGGGAGTTCTTCCAAGCCTTCAGGTGACGAGCAGGGAGACCAGGAGCAGCCAGAGCAGGTGCAGGAACCCCCGCCATATCCAACATGGGAGAAGGATAAGGACAACAAGAAGCCGCCTCGACCTGCCAGGGAGTCATACGTGATAGACCCTATCAGGGTCTACCAGAAGAAGCTTAAGGCGCACAAGGAATTTACGAAGAAGTGGGAGGCTTACAACTCTTACTATCAGGCGAATAAGGTCACTTTTGTAGCAGGTGGACGGCCATCCAAGAAGCAGACGCTCAAGCCGCCGCCCGAGAAGCCTGTTCCTCCAAAGAAGCCAGCGAAAAGGAAAGCCCAGTCCAACCAGTCACGAGCATTGAAGGAGATCAGGCATTTTCAGTGCAGCTACGGCTTCCTTATTCCCCGTGCACCGTTCGCCCGGCTGGTGAGAGAAGTTATACAAGAATACAGCTCCGACATGAGGATAATGGACGAGATGCTGCTGGCATTACAGGAAGCAACCGAGCAGAAGCTGATGCAGCATTTTGAAGACTCAACAGCCTGCACTGTACATGCCAAGAGGGTAACCTTAGTGAAGAAAGACATGCACCTCGCCAGTCACATTAAGGGAGAACCCCATTAATCTTGTAAATGACAAAATTTTGATTAATACAAAGTGTTTTGTTGTAAGTTATATGTGCATAATTGATGTTAATTAGGTCAAATTAGCAACAATTGCCCTTTGTTTTAGTAAATTTGGACATTTGTAGGCCAAGTAGTGCCCAATGTCTCACGGTATGCGCAGACCAAAAACCAGATTTTGGTTTTGCCTCCTGGCGCACACCGTGAGACCTTCATGCCTAAACTAGTCCAAAACATCTCCAAATCGGCCAAGTAAGGGGTCAATCTTGCATATCTCGATGAGATTATCATGTTTTGACCCTAGTTCACCTTGTTTAGATAAGTCTAGACCAAATTGGGGCCAATGTCTCACGGTATGCGCCCAGACCAAAAACCAAATTTTGGTTTTGCCTCCTGGCGCACACCGTGAGACCTCCCAGCATTTTCTCCAGCATGCCATATCCAATTGACCTCTAGTTTGTTGCAATAGGTTCATTAGATAGTCCTAGTCACCCTCAAATTAGCCTTCCAATCCCCATTTGGACCTCAAAATAGGTCGGATTTGCCCAACCCCAAGAGTTTTCCAAGTCATCCAAAAATTAGGGTTTTCCCCTTGTCTATAAATAGGCCCCCATTTCTCACTTAGCATCCTACAAGTTTGCTCCCGACCTTCTAGGCGATCTTCCAGCTCCCTGAGGCGCTTTTGCATCTGTTTGTTAGTCCAATCCCCTCTAGACCCATGGCAACTGTTGATTTTAGGCGATGGTACAGCGCCAACGCCCATGCAGCTGAGGCCGATGTCAATGCCATTTTCCAAGTCTTCCGAAAAGAGATAGATGTCCAAGCCACCTTGCAAGCAACCCCAGCCTACATGGAAGTCATGACCGAGTTCCAAGCTAGGGTAGGACCGTCCTTAGTGCAGCTCCTCCCTTGTATAGGCTATTTTGTTCCTAGGCCATCCCTCCAAGCAGCCTTGGGTGATGTTCCCAACATTGCCAAGTATCTGACCAACAAGGCTCAGAGGTTGCCAGACTACATGGTCTTGACCGTTGATATGACCAAGTATTTCTCCTACACCGCCGCCCTAGCAATCTTTCTTTCCCACCATGCCCAGAACCTTGGGGAAACCTCTATTCCTCCCATGGATGTAGACCCCTTAGCCTCCTCAGCAGAGGGTCAACTCCTTTTACAGTATCAACAGGAGCAAGAAGGAAGAGCCGAAGACGAGGAATCTGATGACGAGGACTATGTCGAGCTCGACCCAGAAGAAGAGCGGCAGCTAGCAGAACAAGAGATACCAAGTTTGAGCGGATTTGGCGGACACTTTCGGGATCGCTCCCGCTTTCGAGCTAGGTATCACAAGCCTAGCCCCATCATCATCGGCGACCAAGAGTACACGCTCCTCAATGACATCGAACCTCCCGAATGCGAGGGGCGAGTCTGTACCGACTTGGCGAGTTCTTTGCATCTTCTGCGACAACAACCAGATCTGGATGATTTCATCATCCGGGGAGCTTCCGACTTCCCAATTCAGGTAAGAGAAGCCGACACCTACAGGAGTCGACTTGGGACATTTCCCTCTGGCTGACATCAGGCAAATGATGGAAGCTTCGGTACCACCCGTGAAGAAGAGTTCTCGCCATCCAAGAACGGATGGGGATCCGTGGCAAAACCACGAACATTTTGATCTTAGAGCTCTTGACACCAGCCCCACAGAGAGAGAAGGCGAGATTGACCTAAAGGCGAATCTCATCGGTTGATCGGGGACTCTGAGAGAACTCAGAGATTGGCGTCGGCGAATATCTTGGGGAAGACATAGAATTTGGTGGCCGAGGGGCGACGAATCTTCAGCAGCAAGCAGGGACAGGTCATTGAGGTATTATCTGCCTCTGCTAATGGACGGAAGGATAGCGGTCATACACCGCAAGTTCAGCCCAAGAGGCGAAGAAGGAGTGTTCATGCTCATCGCACTCTCCGGCTTTGGCAGGCATGCTCAACTGCTCACAACAGTTGACCATGTCATCCTAGTCAAGAGGACGATGGCACTTGACATCTTTGACTTCGCCATACCCTACCGACGGCAGGGAAGACTAGCAGTGACCACGGCCTACACGTCCGACCATAGGATAGAAGACTTGGTGCAAGCCTTGCAGGGCGGGACATCAACCAACATCCTCAGGAACTTGGGACGCTCCGTAAGAACAATCCAAGTTAAGAAGTTTCTTCAAGATAATCCATCCTACCGGCGATTTCAAGAATAGTTAGACTCTTGATCCCGGAGGCATTGTATTTAAGATATCTTATCTTATATTATAATCTGATTGAAACTGAAGGCCGAGATTTATCTGATTGAAACTGAAGGCCGAGATTTATCGCACGACTTCCCACTATCGTGATTAGTCATGATTTGATCTCTTAAGGAAAAAGGAAAAGGAAAGGGGAGGAAAAGCACGGATAAAAGGGAAAAGGGAAGGGAAAAAGCGTGTGGGAAAAAGGGGAAGAGGAAAAGGACAAAGAAAGGAAAAAGGGAAGGAAAAATGGCGTGGGAAAAAAAAAAAAAGAATAGAAATAGAGAGGGAGAAAGGGAAGGGAAAAGGGGCAACGGAAAAAGGGGAAGAAGGGAAGGGTGTGAAAAGGAGAAAAAAGGTAAGGAATAAAGATGGAAAGAAGGGGACAAACAAAGCGCATGGGAAAAGGGCACGGGAAAAGAAAAAAGAATGAGGGAGATGGAAAAGGGAAAAGGAAACCTAGAAAAAGGGCACGAGGAAAAGGGCAAAAGGGAAGGGGGAAAGGGCATGGGAAAAAAAGAAGGGGGAAAAGGTGAAGAAAGAGGAAAAGAGAAGCAAAAGGAGAGCATCAAAAAGAGAAAGGGAAAAGGTTAGAGAGAAAAGGTGAGGAAAGAGGAGAATGGAAGGGGAAAATGACATGGAAAAAGGGAAAGCGAAAGGGAAAAAGGAAAAGAGAGGGGAAAAAGGAAGATAAAAAGGCATCATGAAAAGGGAAAGAGGGAAAGGGTAGGAAAAGGGAGGGGGAAAAGATGAACATGAAAAGAGTGGGAAGAAGGAAACGAATAAAGCGCATGGGATGAGGGAAAGGGAAAGGAAAAGAAAAAAAGAAAAAAGGGAGATAGAAATGGGAAAAGGGTACCTAGAGAAAGGGCACGAGGAAAAGGGAAAAAGGGAAGGGGGGAAGGGCATGCAAAAAAGGGGAAGAGGGAAAGGGTGAAAAAAGAGGAAAGACAAGCATCGAAAGGGACATCGAAAAAAGGAAGGGAAAAGGTTAGAGAGAAAAGATGAGGAAAAAGGAGAAGAAAAAGGGAAAATGGCATTAGAAAAGGGACAGGGAAGGGGGAAAGGGAAAAAAGAGGGGGAAAGGGAAGATAAAAAGGCACCGAGAAAAGGGAAAGAGGGAAAGGGTGGGAAAAGGAGGAAAAGGGGAACAGGAAATGATGGAGAGCAAGGAATAGAAAAAAAGGAAGAGAGGAAAGGGAAAAGGGCATGAGAAAAAAGGGTAGAGGAAAAGGGTGAGGAAAGGGAAAAAGAGCATGGGAAAGGGAAAAAAAAAAGAGAGAGAAAAGGGGAAAGTGGAAGAGGAAAAAGGCAGAAGATGATGGAAAAAACAAAGAAAAAGGGCAGATAAAATAGATGAAGAAATGCGAATGGAAAGAGGCATACGAAAGCGGAAAGGGAAAGCGAAAATGAAAAGGAATGAGAAAAGGGAAAGGGAAAAACGATTCTAGGAAAAAGGGGAAGGGATGAAAAGGGAAGAGAAAGGAAAAAATAAAAGGGAAGCAGAAAAGGGGAAGGGAAGGGAAAAAAGGATGAGGGAAAGGGGAGAGGAAAATGGGAAAAAGAGCACAGATAAAGAGGAAGATGGTGGGGAAAGGAAGAAACGGGCCACATAAAAAGGTGGGGAAAACAGAAGAAAAAGGAGCATGGAAAAAGGGTAAGAGAAAATGAAAAGAAAGGGGAAAAAGAAAGGGAAAAATAGGAGGGGCGGGAAAAAGGTGAAAAGGGAAGAGAAAAAAAGCCTATCAGAAAAAGGGAAAGGGTAAGGGAAAGGGAAAGGGAAAGGGAAAAAGGAGATGGGAAGGGAAGGGAAGGGGAGGGGAGGGAGAAGGGAGCTAAAAAAAAGAAAAAGGGGAGAAGGGAAAAAAATAACATGTGAGAAAAATAAGAAAAAAGGAAAAAGGAAACTGTGTAGGATAATGATGAAAAAGAAGAAACACGAGATAGAGCAAAAACCAAAGGAAAGGGAAAGGATATTAAATGCACAAAAACCTTTTATAGCTCAGTAACACTGGGTTTGGTTTCTATTATATGATTTATGAAAGGAAGTCTAGGCTGAATAGGTTTCCGTCCACATAGGCTCCCAAATTATGCCCAGCAACGCTGGGCACTATTACTAGTTATATATATATAAATACATTTTCTTTTGCACTTTAAATGTTTTGTTGATGTATTTTGTTCCACAACTATACCAACAAACACATATAATGCAATAGAACAAATAAAGCTAACCGTAAGGCCATGATCTACTTGTGTATGCAGCTAGAGGTCCAGGCACAGCTGAACAAGAACGGCGAGCCCATAGGGATGAACAGACTCCACCAGGCAGGACCCAGCAAGGAACCTGTATGAAGAATTCGGTCCCACGACTCCCGAGAAGGAAATGTCACAGATGAGGATGGACCTTCAGCAAATAAAGGTCTTTTTGGCAGCGCAAGCAGGAGTTGGCTCAGATAACAACATCCAGTTGCCGGAAGCACTACCTCAGAAGACGGGGAAGGACAAGAAGAGGAGCAAGAGAAGGAGGTCTCCCAGCACGGAATCCTCCGACACAAGCTCAGATTCGGACTCCGACTCCGAGGAAGAGGAAGAACAGGTACAGGACCGTAGGGACGGCAGACACAGGGACACAAAGGCCTCAGACTATCAGAAGAAGGTAGACTCGGCGCTGGGTAATGTATGGAAGGCCAGAAAGCTTGAGCAATTCTCAGGTGACAACAGGTCAGGCATGGAAGCAGAGGCTTGGCTAGATGAGATGAGTGAATATGGTAACGCCTACGGTGGCTACGCCAAGGCCCATGGCTTAAGCAGGGATAGTTGCAGGTTCAAAAAGTTTGCTAAGGCTTTCAAGCGCCATTATGTACCACGGGAACATAAATGTCACATGATGCAGCAGTTTTATCGACTCCAGCAGGGCAGCAGGACAGTGCAAAAGTACACAGAGGAGTTCATGAAGCTGAGGTTGTATGTGCCCAAGTTGAGCGAAAGGCACGCAGTGGAAGGATACATAGAAGGGTTGAACGAGGAGATCCGAAAGCTAGTAAGGGCAATAAACCCTAAGACGGTGTCAGAAGCGGAATCCACGGCAGTAAGCTTGCAAGGAACGGGGCCTCAGAACAGCGGGCAGAAGCAGCAGTACTATCAGGATAAGGGCAAGGGAAGAGGGAGTTATAGCCCTAGAGCAGCTAGCCCAGGTCCAGCTAAAGCCCCATATAGTGGCAACTATGGGAAGCAGCAGGAGAAGAAGCAAGTGTCCTTCAAGGACAAGCAAAAGGGATCAAACTACTCCAAAGCAGTGCGGTCCTTTTTGCAAGCAATGCCCAAGGAGAAGAGGCAGGAGTGCATAGAGAAACAGCTTTGCTTCCGATGCTTCCAGCCGGGCCACAGAACAGCGAACTGCTCCTACGTCATGAATGCGACGCTAGCAGAGTTGGGTGGATGGGAGACTCCCTCTGACGACGATGGCGGGGAGGCACGCGATTTCATTCAGGGTGAGTGTCACATTTTTGCTGCCATAGATACAGACCAAGCAGAGAATCAGTATCAGGTAATCTCCACAGTAGGGAAGGCCAAGGCCAAGTCATTCATAGTCCTCATAGATACGGGAAGTAGCCACAACTTTGCGTCCCCAAGAATGGTTGAGATGTTGAAGCTGAAACCGTTGAAGTCAAAGCCGAGACCCGTGGTGTTAGCAAACGGGGGAGTAAGACACACGGCAGGCAAGAGGATAAACTTCGACATTGACTTGCCGGGAATCAACATCCAGATGGGGGCAGAAGTGATGAATATTGGGAGATATGATTTGATCATAGGAATGGAGTATCTTGGTCCAGCAGGAGCCCTCATTGATTGTGGGAAGCGGAAAGTGACCCTCACGGCGCCCAACGGCAAAATCATTGAGATCACAGGTAAAGAAGTTGTTCCTATCATGCAGTGTATGTCTAGTAAGCGGCTGCTCAAGTGCATAAAGGGCAAGCAGGTAGCATATATCTTCAAGCTTCAGATCGAAGAGCCCGAGTCAGAAGAAAGCAAGGAAGATAAGGTGCTCAACAAGTTGCCAAGGTAGATAGCTAAGTTGATCAAGGAGTTCCACGATCTCTTCCCAGATGAGATCAAGCAGCTTCCTCCTTACAGGGGAGTCGAGTGTGAGATAGCACTCGAACCAGGTACGAAGCCGATGAGCAAGGCTCCGTACAGGAGATGACGCAAGAGCTGACCGAGTTGAAGAAGCAATTGCAGGAGCTGCTTGACCTAGGGTTCATTAGACCTAGCGTCTCACCGTTTGGGGCACCCATTCTTTTTGTGAAGAAGAAGGATGGCAGCTTGAGGATGTGCATAGACTACAGGCAGTTGAATAAGCACACCATCAAGAATAAGTATGCACTTCCTAGATCAGATGATCTGATGGATCAGCTCCAAGGGGCAAAGGTTTTCTCCAAGATAGACCTAAGGTCGGGGTACCATCAGATCAGGATAAAGGAAGAAGACATCCACAAAACAGCATTCAGGACCAGGTATGGGCATTACGAGTTGACCTGATGCCGTTTGGCTTGTCAAATGCCCCAGCAACGTTCATGAGGCTCATGAATGACATCTTCAGGGAGTTTTTGGATACTTTTGTGATAGTATTCTTTGATGATATTTTGGTGTACAGCAAATCCCTTGAAGACCATGTACAACACCTAAAGAGAGTGCTTGAGAAACTAAGGAGGCAACAGTTGTACGCTAAGTTGTCGAAGTGCCACTTTGCAACAGAGAGAGTAGAGTATCTGGGGCACATGATCTCAGCGGAGGGGATTTCGACAGATCCTGCCAAGATTGAAGCAGTCATATAGTGGCCGGCGCCGAAGAATATCCATGAGGTCAGAAGCTAGCAGGGTACTACAGGAATTCGTGAAGAACTTTGCAAAAATAGCGGCCTCGCTAACAGATTTGACGAGGGCGAAAAAAGTAAAGGATTGGGAAGATCATTGGCAGAAGAAAGCCCAAGCAAGATTCGAGATGTTGAAGGAAGCTTTGACAACCGCCCCCGTCTTGACCCTGCCAGACCCAGAGAAGGACAAGCTTGTGGCGATGGATGCAAGTAAGATTGCCACAGGTGCAGTGCTGATGCAGGAAGAGCGAGTAGTGGCTTATGATTCTCGGAAGATGAATGACGCCAAAACGCGCTACCCGACTCATGATCAAGAGTTGCTTGCAGTTGTCAGAGCACTAAGAATTTGGAGGCACTACCTGTTGGGGAGGAAGTTCCAGTTGGACACAGATCATTAGAGCCTCCAATACGTATTCACGCAACCACATCTTAACCTGAGGCAGCGAAAGTGGATGGAGTTCCTCGAAGAATATGATTTTGATATAGTTTATAAGCCGGGGAAGCTCAATGTGGTAGCAGATGCGCTTTCAAGGCATCCTCTGACAACAAGAGTACACTGCAATGCAATTTCGACGCTCTCCGGCGACTTAGGAAAGAAGATCAAAGAAACCTTGCCAACAGATATAGATTTCAAGGAAGTATGAACGAGCTTGTGCAAGGAGGCAAGAACAGATAAGGAGAGGGAGACCTTCAAAAATTTTAAGAAGGAAGGTAACCTTTTGTACCATAAGAACAAGTTGTGTGTGCCTGAATCATCAGGGGTGAGGAAGTTGATTCTCCACGACACCCACAACAGTCCAATAGCTGGCCACGCAGGATTTATGAAGACATATTTCAAAGTGCGCAGCAGCTATTATTGGCCAGGGATGAAGAAGCAGATAGCTCGCTACATCAAATAGTGCCAGTTGTGTCAGCAGACGAAAGCAGAGCAGCTTCGAATTCCAGGGGCATTGGAACCTTTAGCGGTGCCAAACGCTAAGTGGGAGGTCATCAGTATGGACTTCATAACAGGGCTTCCGAGGACAGTAAGAGGGAAAGATGCCTTGATGGTTGTGGTCGACAAGTTGTCGAAGATGGCACACTTTGTGCCTTGCAGGACCACTGACACAGCTATGGATACAGCGAAGCTCTTCACCAAAGAAATCTTCAGGCTCCATGGCATGCCGAGAGAGATTATCTCCGACAGAGACCCGAAGTTCATGAGTGCCTTTTAGCAAGATCTTTTTGCGACGATTTAGACGAAGCTGTCCATGAGCACGGCCTATCTTCCTCAGACGGATGGGCAAACAGAACGGACCAACAGAATTTTGGAAGATATGCTACAAAACTATGTCTGGAACAAGCAGAGCATGTGGGAAGAGTGGGTGAAAGCATGCTAGGGTGTACCATATAAAGTTCTTTTTAGGGAGTGCAAAACTACCCAAAAAAGTACCCAACACTGGGTACTAGGAACTTGCATAAATGTCTCAATAAACAATAAGTTTGAGAGTTGATTCATTCATTTTAGTCTCTAATAGTATTGTTATCATCTACTATTATAGATTGACATGTTATTGACCTTCAATTCAAAAATTTTGGATTGATTTTAATGGGAAGAAAAAACAAAAAGTACCAGTTTTCAAAGTACCCAGTGTAGGTACTTTTGAGGGTTCCAAAAGTGGTACACCGTAGCATGCTTTCACCCAGTATATTCACTTGGTTGAGTTCGCTTATAATAGCGCCAAGCAGGAATCATCCCAAATGTCGCCATTCATGATCAACTACGGCTACCAATGTCTAACTCCAGACACTTGGCACAATCCCGTGTCAAAAGTAGAGGTTTCGCAGCAAATGTTGGCCGACATGCAGCAGCTGGTGGAAGAGGTCCAAGGATATCTTCTTGCAGCAAGGAGTCGACAAAAGAGCGTCGCCGACAAGCATTGGACGGTTAGGGAGTTCCAAGTTGGCGACAACGTTTGTAAGAAGCTTGCTCCAAGGTGGGCTGGACCTTTCAGAATAGCCAAGAGAGTAGGTAATCAATCCTACAAGTTGGAGCTACCAGCACACCTAAAGATTCATAAGGTCTTCCACGTGAGTTTGTTGAAGAAGCATACTCCAAATCCAGATGAAGTCTTGGACACTCCAACGTTGTTGGAAATGACAGAAGAACAGCTGGAGATAGTTCCAGAATTGATTCTTGATAAAGCTTTCAAGAAAACAAGGAGATCAGAGTTTCTCCAATATCTGGTCAATTGGAAACACTTGCCCGTGGAAGACGCGACATGGGTACTTAAGAAGGACCTAGTAAAGCAGTACCCACAGTTTATGGAGCAATGGGACGGCAAGGTCATCTCCGAAGAAATCGGCTCAGGCATGTTGATTTGTGTTAGATTAATTTTATGTGTAGTTAAGATTAATCTACGCATGCAGCCTATGCTAGGTATGGGTTGCATGCGTTGTTACCGATGATGAGACCACTACGGTGATCTCTAGGACGTGGTGTAATGTCAATGTAGGCATGACCGCGGTTCTGCTTGGATGAGTTGGAAGGTAGATTAAAAAGTCTACTTCCGTCCCACGGAAGTGGACGACCTTGAGAGATAAGAGGTCATTCAAGAATGCATTGGTAGGAAAGCACCTCTAGTCAATGCCTACGGGAAGGATGCCACCTTAGGGCAACTAAAGGTGTAGGCATGAGCGTCATATAGGCATTATAGGGCGCTGTCTCCACGGCCACGATGGAAGAAGCATGCTCTTCCTACGCCGGGATCCATTTAGGTTAATTAGATGGGTGGTTACCTTATAACCAAAATTTTAATAATAATTAAAATGGTACTAACGTAGTGTCGACCTGCAGGCCAATAGAGCGCTCCGAAGGACAAGGAGATCGAGCTACGAAGACTTGCAACACAAATTTTGTTGGGATGTGTTGCAAGGAATGAAGAGTACCTCGAAGCATAATTGTATATGGAATTGTTAAACTTTGATAAACTTAATTGTCGTATAGCGAGGCTAATAAGTATATTACTTTAATGAAGTTATGGATTGATAAGTTATTGGATAACTAGAAAAAGTGCCCAGCGTTGCTGGGCTTTTCGTCAAGCATAAATTGAAGGCAAATGCTGGATTATTATTAAATGATTAAGGAATGTTAATGTTGGGAATTGTGCAAATGTTTCTAAGCCTGGATTATGTGCAAATGTAATGAAAATGCATGAAAGGATCCGTGGAATGAAGTAAATGAGTAGCTAGATTGCATTCTCTCATTTTACAATGTTTAATCACTTCCCCTACGAACAATATGAGGGCAAGGAGTGGATTTTTAGGGAGCCAACGTCAAAAAAAAAAAAAAAAAGGGTGTCAAAAGTTAAGTTTTCGAAGTGCTTTTCATTTTGGGGTATGCTGCAACATGGGTTGCATACCACATTGTGTAAATAGGAAAGCCAAATACTGTTAAAATACAATAGATGCTCTTATCTTGCCAGTGAATAGTCCAATTGAAAGACCGAGATTTAAATTGCTCAAAACGAATTAGCCTATAAAGATTATGTAAAGCACATTGGGTCTGCATTTACTACAAATTTGTTCACATTGCGTCAACAATAACATCATCCTCTTTTAGCTGGAGTAAGAAATAGTAGTCAGTTCTAAAACACATTTTTATAAAACATGCTTGCTTCACTCTATGCAAGATTAGTCATCTCAAAAGTTTATTTTACCTTGGCCCAGTATTGTGCCAGACATTCATTCAGTCCATGTGTTTTTGCATTCTTGCCCAATGTCCAGAAGAATTGACTTGAGAAAAATTAGTAGCTCAACATCAGTTGCATGAAATAAGCATTTCACATTGGCCTGGCTACAGATAATGTTTTGCAGTTTACTGTTGTCAACCCTGATGTCAAAATTTGTATTGCAAACAAGTGCTTTTCTGGGCTCTTCGCAGTGGCAGAGGAGGCACACTTGGTGTGGTCATTTGGATCACATATAAAACATTTCCTGCACTCCAAAACATGATAGCCACATATTATAAGGTTGCTTCTAGCAATCCTTTCCATATCCAATCAGTTTACCTCCCAAGTTCGCAGATTTTGGTTGGTCTAGTTACTTCACAGTTGGCCTCACTTCATTTATTCACCAACACATCGTATCCAACAAGACTATTTGTTCTGCTCAAGCATCCTTATCTCCTTTCCTGGACTACATTCAGATTTATTGAGGTTGCAACACCCTGTATTAACTCACAGACTTGGCTAATGATGGCAAAAAATGGCTTCGAAATTCTTGCAATAATAAGACAGACTATTGCAATAAACGTGCATGCTGAATCCAAAGGCAGAGCTGGAGAGCTTTAGAGACGTCTCAAAGTAACTAATAGAAGTTCTTTGTTAGCATTGAAGCTAAAGGATAACTCCAAACAATGAATATCAACATGTCATTATGTTGGATGAACTGTTGCATTCCAAAGGAAGTGGAGGATTAGTAGTTCCTGAACTAATGCCGTAAGATTCAATAGGATAATCTACATCCATATTGGCTCTAACAATATTATTTTTTGATGCAAAGTTTTACAAAAGAATTTGAACACTAAAACATCTGAACGCTCCCTTAATCCTTACTGGGACTGTCATAAGTTAGAAATTTGTTGAGCTAAGAAATATCTTAGTCGCATCTAGCAAAATAGAGCAAGATAATAACAAAATTTTCAGTTGATAGGCATTATTTTGAATGTGGCAATGTGGATTGTGCTCCAAATGAGCAGTTACGAAGTACTTAAATCCTACAATGAGCTCATGAGGGACTTGAGTAAACACTTACAAGAATTTGTATGTTGCATCGTAGGCTCTAGCACCTTTCATTGATATCTTTCACCCCAATTGAGCTGCCTGCAATAACCCTTACATGCATTAATATAAAATAAGCTCCTCCAATTTACAAGGTCTGTCATAATCCGCAAATTTGTTGAGTCAAGAAATAAGAAAAATAGAAGCTTTTGCAACTTCCCATATTACCTTTCCACAGAATTCGCAGAAGTACTTCGAATGTTGGCTAACTTCCATTTTCTTGATCTGCTTTCGCAAACTGGCACCATAACGTGTGCCTACAACATAGAGCCCAAGCAATAAAATTTAACAGGAAAATACTCGCTATAAATTGAGATTGAACGCAACCATCATACCATATTTGCCGATGATTCCAGCCTTCTTAGTTCTTTTTGCCTGAAGATTGTATTGAGCTTACCATTTTGAGGGCGAAGACGACGACGAACACGAAGGGCAAGGTGTGTCAGCTCTTTTCAAGGCTAGCGGTAGAAATGGCCTTGGCAAACCTCTGAAAGAAAGGTTGAAGAAGCTATGCATATCTACTTGACTAACCTTTGTCTTGCCATCGCCCAAAGACCTTTCAAATTGATACTTACATCAGTAGGAAAAATAATCCTTCTGCCTACTTTCTCTTCTAAACAGCAAGTGACAACCATATTAGAAGCCCCGTCTTGGTTGGGGAAAGAAAATACCTCTCGAAGAATGTGTGTACCGGACCGTTTCAACAAAACTGCGAGAATCACGGGGGTAGAGGCCTTTCTCGCATAGTCTTCCATGTCATCTTCATCAGCTTGCATGAAGTTCTCTAACAATGGCCCAAAATTTATAAGTAGTGCGGGAGAACTGTGAGTGCCAATGGCCTCGGGGTAAATCGTAAAGCAGAGGCTTCAGCTCTACATCATATGTCTTGTTGGCACGTCTATATTTCTCATGAGTAGGAAATCCGGTGCCCATTTCACATTGTCCAGAATATATGCTTGCATCACGATTATCTGATGTTTTCGACCAATCTCTAAAATCATCCAACACCAATTATCATTCTACTTTGATTTAACAATTTGTAATAACTATCCAACATATATCTGAATTTCAGACAATGTAGTATGCTGTAGAAACTCTAACTAAAAATTTATCATATGTCAAACAAAGGAGAACTGTGAGTGCCAATGGCCTCGGGGTAAATGCAGAAAGCAGAGGCTTCAGCTCTACATCATATGTCTTGTTGGCACGTCTATATTTCTCGTGAGTAGCAAATCCTGGTGCCCATTTCACATTGTCCGAATATATGCTTGCATCACAATATACAGTGTTTCCTGACCAATCTCTAAAATCATCCAACACCAATTACCATTCTACTTTGATTTAATAATTTGTAATAACTATCCAACATATATCTGAATTTCAGACAATGTAGTATGCTGTAGAAACTCTAACTAAAAATTTATCATATGTCAAACAAAATTGCCAAGTTCGTTGGCGATGTAAAGCTCTCGTTTTGATTGAGAAAATAATAAAGAGAAAAGATCCAGAAAAGAGAAAAACTTGGGATCAAGTAGACTAACCTGAAGGAAAAGTCATTCTTAGCCCAACCATGTTGTCGAAGGGGCGAGAATGTTACCCCAGCGGCTCCAAAGGCTGCTACCACTGCTGGGCTGAAAAAAGCAGTGGAGTGCACGACCTTGGAAATAGAGGAAGGCAACCATGAAGACCCACCAGTCGGACCAATAGCCAGATCCAATATAAAGGTTAGTCCTGCCATAGCCACTCTCTCACAAAACTGTCACGCCACGATAGCGATGGATCTTCTGTGTTGGGCATATGCGCACATCATAATGGTCCATGAAAAAACATTTTTGTCAGGCATTCAAAAAGGGCAAAACTAAGGCCAACTTCAACTGGAAAGGAGGCGATCGCAAAGAAAATTCCCTATCCAAGCATGCACTTGCTCTGGCTCCCAAGGAATCGCGTTCAATCTCCGCCATTGCTCCCTAAATAGCTTTGAAAATACCATTTTGCAGCCTGGAAAATCGAAATGCTGGTCCTTCGTCTAGCAGCATGCCTCCTTGAAATGAAGATGCTCTAGCTAGCCGTCGTCTACAATAAAAAAATCGTTCACGCTGGTTTCACAAAATAATAACTAACTGCCGAACGGTCCAAAATGAAAGTTGTGGAAAAAAAACAGACGGCCGAGATGCTCTGCACACACTACATTTTGCTTTTATTACTATATATATATGTATTATCGCAGTAATGTTTTAAAAATACTACCTTAAGGTAATCCTAATAATTGCGTAAGTATAATAGTAATAAATTGTATGCATCAAGTTGGTTGCAGGATAAGAAGATTCCAAGGTAGAGAGACCCACGATGCTGCGGACAGCATCATTTCAAGGTAGGGAGAATGTGACGTTCCAGCATAGTATACGGTCCTAAGACGTATACTGTACTGCCTCGTCACGCGTACACGCCATCCCGACTGACGTGTATGCCAACGCGTAGCCGAGCAAGTAGCACCCTAGGGGGCAACTTGCAAGGTGTGTACACTTATTTATGTGCACATTTACTCATGTGCACATTTATCCATGTGTACACATTTACCCATGTGGACATTTTATGCCACCTAGTTAATAAAGGCAAGTGGGCCACACCCAATTATCCCACATGCTTAAAGGGATAATGGGAAACCCTAGCCCTAACCCTTAGTCTATATAGGTAAAGGGAACCCTAACTTTCTATTTTTGTCTATAGCATTCTAGGACTCTGTTTTGCTTGCTCCAAGAGCCAAACTCGCCTCCCAGACTCGGTCTGAGCAGTCTAGCTGATCAGTTTCCCTTCCTAGCTTCATCTTCTAGCAGTTCAGCAGCATGATCGAGTTCAGAGCAGGAGGAGCAAGCCAAGGATCAGGTATTTTGTCAATTCAATAGTCTAAACTGCCTCCCAGACATAGAATAAGTAGGTTTAGCCTATTGATTTGCCCATAGCAGCCATCTAGATCTCTAGATATCGAGCCATAACTAAAGAACCTAACTCTGTGATTTAGATTAGATCTTGTTCCTTAGTTCTTCTGTGATATATATGTGGTGATGTATCTCTGTGGACTCATTGTATTGGGGAGGGGGGTAGAGACCTTAAAGCCTAGTAGTTGATGCTCCTAGCTAGCCTCTTTAGTGCACTGTAAATTCGGCCTGTGTACAAGAGCCACACCTGGTTGTGGGTGAAGGGGCCAGACTGGTTTACAAGGAGGTTCATGTCCTGACTCATGATCACGTCCCTCTGGTAGTAAAGCCTATCGGGGACTATTGTGCACTAGACCTAATGCTCTGCCACTGCGTGAGGGCTTTGCATGGGTTCGACACTCTTGGGGTGGTGGACACCTTCCATGGAGTTCAAGTCGAGTATGGGCAGTGGCCCTCTAGTCACCTTGAGTCAGCATGCCAATCTCTGGTGGGAGTGATCCCTACCTGCCCCATCGGGACTGGGGAGATGCAACCCGGGAATAGCCCCTTTGGCTATGCACCCGGTGGGCTACAGTCAGGTCCCAACACTTCTCAACCTATTCTGCAAAGTGTGCACAGGAGGGGCGGATGGAGTGGACTACCCTAGACCATGTTCTTTGTTAGTCCTGTGCCTCCTGGTACAGGACTATTCATGCATACAACAGACCAAGTCAAGAGCAAGGATCCACAATCAGGCGCGAGTCAGTCGTCAAAGGCTCAGCAGAAGACCAAGCAGACCACGCAGACAAAGACCACGCCTGGCGTCAACAAGAGGCGGTGCTCAGACAAGTGACGGCCCGTCACCGCCCGCGTCAGCGTCATCGGGATTTCAGGCTTTTCAAGAGGCACCGCCAGCATTCCTGCAAATCAGGCCTCCTTCCAGGAGTCGGCACCGAAATCAGTCAGAGTGTCTATATTGGGCCACTTGTTTTGAGTCTTGTCTCACTTCAGTTTTCTCTCGGTAGCGAGAGCTCATGTATCATCATCATTGATTTCAAGGAAGCTTATCATTGTTGTCTCATTGTTCTTTGTTTTCTTTTCCCGTTCCTTTGTTTTCTTGCAAATCCCGCGTGACATAGTCCCCGGATTCTCCTGTTAGATCCAAGGGTCCTCACAGAGGGCTGTCTTGCAGGAGTTCCCGAACCAAGGTAGCCCTTAAGCTCGAAATATCGCCAAAAGGCTATTTTTTTGGACATTTGCATTTTTTTCCACTATTGTTGAGTAGGATCAATTAGGAGTGGTGCCAATAAAATATCGCCACCTTGTCTACGAAATTTTCTCCCTCCACTCATAAATTAGCCTACATCACTAAATGATGGATTCTTAGATTCGCCCCCATGTGAATTTTATTCTTGGTAATTATTCTAAAATCGCCCCTTAACCCCCTAAAATCATGTAAAATTAATACGAATTCTATTCTTGGTGAGTTTTTTAGAATTGTCGTTTATCTCCAAGAAAAAAAAAAGGAAAGGGAAAAAACCATGCATGTTATATGGATTTCATGATCCGGTTCCAACATCCAGGTATGCAATCCTGGAGTATTTTTGCTTTTGTTCTGTTGTTTATCCAATCTTAAAAAGATGACTGGAATCAAATCGGTTTGTGCTTGCCCACCATAATATGCAATCATGCCTCGGCTAAGTTTATGTACTTGTTGTTGTTTACCCCTTAGTGTGGAGCTATTGAGATTTACAATCATATGCCAATGTCTGGTAACATGTATATTCATTATGTGAGCATTACGCTTACAACTGTATACGGACATAGCAAATATATATTGTAGACCCAAATTTTACTTGAGAAAAAAGTATATATTCCATCGCTTGATGGATGAAAGATTCGCCAAGGTTGCTACAACTCAAATTGAAGCCCGAAACAAAATCGCCAACATAACTAATCGAAAAAAACTAAGATTCGCCTCACATTCTAAATTACACCTATGAAAATTTGGGCTTACATTAGAGGTAATTTGAGATCTCATTTTGTCCCATTAAGGGATGCTTAAAAAGCCACATCAGCTTTTTAAACTGTCCAATAAGAGAAGAGCTCCAGTGTATTTTATTCCAGTATTATGTGGCAGCAGTAATTAATGCAGTTCTAACTAACTTTTGTAGTGTCATTTTTCTACTATAACTTTTGATCAAAAACTCTGATTCGAACACTATTTGTGGCAATGGATTCGTCTCCTCAAGATCTTTCTAATGACAACCCATTGTTATATCTTTTGGGATGTAAATATATAAGAAAAGAGCAAAAAACCATATTTTTTAAGGTTAACACATATGGCTTGTATTGAAATACATCATAACCATATATCACTTGAAAGATCTTTTCATTCTGCATCTAATGCAACAAACGCCGCAACATTTTCATGAGTAGATCAAAAGTTATAGGGAAAAAACGACAGCAATGAAGTTGTTAATGCTGCATTAATTGCAGTTTGATGTAGAGTACTCATTCTATTGGAGGATTCTTATGGGGACAAAAGGAGATCTCAAATTACCTCTAATGAGGGCTACCCTGTCCCGAACCCAGATCCCAAACACTGTCGCCGCTGCCGGGTCTGATTCGATTTTTCTTTCTTCTGTCGCCATGTCTGTCAGAAACTTCACGCCAGAAGAACTCCTTTCCCAGACGGCGTCTCGCTTGGAGCGCCATCATCGAAGGGAAGCTGTTCGCGACATGTATGGATCTGCTTATGACATTGAGGGAGGCCACATTCGGTCTAGGGCTCAGTCGGCGCCACCCACCCCTCGTATCCTATCTCGTCCCAGTTCTCTGCCTCAAGCGTGCAAACATTGCTCACAGCCTTAGTCACCTCATCACTATCAGGAGCCCTATCAGGCTCAACCTTCTCAACCTTACTTTCATACCCCCGAACATGCCTACATCCATCATTCTTCTGGCCATACGCCTCTGCCTTCACAACCATCATCTCCTCCGGGCGGACAGAGATATCCACATGTCTCTTTTGCTCCTCCCCAGGACTTTCCCTTCCCTACATTTCCCACCGCTCTTCCTGTTTACAAACTTACAGACCTCAAAACCAATGATCAGGCACCTCCAGTACCTCCACCTCAGTAACCCCTTCATCAGGGTCTTTCAGGCACCATGCCACCTCCAACTCCACCTCCATATAATCCCTATCACGTTCCTGTCCAGCCCAACACTTTCACTTCTACCTTTTAGACCCTTAAGCTGACTTATCCAACCTTTGGCAACACGAAAGGCAAACCATTAGACCAAAGTGCTCAGGCCCACATGGAAGAATTTGAGGCTCTGGCTGTCCTGAATGGTCATGCACAACCTCAACTGAAATTCCATATTTTTTCCACCACACTGCGTGGCTCTCCTCACCAATGGCTTATGTCCAACAAAAGCTATTGGAAACAAGATTGGTCAGAAATGAAAACTGCTTTTCTTTCACACTATGGAACCACGGATGATGATCAACTTCATCTCAAGCAACTCAATGATCTTCAACAAGAGCCCACGGAGTCCGCCAGGGATTTTGCAGATCGACTTCACATCCCTTCGGCAAACTCAAGGAGTACCCGACCCAGAGCCAGATCTTGGTTTGGTTTCTCCAAGGACTTCCTCCAGCTATCCGACTCATGACTGAATACCTGCGCCCGAAGACTTTGGAGCAGGCTATCGACCTTGTCAATCACTCCGTAAATGTTTCCTCGGTGGCGTGGCCCTTCAGGAGCTCCCTTTCATTCCACCGGTCCATGGTTCCACGGTCTCTGGCTGTCCAACCTCAATCGCCACTTTCGGTAGCGGTCGGATCTGGTGCCATATCTGCAAATATCAAGGCCACTTGGCAAATGAGTGCAACTCCACCAATGGCCCGCCTCATTGTAAAAGATGCAACATGTGCAATCATGCCCGCGGAAGAGTGCACGCAGCGCACTCATCCTACACCATTCGCAACAAAGCGGTTTATCAAGTGCAAACAACACCTCGGCAACAATCGCCATATCGGCGCAACCGCTGCGGGCTCAACCCAATCAACTCTATCAGCCCCAGGAGCAACAACGGGGACCCAACACACGCCCCCCTTTTGATCCTTCTAAAGCTCAGTGTTATCACTGTCACGAATGGGGTCATACCACCACGGCATGTCCTCAACTTCCACAAGTTCAGGTGCAGCTTCCTGGCACCAATCAGACCACCTCGGTCCGCCTCACGGCTTACCAACTTTGGATTGCCAATGGCAAACAAGGCCCGCATCCCGTTCTTCGGAAACCACCTCGCGCGCCTCAGCAATCACGCTATCAACCAGCTCTTGCCAATCAACCTCAGCTGGATCAACAAGCACAGGAAGAAATTTTTCAGGCTCTCAATCCTCGGTCCGGTAGTCAAATTGGGTTGGTTTGGTTTCACGCCCGGACCGAGGCGTCCACGTCCCTTAACCATTATTCCTAATGGCACGCCAACCCGCCTTTGCAATCGACACAATCCCTCATGAAGAGGACAAAAAGGTTCACTTTGCACGACTTGGACAAACTCATGCCTCATGTCATGCCTAAAAAGTACGCCAAAGCATTACGAACCTCATGCAAGGCTGGCGAAGGCGCGACGTTGGCTAATGTTCATGCCACCACCGAGCTTCGGCAAAGACAAGAAGCACCTTCCACATCTCAACCTCCACACTCGGACATATCCGAATATTGCTGCGGAGAGGTCGACCTACTCAAAGAAGTTCTTTGCTTCATTACCACGCACTCCAGCACCCGTGGATCCAGCAGATCCTTTTTCACATGTGCCTCTATGGAACTCCAAGAGGAGCTGGCAAAAATCAAAATTCCCTTAAGTTTGGCAACAATTTTGAAACTATGTCCTGCTCTTAAGGACCAGTTACCACTCCCGACCGTTTTGGTTGGGGCTGTTGCTACCTCTACACCCACGGTCCATGCCGCGGTGGGCAATCAACAAGTCAATCATGTTCAAATTGGCCGGAGGTAGCGTTGTTAATCTCATCGCGGATAAACTCCGCAAACAAATGGGCATCAAACAACTCTATATCGTGCCCCATATGACATCAAATTGGCTAATGGCCATATCCACGAGACCTCAAGGCGTCACACCTCTTCTTCACATCAACATTGGTGATCTCCGATTCCCCTTAGAATTTGGTGTTTGGAAGCGGCGAAGATCCAGTGATTATGAAATGTTGGTGTGAGACCTTTTTCTCCGCCGGAGCCAAGAGTATCCATTATTGGGCCACAGATCGGTTAGTCATCACGGATGGTCACCTTAATGCCACTATGGACTTGGAAACTGGTAAGATCATTTCGGTCGACAATCTTTGAACCCTCTCTCTCCAACAGGTCGAGGGGCGCCGGAATATCTATCAAGTTCAGGGCTCCACTGCGAGTGCGCCTCTATCATCCTACCCCGAATATCTTTGATCCTTGGGGAGACATGACTCTTGATCGGGACCCGTGGCTGCCTTGCTTGACCCCCACGGCTCCTTGCAATCGCATCCAACGTGTTGATCACTTTTCAGATGCCGAACTTCCTCGATCCCTGTTGATGTACACATTTGTCATGAAGCAACCTTTGCTTGATGAAAATCAGCAACCTCTTTTTTTTCACCACGCAGGCGCCACTCATCTGTCATGCTTCAACCTCCTGCTCATATTGTCAAAGACACGGAAGTTATCCCACATATTCAGACTCCTGAAGTCGAGATTGTGGACGTGGGCAACAAGCACATCGCATTCTTTGCCAATCTTCGACACCCTATCGTCCACGGGGCCGTCACACTCTTCAAAAAGTTCAAACACATTTTCGCCTGGAGCTATAGAGACCTGCGGGGGATCAACAAAACCTTGGGGGAACTCACCATTCCTACCAAATCCGATGCACGTCCAGTATAGCAACGACAGAGTACCGGCTCAACCCCAATTACCGAGTGATCGCGTCAAGGCGAAATTGACAAACTCCTTGCTGCGGGGTTTGATCTATGAGGTCAAACATTGCGAATGGGTGAGCCCCATTGTCATTGCACTCAAACACAATGGAAAGATCCGTGTTTTGCGTGGACTAAGGAAACTAAATCAGGCCACGGAGCATGATCATTTTCCACTTCCCTTCATAGACCAGGTTCTGGAAGAGGTCGCTGGACATGAGATGTACTCCTTCATGGATGGTTTTTCTGGCTACAATCAGATCTCAATCAAAGAATACTTTCACCACCCCGTGGGGCACTTTTGCCTACAAGGTGGTTCCTTTTGGACTATCAAACTCTCCATCAACGTTTCAACGCATAATGCTCTCAGTTTTTCATGATTTTATGAAGGAAAATCCCTTCTTGCAAATCTTTCAAGATGACTTCTCTGCCTACAGTTCCATGGCTGACCATTTGGATAAATTGGAACTCGTCTTTCAGAAATGTGATGAGTCCGGCATTAGTCTCAATCCAGAAATGCACCTTTTGCGTCACCGAGGTGTTACGTTGGGACCGTTGTCGACAAAGCGGGCATCACCACGGATCTGCCAAAATCGGTTGTGTGCTCCGGGCTCAAGCACCGGCCAATATCAAGGAGACCGCTCTTTCTGGGTAAGGTAAATTATTACTCCACCTTCATTCCACGGACTTGCAGCCATTGCAGATCCCATTCATAAACTCACGGGTGATGAATCCACGGGCTTGGAATTCCCGGGCGGATCTTTGCTTTCCAACAGTTGAAGCTTTTTTACCTTGAGGCCCCGGTTCTTGTTCCTCCTCAATGGGACAAGCCCTTTCGCGATCCATGTAGATGTCGGCGTTAAGCTATTGAGCTGTTCTTTCTCAAGAATATGATGCGCTGTGACAAACCAAACCGATATGCCCGTGAGAAAACTCAATCCTGGCGGCGCAACTACTCGCCCCGGGCGTGAAGCCTTGGGTTTAATTTTACGTGTCCAACGCTTCCGTCACTATCTTTTAGGCGATCGGATCAAATTCTTTGTTGACCACCAAGCACTCCTTTATTTGATCAACAAATCCCGCCCACGGGCGCATTGCTCGTTAGGTTCTCCTTCGCAAGAATTTTGCACCTTTTGAAATTGTTCACAAAGGCGAGGCAAATCTCATGTTGTCGGATTATCTTTCACGCATCCACGGATGATCCCTCCATGGGAGTCTCCGGCGCCTTTCACGGACGCTCAACTCTTTACGGTCACGTCACAAAGCGCCACATTGGTTCCACAACTTTCAGCGATATCTCCTCACAGCGCTCTTCCACCGAGGGCGCCACGCTCTCTCCAGCCAAAGCGTCAATCCCGTCGACACCAATTTTCCGCGAGGTCCGTGACTACACCATGGTTGCAGGCCATCTTTACAAAAGGGCAAGGATACCGTCCCCGGATTTGTGTTCTCCCTCATGAGGTTCCGGATATTGTCAGAAGCCCATGAAGGGCTCGGTTGTGGTCATTTTCATGGTGACACCACGGCACGCAAAATCCTTCTTGCAGGTTATTTTTGGCCCACGCTCTTCAAAGACGCTCACGCCCACGCCCGCACGTGTGATGTTTGTCAGCGTGTGGGAAGGCCCACGGCCCGTGGCGGCTCTTCCATTGACACCGTCGCCACGCCACTTCCTTTTCAGCAAATGGGGATGGATTTTGTGGGACCCATTGATCCTCCTGCGCGGCACACCCGTGCCCGCTACATTCTGGTTCTCACTGACTACGCTACCAAATGGGCGGAAGCTTGCGCACTTCCAGACAACACTGCGGCAAGCATGGCCAAGGTTATCTATCAGCAAATCATCACGCGTTTTGGCTGCCCCACGGAGCTGGTCAGTGATCGAGGTGTCCATTTTATCAATCATACCATAAAGGAGCTAGCGGATTATCTATTGATCCATCATCACAAGAGCACACCTTACTATCCTCAAAGGGAGCGGTTTGGGCTGAAAGCACCAACAAAACTTCGGTCACAATTCTCAAGAAAATTTGTGGCGCTTCTGTGGACCGGCAAAACAAGCTTCCTACTGTTCTTTGGGCTTACAATACTTGTTTCAAAATAGCTACTGGTCACACTCCTTTCAAATTGGTTTATGGTCAAGAAGCTCTCATGCCTTTTGAATACATCCTTCCAACTCTCCGTTTTCAAGCGGCTCTGACCCATAATCCCTTTCTTTGCACTCAAAGAAAGGGTTTATCAATTGGAACAGTTGGATGAAATTAGGCGAGATGCTTATATTCGTGTTCTTCATGGACAACGGTTGCAGAAATCATTGCATGACAAAAGACTTAAGACAAAAACATTCAAAGAAGGCGATTTGGTTCTTCTTTATGATTCTCATTACAAAAATTTTCTGGGCAAGTTAAAGTTTCGCTGGCTTGGCCCTTATCAAATTGTTCAAGTGGTCCAACCCAGCGTTTTCAAGCTGGCTGAATTAGATGGAACTCCATTACCTACACTAGTTAATGGCTTTCGCCTCAAACCATTTCATACAACAGAAAGTGACAATCATGCAACAGCTGCTGTTCAAGACAAAGGCACAACAGATAGTGACTAACTGGCGGCATATTTATATTATATAGGTGGAATTTTTTACAAAATGTGGGCAGAGCCCATCTATTTCCGCTATGGGCAGCGCCCTATTTACAAAAACGGGCTCAGAGCCCTATCCACTAAGTCCTAAGGAGAAAACTCCTCTACTCCGGGTTGGGAGTGGAGGTGATACGCAGGATGTGGTAGTAATTCTTCTCAGGGTCCCAGCGCAGGTGCAGAATCACCTCCATCCCGTTGGTATGGGGATCGGCATGCTCAGCCATGCCGGCACACCACCCGTCCATAGCAATGCCACGATTGTGGCACCGCCAGAGGTCCAGGCAGTCCATTTTACAAGTGATCCACTCCAGACAGTTAGACGGCATAGTGCACTTGTCGTGCAATCCAGCAGCAGATATACTGAGCGCCATCGGGTGTCTCCGCTTCGCTCACTGTTCGTCTTATATAGCCAACCGAGGACCTCCCTGTCGACGTGGACCAATCAGAAAATTCGCCAACGTGGTTGCAATGCAAGGCTGTTACTAAATGGGGAATCTTTTCTCCCGCCGCATATCTAGCCATGGTACCTTCTGCCACCTTCGTTTTAATGATATCCCACTTCGAGTTTCCAGCATTAAATGACATTCCTTCTTTTCACGCCCGTCGAACATTAATGTGTGTCCTTTTGCCACCTGTCACATCAGATCGTTCCCTTACGTCTCATCGCCACCGTTCATTGCTTCTCCCTTTACCATTTGGGGACTTAGCCAAAATCTTGCCTTTCAATCGCCAACTGGGTGTAAATATGGTAATGCTACCCAAAAAGCACTATCCGGACAAGTGCTTTAAGTGCTTTAGGTGCTTTACCCTCGAGTGCTTTTTCATTCAACGACCTCGGGGGGTTGTTACTCCAGAAATAGGATGGATCATTCCGTGGAGGTAAGGATCGATGAGATGGATGATCCCGCGGTGGGAGATCTCCGAAATGGTAAGGATCGCTGACGAGGATCTTCAAGGGCGGGAACTCCATTGGCGGGAACTCCATTGGCGGGACAAGATTGATGGAGTTTCTCTTTTTCAATGCAGTATAAGAACACAAATTAGAGTTCAAATCGGCATAGAAATCATAGGTGAATTAACAATGTTTTATTGCAATTTGATTTAGATTGATAATTCAAATCTCTGTTGCATGGAGATTGAATTGTGGGCAGCTCTCTTGAAAGCATCCATTTAAGGAAGAAGCTTTTTAGGATTCAAATCAAGTGAGAAGAGACAATCTGATTACTCTTTGTTTTTCTTAAGAGTATTTTTGTTCCATTCTTTCAATGTATTGTGCATCTCTAATGTTGTATCCTAGATCTACGTTATTTTTTTTTCCCCAAATGGGAAAATTGACGAGCACTCAGACATTGATATCTTGAGTTCTACCAATCTATTTGGAGCGATTTCATTTTGATCTAGAAGTATACTTTGGTCTCTTTCTTTTGCAATCAAAATCACACAAATCCGATCTCTGAGGAGTGAGAAATAGCCTCTCAAACTTGGCTGATTTTCTGTTACAGTGGGTGCAGAAATTGATGTCACAAGAATATACAAAATTCAGACTTTAATATCTTGAGTGGTGCTGATCGATTTTGAGTGATCTTACATGCATTTAAAACTAGACACTTAGCACTTTCTCTTACAATTTAAATCACTCAAATCTGAGCTATGAGGAGTGAGAAACAGTCTCTCAAAGTTCTGATTTTTTGTTACAGGTTCTGATTTTTTGTCACAGAAATATACCAAAACTCAGAATTTGATATCTTGAGTTTTAATGAATAATTTTTGATGATTTTACCTGCATCTAAAAGTAGACACTATGGCCTTTCTCTTGCAGTTTAAATCAATTAAATCTGAGCTTGGATGTGGGAGAAATGACCTCTCAAAGTTGGTCAATTTTCACTAATAGTGGGTTAACATTGTCTTTTATATGATCATTGTTGTTCTATATTGTTGTGAGTAGTCTTGCGTGCATTCACATTTCGTCATTTACATTATTGATCAAGCTTTGTTAATCAGAGTTTTGAGATCCTTTTGTATCAAAGCAATCTTAATACATTCTTGCAATTCCGTCTACGTATTAAAACAATCTTAATACTATTCATGCAATTCCATTACTTCTTAGTTTTATTCTTGCAATTCCATTACTTCTTTTTGAAGCAGACAACCAGTCTTCTTTGTTTGTTGTTTTCTCTCTAACTTTCTCCATACTCTATTGAAACCAATCCAACATTTAAAGCTGCCATGTAATGTATCTCAAAAAAAAAAAAATTTGACATTACATGGCATCAAAATGCAAAAATTGGAGAGTATCGGAGGTGATAATTATTAATCTAACTTAGCCGAGAACAAAGTACGGTGAGGGGAAGCATTCTGGCATGACTTTTTGGCCGTCTTGTGACCAAGTGCTTTAAGTGCTTTAAGTGCTAAGTGCTTTCGCGTTTTTTTGGGTAGCATTACCATATTTACACCCAACTTCGCATCTGTCGGCACCCGGCATCATCAACGGTTGAAGGTTCGCCCTCATCATGCCCCTTCACCTACACTTGCGTGCCCTATAACCTTTTAGATCTATCTGGCGCCGTCTTACGTTCTCTGCTCTCCGCCTTCTCGAGGCGGTTCCTTACGTTAGGCGGCTCTTCGCCATGGCTGCCCCCAAACTTCCTACACTTCAAGCTTCTGCTCCCCGGGATGCGACTCTTTTCGGGTCTGTATCTTTCTCGACGCCCACCTTTCGTGAAGCCCTTCTTGGTCCAAGTCGGGGCGTCGCGGAACGCCACAAGCTTTACGAATTCTCGCAAATGGAGCTCCGGCCCCAATCGGAACAATTGCGGCGGTTCATCGCTCACATCGTCCAACGGCCGGGAGAGGATTTGCTCTGGTGGTCAATGGCACCACCATTTTACTTACACAACATTTGATTTCTGAGGTATTCCGTATTCCTTTGCAAAAACCTTCTGTCTCTTGGGCTGCTTTACAGGACATGGACGTTACTCAGTTTGGTGCTCCTGCTTATCAAGCCAACTAGCATCGCCTCACAAATATTGCCAAGCCACATGACACTTTTGTGAAGTTTCTGTGGCGCAAATTGCTTGGGTATTCCATCAAGAACACCCATATAAATAAGCCTTTTTATAATATGGTCATCACTGCCATCCACTCCATCTCCATGTTGATTGGCCCACGGTTTGTTGTTCTACCGCCTTCTTCAAGAAGTAGGCCGTATTAGGGCTACCCCCTCCCTCTCTCTCGAAGTTTAGGTGGGTGGCCATCTTCAGGCCCTCATCCGTCATTATCTTCTGTTCTTGAGAGCCCTTCCCTTCCCATGCCTCCCACTCGGCCTCTCTGCATTCCCGGCGTCAAACCCGGTTTGGTACCTTCCGCCTGGACTTCCCACGGTCATGTTCAACACCGGGCCACACATGTCACCGTCTCCTCTTCCTCCCTTTGAAGCCCGCCTTCCAATTCCGTCATGCCTCTCAACACTCTCGGACAAAGGCAGCAACGGGGCCCTGCACCTCCACATCCTAGGCGGCTCTGTACCAATTCCAGCCGGGATGTTCAAAACCATTTTGCCATGCGGCTACAAGCATCACGGGGAGGCTCTCATGAATGGTGTTGAGGCGTCCACAGGAGGCTTCGATGCGATTCAAAGAGACCTTCAAGCTGCAAGCTGCCCAAGTTCAAACTTTGGAGGCCCAACTTCAAGAAAAGCAGCGGCTCTATTACAGGCCCGTGTAGATCTCAAAAGTGCTTTCGAGGATCAGACAAGCCTACTTGAAGATCAGAAGGCTCAGCTCAAACCACAATTCAGGACTTGTTGGAATAGAACAAGTCAAAAGATACTCTCGGGTGACAAGGAGAAAGACATTGCTAAGCTAGACACCTTGTATTGGGAGCTTTCTCACAATTACCGCACTCAAGTCCAAGACCTCACGGCGTGGCCTTTCGACTCACCTCCCTTGAAGCTCGGCTTTCCGCGGCCGACAACTTCGGTTAACGTCCCTCGGACTTCGGCTTTGGAGGCTCGTAAGCGAAGGTCATTGATGGACGCCAGATTGCCACGCCGACTCCAAACTCGGGGCAATCTTCTTCACATGCCACGCTTCCTATTAAGCGGGTCCGTGATGATCCGTCTTCTATTTGAAAAGGAGAAGCAGGATCCGTGACACGGAACATCAGCTCAAAAGCGGTTCAATCTCTTTGAAGAAGCCCAAAACAAAGCGGGGAGGGCTATATTGACATTGCTACCAACATTCACGTGGACTTCTCTACTCCTTCCGGCTATCTTGACTATGTGGTGGCCCGGCGGCACCTTTTCCTTTTGAAGTGGTAATGCGGCCAATGGCAATGTTCATCAACGACCACTCAAAAGTGCGGACTTCGCCGGATCTGGCGGATCTTTCTATAGAAGACAAGGGTTTATTTTGTGCACTCTTAGTCTTTGATCAGCTCACTTCTGAAGATCCTGAATTGGTCATTTTCCGTGTTGTTCAGCCCATGGCTTATGTTTTTCATGACTTCTACCTGGCAGATTCCATGATAAATTCCGAGATGAGGCCCATTGTGTTTTTCGAGGCAACTCCAATGCTGCTTGGTTGTTATCATCAACCAACCAATATTTCAAGGATCCCTTTCGGTCTCGGACTTTTGAGCGGAGTACATGCGAACTTGCTCGATTACTTACCTGCGTGGCGGTGAAACATTGGAACAGGTAAACAAAAATTTGGCGCATCCTGACGATCTTGAGTTCGCCCAAATTTATATGCAGCATTTGGGAGGCTACAATCAACTCCGTGGCCTTCTAGAAAGCAAGACCATCCCCACGGGTTGGGTAAATCCTCCTGTTTATCAATTACTCTCTACTTCAGAGTGGGACCATTGGTGTCGGGCTCTTGATCAGAATCTTGTTAGCGCATTCCGGGACATGGCTCTGCAACCCACGCACATGGGCATGCTTCCCTCTCCCTATGCTTCCTTAGGAGTCCCTCCACGCTCACGGTTCCTCTCTTCTGACTGGCGTCTTCCTTTTTGGACGAAGGTCCTGGATGGTGCTAGTCCTGTGCCTCCTGGTACAGGACTATTCATGCATACGACGGACCAGGTCAAGAACAAGGATCCCTGATCGACCCGCAGGTCAGTTGTCAAAGGCCAGCCAGAAGACCAGCCAGAAGACCCACGCGATCAAAAGGCGCTTTGTCAAAAAGGCTTCGGACAAATGGCGACCCGTCCCGCCGCGCGTCAGCGTCAGCGTGATTCTAGGCATTTCAAGAGGCACCGCCAGCATTCCTGCAAATCAGGCCTCCTTCCAGGAGTCGGCACCGAGATCAGTCAGAGTGTCTATATTGGGCCAAAGGCCATTGTACTATATACATGAGTAGAGCTAGCACATGAGTTTTTAGATGAGTTTTGAGTCTTGTCTCTTTTCGGTCTTCTCTCGATTGCGAGAGCTCATGTATGTTCATCATTGATATCAAAGGAAGCTTATCATTTTCCTCTCATTGTTCTCTTTTGTTCTGTTTTTTCTTCTTCTTGTTCTCTTCTTGCAAATCCAGCGTGACATAGTCTCCGGATTCTCTGTTAGATCCACGGGTCCTCACGGAGGGCACTGTCTTGCGAGGGTTTCGAACCGGACCCAAAAGCGGTGTCCGCTTGCGAGGTTCGATTCGATTTTCCTTTCTTACGCCATAATGTCGTAGAAATTTCACGCCCGGAAGAACTCCTTTCCTAGATGGCGTCTCGCTTGGGGCGCCATCATCGAAGGAAAGCTGTCGCGCGATATGTATGGATGCGCTTATGACATTGAGGGAGGCCACATTAGGTCTAGGGCTCGGTCGGCGCCACCCACCCCTCGTGTCATGTCTCGTCAAATTCCCGCCTCAAAGCGTGCAAACATTGCTCACGACCTCAGTCACCTCATCACTTCTCGGGGAGCTCTATCGAGGCTCAACCTTCTCGACCTTACTTTCATACCCCCGAACATGCCTACATCCATCACTCTGCCGGGACATCGCCTCTGCCTTCACAACCATCATCTCCCAGGGTGGGCGGGGATATCCACATGTCTCTTTTGCGCCTCCCCGGGAATTTCCCTTCCCTACATTTCCCAGCTCTTCTTCTGTTTACAACCTTACCAGACCTCAAAACCAATGCTCGGGCACGCCGGTACCTCCTCATGATCACCCCTTCATCGGGGTCCCGGGCACCATGCCACCACCAACTCCACCTCAATATAATCCATATCCGGTTCTGTCCGCCAAGCACTTTCACCTCTACCTTCGGGCGGCAAAGCTGACCTATCCAACCTTTGGCAACCACGAAGGCAAACCTTTAGACCAAAGTGCTCGGGCCACATGGAAGAATTTGAGGCTCACGGCTGTCCTAAATGGTCATGCACAACCTCAACTGAAATTCCATATCTTTTCCACCACCTTGCGCATGGCTCTCCTCATCAATGGCTCATGTCCAACAAAAGCCACTGGAAACAAGATTGGTCAGAAATGAGAACTGCTTTTCTTTCTCACTATGGGACCACGGATGATGATCAACTTCATCTCAAGCAACTCAATGACCTTCAACAAGAGCCCACGGAGTCCGCCCGGGATTTTGCAGATCGTCTTCACATTACGCTTTCGGCAAACTCAAGGAGTACCCCACCTGAGCCAGATTTTGGTGCGGTTTCTACAAGGACTTCCTCCGGCTATCCGACTCATGGATGAATACTGGCCGAAGACTTTGGAGCAGGCTATCGACCTTGTCAATCACTCAGTCAATGTTTCCTCCCGTGGCGTGGCTCTTCAGGAGCTCCCTTTCATTCCTCCCGTCATGGTTCCACAGACTGATGTCCAACCTCAACACGCCAATCTGCGGCCTTGATCGGATCACAGTGCCATATCACGCAAATATCAAGGCCACTTGGGGAATGAGTGCAACTCCACCAATGGCCCGCCTCGTGTAAAAGATGCAACATGTGCAATCATGCCACGGAAGAGTGCACTCGCACTCATCCTACACCTTTCCGCAACAAACTGGTTTATCAAGTGCGCAACAGGAGCAACAACGGGGACCCAACACACGTCCTCCTTTTGATCCTTCTAAAGCTCAGTGTTATCACTGTCAAGAATGGGGTCATACCACCGCGGCGTGTCCTCAACTTCCACAAGTTGGTGCGGCTTCACGGCACCAATCGGACCACATCGGTCCGCCTCGCGGCTTACCAACTCGGAAGCCACCTCGCGGCGCCTCGGCAATCACGCTATCAACCAGCTCACGCCAATCAACCTCGGATGGATCAACAAGCACGGGAAGAAATTTTTCGGGCTCTTAATCCTCAGTCCGGTAGTCAAATTGGGTTGGTTTGGTTTCACGCCAGACCAGGGCGTCACGCCCCTTAACCATTATTCCTAATGGCACGCAACCTGCCTTTGCAGTTGACACCATTCCTCATGAAGAGGAAAAAAGGGTTCACTTTGCACCTGACTTGGAGAAACTCATGCCGCATGTCATGCCTAAAGTTCGCCAAAGCATTCTGAACCTCATGCAAGCTGCTGAAGGCCGCACGTTGGCTAATGTTCATGCCACCACTAGAGCTCAACAAAGACAAGAAGCACCGTCCACATCTCAACCTCCACGCTCTCAGACCTATCTGAATATTGCTGCCGAGGTTGACCTACTCAAAGAAGTTGTTGCTTCATTACCACGCACTCCAGCACCTGTGGATCCAGCTGATCTTTTTTCTCATGTGCCTCTGGAACTCCAAGAGGAGCTAGCAAAAATCAAAATTCCCTTAAGTTTGGCAACAATTTTGAAACTCTGTCCTGCTCTCAAGGACCAGTTACCACTCTCGACTGTTTTGGTTGGGGCTGTTGCTACCTCTACCCCCACGGTCCATGCCACGGTGGGCAATCAAAAAGTCAACCATGTTCAAATTGACAGAGGTAGCGCAGTTAATCTCATCACGGATAAACTCCGCAAACAAATGGGCATCAAACAACTCTATCGTGCCCCATCATTAGGGTTTTTTTGAGATTAAAAAAGGGCCTTCAAAACACGCCAACTAAGCCAAATGAAGATAAATGAACCACCAATCAGAAATCAGAACCTGACGGGTCCAGTCAGCAAAACTGTTATAACTAACTTACTGAATCACATTTTCTAGCATAACTGTTGATAGAAAAGTCCAAATGAGCTCTCGTTTAGTGCAATAGATAGATCTCATTGAGATCTTTCCAATCTTAGATGCTTCGCACATATTTTAACCACTTATGATTATCAAAATTCTAAAAAATATGGTTTTTACCATTTTTTTACTATCCTACGGGGCTAAAAGACATGCAAACCACCCAAGATTGGAAAGATCTCAATGAGATCTATCTATTGCACCAAACAAGAGCTCATTTGGACTTTTCTATCAACACTTATGCTAGAAAATGTGATCCAGTGAGTTAGTTATAACTGTTTTGCTGACTGGATTACCAGTTCTGTTTTCTGATTGGTAGTTCATATAGCTTAGTCAGCAGTTCTTAGAAGGCCCTTTTATGATCTCAAAAAATCCCTAATGATGACATCAAATTGGCTAATGGCCATATCACGAGACCTCAAGGCGTCACGCCTCTTCTTCACATCAACATTGGTGATCTCCGATTCCCCTTGGAATTTGGTGTTTGGAAGGCTGGAGAAGATCCAGGTGATTATGAAATGTTGGTCGGCAGACCTTTTCTCCGCCAGGCCAAGAGTATCCATTACTGGGCCACGGAGATGGTCACCTCAATGCCACCATGGACTTGGAAACTGGTAAGATCATTTCGGTTGACCATGCAGAACCCTCTCTCTCCGACACTGATTCTGAGGAAGCCCAGAATATCTATCAAGTACAGGCTCCACCTGCGAGTCTGCCTCTGTCATCCTACCCTGAATATGCTGATCCTTGGGGAGAAATGACTCTTGATCAGGACCAGGCTGTGGCAGCTTTGCTTGACCCTTACCTGGCTCTTTGCAATCGAATCCAACGTGTTGATCACTTTTCAGATGCTGAACCTCCTGAAGCTCCTGTAGATGTACACGCTGTCATGAAGCAACCTCTGCTTGATGAAACTCATCAACCTCTCTTCTTCACCACGCAGAGTGCCACGCATCCCGTCATGTTACAACCTCCTGCTCATATTGTCCAAGACACGGAAGTTATCCCACATATTCAGACTCCTGAAGTTGAGATTGTGGACGTCGGCAACAATCAGCCTGTCCGCATTGCTGCAAATCTTCCGACACCCTATCGTAACAGGGCCGTCACGCTCTTCAAAAAGTTCAAACACATTTTCGCCTGGAGCTACAGAGATCTTCGGGGGATCAACAAAACCTTGGGGGAACTCACCATTCCTACCAAATCTGATGCACGTCCAGTTTAGCAACGACAGTACCGGCTCAACCCCAATTACCGTGATCGCGTCAAGGCAGAAATTGACAAACTCCTTGCTACAGGTTTGATCTATGAGGTCAAACATTCTGAATGGGTGAGCCCCATCGTCATTGCACTCAAACACCTCCATCCCGTTGGTCTTCGGATCGGGATGCTCAGCCATCCCGGCACACCACCCGTCCATCGCCATGCCACGGTTGTGGCAGCGCCAGAGGTCCAGACAATCCATCTTGCAGGTAATCCACTCCAAACAGTTTGAAGGCATAGTGCAGTGATCATGCAAACCAGCAGCAGACATACTGAGCGCCATCGGATGTCTTCGCTTCACTCCCGGTTCGTCTTATATAGCCAACCGAGGAATTCCTTGTCGACGTGGACCAATCAAAAAAATCGCCAACGTGTTTGCAATGCAAGGCTGTTTCTAAAATGAGAATCTTTTCTCCCGCCGCATATCTAGCCATGGTACCTTCTGACACATTCGTTTTAATGCTATCCCACTTCGAGTTGCCAGCATTAAATGCCATTCCTTCTTTTCACGCCCGTCAAACATTAATGTGCGTCCTTTTGCCACATGTCACATCCGATCATTCTCTCACGTCTCATCTCCACCGTTCCTTGCTTCTCCCTTTACTGTTTGGGGACTTAGCCAAATTTTTGCCTCTCAATCGCCTCCTTGGCATCTCTCGACACCTGGCACCATCAACGGTTGCAGTTTCGCCCTCATCATGCCCCTTCGCCTCCCTTTGTGCGCCCTAAACCTTTTCGTCTCTCTGCGCCTTCGTCCTCAGTCCTCCGCTCTCCGCCTTTGTATCACCGTTCTTTTCTGAAGCTCTTTGCTATGGCTGCACCCAAATTTTCTACACTTCAAGCTACTGCTCCCAGGGAACCGGCTCTTTTCGAGTCAGTATCCTTCTTGACGCCCACTTTTCGTGAAGCCCTTGTTGGCCCAAGTCGTGAAGTCGCGGAACGCCAGAAGCTTTATGCATTCTCACAAATGGAACTTCCGGCTCCAAATCCAGACCAATTGAAGCAGTTCATCGCTCACATCGTCAACAGCCTGAATGGATATGCTACTGTGGTCGATGGCACCACCATTTTGCTGACCCAGCACCTGATTTCTGAGGTATTCCATATTCCTTTGCAAACCCCTTGTTTATCTTGGGCTGCCTTACAGGATCTCGATGTCACTGAGTTTGGTGCTCACCTTATCAGCGAACATGCATCGCTCGACAAATATTGACAAGACCCATGAAACTTTTGTTAAGTTTCTGTGGCGAAAGTTCCTTGGGTATTCTATCAAGAACACCCATATCAATAAGCCTTTCTATAATTTGGTGATCACTGCTATCCGCTCCAACCACCACATTGATTGGCCCCAATTGTTGTTCTATCGCCTTCTTCAAAGAAGTCGGCCCAGTCTTAGGGTGACCCCCCCCCCTATCTCTGAAGTTTCCGTGGGTGGCCATCTTCAAGCCATCATCCGTCATTACTTTCCTCCCACACCTCCTCATTCTCATGATTCCACTCAGCAGTCCCTTCCTCAGACTCACCAAGTTGGCACTTCACGCCCTTCTTCTTCTGGTCATGTCAACCTTCAGCACACGCATGTCACTGTCTCCTCCTCCTCTACAGAAACCAAGCACTCCAGTCCTCAACATGTCTCCCAAACGTCACAAACAAGGCAACAGCCGGCTCCACCACCTCAGCACCCTCGCCAGCTTTTGTATCAATATCAGCAGGATGTTCAAGCTGCTGCTCTCAAGTTACAAGAATCCCAGGAAGCTCTCCTGAATGGGGTTCAAACGGCCCTGGAGGCCTCCGACGCGGTTCACCGCGACCTTCAAGCTGCTACCACGCAAGTTCATACTCTGGAGACCCAGCTTCAAGACAAGCACGAGGCTCTTTTACAGGCCCGTGAGGATCTGAAGGCTGCCCAAAATCAGAATAATCTGCTTGCCGATCAGCAGGCTCAATTGCAGACCACCATTCAAGAATTATTGGAGCAGGTCAAGGCAAGAGAGACTCTCTTGGTTGACAAAGATAAAGACATTGTCAAGCTGGACACGCTGTATACAGAGCTCTCTCGGAATTACAACACTCAAGCCCAAGACCTTACAGCGCGTGACACTCAAATTGCCTCTTTGACCGCTCATCTTTCCACGCAGACCTCTCAGCTCACATCTCTCCAAGATCAGCTTACAGAGGTTCAGAAACAGAAAATTCTTGATGACGCTGAGATTGCCATGCTTCGACTCAATGTTCCTGGGCAATCCTCCTCACATGCCACGACTTCTCAGAAATGGGTCCGTGACCAGTCACGCCTTCTGTTCGAAAAGGAGAACCGGATCCGTGACCTCGAACAACAGCTACAGCAAGCCATTCAATCTGCTGATGAGGCTCAGACCAAACTTGACGGCTATGTGACCATTGCTCTCAACCTGCCTGTTGACTTCCCTATTCCTTCCAGTTATCTGGATTATGTGGTTGCCCGATGCCACCTCTTTCTTCTAAAGTGGCATGGGGCTGATGGTCCCGTTGATGTTCCCCTGTGCACTGCAGATTTTCTTCGGATCTGGCCAGACCTCTCTATTGAAGACAAAGGTTTATTCTGTGCCCTTTTAGTCTTTGATCTCATTCTTTGTGCGGATCGGATTTCATCACCTTGAGTTGTTGCCAATGGCGTACATTTTTCATGATTTCTATCCGGGTGATACACAGGACAAATTTCGAGATGGGCCACATCAGAACTTTCAGGGTGATCCCACATTTCAATGGTTGCTTTTGGATAACAACCCCTATCATGCGATCATGATCGGACACATGCTCTTCATCAAGAGTACATGCGAGCTTGCTCATCAATTGCCTCTCGGCAAACCGAAGCTACCGCGGATAATAAGGAAGTATCACGGGACATCCCGAGGATCTTCCCTTTGCACAAGTTTATATGCAAACACTGGCAGGTTACAATCAACTGCGTGCTCTTTTGGATAGCAAGACAGTCCCCACGGGTTGGGATAGCCCTCCTGTATACTCTCGACTCCACCTTACGTTTGGGACCATTGGTGCAAAGCTCTTGATCCGGACCTTGTCAGGAATTGAGGGAGCGAGGCGGACCCACGCCCACGGGCATGGCCCCCCTCTCCATATGCTTCCCACGGGTGTCCCTCCCGCCCGGGTTCCTCACCTCGATTGGCGTCTCCCCTTTTGGACTAAGGTCATGGATGGCCATGCTGGATGGACTCCGCCTCAGATCTCGACGGATCTCCGGTGGGATCCCCGTTTTGTTCGCCGCTCCAATTGGGAGGATGGTGCCATCCTTGATAACACTACCAATTGGATCTATATTGCAAATGAGCGTGGTTGGCAACGCCCTGCTGATGCTATTCATGGCTTTGACACCTTCTTCCAGAATGCCGCCACCTCACCAGACCCTTGATTACTGCCGTCAAGCGGTTTACGTCTTTGCTCTCAAATGCATCTGGTCAGCTCTTTAAATCGGCGGCGTCAATCTTTCCTTTGCAATCCAGAATGCCGGCGTCGGTGTGCCGGTCTCGGACCTGCCTACTCATGGAGTGCGGTTTGTTTCTTCACGAAGCCCATGCTGCCCTTGAAGACATGGTGCGCTCTCATTTTCTCATTGATGCCGATCCTGCCCTTGGGCTCAACACTCCTCCCGCTCTTCAAATACGCGGGATCTCATTGGCACTTACCATAATGGTGCCCGTCTTCACTCCCGTGAGGATCACTTTGGCCCGATGGCTTCAGCCCTCGGAGACACTTCCTCCTTTTCTTCACCCAGTAGTCGTTTGGTGGGGAGTGTTAGTCCTGTGCCTCTGATACAGGGACTATTCATGCATCTGACGGACCAGGTCAAGAACAAGGATCCCTGATCAGACCCGCGGGTCGGTCGTCAAAGGCCCGGCCAGAAGACCCAGTGAGAAGACCCCGCTTGATCAAAAGGCGCTGTCAAAAAAGGCGCTCGGACAAATAATGACCCGCCACCGCCAGCGTCGGCGTCCAGCGTGATTCTAGGCATTTCAAGAGGCACCGCCCGGCATTCCTGCAAATCAGGCCTCCTTCCAGGAGTCGGCACCGAGATCAGTCAGAGTGTCTATATTGGGCCAAAGGCCATTGTACTATATATATGAGTAGAGCTAGCACATGAGTTTTTAGATGAGTTTTGAGTCTTGTCTCTTTTCGGTCTTCTCGATTCGATTAGAGCTCATGTATGTTCATCATTGATATCAAGGAAGCTTATCATTTTCCTCTCATTGTTCTCTTTTGTTACTGTTTTCTTCTTCTTGTTCTCTTCTTGCAAATCCAGCGTGACATAGTCCCGGTTCTCTGTTAGATCCACGGGTCCTCCACAGAGGGGCTGTCTTGCGGGGTCCCGAACCCGGACCCCAAGCGGATGGCCCGCGGCTGGGTCGACTCCGCCTCGGATCTCGGACAGATGTCGGTGGGATCCCCGATTTGTCAGGCGCTCAGATTGGGAGGATAATGCCACCTTGGACACTCTTGAGAATTGGCTCTATATTGCTAATGGCGTGGTTGGCAGCGGCTTTGCTGATGCTATTCATGGCCTAGATACCTTCTTGCACAATGCCGCTACCTCACGGACCCCAGTCCCTTTGTCAAATTTGGTTTTACGTCTTTGCTCTCCGTGCATCTGGTAAGCTCTTTAAATCGGCGTCAATCTTTTCTTGCGCGAATGCCGAATGCGGTGCCTGCCGGTCTCGTGACTGCCTTCTCATGGAGTGCCGGTTTGTTCCTTGGGGACGCACATGCTGCCACGGAAGACATGGTGCGCTCTCACTTCCTCATTGATGCGATCTGCTCTTGGGCTCAACACTCTGGCGCACTTCAAACACGCCCGGGACCTCATTGGCAATTATCACAATGGTGCCGCCCTCATTCCGTGAGGATCACTTTTCGGCTGCTGGTTTTCCGCCCTCGGAAGCACTTCCTCCTTTCCTTGGTGAGTGTCGTTTGGTGGGGAGTGTTAGTCACAATGCCTCTGGTGCAGGGACTATTCATGCATCTGACGGACCAAGTCAAGAGAAAGGATCCCAATCAGCGCCGGGTCGATCGTCAAAGGCTCAGCAGAAGACCAAGCGGAGACCGCATGAGACAAAAGACCACGCTGGCGTCAACAAAGGCGGCCTTCGGACAAGTGGCGACCCGTCACCGGCGTGTCGGCGTCGGGCCGGATTTCAGGCTTTTCAAGAGGCACCGCCAAAGCATTCCCGCAAATCAGGCCTCCTTCGAGGGGGCAGATCGAAATCGGTCGAGTGTCTATATTGGGCCAAAGGCCATTGTACTATATATATGAGTAGAGCTAGCACATGAGTTTTTAGATGAGTTTTGAGTCTTGTCTCACTTCAGTTTTCTCTCGGTAGTGAGAGCTCATGTATCATCATCATTGATTTCAAGGAAGCTTATCATTGTTGTCTCATTGTTCTTTGTTTTCTTTTCCCGTTCCTTTGTTTTCTTGCAAATCCCGCGTGACATAGTCCCCGGATTCTCCTGTTAGATCCAAGGGTCCTCACAGAGGGCTGTCTTGCAGGAGTTCCCGAACCCAGACCCCAAACATTCTTATGCCAGCCAAATCCATTGCCATGAATTCTGTCTGCAATGACCTCTGGAGACCCAAGCCGTCAGTCATACCCTTTGAGTCTGAGCCTTGGGTAGGATCTCCTAATGTGATGTATTGATCTTTGTCTATGCAGATATGTGATGAGTCATCCTTCGAGGTGGTTATGAGATGTGATGTTGTGTACTGACATGTATGTTTACGCTTCCGCAGCTAGGTAGGCCCTGAGGGAGACAGGGTAAAATGACCCCTTCACTCTTCCCACTAGAACTCATCAAGGTTGTAGTGATACGTGGAGGGCCCTGTATCAGTATGGAGCTGGTATGGGGGATGAACTCCTGTTTGTATACGGTGAGTGCACCGTATATGAGTAGGGGACGTCACACCAGCAGCATCAGCATCATGTCCACTTCTGCATTCAGGCGATGGTACAGCGCCACTGCTCATGTGGCTGAGGCTGACATCAACTCGGTCTTCACCATTTTCCAAAAGGAGATCGATGTGGATGCCACCATAAATGCCACACTTTTTTACCAAGAGATCATGACCGAGTTCCATGCCAAGATAGGACCTTCTCTAGTAGAACTTCCCCCATGCATAGGTTACTTTGCACCTAGAACAACCCTCCCTACCGCTCTGAATGATATCCCAAATATAGATAAATACCTAGAAAATAAAGCTGCTCGCATGCCAAATTATATGATTATATCCATAAATAGGAAGAGATACTTCTCTTATACTACAGCTGTAGCTATCTTTTTGTCCCAAAGAGCCCAAACCCAGACAGGGGAACCCTCCATTCAGCCTCTGGAGATTGAACCCATGGCCACAGAAGCAGGCGAAGAGGGGCAAATGCTCCTGGACTATGAGGAATCAGAACAGGAGGAAGAGGCAGAGGAAGCACAGGGATACGACGTAGAAGCCATCATCGACGTCGACCCCATACAAGAAAGGCAGCAAGCAGAAGAGGATCTTCCAAGCTTCGAAGAAGGGTTGAGAGTCACAAGGACAGCCCCTCCACTTGGGTTAGGCATCACCAGTCTAACCCCGGTCATCATCTAAGGAGAGGAGTACCTGACACTCCATGATATAAAGAACCTCCCAGAGTGCAGAGACAGAGGTTACAGGGTGGATGAACTCATGCACCTTCTACGCCAGCAGCCCAATCTCGATGACTTCATCGACCGGGAGACTCAAGACATCCACATCAGCATCAGGGAAGCGCACACGTACTCTGGCCAGTCGTCATCGGACATCGAAGCTTATACCGGCATCCGACAGATGATGACACAACAGGAGCTACCCTCGGAGTAGGAATGTATCGCACTCCAAGAGCGGATGGGCATCAGAGAAAAAACAACAAGTGCACTCCTGCCCAGCACCTCTGCAGTAGCGCCAATCGAATTGAAAAGAGGCGGTATCAACTTGACCTCTTCCAGGTCCATGTTCGGAGACTACGGAGAAATGATAGCAGTACCGGTAGATGAATACTCCGGAAGACACATGACTGGAATCAGAACTGGAGAAGAAGCCGCGGAGGGAGGACACAACAAAGCCCTCAGATTTTACCTGTCACTCCTCAACGACGGAAGGATAGCGGTCATACACCGCCAGTTTAGCTCACGGGGAGAAGGAGTCTTCATGCTGATTGCCCTCTCAGGATTTGGAAGGCATGCTCGGATGCCTCCAAACATCGACCATGTCATCCTGGTCAAGAGGACAATAGCTTTGAGTGTCTTCGACTTTGCAGCCTTATACAGACGACATGGCAGGTTGGTCGTCACTGCAGCCTACACGTCGGATAGAAGGATCGAAGACCTGGTGACGGCACTTGAAGGTGGTACGGCCACCAACATCCTTGGAAACTTGGGGCGAACAGTTGGCACAGGCCAAGTGAAGAAGTTCTTGGAAGACAACCCGGTATATAGAAGATTCCAGGAATAAATTAAAACTTTTTTTTTCTGTCTATTATCAATTGTAGAAATATTGCACCTTATGAATATAAGTTATAGCATTATATATGTTCTTTGATATATTTTGTCTCCACAACTATATCATCAAAGCTAATCTTGAGGGTACAATCTAATATGTATGCAGCTAGAGCACTCAAAAATGTAGACCAAGATCGACAACCCCAGGAAGAGCAGACAGTCGCAAGGCAATTTCAACCAAGGAACCTATTCCAAGAGTTCGAGGCACCAACCTCAGAAGAAGAGATATCGCAAATAAGATCGGATATACATGAAATAAGAGCTTTGCTGGTAGGGGCGGCAGCAATCGAACCAGATCAGAATGTCCAACTACCTAACACCGGCTGACAGAACAGACAAAGCAAAGAAGAGAAGCCGGAGAAGGAGATCACATAGCACGGATTCCTCCAACTCTAGTTCCGACTCCGACTCCGAATCTGAGGAGCAGGAGAACGATCGGCAGGACCGCTGGGAGGGTCCATAGGGGCAGAATTGAAGCTGACTACGAGAAGAAAGTCGACTCCGCACTGAGCAACGTGTGGAAAGCCAGGAAGTTGGAACAGTTCTCAGGAGACAACAGGTCTGGAATGGAAGCCGAGGCTTGGTTGAACGAGATGAGGGAGTACGGGAATGCGTATAACATGAAAGATAAGGATAAGGGCAGGGTAGCAACAACCAACCTCAAGGGAGCAGCCAGAATTTGGTGGAAAGGCTATGCCAAAGCCCATGTGTTAAGCAGAGATAGTTGCAGATTCAAGAAGTTCTCCAAGGCATTTAAGCGTCACTACGTGCTGAGGGAACACAAGTGCCATATGATGCAACAGTTCTACAGGTTGGAGTAGGGCAATAAGATAGTCCAGGAATACACCGAAGAGTTCATGAGGATGAGACTCTATGTGCCAAAGTTGAGTGAAAGACACGCAGTAGAGAGGTACATTGAAGGCTTGAACGATTTCGGGAGAGAGAGAGAGAGAGAGAGAGAGAGAGAGAGAGAGAGAGAGAGAGAGAGAGAGAGAGAGAGAGAGAGAGAGAGAGAGAGAGAGAGAGAGAGAGAGAGAGAGAGAGAGAGAGAGAGGACATGCACAAAGGATTGCATTGCTTTGAGGAGATCAGGAAGCTAGAGAGAGCAATAAACTCCAGAACAGTGTCAGAAGCAGAGTCTAAAGCAGTGAGCTTACAAGGAACAGGCCCTCAACGTAATGGACAGAGGCAACAGTACTATCAGGACAAGGGGAGGGCTAAGGAAGCTACAGCCCAAGAGCAACAAGCCCAACAGTTGCTAGACCTTAGTACAATGCAAACTATGGAAAGCAAGGGAATGCACATTCTGGCAAGCAGGACAAGAAGCAGGTCAGCTTCAGGGATAAAGAGAAAGCGGGTGGTTCAAACTACTCCAAAGCAATGAAGCAGTTCCTACAGTTCATCCCCAAGGAGAAGAGGCAAGAATGTATTGAAAAGCAGTTGTGCTTCAGGTGCTTCTAGCCAGGACATCGGACACATAACTGCCCATTTGTGATGAATGTGGCATTGGCAGAGCTAGGAGGATGGGGAGACACCCCCGGAGATCGACGAAGAAGATGCTCGCCACTACATCCAGGGTGAGTGCCACATCTTTGCTGCTATTGACTCCAAGAATGTTGAGAGTCAGTACCAGGTCATCGATTAGGAAGTCAGAGCCAAGTCCTTTATAGTGTTGATAGACACAGGGAGCAACCACAATTTTGCTTCGCTAAGGATGGTAGAGATTTTGAAACTGAAGCCTTTGAAGTCCAAGCCTAGACTGGTTGTGTTGGCAAGTGGGGCAATCCAACACGTAGCAGGGAAGAGGATCAACTTTGACATAGACTTGCCAGGTATTAACGTTGGAATGGGATCAGAAGTAATGAATATCGGCAAGTATGATTTGATCATAGGCATGGAATACCTTGGCCCGGCGGGAGCTGTGATTGATTGTGGGAAGCGAAAAGTAACCTTAACGATGCTAGATGGCAAGATCATTGAGATAACAGGTAAAGAGGTCACCCCAATCATGCAATGCATGTCTAGTAAGAAGTTACGTAGATGCATAAAGAAGGAGCAAGTGGCCTATGTCTTTAAGCTCGAAGTTGACGAGCAAGAAGCAGAGGAAGACAAGGAGGCCAAAGCATTGGGCAAGCTGCCAACCCGGGGGATTCACACAGAAGACCCGTATAAACCTAGTGAGTGTGTGGAAGGGGGTTTTTTCTCGATGTTTTCGTACGTATAATAGGGGTTTAAATCCCCCTCTTATTGACATTCTAGTGTATTTTCTCCACGGAAGGGGTGTTTTTTCAACACTTTTGCGTACATATATAGAGGTGTTTCTTCTCACCTTAAGCACGCAGGTGGCATATGCTCATGTGATAAAGGTGAATCCCCCAGGGCTGCCAAAGCCTATAACCAAGTTGGTGAAGGAATTCCATGATGTGTTCCCAGATGAGATTAAGCAACTTCCACCCTACAGAGGAGTCGAGTGTGAAATAACACTTGAGCCAGGAACGAAGCCAACAAGTAAGGCGCCCTACATGATGTCACCTCAGGAGTTGATGGAATTGAAGAAGCAATTGTAGGAGTTGCTAGACCTAGGGTTTATAAGACCTAGCATCTCTCCATTTGGAGCGCCAATACTTTTTTTCAAGAAGAAGGATCGAAGTCTCAGAATGTGCATTGACTATTGTCAATTGAACAAGCACATCATTAAGAACAAGTATGCGCTACCCCAATCAGATGATTTGATGGATCAACTGCAAGGAGTGAAGGGTTTCTCCAAGATAGACTTGAGATCAGGCAGATCAGAATCAAGGAAGAGGACATCCATAAGACTGCATTCAGGATGAGATATGGATATTATGAGTTCACAATGATGCCATTTGGATTGTTCAATGCTCCAGCAACTTTTGTGAGGCTCATGAATGATGTTTTTCGCGAATTTCTAGATACATTCATCATAGTTTTCTTTGATGACATTCTAGTCTACAGCAAATCTTTAGAGGAGTGCCCAACACTTGAGGAAGGTACTTGAAAAGTTGAGGAGGCATCAGCTTTATGTGAAGCTATCCAAATGTCACTTCGCGACAGAAGGGATAGAGTACTTGGGGCATGTGATCACAGCAAAGGGGATTTCCACCGACCCTGCGAAGATTGAAGCGGTAATTGACCAAAGAATATCCATGAAGTGAGGAGCTTCCTCGGCTTAGCAGGGTATTAAAGGAAGTTCGTCAAGAACTTTGCAAAGGTAGCAGCACCATTAACGGACCTCACCAAAGCAGAGAAGATAAAAGATGGGCGAGTCATTGGCAAAGGAAGGCCCATGCAGTGTTTGGGACGTTGAAAGAAGCTTTAACGACTGCCCCAGTCTTAGTGTTGCCTGATCTAGAGAAAGATAAGTTGGTGGCAACAGATGCTAGCAAGATTGCAACAAGAGGGGTCTTGATGTAGGAGGAGAGGGTGGTAGCATATGATTCAAGGAAGATGAACAACGCCGAAATGCGCTACCCAACCTATGACCAAGAGTACTAGCAGTAGTAAGAGCATTGAGAATAAGGAGACATTATCTATTGGAAAGGAACTTCCAATTGGATACAGACCATCAAAGTCTACAATATGTCTTCACCCAACCACATCTCAACTTGAGACAAAGGAGATGGATGGAGTTCCTGGAGGAGTATGACTGTCATAATGTACAAGCCAGGCAAGCTCAATGTGGTTCCGGATGCGCTCTAAGGCATCCCTTGACGACGAGAGTCCACTGCAATGCCATATCAACACTCACCAGTGAGTTTGACAAGAAGATAGAAGAGACGTTGCCTCTAGACCGAAACTCCAAGGAAACATGGGCAAGCCTTTCTAAAGAAGCAAGAACGGACAAAGAGAGGGAAACCTTCAAGCATTTTAAGAAAGAAGGTAACCTATTATACCATAAGAACAAATTGTGTGTACCAGAGTCATAGGGAGTCAGGAAGTTGATACTCCATGACACACACAATAGGCCAATAGCCAGACATGCAGGTTTTATGAAGGACCTATTTTAAGATCAAAAGTAGCTACTTCTGGCCCGGCATGAAGAAGCAGATAGTCAGGTACATTCGTGAGTGCCAGCTATGTCAGCAGACGAAGGCGGAGCGACTCCGAATTCCTAGAGCATTAGAGCCATTGCATGTGTCGAATGCAAAATGGTAGGTAATAAGCATGGACTTTATCACAGGGCTCCCAAGAACCATAAGGGGCAAAGATGCCCTAATGGTGATAGTGGACAAGTTGTCAAAAATGGAACATTTCATGCTGTGCAGAACCACAGACACGGCGTTAGACACCGCTGTATTGTTCACCAAAGAGATCTTTAGACTCCACGGGATGCCGAGAGAAATAATCTCTGATAGAGATTCAAAGTTCATGAGCACATTCTGGCAAGATTTATTCAGCACGATTCAGATGAAGCTCTCCATGAATACTGCATATCATCCTCAGACGGATGAGCAGACGGAGCGCACGAACTGAATCATAGAAGATATGTTGAGAAACTATGTCTGGAACAAGCAGTCTAAATGGGATGATTTCATTCACTTGGTGGAGTTTGCCTATCATAGCACCAAGCAAGAATCTTCCCGGATGCCCCCCCCTTCATGCATTAGAGAAAAAATGAGATCACATTTTGTCCCATTAAGGGATACTTAAAATGCCATGTCAGCTTTTTAAACTGTCCAATAAGAGAAGAGCTCCAGTATATCTCATTCCAGTATTATGTGGCAGCCTGTAATTAATGCAGCTGCAACTAACTTCTGTAGTATCATTTTTTCATTATAACTTTTGATCCAGAACTCCGATTCAAAAACTTTTTGTAGCAATGGGTTTGTCTTCACAAGATCTATCTAGTGATAACCTATTCATATATCTTTTACGATATAAATATATAAGAAATAAGCAAAAAATCATATTTTTTTAAGGTTAATGCATATGACCATATTGAAATACATCATAACCATATATCATTAGAAAGATCTTTTTATTCCGCATCTAATGCAACAAACGCCGCAACATTTTGACAAGTGGATCAAAAGTTATGGGGGAAAAACAACAGCAATGAAGTTGTTGGTGCTGCATTAATTGCAGTTAATAGAGGGTAGCCATTCAATTGGAGGATTCTTATGGGGATGAAATGAGATCTCAAATTTCCTCTAATGATTAATTATGGGTATCAATGATTGACACCAGATTTGTGGCACAATCCAGTGTTTAAAGTTTAAGTCTCTCGACGGATGTTATCGAATATGCAGCAGCTAGTGGAAGAGGTGAGAGGATATCTCCTAGCAGCGAGAAGCTGACAGAAGAGCGTAGCCGATAAGTACAAAATGGTAAGAGAGTTCCAAGTTGGGGACAACGTATGGCTGAAGATCAAAGTCAAGCAAGCGAAACTCCGCATCTGCAATTGCAAGAAACTTGCTCCAAGATGGGCTGGGCCATTCAGGATAACCAAAAGAGTAGGTAGCCAATCCTACAAGTTGGACCTGCCAGCGCATCTCAAAATCCATAGGGTCTTCCATGTAAGTCTCTTGAAGAGGCACACTCCTAATCCAGAGGAAGTATTGGAGCAACAGAGTTACTGGAAATGACGGACGACCAGCTTGAAATCGTCCTAGAGGTTCTTCTTGACAGTTCCTATAAGAAGACAAGAAGATCTCAATTTCTCCAATACCTAGTGAAATGGACGCACTTCCCTATGGAAGACGTTGCGTGGGTACTACAATCAGATTTGGAGAAACAGTACCCCCAATTCATGGAGCAATGCAAGGGTCGGCTCGTCACCGAAGTAGTCGACACCGAACCGATAGGTGAGTGTGAGGTAGATTAAGAAGTCTACTTCAGTCCCACGGAAGTAGATGAACTTGAGAGATAAGAGGTCATTCAGGCATGCATTGATAGGAAAGCACCTCTAGTCAATGCCTACTATGGGAAGGACGCCATCCTTCATGCCAAAGACAACTAAAGGTGTAGGCATGAGTGATCATCTTAGGCATGATAGGGCGTTGTCGCCATGGCCAAGATGGAAGAAACATCATCTTCCTACGCCGGGAGATTAGCCTCACATCCATATAAATTGTAATTAATGGGTGGTTCCCTAATAACCAACTTTAAAATAATTAATGTATACTGACGTAGTGTTGGACCTGCAGGCCATTAGGGGAGTCTAGCGGCAAGAAGGTCGCACTGCGAAGACTTGCAACACATGTTTTGTCATAATGTGTTGCAAGGAGACCAAACGGAAGCTTAATTAGAAAATTTCGAAACTATGTTAATGATAATGATGTAAACCATAAAATTTTGTATAAATGATAAAGAGGGTGAGAGACCCCCACTTATCATAGTATGATATTGAACAAGGATGTGTTTATGAAAATTAAACTTAAATGTTACCTTGGGTAATTGTGTTGTAAAATTATATGCATGGAATGTGTTGCAAGGTTTATGCAGGTTTCCAAGGTAGGGAGACACGTGATGATGAGGACATCATCAATTCAAGGTGGGGAGATTGTGACGTTCCAGCATAACATACAGTTCGAATACGTATATTATACTGCCACGTCACACGTCATGTCACCATGGCAAGTACTTGAGAGCCATAAAGAGTTGCACCTAGGAGGCAACCTCGTATGTTGCACATATATATTAAACATATGCAATTAAACCCCCTTGCCAAGTGGCAATACCCCATTTGATCCCTTCTAACCTAACCAACAAAGTTTAAATTGAAACGCACTTATTTGCTCCAAACGCACTTCAAAAGGAATCTTTGAAAGATTCCCTAGAATTCCCTTAAAAAAGTCCATTTGTAAGGTTTTTTTGTGACAGGTGTGACAATTTAGGTAATTTAGGTACCCTTTTTGAGGGGTTGATTGAACATAACTTCCATACAAAAATTTTAAATAGCAATTTTCATCCTCCTAATTTAGAACAAAAAATAGTTACTTATATAAAGTGTAGCAAAAAAGAGGCAATAAAAAAAATAGCAAGGGTAGTAGAGTGACAAAGAAGTGATATATTCAAGGTTGTGAAAATTTTACAAAATTATGAACAAAATTGTCAAAAATATAGAAAATTTTGACAAACCCTCATCACCTGCACTTTCTGTTCTTTACATGTTCGAGTCATCGGACAAATTTACATTTTGCAGTAATATCAGGATGCATGTCATCCTCAGACTCATTTAATCCCTGATCACTTGAGCCTTCATCCTCAGCTTCACTCTCAAAACTGGATGTACTCGAACGATCTTCTTCCTCACTGTCTACAAGTGAGTCTTCATCATCATCTTTTTTGGCTACCTTTCTAGGTTGTTTGTCTAATCCACATGCCGACCTTATTAAAGTTTGAGTGACCATACGTAACTTATTAGCAGCAGTTAGAACAAAGTCATATGCAAGAACCTTTACTTCAGCTAGATCTATGACAGCAGTGTTTGCTTTGGACTTTGCTCTCTTTCCCACTCCTGTTTTTACCATCTCCAAAGTATAACTCCCACTGAAAGCATTGGCAGCATTTGTTCTCATCCAGTGCACTTTTAATTGTGTGGGAATTCCATCCTCTCTTGTTACCTCCAGTACTTTAGCTAGCCAGAATGGCTTCCCAGATTCATCATTATCAGCTGGGACAGCTATGAGCATTCCTTTCTGAATCTCTGAGACTGAACCAGATACTCGAGCAACTTGTTGTGCCGTGCGTCTGGGGCCAGTGTACATGACTCTGTCATCTTCATCTTCAGGAGTTAGCCATTATCTCTACATGTTCCTCTTGATTCTCAACTTGCACAGGGAGAGTTTGCCTAGATGGCCAGTTGAATGTAACTGGTCTTCGACCTTGTAATGAAGTTTGCAACATGTCACGTTGCCGAGAAAAAAACTGAGGCCACCATAAAGCATCTGCCTCCCCAAAGCGGTTAGAGCATGACTGAATACTTGTTTCAATATTATAATCCAATGATTTGTTTGAGTCAAATGCTCTTCCCTCCTTTTTACTCTTTCTGATTTCTTTCAAGCTTTTTAGAGGCATTTGCTCTGCAGAGAGCATAGAACTAGTATTGGGGATGGTGCGAATGAATTGAATACCTGCTGCTGGCTGCCACTGCAAGGATGTGGCATATTTCTTTCCTTGTAAGATGGCCTTGCCATCTACAAGTGAAATTTTGATCTGATGCTGAAATATAATGTTTCTCAAGGGCTCAATAGCACAGTGACCTAGTTGATCTCTCCGAAAAATCCATTCCTTGAAATCATAAGTTTCTTCTAATAACTCGATGTCTGGACGAGGATTGTAGGAATTTTGGATAACCTCAATCATTGCTGGTAGGCTGAGAGCTTTTTTTCGAGCAAGACGTTTAGAGAACCTACTGAACATCTGATCAATTTGATCGTGTGTATGACCAACAAGCAGGAAACCAATCTTCACCTTCTTGAAGATTTGTTTCTCAACTAGCATAGCACAGTAAGCAAACAATGCCTGATTCTTATTTTCTCTTGTCGTGTTGTCTAGCTGAAGATATAGAACCGGTGGTATATGTTCTAGATTGGAAAGAAGCTTATTCAATATTGTGATAGTGAGATTTGGATCAGCATGAATGTTTGGATAGTTCAAAAATGCCTTGCAAGATAGTTTTCCATTAAATACCATAGCACCAACAACATGCAGGTGTATGAAATCTTCTTCAGGAGCATCCTTAGGCACATTGACAAAATGTGGTAGGGTGGTCTTCTTCTAGTCCATTCCATCAATAACAACCGATATGTAGTTGAGTGGTTGTTCCAGTGCTTTCTTCCTATGTTTTGTCAATTTTCTCCTTTCCAAATATTGTTGTTCTCTGTGCTTGTTCAGTTTCTCTTTCAATGCATCTGAAATGTAAATATGTTTAGGAAAGAACCTACTTTTAAGTAGAACTAGGCAAGAACATGTTTTGGAAGCTTACTTTTAGTGTCCTTGCATTTTGTCTCTGAGCTTTTAATTCAGAGCATGTAGCACAAACAGACATCCGATGCTTTCTAGGAATGGACACGCGAGAAAACTCTTTTTTCCAGAGCACAGTGAAGTAAGAGTAGCAGACATGGCATTCTCCAGCCTCAACACACATATCCTTATAATTATTGTAGACTTCACGTTTCGTGAAGTTGTCACTCAAGTGGTACATAGGGCTGTTAGGGAGTTTCTCGCATGACTCCGTGAAGAAACCTTCCATCCAGGAAACACATTGAAGGGCATGAATTCTGGATATACTTCCTGAATGGCAGTAGTCATTAATGCCTGGATTCTTGTCAAGCCTTTTCTTCAGGCGGTCAAGTCGTCTGCTGCCTAAAGCATGAATCAATTTAAAGGCTGTTTGACAGACGGTGTGGCCACCAGCTGTGTAAGTAAACCTTTCACCATAATCTGGCCTAATATTGAAGGCTAAGTAGCCCCTTTGGTCTAACAGAGTCATTGAACTGTAACTATCACGAATCAACCTCAATTCCTTTAGTCCAATCTTAAGCAAACAACGTTGAGAACAACAGTGCTTTGTATGTGTTGCCCTCAAGTGAGCCTCGTCCATAAGTTTCTTTCTTCTTTGGGATGTACATGCTTTCTTGTGTAAGTCTCGCTTAAGATTTTTACTTGCAAAAGCTTTGAATTCGAACATAGAGTCTTGTGGCTTTGGTAGGTCCTCGTCTGAGAGATCAACATGAGGTGTTTCTTAAATTCGACACGGAGCAGCAGATGGTGTACTAGTAGATCTTTGAGAGGTTTGGTGTGGGCAAGTCCAGGGGGGAGGGATTTCCCTCTCTGCAGGGAAAAAGTAATCGAGGTTGGTGACGTAATTGACCAGCTCCTGAAGTGTCGTAGAACACAGGAGTTGTGTGGCGCTGACTGCTCCCACTTGTTGTAGTACCAATTAACGAAATGGATGGAGTTGGCGTGATTTGCCTCGGGGGGAGGCGCCTCTGATGGACTATGGGAGACGCATACTAAAATGAACTGGAGGAGGTAGTCCGAGCTCAGAGCCTGCGTGGTGGAGTAAAAAACGATTGGTGGGGGCAAACGGCGTTCGGGGAGCGGGGTGTGGTGGAGTAAATTGAACTGGTGGTGGAAGCCGAGGTGGTCGTGGTGGAGTAAACTGAACAGAGCTGGGGGTTTGAATATCGGAGGCAGAATTTTCGTGGCTACTTCCTGGTGTCAGTTGAGGAGGTGTGAAAGTCATTGGAGGCGGAAGCCTGCGAGCAGGAGAGAGAGGCTCTGCAGCTCTTTTCTCTCGAGCCATACTCAGAAAGTAAGCGTCACACTATATAAATTTATACGACAGAAGAGCAGACGGTATAAATTTGTACAGAGATGGTATAAATTTATACAGAGAAGGGAAACTTTGAGTGGCAGACTGTATAAATTTATAAAGACATGGTATAAATTTATACAGAGAAGGGCAACATAGAACAGAAACGGTATAAATTTATACGAAAACTCACAGACACTTGTATGGGAGACGTTATGAAGAACCGCTATACGGAACGGCACTTAACAGAGGTACTTAAGCCTGGCGCCGGTCGACCTATTTTCTATATACGCTGCTCGGAATCGAAGCCGCCAATGCCGCGCTTTATATACCTCCCCCTCCCCCTTCCCCCCCCCCCTCCCCCTACCAATTTGCTTCTCCGAACAGCTATAAGCGAATCCATACGGTCATGGCCACGTAAGTCTCTAATTCGTACTATTCTAGTTTCTGATCTCTTTTAATCTATTGAGTCTAAGCTCTTTCTGTATAAATTTATACCGAAAGTGTTCTGGAACGGTATAAATTTATACGCCTCGAGCACGGGCGGTATCACGAGAATACTTTCGCGGTATAAATTTATCGCTGAAAGCACGAAGCGGTATAAATTTATACCATTCCAGAACACATTCGGTATAAATTTATACCATACCGAATATGTTCTGGAACGGTATAAATTTATACCGCTCGTATATCGAAAGTGTTCTGGAACGGTATAAATTTATCTTTGCTTTCGTGCTCGAGGGCGATAAAATTTATATGCATGAAGTGTTCTCGCGGTATAAATTTATACCGCTTGTGCTCGAGGCGTATAAATTTATACCGTTCCAGAACACTTTCGGTATAAATTTATACAGAAGACAACATCCATGGTTTCTATTCTCGTAAAGTGTCGAGTGTCTAAAAAAATGTCCTGAACCTTAGTAGTTGAGTAATAATGTTGTGTTTTAAGGTCAAGTGACACAAATAAAGAGTTAAAATAGCGTGCATTTTAGGTCCTTTAAGCCACTTTTCTTACAGTTAAAGTGTCTAAAATAGTGGAGAAAAACTATATTTTTGGTGTAAAAATGGGTTTTTTTGCGCCTTTTCAGCACCAAGATCAAGTTCACACAGAGAGGCCAATCATCAAAGATAGATAGATAGATAGTAGTTTTAACGTCACGCCACTAGGCAGCAGAGCCACAAACATATGAACTCACAGACCAGACGTGGTATGTACACAGGGAAGCGAGAGAGCGCAAACCCACTGAGGCGTACCTTTATTTGTGTTCTCAGTCAGGGAAGGGAAAGTGGAAGTCGGATGATTACTACCCCGCCGGCGAAATGATAAGCCTACAGAAAATGAAGATGAGATTTTTATGAAGTGCCTAAATGACAACGGTGAAGTCTTCTACATTCTGAACAGTAGAATGCTTCGTATAAGCATGTGCAAACCGAAAGACGTCCATGATTACATGGCGGAAAATTACAAGAATGGCTATGTAAGTTGGTCTTAGTGGCTTCACGTATAAATTTATACCGTCATCTTTCTAATTTACCCTGCATTACAGGACATAGTGGACATTTTGTCCTCAGTAATACTTTGTGAACAAAAGGAAATGGTCAAGGGTCTTTGGTACCCCATTCCTCAAGAAGATGTCGAGAAGGAAGAGGTATCGGAACAAGAAGAGGAAGAGGAGGAACCGGTGGTGACAAGAGGGAAGAGCAAGAGAGCAGCATTGGTAACAGATACACAGCCTCCCACCAAAAAAAGGTCAAGAACCACAAAGGCCTTGACCATAGAGGAGTCAGCAGAAGCTCTCCAAAAAGCTCCTGGGGCAGACATTGTTGTGCGGCCGTCAGATAAGTCAAGTGCTATTTTGAAGAGGGTTAGTGAGACCAAACTCCTCAAGCAAATCATTTCATTGACACTGAGCACGATTAAGAGGCCACCAAAAAATGAAGATGGGGTCAGAGTGCTTCAGGTTCGAAAGCTGTACGCGGCACATGTGGCTATCCTCAAGCAAAGAATGAGAAGGAATCCTCATGCCCATGTGTCGCCACTAGTTGTGATGGTAGACAGAAGTCAGTGCAACCAATTAAAAGACTTCAAAAAGGCAGATTTCGAAGATTACACCTAATATGTTCTTCAAAGGCACACATAGTTATAAAGCAAGAAAAGAACTTTCAAAAGAAGAAACCCGTAATGAAGTCTGGAAGAGCGTGGAAGCACATATCTACGTGGGGGTGACAGACGAAGAAGCAAAGGTCATTGCCGTGAGTCACAATCTCGACAATGACTTCAGATTAAAAATGAGCCTGATAGACAAGATCCGCTTTATGCACCGAGAGTACGTGGAATTTAAACAAGTGCATGGAGAGGACTTCAAGAAGCAAAAGAACAAGCTCCAAGAGCTTCGAGTGTCACAGAGTGCTGCCTCAGTTACGATTCCGATAAGAAGCCTATAATGGCTGTAAAGCAGTACGACAATTACTTCCAGCTTGCCTTCCGAGATGGTCAAGTAAGTAAAACTTTTAATCATCTTTTAATAATATGTTTAATGTGGAGTGAACTGTGCAGTGGCCTCAAACTGTATAAACTTATACCAACCTTGAAAGCAGTGCTTATAAATTCATACCGAGCCTTGGCACGGTATAAATTTATACCGAGCCCTGCTTTCAAGGTTAGGCTTTCAAGTTACGCTACTCAACACTAAATTATTTGACTTCGACCATTAACAGATTTGGGATCTTCAAGAAAATTTTTTTTGCATGTTCGAGGATGGTGAGCTTAAAGAACAAGCTAGCTCCACCGGAAAGAAACCAAAAAAAAAATATTGAAGGAAAATAGAAAAACATGAGCATTGTACCCTGGACTCAGCTACAGGGTCTAAAAAGCAAAGAAATTTTCGTACGTCTCCTGGAGAAGGTTGTGGCCAAGGAATTTACTCTGGATGAAATGGCCAAGGAAGCTAAGACATAAGCCTTTTGTACTTTGTTCTTTATTCCTCACTTCATCTTACAACCTCTTTCCTTTTGCAGTCAGAAAGACATTGTCACCTGCCAGTCTGAACTAATGAAGCAACTAAACTTAGAAGACTGGGAGGAGTGCAAGCTTCTTTACCCAACTTGTACGGCATGCAGTTAACTTCAGCGGCTGGGTAAGTTTTGCACAAAACATGTTTTGTCTTTATGCCTTTGTCTCACTGTTCTCTTACAGAACAAGAAGAAAGGGCTACCAGCAGGCTTTTTGAACCTGGTTCGTAGGGCCAAAGAGGAAAGGCAGAGACTTAAGGCCATTGAACAGGGAAAAGAAGTCGGCCCCAGCAGCTTTGACACTAGCTATGAAAGATTCACAATGTTTGATCAGGACTGCTTGTACAGGGTCATTCAGGGTGATTGCACTAAGCTGGGGACATTTTTGGACAAGCAAAATTTTACTTTGTGCATAGCAGATATTCCATACGGCTTCAAAATTAAAGATAGCGCTTTCGACGATGAAGCCTTCACGCACGTGCAAGTCCGTGCTTTTTTGGACGGGCTAAAGGATGTTACAATATCTGCAAACTGGAGGGTTATCATTTTTCATTCAGACCTTCAAATGATGTCGGTGCTTAAACCTATGGGAGCGGTCTGTAACGCCGGCTTCGAAAACTGCATTTGGTAAGCTTTACGTTCATTGCTTTTCTTTTTACTGTAACTCCACGGTATAAATTTATACCACAGTTGCCTTAAGGTATAAATTTATACGACTGGAGCAACCGTGGTATAAATCTATACAGCAAGGCAACCTTCGTATAAATTCATACAGCATGGCACCGTGGTATAAATTTATACAACAAGGCAACCGTGGTATAAATTTATACCGTCACACCACTGGGCTAACTTATTTTTATTGTTTTCTTCCTACTAATTTTTAATTGCTGTATTGTTTGGCAGGCTAAAAACGAACGTCAAGGGACATGGTGGTGGTCCACGCTTAGTGAGCTGTTTTGAGCATTTCCATATAGGTTTTTACAGTGCGGACGCCAAAAAGACCATGGCTCATTTCAATACGCAGAATGAAAAGATCCCTCCCTGCAATGCTTTTCAGTACCCGGCTGTTCTGCAAAAGTTAAGAGACCCACAGAGACAAGGCGCTGTGGTGTCCCATTATCAGAAACCACAGAGGCTTATTAATAACTTAATACAGTGGTTTTCTCGCCCAGGCGACTGGATTTTGGATGCTTTTTCTGGAACAGGCACCACAGCAATTTGCGCGCTTAAGCAGGGGCGCAATGTTGTCTCTGTCGACATAGACCCAGATAAAATAAGTTTCATCAGGACCAGGATAAGCTCTTGTGAATCCTTTCCTGATGAAAACGAGGAACTGGGAGCAAAGAACGGTGCTGGCGATGTTAAAGGCACTTATACAGAAATCCAGCCTCCTATTACGGGGAGAAAAGACGAGGAGGTGGAGTTTGTCGACCTGGAGCCTGTGGAGCCTGTGCCAGAGAAACCGCCTGCGCCAGTAGGATTGGAATCAGAAGTAGGCGTCTCCGCTGTTGTGTCCTCGCAAGAGCCAGATTCTAAGGGGTACAAGAGTCTTGTGGACTGGGAAGAGCCACCTCCCGTATGAGTTTATACAGACAGAATTATAAACTTCTTTCATTGTAAACTATGTGCTAAGAATTATAATATATTTTGATGAAAATTTTTAAACTGAAAGCTTTGTCTCTTCAACAATGCTTAATTAGAACAACTCTTTCTTGCTCCATGTTTTTTTTTTTTTTTTTAGCACACCAGCCCTACCGGGCCTACAGCCTTTCCTAAAATTCTAGTCTATCCACGTGTAATTTCCATGTCATCAAAATCTGATGTGTCTTGGTTTCTACCATCGGATCTCTGCTTTTTCAAATCTACGGCCAGGGAAATTAGAAATTTGGCCAAAAATAGGCACGGAGAAATTTTTATTGAAGCACCCAAAAGGGCCGATGTCTGCCTGCGACTGCAAAAAAGGGGCGGCCCTGCTCCAAGCAGCGGCCGGAGCCCCAGATCCATGGCGGCCTATGGTCGAATCCCATGGCCAGATCCCTGGCCGGATCCCCTGCTCCGTGGCGGCCCAGATCGAGCCTGGCTTGGTCGGCTTCCCTGCATCTGGCTACGATCTGCCCCTTGTGCTATGCCTGCAAAGAAAGAAATCCCAGTACTGCAGCTTAATTTGAAATGGAGGCCGTTTTGTGCAAGGCAAATTGCAACGTTATCTTAGATGGGTTTGGAGGGAGCGCTAGACGTGGAAGTGAAGAGCATATAAAAAGCCTATCACAAACCTGGACAAAAGGATCCCTAGCTACCCAGTGGCACAACGTTTCTTTAGCTTGCAGGTTTCTTATTGTAACTTTGCTTTCTGCATGACAACTTCTATATGGTAACCTATAACTAGCTAATTTTTATGACAATGAATGTGCATTACAAGATTGCTGTTTCTGTTTCTTCAGGGATTTCTTATGGTGCTAGTTATACTGTTGAAGCTTATGCCCTAAAATTTTTCGTTTTGTAGAAACATCTCTATGACATATCAAAATGCCCAACACTTAAGAACTGCAGCCGTGTTGGCAGGCAATGACTTAGTGGCTTCTAATAGTACTATGGAAATAGATAAATCATTGAGCTCAAGGATTGCAGCTCTTCGACCATCAAAGACTATGGCTATTTCTGATCAAGCCACAGCACTTGTTCAAGCAGGTGTTCCAATTATCAGGCTGGCTGCTGGGGAACCCGACCTGTCGACTTCCACCTGTCGTAGCTGAGGTCTTAATTGCTTTGATGTTACATAGCTTTGATTTTTAAAGGATTCAATAGAAAGTAGTTCAAGTAGAACTCTGCTCCTCCTCCAACCTCCGGATCCCCACTACGGCAGGCCGTTGCTCTGCGAATTACAGGCGACATTGCTCAATTTTATGATGTTCATTTCTGTGGAGCTCAAGATACATTGTATGATAAAGCAGGACGCCATTATTTCCGCCGCTCAAGCACAAGCCTAATCTGTATACTGCCATTTTATCACCATGGAATTATAGGGGTTGGAGCTTTCACTTGCAGCTTGGAGCTGGAACTTTTACTTGGAGGCTAGAACTGCAAGGCCATATAGAGTATGCAAAATTAGAAGGTACGTTGATTTCTGGTTGAATTTCGTCCTATAGGGAAAATATCTGAGACAAAAAATGATGATTTTGCATTCCAGATTTAACTAGTTGTGGATGAAGTAGTGGTTGCAATCACGAATAGTCCCGGTACAGTTTTGTTGTAATGCAGATATTTGATTTTAAAGATGAAGCTCCAATGCAATAACAAATTTTGTTTTTTGGATGTACAAATGGAATCATGCCATTATAAAATGAGGAAATAATGATAGCACCCACATATTGGTGGTAAATTGTTGTTTTTGGCTATAGAACATCATCATATTTTGTGAAGAGGTACATTTAGCTTTAAATATGGTCTGTACTAGACCATAAAATTGTATAGTTTCATTGTATAAACATTTTATGAGCAATGTTGTAACAATCAACTTGAACTGTATTGCTGTAACAAAGTGTAATTGTACCACAATAAATTGTGTCTTTACCAAAGACCACGGTGTGCGAACTTTGCTTTATGGATAACTTTCAATACATACTGTGTGCATAAGCATATTTTATAAGGGAATATATGAAGTCTGATCATGCACACATATTTTATAAGGGAATATATGAAGTCTGATCAGTGCCAGTGCCGAAGCATCTTTCAAAAACTGTAAGTATTTTGCAGTTCCAAAGTAGGCAAGAGTAGAATGCTAAGAAGGAGCCCAAAGTCTTAACCAAAGTGCAAATGCCTAGGCCATGGTAAGGATACAGAAAAAGCATTTCGTTCAATGCAAGTAATTCTCTCATACACTGAAATGCTTACAAATTCTCAAACATAACTAGTTTAACTAGGCACGATGAGGTACTTGTACACATGCTGTAAATTGGCTAGGAGCTTCCTTCAAAAGCCCTACCGGGCCTACATTCTTTCCTCAAATTCTAGCCTATCCACGTTGCACTTCCACCTCAGCAAAAAGTGATGTGGCATTAGTTTCCACCATTAGATCTTCTTTCTAGATCTAGGGCCATGAAAATTAGATAACTGCAAAAAATGGCATGAAGATTGCACCAGGCGCAGTGTGTAGACGTAGCATAAAATACCTTTGTGCAGCCTAAATCAACTACCAAGCCTTAACCAATTTGACCTTGCTAAAGCCTTCTGGTGTGCCTTTTGCTAGTTTTTTAGCACACCAGCCCTACCGGGCCTACGGCCTTTCCTCAAATTCTAGCATATCCACGTGTAATTTCCAGATCAGCAAAAAATGATGTGGACTTAGGCTTCTCCGTTCGATCTTGAATCTTCCATATCCACGGCTGCAGAAATTAGAAAATGGCAGGAAAATAGGCAACGGAGGCCAATAACGGATAGGTAGTGCTTCCTCCAGATCGCTCGTGCTAGCATATCCTTCCTCCAGATCGCTCGTGCTAGCATAAACCTCTATTGCTCCCTCCGATCCGGCTGCAGATCCCTCCCGCCGTTAATTTTTTCTTTTTCAACAAGGTTGAGTTTTTTCAGCATCGCATTAGGCCGGCCATGGCGGAACTGGAAACTGAAGGACAAATCTGTGGAGGATTTGAGAAGCAGCCTCCGCCCGTTTTATATTATCTGAGTTTTGCCTTCCAGCCTTTGTTTCCAAAGATCGAGTTTTGAATGTCCCAAAAATCATTACAGATTTTGCCATGACATGAAGAATCGCCTTTTGGGGTTAAATTTTCCGTGCTCGTGCCCTTAACTCTGCAAAAATAAGCCATTCTCGTGGCCCTTAACTCTGCAAAAATAAGCCATTCCCCGCTATTATTGCGGCCGGGGATTTGAGGAACCATAACATCCTTTTGCCCTTTCTTGCATGTTATGCCCCAGACTGTTGGAGGTAGCGGTGGTTTCGACCTTCCTTAAACAATCGATTCTATCTTATCTTTCATGCTTGTTCCGGTACTTTTTTATCGCTTATTATTAACTCGATTTGTCCTCTCGTATTTTTGTGAGAGAATCAGTCGTGGCTATGGCAACCGCAAGCTCTTTAGCATGGATTGGGAACGGTCGCCACAATGTTTCTTTGTTTTGTTTAGGTAAATTTCTCATTTCCTAAGCGCCGGATTAAATTGTCATAGTTTGTTCTCTCAAACAGGTTGTCTTATTTTATTGTTTTCTTTGTTCCTGGGGAATATAACATAAAAGCATATAAAATCTCAAAATTTGAATGATTTACATGTTCGAATTTTTGTGGCAGCTATACAACAATTACCTGCTCCGTTGTTCCATTCAATTGTCTTGATCCAACCACATGCTCATTTTCTCCATCGTCTGCCCCCTCACCTGCTCTTGGACAAAGCACAGGCACAAATATATTTCAGTCTTTTGCTTCGATAGGCCAGATTGCATTTGCTTTAGCAGGGCATAACGTTGTTTTAGAGATCCAAGTCACAATGCCATCAACTGAACAGAAACCTTCTAAGGTAGCCATGTGGAGGGGTGGCCTTGTTGCTCATATAATTATTGCATCATGCTACTTGCTGACTGCCACTATATGTGATATTCTTAAGAAGCATGCCAACATGTTGCTCTTCCTCAGCTTTCCAACGCCGCTTCTTACAATGGCAAATCTAATGCTAGTCTTCCATAGAGGAAGCAATTGGATATAACTCATACATGGATATAACTCACACAAGAAGCAATTGGATTATATATAAGATGCTAGCGACTATGTTCATAGACATCATGGGCTAATCCGCTGCAAATTTCTCGGGGCAAGCCTGTCATAGGGCCAACTATGACTTGGTGCAATATTGTTGCCATATGGTAATCAGTGCCTGACATGGTGTAGAATTGGCCTATAATGGCATGTTTACCAAGCCCCAGATTGCCATGACCCATAGAAGTAATAAAGAAGTGGACTGCAGGTCGCACCAGACAAGTCGAATGCAATCTGGAAAGATTCTTGCACCTGTGGACTTTACAGAAACGATAAAATGAGAACGCTTTTGAATTCTAACCATTAAAAGTTGAAAATCGAGCATCACGTTTTAATTTTTGTTAAAGACGCAGTTCTTGCCTCTTTTATGTTTTATGGTGTTAATTGCATTATATCTAAGTTTACTGTTAATGCAGGGTAGAAAAATATTCCAAGTCAACTTATGCAAATGAATCAACTTGACATTGAGTCGTAAAAACATGCCAAATTGCTTTTATGCGAGACAAGAGCATGTTCATCATGATTATAATCTGGATAGCACGGTATGCATATCTTCTACTCTGCATTATTTTTTCTTATTAACAAGCAAGAGTTTCAATGTTTCAGAGAACATAAAGGCTTTGGGAATACGTTGAAACATGTAAAAAACATGTAGTCTCTGATTCCATGGTATTCATCTCGATAGGCATAGATCCTTTACACATTAGTTATTCATACTAGCCATACAATGTCTTGCTTGCTTTTCCTTTCAATTTTTAACTGCCACATCAGAAGTAGAGCTCAAATATTGATGATTTTGCTTTGAAAATTCTATAGGCGCAAAAGAGCTTTATAGGCCTATGCATCTGCATGTAAGCCGTTTTCAATATCTTAAATCTAGTGTGATTTTCAGTTTCACTAATACAAGGCTCCTAAGATACTCACTTCCAAAAGGCATCTTATTGTATCCAGCATGTAACACAGACATAAAGCTTCTTTGCCCTATTCTCTTCTTCGTATTCCGTCAGAAAGCGGAGACGATTTTAGGACCTTGGTTCCTATGTCATGACAGGGGTAAAGCTTACAGTAAGCAGAATTGTGAAGATGTCATTGCCAATGCTGGCATTGTTGGGTACATTGCATAAGTCTATTAATTTTCTGTCACATTTTTTTTTCATGAAGCCTGCATTCAGTTAAATGCAAAGCCTACGTCAGTTTTTGAAGTTGGCATGTTCATTTGTTGTGTTATTTTCAAAGGACCGCTCATCTTTGTAAGAAATATCCCAGGTTCTTAGGGCTTTTGGGGAGAAATATAATTTAACTGATTATGATTTATGAAGTCTCCAAAGCTTGGTGATGACGCATCTGCAAATTCCTGAAGGCAAAATAGGCAATCATAAAGAAATTGACTTTGATCAAACACATTATTTAGACTACATGCGCCTACTGATTGTTCAGCCAGATCTTTATACTAGGATTGAAAGGTCAATCATGTGATGTGCCTTTCCCATTCGTGCCTATTGTGCATCTCAATGTCTTATTCTGTCTTTCATTTGTTCTTTATGAAGGGCAAGGTCCGTTGAACCAACTAATCTGTGTTGCATATTAATAAAAGATGTTTTATTTATGGTTTTGTAAATAGTAGTGAACATATTTGTTCAACTTGCATATCTATTTGCAAAGGGTTCTCTGAGAATTGCATTTGTACAAATAAGGTACTTCTCCACTGTTTAAACATTTATGGCAGTACATTAGTTGGAGCTTCTGATATGTTTGACATTGCTGCAAATGCATTAGGTGCGGTTTTCATTTTTCCACTAATCTGTTTGACCATTATGTAATGGATGTACTCTAAAGTATAGCATGTGACAAGCTTCGAAGCTTTGGGCTTTAACCATAAAATATTCAATGTTTGAATTTCCTGCCATTTCAAGCAAAGAGAATCTTATGCAGTGTATTATAGAAAGATATATATACATTTGGCTGTTTTCCATGCAAACTGGCAATTTATGAAGGCACATAGATGAACCTTTTTTATATTATTACTATACATTTTATGGAAGAAGAAAAGAGAAAGTTCCATTCAAACGCAATAGACGTCTCCAATCAAGCATTGCTGCCTATCTATGCCTAATCATGCTTTTACAACTTGTAATAAGCTTTGTATTCAAAATAAAATAAGACACGTTGAGCAAAGCCAAGCTTCCTCAAATGAAATACAAAGGGAAAAAGAACACCATATATAGAATTAATCTTCAAATCGAATAGATTACTACAAATGTGAAATTACATACTACAAAACGCACATTGCCAAATACTGTTGTCTAATGACACCATGCTTAGTATCTAACAAGCACTCTTCAGTCTGATGCTACACTTCATATCTAAGAAGTTTAACCTTGCCAGAGTCTTCTCTCTAATAACACTACGCTTAGATATCTAACAAGTATAACCTTGCTAAAGCCTTCTGGTGTGCCTTTTGCTAGTTTTTTTTTTTGAGAGAATGGGGTTTTTTTCATTAATTATAGAAAAAGGTACAATGATGTGAGTGAGCCATGTAGTTGACTACTCAACATTAAGCATGTGAACAAAATAGACAATATACACATAGATAAATGTTATGCTATGTGGATAGCAGAAGACAAAAGTGTTTAAAATTATGAAGTCTTTGAATGCCTTGTGGAAGTTATGAAACCTGCAGTGCTGCCTCTGAGTGAAGCCAGTGAACAAACCAGAATCGAGCAGTAACTGATGGCAGCAATATGTAGACCAAAAACTGTGAATACAAGAAATGCTCTTTTGGGATAGGATGTGTAGGTGTAAATTGAGTCATGTGGATGGGATGCAAAGGATTGAGGATCAGGAATTGAGTTGTGGTTGGATAGTGGATGGAAACTGATATGAATGGAGGTAGTCAAGTCTTAGATGGAAATCTGGTTGCAGAATGAGTGTGTTACCATTTCCCCAATTTAGCTCTTGAATTAATCTGTCAGCATTGGTTCTGGACATCAAGATGATAAGTGTACCATAAGCGTCTGCCAAACATCTGTGGTGATAATATAATTGTCTGTAATATTCAAATTGCTGGCCTGTCATCCTTCTGCTGTTACATTCCATGAACCACCATAGTTGGACCATTAAGTATGTGCCTCTACAAAACTCTATTGCCCAATCAATTTCCTGGTCTGGGATATCAGGAATATCAATGTCTGTGATGCCTCTGACTAGGCCTGTCCATAATCCATCTTTCAGGTAATGAATATCATGAACTAAACCTTTGGGAAAAGTGTGTGCTCATTTGGTTCAACCGATGTATTAAAGTCTCTGGCGAGGCTCATCATGTAATCTAGAGAGAGACAACCATTGTCATTAAGAGTAGCATTGCAATTTAATTTAAACAAATGATGAAAGCCTATGAACCCGACCAATACTATGCCACTTGTTATCCATGTAATCTCTATCTACATGCATCTGGCTAGTTGCAGCCATTTCAATGTCATATATAACTTGTGTTTTTATCCAGTGAATAGATATTCTATTTCCCCCATAATGACATCTATTTCTATGTTTCCATACATTCCATAAAGCAATGAAGCATAAAGAGTTTGTGAAAGCATCATCATTCATCATGAAATCCAACAGAGTAGCAGGACATAAAATTTTGAATGTATCTTCAAACCATAACCAGAAGGAGGTGAGTTTAAAACACCCAAAGATATGCTCAAAAGTTTCCATATTACCACAGCCAAGAGGGCAATTTGAATCAATAGGAAGATGATTCGAGTGCCTAAAGATCATTTCCAAATTAGATAAACTCTTGTTTGCAACAAGCCAAACAAAGTAAGAGATCTTTGGGGGAAGATAGGAATGCCAAATATTTGTGAAAAGTCTGGTTTCAGTGTCATCCGAGAAACTCCAATACAACTTTGCCTTTGAAGGCACATGTGTTTTGTTTAAACATCTGTAGACTTTTGAGACACTGTAGATTGGTTTGTCAAAAAGGGTCCAATCAATAATGATGGGATTGGCCAGGAGATTGAGTGTATGGACCTTGTGCATGATATATCTAAACAGATTTCTGTCAGAAGAGGTACATCTGATTTTGTGCTTTAAAGTAGTCCAGGTAATCCATCTGCCTTGGTCCCAGAGATCACCAAGAGTAAGAATATTATAGTCTTTCCATTTCCTGTAAAGCTTTTTATGTCTGATGGCAAGAGGAGTAGATTGATCTCTAGAAAAATTGGGATTCCAGAAAATATTAGTGCTCGTATGACTGTTTTCCATTTTGGAGTGGTGAAAAGTCTGATGAACCTTGTTCCAGGCAATAATCATGTTTCTCATGAGAGGAGAAATATGAGGGGCAGGTTGCAGAATTGTGAAAGCTGAGTGAGGCAAATTATGGGAGATGGATGCATGTTTCTTTGGATGGCTACAGGAAAGCCAATAATTGATAAAGATGGAGGCAGGATTATTGTTTAAGAATAATGACTTCCAGATGTACTTACCTGCTAAGGCATAACTTTGCAAGACTATATTTTTACATCCCAACCCCCCTTGAATTTTGCTTCTGGTAATTGAGGACCAGTTAACCATATGATGCTTGCCCCATATGAAGTTTCTCACTATTCTCTCAATCTGTAGATAAATGCATTTGGGAGCTAGGAGAGCAGATGAGAAATAAATGTGGGAGGCTGCAATGACAGAATTTGCAATTAGAGTTCGCCCTGCCAAAGAGAGGCAATTGCCATAATTACCAAGTTTCTTTCTAATCCTTTCTACAATGGGGTTCCAAAGACATTTAAGGCTAGGATTGAGGGAAAGTGGCATGCCAAGAAGTTGAGTTGTCTCAGTGTCAGTCATACATTTAATGCCAGCAATATTATCAGTATTGAAATCCCCAATGATAGTACATTTATTTCTATTCAAGTGAATACCAGAGGCAGAACCAAAGTTGTGAATAGTCTGCAGGAAAGTTTGAATAATGTTCAAATCATTTCTGAGGAAACTGAAGGAGTCATCTGCATACTGAAGGATTGACAGATTTGTGATGTTGTCTGGTAGATTTAGACCAACAATATCTCCAGTCGATTGGAGATGAGTGATAACTCTAGTTAACATTTCAGCAACAGCTAGAAATAAATAGGGTGCCAAGGGGCACCCTTGTCTGACCCCTCTAGCAAGGGGAAAGAAATTTCCTGGAGATCCATTAATGAGCACAGTGGATTGAGATCTGGAGTTGAGCCCCATGATCAACTGGATGATCTTGTGGCTGAAGCCAAGTTTCTGGAGCGAGAATTTTAAGAAATCCCATCTGACTGTATCAAAAGCCTTTGAAAAATCTAGCTTTAGGAGTATGCAGTCCTGATTTGTCAATTTATTCCAATGCATATCCTCCATGGCAGCTATATAGTTATCCAGAATGAAGCTATTTGGGAGGAATGCAGATTGGTTGGAACTAATGACTTCCTGAAGGTGAGTTTTGACCCTGTTTGCAATAATTTTTGCACAAACTTTATAAGTAGAATTTGTCAAGGATATTGGCCTCCAATCTGAGAAGGATTGAGGATTGTCAACTTTTGGTATCAGAGTGATTAATCCAGCAGAAAGAGCAGGGTGCAGGTGGTTTGAGTTCCAAAAGCCTTTAATCATAAACATGAAGTCATCCTTAATTATGTCCCAGAATTTAAGATAAAACTCTGGTGGAAGGCCATCTGGGCCAGGACTTTTACCTTTGGCAAGACTTTTGAGAGTAGAAAAAATTTCCTCAATGGTAGGGGGAGCTTCCAGAGCATTAGATATTACAGTCTCATTGTGAAGACCATTGTTAATAATCATATCTGAAAATGTTTTGGCTTCAACAGTTTGAGTAGGGGTATCGATAGGTTGGGAAAAGATTTAAAATATTTGGAGCAAAAGTAATTAGATATATCTTTTTGGTCATCCAAAATAACATCATTGTCATTTTTAATGGAAGCAAGTTGGCTTTTAAGAAGCCTGGATTTAGCCACTCTGTAGAAAAATTTTGAGTTCCCCTGGTCCATTTTGGAAAAGTATTTGAGTTTACATCTGATTGAAGAACCTTTGGCTTCTAATTCTTCAATGGTCTTGATTGCCATTTCTAAATTCCCTTCTTGCCAGTGGAGTTCAATATTTAGAGGATCATCCTGGAGCTTCATTCTAACTTCTTTCATGTCTTGAAGATAAGATCTCTTCTCAGCAAGCTTTCTGTCATGAAGGTGTTTAGACCAATTCTTAATCCAGGACTTGGATTCTTTGATATTAGAATAGAATGCCTTCATTGAGTTTGTAGATCTAACTCTGGGAAGAGAATTGTAAAAGGCTTTAAAATCCCTCAATGCAATGCCAGAGTCAAGGAGGGAGCAATTTAGCTTGAAAGGGGTGTTTCCATGTCTCTTTATGGAAAGCACATGCTTGGTGATTAGAAACTGAGGCTGATGGTCAGAGATGGAGGTACACTCATCACTGTGAACAAAACAATTATCCCAAAAGTCATGATGACTGTTATTAATGTAGAATCTGTCGAGTGCACAATAAACCCTGTTATTCTCTTCTTGTTTATTTGACCAAGTGTAGGCTGATGTAGAGGAAGGAATATGTTGTAGGAAGTGCATATCAAGCAATAGATCCCATTGAGTTCTCTCCTCAGTAGACATGTTTAAATCCCTGCCAATTTTCATGTCCCAGGTTGGAGTGTTGTTGAAGTCACCTGCCATAATCCATGTTTCACATCTCTGAGATAAGAGCCAATTGCTAATAGAAGGCCAGGTTGTAGCCCTGAGTCTAGAGTCAGTTGAAGCATAAATGTTAATAATCCCAAAAGAGATATCATTATTTCTGAGAACTACTGACTGCCAGGTCTTGCATGGGCTATTGTAAATCAAACTTTGGTTTAGATGCTTCCAGATGATGCACAATCCTCCAGATGTGCCAGTGGCTTCAATCCAAATCGAGGAAAATCCAGGACCTATCCAATCTGCAAGGTTTGAGCACTCAAAGTTGGGCAGTCTCAGTTCCTGCAGTAGGATAATGTCACTGTCATAATTTCTAATTTGAGATAATACCCTTCTCCTTTTAAGGGGGCCTTTTATTCCCCTGAGATTCCAACTGAGAATCTTCATGGAGAGTAAATTTAAGAAAGGAAGCAGACGAGAAGGGAGTCTAAGTAGCCCTTTTGGATCTTAGCCTTGTGTTAGCTGCAGGAGTGTTGGAGGAAGTAGGTGCTCTTTGAGCTTTATTCTTCTTGGCCTTTTTAATGTTGAACTTAGCTTTGCTAGCACATATATGATTGGGTGTGAGATAGACATCATCATCCCAAGTGTTTCCATTGGTGTTGATATTGTTTAAGGCATTCTCCTTGTCTGATCCAGTGTCAGCAGAATCCATGTCAACAGGGTTTATGGAGTCAGGATTATCTGCATGATGGGGGCAGCTCCAAAACTTTGACTTACAGCAGTCTTCATTAGCAGAGTTTGGATCAATGGGGCTGAAGTTTGTGGTAGCATCAATCAGAGTATTTAACCTATTATTGTTATTAGAAGAATCAAATGCAAGGTTTGTTGAGGAAAGATCTTGCCTGGAAATGATGTGGTCATGCTGTGTAGAATTTACAGATCCATTGAGTTGTTGACCTTCTGTTGTAGTTGTGTCATTTGGAGCTTGCTGAAGTGGACCAACAGCTGTAGCCTCATCCTGTAGCAGACACTTTTCCCAGGTGGTTGATATATCCCTGATACTATCCACTCTTGATTCCTGTATATTCCTGACACTATCTACCTCTGTTGCCTGTGCAATGGCATCTGTAACACTTACTGGCACAACCAATTGCTGTAGTTGCAGAGCTATCTCAGGGGAGATGGTGGCATTTGAGTGAGAGAAAAAGGTTTGAGTGAGGTCAAGCAGGTCAGCATGAAGCATATGAGTTTCATTTGGAGGAAGTAGTGGTGATGGAGGTGGTGAAGGTGGAGATGAAATAGCCATGGGAGATTCAGAAAGAACAATGTTTGTGGGTGTAGGATTAAATTCCTGATTAGCAGTATCATCTTCAGAGATTTGAGATAACACAGAATAAGTGTTGGAGCATTTCAGGAGTTCTGTGTCAATGTCACATGCAGAATCTAAAGGTTTATTTTCCTTGACATTTGCAGAGTTTAGAATTCCATTCTCTCTTGAGAGATCAGCCAAAGAACCTATGTTGAGGTCTGGAGGAGTCTCGACTTGCAGATCCTTGTGCTTTGTAGTACCTTTTTCATTAATTAATGAAACCACATTCAAACAATCTGACTCAGGTATTTGTTTGCTTGAGTCTAGTGCTCTTTGAGTATGCAAATCCTGTGAACGTTTGGATAGAGAAGACTGGACACTTGAAAGTTTCATTAGAGGTAATTTGAGATCTCATTTTGTCCCATTAAGGGATGCTTAAAAAGCCACATCAGATTTTTAAACTGTCCAATAAGAGAAGAGCTCCAGTGTATTTTATTCCAGTATTATGTGGCAGCAGTAATTAATGCAGTTCTAACTAACTTTTGCAGTGTCATCTTTCTACTATAACTTTTGATCAAAAACTCCGATTCGAACACTATTTGTGGCAATGGATTCGTCTCCTCAAGATCTTTCTAATGACAACCCATTGTTATATCTTTTGGGATGTAAATATATAAGAAAAGAGCAAAAAACCATATTTTTTAAGGTTAACACATATGGCTTGTATTGAAATACATCATAACCATATATCACTTGAAAGATCTTTTCATTCTGCATCTAATGCAACAAACGCCGCAGCATTTTCATGAGTAGATCAAAAGTTATAGGGAAAAAATGACAGCAATGAAGTTGTTAATGCTGCATTAATTGCAGTTTGATGTAGATGAAGTTGTTAATGCTGCATTAATTGCAGTTTGATGTAGAGTACTCATTCTATTGGAGGATTCTTATGGGGACAAAAGGAGATCTCAAATTACCTCTAATGCCTGGAGTCCTGAATAATGCTTGATAAAGTTTTGTGCAAATCAATCTTTTTTGGCAATGCAGGAGCTTTACCTTTCCTGTTTAGTAAGTTTATATTATGATCAATGTTTGCCTCACTGATTACAGGAAATTGAGGTAGCTCAGTAGCTTTGTTATGAACTCGATCAATTTGCTCAATTTGCACAGTCTCCTTTTTCAATCCATCTGATGTAGGGTTGTCTTTGATGAAGATACCTTTGTTCAAAACCTTAATTCCAACTGGTTTAAATGGGAGAGTTGTGCTGTTGGTGAGATGAGACCTGGAGGAGCTAGCAGAATTTTGTTGTAGTTGTTTTCTTGCTTCCCTCTGCTTTTGGATCCTTCTTGTACTGCCATTGATTTTTTTCCACTCATATTGAGGTTTGGAATTGTTATAAGAACCCATAGTTTCCAGGTCCTTATGACAGATGCTTGAGTTGTCACTGTATGAAATGACTGCAATTCCATGATTGATAGGCATGGAAGTCACTCCATCTGCTTTTTTTGGTGCATTTGGATCCCTGTTACCATTTTGATAAGGACATTCACTGCCATTAGGATGTCTCAGGTTACAATTTTGGCAAAAGTTTGGTAGACCTGCCCATCTGAGCTGCAAGATAGATTTATTCCCAAAGTAGTCCAGGAAGGGTAGTTCAGAGGGGATGTTCTTGGTGGTGTCAAGCTGGACAAAGCACTTGGGAGGTTTGTAAGGGTAGTACTCAGTAGTCAAGTAGGTTCCAATTGTGTTGAAGATTGTGGAAAAACAATCTTCATTCCAGTAAATAGGGCTGAGCTCACTCATGGTAACTGAGGCAACATGAAATTTGTTGAATTCATTGAGAGGTAATCTGGCATTCCATTTAAGAAAAGATAAATGAAAAGTTTCAATAGTGGAAAAGCCAAGCTTGAGCAAGAAGTTTGAGGTCCTTGTGCAGCCACATTCAACCAGAATGTAGGGATATTGTAGCCAGTAGATCGAGTTAATTACAATGCCTTTGTGAAGTCTAAGAAGATGATCCCAAAGTTTTTCAATTTTTAAGCCAGTCGAGTCTACTTTGACTATAACAGCAATTTTAGACAAAGATTCAATCTTAGAGGCAACCACAGGTGAGTTAAGCTGAATACCTCTGAAGAGCTGGATATTGGTAGGTGCCCTGGATTGTTGGTACTCGAATTCAGAAGCCAATTGCTCATCAGAGATAATTGGGGTTCTCGGCCTTGGAAACAGGGGGACTGGCACACCATTGGCATCCAGAATTGGCAATGTTTGGGATCCTCTTTGGTCCAGAGCTAGAGTATCCCAATTTGGAGCGAAATGACTGTAGTGATGCATTTCTGTTACCTCAGGACCAGAGTTAGAGAAGTCTCCAAATTTAATGAATTTTGAAGGATCACGGTGGAGAATACTTAACTGGGCAAGAAGATCGTCTCTGGCAGCTGAAGGGAGGAGCATGAAGTTGTGAATGAAAGAGAGGGAAAAAGGGTTTAGGGCAGATGAGTCAATGGAGGATGTATTATTTTTTTTTTTGGAAAATACCGCCATTAATGATCGAAAGAAAAAATTCAAAAACGAGAGGCTGAAAGTAGGAAAGGTAGAGAAGAACAGAGCAGGAGAATAATCTATCTAATAACTAAGAAGGAAAGGATAACCATAAATCTGCCAAAATACCTTGAGAGCATCCTTTGATTGCATCAGTCTGAGTAAATCTTTACTTGAATTTTTTTGTCTGTCCATTCACAGTAAACCTGAAAGATTGTTGTTGCTGAGATATTTCTTTTGCCTGTGAATTCTAGTACCCAAGATTCTATGATCTCAGACTCTAATTCTTCTGTGTGTGTTGTAGTAGTGTATTCTGGAACAAAAAGGGAATCAGGAAAGTTTTGATGGAGAACTAGCGATTCCCAAAGAGTGGAATGAGCTCCAGAGAGGAAACCACACGAAATTCTGTCTTCCTGCTTCAAGATTGTAAAGAATTTGGTATCCATACAAAGGAAATCAGGTGATGAAGAGGATGGTTGCTGGGCCTCTACAGGGCCAGCAAGATGATTAGATCAAATTTGGATCAAAAGGAAATTTCTCGGGTAGGCAAGATCAAGAAAATGTTTGAATCATATGAGACAAATAATTCAAGAAAATTGGCGCTGAAAAGTGACGTGTCCATTTTGCTTGCTCCATGATTTCACACTCTTTGTCCTTCATATGTTTGATTTTATTAGTACTTATATATTTTTTTTTGCCCTCTTTTAAAAATGAAAAGGCTTCAAAAATGTTACTATTTTTGGGGTGTTCCAAATGCTAATTGCTCAACAATCTATTTTGCTCCCTGTTTTGTCTGTTTTTTTCAAGTTTTCAATTTTTATAAAGGAATCTTTCAAACGCACTTCTTAAATAAGTGCGTTTCATTTTAAACCTTGTTAACCCTAAAAGTTCATGTATAAGGAACAAAAGAGGAAACCCTAAACATTTCCCATTTTCGCATTTTGGCTTTCTTGAGCCATTCTGGCCAAGGCAAGCTGCTATTCGGCATTGCCAGACACCGCCGAGCTGCATTTGCACAATAGTTCCCTCAGGAGCAGCTGTCTTCAGCAAGAACGAAGGCATGGACGCGATTCCGGGAGCTGGAACAAGCCAAGGATCAGGTAACCTGCGATTCTGTTGTGCAAAGCCGACTCTTACCCCGGCAATGAGCTAGAATAGTATGTTAGATCAGTCTTAGCAGCCTTGTAGATTCTAAGATCACCAGCCGTAATGAAGGAACCTAACCATGTATGTTTAGGTAAGATAGATTAGATCTTATTCAGTATTTCAGTTCTTTAATGATGATGACCCTCCATTCTATGCTCTCCTATGTATATGGGAAGGGGGTAGAGACCCTGAAACCTTCAGTAGCAGATGATCCTAGATAACCTCATTAATTCCCAATTAATGCGGCCCATGTACAAGAGCCCGCCTGGTTGTGAGTGGCGGGGCTAGACCGGTGGAATAAGGGGGACTTGTCCCATCACTGATTGATCCCTCTGGTGTGTAAAGCCTACCGGGGATCTTAGCCGACTAGGCTTAATGGTTTGCCACTGCGTGTGGGCAAGGCATGAGTTCGACACCTCTTAGATGATGCGTCACCTTCAATGGGGTTCAAGTCGAATACGAGCAGTGGCCCTCTAGCTGCCTGTGATGGACATGCATGCCTCTGGAGGGGAGGCAACTCTACTCCTGCCTCATCGGGACTGGGGAGATGCAACCCAGCAGTAGCCCCTCTGGCTACGTACCCGGCAGGCTACGGTCTAGTCCCTAAACTCTTCAACCTATTCTGCAAAGTGTGCACGGGAGGGGCAGATGGAGCGGCCTACCCAACAGCCATGTTCCTATGCCAGCCCAGTCCATTCTTATGAACTCCGTCTGCAATGACTTCTGGAAGCCCAAGCCGTCAGTCCATACCCTGATGTCTAAGCCACTGGGTAGGATTCCCCATGTGATGATGATATTGTAGATGTGTTATTACATGTATGATATGGTATAGTCACCCTTCGAGATGACTCTGTTTACATTTGATGTCATGTACTTATGTTTACTCACGCTTCCGCAACTAGGATGGTCCCAAGGGAATACGGGACAAATGACCCATCCATTCTTCCTCATCGATCCCTCGTCAAAGGACTGGTGTCAGGTGGATGGCCTCTGTCAGTTTGGCTGCCAGGGGGATGAACTCCGCCTTCCAATACGATGGGAGCATCGTAGAAGTAGGGGACGTCACATCCTGATGGAAGGAACCTTCTTCCAACCTTCAAAGCCCGGAGGCCGTGCTACTGTTTTGAGTAGAATTTCCCTTCTCCAGGCGTTGATTCTGTCCCTGCAAATGTTGTTGGATGTTGTGGCCATCTCAACAATCTCTATATCGAGTTGTACTAAGTTTCCCCCGATGTTGAACTATGATGTCCAGTCTTTTCGATATTGTGGACAGATCTGTCTGGAGTTGGTAATGTTAGATCTAGTCTAACAGCATTCAACCTATGCAATTTGAAAGCGATCAGTGCAAGAGATGTTCTATTTCTCCATGTCTAGTTGCTTGTCTAATTTTGCGGGTGCAGAAGACTCTATTTGCTCAGTGAGGTGTGTCGAGGCTGTTCAGACGGGAGTTCTAGAATTGCTTGCGAGCGGCTTGTTGCGAGGTTTAATTGGTAGCCTTATGCTTGCCTTGACAACGATGTTGCCTTTGCTTTTGCTGCCATTCTGCGCATTGGACCTGGTAAGGTGCTAGTTGTTTCTTTCAACAAATTTTATACATCTAGAGCTGTTCCTTTACATCAAATGCTTCATGATAGAATCATCAATATTATTTCACTAATTAATGCAAATGAAGGTCTTCTACTCTAGAACATGGCCTAGACACAATTTAGAATATGTGTTGCTCATGTGAGAAATCTTGTGCAAATTAGACAAGGCAATCTGCAACAGAACAAAATCACTAGCTATGCACAACTTAGCTGTATGAGATAAGCAATGGTTGGATCGTCTTTAGGCAGAAAGCTGTCGTTGGTGTAACAGTCATGTCCCTTTGATGCCTATCATTTCCCTTTAAATATTAGGCTAATCCTTTTTCCTTTGGAATAATTTTAGCTCTCTTAACCGTAGAGATGTCTTCCTTAAAAGTTATCTAATATTAAAATTATCACTTTAGCTATTGATAATGTAGTCTTTATGCCATCTATTTGTCTTATCTGCCATAATTTTGGCCAAAGTTAAACATTTATATACAAATCCATAAATTTTTGTTTATGTTTTTTGAGTCCATAAAGTTATGTTTCTTGAATACACAAGTTGTTTGCCTTTTTGACATTTCCTTATTTTACACTTTTGCGAAGCATATAGTTTTACCACTTCCTGGCATTTGCATTGATCATTTTAATCTGTTAACGTTTCATGTTTCATATTAACTATATGGTCACTTTGACATGCTCACCCCTACAACCATAAGTGATGTACTCCCATGTTGTAGATTTTATTAGACAGTTAATGTTCCATATAATCTAGCTATATAAACTAACTATGATCAGTTGAAATGCTGGTACTCACATATGTGCCTCATAGATGTATCAAGTCCTTTGTTGTATAATTCATTTGCCTTTCCATGCGGTTATAATCTTTCCTTGTTATATGCATTTTTATCCTTGGTTGGAAGTTGTAATATATTTGCTTTCTTCAAGGTCATGAGACATTGTGGTACAATTGTCATGATGTACAATAGCTGTGTACAATTATATTGAGTTGTCTCATGATGCAATAGCTGTAGTTGTCTTTTACATCTTTTAACTCAATATGCATTGATGTATACTTACTAAGACTCCTTGTAACCCATTGCTGTTTTCTTTTTACGACTCCTTGTAACCCTTGTTTCTGGACAATTTTTTCAAGAATATATGGTTTATTCTATAGCCAAATATTTTGGCACGCATTGTGAAAAGAACTATCATGTGGGTCAAAGTTGCAATTATGTCTTCCTTGTTTTCAATTTTTCGTGCTTTTTGGCAAAGTTCATTAACAAATTATGGTTTGTTTTATCTTACACTTGTTAATTGTGTACCCTTTGTAATGGCATTTCTAAGGTAATCTTAAAATTATTGGCTTAGTAATGGCTTTTCTAAGGTAATCTTAAATTACCATCGTAGAATCACACATGCTCTCTTGGTTTGCATGTTGCTTGAGTCCAATATGTGATTTTTGTTCGTTCTTTCAACTCTTCCATCCTGAACACTTTGAAATGCTTTCTCTCCCTTATTCGCATGCTCCTTTTCTGGAATTCTTTATTAACTAGCGAATATATTGATTGATGAGCCTTGACTTATGGTTGCCTTTATATCTCTAGTAAGTGGTTAAAACTATGTTATTGGCTTAGTAATGGCTTCTCTAAGGTAATCTTAAATCATCATCGTAGAATCACACATGCTCTCTTGGTTTGCATGTTGCTCGAGTCCAATATGTGATTTTTGTTCGTTCTTTCAACTCTTCCATCCTGAACACTTTGAAATGCTTTCTCTCCCTTATTCGCATGATCCTTTTCTGGAATTATTTATTAACTAGCGAATAGATTGATTGATGAGCCTTGACTTATGGTTGCCTTTATATCTCTAGTAAGTGGTTAAAACCATATTTGGAACTTGTTGGATATTGGTTGCCATTAGTATCTAGGCAATATGAGGATGAGGTTCAATATGTGCTTCCATCATGAATAGCCCATTGGAGAAGCTATGTTGATGTTAGATTAACTTTCTATGTGTGCCTTCATTAAAATCATTCTTATGCATCACCTACTTCTCCTAGCTCTGACACACTAACTATTTCTCTTTATATTTGTTCAAGTCTATGGTTGCTGGACCTGTATTGATACCCTCCTTGATAATTTGCCTTCTTTCTATGGTATTGTCCTGCAACATCTTTCATATCCACATTGTGGGACCTTTTGTATGTTTCTCCTCTACAGTTGATGCATCCTACACCTTGAAATGCACCTAAAGTACAGTTTCTCACCCTTGTTTGCTTTCTTCACAAATCTTTATGGCTAGCAGATAGTTGTGTTTGATTAGCTACGAATTATGGTTGCCTGTTTGGTTGGTGCTAGCCATCACTCGATACTTGTGGGATAATTGGTTGGGGGTATTATGATGTAGTGCAACATCATGCTATCATGAGCAACCTTTAGAAAACTACATTGGTTTCATGGAGATTACCTCCTACGTGTCATTTCTTTCGCACCTTCTACTATACATTGTCATGCATCCCTTCTCTTTGCACAGGCTTGCTTATCCTACCAGTTAGCCTAGACTTATATCGTTTTGTCTATTCAATTTATTTTTGCCAACCATATCATCATTTTGCTTTATTGTCTTCCAACCTTTTTATGCCTGGACCTTTTTTTGCTAGCAATAGTTTTATTATGGTTGCCATTAGCCATGAAGTTTGGTTAATTCTCTAGTGAAATTGTTAAAACCATGTCCTGGAATTATAGAGTAAGTAGTCTTCATATATACTATATAGATCAACATATGCATTGTTATGTCTCCGAGGCTCGTTTGTAATGTATCAAGCTTGCTCTCCTTCTATTGTCTCAAAATTTGTTCCATTGATACTATGCTAAAGACCCCATAATGCTATTCTCTTGCTGTTAGCATATTTTTGTTGATGGAGATGCCCACATGGGCCATTTTGTCCATCTTGTCTCTATAGCTCTAGAAGTCACATTTACCTTCATTTACAATGAGTAGATGGTAAATGGACTTCTAGAGCTAGGGGAGAAATGTCCCGGGCAGTTAGCAACTGCCAGGCTCTCGCCCTATTTGTAGTGTACCATATAGGTTTTTGACATCAACGCTTCTGTGGGCATCTCCATTCCAAAAATTGTTCAGAACTCACTTCCCCCCCACCCTCCCTCTTTTTTCCCTTCTTTGCTGATACATAAGCCTTTCTCTCTAGTTTTCTTGTTTGACCTTGCCAGTATGACTTGCTTTGGTTATTGTTATATTTGTTGATTTATGATTATGGAACCTTGGTGGCTTATGTTGATATGGAACTGTTGGTTTATGGTTATAGAGCCTTGATGGCTTATTTATGGTTTTAAAGCTTTGATGGCTGATATATGGATATAGAGCCTTGGGGGCTTATGTTGATATGTGACTTGGGCTGTCGTGGTTTTTTGAAGGATATAAGAATATATTAAACCACTAGAATGCGATCAAGAACAATGATAAGTGTGGTGCTAAGAAATGAAGTGCCCATCATGATCCACAATCTGAAGGAATGTCGACCAAATTTCCCGCTTAACTGTGCCAGACAAGCTTGAGACTTGGTAAGCCTGCCACAACTTATGCCTCAAGATCAGAACCAACCGAAAAGGGCTAAGCACTGCATTCTGAAAGACCTTCGCTCTCCGTCTTTTCCAAATCAGCCACAAAAGCCAAGCTCTGCATAAATGAAACGCCTGCCAACTGGCCACTACCCAACTGCTAGGAAAGACTCCCAAGAGAATCTGTTGACTGCACAGTGAAGACCCAAAGAGGGCTCTCACCCAGGACCAAGCTGCCCCTACCTCTGTGCATAGGACAAAGCAGTGCTCAATGGTCTCTCGTCGCCTTATAAAGGGCATGTTTCCGCTACCTGAGGCTTGAACCTGTGGACTCGGACATTCACCCTGAGGCTACGGTGCAAGGTCTGCCACAAAAGGGTACGGATTTTAGGAGGAGGCAATGTATTCCACGCCCACTTCCACATGGCGGGCCACTTACTCCCTGGAAGCTTAAGCGACCACTTATCGAAGGCGGCAACGTGTCCTGAAGCGCTAGAAGCCCATAAGCCGATGCTACAAACTGAGATGCATCAAGTCCACTATGCGACTTCCAAACGCGATTGACTTGAGAAGACAACGCCACTCTATTGTGTTTAGGAAGCCAGCACCTCTGGCTCAGTTGCCGTGGGCTCTGTTTGAGGATTTGCGGCCATTCCCTCATGCTTCGCCTTTTCTTAAGGGTCTCCTGAAGGCCTGGAAGGTGGTCAAGGTTCTCTTTTCATTGGACCCTAGCAGGTGTATGGTAGCCTCATCGCCCTTTCTCTGGGTACCCTTGGATTCTGCATCTCCCTTGGCCTCTTCCCTACACCCAGGTACTCAGCGCCGATGGATTGCTGCAGGGGTAACATCCATCCGTGACTGGTATTGGGAGGGTCATCTGGCGCCGTGGGAGTTTTTTAGGGAAAGATTTGGCCTTCGGCAGTGGGACATACGGACTTGGGCCAGAATTGCTAATGCCAAGCCTGATTGGCTATTGAGAGTTATTGGCAACGGTGGTTGCGTTTGGTTGCCTTTAGTGCCAGTGGGCCCGGGGCCTTGTGTTACTCGTGCCTTTGTTTTGCAGGACTATGCGGTCGTGTACGATATCTATTGTGAAGATGATGCTCTTGAATAGCTCATACATCATGATGACGCGTGCATGTTTACAATATCGGTTGCAAAGGTGTTGCTTTCGGTCATGTTCCTGAATAGTCCTCAACACCTGCATGAGAACACGGTCGTGTTTGCAATTTGGTTGATGAAGGTGCTGCTTTCAAACAAATGAGAAAGCCTTCAATTAAAAAAAAAAAAGAAGGTGCTGCTTTCAAACATGTTCCTTCATAGCCAGCAGCTTGCACCTGCTTGTGGAGTTCCTTCTATAACTTATTTGTAAACCCAAAAAGGCCTATAGGCAAGAGGGTCCTTTTTTCCCTTTCAATTGTGTAAGTGTCTCTTAGATGGTGGTTTACCTTTAGGATTTCCTCTAAAACCCGAAAGGGCGAGGTTTTTATCTCGGGGATAAGCTCCCTTCTTAGATATACATCAGCATGAGCATAGCAGGTTAGCATGTAGTATCTTTCTGTTTATGGAGATGCCCACATGGGCCATTTTGTAGCATGTTTCTGTTTATGGAGATGCCCACATAGGCCATTTTGTCCATCTTGTCTCTATAGCTCTAGAATAGCTATGCTGGTGGTCATGGCAAAGTTACTGATTCTATTGTTGACACAAAGAGTGAGGCTATAGGTGACACAAAATGTGGTACTTGTAGCATCACTTCTGTAGAAAATGTCACCGATAAGGTCATATGTACAATTTCTAATGTTGTGGTGACATTTTGATGACATTAATTGACCCCTTCTCTGATAGGTCTTCACTTCTAGACCAATGGTCAAGATCGTGCCACTCCAAGGGATGAGTTTGTGCCAAGTATTACACATGTATATAGCTTCTGGAATGTTCCAAAACCTCTTAGAAACACTATACATATGGAAAAGGCAAGAAATTATCTTCAAGAAGTAATGGTAGCTCACTTGACATAAGTGTATGTCTTGCAACTAGAAGGTTGTGAGTTTGAGTCTTGCTTCATGCAATTACTTTTTGCATTCGTGTGGCGACCATCTTTGTACGTGTGAGTATACTACCCATATGGTCGTCACAATGCCCTGCTATTTCGTGTGGCGACCATGGTCGTCGCAATGCCCTGGTATTTCATGTGGCAATTACAATCATTACCGGCTGTGCATATAGGTTTGATGTCGTTGTGTCCAGTTGTTGTTGGCCTTTGTAAACCTTGAGTATAATACCCATATGGTCAGCACAATGCCTTGCCAGCTCTGGTCTCGATTTGGATTTAGAATACAAATCTTCAGGTAAGAATTGTGTCACTCAAGCTTTCTTATTGCTTTTTGTTCTTAGAGTTTGTGGTTGCAGCTTAGCTTGGAGGTTCTTCTTTATTCTTTACTTTTGTGGAGTTTTTTATTTGTGGATTGCCAAAGATACATATGCCATTGCTTGATATATGTTTGTCCATGAATTTCCCCTTTGAAGCTTTGTATTTGTGATGCCCAATTTTTGCAGATGATTTCTCTTCTGTTGTCTAATTAAGAGGTGCAAGAGAATCAGGAGGAGTTCGTTAGGCCCCTCCTACTTCCTCATCTGGTGGTGTATCAGATTGTTTTGCCTTAGTAATTGAGGACGTACATCCGTTAAATGTTAATCCAGATCTCTCCTTCCATATCACTAATGAGCCATACGTATTATTGAGACTGATGAGTTCTTGAACATTGATGGACTGTATAGTAGGCACTCTGTATTTGTATCCCAAGTTGCAATATGTACCACAATAACAGGGGGTTCTAGGGGATCTCATATGGATGTAAAAATGACAATTCCTAAAACCATAAGCCATATCTCTAAAACAATTGAATGGGTTGTTATACAAAAACCATAGATTTAAAATAAAAAATCATCACGTTAGCTTACTGGTTATATGGTCAAAGTAGTCTTATTAGAATATTAAGTTATTTTGGTAGAGGTTCGAGCCCTCGTACTTCATATTCTAAAATCTTAGCCGAAGCCGTATAGAGGTTCCATATTCCATTAAAACCTTAGGCAAGTTCTTATTTCATACTAGTAACGGGTGCCCGGCGTTGCCGTGCATAATTACGGTTCATGTAAATGATGCAGTTGAATAAATAGTTGGATTTGCAATTATTTCTTCGTAAGGAAACATATAGATCATGCGACCTTCAGTCAAGCCCATCCAAGAAGGTGCTCCATCCAAGAAGTCAGCACCTTCTGCTCACCTTTCCAAACCACTCCGTGTGTGTGCCCATATTATTAGTGAGGTTCCTCGACATATAAAAATCAAGTGTTTAGTTATAATTATATGCCAAATGGTGTCTATGCCATTATTTTCCATCTCCCATTTAGCCGTTCAACAGATTCCTACTTGAGCAACAACATTAACATCATTTTTGCAAGTGCAACTTGTTTGAATTATTAACCAAATACATATACTCCTCTATCACATATGCATAACCTAACCATGTCCATTTTCGGAAATCTGCGTACCACTATCCCCTACATGATTACATGAAAATATGCAGGATTAGTTTATCGCACACATGTTGCTTCATGTAACCATATATTATTTGCCATAGCATTTTTAATCTCACATCAACTTGAAGCTCCTTTTGAAGCAAAAGTTACTAAGAAAAGTTACTATGTATGTGTTTATGTTTGTTGGACTTTAAAAAGCTTAAAAATTATTAAGAAGGCACGTATGTAGAGGGGCAATAAAAGGGCATATTGAATTAATTTTCCTAACGAATCTCAAGCGCATTGTTGGGGATTACATGCTTGGCATGCTTATGTTTAAGAGAGAGGGGGTTGTGAAGTTTTTATGTAGGTGGCATAGACATGTCCTGAAAATACCTACTATATTTGAAAAGGGGCCAAGGGAAATGGCAAAAGGAATGACATGTGGGACATGAACATTACTGGTCGATAATCAATAGGGACGTGGATATGTCATGATATGTTATTAGATTTCTTATGAACCGATACGTCCATCCTTGCAAGATTGACCACACATGAATGGAGCAAACATCCCATTGCAAGCCAAAGCTTTAGGCCTGTAGAGGTTGCATAGGAAGTTAGACTGAAAACGTTTGTGAATTAAGTCTATAATAGATGGGAGATAACCTAACATGCAAATACAACATGCATGATTGCAACATCATGCATCAGGAAGGACGTGCTCGAGCTGGTAGACCAATGCCTGTGGTTGAGCACAAATACATAATGGATAACATAAAATGTTCATTCAATATACAATCGCAGCACCAAAATAAAACTCATCGTGACTGTGCCTTTTTTCTGCAATCATCTATAGGACTACAATAAGCAAATATATAGAAAGGCAAAGTTTTGGAGTGCTAGAACTTGCAATGTTTCTCCATGCAGAGATTAATAGACGACATGTACAAATGAATAGCCACATGTATTGTGCACCTGATTAATAGTGCACATATGTTGTAACCTACCGTCCAGTGTTGTTTGAATAGCTCTGAAATGTATCTGGCAGTAAAATATCATGAGATCCAACATCTATTCCTGCTTTCTTTTATGCAGGCCATGATGAATTTTCTTATGTAGCTTTGATCTTAGAGGAGCCTGTACATGCTTCAATAACAATTTCTTGCAGATTTTAGACATGTAATATAGACATCTATTATGTATCCTAACAATCTATCTATTAAAAAAAGTAGCTCTCATTTAACAATTGTAATTAATGCTCCTATGTGTGGCAATTGCCACATTTAAGACTCTCCAGAAACAACAAAGCTTTGGTCCCTGTATTATCATGCTGCCTAATGATTTGGTCCCTGTATTATCTGTATTATCATGTTGCCTAATGATTTGACTATCCTGCATAAATAGAACCTGATGCTGCAACCATATGGTTCCAATAGGGGCATTTGCACTCAGAATAATCTATGAAGCATCAACAATCTAAATATTGAAGCTCCAACATTTTCCTTAACATCCAATTAGAAGCAGAAAGCTGCAAGATTGCATCTTTTAGCTATGGCATGGCCAATTCCTAAATGCCCCATAAATGTTTAACAAAGCTGAAAATAGAAAGCTGACTCAAATACAAACGATGTTAAAGATCTGCAGATGAAGGCATATATGTGCCTCATGAAATAGAATGCTTAACATAGAATGAAATAGCCATAGGAAACCTGATCCAAATACAAACGAACTTGCTAAGAGACTAAACTTCTGCATACATTCGTATACTATCCACTTGACTAAAGAATAGAATAGAATAGAATAGGATTTCAAACATTACCAGCGGAGCTTCTTTTTGTATAAAAACAAAAAGTTAGAGATCTGATGATATGGATGATTCCTTGCCGACCCCTTATCTACCGTAAAGATGCACTGGCATGTATCCAACACTTAAAACTAATGTAGCTAAAAACCATCAAGCCAAATGCAGATTATGGAAGATTCTCTGCTAGATGCGAATAGGCTTAAAACCCCTACCTCTTCATAGACAAAAGCTTTGATATAGAAGATCCATTGGTGCAGAAATTCTCTGAATTCTCTGATCTACCTTGAGTTACAGTGGCATGCACCCGTGTTTAACAGAAAATCATGGCATAATACACTGTGTATGCAATAAGACAATTGATGCTATTTAGTTATTATAGAGTGATGGTAAGAAAATTCTAAAGATCATAACGGGGGAGAACATTCACATTAAGGAAGAAATTGATCTAAGTGGAGCAAGTGTGATTAAATGTACAATAGGGAAACATTCACGTTGAAGAAGAAAATAATACTGAGTAGAGCGAACGGGATTAAATGCATCTCCATGAACATATATGATGTAGGAAAGAACAAAGAAAGCTGCACATTAGTGGACATAGACCACATGTTGACAAAACTAATGATGGGTTGCATTCTATTTCTATTCAGATAAGTAGGAACCTAGACCTTTTACAATGAATTGTACAGGGTAGACTCTGTAATAACGCTACATTGCCCTCAGAATAAAATTCGAAGAGGACATTTCCAGCGTAATACCATGCCTAGATAAAAACCTTAATTTAATTTGTCAAATCGATAAGATCGGAAAGTGCTATACATAAAATCAAATAACTATTCAAATGCATGATACTTAAAAGGCATTCATACATGCTAAATTGCTTGCATTCGCAGCTTGTCCTCAGGAAACATAAATCAAATGAACATCCCATATAATGAACTGCAGTACTACAAAATCAACCAGGCAACAATATGCATAAACAATGTTTCAAAAAAATTTCCTGCCTGCTTCTTTCGACTAACTTGTATACGCCTCATGTCCATCATAACTTGTATGTGCCTCGTCTTCATCTAAGAGCAAAAGCTGATTGTAAGCAAATGTGTAGATGCAACAGAAACAAAAACCAAATATAGATGTCCATTTGAAGTGAAACAATATTTTCTAGTTTCAAACATGATAATTCAGCAAACAAATGAAAATAAACAGAAAATAAAGTACTTATATTGCAAAAGAATAAATTGTAGACTTCACACACGAACAAAGACTTTAGATTGCAAGAAGACTTTCCACGTTAGGTTGTTGGAAGAATCTAGATGACTGGATATTGAACCTATAGCTACTTCCTTATGCTACAAAGTTAATAGAAATCATAATAAAACAAATTTGATGATGAAGAAATCATGATTCAAGCATAAAACACAGGGTGGTAGACTTATAAATAGAAGGAAGTAGAAGCAGTTGGAATCTTGGAGCCAAAATGTACACCATGATCTGATGCAGCAAATACTGAGGCAAGCAGTCCAATTCAATCAATAGATCTACAATATCAATAATCACATAAGCAAAGTTTTGGAAGATAATTTTTGGTCAAGATGTCATTTGCATTAGGTGCTATCAGAAACATCTGCTAATGAGAAGATGGGAGAGAGATACGTACCCATGAGGAACACCTGCAAAGCAAGCTAGTTGCCTGAAGCTACAACAATTGGTTGCAAAATCCAAAGAACATCAGCAGTAGACTTGTTGCAAAACGTGGCTTTCATGCCACCGAAAATTGGGTCTGAAGCCACCGAAAATTGGGCCTGATACTGCTCAAAAATCTAAATCTCAAAATCATAGTGAAGGCCACACACGATTTTTATCACAAGAAAATTAATAGCTCTACCTGCACAACTGGATCACCTGGCCGATCAAGAATAAATGTCCCAAAAAACACCCACATCAGGGTTGTTGCAAAAGATGGCTTTCATGCAGCCAAAAATTGGACGATTACTGCCCCAAGATCTAAATTTCAACATCATAGCGAAGGCCACACACGATTTTTGGAATACTGGGATATTTTTCCATCTTGCATCAAAATCTTTTTGGATAAAATGTAAAGAAAACTGGAAAGCATGCAACCCCGGCATGACAGAAAGAATCGAGACTCTGCATGCAACCAAAGAGCATCTAGATTTTGCAGCTTCAATACCACACCGAATGGCATCAGCATTAGGTTTGGCAAGAGAATAGATTGTACCTAATGAATCATTAAGATAATGTAGCCATTCCATAATAGCCAGCACATGCCACTTTGATGCAAGCTTGAACAATACAAAGCAATCAAAATAAAATGGCAAATCATGAAGAAGAGCTTACAAAGAAGGGGAAAGCTGCCCTGTACCAGCGGATTGTTTGACAAACAATGGCACCAAAACTTTCCATTTCTAACCTTTAAAAAAGTGGAATCCAATGCAGAATCCGACCTGCTTCAACAATACAAAGAAGAAAGCTGCAATTATCAAAAGTATTCTTGGTATAATTATGTTATCAAATACCTTAGAATTATTATCTGGAGATGATCCTCAACTAAAGAATGAGCCTAACCTACACCAATAAGAAAATTCCCACCAACAGTTTGTAGCAAAAGGTCTGTATGTACATACAGCAAAGCAAAAGAGAATGGATATATGGTTTCCATAAATCAAAAGCTCAATGTCAAAAGCATAATTACGTACCTCCATCTTTCTCCAAACTCTCTTCAAATTAGAAAAGCCCAGGATGCTCCAAGAGAAAGAAAGCACTCTTCCAGCCTACGATCGGCTTGCTCAAGTCAGTACATTACATATCAAGGACAATACCTAGCCGAAATACCTTGGAAATTTTAATCCATGCTCGCGTCATGCTGCATAACTGATAGTTTTATCTCCACAACTCCATTTGCAACCGTGGCAGGCATGCCGATGATCAGCCATCCCAGATAAGAATCCACAAAAACTGGGGGATAATCCATCGGCCCCAAAAATGTCGATTTTGAAATCATAGTACAACCGAAATGTTTTTTGGAGAACCGGAATCTTTTCCCGGCTGCCAAAACCCTCTAAACCTTAAAAAATCAAATTAAGGAAAAATTCCAAAAAGTTTTTGGAACCTCGGAAAAACCAAATTTAAACAATAGGATTTTAAAATCATAGGCGCCCCCAATCATAAATGACCATAAGCAAAATGAGAGGTGCCTAGAGGCCTGAACATATGGTCTGGGCCATAGGATCGATGGATCTGACAATTGTGGTAGTCCAGGGTGCACCTCATTTAAATGTATGTGTTGATCTCTGGTTAACTGATATAGAACACGATCATCAAAGACCCACTACTAGTCAAGCCATCATCATGAGGGGTGCCATGAGCAGGGTAAAAGGATGGTCGACTTGACATTAGAGGTGTTATGAGATGTTATGATGTAATCAGATGAACGGGCATCTTCATTGGACTTGCCTTTGATATTATTATTTTATATCTTGTGTTTTATTTTTGTATAGGTTAATGTGAACAATATTGCTTTTTGCTATAGGATGATGGCGAGATGAATACGACACTATCATTGTGTTCTTGTTTATTGTGATTAATCCCTCTAGACAATATTGCTACTAGAAAACTGTTTGCTCCTTTTATTATGTTTTCTTCTACAGGTTGTGCACTTCATTGCGACATTAGCGTGGACCATCGGATCAAACCCATGATATGATCCAAATTCGAATCCTGGAGGATGCATATTGTATGAATTCCAATGCCTTTGGAATCATCATTTCCAATGGATTTGCTTCTTATTTTACAATGGTCATATTCAAACCATTGTATATACAGATTCCAATGGTTTTCGAATGTTAACTGATATACAATCCTTATTTTGTCTCCTATGCACACTTAGTATTTCAATACACCAAATTAAACAATACGTGGAAAACACTACACTAAACCATGACCCTAACAAAAGTTTCTAACAGAAATACTTGCATGATGCATAGATAAAATATCTTCCTTGTTTTGCTCATTAACCAAAAAAAAAGAAAAAAAAAAGGCTTAAAGATATAGACAGACAGACATAGATAGATAGATAGATAGACAGATAGACAGATAGACAGATAGATAGATAGATAGATAGTATTTTCTACGTCATGCCACATTGGCAGCATCTATGAGGACATATGACTATTGATATTCTTTCTTAGCTTCCATATTGAGACATATTGCCATGATATGTACTTGTTCATTATACACTAAATCATGACATATAAGCATGTTAACGTGCATGCTTAGTTCAAAAGGATAAGAATCATAAAAGAAGTTTAATTTGAAGTGAAAACATCAACAAAGCCCATATTGCGGCTTGATTTTTTTATAACATGAACTTGATTGCGGCTACGATTATATTAAGGTCAAAAACAACTATACCACAACTGTTTTCGTTGACAATTCCCCTCACACATACAATAATATGAAACATTAACGATTTTCTTAATGGGCGATATTATAAATGGTTATGAAATATATTACTGGGTTCCATCATTGACTTGACTTCACATTATTAAGGCTTGCACATGTTCTTTTCGATATGGTCCATAGCTAGTATTTGGATTTTGCAATATCTTGCTCTTATTTCCATTCTCCAATAATATGGTAATAGTCAACGTCAACTTCTTGACATGTTGTGATCTACCTGCATAATGGGGCCAACTTCCATTTCGAACATGTATTTAGGCCCCCCATTACCATATTATATAGTATATACTTCGTCATACATATATGATTTTTTAAAAAAATTGCACCATTTCATTATTTATCTATGGCATATGTGATCTAATATTTTTCTAAGCTTGTGATATTCCATATACAATGCCCCTAACCATGACATTTATTCCTCTAAGATGCGATAGTCTAGAATCCATACCATGGAATGTTTATATTGAGGTTCCAAATCACTTTTCATAATTATGCTCATTGGCATGTTAATGCAATATGCATATATTTAGGATATGAAGCAAAACTCATGGTTCTGTCTTGAATCAAATCAACTCTATACCGATCAGCCTTTGGTGGAAAACAATAGAGTACTAGAAATTGTAATACTTCTTTTAAAGTCCAGCTCAAGAAACCAGTGAAAAAGTTGTTACTTACATAAATCCTCAAAATTATTACTACACACAATTGTAGAATTTCAAAACTTTGAATTCTAATACCAAAGGATAGCTTGGTAATATAGTAGATGCTTATATTTCAAGGCATGACAATGAGACCAACATATGGCAGTAAATGTACGATTCTTTTGTCGTCATATGCAAAGGTTCCACTGAGGATGTATATATACAAGGTTGACTATAATGCTACATTAAGTTCAAGGTCTTTCCAGGAGAAAAATTCATGGAATTTTGTTTCGCTTGAAGGGGAGGAATGTGGTAGAGTTTAGAGAGGCAAACAGAGGCAGCAAGTGGCTCCACAGGCAATCTTTCACATGTACAGACCTCTATCATGAAACCATCAGGGTCATGGAAAAATATTTGTTCTAACTCAATACCCTTCTCTTCTACCACCCTTCGTAGATATTTGATATCTGCATCCTTCAATCTTTTCTCCACCATATCCATATCTTGACACTTCATTTTCCACATCAAACACATGTTTAAGTTCAGTATAGGTTAGTGGAAAAAAAAATGAAAAAAAAATTTAAAATGAGCATACTTGAAAGGAAATGTGGTCCGCTCTAACATTGATCTCATCTTTCTTCTCTATTGCTTCTGGATGTTCGCAATGTAAAAGATGAATCCCTATGCCGTAGTTATACAACCTTCAAAATAATGGAATATGTATTATTTACTTTTGGAACTTAGAATCTTGAACCACAATTTATCCTTACCAAGCTCCCTCAAAGTTGAGCGCTCTGGGACGACGGATCTGAATAAAACCGAGTAGATTACAATAAAAATTGATGGATTCTTCAACATTCTTACAGTTGCGAGAGATATGATTGAGGCAAGAGAGAGGAAGAGGTAAATAACTATGACTTGATCCTGTCATTTTTATAGATTGCGGAGAATTTGATAGAATATGTCTGAAAACGATAAGATGTTGAGAAACAAGAAATGGCGCCAGAGACGAAGAGCAAGCTTGGACTACTGGAGATGCAAGGCTTCTCCAATCCATTGCCTTAAATTGTAAAAATCGTGATAACACGGTGTGCAGTGACACGTGTACATTTCGTCCTTCCAAAATATATATATGTATATATATGCCATTTCCTAGCAATCTTCCTGAACGGGGTCTATATTATAACTAGCAATGCTCGTGCTCCTGTAGCATCTTTTTGTGCTTACACAGTTAGATGAGACTTAAAGATATATAGACAGACAGAGATAGACAGATAGACAGATAGTATTTTCTACGTCATGCCACATTGGCAGCATCTATGAGGACATGTGACTATTGATATTCTTTCTTAGCTTCCATATTGAGACATATTTCCATGATATGTACTTGTTCATTATACACTAGATCATGTCATATAAGCATGTTAACGTGCATGCTTAGTTCAAAAGGATAAGAATCATAAAAGAAGTTTAATTTGAAGTGAAAACATCAACAAAGCCCATATTGCGGCTTGATTTTTTTATAACATGAACTTGATTGCGGCTACGATTATATTAAGGTCAAAAACAACTATACCACAATTGTTTTCGTTGACAATTCCCCTCACATACAATAATATGAAACATTAACGATTTTCTTAATGGGCGATATTATAAATGGTTATGAAATATGTTACTGGGTTCCATCATTGACTTGACTTCACATTATTAAGGCTTGCACATGTTCTTTTCGATATGGTCCAGAGCTGGTATTTGGATTTTGCAATATCTTGCTCTTATTTCCATTCTCCAATAATATGGTAATAGTTAACATCAACTTCTTGACATGTTGTGATCTACCTGCATAATGGGGCCAACTTCCATTTCGAGCATGTATTTAGGCCCCCCATTACCATATTATATAGTATATACTTTGTCATACATATATGATTTTTAAAAAAAATTGGACCATTTCATTATTTATCTATAGCATATGTGATCTAATATTTTTCTAAGCTTGTGATATTCCATATACAATGCCCCTAACCATGACATTTATTCCTCTAAGATGCGATAGTCTAGAATCCATACCATGGAATGTTTATATTGAGGTTCCAAATCACTTTTCATAATTATGCTCATTGGCATGTTAATGCAATATGCATGTATTTAGGATATGAAGCAAAACTCATTGTTCTGTCTTGAATCAAATCAACTTTATACCGATCAGCCTTTGGTGGAAAACAATAGAGTACTAGAAATTGTAATACTTCTTTTAAAGTCCAGCTTAAGAAACCAGTGGAAAAGTTGTTACTTACATAAATCCTCAAAATTATTACTACACACAATTGTAGAATTTCAAAACTTTGAATTCTAATACCAAAGGATAGCTTGGTAATATAGTAGATGCTTATATTTCAATGCATGACAATGAGACCAACATATGGCAGTAAATGTACGATTCTTTTGTCGTCATATGCAAAGATTCCACTGAGGATGCATATATACAAGATTGACTATAATGCTACATTAAGTTCAAGGTCTTTCCAGGAGAAAAATTCATGGAATTTTGTTTAGCTTGAAGGGAAGGAATGTGGTAGAGTTTAGAGAGGCAAACAGAGGCAGCAAGTGGCTCCACAGGCAATCTTTCACATGTACAGACCTCTATCATGAAACCATCAGGGTCATGGAAAAATATCTGTTCTAACTCAATATCCTTCTCTTCTACCACCCTTCGTAGATATTTGATATCTGCATCCTTCAATCTTTTCTCCACCATATCCATATCTTGACACTTCATTTTCCACATCAAACACATGTTTAAGTTCAGTATAGTTTTATGGAAAAAATCCATCCTCAACTTAGACTCCTAGTCTAGTTGCTCTATTGCCAACCCTCCCCCTTTCTCAATTGCTTCATTTTCGTCCATGCCTCTCGATGTTCTCATCCTTCCGCCTCTGCTGTCATGCAATCTCCTTTGGTCATAGTAGGGGCACGACCGTCCCTCGACAACAAGTGCCTCCTACACCTATTGCCCAACACCTCAGTTGCTGCTGATTTTGACTGTCCTGGTGGTGGCATCATCATATAGTCATGTCGCAAAGAAACAAGCGCCATCAACAAATAAGTGAGGCAAATGAGACCATGAAGTGGACCCACTTAATGCGGACATATTTAATGAAGTTGATCCAAAAGATGCCTCCATGGTGGAGATATAGAATAGAGATATATCGACTAGCTAGCAATTATCGTGGTCTACGATGGTTTGCTTGAATAAATTCAAAGAGGTTCAAAAAGAAGAAAGAAAAATAGTACCTTAGATGCTTTGTCTCTATGAACATTGTCATCTAGAATATATAAGGGGGCTTAAGGGCATAAGCATGCTACACCCTACCACTTTTGAAACCGATCAATGTGCCTACACTAGCTATTTCTAGATTGGGTATTGTTTCCTTATTCTTTTTCTCAAACCCAATTCAAAAGTTCAAAATAAAAGTCAAAAGCATGTTAATGTTCAAGGTTAAGATAGAGACAATACTATTGGAGGCTAAAACGAATGCATCCAATTTAACACTTATTATTGCTCTGCGACTCGCATGAAAACCACAACATCCCGGGAAAATCGCATGCATGAGAATCGGGAGGTTTTTGTCGTTTTCATGCGAGCTCCATTCTAGAATGCCATCGATCCAAGCCCTCGGATCGAGATTCTAGAGGGAGCGAGCATGCATGTCTTGCATGCATGCATTGCATGCCTTCTCTGGTTGGGAGATCGCTATATTAGGCGGGGTTCTTCATCAACGTCTCATCGGCGCTTCCTCTTCTCTCTCAGCAGTACCTTATTCTCTATTCTTTGAAACCATGCAGGGGAGGGGCTTCTCCCTGCTTGGATTGACCAATTTGGCGTTTCTTTCATGCTATGGCATGTTCTTTCTCAGCCTTGCCTCTTCTTTAGCCGTTCCTTTGACCTTCGTCCTCGATCCTTTTGATAAGGAAGTTCTCTTCTATTCGGGAGGTTTTTGTCATTTTCATGCGAGCTCCATTCTAGAATGCCATCGATCCGAGCCCTCGGATCGAGATTCTAGAGGGAGCGAGCATGCCTGTCTTGCATGCATGCATTGCATGCCTTCTCTGGTTGGGAGATCGCTATATTAGGCGGGGTTCTTCATCAACGTCTCATCGGCGCTTCCTCTTCTCTCTCAGCAGTACCTTATTCTCTATTTTTTGAAACCCACCCTCCCCCCTTAATTGTTTAATGTATTTGTCGCCTGGCACGCATGACCAACCCCTCTATTTGAAGAGGTTTTTGTTTTGTTGTCGCGCGGCACGCATGATCAGCCCCTCCACTTTGGGAGGTTTGTTTTGTCACATTTGTTCTCGTGTTGGTGATGTGTAGGTACAGGTTGGCAAGCGGCAGCAGTTTCGACTTCTCCATTCGTGGGTTTTTTGGGAGCGGATTCTCAGCCTTACGTTTGTCTAAGCCCCTTGCCGAAGGCTTAGCACTAGGGTTTTTCCTCGAAAACCCGAAAGGGCGGGGTTTTTTAATCCCAGGTACACAAACAAACATCTATTAGCATTGTATTTCATGGGGTCCAAGCTGTATAATTGGACGTTCCCTTTATTTTTCTTCGTGGGTAGTTCGCATGTGCGCAGCTACTGAGATGAATGAGAGGCCTATATAGATAGGCTTTTCATTCATCTCAGCAGTTTTTTCTACAATGGTATAGGGTGGGTAGCTGCACATCGCAGGCTACCTAAAAAATGAAAAACATAGGGAATATCCAGTTATAACACCTGGACCCCAAATAAAATTGTGTGCTACAGATGTTGGCTAGTGTACCTGCCGAGAGCTTATCGCCGGGATTAAAAAACCCCGCCCTTTCGGGTTTCCGAGGAAAAACCCTAGCGATAAAATCTCGGCAAGGGGCTTGGACAACGCATGGCTGCTAAACGTTCCCACAAAAAAACCCATGCTCTACAGAGAATACCTAAGTCACGCATCACCCCTGGACCTGCACATCACCAACAGAAAAACCAAAAGAGAAAAAACCTCGAAAAGCGAGGGGCTAGTCACACGTGCCACGCGATAAAAAACAATATTTACACCTCGAAAAAGCGAGGGGTTGGTCATGCGTGCCACGCGACAATTATAACGGTCATGCGTGCCACGCGAGGCTCTAACAGTCATGCAGCATCAAGGGCTGCACAGCGAGTTAGCCAAAGCCAGGGAGTTGAACCAAGCAGGGATACACGCGGGGGTCAGGAATGGCAAAGTATACCTTCACAAGAGGGTAAGAGAACAGGCTGCCCTGACGCAGGAACAGAATGTGGGAACACAGGGACAAGCAAAAGCAACAGAATTGGAGAAGGAAAACATAAACTCCCTGAAGACTATACAGCAGGGGCAGGAGAGCAGAGTTTTGGGGGGAGCGCTAAGGGCGATAATGTTGGAAGGGAATCAAAGACGAGGAGCGAAAGAAGCGAAGCCGGGGCTTAATTTAAGACCGAACAACACAAGCGGGGTTCATGGGCCCAACCCCGACAATGAAGACCAGAGGAAGGCCAAGAAGAACAGGCAATGGGACAGAAGGCACGGAGACCCCGAAGGAGCAACCTCGAGGGAAGAGACGCTGACAATATGGTACTGGAACTGTACCGGGTACCCGTGGGATGACTGAGAGAGACTAGAGGGTGCTCACAGCTGCGACATAGTATGTCTAGTAGAGACATGGGAGCATAACGTCAAGAGGCTGCTAGAGGAAGAGGGATATCAGCTGTTCACGTGTTGGAAAGATAAGGATTTCAAGATAGGGAGGGGAAGTGCATGCCTGGCCTGTTATGTAAAGAATAGTATAGCTAACATCGCATGTATTTTACATTCAGATATCAATAAAAGATACATGGTGTTGAATATTCAATTGCAAAACAAACAAGACCTATTTCTATCATAGCATACTATCCGCCAAACAGTGACAAGCTAGAGTTGCTGGACCTAGGGGAAAGTATGATGAAATGGAAAGAACAGGGGCCAATGATTCTAGTAGGGGATTTAAATGCCAGAACCAGACAAGAAGAGGCACAAAGCACGAACATTGATGAAATGGATGGTCATATAATATACACAGCAAGAACACAGGAGTGGCAGAGAGATACAGAGGATAAGGCAGAGGTCAACGCTAAAGGCGAATTACTGCTTGAAGTTTGCACAGCAACAGGGGTAATCATAGCTAATGGAGTGCAAAAATGGGGAGGATCAGGGAGCTTCACGAGTCAAAATGCACATGGCAAGAGCATAGTAGACTATGTAATTTTGAACGGTCAAGCAGTGGAAATAGTCGTAGGGTTAATGCTATAGGACTGGCCGACTGGAAAAAGGGATAGTCATAGACCGATCTAATTAACACTCAAAAGGGGTGGGACGACACAGGCCAATAACACAGGGGAAAAGGAGGAAGAGAAAACGAGGATGAGAATCCAATTTCAAGAAAAATACACAGATACATTCATACAAACGATCAGGGAGGAAATGGGAAAGTGGGAATGGGGAAAACACAATGCGAATGACAATGGTAATATACTCAATGACATCATGGTGAGAGTAGCAACAGAGGTATTCGGGAAAAAGAACAGAACCAGGAAGAACAAGGCCTTCAAGGCATCAGTATAATATGATGACGAGTGCAGAGAACGAAAAAGAATAACCAAAGAGCACATAGGGAAGGAGACATACCAGACAGAAAAAGCAGCATACATAAGACTATTGAAGTTAAAACGGAATAAGAACTTGCTGCAGCACCAATGGGGTATGGCAAAATTGCTGAAGAAACAACCCCGAAGATTTTGGAGGGGATTCAAAAGGAAGGGAGGGGAGAATATGAAAACAGGGAACGAGCAAGACAGTATTGGAGCAGCCAGATGGGAGAAATACCTGGAGAAACTGTATAAGACAGGGGCATCCCCCGTATCAATACCAACACTGCAGGATTCAGATAAACCATGCTTCAACATGCAAGAGGTAATGGTAGCCTTAAACAGGATGGCTAACCACAAAGCCCCGGATCTATATGATCTGACAGTGGAATTACTGAAATGTGCTTCAGGTCACGGACATTTTCAACGGCATAATACATACAGGGCTTCCAGACAGGTGGACATACAATAGGGTCATACCTCTACATAAGGCAGGAAGCAGGCAAGATCCAGGAAACTATAGGACAATAATGGTGAGTTCCATCTTCGCAAAGTGGTTCGGAAAGGCACTGGACAGCAAATTAAAGAAATAGGCAGAAGCGGGAAACATGAGAGCACAAGGACAAGCAGGCTTCAGGCCAGAACACTCAACCACAGACCATCTAGTAACCCTTCGGATATTAATAGAACGGAATAAAACATAGGGAAGAAAGATAATCTGCTGTTTTGTAGACTTCAGGAAAGCATTCGACACAGTCCCGAGGGAGAAGCTATTACAAAGTTGATAGACATGCAAGCCCCAAGAAACATGGTAGGATCGATTGCAAGACTATACCATAGGGTATATGCCAAGATAGAGCAAGAAGGACAGTCAATAGACTGTGATGCAAGCGTTAAACAGGGTTGCCCGCTATCCCCAACTCTATTTGGAATATACATAGATGCTTTACAGGGTTACATAGCAGAACAGCAAGGGGAAGAATACACTCCTACATTAGGAGACACGAAGGTACCGATTATGCTATCTGGCCGACGATCCGAGTATATGATGGCCACAAAAAATAAGGGGATGCATGGACTACTAAAAATTCTAGAAAAATTACGTCGCGGAAAAACCGGGCTAACAGTAAATCTAGCAAAGACTAAGATAGTCATCTTCGGCCATAAGAACAGGAATAGACCCTTCAGATATAGGGAAACAGAAATAAAGGAAGCAACGGAATACAGGTATCTAGGGTATGATGCGCATATCACGTGGAAGTGGGCTGCGGACACCGGGTTCCAATCAGCCATATTATTTCAATATGAAGAATTTCTCGCAACAAAAGCGTAATAATTGATTTGGAACATCAAATGCTACTTATTCAAGAAGCAGTAGTAGCCACTACACAATTATATGGGGCGAAGCTTGGGGGTCGGGCCTAACAGACAAAAAAATGGGAAAAACAGAAGGAATCCTTAGGCAATGGCACAAACAAGAATTTAAAGTCTGGGACAAACACGCCTAATCGACAATCATGGTCCTCTAAAACAGGCGTAAAACCAATGGAGGTGAGAGCATGGGAGAGGACCATAAGGTACCGATTAAAGACAATGTAGGAGACCTTCGTGGGAAATTGTCTAGTATTGTAATCACCGAAAGTCAAGCAAAATCACACATTCTCATAGGCGTGGATGGTTTAAGGATGTGGAAAAATGGACCGAGAGATGGGATTAAACCCGAGAGACCTAATAAACGAAGGGCGTGGAATGAGGAGTGGGCGCATTGAGCTACAAGAGCATGGCTGCAAAAACACACAGACCCAAGACAACGGCTCATGACGCTTTTAACCCGTGATCAGCAGGTAGGACATCAGATGTATCGGGATAACATATTGGGAAAAGCCAGAAGAGATATCATGGCTAGATTCAGGATGTGGAGCCACGATCTGAGAATCGAAAAGGACAGGTGGAGGGGAATAGACAAGGAGGACCGGATATGCAGAATCTGCGACAATGGGAGAGTAGAGGATGAGAACCACATGATTAACGATTGCCCGATATACGGGGACATCAGAGACAGGTACAGAACTATAAGATGGGGGCAACCAGTACATATTCTGATGACAATAACAGAATCACTAAGAGATTTGGCAGACGCGATCCAGGGAATGATGATCAGACACAGAGAAGTACACAGGGAAAGAGGGTTTGTAATATGAACCGCACAAAATCGGCTCATAAACCCCACACAAATTGTTCAGTTAAAAGCTAATTGATAATGACGCATCACTGCACGGCCACGAAGCCGAAGTAAAGCGGGATGCTGGTATTAATAGAAAAAAGTCAGCCTTCAGAAAAGGCTACATCATAACCGCGTGATGTGCTAGTAGCGCCCTTTCAGGGAGCTCGCCCATGCTACACAAGTCCAGGGGCCTGAGGGCACAAGGGATGTTAATGTCTATTCTATTCTATTCTATAACGAATATGAACATATAAATAACAATTGTAAGGGGGGGAGGGTGGGAGCCATGGATACTGCTGAGAGATGAGAAAGCGCCGATGAAAAGTCGATGAAGAACTCTGCAATAAATAGCGATCCCCCAACCTGATGAACGGCCTAAAAATGCATGCGACGCATGCAATGCATGCATGCTCGTCTTGCGCAAGAATGTCGATCCGCTACGCGAATCGATGACATTCTTGCTCTGCGACTCGCATGAAAGCCACAACATCCCGATACCAGAGAACTTCAAATACTAGATCCGAGGAGAAAAGTTGAAGAATTGTCCTATGCCGGACAAAAATGCAAAGATAGAAGAGGTTAGAAAGGATAGGAATGGTCAAGAAAGAGTAGCCCATGCAAGAAGAAGCCCCTCCTCCGCATGAGATCAAATAATAGAAGCCACGGATACTGCTGAGAGATGAGAAAGCGCCGATGAAAAGTCGATGAAGAACTCTGCAATAAATAGCAATCCCCCAACCTGATGAACGACCTAAAATGCATGCGATGCATGCATGCGACGCATGCAATGCACGCATGCTCGTCTTGTGCAAGAATGTCGATCCGCTACGCGAATCGATAACATTAGTTATTGAGACATTATAAAAGTATCCAGTACCCAGTATTGGTACCCTTTTTAAGTAGTTTTATGGTCTCTAAATAAAACGTTTTGTGGTAGGGTGTAGCACATTTACGCCCTTAAGTCCTCCCCAATGTAAAGTACTAGAGAATCGACGATGATTAGAAGTTTGGCTCCACATATTTTGTGCTTGCAAGAGCATAAATGTTATAAAGGATCTCTATGGTTGCTTCTTGAAGACTTCAACATAGTTGAGGACATTGATGATAGGCTTAATGCTTGTGAGATTGGGACAATGTTTTTCGAACATGGCTTCTGCAAGATTTCAGATTATCAGAGTGTCATTTGGTGTAATGATGCTCTGGAGGAGACATGCATTACAGCTAGGCATAAAGATGCTATGCCAATATGCATGTTCGAATAAGGTACCAGAACTTCATCGTAAGAACTATATTCTCCAGACCTTTTTGGCCATGACTCTCAGGTTTAGTAAACTCCCCATCTCAAGTAACTGGCAAGACTATGTTTAAACTGAATTTCCAATATTTGAAGGATGAGGGTTTAATTGCTGGATGCCGTCGGGTTTGAGAATTAGGTAATAAATTACTAATCACATACTTCTTATTAGTCGTAATGACTTTAGCTTAACTTGTCTGAAAATAATATCAAAACTTTATGTGATTTAGCTAAAGTCTATAAATTCTCCCTCTCATACTTTTGATAATTTAGCTAAACTAACCCGTAATCCATCTTAAAGCTTTTTGTGATGTGGACACAAAAAATGTTAAAACTAAAAATATTTTACTATTTTCTAGTTGTTTCTATTTACTTTAGTCATTTTCTTTGTGGGAACATGCTAAACACATGTCAGCTAGCTAAGTCTAGGCCTCAATTTATTCCATGGATACTAGAAAATAAATTACTAACCATATATTTCTTATCATCAAGATTACTTTAGATAAAACTAGTCCGAACAGTGGGTAGGGGATTTTGTGCAGCAAAAGAAATGCCTTTTAACACTAGAATTGTCCCTTGATGGATTATAAATGGTTCATTTGTATGGTTCACTTTAAATTCTATACAAAATCAATGGCATAAAATTCAATTAAACCCTTTCTACATGTTGATATATGCTAGTCATGTTGCACAAGAAAAATAGTTAACAAGGTGCTGCGCACGGAGGGTTGCCCTCCGTGGCCGGAGGTTGAGGTGGCTTAAATCATACTTGAAAGTTATGTTTTTATAATCAATCAAAATTGCTGTTTTAGAACATTGTCATTTTGTGAAGATGATGGTACCCATTTGCATCACTAACTCCCCCTTTTGCATTCCATGATATCACATTGGGGCTTTTAGAAATGTTGACCGCCCTCTCTGCTTCTTCTGAGTTCCCACATTGGCATACATATTAATCAAAGAATTCTCCACAACAAGGTCAGATTGGAGATAAGTGCCAAATATTTGCCCATGAACGACATGCTAGGCAAGCTGTTGCAAGCTCTCAAGAGAGCCAAAAACGTGAATTTGTCTGTGGAAATGCCTGCAATTTGCATTTCATGATACAACTGTAAAAACAACTCTCACTACAATGAGAAAGGCGTGCCCAAATCTGCTCACTCTGTAATTCTTATTTTTGTAATTGTTGTGCACATGTAAACAAAGGCACTACGATATTATTGGTTATTAGATATGCACAACTCTATTTGAATTGCCTATTTTATATGATATATTTGGATCTTACATTCAATATCAATATAGCTTATAGAAACGATGCCCCACGTTGGGCAATGTGTGGGCAACAACTACATATACACCTATATGAACCTTAGGAATGTTGTCGCCTCTAATTAGTGGTTGTTCACACCTATATGACTTTTGTAAATGGGCCACACATTGTTTTGCAAGAATGCACCAATCAGGAATGCGTTATGGAAAGACACACATGGGAATATTGCATTGGATTCAAGTATTTAAAATCTCCAACTATAAATTATAGTGCAAACTCCAACTATAAGTTAGAGTGCAAATTTGACATCCATTACATTGCTTCACAAACACTTAATATCTCCAAGTATAAGTTAGAGTATCCTCATATCCATGGGAAAACTGCATGAGATTCAAATATTTAAAATCTCCAACTATAAGTTAGAGTGCAAACTCCAACTATAAGTTAAAGAGTGCAAATTTAACATCTATTGTGGTCAAATGTGATAGAGTGAGCTTGAGGTGAGTATTTACAAGCATTAAACTGTGCATTAGGCAAGGCAACTGTGCATTAGGCAAGGCAACTGTGCAATGTACTGGGCATTAGGCAAGGCAATAATTTTCATATCTTGCAAAATTTCCCCAATATAAAACATCTGCCATCATATTGTATGTGTAGGATGAAACCTGTCCCAAAATACATAGTAGTAACCTTGCAGCTAAAGCCTTTTAGGGCTTTGCACAAATTGAAGCAGAAGGCAAACCCTTTTCCAGAACTATTTGTCCTTTGTGTAGAATGAAATCTGTCCCAAAACACATACTTAGTACTATGTATCCTTGCAGCTTGAGGCACAAAATTGAGGCAGAAGGCAAACCCTTTTCTAGTTTAACCATGTGCACTTGTCTCAAACCCTGTGAACATAGATTAAGGATTTATAAATAATCTAAACATAAATATAAGCAATATAAGAGAATCTACATTACCATAATGGAGGGAACAGAATGATCTGAAAAAGGAAATCATACATGTCTAGATAGCTACTTCTAAATCCAGGGAGATTGAATCCCAGAGATAATAAAGCCAATTTAAGGCGTTTGTTAGAGCCTGTAGCTTACAAACAGTACATCCATTTTTTCTCTGAAACATAATTTTCATCCATAAAAGACATTCAATTGCGGGCAGGAAAAGAAACTACAGCAATATGGCGAGCCCCTTGCTCATGTAGATCATGTAGATTTCTAAAAATTACAACACTATCACTATGCTATAACATGAGTCAAAGACAATTTACCTCAATAGTAATCCCAATAGCCGAAGTAGAAAAGCATGTCGGTCTCTCCTTATCTATGAATCCAAATAATAATTCAGAGTACAATCATCTACTTATGTGCTTATGAGATAGCTATTGCATTTGCTGAGAAAAAAACCGTGTGCTATATACATGGTATGATGGAAATAATAAATTAGATTTTGGGTTTGCATCATAGATTTTAGAACTGTTATCATAGTTTAGAAGATTTGATCCTTGTGAAACATAGATCATAGATTATAGAATTTTATTAACGAAATTTCTTACCAAGGCAACCGATGTGGAGTATAAAAATCCAGAGCCGGGTGTTGCAAAAATTATTCCATGAATAATCTATAGATAGGTTTTGGAGATAAGAAAGCAGGGGAATATGGCAATCCCAACTTAAGACGCTGCAATAGTTAAGCATAATATATATTAGAAGGAAATAATTAGGCATAATACATACAGGGCTTCCAGACAGGTGGACATACAATAGGGTCATACCTCTACATAAGGCAGGAAGCAGGCAAGATCCAGGAAACTATAGGACAATAATGGTGAGTTCCATCTTCGCAAAGTGGTTCGGAAAGGCACTGGACAACAAATTAAAGAAATAGGCAGAAGCGGGAAACATGAGAGCACAAGGACAAGCAGGCTTCAGGCCAGAACACTCAACCACAGACCATCTAGTAACCCTTCGGATATTAATAGAACGGAATAAAGCATAGGGAAGAAAGATAATCTGCTGTTTTGTAGACTTCAGGAAAGCATTCGACACAGTCCCGAGGGAGAAGCTATTACAAAGTTGATAGACATGCAAGCCCCAAGAAACATGGTAGGATCGATTGCAAGACTATACCATAGGGTATATGCCAAGATAAAGCAAGAAGGACAGCCAATAGACTGTGATGCAAGCGTTAAACAGGGTTGCCCGCTATCCCCAACTCTATTTGGAATATACATAGATGCTTTACAGGGTTACATAGCAGAACAGCAAGGGGAAGAATACACTCCTACATTAGGAGACACGAAGGTACCGATTATGCTATACGCTGACGATCTGAGTATGATGGCCACAAAAAAATAAGGGGATGCACAGACTACTAAAAATTCTAGAAAAATTCTGTGAAAAAACCGGGCTAACAGTAAATCTAGCAAAGACTAAGATAGTCATCTTCGGCCATAAGAACAGGAATAGACCCTTCAGATATAGGGAAACAGAAATAAAGGAAGCAACGGAATACAGGTATCTAGGGTATGATGCGCATATCACAGGGAAGTGGGCTAAGTGCAGACACCAGGTTCCAATCAGCCATATTATTTCAATATGAAGAATTTCTGCAACAAAAGCAGAATAATTGACTGGAACATCAAATGCTACTTATTCAGTGCAGTAGTAGCCACTACACAATTATATGGGGCAGAAGCTTGGGGTCAGGCCTAACAGACAAAAAATGGGAAAAACAGGAAGGAATCCTTAGGCAATGGCACAAACAAGAATTTAAAGTACGGACAAATACGCCACTGACAATCATGGTCCTCGAAACAGGGCAGAAACCAATGGAGGTGAGAGCATGGGAGAGGACCATAAGGTACCTGATTAAAGACAATGTAGGAGACCTTCAGGGGAAATTGTCTAGTATTGTAATCACCGAGTCAGCAAAATCACACATTCTCATAGGCAGCGGATGGTTTAAGGATGTGGAAAAATGGACCAGAGAGATGGGATTAAACCTGAGAGACCTAATAAACGAAGGGCAGTGGAATGAGGAGTGGGCAGACAGAGCTACAAGAGCATGGCTGCAAAAACACACAGGACCCAAGACAATCTGGCTCATGACAGTTTTTAACCCAGATCAGCAGGTAGGACATCAGATGTATCGGGATAACATATTGGGAAAAGCCAGAAGAGATATCATGGCTAGATTCAGGATGTGGAGCCACGATCTGAGAATCGAAAAGGACAGGTGGAGGGGAATAGACAAGGAGGACCGGATATGCAGAATCTGCGACAATGGGAGAGTAGAGGATGAGAACCACATGATTAACGATTGCCCGATATACGGGGACATCAGAGACAGGTACAGAACTATAAGATGGGGGCAACCAGTACATATTCTGATGACAATAACAGAATCACTAAGAGATTTGGCAGACGCGATCCAGGGAATGATGATCAGACACAGAGAAGTACACAGGGAAAGAGGGTTTGTAATATGAACCGCACAAAATCGGCTCATAAACCCCACACAAATTGTTCAGTTAAAAGCTAATTGATAATGACGCATCACTGCACGGCCACGAAGCCGAAGTAAAGCGGGATGCTGGTATTAATAGAAAAAAGTCAGCCTTCAGAAAAGGCTACATCATAACCGCGTGATGTGCTAGTAGCGCCCCTTCGGGAGCTTCGCCCATGCTACACAAGTCCAGGGCCGAGGGCACAAGGGACGTTAATGTCTATTCTATTCTATTCTATAACGAATATGAACATATAAATAACAATTGTAAGGGGGGGAGGGTGGGAGCCATGGATACTGCTGAGAGATGAGAAAGCGCCGATGAAAAGTCGATGAAGAACTCTGCAATAAATAGCGATCCCCCAACCTGATGAACGACCTAAAAATGCATGCGACGGCGCGTATGCAATGCAGACATGCTCGCCTTTGCGAAGAATGTCGATCCGCTACGCGAATCGATGACATTCTTGCTCTGCGACTCGCATGAAAGCCACAACATCCCGATACCAGAGAACTTCAAATACTAGATCCGAGGAGAAAAGTTGAAGAATTGTCCTATGCCGGACAAAAATGCAAAGATAGAAGAGGTTAGAAAGGATAGGAATGGTCAAGAAAGAGTAGCCCATGCAAGAAGAAGCCCCTCCTCCGCATGAGATCAAATAATAGAAGCCACGGATACTGCTGAGAGATGAGAAAGCGCCGATGAAAAGTCGATGAAGAACTCTGCAATAAATAGCGATCCCCCAACCTGATGAACGACCTAAAATGCATGCGATGCATGCATGCGACGCATGCAATGCACGCATGCTCGTCTTGTGCAAGAATGTCGATCCGCTACGCGAATCGATAACATTAGTTATTGAGACATTATAAAAGTATCCAGTACCCAGTATTGGTACCCTTTTTAAGTAGTTTTATGGTCTCTAAATAAAACGTTTTGTGGTAGGGTGTAGCACATTTACGCCCTTAAGTCCTCCCCAATGTAAAGTACTAGAGAATCGACGATGATTAGAAGTTTGGCTCCACATATTTTGTGCTTGCAAGAGCATAAATGTTATAAAGGATCTCTATGGTTGCTTCTTGAAGACTTCAACATAGTTGAGGACATTGATGATAGGCTTAATGCTTGTGAGATTGGGACAATGTTTTTCGAACATGGCTTCTGCAAGATTTTAGATTATCAGAGTGTCATTTGGTGTAATGATGCTCTGGAGGAGACATGCATTACAGCTAGGCATAAAGATGCTATGCCAATATGCATGTTCGAATAAGGTACCAGAACTTCATCGTAAGAACTATATTCTCCAGACCTTTTTGGCCATGACTCTCAGGTTTTGTAAACTCCCCATCTCAAGTAACTGGCAAGACTATGCTTAAACTGAATTTCCAATATTTGAAGGATGAGGGTTTAATTGCTGGATGCCGTCGGGTTTGAGAATTAGGTAATAAATTACTAATCACATACTTCTTATTAGTCGTAATGACTTTAGCTTAACTTGTCTGAAAATAATATCAAAACTTTATGTGATTTAGCTAAAGTCTATAAATTCTCCCTCTCATACTTTTGATAATTTAGCTAAACTAACCCGTAATCCATCTTAAAGCTTTTTGTGATGTGGACACAAAAAATGTTAAAACTAAAAATATTTTACTATTTTCTAGTTGTTTCTATTTACTTTAGTCATTTTCTTTGTGGGAACATGCTAAACACATGTCAGCTAGCTAAGTCTAGGCCTCAATTTATTCCATGGATACTAGAAAATAAATTACTAACCATATATTTCTTATCATCAAGATTACTTTAGATAAAACTAGTCCGAACAGTGGGTAGGGGATTTTGTGCAGCAAAAGAAATGCCTTTTAACACTAGAATTGTCCCTTGATGGATTATAAATGGTTCATTTGTATGGTTCACTTTAAATTCTATACAAAATCAATGGCATAAAATTCAATTAAACCCTTTCTACATGTTGATATATGCTAGTCATGTTGCACAAGAAAAATAGTTAACAAGGTGCTGCGCACGGAGGGTTGCCCTCCGTGGCCGGAGGTTGAGGTGGCTTAAATCATACTTGAAAGTTATGTTTTTATAATCAATCAAAATTGCTGTTTTAGAACATTGTCATTTTGTGAAGATGATGGTACCCATTTGCATCACTAACTCCTCCTTTTGCATTCCATGATATCACATTGGGGCTTTTAGAAATGTTGACCGCCCTCTCTGCTTCTTCTGAGTTCCCACATTGGCATACATATTAATCAAAGAATTCTCCACAACAAGGTCAGATTGGAGATAAGTGCCAAATATTTGCCCATGAACGACATGCTAGGCAAGCTGTTGCAAGCTCTCAAGAGAGCCAAAAACGTGAATTTGTCTGTGGAAATGCCTGCAATTTGCATTTCATGATACAACTGTAAAAACAACTCTCACTACAATGAGAAAGGCGTGCCCAAATCTGCTCACTCTGTAATTCTTATTTTTGTAATTGTTGTGCACATGTAGACTGAGGCACTATTATATTATTGGTTATTAAATATGCACAACTCTATTCGAATTGCCTATTTTATTTGATATATTTGGATCTTACATTCAATATCAATATAGCTTAGTAGAAATGATGCCCTACGTTGCTAGGCAATGTGTGGGCAACAACTACAGATACACCTATATGAACCTTAGGAATGTTGTCGCCTCTAATTAGTGGTTGTTCACATCTATATGACTTTGTTTTGCAAGATTGCACCACTCAGGATATGCACCAATCAGGAATGCGATATGGAAAGACACACATGGGAATATTGCATTGGATTCAAGTATTTAAAATCTCCAACTATAAATTAGAGTGCAAACTCCAACTATAAGTTAGAGTGCAAATTTGACATCCATTACATTGCTTCACAAACACTTAACATCTCCAAGTATAAGTTAGAGTATCCTCATATCCATGGGAAAACTGCATGAGATTCAAATAATTAAAATCTCCAACTATAACTATAAGTTTAAAGAGAGCAAATTTAACATCTTTTGTAGTAAAATGTGATAGTGAGCTTGAGGTGAGTATTTATAGGCATTAAACTGTGCATTAGGCAAGGCAACTGTGTAATCTACTGGGCAAGGCAATAATTTTCATATCTTGCAAAATTTGCCCAATATAAAACATCTGCCATCATATTATATGTGTAGGATGAAGCCTGTCCCAAAATACATATACATAGTAGTAACCTTGCAGCTAAAGCCTTTTAGGGCTTTGCACAAATTGAAGCAGAAGGCAAACCCCTTTTCAAAACTATTTGTCCTTTGTGTAGAATGAAAGCTGTCCCAAAACACATACTTAGTGGTATGTATCCTTGCAGCTTGAGGCACAAAACTGAGGCAGAAGGCAAACCCTTTTCCAGTTTAACCATGTGCACTTGTCTCAAACCCTATGAACATAGATTAAGGATTTATAAATAATCGTAACATAAATATAAGCAATATAAGAGAATCTATAATGGAGGGCACAGAATGATATGAAGAAGGAAATCATACATGTCTAGGTAAGCTACTTCTAAATCCAGGGAGATTGAATCCCAGAGATAATAAAGCCAATTTAAGGAGTTCGTTAGAGCCTGTAGCTTACAAACAGTACCTCCATTTTTTCTCTGAAACATAATTTTCATCCATAAAAGACATTCAATTGCAGGCAGAAAAAGAAACTACAGCAATATGGCAAGCCCCTTGCTCATGTAGATCATGTAGATTTCTAAAAATTACAACACTATCACTATGCTATAACATGAGTCAAAGACAATTTACCTAAAGACAATTTACCTCAATAGTAATCACAATAGCCGAAGTAGAAAAGCATGTCGGTCTCTCCTTATCTATGAATCCAAATAATAATTCAGAATACAGTCATCTACTTATGTGCTTATGAGATAGCTATTGCATTTGCTGAGAAAATAACCGCGTGCTATATACATGGTATGATGGAAATAATAAATTAGATTTTGGGTTTGCACCATAGATTTTAGAACTGTTATCATAGTTTAGAAGATTAGATCCTTGTGAAACGTAGATCATAGATTATATAACTTTATTAACGAAATTTCTTACCAAGGCAACCGATGTGGAGTATAAAAATACAGAGCCGGGTGTTGCAAAAATTATTCCATGAATAATCTAACGATAGGTTTTGGAGATAAGAAAGCAGGGGAATATGGCAATCCCAACTTAAGACGCTGCAATAGTTAAGCATAATATATATTAGAAGGAAATAATTAGGCATACATATAATAAAATCAAATGAATGCGAAGAACATGAGAGAGATTTACCAAAACAATCAACAGTGAGAAGCCCATTGGAGAAGCTGGATGTAGGCTCTTGAGCATGGTGATATCTTCTAGGAAATTTGCTTTGAAAACGGTTTGCATGTAATTCATGTTGCCTATATGAACACTGGAATCATCAAAAATAGTGAAATATATGCTCAAATTCATGGTTTATGGGAGCCAAACTCAAGGAAGAACCAACATTTCCCTCATGAAGATCATTTTGCTCTGATGCTTCCTCTGACACAAAGTCCAATTCCTCTAGAAAAACCATGCTTCCTGCACACTCAAAGCTGAACAACATATCTGAGATTCTCAAAGCTGAAGAGATTCGCATCGATCCGAGCCATCGGATCGCCATTCTGGGGAGGGACGAGCCACTATATAAGGCTCTTTCTCCTTCAGCACCGGTTATCGGCGTCTTCTCACAGCAGCTTCCTTCCTTCTCCGAGCAGCTTTCTTCCTTCTCGTAGCTTCCCTCCCTTCCTGCCCATCTCTTTCCTTTTCCTTTGCTTCCCTTTCTACCCACCTGATTTTCTTCAAGCAGTACTGTTCGGGTTGGCTTCTTCGCCATCTCTTATATGGACATCCTCACGGTGATCTTTTAGACCAATTTGCTCTACGCCCTCCTCTGGAGGCAACACACATTCTACCGATGCTTTCTCTCTGTTTGCAAATTCTACCCGTAGCTTCTTTATGCTTGCAAATTCTATTGCGCTTTCTATATGTTTGAGTATATGCATGCTGGGGCTTTGGAGGACCATCAGGTTGTATAACAGATTGGGTTGATTTTCATATTGGACAATTTGATTTTGATTGCGAGCTTATCGATGGGTTGGTTTGATTACAAGCTTGATTTGCGGTTCTGTGGCTTTGGTCTTTATGTCATGGTTTCCTTGCATGTAGCATCGGAGTGTTTGCGTGCAGGGGAAGAAATTTCAGTCGGACAGCAGATCTCCTCTTTGTGTTCTTCGGAAACTGCGGTCGGTTTTGCATGCTTCAGATGTCGCTCCTTCTTCATGTCGCGTTGCATGCCTCTGAGTCGCCTCCTCCTTGGATTTCCTCCATGGCGTTCCCATTTGGTTCAAATTTTGGCTCGAAGCTTTGTAACCGGTTTTTATTTTTGCAGATTGCGTGGTACCAGGTTCTTGTCTCTAATTCACACCAGACTAATCTTCTTCTCTCCACCTTGGGCTCACGATCTTGCATGCACTCTCATCCCCCTACCCTGGGATCATAGCTTGGCGCCAATCCTGTAACGTTCAGCTTTGCCTCAATCCGGATTCATGGCTCTCCTAACCAATTGATTGGCCTTTGCTTACCACTTCTTTCAAGAAAATCCCTCCGAATTTGCTTCCTGGCCTCAGACCTCTCGGCTAATCACGCTTGGTTTCTCAGAAACAATCGGCTTCTCCTTTTGCCTTCTGGCTCCCTCCTTTTGCCTTCCTACCGCCTCGTAGAATAACGCCCGCCCTTCTCTCGTGGGAAGCTCCCCGCCCACATGGTCGCCACGTGGTAGCAGGGGTAATCCCCGCCAAGCATAGCCGGTGGCCTGTGCCGCCAACACAACACTCCGGAAGAACGGTCGGTGGCATCCCCGATTTAAGGGGTGCTCACCTTTTCAAAGCACCATGGTTTTATGCACCATTACGTTTCTAACCTTAAAAAATTACGTTTATTTTACGTTTATGGTTTTACCTTAAGGTGTATATTACGTTTATAAACCATGGTTTTACATTGATAGAGCCACACCTTTGATTTAGTCAGCAAGTCTTAGACCGCACATTTACCTATACACGGGTATGCCATTTTTTCTACCTTTGCTCGTTATGAACCCACTTGGTTGTAGGCATATCTATCTGCAGACTCACACCACAGACTTTTGCAGCTCAAAATTTGTTACACAACTTGAACGCCTTCAGTTTCTACATGGTCATTTATCGCCATTTCCATAGGGAGCAAGTTAATAGTCAGTGCCCATATCCTCTAGGTCGTGGCGATTATAGAAACCCCTGGCCCAAAGGCCACATTCCTGGATCTTCAGCTGGATTTGTTGCACCACTACCACCTATTTAACCACTACTCACCTAGTTTTGTCTTTTTCGACCTCTAACTTACATTGTTGTTTTTTGTGTATTTTGACACAACCAGGAAATGGAACCAATGCCTAGGAATAAATTGTTACAAGTCTTGCTCTGCATTCTGACACACTTATATTTGTCGCTTCTAATTATCATCTGGATGACGGTTTCTTGCCTGACATTTGTTATCCTGTGCCACTATCATTTTCATTTCAATCTCAACTCTTACATTATTTGTGGCTTTGCACCTTTAGAGTGCTTTTTGCTCCCTTATAGTTGCTACCCTTCACTTTTGTAGCCTATGTTGCCATCCCCATCTCCGGCCTGTGCCTTTCTCCATGCCCCTGATACGACTGGCTTGTTCCTTTTATTGATTTACCTTAGAGCTTCCATTCACCGCTTATCCCGCCTAATTCGTTATTCTTCTTATTTTTATTTTCTACCCTTGGGGCTTCACTTATTGATGATTGTTTTTTGACACATACGATCTCTTTTTTGCCTTGGATGGTTTTTCTGCACATCTTTCTGGTCTGCCTTCTACTTATTCAAGATATTGTTTCGTACATGATTTGCGTTTGCTACCTTTCTTTTCGGTTGGGGTTTCTCCGGGTCGGTACATGCTACTTACCCATCTCAGAACTACATACCATTCCCTTTAGCTTTAACAAGTTTATTCTAGGCTTTTTGTTCCGAGGATTTGTCATGGAATTTGGTTACATAGATACCCGGCATCACTGTTATTCGAACCTTTGTTCATGGGGCTTGAATTGTCTTTGCATTTCATTGGGTGCTCAGTATCTCACCATTCACCTGCTTATTGGCATCCTTTTATTCTATTATCTGCAGGCTCATTTCCAAACATTCATTTGACCCCTTCTTATCTACGTCCCTCTTGCTTCTCTAATGTTGATCCTCTAGTTGACACCCTATGTTTCTCAACCCATTATATTAATGCATCTATTTCGCTCTTTTGGATTTATTGTGGTATTTTTCTATTTAACGCGTATATTTATTTTTCAGTCTTTAGCTTGTGGGTTTCTATCCTCCACCTCTCTAATCCAAGATATTTAGGGTTTGCAATTGGGACTTGATTTTCTGCTTAGTCTACTTGCTACCTTATCTGACTCATTTGGTCCTACTCAATTTGCTGATATTTTTTTGGGATTTTGCAGCCTCATTTATTGTCGGGCATTCATCTGTTCTAACCCGTGGTTTGCCTATAATTGTTATTTGTAAATTTATCATGCCAGGACATTTTTTTAGAACCTCGTTTTCGCGATTTTAGTAACAGAGATTTTGTTGTTGGGATGGGTGTTTCAATTTCTGGGGTTTATATTTTGTATTGGATTTTATCAGCACACATCTTTAAATCTTTAATTTGAGGCTCATCTTGTTTAATGATTGTTAAATCTTGTTCTAAGCTTGTTTGAGTATCTTCGACGGAAGGCTATGCTCTTGCAATACTATTTTCGTTGTTTCTGCTAAGTCCCATGTTACCTATGCAATTATATACCATTTCCTTAGCTAACAATTTATTCTAGACTATTGTTTAAGGGGATTTGTCATGCAATTGGATTAGGTGCCCATTTTTCCTTATTCCATTTGTCTCGGTAACCAGAACACTTTATATGCGGGGATTTTTACGTTCTTAGGGAACCTTGAAGGTGCGCATGAGGTAATTTATTGTTTGTTGATTTCATTTGGACAGGGACTTTTTTACGCTCCTTTTTGCTAAACTTGTTTGGGATACATTTGATAGCCGTTACAATACGTTGTGGGTTCATTATGTCATTTGGGTGATTTCTCCGTATTGTTCTTCCGTAGTTCCAATTTTTGATGCTATTGACATGGGTTGTATGTGGCAACTTTGAGCTGTATCTTTATGGACATGTATGGTGGACCTTATGGACATTGAGTCTTCTTTTTCTTTGATGAGCTTCATCGAATATTTTCTTCGTTCTTTGCTCGCCTAGTTCTTGGTTCCTCTATTCTGGGTCTCATAGTGCTTCTCTTTGGGAGCTATATTTGGCTTTTTCACATGTTGCATTGCATACTTCTTTTACACATTATATATTGGTTTACGGTCATTGGCTCTATCTCAAATTTGTTTCTACACCACTTTTCCATATATGCATGTATTGGGTTGTCATTTTTTGGCATTGGGATTTGCAAGTGGATTTGTCTAGTATCTGTTTACATTTTGGTGCGAGTTCTTGTTCTGTTTTGCTAACCTTTGGTGGGACATTTTGCTTCATACTTGGGTTTAAAGCATTTCCTTTGTTGTCCTGGTACTTTTGACCGCTTGATATGTTATGTTATGGATTTGTCATCTCTAGATATACCCATTTATTTGTCCGGAGTAACTTTTTAATGTTTATCACGAGTTGCCTTATTTTGTTTTTCGATTTGCATGCTATAATTTTCCACTTGACATTATGTAATTGTTGTGTTCCCATTACCCATTTCATCCCGTGGTTATTGGACTCACCTCGTTACTCCCCCCCGAACCTTGGCGCTCTCAACCTCCATCTCCTCGATATCCTTGGCCGTTTTGACCTCCATCTCTTCCTTTTTCCTTAACCCATAACCTCACCTTTGACTACTTACGCCTCATTTTTGTTTTTCGTTGGGATCCGACTAACTTTCGTCGTAATTTCCTTCTTGACCTTCCTTTTGACTGGTACTAACATGCCTCCATCCTCTTCCTCCATCTCGTCTCTCGTTTGCCAGAGTATGTTTCCTATTGGGGCCCTTATTTATGGCTTTACGCATATGGTATTATTTGTCTTCTGACATCACCACACTTGGATCATCTTCCTTTTTTCTTGATAGGGAGTATCTTACGTGGAACATTGTATACAAGGTGTTATATTGGGCACATTCTCATTTTGTGCATGGTGCTGGTTTTGCGTGATTCTAGTTCTCTCGAGCAATCCATTTCTAACTGTCTATTGAGGGTTTTTGCACTTGTAGTAGATCTTTTTCTATTTGGTATGATCATTATTGGCATCTTTGCTATTTGGCTTTATCTCGATAGGATGCATGTTGCGTTTGGCACGGCATTCAGATTTTTCGGCATGGGTTCCTATTGGATTATCTCTCATTTTTATGCTTTTCTTTATCTGGATGTGGGGTGTCCTACGTTGTTGTCCACAAGGTGTTCTATTGGCTACATTCTAATTTTGTGCATGGTGTTGCTATTTCACTTTATCTGGATATGATGCATATTGCGTTTGGCACCACATTGAGATTTTGCGACATGGGTTTCTATTTGATCATTTTTCCTTTTTCTGCTTCTCGTTATCTAGATGTGGCGTGTCTTACGTTGTTGTACACGAGGTGTTATATTGGGCACATTCGAATGGCCACTTTTAGTTTGTTTCGTGTTCTTGACGTTCTTTTTTATGGTTTTACATTGATGCTTATCTTTTCTAGATGTCGCGTTTTTTATGGACCGTTTTTGTTGGGTGGTGCTGTTTATTTCCACCGTGATGGTGACGCTCATTATAGGCTTGGACCCGTCTCTCTATGGTACGCGTGCGATTTCTTTCGCCGCAATGGGGCCCGGCGGTTGCCTTCATGAGGTTCCACATGATGCGGCTTCGTGCTCACTTATTTGGCGTTCTCGTCTTCTCACTCTCATTGCGTGCTGCGCGTGACCCGTCTCAATATTTGGAGGTTTCGCGGTTGGGCTTGTAGTTAGGAAGTTCTCTCGGTAGTCGGCGGTTTTGTGTCTATCGCGAGTCCCTTCGAGAATCGCATCGATCCGAGCCATCGGATCGCCATTCTAGGGAGGGACGAGCCACTATATAAGGCTCTTTCTCCTTCAAAGACCCGGTTATCGGTGTCTTCTCACAGCGACTTCCTTCCTTCTCAGAGCTTCCCCCCTTCATACCTTTCGGGGGGACACGCCCTGTTCGGGTTGTTCACTTTGCATTTACTATAATAATGTTTTTTGCATCACTATCATGTCATTTTTCATATGTTGTTTTTATTTCCACCTTGAGGGTGATGCTATTTATTTCCACCTTGAGGATGATGCTATTTTTTTCCACCTTGAGGGTGATGCTATTTTTTCCACCTTGAGGGTGATGCTATTTTTTTTTCCACCTTGAGGGTGATGCTATTTATTTCCACCTTGAGGGTGACGATACTTAATTTCCCATTTGGGTGGCGCTTTTTCACCTTCTGGGTGCTGATTTTTATGTTCTAATTTGCTCTTCTTTGCAGGGGTTGGTTGTGCGGCTTGCCTTGTCCATGCCATGGCATGTTAGTTCTTTCTAACCATTTACGGGTATTTTTAGGGTTCTTTTGAGTTGCTGCAGGTTTTTTGCGGTCGTTTGGGGATCCTGCTTTTTCGACTTCGCCATCGACATGTCTCCTTCGTCTCTCCGGCTTCCGCCATCTTCGGGGTCTTGCTTTCGATTTTGTGCTCGCCAAAGACATCATCTTTTCGGTTCTCCAGCAACACATTGGGGCTTCGCCGTCCTCTGGGGTCCTGCTATCTTTGGGTTCGCCGTCCCTCCATCTTCTTCGGTTTTCCAGGCATCACATTCAAGGTTGTTGGCGACCATTTCTCATTAGGGTTTTCCTCGAAAACCCGAAAGGGCGGGGTTTTTTATCCCGGTGAGAAGTTGTCGCCATTGCCCTTCTATGTTGCCTGTGCACATTTCTTTTTATGGGGTAGTCCGATATTGTTCCTATGGTCGGCTACCCCTCTCTATTCTTCAAACCATTGTATACTGCTGCTGTGATGAATGACAAGCCTAATCGGCCGGTTTTGTGTCTATCGCGAGTCCCTTCCCATAATAAGACATGTTACTCTTGTATCTTGTTCTGGTATCTCCCCGTCACAAGTTTCCAAAATTCTCAACCCATTTCTTAGATCAGTCTTGACTGAGAAATCTACCCTGGGGCATTTGCACCATTTTCTGATTCATCAGGCAAACAAATATGAGCAACATCGGTGGTTTTTGTAGGAGAAATTAGCCTTAACAAACCCACCGCCACACCAGGGCTTCCACTAAAAGCGAGCTTTCCGCCTCTACGGTTTTCGGCCAAACTTCATTTTTTACTTTAACGAGCTTTTCGCTTTCTTCCAACCGCAAACTCCATCCTTCCACCTCCCGCATGCCGCATATGCTTGAAATGCTCCATTTAAACCCGGCTATTGGCTATGGCGGAAAGAAAACCCCTAACGCATTGCAAAAATGCTTCGAAATTGGTTATGGCGGAAGGAAAACCCCTAATATTCAGTGGCGGTGCCGGTTAATCAGTTCCCACACCAGCCGCACAGTAACAATGGCGACCGAGAGTTTACAGGTAAGAGTAGGTTTTGAGTAGTCACAGCATATCCTAGGTATATTCCAGCATATACCTAGGATATGCCAAAAACCCACATAAACAAGGGTTTGCCCCCCTAGGGGCAACCCAAAAATACATATACCCCCAAAATTGAAAGTTATGCTTAGGTGAATCAAGGGTGGTCAAGTCCAGTTTGCTTCATGTTTACTTTTTTTTTTTTTTTTTTTGAAGGTAAGATAAATTTATATTCAGATAGGAAGAATTACATCAGAAAGATCCCGCAAGGATCAAATAACCTTGAAGTACAAAGGATCCCATGTGGATCAAATATAATATTTGAAGCTTGGTACTTATACTTTTCCTCAAACCTCTTCTTCCAACTAACTAGTACTACAGGATCAAATCAACATCTTCCCAGCTAGAGGAATACTACAGGAGACAAAAATAAATTTTCCACTAGCTACAAATATACCTTGAATGCTCTATGAACCACCTCTTGCAAGAGTAGAGACGAACGGAGAAAGGCATGAAGAAAACATGAGCAATCTCCCGCATTGCTCAAGGAAGCTAACACAGCTCCAACTAACCCATTCTGCAAATTAATCAATACTGATTGTACCAGGAATATATGCAGTCGGCCTAGAATGATCATCAGAAATGCTGCATTGTCGGGATATGAAGCAATCAGCCTGTGCTAGACCCCAAAGCCCAGCTACCAGACTCCTCCCTAAAGTCTGGCTCAGGATATATAGGCTTCCTCCTGCTCAATAAAATTCCCTAGCTCGGCATCTCAAACAGTCCAATAAAATATGACTCATCCTGCATTGAAGATCCCAGTTCCGATCTCATCAAAAAATCTGAAGACAGACTAATCTATTCTTCTTCTTTTTCTTCAAGAAACAACTCTACACCTTTCTGCTAGTAGGAAAGCGCAAGAGGAAGGGAAAAGCTTCTGGCATTACAGACCTGAGGAAAGAATACAGCTACCAATTATCTAGAAATTTGAAGCATCTTCTCTCATAGCCCTGCATCTTAATTACTCAACCTTATAGGCAATCTGAGCCATTTCGGTGTGCATCCACAAAGGAAAGAAAGGCCAGCCCAGCCCCAAAAAATTTTGCAGACCACCAGTCTGTGACTGTCTCTGCTGCTTCACTTGGAATTCTGCCCCTTTCTTTGCTTAAATTAAGAGAATCGAGCAGCTATGGAGATAAGGAAGGGCAAAGGCGAGAAATTCAAGAAAGGGCAGAGGTATGAGGCGGACAGAATGGCGGATATGCTGGACGGTGAGCAACGTGGAGGAAAATTTAGTGGTAAAAGGGCAACAGGGGGCGGATTTGGGAAGGAAACAGGGGCAACGGTGGCTATGGTGGCTATGGGGGCGGATTTGGGAAGGAAACAGCGGCAAGAAAAGCTTCAAAACTCTCAAAAAAATTTCTTACAGATCTAGGCGAAATACCTTGATGCAACAGAGATAGTTGAAAGTAGCACTTGGGGTTGCAAAAACACGAATGGGCTGCTGGTCAGATTAATCTGTTCAATGGAAAAAACACAATGCTTACCTAGCGGAAGCATCAGAGCAAAGATCCACGTTAGTGGATAATCTGAGAAGGCTGGAGCGCCGCCATGAAGAAACTCCAAGAAAACCAGAAAACGGAAGCAGATGGAGGCAGAATCTGAAAAAACCAGACACCAAAACCCTTGTGCTAGCCATCAGATCTGGAAACAGAAGAAAATTGCAGCCACTGCAGTGCCGATAGCAGGGATTAGGGGCGGCCCCTTTCCCTGCCGCCGCCCTAGCCGTGAAGGCGCCAAGAAACCATACCTTGTTTCTCCCTGCTTCATGTTTACATAATGTAAAACTGTCTCAGTAAAAAGATTTTTTTAATTTTTTTCATTACTATAGTATTTTTCTATACGAGATAAGGATGAATACACAAAAAATCTTGTCCTAATCCAAAGTCTAGGAAGGAAGATATGGTCAGTCAAACACGACAGGGTCAAAACTGTTTTCTGCATTCTGTGGACCAATAATAGTTCCCATCAAAAATCGATAACTTCTACATGAAAAATCCTTTTGACCTCAAAGTTAGAATATATATAGCTGATAAGTTGCATCATACATGAAAAATATTTGTTGATCTATAATTTGAATTTTTGGCTTTGACTTATAGTCACAATTCCAAGTGACTTGTAATTTATGCCTAACTTGTTGAATTTGAAAGAAAAGTTGTTGAATAACATACCCACAAAAAAATCTTGTATGAAAGCTTCTAAGATATAAGGCCAATGCAAAAAAACCATGCAAAAAGAGTAAAAGGTGTGTTCAAATTAAATCAAGGAAAGTTTCTGTGTCCAGTCCAAGCTGCATCCATTACTGATCCATAGAACCTAATCCCACGTAAAAATTTGTAGCAAGAAAATTTTGACTGATAATAACCTCCAATTTTGGATATAATCTCCACACTATGGCTTCTATTGGACAAAAATAATTGAAAGATTAATGTAATTGTCGAAGCCAGTTAGTTAGGTTGCCCCTTGGCAGTTAGGTTTTTCATCCCCTTTTATACCCCTCCGGACCTTTCCATTTCTCATCAGCGCATCTGTGTCTCCACAGTTTCTGGTTTGCTTGTCCGCTCTTCACCCAACTCACCAACCACCCACCCTCCCACCCCACCCATAACCTATGGTCTAGCTTTTCTAGTTCCTGGTAGTCTTGAGTTCCTTGGGAGGGCCCTCGTGCCAGGAGAGTTGGTGTGGCTTATGGCCCTCGTGCCAGTGTGCTTGTTATGATGTTTTTTGGCCCTCGTGCCATTTGGGAGACCCTAGTGTCTCGGGTATGTGCTGCATTAGTGTGCTGAGACTCTCTTGTTCCATGTATTTGCTTGGAGTTGATTTATATGCAGAGATTCTTCCGGCACTTCTTAGTTGACTTGGAGTTTGTTGGGACTATTCAATTTATGCAGAGTTGCGGTGTTATGATGCCTTGGAGTTTGACTGAAGATTTGCAACCTGGCTTTTCCGGAGGAGCATGTACTTTATTTGGTTGCACTTTGTCCAGATTTGTCGAGCTGTTACTGTGCTTGTACTATTTTAGTTCCTTTTCTGATTAGTGTTGCTATTATGGCCAGGGTTTTTCCTCGAAAACCCGAAAGGGCGAGGTTTTTTAATCCCGGCTATAATGATTTCACTGATCTACATTGTTACCATATGCCCAGCATTGTATTGTGGTTTAGCATTGTGGTTTTGTCAGCATTGTATTGTGGTTTTGTGTCCGTCTAAGTTTTGCTGTGTTCTTGTTGTCTGCTCTGATCCGTGTGGGATGTGGAGTGCTGGGCCGGCTTATTCATGCATAGAACAGTCTGTTGGTTTGTTTCTTGAGCCGGTTTCTGTGTTCGGCGCTCTTGTTAGCGCTGGTGTTCTTTCAGCCTCAGCAAACCCTTTTTTACCATATACCTTTTCGGCCATCTATTTTTGCTGCACAGAGGTTGGTTCAGGGGTATTTGGGGCGACTTATTCTCTGCTACACAGGGGTTTGTTGTCTCAGCAGTCTGTGGTGCAGTTTCGACCCTTTAGGGGCGGCTACGGTTGGATATAAGGGTCGGGTTCTTTCCTCAAGCTCTTTCCTCGTTCCACCCAGGTAGTGCTTCTGCAGTTTTTTTGGCGAGTGTCTTGAAGCAGTTCGGTCCAAAAAGAAAGGGGGTCGGCCAGCATTTTTGGGTTATTTTTTCCCCTTATTCAGTTCCCCAATCCGTCAGTTCCTCTTCATCTCCTATTCAGGTGGGTTTTCTGCACAGTTTTCTTCTTTGGGTCAGAGAATTTGCTCGCAAATTGCGTCATTGGGAGTGGAGGGAACATTTGTTCTGTCCAAATTTGCAAACCAGGGTATACTTTTCTGCTGGGAGTTTCTTCGGGGTCAGCGCCAGTTGTTTCAGAGCGTAGCTGCAGTTGGCAGTGGATAGCAGGCCCTTGCTTCCCGAAACCTTGTTGAGTGCATCATGCCTAGAGGCTCGGCTGCTAGGACTGCGGCAGTCAAGGCTGCTGCTGCCAAGGCTGCGGCTATCAGATTAGGAAAGCGCCCTGTGGGTGAGTGTTCTGGGCTGGAGGATGGCATCTTGGATGCTCTGGAGGGCCAGGAGCTTTGTCAGGACCAGACGCGTGCCCCGGCTTGGGCGAAGGGAATGGAACAGAGGCTTGCTGCTCATAGGGATGATAAGTTGGGCGAGTTGGATGCTAAGATTTCAGCTTTACAGGTTGAGATAGAGCGTAAGAGCAAGAAGGCGCGCACGCCAGCTTTCAAGTTCGATGGGAATGTTCGGCAGTTTGATTTCCTCAACGAGATGGAGGATGTGTTTGCTGAGATCGAGAGCAAATTGAGGTTAGAGAAGCATTTGACCCCGTCCGTACAGCAGAGCATTGACAGAGGTAACTCTCTTTTGGATAACAGGAAGCAAGTAGTAATCATAAGGGATAGGGATGGTCCAAAGGTGGCTGAATGCTTTGAACTCGGTGCTTTTAGTTCTGACTATGATAAGAGGCTGCGTCAAGCTCGTAAACTAGCTCTTGAATGGGGTTCCGGGCAGGGTAGACAGAAGCGGCCGTACAGTATGTCGGGTTTATGTTTTGTGTGTCAAAGGCCTGGTCATATGGCTGCACAGTGCCCTGCTAGAGCATTGGTTTCTCCTGCCCCCCAGCAGCTGCGTCTCCCAATGGCTACAAATGCTAATGCGGCATTCTATAACAATAATAGTAATAGGTCCTAACGTTATTTCCGAGTGTTCTCCTGGTTATTTTTGTGCTGTTTACAATTGTTGGAACAATTTATCATCTTTTGTCGCATTATTCGTCATGAGTATTTGGTGCTTTATTTGCTCCTATCTTGTTAGTAAGGTTTATTGTTCTTATGGGATTTACTTTCCTGTGGTTCTAAGTTTCTTGTTCATGTGATGTGTTGATCTTCAGATGGAAAAGATGTAAAACTTGTCTCTTCGATCCCTACCCATTCACTTAGTAGTCGTTTGAAATTGCATTTCTCATTTTGGCAGACCTTTTGTAATAGTGCCATGGTGTTGGATTGGATTCACAACGGCTATAAGCTTCCCTGGTTAGTTGTCCCACCTGCGCAGCCTTGGACTAGGCCAAATCACAAACTTGTAGATCAACATGCTGATTTTGTGCAATCGGCCATCCAGGATTTGATTGTAGCAGGTGCTGCTATGGAGACCACTAGTGTTCCTTTCATTTGCTCCCCATTAGGAGTAGTCCCAAAAGCTGCTAACAAACTCCGTTTAATACTGGACCTTCGTTTCGTCAACAAGTTTTTAGTGCAGAGACCTTTTAAGTATGAGGGCATCAATGATTTGGCTACTGTGGTAAAGAGGGATGATGTCCTGATTACTCTCGATCTCCATTCGGGCTATCACCATGTTGCTATGCACCCTTCTGCCTGGCCTTATTTGGGTTTCCAGTTCCAGGGCAAATTCTACATGTTCACGGCACTCCCTTTTGGCCTTTCCACTGCTTGTTATGTTTTCACTAAGTTGATCCGCCAGATCGTGAAGCATTTTAGAGCAAACTGTATCCGTTGCATCCCTTATGTAGATGACTTTCTTTTTTCTATTCCTGATGTAAATTTTCTTGAAACGCGCGCTTTTATTTTGCAAACCTTTGAATCTGCGGGTTTTGTCATTGCTTCACAAAAGTGTCAGCTTAATTTTTCCCATGAAGTGAAGTTTTTAGGTTTTATAGTCAACTCATCTACAGGTCTACTTTCCATTGCTCCGCAGCGTCGTCAGAAGTTCTTAGATCTAGCCAGGTCGCTCGCTTCATGTACTAAAGTCCATGCTCGCCGGTTTGCGTCGTTTTTAGGCATGATTGCTTCTTTCAAGGTTGTTTTTGGTCCTTTTTGCAAACTCCTCAGTTTCAACCTTTTGAACGTCTATGCCTCCATTACCACGTGGTCTCAGGTCGTGTGTCTCTGCCCCCTTGCCTTGGTTGAGATTAGTGCATGGATTGATTGGTTTGATTTACTGAACTCCGCTTTCATTTGGGAGCCAGTTTCGCCTGTGATTTCGCTATCGTATGATGCTAGTGGCTCGGGTTGGGGTGTTTGGGTTCATGATTCTTCTTTGTTCGACAATTTCTATGGGTCTTTTGATGAGCTTGAACAATCTTCATCTTCCACTGCTCGTGAACTGTCAGCCTTAGCCCATTTTCTTGAGCTCCATGCCAAGGACTTGGGCAACAAACGTCTTCTTGCCTATGGGGACTCTCTGAACTCTTATTACATTTTGAGTAAAGGTGGATCCCAAGTCCCGGCTCTCCACTGTTTGTGCCTCAGAATTTTCACTCTTTGTCTGCGTCATAGTATTATCCTCAAGCCTGCTTGGATCCCTCGTAGTCTCAACCAGTGGGCTGATTACTTGTCTAAACTAAGGGATTTTGATGACTATGGTTTGGCGCCTGAAGTTTTTCGTATCATTGACCTAGCTTGGGGCCCTCATGACTGGGATCGCTTTGCTAATTTGAGTAACCATTTGCTTCCCAAATTTAATTGTTGGCACCCTATTCCGGGAGACCCTTGTCCACCTGATGCCTTTTCCCAGACTTGGCATGGTACTAATAGCTATTGTTTTCCCCCTCCTGCTTTGACTTTCAAAGCCTTTTCTTTTGCTAAAGCCTGTCGAGCCAATTGTACTTTGGTAATCTTTCATTGGGAGTCAGCTCCATGGTGGCCTTCACTGCATAATGATGCTGGAGAGTGGGACTCTGCTGTGGTGGATCACTTGTATTTTTCGGCTGGCGGGCGAGGCCTTACGTCAAGTCCGACTTCAAAGCTGCCGTGCCAAAAACCAACGAGTCCTATTATTGCTTTACGGATCGTCAATACTAACTAGGTGAGTTTGTTGTTTTTTCGTGCAGAGGTTTTTTGTTCAGAGTTCTGGAATGCTTTGGTTGGTGATGTTGAGGTGCTTGAGTTGAAGGATTCTTTCCAGAAGTTATTGTTGTCTTCTAGGTCTGACAGCACTTTGAGGAGTTATCAGCGTGCTTGGTTCCTTTTTAAGAGTTGGTGCAGTGCCAAGAATCGTGCTTATCTCCCCGCGAGTCCTCCTACAGTTTGCCTTTTCTTGACCATGCTTTTGACATCCTTTCCGAATCCATCTACTCGTGTCTGTACCACCATTGCTTCCATTGCTTTCCATCACCTTCTTGCCGGGTATTCAAAGCCTACTGACCACCCTCTAGTTGGACTTGCCCGGGATGTAGCGAGAAGACTGTCCATCCCTTTAACTCATAAGAAACAACCTATCCTGCCACACATGGTTCGCAAACTCTTTGACAAATTTGCATACCCCTCAGCTTCTCTTTTGGACCTTATGAAGTGCACTTCTATTGTTCTTGCCTTTGTGGCTTTCCTGCGCAGCAAAGAACTTCTAGCCTTGTTTTGGAATGAGATTTTGATCTTGGATACCCACGCGAGCCTCTTTATCCGCTCCTCGAAGACTGACCAGACAGGTGTGGGAGCTTGGGTCACCATTGCCCGCCTTTCCGGCCCTTATTGCCCGGTGGCTCTGTTAGAGAGATTGTTGCATATGGGTGATTTTGCTCATGTGGATGGCCCTGCAGGTGGCTACTTGATTAGAGGCATTCGCATTACACACCGAGGGTGTTTCTTGAGGAGAAAGCCTGTGTCATACACCACCTTGAGATCTTGGTTTAAGCAGTGCCTTTCTGCCATTGGAGAGGATGCAAAGGCCTTTGGCACTCACTCAGCTAGAAGGGGGGGTGCAACCTCAGCAGCTGCTTTTAACATTCCAGACAGAATCTTTAAAGCCCATGGGCGTTGGCGCTCTGATTCAGCCAAAGATGGCTATGTTTGCCCGTCTCTTCAGCAACAGTTGTTGGTTTCCCGTTTCTTAGGTTTGGGTCCTTCTAGTCCTAGCTCCGTGGAACTCCTGTTGGCTTCCTCATCCTATTCCTCTGAACCTTAGTCTTTTCTGCCTCTGTTCTTCAGCATTGTATTGTGGTTTTGTGCTTAGTGGAGATGCCCAGATGTGGCTTTCTTTCAGTTTGTCTCTTCTTCTCCCTCACCTCCTTGTCTGGCTTTGACAATTGAATTTATCTTCGTATAACGATAAGAAGATAAGATTTGATTATCTGATAGCCTAATTGGAGGGTTATTTGGTGCCTAGGCGAACATGGCAATTTTAGAAGCCAAATATTCACCATTGAGCCTATGACATACTCCACTTCTCATTCACAAAAAATATGTTATGAAACCTTATAAAGGTAGAAGGCCAATACAAAAAAAAAAAAAAAAAAAAAAAAAAACCCTTCAATCCATTTTAAACAGACTTTTTGCCATTCAATGGACTTTTTCAAAGACCATTTTCAGGTACAATTAGCAGCCTTAGATTGGAACAGGTGCATGCCAACCTAAGCCTCAACCTGGTTACAAATAGAAAATCCAAAAGATACAAGAAAGAATCAAATCCATGCCATATCGTAAATTATCCAAATGTTTATACAAAATCTGTAAGACCATACGATCCAATGCCTAAGGTTAACCAAGTCAAATTGTTCTACTATTTCCAAATAAAATCGGCTCACATTACATTCAAGAAGTTTTAGAATACATCCTGTTTTTATATCCTTTTGTCTTGACATTTCTTGTCATGAAACCTTTGTCTTGACGTTCAATCTTGTCATGGAATCAGCTTCCACACTAAATGAAATAGAACAATATGTGAAAACAACCAGGGAGCAAGGAATCCCGTTACCTGCAGTAAACCAGAGGACTGTTAGCCTTAATCAGGGTAAAGCCCTAAGCACTAGCAGGTAAGCTTAGATTCCTTGGGCTCTTCGCCCTTCACCTTGCTTGTTAACAGAAACGCAAAATAGATATTTATAATTTACTGCTTACAACTTGCAGATGCTATTATATTCATGATCTAACTCTTTCTTTACTGGAAAACCTGTTCAGATATCATATAGACTGCTGGATAAGAAAAACATCAGATCTAGACTTTTCATGTGCTGGAATACATGTATTTACATATATCCTATCAGCTGCAGATTTTATCAAATCATATCTAGACCAATATCCTATTGTTTAAATTTGGTTTTTCCGTCAAGTGAAAAACTTTTTAGATTTTTTTCTAGGCTAATTTTTCTAAGGTTGTGAGGGCTTCTGTTGCCGGTAAAAGTTTACGTCCTCCAAAAATCGGGCATTTTGTTCCTCTATGATTTCGAAATCCAAATTGGGAGGGTTTATGCAGGTGGATTTTGCCCTCATTTCGGCATGCAGGCCATCGAACAAGTTTGGTCCCTCTATGATTTCGAAATCCAAATTGGAAGGGTTTATGCAGGTGGATTTTGCCCTCATTTTGGCATGCAGGCCATGAAGAATATGTTTTTGCAAGTTTTGCCCGGCCTTCGTTGCCGAAAACTGCTGTCTTCTCTTGAGTCTGCTGTGGTAAGTGATCCTCCCTAAGGTTTCAATGGCACCAGACTTCTTTTGATGGCAATCGCAAAATTTGTTTGTAATCTGTGGAACATTTTTTGGAGCTTCGTCCTGAAACTTGGCTATAGAGATTGCCATGCTCCAGAGCCATTGAGTATTCTTGCCATTCTTGCCTCTGGAACAACTTTTTTCCACGTTAGAAAACCGAGCTGGAAGGCTGGTGTAATGAAGCAGATTTAGACAATGGGAAATATTATGAAAACCGTTTGAGTATTTTTCTAGACACAATGATCTATTTTCTGTGCATTACCATAGAATCCATGTCTACAGTGTCAAAAATGTTTTCTACATATTTTTCTAACGATAATCTTCTGTCTTTTGTGCAGCACAATATTTAAAGGATGGCTATGGCAATTTCTGAATTAGCATTTTTTATGTTCAATTGCAGCAGATGGTCACAAATTTGAGTGAGGCAGGTGATTTAGAGCAGGCCCTGTATGATTGTTCCTGTTTTTAAATTTACTATTAGTTTCATCATATTAAATTTGTACAGAGTGCTTTGCATAGTTTTATAGGCTAAAAAAATGATTGTAACTTTTGTGTAGAAACCAGATTCATGTGCCATCACCAAATAACATTAACCCAGAGGCAGATTTTGGAGCTTCGTCCTGAAACTTGGCTATAGAGATTGCCATGCTTCAGAGCCATTGAGTATTCTTGCCATTCTTGCCTCTGGAACAACTTTTCTCCACGTTAGAAAACCGAGCTGGAAGGCTGGTGTAATGAAGCAGATTTAGACAATGGGAAATATTATGAAAACCGTTTGAGTATTTTTCTAGACACAATGATCTATTTTCTGTGCATTACCATAGAATCCATGTCTACAGTGTCAAAAATGTTTTCTACATATTTTTCTAACGATAATCTTCTGTCTTTTGTGCAGCACAATATTTAAAGGATGGCCATGGCAATTTCTGAAGTAGCATTTTTTATGTTCAATTGCAGCAGATGGTCACAAATTTGAGTGAGGCAGGTGATTTAGAGCAGGCCCTGTATGATTGTTCCTGTTTTTAAATTTACTATTAGTTTCATCATATTAAATTTGTACAGAGTGCTTTGCATAGTTTTATAGGCTAAAAAAATGATTGTAACTTTTGTGTAGAAACCAGATTCATGTGCCATCACCAAATAACATTAACCCAGAGGCAGATTTGGAATATCATTTATGGTGCAGGCTTATGAAGGTTGGAGAAAACAAATAGTAGGCAAAACACAACTTTGTTGTCTAATCTGGGCAGATCCAGGGGCTAGCAATTGATGTTTGTTTAAAAGTAGGTATTGGCTTATATATATTCCTTTCATGCCATTCTTAAGCTTTTATTTTCCAAGTTATCTGGTAATATTGCATACGCATTGCATACGCATGCTTTACCCAGGATACTAGAGGTTTGTTGGGTACTTGATATTGTAATCATTTAGTTTTTTCCCATGGCTTCCTGAGTTTGTACAGTTTAAACATCTACATGCATTCTTTTCCTGTTGGCTCCAAATTAATCAGTGGCCCAGAGATTTTATTGTGCTGAATGTTGCACATGATGGCTCCTGCTTCAGAATAGGCCCACTAATATATTATATATTGGAGATGCATCTTTGACATAACAGTTGAAGATGGCATAAAAGGAAGAGCATGTATTTTCAGAGTTACCCATACAATTTTACCATTTGTACTACAAGGATATGGGACAATGCTGAGCTTTTCTGGAACTTCCAGTGTGGTTCTATTATGGCCTTTGATGGGTATGCCACGATTCTTGAGTTGCTTTAATGGAGTTTTTTAGGCCCCCCAAATAGATCTGCTCTGTCTCTTCTTTTTTCAGACCCATTTTCTTCCTTTATCGCGTGTAGCCATTTCGTAAAAAAAATGCTCTTCATATCCTATGTAGCATGCAAAAGATGGACATTATACAGCCTTTATGTCAGTTGTTTGCTCTGCAGCATTTATAGAGAAGAAAGTAGGGGCATTTGGGGATCTGATAAGGTAAGATAGACAGAGATGTATTTTACAACACGTTTCTTTGAGTTGGGTAGAGTTCTTTCTCTTCGATGAATTATAGTGGCTTCATAAGCGTTGCTTTAGGGCCTTTAGGGCCTGAGAGCCAAATCAATTAAAAAAATATAGTAATATTTGCAGACCTAAGGTATGTTGTTTCCAGCTTGCTTTTCTTTCTTTAAAACTGTCAGATTGCATGTTCTTGCAATAAGAATTATGATCTTGCCGATGATAATTTCTTTCTTATACATAATGATTGCTAGATGTTTGAGTTGTGCAGTTGTGTCCCCCCGGATGAAAAAAAATATGGACTCATAAGCATTGCAGACCAATCTTCAGGTCATGTACGGTAGGGTCTGAGAGCTAGGTCAGGTAGAAGGAGTTAATGATATTTGCACGTCATTTCTTAGGAAGTTGCCATGTTTTCTTCTACTACATAAGGTCTCTTGGTTATATTTGAGTTATATTACAAGTACATTTTGACAATAATATCTTCTTGCAGGTAGTAGAAATCCAGTCTGTGGGATTGCTTCAGACCAACCATCCCTTCATTACGTTATGCAGTGGGAAACCTTCAGGTATTCTTTCTAAAACACCTGCCAAATTAGCAATAGTGCATTCCACAAGTGTTTGATTTTGATATGGTTATAATGTGTGTTGTTCTCCATCCTGGAAATATAGGATTTTGGTCCCCCATTTATTCTTTTTTCCAGTCGGTTGATGGTTCCCTATTTATTCTTTTCTCCAATCGGTTGCTCAGAGGCGCATAATTTTCTCTTACAATATTTGTGTAGAGAATAGCTTTGGCTCTTACTTTGTCCATTCGAGCTTCATATTTTAGCCATAAATAGCAGTACGGGTAGCCATGAACAGCAGATCCAAACCAGTTCCTGCTTCAATCGCTCATGTGCATGAAAAATAAATGCTTCGGTAGAACTTTTCAATGGTATACTACTAATTATCCAACTGTATGCCAAGTGCCTTCAACAACAAATCTAGAATAATATATATTAGGCCACTAATTGCATTCATCTGTAGACTAACCATCTTTAACCTTTCAGAAACAAGTTCCTTGGTCGTTGACGCAGCTCCAAATAGGCTGATTCTTTTATTCTCCTCACAAGCGCACCAAGCAACTGCCTATCGATGTCATCTTGCTAGGAAGATAAATTAGCAGTCGCAAAATCCATGAAAGGCTTATGTTCTTCAGCACAAAAGTAACCATGCAAACTAGAAGTGCTTATGGAATTTGTGGTTATAGCTTGGATGTAGCAACATAACTTTTGGACAGAGCATAAAACTGGATCATGAAAGCACCTTGCCAAAACTCTTTATTCAAAGGTCTTCGGTTTCCTCTAGACTCTATTGTTTACTTTGTCTAAGGTCCTCTCTTCTAGATTCTTTTGTATTTGATGTGCTCAAGATATTATATGCATTTATTATTGGAGGCAGCTCAAAAGGACAACACAGAAGAATGAGAAACTGTTTAGAACAATAGGCAATGTCCTTCGATGAGTTTAACATTTGCATGTGCAGTTGGATTTGCTGCTCAAAATAGAAGTTTTGTAAATACCCTCCCATATCTTGATGATTATTTAGCCTGGACAATTGCTTTGTCCTAATTTCACAGCTTCCTTCAAGTATAACTTAGTAACTATCAAATGGTTGATGGCATTTATCATGTTTACATTTGTATCATTGTATATCATATTATTTAGAATGTATATTTTTTATCAGAATTTGTGATACTCTTGCAAGGGCAAAAATAAGTTAGTGTCATTACAGGCATAAGATGTATACTAATTTGATTTAACTGCTTTTTAGCCCTACGATATTGGAGTACGGCATGGTATCTGGTCATCTCCTTCAAAGAACAACTCAAAGATCTGGCAGTTGTCTTGGGAAAATGAGCCTACATCAGCCAATGGAGCCGAGCAAGCAAGTTAAGGATTTATGTGGTGACTACTCTCTTTCTTATTTCAAACTTAGATTTGTGACATAAATCCAGCATATCATAATATCTGTATGAAACTAGAGCACAAAGTTTAGAGGTATTAGGAGTTGCATAAATTGCAAAGCTTCTAGAGGATGATTGAAATGTTTAAAAGGTAGCAAATGCAAAATTTGCAGCCTTCTTGGTATGTTCAGAAGTGTTCATGGGTGCAGAGACCATGCTCTAGCACCAAGTTGAATGCGATTGTGCTATAGCACTTATGGCCTGTGGTAGATCACCATCTTTGTCTTTCAGCTTTGTTAGAACTGGCATAGTCTATTGTATTCACATTTGGTCTGTCCTGTATACAATAGAAACTGGAATGTAAACAACCCACTCTATTGGTGTTCAAAATGCATGCAAGTCCATGGAAATTGTCATCATGGAACGATTGACTCATATCCGTCAACAGGACCCTCATCACATATGCAAGGGAGAAGTTTCAACTATAGGTGTATTGCTAGCAAATAATACATTTGGCTCGCCATCATTCTCTTACCATCGTTGTTGTTATTCTGATTAAAATAACTAAATCCCTGATACAAAGGCATTTAGGAGCTTCTAATCTCACTCTCTTATTCATGTGCAGTCATGGCAGTATGATATGAGAAAGAGTTTATGCCTTCCTATTCTGGATAGACATGCATGGAATAGGAGAAATGGCATCCAAGATGTTGATCCTGCTTAACAATGGCTACTATGGTGCAGATTGGGGCGAAAGTTTTAGCTTCATGTGCCCGTCATCATGACGAATCTTTCTGAAATAGAACATGCAAATCTGATGGTAACTTCCCAAACAGCTCTGTTGGTTATGCAGCCAATTGATTGTAATATAGCCTATATCTGATATTGATTGCTGGCAACATCTGGTGGAGGCAAGTTGTATGGATGCAGCATGATGTAGACCAGTTATGGCTGAACATGAATCAAATATATCTTGGAACTATTTGATCGGTCTGCAAGCTGCAACATATGATTTGTTGTTGAGACAGTTGTTGGTTGGTTATTATAATGCATTGTCTTAGATTTTTTCAAGCTTAAATTGCTGCCTGTTTTGCAGGCTTAAATTGCTGCATGTTTTGATCATCTTAACAGTAAAAAAATTGGCATCACAATTTTGCAGAGTTCAATTTCAACTGTTTCAAATTCCCTGACATTTCGCCATAATTCATCCAGACCAGAATGTACCATGGTGCTCTTCATAATTCAGACTTATTTCATGGTCCATTGTGATGCATAATTCAGCCATACCAGTCAAAGATGCATGGTAAGATAAATGAGTCAAAGATGCATGGTAAGATAAATGAACAGAAAACAAGAAAACATGCAATCTCATATTGCTATTGGACCATTGCTTGGTCCGAAATCTATATGCAATACATTTATAGTGGATAACATTGCTAGGAAAGAACCCGTCGAGCAAGCGTCCAAATTTCAACTATGTTAACCCTAATATAGGACATTGTCGGTTGTTTGTTAACCCAAATACAAGACATTGTTGTGAAGCATAGGCAATGTATGGTGCAAATTTAAATTTGCTATTGAGAAGAATATCAAGTTGTTTGTTCAATCTGTTAGTATAAATACACATTTGGAATTTGTATACAATACAATTCATGATGCTTTTTCATAATTCTCTTGGAACTATATGCTTTAGTCAATTAACATTGTACATTACAACATGCCTTTTCATTGCATCTAAGTTAAACATACTATAACATACTTACAGTTCAACATCTGAGATGAAATTCATAATTTTGTGCACAATAGGCTTTTATCTTCATCCATGAATCTTAAAGGGTTGCTCTATAGTACCCTCTTGCTCCTTCTTTCCCAAAAAGCCACATTTCCTAGCCAACTGTCAACAATCTCCTTCCTCCCCTCGCCTATCAAGTTGTTACTAAAGCCCGGCAACGCCGGGCACTATAACTAGTATCCATTAATTTACTTTCCTTTAGTCTAAAAAGAACCTGCAAATCACTCTAGACAAAACCCATTAGTAGTGGGTAAACTTCTGCAATTATTTATGCAAAAAGATCAGCACTCTAATGCACTTTAGAAAATGCCCTTAATGTGCTATGACACACACGAGGGAAACTATGACTAGTATGCATGCTGGAAGCTTTTTTTCAATAGGAAAAATCCTTAGAAGAATCGATCTAGAATGTCCTGCAACTATTGTTATTATCGCAGTATTCTAAGCCATGTAATCCTGTCTCAATTTTGGCAAATATTGATAATCTGTTCACACAATATCATTCCTATAAATAGGAACATGTGACATATTAGGCTAAGAAAGCATAGAACATGTTTATTTAAAGCAACAACAATCTATAAGAATACAAGATAAACATAAGTATGACGATCAGATCTTAAGTGTTACCATTATCTGCAACTTTTGCATTTGTTTTCCCTCTCATAAATGGTCTAATCCTCAAAATTTTAATGAATGCAAAATATGCAACATTCAAACCTGATATGATCGATTTTGCATGGCATTATCTTGAGCAGCAATGCTTGTAATCTTGACAGAGCGAATAGATGTAATATTCTGCTTCCCTTCATTCAGCTTTTTTAGTTTCGCCTTGTGCAGTAAGAGTCTGGATCTGTAATTTGCACATTATTATCAACACAAGTAACCACAACATGTTTCTGCCTTGGCAATTTCTGAATCTAGTTTCCTACCAAGAGCCACCACTGTTTTAAAATAATTTTTCTTCTTCGCAGACATGGTATCTTCCTTAATCCGCTTGCTGCGTTTTTGTATTGGGTCCCATAGACCGATTGGTCTCCGTGGACGATAAAAGTAACTTCCTTCCTTCCTTCCTTCCTTAATCCGTTACCATGGGCATGTAGCCATCAATCTTCAGTGACAAAAGAGCATAGCCGAAACAACACTCAGCCCATGCCATTCCATGGATTGAATTTCTACATGGGAACCGACTGCCGTCTGTATGTGTAAATCCAGTTCTCATGCCAAAGTGCCGGATTACTCCCAACGATGTGGAGACCTGCTTTGCATTCGGCTCACTGCGCCACTTTTCGTGTCCACCAAGTCATGAAGTCAGATCACGAAACCCTAGTTCAACAGAGATTAGGGCTTTTTCCTGTACAAGTTTTTTTCTTTCACCAGATGTATTTTTGTATTTTTCTTTACCCCTGTATACAAATGTAGAAACCACCATCATTCCCATCTTTCGGGAGAACTCCAACCACTGTTGCAAAATTATCATGCCATCAGAATTAATATGGCCAGAGAGCACAGTCCTTCACATTTTCTTTAGGAAAGCCAGATATAATATTCAAAGCATTGATCACACAAAAGAATTGCTAAAAACGATTTATACAAATTGAAAACCATGTAAACTACATCATAACTTTATTTCCAACAGTGTCCTGCCTTTTTTGGCAAGCCCCATACCATTTTCCACTTTAAATCCAACCATGGGCCATAAAGTACATTTGTCTGAGCAATCCGCATGGAACATCTTACATTGATGAAGCCAAATTGCCCTAGATCCCTACAACCACCGAATCACTAGGGACATGCACCCAAGAGAAAATCATTCTTTATAATAAAAAACCCTTCCTCCTTCCGTAGGTTAGGGGGCCTTGTGGTGTTTAAACCAGTTTTGCTTTTCATTGAAATTGGTGACAACAAGGAGAGTAGGACCTTGTTGCACCAACAAGGCCCTACCCCTCCTATAATTGTATACTCTAGTAGCCCAATGGCAAAAAAGGTTATATATCCGTTTTTATTATTTACAACCATGCTTGGTAAAACTTATATCCAAAAACCCAAGCGTGGTCTACAATCCAATAACTTACTCTTATCACTTGAATTGTTTTCTTTTGAAAATGACAAAAGAATGTACCTTTTAATCTGCCTGCAAAAGAGAGGCTATAAGTGTTGCTCTCGTTGTATTTGAGATAAACTAGCTCCTTTATCCACTGATTGTTTGTGTCAAAATCCTCATTACGAGTCTATGCAAAGATCAATATCGTTAATAAAACAATGATTACACCTGAAATATGAAGGTAACCAGGATTAAGGTCTCTAGTATAACTAGAGAACTGAGTAAAGCAAAAAAAAACCTTCAATCCATTTTAAACAGACTTTTTACCATTCAATGGACTTTTTCAAAGACCATTTTCAGGTACAATTAGCAGCCTTAGATTGGAACAGGTGCATGCCAACCTAAGCCTCAACCTGGTTACAAATAGAAAATCCAAAAGATACAAGAAAGAATCAAATCCATGCCATATCATAAATTATCCAAATGTTTATACAAAATCTGTAAGACCATACGATCCAATGCCTAAGGTTAACCAAGTCAAATTGTTCTACTATTTCCAAATAAAATCGGCTCACATTACATTCAAGAAGTTTTAGAATACATCCTGTTTTTATATCCTTTTGTCTTGACATTTCTTGTCATGAAACCTTTGTCTTGACGTTCAATCTTGTCATGGAATCAGCTTCCACACTAAATGAAATAGAACAATATGTGAAAACAACCAGGGAGCAAGGAATCCCGTTACCTGCAGTAAACCAGAGGACTGTTAGCCTTAATCAGGGTAAAGCCCTAAGCACTAGCAGGTAAGCTTAGATTCCTTGGGCTCTTCGCCCTTCACCTTGCTTGTTAACAGAAACGCAAAATAGATATTTATAATTTACTGCTTACAACTTGCAGATGCTATTATATTCATGATCTAACTCTTTCTTTACTGGAAAACCATTCGCTCGATATCATATAGGCTATTTGGATAAGAAAAACATCAGATCTAGACTTTTCATGTGCTGGAATACATGTATTTACATATATCCTATCAGCTGCAGATTTTATCAAATCATATCTAGACCAGTATATCCATTAATTTACTTTCCTTTAGTCTAAAAAGAACCTGCAAATCACTCTAGACAAAACCCATTAGTAGTGGGTAAACTTCTGCAATTATTTATGCAAAAAGATCAGCACTCTAATGCACTTTAGAAAATGCCCTTAATGTGCTATGACACACACGAGGGAAACTATGACTAGTATGCATGCTGGAAGCTTTTTTTCAATAGGAAAAATCCTTAGAAGAATCAATCTAGAATGCCCTGCAACTATTGTTATTATCGCAGTATTCTAAGCCATGTAATCCTGTCTCAATTTTGGCAAATATTGATCATCTGTTCACACAATATCATTCCTATAAATAGGAACATGTGACATATTAGGCTAAGAAAGCATAGAACATGTTTATTTAAAGCAACAACAATCTATAAGAATACAAGATAAACATAAGTATGACGATCAGATCTTAAGTGTTACCATTATCTGCAACTTTTGCATTTGTTTTCCCTCTCATAAATGGTCTAATCCTCAAAATTTTAATGAATGCAAAATATGCAACATTCAAACCTGATATGATCGATTTTGCATGGCATTATCTTGAGCAGCAATGCTTGTAATCTTGACAGAGCGAATAGATGTAATATTCTGCTTCCCTTCATTCAGATCCACCTTAGATCCAGCTTTTTTAGTTTCGCCTTGTGCAGTAAGAGTCTGGATCTGTAATTTGCACATTATTATCAACACAAGTAACCACAACATGTTTCTGCCTTGGCAATTTCTGAATCTAGTTTCCTACCAAGAGCCACCACTGTTTTAAAATAATTTTTCTTCTTCGCAGACATGGTATCTTCCTTAATCCGTTACCATGGGCATGTAGCCATCAATCTTCAGTGACAAAAGAGCATAGCCGAAACAACACTCAGCCCATGCCATTCCATGGATTGAATTTCTACATGGGAACCGACTGCCGTCTGTATGTGTAAATCCAGTTCTCATGCCAAAGTGCCGGATTACTCCCAACGATGTGGAGACCTGCTTTGCATTCGACTCATCTGCGCCACTTTTTCGTGTCCACCAAGTCATGAAGTCGGATCATAAAACCCTAGTTCAGAGATTAGGGCTTTTTCTGTATAAGTTTTTTTTTCTTTCACCGGATGTATTTTTGTATTTTCTTTACCCCCTCAGATACAAATGTAGAAACCACCATCATTCCCATCTTTTCGGATCCACCCCACTTTGTTGCAAAATTATACATGCCATCAGAATTAATATGGCCAGAGAGCACAGTCCTTCACATTTTCTTTAGGAAAGCCAGATATAATATTCAAAGCATTGATCACACAAAAGAATTGCTAAAAACGATTTATACAAATTGAAAACCATGTAAACTACATCATAACTTTATTTCCAACAGTGTCCTGCCTTTTTTGGCAAGCCACATACCATTTTCCACTTTAAATCCAACCATGGGCCATAAAGTACATTTGTCTGAGCAATCCGCATGGAACATCTTACATTGATGAAGCCAAATTGCCCTAGATCCCTACAACCACCGAATCACTAGGGACATGCACCCAAGAGAAAATCATTCTTTATAATAAAAAAAAAAAAAAAAAAAACATGCAAAAGAGTAAAAGGTGTGTTTAACTAAAAAACAAGAATTTTTTTTTTCTAAATGTATCAACACGAAAAAACACGAAAATAGACCCAAAAATAGACCAGAAACACGCTTCGCGTGACAAAAACTAAGAATTGGATTACACTGCAATGCTCATCCGTGAAGCTGAGTTTTGAGTTTCTACTCCACAACTAGAATGCATTCTTTGAATCATTTTTTGAATAAAAGACCAGCTTGCTTCCATGTTTTACCTCCTTTTGTGCTTCCTTTTGCCAAGCATGTGGCCGACGAGAGAGAGAGAGAGGGAAGGAGGAAGGGAGAGAGTCACAAATGTAAAATATCCCGTCAGAGAAAAATAACAATTCACATTCAGATAAACAAGATATTACTCCCTTCTGATCATATCTTCACTCTGCGCACACACTGATCGAGGATAGCAGGAATCGCCGGCAAAACCTGTACTGTTGTTTCGTGCATTTTGCAAAAATTTTTGACACAGTGCCCCGAGACAAGACAGATTGCAGTAGCTGGGGACCTCCATTGACTTGTAGAATGCAATATACAGGCTATACGAGGCATGCTTAGGACGTATCACATCATCAGGACAGTCGGTAATCAGTAGTATTGGAGTAATGCTGACGATGTCAACCTCAGAATTATACGTATTTTTCTGGGAGAAGAAGAGAGAAGGCTATCTCTGGAGGTCTAACAGCGCCGGTTAGGTCGCATCTGCATCCCAGAGCTTGCGAAGGAAACTAGCATCTAGGTACAGCTTTAGTGCATTGTGATCCTTCTTTGTCCGTACCTGTACGCATCTGTTTGCCTGTACATCACAACGTGAGAACCACTAAACTTGCTTGTCCTTCCAGTAGGCTTTGAGGCATTGGGAACCCATTGCTACGGCCAAAGCAAGGTTGGGCAAACGTGTATCACCCATAGCGACCACCTTCTGGAAGTAAATAATATGGCATTTCAATGCAGCCTGTTGAAGGGGTAGAAAACCTGTCTCCTGGAGTAGGATCTGGTATAGAACTGTGGACTTTACCCCAAGGGCTTGTGCCAAGAAGGTTTTCTACACCTGCTCGAGATCATTCCAGGTGGTGAGGGATATCACCGGACCCCACACTTCTGCCCCATACAGGAGAACCGACTCGACCAAGGCCCTAAACAGGTGTGACTGGTGGCCCCAGGCATATAACTCTGCCTTGTGGCTGTTGCTCTGCATAGCATATAGTGCTTTTTGACCTGCCATAACACGCAACCTGATGGCAGCATCCCAGTGGGTGGTAGTAGAGAACTCAGTCCCCAAGTACTTGTAGGCCGAAGCCACCTCTGGTAAAGTGAATGAGGGAAGCCTTGGCTGACGGGATGACGAAACTAGCAACACCCTAGTTTTGGCCAAATTAACTCGCATGCCAGTGAATTGGCAAAAAGTGTCAAGAGCATCCAGGTGACGTTGCATGTCCTCTAGAGTATAGGCCGTTAAGATAGCACACTATCAGCAGCAAGTCAATCCTAGGCTCAAGAGAGGCCCACACTAGTACTTGTACACCCATTTTCCCATGAAGAAGCACGGACTCATAGCTTCCATTCGCGCGGGTGCACATCGTCTCCACATTGAGACAGGGCGTTGAACTCAGGAAGCACGGGAGGATAGGCTTTGCTAGTGTTGCCACCAGGGCTCTATTGAAGATGAATGTCATGCCCTCCAGATCTGCCCAGCCTTTGCCCATATCCGAGCGCGATATGTTCGGTTAGTTGTGCCTGACCAGCCATTGCATGAGTTATTGGATACGGCGTCTGTGGGCTTGTTGGGGTCATACCCCCAGGAGGTTACGAATATACGGACTCAGTTGTATCCTCCGGGACAGTATTGAATTGTCCTATACAATTGTACAGTGTATCAGCATACTTATTATTGCTAAAGTTTTTCCCTCGAAAACCCTTCGGGGCGGGGGTTTTTTAATCCTCACAGTAATACACTTGCTGCTCTCTTTTTGTTTGGGTCCCATTGTGTTCAGTCCAAGCGGCAGACCATTACTGGTCCACAGAACCCAGTCCCACGTAAGAATTTGTAGCAAGAAAATTTTGACTGAGAATAACCTCCAATTTTGGATATAATCTCCACACTATGGCCTCTATTGGATAAAAATAATTGAAAGATTGGATATGATTCTTTGATAGCCTAATTGGAGGGTTATTTGGTGCCTAGGCAAACATGGCAATTTTAGAAGCCAAATATTCACCATTGAGCCTATGACATGTCCCACTTCTCATTCACAAAAAAATATGTTATGAAACCTTATAAAGATAGAAGTCCAATGCAAAAAAAAACATGCAAAATGAACAAAAGATGTGGTCACAATAAATGAAGGAAGTTTTTTGTGTCCAGTCCAAGCTGCAGACCATTACTGGTCCATAGAACCCAGTCCCACGTAAAAATTAGTAGCAAGAAAATTTTGACTGAGAATAACTTCCAATTTTGGACATAATCTCCAGAATACGGTCTCTATTGGATAAAAATAGTTGAAAGCTTGGATTTAAATTTCCTGATAGCCTAATTGGGGGGTTATTTGGTGCCTAGGCAAACATTGCAATTTTAGAAGCCAAATATTCACCATTGAGCCTGTGACATGTCCCACTTCTCATTCACAAACAATATGTTATGAAACCTTATAAAGATAGAAGGCCAATGCAAAAAAAACATGCAAAAAGAGCAAAAGGTGTGGTCACAATAAATGAAGAAAGCTTTCTGTTTCAAGACCAGACAGACAAACATTGTATCTTTTGAAGCCAGATATACACGATGAGCTCTATGACATGTCCACTTCTCATCTACAAAAGATATACTATGAAACTTTATAAAGATAAAAGACCCAATGTAAGGAAAAGCATGCAAAAAGAACAAAAGATGTGGTCACAATATATGAAGAAAGGTTTCTGTGTTTGTTTCCCCTACCTTCAATTCCTTATTTTCTTATACAAGTTCCGTGCCGGTGCATCATAGAGTTAGAGGTATTCCACATGTCTGCAAGTAGAATATCAGATGGTCTGTTTTTTTATGCAGTTAACAAGGCATTTCTTCTTTTGCGATCTCAATTAGATCATAGACATTTTCGTCCATAATCTGCAATGTGATTCTCTATTATCTACTTACTCATTGTTCTCCAAACCTACGTCTCAATCTGGAATTTGGAGATGGAACAAAATGGAGTATGCATTTTTGCTTACAGTGGAAATGAGAAGGAAAGAATGGATAAGGGTTTTTTCAACTTTGCATTTGGCATAGGGAATGTTTTGTCTATTACACGAGCATTGCCCCACCAAAATTCTGGTTTATCTGCATTCAACAGTCCATGCAACTATGAACGCTTCAAAGCACTTTGGAGACGGTGAGATAATGTACTCTGCTCTTTATGTTCTTCGTGGTGTTGCAAACAAGCTGTGAGTTTTATTGTTGCAACCCTATTTAATATCATATGCTTCCGAACATCTGCAGGTTTTACACCATAGATTTTTCTGTCTGCCTTCTCAGATCCTAGCAACGATATCATTTTAGCATCTTTTCTCATCCTCTCTGCCTTAATTGCTCAAATGTTCCATTTTTCTAAGCTTCTTGAGTGTAAATACTTATAGAGCAGATTTCAAAGCTCCCCGCGTAGAACTGGAAATGGATGGATCAGGATATGAAATGCCAAGATCTATTGCATAATCAACCCCATTCCAACTTTTTTCCCTTCCAATCAATGATGTCAAGAAGTATTGAGTTGACCTTTATCTTTGTTTTGTAGAATCGTAAGGAATCTTGGTAAATCTTAGGATGATATTAGGATTGAATTAATCTGTATCATCCGCAAGAATCAAATGGTCTATGGGACCCAATATAAAAAGAGAATCTTTATAGAACCTTAACGAATCTAGGGGAATATTAAAGAATCTTGGAGAATTTTTAGGAATCGAGGGTAATCTTGAAGAAATCTTAGGGAATTTTTATTGCACCTTGAGGAATCTAGGGAAGTCTTAGTGAACCAAGTGGACTCTTCATAGAATCTTAGCAAAACTGTAAGGGATTCTCGAAGAATCTAAGAAAATATCTATAGAATCTTAGAAAAACTAGAAAGCTCTTAGAGGAATCTTGGAAATTTATGAATCTTCATAGAATTTTAAGAAATCTAGGGAGATCTTAAAAGAATCTAGAGAAATCATTTTAGAATCTTAGGAAATCTAGAAAAACCTTCATAGAATTTAAAAAAACACTAGGAAACCTCATTGAATCTATGAGAATTTTAGAGATATATTGGACGTCCAGAGAGTATTCATAGATTCTTGGAGAATCTAAGGGACCCAACATTAGATATATTCGACTTTGTAGAGTCATTTAAATACTACAAATACTTGTATATATTCAGAAAGGTATTTGGTTAACTATAAACCACCTTCTAAAATCAATATAAAATTTTATCAAACGAATTCTACAACCACTATGCATCGACAAACGATACCCTTGATCCAGTGTATTATACAACACCTAATTACTGTCAAATTGTAAAACATTACAAACAAAGCAGACAAATTATTTATTATTATTATGTCATAATACCAAAATAGGTTGGCCACAATGCCATCATACTTCTTCTACCAGAGGGTGGGGGAAGTGGAGGGAAACAATAATTTATAAGAATCACTAGATGAAAAACAATGTCTGTATAATGCACCTTTTCTTAGGACAATGTCATCTTTAACACGTTTGTGAAACTCCTATGTATACAATATTGCGATAGCGAAAAAGAACACTATTGCCTTCAAAATCTAAATGACTGAGGAACTCAATTTTTTGCGTAACAATGTTACATATTGCTACACTCTGATGGTGCAAAGGACATTTGCATTGCTTTTGTGTCATGAGTAATAAGGTAGTTTTGCTGCATTATGTTTCCAATGATGCCATTAGTGGAACCTCTAAATATCAACAAGCACATGTTGTTGTCATCTTGCATCCTCATATAATTTTCAGGTGGAGGCTTGAATGAGGCACCACGAAATTGGAAAGTGAGGGAAGATCTGTAGATTCGACGCATTTGAAATATCAAAGCAAAGGTCATAGGTAGGTACAAAGACTTGGGGAACATCTGGTAATGCCTCAATAAATGCATCTATTACAGCATCATTCGTGCTTGAAGGAAGATAGGTGAACATAGTACCAGAATAAAAAAGGGTACCTCCAGGGTTAAGACTTAACCCTATAGCGACAGTGCCAGTGTGGGAGACACCTAAAGCAGAACGAAAAGTCATGTTTTCATTGACATATTCCCCCTTAGTGTAAGATCTATCCGCATAGGAATATGTATAGGAACAAGTATAATTAGCAAGATGGAGGTTGGAGTGGTGGTGGTGTTGGTGGCAAGAAGATTCAGGCAAACGGGTACAGACATGGGGACTAGATTTACATGAAATGGTGGAGAAGGAATTAGAGTGTTGAGGATTTAGGATATTTGGGCGGCATGAACTACAATAATCTTCGTTCCTAGGGCATTCAGAACAAGAGCCACATTTTAACCAAAAGAGGTCGCTTCCGGTGTCCATGGTTGGATAGAACTTCTTTGGGGGAGAGCCTATTTCCACTTCCATTACATATGCATTAGGGGTCATATGAAGGTGACTTGTATAACCATTTAGTTTAGAAAGCCTGTGTTCCTGTCTTAGCTTATCGTTTAGGGCTCCCCGACTTAATTTTTCCGATACTGGTAGTCCCTTGTGTATGTGCAATATCTTCGATCTAATTTGTTCTACATTCTTAGCCTCTGCTGCCGCTGCAACCACTAAGAGAAGTAAAACCCAGATTAGAGCAGAGAAAGACATTGGCATTTGAGATGTCCTCTTGGGTCATCTAAATGGGTAGATGTAGCTGTGTTGCCTTTGACAAAAGGTCGCGTATCCTTTTGCTTTTCGTAGCCTTTAAATTGAGATTGCAAAATACCCTCCCTTATTAAACATCTTTTCCTCAGAAATTTGGAGAGATTAAACATTGGAGAGATGGGATGTTTCGGATTGATGAAGCGGGTAAGATGTTTGTGGAAAACAGAGGAATTGATGGAGCAAATTTTACGCCATATAAAACTGGCATTATATATTACAGATGCTTCATTCTCTTCTTTCAGATCTATTCTTTATCAGTTAAATACTAAAGGAAGGAAAACAACCCATGCTTGTACAAGCAAAATTCAAGCTTTTTTGACAAGGAGGGCCAACATTGTCGTCGGATCCATCGCACAGAGGGAAGGTTTTAGAGCGCCAGCATCTAAAAGAAGCAGGGCATTAAGACAGGCTCCATTTACAGAGTGATCTGCGAAAGAAAGATGCAAGGAAAAAGCACCGGAGTAGAGCTTACCGGCAGTAAGCAGTGGCGGGTTTGGAAAGCACAACCTTGAACACCTGAATATCTGAAGCCAGAGGACACTACCGGAACATCTGAAGCTTCTGCTCGAAGCCCGGGCTGAGCTGCTGGACTGAACATTAATCGGAGCCCTAATTCTGCCCTAATTCGAAGCCGGACTAAAGGGCGCATCGGGAATTTTGAGACCAGATAGTGAACTTTATTGGTCTATGGAGCCTAGACGACACATTTAAACATTACCATACAACATCATGGAAAGTGGATCGCTAGTTCTGCCTCCGGAATGAAAAACGGTCATCTGCAATCGATCAACAGGTAAAAATTGGTGGCGCTCCCCACTTACCATGAGTTTTTGAGTCATCTAGTTCACTCACTTCATCTTCACATAATAAAGCATTACTGTTTTATATGCAATTCCCCTATATTGTAAAAGTTCAATCAACATCAACTACGTTCCTATTGCATTTCCATTCAACATTAAAAGAAAAAAAAGGGAGGAGGGGGTGTGGATTGAAGATCTTCTGCATGTATCTGAAACTTGCCTCGAATATATATGTAAATGCAATACACACACCTAAGCAAGACGTGCTCTTCGTCTTCTTTTATGCACTATCTTTATGTATGATAGATAGATAGAGGGAGTGGGCGAGAGGGAGGATAAATCATATTTATTAAATTTTAAATTTTATAAGAGAAATATATATAAAACCCTATTTATTGATTTATATACTTAAAAGAAAACATATTCATGCATTTGCATTAACAAATTAAGTATCTAGTAATTTAGGCTTCATTTCCCAGCATCCCCTCCAGGACCTCCAGGTCCTCCATTACCTCCTGGACCTGAAGGGCCCCCTGAACCTCCTTCTCCTCCTGGACCACCAGGACAACCTGGACTGCCTTGACCTCCTGCCCCCCCTGGACCTCCAGGACTACCCCCTTCACCTGGATGATGGCCATTATGGCCACGTTTCCCTTTGCTACCATTTGCACCGTTTTGGGGACTGCCCTTTTATTTATTATACGTGCTACATTCACTTGTTGGGGCTTCAGCTTCAGCTTCTGATGGACTTGGAGCAAAGGCTGGTGCAATATCACTTGGTATCGCAAATGATGGAGATGGTGCCAAGGGTGTTTCTTCGGGTGGGGTTGGGTTTAACTCAAGTGGAGGGTTGGGAGGGGCATAAATGTAAGTAGCTCGGTGATGGCTAGGACTATGAGGGCTATAGCCTTGGTGATGATTTTTGGTTGGAAGCTTCATGGGACTTGGAGGTGAGTAATGATGCCCTCGTATTGTAATCATACGAGAATCCACATTTGGGGCATTATGGGATGGGATGGGACTAGAGAATGAACATAAAGCTAGACATAAAACTAAGCATGCTATAACATTGAACTCCATCGATAGATGTGAGTTCTTGCTACATGTTTGATCATGCCTTAAAAACCCTACATGATCACATCAAAGACATGATCAATCAACTAGAATACAATATACTACTTACAATTAGTATTTTACAATAAGTTGAATGTTCTTCCCTATATCTCGACTTTAAATAGGAAGTCATGCTTATGTTGCCTGTGACTTGTATCAGATTTTGGAACCAGTAGTAAAAGACAAAACATATAGGGTGCAGATAAATATGTGTTCTACCTAATGAGAAACTATCACATCTTGCTTATGCTAAAAAATTATTGGCAATACAAAAAGTGGATGCTTTCAAATTTGTTGATCAAACAAAGCATAGTTTTTAAGACACACCCTACTTAGGCCACAATCCGATGCATATACACTTTTGCTTGGTGTTGCCCGACAATGTCTGTAAGACTTTTTGGTGTTCAGAATGGCAAAAATGGTATTTTTTTCTAGGAACAATCTTTTTCCCCTTTTGGACACAACGATCGCCTTTTTTCCATAAAGGTAGGAAGACATTTGACGGGCCACTTGTGAGCAACGGCTATGGCAGGCAAAATATTGCAACACCAATGCAAGTGTTCCAAAATGGCCATCATTGCGCTAGATATGGTAGTTCGATACATCAGTGGCCTGATGCATTGAAAACCTCAAGAGTTTGCGTGACACATTTCTTATATGACCTCTGATAGCTAGCAGAGGTCATCTTCTAAATCTATTCAAGGAACTATTTTGGGTGACATTTTGGGTCATGCAAGCCTGAGGATTATTATATCATCATGCATGTTGGTCATTCTGCTATGATATTGTTGTGTCTAACACACTAACCCCAAAATCTGCTCTATGTGTAGTTTTTTGCTGTCTTTTTTGCAAAAAAACAACACTTAAACACCACCCATAGTAATGTTCCGAAAATGCTAGAAAAGACGCGTAGTTTTTTAGTGTTGTTTTTTACATATAAAAGATGCGTAGTTTTTATGCATAGTTTATAGAAAAAAACAATGCATAGTTTTTATGCGTAGTTTTCATCGTGGTTTTTAGAGAAAAACAACGTGTAAACTCTATGTGTGGTTTAGAGAAAAACGTGTAGTTTTCACTAAAAACAACATGGTTTTTAAGTGTGGTATTCACCAATAAACAACATGGTCTTTGTATTCTTTAGCATAGTTTTCCTTCAATTAATGCAACCACTGTTGTTTTTTTAATACAATTACACATATTGTTTCTAGTATAGTTTTAAAGAAACAATGTGTTGAACTAAAACAAAATAAGAAATATAAGAAACTTAAGAACATCATTGTTTTCGGTTGTCATTAAGAAAAAGAATTACATTGCAATAGTAAACAAAGGTGTTTTTGCATACATGAGTATATAGTCAAATTTGAATTTCAAAGTATACAAAAAGTATGATCTTATTTTCAAATCCACACTATGATCTTATTTTCAAATCACAAATCAAACTTTACAATCTCAAACAATTACTTCTGCAATATATTTGAATGTATTCAGCAATAAATTTACAATGTTACAACTATGGAAACTGATGATAGTACAAGATGAAGTCTTATAATAAAAGTATAGTTCTGTTGCAGGGTGCTGCTACCGTAGATCCGTATATCCTTGCTGCTACAGCTGGGCTTATTAACCAGCTCACTTCTGGTATCCCAATAACCAGTTAAATTTCTCAGATTACCTGAAGTTTCTTAGAAACTGTAGATGCAAACTTCCAAAAGCGTGAAAAGCATACTGGTGTAAAACAATCTGCCCAAAGAGTTAAAAAGATGGTTACTGAAACTTGAGCATGAATAAACTTACTCTCTTACAAAGAACTCTAAATTGTGAACGACTGGATCAGTAAATCTTTACCTAATATACAAATCTGGCACCACTCCAGCTTTCTGAGCAGATTTGAAGAAATATAGAGATGCTTGATGCAATTTTTTGGTGTTTCATGGTCAAGCAGAGAAATCATGGGCAAAAGAAATAAGCCCAAAGTTTCCCTGGTTGATCGTGCTACAGGAACGGGATTTCTCATTAACCCAGCAGGTCCAGGAAAGGTCGCTCCTTTCTCATTAGCCCAGCAGGTCCAGGAAAGATCGCTCCTTTCTCATTAACCTAGCAGGTCCAGGAAAGGTCGCTCCAAATCAAACCATAGCAACATATCTGGCCAGCAGGAAGACGAAATGGAGGCAGCCGGAATGGAGGCAGCAGGAAGACGGAATGGAGGCGGCCCAGGCGGGAAGACGGAATGGAGGCAGCCGGAGTGGAGGCACGCAGAAGACGAAGTGGAGGCAAACAGGCAGGCGGGAAGGCGCAGGCGGGAAGGCTCAGCCAATAGGAAGGTAAGACATGGATCGCAATCTCGGCCGTTGATCTTTGGCCAGTAGGATGATAAGGCCAAGATCAAAATCTTGGCCGTTTATCTTAGCATTAATGGGATACATGCTTCACAAATCATATTTAACAATGGATCTCAAAATTTTAGCCAAGGGAATTCATTCACTCATTCTTGTTCGAAGACAAAAACATGACATGATCAGATTCTCATGTTGCAAGCAAAATGTTGCTGGACATTATTGATAGAAGGTAGGAGTAATGACTAGTATGGGATAGAATGACAAGACGTTTGTGCTGGAAGGCTAGTGGTCGACATGTTATCCACGTGAAGAAGATCCCTCCTCGGAAGTGGGCGACTGAGGTGGGAGAAGGCTATCTGAGAGCAACAAGGTGGAGGCGGGATGCAATAATGCAACTGGGAGAGAGAAATGTGAGGGCCACCTCTTTTTGATAGCGTTCAAATGGGCAATAGCATGGAATAGTAAAATTTAAGCAATAAGGACCACCAAACATGTGGTAAGGGATCATGTTGTGATTCCTTGGGTACACCACAACATCAAACACCAGAAATCTCTAGCGTAAATCTCCGATTTTCAAGTGGTTAGTTCAAGTATGTGGAGTACAATAGGAATTAATTTTCATAAAAATAGTTTGGAGATAATGAGGCTCATATAACACAATGGGCGAGCTAGGTCCGAACCTAATGATAGGCTTACTCGATTTATATTTTCATTTTCTAAGTGTGTGACAAATCTAAAACTTTTTATTTTCCCCGTGACAAAACTTATTGTTTTGTAACCCGTGGCGTGTGCCAATGAGTTGGCAAAATGTGATGATGATGTGGCAAAAGTGGCATGATGATTCGGCAAGTGTTATTTTTGCAATTTTCACGAGATGCCTGGGAAAATTGAAATCTGCATGGAATATGATGATGTGGCACTCCAAGTGGTGACATGTCATGCCAAGTAAGCCAACCAAAAATAAAGTATGACCTTGGTTTTTCATGGGGTAGTATGGCATGTTTGGACGACATGTCAAGATATGGATGATGTGGATATGATGACCAAGCATTTTGCAAGAAATTGGACAGCTTTTAACGTTTCATGAAGGATTTGGCAAGGGAATTTAGGGACACTAAACCCAACCTACGTATCTCACTCAAAAAAACTATTTTCTCCAAAAAATTGGCCAAGCCATTTTCTATATAAAGTGCATAAAATGCTAAGTCACGAAATTGTATTTCATCCTTAAAAAAAAAGGGCATTTATAAGAGCTTAGTGGCATGTTTGAGCCTACCTAGTGGCATATTTGAGGCATACTATCTAGTCATTTTCTATTTAAAGTGCATAAAATGCTTAGTCATAATGTGACATGGCACCCATCATTCCTAGTGCCATATCATTGCCATGTACCTTGTGTGCCACTATTCCACTCCGAATAGCCACTCTGCACCAATGAAGCAAATTTCGACCACAACCTACATTGGCATTTCTAGCGTTTTCAACTTTTTCAAGGCAAAAATGGAACCAATATGAGAAATAATGGGTAACAATGTGAGGTGTACCACTGACATGGCAAAACATGGTTAATGACATGGCAAAAATGGCATGATGATGTGGTGAAGGGTATTTTTTGCAATCTCTATGAAATGAGTGGGGAAAATTAAAATTTGCAAAAAGTAGATTCGAAGCTGGTTCAAAAACTCCAAGATCGGGTCCGGAGAGCCACCCTGGCATGTTTGAGACACCCTGGCATGTTTGAGCCTAGGTGGCATGTTTGAGCCAACCTTGGCACGTTGGAGCCAAGGTGGCATGTTGTGAGCCACCTTGGCATGTTGGAGCCTAGGTGGCATGTTGGAGCCCACCTGGCATGTTTGAGCCTAGGTGGCATGTTTGAGCCAACCTTGGCATGTTGGAGCCAAGGTGGCATGTTGTGAGCCACCTTGGCATGTTGGAACCTAGGTGGCATGTTGGAGCCCGCCTGGGTTGTTTGAGCTACCTTGGCATGTTGGAGCCTAGGTGGCATGTTGGATCCTGCGTGGCATGTTTGAGCCACCTTGGCATGTTTGAGCCTAGGTGGCATGTTGGAGCCTAGGTGGCATGTTGGAGCCAACCTTGGCACGTTGGAGCCAAGGTGGCATGTTGGGGCCTAGGTGGCATGTTGGAGCCACCTTGGCATGTTGGAGCCTAGGTGGCATGTTGGAGCCCGCGTGGCATGTTTGAGCCACTTTGGCATGTTTGAACCACCTTGGCATATTTGAGCCTAGGTGGCATGTTGGAGCTTAGGTGGCACCTTTGAGCCATCTTGGCATGTTGGAGCTCGCATGGCATGTTTGAGCCACCGTGGCATGTCGGAGCCTAGGTGCCATGTTGGAGCAACCTTGGCATTCTTGAGCCACCTTGGCATGCCGAGCCTAGGTGTCATGTTTGAGCCACCTTGGCATGTTTGAGGCACCTTGGCATGTTGGAGTCTAGGTGGCATGTTTGAGCCACTTTGGCATATTGAAGCCTAGTTGCCATGTTGGAGCCATCTTGGCATGTTTGAGCCACCTTGCATGTTGGAGCCTAGGTAGCATGTTTGAAGTCAAATGCTAGTGAAGAGTGTCAAGCATATATAACTCTTGTATCTTTGCCATTTTGTGGCGATAATGGCATGTGGACAACTTGATCATACACGGATTCTTAGAAAACCTTAAAAAACCACACCTCAAAAAAACACTACCTTAAAAAACACCACCTTAAAAAAAACATCTCTTCAAAAAACCATACTGCCTGCAAAAACAACACATCCTTAAATAAGAGACTACACCTCCTTAAGAAACCACCCATTCTTTAAAAAAAAAACTACATATCCTTAAGAAAAACTACACCATATCCTTGGAAAACCACACCCCCATATAGCTACGTGTAGGTTTTTTTCAAATCTTCAAAAAAACAACTCGTATTTTATTTTTACTGTTGTTTTCAGCCGTGGACCAAATGTTGGGGTGTGTGTGTAAAGCCTGGAGCTATTTTGTTTACCACTGAGGAGCTTTTCAAAAATTAGCATCCAATATACGAGCCTACCTTCGGGATGAATTGTCTCACGTGATAGTCATGAGACATTGTGGGCAGTTTGAATCAATGACTCGCCTGTGCATTTCATTTTTACCCAGCTAAGATGTTAGCTGTCAGAGAAATACACTACAAGAGGATATCCATTTTTCATCACTTTAATATCACCTAAATTTTCAAAAAGTATTAAGTGATATAAATAATGACTAGTAACGGGTGCCCGGCATTGCCGGGCATAAATACATTCTATAATACCTTGCTAAGCTTGGAAGGTGACTAAGAGAGAAGTGCAAGAAAGCTGACATTGAATTGATTTGACAATAGTGGCATTAAAAGCAAATGTTGAAAATTTTAAAAGTTGTATGGAATATATATTGTACTTATAATGGTGGTATTGCTTGCTAGGCCTGAATGTCTATTGTAACTGATTAAAGGTATTATTTGATTTTATACAACAATTGTTCAACTATTGTTGCAAAAGAAAGCATTTTATACTTGCAAACATCAAGCACATAACACATATGCTATGGTGTCACTTAATATGTTATATTTGGCTGTAGGACTAAGTAATATGGTCATCTGTTAAAATAGATGGTTTGCATGCATGGCAGTCCTAGCCTATTTGTCAGGTCTTAGCAATGGTTGTCAGGTCTCAGGTTTTGGCAATAGGTTATTATCTTAGAGCATGTAATAGTTTACAAATGGGGAAGATGGTACTTGTAGCTACATTTTATTTGCGTAATTTTCTCACATTTTGCATATATTATGATGATCAATTTTTTCAGTTCACAAATGGGGAAGGTGGTACTTGTAGTAGATTTTATTTGTCTAGAATTTTCTCACATTTTGCATGTATTATGAAGATCTATTTCTTCTTTAATAAACTCTCCTAATAGGAGCTGTGAAGCTAAGTCATGTGGATTACAACTTTCTATGCTCCTACATCAAATAGACCACATGCAAATGAGATACAAAGAGTCAAGTGCATTACAACTTTTTATGCTCCTACATCAAATAGACCACACACATATAACTGAAGATTGATATAGAGTGGAGTTTAGTGATTTGTAGTGTTGTGGCAACTTTTTAAAGAATAACATAGCGATTACATCTCCGAACTCATGAAATATTGGAATTTTCTAATACAGGTGTTGGTTGTGAAGAGAATTCAATAAAATAAGCAATTATCAAAGTCGAGCCTTCTAGTGGAAATCTATAAAGGCTATCAAACAACAGGGAACATGGTCCTGGCTTACAGAGATGGAGATTTTTTTTTTTTTTGAAGAACTGTGTCATCAATATATTAAAAGAATGGTAATGTTACAAAGTAAGTGAAGAGGAAGGAGAACTGCCCCAAAGAGACAGCCATGGATTTAAGGGTTTCAATGCATCCAATCATTGCATTGTTATGTCGCCACAATGATTCCATAACATACTCCACTGTCAAATTATGATATTGAGCATATCCAACATGACATCCTTAAAGTTTGAGATGCAGACCTATTTGTTGCATTCAAAGGCAAACCTCGAAAAAGTTTGGGGGATCCAGAACATCCTTTTTTTATGCAAACCTGTTTGCTACATTCAAAGACAAACCCTGTGACGTTCCAGGGGAATATACGCCATAAATACGTATATTCCTGGACCCATCACTATACAAGCCTAAGTTCATAGTCTTGTATACCATGGATTGTGGCACTAGGGGGCATGACTAAGTTATTCACATAACTTAGCCAACCATAGGTTAAGACCAATTTCCACGTGGCCTTAACCTATTGGGCACCCGCCACACAGGATTCACCCGATTGGTGCCACGTGGCATCCTAGGTGGACCTAACTTATATTAGTGGGAACCCTAACCCTAGGCCTCTTTCCAGCCCTAGCTCCCAGAGACTCATCTACTCGTTCGAAACCCCGTTTCGAACATCGTTTGCTGTGGCATAGATTGGTGCAGCAGCCCCGTAGGGTAGACCCGTTCTTGGAGCAAGAGCAGCATTACGTGAGTCGAAGACCATGGAGACACCCGGATCTGGAGGGAGAGCTTCGGAGCAGGTATGTAGGGTAGTAGTTATGATAGTTCATCTGGAATTAGCATTCCAGATGTGCTAGTATCTTGTATCTAGGGTAGAGCCATCCTAGAACCCGTATTCATCATCTTGAACCCTAATCAATGAACCCTAACCATTAGTTAGATTTGTATGATTAGGTTAAGATGTTCTTATGATTATTCTCATGATATGATGATTATGTGATGATGGTTGATCATGTTTGCTCCTCTTGTATTGGGAAGGGGGGTAGAGACCTAGGGCCATATGTAGTATGCTCCTAGAGTAGATCCCTTAGTTCCTATTAGTTGCGGCCTGTGCATAGGAGCCCACCAGGCTATTGGGGCTATGATGCGACTCAGCACCACACAACGGGGCTAGAAGTAATGTGGAGGGAGGATCCCTGCCGAATGGGGGCTTCGGGGGATCCCATAGTGGGCTAGGCTTATGGTCGGTCACTTCGTGAGGGCCGAGCATGGGTTCGACACCTCCTGAGGCAATGGTGCCGCCCTGCCTCTCGAGAGTTGCAAGTGTCGGCTTGGCTCTCGTTTTGGGGGGTTAAGTCGGGTACGAATCGTGTGTCGCCACGATTCTCTAGCCGCCCACGGAACTTCTAGACCCTGGGAAGGGGAGATGCAACCCTTCCTGCCTCGTCGGACTAGGGAGATGCAACCTGGAGTAGTCCCGATGGGTGATGCCATGGGATTGCGTATCCGGAAGGCTAGAGTCACGCCAGAGCCTGATTTAGCCCATCTGCAAGGTATGCACAGGAGGGGCGGATGGAGTGGTCAACCCTAGCCGTTGTCTTATGCCAGCCCTCGCCATTGCCATGACTCGGTCTGCTCTATCTTGAGGCCTAGCCGGTCAGTCATCCTCCTTACGAGTCTGAGCCTGGGTAGGAGCTCTCATGTTTTACGGTTTATGATTATCATCTTTGCACTTGTGGATATGTGATGGACTACCCTTCGAGGTAGTATTTGTATTGTTGATGCTAGTTCTGACATGTTTATCGCTTCCGCTGTTATAGGAGCCCATAGGGGAAGGGCGCGCAAGACATCTTCGTGTCCCCTCCCCGCACTAGGGTCACCTTAGAGTGTGGGGTAGACGAAGGGCCTGTGCTGTTGTTGAGCCGGACGGGGGATTTCCTGCCGAGTGTACGGCCGGGCGCCGTATGTTTAGCAGGGAGCGTCACAATGGTATCAGAGTGATGTTCTTGGTTGACCAGGAACTAGCACTGACCATAACCATGAAAGTAGTCTAACAGGCCTATAGGGGTATGAAATAAAAATTTCCACCATCGAACCCCGAAAATGAGGAAAAAAAAATTTTCTCTTAGGTAGTGGGTCCGGAGTAAGGTTAAGTGTTAGACGAAGAAGGAATGAAGTCTAATTCATCCTCTAGTAAAATTGGAGTGGAAATTATGCATCTGCATCAAATTTCACCTAAAATGGGTCGAAGAATCATGCCAATCGGAGACCCGGGTGAAAAATGGCGCAAATCCATAATTAGCACTTCAAACCATTAGGAAATTCGAAAATTTTAAAGTATAATACGAATTAATACAGAAATAATACATACATTAATAATTAAATAATTACTAAATATGGGGTAATTAATAAGGGAGGCTAATAAATAGGGGTAATTAGGGTGGGAGAATATTCCTAGGGACCCTCCTTTTTAAAAATATGACACCTCATTCCTTCTCCAACCTTTTCCCCCACCATCTCTCTCTTGCTCAGCTTTACGTCATCCATTTCCTGAACCGTAAGATATGGCTCGAACTAAACAGACAGCAAGGAAGTATCACGAGCGACCCACCCTCTCAATGGCGCAAGCAGCAGCAGGTCGGCACGTCAAGAAGGTTCCTGAGCACCTTCGACCGAAGCCGGGAGATGAGGAGTCTCCCTCCAGCAGCAGCGGCGAAACCTTCCACGATGCCGAAGAGGACGCACCTAGCCCCAGCAGCAGCTCTTCATCGGCGGGCACCTAGAGAACCGGCGAATCCCGCCACTTTGGGCCCTCGTCGGACACTGAGGTAGAAGAGCAGGTTGAGGAGCAGGTGGACGGGCAGCAGCAGCAGCACCAAACTCAAGAGGCGGGCCCTTCGGTACCAAAGAAGAAGGGCAAGGAGAAGGTTGCAGAGTGGCCGGAGGAGAAGGCTGCAAGGAAGAAGAGGGAGCGCGAGCGGGAGCTGAGGGAACAAGAGAGAAGGACGAAGAGAAGAAACGACAGGCCTCGCCGGACCGTCGTCATAGAAGAGCCTCGTGAAGAAGAGGAGGTGGAGGAAGGAGGAGGTAGTGAGGAGGAGGAGCAGCAGGGCGCTGGGGGGTCTTCCAACCCCGACGCGAGACCACCTTACCCCAAGTGGCCGGAGCCACCGAAGGTGGTCAAAAAGCAGAAGGTGGGAGAACGGGAATTCACGCTCCGCCAGGATCGTGAATTCATGCGCAAGATGAAGGCTTACCAAGAGTACCTCCGTCGCTGGACGAGGTACAACGACTGGTACTGCCGTCAGAATGTGCAGAAATCCGTCGAGGGCGGCAAGCCGAAGAAAAATCAGCCGAAGCCACCCCCACCTAGACCGGAGAAGCCCAAAAGGGTTCACCACGGGCCAAATAGTCCGCACGCCCGTGTGTTCAGGGAGATCAAGCACTTCCAGATGTGCACAAATCTCCTTATAAGGAAGGCGCCTTTTGAGCGCCTCCTTCGGGAAGTCATGCAGGAGTTCCGGACCGATTATAGGGTTACCCCTCTAATGACCCGGGCCCTGCAAGAGGCCGCTGAAGCAGAGCTGGTTCAGCTCTTTGAGGAAGGGAATCTCTGTGCCATCCATGCTAAGAGAGTCATGCTCATGCCGAAGGACATACACTTAGCATGGAGGATTCGCAGGCAGAGGCCCTAGAGGCCTAATTTTGTAAATTTTGTTAAACAGTTAAGTTTTAATGTAGATGTGTTTTCCTTATTAATATAAAAGTTTGTTCTCCCTCAAAATTTTGATGCTTGAAATGTAGGAAATTAAACCCAATTGTAATAGATTTTTTTTGTAGCATGCTTGGGGATAGCCTAGAAACCATACCTACAACAAAATTTTGGGCAAAAATAGATCATCAAAAGCAAAAAATAGGCCAACCGGGTGAGATCAGGCCAAACGCTGCTCAGCCTCTGCGTGACGACGCTGAGGCCATCATGCTGATTCACCGGGCGCCAAAAAATTTGCTTTTAGGTGTCAGTTTTGCTCAAAATAAATTGCTAGTTAGGTTAGAATTGATCCAATTAGTCATGTTAGCATCTTCAAACTCCCAAAAATGACCAAAAATGGCTCAAAAATAGGCCAACCGGGTGAGACCGCGCCAAACGCGTCTGCGTTCGCGACGCGGAGGCCATCCGCGTGGATTCACCCGGGTCAGCCCATTTTCGACCTAAATTAGCCAAATTTACCCAACAAACTGCCATGTAGTGTTTCTTGCTTTGTTTTGCTTAGGTTTGCACTTCATAGTAGCTCTATTGGACACCTATAGCCATAGAACCAAGGCCTTTCTCATCTAGGTACCTTTTGCACGAATCCCGAGGCCAACCATAGTCTATAAATAGGGGCCTCATTTGCCATTTTCCCTTCAACAGAACTACTCCCAGCCATTTGGGCGATTTTCTGATTCCTCAGTGATCCTTACAAGCCATTTTCTGCACTCTTCTTTGCTCAATGGCGCCCAGCAACTTTGAAAGATGGTACAATGCTGCAAGCCATATCCATCAACTCCCTGCTGAGCAAGCCTTCTCTGTGTTTGACCACTTGTTTGATCTTCATGCAACTCTGTCTAGAACACCATACTACACAGATATCATGTGCCAATACGACCAACAGGTCCTGCCGTGGGAAGTTAGACTACCTCCTAGGGGAGGGAATTGGGTTTCTCTTGAGACACTCACCCAAGCCTTAGGTCGAGAGATGGGAGGATCCAAAGGCAAGAGTCAGCTATGGGATAGGACTAGGACCATGCCCGATTACATGACCTGCAGACATAATAGGCATAGGTACCTTTCATCTCAGACAGCCCTTGCCCTCTTCATCCACTATAAGTCAATCAACAAAGTAGGGGAACCTTCCGTTCAGCCCTTAGACTTAGCACCGCTTGATACCCGTAGGGCCCAGGATCAAATCCTCAATATAGATTCCTCCGCCTATGAATATCATGGCACGACGTCAGGGGCACCAGTTCTGCAGATCGATGAAGACTACGAGCAGTTAGGGGAGCAAAACCCAGAGTGGGAGAGCAGGGAGGCAACAAGGATGCAGAGATACGACGACGATATCAGAAGAGCCACCGAGCCACCGGTCGGCATCACAGCTCTGTCGCCGATAGTCATCGACGGAGAGGAGTACATTCTAGCAAATGACATCCTCAACTTGTCATATTGCCAGGAACAGGGGCTTCGAATCGACGAGCTCTTAGGCATGATAGCACATGGGAAAAGGACAGACCTCATCGACTATTCATACCAGGAGATTCCAAGGGAGCTGGCGGAGAGACACTCCTATGCTGGGGAGACAATGTCAGACATAGCCGCCTATCAGCAGATAAGGGAGATCTATCGACAGCAGGAACCTATCATTTCGGAGGAGGAATTCCAGCAGATACAGAGCACATTGTATAAACCAGGGAGGGGCCCAAGCTCTAGCCGGGCAGTTCGAGCCAGGAGCATGAGGGAAGGGTCCAGCAGCATCAACTTGCACAATGCAACCAGCATGTGGAGAGATCATGAAGATCTTATGGCAGTAGATGCCTACGGCGAAGCAGCTCAAAGGAAGGGCACCAGATCGCGAGGCACGGGTAAAGGCACGGCACTTCGCTACTATCTTCCAGCCCTCAGTCAAGGGCAAATGGTAGTCTTCCACAAGGAGTTCAGCCCAAGGGGGGAGGAATCCGTGGCACTTCTCATAGCACTCTCGGGCTTCGGGCAGCACTCGAAGATATACGCCCATGCGGACCACATCATCCTTTTCAAGAGGTCCGTCGCGCTCCATTGCCTCGACTTTGCGAGGGGACACCTCAGGGACGCATCACTTTCAGTAGTAGTGGCGACGGCACCAGAACTCCCGGAACCGGAGATGACCCGAGCACTCGAAGGAGGATCGACAAGGAACATCTTGTGCAACCTCGGCAAAGGCCTCCGATTCAGGGATGTCAAGAATTTCTTTAAGCTTTCAGGAGGCCATTGAATAGTTGTAAAATTCCCTTAAGTTTTAATTGTGCTAAATGTTTTCTTGTACCCTATTGTGCTAGTACATATCTATTTTACCATGTAACTTCTATGTATTAATGACTATTAATTGTTTTATAAATGCAATGCTTCGCATGATTTCTTTATAACTAAAAATAATTCAATTACAAGATTGATCAACATATAACCCAAATAACGTGTATTGATGATCAATCCTTGCAGCAAGGAACTCAGGTGCAGGATCCCAAGACCAGCACCGACAACGCAATTGGGTGCCAAGGAACTTGTTTGGCAGAGAACAGGAAGACATTGAGCAAGACATGTCACCAGAGGCAGTCAACGCAAGGCTGGTGCAGATGAGGAACCAGATGCAACACCTGATCAACTGGGCAACACCTCTGATGAATGCGCAGGAAGATGGTCCTCTACCTCCACCTCCACCTTGTCCACCAGGTGGTGACGAAGTCCCTCAGCAGGAAGGAGAGGGTAACCAGGGGAACGTCAGGGATAAGAGAAGAAAAAGGAGAACCAGGAGCCCATCATCATCTAGCTCCAGCACATCAAATAGTTCTTCCAGTGAGGACAGCTCTAGCTCCGACAGTCAGTCCGACACACCTAGAGCAAGAAAAAGGGCAAGAAAGACAGATGACTACCAGAAAAAGGTGGATAGTGCTATGAGCAACGTATGGAAGACAAGGAAGCTGGGCTAGTTCTCAGGGAAAGACAGATCAGGCATGGAAGCTGAGGCATGGCTTGATGAAATGGAAGAATTTGGCAACTCCTACGGCATGAAAGACAAGGATATAGGGAAAGTTGCTACAGCTAACCTCATTGGACCGGCAAGGATCTGGTGGAAGGGGTATGCTAAATCCAACAAGCTGAGGAGGAACAATTGCAGATTTAAGACCTTCAGCAAGGCTTTTTGCAAGCACTATGTGCCAAGATCGCATACTAGCAGGCAGATCCAACAGTTCTACAGGTTGAACCAGGGTAGCTTGTCAGTAGCAAAGTACACAGAGGAATTCATGCGGCTCAGGCTCCATGTCCCCAGAGTCTCAGAAAGGCAAGCGGTTGATACCTACATTGAGGGGTTGAACAACAATATCAAGAGGCTTGTTAGAGCAATCAACCCAAGGTCAGTTGCAGAGGCCGAAGATAAAGCGATAAGTTTGGAGGAGGCGCCAGCAACTCCAGCAGAGAAACAGTCAACCTTCAGGGGTAAGAGTTCAGGCCAGTATCAGGGGCAATATCAGGGTAAGCAATCAGCAGCTACACCATCAGGAGGCCAGCAGCAAGGTAAGGGTCAGAGTAAAGCCTTTGGGGACCGTAAGCCACAGAATGCATCAGGGGGCAGCGCTCTAAAGCATCTTCTAGACAGTCTGCCGAAGGAGAAGAGACAGGAATGTATCGAGAAAAAGCTATGCTTCAGGTGCTTCCAGCCAGGGCACCGAACGCATGATTGTCCATTCATCATGCAGGCAGCCTTGGCAGAACTTGTGGATTGGGATTCCCCAACAGAAGTGGACGAAGACGACGACCAGCATGAGGCCCAGGATTTCATAGATGGTGAGTGCCACATATGTGCAAACATTGAGTCAGGTGATATTGAAAATCAGTCGACTGTCATCGCGGCTGATGGGATCATAGATAGTAATCCATATGTAGTCCTCATAGATACATGTAGCTCTCACAACTTTGCATCTCCTAGGTTGGCTGCCCTAATGAAGAACAAGGTAGTGGCTATGGCAAACGGCGCCATTCGGCACACTAAGGGGAGAAAGATCATCTTTGACATAGACCTTAGTGGGATTAAGTGGCCGATGGGGGCGGAAGTCATGGATATTGGAAGATATGATCTTATAGTGGGGATGGAATTCTTGAAGCCAGCCAAAGCCATGATCGATTGTGACCGGAACGAAGTCACCATGACGGCACCAGACGGCAACAAATTGATAGTGAAAGGCAAGAAGGTAGCTTCTCCCATGCAGTGTATCTCTTTGAAGCAGCTAAGGAAGAGTATAGAAAGGAATAAAGTGGACTACATCTTGAGGATGGAATCAGTTGAGCCAAGCAATCAGGATGGAAGTGACCCAAAGGGGAATCAATTGCCCAAGCAGATAGCAAGGCTTATTTCAGAGTTCAAGGATGTATTTCCGGATGAAATCTGGCAGCTACCACCTTATAGGGGTGTGGAATGTGAGATCACATTAGCTCCAGATGCGAAGCCTACCAGCAAGGCGCCGTATAGAATGAGCACCCCAGAATTGATCGAGCTCAAGAAGCAGCTCCAGGAATTGCTTGAGCTTGGTTTTATTAGAGCAAGTGTGTCTCCTTTCGGAGCACCTATACTCTTTGTGAAGAAGAAAGATGGGAGCTTAAGAATGTGTATAGACTATTGCCAGCTCAACAAGCAGACGATAAAGAATAAGTATGCATTGCCAAGGGCAGATGATTTAATGGACCAGTTACAAGGAGCAAAGGTATTCTCTAAAATTGATTTGAGGTCAGGGTACCACCAGATAAGAATAAAAGAAGAGGATATCCATAAGACCGCTTTTAGAACGCGGTATGGTCATTTTGAGTTTACAGTAATGCTCTTTGGATTGTCGAATGCTCCAGCAACGTTTATGCGCCTCATGAACGACATCTTCAGGGATTTCTTGGATGAGTTTGTTATTGTCTTCTTCGACGACATTCTAATCTACAGCAAGTCCATTGAAGAGCATTGTCAGCATCTGAGGAAAGTGTTAGAAAAGTTGAGACGTCATCGGTTGTATGGGAAGCTCTCCAAGTGCCACTTTGCAACAGGCCGAGTAGAATATTTGGGGCATGTGGTAACATCCGAGGGAATCTCTACAGATCCATCTAAGATTGAGGCAATAGTTGATTGGCCAGCTCCAAGGAATGTGGCAGAAGTAAGAAGCTTTCTCGGGTTGGCGGGATATTACAGAAAGTTCGTGAAGGACTTTGCTAAGTGGGCGTCCCCTTTGTCGGACCTCACCAAGGCCAAGAAGATTAAGGATTGGACTAGCCATTGGTTAGAGAAAGTCCAAGCTTCCTTTGAGAAGCTTAAGGAGGCCTTAACAACAGCGCCAGTGCTTGTTCTCCCGGATCCGAGTAAAGATAAGTTGATAGCAACGGATGCAAGCAAGATAGCAACAGGGGCAGTCCTGATGCAAGAAGGAAGGGTAGTAAGCCACGACGAAGAAGATGAACGACGCCGAGCAACGCTATCCAACCCATGATCAGGAGCTGCTAGCCATTGTCAGGGCGTTAAGGATATGGAGGCATTATTTGTTGGGGAGGAAGTTTCAGCTAGATACTGATCACCAGAGCCTTCAGTATCTTTTCACCCAGCCACTCCTCAACTTAAGGCAAAGGAGGTGGATGGAATTTCTTGAGGAGTATGATTTTGATATTATATATAAGCCCGGCAAGCTTAATGTTGTGGCAGATGCTCTCTCTAGGAGACCATTTCAGACAAGGACGCATTGTAATGCAATTTCCACTCTTTCGAGCGAGTTTGGCAAGAAGATTGAGGAGTCCTTGCCAACGGATGTGGACTTCAAGGAGGTATGGGAAAGCCTCTCAAGGGAAGCCAGAACAGATAAAGAACGGGAAGCCTTCAAGTATTATAAGAAGGAAGGCAACCTATTGTATCACACGCATAAGTTGTGTGTGCCCGAGTCATCAGGGGTAAGGAAGCTAATTCTCCACGACACACACAACAGCCCAATAGCAGGGCATGCGGGCTTCATGAAGACTTATTTCAAGATTCGAAGTAGTTACTTCTGGCCAGGAATGAAGAGGCAGATAGCTGCATATATTCGGGATTGCCAGTTGTGTCAGCAGACCAAAGCGGAGCAACTTCGGATTCCAGGTGCTTTAGAGCCATTGGGAGTGCCAAATGCGAAGTGGGAGGTCATAAGCATGGATTTCATCACAGGACTCCCTAGAACTCTTCGAGGCAAGGATGCATTGATGGTTGTCGTAGACAAGTTATCTAAGATGGCACATTTTGTGCCTTGCAAGACTACTGACACCGCATTAGATACTGCCAAGTTATTTGTAAGGGAGATTTTTAGACTCCATGGCATGCCTCGGGAGATAATATCTGATAGAGATTCTAAGTTTATGAGTGCCTTTTGGCAGGATCTCTTTAGCACCATTCAGACGAAGCTCTCCATGAGCACGGCATATCATCCCCAAACAGATGGCCAGATGGAGAGGACGAATCGAATCATTGAAGACATGCTTCGAAGCTATGTGTGGAACAAGCAGTCCAAGTGGGATGAGTACATCCACTTGGTGGAATTCGCCTACAATAGTGCCAAACAGGAGTCATCTCAGATGTCTCCTTTCATGGTAAATTACGGGTACCAGTGCCTAACCCCGGATACTTGGCACAATCCCGTGTCGAAGGTTGAAGTATCCCAGCAGATGTTAGGGGATATGCAGCAGCTGGTGGAAGAAGTAAGGGGTTACTTATTGGCAGCAAGAGGGTAAAAGCATGCTATGGTGTACCACTTTTGGAACCCTCAAAAGTACCTACACTGGGTACTTTTAAAACTGGTACTTTCTGTTTTCTCTTTCCATTAAAATCAATCGAAAATTTTTGAATTGAAGGTCAATAACATGTCAATATATAGTACTAGAGGATAACAATACTATTAGAGACTAATATAAATGAATTAACTCTCAAACTTATTATTTATTGCAGCATTTATGCAAGTTCCCAGTACCCAGTGCTGGGTACTTTTCTGGGTAGTTTCGCACTCCCTAAAAAGTACTTTAGATGGTACACCCTAGCATGCTTTCACCCAAGAAGTCGACAGAAGAGTGTGGCCGACAGGCACAGGACCGTAAGAGAGTTTAAGGTAGGCGATAGCGTCTGGTTGAAGATCAAGGTTAAGCAAGCCAAGCTTCGGATTGGGAGTTGCAAGAAGCTTGCCCCTAGGTGGGCTGGTCCGTTCAAGATTTTGGAGAAAGTGGGCTCCCAAGCCTACAAGTTGGATCTTCCGGCCCATCTTAAGGTTCACAAGGTCTTCCACGTAAGTTTATTAAAAAGGCACAATCCTAACCCTGAGGAGGTCTTGGATACTCCAACTTTGTTGGAAATGACGGAGGAGCAAGTAGAAATCGTGCCTGAATTACTTCTTGATAAGTCATTCAAGAAGACTAGGAGGTCTCAGTTCCTCCAATATTTGGTTAAGTGGAAGCACTTACCCGTGGAAGACGCGACATGGGTATTTGTGACGTTCCGAGTATTTATACGGTATAAGTATAAATATGTTGACACGTCACCAAGGATACATACGCCACATGGGATATGGGAACCTAGGTGGTTCACTTAAAAGGGATTAAATTAGCTATGCTAATTTAATTATTGACAATAATAACCTATAGTTAAGGAACTAATATTTAAAAACCATAATTAAGCTAATTATGGTTTGGGAAGGCGCCACGTGGCCACCCTCGATTGGTTAGCATGATAATGCTAATTGGGGTCAATAGGGTGGATCACCACCCCCATATCAGCCACAACTCACCTTGAGCAGTGGAGCACCACCTTTGTGACCAGAGCTGAGCGCCACCTTGAGCAATTGGACGCCACCCTTCTTGCACAAGCTGAACACCCAGACCAAGAAGATGGAGATCCCCAATGACAATGGGTCGGCAGAAACAACAGGTGGGTGGCTAGTGTAGTTGTGAATTCTAGGATAAGCGCCCTGTTGGGCACCTGTTTGGGTTGTTGGTCTATTCTCTCTGTGTTTACTCGTAGGAACTAACCCTTGATTGTAAAGGTAGGTTCTCTATATATTTCGATTCTGGTTTTGCTTGTAATGGATGGATTGGTGGTTGTTAGCCTAGTGTTAATCTGGAAATGGGGAATTAAGGGGGGTAGAGACCTCTGAGGCTATTTATTGTAGTATGCTCCTAGATAGAGCCCTGTATTATCCCGTTAAATGCGGCCTGTGCACAAGAGCCCACCGGGTCATAGATGCTATGGTACTGGCTTAGCACCAGACAAGGAACACAGTGGTGAAGTGGGGGTGGGGTCTTGCACGAACATAAAAGGCTCCTGAGACTCCTACAAAGTGAGCTAGGCCCGATGGCAGGTCCACGAGGGGGCGGGTATGGGTCCGACACCACGGGTGTAGAGGTGTGACCCGTATGGGGCACCTTGCACTTTGAGTAGATTTAGGGTGAGTAAGTCGGGTACGGATGCGGGGGTCGCTGATGCGGCACGTATTCTCTAGCTCACCCATGGAACCACTGTGATTCTGGAAGGGGACGCCTCCCGACTGTCTCATCTGGTTGGGGCTTCATGAACCCCGGAGTAGGCTCGGCAGGGTGATGCCTCGAGCCCTGCGTCTCCAGGAAGGCTATAGCGAAGCCATAGCGTGAATTGACCCATCCGCAAAGTGTGCAGGGGGGGGGGCGGATGGAGTGGACCACCCTAGCCGATGTTCTATGCCAGCCCAACGCCAGTTATACCTCTGTCTGCTGATCTCTTGAGGCCAAGCCGTCAGTTACCCTCACAGGAGTCGGAACCGGGGTAGAACCTTGGGTTTGGGGTGTTTTCTTAGGTTTAGATGCATATGCTTTGCCGTTGGTATTTGGATGGATGTGCCACCCTTCGTGGTGGTTATTTATATATAATTTATGCTGTGTGCTAACCCTTGTATTCACGCTCAGCGGCGTTAGGCTTCATTGAAGGCGTGGGCGAATGACCCCTCTCGTGTCCTTCACTTGAGCTGCCTTATTATAGACGGCCCGAAGTTAGACGGAGGGTTCCGCTTTTATGGCAAGTTGGTTGCCATGGGAGGGGAAAGTCCCCGTATGTATACGGCCGAGGGTCGTATATGTTCAGGGAGCGTCACAGTGGTATCAGAGCCGTGATTTCGGTTACTCGAAATCATAGCACTGACCAAACCCTAACTCGCTAGTTCGGTAGTTAGGAGAGAGAATTAAGCAAGAGTGATTGTTTAAGTCTTTCATGTTTGAATTGGTGCTAGGTTAAGGTAATAGACTGTAATTTCTAAGGAAGTCTAGGCTGCCTGGAGGACCCAAGTTTCGAGGAGCCATAACTTTTTGTAGGTAGCTCGGATGAAGGCGAAAACGGCTCCAATGGATCGGGCACCTCTCAAATACCCTAGGGGGCACGTCTCCCGAGGCAAAACGGACAACAGGCCGCCGAAAAACAAAAAGGGGCGCCGAGGTATCCGAGGGTGTTTCTTTTTGAAAATAAAACGCGTATAAACACGTCAGCGCCCCATACGGTCGCGCGTATTTTATACGCGCCTGTTTGAAATTTTTTTTTAAAAAAAAAAATATTTTTTTGAAAAATTTAATAAAAGTTAAAAGTTAAAATTTGAATTTTGAAATATCTTTTCGGGCGTGTGTTTTCTCTGAACACCCTTTTCCGCCATAGCCGCCGGACCTAAGCTCCAAATCCGCCATAGCCGACCTCCACGCCTCCCTTGCATCTGCCCTACCCCTCGGTGCCCTTACTTACTTCTTAGGCCGCCGTCTTGCTTGCGCCTCACCTTCCTCCTTCCTTTGTTCTTTGTTAGTATAGCCATGCCGCGCTTCAAGCTAACCGTGGATTTGAAGAAGTTGAGCGTGTTCCAGTTATTTGCCGTCCTAGTCGAGCATCTTGCTGAGGAAGACCCTATGATAGATACCATTCTTAACCTTTTTATCAAGTACTTTGTCGAGGGCCGACGAGTCCCCTACCCTATCTTCCACTTCAACGAGCGCTTCCTCCTCAAGTTGAATGAAGCCGGTCAGGATTACACTCTCGTGGAGCAGCCGGACCATGCATGGGCTGTGGTTAAGTTTTATCCTCGGCAGGACGGATGGCGACCTGCAGAGCTTAGTCGGAATGAAGCCCAGAGGATCATGCATCTTGCGAGAGTGGAAGACTTACACCAGATAGCCAGTGCTCCACCAGACATAAGAATGGAACGTTTTTATTACTTGGGGAAAGGTCGTATACTTACGTACCGGGAATACTTTAATCTTCCTACCTTCTCTTGGAATGAAGACCTTAACAGCTTTATCTTTGAGAATGTCCCGCCAAGGTTTAGTCAAGGCCACCGGAACGTGCGGGGAGGACATGCAGCACGCCGCATGTGTACCACATCGAGATTGCTCTACAAGATACAAATGCGTCCCGGACAAGGAGGCCGGGGATGAAGAGAGAGAGCTGCCCAAGAGGAAGGGGGGACCTTCATAGCCAGCAGAGCGAGAATCAAGAGGGGGGCCAGCAAGATCACCAGCAGGACCTAGGTGTTGTCCAGAATGTTAATCCCCAGGAAAACCCTGTCGACGTTAACCGATCGGCAGACCCGCAGCAGCCGAGCGGGCAAGGTAATCGGAGACTAAAGAGAACAAAGTCCCAGCCTATTAAGAGTGGGGTGCACTATAAGACCCGACTGCAGCAGGATGCAACAATCGCCAAGAAGACATCGGCTCAGAGACGGGAGCACATCGTTGAGCGGACAAGGCATCCTAACACAGGCGGCAAGTCCATTCCGTCGCTTAAGGCGACCCTTAAGCCGCGGAAACCCCACAGGTTTTGACCGGGCACGGTAGCACTTCGGGAGATACGTAAGTATCAGAAGACTACCGAGCCATTGATCCGCCGGCTTCCCTTCCCCGCTTTGTAACGAGATTGCTCAGGACTTCAAGACCGACCTAAGGTTTCAAGCTTTTGCGATCCTTGCCTTACAGGAAGCTGCCGAGGCGTATCTCATTGAACTTTTGAGCGACGCTAACCTTTGCGCCATACACGCGAAGAGGGTCACTATTATGCCCAAGGACCTTCAGCTGGCACGAAGGATCCGAGGGGAATTTAGGTGATGACACAACCGTCTTTTTCTGTTGTAAAAAAAAAAAAAAATTTGTAACTTATCCATGTACTAGTCCCATTTTTGGGGTTGTGAATATAAAAACATTTTTTTTGGAAATATAATATTAAGTAAATAAAAAATTTAATAATAATTTTGGGAAACGTGCCAAAAAGTATAAAACCCCTTTTTGGCCATTAGGGTTTCATTTTTCCTTCTTGTTCCAGCGCCTTCTTCCTCCTCCTTTGCGCCTTCACTCCTCATGGCTCGCCCAACCCTTGGCAGCAAAGCGGTGGTATGTGGGCCGGAGAGCATTGGGACCCCTGCAGTTCCCCTTTGATCTTCTTCACTCCTACACCCTTGGCAAAGAGGTAGATCTTATCTCCAACATGCGAGGCCCACCCAGTTATTACGCGCCTTCCTTGATTCTATGGAGAGGAGATTGTGCACGCATCGTTGGTAATGATGGCGATGAGCGGCTTTACCTCGACTTCCACACCTTACACCGGATGTTGGGGGTGATGATCATAAATAACGTCATCAAGGGCATCGAGCGGTGAGGGACTGACCTCCCTATTGCCACAATAGATCGGGAAACCTGTTTTGAGGCCCGATTCGCACTGGCCATTATTATGGACCAGTACATAGAGGATGAGGAGATTCCTGCTGAGCATTCTTCTACGCCTCTACCTCCTGACCCAGAAGATGACGAAGTCGTCGATGAGCAGGATTTTGTGAGATGGAAGGAACTTGCTACAGAAGCTCCTGCCAGCCGACAGAAGGCCCTGAAACTTGAAGGGTTAAACCTTCTCCCTACAGTACTCTTGAATAACCAAGAATACCTAATCCTTGACGATATCATGTGGGCGTACAATGTTCTTATTGGGGTCCGCCGCAGGAAAGTAGAGGTTCTCTATGATCATGCGGAATATTGCCAAGATGACTTCATCGACTTCACTACACCGGTGGTGCAACCTACACAGGTAGAGAGCCTATTGGCATATCGGGCCGAGGAACAAGAGCCCGTTGAGACTCTTCTGTCACTTCGCCAGTACTTGCTAGCTGACACCCCCCAACCTCCAGAAGAGCAATTTGCGGCACCGACACGGTCTCTTCTTCGAGAGCCGCCTCTGCAAATCACTATGGGCGAGGGGGATCAAGACGAGGAAGACCTTTGGGACACCAAGGTCAGCCTTAGGGATGAGAGGGAAGAAGAAGAAGAAGGGAAGCTCCCCATCGACTTGGAGAAGGAAGCTGAGACCTCCACCGACCCTCAAGTTAGGGCAATGGGCAACCATGTGCCCCGATTCTTTCTCTCAGCTTTCCGCCAAGGAGAGGTGTTGTTCTTTTCCAAGAATTTAGGGCCATCTTCTGAAGCTTCTTGGTGGGCGCTCCGAGCCATATCTACTTCAGCGGGCCATAAGAAGATTGATTATCGTGTCACCACTATTACTCTGGTCCGTAGAGATTTGGCTATAGCAGCATTGGGAGACGTGGCGGGCTGCGCTAACATGCGCCTCCTTGTGGCAGCGCCTTTGGCTACTTGCTTACCACCTGAGGCAGCAGCTCGAGCCGCCCTTTCTGCTAGCCCTAGCGCCACTTTGATGCGTTATCGTCCACCTCCTCAGCCAATGGACGAAGACGAGGGACCTAGCTCCTAGATGATTGTATTATGTATTTTGCATTCTGAAATCACTGTAAAATTTTCATTGGCAATGTCTTAAGCCATGGTTATCACTCGTGTTGTGTTATCCTTTATGATCAATCAATATGTAATGCCAACATAATTTTGAATGGATCTCTTCCATGATGCGTCATTATATCTCTTGGAATTCTTTGGTACTATATGCTCATCGCGCCGTTTTGCAGAAGAAACATTGGAGGAGTACGAAGAGAGGATCACAGAACAGATATTGAGGGATGACCAAGGACCTCCTGAACAGGATTACGGGCAAAGGTACGGCGAGTATCCGGAGCGAGAAAATGGAGACGAGATGAGGGAATCTGCAGAGCCAGAAGAACCATATGATCCGGACAAGGGGATGGCGATAGTTACCCTCCTCCGAGAACGGGCTTTTGATGATTTGAAATGGACCCTCTGCCGCACATGGGACTACTGGAATATGTCCAGACATGAAGCCTTCGAGGATGCCAATGATCACCTCTGGCAAATCTTCTACGCGCTACGGAGGCTTTTCAACCTTCTCATCATTAGCCCCACTTGGGATTATCAACCCGTTATCATCCAGGCTTGGGCACGCTACAAGCTCGTCCGAGCTGTGCGTGAGAGTGTGCGTATTCCGTCATGTATCCCTTTGCAAACCCCTAAGCCGAATCCTCCAGTTGTGTTCCTATGTTCAGTATGAAATAAGGAAATGGCCTGTATCAGGCCCCTTTATGTATTATATAACTATAAGTTTATAAGCGTGTTAAATTATGAACTTCTTTAATGTAACCGTTATTTCGCTTGTAATTTGAATCTTCCGTCCTTTTTCGTGTTCACTTTGTGTTTTCGATACTACCCAAAATGACTTTGTTATAACACTTACTGTTATCGTACTCTTTCTTATATCATCGTATGTTTAATATAGACGGTGCACGCAATGCCGCCTGGCAGACACCCTCAAACGCCAGTCGGTTAACACCCGAACAAGAATTGATGCTAATGAAAAGACAGCTAGGCGAGTTACAGGCCTATGTGTTGCATGCTAACCCACCACAGCATGTACAAGAAGACGGACCGGAGTTGCCTCGTTGCCGCCTAGTCGCCTACACAAAGGCCGCCCCCACCACAAACCAGCCCGTAGACTGGCGAAAGAGGCCCCGATCCTAAAGCGTCGGAGCTCCTCTACAGACAGTGCCACCTCCTCAAAGTCTGCCACTTCAGTGTCATCTGAATCATCCGCATCATCTGGTGGCCATGCAAAGCGCCGAGATAAGGAGTACCGCAAGACAATTGATACAGCCATAACTAGTATATGGAAGAATAGGAAATTGGCCCAGTTTGATGGGAAATCTAGAGGCGGCTTGAACGCCGAATCCTGGCTGGACGAAATGAAGGAGTTCGGCAGGTCCTATGGCATGACAGAGAAGGATATGGTGAAAGGTTGCCACCACAAACCCACCGGAGCTGCCCGTGATTTGGTGGAAGGGCTATGCCAGAGCCAAACATCTGGACAGGAGTAGATGCAACTTCAGAAAGTTTGCCAAGGCCTTCAAATCGCATTATGTGCCCCGTGCACATAAATGCCAACAGATCCAGACTTTCTACAGGTTGGAGCAGAGGAGTATGTCCGTACAGGCTTACACGGATGAGTTTATGCTACCGAGACTGTATGTACCGGTATGAATGAGAAAAGGGCGGTGGAGGGCTATATTGAGGGTTTGGCACCATCGATCAAGCGGATGGTTAAGGCCATCGACCGAAATCGATTCTGCGCCGAGGCTAAAGCATTGAGCCTCGAGGAGGACATACCAAGGAATCAAGATCCGCCCCGCTCCTTACTCATGACCCACGGCCGCCCACACCTTACAAACCCCGCTCTCCAAGTCCGGGGCCCTCTGTGAGAACTCTTTACGGCCGCCAGAGAAGAAAGTCGCTTTAGCACGCCGGATAAGCGTAACAATGCTTTGGTAAGGAAGTTGAAACCTCTTACAGTCCATTCCTAAAGAGGCGAGGAGAACATTTGCTTGGCAAGATAAGGCATGTTACAGTGTATGAGGCCTGGACACTTCATGAATTGCCCATATGTTACCCAGGACGCCTGGTGGCCATGGCCGACCTTGACTGGGGCGATATTGAGTCAACATTACCTATCGGCGAGGGCGCCCCCCGAGTACATTCCGCGGTGCGCTCTCATATCCTTGCAGCTATAGAAACCGGCAATCTTGAAAGTCAACTGTCATTTCCACCATAGGCCAAGTAGACAAGAAGCCTTTTGTAATTCTTATGGATACGGGGAGTACATATAATTTTGCTTCTCCTAGAATGGCCCAGTCCTACAACCGGAAACCCTAAGGTCACGACCAGAGGCGCATCACTTTAGCCGATGGTAAGGTTAGGCATACTCATGGTCGCCGCATCAACCTTAAGATGCGGTTGCAGCGCGCATTTGGTTGCTATGGGTGCCGAAGTTAATGGATATTGGCAAATACGACCTCATTGTTGGAATGGAATTCTTGGCATCAGCAAAAGCCAACATAGACTGCGAGAAGAGAGAAGTTACCTTCAACGCAGCTAATGGAGCCCGCGTAACTATAAAAGGTGAACCATTCAACCCTATCATGCAGTCTATGTCCATTCGACAGTTAGATAAAGCTATACGCAAGCAAAAGCTCCTCTGTGTTATCAGACTTGCTTCTATTGAGTCAGATGCTAAACAAAACCAAGTAATCAACACCTTGCCCCGAGGCATTGCCAGTATCCTCCACGAATTTAGCGATCTCTTCCCGGACGACATCCAGAAGCTTCCTCCTTTCAGAGGGGTAGAATGTGAGATAGTTTTAGAGCCCGGTACTAAACCTACCAGCAAGGCCCCGTACTGTATGAGTCTTCCAGAGTTGGCAGAGCTTAAGAAACAACTTCAAGAGCTGCTAAACCTAGGTTTTATTCGACCTAGCGTTTCGCCCTTTGGCGCCCCTATTCTTTTTGTGAAGAAAAAGGACGGCTCCTTGAGAATGTGTATTGATTATCGGCAACTCAACAAGCATACTATCAAAAATCGCTATGCTTTGCCAAGGGCAGATGATCTGATGGATCAGTTGCAATGGGCCAAGTATTTCTCAAAGATTGATCTTCGCTCAGGATACCATCAGATAAGAATTAAAGAGGAAGACATCCATAAATCTGCTTTTCGCAGGCATTATGAGTTTACCGTTATGCCTTTCGGATTAACTAATGCCCCCGCAACATTTATGCGGTTGATGAATGATGTTTTCCGACAATACTTGGATGACTTTGTTGTTATTTTCTTTGACGACATTCTCATCTACAGTAAGACCCTACAGGAGCATGAGAAACATCTTAAATTGGCTCTACAAAAGTTAAGACGTCATCAGCTTTTTGCCAAGTTCTCTAAGTGCAAGTTTGCCACTCCAAAGGTTGATTACTTGGGTCATATTATTTCAGCAGAGGGAATTGCTACAGATCCTGCAAAGATAGAGGCTGTAAGGGAATGGCCTATTCCAGGAAATGTCTCCGAAGTCCGCAGTTTCTTGGGATTAGCAGGATATTACCGAAAATTTGTAAAGGGTTTTGCAAGGATTGCAGACCCTCTTACAAATCTTACCAAGCATGAGAAGGTGAAGGATTGGATGGAGCACTGGAAGACTAAGGTTCAGGGAAGTTTCCAGCAGCTTAAAGATGCCTTAACCTCGGCACCCGTTCTCACGTTGCCCGATCCTGATAAGGATAAACTAGTGGCCACAGATGCCAGTAAAATCGCCACTGGTGGGGTTCTAATGCAGGAAGGAAGGGTTATTGCTTATGATTCAAAGAAGATGAATGAGACAGAACAGCGATATCCTACCCATGACCAGGAATTGCTAGCTGTTGTTCGCGCTTTGCGAATATGGAGACACTACCTCCTTGGTAGAAGGTTCCAGTTGGACACAGATCACCAAAGTCTCCGATATTTGACCACCCAACCCAATCTCAACGTCCGTCAGAGGAGATGGATGGAATTTCTTGAAGAATATGATTTTGAGATCATGTATAAGCCTGGAAAGCACAATGTGGTTGCGGATGCATTATCACGCCATCCCTTGGTAACCCGAACCCATTGTAATGCGATTTCGACACTCACAAGTGAGTTTGGTAAACAGATAGAACAAACTTTAGCCACCGATCCTGAGTTCTATGAAATTTGGAGTAGTCTAAATAAGGAGGCACGCACAGATAAAGAACGTGACGCTTTCCGGTCATATAAGAAAGAGGGCAATTTGTTGTATCACAAGGACAAGTTGTGTGTACCTCATACTTCCGGGGTGCGTAAGTTAATCCTCCATGACACGCACAACAGCCCTATAGCTGGACATGCCGGTTTTATGAAGACCTACTTTAAGATCCGCTCCAGTTATTTTTGGCCTTCGATGAAGAAGGGCATTGCCAGGTACATTAAGCAGTGTCAAGTATGTCAGCAGACCAAGGCAGAACAATTAAGGACTCCAGGAGAATTGCAACCTTTGGATGTGCCCAACGCTAAGTGGGAAGTGATAACCATGGATTTCATTGTGGGTCTTCCACGTACTCTCCGTGGATATGATGCGTTAATGGTAGTGGTCGACAAATTGTCGAAAATGGCTCATTTCTTGCCATGTCGTACCACGGACACAGCCTTCGATACTGCTCTGCTTTTTGCAAATGAGATCTTCAGGTTGCACGGAATGCCACGGGTCATTGTATCTGACAGAGATCCCAAATTTGTAAGTGCATTTTGGAAAGATTTCTTCACCACCATCCAAACCAAGCTTGCTATGAGTACAGCTTATCATCCTCAGACGGATGGTCAGACGGAGCGTACCAATCGGATTATAGAGGATATGCTACGAAGTTATGTGTGGAGTAAGCAATCCCAATGGGCTGACTATATTTATCTCGTTGAGTTTGCCTATAACAGTATGAAACAGGAGTCTTCCAGAATGTCTCCTTTCATGATAAACTATGGTTATCAATGCCTTACTCCAGACACCTGGCATAACCCTGTTTCTAAAGTGGAGGTCTCCCAACAGCTCCTTTTGGAAATGCAGGCCTTAGTTGAAGAAGTTCGTGGTTACTTGTTAGCCGCACGCAGTCGTCAGAAAAGTGTAGCGGATAAACACAGAACCCCACGAGTCTTCCAAGTGGGCGAATCAGTTTGGCTTAAAATCAAAGTAAAACAAGCCAAGCTTAAAATTGGTAACTGCAAGAAGTTAGCACCCAGATGGGCAGGCCCATTCAAAATCACCGAGCGTATTGGAGAACAGGCATATCGCTTGGATCTGCCGCCCCGCTTGAAGATCCACAAGGTCTTCCACGTGAGTCTTCTGAAACAACACACCCCTGATCCAGAGGAGGTTTTGGAAACCCCAACCTTCCTCGAAATGACAGAGGAGCAGCTCGAGATAGTGCCTGAAGCTCTCATTGACCGGGCTTATAAACAGACTCGGAGGACTCAAAAGTTGCAATACCTGGTCAAGTGGAAGCACTTGCCGGTGGAGGATGCTACGTGGGTGATGGAAACAGACCTTGAGAAGCACTATCCAGATTTTATGCGCGAATCTCAAGGCCGCACCATCAACGATGCTATCAACCCCGCTCCCGGCGGTAAGCTTGAAGACTTGATTCGCCGAGAATATGTAGAGGGGTAGATGCATCGTAGTTAACAACGGTTACCGATGATGGGATCACCTTTGTGTTCCTTAGGACGTGGTGTACTGTCAATGTAGACATGACCGCGAACTGCTTGTAAAGCATGTAGTTCATAACCGCATTCATCTTGGCTATAATAGGAACCTAACCATTCCTTACGCCATAATGGACTGCGAACCATAGGCATGACAGGTTCCTTGTAGATAAATTTCCTTTTATTTTCTTATAGGGGGTGGACCCTTCAACCACAACCTAATTATTTTATCTATATAAACTGATATATTACCATGTGCAGGCCAGTGAGCAGTACGTGACCTGTCCATGTTACGGGGTTGCTGATGACCCGAATTCTTCGCTTTATGTTATCTACATGTTCTGTTTGTTGTTGATCTTGGACCTTGGTCCTTGCACTTTTTAATTATGATAAGAATGTGAATTGCACTTTTGGTACTTAAACTGTTGTAAACTTGAAAGCTTTAATATATTACCTTCTGAAATCAGAAATTTCCTTCTTGTCATTTATTATATTGTATCTAACCTCAATGCTGAGGACAGCATTATTTCTAAGGAGGGGAGAATGTGACGTTCCGAGTATTTATACGATATAAGTATAAATATGTTGACACGTCACCAAGGATACATACGCCACATGGGGTATGGGAACCTAGGTGGTTCACTTAAAAGGGATTAAATTAGCTATGCTAATTTAATTATTGACAATAATAACCTATAGTTAAGGAACTAATATTTAAAAACCATAATTAAGCTAATTATGGTTTGGGAAGGCGCCACGTGGCCACCCTCGATTGGTTAGCATGATAATGCTAATTGGGGTCAATAGGGTGGATCACCACCCCCATATCAGCCACAACTCACCTTGAGCAGTGGAGCGCCACCTTTGTGACCAGAGCTGAGCGCCACCTTGAGCAATTGGGCGCCACCCTTCTTGCACAAGCTGAACACCCAGACCAAGAAGATGGAGATCCCCAATGACAATGGGTCGAGCCGAAACACAGGTGGGTGGCTAGTGTAGTTGTGAATTCTAGGATAAGCGCCCTGTTGGGCACCTGTTTGGGTTGTTGGTCTATTCTCTCTGTGTTTACTCGTAGGAACTAACCCTTGATTGTAAAGGTAGGTTCTCTATATATTTCGATTCTGGTTTTGCTTGTAATGGATGGATTGGTGGTTGTTAGCCTAGTGTTACTCTGGAAATGGGGAATTAAGGGGGGTAGAGACCTCTGAGGCTATTTATTGTAGTATGCTCCTAGATAGAGCCCTGTATTATCCCGTTAAATGCGGCCTGTGCACAAGAGCCCACCGGGTCATAGATGCTATGGTACTGGCTTAGCACCAGACAAGGAACACAGTGGTGAAGTGGGGGTGGGGTCTTGCACGAACATAAAAGGCTCCTGAGACTCCTACAGTGAGCTAGGCCTGATAGCCGGTCACGTAGAGGGCCGGGTATGGGTCTGACACTCCCTGGGTGTAGAGGTGTGACCCGTATGGGGCACCTTGCACTTTGAGTAGATTTAGGGTGAGTAAGTCGGGTACGGATGCGGGGGTCGCTGATGCGCACGCGTATTCTCTAGCTCACCCATGGAACCACTGTGATTCTGGAAGGGGACGCCTCCCTGACCTGCCTCATCGGACTAGGGCTTCATGAACCCTGGAGTAGGCTCAGCAGGGTGATGCCTCGAGCCTGCGTCTCCGGAAGGCTATAGCGAAGCCATAGCGTGAATTGACCCATCTGCAAAGTGTGCCGGGGAGGGGCAGATGGAGTGGACCACCCTAGCCGATGTTCTATGCGATAACGCCGAGGTTATACCTGTCTGGCTGATCTCTTGAGGCCAAGCCGTCGATTACCCCACGAGAGTCGGGAACAAGGGGTAGAACCTTGGGTTTGGGGTGTTTTCTTAGGTTTAGATGCATATGCTTTGCCGTTGGTATTTGGATGGATGTGCCACCCTTCGTGGTGGTTATTTATATATAATTTATGCTGTGTGCTAACCCTTGTATTCACGCTTCCGCGACGTAGGCGCCCATTGAAGGCGTGGGCCGAATGACCCCTCTGTGTCCTTCACTTGAGCGTCTTATTATAGACGGCCCGAGTTAGACGGAGGGCCCTGCTTATGGCAAGTTGGTTGCCATGGGAGGGGAAAGTCTCCGTATGTATACGGCCGAGGGTCGTATATGTTCAGGGAGCGTCACAGGTATTGAAGCAAGATTTAGAGAAGCAATACCCAGAGTTTATGAAGGAGTTTGATGGGCGAGTCGTCTCCGACTTAGTCGACCCCGACTTGTCAGGTGGTTAGCTAGTATGCTTGTTAGTTAGCCTAGACCCTGGCGCATGCATTCTAATTAGTAGGGTGCATGTGCCAGAATCTTGGATCGTGTGGGCGATGATGGGATACGCCTTTAGGGCATTCTCTAGGCCACACGCACCAAGAGGTGCGCATGACCATTAGGGTCATGTGAGTGAGGAATGAGGCATGGTGGGCGATGATGGGACATCGATCGGATGATCTCTATGCCGCGATGCGGGGTACACACACCTGGCCGTAGGAGGGTCATGGTGAAGGTTAAAGTGATCATGCGCGATGATGGGATCGTGAGACGCTCCCTAGCTTGAAACCCTCGGGGCATGATGCACTGGGGTGTACTCGATCTGGGGGATCGTGTACGAGGTAGCACTTGATCATGGGCGATGACGGGAGCATCTTAAATGATCTTTAAGCTCAAATCCGAAAGGGCCATGATCTTGTGCAAGGTAGTAGGACAACCTTGAGTCAGTAGTTCGGCTCAAGGAGGTAAGGGGGGTGGTCCCCTAAAACCACAATTTATTAATTAAACTAACGTAATGTGTTCCTTGTGCAGGCAAGTAAAAGGCGGGCATCAATGAGGAGCACATTACGAGAAGATAGGGGGAGCCATAATTTAGATTATGAATAATAATATTTTGAATTATTGTAAGAAGTAACCTTGTTAAGGCTATATAATTTTGTATAAGTACAAATATAGCCTAAATTTTGACTCTAACTAATAAAAGTTGATCGTTAAAGTAAATTAAAGTGTATGATATGTTGTTTCTTTTGCAGGCATAAGGTAGGTTCGTCACCTTAGCGCAATGCTGAGGACAGCATTGTCCTAAGGGGGGGAGAATGTGACGTTCCAGGGGAATATACGCCATAAATACGTATATTCCTGGACCCGTCACTATACAAGCCTAAGTTCATAGTCTTGTATACCATGGATTGTGGCACTAGGGGGCATGACTAAGTTATTCACATAACTTAGCCAACCATAGGTTAAGACCAATTTCTATTGGGCACCCGCCACACAGGATTCACCCGATTGGTGCCACGTGGCATCCTAGGTGGACCTAACTTATATTAGTGGGAACCCTAACCCTAGGCCTCTTTCCAGCCCTAGCTCCCAGAGACTCATCTACTCGTTCGAAACCCCGTTTCGAACATCGTTTGCTGTGGCATAGATTGGTGCAGCAGCCCCGTAGGGTAGACCCGTTCTTGGAGCAAGAGCAACATTACGTGAGTCGAAGACCATGGAGACACCCGGATCTGGAGGGAGAGCTTCGGGAGCAGGTATGTAGGGTAGTAGTTATGATAGTTCATCTGGAATTAGCATTCCAGATGTGCTAGTATCTTGTATCTAGGGTAGAGCCATCCTAGAACCCGTATTCATCATCTTGAACCCTAATCAATGAACCCTAACCATTAGTTAGATTTGTATGATTAGGTTAAGATGTTCTTATGATTATTCTCATGATATGATGATTATGTGATGATGGTTGATCATGTTTGCTCCTCTTGTATTGGGAAGGGGGGTAGAGACCTAGGGCCATATGTAGTATGCTCCTAGAGTAGATCCCTTAGTTCCTATTAGTTGCGGCCTGTGCATAGGAGCCCACCAGGCTATTGGGGCTATGATGCGACTCAGCACCACACAACGGGGCTAGAAGTAATGTGGAGGGAGGATCCCTGCCGAGTGGGGGCTTCGGGGGATCCCATAGTGGGCTAGGCTTATGGTCGGTCACTTCGTGAGGGCCGAGCATGGGTTCGACACCTCCTGGGGCAATGGTGCCGCCCTGCCTCTCGAGAGCTGCAAGTGTCGGCTTGGCTCTCATTTTGAAGGGTTAAGTCGGGTACGAATCGTGTGTCGCCACGATTCTCTAGCCGCCCACGGAACTTCTAGACCCTGGGAAGGGGAGATGCAACCCTTCCTGCCTCGTCGGACCAGGGAGATGCAACCTGGAGTAGTCCCGATGGGTGATGCCATGGGATTGCGTATCCGGAAGGCTAGAGTCACGCCAGAGCCTGATTTAGCCCATCTGCAAGGTATGCACAGGAGGGGCGGATGGAGTGGTCAACCCTAGCCGTTGTCTTATGCCAGCCCTCGCCATTGCCATGACTCGGTCTGCTCTATCTTGAGGCCTAGCCGGTCAGTCATCCTCCTTACGAGTCTGAGCCTGGGTAGGAGCTCTCATGTTTTACGGTTTATGATTATCATCTTTGCACTTGTGGATATGTGATGGACTACCCTTCGAGGTAGTATTTGTATTGTTGATGCTAGTTCTGACATGTTTATCGCTTCCGCTGTTATAGGAGCCCATAGGGGAAGGGCGCGCAAGACACCTTCGTGTCCCCTCCCCGCACTAGGGTCACCTTAGAGTGCGGGGTAGACGAAGGGCCTGTGCGGTTGTTGAGCCGGACGGGGGATTTCCTGCCGAGTGTACGGCCGGGCGCCGTATGTTTAGCAGGGAGCGTCACATACCCTTGGAAAGTCTTGGGATTATTGTGCCTGGTCTCCTAATAAAAAAGTTAAGAGATAGTCTAGCTGAATCATGCACATGTATCTCCTGTTGTAGAATGCCCTGCAAATGGAAGATGTTGGGAAGCTTTCGAAAAATTGTATGAACTATTAATGTGCAAAACAATCCTTTTCAACCTCTACATTATATTACATGCTCCTCTCTGCACCTCAATAGCAGCAAGAGTTCAAATGACATGTGGTCATCATCTGCTTAAGTGACTATGCTACTTCAAATGAAGCTTTCATGGGCCATACTATATCTCCCAACCGTTCTAAGCAAAGCAGCAGTTGAAGAGGGCAACCTACATTGTTCTATTTCCTCGGCAGAATCACCACCCATTACTGCAGGGTATAGGTCCTGAAATAGGCCCTGAAATGCTGGGAAAAAGGACGATGCTACAATATTTGAGGTAATCCATAGTGTAAAACCCTTGTGAAGAGAAACGTGTCTCTTGCAGATGTATTACATAGGCACATGAAAATCTAGATGGACTTATATGAAAGACTCCAGTGTCTCTTGCAAGTCTGTTGCAGGTCAAAAGTACATACTGGAAATGGTCTACAAAACAACTAAAAGCTGAGCATTTGGTCAGATTCTTGCAGCATAAATGAAATTAAACTGCATGCTCTCCTTTTAGTCATTTTCAACCATTATTGCACCTGCAATTTCTGGCCCTATTCTGAGGCAGAAGCCATCATATACAACATTCTGAATGCCCTAGTGTAAACACAGTTTTGAGTATTTATTGATTTGGAGCCAAATACAAAGGAATGAATGATACAAATGGAGGGCATGGAAAGGACAAAATAATTATGGAATATCCAGCAGCCAACAAACATGAAATCCTAAACCTAGGTACTGAAGCCATCATATACAACATTACACCCCAATGTAATAATAATTTTGGGATATCAATGGGGACTGAGAGGAAAATGGGGACAATGGAAAGAAGAATGAAATAATTATGGAATATCCAGTAACCAACAAACATGGAATCCTTTTCTACCATCCTAAAAGCACATACATACACTATTACCAGATAAGTTGAAGAAAAAAGCTTAAGAATGGCATGAGAGATATGTATGTTAACCAAGAAACTGATGTACAATAGTGAAATGATGCAAGCATGTACCTGCATGGTCTGAAATCCATAGCTTGCAAGCATCTTCACTTCCAAATGAAGCCGTCTCTGTATGCCTATAAGCAAAATCAAACAGTGCACAATAAAACGTGTTTTGATTCACATTCCACCCATAAATCTTTTCAATAATCAAAGCTTACTGATTGTTGTAAGGTTCTTAACCTTCACCTTCTAACTTTGACGGATCCAGCCATAGATCTGTTTAATAAATCAAAGTTGAATGCAATAGATTTATTGAATTTCCAAAAACATGTAAAAATCTAAAATCTCACTGCCAAAAATCTAAAATCTCACTGCCAAAATACTCGTGTTTAAAATGTAAAGAGGCATCTCTACACTGTGTAGTATGTTTAATAGTTTACAAAGTAAACAACAAACATGCAGTGCACAATGAAATCGACCATCTAATCAAACATGCTAATCATCGACAACAAAATTTGAAAGCAGCAAAGAAAACCTAGGAAAAGGACAAAGACGAAACTATCTTTTTTTGCTAAAAAATTGTTTTGGTAGCATAAGATACATGTACAAATTTAAGTGGAAATTGGGCCAATCTTGGAGCACCCAGGACGTACATGCTGAAAAACCATCAGGTGAATTGATTCCACGGAATCCATTTACAGAGGCAAGAATATTTCTCAGTTTTCGGCACAAAAAGAAGAGTAAAGCTACGTCTAGTTTAAAGGATTACTATCGGATTTGTGCATATGGTAAAGAACAACAGAATACCTGGCAAATGGAAAATGGCAAACCATATCAGTAATTCCAAGCTTCATGCATCCGGAATGGGTGCCTCAAACATGTTGTTCAAGTTCACCTTTAACATTCTTCAAAGCTGCATAATAGAAAACAATAGCATCATCCTTAATCATGGAGATTTAAGGGAAAGAATAAGAGAAACAGAGGAACGGTTTCAAGAAATGTATAGATTTATTCTTGTTAACTCCATCAGAAGTTATGCTCGTTAGAAACAACTGGAATTCCCGTCTTCAACAGCTCAAAAAAGGTCTGCTATAAACTTAAAAAACAAAGGGCCACGGTCTTACCTAAAGGATTCTAAAGTAGATAGTCTTTAGGTCGGCTGACAAACTGGAGTTTTAAGAATGCCTGGCCATTACAAAACCTCTGTATGAGCCTCGAACAGAGCGTTAAGAAGCTCCAAATAATGCGGGCATGATAATGCCAAAGCCAAAGCCAAAGCCAAACGTTCCGGCACCTAAAACAAAATACTGGATAAAATTCAAGATAGATAGATGATCCACGCGTATCTCATGCAGATTACATCCTGCATCATCCTAATTCGAGGAAGCCATGCCTCCATATCCGGAAAAGCCCTAATCCGGCCAGCCTTCAGCGTGCAAACCACAAATGAAATCATAATAAACAGAAAAAATTGCGATTTTTGGAAATCGGATTTTTTTTTTCAGGCGGGAAAAAACCCCTAAACCTTAGGGAAATGAGCCAAGCAAAAAACCAAAAAAGTTTTTCTCCAGGCCGGAAAATCCAAATTTAAACAATAGATATTCAAGGTAGAGTGACACTACCAATAACAAGATTCTATCATCTATAGCATCATCAATATCGTCATAAATTTGGTCAACAATTATATCAGTACTACTTAATGACACTATATGTGTTTACTAATAGTGTCATGAATAATATCACATATTACATCGACTTTACCATCATTTATTACTTCAATAGTGTTAATGACAATATAAGTGTTATAGCTTATGCCACTTATAGTATCACCCATAGCTTCATATATAGTATCACATATTGACAATATTATATCGGTGCTAGCATATGATGCTATATGTGTCGATAATAGCATCATGGATAATATCATGACTTACATCAATTTTACTTTCAATAGTTGTGATTTTGATAATGATAATACACGTGTTAATGGTTATGACAATTATAATATCATTTGTAATTCTTCAAACTCCCATAGACAAAGTACACAAAATAATAATATTAGGAGGAGGAGGAGGAGGAGGAGGAGGAGGAGGAGCGTTTGAACAAAAACTTGGAAATTTGTGAAAAATACACTACGAATTGATTATGTTGTTAATATGCTATGTGAGATTCGTGTAAATTGAATGATATGATATGATTATGGGAATTAAGTACAAATTCGTTGAGATTTCCTTTGGGGATATATTGTGCATAAGCAGGACTTTAATAGTGGTGGATGCAAGGACCCAATTAGTTTTGGGTTTCTCAATTGGCATTGTTAAAGAAGGGTTTTGAACCTTCAAATATGTTTTCTGGAGGGTTGGTGGCATTGGGAATAGAGATAGCTACCCTAACCCTAACTTATGACCTTGGCTAAGGTTTGCATATGCTATGTTATGGTGACAAATTTCATAATGGTTTTGATAAAAATTCAAAGACCATATTCTTTGGTCAACTATGCTAGTCAAAAACGGTTTGGCAAAACCATGTGAGCTTTGTTGAAGAAACATGGCACTGGAAGCTTATCATACATCAAATGAATGAAGACAAAAAAACCTTCTGTTTCTTAAAGAATTTCTATCATACCCACATAACTATCATTAACATTAATTCACATAAACCATTACATCCAACACTTTTAGATTAAAATCCCCCTAAAACCCCCTTTGGTTTGGGTGCATATTCACACGAGGGGTGACTCCGGGCAACGAGAGCTGTTGGATAGGTATATTCACCCCTTATTCCTTAATCTACACCGTACATAAAGTTCCTCGTTTGTGGGGTATGCAAGTACAAAATTTGCTATACTGTATAACAAGATTCGCATAATACTATAAGATTTCAAGCGGAATACTATATGGTGTTGATTTTGTACGTGCAAAATACAATTATGAGGGCTCTCGCTGCCCTACGTCACCCCTCGTGTGAATATGCACCCAAACCAAAGGGGGTTTTAGGGGGATTTTAATCTAAAAGTGTTGGATGTAATGGTTTATGTGAATTAATGTTAATGATAGTTATGTGGGTTGTTTTAAAAAAAAAATTGGGCCCTTGGGCCCTAACAAAAAACAAATTAATTACTAAGAAGCTTGGATATTGTAGTTGAACACATGTAGTGAATGTAGGGTATAACTTAATGTAATGTGGAATGTGGGATTAATCATTTATTAACATTGGAAAATACTTAGTTCATAAACCGGTCCACAAGTTTATGCTCTTCCCATAAGAGGTCCACGTGCTACTTTTGGCCAGAAGATGCAAAGCATGTGGAGATGTGTTGGTGTATGTATTGCAACGATTTATATGGTAGTTGCCAACAAGGAATGTATGAGTCCATGCATGCCCCTTCAAAAGTAAACTATAACAAGAGTTAAAGATAATAATTCTAAATAAGTGAAAAGATGATTCTTACAAGGAAGAAATGCCCAAATGAGATTTAACCAAATGCTTCACACCATCATTTTACTATGATTGAGATCTCACCAAATGCTTCACCATCTCGTTACTAATAAATACAACTAATGTTTGACCATATTGAATGTGATAATCGCTAAGTTGAGAGAGTCGTCTTCTTATAAATGATTTGTTTTACAATAAAAGCAAATAACATAACACTTTTTTGTTGGAGAAGATATACTGCTCAGTATCATTGCAAAGCATACGAGATGATGTTACTTTATGAAACTCTCTGATCCATATCCTGTTTGTAATATGGACTGTGGCAATGTGGAATATTGCCTAATCTCGAAAAAAAGCAAGAAACGTGGAAGTTGTTACGGATGATTATTCTTATTTGCGAGAACTCACAATAAAATCGGTATCCATCCATATCCTATGGCAATATTAGCTAATCTAAGGAACGAGCAGCAGAACCGCTTGTTTACATATTTAATATAGGAAGAGCTAAAAGAAATATAATGCACTGGTTATGATTCATGGCCAAATTTGCTTGCTTTAAAAGACCCCTAGATCATGTTAACGTGGATACAAAAACCAAGCACTTATTTTAAGCAAGCAAACACAAGAACAATATATTTACGTAATATGGCCATCGGTTTCTACTTTTACTGTACCGTCGCATACAAAACCCCGCTTTTATCGCTTTCATCGACCTTTGCTCACTGCTGCGGAACCTCTAGCTGGATCCAGATGTAGACAAAATGGCACTGTTCTGGATCACACAAGAGCGGTGCAAAATGGAAATCAAACACGAAGTTGACTATAACGTGAGGTAACGCTGCTGGCAAATCCGGGACTCCATCGCGATCCGAGTATGATTCATGGCTAAATTTGCTTGCTTTAAAAGACCCCTGGATCCTGTTAACAGGTACAAAAACCAAGCACTTATTTTAAGCAAGCAAACATAAGAAGAATAGATTTACCAGAATATGGCCATCGGTTTCTACTTCTACTGCCGTCTGCATACAAAACCCTGTTCTGCAACTATATATTCAATTGCTTTACTGACCTTTGCTCGCTGCTGCTGAACCTCTAGCTGGATCCAGATGTAGACAAAATGGCATTGTTCTGGATCACACAAGAGCAGTGCAAAATGCAAATCGAACACCAAGTTGACTATAACCTGAGATAACGCTGCTGGCAAATCCGGACTCCATGCTGCACTCCAAATCCGATACAAGTACCTCAATCATCCAATGCCATATCCATCTTTGTCTGATGCAAGATCCTCACTCAGCCGCTGCCAAATCCGGACTTCAAATCCGGTACAGAGTCTTCGGCCATTATAGCATGAAAAAATCCAATCGATTTATCAGTTTGCTTCTGTATCTGAGTCCGCTTACAAGAAGCAGAAACCCTAAAATATTTTTACACTTGGGCTTGCATATCTAGCATAAACCAGAAGATCATGAGCAGGTGAATCGGCCAGCAAGCAGAATCGGCAGCAATTTGTGAAGATCTTGAAACCCTAGCAAAAGGGTTCGATGTTTGCATGCCTTTTCGGCCCCTTAAAAAAATAATTAATACCAAAATTAGACTATGTTCCACCCTATGCAAACGAGATGAATTTAATTACAACCGTACGATTCTGCCTCTTATAAAAAATCAATGGCCAAGAAACGATGCACTCTAGAAATACTATTTAGTACACATAGATGAATACAGCCACCAAATCATAGGAAAACCTTAGCAAAAAATGTATAAAAACGCAAAAAAAACCCCCTGTCATTATGCTACATATACAAGGAAGTTGTATTAGCTTTCATCCATGGTACAATTACAATAGTAACATAATCCCAAGTAAAAGCCCTATATAGTTCCTCTTCTTTTCTTTTGGTTCAAGGCAAATGCCGCTCACCACCATCTTAATGGTTCATGAGCATGGTTGCCCATACTGTCCCAAACCAACCGAAAAAAATTATCTACCTTTTTAATGGTTCATGAGCATGGGTGCCTATAGTGTCCCAAGCAAGGCCATGATGAGCAGCATTTGTTTTGAACAAAAAAAAAAACCAACAAAGAGAAATTATCTACCTTTCAAGGGTTCATGAAATGCTTGGCATGGAAAAATCTATTCTATTCTTTTGTCGCCTTACAAAAATTGGCTCTGGGGTTTTGAATTATGATAGTAGACCTTACAGATCTCCATGTTCTAATAAAAAGGCTTCTAATTGCGAATAATTATCTACCTTTTAAGGGTTCATGACCAAGGATATCGAAGGAAAAACACCCTACACTTGTGGAGGGATTGCTAGGAAGGGTTCGGGGCATGGGAAACACCTACAACATGCTTGGCTGGAATTGGTCTGGGGTTTTGAATTCTGACAATAGACCTTACATATCTCCATGTTCTAATAAAAAGAAATATGGAATTCATCTTTAATTGCGAAAGCGTGGATTATATCTCTGGTAATTAATCATGGGGTGCCTACACTAGGAGCATAAAATTAGCACAATGGACAATATATGTTTTTCATAGCATTGATGTGATTTTGGATCATGGGTAACCATTTTAGGTTGCTTTTCTTTCTACCATACTAATAGAAACCCTGACTACTTTTCTTAGCATTGATGAAATTTTGGATTTTGGGTGACCATTTTAGGTTTCTTTAGATGTTAAAATTTGTATCTCTATAGCTATGCACGCCAGTGTGTGTTTATATCTTCACCACCACAAGGGGGTAAAAACAACACTAGGCCGAAGCTCTTGCTCATGCATTAAAAGGGAGGGCTACCATGAAAGCAAATGTGAAGCATAACCCGAAGTTATAGGTTTTCAAGGGAGGCTACTATACACATATGAAACAAAACATAAAACGTAAAAACCAGTTAAGAATCATTCTGCCTTCCCGTCCTATAGCGCCATGCCACGTGCCATTGTTTCAAGCCAAGAATGTTATTAAAAATATCTCGTGCTTCGACGAACTTTACGGCGGTTGTTACCTGCTGCTCCAGCATTTTTACCTGCATTCCTTTCTTTACCCAACCGTTCCTATAGGTTTACCCCGCATTCGGATCGTTTACCCAACGTTCTGGAGTTCTTTACAGTTCGCATGATGGTTCTTAGCTTGTTTCCATGTTATAGGAAAGCCCATTTAGTGGTCTTTCCTATATCTTCACCACCACAAGGGCCATTTAGGAGAGCCCATTTAGTGTGTTTATATCTTCACCACCACAAGGGGCAAAAACAACACTAGCCCGAAGCTCTTGCTCATGCATTAAAGGGAGGGGTACAATTGAAAGCAAATGTGAAGCATAACTCTGAAGTTATAGATTTTCAAGGGAGGACCACTACACAGATACGAAACAAAAAACCCAAATTTACAAGTTTCCAAGGGCATCGTTCCTAGTGTACTATAATATTTTGAGGGTTTGGGTTAGAAGTTTAGGGTTAGGCCCTTCTTCCATGGCATAGATGTCTTAAATTTATCTCAATATGATTGGGCCAAATCAGCAAATATGACACCATGACTTTTCCACTAAAACTTTTAGGATATGTCTTAAATCAATTCCGTACAATTTCAAAGTCTTATTTTCTTCCGGGGGAGATCCCCCGCCACAAAATAAGACAGCAGATCCTAACCAATCAGCTGCCTCCTTTGCCGCAATCCAAGGCTGTCCTAAAAAAAAAGAAGAGTCGACGGAACTGCAATCGATTAGAATCAATTAGAATTGGAACAGCAATTGATTGGGTATGGAAGTGCGATCAACTGCACCAACAAATACAAATATGAGAAGTCTTCAAGCTTTAGGTCGATTTCGGCAACTCTTCAGGTCGGATTCGGCTGTTCATCAAGCTTCAGATCGATTTTGGCAGTTCTTCAGGTCGGATTCGACACTTCTTGAGGTCGGATTCAGGTATGGAGTTTCTGAGTTCTGGATTTAACAGTCGATTTCTCAGGCCGGGATTCAATTTATCAGGTCGATTTCATCAAGCAACAACTCGATTTCTCAGGCTCTCAGGTCGGATTCCGGCAGTAGTTGGTCTGTCTACTGGTTTCTCAAGTCTGTAGTCTTTTCACATCTCGATTTTTATGCAGTCGATTTCTCACAGATCGGGATTTAACAGTGGCTTCACAGTCTATTCAACAGGTCGGGATTTATAGTCGGATCATATCTCTGTAGTCGGATTCAACAGGTCGGGATTCATTTATGACAGACATTTGGTCATTGGCTACCTTTCATTTGCAATACAAATTTTATTTTTGCTTGTTTTGACAAGCAAAAATGCCAAAAACAGGCGTGAAAGCCATCAAATTTGAGCCCTGCATTGGCCTATATGCCTCTAGAGGGTATGTCCTACGGGATGTACCACGATCCAATGGCCCTGAAAAATCTAGGGGCACCCTAAACGGTACTACACCCTAAATCACATCGTGAAAAACATTACAAGCTACATTTCTAGCAAACGAAAGGACTGAAGCCCTTAACCTTTAAAGCTCTCCGTATATATCACTACCCAAATGTATAAATTCCCGAAATTTTAGGGACCTTGAAATTTCGGCCCAAATCAACAAGTTTTTATAAATCGAAATCCTCTATCAATTTCTGCTGAGCAGCAGTGAGCAGGGGCACTGCCGGAAACGCCAAATTTCAAGCTCCCCTAAAATTTCGTAGAAGAATTTTCATGACCAAAAAATTTCCCTCAAAATTTTCTGGCGGCCGCCTGCTGACGTGGCAGTGCCGCTCGTGGCTTCGCCACTCGCGACCTGCCACGTCAGCAGGCGGCCGCCAGAAAATTTCTTCGCGAAATTTTTTGGTCATGAAAATTACTCCTTCCGAAAACAATTTTATAGGTAGGGTTTGAGTTGCGGCCAAAAAAGAGCATCTCAAATCAATGACTTGAAGGTAGCTAAATGATTCTCCTCTAAGCATTTGGACTGCCAGTGATTGGGATATGGATCTTCATCGTTTCTAATCCGGCGACTACCATGGCCGAATGCGAAGCACGCGGCGGAACTGTTCTCCAATTTGCACCATGGGAAAGCTCTGTGAACGAGGGTTTTTGGCACCGCTTTGCAGATTTGAAGCTCGACTGGCTTGGTCTTGACGAACGGCCCATTGAAATTTGTGGTATCTTTATATAAGATCAGATCTCTTTTCTAGTAGTAAAAGGTTGATGAGTGGAGTGGGCATATTATGCATATCTTGTATGGTATTGATGATAAATTTTTTTCACGTCTGCATATTGATCAATCTAGAATAGGTGCAAATCACGCAGAAGTTCCTCTAATTGGCCATTCATGATCTGCTTAATAATGCTCAACATTTCATTTTTCAGAGAAAGACATTGAAGTTGTCGACATTAGTAATGCATTCATTAAGCTATGTCTATGTCTCAGAGAAATCTTCTGCGTTATCGGCTATATGAATTTACATCGCAGTATAGCACTTAACATTTACCATTTTACCATTTTCCCCATTACTGAAGGTGTAATTTAACCAGGATATTTTGTACCCAATTCTCATGCACAGCTATCAAGTCATTTGCAGCTTCACTTCGAGTCTCTGCCAGCTAATCCTGCAGAAAGAATTGTCCTATCAGGAAACAGAAATAAATGCCCTGTTCCAGGGGTTTTCTATAATACAAATACCAAAGAGGACTTTACGACACTTGACAAATCTGCTTTGCTGCAAAGTGAAGCTGATAAGGTTATATTCGGCCCATGTTGTCAGTTTATATTGGATTGTAAATTTTCAATTCAACTTTGAGTTTCAACCTCTGCAGATATGGGGCTCAATATGTTCTGGTGAAGCAGAGAAGGATTGCAGGCTCTTGAACCGTTTTATACTGATTTCCTATGCAGATCTGAAAAAGTGGACTTTTGTCTATTGGTTTGCATTCCCTGGCTTGAAACTTCAACAACCAGCATACTCAACTGTGGTCCAACCTGCATCCAGTGTTTTCAGCAAGAACGAGGTATTTATATTTTTTTTATCTGTATTTACTTGGAATTCATACTTTTTTGCTCTTGCAGGCTGCAGGCATATTAGCGGCATGTATTAACTGGCGTGAATCTATTAATACATCAGGTATGATAAAGAGTCTTTCATAGCTTGTTAAAACTTCTTTATTTACGAGATTGTCTCTAAATTTGCATCTATATAGGCTTTCCATTTTTTCTCTTACATATCACATCAGAAGCTCACGTGACATCCAGATCTTTAAGTGACTGGGAAGAAATCCATCAAGAAGGTTCCAAGGTACTTGAGCTAAGATTTTAAATTTTGGAAGAGAATATTGAGGATTCAGTGATGAAATACATGCAGGTATTCCTTGCTTTTTATGACCCATGTCATTTGCCAACAAACCCTGGATGGCCATTACGGAACTTGCTTGTATTAGCTGCTGTTCGGTGGCATGTGAAGGCAATAAAAGTCCTTTGCTACCGCGAAAGGCGAGGCAAGCCAGACTTGGATCAATGTTTAGTAATTGATGTCAACCTTGCTGATCCTGGAGGTCTGGTATAAGTTTATCATTCTCAAGAGTATTCGTGAAACTAGCATCCTATTTGGTGGAGTGTTGACATGTGATTTTTGGCATATATTGCACAGAGCAGTCAAGTGCTGATTATAAACCTGAGGCCGTTGGATGGGAAAAAAATGCACGTGGTAAATTGGGTCCTCGAATGCAAAATCTTGCATCATCTATGGATCCTACCAGGCATTCATCTCATCCTCATTTATGCATTTGCAATATAATCTGGCTTTTGCATCCATTCAGATTTGACTTCTGCATATATATCATGCCATCACTTGAGAACCACATAATTACAATGTTGATTTTCTGGTAGAGATACATGACTAGATTATTCGTGGCAGTGTCTTGTTTTGCAAAAGTCACACTGGAAATTGCATTTGGGTTGAGAAACTTCAGTTTTTAATAATTTATCTTGTTTTACAGGTTGGCCACTGCGGCCGCAGACTTAAATTTAAAACTGATGAGATGGCGTTTCTTGCCATCACTTGACTTGTCTCGCCTTTCAAGCACAAAATGCCTTCTTATTGGATCTGGTACACTTGGTTGTCAAGTTGCCCGTGGCCTGATGGTAAGTGTCCTATAAGTTGCCTTTTCAAGGTTGACTTTTGAATTCTGAAGTTTCTGTTTCTGGAATGGAGGCATGGGGAATTCGAAGGATTACCATGGTGGACTCTGGGCGGGTGGCGATGTCAAATCCAGTTCGACAGTCCTTGTATTTCTTTGATGATTGTCTTGAAGGTGGCAGGCCAAAAGCTGAAGCAGCGGCTGATTGCCTTAGGCGCATATGCCCTGAAGTGGTGAGTTAGTATGATAATGTGCTGGAAATGACGTTTGGGACCATTTATTCACTGAAATTGCTACAGGATGCAAAGGGTGAACAATTTGCCATTCCAATGCCTGGTCATTATGTTGGAGAGGAGCAAGTTCCGGCTGTGATGGAAGATTACATAAAACTTAAGGGTCTGGTAGACGATCATGATGCCATTTTCCTTCTTACAGATACTAGAGAAAGCCGTTGGCTTCCGACACTACTGTGTGCTGCTGCTAATAAGGTAATTTGTGGCAATTTATCTTGTTGCGTGCTTAACTCCTAACCTACCTACTGGTTTCAGGTAGCCATTACTGTTGCTTTGGGCTTTGATTCATTTCTAGTTATGCGCCATGGATGTTCTCCCCCATTACCAGAAAGTTCAGCATCCTCGATGGCTGATGGAATTAAGATAAATGGTCGTCGGCTTGGTTGCTATTTCTGCAATGATGTGGTGGCACCAGTAGATGTAAGGATACAACTGTTGCTTGTTATGTACTTTAATGAGTTGAGTTCATTGACTAAACTTAGGATTCAGTGATGTTGCAGTCAACACTACATCGTACATTGGATCAGCAATGCACTGTTAGCAGGCCTGGGCTTGCTCCCATTGCCTCTGGCTTCGCCGTTGAAATGACTGTCAATCTTCTTCAACATCCCCTCGGGTAAGAGAAGTAGGTGCATCGTAGACCATGCTAACATAGGAAGTACGATGTATACTGAAGTTCTATCTGTGTTTATGAAGGATAAATGCTCCTGCAGATGAAGCTATTCCAATTGATGGGACAGTTGATAATCCTTTTGGCATCTTGCCTCACCAGATTAGAGGGTTCTTGTCACAGTTTTCTCAGTTGATTATTTGTGGAGAAGCCTTTGACCGATGCACTGCTTGTTCTGAAAAGGTACTTCCTCAGCTGACATTCACAGTGTCTATCTCTGTTTTCCCTTCCTAATTGTTTTGCTGCAGGTGGTATCTGAATTTCATTGCAGAGGATTCGATTTTGTTCTAAAGGCGATGAATGCTCCAAGCTACTTGGAAGATCTGACCGGCCTCACTGAATTGATCAATTCTACGAAATCTCTTTCCCTAGACTGGGAAGAGGAGAGTGATAATACAGAACTAAATTGAACATCTCTATCTTCTCTCAAAGATGATCTGGTACTTCAGCATTAGTGCCCATTTCTAACCTTACATCAGCGAGCAGCCAGTCGATTTGTCTGGCCAGATGCTTTTAACCAATTTGTTTATTTGGGCAAAAGAAACGAAGTACCCAGAACAGCAAAGAAGGGTACAACAAAACACAAGTTTTCTCTAATTTATTAACTACAGTGCCACCTGGAATTTAGGAGACTTCATGCATGGCTTTCCAAGCATCTGGAGAAGTTAAAAATTCCTCAATTCCAATCTCTAAAAGCAATTGGGGGTAGTTTTTTTCTCATTTTGTTTGACAATGAAGCGGCAGTAGAGAAATTAGTTACCTGCGCAGCGGACTATTTTGCAGGTGAATTTGTCTTATATCAAATATTAACTCTCCTGGTTTCACACCAGAAAGTATGTTGGCAACAAAATTGTCGTGCTGGTTTGAAGTTGAACTATTACTGCCTGATATGTTAGTCTTGATTTTTTTTTTTAGTCAATTGCTAATTCCCTTGGGACGTATATTTCTCACTAGATTGTTAAGGCCCTAGAATTTGTGTGCGTGCAGATGAAGGGATTCTAAAGCATGTAATGGTACAGAGTGGCACATTCTAGCATATTCTACTCGTTTGCTTTGAAACTATTGAATGATTGAAATTTGCGTTGAATGTTTCCTAAGAAGAATGTCATATGGCACAAGGGAGGAGTTTGAAAGTAGAACTTCAATCAGAGCACGCTAAAAAGCAAACAAATCCGAATTCTAGCCAGCTTGATATATCAAGTACCGTTATGTCAAAGGAACTTGTGGTGATGATGGTTAACGATCTTGGCTCTCTGCCATTTATTGATCAACTGTCCGCTTCAGTGTTCATTCTTATTTCATATATACGGAGAAGGCTATGGAGCAATGGTATAAACAAAGATAGGAAGGGCATATGAGTTGTTTTTTTTGCTCGATTGACCAATAATTTATTGGCTGGGTAGACTAAATGGAGCTTGGTGATATCAAAACAGTGCAGTATATGATTCAGTATGTGATTCTCTTGCAATTCCTCGGCACAAGGATAGGTGGACTGATCTAGCACAAGATGAATGTATGTGTTGATATGGAGCTTGATGACATTGGAAACAAGAATAATAAACATGGTTTGGTCAAAACTGGGATTGAGGAGAAGGGTGAAGAGAAAGAACCTTCTATAGATGGAGATACGTCTGCAAATGCTTTTTACAATTTTTTTGTTCGAAAAAAGAAGGTTCTAATAAAAAATAAGATTTTTATGAGAGATTTTTTTTACTAAATTATTGTATATAATATCTAACTCACTAAAAATAATTAAAGAAGAGAAGCACTAGAGAGAGAATATCAATTGTTTCTGTGCTCATAACTTGAGCTACAAAGGTCAGATTCAGATGATCTTGGGCTTTTTGGAAAGCTTATGTAAAGAGCTTCCCATTGACATATGATTTGACTCAGATCTATCAAGATATATACCTGTTTTTTGTATTTTTCAATCAGATACTTCTTTACAAAGTTGAATTCAGGGTCCATTTTGAGTATTTTTTATTGCTCTCTAGGATCTTTCTGATGATGTATGATATGAACATATTTGATTAAGTTTTTTGGGCAAAAATAGTGAATTTGCAGGCGGATTTAATAGGATTTCGCACCCCACTAGTTGATTCTCTACCCACCTAATCATTCTGGTCATATGTCCTTTGTCCTGCATCATTGTAGTGCAATAAGCTTTTATGATGAAGATATTGAAGAGATGATGTTATCGTGGTTGCGTATTATATCCGAAAAAAGGAAATTGAAACTTTTTGTTTTGGTGTGTTATGGGATGTTTGCTATATTTGATGGTTTATATATTTTTCACGATCTTGCTAATATTTTTTGATTATTTTTCCTTTAAACAAAAAAAATACCATCTTCCATAACACAACAAAATAAAACAAAACAAAATATTGAAATAATATTTGAAATGAAATAGAAATTTCAAGGTATCATTATTTTTTATTGAAAGTTAATATTATGTATAAATGTTAAGAATTGATATTCAAACACTTAGTGCAACTATGGCTTTTTCAAATTATTTGTCTAGCAAGATTTTTCTCATACAATTTTTTCTTACAATTTTTTCTTACAAGCACAAAGGGAGCCAAAATATGGTCACTAATCCCTTGTGCAAAATCTAGACAAATACATAAGCTTCAACCACAAGGGAAATAAATTTAATCCCCTTTGAAGAAATATGAAATAGACAATATCATCAATTCAAGTTCTCAACTCAATTAAACCATGAACCATAGGAATTTAAATATGATAGTTACTGTAGCAAGAGTCATTGACTCAAGTACTGTAGCAGCTTTGACCGATATTCACTTTGTCGAATTCTTCATCAAAATATGCCGATTCTGCTCCATTCGTCTATTTCCATCTTCTGCAATCTTCTCTACTTATATCTCTGATCGATCCGGCGGTTAAGGGGAATTAATCCAACTTCCATATTAAGCCCGATCCCAGTTCATCATTATCCCACATTCATAAGTGGGGAATCTCGACCATTTACGAACCATTGCCTTTTGTTTGCAATGGTATTTACCAGGCTTGCTCCGGTCGTCTCACACTGTCGGGGGAGCCCGTTGTTAGTAGCATTGGGGTGCGCCAGGGCTGCCCTCTATCCCCGACGCTCTTCGGCTTGTACATTGACCAGCTAGAAGAATGGCTAGCTGAGCACGGGAGGGGAGGCGCTCAGTTGATGCACCACATAATCTGGCAACTCATATATGCTGATGATGTTGACCTGCTCGCATATACCCCAGAGGACATGCAACGCCACCGGATGCTTTGGACACTTTTACGCCAATTCAGCGGCATGAGAGTTAACTTGGCCAAGACGAGGGTGCTGCTGGTCCCATCATCCCGGCACCCACGCCTTCCCTCATTCACTTACCATGGGCAGGTAGTGGAGGTGGCTCGGTTTTATAAGTATTTGGGCATTGAGTTTTCTACTACCACACTTTGGGATGCATCCATCGTTACGGGTCACCGCAGTCGGAAAGCCCTCGTATGCAATGCAAAACAACAAATCACAAGGCGTAGTTGTATGCATGGGGTCACCAGCACACTTGTTCAGGGTCTTGGTTGAACCGGGTCCTCCTCTATGGGGGCCGAGAAGTGTGGGGGCCGGTGATATCCCTCACCACTTGGAGCGATCTAGAGCAGTGTCTGAAGGCCTTCTTGGCCCGGCGGGAGTGAAATCCGCGGTCCCATATCGGATCTTGCTCATGGTGTGTTGCCCGGGGTTGTTGAGGATGAAAGCCATGCCTTCCAGAGCTGTCCAGCCTATAGTCAGATTCGGGCTCGCTACATTCTCTTGGTGCGACCTGGTCTGCCCCTGCACGAGCTACTCAGTACGCCGTCAGTTCGATCCCTTGGCTCCTACCTCCAGGAGGTTTTGGATCTGCGGACTCACCTCTGCCCCCGGGCGCCTACCTGAGGTGCCGAGAATTTATGTGTATATGTATATTTGTATACGGTACTTGTGCCGGTTTGTTCTTCGGACGGTTTTTCCCTTTTAAGGGGGTTTTTTAATCGGGTAGCAACGGGCTTGCGGGCTTCTTTGGTGTAATTGGGTCCCATAGGCCGATTGGCCTCATGGACGATAAAAGAACCTTCCTTCCCTTCCTTCCTTCCTTCCTTCCTTCCTTCCTTCCTTCCTTCCTTCCTTCCTTCCTTCCTTCCTTCCTTCTGGTGTAACTTGATATATTTCTGATCTCTGTTTCTGATAACTTCTATACCCAAGAACTTCTTTAATTCTCCTAAATCTGACATTTGAAACCTATTTTTCAGAATTTTTTTTGCTTCATTTTTGTTGCTGCAAATGAACTTAGCTCTTCCTTCATAGCTGCCATACACTTGCTTTTATTTGCACTTTGCTGTACTTCTCTAAAATCCTGTGGTATATCTTCATCTTCAAGTAGGGCCATTACTTGTTCAAATTCTGGTTCATCATTGGTAATGTTTCTTCTGCTTCTCCCTTGTTCATCCCTCCCGTATGGTAGATCCCCTAACTTTGCTTCTTCTATAAGTTTTTCAACTTGTGTTCCTTTTCTTTCTGACTATTGCTTCCTTGTTCTCAAAATTTTCATTGTTGGTCTGCTGAGATTGATTAAGTTCCTGTTGTGCATTTTCTGGTTGCACATCAGCCTCTTGGCTACTCCCATCATCTTCTTCAATGTCAAATCTCACATCCTTGTTTTCGATGTGTTCCTCCTTAACCTTATGTCCTTTTTTGTATCTGTGCTTGTATAATACATTTTCATTGAACAAAACATCTCTACTGATAATAATTGTTTTATTCTCTGGATTGTAGATTCTATATCCTTGGATTCATCATCATAACCTACTACAAATCCAATTTCAGCCTTATCATCCAGCTTTTTCCTCAACTCTTTGGGTATGTGTGAATATGCCAAACATCCATATACTTTGTACTTATCAAAATTGATTTTTGTGTTAGGATTCCATCAATGCTACTAGAGGGCAAATTATTCTGTATTTCCACACTTGTTTTAAGTGCTTCTTCCCACAGTTTGCTAGGTAGACCACTTTGCTTCAACATAGATCTTATAGCATCTAATATTGTTCTGTTTTTCCTTTCTGACACACCATTCTGTTGTGGACTATGCCTGCATGTTAATTGCCTTTTAATGCCATGCTTCAAACAATATAATCTAAATCTATCAGATAGATATTCTCCACCTCTATCTGACCTAATACATTTTAGTTTGTTTCCAGTTTCTCTTTCAGATGCAACCACAAATTGTTTAAATGCTTGTAGTGCTTGAGACTTGGTTGATAAAGCATAAGTTGTGCACGTTCTGCTATAATCGTCTGTAAAGGTAATGAAATACCTTTTATTTGTCCTGCTTTTAATATTCAGAGGACCACAGAGATCTGTATGTACCAGTTCAAGCACTTGAGTTACTCTGGTCTTTCTCTTGGCAAAAGGCAATCTGTTCAGCTTTCCCAAAGCACATCCTTCACATATGAAATGAGCTGAGTTTTTGTTACAACATATCCAGCCTTGTTTGATCAACTGTTTGAGATTTTTGCTGTTAGTGTGTGCAAGACGGTTGTGCCATAATTCTAACCCTTCTTCTTTGATTGTATTGATGCTCACAACATTATTCATTGCAAATAGATTTCCAATTCTGGTAGCACGAAATTTCAATTCATTTTTGAGGTAAATATTACACTGCATTGAGTCAAAAGTGACCCTATAGCCTAGGTCAACTAATTGACTAACTGAAATCAAGTTCTTGATTATTGTAGGCACACAAAACACATTTTGTATATTTACAATGTCACCATTCAGATCTTCAAGCTGTAGCAAACCCCTACTCTGAATTTTTTGAAGAGCTCCATTTCCAACTTGTATATTCTTCAGAAGATCAGTAGATTGCACTACTGATCGTTCAGCTCCACTATCAACTACCATATAATCATCAAATTTGTCAGACTTAGTTTTGTCAAGAATAGCAAATTCATTAAGTACCTCATCATCTTCATCTTTAGAATTTGCTTTAGATTTTTCTTCATGTTCTTCAGCCACAAAGGCTTTTTCATAGCTTCTTCCTCTTCCCCTATTGGAGAATCTGCCACCTCTGCTATCAGACCTTCCTCTTCCCCTTCCATAATTCTTTGGAGTTGGGCATTTTGAGGCTACATGACCTCTTCCCCCACATGTGTAACAGTTAAAATCTTTTTTCAGTTTTGGACATTCATTTTTATAGTGACCTTGCTCATGACAATGATAGCAAGTCACTTTCCTCTTGACAACTAATATTTCAGGTTCATTAGACTGTTGCCTTGATATTTTCTTGAAAAAAAAGAAAGTGCGTAAGAGAATGATGAAAAAAGGAAACACGGGATAGAGCAAAAGACAAAGGAAAAGGGAAGGGTGTCGAATACACAAAATCTATTATAGCACAACAATGTTGGACTTGGTTTCTATTATATTAGGCTTGTGAAAAGGAGTATAAGATGAACATGTTTCCATCCACATAGGTTCCCAACTTATGCCCAGGAACGCTGGGCACCATTACTAGTAGACATCATGGCAAAGTGTAACAGGTCTACCGATGCATATGGGGGCATTCTTCATAGCTTCATGGCTAGAGTTGGACCTGACGTGAAACAATATCTTGTTACTGGTTTTCCTTCATTGAGCATGCAGGCTTTACTTGAGATGTTTCTGAAGCCTAAAACAAAAGCCAAATATGCAGTTGATCACGCCTCAACAGTTGCATCGGTAGAATTCACAACATCGGAAAGTTCTAACGAACTAAAACTAAGAAAAAAAAAAAACAAAACTAATTAAACGCTATTGTGTATTAAACGACTATTGTGTATTAAACGGGTGCAAATCATCAAAACAGGGAGCAAAAGGAACTCTTTTTGGTATAAAAAGAGGGTAAAACGAGGTAAAATATAAGATTAGGAGATAGAATTATAATTTGATCCCTGCCTCCACCCCCTCCCCCCCTCCTCCCTCCTTCCCAAATTGGTTTATTGGCTATAATATATTGACACACAAATTGGTTTATTGGCTATAATATATTGACACACAGAATTCGCCTCAAGTGTGTTTTAGAGAGCACTCTTATTTTTAGAGGGCATAGCTTTTAATTAAAAAAAAAGTGAAGTATTACATTGAAATAGAAGTAGTTCCAAATTCTGAAGATGACATATTCAATATTCAATGCAAATTACACTTTTTTCTGCTTAGGTATGTAGAAAGGAGAGGAGTAATGAGACAGGTGTTTGAGTTATCCTCCTCATCACTATAAAAAAGGGATGAATCATTATCACCATTTCTGAAGAGCTACCTGCAGAACTGTGCAGGCAAGAAGGCAAAGAAAGCTTTCATGTTAAGCACATACATGATTTACTCTCTAAGACAAACCAAGTTGTCGAGTCTTCTTCAAGTGTGCATGTTGCTCAGATAGAACGTCTTGCCTCACTAGTAGAGGAGCAGATAGATCCTGAGGAAGAGAAGCTCCCACTGGAAATGAAGAGAATGAGAAGGTATTGGAAGCAAGCTGCTAACCCTAACCTACAAAATGAGGTTCTTGATGAGCGCCAGAATGTAGATGACGTTAGTACTAGCAGCGCCACTGATCTAGAAGCTTGTAACCATTCTTCTCTATACAACCCAGCACATGGACGTGGTTGATATTATCCTTCCAGATGGATTCCAGCAAAAGCTTGGAAACATCGTCCATGACATTAGCAACATTGTGGACGATTTTTTCCAAAATTCGGCAGCATTTCCTACCTGGGTGTTCTTGCTGAGCTCCAGTAAGGTTGTGGGGGAAGGAATCTTTCGCGAGGCATTAGTTTGCCACAACAGTCTATTTCCTGATGATTGCATTGTGGTGGCATTGGACACATCTCTAGAGCCAACCGTCACTCTGCCCTTCCCCACCCCTGGCGCTGACACATTAGAAGAAGCTGCCAGTTCATATGTTATGTGGCCGAGACTGATGACATTTGTCTGGCATGGAGAAGATACCCTTCCAGTTCATATGTAATGAGCTATATGCTCAGAGCTCCAAAAAATCCCTTCAATGAGCAACAGATGATATTAGGAAATGATCAAGAGGAGACAGCTGGTCAAAGCCAGGTACTGTGGCAAGTTGATCAAGGGCATAGTCCCCAATGGCTGCTGAATCAGGTGACCCTTTTTAAAAAATGGACGCTGCCACAGCTTTCTTCACAAATGGTTATCTCTGATTAGAAGCAGGGCGCCCAGAGGGAGCAAGATGGAAGTGGTGATGGGAATTCTCAAGACACTGAGGAAGGTGGAATTAGTGGCAACAGAGGGGATAAGGATGATCAGAGGGCTCAGTGAGATCAGTAGGATTAGCAAGATCAATAGGAACAGTAAGAACAACAGTATCAGCGTGATGGAGGAGAGGATGATCACGGGAAGCCCAGTTCCAGTGGAACAACTAATGTGAGGGCCCCTTCCCGGCATAAGCAGAAATCCACACCCAAGATATCTGGCCAGACAAAGCCTCTTAGACTTGTTTTTAGTAGACAAGCTGAGAGATGCAGCCAGGGAGAAGAACAAGCTTGGAAATAAGCGGAAGCAGAAGGAAGGGGAGCCTAATGTTAGATATGGTGGTCCTGAGAAGTTAAAGGGTGCTCCTCCTGGCGTCCAAGTTTTACGGGTTGGCAGGCACACACCCAACCTCTGATTCCCAAGCTTGCCTTTGCTAGAATGGTGAGGTATGAGATGCAGGATATTTATGAGAAGAGAAAGGAATCAAGGAAGAGGAGGAGGAAGAGAACACTGGATTATGTTTCGTCGGTGGAGAAGGATGTGAGCAGAATCCAAGCAGAGGCCTTGGATATACTGCAAGAGGTAGCAGAGGCTAATTTAGTCAGCCTCTTTGAGGACAGTGTCCGCTGTTGTGTGCATAGAGGATGTGTTACTATGCAGGACATGGACTATGCCTTAGCTAGATACTTCCGTGGATGCCTCCATTAGGAGCCTTCTATAACCATACCTCAAAAATTAATATATGTGTGTTTTAAATTATTGTCTCTCCTAATGCTTACATTTTAGTTCTTGTTTAATAATGTATTGAGGTTGAGTATTTATTGGCTCTTTAAATATGACTGGCCTTTTTTGGGGTGACTATAGTGGACCATGGTCATGGTGCGAAAAATGACTATTGCACAATTTGTGGGAGTGTCGGTTTCGCAAAAGTGGGAATGGTTATTACAGGTCACAAGAATCCAGAGTCTTACAAGCTTTACGATCAGAATGGTATTGTCGCAAAGGCGTCCACAACGGAGGTCTTGCAATCTGGTAGAATATGTAGTGAGGAATCCAAGAATAATGTGGAAAATCTAGATGCTAGATTGGTTGGATCTTCTATTTCATGGAAGATTGTTGGATTGACTGGCATATCAGAGTCGTTAGTTGGCACTACTAATGTTGGAAGTTTCTCTTTTGAAATCAATGATGGGTATTGTAAGGATTGGACATTGTCTTAGAATGTAGTCCAGCACTTAAGAAGTATTTTCCAGATTATTCTAGTGTGCTCGCCGTTTTAATCTAATGGCAATATCACATTTTCAGGTAATAAAATAGAGAAGATGATCTTCATGTTAGTGATCTGTCTGATGCAGGAAGTTTCGCGAACAAGTTTAAGTAGTTTCTGATTATTTCAGCTATGTGTTTTAGTAATTATTATAAAACATGAGACTGTAGATATTTCATAAGTATTACCAGAAGAAATTATAGTGCAATTATTGAGAAATAATTCCTAGTAAGTCTAAGTTCCAGAAATACTATAAGGACCGATTGAGTTTTGTATGGGCTAAATTTTTGAATATTCATAGTTACTTCATATTTTGAAGAAATCACACGAAACTTGAAAAAATGAATTTGTTGTTAGGACTGTCAGCTTATAACATTGGTAGATTGCAGTGGACACTACAGGTTACACTAAGGTTTTGGAGTTGTGCATTATGTTGTTAACCTAGGGTTGCGAATGTTGTGCATAATGGAACAATTGGAAAATTGTGATTAAGATAGATAGGTAGTAGTTTTAACGTCACACCACTGGGCAGCATCCAACTGGACATGTGACCACACACCACACTACATTGCTTGGTTGGGCCCTGCCCCCAACCACCTTACATTGCGTCTGTTGGAATTTGACCCCCAACAGTACCGAGTGCGATTCTGGGCGGTCTCGAACTCGAGACCACATTGCTAAGGAACTAGGGTGTTACCACTAGACCAAACGCCCAGACGCAAACAAAAGGCAATGGTTCGTAAATGGTCGAGATTCCCCACTTATGAATGTGGGATAATGATGAACTGGGATCAGGCTTAATATGGATCGGCACATTTTGATGAAGAATTCGACAAAGTGAATATCGGTCAAAGCTGCTATAGTACTTGAGTCAATGACTCTTGCTACAGTAACTATCATATTTAAATTCCTATGGTTCAAGGTTTAATTGAGTTGAGAACTTGAATTGATGATATTGTCTATTTCATATTTCTTCAAAGGGGATTAAATTTATTTCCCTTGTGGTTGAAGCTTATGTATTTGTCTAGATTTTGCACAAGGGATTAGTGACCATATTTTGGCTCCCTTTGTGCTTGTAAGGAAAAATTGTATGAGAAAAATCTTGCTAGACAAATAATTTGAAAAAGCCATAGTTGCACTAAGTGTTTGAATATCAATTCTTAACAGTGGTATCAGAGCTAGTAATATGTCTAGCAGATTTGGAGCAAGCTTGCTCAACACTGTAGATGTGTATGCTGGAGGTCCAGGTTTCCAGATTTGGAAGGATGCTATAGTACACATCTTGGAAGTCGAAGATTTGTGGGATTTGGTGGATCCCCAAGGAAATGTTACTGCTGGAGTGCTGACCAGATCTGGCTCTAATTCAGCAAGCTCTATTAATGCTGCAGGTGCAGGTCAAACTTCTCAAAGTGCAGGTGCAGGAGGCACAGCAGGGGGCAGCAGCTCAGGAGGAAAATCCTTGTATGCCAAAGCAAAGGAGGCCCAAGGAATCATATCTTGTAAGGTAAGCCCTACAATTAGGTTGAAATTGAGGGGTTTGAGTCCACGAGATATGTGGAAGTATATGCTTAAACATTATGAAGATAAAACATCCTCTCAAATTGACTTACTTGAAAATGAGCTAAGAGGGTTAAAATTAGGAGAGGATGAAGATGTCTCAGGGTTCTTTGATAGATTTGATAATCTTATAGCAGATCTTGCTGGGGCAAATGTGAATATATCAGACAGGAGCCAAGTATTGCAAATATCTAGAGCAGTGGATAATGAAAACCTGGCCTTGTTTATTAGAAATACTTGTAAGACAAGAGAGGAAGCAGAAAATTGTTTGAGAATTCCCTTTTTCCTATTTTCCCTACACGTCTTCCTTTTCCCTTCTCCCTTTTTTCATTTTTTAACCCCTTCTCACTTCCCTTCCCTTTCCCCTGATCTTCGCGCAAATTTGGTTGAAGAAAACACCTGTACAGGAATTGAGGACGGGAGCAATGGTCATAACCACTTCTATGTAACCTGACACCCAAACCAAGAGGCACATGTATTACCGAACCTACTTGCAAATGACACCTATATGGGATTTGACGTGGCACCGAGTTTTGGCCCTTAATTGATTCCTAATATCCTCTAATGTCCTGTTTTTACTCTTTTCTTTGTTCTTATTAATGCTGTGATTTGTTATGGGGCATAGTCCTCGAGTTCTGTTGGGGCTCATGCCCTCTTTCTCTATTCTCGTCTCATGGTCCGATTGGGTCCCCATGGACGTGAAAAGCTTATCTTATCTTATCTTATCTTATCTTATCTTATCTTATCTTATCTTATCTTATCTTATCTTATCTTATCTTATCTTATCTTATCTTATCTTATCTTATCTTGTTATAAGTCATGTACTCGGAATCGTAGCCGCATTCCTTAGGACATTCCGGTTAATTCATCTGTACCAAAGTCAGTTGTTTTGCAGCACTCAGGCTTTTCAGGGGACTCAATATGGAACCCATGAGAATTATTACGCCAGACCACCGTTGAAAGTGGTGCATGGAAGGTGACAGATACAAGGACTTGTGTCTTTTTTCTGAGAAGAGGAAGGAAGGCCGAGGATTTTGAACAGCTATGCATCATCATTGCAATGTGGGAGGGCTGTTATGACAAGTTGCTTAGAGTTTTATTTCTATCCTAAGGATATCCAAAATTGATATCTACACAATAACATAAAAATAAAACTAACTAATTGTGAAGACATCAACTTATTGAGCTCGAACCTCATTCTAATTTAAAGAGCCAAGCCCTTAAATTGCATATAACTAAACTATAACCATAACTAAATATTACATTTTATAATTTTCTACGCACTCTTTTGAAGTAAACATCAGTTTATTAACGTTCAATCCTGATGTCATGCAAAGGAAATATCGACTTTCAAATTTGGGGGTCGATTCCAAGAAAGCATAAGCCGAATAGCCTCGCTGCTATTCAGATCACAGAATTCGTTTTTTTACCACAACAAAAAAAAAAAAAAAATCAGGACTGGGGAGTATCCAACTTGTCTAATCATGGCAGTTTTGAACTATAATCTAAGATCTCACGTTTTAAACTGTAAATCGAATACTGCATGTTATCTTCCAAGCCATATCTTCCAAGAAATACATTTCAATCTAGGTTCTATCTCCAGCCAGCAATTTCATCTGTGCAAGAGCAATGCCTTACCTAAGAGATCTTTCATTCAATCTTCCTACTTGGTAAAGAATTGGTTGCTTCCAAAGATATTGATATTTTGATCACAAATCTAGCAGACCAATTCGGATGGGCATATATGCCTTATATTCCTTGATGTGGACCGTAGATAGCGTTCCTCGTTTGTGGGGTATCCTTGTATGAATTTTTGTATACTGTATACTTAGGTGTGCAAAATACTATAAGATTTCAGTTAATGTACTATAAGGTGTGAATTTGATACGTGTATAATATAATTTAAGGGCTCTCGCTGCCCTACGTGACCCCCCCGTGTGAATATGCACCCAAACCAAAGGGGGTCTAAGGGGGATTTTAATTTTAACATCTTAAATGTAATGGTTTGTGCTCATTAATGTTAATGGTATTTATGTGGTGGTTGTTATATGTATATAAGAAAAAAAAATTTTTGGGCCCTTCGGGCCATAAGAGAAGAAAACATAACAATATAAAACAACATTCGGGTCCTGAAAGAAGAAAACATAGTTAAACTTTGATGGCCTAAGAATCTTTGATGTCGTAGTTGAACAAATCATGAATGTATAAATTATAGAAATGAAGTCATTGCATGGAACTCGAAACCCAATTTATGCAACATCAATATGAAATATGAGCTACAATGTAACAAAATGTTTAAGGAGGAAAACATTGGCAAGTGTTTAACCATGAAGAAATACCACAAGTTTGATCCTAAGCATATGTTCCAGCGTCCATAGTTGTGATTCTTTTGAGCATGCACTCCCAAATCATGTCTTAATTTCTGCCTTCTCACTTTCCTGCATTATTTCTTGGATCCATAGAAATTCTAGCGGCTGTATTATGACTATTACACATTATCCACAAAATCCACTGGCCTATGGCAAAGATGGTCTCAACCTGAGCCTTGCACCTGAAGCTTGCATCGAACCTTGCATCATCCCTGTTTGGTGCTTCAAATTTGTACCGAAGGGCCAGGTTGTTAAGGAGATGGAAGAGCATGGTATGCCTCATGAGGATTGCCATAGCATGAAGAAACAGGAGGCCAAGGTGTTGGTTATATTGGTGGCCTCATATAAGAATAATTCTGCTGCCTTCTTCTGTTGCTGCTTGAGCCAATCCCCATATACACATAAAAACCTATATCTTCTGATTATATAGATTTGATCATTAGCTGGAAAAACTAATCCTCAATAATGCCAGCTTTTGTGCCAAAAATGCAAACAGATTCGAAAGGCCTTTTTGCCCCTGTTTTTTTATTGACCTGAGCCTGTCACCAACAAGTATATTGACATGCCGAAATGCAGGCCCAGGGCTTTTTGGGCGCCTAAATAACCAAATCTGCCGTGTTTTATAATATCTAGCATTATGTTACAGTACAGTAGGAAGAAGAGATTTGAAAAACGAAATGGATGCTAGACCTAAGCTGTTCTGGATTAAAATACAAAAACGACTTGCACGGGATGCCTAGAAACCGGATACAAAGGGTTTCTCAAGAAAGACCTTCGATCGGGCGTTTTTTGCTGCCATTATCGCCACTTGCTTTGGTGTTGCCTGTTGCCATTAAACAGATGACAAATCCGGAACCCTAAGTTGAAGGCTCACTGGAATACCTGGTTCGAAATTGCTAAATTGGTTCAGAGTGAGCTGGAAGGATTTGCGCAGGAGCTGCCTTCCATGGAAAAAAACCCTTAGAAACTTGGGAGAAACTTGTTTTGCGAAAGCCGGAGGCAGCCGAGAACAAGATATTGGGGCCCTTATCTACATCCGTGAGAAAAATCCAAGTTTTGGAGCGGTAGAAGTGTACCCTAACTTAACTTGCATCCACGATTCTTGAAGAGCACAAGGCAAACAAAGGAAAGCACGTAAAACCCTAAATACAAGGGTTCGATGCGTGCATGCCCAATTCGAGCTCTTCTTAAAAAAACCTAATAAAAAAAACATTATAACTTTAATCGTGACCATACGATGCTGCTTCTCAAAAAAAATGAATGGCCAAGATAAGCGGCACTCTAGAAATACTGTTCAGTACACCTGGATGAATACGGCAATAAAATCATAGGAAAACCTTTGTGAATATCGTACAAAAACACAAAAAAGACCCCCTGTGATTATGCTAGATATTTATGCCAACTTGATTCTTTTTTTAGAGGAATTTTTTCAGCTTCATACTGTGTAAATGGATGAGATCCATATTTTTTAGCAAGTTAGTAAGGAATTTTTCAGCTTCATACTGTGTAAATGGATGAGATCCATATTTTTTAGAAAGGGCTTTTAGATAGTTAAAGGGGGTATCATGGACTGCCAAGATCGCATTGGCTAGAGCAAGAACGAGAATCTGTAGACTGTAAATGAATTACGTATTCTTATTCAAGTTGTAGAGTTCAAAAATGAAGATAAAAATATAGAAAAAAGCAACTAAAAAGAGAAAATAGTATCAAATGAGTTGGTATGTAGCCTAATCTGATGAGTCCAAATTCGTAATCAGGACTGGAAGAGGCCGATCTGAGATTGCATATTCCTATTCGAGCCATAAAACTCAAACATGAAGAGAAAATTGTAGGAGGAGCATATAAAAAGAGAAATCATCTAAATCATTGTGTCAGATCAGTTGCTACTCCATACTTAATGTGACCAGTTCTTGTTGTTCTTATTCGGATTGATAATACAACATCTATATTAGACTATGGCATTGGAATGTACAAAACTGATCAAAATTACCAATTATAGTATGTGCACACCTTATAGAGACACTGCCAGTGTAGGAGACACCTGAAGCAGAACGAAAAGTCATGTTTTCGTTGATATATTGGCCCCTTTACATATCCGCATAAGAATACGTATAAGAACAAGTATAGTTAGTACGATGAGGAATGGAGTGATGGTGTTGCTGGCAAGAAGATTAGGCAAATGACTAGATTTACATGAACTGGTAATGAAGGAATTAGAATGATGACGATTTAGGATATCTTAGCTCCACGTCACGTCCCCTCCCATTGCCAAATGGATGGCAATTACAGATCTCATAACCCATGGGGGCTCACATATGTCGCTGTCTTTGGAATAGGCTGCTCCATCCTAAAATTTCTGTACTTTGGTGGCAAGTCTTACATAGGTGGTGTAAATGCCTTGCGGCATCACTATGATTCTCACAACTCTGCAATATGCCCGCTTTGCTTTTCAGATGTTAAAACACTTGAGCATTGCCTCTTTTCTTGTCCGGAAGTTCAACCAGCATGGTCCTGGTTTCAAGCATTATTTAACAGTACAGTGGATTGCCAATCTGTTCTCCCAGCATTCTACCCAGGTGCATGAGCCCCAAATTAATGGAAGCATTTCATCTCAGGTCTGGTTGATTGTTGTGGTCAATTTGGGAGCGTTGTAAGCTGTATATTTTCCAAAGCATTTATTCACCTATTTGTAGAGTTATTGCTATAGCCCCGGCTAAGATACTGATGGCTTATGACTCTTCCTCCCTCAGGGAAGAAGTGAGAGACTGTATTTGGATTCAGTATCTTCAAGTTAATTCTTATTACTAGTCTCCTATGCCGAAGTTAGTCTTCTATGCTGGAATGAGTACATAATGCTTCAGGCTCATGCTTCAAGAGCATTGTCTTGTGCTTGCACAACTAGATGAGATTTGTACATCCTATTCACAATATATATAATTGAGAATGTCCAATAGGGACGTCTAGGCGGCAAGAAATGTGAAGCTCTAAAGCTTAATGCATGTTTTTCCCGGACATTTTTTGCAAGAAGAAAAGAAAAGAAAAAATAATGTTGCGGTGCTTTAGCCATCTGGCAACTATTGTGGCAGGATCTCAATGCGGCGAACATGTGTTTGGGGATAATCTCCTCTGCCTGCTTGCTTGCTCCCCGAACATTGATGTGTTGTGCTCCGACGATGGCGATCTGTTGAATGAAGGTCGATCTTATTTCATGTTTGGTTCACCATTCAGGGTGTTCAAGGCTCCATGTTTGATTTCATGCAAGAGCGGACTTTGTTTAGGGATTTTTCCTATTTCTACCATTATAATGCTAACTCTGGTAGGAAGCGTTTTGAAGAAGTTTCATAGGAAGCATAAGCAATAGAACGTGAGGATGTTTAAGAAAAACATGACTACCTGCAGAAGTTGAAGATGATCCATTCCACTTTAATTTGTTTTGAAATCCGCCGCCGTAATAGAAAAGCTTGGCGGAGTGAAGGAGTTGCTCTGCCAAGTAACAAAGGAGCGATGGCAGTGATGGATGGGGCCACCACGGATTTTTTCGATGGGCAAACATCCAAAAATTTATCTAAACTGAGGGTTTCGATGGGGTTACCACGGATCTTTCAATGGGCAAGCTAGCTTGGATTGGAAAGGCCGCCCCGTCGTCATGATCATGTATTGCCGTGACAGACCCAAGCTCCCCTTCCACATCGTTTGCACTCTCATGGATATGCAATATGTGGTGTTCCATGCAACAGATACCGATGGGCCTGATGCTTACCAAGTACGTTTTTCTTTTGTACTGGCCACACTGCTTCCTTTCATGTTCTTGTAAGCTCTTTCAAATTATCTTCAATGTTACATTTTATCAAGTCCTTTGTCTCCACCAACAAGAATCCATGCCTGAGCTGGTTTTTGCACCACTGAAACTCTGAGACTAACCCAGTTTTGCTTGGCAAAAGAAAAAGTCTGGTGGGTTTAAGCTCATAGACAAAGAAATCAAAGGTTGAGACCAAGAACTCGACAATGCAGATCCTCTGATGAAATCTTTCCGTAAATATTGGGCCAAAAAAATGAAAAAGCCCATAAATGGGAATCCCCTGTTTTGTTACATGAAGGGACTTCTTTATATCTTTTTTGTACTAGGGAAAGTTCTAGTCGAGGAAATTCCACGAGAGAATTTCTCGAGGCTGTTTGGATTCTTGGCATACACCCTGCAACAGCAGTCCATGACTGCCGGATGCTACAAGGCTGCCATGCTCATGATCACAAAACAAGAACAAGACAAAGAAATATGTACAAAGAATGAAGGGGAACGTGGCCAAATGAGGCTCTCCAAATATGAGATAAACCTGAGTACATCTGAAGAGGCTCCGGTCTAATATAGTGTAGACCGCAAATCTGAGCCGTACATCTAACTAAATCTAATCCCTACACTTATGTTAACCTAATCATGCCAAGTGTCAGTCTGCCACCACTGACACCTAACATGTGCATGCACCTAACATGTGCATGCACAATGTTAACCACTAGGTGGTTAACACTTGCCCCCTAAAAGTTTTTAGCACAAAAACATGTACAGACTTTTATAAGACAAGTCCGGCAATTACAATATGGTGCCAAAAAATTTTAGGCATTGATGATGAATAGGATCCGAAGGAATGTCGATGCAGAACGTGGATCATAGGAACTGGAGCAAGAAAAATATGAAGACTACCCCCTGATATCATGGGTAAGTCCATGTGAACAAATAGTGCCCAAAATTGCACTTAAAAACAATTATGAGAGGGGGTCTTAAAAACATAAGCACAAGGAAAACGTCCCCCGTGATCAGCCATAGAAGAGCATGACTATGCGTGGCAATATTTTTGAAGAGCGTGGGTCTTGAGCTAGGAGCGTGAGCAAGCGTGGGTGCAGCGTGGCTCTATGGGCGTGGGCATGACGGCGTGGGCAAAAATGACGGCGTGGGCAAAAATGTGAACAGACACAAACACTGTGTGGGCCTTGAGCCGTAACCGTGGGCAAGCGTGCACTTCATAGCGTCAGCATGGACTTTGGGTATAACTAGCGTGGCCATGGGCCGTGGAAGGAAGCGTGAGTGTGGACCAAAAATTCGGGCGTGGCCCGTTATCAACCAATAATAATTATGAAAACAGAGCGTGGCCCGTTATCAACCAGCTGAACAGAATAGAATAGAGCAGGGACAGCCGGCTATGGCGGTGCTGCTTCTTATTTGCTGATGAGATGGTGGCGAATAAAGCCAAAGACCGCTTGTCAATGTGGCATGCTAAAATTAGAAGCTTCAGAAAAAGGAATCCGGGGATGGTGCGGCTGCAACAGATCAGTGGATGTGATTGGGGTTTCGAAAAACAGAAGATAGCTATAAGGGATAGAAACAGAGCGGATAAGGCAAGGGCCGAAATAGAAAGCTCCAAAATCGGTGGCAAGGCAAGGGCTGATGGGAACTCCGCTGGGCTGGACTCTGCTTCAAACTGGATTGACTGCTTCTTGCTGTGTAAGATGCAGATACTTTGGCTGGAAAAACTTCGATAGATATATATATCCGCGCTGTTGGGTTTGTTCAGAGACTTGCAGAAGACCGAATCTGTGCTTAACTCTGCTCCCACTGCTTCTAAATTGTTCACCAAAATTGCTGACTGCTCTTCTATTTGCAGATGCCTCATATGAATGAGGAAGAAACCAAGGGATCAACAGGTAAAGTTTCTTCTGAAAATATGTTTGTGCTTCACTCACAGATGGAAGTTTGATGTGCTAATGGTGCGTGTGTGCAGAGGATGGAGACTGGAGAGCTTTAATAAATCCGCCCGAATGTTTTTTGTACAGATGTGCTTGCTGGAATAATAAATGGGGGCTAGCCACAGTGCTGGCCCTCTTGAAAAAGGCTAATAAGCATCAGAATAGGCTGTCAGGAACAAAAAACTTGCTTCCAAGAAAGTGTAAATGGTCTGCTATCGATTTTGCTTTGTGCAGGTAAGAAAACTTTGCTTGCAGGACATCGAACCAGATGGCAAAATCTGCCCCAACTCCAGGGGATCAGAGAAGCTTGAACACCAAAGAGGCTCTGAAAATAATCTGTGTGCTCCAAATAAACTGAGAAATTCGAACTTTGATGCAGATAGGATGTGAGCTTGATAAAACATGCTGCTACTTGGGCTTGGACAGTGACGATCATATGGGGGCTAGCTCAAGAGCTGGCCCTCTGTAAAGAATCAGAACATGAAAGCTTTGTAGAGAAAGCTTCTGCTGCAAAGAATGGCATACATACAAAAAGCAGAAAAGTTCTGAGAAGCCAAGGGAAAGCAAAAGCAACGTGATATTTTTGGGTGTGCAGAAAGGCACAAAATTTCTGATAAGCCAAGATAAACAGAAGAGGATAAAAAATGATCAAAGACATGATTTTTTCTGATAGCTTTTTCAGCAGAGAAAAGATAAAAACACTTGATTTTTTCTTGATTTTGTTGCAGAGAGGAGTGCTGTCACCACTTCAGAAATCTCCTGCTGTAAAACTGTGCTTGCTGCAGCATGAAAAACAGAGTTTTTGAAAACGATTTTCATAACTAAACTAAGTGCTAAGGAATTGATTGACAAAGGGGCCTCCAGCCGGACCATTTCAACAACTGGTTGGGCCAAATAAAGGGATTGAAGGGTGAGAATAGTGTACAAGAAGTATTCAAGAACTGATTAGTAAGAGCAGCAAAGACAACAACAAAACAGCAAGGCTGAAGAAGGTGATCATGAGCGAACCCGGCATAACGGCGCCAATGTTTGGATTCTTGGCATACACCCTGCAACAACAGTCCATGACTGCCGGATGCTACAAGGCTGCCATGCTCATGATCACAAAACAAGAACAAGACAAAGAAATATGTACAAAGAATGAAGGGGAACGTGGCCAAATGAGGCTCTCCAAATATGAGATAAACCTGAGTACATCTGAAGAGGCTCTGGTCTAATATAGTGTAGACCGCAAATCTGAGCCGTACATCTAACTAAATCTAATCCCTACACTTATGTTAACCTAATCATGCCAAGTGTCAGTCTGCCACCACTGACACCTAACATGTGCATGCACCTAACATGTGCATGCACAATGTTAACCACTAGGTGGTTAACAGAGGCGGAGCCGCCAGGCGAGGCGGCGCCCAAGCGGCGAAGCCGCAGCGCCGCCGAGTCTGGCGGCCCGCCGAGAGAATATTCCCAGAGAATATTCCAAGACATAGAACTTTCCCTTACGTAATGCACACCTAGGCAGAATTACGAACAGAAAAAATTTGCTGAACGGAGGAGAACAGAGGACCGGAACGGCTATGGCATTTTTCCCTTGAACGGCTATGGATCAATTTCATCGTCGGAACGTCCAAGCTTTCCAAGGCGATCGGCGGATCGGAGGCGCTTCAAAAGACGGACCACCGGAGACATTGAAAGCTCTGAATCCGCCATAGCCAAACAGCGAAGAAAATGGAGTCCCTTCTCAGCCATGGAAGACCGACCAAGAACAGCTATGGCGATGCCGATCGCTGGCAAGAAAGAAGAAAGCTCTGTTCGCCTTATAAAAACCCTCTGCCTCTGGCTCTCTGCTATTCAAACTGCTCTACTTCAAACATCCGGCAAGAGTGCATCACATTGATTTGCTCTCCTTAGCTATGCTGGCTTCAGAAGAAGAGATGTGAAGGAAGGGTCGCCAGAAGAGCTGATCCGCCATAGTCCGCCATAGCCACAGTATTCTGATCCGCCATAGCCACAAAATACTGGCGGCACCGCTGTACACAGGCGGAGAGAGAATTGCGGGGTATAAAATCAGCAGAAAAATGCAGTAATTCTGCCTAGGTGTGCATTACTGTTACATATCCCTCAAATTAGAGCGGATCAAAATAAACCAGTTCACCATTCTTATGCGTCAAAGGAATGAGAAAGGGAGTTGACTACCCACATCAATAAGCAGGGGATTTCTGAAGTTTAGCGCCCTACCAGTAGTTGTGCTGATGAAAATGCTGGAGTTGAAGAGGATCTGTAGCTGTTTGGCGATTTGGGGCCGTTATAGTAATTAAAGCTAGAATAAAAGGAAGGCACTGCAGCGGCAGAGCAGTGAGCAGTGTTGTCTTGGAGCAAATATGCTGCTGGAAAGCATACTGGATTTCAGAACCCAACAAAGTTTAATTTTTCTTTTTTCATTCAATTTTCCATCCCACAGAGGCAGTAACTTTTTCTTTTCATTCAATTTTCCATCCTACAGAGGCAGTAACTTTTCTTTTCATTTAAATTCACATCCTACAAAGCCAGGGATACTCCAGACAACAAATTGGTCATCCATCAATGATTTCCTTCCTAGCTTTTAAACCATTGCTTACTAGTTTGGACAACATTCATAAATCACTAAATTGTTCCATCAATTTTGGGGTGTACCAAATATGCCACTTGCAAAAATGATTTTTTATGATAGATAAATAGAGGCAAACATAAAACATTACGGTTTGCCGTGATATTGTTACATATTCATGTATTGATTGATAGACACGTGTGCTATCCATATTTAATTGGTCTATGGTTCTTGATTATTGAAATGTCTTGAAACTTTGTGGTGAGGGCAAAATTTGAAAGGGCTAAAGAATGCTAGGATAAATATGGGCAATGACAAACTATGGTAGTGTACTTACAAATATGTCTTATGTGTTGTACCAAGGACAATTGAAAACGGAAAAAGAGGGCGGAAAATGTCTATAGGTTTGTTTCTCATGAACTAGAATGGGGCAAAAGTACGCTGGTGGGTATCAAATAAACGCGGGCCAGCACCCAGCACTACACCATTCAGACTTTTTTTTTTTCCACCCTTCACCAATGATAGTCTAACCTATTTAACGCCCGTCACTTCATATAGACCGTACCCGTTCTAATCATAACCTGTTTACCGCCCATCCTAATGAATGTGACCCCAAGGGAAACGAAGTTTTGAATTTGTAAATTGCAACCGTCTGTCCCCAACTTTTGTTACTCTGGCCAAAAAGCCCCCGGAGAAAGCTCGAGAATTTCCACACTCAGAGGTCTAGCATTCCAAGAATCAAACGACTATGGTGAAGAAGGTTGTTAATCCGCCGGCGCAGCCAGTAATTCTAATGGATGCCATGCGCAATGCACTGCCAATTTTGATATGGGCTTAGGGTGCCCTGTTAATGTATTTTTCTTGCTTTCTTCCCAGCCCAGAAGGAACGTGCCCCTGAGACCGGACCTGGCTGATTGCCGAACAGAGGAGGACTTTCATGCTTATGCGGGTCTACCAAACGATGGTGTACATCCCTCTCAATTTCGAACGTAAGCACAATTTCATTATAATGGGAAAATTTTTAGTAAACTGGAATTTTTTTATTATGGGGGTTGTATAGACCTTATGCAGGGGTTGTATACACGTGTACAGTACCCTGTATCATAGACCTTATGCAGGGGTTGTATACACGTGTACAGTACCCTGTATAATAGACCTTATGCAGGGGTTGTATACACGTGCAGTACCCGTTTGTCATACATACATGAATATTTAGAGAACATAATAACACGGTATCATATACCAACTTCCAAACACAATAGAGACCGAAGTATGAACTATGTATGTCCCTAGTAACCTTCCCCGTGTTCTTAACCCCTTCCCTTCCCCTTTCCTTTGGCTGCGAGGTCTAACCCACGATCCGGGTTAGGAGTCAAGAGCTCACGATATCCCAGCCGATTCTTCCCACCATATGGGGTACCTAGTCATTAGAAAAAAGTAATTCCACAGGATGATACTCACGAAGAAGAGCGGACCCAACTCCACAAAAACCGTTGTACTCGTTGTAGTACACCCTAATAAGGCCATACATCCGTCCCTTAGAAATTTCATGAATGAACTCTTTCGATATGTATGCATCCGAGAGAGTGTGCTAAATATCCAAAGACGAAGAAGAGGCCTCAATTCTTTGTAGCATCTCGTCCAGATAAGGAGGGGTTCAAGAATTCCCCTCATTGCAAGTCTCCTATAACATTCGGGATGGATTAATTTCCATCGGTGGCTCATGATCACAATCAAATCGCCCGAATGAAGTTGATCAACTCCATTGTAAGCTCCTTGGTGGGACTGGGCGCAACCTCCACTCCAAGAAATGGTCCCATAGCTCATCCATTCCAGGCCGCACGTAATGCAGGGCATGCTTGCGTGCCTTCCGAGTAGCCAGGGAGGATTGCGTCCAATCATTGCAAAAGCAAGCAAGGATCACCGACGGAGCAAGGAACACGGAGCAGAGCAAGTAGCAAGTTCAAGAGCAAGCAACAAGATCAAGTAGCAAGGAGCACGGGAATGAAGTAGCAAGGAAAAAGAAACAAGATCAAGTAGCAAGATGCAATGAACAAGGAAGATCAAGTAGCAAGAAGATCAAGGAACAAGGAAGATCAAGGAGCAAGAAGCAAGGATCAAGATCAAGTAGCAAGGAACAAGATCAAGTAGCAAGATCAAGAGCAAGGAACAAGATCAAGTAGCAAGAAGATCAAGGAACAAGGAAGATCAAGGAGCAAGAAGCAAGGATCAAGATCAAGTAGCAAGGAACAAGATCAAGTAGCAAGATCAAGAGCAAGGAACAAGATCAAGTAGCAAGGAGCACGGGAATGAAGTAGCAAGGATTCCGAACAAGGATCAAGATCAACTGTAGCAAGAAGCAATGAACAAGGAAGATCAAGTAGCAAGAAGATCATGGAACAAGGAAGATCAAGTAGCAAGAAGATCAAGGAACAAGGAAGATGAAGGAGCAAGAAGCAAGGATCAAGATCAAGTAGCAAGGTGAAAAGTGAGAAGTGAAAGCAAGGTAAAAGAATTTATAGCTACGAATCCAATAATGTTGAAGTATAATACCAATAATGTTGAAGTATAATACCAATAATGCTGAGGTATAATACCAATAATGCTCACGTATAATACCAATAATGCTGAAGTATTATACCAATAATTCTACAACGACTATAAAAGCAGCTCCATTCGGTGGTAGAAGTCATTCATCTCCCATATCGGTTTGAGACCATTCTTTGCTCCATGAGCTACAATGATATTGTTCGGTGCATACATAAAACAGTTAAGCTGGATCCCTACTTGCAATCCAAAGCTGATGGTCCTGAGTGTCATTGCCCTGGCCTTACTCGTGTTGTGATCCATCTTCTTTGGCTTCCTGAACGCCGTGCCTATGAGCTGAATGCGATCACGTTAGCAGGGATTGAAGATGAGTGAATCATCGACTCTATAATGCCATCAATAATATGTGCATCTAAATTATATGTATGCCATCAATAATGTGTGCATCAGATGTAATGATGTGTATTAAACACCTATTATAAAAGATGTAAGGATGTTAGTATAAGCATAATGAAAGCTAATTGATGTATCGACAATGTATTAATTGTCCAAAATGCTTAAGTATTATAGCAAAAGAAATTACATACATAATTATCGAGAACATGACTGAGATTGAGAGCTTTTAGCTAATGCTATGTCCCCCCACATGTCAACAATGTATTTTGGAATCTGAACAGTCTTCGGTCTTTTGCCATTTGCATCCCATGCATGATGTATGGCATCTAACTTCTCATACCTTGATGGATCTGATGGATTGGGTCGCCAACGTTTAGTTAAGCAACCTGTATATTCACGACCAACAGGCATCCACCATGATACATAAATGTGACCATAATTGGTAGACTCTGGATCTAGAATGGCATCTTCTTCTGTAAAGCCCAACCATGTTGGAGTTTCATCGTCTCCAGGTCGGACTAAAACAAACATACCTTTCGTAACATGTGCATGAGGATCGAACTCATCCATAGGCAACACTGGACGCCCATCTGCTGGCCCACAATACGTAGGCAAAGGTCTTACAAGCACAGCGGCTTCATCGACCTCTGGAGTAAATGCAGCTTGTAGAGGTTCTTGCCTTGTACGCAACCAAAAGTTATCATTTTGAGGTCGTCCTAGAGATACATCTTCCAAACACACAAGAATCTCGTTCCAGTAATCCATAGTTGCTTTGTACTGTCGTGCAAACATACTATCTTCTTGATTTTTGCAGAAGGAATTCCATAATGCTATGTACTTGTCGATGCCTTTGTCACAAAGCCGGGGAGATCTTTCAATGTCTTCCTTGGAGGGATATTTTTAGGCACCCCGTTGGTAACGTTGGCTCACCATTTTCATCCTCCTTCCACATTCTTATTCCTTTTTCTGGAATCCACTCTTTATGGGTTGGCCGTGATCTTATATTGCATAATGGGCCATTTCCCATCCATTTTAAATCGAATAGCAATGGGTCGGTATGGCTCGTTAGGACGTTGGCCTTTATCAGGGATATATCCCTTGACAAAGCCTTTCCAATCTGGAACTTCATCCACAAAATATGGAACAGGAGACTTTGCATTGCACTTGCTAAACAAGTAAAGCAACTCAAGAGCATCCAATGAACTCATTAACGTCGAAAAGTTCCCAAACAATGCATCAATATCGTCATGAGTATGCCCAACCATCATGAAGCCAACCTGAATCTCATCGAATACCTTAAGCCATGTCAAATAAGAGAGGTAGGAGAACACATATCTATTTTTATTTTGACTCGATGCATTATCCAACTGTAAGTAGAGATTTCGAGGAAGAGGATTAAAGCCTTCTAAGTTGGCACTAGAAGATGAAGGCATCTTCTCTTGTGTCTGCGCTAGCTTATGCTGCAATGGTCGAGTATCTTTTAGGGCTTGCATCAATTTGCAATCTGTAGTTCTGCTTCCACACAGATCACCACACTTGTCTTCTTCCGGCAACTCAAGATAGTGTAGGATCCTAGAAAGTGATCCAACATGAAAGTTTGAGTCATCCTTCCAAAGATCAAGAGAGAAATGGCCATAAGCCTGTCCACCATGACCATGTGTCAATGCTCCTGTCAAGCTGCTCTTCAAGCGATCTCCTCTCCAAACAGACTTTGCGAGATGGTGACTTCTTGGTGTGAGTGTTTTGACCTGATCCATCTTATCATGATGCAAAGGTGACTTTCTGGCGAACGATGTGATAATGCACGCCAATGCCAATATTGACTCCTACAGGAACGTTGTTTTAACATATGTGCCCGCCGTTGAATTGAAAGGTTATGCCTCTCCCTTGTATCTTTTGTTCTTTCCAATTTCTGCTTGATGACTACACATATGTTACACTTGGAGAATGCTGTATTTTTTGCTATGCTGACGTCTGGAAACTCCTTTCAAATATTGTAAAAAGAGGGCAAGATTACACTCGTTCCTGTCAATTCTTCCACCACGGCACCCACTTCCTTATGTATGCTCTTCTTATTAAGAATGGAAGGAAGTTTGCGAACATTCTCCCTTATAATCATCCTTTCCTTTTTTGCTTCTATGTGGAATGCTCTCCGCATTCTCACTAATGAAGGTATCAAGCACACTTTCTGTAGCTAGTGTCACAGATCTAGGCTTCTTAGAGCCTGTATTACCATGCTCTGCCCGTTTTCCACCTAACTCGAACCTCTTCCTCCAACTATAAAACGTAGACTGAGCAACTCCTAAAGCCACGCGCCATGCGAATTGACAGCACTCCACTCCAGAGACCACTACTTTCGCCTCCGACTGCCCTGTATAAGTTACACTCAACACATCAAAAACAAGCGTAATCCTGGCACTGCTTGATTGAGAATAAAATTCTTTTCTTAAGGCTCATACTTGCTCTCGGCTCAGTTTTTTGACACATTCGTCCTTGCAGCATGTTGATTTTAGAGCACTCTTGATTGACTTGGAAGCGCACATCCTCTCCTCCTTGCTATCCCCCTTTGGTTCCCTCCTGACCCTCTTCACATATGTATATTTCCTTTTCCTCTTGAATTGCTTCTCAACATCAGCTTCCAAGCACTCAACTTCTAAGTCATCCTGTTCGAGAGCAGCTCGAGCTTGTAAATGTTGTGAAACTGTCCTACCATTATGAAGCAAAATATCACGGGTCTCCCAGGTTACTAGACTGTTAGCTATATGCCTCTCAGCACAAGCATGACATGACCTGATATTTTGGTTTCCCGTTGGATCTATTATGGTACCCACTGAAAGCCCGACCTTTGATACACCCAAGAACTCATCGTCTATAGCATCTTGAGGATCACTAAAGACTATATTCGTCTCCGAATATTTAGATCCAATGCAGGAATGAAGAATGTAGCATGGCAAACCTAGTAGATCTGTTCTGGAGTAGTAGACTGTCTCATCTTCAGGCTTAAACAACCTGAGACCAAGACGGGCAGCTAGATTCTCATGACCTCCAATCTCCTCTACTATCTCGTCTTCTTCATTTGTTGCTGTGTTGCTTGGTTCACCACAGTGAGCAGTGAAACTGATGTCCGGCGGGCTACTGACAGATGGTGTACTACTAGATGAATCCTCAGCTGAAGAGGGCAAATTGAGGGATCTCGAAGACGTATCTTCACTTGAGGGGCACTCATTTTGTTTTACATCCCTCTTAGGCCACTGAATGAATGTGCCTACTGCTTCACCAATGTTATCTGCCCCTCCGCAGGGGACTGGAAGCTCGGTCGATGGGATCACGGACTCCGTGACCTCAATAGCTACATTTGAAGGATCTATTTCCTTCCCATGAAGAGTGGTTCTATTCAAAATATGTCCCCGAGCAACAATTGTCCTTCCGACGAATAGGTTGTACAAGGGAAAATTGAACCTGTTTCATTCAAGCAAGGCGACACTTTTTAGAACATATGAAATATACGAAAAATAAGCAATAAATAAGCGAAAATGGCGCCATTTAGTACAAAAGAATAAATTTTGGTCTAAATTTGGAGCCAAGTTGATCCAAATTCAAACCTATGGCACATTCATAGGTGTGAATTTGGAACAAATGGCGCCATGGCGCCATTTGATCCAAGTGCACCATTTCGACCAAATGGCGCCATGGCTCCATTTGGATCCAAATTTACATTTCAGCCGTGCATCATTTTCAACCGAATGGCGCTATGGCGCCATTAAGACCACACCATTTTAAGTGTGTATTTGGAATAGAATGGCGCCCTGGCGCCATTTGATCCAAGTTGGTCACATGGGGCGATTTGGCTTAGCTCCATCACAAAATCTACACGAGGTGCCTATGTTATGCATTCTTGCTCCCATTGCTGTATATGTGTCAATAAGAGCAGGCATGCATAACATGGGCACCCCATGCCAACTTTGCAATTGAAACCAAGGTTCTTAGTTTCCTAGCAGCATTCATATCAGCATTTGAACACGCTATACACATGGCAGCAATAGAACGTAATTTATACCGTAAAAAAGTGGACTTACTTGATATTAGATAGATCCATAGTGGTATGTCCTGGAGCAGTAGATGGAACAGGAAAATCAAGCTGATCCCAGCAGATATATTCGCAAAAGAATGCGCCAAGAAGAGTTCGCCAAGAAGAAAGCACCAAGAAGGATTTGCCAAGAAGAAAGCGCCAAGAAGGATTCGCCAAGAAGAAAGCGCCAAGAATTCGCCAAGAAGAAAGCGCCAAGAATCACCGGGATTTGCGGAGCCAAGAAGAAAGTGCCCGACAAAGACGATGCGCCTTTGCAAAGTTTCTCGCTTAGGCTTAAGAAAAAAGAAGCCGCTTTATGCGAAGCAAACCGAGATTAAACAGCGGATTCGAAGCTACCGAACCGCGGCACTAAAAACGCCTCAGCGGCCGTGGCATGGTCACATTAAGTGGGAGCACGGCGACAAAGAGGGAGCTTTAAATGCAAAGTACAATTTTAAAAGCGGACGATTCAAATTTGGACAGATGGCAGTTAAATTTCAATTTCTGGGCTTAGAATTTTGACTTTATGTTAATTGCGGCGGGCGGAATTTTGAATTTTATGTTCAAATTTGGGCTGGCGTTAGGGGGAAATATTCGAATTTCAAAATTCAAATTGTGGGCGGGCATATACCGACCGCCACGATGCATGGCTGAACGTGGCATGGGGGCCGGATCGGCATGGGCTACCGACCACCACGGCCCTAGTTGGTCGCTGTGGTGGTACAATGAAACCAAATAGCCCAAAGTTTGTTATGCCTAATTGTTTTTCCGAAGCTTCTCATTCGTTTTTTCGTTTTCGATTCGGCTCCTAAGCGCCCTAGCGACCTTAGCGCCCGGCCCCGGGCCCTAAGCCTTGTCAGCCAAAAATTTAGCAAAGCCCTAAAGCAACCCTTCCGAGTCCTTTGTTTTAGTGTTTTTCCGGCGCCCATTTCCCCTGAGTTCAGCCTCAACACATCTAGATACACACCAGTTTTCGGACCAAATTCAAGGCGCTCGAAATGGAAATCGACAATTCTGGAGCTCCTCAGAATGTGGAGACAACGGCTAGCCCACCTCAAGGGACAGGTATGTCATCTACTTGCATTGTTTTGTTTGGGCTAAATGGCGCCACCGCACTATTTAGATGCCTGGTAACCACTTTAAGGTCTTATAGTTGACAAATGGCGCCATGGCGCCATTTGGATGCCTGAGTGCACTTTAGGAGTCTTAGCTTACTTTAGGATGCCTGGTAGCTTACTCTAGGGTCTTGTTGCTACGCCATGGCGCCATTTGATGTCTATTAGCTTACCATAGGGCTTTGTTGTTCCCAAATGGCGCCATGGCGCCATTTGATGTCTATTAGCTTACCATAGGGCCTTGTTGTTAAGTAAATGGGCCATGGGCTTATTTGATGTCTATTAGCATACATTTGGGACTTGTTGTTGGCAAATGGCCATGGCGCCATTTTTATCAAGGCGTCGGCCCCCATTAACACTAATGGAGTCATTCGCATATATATTCTCCTACAAATCGCAGGTGCCTCAACCCAGTCAGAGCCACTCTCCTTCCAACCATCTTCCGCGAATATTTGGAAGGGGAGGGGCTCGGACTGGGTGGAGGCCTCTGCGACCAAACGCAGGGAAATGCATTCGAACTGCTTCCATTTGCTTATGCACTGAACTCGGATGCCATGGCGCCATTTGCCTAGTCATCCAGTGCACCGCTTGTTAAAACCGGGACGACTAAGCGCATTTACGTGAGACACACATATGTATCAAGATTGAGGTAGCTCGCTTCGTTGTGTTGCATTCTCAGAGTGCACTCTCCCTACGAAGTCGCAGTGCCTCCACCCAGTCCGAGCCACTCTCCTTCGAACCATCTTCCTCGAATATTGCGAAGGGGAGGGGTTTGGACTGGGTGGAGGCCTCTGCGACCAAACGCAGGGAAAGGCATACAAACCGCCTCCATGTGCTTATGCATGGACTTCAGATGCAAATGGTTTACGGGCGCCATTTGCCTACCACAACCCGATTGTCCGCCGCTTGTTAAAACCATTTACCGATGCCCCTTTGTTGCGGCTATGTTACGGCGGAAACACAATTTCAATCCCACTGATTATCATGCCGAGAGAGGCAGTACTGGTGCATGGAAGTACGCGGGTGAGCCCCTCATCGCTACAGTGCTCGAAAGGAGATCGCAGAAGAGAGCTGCCTCCTTATAAGGGATACTGAGACCGTAAATGTACCGAATTTACCAAATGTATCTTGGTCCACATGAAGATGGTTGCCAAGAGCGGTCCGCGAGGATTGATCCGGGTGGTCCGTGGAGGATACTTTGAAAGCAGAGAATAATTGTCTACTATGTGGACCGGAAGTTTTATGATCCCATCAGAATGTCTCCGCTAGCATTGCAAATGTAGCCGGGTTCGGGGAAAGAAGAAGCAAGGTCGACCGCCGCCGCATACAACAGCCTTTGAAGAAGCCGACATCAAAGGCCCACAAGAAATCTTGAGGGGCTTTATGATTCTTCGCAATCGGATGAACGAACAAAAACTCGCCTTCATTCGCGTTGTCAAGGCATTAGCCCACGTAAAACTACTCGCCATTGTGGACGGCTACCGCTAAAAACAGTTAGCAAGAAGAAGACAAGACAAACTAAGGAGACACCTGCAGCCGACAAAGACTCCTCATCTTCTACTGAGGATGTTGTCCAGGAAGCTGAGGAAGGAAAGGCGGCGGGCAAGAGGAAAGTTAAGAGAAAGGATCACAAAGATCCAGATAAGGAAAAGAAGGCAAAGAAGCAAGCGAAGGAAAAGGAAGAGAAGGAAGAGAAGGAAAAGGAAGAGAAGGAAGAGAAGGAAGAGAAAGAAAAGAAGGAAAAGAAGGAAAAGAAAAGGGAAAGGAAAGAAAAGGATAGGGAAGGCAAGGGGCAGAAGGAAGGAAAGGCGAGACAGGAAAAGGAGGGAAAGGAAGTGGAGACAGAGGAAATGGATGGGAAAAAGAAGAAGAAGCACAGCCGGAGACCTCCTCGAGAGAGGAGAGGACACCTAAAAAACAAAGGAGAGCGACTCGGACTCCAAGTCCTGCTGGAAGTCCTAGAAGTGGTGGTGAACCTCCGAGCCCAAGGGATAGCCAGGATCCTGCGGACACACCGGCCAAAAGGGTCCCCATTAAGAAGCCAGAGCCAAAGAAGCTCACATTAAGAATAGCTCAGCACTTGCTAGAGGTGCCTGCAAATCTTAAGGTGGAAAGGTCAGAAGAGGAAAAGACGGCAGAGAATACACTGCAAAAAATTTACGATCACCGGCATCTGTTTCCTCTGGGTGTCACATTTATAAAAAAAATAGACGTGTTCAAACTATATCAAGGGCCAGCAAATCTGACATCTAGACCAAGGAATATGGAGCACGTCAAAACGTTAGTGGAGTCCTTTCAGAGAGACCCACATCCAGTGTTCACTCCCGCTGATGTGATTCCATTCAATCCCCTCACAAACAAACTAGTCGCTTGGAAAACTGAGGATGACCTCATGGGGATGCACTATTATATAGTGAATGGCAATCATTCAGTTATGGCTGCTCAGCTTGTATGTAGAAGACTCGGCACAGCAAAGTCCCAAGAGCAAATGTCAAAGATTTATCTTCAACGGAATTGCCGAAAGTGTTATCCGCACAAACCAACGAACAGAATGCCTGCGCAGCTCGGTTGTGAAGTCAATGATATCACCGCTAAGACTATTTTCAAAGAGCCCTTCATTGATAACATAACCCACCTTGGGCAAAGAATATGTTCTATCGCGGAAGCCCGATCCATCGGACGCCGGCGCCACGCCATAACCATACAAGGTACATATTGTAATTGTTGGCAAGATTAGCAAATGGCTCCGCGGCGCCATTTCTTCACTAAATGGCGCCGCGGCGCCATTTGCTCATTAAATGTTCAAGGCTAACTTCTTGTTGTTTACAAATTATCCGGCTTTGGCCGGTTACCATGCGTGGTAAGCATCCAAAATATTTCAACCAGTGGGTCTTCATGCCGAGGATATTTTCGCTTATTCATGTCCCTATGGAACTTGTGGAAATCGGCAAGCTAAAAGACAACAAGGGACAAACTATTACCTCGTGAATCGGGCAAAAGAATCGACTACTTCACCGGACCTACCGACGCGGCATGAGGGGGGCTCGACTACTTAAGATGCCGGGGTTGCATTCCGTGAAGTGCTGGATGAGAAGACCTTCGTCAAGGTCACCAATGATTATACAGGTAAGCACTTCTTCAAGACAAGGGCAAAGACACTAAGATCCATATCTTTCTTGAAGAAGGAGATTTTTGAATATGTGAAGGATAATTTTCCAAGGAAGTTCAAATCCTTCACTGATCTCTGTGCTGCCGTGCCGGGCTTCGAGGATACCGACCTCATTTCCATGGCCACCTTGCATAGTAAGTGGGTTGAAACTGGAGTGGGCAAGGAAGACGTTTTCGGTAACGTGCCACCAGCCTTGGCAAGATTCATACGCAATGCTGTCTTGCAGAGAGAGGATACTGAAGACTTCCGTTGCGAAGTTGAACTGACAGACAGCAGGGGGCAAGTTAGATGCACTCTTGTACCAGTATCCTTGATATATTTCCAATGTGGGACAAAAGCACACTATCTAAATTTTTTAATACAGCTGTAAAGAACACCACAGCTGATTCTTTCTGGATAGTGGTCTTTGCAAGGCCAGAGCATAACTTTTTGATTTCATCTGTGTTGGATGATCTGGATTCCTGATCCAGAGTTTTTATTGGCACGTATGAGGACGAATACAAAAATCTGCCTGCCCCAGGAGTTCAGGAGGTCCATGCACTAGTGTGCGTCACAAAAATTCAGGCCACTGCAGGTCATCCTGTCGATGAAATTGACCTCAAATTCCCCTTCAACGATCATCCTCAAGAACTGCCACCAGTTCCTGTGCCTAACGAAGAAGACGAAGAGGGGCAGACCGAGGCTATGGCAGGAAAGCTCTGCAACAGCAGACTCAGGTACAGCTGGCAAGGCTTGCCAGGGGACATAATCATGAGAAACCAGCTGGGGCCTGCCACATGCTCCTACCTCGTGCAGAAAATGGTACCGCCAGGAACAGGGGTGTTTGATTACTTCTCCTGTGGTTCTTTTGGCCGGGCTTCATTGATGAATAAGAGATTTTGCATTGTGTTCGAAAGTGACCCGGTTAAGCAGGAGTGCCTAAGGGGGATTCTTGATAGGCTTGACCGCCTACTGAATCCTATCATCGCAGCAGTTCCTACAGAGACAAAAGGTGCTGTTGTTGAAGAAGCTGTAGATCCACCTAATCCAGAGATGCCCGAAGCTCCACCCGATGTGGACTATGATGTGATCAAGAACACACAATTCGATCTGGACTTTCTTAGTGATCCCAATTTCACTGCCACAGCGTTCGAGAGCTTTCAGGGAGATCCTATAGTTGCTTCTTCTAGCCATGGCCCTGGCAATACGGAACCTGATCCTAATGTGGAATCTGATTCTGATGCGGAACCCTGAATTTTGTGTGATTGTAATTTAAATTGTACAATAATACTTTTGTAAACAGACTCTCTCTTTCGAGTCCTTGCCTGTTGTGGCAAATTTTTTGATATGCAAATCTATGAATTTGGAATTTTTAACTAATTTTGTGATGTTGTGTTTCTTTAGCTTCTTTATATGCACTGTTAGTATTTTTAATGGCGCCAATAAATGACGTTTTAGAGGCATATTTTTTCTAAATGGCGCCATAATTGCTTAAAAAATTGGCATAAAATGGACTAAAAAGGATTTTCGTTCCTAATTGGAATCACGAAATTTCTCATTTTAATGAAATTGTGCTTACGTATGTTATTTCTGTTGCAGAGTATAATGAGGTTTGGGATACCAATGATGTCACTCCCAACAAAACTTCAATTGACAAGGTAAGGCCAGAGCATGAAGAAGCTTTAATTGATTTTGTTGAGCAAGATATACCCAGAAGGGTTGAAGAATAGAGAAGTAAGGAAAACGGTTTCCTATCTATTTGCATTCAACAACTGCCAGAGGGCTAAGCAGGATCCAGAAAATTTCACCGTACGTAAAGTTCCTCGTTTGTGGGGTATGCAAGTACAAAATTTGCTATACTGTATAACAAGATTCGCATAATACTATAAGATTTCAAGCGGAATACTATATGGTGTTGATTTTGTACGTGCAAAATACAATTATGAGGGCTCTCGCTGCCCTACGTCACCCCTCGTGTGAATATGCACCCAAACCAAAGGGGGTTTTAGGGGGATTTTAATCTAAAAGTGTTGGATGTAATGGTTTATGTGAATTAATGTTAATGATAGTTATGTGGGTTGTTTTAAAAAAAAAAAAATTGGGCCCTTCGGGCCCTAACAAAAACAAATTAATTACTAAGAAGCTTGGATATTGTAGTTGAACACATGTAGTGAATGTAGGGTATAACGAATGTAATGTGGAATGTGGGATTAATCATTTATTAACATTGGAAAATACTTAGTTCATAAACCGTCCACAAGTTTATGCTCTTCCCATAAGAGGTCCACGTGCTACTTTTGGCCAGAAGATGCAAAGCATGTGGAGATGTGTTGGTGTATGTATTGCAACGATTTATATGGTAGTTGCCAACAAGGAATGTATGAGTCCATGCATGCCCCTTCAAAAGTAAACTATAACAAGAGTTAAAGATAATAATTCTAAATAAGTGAAAAGATGATTCTTACAAGGAAGAAATGCCCAAATGAGATTTAACCAAATGCTTCACCATCTGTTTACTATGATTGAGATCTCACCAAATGCTTCACCATCTCGTTACTAATAAATACAACTAATGTTTCGACCATATTGAACAGATACTGCTAAGTTGAGAGAGCTGTCTTCTTATAAATGATTTGTTTTACAATAAAAGCAAATAACATAACACTTTTTTGTTGGAGAAGATATACTGCTCAGTATCATTGCAAAGCATACGAGATGATGTTACTTTATGAAACTCTCTGATCCATATCCTGTTTGTAATATGGACTGTGGCAATGTGGAATATTGCCTAATCTGAGAAAAAAAGCAAGAAACTGTGGAAGTTGTTACAGATGATTATTCTTATTTGCAGAACTCACAATAAAATCAGGTATCCATCCATATCCTATGGCAATATTAGCTAATCTAAGGAAAGAGCAACAGAATCTGCTTGTTTACATATTTAATGTAGGAAGAGCTAAAAGAAATATAATGCACCTGGTTATGATTCATGGCCAAATTTGCTTGCTTTAAAAGACCCCTAGATCCTGTTAACAGGTACAAAAACCAAGCACTTATTTTAAGCAAGCAAACATAAGAACAATATATTTACCGTAATATGGCCATCGGTTTCTACTTTTTTGTACCGCCGTCGCATACAAAACCCCTCGCTTTTTATCAAGCATCGACCTTTGCTCACTGCTGCGGAACCTCTAGCTGGATCCAGATGTAGACAAAATGGCACTGTTCTGGATCACACAAGAGCGGTGCAAAATGGAAATCAAACACGAAGTTGACTATAACGTGAGGTAACGCCTGGCGGCAAATCCGGGACTCCATACCGCGGTGAGTATGATTCATGGCTAAATTTGCTTGCTTTAAAAGACCCCGGATCCCATTAACGGTACAAAACCAAGCACTTATTTTAAGCAAGCAAACATAAGAAGAATAGATTTACCGAATATGGCCATCGGTTTCTACTTCTCTTTGATCGCATACAAAACCCTCGTTTCGCAACTATATATTCAATTGCTTTATCGACCTTTGCTCGCCGGCTGCTTTGAACCTCTAGCCGGATCCGGATGTAGACAAAATGGCACTGTTCTGGATCACACAAGAGCAGTGCAAAATGCAAATCGAACACCAAGTTGACTATAACCTGAGATAACGCTGCTGGCAAATCCGGACTCCATGCTGCACTCCAAATCCGATACAAGTACCTCAATCATCCAATGCCATATCCATCTTTGTCTGATGCAAGATCCTCACTCAGCCGCTGCCAAATCCGGACTTCAAATCCGGTACAGAGTCTTCGGCCATTATAGCATGAAAAAATCCAATCGATTTATCAGTTTGCTTCTGTATCTGAGTCCGCTTACAAGAAGCAGAAACCCTAAAATATTTTTACACTTGGGCTTGCATATCTAGCATAAACCAGAAGATCATGAGCAGGTGAATCGGCCAGCAAGCAGAATCGGCAGCAATTTGTGAAGATCTTGAAACCCTAGCAAAAGGGTTCGATGTTTGCATGCCTTTTCGGCCCCTTAAAAAAAAATAATTAATACCAAAATTAGACTATGTTCCACCCTATGCAAACGAGATGAATTTAATTACAACCGTACGATTCTGCCTCTTATAAAAAATCAATGGCCAAGAAACGATGCACTCTAGAAATACTATTTAGTACACATAGATGAATACAGCCACCAAATCATAGGAAAACCTTAGCAAAAAATGTATAAAAACGCAAAAAAAACCCCCTGTCATTATGCTACATATGGCCTATTCGAGCAAGGTTAAGAGTGAACCCAGCACCAGCGGCCCTGTGAGCATAGCAGAGCCCAGCAAATCTCAGCAGACAACAACACTTAAAAGCATAGCAGAAAGCCAGCCGCAGCAGGCACTGGTGTGAAATTAGAAGGGAGGTTGTCCTTCAGGAGTACTGCAATGTGCCCAGTAGCGTTTTCAGCTTATGGGGAAAACATTGCCCGCCTGGAAAGCATGATTTAAGGTTTGCAAGATGCCTTAAAAATGCAATAGAGTGATCTAGTGTCTAAGAAGGAACTAATTGCACAATCTCAGGCAAAGGGCACGTTCTTTTCGGCTCGCGTAAACGAAACCTTCAGTTTCGCTTACGCGAAAATATTATTATTATTATTATTATTATTATTATTATTATTATTATTATTTTTAATTTTCGCGCAAGCGAATTAACAGTTTCGCTTATGCAAAAAAAAAAATTTGAAAAAAAAAAATTTGAAAATTTTTTTTTTTTTTGAATTTTCGCGTAAGCAATGACACCCACCCTCGGCATGGCACAATTCAATGTGGCACCCCAGGCCGGAAAAAAAAAATTTCGCGTAAGCGAAACCTTCAACGCGAAACTTTTTTCGCGTAAGCAAAACTGAAGGTTTCGCTTACGCGAAAATATTAAAAAAAAATAATAATAATAAAAAAATAAAATTGAATTTTTGCGTACGCGAAACTGAAGGTTACGCTTACGCAAAAAAAGTTTCGCGTTGAAGGTTTCGCTTATGCGAATTTTTTTTCCGGCCGGTAGGTTAAAAATACGAAAAATACGTATTTAACCTAAAAATATGTAGTTTTGGACTTTATACGTCTGGAAAAATAATTTCGTATGTACAGAACCTATCCCTGTTTCCAGTTGTATTTCACCTTGTATATTCGCTACAAATTTCAGTTGGTAATTAGAGCACCACCCTTGCTTGCAGGAGAACAAGGCAGGTTTTTAATGATAAAAGGGAGGATGAAGCACGGAAGGCCACTGCAAAGGGTTACTATAGCTAGGAAACGCCATACATTGGGGGTAGGGAGATACTAATACAGATGTATCTGACTATGGCTATCAGAACTCTCCATCATCGGGTAGCAAAGCTAAAGCAGAATCCCGCAGATCACAGCAAAGTATCTCGGCAGCACAGTCCAGCATAGCATGGCAGCACAGTATAGCAGAGTCCAGCACAGCTCGCAGCACAGTCCAGCACAATCCAGCACACCTCGACAGTGGGTGCAAACATTGAGGGATGGGAACCCAGATGGAAGTTGATGGTGCTGGACATAAATGGTGTACTGGCACAGACACAACAGTGGAGAATGGGCCAAAAAACCTTGCCTCCACCATGGTATTTTTTAGTGGCCCTCGCGGGCCAGTTGGCCACACATTCACATATTTCGTAAAATGGTTGGCCACGCCGGAGTAGGATGCATTCTCACCATGACCAAAAGATGGTGGCCAGTTCAAAACACCAATTTATTAAATTCACTCAATAAGTGGCCAATTTGATATTTGCCAAATCTTCAAATCCCTAGGGCATGGCCATTCCAAAATATTATGCGCACTAGGAACTTGTTGTGGCGGCTATTTGGACCATGGAATAATATTTTATTTCTAAGGTTATGGCCACACTCTATATTGGCCGTGTAGGAATATAGTTTTGCCACTCACAAGGGGCTAAAGCCTTTTCAAGTTTAACCCCAAAATTTTAGAGGCATCTCTCAATAAAATAGTATCTTTTCTTCGGTTCAAATTTGTTTTGATTCAATTCTGCAATTTGTATCCGGAATTTGTTCTTCATCATCCAACCTGAATATGCTCTTCATCATCCGAAATCAAATCAAGGTCGGTTTCCATTTGCCAAGTACTTGCAATATGGTTTTCGACGAGATCCATCCTATCAAATCCATTTACGCTTCTGCCTACATTTAGCATGTTTAATATCTTGTAGTTATCTTAGTTAGAGAATTGTTTGTGGCAATTACATAGAGCATCATAGAAACTAGGCATTGTCTTATTGATGTGGCTATCATCTTTACATGTAGATATATGGATGTGGCCATTTCAAAATTTTGGAAAAAAAATTAATTCCATGATTTTGCCATTTAAGTTATAATGTCTTGATGTAACAATTCAAAAAAGGGCCAGGCCAAACTACGTTTAGCAAATTATCCAAAGTAAGTAGTGGCCAATATTTCATGCCCCATCAAATATGTAGGGAGGTTAAAAAATACTCTAGCCTCCACCCCATACGAACCATGTTGTAAAAGAAACTGCAAATAAGTACCTCATTTGCAGACCAAGGTATCATGAGTTTGTGGAGTGGGCACTGCAGAGGTTTGATATTGTGATCTGGAGTGCTTCTCTACTTCGGAATACAAGGGATATGGTGGATGCATTGTTCCCGAATTGCAGACCAAATTCTTAAAGGTATATGCTCAAGAGCAGTGCTATGCATGCGAGCATCCAACCAATATAACAAAGCAACTTTTTTTCAAGGAGTTGAAGGTTGTACTTGATGATTTTCCAGAATATCATGGTATGATTTTCTTGGTAGATGACAGCCTACACAAAGGGTTTCTAAACCCTCCACACACAACCATCTTGTTATGCCTTTCAAGGGGCAGGAAGAGAACAATTTTTTGCAAAAGTTTGTGTGTCCAGCATTGGATTACTTGTCTTTCCATACAGTTGAATACACAATCTCACAGTTAGACATCATTGATGCATGATTGCAGAAGGAGACAGTTGATGTGCTGGATTACTGTCTCAACAACTATCTTGTCTCGGCCTATTATGTCCTCAATGCTCCAGAAGAGGTACAAAGGCAATTGCTGGGCACCACTCCTGAAGACTCTAACCACTCTGAAAACTCCAATGACTCCTGAAAATACCATCGTACACCTTTTGTAATATATATGACTTACTTTTTGTAATTTTGAGTATTGGTTCAAAATAATGTCTCTAATACAACATCAAAATTTAAAATAAAGGTCTTCAAAATTTAAGAATGCTGAAATGATGAAACAACTAGGTGAAACCATTTTCAACCTTCATATGGTAGGCTGTCAAGGATCATCTGATGGGTAGCCTCCTCAAGGGAAAACCTGTTGGTGTCGAGAATTTGATTCATCTCAAACTTGATTGCTGTGACATGATGACTGTATTAATAAGTAAGATCTTTGTTTTAAGGTAGCTCCCAACTACCATCGGGTTGGATAGCATAGTATAAACAAGCCAATACATGTTCATCGACATTAAAAGTTTGACCCCAACTGTCATGTACAATTTTGTCAAGAATATGCCTCGGCTTAATACACTTCACCACATAGAAGTCTGCATTCTCTTTATTGCCCTCCTCGGCTACAACTCTAAAGTTGTCACCTTCCTCTATGTTTCCATTAAGCCATTCCCCATCACCTTCAAAAAATGCCTCGTCAATTTCGTCATCAAGTGTTTCGCCGGTAGACTTCATAGGCTTCAGTGTCACATACTTCCAATTCTTCAACCTGTGCCTATTTACACAACATGACCAGTTTCCCTTCAAACAGTTACCACAGAAACAACTTAAACCTCTATGAGCTACTCTTGTGGTCGATTTGGCCATATATGTCCTGATACTGTGTATTTCTTTAGTCCCTTCCACCCTGGCACAGTCCAGCCGGTCTGTCCTATCAACATCATTCTTTCCAATTAACCAGAAGTACCTGCAAAGAGACAGCAACAAGTATCGCAGTTCACAGATAGCATTACGCAGCACATTACAGAATAATACATCATTACTCAGCACATTACAACAACTCACAGACAGCATTACTCAGCAGAATACAACAGATGAAAGCATAATAACTTTTGATGTCCCCGTTGTTGGTACCTTCATTCCAACGAGTTGCGAATTCATAGGCATTAGCAGCACACCTAAATCTCACTCCATCATACTTGAGCTGCTCTCCCTTAAAGACTGCCCCCCTTAAAGACTGCCCCTTATCCATCGTGCTCTCCCTTACCATGGGCTGTCCCAAAGACATTATTTCCTTCCCTAGCTCATTGTGATATCTTGGCAGGAAATAGAATGGCCGGGCAGATTTTTCCTATTTCTACCATTATCATGCTAACTCTGGTAGGAAGCGTTTTGAAGAAGTTTCATATGAAGTATAAGCAATAGAGCGTGAGGATGTTTAAGAAAAACATGACTACCTGCAGAAGTTGAAGATGATCCATTCCACTTTAATTTGTTTTGAAATCTGCCGCCATAATAGAAAAGCTTGGCAGAGTGAAGGAGTTGCTCTGCCAAGTAATAAAGGAGCGATGGCAGTGATGGATGGGCCTATCACGGATTTTTCGATGGGCAAACATCCAAAAATTTGTCTAAACTGAGGGTTTCGATGGGGCCACCACGGATATTTCGATGGCCAAGCTAGCTTGGATTGGAAAGGCCGCCCATCGTCACGATCATGTATTGCCGTGATAGACCCAAGCTCCTCTTCCACATCGTTTGCACTCTCATGGATATGCAATATGTGGTGTTCCATACAACAGATACCGATGGGCCTGATGCTTACCAAGTACGTTTTCCTTTTGTACTGGCCACATTGCTTCCTTTCATGTTTTTGTAAGCTTTTTCAAATTATCTTCAATGTTACATTTTATCAGGTCCTTTGTCTCCACCAGCAAGAATCCATGCCTGAGCTGGTTTTTGCACCACTGAAACTTTGAGAGTTATGCTTGGCAAAAGAAAAAGTCTGGTGGGTTTAAGCTCATAGACAAAGAAATCAAAGGTTGAGACCAAGAACTTGACAATGCAGGTCCTCTGTTATGAAATCTTTCCGTAAATATTGGGCCGAAAAAATGAAAAAACCCGTAAATGGAAATCCCCTGTTTTGTTACATGAAGGGACTTTTTTGATATCTTCTTTTGTTACATATCCCTCAAATTAGAGCAGATCAAAATAAACCAGTTCACCATTCTTATGCGTCAAAGGAATGGGAAAGGTCAATAAGCAGGGAATTTCTGAAGTTTAGCGCCCCACGCTGATGGAGTTGAAGAGGATCTATAGCTGTTTGGCGATTTGGGGCCGTTATAGTAAGAAGACGAAGAAGAAGTGGAAATAAAAAATAAGTGGAGCGAAAAAAAAGAAGAAAAAGAAAGCTAGAATAAAAGGAAGGCACTGCAGCGGCAGAGCAGTGAGCAGTGTTGCCTTGGAGCAGATATGCTGCTGGAGAGCATACTGGATTTCAGAGCCCTGCAATTTTGTGTGGCAAAAATACTAAAAGATCATGACAGTCAACTTTTTAAGCACTTGGCAGGCAATTTTCATTGATATGAAGGTAATACAAGATGAATAGAGGTCTCAGGATCATAAATCAATCATCAAAATATCTCAGGAGGTCATAAAATAATATCATAACAGGAATATCAGTCCAATTTTCTCAAATCGAACTGTGGAACATTCACATACTTCATAAACGTCTTCAGATCATGCTCAGCATGTATCAATGTTGAGGTTTGATGCGTCTGGGCCTTCAAAAATCTTCTGTCATTGTTTTCCCAGTATATATGTTTAGGTTTAACGGTTCCGGCATCTTAGAGCTTAAGTTTAGGCTTGATAGGATGCTTAAGGGCGGGAATACAGAAATAGATAGTTTTTAGAGCCTAATGATTCCATTCCGGCGTGATTCGAGCAGGTTTCCAAACTTAGGGTTCTTCGATAGTATTTTTCCAGAAATTTTGCGATACGCTGGCCGTATTTTTTGGGGTATAAACTGAGAATATACTGTATTTAGCAATTTTGGGAAGCTAGGCCATGGTTCAAAAGATACCCAAAAATAATTATGAAGCTTTTGATCATTTGGGCCTATGGTAACCCTAATCTTTTGGGGAATATTCTAGGTAGATACCATAACTGGAATATTCCATGGGGGATATTTGGGTGGCATGGGTACCTAGGGCACAATGGTAAATGAAGCAAGGGGGTATAAGAGATTGCAAATAAGAGTTAGGCTAAGGGCATTTGCAAGGGTATGATATGGGGAATGAAAATAGAGCAAAAAGATATGAAATAGGTAGGACATCCCATGGGGGAAATAAAATGCATTAAAAAAAAGGACTTAGGCAAAGCAAAATATGATTTGCAAAAGGTGAGCAAGGAAGAATATGAGTATAAGGGAAAATGACTAGGAAAATTCAAAAAGGGAGGTAAGAATATGGTATGGGGGTGGATAAAAAATGGCTAAGGGATGGAACCAAGTACCATGGGATCTTCCAAACTCTAACTTCCAATCTTCAAAAAGCATCTTCCAATCTTCTTTAACCCAGCATCTTTTTGACTAGCTTTGACCTCAAATGAAGTATTCCTTATGGGAGTTGACCTTGAAGATAAATATCCGTTGACCTTCACACCAATGTTGACTACCAAGTTCTCCTTTGACTTAGCCTTCCTAACTTTAACATATGAACCAACAATTAGTATGTTGCCCTTTGGGGGCAACATCTCGCCAAAACAAGAAAATGGCTGGTTTCCTCAGCCATATTATGCCAAAAGGAATCTATAGAGGGGTCTTCAAACTTTGTCAAAGTGTGCAAAATGAGAACAAGATGGAATAGAATGTAGGGTGCAAATAATGGAAAGATGAGTGTGCGTGTGGTGATATTGTGATGATAGTGAGGTGAAATGAGTGTGATGAATGTGAATATGGTGGTAATATGGTGTGAGTGGAGTGTGATGGGTGAATAAGAATGAAAATAAGTATAAGAATGATAAAGAGATGGTGTGAGTGAAGTGTGAATGATGTAAAGAGATAAGATGAATATGCTAGTGTTGAGATCTCGCCAAAACAAGAAAATGCATGTCCTTCTTTCAAAAATTTGCAACTCTGAGTGCTTTGTGGGGGAATGAAAATAAGAATGAGGAGTTCAAATGAATGGCAGGACTATATCCTGCACCTTGGCTGGCTGCAAACATGAACTCAATGAAAGAATTAATACTAAAAATCAAGACAAAGAGGAATCTAACCTATCTAATCCTAATTCTGATTTTAAAAATTCTAAAGCATAAAAAGGGACAAGCATATATGTTGATCCAAGTACCTTTTCAAGTGAATAATGTTGATGGGATTTGGAAGTGACACCCCTGAAGTTAATTCCTTTAACTAATAAGAATTGGTGCCTGCTGATTCCATCACTTCATAGGGACCTTCCCACAGATTTTCAAACTTACTAGCTGAGTTTTCCCTTGATTTATTCCATTTTAGAACTAGCTCTCCTGCTCTGAAAGTCCCTTGTATTTTATGAGCAGCTTTGAAGGCAGCCAAATCTTTAGCTTTCTTTAGCAGATTGGCATTCTCAGCCTCCATTCTATATTCTTCTAAATGCAAAAGGGCATCCAGTCTCTCCTGCAAGGCATTTTCAAAAGGTAAACATAGTTTGTGAGCTAACCTTAGAGATGGAAGCTCAAGCTCTACTGGAAGCACAGCTTCAATGCCATAAACTAGGTTGAAAGGTGTATGAGTGGTTGCTGCTTTAATAGTAACTCTTTAAGCCCAAAGAGCATCCACCAATTTGACATGCCAATCCCTTTGATTATCATCCACTGTCTTCTGCAAAATGCTTTTCAAAACTTTATTAGTAGCTTCTGCTTGACCATTACCTTGGGGGTAATAAGAAGAGCTCTTGGTATGTTTGACCTTAAGAATGGTTAGCAGATTAGCAATAACTTCATTCACAAAAGGGGTACCTCTGTCAGAGTGCAATTGTAGAGGAATACCAAACCGTGCACAGATATATTCATGTAAAAACTTTGCTGTTGTAATAGCATTGGCCTGTCTTAAAGGAATAGCTTCTGCCCATTTAGTAAAATAATCTGTAGCTACAATAATGTGCTGATGTTGTCCTGCAGAAGGGGGGTTAATAGGGCCAATATAATCTAATCCCCATATTTGGAAAGGTCCTGGAGAAATGATGGGGTTTAGTGCAGCTGGGAGGAGGATCCTTTTGCCAAATATTTGACACTTGTGGCAAGATTTTATAGCAGTATAACAATCTTTAAATATTGTAGGCCAATAATAACCTGACCTGAGAATTTTCTTGGCAGTAGTATCTCCAGCAAAATGGCCTCCACATACTCCTTCATGCATTTCTCTAATGATCAGAGCAGATTCGTCTTCATTGACACACCTCAGTAATAGTCCATCCCTGTTGACTTTACATAGAACATCATTAATCATTTTAAATTGCCTACATTTTTCTTTAAATCTCCTTTGCTGGCTCGAAGTCAGTTCTGAGGGCATCTCCTTGAATTGTAAGAAATTTTTTATAGGTAGCTGCCAATCCTGTGGGCTCTGCTTTTCATCTTCTGCCTGCAAATAAGCTAAGGCATCCACAAAGTCAACAACCTCTACTGCATCCTCATGATCAAAGAAAATGTAAGGTAAATAAAGACTGGGACTCTTCACCTGATGTAACTCCTTAATGGAAATATCAAAGGTTTGTAGCTTACATGCCCACCTCTGAATTTTTGGTTTGGAAGTAGCCTTACCAAATAACAACCCCATTGGATTTTGCTTCATGTAAACTTGAACAGAACTCTTCAATAGTAAGTGACCTTGTCTGTCAATGAGGAACATAAGAGCAGTAGCACTCTTCTCCATTCTAGTGTATTTTTTTTCAGTTGAACTCCACTGTTTGCTGGCAAAAGCTATGGTATGCTTGTCCTGTAGGATAGCTAGACCTATGGCCTTTTTAGTAATAGTAATGTAAACTTCAAATGGCATATCCAAATCGGGCTTTTTTAAAAGAGTAGCCTCACAAATGGACTTTATAAGTAACTCAAAAGACTCTTGGCAATCTGATGACCATGTGACAGGGACATACTTGCTCTCAGATTTAGAAATCCTGCCTATCCTTGTCAGTTTAGAAATAGGACTTATAATGTGGGCAAAATTAAGAATATACATCCTAAGAAAACTAGTCATGCCAATAAAACTTTTGATTTGCTTCAAATTCTTGGGGGGTACCAGTTGTTTGAGGGCTTCAACCTTTTCTTGTACCACTTGTATACCATTGTTGAGGTTGACTCCAGAATCTCTGCACAAAGAGCATATTTTTGCAAGCAATTCCAAATGATTAGTAGGGTGAGATCCTAAGCAAAGGTCATCCAAGTAAACTTTGAATTCTTGAGGAGACATAGGTCTAAAAATAACATCCATAGCTCTCTAGAAAGTGGCAAGTGCATTCATTAATCCAAAAGGCATTCTTTTCATTGCATAAGTTCCCCAAGGGGTAATAAACGAGGTTTTTGGTTGATCTTCTTCCTTAATGCTAATTTGATTAAATCCTAAAAATCCATCCAAAAATGAGTATACCTCCTTTCCTGCTACAACATATAAGATTTCTTCTAAAAAGGGCAAGGGATAGCAGTCTTTGATAGTGGCTTTGTTGAGATCTCGATAATCAATGCAGATTCTTAAGGCACCACTCTTTTTTTCTATAGGTACAATGCAAGATACCCATTCCGGATTAATGATTTCAATAATAACACCTGCATCTAACATGTTATCCAACTCATCCTTGATTAATCCCATCAATGAAGCATTAATTCTTCTCAGTTTTTGAAAAACAGACTTACATCCTTCTTTAATCTTGATTTCAAATTGGCATACCTCAGCTTTGATACCAGTGAGCTCAGAATAATCCCAGGCAAAGACATCCTTCCTTTCTTCAAAAAACATTTGTATACTTTCCCTATTCTGATATTCAATCAAATCTCCAACAAACAGGGTTTTTTTTGTATACTTGTCCAGTTTGACAGCATTCTTATTGTTAGTCCTGTGCCTCCTGGTACAGGACTATTCATGCATACGACGGACCAAGTCAAGTCCAAGGATCCACAATCAGGCGCGGATCCACAATCAGGCGCGGGCCCAGCAGAAGACCAAGCAGCAGACCACGCAGTCAAAGCCTGGGTCTGCTACCAAGAGGCTCCGCTCAGACAAGTGACGGCCCATCACCGCCCGCGTCAGCATCAGCGTGATTTCAGGCACTTCAGGAGGCACCGCCAGCATTCCTGCAAATCAGGCCTCCTTCCAGGAGTCGGCACCGAAATCAGTCAGAGTGTCTATATTGGGCCAAAGGCCATTGTACTATATATATGAGTAGAGCTAGCACATGAGTTTTAGATGAGTTTTGAGTCTTGTCTCACTTCTGTTTTCTCTCGGTTGCGAGAGCTCATGTATCATCATCATTGACATCAAGGAAGCTTATCATTGTTGTCTCATTGTTCTTGTTTTCTTTTCCCTCTCCTTTGTTTTCTTGCAAATCCCGCATGACATAGTCCCCGGATCCTCCTGTTAGATCCAAGGGTCCTCATAGAGGGCTGTCTTGCAGGAGTTCCCGAACCCAAACCCCAAACACTTATTACTGCCACAGTTTTTCCCTCGAAAATCCTTCGGGGCGGGGGTTTATTAACCCGGACAGTAATAAGTTTGCTGCGCTCCTTGTGGGTCCCATAGGCCGATTGGCCTCAGCGGACGATAAAAAATCATTCTCATTCTCATTCTCATTCTCTTGGTATGTGAGTGATTTCCCATGAAGCAAAACTCGAGAGTACTCCCATTACTTGGTTTTTTAGGAGCTCCATATCTGCATTTTTTGTTTGATAATCCCCTGAAACTTGTCTACAAATCAATTGTGAGTCACCATAAATGTGAATGTTAGCAATATCCATAGCTTTAGCCTCCTGAAGACCTACAATCAAAGGCTTATATTCTGCTACATTAGATGTGACTTGAGGAAAGATTCTTCCTACTTTAGCTAAACGTTTGTGAGAAGAATCTTTCAAAATAGCAGCAGATGATGCAATATTTAGTTTTTTAGAAATACCTCCATCAAACCATAGAAATCCTGATGGTCCTTGTCTGCTGGGGAGTGCACACTCCATAATAAGAGGAACCATTTCATATTTCCTTGGTCCTGTATTTTTTATCCTGTAGGACCCCAAAGGTTCTTCAATCAGCATATCCTTAATAAAGTTTACCTCTTCTTTGGAGCCATAGGAGCCATCTTGATTGTAAATTGTGGCAGTTTGAGAACCATTGGAGATGGTACATCTCCCTTGAGACCAGACTGGTCTAGCATCCACAGTGGCTAACCATCTCCTCCTTAGAAGTAGATCATAGATGTCAGATTCATCCCCTATATCTTCAAAAGCTACTACAATAAAGTTAGCAGCTACAGTTATGCCCTCTGTATTAACAGGCACCTTAGTTACCACACCAATAGGGGTAATCTTAGCATTATAAAAAGATCTTAATAATATAGAAGCTTTCTTGTCCACCTCGAAACCACATTTTTTCATAATGTGATATGGCATGATGTTTAGGGGGGATCCCCCATCAAGTAACACATTTGAGAAGGTATAACCTCCTAAAGCAGCTGAACATGTGAATGCCCCAGGATCTTCTTCATTCTGTGCTAGAACAAGGTTAGTGGCATCAGTAAAATCCACACAAGCATTTAATATCTCACCCCCAGTTTGCTGCAGTACTCTTTTTCTATAACTAGGTGCAATCTTTAGCAACGTGAAAAGATCCACACTTACTTTGGAATTTTTGAGCAAAACATCAACTTCATCAAAGTCTTGATCCTTCTTACCATATTTTTGCTGAGGGGGTGGAGCTATGATTTGAGCAGATGATTCCACCACAGGTGGTGAAGACCTGACAGTGGAATGCCTACTTGATTCAGCATGTACATGAGCTTCATTCATGCTTCTACTTTGCACCACCATAACTTCTTCAGATTTAGAAACTTCTGTAGCCTGAATAAATCTTATGGAGGTACTTGGTTCAGCAAATCTCAGAGGAGGTTTAGGCTCTGGTATCTTTTCTTTTTCCTGCTTAGCAAAATATTCCTTAACAGCACACCTAACATCAGTATGGCCAACTTGTTTACAAAAAGAACAAACAGGACATTCCTTTCCAAAGTGGCCTTTTCTATTGCATTTAGGACACACTTGCCAATAGCAAATTTCTGATGGATGAGAATTCCTATTGCAATGAATACATTCAGGGTAAGTTTTACCTGTTCTTGCAGCCTTGAGTTCAACCAATTGTTTGGTTATTTCTGCTAAAGCTTCAGTAACCTTAGATAGGTCTGATTTGACCTCTGCAACTTGAGAATTAGCTTCCTCCTCTTTAGATTTTTTCTTTTCTTTCTGTATGGCATAAACTGGAATGGAAGGGTGATGATCATAATGTGCATCAGTAGCATCAGGGTAAAAAGGATCATGGCTATGGTGAGAAACATGATGCTTGTCGGGCAAAGTAGAGAGCATCTGAGTTAGGTCAGTGGTTTTGGCAAAAACTTTGTATATAGAATCAAATCCTTCAGCAGCTTGGATCTTGAGCAACTTCCTTTGGATACCTGGTCTTCTTTCCAAACCATTGATGAAAGCAGTAACTAAAAAAAGGGTTGGGATTGTAACTTGTGCTCTTTGACACCTGCTCATAAATGTGCTAAACCTTTCTTTGTACTGATTCACACTTTCTCCTGCATGTATAGAAAAACCTTGCAACTCATTAACCAAATCTTTTGGAGCAGCTAACTTACCAAATCTATCCAGGAACTTCTTGACGAGTTCATCCCATGAAGTGGTACCCATTAACTTTTCATAAGTTAACCAAGCACCAGCTTCACTCTCTTCTTTGAAACATTTTTCAAACTCTGAAGGCTTGCAGCCTTTCCTAAACCCATAATCCCTGTAATAATCCTCAAATATTCTCAAAAAGTTGTTAGCACTCATACTGGAATCAAAAGTAGGCAAAGGAACAGGAACATTCAACTCGAATTGGTATGGCATGTTTTGAAGCAGGCTAGTTGAGAAACTTGAAGGCAATGACCTTTCTCTGCAATGATCTGGTGCATCAATATCTTCTAATGGTTCTTGTTCTGCTGGAAATTTTTGCTTTGGAGACATGAGTTCTGAAATCCAGGAAGATCTCGGTAGAATCTCCAAGATGTTGACCCTCAACCTGGCTAGAGAGTCAAACACAAGAAGCCAACTTGAGTTTATGCTCAAGTTGGGGTTAGAACCTCTAGATCACTTAAGGTGATCAGTCTACACAAGAATTTCTCAAAGAAAAAGCTCAAATATCAAGCATTCATACCTTTCCCAATTCAAGAATATGGAACCCTCACTCAAATTGATGTAGCACTCATAGGTGGATTGATTTCCAAGGTCAAATGATTGTGACTTGTACAGAAAAGTTATAGGCAAGCAAGGAAGAAGATCTTGACCAAGTCTGAGTTCTAATCTGCAAGATATTCGATCTCAAAGTTGGGTCAATTTTTGGTCAATACCAGTCAAAACTACAGACAAATCTCAGAATTTTGTAACTTGAGTTGCAGAGGGAATTTTTGAGAGATTTCAAAACTGAGGTGAAGTGTAGGTCCCAAAGGTAAGGGGCATGCAATCAAATCATATTTTGGATCATTAAAACTGTTTTTTTGGCACTGTTTTGTGAATAACAGTCTAAAATTGTATCAGACAGAATGCAAAAAATGATATCTTGAGTTTGGAATGGTTTTTTTTCGAACTTTTTCTGCACACAGGTGCAAATATGATGGGAAAAGAAGGGCAAGTGGTCATATGCAAGAAAAAATGGTGGAATATCTTACTGTAAAAATGTGTGTGTGGCAAAAATACTAAAAGATCATGACAGTCAACTTTTTAAGCACTTGGCAGGCAATTTTCATTGATATGAAGGTAATACAAGATGAATAGAGGTCTTAGGATCATAAATCAATCATCAAAGTATCTCAGGAGGTCATAAAATAATATCATAACAGGAATATCAGTCCAATTTTCTCAAATCGAACTGTGGAACACTCAGATACTTCATAAACGTCTTCAGATCATGCTCAGCATGTATCAATGTTGAGGTTTGATGCGTCTGGGCCTTCAAAAATCTTCTGTCATTGTTTTCCAGTATATATGTTTAGGTTTAACGGTTCCGGCATCTTAGAGCTTAAGTTTAGGCTTGATAGGATGCTTAAGGGCGGGAATACAGAAATAGATAGTTTTCAGAGCCTAATGATTCCATTCCGGCGTGATTCGAGCAGGTTTCCAAACTTAGAATTCTTCGATAGTATTTTTTCAGAAATTTCGCGATACGGTGGCCGTATTTTTTGGGGTATAAACTGAGAATATGCTGTATTTAGCAATTTCGGGAAGCTAGGCCATGGTTGAAAAGATACCCAAAAATAATTATGAAGCTTTTGATCATTTGGGCCTATGGTAACCCTAATCTTTTGGGGAATATTCTAGGTAGATACCATAACTGGAATATTCCATGGGGGATATTTGGGTGGCATGGGTACTTAGGGCACAATGGTAAATGAAGCAAGGGGGTATAAGAGATTGCAAATAAGAGTTAGGCTAAGGGCATTTGCAAGGGTATGATATGGGGAATGAAAATAGAGCAAAAAGATATGAAATAGATAGGACATCCCATGGGGGAAATAAAATGCATTAAAAAAAGGACTTAGGCAAAGCAAAATATGATTTGCAAAAGGTGAGCAAGGAAGAATATGAGTATAAGGGAAAATGACTAGGAAAATTCAAAAAGGGAGGTAAGAATATGGTATGGGGGTGGATAAAAAATGGCTAAGGGATGGAACCAAGTACCATGGGATCTTCCAAACTCTAACTTCCAATCTTCAAAAAGCATCTTCCAATCTTCTTTAACCCAGCATCTTTTTGACTAGCTTTGACCTCAAATGAAGTATTCCTTATGGGAGTTGACCTTGAAGATAAATATCCGTTGACCTTCACACCAATGTTGACTACCAAGTTCTCCTTTGACTTAGCCTTCCTAACTTTAACATATGAACCAACAATTAGTATGTTGCCCTTTGGGGGCAACATCTCGCCAAAACAAGAAAATGGCTGGTCCCCTCAGCCATATTATGCCAAAAGGAATCTATAGAGGGGTCTTCAAACTTTGTCAAAGTGTGCAAAATGAGAACAAGATGGAATAGAATGTAGGGTGCAAATAATGGAAAGATGAGTGTGCGTGTGGTGATATTGTGATGATAGTGAGGTGAAATGAGTGTGATGAATGTGAATATGGTGGTAATATGGTGTGAGTGGCGTGTGATGGGTGAATAAGAATGAAAATAAGTATAAGAATGATAAAGAGATGGTGTGAGTGAAGTGTGAATGATGTAAAGAGATAAGATGAATATGCTAGTGTTGAGATCTCACCAAAACAAGAAAATGCATGTCCTTCTTTCAAAAATTTGCAACTCTGCTATGGTGGTGAAGCTGAAATGCAGAGTGCTTTGTGGGGGAATGAAAATAAGAATGAGGAGTTCAAATGAATGGCAGGACTACTTGCGACACATGAATATAGATGGGAAAAGGATGCACCTGCCATGGAAACACATAAACATGTTAATCTTAATTCTTGCAACTCAGCCATGATGGTGAAGCTGAATTTGCAGAGTGCAGGCTTGGGGGAATGGAATGAAGAATGAATAGCTAGGTGGGAGGTAGGACCACAGTGAAACAGATGAATGTGGATGGGAGAAGGATGCTCCTGCAGATGACACTTGACAAATCATTAGTAAAAATCCTTGCCTTGGAATTGTTTGATACTATATCCTGCACCTTGGCTGGCTGCAAACATGAACTCAATGAAAGAATTAATACTAAAAATCAAGACAAAGAGGAATCTAACCTATCTAATCCTAATTCTGATTTTAAAAATTCTAAAGCATAAAAAGGGACAAGCATATATGCTGATCCCAGTACCTTTTCAAGTGAATAATGTTGATGGGATTTGGAAGTGACACCCCTGAAGTTAATTCCTTTAACCAATAAGAATTGGTGCCTGCTGATTCCAGCACTTCATAGGAACCTTCCCACAGATTTTCAAACTTACTAGCTGAGTCTTCCCTTGATTTATTCCATTTTAGAACTAGCTCTCCTGCTCTGAAAGTCCCTTGTATTTTATGAGCAGCTTTGAAGGCAGCCAAATCTTTAGCTTTCTTTAGCAGATTGGCATTCTCAGCCTCCATTCTATATTCTTCTAAATGCAAAAGGGCATCCAGTCTCTCCTGCAAGACATTTTCAAAAGGTAAACATAGTTTGTGAGCTAACCTTAGAGATGGAAGCTCAAGCTCTACTGGAAGCACAGCTTCAATGCCATAAACTAGGTTGAAAGGTGTATGAGTGGTTGCTGCTTTAATAGTAACTCTATAAGCCCAAAGAGCATCCACCAATTTGACATGCCAATCCCTTTGATTATCATCCACTGTCTTCTGCAAAATGCTTTTCAAAACTTTATTAGTAGCATAACTTCATTCACAAAAGGGGTACCTCTGTCAGAGTGCAATTGTAGAGGAATACCAAACCGTGCACAGAGATATTCATGTAAAAACTTTGATGTTGTAATAGCATTGGCCTGTCTTAAAGGAATAGCTTCTGCCCATTTAGTAAAATAATCTGTAGCTACAATAATGTGCTGATGTTGTCCTGCAGAAGGGGGGTTAATAGGGCCAATATAATCTAATCCCCATATTTGGAAAGGTCCTGGAGAAATGATGGGGTTTAGTGCAGCTGGGAGGAGGATCCTTTTGCCAAATATTTGACACTTGTGGCAAGATTTTATAGCAATATAACAATCTTTAAATATTGTAGGCCAATAATAACCTGACCTGAGAATTTTCTTGGCAGTAGTATCTCCAGCAAAATGGCCTCCACATACTCCTTCATGCATTTCTCTAATGATCGAGCTTGATTCGTCTTCATTGACACACCTCAGTAATAGTCCATCCCTGTTGACTTTACATAGAACATCATTAATCATTTTAAATTGCCTACATTTTTCTTTAAATCTCCTTTGCTGGCTCGAAGTCAGTCCTGAGGGCATCTCCTTGAATTGTAAGAAATTTTTTATAGGTAGCTGCCAATCCTGTGGGCTCTGCTTTTCATCTTCTGCCTGCAAATAAGCTAAGGCATCCACAAAGTCAACAACCTCTACTGCATCCTCATGATCAAAGAAAATGTAAGGTAAATAAAGACTGGGACTCTTCACCTGATGTAACTCCTTAATGGAAATATCAAAGGTTTGTAGCTTACAAGCCCACCTCTGAATTTTTGGTTTGGAAGTAGCCTTACCAAATAACAACCCCATTGGATTTTGCTTCATGTAAACTTGAACAGAACTCTTCAATAGTAAGTGACCTTGTCTGTCAATGAGGAACATAAGAGCAGCAGCACTCTTCTCCATTCTAGTGTATTTTTCTTCAGTTGAACTCCACTGTTTGCTGGCAAAAGCTGCTAGACCTATGGCCTTTTTAGTAATAGTAATATAAACTTCAAATGGCATATCCAAATCAGGCTTTTTTAAAAGTGTAGCCTCACAAATGGCTTTTATAAGTAACTCAAAAGACTCTTGGCAATCTGATGACCATGTGACAGGGACATACTTGCTCTCAGATTTAGAAATCCTGCCTATCCTTGTCAGTTTAGAAATAGGACTTATAATGTGGGCAAAATTAGGAATATACATCCTAAGAAAACTAGTCATGCCAATAAAACTTTTGACCTGCTTCAAATTCTTGGGGGGTACCAGTTTTTTGAGGGCTTCAACCTTTTCTTGTACCACTTGTATACCATTGTTGGACACTTCATGCCCCAAAAGTTGCCCTTTGGATGCAAAAAAAATACATTTCTTTGGGTTGAGGTTGACTCCAGAATCTCTGCACAAAGAGCATATTTTTGCAAGCAATTCCAAATGATTAGTAGGGTGAGATCCTAAGCAAAGGTCATCCAAGTAAACTCTGAATTCTTGAGGAGACATAGGTCTAAAAATAACATCCATAGCTCTCTGGAAAGTGGTAGGTGCATTCATGAATCCAAAAGGCATTCTTTTCATTGCATAAGTTCCCCAAGGGGTAATAAACGAGGTTTTTGGTTGATCTTCTTCCTTAATGCTAATTTGATTAAATCCTAAAAATCCATCCAAAAATGAGTATACCTCCTTTCCTGCTACAGCATATAAGATTTCTTCTAAAAAGGGCAAGGGATAGCAGTCTTTGATAGTGGCTTTGTTGAGATCTCGATAATCAATGCAGATTCTTAAGGCGCCACTCTTTTTTTCTACAGGTACAATGCAAGATACCCATTCTGGATTAATGATTTCAATAATAACACCCGCATCTAACATTTTATCCAACTCATCCTTGATTAATCCCATCAATGAAGCATTAATTCTTCTCAGTTTTTGAAAAACAGGCTTACATCCTTCTTTAACCTTGATTTCAAATTGGCATACCTCAGCTTTGATACCAGTGAGCTCAGAATAATCCCAGGCAAAGACATCCTTCCTTTCTTCAAAAAACATTTGTATACTTTCCCTATTCTGATATTCAATCAAATCTCCAACAAACAGGGTTCTAGTCTTACCATTTTTTGTGATTGTAATCTCTTCAGTACTCTTTTCTTCTGATGCATTGATGGTTAGGATAGGACAAAGTTCTTTTACCTCACTAGCATCAAGATCTTCTTCTGGAATGGCTCCTTCAGTTAAATGTGACATGAGAGTTTCTCTACATAAGGCATCAGCTTCCACATTTTTCTCTCTTGGTATGTGAGTGATTTCCCATGAAGCAAAACTCGAGAGTACTCCCATTACTTGGTTTTTTAGGAGCTCCATATCTGCATTTTTTGTTTGATAATCCCCTGAAACTTGTCTACAAATCAATTGTGAGTCACCATAAATGTGAATGTTAGCAATATCCATAGCTTTAGCCTCCTGAAGACCTGCAATCAAAGCCTTATATTCTACATTAGATGTGACTTGAGGAAAGATTCTTCCTACTTTAGCTAAAAGTTTGTGAGAAGAATCTTTCAAAATAGCAGCAGATGATGCAATATTTAGTTTTTTAAAAATACCTCCATCAAACCATAGAAATCCTGATGGTCCTTGTCTGCTGGGGAGTGCACACTCCATAATAAGAGGAACCATTTCATATTTCCTTGGTCTTGTATTTTTTATCCTGTAGGACCCCAAAGGTTCTTCAATCAGCATCTCCTTAATAAAGTTTACCTCTTCTTTGGAGCCATAGGAGCCATCTTGATTGTAAATTGTGGCAGTTTGAGAACCATTGGAGATGGTACATCTCCCTTGAGACCAGACTGGTCTAGCATCCACAGTGGCTAACCATCTCCTCCTTAGAGGTAGATCATAGATGTCAGATTCATCCCCTATATCTTCAAAAGCTACTACAATAAAGTTAGCAGCTACAGTTATGCCCTCTGTATTAACAGGCACCTTAGTTACCACACCAATAGGGGTAATCTTAGCATTATAAAAAGATCTTAATAATATAGAAGCTTTCTTGTCCACCTCGAAACCACATTTTTTCATAATGTGATATGGCATAATGTTTAGAAGGGATCCCCCATCAAGTAACACATTTGAACCTCCTAAAGCAGCTGAACATGTAAATGCCCTAGGATCTTCTTCATTCTGTGCTAGAACAAGGTTAGTGGCATCAGTAAAATTCACACAAGCATTTAATATCTTACCCCCAGTTTGCTGCAGTACTCTTTTTCTATAACTAGGTGCAATCTTTAGCAATGTGAAAAGATCCACACTTACGTTGGAATTTTTGAGCAAAACATCAACTTCATCAAAGTCTTGATCCTTCTTACCATATTTTTGCTGAGGGGGTGGAGCTATGATTTGAGCAGATGATTCCACCACAGGTGGTGAAGATCTGGCAGTGGAATGCCTACTTGATTCAGCATGTACATGAGCTTCATTCATGCTTCTAGTTTGCACCACCATAACTTCTTCGGATTTAGGAACTTCTATAGCCTGAATAAATCTTATGGAGGTACTTGGTTCAGCTCACAGGAGGTTTAGGATCTGGTCTCTTTTCTTTTTCCTGCTTAGCAAAATATTCCTTAACAGCACACCTAACATCAGTATGGCCAACTTCTTTACAAAAAGAACAAACAGGACATTCCTTTCTAAAATGGCCTTTTCTATTGCATTTAGGACACACTTGCCAATAGCAAATTTCTGATGGATGAGAATTCCTATTGCAATGAATACATTCAGGGTAAGTTTTACCTGTTCTTGCAGCCTTGAGTTCAACCAATTGTTTGGTTATTTCTGCTAAAGCTTCAGTAACCTTAGATATGTCTGATTTGACCTCTGCAACTTGAGAATTAGCTTCCTCCTCTTTAGATTTTTTCTTTTCTTTTTGTATGGCATAAACTGGAATGGAAGGGTGATGATCATAATGTGCATCAGTAGCATCAGGGTAAAAAGGATCATGGCTATGGTGAGAAACATGATGCTTTTCGGGCAAAGTAGAGAGCATCTGAGTTAGGTCAGTGGTTTTGGCAAAAACTTTGTATATAGAATCAAATCCTTCAGCAGCTTGGATCTTGAGCAACTTCCTTTGGATACCTGGTCTTCTTTCCAAACCATTGATGAAAGCAGTAACTAAAAAAAGGGTTGGGATTGTAACTTGTGCTCTTTGACACCTGCTCATAAATGTGCTAAACCTTTCTTTGTACTGATTCACACTTTCTCCTGCATGTATAGAAAAACCTTGCAACTCATTAACCAAATCTTTTGGAGCAGCTAACTTACCAAATCTATCCAGGAACTTCTTGATGAGTTCATCCCATGAAGTGGTACCCATTAATTTTTCATAAGTTAACCAAGCACCAGCTTCACTCTCTTCTTTGAAACATTTTTCAAACTCTGAAAGCTTGCAGCCTTTCTTGAACCCATAATCCCTGTAATAATCCTCAAATATTCTCAAAAAGTTGTTAGCACTCATACTGGAATCAAAAGTAGGCAAAGGAACAGGAACATTCAACTCGAATTGGTATGGCATGTTTTGAAGCAGGCTAGTTGAGAAACTTGAAGGCAATGGCCTTTCTCTGCAATGATCTGGTGCATCAATATCTTCTAATGGTTCTTGTTCTGCTGGAAATTTTTGCTTTGGAGCCATGAGTTCTGAAATCCAGGAAGATCTCAGTAGAATCTCCAAGATGTTGACCCTCAACCTAGCTAGAGAGTCAAACACAAGAAGCCAACTTGAGTTTATGCTCAAGTTGGGGTTAGAACCTCCAGATCACTTAAGGTGATCAGTCTACACAAGAATTTCTCAAAGAAAAAGCTCAAATATCAAGCATTCATACCTTTCCCAATTCAAGAATATGGAACCCTCACTCAAATTGATGTAGCACTCATAGGTGGATTGATTTCCAAGGTCAAATGATTGTGACTTGTACAGAAAAGTTATAGGCAAGCAAGGGAGAAGATCTTGACCAAGTCTGAGTTCTAATCTGCAAGATATTCGATCTCAAAGTCGGGTCAATTTTTGCTCAATACCAGTCAAAACTACAGACAGATCTCAGAATTTTGTAACTTGAGTTGCAGAGGGAATTTTTGAGAGATTTCAAAACTGAGGTGAAGTATAGATCCCAAAGGTAAGGGGCATGCAATCAAATCATATTTTGGATCATTAAAACTTTTTTTTAGCACTGTTTTGTGAATAACAGTCTAAAATTGTATCAGACAGAATGCAAAAAATGATATCTTGAGTTTGGAATGGTTTTTTTTCGAACTTTTTGTGCACACAGGTGCAAATATGATGGGAAAAGAAGGGCAAGTGGTCATATGCAAGAAAAATGGTGGAATATCTTACTGTAAAAATGTTTGTGTGGCAAAAATACTAAAAGATCATGACAGTCAACTTTTTAAGCACTTGGCAGGCAATTTTCATTGATGTGAAGGTAATACAAGATGAATAGAGGTCTCAGGATCATAAATCAATCATCAAAATATCTCAGGAGGTCATAAAATAATATCATAACAGGAATATCAATCCAATTTTCTCAAATCGAACTGTGGAACACTCAGATACTTCATAAACGTCTTCAGATCATGCTCAGCATGTATCAATGTTGAGGTTTGACGCGTCTGAGCCTTCAAAAATCTTCTGTCATTGTTTTCCCAGTATATATGTTTAGGTTTAACGGTTCCGGCATCTTAGAGCTTAAGTTTAGGCTTGATAGGATGCTTAAGGGCGGGAATACAGAAATAGATAGTTTTCAGAGCCTAATGATTCCATTCCGGCGTGATTCGAGCAGGTTTCCAAACTTAGGGTTCTTCGATAGTATTTTTCCAGAAATTTCGCGATACGGTGGCCGTATTTTTTGGGGTATAAACTGAGAATATGCTGTATTTAGCAATTTCGGGTAGCTAGGCCATGGTTCAAAAGATACCCAAAAATAATTATGAAGCTTTTGATCATTTGGGCCTATGGTAACCCTAATCTTTTGGGGAATATTCTAGGTAGATACCATAACTGGAATATTCCATGGGGGATATTTGGGTGGCATGGGTACTTAGGGCACAATGGTAAATGAAGCAAGGGGGTATAAGAGATTGCAAATAAGAGTTAGGCTAAGGGCATTTGCAAGGGTATGATATGGGGAATGAAAATAAAGCAAAAAGATATGAAATAGATAGGACATCCCATGGGGGAAATAAAATGCATTAAAAAAAGGACTCAGGCAAAGCAAAATATGATTTGCAAAAGGTGAATATGAGTATAAGGAAAAAGGCTAGGAAAATTCAAAAAGGGAGGTAAGAATATGGTATGGGGGTGGATAAAAAATGGCTAAGGGATGGAACCAAGTACCATGGGATCTTCCAAACTCTAACTTCCAATCTTCAAGAAGCATCTTCCAATCTTCTTTAACCCAGCATCTTTTTGACTAGCTTTGACCTCAAATGAAGTATTCCTTATGGGAGTTGACCTTGAAGATAAATATCCTTTGACCTTCACACCAATGTTGACTACCAAGTTCTCCTTTGACTTAGCCTTCCTAACTTTAACATATGAACCAACAATTAGTATGTTGCCATGCAATTTCATTTCCTCACAATTCCATCTCAGAAAAAATTGCTATTCAGCTGTCTGAGTTACAAGTGGAAGATGAGATTGTTCAGGTTGGTCACAAGGTCAGTAATATGGATAATGGAATATTGGAATTAGATCGAATGGTAGAAAGTAATCTGGACAGCATATCAGAGGAAAATAAGCTTGTAAGTGAGTCAGATTTCAAAGTTCTCTCTCAAAGTCATACAGATCAGATCTCAACTCTCTCACATGCTCGAGATGAAATGGTGGCAGGGGACAAAAATTCCAGGCAAGATCTAAACCTATCTTCTTGTTTGATTGAAATTAATAATATCTAAATTCTGGACGTGCTCCCACTCTAATGGCTTTGACTCTAGTGAGAAAGAAAACAACAATGATAATGTCATTTCTGCCTTGGCAACTTATTGGGATGATGATAATTTTTTATCTTTTTCTGCTCCAAACTCATCAAAGCATAAAAATGCTAAACCTGGCAGGAAAGGGATTAACATGAGGAAATCTGTCTCAATATTGGACACACTACAAAATCGTTGAGCCCTTTCGACGTCTATATCGACGATGAAACGTCGATGCATCGTCGATCATCGACGTTCAAAGGTCGACCCTAAACCGTCATACCGACTGAAGACCGTCGATCATCGTCGAAACACGGTCGAAATACGTGTCGAAATCGCGACGTCGATGCTCGACGGTGGATCGTCGATGATCGACGATCCGTGATGTGGCGATGCCACGGCGATGCCACGCTGGCCTCTGTGACGTGGTGATGCCACGGTGTCCGCCACGCTGAACGTCGATCATCGACGTCTCTAAATATAAAATCTGTGGGGACGTGGGGTGTGCCACGCGATTGGGCGATGACGTGGCACACCCCGCGCCGCCATGCCACGTGTCGGACACCTGTTATGTCCACTGGACGTCGATCATCGACGTCTCTAAATAAAAAAAAAAAAATTAATTTTTTTTCAAAAAAAATAAAAAAATAAAAAACATAAACCATGCATCAAATTGGGTGCAATTTAAGACATATTAAGTTGTAAAGACTTCGAATTTTATTTATCAAATAAAATATTTGGAGAAATCTAAATTAATCAATTAAAATCTAATTAAAATCAACTAAAATCTAAATTAATCAATTAAAGATCGTTCTTAAATTGAGAAGCAGGAAATGAAAAACATATAAAAATAATGGCTCATGCCATGAAAATACTTGTAGCTGAGTCTACAAAAAATAAATTGAACAAAGGCGTACCTTCCTCTAATAAAATTATTCCTTCTCTTTATTTTCGTGCTTCCTCAGATGAAGCCATAAGCTCTATTCTTGTCTATGCACCTGCAATGAAGAGAAACCAAATAAGGAGAAGAAAAGTTAGACTGGGCAGATAGAAGAAAAGCATAGAGTAAGAGCAGGTCGCAGCATAACAAAGAAATATGTAGCAAAAACCTTCATGCTTAACTTAGTGTTCGGAGGTTCCGATAAGTCGTTCTCTTTTGTCTCAAAAATATGCATTTTTCAGCTTTTAGCGCTTCCATGAAAGGATTCGTATCCATCTTTGCAGGTGGCCCATAAGAAAGGAAAGGAGAAAAATGTGTTAGTTAGCTACTCTGCATAAAAAGTTAAGCAGCCTTGTTCTGCACAATGGAGAGAGGTAACCTTGCATAAGGATCGTCAGTTTCAGCCATGTATATCCAAAACAAAATTGAAAATCTCAGCAAGAGATCAAGCTTCATTTTTGTTCAATTAGATATAGAATTTAGACCTCCAGTGTGCTTAGGCTGAGTTCTGAGCCACTGCAATGAAACTTAAAAAGGTTTAAATCTGGCATTTTCTGTAGCAATCCATGAAAGAAAGGAAATTAGAGAAATTACTAAATGACTAATGAAATCAAAAGCAAACCTATTCTTTACTCAGTCTACAAAAAATGGACTCAATCTGAGCTAAAACCCCTTTTCCTGCAATCCAAGAACACTCAATGAATAAAAAATAATACGATAGAAAAAAAAACTGCATTAGAACAAAGCATATTGATTCTTTCTTACCTAAGCTTAAGCGCATGATAGACAATCCCGACTGTCATATAGATGCTAAGAGAAAGGCACAATAAATTACGGATCATCGACGAAGAAAAGAATAGAGGAAAAACGAATGATGAAAAAGAATTCGAAGAAGAAGAATGGAGGAGGAGGAGGAGGAAGAAGAAGAAAAAGTGGAGGAGGATGATGAAGAAGAAATAGAAGAAGAGATGATGAGAGAAAGGGATGTAAGAATTCGGAAAAGAATATAGAAGAGGGAGGGATTTGGAAGAAGGAAGAAGAAGCAAGAATGAAAAAGGGCATGGCAAATATGAGGATAGAAACATTGGAAGGGATCAAAATGGAAAGGGGATGGAAGAATTAACTAAAAGAGGCCAAGATTGATGAGAATGGGAAGAACAAACAACAAAAACATAAAGCCCTAAAACTTGAAAAAAACAAGCATGGATTCAAAAAAAGAGATGGTTGATCCAAGCACATACCTTTTGGAGCTTGCTTGGCAAAGGAAATGGGCTTCAAGACCGATGGGCGCCGAAAATCGCCAGAATGATAGCTCCTCCAAGGTTCTTGCTTGCTCGAAATAGGTCACGGGTTTTCCGCCGTTTCAAAAATACTTACAGATCGTCGATCATCGACCGTTATACGGTCCGTCGATCATCGACGGATATACCGACAGAACGGTTAGTATCGACGTTTGCAAAAAAAGAAAAAAAAAAATTGTACCTTCCAAAACCCTAGCCGCTTCATATATGGCATCCAAAACCCTAGCCGCTTCAAATATTCTTGGTTGAGGCAATAAGAGCTTGGCCGCTTCACATCTGATTCTAGCAAGCATCCCAGGCGTCTTTGGAGCGATCTAAGGTTACATTTTGTATTTCCTTTCTCCGCAATCACTCCTTGTTCATTATCGTTCTTCGCCCCTTATTTGTAGCTCTTACTAATGTGAGGATGCAGGATGCCTTGCCCTACTATACGAATAACGCCATTGGAAAGACGTTTCAGAATATGGATGATCGTGTGCCAGCAGCCTTGGTCCCCTGCATAATGCCGGCGTTCTGAGTCCATTGGAACAGTCGGTTCGCAATTCTGGGGCGGGGAAGCTGCCCGTCCGTCGTCGGGGCCTTTGGGAGAGGACGTTCGGGGCAAGCTGCCTCCCTGTGGTTTTAAGGTTCCGTCTTCTGGCGTCAAGATCCTCCCTCTACGTAAGGACACGTTGCAAGGTCCTGGACGGATCCGGCAAGGGCAAGGGTGCCAACACACCCGCCCCCCCGTCCCGGCTGCCTGTTGTTGGGCGGCACCCTTCCCCAATTCGAACGAGTCCAGGACTTTGCGTGGAGGCCTCAAGGGAGGGTAGAGGCCATACCCCAAGAGACGGACCCCAAAAAAGTTCCCGAGGGAGCCCGTACTGCCACCGCTCCTCCGTGGAACCGTATGCGAATGCCCGCCCTCCTGAAGCTCGGTTCATCTATCTGGCCGTTGAATCCTCCTTTCAATGGCCCTGCTTAAGTGAGAATGTTACTCCTACAAAAGTTCCTAAGTCACAGACTGCTGAAGAAGCATCTGGCCCTCGTGACCAATTATGGCAGGGATTCTGAACGTGTCCTTCATCATCATCATCAATTCTTGGCCCCTGCTTTAAAACAAGTCTATTCAGTTAGTCATATGATTTGTAGAGATTTTGAGACAAATTCTAAACCTGTTCCATGTCATAGAAAAGAAGACCATGATATTTGCTTGAATTGCTACAATGAAATTGACAAAGAGGGTGAATATGCTTGTTATGATCAGCCTGTTCAACGTTATTATAGGCATTCTGGACACTTTTTTGGTGGCCACAGATCTCTTTACTGAAGATCGATATGCATTTCTTCAATTTCCTGTTCGTTTTATCATATAAATTTGCATCTTCTGCATGTCTGTCCTATGGATAGATTATCTTATTCTTTTGTACCTTTGTGTGGTGGTTTTGTTGTTTATAAAGTACCATTATACATTTGATCCATTTCATATTGTCATTATGCATCTCATAATTATTGTTCTGTGAGTGCCAAAGAGTTTAGGGAGTTCTGCGAGTAGGTATACTTTCATCATTGTTGCCAGAACCTAGACTTCCTAATTTATTCCTATAAATGAGCTACTAATTATTGCTCATTCACATTAATGTTCTGCAGACACGGAAGGGATTCACATACAGTGCAATGCTAGGTTGGGATTCATTGTATGCTCATTGTATGCTCATGCAATTTAGATAGAATGCTTACAGAATAGAAGTCAAGCCATGTTGATGGTTTCAATTACAGTCGTTCCAGTGTCAGGTAGTGATAAGGATCCTATCCTATTGCACAAATCGAAATATGTTGTGATGTTGGCCATTGAAGTAAGAGAAATTTATATGATCTAGGTATGAAAAGCATACTCCAAGCTCCACTTATTGTGTTGAAACTTGACCCAAATTTTTCTAGAGCCAAGCACTGCAATGCTTAGCCTCATTAGAATTCTTTTCATTATTTCGCTAGATCCACGTGCACGTGCTTAACATTTGATGGGTTGGTTGCCCTAGTGAATCGGTGAAGAGAAATGTTCGCTGCGGCCTTGGCCGCCACGATAAATTTCTTGTAGTTATAAATAATGATATCATTTACAAAAAAAAGCTATTTGTCCTTTAAGAATTCGATGGATCCAATATGTAGTAATAACAAATGTAATAACTATTTGAGAGAACTTTCACAACCAAGAGGGGGGTAGAAAAGAGGCAATCACTAATATGTAGAAATAAAAAATGTAAAAACTACCTTGAGAGAACTTCCACTACCAAGAAAAGGATGCAATCTCTGCCTCCAGGCATGAAAAAAACATTTGGGATTTGTATGTGGATTCAAACCTCTTCTTCTTACTTCTCTTAGTGGTTGCAGCGGTTGCACAGGCTAAGAAAGTAGATCAAAGATATGAAAATTAAAGTTGGGAAGCTCTAAACTAAATTAAATCGGCTTTCTAAACTAAATGGTCACCTTCATATGACCCCCAATGCATATGTAATGGAAGCGGAAATGGGCACTCCCCCAAAGAAGTAGTGCAACCATGGACAGTGGAAGTGGAAATAGGCACTCCCCCAAAGAAGTAGTGCAACCATGGACACTCGAAGCCACCTGGCCCTTGTTTGGAATGCCTTAAGAATACATATTATTATTGTAGTTCACGAGCCCAAATTTCCTTTTTTTTTATAAGGATGAAAAGCAAGTTTATTAATCACAGAGATAAACATTACAAGACTAAAAATGGTGCCCTGCGTTGCTGGACAATGTTTTGGTTCGTTAAATGTTGGGAACTTGTAAATGAAAAGCCAAGCGTCTTTCCTTCAATCCTAGCTAAGTAACTTGAGAGTCCTGAGCAAATGCTGCTTTGGAAGCGGAGCAAAATCGAGAAATACTGAAACATTGAAAATGAAACATCACCAATATTGAAATATCAAAACAGGCCGACGTCTTTAAACATCTTTTCCTCAGAAAAGTGGAGAGATTAAACATTGGAGAGATGAATGGAATGTTTCCGGATTGACGATGTTTGTGGAAAACAGAGAAATCAGCGGAGCAAAATTTACCCCATATAAAACTGGCGTTAACTTATTTATTACAGATGCTACATTGTCTTCCTTCAGATCTGTATGTATCAGTTAAATACCAAAAGAAGAAAAATAACCTATGCTAGCAAGATTCAAGCTTCTTTGACAAGAAGAGGGCCAAGTTGACCAACACTGTCGCCGGATTCTTTGTTGTGTTTAACATGAGATCCATCGCACAAAGGGAATATTTTAGAGCGTCAGCATCTAAAAGAAACGGGGCATTAAGACAGGCTCCATTTACAGAGTGATCTGCGAAGAAAAAAGCAGGGGGTGTAGCGCTTACCCGCAGCAAACAGTGGCGAGTTTGGAAAGCTCGGAAACCTTGTCAGGACGGATTACTCGGGCCAGAGGACACTACCGAAACATCTCAAGCTTCTGCCCTAATTCGAAGCCCGGGCTGGGCGGCCGGACAATAAAGGGCACCATCGGGAATTTTGAGACCAGTGAACTTTATTGGTCTATGAGCCTAGACGACAGATTGAGTTTTCGAGTCATCTAGTTCACTCGTATCTCTTCACCTGATAAAGCATTACAGTTTTATTTGCAATTCCCCTATATTGTAAAAGTTCAATTAACATCAACTAAGTTCCTAGTGCATTTCCATCCAACATAAAAAAAAAAACGGGAGGAGGGGGGTGTGGATTGAAGATCTTCTGCATGTATCCGAAACTTGCCTCGGATATACGTAAATGCAATACATCTAAGCAAGGCGTGCTCTTCGTCTTCTTTTATGCACTATCTTTATGTATGGAGAGAGAGAGAGGGAGGATAAATCATATTTATTAATTTTTATATTTTAAGAGAAATACATATAAAACCCTATTGATTGATTTATATACTTAAAAGAAAACATATTCATGCATTTGCATTAACAAATTAAGTATCTAGTAATTTAGGCTTCATTTCCCAGCGTCCCCTCCAGGACCTCCTGGTCCTCCATTACCTCCTGGACCTGAAGGGCCCCCTGAACCTCCTTCTCCTCCTAGCCCACCTAGACCACCAGGACAACCTGGACTGCCTTGACCTCCTGCCCCTCGGACCTCTAGGACTACCCCCTTCACCTGGATGATGGCCATTATGGCCACGTTTCCTTTTGCTACCATTTGCATTCCCTATATCTCGACTTTAAGTAGGAAGTCATGCTTATGTTGCCAGTGACTTGATTTGCTTGTATTAGATGTATGAAAAAGTATGTATTATTGCCCATGAACATTTGTTAAAGCTACATTGTCTTGAAAATTCCTATTGGGCCTTTAATAAAGCATAATAAATGACTTGTAAAGAATTTTTCATTCGTAAATTTTTCATTCTAGGGGGTTCTCTATATAACTTTAGGGAATCTTAATGAAATCTTACAGAATCTTTATAGAATCTTAATATTGGAGAATCTAGAAGAATATTCGTAGAATCTTAACAAATGTAGGGGAACATTTGAGGATCCAAGGTATTTATTATAGAGTCTTCAGGAATCTAAGAGAATCTTAAAAGAAATTTAACGAATCTAGGGGTATCTTGGGATCTAGAAGAATCTTCATAAGATCTTCAAGAATCTATGGGATCTTGATGAAATTGTAAGGTATCTTTATAGAACCTTGGGGAATCTAGGAGAGTCGTAGGCAACCAAGTGGAATATTCATAGAATCTTATGGAATATAGGGAACTCGTAAAGGAATCTTGGATAACCTAGGGAAATCTCCATAGAATCTTAAGCAATTGATGAAAATTTTAAGGAAATCTTTTACAATCTAGGGGAATCTGCATAAAGCCTTAAGAATCTAATCTTAATAGAAGATAGAAAATCTTTATAGAATGTTAGGGAATCTATACAAACATTCATAAGATCTCAAAATATCTAGGAAACCTTAAGGGATCTTTATATAATCTAGGAGTCTAAAGGAATCTTTACTGAATCTATGAGAATCTTAGAGATATCTCGAGGATCTAGAGAGTGTTTGTAGATACTTGGACAATCTGAAAGACCTTACATTGCATTAATGGGACACCATTAATGAAATAAGTGAGGTGCCATTTATATTATAAAGGAGTACACGAGAGAACCTTTTTGGAATAATTTAAGAATCATTGATGGAATATTCCCTAATAGAATTTAAAAGAATCTCAAGGAATGCTAGAGAATCTAGTGGGTTCTTTGTAGAATCTTACAATTTAAGGGAATCTTAGACAATCTATGTTTTTGTAGAATCATAAGGAATCTTGGTAAATCTTAGGATGATATTAGGATTGAATTAATCTGTATCATCCATAAGAATCAAATGGTTTATGGGACCCAATATAAAAAGAGAATCTTTACAGAACCTTAACGAATCCAGGGGAATATTAAAGAATTTAGAAGAATCTTAGAGAATTTTTAGGAATCTAGGATAATCTTGAAGAAATCTTAGGGAATTTTTATTGAACATTTAGATTCTATGAAGGTTTGCCTAGATTTCCTAAGATTCTAAAATGATTTCCCTAGATTCTTTTAAGATCTCCCTAGATTTCTTAAGATTCTATGAAGATTCATAAATTTCCAAGATTCCTCTAAGAGTTTTCTAGTCTTTCTAAGATTCTATAGATATTTTCTTAGATTCTTCAAGAATCCCTTACAGTTTTGCTAAGATTCTATGAAGAGTCCACTTGGTTCACTAAGACTTCCCTACACTAGGAAACCTCATTGAATCTATGAGAATTTTAGAGATATATTGGACGTCCAGAGAGTCTTCATAGATTCTTGGAGAATCTAAAGGATCCAACATTAGATATATTCGACTTTGTAGAGTCATTTAAATACTACAAATACTTGTATATATTTAGAAAGATATTTGGTTAACTATGAACCACCTTCTAAAATCAATATAAAATTTTATCAAACGAATTCTACAACCACTATGCATCGACAAACGATACCCTTGATCCACTGTATTATTACAACACCTAATTACTGTCAATTTGTAAAACATTACAAACAAAGCAGACAAACAATTTATTATTATTATGTCATAATACCAAAATAGGTTGGCCACAATGCCATCATACTTCTTCTACCAGAGTGTGGGGGAAGTGGAGGGAAACAATAATTTATAAGAATCACTAGATGAAAAACAATGTCTGTATAATGCACCTTTTCTTAGGACAATGTCATCTTTAACACGTTTGTGAAACTCCTACTATGTATACAATATTGAGATAGCGAAAAAGAACACTATTGCCTTCAAAATCTAAATGACTGAGGAACTCAATTTTTTGCGTAACAATGTTACATATTGCTACAATCTGATGGTGCAAAGGACATTTGCATTGCTTTTGTGTCGTGAGTAATAAGGTAGTTTTGATGCATTATGTTTCCAATGATGCCATTAGTGGAGCCTCTAAATATCAACAAGCACATGTTGTTGTCATCTTGCATCCTCATATAATTTTCAGGTGGAGGCTTGAATGAGGCACCACGAAATTGGAAAGTGAGGGAAGGGATCTGTAGATTCGGCGCATTTGAAACATCAAAGCAAAGGTCATAGGTAGGTACAAAGACTTGGGGAACATCTGGTAATGCCTCAATAAATGCATCTATTACAGCATCATACGTACTTTTAGGAAGGTAGGTGAACGTAGTACCAGAATCAAAAAGGGTACCTCCAGGGTTAAGACCTAAAGAAGAAGAGCATCTGGAGATGACAGTATCTCCTACAGCGATGCTTTCAAGGTGGACAAAATACTCTGTCTTGCTAATAATAGGGGTGGAACCAGTCGACAGATGTGGACTAGTAGAAGAGGCGCCGAATAACAAGACGCTATCTGCATCATAGTCATGGAAAATGTTCCATTGAGGAAAGGCAATTGGGAGATAATAGAATTAGGGCTAGGATCTAGTCCCACAAGACCATCTGCATGATCAAAATTACCAACAATGGTATGTGCACACCCTCTAGCGACAGTGCCAGTGTAGGAAGCACCTAAAGCAGAACGAAAAGTCATGTTTTCATTGACATATTCCCCCTTAGTGTAAGATCTATCCGCATAGGAATATGTATAGGAACAAGTATAGTTAGTGAGATGAGGGTTGGAATGGTGGTGGTGTTGGTGGCAAGAAGATTCAGGCAAACGGGTACAGACATGGGGACTAGATTTACATGAAATGGTGGAGAAGGAATTAGAGTGTTGAGGATTTAGGATATTTGGGCGGCATGAACTACAATAATCTTCGTTCCTAGGGCATTCAGAACAAGAGTCACATTTCAACCAAAAGAGGTCGCTTCCAGTGTCCATGGTTGGATAGAACTTCTTTGGGGGAGCCTATTTCCACTTCCATTACATATGCGTTAGGGGTCATATGAAGGTGACTTGTATAACCATTTAGTTTAGAAAGTCTGTGTTCCTGTCTTAGCTTATCGTTTCCGGCTCCCCGACTTAATTTTTTCCGATACAGGCAGTCTCTTCTGTATGTGCAATATCTTCGATCTAATTTGTTCTACATTCTTAGCTTCTGCTGCCGCTGCAACCACTAAGAGAAGTAAAATCCAGATTAGAGCAGAGCAAGACATTGGCATTTGAGATGTCCTGTTGGGTTATCTAAAAAGGTCGCGTATCCTTTTGCTTTTCGTAGCCTTTAAATTGAGACTGCAAAATACCCTCCCTTATTAAACATCTTTTCCTCAGAAATTTGCAGAGATGGGATGTTTCCGGATTGATGAAGCGGATAAGATGTTTGTGGAAAACAGAGGAATCAGTGGAGCAAATTTTACGCCATATAAAACTGGCATATATATTACAGATGCTTCATTGTCTTCCTTCAGATCTGTTATTTATCAGTTGAATATTAAAAGCAAGATTCAAGCTTTTTTGACAAGAAGAGGGCCAACATTGTCGCCGGATTCTTTATTGTGTTTAACATGGGATCCATCGCACAGAGGGAAGGTTTTAGAGCGCCAGCATCTAAAAGAAACAGGGAATTACAGGCTTTACAGAGTGATCTACAAAAGAAAGATGCAAGGAAAAAGCACCGGAGTAGAGCTTACCGGCAGTAAGCAGTGGCGGGTTTGGAAAGCTCGGAAACGACGATGGTATCCACAACCTTGTCAACGTCCTTTTTGATGGATGGATTAATTGAGCCAGAGGACACTGCCGGAACATCTGAAGCTTCCGCCCTGATTCGAAGCCCAGGCTGAGCTGCCGGAATAGCCCAGCTCAAAGCTCCAATGCAGGGCGCCATCGTCCATGCCATGTATTTTTTTTGCCTTTCGAAAAATGAGTCTCTCTTCTATTTTGGCTGCCATGGCCACATGCGGACCTTTCGAATTTTAGACCCCACCATGTAATGCATGAGGCTAGCACACTCCACACAAAATATATCCCACCAACCATTGGAGATGTAATACTAGCAAGAAGTCATTATCTATCTATGTACACCTTAACCACCCAAGCATTATTGCTTTCTTCCAGATGATGAAAGTATGGGCGGAAAGTGAATGGAAACCTCTTATACGACTATAATTGATTCCTATTTGCTACCCCCATTTCTTCTTAACCTCTTAGATATGATAATCAGATATCGTGTTTCAGTGCCACACAGTATGAGATTGGCTTTCTATGCTTACCACTCGAAATTCCTCCAGTGAATGTAAAAACAAACTCCTTCACTTCAGACTAACATGGTTCTCCATACTGAGCATACTAACACAACAAAAACAAGAAAGCAGAAACATGATGGATGTAAAAACAAAAAAAGTACACTCCTTCACTTCAGACTAACATGGTTCTTCATACCGAGCATACTAACGCAACAAAAACAAGAAAGCAGAAACATGGTGTTCATGTTCTTACATGATGTTGTTATTATTATTATTACCTTACATTTTCACTGTTCCCTCCATGTAACATAAGCTCTAATTAGAATAAAAGAACTCGTGCATAGAAGGATCGAACCAGGTACGCTCTTGAGAAAACAGATACTCAATCTAAGCAGGCTGCTATTGCCATTGCAACTTTAATCATGCTTGAGATTTACATGCAGAATAACGCTGCTTGTTACAACATATTGTGGCGACTCTTAATGATGCCACAATCGTTCTTAGTGTTGGCATTTCGTGGAACCTACCAAAATGGCCTTACTATTATACACTTCGCAAATTTTGTCATTCTGTATGTTGGCTGAGCCAACCATCAAAAGCATACTAGTGATCTATCTCTTGTTGGGCAGCAATTTGGGGACTCATTCTGTCCATCGCATGCTCCTTTAAGACCTTTATCTAGAACTTGTATTTGGGTTTTCAACATCATGCCTCAAACCTGTTAATTCCAACAACCTCTGGTCTTGATCAACCTCGAGGTTATGACGATCATTGATGCTTGTTTCTGGGAGTTGAGAATCGGCCTGGAATGGTATTAGCAAGTCTTGCAGATGTACAAAGTTATTGTGACCTGATGAAGATGTGTTTGCATTAACTGTTCCAGTAGAAGAAGGAACTCTGTCTATCTCATTTGTAGGACTTCCTCCTTGCTCAGATGGCTGTGTACTTCCTGTTACCATTATATCTGTCTCCGGAAAAACAGAGGAACGACAATGAGGACACTTGATGTTTAACCGCAGCCACTCATCAATACAAGCCACATGGAAATTATGTGCACATGGAAGCCCGCGTACCTAAAGAGAAATATATGTACTTCAGTAAAACAAACCTCGACAGATTAACGGAACAAAGTGACACTGTCACATTTCCTTCACATTGTAGTTAAGCAGCTGAGATTGACCTTCTTGACTACAAAAATGAACAATTGCTTAATGCCTGCAGCTCCATAGCAGCACTAGTATACTATAAACTATAAATCTGCTGCAGACAAATTCCTGCAGCTCCATAGCAACACTAATATACTATAACCAGATCAATAAATGTGCTGCAAACAAATTCCCCAATGTAAAAAGACACAACTGCTTGACTTACTACTTGTGGATGGCTTGTAGTCAAAAAAATGCATAATTATGGCAACAATAGGAAACCCTACCTCTGTCCCTACATCAAATTCTTCAAGGCAGATGGGACAAGAACTGCATTCACTTGGAACTCCCTTAAGTCTAAACTTAGGGAGCTGTTGAATCAGACTCTCAACTGCTTCTCTCTGTTCCATCACATAAGCAAATGTATAGCCAACAGAGAAAAATCAGAAAATCCTTCAAATGTAATCTAAATGTCGTTAGTCTCAATATGTTGAAGGACTAGTAGCAACTAAATAGTTACCCAATAACACTTGACTCTTAAATTATGATAACTGCAGGCATACCTGAGCTGGAGTTAAATTGAGACCAGGAAAGTATGTAACATCATGTATGCCACTTCTTTGCTCCTGAGAAGGAGGTGAAGCTCGAAATGCCCATTCAGGGACCCTGATCAACTCGGCTAAAACCTGGTGTAATAGATATCATGATTTGCATCACAGCGCTAATATTACATCTATATATAGAACATGGTTAGAAATGATTTTACACCTCAAGCTCAGAAACAGTTGTTCCATGTGGAGCAACTTGTAAATGTGATTGCCGCCGTGTCAGCCACTGGAAGCATAAAAAGAAAGCCATATGAACAAAAATATTAATAAAAAAGAGGAGCCTTACTATGCAGATCAATTGTCCTCTATAAATGGCATTCTACCTAAGTGAGGTTTTTCTAACACAATTAACAATTGAACATTCAGAAATCCAGATGCGTACCTTACTAGCTGAGATGAACCCAACAGAGAACAGCCCACAGTAACTGAAAAGTAACCAGATTAGAAAGCCCCATTTCTGGCCTTCCTCGGGGAGCTGCAAATACAATGCCAAATAACATAGGTATGCTTGTACTGGAGTCATAAACATAGGCAGGTAAAGAAGTTTGTTCTTACACAGCTTCTAGCACTTGTGAACCATAAGCTTCCGATCATTGTCCATGCCCAAAGAAAGGGATACATAAAGAACGCAAGACAGGAAAGTACTAGCACCCGTCCTTCAAATAGAAGCAGCCTTTGGTCTGGAGTAACATCACTGGTAGTACTAGATTTTCAGTTGCGAGGTGTTCAAGAGAAAGTTATTCAGATACATCAAATAAATACTAAACTTCAACTTTTTATGCAGAGAGAGCACTTACGGCCCAAGTTCTGATGCAAGTCCATTGTCAACAAACATAAGTATGCGAAATACAAAAACAGTTGCATAATCCACCTGCAATAAGAAAAACAGATAATCTCAAACATAACTTCAAGCCTCACATGCTTATAAGTATCAGATTACACATACCACAATCCATATGTGAAGTGGATAGGTGCAAAGGCGGTAACGGTCCCAGTTAATTGACACAACAATCCTGTTGGTCTCAAGTCAAAGGGGACAACAATATGGCAAATAAAAGCTATAGCAAATATTAGGTACTTCTCCAAATGAAGGTATACAACAGGATTTGCCAAGAAAATGACACCCATAGTTCTTTTTATGCCAGATAAATCAACTAAGCGATATTAATAGCTATTCGAGCACTACTTCTATAATCAATGTGCACAGATCGAATTCTAAGTTAGCATATAGCGGGATGGATCATTATAATGGCCTACTATACTTCCAAAAGTCACTTTCGAAAACATGAGAGTCGGATACACACTAGTTGCAAGCATGGATAGAAAGAAGCCATCAAACCTGAAACACAAGGCAGAATGTAAGGTTGAAGAACGCCAATTCCCTATTCTAAGTGATTTCTGAATCTAACATAGCCGAGCTATTACCATTTAAAATCAACTCCTCTGAGTCCCATTGCGGCTTTGATAAAGGCTGCAACCCCAGACAACGCTCACATATATCTCCTAGCAACAGCACCCACGTGTCCTATATTTCTCTCGCCTCATAGCATTTGGGGCTTCGGATTAAAAGCGTTTCCTTCCAATCCGGCACAGGGACCTCAAAGCAGAGCAACAAACGAGACACCAAAAGCTACAAGAGCATAGATACTCTGAAATGCAGAAGCTGTAAGAGGAGTGGGGAAAAATGCTTCCATAATCCAGCAATCTAAGGTATGTTTAGAGCTCTGATACGGCAACTAGGGCACCAACATCTTGAACAAGTGTCCTTGAAAGATCCAAACCTAACTGCAGAGTAGGAGCAGAGAAAAGAGAGCCACTGTCAGATCACAATTCTACTAAACCTTCTTTGATATCAATAATCACCATTTACTTACAACCTGCAAAGTTAGGTGTCATAATTCGCCATAGTCCCTCCCTCCTTGCTGGCTATGACACTTGAAGGAATATGATGTGTCCTCTGACATATGCACTTTGTTTAGGAGCCGTTAGATCGAAGGTACCCTCACCCTCGTCTCGTGAGGTGCTCTTCTCAAACGACATCTCGTATTTAATAGTGCTAGGTTCTTCCACTCGTTTTCTTTGTAGTCCAGACCCATGATCTCATCATGGTGGAGACTACATAATATTTTGGAAAACATATGTTGTAGAATTAGCACCTATAGCCTTGATGTAAGTAGCAATTTATGTGCGATAACGACATCTGAACCATTAACCGGAATCTACATGTTTTGGAGGGGCCATTTGTCATTCTTGACAAGAATGATTCAAGAAGATGCAAGAATGGTGATCCACTTACCTTGACGTATTTATAGTGCTAGGTACTTCCACTCGTTTTCTTTGTAGTTCAAACCCATGATCTCATCGTGGTGGATACTACATAATATTTTGGAAAACATATGTTGTAGACTTAGCACCTATAGCCTTGATGTAAGTAGCAATTTATGTGCGATACGACATCTGAACCACTACAAATGACTGTGCAGGAAATAGCATGATGTCGAATCCACTGCAACACTCGCCAAAATTATGTACATGATCTCGTCACACTGTTGACATGAAGTCATCAAAAGTAGTTAGGAGCTTGCTTTGAGGACTTCTAGTGATGTTTATGTGATTCAATTGACTATATCCGAGATGTGACACATGGAAGTTGAACCATATGCTAGATACCTAAGAGCTACAACATTCAAATGAGACATAAGTGGAGAACCATCATATGAAGATACCATTTAGTTTGTTAAGGTGGCATTGGGCAACAAATAGAATCTGATTTTGTTCTAGTAAGAGATCCCATTTAAGGTTTGCACGTGAGCTTTTTTTGTAAGATTTTTGCGGATGGAAAAAAAATGGCAAGGGTTGATGTTCCTCATATTTTCTTTTTAGCACATTCCAAATGCAGATGCAACATTCCTTGCAATTCTAGAGTTCTACATTGCATGTGGATGCTTTACAACCAATGATTCCATCGATGGTCAGTGGACACAAAAACTCAAAGAAAATTACAGCTAGTTATAGGAGTGACATCGATGAGCAAGTCTGCTTTGATCTGCTGAAGTGTCGAGTCACGAAAGGTTTAGTGCATTATGTGATAGTCGGATGGAGATATAACGTAGACTCATACAACTAATTCACATTTACAATAATCAATTCAGATTGTAAAATGAACTTGCATTGAGGCGCAATGTTAAAATTTCGTTTTACAATCTGAATTATAAGATAAGTTCATTCCAATCATAAAATTGTAAATGCAAATGCAGTTCTTATTCACCTATTAACCATGTGAAGGGGAGAAAGGGTTGATTGTCTTTGCTTGCCTAAGTGAGATGCAACAACTCTGAGTTAGAGTGAACATTGTATGTTTGCAAAACATGGTCTAACTACATGTGTGCATCGCGCTATGACGTATTGCAAGGGATCAATGGCAAAAGATGATTTTATAAATGTTAGTGCTTGTAGTTATTCGATCCTATGTCTATATGAATATTGCGAAGTACACTTTTGTTCTCTGGAAATGCTTAAGTTTATTATATAGAATCCCCTAATTATGGCAAAAAAATTCCTAATTGTTGAGCAATAAGAGAAGTTTTTTTCATGTGAAACCTTGATGATTTTTGCTATGTGATTCACCATTTACTTGAATATCGCAAAGAGGCTTCTCAAAAATGACCTACTCTTCAAATGGAAATAAGCAAATGAGCACGCTTTCACAAATCCCCAACTACATAAGCACGCTTTCATAAATCTCATACTTTTAGTAATTTCTGAAATAATTTGGGTGATCTACGTATAGATAGGTAGGTAGACAGCAACTTTTCAATAATGTACTAGAAACATGCGCCCAGCGATGTCGGGCATATTTTGGGATTGGTATTATATTATGGTGTATGTTACTTTAGGGCATTGACTGCTAGAATAACCTAAGGTTTCAAAAGCAACAACCTTATTTGTTCAACATTGACATGACCAAACACAACAATGCTAGGCAATAGTCATGTCGACCTGTGGTAATGTGTGGCAATGTGTATCAAGTTATTGTTCTTTTAGATTCTCATCGTCATGTCATAGATGATATCACCGAAAATGAGGGTCTAGGAATTGAGTTGGTTGTGTGCTGGTTATTGAATCTAAGATTATAGGATGTTACACAATATTGAAAGGTGGAATGTAGAAAAAAAGGGGGGGAGCAACTCCCATTTCAAGAGAAAGGAACAATATATGGACATGAAAATATTAGAGTAAAGATCAAAAACTTGAAACCCTCATTTGAAATTGGCCTTTTTCAATTTCACAAGAAGGTTACTTAAGATCAAGGGGGGTTCACACATGTATTCTGTAGAATACATGTGCGTGGACGTGGATGGAGAAGGGGTTTTTTTGAAAAAAAAATGTACGTATACATGCGGTCGCTCCTACGTTTTGGCGCCTCGAGTGTATGGATTTCCACGGTTCAGGGATGGTTTTCTTCGACTAGCTAAGGCGTGAGATTACGTTTTGAGGGCTGGGAATCCGAAGCTTGCTGCCAGAAATACGTCAAGGGATTTGGTGTTTTGGAGGTAATGTTTTGAAGTTTTTTCGTCCCTGCCCCATAAAACTCTACCACAGGGTTTCGTCAAGAATGGATTAAGAAGTACTTAGATGAGCAGCATAAAGCATTGTTGAGCATTTGATTTTGTAGTCCATCCATTTCGTACAGCAGCTCCAGTAGCTCTTTTTGTGTATGCCAAGCTTCCCCTTCCTCTATTTCGGCCTCCATTCTCTGAGATCCATGGTAGAAATGTGGTTTTTAGAGGGTTTGTGCATCTTGATAAGGTCAGTTTAAGATCAGTTTTGTGCATGCATCTCGGTAATGCTATACATTCACAAGCATCTCTCTAATATTATTTGTTGTTTCTTTGTTCTTGGCAGGCTCAAGAAAATGGAAAGGACACTAGTGGTTAAGGTGAATGAAGGTTGTGGAATCCTGGCTGACCTTGGCCTCGTGATGGTATCTCATGAACGCACTTACGTGGATGTCTGCAATGAAATAAGATGGGACGGGCTACTGGAGGATGAAAAAAGTTTTTGTATTTCTTGGAGATAGGGAAGTGGCCTTCACGTCAAGGCAGGATGTAAGGTTTAAGGTTTCTGCCGACGAGATTACTATCAATGTGGTTGGAGAACCTGCACAAAAAAGGCAGAGGACTGTTGTTGAGGGCATTTCATCTCAAAATCTCCAATTTGAGATGGTAGACCAGACTGTCATAGCCGAGGAGCAGACCAATGAAGAGGTAAATGATGATGAACTTGTTCTCATTGAAGATACTGCCTTTTTAGATGATGTTGTAGAGAATATATATGCTTCAAAACCATTGAGATGATATTTTTCATTGAATATTTATGTTATGATAATGGTTCAATGGTTAGCATCGAAATATTGGTCATATTTCTGGAGAGCCCTAAATCCTAGCTCGGTGAACAGTGTTCCCGGCCAGGTGGAAACAAAAGCGCTGATCTAGCAACCGAATAGATCAATGAATGTGGGGTTGCCGGATTGCGGTGATCCCCTATTGTATTTAAGCAGAATTTCACTGTGTACAGACTAACAGTTCGATCGAAATGATGATTTGAAATTGTAACCTATTGTTATGATTATATTTCATTGACATTCATATTTGCCTATAGTTCTAGTGTGTGACATTGATATAATAGCTAAGGTGTTTACATAAGTAGCTAGAGCAAGAATAATCTTTCATTGGTATCAGAGCTAGCTAGAACAATGTCCACACGTTTTGGAGCTACACTTCTAAGTTCTGTTGAAGTATTTCAGGGAGTTGGAGGCTTTCAGATATGGAAAGAAAGAATTAAAAAGGTCCTGCAATTTGAAGGATTATGGCACATAATTGAGCCAAGTACTGGTGTTGATGATGAAGTTAGCAGCTCAGCAATAGGAGAAACTTCAACTGCAAAATCTGGGGAGTCTGCTGCAAAATCTAAAGAGGTGAGTGTCAGTAGTGATAGAACAAGTGATGACCTGAAAATAAGTCAGGCTAAGGCCATAATTATATGAAAAGTTGCACCAAGCATAATGCTTAAGCTAAGGGATTTGAGCCCTAGGAATGCATGGAGGTATTTAAAGAATTGAAGTCTGGGCGTCAAGTTTGGCTTGAGCCTCATCAGCAGACTGAATAGCGTGTTGCAGCTGTTGTTCGAGATCACGGATCCGATTTTCCTTTTCGAGTAGGAGGCGTGACTGGTCACGGACCCGTTTCTGAGAAGGATTGACCTGGGAGGAAGATTTCCCTGGTGTATTGAGACGAAGCACGGCAATCTCCGCGTCATCGAGTATTTTCTGTTTCTGCACCTCTGTAAGCTGATCTTGAAGAGAGGTGAGCTGAGAGGTCTGTGTGGAAAGCTGAGCCGTCAAGGAGGCGACTTGCGCGTCCCGGGCTGAAAGATTTTGAACTTGAGTGCTGAAATTTTCACACAGTTCCGAGTACAAGGCATTGAGTTTAGCAATATCTTCGTCCTTGGTACTCAGGAGAGCGGCTTTGGACTTGTTGTGCTCCAATAGAGTCTGAATTTCTGATCGAGCCGAGCACGCCGACCGCGAGTTGGCTGACTTGAGCTTGTGTACTCTTGAGATCCGCATGAGCCTGTAAGAGAGCTTCATGCTTGTCTTGAAGTTTGGCCTCCAAAGTTGCAACTTGGGCAGTTGCAGCTTGAAGGTCTTGGTGTACCGCATCAGAGGCCTCGAGTGTGCGTTGAACCCGCTCATAAGAGCCGCCTTGGGATTCTTGTAACTTAAGAGCAGCAGCTTGAGCATCCTGCTGATACTGATACAACAACTGACGAGGGTGTTGTGGTGGTGGAACTGGCTGTTGCCTGGTGTGGGAGGTTTGGGAAAAATGGTGTGAAGTGGATGGTGTAGCGGAGGAAGAGACAGTGACATGAGTGTGGACTGTGGTCATGACCAGGGAAGATGGGCGTGATGTGCCAACTTGGTGATTGGACCTGGAAGGGGGCCGGAGTGGAAGTATGAGAATTTGGTGGTGTGGGAGGGAAGTAATGACGGATGAGGGCTTGAAAGTGCCCTCCCACGTAAAACTTCGAAATGGAAGTGGTACCCGGCGGTCCATTTCTTGGAGAAGCCGATAGAACATCATTTGGGGCCAATCTATGTGGTGTTTGGAGTGTGTAGCAAGAAGGACCAGGTTATAGAAAGGCTTATTGATATGGGTGTTCTTGATAGAATACCCAAGGAATTTGCCACGTAAATTTAACAAAGGTCTCGTGGAGGCTTGTCGATATTGGTCGACGATGGACATTGGCATGATAAAGGTGCACCAAACTCGCGGACATCAATATCCTGTATAGCGCACCATGATACACAAGGAGTGTGCAAGGGAATATGAAATACCTCAGAAATCAAGTGTTGAGTCAATGAAATAGTGGTGCCATCGACCCACAAGCGGGTGTAAATTGCGCGTCTGTTAACAATATTGGCGATGAACCGCCGCGAATCGGGGGATTTGGAGCCGGAAGTTCCGCTTTTGAGAGAATTCGTAAAAAAGCGGTGTCGATTCGGCGACTTCTTTATTGGGGCCAACAAGGGCTTCACGGAAAGTGGGCGCCAAGAAGGATACGATGCAAAAGGGGCGGATCCTTGGGAGCAGAGTTTGAAGTGTAGAAAATCTTGGGGCAGCCATGGGAATGATTTGCGTAATCTAAGAGAGATGCCAAAGGCGGAAGACGAAAGTCGAAAGCACGGAGGATGAAGGCGCAGAGGAACGGAAAAGGTTTGTTTTAGGGCTAATAACCGGAGGCTTAAGAGGTATGAAGAGGGCTAAACAGAACCGCTGATGATGCCAGGTGTCAAAAGATGCGAAGAAGGGGATTGAGAGGCAAAAATTTGGCTAAGTCCCCAAAAACGTAAGGGAGAAGCAATGAACGGTGAGGATGAGACGTGAAAGAAAGATCAGATGTGACAGATGGCAAAGGACACCCATTAATATTCGACGGGCGTGGAAAGAAGGAATGGCATTCAATGCTGGCAACTCGAAGTGGGATATCATTAAAAGGAATGTGTCAGAAGGTACCATGGCTAGATATGCGGCGGGAGAACAGATTCTCATATTAGAAACAGCCTTGCATTGCAAACACGTTGGCGATTTGTGTGATTGGTCCACGTCGACAAGGAGTTCCTCAGTTGGCTATATAAGACGAACCGAGAGAAACGAAGGCATCCGATGGCGCTCAGTATGGCGGCTGCTGGCTTGAACGAAGATTGCACCATGCCGACGAACTGTCAGGAGTGGATCACTTGTAAGATGAATTGTTCGGATCTTCGGCGCCGCCACAACCGTGGCATTCGTGATGGACGGCCGGGTGTGCCGGGATGGCTGAACATCCCGACCGAAGACCAACGGGATGGAGGTGGTTCTCGCACCTTCGCCGGGATCCGGAGGCGAGAACCTCTACCATCTCCTCGCATCACCTGCCCCAACCAGGAGTAGAGGGTGTTTCTCTTAGGACTTAGTAGATAGGGCTCGAGCCTTTTTTTGTATATAGGCGGTGCCCATAGCGGAAATAGTTGGGCTGCGCCCACATTTTGTAAAAATCTCCACTATAATATAATCTACCGCCTTTCTAGTCACTTTTACGTGGTGTTTGATTCTTGAACTGTCTACGTGTTGGGATGTTCACTTTACGTGTGATGAAATGCTTTGAGATGAAAACCATTAAGCGATGTAGGTAATGGAGTGCCATCTAATTCAGCGAAGTTGGAAAACACTTGGTCTAACCACTTGAACAATTTGATAAGGGCCAAGCCAACGAAACTTGAGTTTAGGAAAATTTTTGTACACGGAATCATAAAGAAGAACCAAATCTCCTTGTTTGAATGTTTTTGTCTTCAAACGTTTGTCATGTAAAGATTTTTGCAATCTGTTGTCCATGAAGAACACGAATATAAGCATCCTTGAAGTTCATCCAACTGTTTCTAATTGATAGACCCGTTCTTTGAGAGCAAAATTGGTGGATTATGAGCAAGAGCCGGTTGAAACAGGAGTGTTGGAAGAATGTATTCAAAGGGCATGAGAGCTTCGACCATAAACCAATTTAAAAGGAGTGTGACCCGTAGCAATCTTGAAACAAGTATTGTAGGCCCAAAGAACGATAGGGAAGTTTTGTCCGCCAATAACTGCGGGAAGCGTCACAAATTTTCTTGAGAATGGTGACCGGAGTTTTGTTGGTGCTTTACGCCAACCCATTGCCTTGAGGATAGTAAGGTGTGCTCTTGTGATGATGGATCAAGAGATAATCCGTCACTCTTTGATAGTATGATTGATGAAATGAACACCACGGTGGCGACCAGCTCAGGGGGGGGCAGCCGAATCGCGTGATAATTTGTTGATAGAGGACTCGAAATTGCTTGCAGCGGTGTTATCCGGAAGTGCACAAGCTTCCGCCCATTTGGTGGCGAAGTCGGTGAGAACGAGAATGTATCGGCACGAAAGTGTGCATGGGGAGGATCGATAGGTCCCACAAAGTCCATTCCCCATTTGCTGAAGGGAAGTGGCGTGGCGACCGGCGTCAAGGGAAGAGCGTCACGGGCCGTGGGGCGGCCCACCCGCTGGCAAGCGTCACACGTGCGGGCGTGGGCGTGAGCATCTTTAAAGAGCGTGGGCCAATAATACCCGGCGAGAAGGATTTTGCGTGCCGTGGTGTCACCATGAAAATGACCACCACCGAGCCCTTGATGAGCTTCTCGAACAATGTCTGGAACTTCATGAGGGAGAACACAGCGTCGAAGGATGGTGTCCTTACCCTTTTTGTAGAGATGTCCGGCAACCATGGTGTAGTCACGGACCTCTCGGAGAAATTGATGGCGACGTGATTGTCGCTTGGCAGGAGAGAGCGTCTCATCTTCTGGTGGAAGAGCACCGGTGAGGAGGTACTGCTGAAAATCATGAAACCAATGTGGTGTTGCCGTGACTAAAAAGAGTTGAGCATCAGGGAAGGCGTCTGAGACCCCTGTTGCAGGATCATCCGTGTGGATGCGTGAAAGATAATCCGGAACAACATGAGATTTGCCTGCCTTATGAACGATTTCAAAAGGAGCAAATTCTTGGAGAAGAAGGACCCAACGAGCAATGCGGCCCGTGGGCGTGGATTTGTTGATCAAATAGAGAAGTGCTTGGTGGTCCACAAAGAACTTGATTTGATCGCCCAAAAGGTAATGACGAAGCGTTGGACACGAGAAAATGAGACCCAAAGCTTCACGCTCAGGGGGCGAGAATAGTTGCGCCGCCAGAATTGAGTTTTAAATTACCGGCGTAGCGATTTGGTTTATCGATTAATGCGCATCATATTCTTGAGAAAGAACAGCTCAATAGCAAACGCCGGAGACATCGACATGAGCGTGAAAGGGCTTGTCCCATTGAGGAGGAACGAGTAACCGGTGCCCGAGTAAGCAAAAGCTTCAATTTGTTGAAAGCGACTTCCACTGGGAATTCCAAGCCCAGGTGGATTCGTCACCCGTGAGTTTATGAATGGGATCTGCAATGGCTGCCAGTCCAGGTATGAAGGTGGAGTAATAATTGACCTTTCCCAGGAAAGAGCGTGTCTCTTTGATATTGGCCGGTGCTTGAGCTTTGAGCACACAAATCGATTTTGGCGGGATCGGTGGTGATTCTGCTGTCGACAACATGGCCTAATGAGAACACGGAAGTGGCGAAAAAGGTGCATTTCTCGTGATTGAGACTAATCTTGGGACTCATCACATTTCTGGAAGACGAAGTTCCAATTTATCCAAATGGTCAGCCATGGAACTCAGAGGCAGAGAAGTCATCTTGAAAAATTTGCAAGAAGGGATTTTCCTTCATGAAATCATGAAAAACTGAGAGCATGATTCGTTGAAATGTTGAAGGAGAGTTGGATAATCCAAAAGGAACCACCTTGTAGGCAAAAGTGCCCCACGGGGTGGTGAAAGTGGTCTTGAGTTGATCAGATTCTTTGATGGAGATCTGATTGTAGCCGAAAAACCATCCATAAAGGAGTACATCTCATGTCCGACCACTTCTTCCGAACTTGGTGCGTGAAGGGAAGTGGAAAATGATCACGCTTCCGCGGGCCCGATTGAGTTCCAGATAGTCTACCTGTGACGCCGGATCTTACCATTGTGCTTAAGGGCAATGACGATAGGGCTCACCCATTCAGAATGTTTGACCTCATAGATCAAACCCCGCAAAGAAGGAGTTTGTCAATTTCGCCTTGACGCGATCACTGTAATTAGGGTTGAGCCACAGATCGCCGTTGCTACACCGGGTCGCATCGATTTGGTAGGAATGGTGAGTTCCCCAAGCTTTTGTTGATTCCCCAAGATCTTTGTAACTCCGTGCTAAAAAATGTGTTTGAATTTTTTTTTGAGCCGTGGACGGCCTGATACGATAAGGAGCGGAAGGTTTGCAAAAGAATGCGACAAAGTTGATTGTTGCCAACATCCACAATCTCGACTTTCGGAGTCCGAATATGGGGTATGACTTCAAGATTCCGGACAATGTGCGGGGAGGTTGGAGCATAACCGGATGCGTGGCACTTTTGCGTGGTGAAAAAGAGAGGTTGCTCGGTTTCATCTAGCGGTGCTTGCTTCATGGCGGCGTGTACATCAACGGGGAGTTGCGGGAGTGTCGCGATCCGGAAAAGTGATCAACGCGTTGGATTCGATTGCAAGGAGCCGTAGGGGTCAAGCAAGGCAGCCACTACCGGGTCCCCGATCAAGAGTCATTTCTCCCCAAGGATCAAAGATATTCGGGGTAGGATGATAGAGGCGACGCCGCGGTGGAGCCCGAACTTGATAAATATTCGAGCTTCTTCGAATCGGTTCCGAGAGAGAGGGTTCCGTGATTGTCAACGTAAATGATCCCCGCTGTTTGCAAGTCCATGGTGGCATTGAGATGACCATCGGTGATGACTAACCGGTCCGCGGGCCCAAGAATGGATACTCTTTGCCCGGGCGGAGAAAGGGTCCGCCTACAAAGCATTTCATAGTCACCGGATCTTCGCCCGACTTTTCACACTCCAAATTCCATGGGAAAGCGGAGATCACCTATGTTGATGTGAAGAATAGGTGTGACGCCTTGAGGTCTCGTGATATGGCCATTAGCCAATTTGATGTCATATGGGGCACGAAAAGAGTTGTGTGATGCCCATTTGTTTGGCGGAGTTTATCCGTGATGAGATTGACCGCACTACCTCCATCGATTTGAACATGGTTGACTTGCTGATTTCCCACCGTGGCATGGACCGTGGGTGTAGAGGTATTACAGCCCCCCAACCAAAAGCAGTTGGGAGTGGTAACCGGGTCCTTGAGAGCAGGATGAGTTTTAAAATGGTTGCCAAGCTTAAAGGAATTTTGATCTTGGCAAGCTCCTCTTGGAGTTCGAGAGGTACATGAGAAAAAGGATCCGGCTGGTTCCACTGGTGCGGGGAGTGCGTGGTGGAAGCAAAGAACTTTTTGAGTAAGTCAACCTCTACTGCAATATTGGGATATGTCCGAGCGTGGAGGTTGAGATGTTGAAGGGGTATCATGTCTTTGTTGAGCTCTAGTGGTGGCATGAACATTGGCCAATGTGCGGCCTTCAGCAGCTTGCATGAGATTCAAAATGCTTTGGCGAACTTTGGGCATGACATTTGGCATGAGCTTTTCCAAGTCGTGCAAAGTGAACCTTTTTTTCGCCCTCATGAGGAATGGTGTCAACCGCAAAGGCGGTTGCGGTCCTTCTGAATAATAGTCAAGGGACGTGATGCCTTGGTCTGGCGTGAAACTAGACCAACCCAATTTGACGGCTGTACGGGAGGATTAAGTGCCTGAAAAATTTCCTCTTGGGCTTGTTGATCCAGCTGAGGTTGATTTGCTGGAGCTGGTTGATAGCGTGATTGCTGAGGCGCTCTTGGGGGCTTCTTAAGAACTGGTCGCGGGCCTTGTTTGCCATTAGCTAGCCAGAGTTGGTAAGCCGTGAGGCGGACCGATGTGGTTTGATTTGTGCCAGGAAGCTGGACCTGAACTTGTGGAAGTTGAGGACACGCTGTGGTGGTATGACCCCATTCTTGACAGTGATAACACTGAGCTTTAGAAGGATCAAAAGGAGGACGTTGGTTGGATCCCCGTGGTTGGTCCCTGTTGGTCGATAGAGTTGCGTGGGCCGCACCTGAAAGGGGTGGTCTGCCGATAGTGTGACCTGTGGTCGAGGTGTGGTTTGCACTTGATAAACCATTTTGTTGCGAACGGTGTGGGATGAGTGCGAAAGTGCACTCTTCCGCGGGCATGATTGCACATGTTGCATCGCTTGCAATGAGGCGGGCCATTGGTGGAGTTGCACTCATTGGCCAAATGGCCTTGATATTTGCAAATATGGCACCAGATTTGGCTACTGCCGTGGATTAGCGTGTTGAGGCCGAACGTACCGTTTGTGGAACCATGACGGTGGAATGAACGGGAGCTCTTGAAGAGCCACGCCGCCGGGAGGAAACATTGACGGAGTGATTGACAAGGTCGATAGCCCCTGCTCCAAAGTTTTGGGGCGCAGTATTCATCATTAGTCGAATAGCAGGAGGAAGTCCTTGGAGAAACCGCACCAAAATCTGGCTCGTGTAGGGTACTCCTTGAGCTTACTCGAAAGCGTAATGTGAAGTCGATCCGCAAAATCCCGAGGCGCACTCTCGTGGGCTCTTGTTGAAGTTCATTGAGTTGCTTGAGATGAAGTTGATCATCATCCGTGGGTCCCGTGAATGAGAGAGGAAAGCAAAGGCGCATTTCGGACCAGTCTTGTTTCCAATGGCTTTTGTTGGACATGAGCCATTGATGAGGAGAGCCACGGTAAAGGTGGTGGAAAAGATGTGGAATTTCAGTTGAGGTTGCGCGTGACCATTTAGGACAGCTAGAGCCTCAAATTCTTCCATGTGGGCCCCGAGCACTTTGGTCTAACGGTTTGCCTTTTCGTGTTGCCAAAGGTGGGATAAGTCGGTTCGAGTCCGAAAGGTAGATGTGAAAGTGCCGGGCTGGACAGAACAGGATAGTGAGGATATTGAGGTTGAGGTGGATGTGGCATTGTGCCCCACCGACGGACCGATGAAGGGGTGACCGCGTTGAGAAACCGAAGTAGCCGGAGCATTGGTTTTGAGATCCGTAAGGTTGTAAACAGGAAGAGCCGCGGGGAAACGAGGGGAAAGGATATTCCCCGGTAGGCAAAGGAGACATGTGGATAGCCGCAAGCCCACCCGGGAGATGATGGTTGGCGAAGGAAGAGGCGTATGGCCTCGAAGAAGAATGATGGATGTAGGCATGTTGGGGTGTGAAAGTACGGTTGAGAAGGTTGAGCCGGATAAGGCTCCCCGATAGTGATGAGGGGACCGAGGTTGGGAGCAATGTTTGCACGCTTGGGGGGGAACCGGGACAGACCGACACGAGGGGTGGGTGGCGCGACCGAGCCCTCAATCAAGATGGCCTCCCTCTATGTCATAAGCAGATCCATACATGTCGCGAAACAGCTTCCGACGCCGATGGCGCCCAAGCCAGATGCCGCTCGAGAAAGGAGTTCTTCCGGGCGCGGAAATTACCAATACGCACATGGCGCATGTAAGAAAGTAGGAGAAAATCGCACCCGCAAATGGGCGACAGTGTTTGGGGTCCGGGTTCGGGAACTCCCCGGAAGACAGCCCTCCGGAGGACCCGTGGATCTATCAGAGAGTCCGGGGACTATGTCACACGGGATTTGGTTGAAAGAGAAGAAAAAGAAGAGAACAGTAACAATCGAGAGAAAGATGATAAGCTTCCTTGATATCAATGATGAAAATACATGAGCTCGCAATAGAGAGAGAAAACCGAAAGGAGACAAGACTCAAAACTCATCTAAAAACTTATGAGCTAACTCTACTCATATATATAGTACAATGGCCTTGGGCCCAATATAGACACTCCGGACCGATCTCGGTGCCGACTCTGGAAGGAGGCCCGATTCTGAGAATGTTGGCGGTGCCTCTTGAAGTGCCTAGAATTCGGCCGACGCCGACGCTGGCGGTGACGGTCGTCACTTGTCTGAGCGGCGCCTCTTGTTGACAGCCAAAGGCTTTGACTGCGTGGCCTGCTGCTTAGTCTTCTGTGGAGGCTTGGATGTCTGACCCGTGGTTGACTGAGGATCTTTGAGCTTGACCTGGTCTGACGTATGCATGAATAGTCCTGTACCAGGAGGCACAGGACTAACAGCTACAATTAGAATTTGTATGCTTGAAGACACGACTTCGATGATTGAGCTCCATGCCGATTCTGGTAGAATCTTCCTTTGATCTGCATTCCAGTTGTTTGTTGGATTCTTCCCAAGCTCTAATTGTTTCCAGATTTGAGAAATAGGGTTTGTGTCGAGGTTTATCTAGTTTGTTGGAGCCTCAGGACATTGAGTGGCAGAGTATCTTGTTGAGGTCGAAAACAATTTTGAATCAAGGCTGGGTGCATGCTTGGACCGATTCATGGAGGCATCTTTGAACGTACAAAAGCTAGGATCTGGCACTTATGCTCCAGCCATGGATCACGGCCCTAGCCTTTTAGGGCTTTGTGCTCTACTCTCTGTGCTTTTAGTGCATTTTAGCACTATTGAAAATGAATTTAATTTGGCGTTGTGAAAACTTTAGTATTGCGCGGTGTTATCTCGCTACACCATTGATTCGTGCAAAAGAATTAGCAGTCGAAAAAACATAGACCTTTGATGTGGCAGATTTCGTGGAATCTCCCATGATCTGAAGGTCCAGAGTGAAAATCCAGTAAGTTGGAAATGCAAAAAACAGAATACAGTGGCATTATCTAGTGCAGAAGCTGAGTACACAGCAATAACTTTGGCATCTAAGGAAATAATATGGATAAGGAGACTTCTAGAAGAAATTGGGGTGAGAAGTCTTGAACCAACTACTTTATGGTCTGATAGTGCCAGTGGAATAGCAATGAGTCAAAATCCAGTGCTTCATGCGAGATCAAAACATATTGAGATGAAAGAGCATTTTATTAGAGAGATGGTTCAAAGAAAATTAATAGCAGTTAAGTATGTTCCAACAGAAAGACAAATAGCAGACATGTTGACTAAGGCTTTCAGGGAACCTAGATTTAACATGTTGAAAAATCTGCTAAGTATTCAGAGAATAGAGGGCAGTAACACTGTGATGCAATCATGAGATCAAACCAGAGATATTCAATGACGGGGAAGTGTAGAAAATATATATGCTTCAAAACCATTGAGATGATATTTTTCATTGAATATTTATGTTATGATAATGGTTTAATGGTTAGCATCGAAATATTGATCATATTTCTGGAGAGCCCTAAATCCTAGCTCGGTGAACAGTGTTCCCAGCCAGGTAGAAACAAAAGCACTGATCTAGCAACCGAATAGATCAATGAATGGGTAAGATGATGGGGTTGCCGGATTGCGGTGATCCCTTATTGTATTTTTCAAACAATAGGCTACTATTCAAGTTAGCAACAAAGTTTGATATTGCCAAATGGCAAGTTGTTGTTAGGAAGTTGAGTTCAAATCTGCAACCAAAGAATCGAAAGGACAGGTTTGAATTGTGTTCTTATGATGCCCATGGTAAACCAGTATTTACTATTTGGTGACTTGAATGTGAGAAACGATATAGTAAAGGTGGAGATGATACCTTGTGTAACTTTGAACGCAGCCACCTTAAGTCCAAGAGTCATGCCGATAATTATAAGCGTAACCTCAAGCATCACGTAAAGGGAGAGCAGGTTGTGGAGAAGAAGGATCAGCTCGGTAATGTTGAGGAGGAGTTGGATATTTGCAAGGAGAATCAAGCTCTAGTTGAAAGTACATTAGATAGATAGATAGATAGTATTAGGAGCTGCCATTGCAAAGTTTCAAGCGGAAACTAGAGTATTTGATGTTGTGTTCAAGCTTTATGACAACACCATTGGTGGATATGCTAAACTTGATGACATTCGTATTATTTGTGCCATGTGTGAAAGGCTTCTTGAACTCTTTCCCAAATCTGGAAGTATCAATGGCCACATGAGAGATCATATTCTTTCAAAGAGACACGTGCATGCTGTCATGAATATGGGTAAGGAGTCAAATGACCAAGCAGCAAGAGGCGGGAGGCCCAAGAAATCGGCTGAAGCAGACCCGCATCAAGGAAATTTGCATTCTTTTTTTGCAAGAGGTAACCTCTATTTTATTTGCTAGAAGTAGTGTTCACATTTTAGCTTACAATAATGTTGAATAATCTTTGCTGATTTGGGCTGATTTTTACATGAGCAGCAAACCCTCCATACCCTCCATGCTCGAGCAGTCAAACTTCATCAAGTAACAGTTCACGTGAGCACTCTTACTTGCTTTATAAGTGGTTTGTATTTTAACTTGTAAGGTGTAGGGTATTTAGGTTTCATTGTCGTATTTCGGTAATAGAAACGTCCTTGGCTCTACTACGCTGGGGCTTTTGGCAGAACAAATATAAGTTTGGAGATAAAGTGAAGGATTTAAAACCCTTTTTGCATGAGCTGAAAATTGGGACACATTGGTATTGTGAACCTACATTGCAGCATACATTTGTAGTTGGGCAGGGTTTAATACAGATTAGTGGCTCGTTTAGGCATAAGAAATGCAAGAGGGTCAGCCTTATTGGTGAACCCTTTGTGAATTATCAATGTTCTTTATGTGCTGCTATTCTGAAGGAGAGGGATTTTTACATGAGAATGCATAGACAGACAGATGACAAGGTAGCGAGGAGATTTAGAACTACAAAGTTATGTATTAGATCAGATTATCTGAATATAGTTGAGATAAAAAAAAATGCTCATGTCTACAGTTTATGAGATAAGAAGGTTACATAAGGAATTAATGTTTTCCAAAATGAGAGTTACTGCATTGTCCATGAAAGAAAGGTCGCTAAGAGGGAGTCTGGAGGAGTCAATGAACAGGAAGGATGTGAACAGATTCTGCCAGGACATAGTGGAGGCACATCGGCAAGGGAAATTTAGTGGAAAACCAGCTCTATGGGATTTTCTGAGGGACATAGCTCAAAACATAATCAGATCTGGCCAAAGAAGATATAGGGAAACCACGAAGGCGTTGTTTGAAACAATTAAGGTATGGGGAGGGAGAAGAATGCACAATTTTCTTTCTCTTAATTTTGCAGGTCCAAGTATGCCCACCACTATGCGCTCCAAACGAGAAAGCTTCTTTTACAAGATTGGTCTTAGGGAAGAAACATTCAAGCATCTTGCTCAGGTCTACGCTCGACACATGCAATGCCAGCACTTGGATTTGGGGGGGGTTCCAGCAATTGTGGCCGAGGACGAGACCGTCATAAAGCGGGTTGTCTGTTGGATTCCGAGAGATGCTTGCTTGGCTTTTGTGGAAAGAAATAAGGGCATGCTTGCAATGGCACATTTGAGGTGTTAGTTGGCTCAAATGAAGAGGGCTACAACATCGTTATGAAGGCCTTCGAGGAGAATGTCATTTCTCACTATGCAAGAGTTCTTATCGTGAATTCCCTTGCATAGGAACTGCCCAAGCTCGTCCTTGCTATTATTCTTACATGTAACAGATTTGATCACCTAGAAGTGAGACGTTAGTGGCAGCAAATCCAAGAGTTGTGGAATGTGCACTTGAGAATGGTTGTTGGCCCTATAATCGGCCACAGCTCGGACGGAGACTCGAGGAGGAGAACATGCATGTTTGAAGATTATACATCCAAGGAGGCAAAAGAAAGTACATTTGAGGTATCATGGGTCGGTTGGCCACTAAGTGCCTCTTGGAATAAGGATGTTTATGGGCTGCATGACCAAGATTTCGTGCACAGAAGCTTGTTAATCCCATGGATAGTGCTTCTAGAAGATTGTAGGGAACGAGTTAGTGACCCTCAATGACATATGCCATGTCTTTGAGTTATGCCATAGAAATCATGGGCTGGAACTTGGAGATGTGAAGTGCCAGGATAGGCAAAACTGGAGGGCTGCACAACGTCTTGCCTCTAGAAAAGTTCAACAATGCTTGGACGAACTCAGGAATGGTTCTACAGGCCCACCGATGCAGAATTTGGGCACAAAAATTTATTTGGAAGTCGTGGCATCATATATTGACCTTCTTGTTACCTACTATGGACTTGAGAGCTCGGGTTAAAGCTGCTGCAACGACGTCCTTCTTCTTTAGGTGAGTAGAAATCATGTTTGCTACTTTCAATTTGCTTTGATGTTTAAAACTTTAGGATGTTGGCAATGACTCCATATTCTTCGTGCATAACAGGCTTTGGAGGCTATGGTTGAAGAACCACAGCACGCATTCGTTGAGTAAAAACTTCATTAGCCGGGAAAGCTTTATAGATGTGCAATTGTCATGCCATTTTGTTGTGCTGCTAATAAAGTATTTTAGAGATGAATTTGGGCATTTGAGTTGCCTTTACAGTGCACGGGATTGGACGTCTGCAAGAACTTCTTCTCCAAAGTGGGTGACATGGTGCGTAATAAAAGATCGTATGACGGGGCAGACTTATTGGAGAGTGCCTCCGCTTTGAATCACATTTCTGAATTTCAAGCTGGCACGACCCTCTTATTTCCTGCAGCACATGCTAAACAAGAGCACATTTGGCAAGAGTTAGAAAAGAAGGTAGATACCAATGGGACTGTGCTGACCTGTAACCTTGCAGATTACAGTAGCGTGGATATGGATGACAAGGTTATTGAGGCTTTAAGAGAAGGGCTTACTGCTGCACAAACATTGTGTACAAGCGTCGGCATTATAAGTACCGACAGTTTCGAGGATTGGTTTTAGAGTAGTCTGTCGGTAGACTTGAGCTCTAGCACATTGGGAGATGAGACCGATGTTATGGAAGAGAATATGGAGATTCAAGGTGAAGATTCAGGGAATGAGGTAGTCAATGAGGATGATGTGGCCAGGTCTGAATTACGTCATGTGTTTGATGAAATGTTAGATGAATGTGAAAGGAGGAAGCCATCTCATGTGTCTTGGCATGTTGTGATGGAAGGGAAGAGAATCTTTAAGTCAACTATAGTGTGCCATTTGAATGGGAATCCATGGCTTTCAAAGGACAGGTTGATGAGGGTGAAGACTATGATATATTCTATTGAAGAAAGTAATGTTGATGCACAAACTCTGCTTGCCATTGGGACAGATTGTGCAGTATACTTCGAAGAACCAGTGGAAGCCATGGTGGCACCACAAACTAGACAAGCTTCAGCAAGAAAAAGGAATAAATCTGTTGCAATTCATAAAATTTGGTATCTTGGCAGGGTACTTAGCATGAGAAGGAAGTCTGGCAATGCATGGAGAGAGTAGAGAGCCCCTGGACTTAGTAAACGCCGGGAAAGCAAAAGGTCTAGGGAATGCAAAAGGTTTAGGCAGATATTTGCAATAATGTCAAGTATTTTGTCAATGATCATTTTTTATTAAAGCTACCATTTCAGCAGTTTAACAGAGGTTTTCTACTTTGTATAATTCTGGAGCATGATGTTTGCACCATGCAGCCATTTGTTACATTTGTTTTCCCTATTTATAGCATGAGCATTTAGATCAAATGGCTTCTTCTACACTGTTGTGCCTTATATCTTGGGGATATAACATCTTGTAATGCATGACATAATGATATAAGAAGCACTATTATGCTCAGTTATAGTGCACTACATAAGTTTCTACATTGCATGAGTGGCCTTGCATTACCTAATATGTGAAGTGTAGTTTTGGTTGCTCTCTTCCTTATGACAGTCCACCTGCAAAGCTAAGGAGCTCAAATTTGTGGTGGACTATTAAGCTTGAATAGTTCAGCTTAAAATACTGCGGTCATGAAGTTCAGTTTATAAAACTGCTGTGATCAAGCTTGTGTTTATTTATCATAGATTAAATCATATCTTGCTCGTACTTTACTTGTACAAATAGTGATCTTTACTTTACTTTGATTTGCTTTACTTTGCTTTGCTTGTAGTCTTATCTTTGCTTTGCTTTACTTTGCATTGCATGTAGAAATTGTGATCTTATCTTTACTTTACTTTGTATGCAATAATCATTGGCTATTGGTTACTTAAGGAACGAGTCAGTTAGGTATGCTGCATGATGTCATTGCTCAATTTTTCATTTCTGCAGCCTCTTAGAGGTAGTCTTTGTCTGAGCCATTGTAGGAATCAAAGATGAAGTCGGAATAGGAAGAGGAATAGGCGGAGCTCGGATCGGAGGATGGTATGGGAAGAGGAATAAGAAAAGCTCGGATCGGAGGATGATATAGGCGTCAGCTGCATGGCAAAAATCACCTGCTTCATATGTTTGCAAGAGCATAAATGCAAAAAAGAGGATGCCTACAAAGTTGCTGCAGTAATCAATAGGCAGTACAATGTTCTTGTGGCGGCCTCAGACTCGGCAAAGGCTGGTGTCCTTACAGCATGGAGGAGGAATATTGCAGTGTCATTTACTCAGGTTGACAGATTTGGCCGGTGGATCATAATCAAGTGGTTTGATAAGGGGCAAGAATGGGGATTGATTAATGTGTATGCGCATAATTGACCACGTCAGAGAGGCGCATTGTGGGCTTCTTTGCGATCCAAATTACTGAGGTTAGGCTTCCCTGTTGCATGGATGATGGTGGGTGATTTTAACATGGTTGAGTTTGAGCAAGACAGATGTGGCAGAGGTGCAGAGATAGTGCAGGGCTTTGAACGGGAGCAATGGCACCACTTAATGCAAGATTGTGGCTTCATAGAAGTTGACGGACCTTCAAGTTTTACTTGGTGTAATGGCTGGTTGGGTGGTGGTAGACCATATGCAAGACATGATAGAGGCTTACTATAATGCTTTGGTAGCAACCCTGTTGCCTGCTTTTCATCGTGGTAACTTGTTGAATACTGCGATTTCTGACCATAATCCACAGTATTTCTCTTGCTCTCATGCTCTGGCGCATGCTGCATCTAAGACATATTTCAAGCTGAATACATTTTTCTTGAAGGATGAGGAATTTATGGCAGGATGTAGACATGCGTGGTTCAGATCCTGGCGCAGGGGCATGGCAGGTATTGTTAATGCTCTCGCTGCTGTGAAGTCTTTTGCTAAAGGTTGGGGTCGTGAGCGGGCTTCTGCTAACCGGGGCCTTCTGTTGGCTCTTTATCAACAACTTGGATGGAATTTGAAGTTGTTAGCAGATGTAACTATGGATCTCCAGCGCCTAGCTCACTAAGATGTTGGAAGTTGGAATGCAATGCAGGATGCCAGTCAACTGAGCGCGTATGCACAGCAACCCAGAATCTACAGTAAATAAAATGCTGATTTGCTGCACATGCCTGACACTGGCTGCCATTAATGCATCATCCACACTATCGACATCAAATCCAGATATAAATGCCATGAGTGCACATGTGTCACGTGCTAATAATTTTCAAGGAAGAAATTAGACGAGAACAGAAATTGGACACTGCATTACATAAGAAGGAATACATTTACAATGTACTAGGTAATTGCCAGGAGGAGGGGCATTCCACGCTGTAAAGGGCTCCGGCGGCCCCGCCAAATGAGGCGGTGCACGAACGGTGGAGCCGCGAGTGCACCGCCGAGTTTGGCGGCGCCGCCGGTGCCCTTTACAGCCGGAATGCCCGACTGATGGCAATTACCAGACATAATGACCAGTACCTTTACATTTCCACTCCTCTGCTTTGATCCGACAGATCCTTTACACGAATGGAAGCTGGGCAGATGAAATTTCGTTGTTGAATCTTCAAAAAAATAGTCGGATTATGTGATCTTCCAAGATCAAGAAGCGGCTATAGTGAAGAACGTGAATTTTTGAAGAACTGTTTTTGAAGAACCGCTCAACTGCCCAGATGAAATTTCTTTGTTAAATTTTCCAAGCTTAAGAAGCGGCCGCAGTGAAGAACTGAACAGAGATGCAAACTGGTTATAATTGAAGCCTTCAAAAACATGACGCCTGGCCTGGCCTTCAAAAACAGTTAAGCGCTCTAAAACTGTTTTTTCTTGGGCTCCTTCTTCGCCACACAAGCTGATTCAAACACCACAAAGGCAAATCCAGTTCAGATAATCCTATCTAGTAGCAAATAAGGAAGAACATAAATTAGAAGAATACCCACTTCTAGTAGGCCGATTCCTATATTTGCTTGAATAGCATTGTTCATTTGAGACAGAATCAGGATCGGATTTGGAAATAAAAAAATATCTCAGCTCCTCCTTTGCCATGCAACTGGTGGTCTGATTCAAATATCAGAAACGTGAATCAAATCAAAACAGTTTAAAAAGATAGCAGATGCAAAAAAATTAGTTTAGAAGGAAACCCACTTCTAGTCTTCCTACATTTCTAGTCTAAAGGGCTCCGTCGTCTGCGCCTCTGCGCCTCAGCTTCGATAAGCAAGCTCGTCGATAAAGAAAAAACAAACTGTACAAGCTTCTCTGCCACAAAAGCTCTGCAAGCAATCTCCGGCAATCTCCTCTGCAAAAAAGGCTCTGTATGAGAGACAAGCGGCGTCGCTCCACAGAACCCGGACAAAATTACATCATACAATTTCAACATAATTAATGGCATAATTTAAAGGTACTGGTCATTACGGATCTAGAAGAGGTTGAATTTGGTTGTAATTAAGGCATTAGTATTAGACATTTAAAATGAATCTAGAAGAGGTTAATATTTGGTTGTGATTAACCTTATTTGATAATGAATGCCTTGAATTGAAGAACATTGACATTGTCTCTTTGAATTTAGATTGGGGATTAGATAATTTTCAGCTTTTAGACTTGTATTTACAACACTTCGCTTCATTTTCAACTTTGTAATCTATGTATTTTCAACAATTTTGAATGTGGATATTTTTGTAACATATCGAGTGGGTATGTAATTAAGAAAAAAGTGCACTGCCAATAGTCAAGTTTAAGCTTCGGAGAAATATATTGAAGTCATAGGTTTTGTCTGTTGATTTTGGCATGATACCCAAAGAGTTGATTGCTTCCTCAATATTTGAGAAATTTAATGCACACCACAGTTTTGACACTTCTCATGTGGTCCAGGAGAGGAGCAAATAAATAGGATGCAACAGGGGAAAAACTCAAACACAGAATCTACATCCTAACTGGTTCTGTGTGTCCTCATTACGGGGTCTAAAATGGGATGGGATGTCATGTTTACACTGGGTTTGTATATTTTGCCTTATCCAAAGAAGTTTTTAAAGAGTCGTCTGTCCTTTTGCTTTTGTAGACAGGAGTAGAGCAGCCCATGAGACTTGACCCCCTCGCTGACGATGTCCTGCAGCTACGTCCCGCAGAGGCAACCTGGCCACGAGGATCGGATGCCAGCCAGGTCACTCGCTTTGGCAGACAGTTGCTCCTGCTATGTGGTATTTTTGACTTGATAATTTGCAATGGGCATCCACGGTGGCTCGCTTCACCGCCAAATGCACTGCGCAGACGGGACAATCGAGGGGTCTAGTGTGGTGGACTATGTGCTCGTAGTTGCGCAAGATATGCATCTCATCAGTCGTTTCCGGGTGGGCACCGACAGTCGGGATGAGGAGGTCGACTCAGATCACCTCCCAATTTATTTGGACATGGTTTGGCAAGCCACCAGAACCCCCACCATGCCAGCCCCTCGCCATCCTCAGTTGCGACTGGACTATGAGCAGGCAGAGGACTACGCCGAGATGCTCATGGACGCCCTGCCAGCAATTCCGCGGACCCCCACATTGCACCAGGTCATCCGCCAGCTCATCTATGCGGACGATGTTGACCTTCTGGCCCACACCCCAGAAGCTATGCAGTCTCATCTGGATGCCCTAGACATATTCTGCCAGGCTACAGACATGCGCGTGAATCTGGCCAAGACCAGGGTGGTTCTTATATCCTCTTCACGCCACCCCACGCCTCTTGCACTCACATATCGGGGACAACTTGTGGAGGTCACGCCCACCACACTCACCCCGGGTTTTGGTCCACTGTTGAAAACATCAGTTTTGGTAGGTCTACATGTCCTATTTTCAAAGAATCCTACATGTGGATTTGTGGAGGTATGGTTTTGTTCGATAATAGTGTTCTTTTTTCAGTGGACTAAAACATCCACTGTTGTTTTGTAGTTTCTTCTATTGTGACATGTCATTTTATAATACAATCCACTGTAGGAAAGAATACTTGAATTTCTACATGTCTAATAATTCTATTGTCACATGTCTTTATAGATGTAGGAAAGAATATTTGATTCTCTACATGTCCTATACTTCCATTCACATGTCTTTATAGTAGTAGGACAGAGTACTTTATTTGCTAAGGCATTGTAGGAAAGAATACATGAATTATGACATGTGTAATACTTCTATTGTCACATGTCTTTATAGAAGTAGGAAAGAATACTTGATTCTCTACATGTCATATGCTTCCATGTCACATGTCTTTATAGTAGTAGGACCAGTACTTTATTTGCTAAGGCAATGTAGGAAAGAATACATGAATTACGACATGTGTAATACTTCTATTGTCACATGTCTTTATAGAAGTAGGAAAGAATACTTGATTCTCTACATGTCCTATCCTTCCATATCACAGGGTCTTTATAGTGGTAGGACATGAGTACTTGATTTGCTACATGTGATGCACGCACCCGATCACATGTCCTTATACTAGTATTCCATGTAAGACAAGTTACTTCAATTACTTAACACCTATTTTTGCATAACAAAACCATCAAGAATTTGATTTGTATTCCTTGAGGGGGTGCGGGGACCGGTGCAAAATGCAATATCTCATCTATTGTCCCTTTACCCCTCATGCTTATAGAAAACTAGAATGCAAAGGCATTATGAAGATCCCAAAATTGAATTGAACCTGAATTTAACTTTAACATCCATGGGAACCAACAAGTCTATCAGATCCCTCGGGTAAGGCGTGCGCAAGGGCAAGCGTGCGGCATGCGAGAGAGAGAGAGAGAGAGAGAGAGAGAGAGAGAGAGAGAGAGAGAGAGAGAGAGAGAGAGAGAGAGAGAGAGAGAGAGAGAGAGAGAGAGAGAGAGAGAGAGAGAGAGAGAGAGAGAGAGAGAGAGAGAGAGAGAGAGAGAGAGAGAGAGAGAGAGACAGAGAGAGAGAGACCATCCCTACAAGATGACGCCCCTCTTCAAAGGTCCTAGGATGAGAGAGAGAGGAGAGAGAGAGAGAGAGTGGACTAAGAGAGAGAAAGAGAGAGAGAGAGAGAGAGAGAGAGAGAGAGAGAGAGAGAGAGAGAGAGAGAGAGAGAGAGAGAGAGAGAGAGATTTTTGCTTTTTATTCCTCAAATCCATTTTTTCGGTATATGCACATGACCTCAGTCCCAATCAGCTCAAACATGCCAAGGTGGCTCAAACATACACAAGGTGGCTCAAACATGCCACAAAGGTGGCTCCAACATGCCAAGGTGGCTCCAACATGCCACGCTGGCTCTAACATGCCATGGGGCTCAATATGCCAACGTGGGCAAACATGCCACGTGGGCTCCACCATGCCACCTAGGCTCCAACATGCCAAGGTGGCTCACAACATGTCACCTAGGCTTAAATATGCCAAGTTAGCTCAAACATGCCACCTAGGCTCCAGCATGCCACCGTAGCTCTAACATGCCACCTAGGCTCAAACATGCCAAAGTGGCTCAAACATGCCACGTGGGCTCCAACATGCCACCTAGGCTCCAACATGCCAAGGTGGCTCAAACATGCCACCTAGGCTCCAACATGACAAGGTGGCTCAAACATGCCACATGGGCTTCAACATGCCACCTAGGCTCCAACATGCCAAGGTGGCTCAAACATGCTGCGTGGGCTCCAACATGCCAAGGTGGCTCTAACATGCCACCTAGGCTCAAACATGCCAAGGTGGCTCCAACATGCCACTTAGGCTCCAACATGCAAAATGGCTCAAACATGCCACTTAGGCTCTAAGCGTGCTCAAACATGCCACGCAGCTCCAAAGATGCCACTTATGCTCCAACTTGCCAAGGTGGCTCAAATATGCCACGTGGGCTCCAACATGCCACCTAGGCTCCAACATTCCTAGGTGGCTCAAACATGCCACATAGGCTCAAACATGCCATGCATGCTCACTTAGGCTCCAACATGCCAAGGTGGCTCCAACATACCACCTAGGCTCAAACGTGCCAAGGTGGCTCAAACATGCCACGTGGGCTCCAACATGCCACCTAGGCTCACACATGCCAGGTGGCTCAAACATGCCAAGCACTACAAAACCAAAGCCCTGTTACGACGTCTATTACGACGTCCAGACGTCGTTTGCACGTCGATGATCGACGTCGAAACGTCGATAAACGACGTCTATTTTTCGGCGTCGGGCGGTCGATATCACGGCGTTTATCGCGTCGCTATACGCTGCCGCAAGCTGCTGGGCGTCTTTTAGCGGCGACATGGCGTCGTTCACGTCGTTCAACGTGCCGCATTACGACCCGCGGCACTGCCGCTTTGCCGGAAAGCGGCGGCCATTGGGCGTGGCGTGGTGATGATTCGGCAGCGTCGTTCAACGGCGAAAAGTACACGCCATCATGTCCGCCCAGTGGCGTTGGGCGGTAGCAGAAGGCCGGCGGTTGCCGCAGCGTGTGAAAGCGTCGTTCAACGGCGTTCTTCGGGCGTGGTTTACACTGCGTGTGGCATGTCGGCTTTCTGGCGGCCCGGCGCCCACGGGCGGCGTCGTTCAACGACGCTGGCGGCGTGGCGACCGCGCATAACGCGTCGTTCAACGGCGATTAAAAGAATTTTGATAAAAAAATATTTATTTAATATTATTCAATATGATTTAACGGACGGTTAATATTCATATGCAAAATTAACAAATATTTAATATAAATAAATATTTAGTAATATTTATTAATATTAATATTATCAATAATATTAATAGTATTAATAAATATTAAATATGAACAAAATAAATCGAGAATAAATATTTAAAAATTTAAAAATTCGAAAAATAGAAACAAATATTGATTAAATTATATTAATGGTAGATAAGCATTATTGTTTAATATGTAATTAAATGTTTAATAAATCTAAGAATAAAAAATAGAATCGAGCATAAAATTAACATAACAAAAAAAAATCACAAATAATAAGAACAAAGCATAAAAATTTAAATTGAATTCAATTAATATATTTCACAATGTAATTTGCACATTACAAAATATATTAAGTCTTTAGTTGTTGCTCTCTTCTTCTTCTTCTTCATTGGCTTCGTCTTCATTTTTCGCATTATATTGTATCGCGAACAATTAGTTCATTGTAGTCACAAATAATTATCTAATGAATGATACACGCTTCATCCCCCCTTTCACGCAGCGATTGGCGTCTGCGATGGCCGCATGATCGCCTTGTTTGAAGGCCCTTTCGCGTTCATCTTTAGCGGTAGGGCGACCCAACAAATGGCCTAGTGAGAATGAGCACCAAAACTAATGTTAGTGTTCAACTCGAGAACCTACATTATAAACCAAATTTATACTTACAAATAGCTTATCCGAGGAAAGCCATAACCGCGAGACCGGTCTTATTGGCACTATGGGCCTGCCACTTTCGTCGTACCTCGCGTCAGTAGCTGCCTTTGTTCTAGCTTCCCTTTCTTTGATAATATGTTGGCCTTCAAACACTACAATGCAATACAAGGACTTAGTCCACATGGCATCATCTAATTATCGACTCATGGGAGAGATGATGTACTTGAAATGCCTCATTAGTCAACCAGATAGGCTGTGCCACTTCCTATATCGGGACTCCTGTAGCTTTGGCAAGATCTTTCAGCTGCTTCTTCTGATTACCTCTGCAAAATATAAATAAAATATGAGTACAATGAGGTTATAATGAAGAACTAAAGAGCCTAATACACAGTGGGTTTAACATGTTTACCCCCGCTTTGAACAAAGCTCCCTCCATGAGATCTCTCGACTTGAGCTCGGGATATTACGCTTCTAAAATCTCCTTGATCCTCTCTTTTTCCTCATCATAGGCTCCCGAAGTTCCATTCACCCTTGTGGACGTTATGGCAAACGCTATTTGTGACATTATTAGCCATCTTCCAAAATTGTCGCCATCTGTAGGTCTTTGTGGTAGCGGCAACTTCTTGCTACTACACTCAACATACGACTAACATATGAATATGTGTTAGTGAACAAAAAAGGGCATAATTCAAGATGAACTCACTCATATTGAAAGAGATGCCTTCGTGGAGGTGGTGCAGGTGGTGCCGCGATCTTTAACGAGCTTGAAGAGGTGCGTCCACTCCGGCGTGGGCGGCGGTCGGCGCTCGCTTCGGGGGGTTCATTCTCCGTTGCTCGGGAGCGGCCCCAAGATTGAATTCGAAGGAGTGTATGAGCTATGGCGTGGAGGGTCATGGGGCCAGACCTCCGCCTACTTTGTTCAACTTGACGGCTGGCCAAGCGCAATCTCCATTTGCGAGGCGACATCCCGAATTGCAAGGCATTCCACCTATCTTCGGGGTTATCGCCCGTTGATATCTCGGAGTTCCCGTTTCTTCGCCGTCTTCTGGCTTTGGATGCGAGGTCCTTTTCCGATCTCTTGGCGGTGGTGATGAGAAGAAGATCCGCCCATAACCACGACGGCGAACATTATGCATAGGAAAAGAAGGGCCTTAACCGCATTTACACGCTACATTTAAAAACATTAGAACGTTAAAAATAAATGGTTAACTTACATTTTATCCTAGAAAAAAATCCATACCAAATCCACACAATGGTGGGAGGTGGCGGTGGTGGCGAGCTAAACCCGAGCGACCAACTTCGCCTCTTAAAGGCCTTTGCGAGGTTTAGGGCTGTCAATAAGGCTACCAAGCCCTTGAGAAGTAAAGTTGTGAACAATAGATATGCCATCGCGTGCCGCATCCCATGGTTCTTTGGACATGTGCAAAAACTTGCAAGTTATTTATATGGAGTGCGATGAATAACATAGTAGGAAAGCAACAAATGTTAGCAACATGGGAAGTTCATTACAAAACATTGGGATTTGAATAATTAAAAGTGTCTTTATATATTTGGTTATTAGACAATTAAAAAAATTTAATACTCTTAAACATGGCAAGATATACAATATTGTATTCATTATTTGAGTTGTGACAACAACAATTTTGACATCTCCAAGGCATCCATGCACTTCATGTGTCGTCTTTGTCTCACAACCATGGTAGAAGATATTCCAACACTTTGTAAGGCTTCAACAACCCGGAAGCTTTGGGTGCGTGATGAGAATACGTCTTCACGTAGGCACATCATTCTTGTTTTTGCTCCTCCAACTTGTCAAGGCGTCGTTGGTACATATGGGTTGGATTAATCCATTGGGCATTGTTGTTATTATTAAACCACTCCATTCGTCGCGATAGCTTGCACGAAATCGGAAGCATCTCATAAATATATCCCAATGCATAGACATCATGAATTTTCGTGTCCCCATACACGATCATCATCCTTTGATTTCTCAAACACGGTTTCCTCTAACCATGGATATTTTGCTTGTCCATCCGAAAGTAAGTACCGACACTTCAACAAGGGACGACGCTCTTTGGCGTAAAAATGAATTGCATTGTCCCAATCACCAATGGCCACCCACACATTTTGGTACTCATCATCAAAATGTAATTTGACTCTCTTGCAATTAAGCTTTGTGTGAGTGAAGTGGCCTTTGTGGATCTCAACGACACCTTACGCTAGGGCAAGAGCTATCTCCGGAACATACCGATATACAACTCGCATTTTGCTCCTAAGTTCAGCCTATGTGTTTGTCGGGTTCTTCTTGGCTCTAGCAATTGCATTTGACCATCTTCTAAAACGTGACAAGTTATTAGGTAAATAGTCAAACAAGTGTGCAAGTGTCTCTCCATTCATGAAAGGTAGAATCACCATTGGCCCTACATGGTATCCCCACTAGAGCTAGCAACTTCATATGCAAGTCCAATGGATGTAGCCAAAGCAGGATGCGGGCTCTTGAAGCGTATGTATCTTTGAGCCATCTCATACGTCTCGCCCTATCTTTGCCCTTGAAAACCCATCCTTTGTATAGCTCATCATCTTGGAAGTGTTGTGTTCGTTGATTTTGATTTGATACGATGCGATGTGTTGGTTTCTTCTCAATAAGGTGTATCACATCCACGGCCTCTACGGGCATGGGATCAACAAAGATTGATGTGTTCATGTGATTCTCAAAGAAAAGTGGGGCTTGCTAGGCCCTGCTCCACTAGAGCTTCCCCCCTGATGCAAAGCATTTTTAATTACCTCCAACTGACGTGCATTGAGATCCGCAATGATGTTCTTGTGATCCAAACGTCGCTTCTTTGAGGAATTCCATGAAGCTACCCATTCCTTGACACGAGCCTCGGCATTGGGACTTTTTTAAGCTGCCTTTGAATGCTTCAAACATGTCTTCAGTTCATCCATGGGGTTTCCAATCATTGGCTTTACATGTGTGTCAAGGAGAGAAGTCAACATTTCTTCTTGACCTGGCCATTTTTGTGCTAACTCAAATTGGCACTTCCTTTTCACATGTCTCGACAAAATGGTGCGACCGTTGACCAGCTTTTGCATCTCCCGTCCGGGACTTTCGTTAGCACATATCTCATTTATGACCATCGTCTAATCTCACTAATCATTAGTGTCTTCACAATCGGGGCCATACCTACAAACCAATTTAGATTCATTAATCTTGCTTTGTGACTTTTTTTCAAACCTTCATTATGAATCTTTACCTACTTTCTTAAGAGTTAGTTTCCCTTTTAATTTTTTTTAAAACCAACTATTTAAATTTTTCTTGCTCTTAACCACTCCACATCGGTGTTTCTTTGACATCCCTAACATCTTTAAAAACAACATTCTTAACTAGAAACCCGAAAATCAATAATGCAATTTTTTTTTTTTTTTTCAAAACCCCGCCCTTGTCCAATCCCGTAAAGATTTCTATTTATTGATATATTAATAAAAAAATAAACAAGAGTAGGCGGTGAGCTTGGACCGGAACACCTAGTCTTCTCCACTCAAATGAGCCGACCATGCCCTTGTCCAAGTCTCCCAAATTTTTCTAAACTAAATACATTAATCAATAAAATTTCAAGAGTAAGCGGTGAGCTTGGACCGGAACACCTAGTCTTCTCCACTCAAAGTGAGCCGACCATGCCCTTGTCCAAGTCTCCCCAATTTTTTTCTAAACTAAATACATTAATCAATAAAATTACAAGAGTAAGCGGTGAGCTTGGACGGAACACCTAGTCTTCTCCACTCAAGGCTTGAGCCGACCATGCCCCTTGTCCAAGTCTCCCCAAGTTTTTTTAACCTAAATAAAACATTAAAATTTTATTCTCCTACTCAAACTCAAATTCTTACCTAGAATGTCTTCGAAGTCTTAAAAATCGATTTCCAAGAGCTTACGCATTTTGTTATTAGTGTACATGCAAAAAAAATAAAGGCATTCAATAATTAGAAAACTTACATAAATAAATAAAAAAAAAAAAAAAAAAAAAAAAAGGCGATTCACATTGAAAAGATCATTGACATTAAAACTATTTACATTGTTAATTAAAAAGAACTATATATTGACATGTAAAAATGAAAATAAAAAAAAAAGAAACATAAAAAGAAGGGCCTGTCTTTCAACGGCGTCCCCTTCTTGTAATAAAAAATAGAGGAAGAATGGGCCTCGTCTTTCAACGACGTCCTTCTTCCATGGAAAAAAAAATAGAAGAGGAAGAAGAAGAAGAAGAAGAAGAAGAAGAAGAAGAAGAAGAAGAAGAAGAAGAAGAAGAAGAAGAAGAAGAAGAAGAAGAAGAAGAAGAAGAAGAAGAAGAAGAAGAAGAAGAAGAAGAAGAAGAAGAAGAAGAAGAAGAAGAAGAAGAAGAAGAAGAAGAAGAAGAAGAAGAAGAAGAAGAAGAAGAAGAAGAAGAAGAAGAAGAAGAAGAAGAATATTCTTTTTCAATCTTAAAATCTTGAAATCTTGAGAACTTGCACGTAAGTGAGCTCATAATACTCGTTATGGAACCTAGGTCTGATCCTGCGCATCCTTGAAGATGAAGTAAGAAAAAATTATTATGGCATGCCTTAGAAGTGGCATCTTGCAATACATTGTAATCTTTATTAATTGAGGGTAACTGGTGCCATTGCAACACGAAAATGTGCTATCCATGAACCATTTGATGTGATGCCTTTATGACATATAAGCACAATATGATTTAGAATATAGGCTTGGGGAACGAATTACAAGGCACAACTAAAAGATTGTGCATTTGTTTGAATATCTATCTAAAATGTCACCATAGCTATGGTGCATGTAACTTTTAGAGGGAAATTTATATATTAATGTTTGGGCAAGGCATGCGTGCCAAGTGTTGCTTTAAAAAGAAGGCTTTGCATGCATGCATTTACTTTTACCTTTACATTAGACATTTGTTGTCTCTATTACCACAAAACAAAGGTATTGGGAAAATGCACAATCGTGCTCAACATGCAAGGTTTTATTTTATTTTATAAGGTAGCACAAGCCATGGAGGACGATGCAAGTACATATACACTTTCTTCTCTTACACAAGTGGTAAGTGTTATATGTAGATAAGGCTTCAAATATGTTGGCGGATGTGCATTTAATATTGACCTTGTACATGAGCATATCATGTAAAAATAAATTTTGGCTTTATTGGAAAAAAGAAAAAACCAAAGGTTAGGTTTTTGTGGATGTTGGCCGATGGCCTTAGCGCCAAAAGGGCTGCCTAGTATGTCGGTTCTAATCAGAAGAACCGGATTTAGAATCAAAAGTTTGGATCTGCAGACCGCTTGTGAAAAGGGTTGCCAGTTGTAGCTAAAAATTTGCTGTAGGATCTGTTGCTGGAAATATGGCTTTATGGAGCGATCCAGATATGAAATCTGATGCATAATGTCGTAGCTTGCCCTATATGGCACTTCCAAATTCGTTTTGCCAGGCTATGGCCAAAAAGAAGGTCGTCATCATAGCAATGAAGCTGCTTCACAGGACTTTGATGGCTGCCATGTCTCAGAAAATGGTTTATGATCTTGCTGGAGAGGTGTGGCGAAATGTAATCCTCTGTGTGGAAAAATAGCCCTCTGCACTCATTTCGATCTCTTATAGCGGTCTTGCTCAACAAACAAACAGAACGATATGCTGCTCTATGTGAGATATTTGCCATACTAAATGTTCTCCTTCTACTACAAACAAATAAGGTAATTCTTTGTTTAAAATGAACGATTGTGCTTTTGATAGCATACAAATGATGTGGTAGATATATGAGATTATTTGGCAGATTTGGCCTTCAATGACTGCAAGGGCTTTTTCTCTAATACAAGCAGAGACCTGTACTAAAACAAACAGGCAATAGCATGTCAACGATTTGCACAAGTTTAAAATGGAGATATAAGCTTTGTGATTTGAGCTTGAAACTTGGTAAGCATTTGCTACCCTGTATTAAATCATAGTTAAAGAAGCAAGTATGATTTACGTGAAATCATGATGTGTACATGAATGCTTAAATCTGTGAGTTATTTACCAATACTACTTTCAAGAAAAGATATTCTATGCGGATGTGATTGCCTAACTCTCGTGTGTCCATTACGATTATAATGGCGAGAACTTATGGTTCTTAAGATTTATGGGCGGAGACTAAGATCAATCAAAGCATCTTAGAAATTGGGAGGCCACAATGTCAAACGGTTTAAGGCAAATTTCAAATACTTGGAGTGCGATAATCAGGTTACTTTTTGGTGATCGATTTGTTTTCTATACTAGTATATCTAGTTTTAGAATATGACCAGATCTTTGCCAACATAAGAATGTTGTCGAGAAAATTTACGGAAATAACATGTTTAGAATTATGAGTGCTATTTCTAAGTGATATATGAATGATGGAAATGAAGTAAATAAGGGATCGATGCTTAACATATGATCAATATAAATAGTCTTGATGAGTGAAAATTTATCTTAGGAATAAAATAGATTGAATATGAAATTCCATAGCTTATGTTTAAATCGAGATCGATCTGGAAAAGTTTAAAATGATAAAAATATTATGCTATATTATGACATTGGCAATGATTATCAAGGTTGCCAGCTAGGTTTGGGACTAAGAAATTAGTTCTCGTCTAATGGTAATGCTTGAAATCATAAGGGGAAGTTTAAAATGATATTATTCGGTTTTCTTTTTCTTGTTAATGTCACCTCGGGGCAAAAGGATACAATTGGTGATCGTTGATAAAGGCGAGAGACCCAATGTACCTTTGGCCCTTGCACATTTACCGTTTTCACGCTAATTGTGTATTGATTGATTTGCAGTGCGGGTTCTCTCCTCTAATTGTCTCCATTTTGTTTGTTAGAGTTGGCGTTTAGCGGAAGAGGATGGAATATGCTACATCAAGATTCCAAGTTTACTTTACACTTCATACTTTTAAATTCAAAACTTCATAGTTGTAAGATTTAAGTTAAGATTTAAGTTTATAGTTGTAAGATTGATTACCTTATACTTTCAAATTCAAAAACGTTATGTACAAATTGGATATGCTAATATGGAAATGATGATATGAATTATTTTACTCAAAATTTTTATTTTTGGATATATTTTTCAATATAGTAAATTATATGGGCTAAGGTTTGTAGAGTGCGATGTGGCACGGCCTAAAATCCGAGGGTGGATATTGGGATAAGTGATCTTGCCTTGAACAAGGTTCTTTTAATGTAATTGTTTACATAACTGTGACTGTAGTCTTGGCAAGAACATGTACGAAGAAGAAATCGTGACTTCCACTTGCTGGAGATATCTGGCAAACGCATCACTTCTACAAACCAGGTTAGTTTGAATATTATTGCTTTTGGACAGTAAAATAGGTTCTGCTACCATATGCTATGGTAAATGGCCCATAGCCTATTATGATATAGTGTTTTATACTATATCATGCTGTCCATGGTACTTAAGGCCCACTGTGCCTCATGTACTTCAAGATTTTAAAACCCTGACATTTTGTTGGGTCTTGAACTAGTCCATTGTACTAGTTCTTGAATTATCTGCTATTCTTGGATATAGTATTTGGTCCAATGCACCTTATACTAATAAGATAAAGATGATATAATAATTTGATCTTTGATTGAAAGATTCTTTGAATCTGTTTTTCTTCTGGTGTAAGGAAGTAGGACCCCTCTTTTTATAGGGGGGTCCTTTCCTTATAAAAAGAGGAGTCCTACATCCCGAGGGAGGGATTGTGGGAGAAGAAGAAGAAGAAGAAGAAGAAGAAGAAGAAGAAGAATATTCTTTTTCAATCTTAAAATCTTGAAATCTTGAGAACTTGCACGTAAGTGAGCTCATAATACTCGTTATGGAACCTAGGTCTGATCCTGCGCATCCTTGAAGATGAAGTAAGAAAAAATTATTATGGCATGCCTTAGAAGTGGCATCTTGCAATACATTGTAATCTTTATTAATTGAGGGTAACTGGTGCCATTGCAACACGAAAATGTGCTATCCATGAACCATTTGATGTGATGCCTTTATGACATATAAGCACAATATGATTTAGAATATAGGCTTGGGGAACGAATTACAAGGCACAACTAAAAGATTGTGCATTTGTTTGAATATCTATCTAAAATGTCACCATAGCTATGGTGCATGTAACTTTAGAGGGAAATTTATATATTAATGTTTGGGCAAGGCATGCGTGCCAAGTGTTGCTTTAAAAAGAAGGCTTTGCATGCATGCATTTACTTTTACCTTTACATTAGACATTTGTTGTCTCTATTACCACAAAACAAAGGTATTGGGAAAATGCACAATCGTGCTCAACATGCAAGGTTTTATTTTATTTTATAAGGTAGCACAAGCCATGGAGGACGATGCAAGTACATATACACTTTCTTCTCTTACACAAGTGGTAAGTGTTATATGTAGATAAGGCTTCAAATATGTTGGCGGATGTGCATTTAATATTGACCTTGTACATGAGCATATCATGTAAAAATAAATTTTGGCTTTATTGGAAAAAAGAAAAAACCAAAGGTTAGGTTTTTGTGGATGTTGGCCGATGGCCTTAGCGCCAAAAGGGCTGCCTAGTATGTCGGTTCTAATCAGAAGAACCGGATTTAGAATCAAAAGTTTGGATCTGCAGACCGCTTGTGAAAAGGGTTGCCAGTTGTAGCTAAAAATTTGCTGTAGGATCTGTTGCTGGAAATATGGCTTTATGGAGCGATCCAGATATGAAATCTGATGCATAATGTCGTAGCTTGCCCTATATGGCACTTCCAAATTCGTTTTGCCAGGCTATGGCCAAAAAGAAGGTCGTCATCATAGCAATGAAGCTGCTTCACAGGACTTTGATGGCTGCCATGTCTCAGAAAATGGTTTATGATCTTGCTGGAGAGGTGTGGCGAAATGTAATCCTCTGTGTGGAAAAATAGCCCTCTGCACTCATTTCGATCTCTTATAGCGGTCTTGCTCAACAAACAAACAGAACGATATGCTGCTCTATGTGAGATATTTGCCATACTAAATGTTCTCCTTCTACTACAAACAAATAAGGTAATTCTTTGTTTAAAATGAACGATTGTGCTTTTGATAGCATACAAATGATGTGGCCCGATATATGAGATTATTTGGCAGATTTGGCCTTCAATGACTGCAAGGGCTTTTTCTCTAATACAAGCAGAGACCTGTACTAAAACAAACAGGCAATAGCATGTCAACGATTTGCACAAGTTTAAAATGGAGATATAAGCTTTGTGATTTGAGCTTGAAACTTGGTAAGCATTTGCTACCCTGTATTAAATCATAGTTAAAGAAGCAAGTATGATTCACATTGAAATCATGATGTGTACATGAATGCTTAAATCTGTGAGTTATTTACCAAGACTACTTTCAAGAAAAGATATTCTATGCGGATGACTGATTGCCTAACTCTACGTGTGTCCATTACAGTATAATGGCAGAACTTATGGTTCTTAAGATTTATGGGCAGACTAAGATCAATCAAAGCATCTTAGAAATTGGGAGGCCACAATGTCAAACGGTTTAAGACAAATTTCAAATACTTGGAGTGCGATAATCAGGTTACTTTTTGGTGATCTGATTTGTTTTCTATACTAGTATATCTAGTTTTAGAATATGATGAATCTTTGCCAACATAAGAATGTTGTCAGAAAATTTCTGGAAATAACATGTTTAGAATTATGAGTGCTATTTCTAAGTGATATATGAATGATGGAAATGAAGTAAATAAGGGATCTGATGCTTAACATATGATCAATATAAATAGTCTTGATGAGTGAAAATTTATCTTAGGAATAAAATAGATTGAATATGAAATTCCATAGCTTATGTTTAAATCTGAGATCGATCTGGAAAAGTTTAAAATGATAAAAATATTATGCTATATTATGACATTGGCAATGATTATCAAGGTTGCCAGCTAGGTTTGGGACTAAGAAATTAGTTCTCGTCTAATGGTAATGCTTGAAATCATAAGGGGAAGTTTAAAATGATATTATTCCAGTTTTCTTTTTCTTGTTAATGTCACCTCAGGGCAAAAGGATACAATTGGTGATCAGTGATAAACTGAGAGACCCAATGTACCTTTTGGCCCTTGCACATTTACCGTTTTCACGCTAATTGTGTATTGATTGGCTGCAGGTACGGGTTCTCTCCTCTAATTGTCTCCATTTTCTTTGTTAGAGTTGGCGTTAGCGGAAGAGGATGGAATATGCTACATCAAGATTCCAAGTTTACTTTACACTTCATACTTTCAAATTCAAAACTTCATAGTTGTAAGATTTAAGTTAAGATTTAAGTTTATAGTTGTAAGATTGATTACCTTATACTTTCAAATTCAAAAACGTTATGTACAAATTGGATATGCTAATATGGAAATGATGATATGAATTATTTTACTCAAAATTTTTATTTTTGGATATATTTTTCAATATAGTAAATTATATGGGCTAAGGTTTGTAGAGTGCCTGATGTGGCCTGGCCTAAAAATCCAGGGTGGATATTGGGATAAGTGATCTTGCCTTGAACAAGGTTCTTTTAATGTAATTGTTTACATAACTGTGACTGTAGTCTTGGCAAGAACATGTACGAAGAAGAAATCGTGACTTCCACTTGCTGGAGATATCTGGCAAACGCATCACTTCTACAAACCAGGTTAGTTTGAATATTATTGCTTTTGGACAGTAAAATAGGTTCTGCTACCATATGCTATGGTAAATGGCCCATAGCCTATTATGATATAGTGTTTTATACTATATCATGCTGTCCATGGTACTTAAGGCCCACTGTGCCTCATGTACTTCAAGATTTTAAAACCCTGACATTTTGTTGGGTCTTGAACTAGTCCATTGTACTAGTTCTTGAATTATCTGCTATTGCGGATATAGTATTTGGTCCAATGCACCTTATACTAATAAGATAAAGATGATATAATAATTTGATGCTGATTGAAAGATTCTTTGAATCTGTTTTTCTTCTGGTGTAAGGAAGTAGGACCCCTCTTTTTATAGGGGGGTCCTTTCCTTATAAAAAGAGGAGTCCTACATCCCGAGGGAGGGATTGTGGGAGAAGAAGAAGAAGAAGAAGAAGAAGAAGAAGAAGAAGAAGAATATTCTTTTTCAATCTTAAAATCTTGAAATCTTGAGAACTTGCACGTAAGTGAGCTCATAATACTCGTTATGGAACCTAGGTCTGATCCTGCGCATCCTTGAAGATGAAGTAAGAAAAAATTATTATGGCATGCCTTAGAAGTGGCATCTTGCAATACATTGTAATCTTTATTAATTGAGGGTAACTGGTGCCATTGCAACACGAAAATGTGCTATCCATGAACCATTTGATGTGATGCCTTTATGACATATAAGCACAATATGATTTAGAATATAGGCTTGGGGAACGAATTACAAGGCACAACTAAAAGATTGTGCATTTGTTTGAATATCTATCTAAAATGTCACCATAGCTATGGTGCATGTAACTTTTAGAGGGAAATTTATATATTAATGTTTGGGCAAGGCATGCATGCCAAGGGTTGCTTTCAAAAGAAGGCTTTGCATGCATGCATTTACTTTTACCTTTACATCAGACATTTGTTATCTTTATCACCAAAAAATAAAGGTATTGGGAAAATGCACAATCGTGCTCAACATGCAAAGTTTTATTTTATTTTATAAGGTAGCACAAGCCATGGAGGACGATGCAAGTACATATACACTTTCTTCTCTTGCACTAGTGGTAAGTGTTATACGTAGATAAGGCTTCAAATATGTTGGCGGATGTGCATTTAATATTGACCTTGTACATGAGCATATCATGTAAAAATAAATTTTGGCTTTATTGGAAAAAAAGAAAAAACCAAAGGTTAGGTTTTTGTGGATGTTGGCCGATGGCCTTAGCGCCAAAAGGGCTGCCTAGTATGTCGGTTCTAATTAGAAGAACCGGATTGAGAATCAAAAGTTTGGATCTGCAGACCGCTTGTGAAAAGGGTTGCCAGTTGTAGCTGAAAAATATGTTGTAGGATCTGTTGCTGGAAATATGGCTTTATGGAGCGATCCAGATATGAAATACTGATGCATAGTGTCGTAGCTTGCCCTATATGGCACTTCCAAGTTCGTTTTGCCAGGCTATGGCCAAAAAGAAGGTCGTCATCATAGCAATGAAGCTGCTTCACAAGACTTTGATGGCTGCCATGTCTCAGAAAATGGTTTATGATCTTGCTGGAGAGGTGTGGCGAAATGTAATCCTCTGTTTGGGAAAATAGCCCTCTGCACTCATTTCGATCTGTTATAGCAGTCTTGCTCAACAAACAAACAGAACGATATGCTGCTCTATGTGAGATATTTGCCATACTAAATGTTCTCCTTCTACTACAAACAAATAAGGTAATTCTTTGTTTAAAATGAACGATTGTGCTTTTGATAGCATACAAATGATGTGGCCCGATATATGAGATTATTTGGCAGATTTGGCCTTCAATGACTGCAAGGGCTTTTTCTCTAATACAAGCAGAGACCTGTACTAAAACAAACAGGCAATAGCATGTCAACGATTTGCACAAGTTTAAAATGGAGATATAAGCTTTGTGATTTGAGCTTGAAACTTGGTAAGCATTTGCTACCCTGTATTAAATCATAGTTAAAGAAGCAAGTATGATTTACGTGAAATCATGATGTGTACATGAATGCTTAAATCTGTGAGTTATTTACCAAGACTACTTTCAAGAAAAGATATTCTATGCGGATGACAGATTGCCTAACTCTACGTGTGTCCATTACAGTATAATGGCAGAACTTATGGTTCTTAAGATTTATGGGCAGACTAAGATCAATCAAAGCATCTTAGAAATTGGGAGGCCACAATGTCAAACGGTTTAAGACAAATTTCAAATACTTGGAGTGCGATAATCAGGTTACTTTTTGGTGATCTGATTTGTTTTCTATACTAGTATATCTAGTTTTAGAATATGACAGATGCTGCCAACATAAGAATGTTGTCAGAAAATTTCTGGAAATAACATGTTTAGAATTATGAGTGCTATTTCTAAGTGATATATGAATGATGGAAATGAAGTAAATAAGGGATCTGATGCTTAACATATGATCAATATAAATAGTCTTGATGAGTGAAAATTTATCTTAGGAATAAAATAGATTGAATATGAAATTCCATAGCTTATGTTTAAATCTGAGATCGATCTGGAAAAGTTTAAAATGATAAAAATATTATGCTATATTATGACATTGGCAATGATTATCAAGGTTGCCAGCTAGGTTTGGGACTAAGAAATTAGTTCTCGTCTAATGGTAATGCTTGAAATCATAAGGGGAAGTTTAAAATGATATTATTCCAGTTTTCTTTTTCTTGTTAATGTCACCTCAGGGCAAAAGGATACAATTGGTGATCAGTGATAAACTGAGAGACCCAATGTACCTTTTGGCCCTTGCACATTTACCGTTTTCACGCTAATTGTGTATTGATTGGCTGCAGGTACGGGTTCTCTCCTCTAATTGTCTCCATTTTGCTGTTAGAGTTGGCGTTAACGCGGAAGAGGATGGAATATGCTACATCAAGATTCCAAGTTTACTTTACACTTCATACTTTCAAATTCAAAACTTCATAGTTGTAAGATTTAAGTTAAGATTTAAGTTTATAGTTGTAAGATTGATTACCTTATACTTTCAAATTCAAAAACGTTATGTACAAATTGGATATGCTAATATGGAAATGATGATATGAATTATTTTACTCAAAATTTTTATTTTTGGATATATTTTTCAATATAGTAAATTATATGGGCTAAGGTTTGTAGAGTGCCTGATGTGGCCTGGCCTAAAAATCCAGGGTGGATATTGGGATAAGTGATCTTGCCTTGAACAAGGTTCTTTTAATGTAATTGTTTACATAACTGTGACTGTAGTCTTGGCAAGAACATGTACGAAGAAGAAGAAGAAGAAGAAGAAGAAGAAGAAGAAGAAGAAGAAGAAGATGAAGAAGAAGAAGAAGAAGAAGAAGAAGAAGAAGAAGAAGAAGAAGAAGAAGAAGAAGAAGAAGAAGAAGAAGAAGAAGAAGAAGAAGAAGAAGAAGAAGAAGAAGAAGAAGAAGAAGAAGAAGAAGAAGAAGAAGAAGAAGAAGAGGAGATAGGAAAGAAAGATTGAATAGAATGAGAAAGTGGTGAAGAAGAAGAAGAAGAAAATGAATAGAAGATTGGAAGAACGGAAGATTAGAAGGAAGAAACCAATGATTGGAAGATCATTGGAAGAAGAAGGAGGAGGATTCGATTCATACTAATAAGAGGCGAAATGGATTGAAGAAAAACAAGGATGGAAAGAAGAGGAGGATAGAAATGGGATGGATTGAAAACAAATAAGAAAAAACAAGAAGCCCTAAATCTATCAAACAACAAGCCTAATTCAAAAATAGAGTTGATTGATCCATTGAAATACCTTTGGATGCTTGCTTGAAGCTTGGAAAGGACCGCAAGGATGATCCGCGCCAAAAATCGCCACGAAAAACGCTCCTCCAGCCGCTTAGAACCAAAAAAACTAGGCGGCGGAAAAGCCGGCTCTGTTTCTGATAAAAAGTTACAGACGTCGTTGAACGACGTCGCGAGGTCGTTTAACGACGTCTGCAATAGTCGTTAAACGACGTCTATAACGACGTCTTTGTGTTAAACGACGTGCCCTTTTTTTTATTAAGTTATAATTATAAGTTATTATTATAATTATAATAATAACAGTTAAGTCAAGTGCACACACAGTTCAATCCTTACAATTGCAATTGATGGTGAATTTGACGAGAATGGGGCTCCATGTGACACATCCATTCCAAAGATTATAGTTGGCTCCCTGGAGACCTTTGGAAGACCACGACGAAATTCCATCGATAACATCGTATTATATCCTCCACACTACAGTTTCGAAAGTAAGTCTTCAGTTCAATGAACAGGGGAGCCATTATGGGGTACCAAGTGAGTTACCTTGGCATTAATTTTCAAAGCCACATTCGTCAAGTACTGATCATTTATATTACGGGGAGGAACTATACACTGATTAACAACTCCAACGTCTGACAGAAACAGTTTGTTAAACGGCCCTGCAAAACATCTCTCTGCATAAGTATGCATTGCATCTTCCTTCGTAAACTACATATAAAAGGAATCAAACCATTACACAGCATAGAGATCAGTCTTTCTGAGGTAGAATGCATAGAATAAACTCTGGTGGCTCTTTTAGTCGAGATTTTAAAGCATTGAACATCATTGAAACTCTGTGGAATATCGATGGGGAGGAAATCAACATGATGCTATTGGTAACAATGATACGTGATAACAAGGAATCGGTGAGAATGATAGTTGGGGAATTGCATCAAATGGAAATGACAGATGGGGAGGAGGCAACTCAGATGCCAATGATTCTTGGGGTATTGCTTCCAATGAAACTCACACATCTGGAGCAGATAATAATGGAGCACTAGTTGGCAATGATTACTTATGTATTTTATCTATCCTTCTTTATCTATCCACTTAGATTTCTCTCCATCCTTGTTTATCTATCCACTTTAATAAACCAGACTTGTGCACCATTGAGCTTCACTTGCATACTTTCATACTAAATCAAGCTTGCCAATCACTTCGGGCCATGACAGAAGTAGCGGTAAAACATATGGCTCACCTGTGTTGCTCTTCAAGATACAATCTACACAAGGCATGCCCACCACGTAAAATCCATGCAAAGTCGCAAGAAGAGCTTCTTTGATTTGCCATATATTCTCGTGCATGATCACATACAACTTCATATATGGTTGCAGCCTCTTCATAGATTACCGCTAAGGGTTTTGGACACGCCTCGTGGTTCAACGACGCCTCACCTTGAATTTCGAAGTTCCCGGGGCCTTGGGAGAGGAAATTTGGGGCAAGCGACCGGAGGGATTTTAGGTCCAAGGCTCAAGGCCAACAACCCCAACTCCCTTCAAGACACGGCGCAAAGGTCCCTACGAATCGACAAGGAGAGGGCCTCGAAAACGAAACCCCGTGGGCTGCCGCTCTAGAAAGGGTTTACGCTTTGGGGCCGAGTCCTGGGTCTGCTGCACTTGGGACCCGGCCGAAGCAAAGCATTGCCAGAATACATGGAGCAAGGGGAACCGACGGGAGCGGAGTTTGGGCCTTTCCTCCTCCCGATGTGGCAAGTAGAAGTCGGGGGGCTTTTGCGGTGGCAAGACATTAAGTAAATTCGCAATTAATGCATTGCACGAAAATAAATTCGGTTTTGCCGAAAGGATCCCTAATTCATCTCCAACACGGCCCAATTTTCGAATTTTCGGAGAAGGTCTAGGTCAAAGGGTTAGCATTAGAACGGTCGGGGCAGCCCGCTGTGGTGGGCAACCGAGCGGCACCCTTCCCCAAGTCAAACGAGGCCAGGGACATTGGGGGGATCCCTCACAAGAGGGGAGAGTCCGGACCCCGGAGGCGGATCCAAAAGTTCCGAGGCAGCCCTTCTGGCAGCCCCCCGGGGCTGAAGACGCTAATGACCACCCTCCCGAGCCCTGGTTCCCCTATCCCATCGATTTGGATCCTCCGCTCAGGGGCCCTCTTGGGGAAGGTCCAAAAGATTCCAGATCGGTCGGGAGAACTTGTCAAACCGCTGGCGCCCCGATCGGGCCTTGTAGAAACCGCCTTTGCTTTGTCGTCGCAAGAGGGATGCTTTCCGAATGGCAAATAGACCCGGCCAAATCGTTGGAATGGCGAAATTACCCTAGGGAGCAAGTTACACTGGGCCGGTTTTGCGAAAAAAAGAAGGAAACACTCACGCCCTCCACGACAAGATCCCCGCATGCACATCCTAGGCCAATTGACTACGAAAGTGTGATGGAAGTGAGCTACTTTAAGCTTCTTGGAGTTTGGTGGTCTTCCGCCACGAACTTGGTCCCTGGAGGCAATGTCGACGTTCCGAAGTCCATTGGCAGAGTCAGTCGCGATTCGAGAGCGGAGGTCGGATCTGTGGCCTTGGGGAGAGGAAATTTGGGGCAAGCACCCCGGAGGGATTTTAGGGTCCACGCCCCCGGGCCAACACCCCAACCCCACTTCAAGACACGGCGTTAAAGGTCCTACCGACCGACAAGGAGAGGGGGCCTCAAACGTAAACCCCGTGGGCTGCCGTGCCTCTAGAAGGGTTTACGTTTTGGGGCCGAGTCCTGGTCCGAATTGCACTTGGGACCTGGCCGAAGCAAAGCAATGAGAATACGGGAGCAAGGGGAACCGACGGAGCGGAGTTTGGGCCTTTCCTCCTCCCGATGTGGCAAGTAGAAGTCGGGGGCGCTTTAAATGGCAAGACATTCAGAATTCGTGAATTAATGCATTGCACGAAAATAAATTCCGGTTTTGCCGGTAGGGATCCCTAATTCATCTCCAAAGACACGCCCAATTTTGAATTTTCGGAGAAGGTCTAGGTCAAAGGGTTAGCATTAGAACGGTCGGGGGCAGCCCGCTGCGGGCAACCGAGCCGCACCCTTCCCCAAGTCAAACGAGGCGGGACCTTTGGGGATCCTCACAAGAGGGGAGAGTCCAGGACCCCTTTAAGGCGGGATCCAAAAAGTTCGAGGCAGCCCTTCTTCCGGCGCCGGTAACAAGACGCTTAATGACCACCCTCCCGAGCCCGTTCCCCTATCCGACCGTTGGATCCTCCGCTGGGGGCCCCCCTCTTCGAAGGTCCAAAAGATTCCAGATCGGTCCTGGGAGAACTTGTCAAACCGCTGGGCCCCCGATGCGGCTAGCCTTTGTAGAAACCGCGACTGTTTTGTCGCTCGCACGCGGGATGCTCCCGAATGGCAAATAGACCCTGCCAAATCGTCCGAATGGCTAAATTACCCTAGGAGCAAGTTACACCGGGTTTGGCCGTTTGCAAAAGAAGGAAACACTCACGCTCTCCACGACACAAGATCCCGCATGCACATCCTAGGCCAATTGACTACGAGTGTGATGGAAGTGAGCTACTTTGGCTTCTTGGAGTTCGGGTGGTCTTCTCGCCACCGCGGAACTTGGTCCCTGTGGCAATGTCGACGCTTCGAGTCCATTGGCAGAGTCCCGATCGCGACGGGGAGAGCGGAGGTCGCCCGGTCCGGCCCCCGTGGCCTTGGGAGAGAGGAAATTTGGGGCAAGCGACCTCCGAGGGATTTTAGGGTCCCGCTCGGGGCCAACACCCCAACCCCACTTCAAGACACGCGCCAAGGTCCCAGCCGACCGACAAGGAGAGGGCCTCCAAACGTAAACCCGTGGGCTGCTGTGCTCTAGAAAGGGTTTACGCTTTGGGGGCGAGTCCTGGTCTGTAATTTGCACAGGACGCCGAAGAAAGCAGCCTCAGAATAATGGAGCAAGGGGAACGGACGGAGCGGAGTTTGGGCCTTTCCTCCTCCCGATGTGGCAAGTAGAAGTGGGGGGCTTTTGCAAAGGGCAAGACATTAGAATTCTACCAATTAATGCATTGCACGTAAAATAAATTCGGTTTTGCCGCGGGATCCTTAATTCATCTCCAAAGACACGGCCCAATTTTCGGAATTTTCGGAGAAGGTCTAGGTCAAAGGGTTAAGATTAGAACGGGCGGGGCAGCCCGCTGTGTATAAACCGAAGCTGGCACCCTTCCCCAAGTCAAACGAGGCCAGGACCTTGCGGGGATCCCTCACAAGAGGGGAGAGTCCGGACCCCGTAAGGCGGGATCCAAAAAGTTCCCGAGGCAGCCCTTCCGGCGCCTTTCCCGGTCGGTCAGCTAATGACCACCCTCCCGAGCCCGGTTCCCTATCCCACCGTTGGATCCTCCGATTCGGGGCCCCCTTCGGGAAGGTCCAAAAGATTCCAGATCGGTCAGGAGAACTTGTCAAACCACTGGCGCCCCGGATGTCGGCCTTGTAGAAACCGCGACTGTTTTGTCGTTCGGGCCGGGATGCTCCCGGAATGGCAAATAGACCCTGCCAAATCGTCCGAATGAATTAAATTACCCTAGGGAGCAAGTTACACGGCCGGTTTTGCAAAAGAAGGAAACACTCACGCCCTCCACGACAAGATCCCGCATACACATCCTAGGCCAATTGACTACGAGTGTGATGGAAGTGAGCTACTTTTGGCGCTTCTTGGAGTTCGGGTGGTCTTCCGCCCCACGGAACTTGGTCCCCGTGGCAATGTCGACGTTCGAGTCCATTGGCGAGTCGATCGCGATTCGAGAGCCGAGGTCGCCCGGCCCGCCCCCGTGGCCTTGGGGAGAGGAAATTTGGGGCAAAGCAGCCTGAGGAGGGATTTTAGGGTCCGCCTCGCGCCAACACCCCAACCCACTTCAAGACACGGGCGCAAAGGTCCCCGCCGACCCGACAAGGAGAGGGGCCTCAAACGTAAACCCCGTGGGTTGCCGTGCTCTAGAAGGGTTTACGTTTTGGGGGCCGAAGTCCCGGTCTGCTGCACTTGGGACCTGGCCGAGAAGCGGCTGTAGAATACGGAGCAAGGGGAACCGACGGGAGCGGAGTTTGGGCCTTTCCTCCTCCCGATGTGGCAAGTAGAAGTCGGGGGGCTTTTGTGGTGGCAAGACATTCAGAATTCGCAATTAATGCATTGCACGAAAATAAATTCCGCTTTTTGCCGGCGGGATCCCTAATTCATCTCCAGCACACGCCCAATTTTCGAATTTTCGGAGAAGGTCTAGGTCAAAGGGTTAGCATTAGAACGGTCGGGGCAGCCCGCACGGGCAAACGAAGAGCCGCACCCTTCCCCAAGTCAAACGAGGCCGGGACCTTTGGGGGATCCCTCACAAGAGGGGAGAGTCCCACCCCGTGAGGCTGGATCCAAAAGTTCCAGGCAGGCCCTTCCTGGCAGCGCCCCGGGCGACGCTTAATGACCACCCTCCCGAGCCCGTTCCCCTATCCCCGTTGGATCCTCCGTCAGGCCCCCCTCGGGGAAGGTCCAAAAGATTCAGATCGGGTCCGGGAGAACTTGTCAAACCGCTGGGCGCCCCTGGATGTCGGCCTTTGTAGAAACCGCGACCGTTTTGTCGTTGGGGCACGCGGGATGCTCCGAATGGCAAATAGACTCGCCAAATCGTCCGAATGGCGAAATTACCCTAGGGAGCAAGTTACACGGCCGGGTTTTGGCGAAAAGAAGGAAACACTCACGCCTCCACGACAAGATCCCCGCATGCACATCCTAGGCCAATTGACTACGAGTGTGATGGAAGTGAGCTACTTTGGCGCTTCTTGGAGTTCGGGTGGTCTTCTGGCCACGGAACTTGGTCCCCTGTGGCAATGTCGACGCTCGAGTCCATTGGCAGAGTCGGGACAAGGACTCCGGGAGAGCCGAGGTCGCCCTGGCCCCGTCCCTGTGGCCTTGGGAGAGGAAATTTGGGGCAAGCAGCCCGGAGGGGATTTTAGGGTCCGTCAAGGCCAACACCCCAACCCCACTTCAAGACACGGCAAGAAGGTCCCGCCGACCGACAAGGAGAGGGTCAAACCCAAACCCCGTGGGCTGCCGTGTGCTCTAGAAGGGTTTACGCTTTGGGGCCGAAGTCCCGTCCGCTGCACTTGGGACCGCCGAGAAGCAAAGAAATGGAGAATACGGAGCAAGGGGAACCGGACGGCGGAGTTTGGGCCTTTCCTCCCCATGTGGCAAGTAGAAGTCGGGGGCTTTTGCGCGGTGCTGGGCAAGACATTAAATGAATTCGCAATTAATGCATTGCACGAAAATAAATTCGTTTTTGCCGGGTTGATCCCTAATTCATCTCCAAAGACACGCCCAATTTTCGGAATTTTCGAGAAGGTCTAGGTCAAAGGGTTAGATTAGAACGGCCGGGGCAGCCCGCTGTGGCAACCCAGCTGGCACCCTTCCCCAAGTCAAACGAGGCCAGGACCTTGCAGGGATCCCTCACAAGAGGGGAGAGTCCCGACCCCGTGAGGCGGATCCAAAAAGTTCCCGAGGCAGCTCCCCCGGCAGCAAGCCCCGGGCTGCACGCCATGACCACCCTCCCGTGAGCCCGGTTCCCCTATCCGACCGTTGGATCCTCCGCTCAGGGCCCCTCTTCGGAAGGTCCAAAAGATTCCAGATCGGTCCGGAGAACTTGTCAAACCCTGGCGGCCCCGATGTCGGCCTTTGTAGAAACCGCAGACTTGTTTTGTCGTTCGCACCGGGATGCTCCGAATGGCAAATAGACCTCGCCAAATCGTCCGGAATGGCGTAAATTACCCTAGGGAGCAAGTTACACCTGGCCGGTTTTGAAGAAGAAGGAAACACTCACGCCTCCACGACAAGATCCCGCATGCACATCCTAGGCCACCGATTTCACGAGTGTGATGGAAGTGAGCTACTTTGGCGCTTCTTGGAGTTCGGGTGGTCTTTCGGCCACGGAACTTGGTCCCTGTGGCAATGTCGACGCTCGAGTCCATTGGCGAGTCGATCATGACCCGGAAGAGCGGAGGTCGCCCGTCCGGCCCCCGGGGCCTTGGGGAGAGGAAATTTGGGGCAAGCAGCCTCGGGAGGGATTTTAGGGTCAAGGCTCCCACGCCAACACCCCAACCCCACTTCAAGACCGGCGGCTGAAGGTCCAGGCCGACCGACAAGGAGAGGGCCTCAAACGTAAAACCCCGTGGGTTGCCGTGCTCTAGAAGGGTTTACGCTTTGGGGCCGAAGTCCCGTCCTCGCCACGGAACTTGATCCCTGTGGCAATGTCGGCATTCGGAGTCCATTGGCGCCAAGAGCCAAATCGTTCCGGGTGAGGGGAGGTTGCCCGCCCCTCCCCCGTGGCTTGGGGAGAGGAAATTGACAAGGGGGCAAGCAGCCTTCCGGAGGGATTTTAGTGTCCTTTTGGGCCGCAAGGCCAACACCCCAACTCCACTTCAAGACATGGCGCAAAGTCCCGGCCGAATCTGACAAGGAGAGGGCCTCCGAAACGTAAACCCTGTGGGTTGCCGGCTCTAGAAGGGTTTACGCTTTGGGGGCCGAAGTCCCGGCCTCCGCCACGGAACTTGATCCCCGTGGCAATGCGTCGGCATTCTCGAGTCCATTGGGCAGAGCCAAATCGCGGGTTTCCATGAGGGGAGGTTGCCCGCCCTTCCCTGTGGCCTTGGGGAGGAAATTCGGGCAAGCAAGCCCGGAGGATTTTAGTGTCCGGCCTCGGGCGCCAACACCCCAACCCACTTCAAGACATGGCGCAAAGTCCCTACTGACCGGGACAAGGAGAGGGCCTCCAAACGTGAAACCCCGTGGGCTGCGGGCGCTCAGAAGGGTTTACGTTTTGGGGCCGAAGTCCTCGTCTTTGGCCACGGAACTTGGTTTCCAGAGCAATGTCAACGTTTGAGTCCATTGGCAAGAGCCAAATCGTGGTTCGGGAGAGGAGGGGAGGTTGCCCGCTCTTCCCCGTGGCCTTAGGGAGAGGAAATTTGGGGAAAGCGAGCCTCGAGGGATTTTAGGGTCCAAGGCCAAGGCGCCAACACCCCAACTCCACTTCAAGACACGCCGCTAGGTCCCGCCGACCGACAAGGAGAGGGCCTCAAACGTAAACCCCGTGGAGTTGCCGTGCTCTAGAAGGGTTTACGTTTTTGGGGCCGAAGTCCTAGTCTCAAGCCGTTTTTGAACGCGGGCCGAAGCCGCGTACGCAGAACGCATAGCAAGGGGAACCGACGGGAACGGAGTTTGGACCTGTCCTCCTCCGATGTGGCAATTAGAAGTCGGGGGCTTTTGCAAAGGGCAACACACCATTAAATTCATAATTAATGCATTGCCGCTAAAATAAATTCTGATTTTTGCAATTTTGGATCCCTAATTCATCTCCAAAGACGGCCCAATTTTCGGATTTTTTGGAGAAGGTCTAGGTCAAAGGGTTAGCATTAGAATCGTTTGGGCAGCCCGCTAGTGAAGGCAACCGAGCTGATTTGGAAGATTTGGAAGATAAATTTGACTTCAAGCCACAAAGAAACATAAATTTAGTGGTCGCTTCTATCAGCCAAAGTTGGAGAAAAATCCAAGCCGATCGCCCATCACAAACTTCTAAGAATGTGCATTTGAAAGATTTAGAACATGGAAGTGTCCCATTTGTAAGAGCTATAGGAGAGTCCAAACCACAAATAATCTCGAGGAATCGGTTCTACCGGTCCAAGTCGAAATGTCGCGTAAAACCTCAGTTCAAAATGGCAAATCGAATCAAGAAGGCGATATCCAGCGGAAGAATGCAAAATATCTTCAAGAATCCTCCGGATCATGTTCATGCATATGTATCAATGCTAGATTGTACCCAAGAGAAAATATAACAATGTACAAAACATAGGTTTATTGAACAAAAGATCACTTGAACAATTCAAAGATACTCCTCCCGAGCTTGGCTTATGGTTTCTATCGTGAAGTCCTCCACTTGTCCATCCCCTTTGAACCATAGCTCCATGTCAGTATGTCCCGCCACCATGCATATGTCGACGCTTAGTATCATGTTAATGTTTGTTTTTCTGTGGTGCTTCCAAACCCCGACCATCTTTTCAAGAAGCACCCTCATCATGCTAGGCAGCTCACCTGTTCCTAGCAATTTGGTCGGTGCCTTCTCACCAATCACATACTTCTTTAACACTTTCATCCGATGGATCGTTGTTTCATAGTCCTCATCGAAAGTGGAGGAGGGGGGTTCCGCGAGGATTCCCTTCCTTCTCATGCCCTCGACGGCTCCTACACCAAGCTATAGATTAGAAAATAGATAAAATACAATAAAGTGTATAAACCATGAGTGTAGCCTTACTTGTGAAGACAGTTCCATATCTCTCTCCGCTTGAATCCTCATCTCCTCCCCGGATCTGGTTCAAGCGGCCAAGACATACCTTCCATGGCCATGTATCCCAAAAGCAATAAAGAAAAACTCACAATAATCGCAATGAAAAACTAGGATCCGAGGATCGTTACGTAATACTCAAATCATAAAAGAAATGGAAAAAATGAAAGCGTACCCGATGACTTTTTAAAGAACAGAGACGTCGTTTTAAGGACGTATAGGCGTCGTTTAACGACGTTTAAAGGTCGTTCAACGGCGCCTATAACGACGTTAGCGGCTATATAACGACGTCGCATTTAAATTTGTTTTGTTTTCGTTATCTTCGAGATGCCATATATATTGCCCTATTAGTCCTCCAGCTTCTCCACGCCCTCCCAGTCCCAAGCCTCCTGCGCCCTCCGCCTTCCTCCTCCTCCTCCTTCGCCGAGACTCCCCTCACCTACATCCGCCATGGCCGCTTCTCGGCGCATGCCCGCTTGTCTGCACTGCAGGCCATGCCGGCTTTGGAGCACCGAAGCGCCTCCGCCCGGAGTGGCTAGAGGCGAGACCTAACCCAAGAAAGGTAGGAGTTCAAACAGAAATATGACAAAGCTGCATGATAGGGGGCAAGAAAGACCTCGGCCGCATATCGGGAGGTAGGAACCTTCCCTCAATCTGGGGCCTCGAGTGCGAAGAAATGCATGGTGAACTTCGTCAAGCAGCTTTGGCCATTATGCTAGAGGATAGGGGCCTTTGGGAAGGGAAACATTTGCTGAAGCCCTACTTTCAAAAGTTGCACTAGACCAACCCGTAGGCATGCGGGAAGTGCCGTACATATGAATCCCTTGGGGAAACAGACACCAGGAGGGCTTGGATTCCATGCCGGGAGGCTTGTTCGGACGGGGTGGAGGAAATCACCGCCGAAAGCACCTTCGAGCTCGCGAGTGGATCACACCGATGCTGATATATACCACTAGATGTGCAATCGGCATCCACTTTGTTTTGTGTATTTGAATTGTGTATGGGTTTTTTATATGAATTTTGTATTTTGAAGGGAATACATATATGATTTTTGTATATGAATCTTGCATTTTGAAGGGAATCTTCACATTTTATGATTAATTAAACATAAAGCGTGTACTCAATCAGATGTAGAACTGCCTGACCGGGCTTGCAAGCCATAGGTCTATACTAGGATGCCAATTAACTTGGCATAAATGTCTATGATAACTGAAGTTGCAATACTAATGTTGCCTAATATGGTTTGTAGTATACACAAATTCGCATGCCAAAGTATTTTCTTATTCATATGTGGGAAGAAAATATAATAATCATAATAAAGTAATGAAGGTTCAATCGATGGTAGTCTTCTATCATGACAATAGTCTGCCCCCAACCCCCAACCTCCCTATTCGACCGCCATCTCTTCTTCACCTTCAAATATGCGGGGAGCGTAGCCTTACATGGAACTACGAACCACCATGGGATCTTGCAAAGGATCTGAACTAAGGTGACCTACAAAACCTCTATTACATTAGTTCCTTTGTTAATGACATATATAAATTTTATTGCATCCAAGTAAACATACTTGTTCACATTGCTCAACCCTCACGAAAGTGTGTCTTGACCACGATACTGAAGGAAGTTGAATCTAGTGAATAAAGCCACCGGGATCTTTTGTATCGTGGCATGAGCACCAAGACACACAAGATCAAACCATTCGCATCAAACAACATTGTTTTGAATGCACTACCGACATCAACCTCCATGATAGTCTTTATAGTACCAATCCATTCCAACATTGCCTCGATTGGGTTTGGGTCTGCACTACCAGTCTGGCAAACTGTACTAAACTTTGCTGATATACCACAATCATAAGTGCGTTTGCCATGATCCACACTTTGTCGTCGAAAGTGAGCACCAGAAGACCATATTGATGCATATGAATTATACTACAAAGTAAAGGAACAAATGTTCAAAATAACGAACGAAACTCGTGAATTATATGCTATTAAGTTGCACTTACAAATAGTGACACGCCTTTAGCATATGCAAATTCTTCGCTAGAAACATGTTCGCCACGTTGCCTTGCCATCTCTAGTTGTTCGAGCAGCCATTTATTGTTTATCTCACTTGGCAGGACCCCTAGATGATCTGGAAGTGGTTGTTTGCGATTCTTTTGTCGATAGCGTCTTCTCTCCTCATCTCTCTTTATTTTTTCTTCCTCGTATTTTTTTATCCATTTCTCCATGGGAGTGGAGTTGTAGATGAGAAACTTATTGACTTTTGCCTGTTCTTCTAGTGTGAACAATTTCTTTTGTGGTCTTCCTTCGGGAACTTCTCCAACTATAGTTGGAGTGTCTTCATCGGTCCATAATCGTGGAGCATTGGGGTGTAGATCGCCAAGAACTTCGGTGACATAGAATAATGACTCGTGCTAACCAACCCCGGCCATGCAACCCCTCCGGCCTTGCCTTCGACGCATCTAAGTCCTTGAGGACCTTCGTAAAGCGTTCTATAAAAACATCCATCTAGGATTTGTTGTGCCCGCAAGCTCTGCGCCGTCCACTAAATGCACTAGTAAGTGAGTTTGTATGTCCAGGAAAACTTGTTGGGAATTCTTTTCTCTAGCATACAACATGCCTCAACGACCTTAGTTCGCATGTCCGCAATTTCATTTGTCGGTATCTCCTTCCTTGTAATCCATCTAAATATGATTTAAGAAAAAAAAAGTTAAGTGAGAGTTCAAAGATCGAGTGTTTTTCTAAATCCGTATGAACCGGAAAACTCGATAGGAGACATATTGCATGTAGTGGACCGTCGGTAGACGCGACCCCTCGTAACAATAGGCATAACAAACGCAACATCTTATGCCAATCATGAGATTTCAACCCGTTAACTCCCCTTCGTTAGAGAAAACAATTACGAACTTAATGCATATATCCTGTCGGAGTCTTTATTGCCTTGATCGCTTCTCGAGCGGGTTTCATACATTTTCTAGGCACGATCCAATCCACTTGTGGCCTTATTCCTTCTTCGACATTTAACCATGCTTTAGATTTTGATCCAAACTTCTTGTAGATCTTCTCGTCTTTGACCGCGTGTCCTTACGTCGGTGACATGCTTCCAAATAGACGCCAAACGTTTTTAAAGATGTGCATGGGATCAAGAAGATGATGGATCTTCAATTCTGTCCAATAGGGTAGAAGGAAGAAGGATGCTTTCCACTTCATTCCTTAACCTTATTTCCTTCAACCGCATCCCACATGTTACCCCAATCTCTCATTGTCAACCTTTTGGGAGGCTCTTGAAAGGTAATGTTTTTCTCTTGGACCTACACGATCGAAGTCGATTTTCCATTGGCGGATATCTCTTGAAGTTTGCATAGACATTTTTGTGCAATGCCGATTGACCGGAGAGTTCAACTGTTCAAACCCACACAAGTGACATGCCGCATATCCGGACACTTGGAGTCCGGAGAGTTCATACAAACCGGGCCAATCATTTCGTTGTCCACATTAAGATTGCTCTCAAGGTAAATCTTCGTTCAAAGACGAAGTTCTCTTGAGACATCGTGAAACTTCAATACCTTCACTCCCACAATGTCAAAAGCTCATCAATAACTATTTTTGGATATGGATCTAGACTTTCCCGCTTCTTCGGTCCTGGAACTAATAGTACTACCATTAAATGGCTAGTCTTCATGAGTAACCACGGTGGTAAATTATAGTTGATCAACACCATCGCCAAGTTGACCACGCGGTGATTGACGTCCATAAGGATTAACACCATCCGTTGCCAACCCTAATCACGAGATTTGTTGGCTCTCTTCCAAATTCGGCCATGTTTCATCAATATGCTTCCATTGCTTGCGGTCCACTAACCACGCGGAGTACATTGTCACTCGACGATTAGCGGCACACCAACCCATGAGCTGGAAGCTAGAGATTCACATCGAAACAATAGCCTTATCGCGAGGGATCAATGGAAAGTAGCGAACCACCTTCATCGGGACGGTCTTTCCCTTGGCATCCAGATTGTACCTAGAGGCACCACATTTAGGGCATGTTTACGTGTTCTTGTAGATGTCATCAGGATAATATACCATGCAATCATTTGGACAAGCGTGAATCTTATGGTAGCCTAAACCAGTAGCTGCCAATATATTTTTTATTTCAGTGCGACTTTTGGGCATAGTGTTCCCTTGTGGGAGTATTTTCTCTTGCAATAACCTGTATAAAACAGACCTTTACTTATACATTCAACTACAAATTCAATAAGTCAAGTGATTGCAATTGTACTTACTCTAACAAAGCCGTAACACTGGCATTGCTCCATTTGAATTTGGCTTGAAGGTTTAATATCAATAAAGATGTCGTCAATCTAGATATGCTTGCACCTGGATATAATGCTTTATGCGCCTCCTCCAATAAAACGTGATCTTCATGACCATCGTTAGGAGTATTTATATCGTCATCTAGGTCGTTGTCGAAGATTGGGCCAAATGCATCTAACATGTCGGCTATGGGTTCTTCAACTTCCATGAAGTCGTCCATAGGGGCATTGTCATCATCTTCATCATCGTATTCCTGTTCATCTTCATCATTGTACTCTTCATTATCGTTACAGCCCATGTTTGTACCATCTTGCTCAATGTATTCTAATTCCGCTATCCGCAATGACTTTTGATGTCGCCAATTCAAGACGCTTGGATGTGGTCTTATATCCACTTGCCTACCCCGCACGCCGATTTAAACGAAAATATATCATTGATTGATACATACATTGAGAGCCGTGTTTGTTAAATTTTAAGCATTTAATAACGAAGCGAAAATATAAAATTTTATGTCATAATCAAAGCATATATTGAAGATATAATACACATTTATCTTCAATATGTGCAATCTCATTCCAAGAGAAGAAGAAGAAGAATTCGAAGAAGAAGAAGAAGAAAAATGGTGCATTCCAACAAAAATTATATGAGTAATTTGAGTACATCATCAAAGGACCTCCCAGTTGGTCTACCGTATTCATATTCAATGAACAATTCATCACCAATACACAAAGTTTTTATAGCATAAACCATGATATATCTCCCCGATCAATTTTACGGCTAAAAAATCTTCTTGGTCTTTGTTTGCCTCGACAAATTCACAATTGGTAGCTTCGAGGATTCTCGATAGAGCTATTAATAAAAGCGCAAGGTTTCCATGCAACCGAGGGGCGACCATCAATATATGTGAAGCTTTATGTAGTCAGTCGGGCTTGGATATTGTTAGATTGCATTTGAATTTAGGCCATAGATGAGCATGCGCCAATCGATGCTTACTCAATTTATGCCAAGTGTCCGAAGTTATATTAGGGGACCTACATATGGCATTAAAGGAAGCAATCGTACCATCTTTGACTTTCACACTAGTCATAATATATAAATCGAGGCAAAGACCAGGGGGACCCGACTATTTTAATCATGTACTGCCTACCCCAATATGTAAATTGCTCCCCATAAATAATTGGCTTGCCTCTAGGCCATGCATTGAATTTCTTACGATCTTTATCTGTAAAGGGCTGGACCAAATGGACTAGTGAAGGTGGAAGATTATTTTCTTCGACATGATCTAGTACATTCAATTTTGATGAACATTGTCATTCCCTCCAATCTTGGCAACGCCATTGCACACGAAGTTCTATCACGTAATGGGATACTCTTTGAGGAAGTTGATGGCTTTCTTTTTGTAGGGTTTTCTATGAGCATTCATAGTATCAACATCATCTACTTCCAATGACAACATAACCCCAAAATCTATATACTGCTTCGAGCTCACTTCATTCTCAATTTCTTCCTAACAAAATACAAGCAAACTAAGTTAAGACATCGATTCAAGTACATGAGAGTAGTTGATTATCGTTCATAAGATTCGTGTATTATACCTCGTTGGAATACCCCACATGTAAGGCGTCGAGAAAGCTTTGGATTTGTCGGGCATTCACCATATTTCTCAACATGGTCGAGGACAGTCTTTCTCATCCGTTTTATTTGTCCTTTGCACATCGAACAATTGCAATATAACCGGCTCTGTCAAGTACAACTTCAAAAAAAAAAAGTAACATCAAGATATAAAGTTAACTAATCATTGAAACATGTTTATGGTACATACATCGCGGCATTCATTTTCATGCACACCACCCGGCCTCTAGGAAGACTAGGTCCTTTGGGTCTAATTGGACTATTTGTGGCAATTGTTGGGGTAACATTCTTGCGCAAGTAAGCCATGTAACTTTCTCAAAGCTTTACGTCTCACTTTACGTTCAAATTCCTTCCGACGTTAGTCCATGTTGTTTTTCTAGTAAACAATAAAAATATTAATAAAAAACCATGTAATAATATAATAATTATAAATATCCATGTTTTTTTCATGATTTTATCAAATGTTTATTCTTAAGATTTGATTCATACAACGTTTATGATATTTAGAAAGCATTTGATTGAAGGGTGCCCGAAATCCGATACATCTAGTCCTCTCCATTTGAAATGGAGTCGACCCGATTACTTTATATTCACGCAACCTTTCAAATCTTTTGTAATCTATGAAGATTGAAACTTACGTTACGAGGTGCATAAACCCGATACATTTAGTCTTCTCCATTAGGGATGGAACCGAGCCGATTACCTTGATCATGCATCCCTCAAGTTTTAACATACTTTCAAGATTCAATCTTTTAATCTATTAGCATTTGGAGGTGTTTAACTCTAACACAAAGATTAAAAGCAGAGATCTTACCTTATGAAGACCCGCGAGCAAAAAATCCGAAACAAACGAAAGTGAAAATAACAAGTAAATAACCGGCGGGTTCGCCATATGTGGCGTCGTTTATCGGCGTCGCGGTGACGTCGTTTAACGACGCCAAAGCCGACGCCGACGACACCTAGGCATGCCACATCGCCTTTGCGCCGTCGATGCCCCTCATATGCCACGTCCGGATGATCATGACGTCGTTTAACGGCGTCAAATGATCATAACGCCGTTAAACGACCAAACCGTGATTGTTTAACATAACGTAAACAACATACAATACAAATAACACAAATAAATAAAAATACCGATTGTTCCCATTCATAAAATAAAGCTTATACAACGACAACACAAATAGATAAAAAACTTATTGTTTCCATTCATAAAAAAAAAAGCTTATACATTACTTATGTCCATCCCGAGGGCGTGGCGGTTTGATGCAACCATTTGCATCATTATACGCACCATTAATGTCGTTTTCTCTTTGTTTGGCTCGGTGAGCCATTCTACCGATCGTTCCGCATGGAATGCCGGATGTTAGTGCAATCGAAGCTCCTTTTCACTCATCTTTGCCCACGATGGTGAAGGGAGGGTTCTCGGAGGAGAAGCGGGGGGTTCTTTGGAGTTGTCTTCCCTTGGAGGAGGAGGATTCTTGCTAGAAGGAACATATCAGCGAAGGTGGTCTTCAAGCTTGGGACCATTATAGCAAGATAGGGAAGAACACTCAAAAATAAGAATAATGGCGAAACTCGATGGATCCACTTATAGCGTGGATGTAGGGTTAGGGTTAGGGTTAGGGTTTTATTTGGCAAAAAAAAAAAAAAATTCCCTCTGCGTGGCGTCGTTAAGCGGCGTTTTAAGGTGGCGATGTCTTGACACGCAGGCCCGGCTTGGCACCGGCACCATGCCCAGCGGTGAGGCGTGACGCGTCGGCGTTATGCGGCGTCGTTCAACGGCGGCCTTATTTGGCGGCGATCTTGACCGCAGCGGTTGCCGGCTTGGCAACAGCTGCCCATTTCCACGCGCATGGCGGTAGCGCGCATTTCTGTGAAGCGTCGTTGAGCGGCGTTTAGGCGGCGTGTTTGACCCGAACTGCGCGGTTTGGCGGCGATTACCCACCTACGCAGCGGGGCCGACACGTCGGCCCCGATGACCGTCGTTGAACGGCGCCGAAGCGACGTTGTCGTCGTTGAACGACGATGTCGTTGATCAACGACGACGGTCCGGCGTTCATCGACGACGCGACGTCGTTGGACGTCGACGATCCCTTGTAGTGAAGGTGGGCTCAAACATGCCACCTAGGCTCCAACATGCCACCTAGGCTCCAACATGCCAATGTGGCTCAAACATGCCACGTGGGCTCCACCATGCCACCTAGGCTCCAACATGCCAAGGTGGCTCACAACATGCCACCTAGGCTTAAATATGCCAAGTTGGCTCAAACATGCCACCTAGGCTCCAACATGCCCCGCGTGGCTCTAACATGCCACCTAGGCTCAAACATGCCCGTGGGCTCCAACATGCCACCTAGGCTCCAACATGCCAAGGTGGCTCAAACATGCCACCTAGGCTCCAACATGACAAGGTGGCTCAAACATGCCACATGGGCTTCAACATGCCACCTAGGCTCCAACATGCCAAGGTGGCTCAAACATGCCACTTGGGCTCCAACATGCCAAGGTGGCTCTAACATGCCACCTAGGCTCAAACATGCCAAGGTGGCTCCAACATGCCACCTAGGCTCCAACATGACAAAATGGCTCAAACATGCCACCTAGGCTCCAACGTGCTCAAACATGCCATGCAGGCTCCAACATGCCACCTATGCTCCAACTTGCCAAGGTGGCTCAAATATGCCACGTGGGCTCCAACATGCCACCTAGGCTCCAACATGCCAAGGTGGCTCAAACATGCCACGTGGGCTCCACCATGCCACCTACGCTCCAACATGCCAAGGTGGCTCACAACATGCCACCTAGGCTTAAATATGCCAAGTTGGCTCAAATATGCCACCTAGGCTCCAACATGCCACCGTGGCTCTAACATGCCACCTAGGCTCAAACATGCCACGTGGGCTCCAACATGCCACCTAGGCTCCAACATGACAAGGTGGCTCAAACATGCCACATGGGCTTCAACATGCCACCTAGGCTCCAACATGCCAAGGTGGCTCAAACATGCCACGTGGGCTCCAACATGCCATGTGGGCTCCACCTAGGCTCCAACATGACAAAATGGCTCAAACATGCCATCTAGGGCTCCAACGTGCTCAAACATGCCACGCGGGTTCCAATATGCCACCTATGCTCCTTGCCAAGGTGGCTCAAGCATGCGACGCAGGCTCCAACATGCCACCTAGGCTCTAACATGCCAAGGTGGCTCAAACATGCCATGTGGTCTCCAACATGCCACCTAGGCTCCAACATGCCAAGGTGGCTCAAACATGCCACCTAGGCTCCAACGTGCTCAAACATGCCAAGGTGGCTCAAACATGCCACGTGGGCTCCAACATGCCACATAGGCTCCAACATGCCAAGGTGGCTCAAACATGCCACCTAGGGTCAAACATGCCAAGGTGGCTCCCACATGCCACCTAGGCTCCAACATGCCACCTAGGCTCAAACATTCGAGGTGGCTCAAACATGCCAAGGTGGGCCCAAACATGCCACCTAGGCTCCAACATGCCACCTAGGCTCAAACATGCCACGTGGACTCCATAATGCCACGTGGGCTCCTAACATGCCAAGGTGGCTCAAACATGCCACCTAGGCTCAAAAATGCCAAGGTGGCTCCAACATGCCAACTAGGCTCCAACATCTTTGAAACATGCCACACGGGGCTCCTAACATGCCACCTATGCTCCAACTTGCCAAGGTGGCTCAAATATGCCACGTTGGCTCAAACATGCCAAGGTGGCTCAATCATGCCACGTAGGCTCCAACATGCCACCTAGGCTTAAACATGCCAGGTGGCTCAAACATGCCAAGGTTGGCTCAAACATGCCACCTAGGCTCCAACATGCCACCTAGGCTCAAACATGCCGCGTGGGCTCCATAATGCCACGTGGGCTCCAACATGCCAAGGTGGCTCAAACATGCCACCTAGGCTAAAAATGCCAAGGTGGCTCCAACATGCCAACTAGCCTCCAACATGCTCAAACATGCCACGTGAGGGCTCCAACATGCCACCTATGCTCCAACTTGCCAAGGTGGCTCAAATATGCCATGTGGGCTCCAACATGCCACCTAGGCTCCAACATTCCAAGGTTGCTCAAACATGCCACCTAGGCTCAAACATGCCATGCAGGCTCACTTAGGCTCCAACATGCCAAGGTGGCTCCAACATGCCACCTAGGCTCAAACATGTCAAGGTGGCTCAAACATGCCACCTAGGCTCCAACATGCCACCTAGGCTCAAACATATATTGCCACGTGGGCTCCAACATGCCTAGGTGGCACAAACATGCCACCTAGGCTCAAACATGCCAAGGTGACTCCAACATGCCACGCAGGCTCCAACATGCCATCTAGGCTCCAACATGCCAAGGTGGCTCAGGCATGCCACCTAGGCTCAAGCATGCCACCTAGGCATGCCAAGTAAGCAAGGTCAAGTTTTGACTAGGTCAAAAATGAAAAGATGTCCAACTTTGGTCTTTTCATTGGGTGATGTTGGCAAATTTTAGGTGACATGGCTAGATGATGGTGACATGGACATGATGACTAGGACTTTATGCAAGAAATATGATAACCTTTGAAATTTTTGGTAGAGGAGTTTGGCAAGGAATAGAATAGAGGGATCAAGAACTTAATCTTACCGACATACTTCCCCCAACTCGAACCGGGCCGGGACTTTGCGCAGCTTTCTCACCAGAGGGGAGAGGCCAGACCCCTGGAGATGGATCTCATAAAGGTTGTCGAGGAGATGGAGCAGGGGTGGTCTTCTGCCCACGAAACTTGGTCTCCAGGGTAATGTCGTTGTTTCGAGTCCGTTGGCAGAGTCAGATCACAGTTCCGGGGTGGGAGAGTTGCCCGTCCGTGGCCAGGGACCTTCCAGAGAGGACCTTTGGGTCAAACTGCTTCTGGAAGGTTTTAGGGCTCCGTCTTCTGGCGTCAACGCCCTCCCACTACCTCATGACATTGTGCAAGATCCTAATCCAATCTGACTAGGGTATGGCCTCCAAAACGTAAAACCTGTGCCTTGCCAGGTTATTGTAGGGTTTACGTTATAGAGGTCGAAGTTTTATTGATTGCACTTGAGACATGGTGAAGCTGCGATTGAAAACAAGAAGCAATAATAAACCGCGAAATGGGGTTTGGATTTACCGAGGCGGGCTTTCCTACGGTGCTCCTCGGGAGGGCAAATGCCAATGCCTCCCTTCCGGAACCCGGTTTCCCTATCCGGACCGATTGAATCCACGCTTCAAGTAACTTGCTTGGCGGGTTCAAAAAAATTCAAGATCTGTCGAGGAGAACGTATCAAACCGCCAAAGTGTCTGCGCGTCGACCGTAGAAACCCAATTGTTTTGTCGTTCAGGCAAGCATACAAAGGCTCGGAATGGAGATTTGACTTCGCCATGTCGTCCAAACAAGTGAAATTACCCTGGGGACCAAGTTACGGTCATTTTTTGCAGCAAAAGAAACACGAACCCTCTACATGGCGAGATATCGCACCCTCCGCTAAGGCCAATTCACTACGAACGTGTTGGACATGAGCTACTTTGGCGCTTCCTGGAGCAGGGGTGGTCTTCTGCCTACGAAACTTGGTCTCCAGGGTAATGTCGATGTTTCGAATCCGTTGGCAGAGTCAGATCACAGTTCCGGGGTGGGAGAGTTGCTCGTTCGTGGCCAGGGACCTTCCAGAGAGGACCTTTGGGTCGAACTGCTTCTGGAAGGTTTTAGGGCTCCGTCTTCTGGCGACAATGCCCTCCCACTACCTCATGACATTGTGCAAGATCCTGGTCCAATCTGACTAGGGTATGGCCTCCAAAACGTAAACCCTGTGCCTTGCCAGGTTATTGTAGGGTTTACGTTATGGAGGTCGGGCTTTGGTCCGTTGCGCTTGGGACATGGTCGAGCAGCTGCGTTTGAAAACACGAGGCAATAGAAACTGCCAGAATGGGGTTTGGATTTAATCTCCTCTTAGTTTTGCAATTAAAAGTCTAGAGCACCTTATGAAGTAGCAAAATTGTTTGGGATCACTCGGGTTCGCCAATAGATCGAAACTCTGTTATTTCAGTTCTCATGGCTCCCCATGCATGTTTAGAAATGGTCCACCTAGTTATCAAAGAAGTCGACTACGTTTTGGCCTCCAAAACGTAAACCCTGTGCGTTGCTAGGTTATTGTAGGGTTTACGTTATGGAGGTCGAGTTTTATTCAGTTGCACTTGAGGCATGGTTGAGAAGCTGCAGTTGAAAACAAGAAGCAATAGAAACTGACGAAATGGAGTTTGGATTTATCCTCCTCCCAGTGTCGCAATTAGAAGTCAAGAACACATTTTGTAGTAGCCCTAAAACCTTCCAGTCCTGGCCTGGTTCGAGTTGGGGAAGTGTGTCAGCGCTTTAAGTTCTTCAGATCCCTTTATTCTATTCCTTGCCAAACTCCTCTACCAAAAATTTCAAAGGTTATCATATTTCTTGCATAGAGTCCTAGTCATCATGTCCATGTCACCACCATCTAGCCATGTCATCCAAAATTTGCCAACATCACCCAATAAAAAGACCAGAGATGGACATCTTTTCATTTTTGGCCTAGTCAAAACTTGGCTTTGCTTTCTTGGCATGCCATGTCACCACTTGGAGTGCCACATGGGCTTCAACATGCCACCTAACATGCCAACGTGGCTCAAACATGCCCCGGATCCAACATGCCACCTAGGCTCAAACATGCCACCTAGGCTCACACATGCCACCTAGTCTCCAACATGCCACATAGTCTCCAATATGCCACCTAGCCTTAAACATTCCAAGGTGGCTCAAACATGCCACGTGGGCTCCAACATGCCATCTAGGATCCAACATGCCAAGGTGGCTGAAACATGCCAAGATGGCTCCAATATGCCACACGGGTTCCAACATGCCATCGAACATGCCAAGGTGGCTCAAACATGCCACGCTGGGCCCCAAAGACTCCACCTAGGCTCAAACATCCCAAGGCCACCTAGGAAGCCAACATGCCACCTAGTCTCCAACATGCCACATAGTCTCGAACATGCCACCTAGGCTCCAACATGCCACATAGTGTCCAACGTGCCATCTAGGCTCCAACATGCCACCTAGGCCCAAATATGCCAAGGTGGCTCAAACATGCCATGTGGGCTCCAACATGCCACCTAGGCTCCAACATGTCAAGGTGGCTCAAACATCCCAAGATTGCTCAAACACGCCACCTAGACTCCAACATGCCACCTAGGCTCCAACATGACACCTAGACTCCAACATGCCACCTAGGCTAAGACATGCCAAGGTGGCTCAAACATGCCACGTAGGCTCCAACATGCCACCTAGGCTAAAACATGCCAATGTGGCTCAAATATGCCACCTAGGTTCCAACATGCTCAAACATGCTGTGGGCTCCAACATGCCACCTAGGCTAAAACATGCCGAGGTGGCTGAAACATGCCACCTAGTCTCCAACATGCCACATAGTCTCAAACATGCCACCTAGGCTCCAACATGCCACATAGTCTCCAACATGCCACCTAGGCTCCAACATGCCACCTAGGCCCAAATATGCCAAGGTGGCTCAAACATGCCACGTTGGCTCCAACATGCGACCTAGGCTCTAACGTGCCAAGGTGGCCCAAACATGCCACATGGGTTCCAACATGCTAGCTAGTTGGCTCAAACATTCCAAGGTGGCTCAAACATGCCACAAGGGCTCCAACATGCCACCTAGGCTCCAACATGTCACCTAAGATTCAAACATGCCACTTGTAGGACTCCAACATGCCACCTAGGCTCAAGCATGCCACCTAGGCTCCAACATGCCACCTAGGCTCCAACGTACCACCAAGGCTCCAACATGCCAAGGTGGCTCAAACATGCCACCTAGGCTCCAACATGCCACCTAAGTCGATGTTCTGAGTCTATTAGAAGAGCCAATTTATGGATTGCGGGAGATGCCCATTCGTTGCCAGGACCATATGGAGAGGACATTTGAGACAAACTACTTTTCAGAAGGTGTTAAGGGTCCATCTTCTGGCGTCAACACAGTCCCTCTAAGTGATATACTATGCAAGATCCCGTTCAAAACGACTAATGATTGTCTACTTCCACACCAGGTCAAATTTGCATTTTATGCCTTCAGGAAATAAATGTGCACGAGCTTCATTTGTTATTATTCAACTTCCATATTAATTCGTATGATTCAGTCCCAAAGTGAAGTTTGTAATGTGGAATAGGCCTCAACCTGCACCAATTTCTGCAAAATATGATAAACATTTATGAAATTATCTTGTTCACCGTTGCAGAGCAGTTAAACACAGATGCTGCAATATACGTAATTGATCCTTGTGAATTTATTTCCTGCAGATTGTTCAAGAACACTTGTTTGAGGGCTGCATCAAGGATTTTATCGAAACATAATGGAGTTTTGAAGAGGATTATCATTGTAGATGATAATTCTTGATCTTAGAAATTGGTCCATTTGTCGGTTTCAATTGAAAAAAAAGATGCCAACTCATAGAGGTTTCCGACAATCTCTACAAGTTAAATGAGCGAGTGGTGCCGCTTCTAAGCTATAAAGTGCCGCTTCTACATGTCTATGGCACTTTGGCGGGGATACGCTTTTGAATATGCCTTTAGGATTGGCAAAAAAAGGTGCTATCATTTTTAAGTGGCACGTTGCTTGGATACACAGGAGTTGTAAATGGATTTGCTCCTTTGTATCTATCTTAATATGGCCAGGGCTGGTGTTTCATGCATCCTTGCTCTTTATGATCTTTCTATGGTGATACTACTATGTATTATTGGCATGTTGCTTGATCTCTGATTATTAGGTAAGTTGTTGTTTGTACTAGAGTCATACTTGTGACTTGCTTTGTATAGGAGCCATGGTCATGGCTTCTATTCTATGTGGTCCTTTCCATGTAATTTAGGTACGGCAAGAAACCACATAATTTAGGAGCATGTATAGGGAAGGGAAGGGGCTCCCCTTCGCAAAATCGGCGAGGCCCTTCGCGGACCGTGCGGCGGCCGGGAGCGGGTCTGCGACCCTGAAGGGGAGCCCCTGCTTCCCTTCCCCTACAATATGGAAGTTGGGGAATCAGATTTTTCTCCAGCAAGCTCGTGTTCTTGCATCAAATCATGTTTTTCAGCATCAAATCGTGTTCTTCAGCAGCAAATCGCGTTCTTCAGCATCAAATCATGTTCTTCAGTAGCAAATTGTGTTCTTCAACAGCAAATCATTTTCGGAGGCAGTAGATCCGGCAAGATCCAGCAAGCTTCAAGCATTTCAGGCAGGATTCGGCAAGCTTCAAGCATCAGATGGAGCTCTGCAGTAGATCCGGCAAGCTTCGAGCAGGGCTTCGTCTGGTGAGGTAACCTAACCCTAAAATTTTCCACCGGCTGTTTACCTGCTAACGTGCAGAGGTTTACCTGCTGGGCGGAATGGATGCCCCAACTTCCATTCCGCGTTATTGGCGAAGACACGTGGCGGCACACAAATGCACCGTGATGACCCAACTTCCATATTGTAATTTTCTATAGAGACCATTGAGAATGTGCATCTCTTTCAACGGCCGAGATGGGCCAAGATGGAGGGCCTAGATTACGATCTAGATCCTGTCATCCCATTGGTTGCCTAATTCTTGTGTTTTTCCTACCGCCTAATTCTTGTGTTTTCCCTTTGCTATTGCCCGTCTCGCGCCTGTGCTCTAGCTATGGAGCCGTGTTAAATCCCGCCTGTGCTCTAGCTATGGCGATGGCACTGCTACCGAGGCCACGCTTATTTGCGAGGTGTATTAGGATGCTGATACTATGGTGTTCGATAATGTGGATGAGCTTTTCGAATCGCCATCCGGAAGCTTGAATACTGTAATGGAATGTTTCTGCGAACCAACATGGGATTGTTCTTTAGGTTTGCCCTCAAAACCTTATTTCAAAGCCGGAATATTTGCGTTTGAGCCTTGTATCAACATATTCGGGAGAATCGCACGCCGGAGTAGCCTTCCAACCCTAAACATCTGTTGCCGGAATGTGGGCAGTAGAAGTTGAGGAAATAGCAAGAGACTTTTTGCATGAGTCCGTCTTGTGGAAATAAGCGCTCTGTAGCACCGCAATCTGAAGGTACATGACCGGATCTGAAGGTAAGATATGGCATCTGAAGCAGCCGCCTCCAAGCATCTGAAGGCATGGCGATCATTCCACATTTTGTAGGTGCAAGTCATGGCTTGGATCTGGATGTATATTACATGTCTAAATGTCTCATTTGGCTTGTTAAATCTGTAGATGCATTGCCATCATTTGTATAATCGGTAAGGTTCTAGATGCTTCCATTCTTTTTTGTCTCTTTATTCCTGCTAAATTCTTTTATTCCTACTAAATTCTGTAAGAACTTTTATTTGTATGGATCTGGATTTTATAATGATCATGTCCTTGGACGATGGCAGCAGACTGTGGAAACCAAGAAAGAAAGAGGTTAGTCAAGAATCTTCAAGATTGTATTTTTTATTCATTTCATTTAAAAAAACCAATTATTTTTCTACCAAGAACCTTGTTATGATTTTAGGGTGGAGTAATCAGGCAATAAGCCATAACTGGGCAAGCCTACAGATCTGCATGCAGTTCTTAAAGTAAGTACTAATTATCTCTACTTTGTTGCCAAGCTGTTATTACAAATTTACCATTTTTGGTTTATTATTGCAGGACTCTAGCTATGGCGTTTGGAAAGGATGAGGTTGTGTTGCTTGGGTGCAGGCGGCTGTGTAACTTATATGCTGTAAAATTTTTATTGCTTTTATATATTGTAAAATAAGAAATTTATTTGGATGCTTAGTTTCTGATTAGAAGTATTTTGATTCATAGGGACAAGATAGGAATACCCAAGATTCAAATCATGAATATCTTAAATATCTTGAAATGTAAAATAAATAAAACAATGTTGAGATAAAACAGGTTGATTGATATCACGTGTGTGGCCTTAGTTGTAATTGTGCATTTTATACTTGTAATCTAGGCAAAGGCATTTTGAAGAAGTAATTTAAATAAAACTTGAAGTTAGAGAATTTGGATTGTAATCTAAAAACATTATGTCTTATGGACTTGTTTGGGTTCGATTCCCAAAAGGCAAATAAATAAGCCACGTGTCAATATTTCATTAGCTAAAGGCAATTAAAAACAACACCTTGTTTTTTCTATATGTTATTATAATACTTTTTTACATGTCCTTAATTTAGAAAAACAATACTTAATAGCATAAAAAACAACAGCAAGATTTCAAAAACACATGTGTTACTTTGTTAAATAACATGTAACTATTTTTAAAAACAATCTTACTTTGGTGTTGTAACTTTGCTTTCCACGTGTGGTAATATCGAGACCTATGTATGTAATTCTGAAGATAAACAACGCATGGTTCCATTAAAAACAACAGTGAAAGAAAAAAAAACACACGTTGATAAAAAATCGCAAAAACCATGTCAATTTCCTCTACGCGTGGATTTTTCTGCCAAAAGACCACCGTGGGAAATTTCCGCCAAAAACCACTGTCTCTTTGTGCAAATCCGGATAAACAGGCCACGTGGACTTTTGGGGCCATTTTGGTGTTGTTTTTGGCATAAAACAACACTTCCGTACAACTAAAAAACAACTGTGGACCAAAAATTGGGGTCAGTGTGCACCTACAAGTACCTAGGGGTGGAGTTCCCCTCCTCGCTCTGTTGGGAGGCGTCCATCCGCTTGCGGGTGACAGCAGGCTGGAAAGCGCTTTATGCCATGCAGAACAACAGTCACCAGGCAGAGCTCTATGATTGGAGCCATCAATCACATCTGTTTCGGGCGCTGGTCGAGCCTGTCCTTCTGTACGGGGTCGAGGTTTGGGGCCCGGTCGTCTCTTTGGCGACCTGGAATGACTTGGAGCAGGTGCAAAAGACATTTTTGGCACGGTCACTTGGGGTTAAACCTTCAGTCCCCTATCAGATTCTGCTGCAGGAAACTGGATTCTTGCCGCTTCAGCGGGCAACCCTTGATAGACACATTGTCTATTTTCAGAAAGTGGTTAATATGGGTGATGCTCGGCTCCGCGACTGGGCTTCTGTGTGGCAATGGGCCCTTGGCTCGCTCAAGGCTGTTGGAGGGGTAAGAGAGATCGATGGTTCGCCGGATGGAACGCGGCGAGGAGCACAAATGCGTCGCGAGGTGGACCAGAGGCCCGATCGTGGCGGCTACCGGGGAGTACACGGGCGCTTGCTTCCTTGGCAAGCTCACGGGATCCGGCTCTAGAGCAGGTCAAGACGGCCCATTACAAGAAGCACATCAACCCCGCAAGATTGGCGGGGCCCGCAGCTCTACTCTGCGTTCCGGCCGCCTCGAAAAAGCGCCAGACTTATTGCCTCCATTCGCGACAGTGCCCACCATCTTCGCGACGAGGCGAGGCGGGTGGATTGGGGAGCCCCGCCGGAGACCGGGAGCTCTGTCGGTCTTTGTCAAACGGGTGCCATTGAGGATGAGTCTCACACTTTCGAGTTGCCAAGCATTCGGTCCGATCCGGGCGGATCGTTCCTTTAAAATGCGGCGACTTGCCCCTACATTTGCCTGATGAACACACTTTGTCGATCGTGTGCTCGGGGTCGTACATTTAGGAGGTACTGGATCTGCGGGCCCACCTTTGCCCCCGCCTGGCTGCCCGCTGATCAGGCACTATGGGTACGGTACATGAGTGTATATATTTGTGTGTTTTTGCATTTCGTATATTGGAACAGTTTGTCAGCAGGCTGATTGCTGCCACGATTTTTCCCTCAAAAACCCTTCGGGGCGGGGGTTTTTTAATCCGGGTAGTAATCCGCTTGCTGCGCTTTTGTATTGGGTCCCATAGACCGATTGGTCTCCGTGGACGATAAAAATACCTTCCTTCCTTCCTTCCTTTTGAACAATTATAGCTCTTGTTCCACGTATATATTCCTTACACCTGGCTGATTCAGAGGCAAAAGGAGGTCTGCCAGTTTGCATTTACCCTGACATAGATGAATAGTGCGAGTTCATGCTATAGTATCTTCTCTTTAATCTGCAGACCTGCATGTAACAACAGAAACAAAATACACTTTACATTCCACATGCAAGTTTGAAAGAACAAAGATAAATAACATGCTTATGACTACAATTTATTACAAACAACAGGACCTGTTGTGATGTTTAGAGCCTGCAATTGCATGTCCTGTAAAAGGCTGATCTAGATAAAAGAAAATTGGGTAAGTAAATCATGGCTAAGCCATTTGCAAGAGCATAAGAGACAGACATCATTCAGACAATGATGCAAATACATGCAATGGGTACAACTTTGAACCACAAACATATGCAACATTTATTTCTAAAAGGCAAGCAAATCCATATGACACTTCCAACGAAAGAATATATGTAATATACCTACAGAACAACTTAAGCTATGCTGCCACCATAAATATGGAAAACATCTAGGTTCTACGATCCTCTTTAAATTGCAAGGTATAGGTCTTTTGCAACACCATATAAATAAAAAGAAGAGAAAGCAATTTGAGCAGTTTGTGCAGCCCATAATTTAGCAATGAACTTGTTGCCTCACTTTACATACTTAGGATCAAAACCTGCATGCATCTGCATGAATAAAATATGTATTCATTCAAATAACAAATCAAATGATGGAATGATCAAGACTCTTTCTGCTTTACCTTGTATTGTGGCTAGTTAAATGTCTCTCTTTATCAGCCAATTTGCTAGGCCTACATAAATGAAACATATGCAAAGCAATGACCTCCAATTCTCCTGAGCAAAATATGTGCTGCCACCTTGTGGCAGCATGTAAGAACAACTTCACAAGAAAGCACAAGAAGATCAAGATACATGTACAAGACATTTCTATTTGGAGCTCATTATTTAGGTATGAAGACAAATCTTAACACCAAGTTGAAGGCCAATGGAGAACATTCAAAGGGGCATTCAAGTTAACAAAAGGAACAAGACTTGAGTCAAAGGTTAAAAGAGAAGTCAAAGAGAGAAGACCCCTAGTCAAAGATTGGAAGACCCCCCAAAGAGTATGTTATCTTGTCACCTTTTGAGATTTTTGCACTATCTTTTCTTGGCTCAAGAAGGCGTTGCTCACATCCACACTCACACCTCTTCATCCCATTCATCATATTTCCATAGCTCAAAGTCTTTTTCCCTAGGGCAAATCTCACACACCACATATTTCATACTCATGCACCATGTACATCACACACACACTTCTTAATCCATCACCATGCACATGACAAGTTTGAAAAAGGTCACTCTCTCTCTCTAAAAAAGAAAAAAGAAAGAGGAGAGAAGGTCTACAAATCCATCACATCATTAGTTCAAGACCAAAGTATTGCTCAAAGATCAAGTCTCAAAGAGCCTAAGTTGACTACCCCAAAAAGGGCTAGGTCAAGGTCGAAAAAATCACCATTTAGTGCCACCTCACCATCAAAGTCATGCACACCTCATCCACATCATCACCAAGTCACCCAACACGTGTCATTCACACTTTGATCCACTTCATCAAGATTTTTCCTAGGGAACTTTTCTTTGACACCTTGCCTTCCACTTCACCATGCCACATCATCACCATTTGCCAAGTCACCACCCATATGCCACATGACCTTGTACACCATGGAAAAAGGGCCAAAAAATGAAGTTGCTTATTTTCAAAAATTGTTTTTTCCACCTGAAAGCTCATGAAAAATCATGCAAAGTGGTGGTCAAAACTTCTCATTTCGACCACATCTAGCCCTTGTTTTAGATGTTCTTGGGATGCACGCCTTACCTCATTTGTGCAAACAATTAGCTTGTTTACCCCCCAAAATCCATGTCATTTTCTGGCCAACCATGTTTAGCCGCGTGGAAATCCGCCGAGCCCATTTTTTGCTGAACGCCTGTGGGATATTTCTGTTTTCGTGAAGAACCCTAAAATCATGGCAAGATCCGAGAATGCAGCCTAACTAACAGGCAAATCATGACCAAACCGGCCCGATTTAGCCTTTTGTTGCCAAGAATCTCGCTAAGAACGGTTAAAACCTTATTTATTGTTGACAAGAGCAAGGCCACGTTAGAGGGGTTTATTCGAAAAAGGGGACATCAATTTGAAAGAGAAATCATAGTTACAACACCTCTACCAACTACTTTACAGGTCAAGAAAGGATTTGACAGACAGAACAGGCAAAATCCGATCCGTTTCATCAAGAACCGACCAGAAATTGTCGGGTTTAAGGGATCAATGAGGCTTCAGGAATTTTTCGAGCACCACAGCGCCTTGAGTGATCAAATCCAGCATCTTACTGATGGGAATGACCTCTATCTGCCCTGTACTGCCTCCTTGTGTCAGATTTCCTGAAGATCCGATGCAATAAAGTCTTATATCATCCTTTGAAGTTATGTACTATCCTTGATTCATACATTTCATGAGTTTTTCTGTGTTAAATCACAGGGAAATTCACTCATTGTAATCCTTGAAAGCTCCTTTGAATGAAAATTTGAAGTTGGTGAAGAATGTGTCTTGTATTGATCTGAAGCTCGAATGCTGGTGGCTCCACCTATGCTGTAGCAGTGCTTGAGTCTCAACAAGAAAAGTAACTACGGTTTGTATAAGTTGTCTTAGCTTAAATCTCAATCTAGAGTGCATATTCAACACTGCATTGTCAAGTTAGTGATAAATTCTTCAAAAAAATAAAAAAAGTCTAGCCAAATAGCATCCTGCATTAAATTTTGTTCATCTAGAACCTCTACTCATCTCTAGGAAGCCATTTCCTTTACACAAAACTAAAAAAATCACGTTAAGCCACAACTCAAAGCTTATTTTTTAACTCTGCTACAGACTGTCACAAAAAATCTACAAAAAATGGCATTTATGCACATTACTGCAAACTTTCTGCTGTTTCAGCATGATGCACGTGCTCTATAGGTTAGGCAAAAGGTGTCAAAGAAAGAAACTCAAAAAAATTCCTCACATTTTCTCATCTGCAAGTTTAAGCTCTCTGCCAGGGCTATTAAAAATTGACCCAGTCAGGAGACGATTTTTCACCATTCTGGTCAACCAGTTGCCTCTGACTTTTGCAAGAATCTTCTAGAGTCTCCTGAGGAGCAATTGCAATTGCTCCCATCAAAAAACAATCATCTCAGTTCATTTGGCAATCAGAGTCTGGCAAACAGTTTTTTCTTGTCTAGGGACAGCTTGTTCACAAGCTAGTTTGAGCTGATTTGTGCAGGTATTTAGCCACAGATTGGTTGCCTTAAGCAACCTGGAGGTTCTCAACCATTGAAGTTGGAAGGTTTGCCAGGAATACCTTCAACATCTTGGAGGTTCTACCGAGACCACATCACCTGGATCTTGGAACTCATGGCTCCTAGGAGAATTGTTGATGCTGCTGAACATACTGAGTCACCAAAAAATCCTGAATCATCCTCAATACCACATGTTACACTGCCAAATGGTTCAGGCATGCCTTGCACATATTTTGAGCTAAATATTCCTACTCGTGTTCCTACTTTTGACCCAAGCATCAATGCCAATAACTTTCTGAAAACCTTTGAAGAATATTATCAAGAATGTGGCCACAAGAAAGGAAGTAAGTTTGCTGAATTCAAGAAATGCTTTAAGAATGAGGAAGTTAGAGCTTGGTTAGAGTATGTGATTAGTGATGGTGCTAACACTTGGGAGGAAATTGTCAAGAAATTCTTAGCCAGGTTTGGTAAACTTCTTGAACCACAAGATTTGGTCTTTGAGCTGCAGAACTTTCATATCAAAAATGGTGAAACAATTCACCAATATGTTGAGAGGTTTAATTGCTATCTTACCAAGTGCCAAGTGCACAAGGTACCTAACCACACTTTACATTTGGTTGCCTCTTTTATCAGGGGATTAAGCAGCAGACCTCGAGTCTACAGAAAAATGTTGAAGCTGCAGAGACAGGAAGGTTTTGACACCATACACAAAGCTTTTACAAGATCCATTGAGGCCTCTGAAATGTTAGCCTACCTCCCTGATGACTTACAAGCTTCAAATGACCCTTTTTTTCCTGATTATGATCAATAGTACATAGGATCTGCCCCTGTATCTGTCTATGCCATTCAAAAGGAAAAAAAGAAACCCAAGACTAATGATACAAGCTGTTCTGAGTCAGACATGAGAGCAGATCTCAACAAAGTCACTGAAGCCTTGGCTGAGGTCACCAAACAACTCATGGAAATGAAGGCTAGCCAATCAGAAAGGAGAGTTTACCCAGCCTATGCTCACTGCACTAGAAATACCCATTCTTCAGACTATTGCTGGTATAGGACATGCCTAAAATGTGGTAAGAAGGGGCACTATGGTAAAGAATGCCCTCTTTGTACTTTCTGCAAAGCTATAGGACACTATGAAGATAAATGTAGTGTCAAGGAATATTTTGCTAGGCAAAAAAAGGCTAAGGCCAGTGAGCCAAGTGCATCTGTTAAGTTTTTGCAGGAAGAGAGGTGTTTTCCAAGACCTGAGCCTTGTGCCTCCATCAGATACTTGAAAGAAGAAAGCAATTCACTGCACCATGAAGCTGAAAGCTTTCAAAGAGAAGAAGAAATCATGGCTGTGCATACAAGAGGAGCCCTCAATGCCAAAGGCAAGGAAGCAGAGTTTGAACCTCATGGACCAGAAATACAGAAGCAAAAGCAAGTTGATAATCAGGTTGTACCTCCCCCTCCCCACTAAAAATTTCTAAAAAAGGATAATGATGAATTTGAATATCTGCTCAAGAATGCCAAAGTTAGTGTAGATCTGTTGACATTGCTAAAAATTGCTCCTTCTTATAGAGAAAAAGTTTTGGACATGTCTAAAGAAGAGCAGGTAAACCTCACCAGAGAAGAGAAAGTTGTTTTTACCAATCATATAGCTGAGCAAATGCTAAGACAAGAAGAGCATGACCCTGGTGCTTTTACCTGTACTGCAAGAGTTGGTAATCAGATCCTAAACAAGGTATTATTAGATGGGGGATCACCTTTGAATGTCATGCCACATCATATTATGAAACTCAGTGGGTTGGAGGTGGACAAAAAGGCCCCTATGATCCTAAAATCATTCTCCAACTCAAGAATCAATCCTGTAGACATGGTGAGTGATGTGGCAATTGATATTGAAGGAATCAAGGTAGCTGCTAATTTTGTTGTGGTGGCATTTGAGGGAGCTAATGAAAAGGCAGAAATTTATGACTTATTATTAGGGAGAAGATGGCTATCGACTGTGGATGCAAGGCCAGTTTGGTCAAAAGGAGAATGTACCATCTCGGATGGGAGAAGAACTGTTACACTTTTCAACAAACTAGGTGAGTATGAGTCTTACCACTTTATTCAAGAGGAGATGTTGATTTTCAGGCAAATTGGAGAATACTTTATCGAGACTAGAGGAGGAAATGCACTTTGTAACTCACAAAGAAATCTTGTGAAAGAAAATCTGCCCTTAGAGGTGCACAAAGGTATGCAAAAGGAAATGAGTGCTTACATGTGGTTTGATGGGGGTGTTTCAAAAAGGTTAAGCATAGCTTCATCTGCTGCAATCATAAAAGACAAAGACAACAGACTGCTAGCCAAGGTAGGGAGAATCTATCAGAATCTAACTTCAAATATGGCAGAATATAAGGCACTAATTGCAGGTCTTCAAGAAGCTAACCATTTGGGTGTGACTAACCTTGCTATCTTTGGAGATTCTCAACTCATATGCAGGCAGATTGAAGGACAATATTAGGCAAAACATGAAGAAATGATAAAACTCAAGGATCAAGCATTGGAGGCACTAGCAAAGTTCACAACCTGGGAATTGCAGCACATACCTAGAGAGCTTAATTCTGAGGCAGACTCCCTATGCAGAGATGTGCTCTTGGAGCATCTAGCTGAGGGAGCCATCAAGGAGGATGTGGAGGATGAGGAGCTTCAGCAACTCTATCCAATCTTGGTAATCAATGCAAGCTCTAAAAAAGAGGTAAGGGAAGTCAAGGTGAAAAAAAACAATGAAGATAAGGTCTTGTATGTAGGAGACATGTTCAAAGAAGAAGAGAGGGAAGCATTTGTAAGTTTTTTTAACACTTGGAATGATATTTTTGCTTGGGATTATAAGGAATTGTTAGGAGTAGATAAGACTGTTTGTGAGTTTGAAATTAAGATAAAAGAAAAATCAAAACCAGTTGTGCAAAAACTTAGAAGAATTAACAGTTCTTTGTTAGATCTCATTAGGGAAGAACTCTTCAAAATGAAAGATGTTGGAGTCATAAAAATAATTAATCCTGGTTGGTTGTCTTGCATTGTGCCTGTTGAAAAAAAGAACAAAACCATTAGGATATGCATTGATTACAGGGATTTGAACAAAGCAACAATAAAGGACTGCTATCCTCTGCCTTTTCTTGAGGAAGTGTTGCAGGCAGTTGCAGGAAAGGAGGTTTATTCATTATTGGATGGCTTCTCGGGTTTTAACCAGATCAGTATCAAAGACGACGATCAAGCCAAGGCATCTTTTGTCACACCTTGGGGGACTTTTGTCATGAAGAGAATGCCCTTTGGACTCATGAATGCATCTGCCACATTTCAAAGAGCAATGGACACCATTTTCAAGGATATGGCTCCTAGTTTGTTCAGAGTTTATTTAGATGATCTTTGTGTCAACACTAAGCTAAAGGATCACATGACTTACCTCACACAACTCTGTTCTTTGTGCAGGAAAGGAGGAGTGAGCTTAAACCCGAGGAAATGCATCTTCTTTTGCTCAAAAGGGGATCTACTTGGGCATGAGGTCTCAAATCAAGGAATCCATGTGGCAGAAAGCAAGATCCAAGCCCTTAGGAACTTAGCACCACCCAAAACTATCAAACAAGTCAAGAGCTTTCTGGGCATGACAAGCTTCTTAAGGATGTATGTGCCACACTTCTCTCACACAGTCCATCCCATTACAAACTTAACCAAAGGAAAGAAGTTCTCAAAAAAAGAAAGCAAGTTCATACCTGTAGAGTGGACAGAGGCATGCCAAGCTTCCTTTGAGGCAATCATTGAGGCCATATGCAAATCAACCCTGCTTAAGCCACCAAACATGTCTGAGCCCTTCCAAGCCTACCTGAGTGTGACCAAAAAGGCTGTAGGCCTTGCTTTGATGCAGGGAGACAACATTGTGACTTTTTCCAGCAAAATATGGTCTGATACTAAAATGAGATATGCTAGACTTGAGAAGAGTGCAGCAGCTTTGATGTATTTGTTTGACAAACAGGGGCACCTGATCCAGAGCAGCAAGACTCAAGTGTTTATGAAGCAAAATCCACTGCCTTTGCTCTTTGCAAAGAAACCACAGAAAGCCAAACTATGCAGGTGGGCTTGCAAAGTGCAAGATTATGATATAGACATTCAGGTAACTCACAAATCCAAGGATCCTAGCTCTTATCTCACTAATGTTTTATTTAAGTATGAAGACTTGGAGGATCTAGACAACACTCACGTAGATGCTACAATTAGCGTACTTGAGGAAGAAGGCTGGCAACAAGCCATCAGAAACTTTCTTGAAAGGGGAGAACTGCCAGAGAATCAGAGTCCGAGCCGACATAGGAGATTCAAAGACAAAGCCAAGAAGTTTAGGCTAATTGGAGATGTCTTGTGCAGGGTAAATAAAGAAGGTGTCTTGCTAAGATGTGCGGACAAGTTTGAAGCAGAATTGGTGCTAAAAGCCTGCCATGAGGGTGTATGTGGAGGTCACTTTGCTGCAAACACAACTGCCAAAAAGATACTTAGATCAGGTTACTATTGGCCTTCAATATTTAAAGACTGCTTTGAAAACATTAGACATTAGAAGTTGCCACAAGTGCCAAATCTTTGGAAAAAGGATCCTACAGCCTGCTCCTCTGACAGCCATAACATCTCCAGGACCCTTCCAAGTCTGGGGATTGGACTTCATAGGTCCCATAGACCCTCCTTCTTCTGCTCATCATGAGTTTATATTGGTAGCTACTGATTATTTTACAAAATGGGCAGAAGCAGTGCCACTGAGACAAGCCAATGTCCTGACAACAGCCAGATTCCTTCATGAAAATATCTGTGCCAGATTTGGCATCCCCCTGAAGCTAATATCAGACAGAGGTTCACAATTTGTCAATGAAGTGATTGAGCACCTACTCTGCACCCTCAAGATCAAACACTCAAAGAGTTCAGCATATTATCCTCAAGGAAATGGCCAGGCAGAGTCAACAAACAAGGTACTTAAGTCAATTCTACAAAAAACAATAAGCATATCCAAAAAGGATTGGCATTTGAGGTTAACTGATGCATTATGGGCCTACAGAACTACCACAAAGCATGCTACTAAGCATACCCCATTTAGTTTGGTTTATGGAAATGGTGATGTCAAATGGGCATGGAGCACTCCAAAATAGATATATAACTGAAGTAATGGGTTGCCTCTGAGAAATCAGATCCAACTTCACCTGCGATCAGATTTTATAGTTGCTCCAAGACTTGAAGAGGGCTTTGTAATCTGCAAAAGAAGATAGAATTAGTTAGACCATAAGTTTCATGCTTTGGGAGGTCAAAATAAAACAAACCTTGGGGTTCAGGGAAGAGGGACCCAAATCATCAAGGATTGCCAAGCTTAAGGTTCTTCATCTTTCTGATGGCTCCCATTCATGTAAGCTATATCTACTTCTTCGTTGCATACAAAATAGTATTAGGGATAAAAAAAGATGAAGCTTTGTAATTTGCAAAAGAAGATAGAATTAGTTAGACCATAAGTTTCATGCTTTGAGAGGTCAAAATAAAACAAACCTTGGGGTTCAGGGAAGAGCGACCCAAATCATCAAGGATCGCCAAGCTTAGGGTTCTTCATCTTTCTGATGGCTCCCATTCATGTAAGCTATATCTACTTCTTCGCTGCATACAAAATAGTATTACGGATAAAAAAGATGAAGGAAAATAATAGAGAATTAAAAATCAAAAGGAATAATGCGCAAGGAGCACTGGCCAACCCTTACATTGACGAAGCAGCACTAGTGTTGCGATGGAGATTTGCAGCTCCGCAAGGTAGTGGCCTAAAAGAAAAAAACAAGACAAGAGAATTTTAGAGTGGTTTGAAATTGAGGCATACGATACGACAAAAAGAAAAGGTACTGCAAGGGGAGAGAGAACGCCGCATGCATCTGCACATGCGGCGTTCTGGCACAAATACCAACATTCCTTTTTAATAAAATAGAATAGAATAGATTTTTAGCGTCCACGGAAACCAATTGGCCTATGGGACCCAAACAAAAAAGAGAGCAGCAAGCGTATTACTGACAGGATTAAAAAACCCCCGCCCCGAAGGGTTTTCGAGGGAAAAACCTTAGCAGTAATAAGTATGCTGACACGATGTACAATTGTATAGGACAGTTCAATACAGTCCCGTAGGATACAAATGAGTCCGTGCATCTATAACCTCCTGGAGGTATGACCCCAACAAACCCACTGACGCCGTAGTCAATAACTGATGCAACGGCTGGTCAGGCACTAGTAATCGAACATATCGCTCTCGGAGATGGGCAAATGCTGGGCAGATCTGGAGGGCATAACATTCATCCTCAATGGCGCCCTGGTGGCAACACTGGCAAAGCCTTGCTCTCGTGCTTCCCGAGCCCAACGGCCTGTTTCAATGCGGAGGCGATGTGCACCCGTGCGAATGGAAGCTATAAGTCTGCGCTTCTTCATGGGCAATTTGGGTGTACAAATCTTGGTGTGGGCCTCTTGTGAGCCTAGGATTGACTTCTTCAGCCGATAGTGTGCCCGCCTTTAACGCGTGTGTCGAGCCCTGCATCCCAGAGCTTGCGAAGGAAAGTAGCATCTAGGTACAGCTTAAGTGCCTTGCGATCTTTCTTTGTCCTAACCTGGACGCATCTGTTTGCCTGCACACCCCAGCGTGAGAACCACTGAGCTTGCTTGTCTTTCCAGCAGGATTTCAAGCGTTGAGGACCCATCGCCATGGCCAAAGCAAGGTGGGGCAAGCGTGTATCAGCCATAGCGACCACCTGTTGGAAGTAAACGATATGGCGTTCCAATGCAGCCCATTAAAGGGGTAGAAAGCCTGTCTTCTGGAGTAGGATCTGGTACGGAACTGTGGACTTCACCCCCAGGGCCCGTGCTAAGAAGGCCTTCTGCACCTGCTCGAGGTCATTCCAGGTGTTGAGGGATATCACCGGACAAAAGGACCGGCTCGACCAAGGCCCGAAACAAGTGTGACTGATGGCCCCAGGCATACAACTCTGCCTTGTGGCTGTTGTTCTGCATGGTATATAGTGCTTTCCAACCCGCCGTGACCCGCAACCTGATGGCAGCATCCCAATGGGTGGTAGTTGAGAACTCGATCCCCAAGTACTATATGTTGGTGTGTTGATGTATGTATAGTAAGATTAACCTTTATGAACTCATGAACAGTTGAGAAAATGATAGATAGATAGATAGATAGATAGATAGATAGATAGATAGATAGATAGATAGATAGATAGATAGATAGATAGATAGATAGATAGATAGATAGATAGATAGATAGATAGATAGATAGATAGATAGATAGATAGATAGATAGATAGATAGATAGATAGATACAATTTTTTCGTGGCATATAAAGTACGATGGGTTTGTGACAAGAGGTACATACCTGTAGTAGAAACACAAACATAAGGCGACAACCTCATACAAGAGTATGGACGAAATTCACAAAGGGGTAATTGCTAATATCGTTGCAATTACATAGTGCTTAATATTTTTTCTTTTTGCAGCAATCGTTCTTTTTATTTTTTAAACAGGGGTACAAAATTGCTAGTGGGTACAATTTTTGACGAAGCATATAAATACATAAACACTATGAGAACACAATGAGAAGATGCAGACCATCATGACCATCAAAACTAATTAACGGCTAGAATTCCTTAATATGAGTCTGATGCTTCGTAACAGTAGCGACTTTTCATCTGTGGCATTTGATCTACTTCACCAAATAAAGCAAATTATGGCTCCTTGGAATCGGCATCCAAAACTAAGAATACTTGTAAAATTGCAGTTTCTACATGTGCATATTTTGAGCACAACCACGAAAAATTAGATCAGGGTTGCCATAGAGTAGAAGCCAATATCTCATAAAATACTTGACGAAATCGATTGTCATCAATTCCATTGAATTCCTAGTAAAAAAAACATCTTATGACACCAAGTTTCAAGTAAATCCATTGAGTATTTTTACTATAAAAGGGAAAAAAATGATTTTTGATGTTTTTTTGAAAAACACTTATATCTTACAAACTACACTACAGAATTTGATGTCATTTGTTCCATTGGATTCATGATCAAAAATGCCTTTGGAGGTCAAGTTTCAGATCATTCCATAGAGAAAGTGAAAAAGCTAAAAAACAATTTATGGTATCTATATGGGAAAAGCATATATCTCACAAATGGCTTCATAAAAGGTAATGGGTTTGTTCCATTAGATTGGAGATGCAAAAACGAATTGAGAGGTCAAGTTTGAGTCAATTTCATGAAGAATTCTTGTGAATCATCCAAAAAATTACTTCATCATATGCTTGTCTGAATAAGCACCAAATACTATGTGTTTAAAAACCGTCATTTTTAAGTACTTTTAACCGGCGTTCGGATGATGATTTCTGCTATCCAGTAGCAATTTTATACCCAAAGGCAAAAGATGATGAACATGGACTTCAACCAAGGCTAAAGAAGTTGAAAGAAATAGCCTCATCTCTTAGTAAGATGTTCAAATTGCAACTCCACTTGCCATTTTTGGAGCAGCCAAAATGCTCTTCAATAGCATTTGCAAGTCTACAAAGTTGTTCTTACTGTACATGCCTATGACCCATCTTGTGTCTCATCCATTATTGTATGCGCAATTTCCATCCAATTTATGCTTACATATATTTCTCATTGAGATCAACTTGTCCCTCTTGTGGAAACTAGATGTCTCATAATTGGTTCAGGTCCATTGGACTTTCATGTAGATCCCAATGAGATCTGGTCCTAATTATAGTGCAGTACAGTCCATTAAAAAGAGTCAAGATCTGTCATTAAGCACAGCTGCTGACTTAGAGGAGCCTGATATAATTATGCAATCCATTGAAGATTGCACTTTAATATCTTCTACAAGCCTAAGCTTGAAGAGAGACAATGCTGAACAAACTGACAGTTATAAAAGATTGAAGATTACGTTATTCTTGTGAAGTCTAACTACTTTGGCTTTTTCTACTACATGTAATTAAGTTTGATAATTTGGGTGACTCAGGCTCAAGTTTGGATATTTCAGAGTCCATGGTTAACATTTATAACAAAATTGAAGACAATGATGTTCAAGTAATACAAGAAGAATGTGAAACAGCATTGAAGAGAATAGATGATTATGTTTCTAAATTGAACAAATCTGCAAATATTCTAGAGAAACCAATCATAGAGGAAGAAACTGATTTGGCATCAGTTGAAGAATCTCCTTCTAAGAATAATTCCAAACAGGTTTCCTCCAGTAAACGAGCTCCATCCAAATCAATAACTAGGAAATTAAGGTGATTCTACTGTTTTTTATTTTTGCCAGTTTTACTAGTATAATTTCTCTAATAGAGAGACCGGATCCACCTCGTCATATTGTTGTGCATTTCACTACCCCCCATGACAGACTGTATGTCCTTCAGCATGGCATCCACCTGAAGAATACTAGTTTTTCTGTCCAGGAAGATCTCTCCCCGATACAGTTGACTGGATGACGGGGGAGTTGTGCAAATTATAAGAGGCTAGGCTACAAACAAAGTGGGCAGTATATAGAGAAGGCACATCTAGTAGCCTCAGAACCCCTGGTTGGGATATTCATAGCGCCTCCAACATCCATGTTTCTTTATTGTTTCTTTTGTTCTTCTTTCCTTGTATTGGGCTTCATCCCCGTGTTCTAGGCTTAGGCCCTTTGCTTTCTGCTCATCCCATAGCCTGCTGGAGTCCTTGTGGATGTTTGGGAGAGCTTGGAGCGGGTGCAAAAGTCCTTTCTAACTTACAGCCTCGGAGTTAAAACAATGGTGCCCTATGCTATTCTTTTACAAGAGACAGGTTTTTGGACTCTTCAACATTCTGCCATGAAGCGCCATCTCCACTATATCTGCAAGGTGCACCATATGGATGATGTTAGGTATCCTGTTCTTGCACTTGCCATGGCTGAATCTCCTCATCGTTTGAAACGATGTTGGAAAGAGCATTGCACTACATGGTTTGCCTGTTGGGCTGTGCAACCAGAGCACTGCCTGATGCTTGCCAGTTCTGATCCTGAGCTTTTGCAATAATATCTCAATGGTCGTTTTTCTCAAACGATATGGGACGCAGTTACTTTGGCCCAAGTGAAAACTGGTCATTATCATGCCCACATAAATCCCACCTTGGCACCAGGGCCCCAAGCTTATTTGCTTGCTTCATTGTCCAGGAACAAGCTTGTAGCTATTGCATCAATTCGCACGGGGTCCCACAGGCTAAGGATTGAGACAGGTAGATGGGAGCGGCTGCAATTGCCGCGAGAAGCGAGACTATGTGCCTGTTGCTAGTTACAGGTTATTGAAGATGAAAGCCATACTCTTCTGAGTTGCCCTGCTTTTGAGATAGTCCGGAATCATTTTTTGACCTTAGCATTCCATTCCACGCTTCCACAACTTCTCAGAGCACCATCTGTGCATGACTTGGCATTATACATACTTGAGGTTCTAGATAAACGTCTGCAATTACTGAGCCCTCAGTAGTCATTATCTCCGCTTGAAAATATCATCATTACTGCAAAGGTTTTTCCCTTGAAAAACTTTCGAGGCAGGGGTTTTTTAATCCTAGTAGTAATGATTGTACTAGCCCATTGTATGGGTCCCATGACCTATTGGTCTCCGTGGACGTTAAAAAAACTATTCTATTCTATTCTACTAGAAAAAGTGCCCAGCGTTGCTGGGCTTTTGTCGGGATTAAACTAAAAAATTAGGATAAGAAAAAGGTTGACAACGGGTATTATGTTCCTCAAGCAATAGTTTCCTTGGGTTTTAGTTCAATTATGTTATTTTTAGATTGCATAAATGTTGGATTAGGAAAGAACCATAGAATCATGATAAATTTATCACATAATTGCAAATTAGAGCATCACAATGCATGAAAACAATCGACAATTATTAATTGTGAAAAGTTGCGTAATGGACAAGTCGAGGTTCTATGAAGTTTTATTTATCATCATTGGTGTTAATTAGAGTTCCATTTCATATTGTTTTGTATTGTATTATGTAAGCACTTTGCTTCATTGAAGCATCCTGCACGACCCAGAAGATCTATCATGCAAGTAATATGACATGTATCGGGCTGTATATGATAGTTTTCTTTCATGTGCTCAAAATATAAAAGACCCTCCTTGACGAGTCCCATATAACTGAATGCGGTAAAGATACCAGTGAATACAACATCATTTGGTCTTACATCATAATAGAGCATGTCTTCAAAGCACTGCATAACCAACCAAACCTTGCCAACCTGGGCAAATCCTACAATCATAGCACCCCAGGTCACCACATTATGATGCATAATGTATTCCACCATATCGACAAGTGTATTCCCCATAACAACATCATGTTGAAGCCCACCTTTAATTATCTCCCAATGGATACCCCTGCCTTTCTTGAAAGCACCAACAATACCACATGCTTTTAAAGTGCTCAGAAATGTAACTTTATTCGGTTTTATCCCTTCGGATTGCATGTCTTCAAAACATTGCAATGCCAGAAAGCCTTCACCGTACTCGGCATATTCTGCAATCATTGCACTCCACGTTACCACAGTACGAACTGGAAGGTTGACAAAGGCTTTGTATGCCTCTGCCAAGCTATCACATTTGATGTACATATCAATAACGGAATTCCCTAGCATGGTGTTAGATTGCAATCCACTTAAAAATATTTGCTCATGAATTTGCCTAATTACTACAATGATATTGCAGAGTAAAATATTATGCAATACTGTTATAAGCGAATTTCAATCAACATTTTTTTGTTGCTTGCATGGACATGTTAGTGGATGCATAGCCCATTGTATGGTGCTGGAGGTAGTCCAAGTTAACGCAATTTTAGGTGTTGTATTTGATGAATGAGAAATAAAAGCAAGCATGGGTCAACCATAAATTTTGAGCTTTACTCGATTACAAATTCTTAAACCATTAAGTGGAATGTGCCAGTGTATATTTATATTGTAATTTCGGAAGACATTGCTAGAATAGCCATAGCTTCAAGAGTCATGATAATTGGAAGGTTGACCTATAGCTCTCAGGAAAGGTATGTGAGCCAGAGGCAGCATGAGTATCCCCAGTGGACGGATTTGGTAAAACAGATCGAGACGTAAGCCTGGGTCGCCGGATGGATTTTCCAATCTTATAAGCCAGTTTTGCAAGATGGATTAGGCTAGCGAAAATTGTCCTGTCTTAAGACGTTGGTAAACTTGTAAAGCAACAATCATTTTATACTCTAATATAGACGTGGACCATCAACATATGTCCATTATCCATAAACTACTTGGTTAGACTTTAACTTAAACATTAATTTATCAATGGTTATGGTTTAACTGTTTTCGGGAGCTGGCGGGGTAACTGTTTTCGGGTGGGGCTAACGGTTTTCTGTAACTGTTTTCGGGAGTGTTTTATCCGGCTTTTTGTTGTAAAGTGACTGCATATCAGAAGTGAGAAGCTGCTGTGAAGTCGCCTGATTGAAGTTTGGAAGAATAAAGGGGGGAAGATCATCATTAATAGACAGGTTAGTTGAATTGTCAGTCATTGGTAGTTGGTAATTTGGGATTGTAAAGTTGTGATATTTTAAGTTTAATGTTAGCATTGGTATCCATCAGATCCTCAACGATGTCTTCAAACAAAAGACTTCACTGGTCGGTCATAGGGGTGTGTATTCTTTGTGCCTCTCAAATATCTTTAATTTCTGAGTAACTGATTAAACTTTTTGTTTATTACTGAAGTATCTGCCTGAGGGCCCAAGTATAAGAGTTATGCAGTCAGCAGAGGTAAAAAGTTAAGAAGATAAATGTCTTGAATGACTCGATCCATTAAATACTTGTCTTTTATGCCTATTCCAGGATGCTGCTGCACCCATGCCACTAAGTGCAGAGGAAGTAGCTGCAAAAGACCCTCCAGGCTCTACAGACAAAGATGTGGATAATCTGATAGCGATTATCAGAAAAATTGACAAGGATATGATTTTGATGCGAGATGCATTGATTGAATTTGATCGAGGTTTGTTCACTCCAACCATGCACATAACGCAGCGAAAGCTAGATGATATTCGGATAGAACTCGCGAGAGAAAAAGTGATTGCGAAGAAACATGTGCAATCAGTGCGAGAGATGATCCACACATTGGAGTGCATACGTTATTGAATTGTTAGAGTCTGCATGTTGTTTGTACACTTTTATTATGTTCAACACTATGAGTTATGAATTTATGATATTTGTTTAGAATTCTGCTATTTGTTTACACGATGAACAAATTTTGTATTGCACTTAGTTTTCAAATTGTTGCTGTTCTTAATTGCCTATTATAAACATTCTATGGTGTAGCAGGAGATGTTTAATTAATTGTCAAAACTTCTGTGATCTATGAACTCTCTCATAGCATTATAATAGGCGTTCCTTCCAAACAGCACTAACATGGTGTGATTATAATTTTGTGCATTGAGGATTGACTTTGAAGGAGAAGGGCAACATCTTGACAGAGCATTGCTAAAGAATGGCGTTGGCATTTTTGTTGAAATATGCAATGCTGCAAGATGTTGCTGCATATTATTCTCAGAAGGTGTCATCCTGGATTGACAAAGTTCATGTCCAGATTGCATGTTGAAGGTGATGATCTAATATTGTGTTGTAGTCATGTATGGATTTAATTTTATTCATTATGGAATTGCTAGATCGAAGGACCCTTGTCACTGTTATTGGTGCGTGTGCAGCTGCAATGAATTTGATGAAAGGCAAACAAACCCATGGGCATAGTAGTCAATAATGCAGTGGTCAATATGTATGCTGAATGGTGAAGCATGGGAGATGCTTATCAAATCTTTGACAGAATGGCTACACGCTGCATTATTTTATGGGGAGCAATGATCATGGGCTATTCGTCAGTTGAGTGTGGCAAAGATGCATGCAATTAGAAGGTCTGAAACCAGACCAGGGAACTTTTGTTGGTGTTTTGAGTTCACGTGCAACTATAATAGCTCCGGAGGAAGGTAAACGAATCCATGCGAATGTTTTGGTATCTGGGATTGAATTGGATGCTTGCATTGCAACTTGTATGGTTGACATGTATTTGACAAGAGACGTAAATGGTGCTGAGATGTCGCTGTTGCCATAGCGTTGACAGGTTAAATTCTGCTGGAAATATAATTAGCAGTCTGTAGCCCATGTCCCTCTTTTATTCATATATTTTAAGCTTGATATGGCCACCATGTAAATTTCTGATGCAAATGCATGGCTGGCTTCTATGGCAGCATGATCTCAGTGTAATTTTATTATATTTTGAAATCAGTAAGGCGTTTAATTTCACTATCATGTGCAGCCCTTTTAAAGCAGCTACTTCAAATATGATTTGGGAATGCTTATCATTCTTTGTTTATTTAGTTTTTATGTTCTTTGTTGTCAATATTTTATGCTCTGCTCAAATCTGAGAAAGTGGCAGTCATGTACTCTAATCAACTTGGACTCCATATGTGCAGCTAAGATTTTTGGATCTCTCATGAGTTTTTGCAGGTTTCACTTTTAAGAATACTGCCCTTGTGAGATTTCGTGGTGCATAGTGAGTGCAGGGACTGTGAGACTTTGTTGGATTTGAATTATAAGTTTGCTTTATGAAAGCATATAAAGCTGGGATATGCGGATTTCTGCAGGGATATTTTGTAGTGTTAGTTCAGTTCCATGAAGGTGGATTTTTTCATGATGATGTTCAGGCCATTTTGTACAACAGTGAATATGTGGAAAAGAAATTTTGTTACTATGGTACTTGAGGTAATTCCAGAAGCTGGGACAAATATGCTGACATAGTTAAAGCTGGAAGTACTCAATTACCCTAAGTATCTATTTACCATACTCCTTTATCTGTTCTTCATGTTCGCAGCAGAAGTGGATGAATTTTTTGTTCTATATTCATTGTTCTTCGATATGTGTAATTTGACATAACGTAGTAGTTCATAGAGTTGATTTTAGGTGTTGTATTTGATGAATGAGAAATTGAGATTCTGCTGGCATGAACCGAATTTTGAAGTGAGGCAAGTTCTAAAGAAAAAAACGCATCAGGCATGGATTACCGAAGAGATATTGTAGTTTGGTTATATCATGCTAACAACCAAATGATACCAATGCACCATGGCATTGTACTGATGGGCATTAGACCTTTTAGGATTTAGTGCAAGTGGTTTGACACAATAATTTTATCAACGTTGGCCATTCCCAAGGTTTCCATGCTGGCAGGTTGAACACCTTAAAAAAGATTCCGATACATTTGTACCGTAAGCTGTCACGGCTGAAGATTCTTTGGTAGGGCCTCAATTTACAGGATGTTCATGATTTGTAAAATATTATGCAATACTGTTATAAGCGAATTTCAATCAACATTTTTTAGTTGCTTGCAGTGAATGTATAGCCCATTGTATGGCTTTGGAGGTAGTGCAAGTTAACGCAATTTTAGGTGTTGTATTTGATGAATGAGAAATACAGATTCTGCTCTCCAATCAATCGTAGCAATCTCTTGGATGGATATGTTATGTCTCCTTTCGTTGTTGTATGTCGTTTGAATTGAACTAAGACGAAATATTTTAGAAACTCCTGTTGGCTTTTTTAAGATTTCCTCGTATTTTTTTTGGTCAATACTCTGCAAGGTGATCGAATTTAATGTTAGTGCATTTTTTGGTATTTTATTTGTGTGATTTAAATGTTACCTGTTGTTTGATGTTTGATAAGTCGTTGGCATTGTGGCCAAGTATTTGTTCGGCCAAGTCGTTGAAAGCGGTGGCCCAAACTTCTTCTGTGGCGTCTGCTAGCTTTAGTAGTAAGTTATATCTATGAAAGAGGCAATGTTTAGTTTATGCGGATGTTTCATGTGATTAAGTGGAATTAAATTGTTACCTTTTACAGACTGAAGTGTTCATGCGACAAGATTGGCAGTAGCTTGTACTTTGTTGTACTACTTTTTTGTTGCACGAACTGCAAGCGTCGTACCATAGGCTTTGGTCTGGCTTGATAAATGTTATGGTGGCCCTCACATTGAAGTACGCAGCCTTAAAAAAGAATGAGGCAAAATGTTGATGGCAAGAATCATAGAAATGAAAGGCCACGTAGTATTGAAATACCTTTTTGTTGCCAACGTTTGGTAGAATGATTTGAGATAGACAGGCATGGTCATTGAAGTTTGAGACGTACGTTGATGTTGGTCGTTGATGTTGGAGGTTTGCTCGTGCAGGCGTGTACGTCGCATGTTTACCATTTGAATCGTACCTTTTGTGTTAAAGTGGTTAGCATTGCAAATGCTTAAGATTAGTAATATCATAAGGGTTAAATGGTTACCACTTGTGGATGTTGTGGGCAAGTATTGTTTCTGGGTTGATCTGTACCAGGCTGTTACTCGTTGTGGATAAAGATATTCCTATTAAGGTGAAATTATAGATATTCCAATGAATGAGGACTTGCTACTTTCGTTAATGATTTGAAAGAAGAAATTGAGATATTTTGAAAACCTTGATAATTGCTAACTCGAAGACGCGTTATTGCAACAACTGGAGCTTCATCAAGGATTTCATATAATTGTGCTCCTTCTTTTGAAGCGAGGTCATTCCAGAGGCAGATGTTGACACTTGTTTTGCTGGAAATTTAAGTCTATTAGTATGTTATCTGTAAAGTGAATTTGTAGAAAATAAATGACGAAATCAAATGCAAGGGAGACATAATGTGTATCAGCAGGAGTGTTAAGTCATATGCAAGGGAGACATAATAAATCCAGCTTCATTGCTACTATCCTTCCAGCCATTGACTGATCAGATTTTTGATCAATTGGTCTTAATATTTTGATCAGAAACATAGGCATTTCCAATCAACTACTATCTAATTAATCTGTGCTTCCATTTATGATCAATACATTCTACACAATTTTGTAGGTCAATACATTGTATGTGTATCATGTTCCAATATGAGAGGAAGTAAGGATCTGTCACAAATTTTAAGAGATTATCTGGCCAATGCTTTGGTGCAGGAAGAATCAAGAAAAACAAAAGCAATGGAATTTGGAGAATGCTAAGACCATATGCAGATAATAACATAGCTGGAAACAATTGATAACAGATTTCAACAACTATCCAGGTGTAAAATATGGGAGGGCAGTTGGAGGTCCGCTGCTTATGTCCACGTTCCTTAACTTAGTGCGAAGTTAAAATTTTAGAACCTGTTGACAAATAATGAAGTGAAACAGGTGGAAGTGAATGGGGCCGTTACTCTGGGAATAGCTTTCAAACGCGTGATAGGGGATGTGACAATTTTTTGTTTGGTGGGCATAGAACAAAAAACCCAATTTTTAACAGGGGCTTCTTGAGGCAAGATCAAACCCCAGGTGCAGTTTGGACACATAACAGTTTCCTGTTCAAACATACATCATCCGCTATACCAGAGCGCCTTTAAATAATGAACCTTTTCATTTCTTCAATAACAAGTTTGCTTCTCCAGATCTCAACTTCCTCATAAAAGATACCAATCAATTACTTGGGAAATTTGGCAATCTACCCCGCATTAATATGCAGTGCTGGTGATCCAAAGGGCTAGGAAAACATTGAAACTCGGAATCAAGTGGAAAGTTGCTCACATAGAAGAAGGTGGTTCAGTTTTTAAAATAAAGAAGAAGAAAGCTATATTACTTTCAGTACGCACAATTAGAAAACCTAGCATTTTACCTCATTTCCACATGACAATTTTAACTGTGAAATCATGCATCATAAGTATTTCGTTCCAGCAGGAGAACCTAGAATCAAGTGGCACCATCCTTACTCTTGGGATCAGGTATTTAGCCCTTGTCTACAATGCTTCTGGCGCTCAGTAAGAGGAATCAGGCCAGGCAAGATGAGAATGTGGAGAAAAAGGAGAAGGTTGTGTATTTGGGCCCAATGTCTGCAGCTGTAGAAGCTGTAGCAATTGCCCTCGGCCATTGTTCATTACTGGAAGCAGAAGGACTTGCATTGAATCCTGCACTTTTAAAACTTCTCAAACCAAGTGTTGAGCAGGCTTTAGCTGCAAATATAAAACGTATAAAAGACAGCCTCCATGCTTTTGTTGCAGCTGATGATTGGACACTTGGCAATGCTCCCACATCCACAGGCTTTGGAAGCCATGAATATAATGTGTATAGCAATGCAAGTTTAACACCCAATCTAAAGCTTACAACAAGTGCTCACAGATTCAATATCATGGTACAGGTATATAATTGTGCCCCCTTAAACTTAATAAAGTTGGTAGAAGGATAGAATTCTCAACCATTTCCTTATAATTATGGAACGCTGCATTTAGATGCAAGGCATTTTCCAACCATATACTTTATCTCTTACAGGATTTCAAGGAGGATATGGCACCTCTAACAAGTATGCAACGTACTCTAGATAATCTGTGTAATGAGTTCACAAGAATGTGCACCGAACCTTATACCTTATATCTGTTGAAGATGGGGAACCACAACTAAATGCAGAAGTATACCTTAGGCTGGATGATAAAAATGAGAACTCTTGGCATGAAAATCCAATGCCATCCATATTTTTCCAGGTCTGTTCACCAAATGTTAAACATGTTCTATCCTTGGCATACTTAACTACACTGAAGTTTCTAAATCATTAAAAGCAGAAATTGTTCGAAAAGGTCAGCATGCTACAGGAGGTAGGAACTGATATCATGATTGGACGAGGGCGTCTAGTGACCATTCTATTGATGAGGTGTACAGAAGCCATCGTACTCTAATTATGTGACTATCAAGAATTCTGGGAAGAAATGGAGGGCGGTCCAACACCTTTAGGTCCTAAAGGCTTGCAACAAGTATGACATTTTTTATGTTTTCTTATAGTCTCTGGCCTATTAGTTAAGCTTGAACTGCATTTCCTGCAGCTTATGTTAGATATGCAGTTAGTAAACCAAATGGCGGTGCAAGGTCACTACGGTTCGAGACGCATGCGGCAGGCAATATCTGACAGCATCTCACGAGCTATTGGCGCTTTTGAAGCATCGGATATTGACGTTAAAGGATACAGGAAAGGTTGCCACCACAAACCTTACAGGAGCTGCCCGCATTTGGTGGAAGGGCTATGCTAGAGCCGATGGCCCTGTGGATATCCCACTGAGCAGTGCTGATTTTACTCGGATTTGGCCAGAACTCTCCATTGAAGACAAAGGGTTGTGTTGTGCCCTTGTTGTCTTTGATCTCATACACTGTGCCGATCCAGACTTTCTCACTTTCCGCGTGGTTCAGCCCATGGCTTATATCTTTCATGATTTCTATCTGGGTGATACACGGGAAAACTTTGGCAATGGGCCACGACGGCTTTTCGGGGTGACCCCATCACAAGCAATGGGTGCTTCGGGATAACAATCCATATCTTTGCGGATCCCGCTCGGACCAAAACTTTTCATCGAGGGAGTACATGCCCGAAGCTTGCCAATCATTTATCTCTCGGCAAGCCCGAAGGCCAGCAACAAATTAGGAAGTATCTAGGACATCCAGAAGATCTTCCCTATGCACAAGTCTATATGCGACACCTCGCTGGTTACAATCGATTCCATGTGCTCGTTGGATAGCAAGGCGGTCCCCACGGGATGGGATAGCCCTCCTGTCAACTCTCGGCTCTCCGCTTCTCTTTGGGGGATGGGTGTCGCACTTGATCCGAGATCTTGTCGATCAATTGGGGAGATCGCCAAGAACCAACGCCCACGGGCATGGTTCCTTCTCCCTATGCTTCCCTGGGCGTACCTCCACGCCCCAGGTTCCTAACTTCTGATTGGCGCCTTCCTTTTTGGACCAAGGTCATGGATGGTCATGCAGGCTGGACACCACCTCAGATCTCGACGGATCTCCGGTGGGATCCACGTTTTTGTTCGGCCGCTCACATTGGGAAGAAGGTGCTACTCTGGACAACACCACCAATTGGATCTACATTGCTAATGAGCGTGGTTGGCAACAGCCCGCGGATGCGCTTCATGGTCTCAACACCTTCTTGCAGAACGCCTCCACCTCACCTGATCCTTCTGTCCATCTTCAAGCAGGATTTTGCGCTGCCCTCAAATGCATTTTGCTAAGCTCCTTAAATCGGCAGCGTCCCATTTTTCACTGCAATCCAAAATGTCGGTGCCTTTGGCCTTCGGACTGTCTCCTCATGGAGTGTCGGTACATTTCTTGGGCCCACGCGCACGCACTTGAAGCCATGGTACGCTCTCGTTTTCTTATTGATGCTGATCCTGCCCTTGGCCAAAACACACCTCAAGCTCTTCAATCACGCCAAGATCTCATCCGCCAGTACCATAATGGTGCCCGTCCTCACTCCCGTGAGGATCACTTTTGACCGATGGCTTCCGCCCTCAAACGCTTCCTCCTTTTCTTCACTCGGGGAAAGTGTCGTTTGGTGGGGAGTGTTAGTCTGTGCCTCCCGGATGCGGGACTATTCATGCATACGTCGGACCAGGTCAAGCTCAAAGATCCTCGGCCAACCACGGGTCGGACATCCAAGCCTCCACGTAAGACTAAGCGGCCGGGCCCACCTTGATCAAAGCCTTTGGTCAGTTCAACAAGAGGCGTAGCTCGGACAAGTGGACGGCGTCACACCTTCAGCGTCGGCGTCAATGAGATTCTAGGCACTTCAAGAGGCACCGCCAACATTCCCAGAATCGGGCCTCCTTCCGTGAGTCGGGCACCGAGATCGATCGAGTGTCTATATTGGGCCCAAGGCCATTGTACTATATATATGAGTAGAGTTAGCTCATAAGTTTTTAGATGAGTTTTGAGTCTTGTCTCCTTTCAGTTTTCTCTCTATTGCGAGAGCTCATGTATTTTCATCATTGATATCAAGGAAGCTTATCATCTTTCTCTCGATTGTTCTGTTCTCTTCTTTTTCTTCTCTTTCAGCAAATCCCGCGTGACATAGTCCCCCGGACTCTCCTGTTAGATCCACGGGTCCTCACAGAGGGCTGTCTTCCAGGAGTTCCCGAACCCAGACCCCAAACAGTAGCCTGACTATACCCCTTCCTTCAATCATCGAAGGAACAAGCACAAAAAAACTCCAAAAAATAAACTGCAACAAGCACAAAAAAAACTCGAGAAAATAAGCTGCTCCAATTTTGGCATGAAGCTGCTCAAAACCTGTATTTATACATCTACATATACAAAACGACATTGAAATCTTACTCCAAACCTTGCCATGATGAATACCCTCACATGATTGTGCAAACTTTATAGGGACTTCGACCTGATGAAGCTATTGTGCTTTGGGATATCTTCTCCTCATCCAATCTCTCGAGCCAGTTGTCAAGCTTTCTCATCAAAAAGTTAGTGGCCAGCAAGATCCTCCCTAGAGAGCCATGGAGTAAACCTGAACCTCAAACCCTTTTGTGGATCAAGTACCCTCCCGTGAGCCACATCACCCATGATCAAACCAATAATATGTGATCTTAGAGCAATCCAGCATCAGATATATTTGTCGCACTGTGAAATGGCATCGACAACCCCTACGGACACCTTCTCCTCTTTCACCCCTTTTTCTCTGTGTACCTGGAGTTGAATGATTGCCTTCGCCTACGTGAGTATTTGTTGAGTTGTCTTCAGGCCCATAAGTGCACCAATACATGCGGCAATGCCAAAAAAATGAAGGAGTGATCAATTATAAACGACAAATTATATAGAATTTGTCATTTGTCATACCTTTTCATTGAAAGATAGGAGTCCTTCGTTAGGCATATGTTGCTGAGAAACAATGCTTCTCAGGTAAAAATTGCAAGCGGCTTCTCCAAAATTTTTCTCACTCAAAGTCAAGAACCCGAAATGCAACAAACCCTGACAATCACTGGGACCTCATATGGTAGGGAGTGCTCCTGCTAAAAGCTGGAAGGAGGAGCAATTTTTCAAGACCACGCAAAAGAACGACAAATCACACATAGATGCACTTACCTGCTCCCTTTGCTCTTCGAAATCCATTCCTTTTTGAAGAGCATCTCCAAGCCTATTTTTTGCTTTTGCGAAGTTCTTTACAAAGTTCTTCTGCTAGCATTTGTTTGGGGTCCGCTTATGGACCAATCAAAGCCTACGATTTCTGGAAAGTCTAAACAAGGATGAAGATTGCTCCCTGGTGCCTTGAGGGGCTGGGATTGAATCGCGCAGCCATGCACTAGAATCTTCATATGAGGATTCCATCTGCAAGAATCTTGCATGCACACTGCCACCCTCCGAATCACGTTAACGAGATCCCAGAGGGTGCCATGTGCCATCAAAGGGCTGAGATGTGGCGCCCTAGTTGGATGGTTGCGATCGCCTTAGGCCGCCTGATGGCAAAATCTGCAAGACATGATCCCATCCCCTAGGAGCACATCGGGATAATAGCAGCATCCAAGATAGTGTCAGCACAAACCCTTGCTCTAGGATCGATGTTCCAAGATTGCAAACGAACGAAGAGGATGCACCATGGTGGTTGGACAATTGATTCCGTGGGTTGGGTTCAAATGAAGGATCCCATCTTCCGAGATAACGTTTAAGGATTTCAAAGGCCTGATTGAACAAAGACGACGAAGACGCTCCGAGAAGTTTCGACAACTGTAAAATGTTTAGACCAACCTAATTGGCGTCTAGTATGATTTGCCATCAAAGGTTCAGTGGGGTCTGCTTCTTTAACGAAGCGGCCACCAAGCCCAATATGTCACCACACAATATCCCGAAATAGGGAGTACATCGAAGTGATACCAGAAGTTAGAGTCTAGGCAACGACTGAGGGTGCTTTCCCATGAATTGCAGACCTAAAAAAGTTGTACTAAGGTAAAAAAACCCTAAGGCTCAAAATTGTGTAGAGAATACTTTGCCTCTCAAAGTCCTAAACCTGAATCAAGCAAGTAAGGAGCTCATGGAATGCTAGAGCCTTCGACCCGACCTCAAGAAAATCTCAAGAAAATCTCCACGTTTTCGTCCCATGGGAACGCACCCTGAGATTCGTTGCAAAGGGCAGCCACGATTTACTAGCCTGGACTCACACAAATAAGGTACGAGAATACAAAGTAACATGACCAGGCCACCTATCGAGGGGAGGTGACGTGTTTTCTTTACCGAAATCCGCAAAACAAGCTATAACTATCTTGAGCCTCAAATATGGATCTCCACTAGAAAATGTTACATTTTTCATAGTGATTATCATCATCATCATCATCTATGAAGACTTTTGTGTTGGGCAAAAACATGTGAACTTATAAAGAGTCTGCACTTCCAGCAGCATCGATTTGAGGTCATAACTTTAGATTTGCTTAAAAAACCGGGCAAAAATTCGACGAATAGTTCAATACAGACCTGACTGACACAGATATTTAACTGTGATCGAGAACTCACCTGGCCATATCCACACAGGTCTCTAGGCAAAAGGCCCTGCACGGAAAAGCTAGTTTTGCTTAAGAGGCCAGAATTGAGATGCCAAAAAGAGATTTTTGCTTTTCGTATTCTTGAAGCATAGAGATGCCAATTAGTACCTTTCTGATGTAAGCTTCATCTCGATTTTAGGTGTATGGCATCACTGTTCTTGATCCTCTGCTGCAAATATTCGATGAGGCAGCCTTATAGCCATTTTTTACTGAACCGCCAAAATAGATCCGTTGCTTTTTACCATGAAAACCCAGCAACCCAGCTGCTGCCCTTACCTGTTTCTTGATTGAACAACGCAGAATGAGAGTCCCTTTTTCGGGAAGCCAAATGATTCAGATTCATTCCGGCATGGCCGTGATCATGCTGTGGATAGTATGCACCATATGGACGGCTCCTACCACATGTATGTTTATGAATAAAACCTTCAGACATTGTATTTTAGACCTAAGTTTTTTTGCAATTGCTTGAATAGTTCAAAAAGCTAACCTTTGCGTCTTTATGCAGATGCGCAGTCTTCAAATCCTTTAGGAGTGAACTACGGCCAGTTAGGGAATGATTTACCATCGCCAGAGCAAGTGGTAGAATTGCTAAAATCCACAAGCATAGGAAAGGTAAAGCTGTATGATGCAAATCCGGCAGTGCTGAAGGCATTTGCGAACACAAACTATGAGATAATAGTAGGGATAGGAAACGAGCGAATTTCTGCATTATCAGATCCGGCGGTTGCGGCAAGCTGGGTAAGCCAGAATGTGGCAGCGTATTTGGAGGCAACAAAAATAAGATACATTTGCGTTGGAAATGAGGTACTAACCGGCAGAAACAAGCAGCTGATCTCGCAGCTCCTTCCGGCGATGCGCAACATCCACAAGGCGCTGGTTAATCTGAAAATAGACGACCAGGTTAGGGTTTCTACCCCAAATTCGCTCTCTATTTTGCAGACCTCATACCCCCCTTCCAATGGTGCCTTTAAAAAAGAATTGGCCCACTCGGTCCTTGCCCCCCTCCTCGCCTTCCTCTCCCAGACTAAATCCACCTTCATGGTCAATGCCTACCCCTACTTTGCCTACAAATCTAACCCCTCCCAGATCTCCCTCGCCTACGCCCTCTTCCTTCCCAACCCTGGCGTCGCCGACAATAAAACCGGTATCGTCTACAGTAACATGTTTGGCGCTCAGCTTGATGCCGTATATTCTGCCCTAGCGCGGCTTCACTTTGAGGATATTCCTATTACCGTTTCTGAGACTGGATGGCCTTCTGCTGGGGAATCTACTGACTACGGGGCCAATCTGAAGAATGCAATGACTTATAACAAGAACCTTATTTATTACATCAGCACCAATCCTGGAACGCCGCTCAAGCCTAAGCAACGGATTGATACTTACATTTTTGCTCTATTCAATGAGAATGAAAAGCCTGGGCCATTGTCAGAGAAGCATTTTGGGCTCTTCCTTCCAGATGGCTCTGTTGCATATGATGTTGGGATTTTGAGGACAGCGCCCACACCAGTGCCTGTATCACAAAGCCCTAGCCCTCCAAGTAGTCAAACTGGTTTGTGGTGTGTTGCCAAACCTAATGTTGATCAAACAACCTTGGCAAAAGCTATTGATTATGCTTGTGGTGAAGGAGCGGCAGATTGCTCAGCCATCAAGCCTGGTGGCATTTGCTACAACCCCAACACTCTAGTTGCACATGCATCTTATGCATACAACAGTTACTATCAAAAGCATGGTCGAAATTATTGGAATTGCTACTTCCATAATAGTGCAATGGTGACTGTGACAGATCCAAGTAAGTCTTTTTTTTCCTCATCTTATAGTTGTAGAAGTTGTCGTCATCATCGAAAATGCAATCTTTTTCCCTTTCCTCAATTTTTGAGTCTCACTCCTAACTTTTCCTTTTCTGCTTTCTCCAGGCTATGGTGGATGTAATTATCAACGTAGTTAGAAATACATTACTATTTGAACGGTGACTAGGAACCCATTACTTTGTGCATGTTGCTCTATACCTTGTTCATCGATACCATTATTTGTCAAGCAATTTTGGGCAAGTGTAAACAATATTGTGATTAATTTGTTCAAACTGGTAAAAGGAATATAGAGAAAAGAAGGCTCGTCATAGTTGCCAATAGCATGTATTTCCTTACTAGATGAAGCGTGAATTATGATGACACTTCCAAAAGAAGTTAAGACAATATATCAAGGCTTTTGCGTATGACATATAAGGTAGAAGTTGGGTCCCTTGTGTCAGATATTGAATTGGATTTGAGTTCATGTTTATCATCTATAGAGGAATGGATCCAATATGACAAAGATAACAAGCAACAAGCCCATTGTTATGCAAAATAGAGAAAACATCATGTAATAAAAAAATCTTCATTCATTGGGAGAAATAGCATTGGGATTGCTTCTGTAATAAAAAATATCTTCATTCATTGGGAGAAATAGGATTGGGATTGCTTCTATATAGCTTAACATATACAAATACTATATCCTGGCACTTTGTACTAACATTGGCACGACCTTGATCCATTTAGATCTCCCTACTACAAAAATGGCTTCTTTTCATATCTTAACTAAATCAATGTCATCATTGTTAAAACATGCCAATGTTTTTAGTTAAATAGCTCCAGATGCAAAGCTAAAGAATACGTCATAGCATAATGTGTATTGCAAATTGCAGTCGAGCTAAAATTTATGGGTTTATATGTTAATAAATCACATTCTAGGAGATCTTGTAAACCATGAGATGAAAAATCTATTACAAGAAGTCCTAGAAAGAACTATAATGGTTGAATTTTTGAGAAATAATTCCTAGAAGTTTGAAATTCAAACATTCTTTATGGACCTAGTTGGGTCCTCCAAAGCTTAGAATTTTGAAAATTCATAGTTACTCCACCTTTTAAAGAAATCAATAGCATTTAGGAAGATAAATAACACAAAATATCTATCTCCATTGAAAATTAATTGTACCTTAACATTGTTATTCTATTTCGAATATCATTGATGTGAAATGACTTCTGGATGCCTGTATTTCAAAAATTTCTTAAGGACCTGACTGGGTCTTTCAAGGACTAAATTTTGATTTGCTCATAGCTACCATGAATTTTAAGGAGATCACATTCATGGAAAAATAATATTAGATTGAAATTCCTATTCCATGTTGAGTGCCATGAGATTATATCTTACCACTAAAACCATTGAATTGAGCGTATTTCAAGGTGCAATTATACTGAACTCTTAAGAATTTTATTTTGCTACTGAATTAAATGCAGTGGTAAAACTTTGAGGTACTCTTACAATTCAAGTGTTCATGTGTAAAATCTCACAAGCATCATGAAGAATTAGTACCTAATCTAGAGAAAGGATTGAGGTACCCATACAGGTTGATCAATGCAAATAGGTCCCTAAGACAGCTTTGGTGTTAACAAAGTAGGAACAATGACACAATAAAATATGCAAAGATCCATATATCGAAACACTAACTGGGACATTAAATGAAGGGCATGTAGGGACATTAGGATGTCAGTTCTAGATGCATTGGAAAACGCTTCCTGAGTTTGAATATAAAATATATTTATCGCACATTTTACTTATGACATCCAAACACACATGGGTTGAGATTGGTGGAGAAGTCAAAATGCATTCTAACAAGTTTCAATAATTAGAGACCAAATTTATATATGATTAGATAATTATCATATAATATGATGAGAGCAAGTAGTATTACCTCAAGGATAAATATATCGTATACTTAGCTACGATAGGACTAGGAATATTGGAAGAGCTAGTATGGCCACTGGCCAATGATATTACCTCTTGGGTAATAGCTACAAATAATATAGATAGTGGGTCTCGTACTTTCACAAATAAGCTTGGCACAACCAAGGTTAGTGGAAGCACGCCAGACAACTTGAGTATAGTGACCACAGACATGACCAGAAGCACAAGTATTAGTAGAGTAGGTATAATACTGAGCTTCATTAACCCAGCTTTGGACAGCTTCGGTGGGGCTCCAGTTCTTTCCTGAACCCCAGAACAGATTCTCGCCATAGGGCCCACCCGAATGGACCAGTATTCCATTGATGCAGTTGCTGATCTGCTGCTGCGCATATGTAGCTGCATATGCTGCTAATGTATCATTCCATTGTATTGCTGCCACCCCCACATTTGCCCTTGATGTGTTGTGGCTTGCTAAAAACTGATCTTTGTCATCTGCCCTCGTATGTATCACATATATAATTGCTATGACCATAAGTATTGCATAACTCTTTCCCATTTCTTCCCTATGCTTCCTATCATTTTACATCTCGTTTTATAGCCTTTGGATTGCTTGTGGTTTTGGGTTTTTCCTACTATATACTACAGAAATCGCTCCAAATTTTTCTCCAAAATTGCCTCTATTTTGTAAAGTCTCTTGGTTGCCTGATTACGAGGGATGGCATGTGGCATATGGGGATTTGTATTGCTTGAGAGGTCGACATGTTTGTTGGAATAGAGAATGATTTTTGGGCCAATGAAATGTTTGGGAAAGAAAATAATTTTTGGCAGCAATGAAACATGATAACCTAGGGCTTGCTGGCGTGTTTGAGTTAATTATGATTTTGAAATCTAAAAGAGAAAACTAGCAAAAGCATGTGCCACATTTTCAACACTTACATGTGGTTTATACTCAAAGTTTTATTCTAAAATTTTGCAATTACTATCATGATTGCACATGTTTCATTGTTACTAGGCCTATCAAAGAACTTTAATTTTTTTTTAGGATGTGATGCCCTCACTTTATCGCAAATCTCAACCACTAGTAGATAGAGATTCACAAACCTACATTACACTTGGGCTAGATTTGTCAAATAGTAAATAAGCTTTATTTGAAAGACTTTATCGTAGCGATATCGATTTGTAGATTCCTTTTTTGGTGGCAAATAGAGATGCAAAAAGAATTTGCTTGAGCATTCTGCTTCTAATTATATTGTCATGTTAAATTTTATTCATAAATAGATGCATTTATTTTAAGTAGAAGCCCACAAATTTTAACAATTACAAGACGATAGTGGGTGCCAAAGGCACCGCATTTAAGCCTGGAACATTTAAGCGTAGAATGCAAAATTTCTAAAACTAAGGATGCCAGATGCCTTCTAAAAACTAAGGATGCTAGATGTTTTTGCGAGATGAGATCTGTGGCGTCTTTGAAAACTAGTTTCAAGATCCGCAGAGTCTTTGGACTTAGAACTCTTTACGATTATGATTCCAACGATGCCATACTGTATGCAAGCCTTGTGTCAAAATTGTCCCCCCACAATTTGAATGATTCTTAGCTTGGTTATTTGCGGGTTAACTTGTTAGAACAATCTCAGTAGTGAAGGATGAAGTAAAAAATATCATGCATCTTTGGAATCTGTTGAACTTAATGTGATTATAATTCCAAATTTCTCCAATGGCAATGAGTTATGAATGATTTCCAGGGCTTTAAAAACAAAAGAAAAAAATAAAATTGAGAGTCAGTTTGTTCGATTGGTAATCCTCCCTTTTCCTTCCATATCTGCAGGGTCTCGACTCCCTTTATTTTTCCCCACAGAACCCCAAGCTTGTTCTATCTCTAATATCCTGTTGTATTCTGAACTAGAAATACAGAATGGACTAGCTATCCTAGCTCAAAAACAGCAAACATACTCTCATCTGTTGGTCGCTCCAACCGTGCCCTAAACCTAAACGCTATTAGAACAAACCGTACATCGGGAATGCATGCCGCAAGTCGATGCACAGGTGGCTTTTTTGGCATGCCTTTTGGACTTTTGCTAGATTTCTTGGGATGCCAGCTGGACTTTTGATGGGAAATCTGACCACTAGACATATTTTTAATACATATTAGAGATAGTTGATATTCATTGCTCAGGATGATAATATATGAGCACCTAAATTGAATTTGGCTATAACCAAACTTGACTATAGGAGCATTCTTATTTCCAGCTACATTCTATCTTATAGAGACTGGGCCGATTTATATGCATGCATATTCTATTTTCTCAATTTACTAGAGTGTCTAGATATAATACTTCACAACCATCATTCAATTAAATTGGGATCATGTCTTAACTTTGGGACAAATGTTGTGTTGCAAGTCTTTTATAACATGTTCGAATTCACATATCTTATCTCAAAATTACAAAAGTGCATATCATATTATTTATGGAGTAAACAACATTTCATAACATAACATGATATCATAATGAATACTGAAATTTCACATAGCAATTCTTTATCCTTTGGCACGTCCTAAATGAGGTGCACCCTGGACGACCACAGTCGTCGGATTCGTCGATCCTACAGCCCAAATCGTATGTTGGGGCCTCTGGGCACCTCTCGTTTCGCTTATAGTCATTTATGATTAGAGGCGCCTATGATTTGAAATATGAAATACGATGTTGCCTAAGGTTTTGAGGGAATATCGAATCTCTATACGGCTTTGCCTAAAATTTTAGAATATAAAATACAAGGGCTCGAACCTCTATCAAAATAACTCAATGTCATAATAAGACTACTTTAATCAATATATCCAGTGAGCTAATGTAATTATTTTTTATCTTGAATCTATGTTTTTTTTATAACAATGAGGATAGCTATGTACGGTTCAGATCAAGGAATAAAGGGCAAATATGCCCATCCGACAGCTCTCGATGCCCTACGTAACCCCCCGTGTGAATATGCACCCAAACCAAAGGGGGTTTAAGGGGGGTTTTAATTTAAATGTGTTAAATGCAATGGTTTGTGTTAATAATGTTAATGGTAGTTGTGTGTTGATTGTTATATTAAAAAAAAAACAAAATTGAGCCCTTCGGGCTACTTGCAATTGCAACGGCACTTGGGGTTCATATCTCACACTCCATCATGAATGGTCCAAGAATTTGTGTTTCTATGCCAGTGGACTCGCCTTTACCAGATTGTATAGTTGTGAAGAGCAGGCCTTGGTATAAAAAGCTGGATCTTAAGCTTCTGAATGGTCCAGCCCGTCTGTTTCCTGATAAGGAGGCTTTTGTTAGCTTTTGTCGAGGTACTCGTGCATCTCAAGCGTCGGTTCAACATTCTTCCCAGGTTCAAGCTCCCATTGTTACTTCTTCATCTATTCATGATCAACCTTTGCTGATTGCTTTGCATGCCTCGGCTATGGAAGATGCTCTACATATAGTTCCAGTGGTGTCACCCTTCGCACCATCAGCTACAGTTATAGTTCCTACTACTCTCCACAATGTTGCTTCTGCCTCTTATTCTTCTGAGGTTGTTATGGCTGATGGTCCTAATCTTTAGTGCGCTAAAGAATCATGGGAGCAGGTCAGTTGGAAGATGGCAGCGAGGAAGAAGTTTATTATGTCATCTCACGAGGCTATCCTGCCTCGTACTATTCACTGGCATGATAATTTGATGTCTGTTGATGATCATCTCGATGACGCAGAACATGATGATTGGGATGAGGCTATTAAACGCCTCAAGGTGGCACAAGGAGTATGATTATATTCTGTGTATGGGTGGTTTTGCTTAGTGGACTATTTCGTCCTCTAGGTTTTGAGTCCCATGTCACAGATCCCTTGTATGTATCTTGATTTTCCTTGATAATAGATTATCGTCCTTCAAAAAAAAAAAAAAGGGATGTTAGAATGTTGCCATGAACAAAAATCAGATAGATTTGCATTGGAAATGAGATACTAATCAGCAGAAACAAGCAATTGATCTTGCAGGTCCTTTCCGCAATGCAAAACATCCACACAACGTTGGTTAATTTGAAAATAGACGACCAGGTTAGCGTTTCTACCCTCCATTTGCTTTCTATTTTGCAGATCTCATTCTAATGGCACATTTTAAAAAGGAATTGGCCCAATCGGTCCTTGTCCATCTCTTCATCTTCCTTTCTCAGACCAAATCTACCTTCATGGTCAATGCGTACCCCTACTTTGCCTACAAATCTAACCCCTCATAAATCTCCCTCGCTTGTGTCCGCTTCCTTTCCAACCATGCGTCGTTCACAATAAAACCGGTATCGTCTACAACAACATGTTTGGCGCTCAGCCTGATGCCGTATATTCTGCCCTTGAGAGGCTTCATTTTGAGGATATTCCTATTACCGTTTCTGAGACTGGGTGGCCTTCTACTAGAGAATCTACTGACTATGGTGTCAATTTGAAGAATGCTGTGGCTTATGACAAGAATCTTATTTATTACATCAGCACCAATCCTGGAACATCACTCAAGCCCAAGTAACGAATTGGTACTTATATTTTTGCTCTGTTCAATGAGAATGAAAAGTCTGGGCCACTATCAGATAAGCATTTTGGGCTCATCCTTCTAGATGGCTCTGTTGCGTATGATGTTAGGATTTTGAGGATATTGCCTACACCAATGCATGTATCACAAAGCCTTAGGCCTCCAAGCAGTCAAACTGGTTTGTGGTGTACTGCCAAACTTAGTTGATCAAACAACCTTGGCAAAAGCTATTTCTCTTTTTTTGAAGAACGTCAAACTTTATTGAAATACCAAGCCAAAAGCCAGATATAAATGCACATGCAAGAATAAAATCTCAGAGGATAATCATGATCCAAAGAAATCTTATGCATAAGACAACACACTCAAATATAACTCAAATATCAATTATCGCTTGGCAGGAGCAAGCGAAGAACAATGGTAGGCCTTAGCAATATTAGCTTGTGCTTCCTGGAGGACAACTACAGGAGGAATATCCAAACCCTGAAAGACACACAATCTTTTGCGCTTCCAGATGGACCACAATAACCACCCTAATGCTAAATGAAATGCTTGGCTCCGCAACCTATTCCAAGTATCTTGATAAATAGCCAAGAGCACTTGTTGACTTGTTAATATCACATAAAAAAGAGAAACCAGCCAAGACCAAACAGGCTGGAAATAACTATATAAAAAGAAACAATGCTCAATAGTTTCGTCCTTAAGGATATGGTTGACTCATCTGGAGTGCGGTTAGTGAAGCAGTCACTTGCACATTGCGTTCCTTTTGGGAAAGCTGCGTAAAACCTCTTCTTCCTTGAGGTCTCTTTTATCAGCTATGCCCTTTTCCTAATGCCTCCCCTTTTTTGAGAGGGATGCTGGAGTCTTGGAAGACAGTACGGACTTTATTTCGTATTGATCTTGTTGCATGTCATCAGTTGAGTGCTTCTTGTTGGTGGATACATGTGGAAAATAAGCTTCCACTTTGTGCATCAGTTCATCCATTAACTCAACGTCATTAGAGGTTAGCAGGAATCTTGACAGTTGCGGCATGATATGATTCTGGCCAGTTAGTGACATGGCAAACCTTTCAAACAAAATTCTTATTGTCTTGATGGGACAGACCTATTTGGCAAAAGGTTGCTACTACTCTGCCATTGCTTGCTCCAGGGGCTATTGAAGGGTGCATGTGGATTTCCCACCAGAGTGTTCACGAGCATAGGCTTGTGAACTCTATTATAGGTTGCTTGTCAATGGTGATATCCTTCCGCCATCCATTAAGTGGTCCCTTCAGCATCCACCTGCTAGTTGGAGACATATGTGGACTTGGGCTTGGGATAAACTACTTCATCCTAAGGTGGCTGTGCTTTGGTGACAGATTCTTCACAGATGCCCTCGTGTGAATATGCGTGTCCACAAATTTGATCCTCGAGTATTGGCAAAAGCTATTGATTACGCTTGTGGTGAATTAGCGGCAGATTGCTCAGCCATCAAGCTTGGTGGCATTTGCTATAACCCCAACACTCTAGTTGCATATGCATCTTATATATACAACAATTACTATCAAAAGCATGGTCGAAATTATTGGAATTTGCTACTTCCATCATAGTGCAATGATGACTATATGACAGATCCAAGTAATTGTTTTTTCCTCATCTTGTAGTTATAAAAATAGTTGTTGTTGTTGTGTTGTCATTATAAAAAATGCAATCTTCTTCCCTTTTCTCGACTTTTCAATCTCACTCCTAACTTTCCTTTTTCTAATTTTTTTTTCCAGGCTATGGTGGATGTAATTATCAACGTAGTTAGAAACACATTACTAGTTGAAGGGTGTCTAGAGACGCATTATGGAGACGCATTACTCTGTGCATGTGTCTCCATACCTTGTTGATCAATACCATTTTTTATCAAGCAATTTTGGGTAACTCTAAACAATATTATGATTAATTTGTTCAAAATGTTAGAATAGAATAGAATAGAATAGAATAGAATAGAATAGAATAGAATAGAATAGAATAGAATAGAATAGATTTTTTATCCTCCACACCATTTGGCCTATGGGACCGAAACAAAAAGAGAGCAGCAAGCGTATTACTATCAGGATTAAAAAAAGCACCGCCCGTAAGCGTTTTCGAGGGAAAAAACCATAGCAGCAATACGTATGCTGGTACACTGTACAATTGTGTAGGACAATTCAATACTGTCCCGGATGACACAACTGGGCCCGTGTATCCATAACCTCCTGGAGGTATGATCCCAACAAGCCCACGGACACCGTATTCAATAACTCATGCAGCGTCTGCTCAGGCACAACTAACCGAAATACTGCGCTCGAATATGGGCAAACATGGGCAGATCTGGAGGGCATGACATTCACCTTCAATGGCGCTCTAGTGGCAACACTGACATAGCCTATCCTCCCGTGCTTCCCGAGTCCAATCGCATGTCTCAATGCAGAGACGGTGTGCACCCGGCAAATGGGTATACAAGTACTGATGTGGGCCTCTCGTGAGCCTAGGATTGACTTCCTACTGATAGTGTGCCATCTTAACGTGTCAGAGCATCTGCATTCCAGAGCTAGCGAAGGAAACTAGCATCTAGGTATAGCTTTAGTGCATTGTGATCCTTCTTTGTCCGTACATGTACGCATCTCTTTGCCTGTACATCCCAACGTGAGAACCACTGAGCTTGTTTGTCCTTCCAGCAGGCCTTGAGGCATTGGGGACCCATTGCTATGGCCAAAGCAAGGTTAGGCAAACGTGTATCACCCATAGCGACCAACTTCTGGAAGTAAATATTATGGCGTTCCAATGCAGCCCGTTGAAGGGGTAGAAAACCTATCTCTTGGAGTAGGATCTGGTATGGAACTGTAGACTTTACCCCAAGAGCTCGTGCCAAGAATGTTTTTTGCACCAGTTTGAGATCATTCCAGGTGGTGAGGGATATCACCGGACCCCACACTTATGCCCCGTACAAGAGAACCGACTCGACCAAGGCTCTAAACATGTGTGACTGGTGGCCCCAGGCATACAACTCTGCCTTGTGGTTGTTGCTCTGCATGGCATATAGTGCTTTTCAACCCACCTTGACACGCAACCTGATGGCAGCATCCCAGTGGGTGGTAGTAGAGAACTCGATCCCCAAGTACTTGTAGGTCGGAGCCACCTCTACATCTTGTCTCTGGTAAGTGAATGAGGGAAGCCTTGGCTGACGGGATGACGAAACTAGCAGCACTCTATTTTTGGCCAAGTTAACTCACATGCCAGTGAATTGGCAAAAAGTGTCAAGAGCATCCAGGTGACGTTGCATGTCCTCTGGAGTATAGGCCAGGAGATCGACATCGTCAGCATATATGAGTTGCCCGATTGTGTGATTCATGGGATGGGCGCCCGCACCTCCGTGCTCAGAAAGCCAGTCTTCCAGTTGATCAATGTATAGGCCAAAGAGTGTGGGAGAGAGGGGGCAACCCTGACGTACTCCAATACTACTGACTACCGGCTGACCTGATGATGTGATACGTCTTGAGCATGCCTCATATAGCCTGTATATTGCATTCTGCAAGTCAACGGAGGTCCCCAGCTGCCACAATATATCCCATAACTTCTTTTTAGTAGATGAAGTGATAATTATGATATGTGATTATAATTCCAAATTACTCCAATGGCACCTCTACTGTAACGTACTAATATTGTACTAGCTAGAAATAGATGGCGAGCCATTGAACTCTTGTTTTTCATCTATTGCAGCCAAATAAGTTACGAATGATTTCTAGGGCTTTAAAAACAAAAGGAAAAAATAAATAAATTTGAGAGTCAGTTTGTTTGATTGGTAATTCCCCCTTTTCCTTCCATATCTGCAGGGTCTCCACTCCCTTTATTTTTCCCCACAGAACCCCAAGCTTGTTCTATCTCTAATATCATGTTGTATTCTGAACTAGAAATACAGAATGGACTAGCTATCCTAGCTCAAAAACAACAAACATACTCTCACCTGCTGGTCGATCCAACAGTGCTCTGAACCTAAACGCTATTAGAACAAACTGTACATCGGGAATGCATGCCGCAAGTCGATGCACGTGTGGCTTTTTTGGCATGCCACTTGGATTTTTGCTGGATTTCTTGGGATGCCAGCTGGACTTTTGATGGGTAATCTGACCACTAGACATATTTTTAATACATATTAGAGATAGTTGATATTCATTGCTCAAGATGATAATATAATTTGGCTATAACCAAACTTGACTATAGTAGCATTCTTCTCATAGGCCAATTGGCCTCCGTGGACGTTAAAATATACTTCCTCCCTTCCTTCCTTCTTTCTTATCTCTAGCTACATTCTATCTTATAGAGACTGGGCCGATTTATATGCATGCATATTCTATTTTCCCAATTTACTAGAGTGTCTAGATATAACACTTCACAACCATCATTCAATTAAATTGGGATTATGTCTTAACTTTGGGACAAATGTTATGTTGCAAGTCTTTTATAACATGTTCGAATTAACATATCTTATCTCAAAATTACAAAAGTGCATATCATATTATTTATGGAGTAAACAACATTTCATAACATAACATGATATCATATTAATGAATACTGAAATTTTACATAGCAATTCTTTATCTTTGGCACGTCCTAAACGAGGTGCACCCTGGATGACCACAGTCGTCGGATTCATCGATCCTACAGCCCAGATCATATGTTGGGGCCTCTGGGCACCTCTCGTTTCGCTTATAGTCATTTATGATTGGAGGCGCCTATGATTTGAAATATGAAATACGATTTCACTTAAAGTTTTGAGGGAATATCGAATCTCTATATGGCTTTGCCTAAGATTTTAGAATATAAAATACGAGGGCTCGAACCTCTATCAAAATAACTCAATGTCCTAATAAGACTACTTTAACCAATATATCCAGTGAGCTAATGTGATTATATTTTATCTTGAATCTATGTTTTTTTTTCCATAATAACCCATTCAATTGTTCTAGCTATATATGGTCAATGGTTTCAGGAATTATTTTTTTTACATTCATATCAGATCCCCCTGTTATTTTGCTACATATTCTAAACGAGGTGCGCCCTGGACGACCACAGTCGTTGGATTCGTCGATCCTATGGCCCAAATCGTATGTTGGGGCCTCTGGGCACCTCTGGTTTCATTTACAGTCATTTATGATTGGAGGCGCCTATGATTTGAAATATGAAATACGATTTTGCCTAAGGTTTTGAGGGAATATCGAATCTCTATACGGCTTTGCCTAAGATTTTAGAATATAAAATACGAGGGCTCGAAGCTCTATCAAACTAACTCAATGTCATAATAAGACTACTTTAGCCAATATATCCAGTGAGCTAATGGAATTATTTTTTTATCTTGAATCTATGTTTTTTTTATAACAACCCATTCAATTGTTTTAGCTATATATGGTCAATGGTTTCAGGATATATTGTTTTACATCCATATCAGATCCTCCTAGAACTCCATGTTATTTTGCTACATATTCTAAACGAGGTGCACCCTGGACGACCACAGTCGTCGGATTCATCGATCCTACTACCCAGATCGTATGTTGGGGCCTCTGGGCACCTCTGGTTTCGCTTATAGTCATTTATGATTGGAGGCGCCTATGATTTGAAATATGAAATATGATTTTGCCTAAGGTTTTGAGGGAATATCGAATCTCTATACGGTTTTGCCTAAGGTTTTAGAATATAAAATACGAGGGCTCGAACCTCTATCAAAATAACTCAATGTCATAATTGAATCTATGTTTTTTTTTTATAACAACCCATTCAATTATTTTAGCTATACATGGTCAATGATTTCAGGAATTATTTGTTTTACATCCATATCAGATCCCCCTGAAACTCCCTGTTATTTTCCTACATATTCTAAACGAGATTTTTCTTTAGATGGCCACAGTCGTCGAATTCGTTAATCCTACGGCCCAGATCATATGTTGGGGCCTCTGGGCACCTCTCGTTTTGCTTATAGTCATTTATGATTGGAGGCGCCTATGATTTGAAATATGAAATATGATTTCGCCTAAGGTTTTGAGGGAATATCGAATCTGTATACGGCTTTGTCTAAGATTAAAATACGAGGGCTCGAACCTCTATGAAAATAGCTCAATGTCCTAATAAGACTACTTTAACCAATATATCCAGTGAGCTAGTGTGATTATTTTTTATCTTGAATCTATGCTTTTTTTGTAACAACCCATTCAATTGTTTTAGCTATATATGGTCAATGGTTTCATGAATTATTATTTTTTAGATCCATATCAGATTCCCCTGGAACCTTTTGCTACATATTTATTTTGCTACATATTCATAGCCTTCTTCCTTATATCATGAGGTACTGTAACTCTCACATTTCTATCTGAAATAGTTTTTGGAGTCCACGAACATAATACAATTTAATGACTAACTAAAGATCAAGATCAGTATTTTAGACCTATGTTTTTTATGAAATGCTTGAATAGCTCAGAAAGCTAACCTTTATGCAGATGCGCAGCCTTCAAATCCTTTAGGATTGAAATACAGTTAGTAGGGAATGATCTACCATAGCCAAAGCAAGTAGTGGAATTGTTGAAGCCCGCAATCATAAAGAAGGTAAAGCTGTATGATGCAAATCAGGCAGTGCTGAAGGCATTTCCAAATACGAACTATTAGATAATAGTAGGAATAGGAAAGGAGCGAATTTCTGCACCCTGAACAATAAGGTGCACCCTAAACTACCACAATCGTCGGATCCGTTGATCCTACAACCCAGATTGTATGTTGGGTCCTCTGTGCACCTCTCGTTTATCGAACCTCTATACGGTCTTGCCTAAGATTTAGAATATAAAATACAAGGGCTCTAATCTCTATCAAAATAACTCAATGTCTTTATAAGAGACTATGGGTCAATTCCCACTGGCAGTTAGGTTAGGTTAAATAGGGTAAATAACGGAAACTTGCTTTCACACTAGCATTTAAGTTACTACCAGTTAGGTTAGGACTTGGTTAAATTTTAACTATGGTTAACTTAACCAGGTTAGTTTCATACTGATAATAGTTAAGTTAAGTTAAGTTAAAACTTTAACTGGACCCCTTATTTTAAACTAGAAGTTAAGTGGCCTAGGAAAGGTACACTTAACTCGGTTATGAACTAACTTAACCTAACTGTTAAGTGAGAAAGGGATAACAATCTAGTTAGGTTATTATTATTATTTTTTTTATATGAAAATGGCTTATTTCATCTCTTTGAACAGCTAGAGTAGCTTGAGGATCAAAAGCTCAAGGGACAATTCATTAGAATCGAATTGAATCTAGGGTAGTTTTTGCACCTTAGAGCATATTTTGGGCATATTTGAACATCTAATGACTAGAATTTGTAGTTCGTTTTTCGATAGTGGAAACATTTCTTAGATTATTTTTAGGGAGCGTGTACCTACGGTTTTTCTAATGCCAAGAAAAATGTGACACCCACTAAAAATAATGAGACATCCAAATTAAGGTTAAAAAATAGAGAAATACAGAGAGAGAAAAAAGAGAGACAGATAAAGAATATCGAAAATATAGAAAGAGAAGAGATCGAAAATAAACCTTGTATCTCTTCATGGATTGTTGGTTTCAACAACTAAGAAATACTTTAGATATCTTTAACTTAATGGCATCTCTTAACTAAAGTGGGAAATGGACTTAGTTATCTCTAACCTAACAAAGCCTCTTAACTACTAGTGTGAGGTTAAGTTGATTTTTTGAATTTAACACTAGACCTGTCCCTGGGACCATTCCTGATCCATGGACCAGAACTGGCCCACATGACCTCTGCCACTTAAACCCACGTAACTCACGAAAGAAATTTCAATTTTATAATATACCACCGTCATTTGAGTCTTCACTTATTTCTTAATGATCTCTGAGAATTTCAAGACCAATGGGGTCATCTATACCTTGTGGTGATTGCTCAAACATTGGAGAATTTGGCAATTTCTGCACCAGTCCAGAACTGCCTTCTTCGATATTTCTAGCATAAAGTGACCTAAACCTTGCTAAAGTTGGAGGTATTTGCCTGTTTATCATAGAATACATTGAGTTTTATGTTCCCATATTTTCTTGCTATCATTTGAAATCGGTGGAAGCCGCCAAACCCTATTTTGGTCAAAAAAGCTGCTTGAGGTTTAAGAATTGTTACTCTCTCATTATAACAAGTTTTGATTTAATTCTTGTGGCCATGAGTTGCTAACTATACGAGCTATAGTTTCATGATTTTTTGGAGTTTAAATAAGTCATGTTAACCTTAATATTTACTAAAAGAATCTACTATACAGAATTCTGGACAAAAGTATATGTTAAAATGCTCCAATAACAACCATCCATAATGCCATGTGGGCAATAAATGATGCGTTCTATTTATATCTACATAGAACATAACTTTTGTCAACTTACATATAGTGTAACTAAGGTGTAACCATGCAATTTTTGGAATTCAAGCATGATGTACAACAGCCGGATTAACACATTAGAGCATAAAAAGTTGGGTCAACTCCATAATTATAGGTCCAAAACTCCACAATGATTAAGCTAGTGATGTTTATTGATGAATTCAAGTGGATGTTGTGAAGTTTAGCCATGACAATATATAAATAGACCACATAACATTTCATATATGCTTCTTTGGTTCATAGAAAGAGACACTACTTTTCCCCAAATATGCCTTTAAAATGGTTCAAAATGTGAGAAATGACATATATAGAGATCTATTATATAGGTTGTATGGTCTTATTGAAAAAATACCATGAAATTTGCTTATTTCTTACTAGCATAAACTTCATATCTGTGTTACCGCTATAAAGCATTGTCATCCAAGTAGAATAACATTACATGTAAGTTATTTTTCATGTATATTATATTTTTTATGGATGCAAACCTTTCTTGGCAATAGAAATCTCTAGTTGCATATTAAAGTAACATGTTATTTCTAAGATTTTAATTTATATAAGCACGCATCACCATTTATGGTCCACGAGACCAATTGTATAGAGCATATATCTCTCACTAGCCTTATCCATTTTTCTCCATAGGATGATACTATGACTTTTTAGCTTCGATCACATGATTTTTGAAAGGTGTAAGTGAAAGTCCATGTAGGTTCAATTGGTTATAAATACCCTATAAATTCTCAATTATTTGTGCTTCAACCTTACCCTTAAATTATACAAACTAACCTAATCAATTAATTTTCTCCTATAGAGAATCATACAAGTAAACTATATGTGAAAGTTGAGATCAAAATTGAATAAGGTGGCACCATTAATAATTTTTAAACTTTCAGTCATCTGGACCAATGATGGTCTGCAATTGGACTGCAGATAGCAGTATATCTTGATTTTTTATAGTAAAAGTTTTTCATATTTTTCCTTGGTTCTTTTTGCATTGGTTTCTTGACATGAGATATTTTGAGGATGTAATTTTGTAAAGTCACACCTTAGGGCACAAATCTAGGGAAGATATAACATAATTGATGCTATCTATTCTAGTACAATCCTTAAGATAATGAACAACAAATATTTTTTGTGAACAGAGTGGTCCAAGAGCTACTCGTGTCCCAAAACTCAACTTGAAATGGACTAACATAAGGATATTATCAATTTTTGAATGAACTATGGACCAAAAATGGGCAGGTACAGATATTGTTTTTGATTTTTTTTTACCATGTCTTTTGCTCTTTCCACGAGCTTGTTTTTGCATTGGTTTCATATCCTTATAAACTTCCATAATGTGATTTTTTGGAGGACAATCTAGAATCATATGTAGCAATACTATCCATTTGTATAAATTCCTGAAAATTAAAAATAGAAGTAAAAGTCAAAACATCAAATTCAGACTCAACAAATATTTTTATAGGATGGAGGACCTCGTGAATTACTTATATGCCAAATTTGGACTCAAAATTGATATCCTTTTGAAAGTTGTTGTTTTTATATCACAACTGCTTTCTGGGAACCAGTATTGGTTCTCAGAAGAAGAAGAAGAGATTTTAACGTCATGTTTGAATTGCTCTATCTTCCTTCACAGAGTTCGAATTGAAATGTGGTTTTTTGTGTCTTGCTCTATATCTTGTGTAGAAAAATAACATTATAACCAAAAAAATCAAAAAAATCTTTTTATCAAGACAGTTTTACTTTGTGTGAACATGAAGCTTTTGGTACTTGACCCCCCTTGGGTTTGCTAGAGCATAACTCGCAAGAATGGGAGCTGATACATTTTTGTGTATTTTTCATGTGAAGCATGACTACCATATATGAACTCCTAGAAAGGGTTTGGCTAGTTTTTGTGTTTTTGATTTTATATGATTTTTTTTGTGAACCTTCAAAATGCCCTTTAATGGTCCATCATGGGACAGGTCTAGTGTTAACCTAAGTGATCCCTAACAAGTCTAGTGGGAATGTATATCTTCATAATCCGTTTAGTCTGTCTTAACTTAACGACCTTAATGGGAAAGCATAATCTCTTTTCGGTTAAGTTAAAAGATAACAACTGGTTAAATTAACTTAACTTAATGGCGAGTGGGAAATGGCCCTATTTTAACCAATATACCCAGTGAGCTAAAGTGATTATTTTTTATCTTGAATCTATGTTTTTTTTTATAGCAACCCATTCAATTGTTTTAGAGATATATGGTCTATGGTTTCAGGAATTGCTATTTTTACATCCATATCAAATCCCCCTGTTATTGTGCCACATATTCCTGTGGTTGCAGCAAACTGGATAAGTTAGAATGTTGTCGTGAACAAAAATTAGATAGATTTGCATTCTTCTACACTTCTTGACATGTTTATTCCATCGGATAAGGTCAGCAAGGCATTTTTCATCTCTATATCATTGAAATCAGAGGTTGGAAGGTTGGAAGCATTGGCGCAACTTGATTGTGATGCAAATGCTTGCTTTATGGATAGTGCATTCGCCAGTAAGCACGCTATCCCTAGAAGCAAGGTTGAGCATCCCGGTTCTGTCGAAGTGATTGATGGACGGGAGATCTCCTCACGGAATGTACTGCGCTTCTTCAGGTTTTGTTCGAGGAGTTTCTTGTAGTATTTTCTTCAATCTCATCGCTAGCCCACATGTGTTAATAGCCTTGGGTCTGTCTTGGCTCGAGCTACATAACCCATAGATTGATTGGCGTACTAGATCATTTCAATTTGCTGGTTCTAGCATTAGTTCCAGTTTATCTGCAGTTCAGGTCTCTGCATCAACATCGACTTCAGTCCGTGCAGTATCGTGGGCTCCTGATTCCATCCTTGTTGTTCTTGTTTCTGCTCCATGTTCTGATTCGGCTCTTGCCTCTACTCCAGTTCATGCCCAAAATTTTGACCATATTCTCGATGATGTCCCAGCTCCAGCTCTAGCTCTAGTTTCTGCTCTTGTTCCTTCTCCTGTTCCAGTTCCTGCTCCTGCTCCTGCTCCAGTTCTTGCTCCAATCCCTGTTTCTAATTGCTCATACTCCAGCTCCTGCTCTTGCTCATGTTCTTGCTAAGGATGAGGAAAGAGGAAAAATGAAGGAAAAAATAGCATAGGAAAATGGAAAAGAAAAGAAGAAAAGGGGAGAGGAAACGGGCATGAGGAAAAAGGAAGAGAGTGGGGAAAGGAAAAAGAGAAAAATGATGGTAAAGAAGGCATGGGAAACAGGAAAGAGAAAGTAAAAAGGAAAATGAAGGAGGAAAGGAAAGGGAAAAAGAGTAGGGGAAAAGGGCAAATGGAAGGGGGGGAGGGGGGGAATGATGAAAAGGTCCCTCGGAAAAAAGGGGAAGGAACAAAGAGGAAGGGAAGGGAAGGGAAGGGAGGGAAGGGGACGGGATGGAAAAGTGGGCTAAAAAGGGAAAAAAGGGAAAAGAAAAAAGAAAATGTGTAAGTAAAATGAGAAAAAAGAAAAAGGTAGATATATAGAAAAATGAGGAAAAAGAAAAAAAAAAAAGGAAAAGGAAATGTAGGATAGTGTAAAAGACAAAGGAAAGGGAAAACGACGTCAAATGCACAAAAACCTCTTATAGCCCGACAACGCTGGACTTGGTTTCTATTATCTTAGATTTATGAAAAGAAGTCTGAGCTGAACATGTTTTCGTCCACATAATTTCCCAACTTATGCCCAGCAACGCTGGGCACCATTGCTAGTGTCTTAATAATATTCAATCAACCCACTAACCAAGGGTTTGCCCTTAGGACAACCCAAAAAAAATTTATCGACCATAGTTTGACTATGTTTGCCACTAGGTTTATAAGTATTTGCCTAATAAGTGATCACAAAAGCTTTGACTAAAATAATAAAGGAGGCCGTGTGTTTTATTTTCTCGTACAATGGGTGTTACACATGGAAGTTCGTTTATGCTTGTATTACCATGTTTCATCAACGTCGCCCATTTGCACGACTGCGGTGCTGGCTCCATGTACGATTCTTGGAACAGAACAACAAGCTTTTAAATTTGTGGTTCAATTTCCTCACATATCTCTGTTCAATGTTTTATTCTTTGCTTGCAGGATAGAAGCAAGTCCAGTTTTAATGTGATGAGGAACCCAGATTGCAGATCAAGTTGTAGTCAGCTTTCCTCCAATGGAGATACGGCGAGGTCTACAGAACTTCCTAACGCAGCTCATTTATATGATTTGAATTCCTGTCGACCTTGCATGTCGAGTATAGTTAGTTAGTTAGTAATTTTAACGTCATATCCCAGCGTCCTTTTCAGGACATGTGACGATTCATGGTCAGATACACATTACAATGATGGACTTATATTCTGTTTTCATTTTGCAAATAGTGACAGTGGATTAGAGCGATTGAGAAAATTAATGCAAGATTTTATCCCACAAAAGAGAATGGACCTGCCTGATAAGACTCTCAATCAGCTAAGAGAGGTGAGATAATATAAATGATATATCAAGTAATTGGACTCAAAATAAACGCGCTGGAAATGCAAATTTGAGGCTTAAAGTCAATACTTACTATCCTGTATGGATGCCATCTCCTAAATTAAAGCACAATAGTCTTATGAACAAATTCTCTCTCAGATGCTCTTCATTTCACTTGTCTTTTCTCGAAGCTACTGCTGCAACTGAGTTCTGGCATATTTGGTGGGGTGAAAATACCTTTGTGGATTAATGACTAGTGAATTTGGCATGTGTCAATAGTTTTGCCTAAAGATATGACTGGATTTGCCATAGAAGTTCCTTTTATCAGCTTCTCGTCCAGCATTAAACATCTTATGAAGTCCTGGAAGGGTCATCTTCCTTGTCTCTGGCCTCCATGCTTTTTCATCCTGCTTTCCTGTAGGCACCCGTTTCATGTGTTGAAATTTATTATTCCACATACCATAACGAAATAAGGTTGTTCTTTAGCAACACTCAATATCTTAGGTGGCCTGCGCATTTTATTTTTCTTAACAAGACATGTTTATCAGCTGCAACATTTTTAGCTATGTTTTTTGATAATGCTGGCCTTTGCATATCATGAAATTTATATCATCTTTGCTTATATGACACTGTATAAAATGAAGTCTCAATTTGACCTTTTCTTATGGCAGGAATACCTCCACCTTGATTGGGATAGTCGAAGGAAAGCTTTGCACCTCCTTTCCACAGAATTTGGTGTGGATCGCAGCCATGTCTTAAGCCTTGCCCAGCATTACTTAAGCTTGACATCTGGTATGATCTCGTGTTTATTCTTAATCATTATATAACATTCTTTTCGTTAGCCCTTAGCCTTTTTTTTGGACTAGGACGTAATGACCAGGCACACAGAGAGAGTGAAGCTGCCATTTATCGATCTGAACAAAATCTTCGAACTGCTTTGATGCCATCATCTGCAAGGCTCTTTGAGGAAATTAATGGTCAGGTTGGTGGGCTGAAGTTCCTAATTGATCTGCGGGCAGACTTACTTCGTGCCATACAGTATGCTTATCTTCTAATGTTTCTGAAGTTTGGTATTTGAAATAGTTGGTCTTCTCATCTTACTGATGAACCTTAACATGGACTTAGAAGTGTATTGGCACTTATATTTACATTGATGCACATGCTGTCTTGAGCATTGCAGTTCTAATATAGTAACTCTCAAGTAGATTTAAACTTGACCACAATTAAGGGTAGTATTACATGATTTTTGTAATGAACAGTTTGTGACTCTTAGAGTGTATCGCCTATAAAAGTATCTTCTTTCAGGCACGAAAACCATCCAAGCTTTCGGGCGCTTGACTCTGTGCTGAAGAGCTCATTTATAACGTGGCTCAGTCCTGCCTGTTTAGAGCTTCATCAAGTCACGTGGAATGATTCTGCATCCTTACTGGAGAAAATTATTGATTATGAGGTTGAATATTTATGGTTGGCTGTTGTTTCGGAGAAAACATCCTTTGTTACTTATATGCTTCTCACATATATGTAATGACTTAAAGGACTTCATAATATTGATTTTATTTGCCATTTGTTTCAGGCAGTGCATCCCATTAGTAGTTTTTATGATCTAAAACGGAGAGTGGGATGGGGTCGTCGTTGCTTTGGCTACTTCCATCCATCTGTTCCAGGTTGATACATTGTTGTTGGGAGTTTTACCTTAATATCCTAGAAGTATCTTCAGACAATGGTTTGAGTAATGGAAATCTATTGCTGGTCTACTATAACAGCTTATTCAGATTTAATGTGAAGAGAGGAGTGTGGCAAATTAATCAGATCTCTTAGAGTAGGTCTAAGTTGAAACAGGGATGGCATGTGCCTCCATTGTTTCTTGAGATTAAAAGTTACCATTTGGCTTCTTAATAATTTCGTCTTTCAAATTCTTAAGAATTGCAACTGGCTATTGGAAAATCTGAAACTGGAAGGTCCTCCGTTCTTCCACACAAACTACCAAGAATAGCTGCTAATAAAATAAAAAATACAAAAAGACAGTGAGGGCAGTATGGACAGTTGTCAGTTGCAATCTTCTGTGTTATAAAAATTACATGTAAGGCAACATATTGTATATAGTGAGTTGAAATAGGATGTCTTTCATGCGGGACTCAAGATTGCAAAAGCAAGTTAATAAATTGCTGGGTAAACAGGTGAACCCCTCATTTTCATTGAAGTTGCACTTATGGAGCAGATGAGCAACTCAATCGAGGTCCATTATCTTGATACACATGCATCACTAGAACTTGGCCATGACTTATATTTGACATGGTTGGCTTATGTTTAGGAAGTTCTTGTTGAGAAGCCTCTTGTTTCTGAGAATGACGCAACAACTGCTCTTTTTTATTCGATCTCTTCCACTCAGGTGAACTTATAGAAGGACCATTCAATTAATATGAATTTCGAAGATTTTATTTCTGAGTTAGTATGCATTATGGCAGCCAGGCCTTGCAGGAATAGATTTGGGACATTATTTGATAAAACGAGTAGTCCATGTGATACGACAAAAGATACCACAGATCCAGGTTTGTCGATGCTTTCTGTGTACTTGTCTTGCGGTCTTCTGCATGGTTTCTTTCCAATAATAGAATAGAAAATGTAGACCGAATGCTCCAGTTGCTGTCATTATTGACAACAAGGATATGAGGTAAAGGTGTCAATTTGATTGCTCGATCTACGGAATTAGTAGACAGTTGCTTGGTTTTTTCAATGCAATTTGAATTATCTAGTGTTTAAAAAAAAGGGTCTTTTTGAACTTTATCTCAATTTGCTTCACATAAGAAACATACATAGTCTAACATCAGGTGTCAGGTCTCCTATTTTCCTTGTAATGCCAACAATGACAGTCCTTCAATGACTAACATGTACTTAAGATGACTACCCAGATTTTTGCTACGCTTAGTCCAGTTCCTGGTTTCCTAAAGTGGTTAATTCCGAAATTGGCATCCAAGTGCCACATGGAGACTGGAAGTTTTGGGGATGAGCTGCTACTATTGGCAGAAGAGACTGCTTTGCTAGAGCTCCATGGGTATTTCGTGATGTGCATTGGTGATTTTAGCATTCATCTTGTCATTTACCTGTTATTAATCTTTGCAGTGGCGAGAGAAATGCAAATGAAATTTTACTGAGATTGCTGAATTCATCATCACATGCATGGTCACAGTCTGAGAACACTTACAGTGTGTTGCAAATGCCATTAATGCGCCTTTGTGCAAGGTATAGGAACTGAAGCACCCTTTGCTGTCCTATGCAATGGAACACAGATATAGCATACGAGAATAAGCTCTGAAAGTAGTAGCTTTAGGAAAATACAATTTGAAACAACTTTGATGCCAAGCATTTGATGTTGGGTTGTAGTACGTGAAATAAAAGCTTAACTTCATGGCTATAGCCCTTCATGTTGCATTGCATGAGTCTGATTGGTATAAAGTTAGATGTGGCTAATAGTTCTATTAACATGAACTGAGATTACAAGCATAGACTTGGATTTACTTAAGTGAGCAATTTGTAAAGCAAACTAAAAGGTATTTGATTTGATATATATTGGACATCCCAATTGTTTTTAAAGTCATTTATAGAACATGATCCAACATTGAGGGTTATGAATAGGTATTTGCTTAAAGAGAAGAAGCGGGGACGAGCTCTGGATCCTGTGGCGAACTTTCATTTACGAAATGGGGCGGTATGTTCTTAATATCTTGTGCTGAAACATTAAGATACCTTACTATTGTGTTGGCAGGTTGTGGAACGACTAAATTGGATGGGTGACAGATCTTTGAAGGGTCTCAAGGAGAGTGCAGGGATTATGGTGAATTACCTTTACAGGTACCCTTTGCAGCTAATATAACTTCCTTTTAACTTCGTCGTTCTAATCAGATCACATATTGCAGGTTAGAGAATATCGAAGAGAACAGCCAAGCGTATTTTAACAAAGGCATAATTGCTGCTTCCCCATCAATGAAAAGTTATTTACCTCAAATGCTTCCATCATCTCTATAAATCTCTATTGACGCTGCGTAGTATATGTTCAAAGGATATTAGTCTTATTGGTTAAAACAAGAAGGTAACCCCTCGAAGTCCCAGTGTGCTTTTTTCAAGGACAAATGATTCGGTTAATTAACCACATACATAGAATCCTTGTCAAGGTGTATCAACTTCATCTGTAACAATAATCTAATACTTCCTTTTGAAGCAATAAATTTGCAAATTAATTGTGAGCTGTAATATTATAATGACTTGCATTAACTTTCTTTTTTCAAGGGAATGTCCATGGCTCTGTTCAAATGGGAACTCTAAAGCATAGATATACTTTCCATTATAATGAAGTGCTAACCCACTGTGGCTTGCTCTGCAGTTTTGTAGATGGCGTGTAGAAGCCAAAGTAATGATATGTGAAAGACGCCTAAGTTAGAGAAATGATATGCTAGAAAGATTGCAGGGGGGTAGGTCTCTCTAGTTTGTCCCTGAAACCTCGATGGAGGTCGGCCACGGCTTGGTTTGTATTGTTGGTCTTTTTTATAGACGAATATTGGCTTTGTTTGTGTTGGACTTTTCTTGTAACCAATGTTGAGGTAAGGTAGACTGTTTATTATCCAGAGAGTTTGAAGTGGATCTATTGCTTAATGTGTTTCTTGATGGGTCTATTGCTTAATTTGTCACTTGGTGGCTAGAGCTAAGCTCGGTCGGCTGAAGGGGTGTGAGATCGAGCCAGGGGTTGCATTCTTTTATGTTGAATGTCGAACAAGTACAAGGAGCAAGAGGAAATTTCATGTAGCCTACACAATTTCGCAGGAGATATGAGGCCAACCAACGCTGCAATATTGAAAAGAGTCACCTATGAGAACGTAAATGTAGCTAATTTGTTAGTCCTTAAGCAGCTATCATCAGAGCCCACTCTTTATAGAAGACAAGGAACGAAATCCTTTGCACTGATTAGCTGCCAAATGTTCTGGATTTGTTGATAAGAAGCTGAATAGAACTAGCTAGAAATCTTTAGAAGAATGCAAGCAACTAAACTACTACTTAACCATATCTTATTCTACTATAGTATCACTGGAATGGGGCAAACCGAAATTTTAGGGATGGTTCAACCGTCTGCGCTAGAGGCTCTATTAAGTTTAACACTGCCAGAACCGTAGACACACAGCTCCATGCAACTATCCAAGTAGCTCTGAGGAATGGAGGGCGTTTTATCAGTTTATAGTAGAGCATGGAAGTTGTCTTCATGAATGTAAGATCTAATAGGCAATTTGGTACCCGACCTCTTTTGTTTTTAGGTTGGCCAAAGGGCATACCCTGGGGATGGTAGAAAAAAAGATGGAATATGTGTATTGGAAAGCAGGCAATAGATGTGGACGTAGACATGGCAATAGATGTGGAGTAGGTAGAATCTCCGAGATTTCAGGAGCTACCCATATATTGTGATCCCTCCATCTGATCGGCAGGTTGTTAAGCGCTTTCAAGCACAAGGTTCCAAATCTTAACATGGTATCAAAGCGGGGAAAAGAGTTCTTGAAACTAACCGCTCAAGAACTCACTTCTTGAGGGATCTATGGGAGATTCAGAATAGGAAATTCTGAATCGTGGCTTGAAGCTACATCCTCGGTAAATCAAGAGGATCTTGGTTTTGAAAAGTCCAACGAGGGCCCCATTGATGGTGAAGATGGTGGAGATTCAGAATAGGAAATTCTGAAGCGTGGCTTGAAGCTACAGCCTCGGTAGATCAAGAGGATCTTGGTCATGAAAAATCCAGCGAGGACTCGTTGATGGTGAAGCTGGTGGGGATTCAGAATATTAAGGTCTGAAGCATGGCTCAAAGTTAAAGCCTCGGTAGATCAAGAGGATCTTGATCATGAAAATCCAGTGAGGGACCTGTTGATGATGAAGTTGGTGGGGACGACGGAGATCTATGGTGATCTTGAAGAGAGACTCCTTTGACAAAGATCTATAGTGATCTTAGAAAGAGGACGAACCTAATGGTTACAGAATAAAAAACATCTTGCAAAAAAAAAATGCAATTATATCTATATTAAGTTATGCCACTTACAGAGCAGCTCGTACCTGTGTAATGTCAATATATTGAATTGGTTGTGTCCTCTTTTTTTCATGACATCCATATCCTTCATAGTCTGATCTATAGTATTTGTTCTTGTTCGGCCTGCTAATGTCCACAGATTTGTTCCACCTAGTGACATTCTTTTCCTTCTCTCTACTACTAGTTTCATATTTCTAGGATGTATTTTCAGCAATTTAGCTACTAGTGAAGTCTTCTGTAATTCTCCTTCCTCTCCAACCACCATAGATAGGACAGAATGCTTTGCAGCAAGTTTATCATTACTATTTGCATGTTTGACATCTTAGAGGCCATTCTTTAGATTCTTTACTAGTTCTGTCTTCACAATAGCCTCTTGAGGCCTTCCAATGACTGGCTCAAATAGGAATTGTAATTCTTTTGTCCTGCAATAACCTTTCTGCAAATATACTTTGTTGTTTTGGAGTCAAATTAGATATCTCATTCAGTATGAGATTTACAGCAGCATTCACCTTTCTTTTGGCTTTGTCATGTATACAAACCTTCTATTTTGATTTTCTTTGCCTGGTTGTAAGAGTGCTTTATGCTTCATCAACAGGAGGATTGAAATTGATCTCTTTGCTGACTCTGAAGTGCTTGCATGAGAGTCCAATTCTTCTTCCATAGTTTCTTGTTCAAGTGGTGCTTTAAGACATCGATCTATTCTGCAGAAAGGAGATACAACATCCTGCACAAAAAATCAAATTGTCAAGCAAATTTGTATTATTGTTCGAAGGAAAGGGATTTAAATAGCTTCAATGACTTCCATGCTAACAAATAACTCTATTCCTTCCAAACATCCTTAAGATAAGAACTAAGGAGATTTGGAGGTACATCAAAGAGCTCCGACAATGTGGAACCTGAGATGTTATATTTTTCTCGTAAATGATTATAGGCAGGACACTCCAGAAATCCATGTACCTCTGATTCAATCTTTGGGTCAAGATAAGTCGGACAGTATCTTATATGTCGAGGAGTTCCATGCCACCTGCCTGACTCAATGCGCAAATGATGAGAGGAAGTTCGTAGCTGAGAAATCAGGATTCTATTTTTCCTGCTAATATTAGATAGCAGGTAAAATTGTTCTCTATATGCAGCCATATTATTAACGTCAGCTTTATAGAAATTTTTCTTCACAGCACTGTCATTGGAGTCCCACAATTTGCTCAACATTTTTGGAATTATTTGTGCGCGTACCTCTTTCAGTTTGCTCGAGTCCAGCCAGGTCCATCTTCGTTCTTTGGATTGCTGCATAGCCTGGAAAGGGAGACGCTCTGAGGGGAACAATTGTACCCGATTTACATATGTAGTAGTATGACATAAAACCTATGCTTCAAAGGGAATCAACCCAGTTTCTGCAAGCATAATGCAATATGGAGTTTGTATTTTAGTTCCAAGCTCTTCCATGAGAAATCTTTTTTGCACCCTTTCAATCTTGTCCCAGTTTCGTTGATAAGTCCACGGGCCCAAGCTGGACAACCATATAAAATGACCGTCTTGACTTGGGTGTCATAAAGTAATCTCTTGAGTTTCCAATGCCATAGATTATTCACACGACAAGTATGGAGCATAGCATAAAGGGTTCTAAGCCCACCAGATGCTCGTTTCTCCGCTGCCAATTTCCATGAATAATTACTCGCCACCTCTATACAAAGGCATTTGTAACTATGCATTGTTTCTAGCTCACATTCCCCAATGGTGAATCGAAGAGTTTTTTTTGTGCCAACTATCATGACTTTAGATTTTGCAACATTGACAGCCATACCTTTCTGATTGCAAAATCCTTGAAGAGTATCCAAATGATATTGGAGACCAGCAGCAGTGCTAGAAATCAAGACTATATCATCCGCAAAAAGTAAAACTTGTATGAGATATCTACCAATCCTGACTCCAACGCCTCCTGTACGCGCAAGCCACCCCTCAAATTCATCTATATACAGTCCAAAAAGAGTAGGGAAACATGGGCAACCCTATTTCACCCCAATTGTCATCTGGACCTGTTCAATGCTATAAAACGAAAATGAAAGTTCAATAAGTACATGCTTATATAGATGTGCAACTGCTTGTTGGAGCTCTGGAGGAACTTGTAGTAGCTCTAGCCTCTTTTGTAAGTTGCCTCGGTCAACTCTATCAAAAACTTTTGTGAGATCAATGAAGGCCAAAAACTGATTATCTAGTACCTTTGCGCTTTCATTAATCACCTTTAAGATGACTAAATGGTCTATAGTGGAATGGTCATGGCGAAAGCCCGCTTGTCCATGTGCACGCTCATTCTTCTCATCAGCCCAGTCAGAGAGTTTTCTATCAAGCATAGTTGCAAAGAGTTTTTGCGAATACATTGCTGACCACAATAGTCCGATAGTTTCTTACTTGATTTTTGTCACCGGCCTTATGAATAGAACCACCTTGCTTGAATACCATTCCTTTGGAAAGCCACAATGGAAAGCTAAATTACAAATATCAACCAATTTGGCATTTAAGAGATCTCCTCCCCATTTAAGCAGTTCAACACAGAATCCATTTAGATCCAGGGATTTCCCATTCTGCATCCTTTTTAGAGCATAAGTAATATCACTTTTATCAAAAAGTGTAGTATAGGCAGTACCAATATGCATTTCATTGGTATTAGCAACGGTATATAACTCTCTAATCCACCTTCTTGTGTAATCTATCCCATTTCATTTGGATGCTGTAGTTTTGTCCAAAAGCACTTCGGATCCACTGCAATATCATCTAGAATTCTCTGCAAGTGTTCTCTTTCCCATTTTCACTTTTTATGTTTAACAAGATTCTTGTAATCTCTCCTGACAGCACATTTGTCTATAGCAGCTTGGAACACGCGTTTGGCCATAATACATTCATGGTCAAACCACTTTTTATTTTGGTATTTAGGTGACTTTGGTTTTGTAACCCAAAAGATACTCATAACAGCTTGCAATAGGACTGCTTTAAGCAGTACATGAATCTCTTCAACATCATCTGTAGGCCAAAGAACTCTATCCAATTCTGATTTAATTGCTTTCTCATATTGCCCAACAAGTTTGTAGTGTACTTTAAACTTGGGGGGAGCTTGCTTTTTTTTTCCATACGTTTGCAATTGATTTTCACATTGTATGTTATGGCAAGAGGAGCATGGTCAGAATCCTCGTGTTTGGGGAGAACCTCCTTATGCAGGAAGGAAGGGTAGTTGCATATGATTTGAAGAAGATGAACGACGCCAAGCAGCGCTACCCGACGCACGACCAGGAGCTCTTGGCCATAGTGAGAGCCCTAAGAATCTGGAGGCACTACTTGTTGGGTAGAAAGTTCCAATTGGACACAGACCACCAAAGCCTCCAGTATATCTTTACGCAACCACTCCTAAATCTGAGACAAAGGAGGTGGATAGAATTCCTCGAGGAATATGACTTTGAGATAGTCTACAAACCAGGGAAGTTGAATGTGGTTGCGGATGCACTCTCTCGAAGGCCATTAGAGACAAGAGTCCATTGCAATGCCATATCAACACTCACCAGTGAGTATGGCAAAAAGATAGAAGAGACGTTGCCATTGGACCGCGACTTCAAAGAGGTATGGGCAAGCCTTTCTAAGGAGGCAAGAATAGATAAAGAGAGGGAAACCTTCAAGTATTTTAAGAAGGAAGGTAACCTATTGTACCATAAGAACAAATTGTGTGTATCAGAGTCATCATGAGTCAGGAAGTTGATACTCCATGACACACACAATAGCCCAATAGCTGGGCATACATGTTTCATGAAGACCTATTTTAAGATCAGAAGTAGTTACTTCTGGCCCGACATGAAGAAGCAGATAGCTAAGTATATTCGAGAGTGCCAGCTATGTCAGCAGACGAAGGCAGAGCAAATCCGAATTCCTAGAGCATTAGAGCCGTTGCCTGTGATGAATATGAAATGGGAGGTAATCAGCATGGACTTTATCACAGGGCTCCCGAGAACCATAAGAGGCAAAGACGCCTTGATGGTAGTAGTGGATAAATTGTCAAAGATGGCGCATTTTGTGCCATGTAGGACAACGAACACGGTGTTAGATACCGTCGTATTGTTCACTAAGGAGATTTTCCGACTCCACGGGATGCCAAGAGAAATAATTTCGGATAGAGATTCAAAGTTCATGAGCGCATTCTGGCAAGACTTGTTCAGTACGATTCAGACTAAGCTCTGCATGAGTACGGCGTATCATCCTCAGACGAATGGGCAGATGAAGCACACGAATCAGATCATAGAAGATATGTTGAGGAACTATGTCTGGAACAAGCAATCTAAGTGGAACGATTTCATTCACTTGGTGGAGTTTGCCTATAATAGCACCAAGCAAGAATCTTCTCAGATGTCCCCTTCATGATCAATTATGGGTATCAATGCTTGACACCAGATACATGGTACAATCCAGTATCCAAGGTTGAAGTTTCTCAACAGATGCTATCTGATATGCAGCTAGTGTAAGAAGTCAGAGGATATCCTCTAGCACAAGGAGTCGGCAGAAGAGTGTAGCCGACATGCATAGGACCGCAAGAGAGTTCCAAGTAGGGGACATTGTGCGGTGCCTTTTTGGCTCCCGAAATCGGGGTCTCGCGCGGACCAACATCGCTTAAGCGATTTTGGGAAAATCGCTTAAGCGATTTTCAAATTTTGCGAAAATCGCTTAAGCGATTTTCAAAAAGGGGAAAGTGAAAATCGCTTAAGCGATTTCGCTTTCCGTCGCCGGAAAATGCGATCACCTGGCCAGGTGATGTTTCAAAAAAAAAAAGCGAAAATCGCTTAAGCGATTTTCAAAAGTCAGCGTCTGTCAGCGTTGTGTCAGCAATCACCTGGGTAAAAGCATGTTAGGGTGTACCACTTTTGGAACCTGCAAAAGTACATACACTAGGTACTTCTGAACTGGGTACTTTCTCATTTTTCTTTTCATTAAAACTAATACAAAAATCCAAAATAAAAGTCAAGGACATGGTAATATTCAAAGTTAAGATAAAGATAATGCTATCGGAGATCAATATATATATAAAAAGTTCTAAAACATACCTTATATTGAGATATTATACAGGTACCCAGTACCCAGTCCTGGCTACCTTTTTAGGTACCTTTTTAGTCACTAAATAATACTTTTTAAGGGACACCCTAACATGCTTTTACCCACCTGGCCAGGTGATTTTAAAAAAAAAAAGGGAAAATCGCTTAAGCGATTTTCGCCTGTCAGCGTCGGGAAGAAAGAAAAAAAAAAATAAATAAATAAAAATCGCTTAAGCGATTTTCGCATGTGTATGATGATGTGGAAGTGGCACCATGAAATGATGACATGTCACCTTATGTATCAAAATGACTTTTCTTAGGTCAAACATGGCGAAAAAAGGTTTTTATGGTAGATGACATGTGTATGCTGACGTGACATGCTTGATGATGATGTGGATGGTACATGGCATCTTTTGATGATGACATGTCACCATGGAATGATGACATGTCACCATGTCACCATGGAATGATGACATGGCACCATGGAATGATGACATGTCACCTTATGCATCAAAATGACTTTTCTTAGGTCAAACATGGCGAAAAAAGGTTTTTATGGTAGATGACATGTGTATGCTGACGTGGCATGCTTGGTGATGATGTGGATGGTACATGGCATCTTTTGATGATGACATGTCACCATGGAATGATGACATGTCACCATGGAATGATGACATGGCACCATGGAATGATGACATGTCACCTTATGTATCAAAATGACTTTTCTTAGGTCAAACATGGCGAAAAAAGGTTTTTATGGTAGATGACATGTGTATGTGACGTGGCATGCTTGGTGATGATGTGGATGGTACATGGCATCTTTTGATGATGACATGTCACCATGGAATGATGACATGTCATCATCAAAGATCCTAGACATTTAAATCAAAGACCTTAGACATTTAAAAAATGGCGAAAATCGCTTAAGCGATTTTGCCATTTTTTTTTATTTTTATTTTGGTTTCAAATTCGCCGGTAGGCGCTCGGGCCTCGTCTGGCGGCGGGCCTCGCGGCGCCAGGCGTCTTGGCCGGCGCGATGCACCACGGGGGCCTTTTCGGTGGGGGCTTTTTCAGTCCGAAAATCGCTTAAGCGATTTTCCTCCACAAAATCGCTTAAGCGATTTTCGGAGGGACCCCGATTTGGGGAGCCAAAAAAGACCCCGGACAGTGTGTGGCTCAAGATCAAGATCAAGCAAGTTAAGCTTTGCATCGGCAATTGTAAGAAGCTTGCTCCTAGGTGGGCAGGTCCCTTCAAGATTTTGGAGCGAGTAGGGAGCCAAGCCTACAAGCTCGACTTGCCTGCACATCTTAAAGTCCATAAGATCTTCCATGTGAGCCTGTTAAAAAAGGCACAACCCAAACCTGAATGAGGTTTTAGAAACTCCAATGTTGTTGAGATGACGGAGGAACAAGTTGAAATAGTGCCCGAGTTAATCCTCGACAAGGCATTCAAGAAGATCAGAAGGTCTCAATTCCTCCAATATTTGATTAAGTAGAAACACTTGCCTGTGGAAGACGCAACTTGGGTATTGAAGCAGGATCTAGAGAAGCAATACCCGGAGTTTATGAAGGAGTTCGACGGCCGAGTCATCTTCGAGCTGGTCGACACCAACTTGCCAGGTGCTTAGCTAAGTCGTATGTCTTAGTATAGCTTTAGTAAGGCATATGCATTCGGGTTAGTAGAGTGCATATGCCAAAGTCTTGGAAGTGAAGACGATGATGAGATATGCTCTAAAAGCATTCTCTAGGCCAACACGCACCAAGAGTGCGCATGACCAGGAGGGTCATGTGAGAGGAAGAGAGGCATGGTGGGCGATGATGAGACCATCATTCGGATGATCTCTATGCCACAATGCAGGGCATGCGCACCTGATCATAGGGGGGTCATGGTGAGGTATGAGTGATCATGCGCGATGATGGGATCGTGAGACGTTCCCTAGCTTAAACCCTCAGGGGCATGAGGCATTGCGGGTAGGGGATCGTGTACAAGGTAGCACCTGATCCTGGGCAATGATAGGATCATCTTAAATAGTCCTTAAGCTCAAATCCTTATGGACCATGATCGAGTGCAAGGTAGTAGGGTAACCTTGAGCTAGTAGTTCAGCTCAAGGAGGTAGTTAGGGGGGTTGGTCCCCTAAAACCACAAACTTATTAACTAAACTAACGTAATGTGCTACTTGTGCAGGCCAGTGAAAGGGGAGCATAGATGAGGTGCGCATTACGTGGATGTGAGTCATGATTTAGACTTAAATTATGAACCCTAATAACTATTGTGATAATGTTTTGAATTACTATAATGAGTAACCTTGTGAAGGCTATATAATTTTGTATAGGTACAAATATAGCCTATGATATGTATTGATTGCTTAATAGGAAGTTGATCATTTTATTAAAATCAAAGTTGTATGTTCATGTGCATTTTGCAGGGTTAGCTTAGGGTCGTCACCTCAGCTTAATCTTTAAGGAGGGAAGATTATCCTGGAGGAAGGGGGATGTGACATTCCAGGGAAATATATGCCATAAATGCGTATATTTCTATGTCTGTCACTATACAAGTCTACCTTCATAGCCTTGTATACCATAGATTAGTGGCAGAGGGTGCATGACTAAGTTATTCATATAACATAGCCAACCTTAGGTTAAGACCGTTTTCCACGTGGCCTTAACCTATTGGGCACCCGCCACACGAGACTAACCCTATTGGAGCCACGTGGCATAACATGTGAGCCCTAACCTATAAAGGCCTAAACCCTAACCCTAGGCCTCTTTCCTGGCTCCAACAGTCTGCGACCTTCTTCGCGCTCGAAACTGCGTTTCGAGAACCGTTTGCTGTTGCATAGCCTAGCACAGCAGCCCCCAGAGCATGTGCGGGTCGTTGGAGTGAGAGCTACTTCGACTACCTCGAAGACCATGGAGATGCCGGGAGTAGAAGGGAGTTTCTCAAGAGCAGGTATTTGGATTAGAGTTCTTTGTAGATCATCTGGAAGTTAGGACTCCAGATGAGTTAACATTTCGTGTCTCTAGTAGAGCCTTCCTAGACACCTCAGTATAGATCTTGAACCCTAATTAATGAACCATAACTGTAACGATGTATATGTAGGTTTAGATATTCTTCTTATTATGATCATGTTATGTGGATATGTGATATTGGTTGATCATATTTGCTCCTCTTGTATTGGGAAGGGGGGTAGAGACCTAGTAGCCATTACTCAGTAATGCACCTAGTTTAGACCCTTTAGTTCCTATTATTTTGCGGCCTGTGCATAGGAACCCACTGGGCTATGGGGGCTATGATATGACTCAGCACTACATAACGGGGCTAGAGGCGAGACGGAGGGAGGGTCCTGCAGAGTGCGGCTACTGGGGACCCCATAGCGGGCTAGGCTTATGGCCGGTCACTTCGAGTGGGCCGGGCATGGGTCCGACACCTCTTGGGGCAATGGTGTCGCCCTGCCTCTCAAGAGCTATAGGTGACGGCCTGGCTCTTGTTTTGTGGGGTTAAGTCGGGGAAGAATTGTGTGTCGCCACAATTCTCTAGCCGCCCGTGGAACCTCTAGACCCCGGGAAGGGGAGATGGAACCCTTCCTGCCTCGTCGAACTGGGGAGATGCAACCCGGAGCAGTCTTGATGGGTGATACCATGAGACTGCGTATCCGAAAGGCTAGAGTCATACTAGAGCCCGATTTAGCCCATTTGCGAAGTATGCATAGGAGGGGTGGATGGAGCGGTCAACCCTAGCCATTGTCTATAGCCATCCCCGCCATTGTTATGATTCGGTCTGCTCTATCTTGTGGCCTAGCCGTCAGTCTACCTCCCCATGAGTCTGAGCCTTGGGTAGGAGCTCTCATGTTTTACGGCATGTGTTTATCTCTATTGTATCTATGGATGTACAGATGTGCTAACCTTTGAGATAGTTCGATGTATTGTTATTCCTAGTTCTGACGTTTATACTTCCGCTGTTATAGGAGCCCATAGGGGAAAGGTGCGCAATACACCTTCGTGTCCCCTTCCGCACTAGGGATACCCTGGAGTGCGGGATAGACGGAGGGCCCGTGCGGTCGAAGGACCGGATGGGGGATTTCCTACAGAGTGTACAGTCAGGCGCCATATATTTTGTAGGGAGCGTCACATACAAAAAGTTATGGCCCTTAAGAGCAAGTGACCTTTTTCTGTCCAGAACTTAAACATTACCTTCTATTTTTCCCCTTGCACTTCTCTTCCTAATTAAGCCCTATTTCACATTCTTAAGCTACTTGGGCATAGTAAATGAAGGCTTAAGAAGATTTTTCTACTTTAATGCTACTACAAGCTATTCGTCCTAATTAATTAGGGCATAGCCAGTGCTATGATCTAGTCTTACCAAGATCATGGCTCTGATACCATTGTAACGCTCCCCGAACCTATACGATGCTTCTATCGTATAAATACAAGAAATCCTCTTAGCCGCAACTCTATCACCAGGAAAAACCCTCTGACTCGGACCACTTGGGATGGTCAAGTGTTCGAGTGAAGGACATGGAGGTATCATTTGCCTATGCCTTCTCTGGGATATTCTATACTGCAGAAGTGTATATAATACACATGAAATAATATGCCACCAAGGGTGGTCCATCCATCATCAATACAAACAACAACATATACCAACATAACATATAAGATGCATCATAAATGACGGTTCTACCCCGGGCTCATACTCAAGGGGGTTGACTGATGGTCAGGGTCTCCGGATAATAACAGACAGAATCATGACGATGGCTTTGGCTGGCATAGAACAATGGTTGTCCACTCCATCCACCCCTCCTGTGCATACTGGCCACTATTTGGGGTAAATTTTGTACGGAAGGGGTCAAATTTTCCTTTCAAAAAACCATATATGGGGTGTTTTTAGTCTCCCTTTGCATGCACATGACATACCCCCTTTTATATAAGTGCATCCCCAGGGTTTTAAAAATAGAGTTATAGATCTATATAGGGAGCTCGAGTAATTTCCTTGTGGTTCCCAGATAAGGTTTTCTTCCTTTGAGCTAGAGATCAACTCTATTTGGGGGATACATCATACATCATTCATTTGGTCTCACCCTCAAAGATACATGCTATTTATTTTGTTTTACAAGAGACTAGGATTGCAGGGGGGATGTAACATATTTATAATACGTCCATGCAATGTTAGCCTTGTCTATTGATGGCTCATAAAAATAAAAGTATTACTGGATCAACGAGCTAAAAGGATCTCAGCTAAAGAGTCTTTTTGCCTTTTAGCCCTTCATGAATAGAACAATCACTTTGGGCTTCTCTTATCTCTCTTTTTCTTTCTTAATGGTGCCTACAGAAAACAGGTGGGCAAAAAGTAGAAATATAAAGCCCTGAATGCTGCAGAGGAGAAAGTAACCAACAACTATTGATCTTAAATCCTAGTGTTTGATAACGTCTATGCTAGATTTTGCATTTCCTACTGTGTCTAGAGTGAGACACACATATAGAAGATTCCAAACTGAGAGCTTGAGGTAGTATTTCAAAAGATTGAGAAACCTGTAATATGGAAGAGGATGTACAATGGATAGTGGCAAATATGAATTGAGATGCAAGAACACATATTACATTCAATTGTTCAGGAAGGAATTTTTATACAAAAGAACCAAGATGTAAACAAAGCAAGTTCCAAGGAAAGACAAATAATTTTTTACTTTTTTTTGAATGACTTGAGCCTTTCTTATCCAGGGAAAGTTACAAAGTACAATGGGGACTAAAAACTCAGTGGAGAGAATGTCCATCAGAGCAAATCCACCCGACGCAAGTACAACATCTAAACAGTATGAAGAGCAAGCAAAATCTCATGAGTGGATCCGAGGATCGTGCTCCCAAATACGGCTCTTTACTTCATTAGCAATTGATAAGCACCTGAATGCTTCGACAATTCATTGTTGGGCATCGAGAAGAAACTGTGCATCTGAACAAGCAAGACCTTTGAATATGAGAAGATTCCTTCTTTTCCAAATGGACCAAATGATCCATGCATAAGCCAAATGAAATGCCCTTTTTGCCAAATTTTCCCAACCATTTGGATAGACTGCTAATAACACCTGTTGGCTATTCAAATTGCAATGTAAAAGGCCTTGAAGTCACAACCAGGCATGCCTGACATATGTACACAAAAAAGCAATGCTCAATTGTCTCTTCCCGCTATGCACATAAGGGTCAAAGTGCAGATACTTCTGGACGAAATCTGTGCACCAAAATATTAACGCGCAGACAACGACGAATGACTTGCCACCATAAAACAGATACTTTGGAATGGAGCAGTTTATCCCATACCCATTTCCATACTGATTTCTGTCGGTCCCTAAGAATGACGGAAGGCCACTTGGATGAAGGAGGCAAGACGTCTGCAGCAAGCAAGACCTTGTACATGGAAAGACAAATAAATTTGTTTGCCTTCCGCTAGTTTCACTTGCATTATGATCTAATCTATCATACCTTTTTTCTATATTATGGCAAAGACCTTGCAGTTTTGGCATGCCAAACATTACCCCCCTTTTAACACTCATTGGTATGGTTTCCATGAAGAACTGCAAACAAATGGGCTTTTCTGTATACATGTAAACACATATGGGATATCAACCATGGGTTACATACACAAATTTGGTTGCCATTCTCATCAGCTGTTCAATTTAGTAGCAAAATGTGGTAGTTCCTAATGATATGGAATGGAAGCTGGATGCTACATTTTGTTGGTAAACGTGTAAATGTTAGTAGGGTAAACATTAAGGCTTTGAGCGTCATGTTGAAGATTCTTATTGCAGCACGTTGTTTGAAGGAACAAGCCAAAAGAACCGCTGCCGAAATAAGATGAAGGTCCACCTGCATTTGTTTCATAGCTTGTCGAATATGTGCAAGCTTGCTGAATTGAGAGAGGATCAAGTGTCAGATCCTCAGGCCTGTGCAAAATGGTAGATAATTGCTCGTAGATTCTTTCGTATCTCCTTCTTCCTTCTATTATGATTATTTAAAACATGATGCCAGATTTTGTTATATTTCCAACATGATATCAAAATAAGTAGCTAACTACATTTGTATTTAGAAGTAGAGAATTTTCGTTCCAAGCATAAAATGTTCGAGCAAATAGTTGGCCAAACTTCAGAAATAAATTATTGTTAATAGCTATATAAACAAGTAGCAAACATCACATGACAACACATACTGTTACATGCACCTTAAGATTGCAAAGTCCAATGTGAGACAATTAAAATTAGCGAAAGAGGAGAAAGATAGAAACATGGTCTCATTTACAAAGAAACAAAGAGCCTATGATCAAGAAGAGAAGCCAAATCTAGAAGTAGTTATCAAAATAACATCTACCCGATCTTCGTGGGACTTAATAGAAAAAAATTTGCTTTGAGCTCTATTTTGAAATCATTTGTATTATTAAGTAAGAAAAGCCAAAGTTAGCAGGAGCCAATGCAAGAGCTTGAAGAAATCATTCACAGATTCCACCCAGGATTTAGTATGCATATGCATATTATAGAATTATCCCAAGTCCCTTATTTAAAATAAAAAGGTTAAATACTAGTTTCTTTTTTTTTTAGTACACATACACATAGACAAAGTGTTTTCGCACTAGGGATTGCTCTAAACTAGTTTGCACATGTGGTTAATAAGCAATTAACAAAAGATTGAAAAGACAATAACAGATGCTAGATTGGGCAAACCGCTCAGCGCCATCAGGAAACCACAGGAATTCGTCCTACAGGAGCTCTGTCAAAGAGAACATAGGCGATACCGCTTTACCTCTACCAATAAAACTTTCGCCTGCAGCACTCTTTCTCACCTCTAGCACTCTTTCTAAAGAAAACTGGAAGCATCAAGCCTTCCCAAGCATTTTCCATGATTTTCAAATCCAAATCTTTGATTTCGAAACTTTTTTCCAAAATCCCATCCCAAAATTGTTCTTTCCCCTGTTTTTCTTAGCTGTCAGATTTTTTTGCTTGTTTCTTGTACATTGTGACCAGTTTAGCAAAATAATGCCATATTTGGCCTCTTCGAACAGGCATGCAAGGCAAGGATAGGAAGGACATGGCATAGATCGGTATATGGGCCAGAATCGGCATGCAGGGCAGCAATTGAAAGAATAGATATAAGGGAAAAGAAGGTGGGCTCCCACTCCGTTTGTTAACTGCCACTCTATATAAAATTTTGTGTGAAAACCGGCTTTCAAGTGTGCCCTTAGAGGTCCGACGGATCGAAAGAACAAATATAAGGGAAAAAAAAAGGTGGGCTCCCACTCCAATGTGTTTGTTAACTGCCACTCTATTTAGAAATCCTACGTGAAAACCAGCTTTCAAGTGTGCCCTTAGATGCTACTGCATCACGCCTTTGCATTTGTTCTTCTGCCACAATCTACACTGTTTGCTTGGAATATTTTGAGGATATGCCTTCCCCACCCTATCGGCCCCTAGGGATTTAAAAGGGCGAATACTAGTTGTTGGTCAATTGCATGTTCATCTTTCAATTAAAAGGGAGGAAAACGAAGGCGATGAAAAGGGGCAACTTGACGGGCAGATAGGAAAATATACGGTGAGAGGAAGAAAAAACCCTAAAGGCAAAAATAAAATATTCAAGGCAAATTAGCAAAGGAGAGGAGGGAGACAACACGAAGGATGGGCTAAACAACACTCAAAACTACATCTATTCCTCACGATTAAGTAAGTATTCTTTCACAACTAAATCCTCTACCTTCTTTCTACCCTCCGTTTGCCTTCTTTTCCCTCCCCAATAGCCTCAATTCGAACCCCCCTGCCCTTTTCCCCGGTTTCCTCATCCCATTCCGTCGGACCCATTGCCTATTTTCTACCGATTTGCAGGAAAACATCGTGGGTTTTCGAATTTGTGCCTCCCTTGTCGGGATTTTGGTTTAGGGATCTAGTTTTTGAGTACCCATAACTTCATTTTGGGAAAAAATAGCAATTGATTGATCCCGGAGGAAGCATGGAACCTGCTTACATTTATCTGTTTACCTCTGGTACCTACAAACTGGAAGCTGATGTTTCAGAACTCCGCATGCAGTCTTCTGATGTTTCATTGCAATATTTTTGTTCCGGTATGTATCTTGTCTATTTTTTGATTCTGTTTGGCTTGCATTGTAGGTTTATTTTGTGCTCGATGGACTCCAACAGTAAATCTGCTAAACAGTCAATACCAGAAAAAAAGGATCCTTGGAGTTTCCTTACAGAAGAAACAGACAATGAGGAGGAATATGATGAGAGAGGGCTTCCTGCTGTAAGTGGAAACATTAAAAGAAAGCGAGCTCCAAGAGGAGGATCAATAAAGCGAGTAAAACTGAAACCATTGGTAATATATAATGAGGATAAAGCTGGAGAGGATACTTCAGTTAGCCTAGATGATTTGTACTTAGGAAAGGAAGAGGTAAAACAGGGAAGTGGACTAAGCAGGGGAGAAGAGAAGCCAGATGCAGAGCAGGGGGGAGCAAGCTCAAAGGTTAATTTGTCCAAGTTGAGAGAATGTGGTTTAAATAATCAAGTCACTGAAGGAGGTGACTATAGTAGCAAAATGGCAGGAAGGGAGAATGATTATGATGAAGTTTCAGCACATACTCCCAGGTTAGTTTTTGGAGCAAAAAAGTTAAAAGGTGTTTTAGATGCAAGGCCATCGACTCCATCAAATCCAGAGTCAGATAAAAGCACCTCTCCATTTGATAGTGGTATGACAAGCAATGACTATGATCAGGAGGATTTGGAAAATGCACTAAAGGTAGTTATTATATTTTCTTAGCCTTTTTGGCTGCAGCTTAACTTACTTGTACTTCTAAACAGGTTCTCAAACGGATCATGAAAATGGAAGCAGCACAGCCATTTAATACTCCTGTTGATCCGATTGCATTAGGAGTTCCGGTGAGCATAAACTTTGTCTCCTGATGTGAATTATCTTCATTATTTTTTGGTTCATTGCAGGATTATTATGACGTTATTGAGACACCAATGGATTTTGGTACTATTCACAATTTACTAGAACGACGAGAAAAGTATCGGAATGCTCAAGATGTATACCATGATATTCAGTTAATGTGGAGCAATTGTCGTAAATATAATCATAAAGGAGATCCCATCCTGGAGCTTATGAAGAAGGTCCAAAAAGCGTGCAGCAAGTTTTGGACAGCAAATGGCTCTCTTCGTGAATTGAGGAAATCCAAGAAAGGTTTGTTGTTCATAGATGAGCTTCTTTGTCTTCTTAGATTTGGCAAGGTTGCAATTATTCTTTGCAGCATAGATGAATGCTTGTGTCTGGACATATTTTCTCTCATATACAGGCTGCATCGATCTATTTGTAGTTAATAAAGATCTGTATTATGATTGCTATTTTATCTTGAGCCTCTTGTTGTGGTGTGTCTTTTCTAATCATGTTAGCTCTTGGCTATATTGTTTTTGTGAAACTAAGCTTATTGTTTAGGTTCTTTAATACAAGAATAGGAAATGCGTCATGTTCTAATGATGATGATGGTATTCTTTTATTTTACAGGTTTTGACCAAACTGTAAATAGTCAAGTAGGTGAAGACCAACTCCATCAGCATGAGCTTCAGGAGACACCATCGCCAACTGATAATGCAAGCAAAGCCCGATTTGTCATTGGGTATGTTAACTTTATCTCATACATGATGCACTTCTAGAGAGATGAGATGCAATTAGGCTAGAATAGGAGAATGGGCAATTTTTCCCATCCAGTTTTACTGTATGAAGCTTAATTATAAAAGTTTACACATACTTTTTGAAAATGTAATTGTTGACCTCTTTATCCGTACTGCCCAACCACGTTTATTTCCCTAATCTTTACTTCACTTTTCCTGCAGAGATGGCCCAAATACTCTATACACACGTTAGGACATAGCTATCCTCATTCTGCGTACATGACTTAACTTGACTATTAGATGATAAACATGCAAGGAGTCTGAGACCTAATATTAATAGAACGTCCAAGATTGTCCTTGAATAATGCTTGTTCAACTACTAAATTTTGTCTCTGACTACTTTTCGTAGAGAGTATTTTCTATTATTCTCCTTGCGAAGCTTGCCACAGCTTGGTCAACCTCTCATTCGTTTCTGTCACCATGGATTGAAACTTGGTCTTTGTGAACAGTTGAAGAAAGGTTTTAAGATTACGGAGCCTTTTTCCATGAAAGGCGCATGTACATTATTACTAGGGCATTATTAAAAATTAGTGATCTATCTGTACAGACTTGGTAGTATTATATGTTTGACTTTGATGTGGATGCTTTTTATTTCTCGTTTAAATTATTATTGTGTGTATACCTTGCAGGACAAGTAATCATAAACAAGGTTGTGGATGTGTTGTCTGCATGGCACTGCGCCGTAAGCTTGCCCGAGAGAAGAGGGTTCTTGGACGTGGATTTGCGAGGCCACATCCACAATCTAACAGTGACGATCTTCAGAACAAACTGGAGAAACAGGTACCTATTTATATACTTGTACATCTTTTGTCGTGGGTGCTTTCTAATGATTGACAGTGACTGGAATCAAATATGATTAACTATTTAATGGTTTCAAAAGATTGCCTGAAGCTTGCATCATACTAGAATTCATAAGTCAGCATTTCTTTGTTGAGTTGGCTTACAATGAAGTTCATGTACATTTACATAATATATCATTGTCAAAACCAGGATTGTGTGGAGGAGCAATTTGTAGACACATATGAGGATGTCCTACTTGAAGGACAAGAGGTTACAGATTTTTTTTTCTTTCCCATTGTTCTCTTGTTTATACTCGATTGACTTTTGAGGAATTTGTATGTTTAGGATGAGGATGGTCAATACCGCCCAGCCAGTTATCAGATTCCTCTGCGGAAAGTAGATCCAGCAGTGTTATCAGTCGGTCGTGGCCTTTTTCAATATCGGCCTGGCCCCATATGGCATCGAAGACCAGCAAATCCAAGGAACCCATTATTTGTTGTAGCATCAGCTCTTGCTACCCATGCTGAAACATGACAGGAACTGTTTTGAGTTTGTATGATAAATTCAACCTATGGGCTAGAATGGTGGCTCAAGTAGCAGCATCCTTCTCACAAAGTTGCTGTGCTAACAAAATACCTATCTTAGTGGAATTTCTACAAATGTACGAGAATAGAGGTTTGAATGACGAGATTCTAGAGGCAATCTCCATTTTTCACACTACAGGTTAACATGCCCCGAATTCCTGGAAGTAATGTAGTTTTATCCTGGAGGCTCTTAACAAGCTTGACGACAAAAAGAAGCTGAGAGACAGACTTTCACTTTGTACAGTTTAAAGGTCTAAAGTATGCCAGCATAGCCGAAGTACCTTTTCATGTGCATAATTTGTGCGTGGTTTAGCCCCCTTCCTTGGACTTACTGGCAGTTTCTGAGCTAATTATGGGCTAGGAAGGTCTGATTAGCAAAATGTCAACTGAATCATAATTTGGCACCAGAATGAGCAACTCATGGGGAGAAATATTCTGCACAATAGCTGGCAGGCCTAGCATCATTGCAGTCCAGCCGCCTCCTTTATAAAAACAATAGAATTCTGTCAAGCGCCTTGTGTGCCAAAGACATGGATCTGGTTGAAGGGGACATGACAACAAAACGTGCTCATGCTTGATGCCTTGCCTATGTATATGCCATAGCTACTCGAAATGGCTTTCTGAATGTTGTTCCAGTTCCAAGCATGCTCTGGAGCATGCTATGTTTTTGGAACGCTTGTTCTAGTTCCAAATAACATGCCCTGGAACAACATTTTGAACGTTGTTATAGTTATTCCGGTTCTAAATAACACACTGGTGGAGCATGCTACGAATACAAGAACTTTATGCAACATTCCTAGCATGGAAAGATGTCGACGCGCCTTTGCACAGAGGCATGTTGACATGCCAGGAATATTGCATAAAGCAACATTCTTGTTACATGGAAAGCAATTTTAGGCAATTGCGGTTTAAGCATTGCACTGTGAACCACAGTCTACATTTCAAGGATCTAGAGATTGGTGTGCATATAAATAGGATAGAATCTACCTGGGGTGCCGTAAAAAAATCGCTTCCTCGATATGGCACATGCAAAGTATCGTATTTTATGGAGTATATATAGAGGAAGAACTTTGTTCATCAGAAAGATCAAACTTTTAATGTTTTTTGCTTCCATGTACAATAGGGAGGTGTTGAATGCTCCTGAAAATAAACAAGATCCCATCTTGTGATATGGCAAATTATGGCATGGATGTTTTTTACATCAGAAATACAAAACTGTGATGGATGTTTTTTACATCAGAAATACAAAACTGTGTTGGTTCGGGTCATTTTCGGTTCTCTGTTACATGCGGTGGTTTTTGTTACAGTCCGTCAACAATTTCCGGCCGTTCAAAATAAGTTTTCTGGTGCTTAAAACGTCCGCTACTATAAAAAATGCCGGCTGACATGTTATTTTACCTCTATCAATTCTGCAGCCGAGCTTTAAAAATTGGATAATGGAATCTACAACACATCTTCTTACTAATCCATACTTGAGAAGAAGGAAAATGAATTAGAAAACTACTTGAACAATCATTTAAGAGCAATTTTCACTCATGTATCATAGTTTTGGGTATATATTAGTGAATCATATTATCTCGATGAACTAGTCTCCTATGTTCAATCATTTCTTGTAATAAAGAGACTGGCACACGCTATCTTTCATTATCCTTTATAAATTTCAAGTTGAATTTAATGTGTTAATAGGCTTATCAGAATGCCAAATCCATCGTCAAAACCTTTTTTTTTCTTCCTAAAGTTGGATATCTCGGTCCCAATTTTCTGCGTTGGTTTTTATTCCAATTTCGGATAGCTATGGTATATGCTATTTTTACTTCTTTTTTTTTTTAATTTTTGTCGACAAGACACTGACTTCGCCTTGCGCCCGACTGCAATAAGGCATTATCGTACTTTCTTGAAGGGAAAGAAATCCAGGTACATTGTGGAACGCCAGCGAGAAATGTTCTATCTTGTGGATCGCCACCAGGACATTCTGGCAAAGGGTATTAAACAAGCCTATGTAACCTGAGGGGAACATCACATTAGAGCAATGGGTATAATATTTGCACATTTGTATGATCCTCTTGGACTTCCAGCATCAATACCCCCACAGATGGGCCTAGTACTAGTAATTACAGATGCATATGTCACCGCAGGTTTACAGTGCCTCACCAACGGCAAGGCGACAGATTTAGATGGCATGCAGGCAGAGCTTCTCAAATGGGCCGGACTTATGGTGCCTAGTGGACAACTAGCAGGTAGTTCCAATATATAAGGCGGACGATCCTCACTGCCTGTGACGTTCCAGCATAACATACGATCCGAATACATATATTATACTATCACGTCACACGTACATGTCACCACGACAAGTACTTGAGAGCCGTAAAGAGTTGCACCTAGGGGGCAACCTCGTATGTTGCACATGTATATTAAACATATGCAATTAAAACCCCCTTGCCAAGTGGCAATACCCTATTTGGTCCCTTCTAACCTAACCCTAAAGTTCATGTATAAAGAACAAACAAGGGGGAAACCCTAAAACTTTTCCTCTTCGCATTTAGGGCTTCCCTGAGCCATTCCGGCCAAGACAAGCTGCCATTCCGCATTGTCAGGCGCCGCTGAGCTGTCTTTGCACATTAGATTCATCAAGGGCAGCTGTCTTCAGCAAGAACGAGGGAATGGACGCGATCCGGGGAGCTGGAGCAAGTCAAGGATCAGGTAACCTGCGATTCTATTGTGCAAAGCCGCCTCTTAGCCCGGCAATGAGTTAGGATAGTATGTTAGATCAGTCCAATCAGCCTTGTAGATCCTAAGATCACCAGCCGTAACTAAAGAACCTAACCATGTATGTTTAGGTAAGATAGATTAGATCTTATTTAGTATTTCAGTTCTTGGTGATGATGATGTTCCATTCTATGCTCTCCTGTGTATGTGGGAAGGGGGGTAGAGACCCTGAAACCTTCAGTAGCAGATGATCCTAGATAACCTCATTAATTCCCAATTAATGCGGCACGTGTACAAGAGCCCGCTTGGTTGTGGGTGGCGGGGCTAGACCGGTGGAATAAGGGGGACTTGTCCCATCACTGATTGATCCCTCTGGTGTGTAAAGCCTACCGGGGATCTAAGCTGGCTAGACTTAATGGTTTGCCACTGCGTGGGCAAGGCATGAGCTCGACACCTCTTGGGTGATACATCACCTTCAATGAGGTTCAAGTCCAATATGGGCAGTGGCCCTCTAGCCACCTGTGATGGGCATGCATGCCTCTGGAGGGGAGGAGACTCTCCTCCTGCCTCATCGGGACTGGGGAGATGCAACCCAGCAGTAGCCCCTTTGGCTATGCACCCGGTAGGCTACGGTCCAGTCCCAAGGCTCTTCAACCTACTCTGCAAAGTGTGCACGGAGGGGCGGATGGAGTGGACTACCCAACAGCCATGTTCTTGTGCCAGCCCAATCCATTTGCCATGAATTCCGTCTGCATTGACTTCTGGAGACCCAAGCCGTCAGTCGACCCCCATGAGTCTGAGCCTTGGGTAGGATTCCCCTTATGTTGATGTTACTGATATTGTTGTTACATATGTTATGTTATGGTATATTCACCCTTCGAGGTGACTTTGTTGATATTTTGATGTCATGTGCTTATGTTTCACGCTTCCGCAGCAGGAGGTCCCAAGGGAAGACGGGGTAAATGACCCATCCATTCTTGCTCATTGATCCATTATCAAGGATTGGTGTCAGGTGGATGGCCCCTGTCAGTTTGGCTGCCAGGGGGATGAACTCTGCCTTTTGATACGATGGGAGCATCGTAGAAGTAGGGGACATCACAGTGGTATCAGAGCATGATCTTGGTAGACCAAGATCGAGCACTGGCCATTCCCTGTTAGAACTAACAATAGACTTCCAGTCTTGGGAATAGCAACCCAAGCATGAACCTCAAAAATTTGGAATTTTTGTTTCCAATCCTTAGAGCAGCAAAGTAGGATGCTAAGTTAAGAAGAATAATAGAAAAAAGAACTTGAAAAATTATGGCAAAAAAGGTGTGACCCCTCACAGAGTGTGCCCTGGGCATTTCCAAAACTTTTGAGAATGCTTCTTGCGCACTTTGTGGGTGGTAGACCCATGTTGATCTAGCTAGATGCATAATTAGAGCAATCTGATAGCTTAGAGTAGCTTAAGCCTTGAATTTGAGCTAGGAATGTATGTCCTAACACTAAGAAACTGCTTATAAAATGAAAGTTTGAGTAAAAAAGGTGTGACCCCTCACAGAGTGTGCCCTGGGTATTTCCAAACTTTTGAGAATGCTTCTCGCGCACTGTGTGAGTGGTGGGTACTTTTTGCCTGAACGAACCCCATGTATTAATACAACAAACACTAATGCTCTACCAGATGGTATAATATGAAATTGCAGGTCCAAACCCTAAAATGCCCAGACCTATAAATAGACCTTTAGGGTTTACCATTTTCACCTTCCTTCTCCAGCTAGCTGCTCTCCATCCAAGAAGGCGATTTCTAGGCGCTCGGAAGGCGATCAACATATTTCGAAACATGGCCCACACCAAACAAACCGCTCGAATGGTTGTGCCAGACGATTACATCAGAGTCCAGGTCCTTGCAGCCCAACAGAAGGCCAGAGAGGCTCAGGAGCGAGCCAGGCAAAAACAAAAACATGACATAAACCCTGATGCTGAGGAGGAGGATCAGGAGCAGCAAGACGAGGAAGAACATATCCAAAACCCTGATGACCAAGAAAACCCCGAAAATCAGGGCAATAGAGGAGGGGACGAGGAGGACGAACCACTGCCAGAGGAGCTGGCACGTACGTTAAGGAAAATGGGAAAGAGGAAGAGAGCGGCGAAGAGGAAGAGAATTGTAGAAAAACTGGAGCGGAAAAGATTGAGGGAGGAGCGACAAAAATTGAGGGAGGACAAAGGAAAGGACCTCGAAGTGCCCAAAAAACCCCGGCGGAAAACAAAGTCAACATCAACAAAAGGGGTGAGCATAAGGGAGCGGGAGCCCGACAGACCGCCATCATCGTCATCAGACACTGAGTCGGACGAGGAGGAGTTAGGAGTTCTCCACCCAGCAGAAGGCTCGGGACCTTCAAACGTAGGTAATGAGGAGGAAGAGGCTATAGCAGCACCCACATACCCCAAATGGCCGAAGCCCACAAGGGATCCAAAGAAGGGCAGACTGGCACGGGAGTTATATATACTCAAGCACGAGCGGGAGTACAGGAAGAAGCTAAAGGAATACAACGAGTACATGAAGATGTACGAGAAGTACTCGAAATATTATGAAGAAAATAAGGTAACGTACGTGGAGGGAGGAAGGCCATCTAAGAAGAACACCTTGAAGCCGCCCCCGGAGAGACTCGTACCCCCGAAGAAGCCAATGAAGAGAAAGGCAGACTCCTACTTTGCAAGAGCTGCTCGGAAGATTCGACATTTTCAGAGGAGCTATGGACTGCTGATATCAAGAGCTGCCTTCTCAAGATTGGCCCGGGAAATCCTGCAAGAATTCGACAGCACCAAGAGTTGCAAGAGGCAGCAGAGCAAAAGCTAGTTCGGCACTTCTAAGACTTACTAGCGTGTGCTTTCCATGCAAAGAGAGTCACTTGTATGCCTAGGGATATGAAGTTAGCTAGGTTTATTAAAAGGAAGATTGCTAAACTTGATGTAATTACAAAACTTTTGTAAATATGAAAATACGTTTTGATCAAGTTTGAAGTGCAAAAGTGTAAGTAATAGGGTTGTAATAATGATATGCGCAATTGGAATTAGCTAATTTAGACAAAAAGTCAGTGTTTTTGACCCCACCCCTCACATAGTGCACCAGGAGCATTTCCAAAACTTTTGAGAATGGCTCTCGCGCACTTTGTGAGTGGTCGGCCACTGATCTATGCCCAAACTTGCCCAAATGTAAAAAGTAAAGGCACAAGCCACCCTAACTCGCCAAGATAAGTAGGATTCTATCTTTAGATTCTAAATTATGAGCCATCTAGGACCCAAACAGGAGCCCACCCATCACAGAGTGCGCCGGAAGCATTTCCAAACATTTTGAGAATGGCTCTCGCGCACTGTATGAGTGGTCAGACCAAAATGGCCCAAACTCATCCTAACTACCTCCAAATTAGATGAAATTTGTTGCAATAGGATCCTTAGGATGGATTCTTTAACCTAGATTACCTATGAATTGCATAGCAGCATCTCAAAGTGATAGATATCCCCAAACCCTAAAATTTTCTCAAATTAGGGTTTTGCCTACAAATATGACCACAACCCTCATTTGCACCCTACTCTATTGCTCCTCACTCCAAGGCGATTTTTCAGCTCCCAGAGGCGCTTCCAGATATGTTTGATAGCCCCAACAGCATTAGCATCATGGCAACTTCTGCATTCAAGCGATGGTACAACGCCACTACTCATGTGGCTAAAGCTGACATCGACTCGATCTTCGTTGTCTTTCAAAAGGAGATCAATGTGGATGCCACCATAAACGCTACTCCCTTCTATCAAGAGATCATGACAGAGTTCCATGCCAAGATAGGGCCCTCTCTGGTAGAACTCCCCCCATGCATAGGATACTTTGCACCTAGCATGGCTCTCCGTGCAGCTTTGCATGACATCCCAAAAATAGACAAGTACCAAGAAAATAAGGCTACCCGCATGCCCAACTACATGACTATAGCCATAAATAGAAGGAGATACTTCTCCTACACCGCAGCTGTAGCTATATTTTTATCCCAAAGAGCCCAAACCCAGATAGAGGAACTCTCTGTTCAACCTCTAGAGCTTGAACCCATGGCCATGGAAGTAGGTGAAGAGGAGCAGATGCTCCTGGAGTACGAAGAGGCAGAGCAAGAGGAAGAGGCAGAGGAAGGACATGGGTATGATGCGGAAGACATCATCGACGTCGACCCCATACAGGAAAAGCAGCAACCAGAAGAAGACCTCCCGAGCTTCGAAGAAGGGTTGAGAGCAACAAGAACAGCTCCACCACTTGGGTTAGGCATCACCAGTCTAACCCCGGTTATCATTCAAGGAGAAGCATGCGACCTCCCGCGATATCAAAAACCTCCCGAGTGCGGGGGCGGGGTTCTGGCGGGATAGATCTACGCCCGGCCGGCGGGCCTTGATCACTACAAAAAGTTGCCTTTATTTACGGCGTCTATTACGGCGTCGGGCGTCGTTGAGCGTCGATGAGCGGCGTAAAAAGTCGATGAGCGGCGCCTATAACGGCGTCACGCGCGTCATTTCACGGCGAGGGCAGCGTCGCTATCCCAGCGTCCTTGGCGGCGTCGTCTTAAAGCGGCGGCGTGGCGTCGTTCAACGGCCCGCGTACGCGTGGCTGCCACGCAAACGGCCGGGCTGCCGGCGATGGCGTCGGCAACGAGTTTGGCGGCGTGGGCGTGCGTGTCGGCGTCGTTTAACGGCGTTGCGTTAGTAAGCGACCCGACAGCGACGGCGGTGGCGTTACCCAGCGGCGTTACCCCGTTCTTCGGCGTCAGCGACCAGCGTAAGCGGCGTCGTTTAACGGCATTAAACTTACGTGTATTAAATTTTTTTTTTAAATTTTTTTTATTTTTTTTTTTTTTTTTTTTTTGTAAATTGAAAAACATAATAATAATACATTTATTATGAATGAAGTTAATACATTTAATTTAAAGCCTATAAAATGAATTTAACCAATAAAGAAATATAAGTTTTTAACGTCATTAAATGATGTCGCTTAAATATATTAAAAAATACAAAAATAAATGAAGCCCCATTTTTTTAGCTAAATACATTAATCAATAAATTAAGCTAAATACATTAATCAATACATTAAGCATATTGAAAATTAAATGCTTACACGGTACAAGGTGGCAAAGTTGTTTTGCACAAACAACGCGATTTGCTAAGAGTGTACATGCAAAACAATAAATTCAATGATTAGTAAAATATTAGTATAAATAAACAACTTAAAGGAAAAAAAAAAAAAAATATGGAAAATCAATGGGGAGGGGTGGTTTCAATGATGTCCCCTTCTTGGATAACAATTTAACCTAAATAAAGCATTAGTATTTTATTAGCGTATTGAAAAAATTAAATCCTTACCTGGAAGAGGTGCCAACTTGTTTTGCAAGAACAACACATTTTGCTAAGAGTGTACATGCAAAACAAAAAATTCAATGATTAGAAAGAAATAGTATAAAACAACTAATAAGGAAAAATTTTGAAAGAAGAAGGGTCTCGCCTTTTTAACGACGTCTTCTTAGATGGGAAAAAAATTAGAAGAAGAATGGAAGAATTAGAAGAAGAAAAGGCTAAGAAGAAGAGGAGGAACCCAAAAATGGGGAGGAAGAATCTGAAGAAGATGAAGCATAAAGAGGAGGATTAAGAGTAAGAATTTGAATAAGAGGAGGAAGAAGTAGTATAAGAGGAGGAAGAATCGAAGAAGAAGATGACAAAGGGAATGGAAGAATATGTATGGAAGAAGGATGCAAGAATGGAAGAAGAAGAATGAAGGTTGAAGGAAGAACAAACAACAAATACAAAAAGCCCTAAATCTACCCAAAAACAAGTTTAGATTCAAAAAACGAGTTGGTTGATCCGTGCACATACCTTATGAAGCTTGTCTTACACTTAGAATAGACCCCAAAGTAGATCCGCGCCGAAAATCGCCTCAAAAAACGCTCCTCCATAAGCTTTGCTTGCTCGAAAATAAGCGGCGGGATTGCCGCCTGTTTTCGATTTAAATCACAGGTCGTCGTTTAACGACGTCGTTAAACGACGACACAAAACGTCGTTTAACGACGTTTATAACGACGTTTTTAAAAAAAAAAAAAAAAAAAAAAAAAAAAAAAAATTGGAATGCATGTACACTTGATACATGGGTTTATTTAACTAATGTATCTTTTGAAAGTTGGCCTGTATGTTGGCGATGACTTAGGAAGCTCGCTGACAAAAAATCAGAATTTAAGTCCGTATTATGCATTAATTACGAATTTACGAATGTCTTGCTACTGCAAAAGCGGCCCTTGACTTCTGACTGCCACAACGGGAGGAGTACAGGTCCAAACTCCATTCCGTCAGTTCCCCTTGCTTCAAGCGTTCTCAAGCGCATGTGATCGCCACGCCCCAAGTGCAAAAGACCAAAACTTCGGCACTAAACGCAAAACCCTGCTAGAACCCGGCAACTCATAGGGTTTACGTTCGGGAGGCTCTCTATGCTTGTCGATTTGACTAGGACCTTGGCGCCGTGTCTTTGACGCGAGGGGGGTGTTGGCGCTTGAGCACGGACCCTAAAACCACCCGGAAGCGGCTTGCCCCAAACGCCCCTCTCCAGAAGGCCCCGGGCGACGGACGGCTTCCCTCTCCGGAACCAAGTGATGCGTCTCGCCAATGGACTCGAGAACGTCGACATTGCCCTAGGGACCAAGTTTTGTGGCGAAGCCCACCCCTTCTCGAAGAAGCGCCAAACTATCTAATGTGCAACACACTCGTGAGTCAATTGGCCAAAGAGGTGGTCTGGCGAATACCGCAATGTAGGGCGTAAGTGTTTCTTTCTTTTGCAAAACTGACCGTGTAACTTGGTCCCTAGGGTAATTTTGGCATTCCGGACGATGTGGCGAAGTCGGATCGGCATTTCGGAGCCTCCGCAATGTCCGAACGACAAAACACTTTGGTTTCTACAATGTCGCCCGCAGGACGCTTCGTGGTTTGATATGTTCTCCCGGACGGATGTTGGATTTTTTTGGACCTTCTCGGACTAGGTTCCTTGAACAAAGGATTCAACGGTCGGATACGGAAACCGAGATCCAGGAGTGTGGTCTTTAGCGTCGCCCCGGTGGGCTGCCGCCAGAAAGCTGCCTCGGGGAAGCTTTTGGGGCTCGCCTCCTGGGGTTCGGACTCTCCCCTCTAATGAGGAGGCCTTGCAAGGTCCTGGCCTTGTTTGACTTGGGCAAGTGTGCCAGCTCGGCTGCCCAACAACAGGCTGCCCAGACCGTTCTAATGCAAACTATTTGATCTAAACCTTATCCAAAATTTTTGAAAGTTGGCCTGTATGTTGGCGATGACTTAGGAAGCTTCGCTGACAAAAATCAGAATTTAAGTCCGTACTATGCATTAATTACGAATTTACGAATGTCTTGCTTTCTCAAAAAAGCTGCCCTTGACTTCGACCGCCACAACGGAGGAGTACAGTCCAAACTCCATTCCGTCAGTTCCCCTTGCCCAGCGTTCTCAACTGCATGTGATCGGCCACGCCCCAAGTGCAAAAGAACAAAACTTCGGCACCCAAAACGCAAACCCCGCTAGAACACGGCAACTCATAGGGTTTACGCGTTTGAGGCTCTATCCTTGTCGATTTGACTAGGAGCTTGCGCCCCGTGTCTTGGCGTAGAGGGGGTGTTGACGCCGTGAAGCACGGACCCTAAAACCACCCGAAGCGGCTTGCCCCAAAATTCCTCTCCGAAGGCCCCGGCGACGGGACGGGCAACTTCCCCTCGGGAACCGTGATGCATCTCTCGCCAATGGACTCGAGCGTCGACATTGCCCTAGGGACCAAGTTTTGTGGCCGAAGCCCACCCTTCTCGAAGAAGCGCCAAACTATCTCATGTGCAACTTTTCGTAGTCAATTGGCGGGGAGGTGGGGTGAATCACCGCAATGTAGGGCGTAAGTGTTTCTTTCTTTTGCAAAACTGACCGAAGTGTAACTTGGTCCCTAGGGTAATTTTGGCATCCGGACGATGTGGGCGTTAAGTCGGATCGGCATTTGAACCTCCGCGAATGTCCGAACGACAAAACACTTTGGTTTCTACAATGTCGCCCGCAGACGGGCCTTGCGGTATGATATGTTCTCCGGGGACGGATGTTGGATTTTTGGACCTTTCGGACCAGGTTCCTGGAACAAAGGATTCAACCGATCCGGATACGGAACCGAGATCGGGAGTGTGGTCTTTAGCGTCACGCCCCGTGGGAGCCGCCAGAAAGGCTGCCCGGGGAAGCTTTTTGGGGCTCGCCTCACAGGGGTTCGGACTCTCCCCTCTAATGAGGAGGCCTTGCAAGGTCCTCGGCCTTGTTTGACTTGGGCAAGTGTGCCACTCGGTGCCCAACAACAGGTGCCGGGACCGTTCTAATGCAAACTATTTGATCTAAACCTTATCCAAAATTTTTGAAAGTTGGCTGTATGTTGGCGATGACTTAGGAGCTCACGACAAAAATCAGAATTTAAGTCCGTTACTATGCATTAATTACGAATTTACGAATGTCTTGCTACCGCAAAAGCGGGCCTTGACTTCGACCGCCACAACGGGAGGTTTCTGGTCCAAACTCCATTCCGTCGGTTCCCTTTGCTTGGCGTTCTCAATCAGCATGTGATCGGCCATGTCCCAAGTGCAAAAGACCAAAACTCGGCACCCAAAACGCAAACCCTGCTAGAACCTGGCAACTCATAGGGTTTATGTTTCGGAGGCTCTATGCTTGTCAGATTTGACTAGGACCTTGCGCCGTGTCTTGACGTAGAGGGGGGGTGTTGACGCCAGAGCACGGACCCTAAAAACCACCCGGAAGCAGCTTGCCCCAAAAGTCCTCTCCCGAAGGCCCTGGCGACGGACGGGCAACTTCCCCCTCCGGGGCAAGTGATGATGTCCGCTCCGCCAATGGACTCAGAACGTCGACATTGCCCTAGGGACCAAGTTTTGTGGCCAGAAGCCCACCCCTTCTCGAAGAAGCGCCAAACTATCTCATGTGCAATGCACTCGTAGTCAATTGGCCTAGGAGGTGGCTGTTGAATACTGCAATGTAGGGCGTAAGTGTTTCTTTCTTTTGCAAAACTGACCGTGTAACTTGGTCCCTAGGGTAATTTTGGCATTCCGGACGATGTGGCGAAGTCGGATCGGCATTTCGGAGCCTCCGCAATGTCTGAACGACAAAACACTTTGGTTTCTACACTGTCGCCCGCAGGACGCTTCGCGGTTTGATATGTTCTCCCGGACGGATGTTGGATTTTTTTGGACCTTCTCGGACTAGGTTCCTTGAACAAAGGATTCAACGGTCGGATACGGAAACCGAGATCCGGGAGTGTGGTCTTTAGCGTACGCCCCCCCGGCGGAGCGCTGCCAGGAAAGGCTGCCTCGGGAAGCTTTTTGGGGCTCGCCTCCTGGGGTTCGGACTCTCCCCTCTAATGAGGAGGCCTCGCAAGGTCCTGGCCTTGTTTGACTTGGGCAAGTGTGCCAGGTCGGCTGCCCAACAACAGGCTGCCCAGACCGTTCTAATGCAAACTATTTGATCTAAACCTTATCCAAAATTTTTGAAAGTTGGCCTGTATGTTGGCGATGACTTAGGAAGCTCGCTGACAAAAAATCAGAATTTAAGTCCGTACTATGCATTAATTACGAATTTACGAATGTCTTGCTACTGCAAAAGCGGGCCTTGACTTCTAACTGCCACAACGGGAGGAGTACAGGTCCAAACTCCATTCCGTCAGTTCCCCTTGCTTCGCGTTCTCAACTGCATGTGATCGGCCACGTCCCAAGTGCAAAAGACCAAAACTCGGCACCCAAAACGCAAACCCTGCTAGAACCTGGCAACTCATAGGGTTTATGTTTCGGAGGCTCTATGCTTGTCAGATTTGACTAGGACCTTGCGCCGTGTCTTGACGTAGAGGGGGGGTGTTGACGCCAGAGCACGGACCCTAAAAACCACCCGGAAGCAGCTTGCCCCAAAAGTCCTCTCCCGAAGGCCCTGGCGACGGACGGGCAACTTCCCCTCTCCGGAACCGTGATCTGTCTCTGCCAATGGACTCAGAACGTCGACATTGCCCTAGGGACCAAGTTTTGTGGCCAGAAGCCCACCCCTTCTCGAAGAAGCGCCAAACTATCTCATGTGCAATGCACTCGTAGTCAATTGGCCTAGGAGGTGGCTGTTGAATACTGCAATGTAGGGCGTAAGTGTTTCTTTCTTTTGCAAAACTGACCGTGTAACTTGGTCCCTAGGGTAATTTTGGCATTCCGGACGATGTGGCGAAGTCGGATCGGCATTTCGGAGCCTCCGCAATGTCCGAACGACAAAACACTTTGGTTTCTACACTGTCGCCCGCAGGACGCTTCGCGGTTTGATATGTTCTCCCGGACGGATGTTGGATTTTTTTGGACCTTCTCGGACTAGGTTCCTTGAACAAAGGATTCAACGGTCGGATACGGAAACCGAGATCCGGGAGTGTGGTCTTTAGCGTACGCCCCCCCGGCGGAGCGCTGCCAGGAAAGGCTGCCTCGGGAAGCTTTTTGGGGCTCGCCTCCTGGGGTTCGGACTCTCCCCTCTAATGAGGAGGCCTCGCAAGGTCCTGGCCTTGTTTGACTTGGGCAAGTGTGCCAGGTCGGCTGCCCAACAACAGGCTGCCCAGACCGTTCTAATGCAAACTATTTGATCTAAACCTTATCCAAAATTTTTGAAAGTTGGCCTGTATGTTGGCGATGACTTAGGAAGCTCGCTGACAAAAAATCAGAATTTAAGTCCGTACTATGCATTAATTACGAATTTACGAATGTCTTGCTACTGCAAAAGCGGGCCTTGACTTCTGACTGCCACAACGGCAGGAGTACAGGTCCAAACTCCATTCCGTCAGTTCCCTTTGCTTCGCGTTCTCAACTGCATGTGATCGGCCATGTCCCAAGTGCAAAAGACCAAAACTCGGCACCCAAAACGCAAACCACGCTAGAACACGGCAACTCATAGGGTTTACGTTTGGAGGCTCTATCCTTGTCGATTTGACTAGGACCTTTGCGCCGTGTCTTGGCGTAGGGGGGTGTTGGCGCCGAGCACGGACCCTAAAACCACCCGAAGCGGCTTGCCCCAAAAGTCCTCTCCCGGAGGCCCCGGCGACGGACGGGCAACTTCCCTCTCCCGGAACCATGATCATCTCTCGCCAATGGACTCGAGCGTCGACATTGCCCTAGGGACCAAGTTTTGTGGCCAGAAGCCCACCCCTTCTCGAAGAAGCGCCAAACTATCTCATGTGCAACGCACTTCGTAGTCAATTGGCCTAGGAGGTGGGCTGTTGAATCTTTTTGCAATGTAGGGCGTAAGTGTGTTTCTTTCTTTTGCAAAATTGACCGTGTAACTTGGTCCCTAGGGTAATTTTGGCATTCGGACGATGTGGCGAAGTCGGATCGGCATTTGAACCTCGCAATGGGCGAACGACAAAACACTTTGGTTTCTACAATCATGCCGCCCGGGGCGGCAGCGGTTTGATATGTTCTCGGGGCCGGATGTTGGATTTTTGGACCTTCTCGGACCAGGTTCCCGGAACAAAGGATTCAACGGCCGGATACGGGGAACCGAGATCAGGAGTCGCGACCTTTAGCGTACACCCCGGCGGGCGCTGCCGGAAAGGCTGCCTCGGGAAGCTTTTGGGGCTCGCCTCACGGGTTCGGACTCTCCCTCTAATGAGGAGGCCTTGCAAGGTCCGGCCTTGTTTGACTTGGGCAAGTGTGCCGGCTTCGGCGCCCAACATCGCTGCCCTGCCCGGTGTTCTAGTGCAAACTATTTGATCTAAACCTTATCCAAAATTTTTGAAAGTTGGCCTGTATGTTGGCGATGACTTAAGAAGCTAGCTGACAAAAAATCAGAATTTAAGTCCGTACTATGCATTAATTACGAATTTACGAATGTCTTGCTACTGCAAAAGCGGGCCTTGACTTCTAACTGCCACAACGGGAGGAGTACAGGTCCAAACTCCATTCCGTCGGTTTCCCTTCCTTCGCGTTCTCATTTGCATGTGATTGGCCACGTCCCAAATGCAAAAGACCAAAACTCGGCACCCAAAACGCAAACCCTGCTAGAACCTGACAACTCATAGGGTTTACGTTTCGGAGGCTCTATGCTTGTCAGATTTGACTAGGACCTTGCGCCGTGTCTTGACGTAGAGGGGGTGTTGGCCTTGAGCACGGACCCTAAAACCACCAAAAGCAGCTTGCCCCAAAAAGTCCTCTCCGAAGGCCACGGGGACGGACGGGCAACTTCCCTCTCCGGGGCCGTGATGCGTCTCGCCAATGGACTCGAGCGTCGACATTGCCCTAGGGAACAAGTTTTGTGGCGGAAGCCCACTCCTTCGAAGAAGCGCCAAACTATCTTATGTCCAACACACTCGTAGTCAATTGGCCTAGGAGGTGGCTGTTGAATACTGCAATGTAAGGCATAAGTGTGTCGTTTTTTTGCAAAACTGACCGTGTAACTTAGTCCATAGGGTAATTTTGGCATTCCAAATGATAAGCGACGTCAGTATTAAAATTTTTTTTTTTTATGCGTTTTTTTCCAAAAAAAAAAAAAAAAAAAAAAAAGTGACGTCGTTAAACGACGTTGCTTACGTGGCACTCTGCTGACAATAGCGTGGCGCGGACGATGCCGGCCACGCTGGCAAAACTGCTGCCACGTCCAGATATTCTGGCGTCGTTTCGCGGCGTCATGTCGACGATGGCGAGGACACTTTGGCGTACCGACTGGCATGTCGGCCAAACCCCGAAAATTTGGGTCACGTCGAATTTTTTTAGTCGTCGTTTCAACGGCGTCATGTCGACGTGGCGTAACGGTGGCGTGCCGACTGGCATGTCGCCAAACCCACGGACCCGGATGTGCCGCGTCGGATCCACGAGGCGGCGTTAAACGGCGTTTTGTGCGCGCGGCACGACACGCACGCTTTGCCGGCTTGGCGGCATTACCATGCCACGCGCAGGCGGTCACGCCACCGTCGTGAAGCGTCGTTGAGCGGCGCCGAACGACGTTATCGTCGTTGAGCAACGATGTCGTCGATGTTCGACGGCGACCCGTCGTTCAACCGGCGTCAGCGGCGTCGCCGTTGGGACGTCGACTATCCCTTGTAGTGGATGACTTCATCGACGGGAGACTCAGGACTTCCCATCAGCATTAGAGAGGCGCGCACTTACACTGGCCAGTCATTAACAAACATCGAAGCTTACACCAGCATCAGACAAATGATGGCACAGCAGGAGCTACCCTCAGAGGAGGAATTCATAGCACTCCAAGAGCGGATGGGAATCAGAGGGAAAACAACGAATGCACCCTTATCCACCACCTCTGCAATAGCACCAATCGAACAAGAAAGAGGCGGTATCAACTTGACCTCTTCTAGGTCCAAGTTCGGCGACTACAGGGAGATGATAGCGGTACCGGTGGACGAATACTCCGAAAGACACAGGGCCGGAATCAGAAAGAACAGGCAGGGGAGACAGGGCACGACAAAGCCCTCAGATTTTACTTACCACTCCTCACCGAACCGGAAGGATAGCGATTATACACGCCCGGTTTAGCCAGCGGAGAAGAAGGAATCTTCATGCTGATTGCCCCTCGGGATTGAGAAGACATGCTCGAATGCCTCAAACATCGACCAAGCGTCATCCCTGGTCAGCGGGATAATAGCTTTAAGCGTCTTGATTTTCGCGGTCCCATACGGGGAGCCGTGGTAGGTTGGCCGAATCCAGCGCAACCTAAACATGTCGGATAGAAGGGTCGAAGACTTGGTGGCCCGGCACTCAAGGTGGCATGGCCACCAACATCCTTAGAAACTTGGGGCGAACAGTTGGCACAGCCTAAGTGAAGAAGTTCATGGAGGACAACCCAGCTTATAGAAGATTCCAAGAATAGATTAAAACTTTTCTCTCCTTCTTATCAATTGTAAAAATATTGCACTTTATGAATATAAGTTATAGAATTATGTGTGTTCTTTGATATATTTTGTCCCCACAACTATATCATCAAACAAACTAATGCAATAACAAACAAAACAGTAATCATCAGAGTGCAATCTAATGTGTATGTAGCTAGGGCACCCAGGAATGTGGAACAAGATAGACAACCTCAGGAAGACCAAACACCTACAAGGCAATTTCAGCCAAGGAACCTATTCCAAGAGTTCGGGCACCAACCCCAGAAGAAGAAATATCGCAGATAAGGTCAGATATCCATGAAATAAGAGCCTTGCTGGCAGGGGCGGCAACAATGGGACCAGACCAGAATGTCTAACTACTTCAAACACCGGCCGGCAGAGCAGACAAAGCAAAGAAGAGAAGCCGGAAAAGGAGATCACCTCGCACGGATTCCTCCAACTCTAGTTCCGACTCTGACTCCGAGTCTGAAGAGCAGGAGAACGATCGACAGGACCGCCGAGAGGGTCCCAACCATGATAGGGGCAGAATGGAAGCCGACTATCAGAAGAAAGTCGACTCGACACTAAGCAATGTGTGGAAAGCCAGGAAGTTAGAACAGTTCTCAGGGGACAACAGGTCTGGAATGGAAGCCGAGGCTTGGTTGGATGAAATGAGGGAGTATGGGAATGCTTCTAGCATGAAAGATAAGGACAACGGCAGGGTAGCAACAACCAACATCAAGGGAATAACCAAAATTTGGTGGAAAGGCTATGCCAAAGCCCATGGGTTAAGCAGAGATAGCTGCAGATTTAAGACGTTCACCAAGGCATTTAAGCGTCATTATGTGCCAGGGGAACACAAGTGCCATATGATGCAACAGTTCTACAGGTTGGAGCAGGGCAATAAGACAGTCCAGAAGTACACCAAAGAGTTCATGGTGCCAAAATTGAGTGAAAGATATGCAGTAGAGGGGTACATCGAAGGCTTGAATGAGGAGATCAAGAAGCTGGTAAGAGTAATAAACCCCAGAACAGTGGCAGAAGCAGAGTCCAAGGCAATGAGCTTACAAGGAATAGGACCTCAAGGGAGTGGGCTGAGGCAACAATACTATCAAGACAAGGGGAAGGCCACAAGAGGCAATCACTACAACATATTAGTAAATCTATTGGTCATAAAATTCTCCATGGTCATAAAGAATCTAGTGAAGATTCAAAAAGTGGTGGTATCTTGTGAAATGAAAATTTCTTTTGTTAGATACCTGGGTTTAAGAGGCAGAGGGATATGCTGGACCAATTCTGGTGGATGAACCCAGGATAGTTCCAGTAACAAATCTAGTGATAAGGGTAAGGTAAATTAGGATTAGACTCGGTGTAAAAGTATAGAATCAGGTATTCTGCTCCGACAACACAAGACTGTATACATAGGGGTTTCTATGGAGGGCGAGCTGTATACGTAGGGATTTCTTCCGACCTGAAGCACGCACATGCCATATGCCCCCAACGTAGAGATGAATCCCGGGCTTAATGTCACCTATTCTATGTGCTCTTGAAGGTAATATAAAAATGATTCTTTTTTAATTGAAGAAAGGATGTTATCTTATTGTACTAATAGCAATTTAAATTGATTTATACGCTCTTCTTGTTTTAGTATCATCTTCCTTAGCCTGTCTAATGCTTTTCTTTTAGAAACATCTGCCTTGCAACATGGCCTAGACCATCACATGTTACCATTTGATGATCTCTACAAATGCTAAAGGGTGGCTATGAATAGCCTCTATTTGGTGCTTCGTATTATCAGAACTTAATATTCAAAGTCAATTGCCTCAAAATCTTGCTTGTGTCTTTGCTAAGTCCCTAATTTTTTGCAACTAATAATAGCCATTGCTACCAAATTACTTTCACAGATGTCTAGCTAGATATGGATTTGGGACAATCTAAACAATTTTCTCCCACAAATTCTTAGAACTTCAATTCCCAGAACTTGAAATTAAATTGGCTCGATGATTCTGATGGTTGTTAGTGATGAAAAATTTAAGTAGTGGACCTAAGAATAATAAACGCCCAAAATGGCATCAATTTGTCAAAGATCAAAGATCATGGCAATGAATTACATATGAATCTCTAGTATTAACCCAAAAGATTGGGACCCGAAAATAAGATATCTAGTCACAAGAATCGTGCATGTAGATAAGGCCAAAGAATTGGTCAAGGAATGTCATGCTTAAGGGCAGGAAAGGAGACTAGCGATAGCCCTTCGAGGCATGGTCTAGTGGTAGGACCTTAAACCCCGGACACACATCCGAGGTCTGGGTTCAAGTATGACCAACATCAAGCTAGTAATGGAAACTTAAAATCCATTGCCCCGAGGTCATACGTTCAAGTATGACAAATTGGTCCTGTGATAGAGACCTCAAACCGAGGTCGTAGGCTCAACTATTGACTTGAGATAGTTTCTATTGCCCAAGATATCGAACTACTTCCCATCCTCTCGAGCTTTAGTTATAGACTTCCTTGGACTATCAAGTCGATCCCATCAATTATGAATTCCTTCAACACCACTGTAGTCACTTTCACTTGTAGAATCGTGCGGTTTGCCAGTTTTTCCTCAAGAATTTGCATTTAGATGAAGCACAAAATAGCCATCCCAAGGACAAAAAAGAGATAATATGCGAAAGGTAGTTGACGCGAGCTTTAGATGTGTATAGTCTTAAGCAAGCATGTAAGATCTTAGGTCAACTAGATGGTTAGAAATATTAGAGGTGCACCACAAGTATTAGATGTTCACAACATAATAGAAGTTTTGTCATGCTTCTTGATGACACCCCCCTTCCCTTTTTTTTGGGAAGGACGTGAGACTCTTTTTATTGACAAGAACAAAGGCGTAATACACAATGCACAGACATCAATAAAACCCTAGTGGATAGGCTGACCCAACTAGGCACAAGCACCCATCTATGCATAAGAAAGAATGTTGTAAATACGTCTGCCAAATTATCTCTTTTTTATCATCAACTAGAGATGAGCAACGATAAGCTTTAGTGATCTTCTACTGAGCACAATGAAGAAGCTGCTGATCAGAGATGTGTGCACCTTGAAAAATACACAAATGTCGCCTCTGCCAGATAGACCACAAAATCCAACTAGAAGCAAGATGAAATGCCCGCTTATGCAAGTTCGGCCAAACAGAAAGATAAAGTGGAAATAGGATCTTCTGGCTAGTGAGACACACTGAAAAGAGTGAACAACCACGCCCAAACAAGCCGTAGATGATCGCACAAGAAGAAGCAGTGTTCAATCGTTTCAACACGTTGGCCACAGAGAGGGCAACGATCTGAGACTCTTAGGGTTCATCTTGTGAACCAAGACATTCACTCGAACACATCTATGGAGAATTTGCCATCGCAGCGCTGACACTTTAGGATGGAGCAATTTATCGCATGTCCACATCCAAACACTTTTTTCACTGTGGTTGAGGAACCTGAAGATGCCAGTGCTGGGATGGGGGGAGAGGCTGACAATCCAAAAGCAGCCTGTACGTGGAAGAAACAAACTTGTCTGACTTAACACATGCATCACAGATCCAAATAGGCGCATCAGCCTGTGGTTGCTGCACAATGGATGGCAAAACATCAGCCATCCCAGCCCAGATTTGCCGATCCCATCTGTATAACAGAAATCTCGTCTAAAAAAGCCTCCCATGACAAAAGATGACCAGAATCATACCAAGCTGCAATCATTAAAACCCCAGCTAGCCGCCAACGCCGTTGGGTCTTTGGATGTACAAGTGCACATAAAGGATGCTGATCATACGTACCTTGCAAGAGAAGCCACCAGCATGACATTGACAATGAAGCACAAGCTTGGGGATTAACATGGAATAAGGATCTAACCGCATTCCAGGACGCAAATAGACCTTTAAGGAATGGAAGCATTTGGATATGGATGCAGAGGGTACAACAAGGCCCATGGAAGACTAGGCTTGATAGATGTCTTGTGAAAGGGGAGACAATGCAGAAGTGATTGTCGCACCAACCTTAAGCCAAAAGAGTCATCTTTATTGAGGAGAAGCCTCCAAATGAACTTTGAGATCATGACCTGACTTTGACGACAGAAGTCCAACATTCCAAGGCCACCAGCTGCCTTAGGCTTGATGCACTTAGCCCAGGATACCTTAACAACAGCACCTTCTGATGTACCACCCCAGATGAAATTCCTGACAATACACACGGTCTCATTCATCTTACATTGAGGAGCCAGTAAGATAGATGCCATATAGATATGGGTGTTGTTAAGGGTGGATCTTGCAACTGTGGTCCTACCATGCAGGGATAACTTAGCCACCTTCCACCAGAACAGATGTTTTTCAAGACCTTTAATGATCTCATCCCAAGCATATGAGGCAGAAACATGCATCCCCACAGGAATGCCCAAAAGTTTTGTGGGTTGGAAGCACCGTCCAGGGGTAGTCAAGAATACAAGGGGGAACATCACTATCCAGTGTCCATAGAGCAGTACACTTTCTCCAATTCACAAGAACCCCAGAGGCCAAGGACAATATCTAGGAGCAGCTTAGCATTATGTAGGTTTTCATCATTGGCCATAAGAAAAAGAAAAGTGTCAGTAGCATACTGATTACACACCTCTTGAGAACCGTCCAGCATGGGTAGACCCTGGATGAGAACTTCTCGAGCTGCAACATCAAAGAGTTGAGACAACACTTCTACAGCAATAGTGAAGAGCAAGGGAGCCAAGGGACAACCCTGGATCCCCCGAGCAACAGCAAAGATTTGGGATGGCTCACCTTGAAAAAGCACCGTAGACCACGCCGACACTAGTCACAAAAGCAGCATAGACATCATTGTTGAGCCAAGGCAGCACGCTTGAAAGAACTCAATAGGGAAGCCGTCAAGATCAGGACATTTATCATGCTTCAAATGAAACACAACCTCCTTCAAGTCCTCTCTTGTGATATTCGATTCAAGTAACCTCCTTTTCTCAGTGGAAATAATTGGATGTACCTTAGACAACACAATAGTATGCATATCCTCACGGAATGGCATGGGATCTTTGAGAAAAGAAGGAAGAGAGATGATAAAAAGATATTGCTTGAGTTACCTTTGGATCGAGGAGATGAGAGAGCCATCAAGAATTTGGAGGGATGAAGCAGATGTTGCTGCCTTCTCCTTTTGGATCTTTGCAAAGAAAAAGCGAGTACACCTATCCCCATCTTTGAACCATTGAAAACCAGCTTTCACTCGAGCATGCTGAACCTGCTCATTTTCCAGCAGTTTAATTTGTGAAAGGACTAGTTTTTCTCTGGCTGCATCAGAAGGAACATGAGGACAACAACTTGCAAGTTCACTATACAATGTAGAGAGTTGCTCTCTTGTCTCTAATGCTCAAACTCTGCTCCATTATTTAGCGAGAGACTTAACAGCAGAAAGAGCTGCAACTAGACCAGCCATGCCTCTTCTAGAGGAAAATGCTTGGGATTAAGCATGCTGATAGCGAGTTTGAAATTCCACATTCTCCAAGAACGTGACATTAAACTTGAAATAAGTTCTAGTTGGTCTATGACAACTAGCCACATTGCAGGAGAAAAGTTGAGGATAGTGATCAGAGATAGAACCATCCAAAAGGTTATACCTACGGAAATTTGAGAGTTTATGAGCAGCATGAGCATTGAAATACCCTCTATCATGACGAGCATATGCCCTACCAGCACCAATCCAGCCATTACACCAGGTAAAAGATGGATCGCCTTCAATTTCTGTAAGCCCACAGTCATGAAGGAGGCGCACCACTGATCACGTTCAAAACCTTACACCACTGCCGACCCCGTTCCGCTCCTGTCAGTCTCAAGTTCAACCACAAACAACCAAGCTACACCATGGCCAAGTCTACATAGTTTGCTTCTCAATGCAGCCCATAAAGCCCCTCTTTGACTTGGTCTGTTGTGCGCATAAATGCTAACCAAACCTCATTCTCGACTTGATCCTTCCACTTGACATTAATCCATCGTCTAAAGGCATCTGTCTTATTGTGAAAGTGATATTGATGGATGACTTCCATGCTGTAAGCACACCAGCCTTAAAGGAGCCAGCAGAAGAGACAAGGACATTATATTGAGAACCAAACAAGCCAACCAACTTTTGTATATCACCTCTACAACATTTATGTTCTTGAAGGCAATAGGAATCAGCAGATAACTTCTCAAGATACAAAGCTAGGCAGCTTCTCTTGCGAGGGGAAGAAGCTATGCCCCGGACATTCCATGAGAGTATGTTCATGTGTTCAAGGATTGACGTTCAATTTCCATTCCCATTATCTCAATCTCTGTAACCTCCATGTCACAAGTATCAACTGGTAAATCAGCCCATTGCAATTTCAAACTTGGCAAGGGGGAGTTTTTGCTCTGTTCCACCCTTCCATCGTGTCTGCCATTAATTTTGGCGAGGGCGAGCTTCCTCTCTGCTCCACCCTCCCATTATGTCTAGTCACTTCTGGAGAAGGTGAAGACATAACAGATTGTTTGTAGATTGAGGCACACTTGGCAAGGGCGAGCCCCCCCCCCAAACAATGTTTAAAATGAAACGCACTTATTTGCTTCAAATGCACTTTAAAAGGAATCTTTAAAAGATTCCCTAAAATCCCCTCAAAAAGACCCCTTTTCGAGGCAAATTTGTGACAAGTGTGACAATTTGAATATTTTAGGTACTATTTTTGAGGGGGCAATTCAACTTAGCTTCCATGCAAAATTGTTTGATACCCCCTTTTAGCCCCCTAGTTTAGTATGAAAAATAGTAGCAATTTCAGAGACTAAAAAAAAGTAGACATTGAAAAAAGCTTCAAGTGCATTAGAGCGACAAAAAGATACTGCATTCAAAGTTTTTGAAATCACTACAAATTTTTGAACAAAATTGTAAAAAATGTGGTAGATTTGGCATTTTGAATAAAGTTAGACTGCGGCTAATTCAGGATGCATGTCATGGTCTGACACGTTGAGACCATGATCACCAGAGCTATTCTTGTCCTCTGCCTCACTATGAAAAGTATACGTTCCTCAGCATTGTCAATCAATGAAACCACAACCCGCATGCTAACCTCAGTATTGTTTGAGTCACAACAGGCAACTTGTGAGCTTCGCCGTATAGTTCATCCAAAATGCGCTTTCGGTTACCAGATGATGGCCAGGTAATCGTGCAGCATGATTGTTTCATTAAAAGGTGTCTTTTAGTTTTAGTTCGTAAGCATTAATATTTTTTAGTTTTAGTTCGTAAGCATTAATGTTATTGGACGATATAAATTTATACCAAATGGGAGCTCATGAGGCATTGCACCCAACGGTATAAATGTTTACAACGTGAGCTCAAGTGATACATTGAATTTAGTGAACGGTATAAATTTATACCGCATGAGCTCAAACGATACAAATTTTACCACGTGAGCTCAAGCAGTATGCAAGGAAAGAACTCAAGTGGTATAAATTTATACCGCCGGTGAGCTCAAGCGGTATAAGTTTATACCATCTCCCCACATGTGAAAATATCGGGAGCAGTATAAATTTATAGTCACGGTATAAATTTATACCACGAGCTCTCTTGAAAAAGATTTCGTTAAAAAATTCAATGCATTATAACAAGAAATTTTTGGTAAATGAAACTTTATTTATGGTTATAACTTGACACTCCATGGATATAACATGATTTTGCCTGGCTAAAACATGGCAGATGCTTTTGACGGTATAAATTTATACCGAGGCTAGGAAAACTTGTGCGAGGAAAACTTTAGGGTTGTGATAATCTAACGATTTAAGGTGTTTGTTGGTGCGGCATGAGTTTCTTAGTGATGCAGAAGGCTTGTTTCTTAGTTTGAAGAAGCTTTGAAGAAAAAAAATAATTTAGGTTCTACACTCTTAATGCGGCCCAGCTTCTTCGTCCACACATGTCGAATAGGTTTCCATACAGGTCGACAGGTCGAATGCTTTCACACAGGTCTAGTTTTCAAGGTTTTCACACAGGTCTGGTTTTCAAGGTTTTCACACAGGTCGGCACACAGGGGTAGCCGAGGTTCTGTTTTGAATGGGTCGGCACACAGGGATAGCAGTTTTGAATGGTTTTGAATGGTTTTGAATGGCAGATTTAGAAGTTCGGCTGCACTCCTGAACTCCTGAACTAGGAGACCGAGATACACTCCTGAACTGCAATACAGGTAGAAGGCCTCAAATATTTTTTTCCCTTGTACTACTTCATGGAGCTAAAACTGTAAAGACTGTTTCTGGGGTTGGTCATGAAGATTACTCCATTCCAAACATGATTTTTTCTTTGCAAATGTCTCACAAGTGCAGATATCAAGCGCAAATATTAGATGCAGATATCACACAGGTAACAATATGGAAGCCTCACTTTGTCCTTGTGGAAGCCTCGTTGCGCTTCTTCATGGTTTGTTCCTTCATGGTTCTGAATGTATTTGGTTCCACCTCTAGTTGCAACTTAAATTACTATGTGCATCGGGTCCTACAGCACAAGCATTGGACTGGCCTGCAAGGCACCACATAACAGTTGGTACTGCCTGTGGTCTTCACTATTTCCACAAGTCCTGTCAAAGACACATCATAAATGTTGATATCAAATCATGTAATATCTCACTTGGTGTAGACCATGAGCTTCAGATGAAGTACTCTGCAGTGTACTTTGCAATTATGCACTCTGTGATTCCAATTTGCAGTATCTGATTTCAGATTTTGGACTAGCAAAGTGGCTTCTTCAAGAGTTGTCACATCATATTGTTACTTTAAATCTAAATTTCTCACTTTGATAATCATGTTAAATATAAACCAAATGATGCAGCCTTAGACGTCTAGATTTCTCACTTAGAAAATTTTGTTTATGCAAAATATAAAGTAATGATGAGCTTCAGAAGTTGAGATGTATTCACTAATGGCATGCATCAAACAAATGAAGGTACAACCATCATTTTCTGGGCGTTCCATGTTCGATAACCATAACATGTAAGATAGCATACATATGACATCCATTACACATGATGTCCCTGTGATTGTTCCTTCACGCTAGCACATGTTATTATATTTAAACTCTGTATGTGATTGGATATCCATGTGACTGTTTTAAATAATCCTGAAGGGTTGCCAAAAGCGAAATGTGGTGTTATGGTATCCTATGCTTATCGCTGCATATAATTGCATTTTTGAGTTTTTAGAACGTAACCTATATTTGTTGTGTGGCATCACATTGGATGGCTTCTACAACATGCAATTCCTTAAATGCTCATGAACAAAGTTAAAACGTCTCATTCTAATCTTCATCATTTTGCTACTTATTATTTTACTGGCTTGCATAATGGTTTGTTAACCCCCCCAAAATAGGATTTTATTTTTTTTTTGGAACTTCTCTGCATTAAACTGTCTATGCAAAATCACTATTTTCAGGAAAAAGTTTTGCATAAATTTTGGCTAAAACCAATCAAGGCCTCTTTTTAGCTAAATCTTAAGATTTTTTAGATTTTGTAGAGGAATCTTTCAAACGCACTTCTTAAATAAGTGCGTTTCAATTTAAACTTTGTTCCCACCCTTCCATTTATATTATCCACCGAACTTGCAGCTTGAGAGATAGACTGCAAATACTTATTCCTGGCAGCCTTCTTCAGATTCACGTTTTGCCACCCATCTTGCTCCCTACGCTCTTGGGCCTCTTGAAATTTTTGCAGCTTCTCTTGCGAGGCATCACTTAGAACACCAGTAACAGGGCTGGTTTGAGACACAACTACATGGGCATCAATGTTCTCCCTCCCTTCAGCCTGAGGGGAAGAACCTAAATATGGAGGGGGCGAAGAAGGAACATCAGCATATGGAGCTGGAGGTGTGATGGGGATTGGCATAGGCTGATCTCTTTGGACTCGAAAGTTGTCAAACATGGCAAGGTGGGGAAAGAGCAAGGCGAGTTGAGGACTATTAAGTAGTTCCAATCCAAATTTGAAAAACAGAGGGCCACTTTTAACAACACCACAGTCAGGTAAGGCACGACCACGTGGGAGAGTCACACATATCTTGGCACCATCGACTATAGAATAGGACAGGTGTTTGCCCAAAGCATTAGCAATATTAATGAGAAACTCAGACAATAGAAGATCAGGAGGCAAGTTGGGAATTGAAAACCAGCAGGGTGTTTCTTTCTTTTGCAAAATTGACCGTGTAACTTGGTCCCTAGGGTAATTTTGGCATTCCGGACGATGTGACGAAGTCGGATCGGCATTTCGGAGCCTCCGCAATGGCCGAACGACAAAACACTTTGGTTTCTACACTGTCGCCCGCAGGACGCTTCGCGGTTTGATATGTTCTCCCGGACGGATGTTGGATTTTTTTGGACCTTCTCGGACCAGGTTCCTGGAACAAAGGATTCAACGGTCGGATACGGGAACCGAGATCCGGGAGTGCGACCTTTAGCGTACACCCCCCCGGCGGAGCGCTGCCAGGAAAGGCTGCCTCGGGAAGCTTTTTGGGGCTCGCCTCCTGGGGTTCGGACTCTCCCCTCTAATGAGGAGGCCTTGCAAGGTCCTGGCCTTGTTTGACTTGGGCAAGTGTGCCAGCTCGGCTGCCCAACATCAGGCTGCCCGGACTGTTCTAGTGCAAACTATTTGATCTAAACCTTATCCAAAATTTTTGAAAGTTGGCCTGTATGTTGGCGATGACTTAAGAAGCTAGCTGACAAAAAATCAGAATTTAAGTCCGTACTATGCATTAATTACGAATTTACGAATGTCTTGCTACTGCAAAAGCGGGCCTTGACTTCTAACTGCCACAACGGGAGGAGTACAGGTCCAAACTCCATTCCGTCAGTTTCCCTTGCTTCGCGTTCTCAACTGCATGTGATTGGCCACGTCCCAAATGCAAAAGACCAAAACTCGGCACCCAAAACGCAAACCCTGCTAGAACCTGACAACTCATAGGGTTTACGTTTCGGAGGCTCTATGCTTGTCAGATTTGACTAGGGACCTTGGCGCAGGTGTCTTGGCGTAGAGGGGGTGTTGGCCTTGAGCACGGACCCTAAAAACCACCCGAAAGCAGCTTGCCCCAAAAGTCCTCTCCCGAAGGCCCTGGCGACGGACGGGCAACTTCCCCTCTCCGGAACCGTGATCTGTCTCTGCCAATGGACTCAGAACGTCGACATTGCCCTAGGGAACAAGTTTTGTGGCCAGAAGCCCACTCCTTCTCGAAGAAGCGCCAAACTATCTTATGTCCAACACACTCGTAGTCAATTGGCCTAGGAGGTGGCTGTTGAATACTGCAATGTAAGGCATAAGTGTGTCGTTTTTTTGCAAAACTGACCGTGTAACTTAGTCCATAGGGTAATTTTGGCATTCCAAATGATAAGCGACGTCAGTATTAAAAATTTTTTCGCCTCGTTTTTTTTCCAAAAAAAAAAAAAAAAAAACGTCGTTAAACGACGTTGCTTACGTGGCGCTCTGCTGACAATAGCGTGGCGCGGACGATGCCGGCCACGCTGGCAAAACTGCTGCCACGTCAGATATTCTAGGCGTCGTTTAACGACGTCACGTCGACGTGGCAGGACACTTTGGCGTGCCAGCCTGGCATGTCAGCAAGCCACGGCCGACCGGTCACGCCGATTTTTAGTCGTCGTTCAACGACGTCATGTCGACGTGGCAGAACACGGTGGCGTGCCAGCCTGGCATGTCAGCAAGCCACGCAGCCGGATGTGCCACGTCAGATCCACGAGACGACGTTAAACGACGTTTTGTGCACGTGGCACGACACGCACGCTTGCCAGCTTGGCAGCAGTACCATGCCACGCAGGCCAATCCGACACGTCAGCCCTGAGAAACGTCGTTGAACGACGTCGAAACGACGTTGTCGTCGTTGAACGACGATGTCGTCGATGTTCGACGACGACCCGTCGTTCTTCGACGTCGCGACGTCGTTGGACGTCGACTATCCCTTGTAGTGGATGACTTCATCGACGGGAGACTCAGGACTTCCCATCAGCATTAGAGAGGCGCGCACTTACACTGGCCAGTCATTAACAAACATCGAAGCTTACACCAGCATCAGACAAATGATGGCACAGCAGGAGCTACCCTCAGAGGAGGAATTCATAGCACTCCAAGAGCGGATGGGAATCAGAGGGAAAACAACGAATGCACCCTTATCCACCACCTCTGCAATAGCACCAATCGAACAAGAAAGAGGCGGTATCAACTTGACCTCTTCTAGGTCCAAGTTCGGCGACTACAGGGAGATGATAGCGGTACCGGTGGACGAATACTCCGAAAGACACAGGGCCGGAATCAGAAAGAACAGGCAGGGGAGACAGGGCACGACAAAGCCCTCAGATTTTACTTACCACTCCTCACCGACGGAAGGATAGCAGTTATACACCGCCAGTTTAGCCCACGCGGAGAAGAAGGAATCTTCATGCTGATTGCCCTCTCAGGATTCAGAAGACATGCTCGAATGCCTCCAAACATCGACCGCGTCATCCTGGTCAACAGGATAATAGCTTTAAGCGTCTTCGATTTTGCGGTCCCATACAGGAGCCAGGGTAGGTTGGCCGTCACTGCAACCTAAACATCAGATAGAAGGGTCGAAGACTTGGTGACGGCACTCCAAGGTGGCATGGCCACCAACATCCTTAGAAACTTGGGGCGAACAGTTGGCACAGCCTAAGTGAAGAAGTTCATGGAGGACAACCCAGCTTATAGAAGATTCCAAGAATAGATTAAAACTTTTCTCTCCTTCTTATCAATTGTAAAAATATTGCACTTTATGAATATAAGTTATAGAATTATGTGTGTTCTTTGATATATTTTGTCCCCACAACTATATCATCAAACAAACTAATGCAATAACAAACAAAACAGTAATCATCAGAGTGCAATCTAATGTGTATGTAGCTAGGGCACCCAGGAATGTGGAACAAGATAGACAACCTCAGGAAGACCAAACACCTACAAGGCAATTTCAGCCAAGGAACCTATTCCAAGAGTTCGGGCACCAACCCCAGAAGAAGAAATATCGCAGATAAGGTCAGATATCCATGAAATAAGAGCCTTGCTGGCAGGGGCGGCAACAATGGGACCAGACCAGAATGTCTAACTACTTCAAACACCGGCTACAGAGCGCATAAAGCAAAGAAGAGAGCTGGGAAAAGGAGATCACCTCGCACGGATTCCTCCAACTCTAGTTCCGACTCTGACTCCGAGTCTGAAGAGCAGGAGAACGATCGACAGGACCGCCGAGAGGGTCCCAACCATGATAGGGGCAGAATGGAAGCCGACTATCAGAAGAAAGTCGACTCGACACTAAGCAATGTGTGGAAAGCCAGGAAGTTAGAACAGTTCTCAGGGGACAACAGGTCTGGAATGGAAGCCGAGGCTTGGTTGGATGAAATGAGGGAGTATGGGAATGCTTCTAGCATGAAAGATAAGGACAACGGCAGGGTAGCAACAACCAACATCAAGGGAATAACCAAAATTTGGTGGAAAGGCTATGCCAAAGCCCATGGGTTAAGCAGAGATAGCTGCAGATTTAAGACGTTCACCAAGGCATTTAAGCGTCATTATGTGCCAGGGGAACACAAGTGCCATATGATGCAACAGTTCTACAGGTTGGAGCAGGGCAATAAGACAGTCCAGAAGTACACCAAAGAGTTCATGGTGCCAAAATTGAGTGAAAGATATGCAGTAGAGGGGTACATCGAAGGCTTGAATGAGGAGATCAAGAAGCTGGTAAGAGTAATAAACCCCAGAACAGTGGCAGAAGCAGAGTCCAAGGCAATGAGCTTACAAGGAATAGGACCTCAAGGGAGTGGGCTGAGGCAACAATACTATCAAGACAAGGGGAAGGCCACAAGAGGCAATCACTACAACATATTAGTAAATCTATTGGTCATAAAATTCTCCATGGTCATAAAGAATCTAGTGAAGATTCAAAAAGTGGTGGTATCTTGTGAAATGAAAATTTCTTTTGTTAGATACCTGGGTTTAAGAGGCAGAGGGATATGCTGGACCAATTCTGGTGGATGAACCCAGGATAGTTCCAGTAACAAATCTAGTGATAAGGGTAAGGTAAATTAGGATTAGACTCGGTGTAAAAGTATAGAATCAGGTATTCTGCTTCGACAACACAAGACTGTATACATAGGGGTTTCTATGGAGGGCGAGCTGTATACGTAGGGATTTCTTCCGACCTGAAGCACGCACATGCCATATGCCCCCAACGTAGAGATGAATCCCCCCCCCGGGGCGAATGTCACCTATTCTATGTGCTCTTGAAGGTAATATAAAAATGATTCTTTTTTAATTGAAGAAAGGATGTTATCTTATTGTACTAATAGCAATTTAAATTGATTTATACGCTCTTCTTGTTTTAGTATCATCTTCCTTAGCCTGTCTAATGCTTTTCTTTTAGAAACATCTGCCTTGCAACATGGCCTAGACCATCACATGTTACCATTTGATGATCTCTACAAATGCTAAAGGGTGGCTATGAATAGCCTCTATTTGGTGCTTCGTATTATCAGAACTTAATATTCAAAGTCAATTGCCTCAAAATCTTGCTTGTGTCTTTGCTAAGTCCCTAATTTTTTGCAACTAATAATAGCCATTGCTACCAAATTACTTTCACAGATGTCTAGCTAGATATGGATTTGGGACAATCTAAACAATTTTCTCCCACAAATTCTTAGAACTTCAATTCCCAGAACTTGAAATTAAATTGGCTCGATGATTCTGATGGTTGTTAGTGATGAAAAATTTAAGTAGTGGACCTAAGAATAATAAACGCCCAAAATGGCATCAATTTGTCAAAGATCAAAGATCATGGCAATGAATTACATATGAATCTCTAGTATTAACCCAAAAGATTGGGACCCGAAAATAAGATATCTAGTCACAAGAATCGTGCATGTAGATAAGGCCAAAGAATTGGTCAAGGAATGTCATGCTTAAGGGCAGGAAAGGAGACTAGCGATAGCCCTTCGAGGCATGGTCTAGTGGTAGGACCTTAAACCCGACACATCCGAGGTCACAGGTTCAAGTATGACCAACATCAAGCTAGTAATGGAAACTTAAAATCCATTGCCCCGAGGTCATACGTTCAAGTATGACAAATTGGTCCTGTGATAGAGACCTCAAACCGAGGTCGTAGGCTCAACTATTGACTTGAGATAGTTTCTATTGCCCAAGATATCGAACTACTTCCCATCCTCTCGAGCTTTAGTTATAGACTTCCTTGGACTATCAAGTCGATCCCATCAATTATGAATTCCTTCAACACCACTGTAGTCACTTTCACTTGTAGAATCGTGCGGTTTGCCAGTTTTTCCTCAAGAATTTGCATTTAGATGAAGCACAAAATAGCCATCCCAAGGACAAAAAGAGATAATATGCGAAAGGTAGTTGACGCGAGCTTTAGATGTGTATAGTCTTAAGCAAGCATGTAAGATCTTAGGTCAACTAGATGGTTAGAAATATTAGAGGTGCACCACAAGTATTAGATGTTCACAACATAATAGAAGTTTTGTCATGCTTCTTGATGACACCCCCCTTCCCTTTTTTTTGGGAAGGACGTGAGACTCTTTTTATTGACAAGAACAAAGGCGTAATACACAATGCACAGACATCAATAAAACCCTAGTGGATAGGCTGACCCAACTAGGCACAAGCACCCATCTATGCATAAGAAAGAATGTTGTAAATACGTCTGCCAAATTATCTCTTTTTTATCATCAACTAGAGATGAGCAACGATAAGCTTTAGTGATCTTCTACTGAGCACAATGAAGAAGCTGCTGATCAGAGATGTGTGCACCTTGAAAAATACACAAATGTCGCCTCTGCCAGATAGACCACAAAATCCAACTAGAAGCAAGATGAAATGCCCGCTTATGCAAGTTCGGCCAAACAGAAAGATAAAGTGGAAATAGGATCTTCTGGCTAGTGAGACACACTGAAAAGAGTGAACAACCACGCCCAAACAAGCCGTAGATGATCGCACAAGAAGAAGCAGTGTTCAATCGTTTCAACACGTTGGCCACAGAGAGGGCAACGATCTGAGACTCTTAGGGTTCATCTTGTGAACCAAGACATTCACTCGAACACATCTATGGAGAATTTGCCATCGCAGCGCTGACACTTTAGGATGGAGCAATTTATCGCATGTCCACATCCAAACACTTTTTTCACTGTGGTTGAGGAACCTGAAGATGCCAGTGCTGGGATGGGGGGAGAGGCTGACAATCCAAAAGCAGCCTGTACGTGGAAGAAACAAACTTGTCTGACTTAACACATGCATCACAGATCCAAATAGGCGCATCAGCCTGTGGTTGCTGCACAATGGATGGCAAAACATCGACCATCCCGGCCGTGATTTGCCGATCCCATCGTATAACGAGAAATCTCGTCTAAAAAGCCTCCCATGACAAAAGATGACCCGGAATCATACCAAGTTGCAATCATTAAAACCCCAGCCTAGCGCAACGCCGTTGGGTCTTTGGATGTACAAGTGCACATAAAGGATGCCGATCATCGTACCTTGCAAGAGAAGCCACAAAGCATGACATTGACAATGAAGCACAAGCTTGGGGATTAACATGGAATAAGGATCTAACCGCATTCCAGGACGCAAATAGACCTTTAAGGAATGGAAGCATTTGGATATGGATGCAGAGGGTACAACAAGGCCCATGGAAGACTAGGCTTGATAGATGTCTTGTGAAAGGGGAGACAATGCGAGAAGTGATTGTCGCACCAACCTTAAGCCAAAAGAGTCATCTTTATTGAGGAGAAGCCTCCAAATGAACTTTGAGATCATGACCCGACTTTGGCGAATGAAGTCCAACATTCCAAGGCCACCGGTGCCTTTAGGCTTGATGCACTTAGCCCGGGATACCTTAACAACAACACCTTCGATGTACCACCCCGGATGAAATTCGACAATACACACGGTCTCATTCATCTTACATTGAGGAGCCAAGAAGATAGATGCCATATAGATATGGGTGTTGTTAAGGGTGGATCTTGCAAGCGTGGTCCTACCATGCGGGGATAACTTAGCCACCTTCCACCGTAAGCGGATGTTTTTCAAGACCTTTAATGATCTCATCCCAAGCATATGAGGTGCAAAACATGCATCCCCACAGGAATGCCCAAAAGTTTTGTGGGTTGGAAGCACCGTCCAGGGGTAGTCAAGAATACAAGGGGGAACATCACTATCCAGTGTCCATAGAGCAGTACACTTTCTCCAATTCACAAGAACCCCAGAGGCCAAGGACAATATCTAGGAGCAGCTTAGCATTATGTAGGTTTTCATCATTGGCCATAAGAAAAAGAAAAGTGTCAGTAGCATACTGATTACACACCTCTTGAGAACCGTCCAGCATGGGTAGACCCTGGATGAGAACTTCTCGAGCTGCAACATCAAAGAGTTGAGACAACACTTCTACAGCAATAGTGAAGAGCAAGGGAGCCAAGGGACAACCCTGGATCCCCCGAGCAACAGCAAAGATTTGGGATGGCTCACCTTGAAAAAGCACCGTAGACCACGCCGACACTAGTCACAAAAGCAGCATAGACATCATTGTTGAGCCAAGGCCAGCACGCTTGAAAGAACTCAATAGGGAAGCCGTCAAGATCAGGACATTTATCATGCTTCAAATGAAACACAACCTCCTTCAAGTCCTCTCTTGTGATATTCGATTCAAGTAACCTCCTTTTCTCAGTGGAAATAATTGGATGTACCTTAGACAACACAATAGTCTGCATATCCTCCTGGAATGGCATGGGGTGCTGAGAAAAGAAGGAAGAGAGATGATAAAAAAGATATTGCTTGAGTTGCACTGGATCAGAGATGAGAGAGCCATCAAGAAGCTGGAGGGATGAACAGATGTTGCCTGCCTTCTCCTTTCGGATGCTGCAAAGAAAAAGCGAGTACACCTATCCCCATCTTTGAACCATTGAAAACCAGCTTTCACTCGAGCATGCTGAACCTGCTCATTTTCCAGCAGTTTAATTTGTGAAAGGACTAGTTTTTCTCTGGCTGCATCAGAAGGAACATGAGGACAACAACTTGCAAGTTCACTATACAATGTAGAGAGTTGCTCTCTTGTCTCTAATGCTCAAACTCTGCTCCATTATTTAGCGAGAGACTTAACAGCAGAAAGAGCTGCAACTAGACCAGCCATGCCTCTTCTAGAGGAAAATGCTTGGGATTAAGCATGCTGATAGCGAGTTTGAAATTCCACATTCTCCAAGAACGTGACATTAAACTTGAAATAAGTTCTAGTTGGTCTATGACAACTAGCCACATTGCAGGAGAAAAGTTGAGGATAGTGATCAGAGATAGAACCATCCAAAAGGTTATACCTCACGGAAATTTGAGAGTTTATGAGCAAAGCATGAGCATTGAAATACCCTCTATCATGACGAGCATATGCCCTACCAAGACCAATCCGGCCATTACACCAGGTAAAAGATGGATCGCCTTCAATTTCTGTAAGCCCACAGTCATGAAGGAGGCGCACCACTGATCACGTTCAAAACCTTACACCACTGCCGACCCCGTTCCGCTCCTGTCAGTCTCAAGTTCAACCACAAACAACCAAGCTACACCATGGCCAAGTCTACATAGTTTGCTTCTCAATGCAGCCCATAAAGCCCCTCTTTGACTTGCATTCATTAGCGATAAATGCTAACCAAACCTCATTCTCGACTTGATCCTTCCACTTGACATTAATCCATCGCCTAAAGGCATCCGTCTTATTGTGAAAGTGATATTGATGGATGACTTCCATCTTTGTAAGCACACCAGCCTTTAAAGGAGCCGGCGAGAAGAGACAAGGACATTATATTGAGAACCAAACAAGCCAACCAACTTTTGTATATCACCTCTACAACATTTATGTTCTTGAAGGCAATAGGAATCAGCAGATAACTTCTCAAGATACAAAGCTAGGCAGCTTCTCTTGCGAGGGGAAGAAGCTATGCCCCGGACATTCCATGAGAGTATGTTCATGTGTTCAAGGATTGACGTTCAATTTCCATTCCCATTATCTCAATCTCTGTAACCTCCATGTCACAAGTATCAACTGGTAAATCAGCCCATTGCAATTTCAAACTTGGCAAGGGGGAGTTTTTGCTCTGTTCCACCCTTCCATCGTGTCTGCCATTAATTTTGGCGAGGGCGAGCTTCCTCTCTGCTCCACCCTCCCATTATGTCTAGTCACTTCTGGAGAAGGTGAAGACATAACAGATTGTTTGTACATTTAGGCACACTTGGCAAGGGCGAGCCCCCCCCCACCCTTCCATTTATATTATCCACCAGAACTTGCGGCTTTGAGAGATAGACTGCAAATACTTATTCCTGGCAGCCTTCTTCAGATTCACGTTTTGCCACCCATCTTGCTCCCTACGCTCTTGGGCCTCTTGAAATTTTTGCAGCTTCTCTTGAGGCATCACTTAGAACACCGAAGAATGGGCTGGTTTGAGACACAACTACATGGGCATCAATGTTCTCCCTCCCTTTAGCCTGAGGGGAAGAACCTAAATATGGAGGGGGCGAAGAAGGAACATCAGCATATGGAGCTGGAGGTGTGATGGGGATTGGCATAGGCTGATCTCTTTGGACTCGAAAGTTGTCAAACATGGCAAGGTGGGGAAAGAGCAAGGCGAGTTGAGGACTATTAAGTAGTTCCAATCCAAATTTGAAAAACAGAGGGCCACTTTTAACAACACCACAGTCAGGTAAGGCACGACCACGTGGGAGAGTCACACATATCTTGGCACCATCGACTATAGAATAGGACAGGTGTTTGCCCAAAGCATTAGCAATATTAATGAGAAACTCAGACAATAGAAGATCAGGAGGCAAGTTGGGAATTGAAAACCAGCAGGGCATTTTGACAGCAGTCAACATACCAGGAGTAAAGCCAGGAGAGTATGGTTGATATAAGATATAGTCGCTCCACATCGGATCTACACTATGAGCCACAAGCTTATCCACAGCATCCGCATCATCAAAACACAATTAAAAAGAACCTCTTATCCAACATCTTCGATGTGCGGTAAGCAGGTAGCCCAATTCTGCGAAGATTGCCTGTCAACCAGTAGCCAATTCCTAGAATCCAGATAAGCACCAGTATAATCTGCCACCACAGCTGAAGAGACAAGATTGCCAATACACTTTTTATGCAATTCATGATCAATCTCTGCCACGCCATAACCTGATGCCTGAAGAGTATTCTTACACACATCTGCCTGATAGAACACATCCACTGGAGGCAACTGAAGGTTCAATTGAGACTCCCTTGCCTTAAGCTCCCCTAGAAGATTACTGAGATCTTTCCTGTTATCATGGACCATAAGGTCAATAGCACTGGAAATGCGAGATGCTGCCACTGCAGAAGAGACGTCCTTCTTGATCCATTCACTAGTGCATTCGAGATATACCCTCACCAGATGTGGAAGGCTTCCATGCCGACGGGTGAGGAGGTGTAGCAACAGATCTAGATGGCAATTCAGGAAAATCAGAAGAAGAAAGATCTGGAGCACCAGCAACTTGATCAAAGCCTGACTGGAGAGCCAAAGTGAAAGGATTATCACTGATTACCAGACTCCGGTCAGAGATTGAAGCAAAAGCTTGTGCATGTGTTCTAGATGAGGAAGCCATCATGGCCAACATAAGAAACGGCTAAATCCGGGATTGAAATCCGTAGCAAAGGTGCTGATGCTGTACACCTCAGAAAGCCCTCAGAACAGGCTTTTCAACGCAACCACAAACATGCTTCTTGATGACTTGTTGTACATGACCTATGATGTATGTCACCAATTTCATATAATCAAATCGATATTAGAGTTGATAGTAAGATAAAACTATTAGTGGTTCATAAACAAACTAGGAATTGTAGCGACGAGTTGTGGCGTGTAGTGCGTACTATTGGGGCCATATAGTGTAATAATAGATAGCCAAACTAATTGCGCCATAAATAAAAGTGTGGTAAGGGGGTTAGCCTGCCCCTTACCTCGCATAAGGGCCTGCAGGCATACCTTCTTCAAAGTAATAGCTGGGGGAGGAAAATTTCAGCCGTCCGATGGTTGGCAGGTGCCAAATGTTGCAATCCTAGGACCAGAGTCATATGCTTTGATGCCATTGGGATGTCTGACGTCATAAGACGTCATTGGGATGTTTGACACCATTGAATTTAAGATAGGTTTGAATGTTCCTCCACCTTAGGCGAGGGAGTGAACATGTAATATAATTGTGAAATTGTAAACAATCGTGTGCAGCCCTCATTTTGTCTCCGAGCTTTACGCCTGCATACGTTTTGACTGATGACCAAGGGATAATCAACACATTTTACAAGCCAGGACATTTTACGTCCAAGATCTCCACCCATAATCAAGGAGCCAGCATGGCAAGATCTCATGCACTAGAACTTTAAATGGTCCTGATCGTCTCGGATCATCTAGCAGAGCCACTCTTTATTTGTACTTACAAGATTGTTAATGAAAAAACCTCCAATGCCAAATTTTGCATTATTTTTACAAAATTTTGACCGGAAATGCCCGGCATCTACTTTATGATATCGAAAATTCTGGGGAGTCTATGAAAGTTATCAGAACGAAATACACGTGCATATAGGCAAATTGCAGTTCCAGCAGCACCACATCTCCTGGAATTTCATCTGCTTTGCCTCGGTGGAATTTCTAGTCATCAGCTCAAATTCGCAGATCAACATCCATTGAATCTGATTTTGGGAATGTCGTAAAAATAATTCTGATCTATTTTTTCTCCATCCCTGGAGCTCAATTTCTGCTCTGTGTGTTGTTTTGGTTCCATTGGAGCTATGGCGCATGTATCTCAGGCAAAGGTCCTGAATCGGCTGCAAATTGTTAATATACCTCCATCCAGCAGTTCCTTGGCTTCAAGATCTTCCCGTTTAGCTCCAGAATCTGCCAATCTGCTCGTCTTTTCAAGCAAACAGAGGCACAAATGTGTGCTGAAGAGAAATGGGAATCGAGGCACTGCTTTACGCTCTGCAAGAAGCAGTATTTCGACAACAGAATCAGTTGTGCTGAACCGGACGAATACGGGCAGATCTTTTTCTCTGAAAGCCGTAGTAACGATTAAGAAAAGCCCAACTCTGAGCATGACAGACTCTGTCTTGGAAGGGGTAGAGTCCATTCTTGCCGACCCTGTAGCCCGAAAGATTGTTTTGCAGCTTGTTAGCTGCGAAATAGACCCAAGTAAGAAAAACCCTCTATTTTGTTCAGCGTTTATGTAAGCTCTGTTTTGGTGGGTTTTGATTTTAACTTACGAACCCATTTTCCAGAAACTGGGTTAGGGAAACGGAGCCAAGAGGTTACGCTTCAAACCCGTGTTTTGGACGGCAATCTAAAACCGGATGAGCTTAGTTTTACAACAGAATTCAAGACTGATCCTAGTTTTGGAATACCCAGAGCTGTGGTGGTGGTAAATAAGCTCAGACATGAATTCTTTCTGGAGACAATCTCCATCTCTGGTGCAACCAAAGCGCCGATCAATTTTTCCTGCTATTCGTGGATTCATACTCAAGAAAACACCGAAGCAAAAAGGGTCTTCTTCTCAAATCAGGTAACCATGAGAGCCTTGAACTTTTAGTTTTTTTTTTCCATGGAATGACAGAATGGTGGCCATGGCTATGGTAGGTGTATTTGCCCTCTGAAACTCCGGAAGGGCTGAAGGATTTGCGAGAAGCTGAGCTCAGAGCTCTGAGAGGAACTGGCAAGGGTTTGCGCAAGAAATGGGAACGTGTTTACGACTATGATGTCTATAATGATCTGGGCGATCCTAATAAGGGACCAAACTCTATCCGCCCTACCCTTGGAGGATCTAAAAAGCATCCATATCCTCGCCGCTGCAGAACTGGCCGACCTCCCTGCAAAAATGGTGCGTTTTGTTATTCAGATTGATTTCAGGTCTTTAAGAGCATTGCTAGGGTTTATGTGTCTTCGTGAAAGCCAGCTTTTCTGATCAGATAGTTTTGAAGTTTTAGAAAATTATGCAGCTGCAACTGATTAGAATCGATGTCACTATCCAACTTTGATGGTTTTGGCAAACATCACCATGCAATCATAAATATTCTACAAAGTTATCTGTTAAAATCACCATGTCCATTCATGTCATTACGAAGATTAAAGCATCAAAAGTTAGTACTCCACTTGGGCTTATTACTTAATGCACCATGCAGATGCTACCTGTGAGACCAGATTACCATTGCTGGACAAGATTTATGTTCCTAGAGACGAGGACTTCGACCAGATTAAAGCTCAATATATTGCTGTTGGTAGAATGAAGGGTATCATTAACAGGCTTGTTCCAGCAATAGTCAATCACTTCAGAGAGGCTCCAAAGCAGTTTCAAAGCTTTTCTGATATCGACCGTCTCTACCATGAAGGCCTTGAACTAACTACTTACGATGATGCGGATAAAACCATTTGGGACTTTCTACCTATTCCAGGAACCATAAAACAAGTTATCAGTTCTAGAAAAGGCGTATCTCATCTTTTGCAATTTCCAGTGCCTGAGTTGCTTCACAGTAAGTACTTGCAAATAAGACAGCTGATTCTGAAATGATCTCTTATCTGTATAGAATATATATAGATCCTTTATCTAATATTTTCAACTGCAGGAGACAAGTTTGCTTGGATGAGAGATTCTGAATTTGGGCGTCAAATGCTATGTGGTATTAACCCATTGAGAATTAGAAGGCTCACAGTAAGATCCTAAACAGAAATAGGGACTATAAATTTTTTCCCTTCGTTGACCTAACTTTTGAGACTTACAGGAATTTCCTCCAGTCAGTCAGTTAGATGAGACATATGGGCTTAAAATGTCAGCCCTTAAGGAGGAGCATTTGTTACCATCTCTTGAGGGGCTAACAGTCGAAGAGGTAGCACTGCTTCATATTCAACGTCCTAGAAGTGTGGGTTGTATCTGTGTTGTTTATAATCTTTACTTCTTGCAGGCAATTGCGAAGGAGAAACTGTTCATAGTTGACTACTACGATATTTTCATGCCATTTGTTGAGAGAATCAATGCACTTGATGGGCGTAAAACCTATGCCACCAGGACAATATTGTATTCAGACAAAGCAGGGATCCTCAGGCCTATCGCAATAGAGTTAAGCTTACCTCCTTCAGAAACTAGGCCCCAAGGAAGTAAAAGAGTAATGTGTCCAGGACACGAGCCAACCATTAATTGGTTGTGGCAGCTTGCAAAAACTCATGTCAGCAATAATCACTGTGGATATCACCAGCTTGTTTGTCACTGGTATATATTTCTCATAAGCAAGAATTTTTATACATCTGGCTTGGTCAAGAATAAACTGATTGGATTGACTTGTTCGAGGTTATAGGTTGAGAGCTCATGCCTGCATGGAGCCTTATGTGATTGCCACTCATAGACAATTGAGTACCATGCACCCTATATATAAGTTGCTTCTTCCACATTTAAGATACACCCTGGATATTAATGGAGCTGCAAGACAAACACTGATTAGTGTAGATGGCATCATAGAGAAGTGCTTTACTCCAGGCCAATATGCATTGGAAATGAGTTCTGCAGCTTATGCAGCTGAGTGGCGCTTTGACAAAGAGGGATTGCCTGCAGATTTGATCAAGAGGTTGGTTGTAATATCTGCATAATCAGTTTATTTGTGGCACCATTATAATTAAAGATGGCTAACTTGGAATGTATGTACAGAGGTATGGCTGTAGAAGATCCTTCTGCACCACATGGATTGCGTCTTGTACTTGAGGACTATCCGTATGCAGCAGATGGACTTCTTGTATGGTCTAGCATTAAATCCTGGGTAGAAACCTATGTCTCATTGTACTATAGGGACCCTGAGACTGTAATCAATGACGTTGAGCTTCAGAATTGGTGGACAGAGATAAGAACTCAAGGGCATCGTGACAAGAAAGATGAACCATGGTGGCCTAGTCTAAAGAACAAGGAAGATTTAAGTCAAATACTGACCACAATAATCTGGATTGCAGCAGGACACCATACTGGTGTCAACTTTGGCCAGTTTTTCTATGCAGGTTACGTTCCTAATCTCCCATGCTTGACAAGAAAACTGATCCCTGAGGAAGGTGACATAGAGTACAAGCGCTTCCTCCAAAACCCTCAGAAACATTACTTAGGAACACTTCCAAGTCAGGTTCAGGCAACCACAGTTATGGCTGCACTAGAAGCTCTTTCAACACATTCTTCAGATGAAGAATATCTAGGAACAAGGACTCAACGCAATTGGACAAATGACAATGAAGTATTAAAGGCATTCCAAAAATTCTCTCATGAAATTGAGAGCTTAGAGGCGGTGATCTCAGCAAGAAATAACGACCCTAAACTTAAGAATAGACATGGAGCTGGGGTGCCTCCGTATGAATTGTTTTGTCCCAAATCTGGTCCAGGAATCACTGCTCGTGGTGTCCCAAATAGCATCTCCGTGTAACAAAAAGGGCTTGTTGGTCAACCTTAATCTGAGACCTTAATGCTTCTAAGAAGATGATGGTCATTAGCTATTTATCCAACTAGCATGAAGAAGTTTCTGAAATCTTTCCAAGGACTTGTCTGTAGTTGAGAGGGCTCATGTGCATTGCAATATTTTAAACTAAAAACGAAGAAAAAAGTCCCTCCAACACACAGTCAACTTCACCTGACGTTTGAATACAGAAGGATGTACTTTAAAATTCAACTTCGATATGTTTGATTAGAACTCAAAAGTACTACTAACTAAGGTTGCATCTTGGTGGTACTTATGTTTGAGTTTAAGCAGTTTAGCTCGAATAAAGTAGAGTCTTTTTGCCCTTATCCTTGCACAGTTGTCATGTACGAGGTCAAAAGCAGTATTCCATTCAAAAGCAACTTCTATTATTCTGCATTAGATCTCTACCGCTAGTGGGCCGGGACTTCTTTAATTAATATTTTGGATTAGATTACAGCCACTTGCCAATATGGCCCATGAATATGAAGCTTCATCTAACAAGAACTATATCCTTACGTACGTTACTTTACTAACAAAAAAAACTCAATGATTGAGTTAGTGATAAGCATCAGAAGTTGTTTATGATTGGAAAAGGCGGAAAGGAAGGGAGAGGAGGGTGTTCAATAAGCATACTAAAAATGTGCTTTATCATTTCAAAAGCAACTATAAATATTCTTCTTTGTTTTATAAATGCTACTAATAAGAGAGGCTATATAATGACAAGAAACAATAGAGAATCCACTCTAGTGATGTGAGTTCAGTTGTCGGCAAATGACAAAGTTCTTTCTTTCTATTAGAAAAGACTTGAGACCACGAATGCAGTGGCTGGTCGAGCTCCGAGATGGCAAGCCTGGAGAACTTGAAGCCTCAAAGCACCATCTGGCACATACAGAAGCCCATCAAGGAACATGAGTCCATCTCGAACCTCAAATTGATCATAGTCCGATCGCATTTGCTGAGAAGATGATGCAGAGTCCCCGAGGGATGTACCTATCATATACGGTGTGACGTCCCCTACTCGCATACGGTGCCCTCACCGTATACAAACAGGAGTTCATCCCCCATACCAGCTCCGGGCCGATACAGGGCCCTCCACATGACACTGCAACCATGACGGGTTCCAGTGGGAAGAGTGAAGGGGTCATTTTACCCCGCCTCCCTCAGGGCCTACCTAGCTGCGGAAGCGTAAACATACATGTCAGTACATAACATAAGCACATATCCACCTCGAAGGGTGGTCCATCACATCTGCATAAACAAGGTGAGCACAATACATACGGGGAATCCTATCCAAGGCTCAGACTCAAGGGGATGACTGACGGCTTGGGTCTCCAGAGTTCATTGCAGACAGAATTCATGGCAATGGATTTACCGGCATATGAACATGGCATAGGGTTGTCCACTCCATCCGCCCTCCCCGTGCACACTTTGCGAGTGGGTGAAAAGTGTCGGGGACTGATCAGAGCCAGTCGGATGCATAGCCAAAAGGGCTATTCACGGGCTCATCTTCCCGATTCCGATGGGGGCGTAGGGATCACTCCCTCCGAGATCTACATCTCGACTCAAGGTGACTAGAGGGCCACCGCCCGTATTCGGTTGAACCCACTGGAAAGTGAACACCACTTCACGGTGTCGAGCCCATGCCTTGCCCACACGCAGCGGTGGCAAGCCATCGACCTAGTCACAATGATCCCTCGGTAGGCTTTACACACCGGAGGGATCGTTCAAGAGTCGGGACATGAACCTCCTTCTTAGCGGGCCCTGGCCCCTTCACCCACAACCGGGTGTGGTTCTTGTGCACAGGCGAATCTACGGTGTGCTAGAGAGGCTACTCTAGGAGCATCAACTACAAAGCTTTAGGTCTCTACCCCCTTCCCAATACAAGGAGTTCATAGAGATACCTCATCCATATACTTCTGAGAGAACTAAAGAACTAGATCTAATCTACAACATAGAGTTAGGTTCTTTAGTTAGAATCGCTATCTAGAGATCTAGAGAGCTGCTATGGGCAATCTAAGAGGCTAAACCCACCGATTCTATGGACCCAAATAGGGTTTAGACTATCTAATTGGCTCAATACCGATTCTTGAGGGGCTCCTCGACTGAGCTCGACCATCCTATTTGAAACGCTTTCGAATCAATGGAAACTAAAGGGTGCAATTCTCCGTGCAGAAGTTCTGGGAGGCGGTTTTGGCTGTTTGAGGCAGCCCAAAACAGTTCTAAAGCCCCTAGAAACGAAAATGGGCAAGTTAGGGTTTCCCACCCTATATAGACAAGGGGGGGTGGCTAGGGTTTCCAATTATCCCCTTTTGGCATGTGGGATAATTGGAAATTGGCCCACTTGCCTTTAAGGCTTAGGTGGCCAAATGTGCCCACATGGAAATGTGTGCACATTAATGAATGTGCACATTGGAGAATGTGCACATTAATTGCACCTATGGGTGTGGCCCACTTGGTATCAAGTGGCCATATGGGGAAATGTGCACCTAAGTGAATGTGCACATTAATGAATGTGCACATTAATAATTGCACACTCCTTACACGTTGCCCCCTAGGCTACTAACCTAGCTACACGTTGGCGTACACGTCAGTCGGGGTGGCGTGTACGCGTGACGAGGCAGTACAGTATACGTCCTGGGACGGTATACTGTCCTGGAACGTCACATTCTCCCCACCTTGAAATGATGCTGTCCGCAGCATCGTGGGTCTCCCCACCTTGGGATCATCCTAACCTGCAATCAACCTGATACATAAGATAATTACTATAATACTTACACATTTATTAAGATTACCTTAAAGGTAATATTTTTAGGACATTATCGCGCCATTATATTATGAAATAACTTATCAATTCATACACCATTAAAACAGGTTACTCAATAATTCACTTAACATAACAATTAAGTTTATCAAAATTAAGATTAAGGTCCGAGGTCCTCTTCATTCCTTGCAACACATTGCAACAAAATTTGTGTTGCAAGTCTTCGTAGCTCGACCTCCTTGCCCTCCGGAGCGCTCTATTGGCCTGCAGGTCGACACTACGTTAGTATCATTAATTAATTATTAATAAAATTTTGGTTATATGGTGACCACCCCACCTATCTACATGGATGCATGGCTAATCTCCCGGCGTAGGAAGAGGGTGAATCTTCCATTATGGCCGTGGAGACGGCGCCTATATGCCTATATGCCGCTCATGCCTACACCCTAGTTGCCCAGCGTGGAGGATAGGTCCTTCCCGTATATGGGGCGTGAAGGCCTGATTCCTCCTATCAAAGCAAATATGGGGCTAGAGGTGCTTTTCCTATCAGTGCATTCCTTCATGACCTCCTTTCTTCGAGGTCGTCTACTTCCGTGGGGACAGTAGACTTTCTAATCTATCTTCCACTCGCCCAAGCGAAAATGCGGTCATGCCTACATTGACATTACACCACGCCCTAGAGATCACCGTAGTGGTCTCATCATCGGTCACACGCATGCGACCCATACCTAGCATAGGTTGCATGCGTAGATTAATCTTAACTACACATAGACTTAATCTACACATATCGACATGCCTGAGCCGATTTCCTCGGAGATGACCTTGTCGTCCCATTGCTCCATAAACTGCGGATATTGCTTTACTAGATCTTTCTTAAGTACCCACGCCAGCGTCTTCCAGCGGTAAGTGTTTCCACTTGACCAAATCTTTGGAGGAATTTGACCTCCTTGTTTTCTTGAAAGCTTTATCAAGAATCATTGCAGGACTATTTCAATTTGCTCCTCGTCATTTCCAACAACGTTGGAGTGTCCAAGACTTCGTCTGGATTTGGAGTATGCTTCTTCAACAAACTCACGTGGAAGACCTTATGAATCTTTAGGTGTGCTGGCAAGTCTAACTTGTAGGATTGATTACCTACTCTCTTGACTTTTCTCGAAAGGTCCAAAAGCCCACCTTGGAGAAGCTTCTTGCAATTCCGGTCGAAGCCACCGCTTCACCTTGATCTTGAGCCAAACATCATCTCCAACTTTGAACTCTCTTATCGTTCGATGCTTGTTACGATGCTCTTTTGACGACTTCTTGCTGCCCGCCAGATACCCTCGAACTTCTTCCACAAGTCCGTGATATCGGCCAACATCTGGCTGCGAAACTTCCACTTTTGACACGGGGCTTGTGCCAAATGTCCGAGTTAGGCAATCGATAGTCGTGAATTGATCATAAATGGCGACATTTGGGATGATTCTGCTTGGTGCTATTATAGGCAAACTCCACCAAGTGAATAAATTCTTCCCACATACCTTGCTTATTCGGACATAGTTTAGTAGCATGTCCTCTAAAAAATCTGTTGGTCCGCCTCCGTCCCGCCATCCGTCTCGAGGATGATACGCCGTGCTCATGGATAACCGTGCGGATTGTCGCCTTGAAAGAGGTCTTGCCAAAAGGCGCCATGAACTTGGTCCTTGTCGGAGATAATCTCCCTTGGCATGCCATGAAGCTGAAGATCTCTTTGGTGAAGAGCTTCATTTGTATCCAGCCGTATCGTGGTCCCGCAAGGCACAAAATGTGCCATTTTCGACAACTTGTCGACTACTACCATCAAAGCATCTTTCCCTCTTACGGTCCTTGGGAGTCCCTGTGATGAAATCCATGCTAATCACCTCCCACTTGGCGTTTGGCACCGCTAATGGCTCTAATGCTCCAGGATTGAAGTCGCTCGCCTTCGTCTGGCGACATAGCCGGCATTCCTTGATGTAGCGAGCTACCGCTTCTTCATTCTCGCCAATAATAGGCTGCCAAGACTTTGAAATATGTTTTCATGAATCGCATGGCCAGCTATTATTTTGTTGTGCGCGGTCGTAGACCCGATGATTCTGCACGCACAACTTGTTCTTATGGTACAACAAGTTGCCTTCCTTCTTATAATGTTTAAAGGCTTCCCGCTCCTTATACGATTTCTAGCCTCCTTAGAGAGGCTTGCCCATACTTCCTTGAAATCCACATCCGTTGGCAAAGGAATCTTCAATCTTCTTACCAAAGTATTTGGAGAGGGTCGAAATTGCGTTGCAATGCACTCTAGTTGTCGAGGGGATGCCTTGAAAGCGCATCCGCTACCACATTGAGCTTCCCGGCTTGTAGACTATATCAAAGTCATACTCTTCAAGGAACTCCATCCACCTTCTGCGCCTCGGGTTGAGGTGTGGTTGCGTGAATACATATTGGAGGCTCGGTGGTTGCAGTATCCAACTGGAACTTCCTTCCCAAAAGGTAGTGCCTCCAAATTCTTAACATACCGACAACCGCAAGCAATTCACGATGCGTGCGTGGGGTAGCGGCGTTTCGGCGTCATTCATCTTCCCCGGAATCATACGCTACCTGCGCTCTTCTTGCATAAAGCACCGCACTGTGGCTATCTTACTCGCGCCCGTTGCTACAAGCTTGTCTTTTCTCGGGTCCGGAGGGGTTAAGAGGGGCGGTTGTTAAAGCTTCCTTCAACAATTCAAACCCAGCGGGCTTTCTTGTGCCAATGCTCGCCCAATCTTTCACTTTCTCCGCCCGCCAAGTCCCGTAATCGGGCCGCTATCTTAGCAAAGTTCTTCACGAACTTCCTGTAGTACCGCTAGGCCGAGAAAGCTTCGACTTCATGCACATTCTTGGCCGGCCCTTTGAATGACGGCTTCAATCTTTGCGGGATCCGTCGAGATGCCTTTCTGCCGAGATCACATGACCGAGATACTCCACCTTCTCTTGCGAAGTGGCGGCACGACAACTTGGCGATAACCGGTGCCTCTTCAACTTCTCCAAAGACTCTTCTCAAGTGTTGTGCGTGCTCTTCAAGGGATCTGCTATACACCAAAATGTCATCAAAGAAAACAATCACAAAGGTGTCTAAAAACTCCCTGAAGATGTCGTTCATGAGTCTCATGAACGTCGCGGGGCATTCGATAAGCCGAAAGGCATTACCGTGAACTCATAATGCCCATACCGCGTTCTGAAGGTGGTCTTATGGATGTCTTCTTCCTTTATCCTGATCTGATGATAACCTGACCTTAAGTCGATTTTGGAGAAGATTCTTGCTCCTTGTAGCTGATCCATCAAGTCATCTGATCTTGGGAGTGCATATTTGTTCTTAATGGTGTGCTTATTCAGCTGCCTATAGTCTATGCACATCCTTAAACTGCCATCCTTCTTCTTAACGAAGAGAATGGGCGCTCCAAATGGCGAAACACTAGGTCTAATGAAACCTAGGTCAAGCAGCTCTTGCAACTGCTTCTTTAGCTCCGACAACTCTTGCGTTGTCATCCTATATGGAGCCTTGCTTGTTGGCTTTGTTCCCGGTTCGAGTGCTATCTCGCACTCGACTCCCCTATAAGGAGGGAGCTGCTTGATCTCATCTGGAAAGAGGTCATAGAACTCCGTGATCAGCTTAGCTATTTGCTTCGGCAACTTGCTGAGCACCTTGTCTTCTTTGCTTCCCTCCGATTCCGGCTCACTAATTTCAAGCTTGAAGATGTATGCCACTTGCTCACTCTTGATGCACTTGAACAAATTTTAGAAGACATACACCGCATGATGGGAACAACTTCCTTACTGTTATCTCAATGATCTTGCGTCGGGTGTTGGGAAGGTCACCTTCCGCTTCCACAATCAATAATGGCCCCCGCCTTTGGTCCAAGGTACTCCATTCCTATGATCAAGTCGTACTTGCCAATGCCCATTACTGCCCCCATCCGGATATTAATCCTCGGCAAGTCGATGTCGAAGTTAATTCTCTTGCCTGGCAGATGCGCCTTCTTCGCACCACTTGCTAAGAAACGGGCCTTGGCTTTGACTTTAGTGGTTTCAACTTCAACATTGGGAACCATTACGGGGATGCAAAGTTATGGCTACTTCACGGAGTCTATCAAGACTATGAAGGACTTGGCCTTGGCCTTCCCTACCGTGGAAATTACCTTATACCGCTCTCTCGCTTGCTCACTTATCTATTGGCAAAGATATGGCACTCACCACGAATGTAGTCGCGGGCTTCCTCGCCGCCGTCGTCGTCATGAGGCGTCCCAATCTCCCAACTCGTAGTCTTTGCACTCATGGCGTAGGGGCGGTTTTTTGTCCTATGGCTCCCGGCTGGAAGCACCTGAAGCAAAGCTACTTTTCTATGCACTCCATCTCTTTTCCTTGGGCACGCCGCAAAAAGGATCGCCTTTGCTTTGGAGTAGTTTGACCCCTCCTGCTTGTCCTTGAAGGACACCTGCTTCTTCTCCTGCTATTTCCCGTGGTTGCCACCATGCGGGGCTCTAGCTGGACCTGGACTGGCTGCCCTAGGGCTATAGCTTCCTGACGCCTTGCCTTTGTCCTAGAAATATTGCCGCCGCCCACTATTCTGGAGGTCCGTCCCTCGCAAGCTTATAGCCTTGGACTCCCGCCCGACATTGTCTTAGGGTTTATTGCCCTCACAAGCTTGCGGATCTCCTCATTCAACCCCTCAATATAGCTTTCTACTGCATGTTTCTCTCCCAACTTTGGCACATACAGCCTTAGCCTCGTGAATTCCTCTGTATATTTCTGGACTGCTTTGTTTCCCTGTTGGAGCCTATAGAACTGCCGCATCATACTGGACTTGTGTTCCCTTGGGACGTAATGGCGCTTGAAGGCTTTAGCAAACTTCCTGAACTTACAAGCATCCCTGCTTAAGCCATGTGCCTTTGCATAGCCCTTCCACCAAATCCGTGCGGCTCCTTTCAAGTTGGCTGTTGCCACTCTTCCTTTGTCTTTATCCTTCATGCCATAAGCATTGCCGTACTCACTCATTTCGTCCAGCCATGCCTCTGCTTCTAATCCTGACCTGTTCTCCTCCGAGAATTGTTCCAGTTTGCGGGCCTTCCATACATTGCCCAGCGCGGAATCTACCTTCTTCTGGTAGTCAGAGACCCTGGTGTCTCTTTGTCGTCCATCTGGGGTGTTCCTCTGCCTTCCCTCTTCAGTGTTCCTTTGCCTTGCATCTGTTCGGTCCTGGGCCTGCTCTTCCTCTTCTTCGGAGTCGGAGTCTGAGCTTGAGTCGGAGGAATCCGAGCTCGGGGATCTCCTTCTCTTGCTCCTCTTCTTGTCTCTTCCTGTTTTCCGAGCTGGTGCTTGTGGCAATTGAGCATTGCCCACCGAACCCGTTCCTGCTTGCGCGGACAGCAAGGCCTTTATCTGCTCAAGGTCCGTCCTCATCTGGGATATCTCCTCCTCTGGGGTCATGGGTTCCATATCTTCAAATAGGTTCCTTGCCGGGGGTGGTCTGGGCAGGGTCTGCTCATCTATAAGTTCTCGCAGTTGTCGTTCCCCTGCGCTTAGGCCTCTAGCTGCATCCACAAGTGATTCATGGCTATATGGTTAGTTTTTCTTGTTCTCTTGCATTGTTTATGTTTGTTGGTATAGTTGTGGGGCAAAAATACATCAACAAAACATTTAAAGTGCAACAGAGATTATATTCGTATATTATATATAATATTTTAGTACAAAAAGTCTCCGGGATCAAGAGTCTAACTAGTCTTGAAATCGCCGGTAAGACGGGTTGTCTTCAAGAAACTTCTTAACTTGGGCCGTCCCTACTGAGTGACCCAAGTTCCCGATGATGTTTGGCGACGAGCCCCAGCCAAGGCTCTCACTGTGTCTTCTACCCTGCGGTCGGATGTAAGGGCCGCAGTCACCGCCAATCTCGCATGACGTCGATGGGGTATGGCGAAGTCGAAGAGGTCAAGTGCCATTGCCCTCTTGACTAGGACAGCATAGTCGACGTTTGTTGCTATTCGAGCATGCTGCCTGGGCACGAGAGTGCAATCGGCATGAACCTCCTTCTTCACCTGGGACTGAACTTGCGGTGTATTATTGCTACTCTCCCATCCGGCTGGCGGCAAGTAGTACACGAGAGACCTGGTTGCCAGGTTGTTTGAAGCTTCTCGGCTTGTTTGGCCTCCCGCTCTATGTCGCCTCAGATACTGGCTTAGCCTCTATCTCGGTGAGCTCGGTAGTCTTCAATTGTGGAGTCGACTCTCCCAGGTCGATTCCTCCTCCTCTTCTTGGGGTGGTGTCAAGGCCTAGGCATTAGGATGCTCGTGGTTTTCAGCGGATCCCCATCTGTTCTTGAGGGCGAGGAACTCCTCCTCTGTTGGCAGCTCCATTTCGTCCATCATTTGCCTCGATCTTTGCTGTAGGCACGGATACGCGGGAGGCCGCTTCCCCGTGGTAGGTGTTGGCTTTCCGACCTGGCGGGAAGTCCGAGGCTCCCGGACGATGAAGTCGCCCATGCGTCGGCCTCGCCGCAGCTTGGTGGGAGCGATTCATCAATCCGGGCTCCCTCTCCCGCATTGGGAAGGTTCCCCGATGTGTTGAGGAGTAGATACTCCTCTCCGTTGATGATGATAGGGGCTAGGCTTGTGATGCCTAGCCCGAGTGGGGAGCAACTCGATGCCTGAAGCTCCGAAGTTGATCGGCTCTGCTGCGCTGGCTAGTTCTTCATCTGAGTCGAGCTCCGTGTACTTATTGTCGTCGGACTCCTCTTCTTCTTCGTCTTCTCCTTCCTACTCTTGTTGATACTGCAGAAGCATCTGCTCTTCTGCTTGGGCTGCTATGGGGTCCACCTCCATCGGAGGGATAGAGGTTGCCCCCATTTGGTTTTCGGCGCGGTGGGATAAGAAGATGGCTAGGGCGGCGGTGTAAGAGAAATACTTGGTCCTATTGGCTGTTAGGACCATGTAGTCAGGTAACCTCTGCGCCTTGTTGGTTAAGTACTTGGCGATGTTAGGGACATCACCCAATTTCGCTTTGAAAGGATGGGTAGGGAACGAAATATCCTATGCAAGGAGGGACCTGAACAAGGGAGGGTCCTACCCTAGCTTGAAACTCTGCTAGCACTTGCCTATATGCTGGGGTTGCATTTAGTGTAGCTTGGATATCAATTTCTTTCCCAAAGACTTGGAAGATGTCGTTGACATCCGCCTCGGCAAAGATAGTAGCACCGGCTACTGCACCATCGCCCAAGTCGGCGGTGGCCATTGATCTAGCAAGGAAGGGAGTAACAGACGGATGCAGAAGCGCCTCAAGGAGCTGGAAGATCGCCTAAGCAGTGGAGAGCAAATTTGCAGGGTGCTAAATGAGAAATGGGGAACTTATTTATAGAATTGGGGGAAATTCTAATTTTTGGATGACCTAGATTTTACTGAGATCAGGTGATTCTGATCTATTAAGGGATGCAATTGCAAGTTTGAAGACTATTTCTAGGGTTTGAGCATGTTAAGAACAACTAATGAGCCTATTGCAACAACTTGGAGATCATTTGGTGAGGAAAATGGTACGAGGTCTCACACGTTGCGCCCAGACCGATTTTGAGAATCTCATTTTCTGTCCTGGCGCGACGTGCGAGACATGGGTCCTAATTGGGCTAGCCTTACTCAATTTAAGTGATCTAAGGCTGCAATTCCACTAAACTCATCGAGTTAGGCAGAATTCACCCCTTATTTGGTCGATTTGGAGCTGTTTTGGGCGGAAGACCGTATATATCATCCGGGATGTGGTTAACCCGGACACCCGTTATCAGCCATTGTGGTTAATCAGGACCTGCGCAGTTTGAAGCCAAAAAACCAACTGTTTTTGCCCTTTTTTTGATCGATTCTGCTCTATTTCGTCTTAAATCTCTTCCTCTCTTCATCAATCTAACATAAAAGAGGCATACAAAGCGATTGGCATGCTTTTTAAAGTGGATCAAACCGCCACGGGAGCAAAGAGCGATCGATCAAAATTCGCCCCCTCACAGCAGTCTACGCTTGGTTTTGTCCGGATTAACCACTTTTTGTCTGGATTAACCATTTGGCTGATATCGGATGTCCGGATTAACCACCCTGGCTGATATCGGATGTTCGGATTAACCACCCTGGCTGATACCGGATGTCCGGATTAACCACTCTATTTTGTCCGGATTAACCACATCCCGGATGATATATATGGAGTTCCGTTTTGGGCACTTTTGGGCATGGTCTCACACGTTGCGCCCAGCCCGAAAATGAGAATCTCATTTTTACATCCCGGCGCGGACGTGTGAGACATCGTCTCAATTTTGCTCAAAGCTCCAATTTAACTAAAACAAAAGCTAGGAATCGATATCTTAACTTATTTAAACAAGATCTGAGACTTTATTTACACAAAAATTCTTTACATTAGCAAAAATGTTCATTATTTACAAAAACATTTTCAAGGCCGTTCTCCCTTGATGTGCCCGGCAAGATACATATCTCGCCTCATGAGGGTAACCCTCTTGGCGTGTAATCGCGGGCCGTTGAATCTTCAAAATGTTTGACTATTTTTTGCCTCGCACGCCTCCAGTAGGCACAGCAACATTTCGCTTGTTACTTCGATATCCGTGTTGTATTCTGTATGACTTCACGAACCAAAGCGTTGAAGCGGGCCCGGGATCAAGAGTCCAGTAACTCTTCCTGGAAGTGGCGGATCTCCTTGAAACTCTCCTCAACTTCTTCTTCTTGCTCCGCTTCTTACGGTGCTCGGGGAGGCTTGGGCGGGTGGCGGTGGCTTCAAGGTCGACTTCTTGTGGATGTGTCGCCGATAGTTCTTACCATGTTGTTCGATAGTAGGCATTTATGCCTCCCACTTCACCATGTGCGGCGTTGTGCTCTTTGATCTTCTTCCGATAGACCTTGGCCGGGTCTATCCGCGTGAATCTCCGTTGTGGTGGTGGCTTTAACTCTATCCCACATTGGAAAAGGTGGGGGCTTGATGCACCGCTCGGATTTGATCTTCCTCAGTGCCACACGCTTTCGGGTACCTCCTTCTCCGCGGGTGGGGTTTTGAAGAGCTTCGCCCCTACGGGTTGGGGGCGTAATCCTCGTCCAGTGGGTGGGTAGAGAGGGGGTCTGCTGCGCTGTTGGTTTCGTTGATCCGGGACCCGGCCAAAAACTTCGCCGACCTTCACTACCTTCCTCTTGCCCGCCTTAATGGCTTTGGCCTTCCTCTTCTTGGGCTGGGCGGGGGTCGGGTCATCCTCCGACTCTTAGTCCCACGCTCACGCTCGGCGGCTCTTTGGCTTCATACTGGCGATGGGCGTGCAAGATCGGCTTCTTCTGCGGGATGAGTGTTGGTACAGCTTGCTCTTCTCTTCCTTGCTCTTCTGCGGTGGATCTCGGCTTGGGGTTGCTCACGATTGATTGGTCGTCCGCTTGCTCGGCTATACTCCTCACGTGGGTGGGTGTCCTCTGGGTTGCTCACGAACATTGGCCCCTCTCGCTCTGTTTGCTCCTGCTTCTTCCCTCCTCTGTCGATCTCCTCGGATTTGGTGCATGATGTCAGGCGGTCGTCCTCTCTCTGAGCTCTGTCGGTCGCTCCGATCCGATCCTGCTTCCTCATTTCGAAGAAGGTCGCCTTCATAAGTTCTCGAAGGACTCTGAAGAACGTTATTTGGAGGATTCTGGAGGATCCGCTTCGTCTAGGCTTCCTTGCAGTCTGTTTGGTGCGGGCCATCATTTGGTAGTTTGTCGATCGGAGCTAAGCGCCAGAAGATCGCCTTAGCAAGCACGAGCAAAGTTCTAAGGGAGAGCGCGAAAATGGGAGGGGTCTAGGTCTATTTATAGGGCCAATTTTTAGGTCAACTTTTAAACTACCTTTTTGGGTTGCCTAAAGCATCTAAAACACCTAATTAAGCAAGGTCTCACACGTTGCGCCCAGCCCGAAAATGAGAAAGTCATTTCCTGTCCTGGCGCGACGTGTGAGACATGGTGGGGCCCACTACTAAATTTTGTGCTTTTTGAACATCTACTGATTCTTAGCTTAAAATTAGAATTATCAAGTTATTTCACTGTAGTTTACAACTTTTTGGTGTCTAAAAGTTTGAATGTCTCACACGTTATTGACCGAAAATGAAAATGTCATTTCCTGTCCTGGCACGACGTGTGAGACCACCCTACTTTTTGGATGTTGGTTCACCAATTCTCACTATTTTTATGTTTTCATTTATTTTAACTGTTACTAGCTTAGCAAAACTATAAAAATGAGAAAAAAATTTCCCATTTTTCGAGGTTTAAGGATCCTATCAAGTTAGTACTATTGGGACATGGCCAGTGCTTTGCTCTTGGTCTCCAAGAACATAGCTCTGATACCACTGTGACGTCCCCTACTCGCATACGGTGCCCTCACCGTATACAAACAGGAGTTCATCCCCCCATACCAGCTCCGGGCCGATACAGGGCCCTCCACATGACACTGCAACCATGACGGGTTCCAGTGGGAAGAGTGAAGGGGTCATTTTACCCCGTCTCCCTCAGGGCCTACCTAGCTGCAGAAGCGTAAACATACATGTCAGTACATAACATAAGCACATATCCACCTCGAAGGGTGGTCCATCACATCTGCATAAACAAGGTGAGCACAATACATAAGGGGAATCCTACCCAAGGCTCAGACTCAAGGGGATGACTGACGGCTTGGGTCTCCAGAGTTCATTGCAGACAGAATTCATGGCAATTGATTTGGCTGGCATATGAATATGGCATAGGGTTGTCCACTCCATCCGCCCCTCCTGTGCACACTTTGCAGAGTGGGCTGAAAAGTGTCGGGACCTGACTGTAGCCCGCCGGATGCATAGCCAAAAGGGCTATTCCTGGGCTCATCTTCCCAGTTCCGATGGGGCAGGTAGGGATCACTCCCTCCAGAGATCTACATGCTGACTCAAGGTGACTAGAGGGCCACCGCCCGTGATTCATTGAACCCACGGAAAGTGAACACCACTTCACGCGGGTGTCGAGCCCATGCCTTGCCCCACATGTGGTGGCAAGCCATCGAACCTAGTCACAATGATCCCGGTAGGCTTTACACACCGGAGGGATCGCTCAAGAGTCGACATGAACCTCCTTCTTAGCCGGGCCTGGCCCCTTCACCCACAACCTGGGTGTGGTTCTTGTGCACTGGCCGAATCTACAGTGTGCTAGAGAGGCTACTCTAGGAGCATCAACTACAAAGCTTTAGGTCTCTACCCCCTTCCCAATACAAGGAGTTCATAGAGATACCTCATCCATATACTTCACAGAGAACTAAAGAACTAGATCTAATCTACAACATAGAGTTAGGTTCTTTAGTTAGAATCTGCTATCTAGAGATCTAGAGAGCTGCTATGGGCAATCTAAGAGGCTAAACCTACTGATTCTATGACTGAAATAGGGTTTAGACTATCTAATTGGCTCAATACCTGATTCTTGAGGGGCTCCTCCTGACCTGAGCTCGACCATCCTGCTGAAACGCTCGAATCAATGGAAACTAAGGGTGCAATTCTCCCAGGCAGAGTCTGGGAGGCGGTTTTGGCTGTTGAGGCAGCCAAAACAGAGTTCTAAAGCCCTAGAAACGAAAATGGGCAAGTTAGGGTTTCCCACCCTATATAGACAAGGGGGGGTGGCTAGGGTTTCCAATTATCCCCTTTTGGCATGTGGGATAATTGGAAATTGGCCCACTTGCCTTTAAGGCTTAGGTGGCCAAATGTGCCCACATGGAAATGTGTGCACATTAATGAATGTGCACATTGGAGAATGTGCACATTAATTGCACCTATGGGTGTGGCCCACTTGGTATCAAGTGGCCATATGGGGAAATGTGCACCTAAGTGAATGTGCACATTAATGAATGTGCACATTAATAATTGCACACTCCTTACACGTTGCCCCCTAGGCTACTAACCTAGCTACACGTTGGCGTACACGTCAGTCGGGGTGGCGTGTACGCGTGACGAGGCAGTACAGTATACGTCCTAGGACCGTATACTGTCCTGGAACGTCACATACGGGATACCTCATGTGCATGCAAGGGGTCGTAAAAAACCCCCTTATATATGCCTTAAAAAATTTCCAAAAACGCCAATTGTAGCCATATATTGCACCAGAATCACCTATATATCAATCTTGTTAATTTGGAAATTTCCGGTCTGGAGAAAAATGTTTTTGGAATTTTTTCTACTTGATTTCCCTAAGGTTTTTGGGATTCTCAGACGCCTGAAAAAAAAAACGGTTTTCCAGAAATCGGGAATTTTCCAAAAATCTAGAATTTGTGTGATTTTATTTGCCGTTTCAATCTTCAAGGCATCGATTTGCCCCTTTCGGTCTTAGGCATGGCGGTGGATGTAGCACTAGCGGTGGTCGATTGCCATCTTCCACAATACCTCTTAGCGGCTGGAGCTTTCACCTGCAGCTTGGGCTGCCATTTTTTGAAGCCTGGAGCCACAAGGGCATCAAGGAGTAGCAAAATCAGGTCCTTTTGATTGAGTTTCATTGTACCTTCAATTTCTGATTGAATTTCATTGCGTATTATGGGGAAAAAATCTGAGAGAAAATATCTTAGACGATTTTGCATTGCAGGTTTATCTTGAGGTGGAATACTTTCTGTGAAGGCCATGACTGAGAGCACATGTTGATTTTATCAGTTCTAAATTGTAAAGCATAGCTTCTCTATAGAGCAATAAACCAGCGTGTAAAATAAGGTATTTCTTCTTTTTTGTCTGATCCAGGTTCATGATCATCTGTGCTACATCAAACAACAATATATTTTTGCTCTCTTGGGCAGAGAAGATTTTTAATGTAAGTGTTTGTTGGCAGGGTCTGCATGCTGAATTAATAGCCGGTTAAGAAGGCAGAATCATTTCTTTGCAGTTGCTATGGTGGTTGCAGCCCTTAATGTATGATTGTTTCCTTCCTGAAGATGCATTAAGGGAACATCTCATGATTCGGAGGTCGCTTTAAGGCATATCCCATTTTTGCGATATTGTTTGATATGGTTATGTGGAACTTAAAGAGATCTTGGGTAATACATGTTCTGCCTTCATCCGCATTGTTCAACTAATGTAGTTTTGTCCTTACTTCTCTTTTGACGATGGCTACTGGTGGCGATTTTTGTAGGCTGAATTTATGACACTATGATTATCTGCTGGTCCAGCATCATGTGGATTGTGACCTAAACCTTTAGTACCAGGTCATCTGCTAGCAGGTATGATTTACGTCTTGAATTAGGCCTTCTGGTTGAGACACAATCGCTCTCATGGTATTTGGGGCATGCTAATACACCCCTTTTGTAGCGATGTACTGAAAGATGCCTGTATTCATTGCACTTTTAAAACTAATCCAGATTCTAGATCACTAGAAATGCTATGACTTCTGCACGTGAGCCTAACCTCTACTGAATGGAGATGAGAGAATTGTGGTAAATCAATGTTATCTATCTTGCATATTGTTTCTTTTAGTTTGTTTGCTTAGCATGACTCTATATACATTCATGGTGACAGATATCTCATGGTGCCTGCCAATTTATGGGTTATGAAGGCAGGAAATTCATAATTCCTTTTATATCAAGGTGGTTCAATTAAAAGCTGATTGCATTGACAATTATTGGTAAGTAGTTGATAACACTTTACTGGAGTGCATTAAGTTTCTTGAACCGTGATGCAACTTTATTGAGTAGACAATGCTTCTGTTATATTTTGTTGTCCGAGTATGCGTTTTTTCCTGCAAATCATTTGGAACTTAAGTCTTCTTTGTTTGATATGAATTTCTGCATCATTATCAACTAGCTCAGAGTCATGATTCACAGGCTGGGCATTTCCTGTGTCATCCACTTTATCTATGTATTATTTGGGTTCTTTTGTTGTGTTTATGCTACATGGTTGTGTGTATTCTCTGGCTATGTGTGTGCTGCATGCGCATGCAATAAATGAACATTCTACATCCAGCACTCTTGCCTTTGAGAATATGCTTATTTTGTCAATGTGTTTCTTATAGTTAATAATTCAATAGATCTTATCTTAAAAATGAATATGCAGGAGGATAAACTTCGTCTTGCTGAACTTAAAGAAGTGCCATAATATCTAAATTGAATTGAAGAAGCTACATCTTTCAAGTACGATGGATATCCTTGAACCATCCATTGATGTACGTTACTTGCAGTGTGTATGTAAGAATATTTTCTTCCACATCCATTGATGTACGTTATGTGTTGTTTTCCAATTTAGAACCAAAAAGTTTTAGAGATGAAATGTGAAAGGATCATGGCTCTTGCAACATGGGCACAACTTTAAGGTAATTAACTAAACATGTTAGTAGTCGTATGCACTCCTACAAAGGTGTCTCATTATCTTTAGCAGTAATAATAATGTCTCTTGATCCACCCTTGCATAGTATCCTTCACTTGCAGGCCCTAAATCTAACTGCAGGGGAAGAGGCAACATGAGTTGTCACGGGCCCCTAATTACTTCAAAAAGTGAAAAGACCATTTGCCATGGTAAAAATGATAACAACTACATAGAGATGATAGTATTTTCTTTTCTGTGTAAGTAGAATGCAGTGCAAACACAGAAATTGTTCCTTGAACAGATGTATGGGCTCAAAAGTGCTCCCAGATTTACTGAAAACTAGGGTACATGAATACACAGAAAAGTGGTGTTTACCCTAACCTGTTATGACATATTTAGTCTTTTACTCCCCCTCTCTTGCAAGGGGCATTAGTTGGTTAGATAGAAATGAGGAAGCACATTTTTTACGAACGTATACTCTAATTGACCAGGCTACTCGAACTTCTGAATTTACCTCTTTCAATTACTTGACTGTCTAATGGCAGGAATAGTATATGGAGGTATGCAAGCTTCTCTTCTCATCATTTCTGCCTCTGTGTCAATCTTTCTCCATCTTTTTATTAGGTCTATGCGCAGCCGTTGCTGCAGATAAATAGCTCCATTCCATCATTAGCTATAATTTGCTCTGAGAAATCCTTTTCAACGTAATGCTCTCATGAGGTTTATCTTAATATTTAGTTATTGAGGATTGTTATGCGGTAGTCTATACATGTGTAAAAATAAGCATCTTGGTATTGGAATTTTGACCCCAATTATATTTCTTGATCTTGCTGGATATGTTATTTGATTAATTCTTTTGTCAAATTTGTCCCATTCTCTTATCCTATTTCTGCACTAGAGGTTTATATCTCATCATGAACTGCTCAGTGGGAAACATTTCTTTCCACGTATTTTTTGGCCTATCACATGCACAAGCTTATAGACGACATGGATAAAACTGTCCAAAGTGTTGTCAAGTAGATAAGATCCATGGCATGATCGTTGTATGGATCTGAAGAAATGAGCAATAAAACTCATGTTAGAGCATAAGAGAATAGATAATGTATATGTCCAAGTGCCATACATTCTAGAATAATTATCTGTAGAAAAAATGGATGTTGCTGCCATATAGAACTATGGTAAGAACTATACTATCCATCTACATATGTTTTGCAGTTTCTCAATATCTATTTACATTGCTCAGTTACTTTTTCTTTAATTTATGCGTATGCAGCAAGCCATTATCACTGCCAATTGTACTGACAATCAGCATGCATTGAAGCACTACTCACTAACTTTAGAAGATGCTAACTGCTCTAATTTATTTCCTGCAATTTCTTTATACCCTGGAAGTGTATCAAGTTGAACTATTTAAGGGATCTTCCGTCTTCCTTATGAGCTCTCAGCATCATCTTGCATCTATTATAAATGTAACATCTAAGTAGATGCACAAGTCAACTTTCAACTCTATAGCGGTTCCTCCACCAATACCACCAGGTAGCATTTCATTTGCAATTCATTCTCCAATTATGTCACAAACTCCTTTCATTTCTTCAAATAATGCCATCGATCCGAGCCATCGACTCGGAATTTATGAATGGGCGAGCATGCATCTCTCCTGTGCATGCATGCGTTGCATGCATTTTCTGAGGCTCTGGTTCGTTTGGGTATCGCTATTTCTTGCAGATTCTTCATCGACTTCTTATCGTCGTTTTCTCCTCTCTCAGCAGTTCCCTTGACTCCCACCCGTCCTCCCTTCATGTGTATATTATTTTAAATGTTGTTTTTTGTCGCGTGACCAGCCCCTCACTTTTTGAGGTTTTTTCTCTTAGCGTCTCTAGCGCCTGGGCCCTCCTTCTCTCTGTAATCCTCCCTCTCTACTTTTTCTCTCTAGTGCTTGGGTCCTCCTTCTCTCTGTAATCCTCCCACTTTTTGAGGTTTTTTCTCTTAGCGCCTTGCTCCACCTTCTCTCTCTAGTGCCGGGGCCCTCCTTTTCTCTGTAATCCTCCCTCTCCACTTTCTCTCTCTAGCGCCTGGGCCCTCCTTCTCTATCTAAGTCCTCCTTCTCCATCTTCTCTCTCTACCTCCTCCTCTCTCTCTCTCTCTAGCCACCTTATGGTCTCTCTAGTCTTGGACCACACCTTCTAGCTACCAAGGTGTCCCTCTAACCCTTCGCCACTTTCTCTCTCTAATTATACGTCGTCCACCTTTTGTTTACTTACACCATAAGTAACATTGCACCATAATTAAAATGAAAAATTTTAAATGTTTTACACTATACAGATGCTTGACATTGGAATGCACTGTCCACATGGTAAGACTTGAACTATAGCAACAACTTCGAACAGTTTTTAAAGTAAGACCCATGAAAGAGACAAATGTAAATAGTAGCATACCACGTAGATGAAGATGCAGCCAACAGCAGAAGTTGCGGAAAATAATCTGGTCAAAGAAGTAAGCTACCATTTCCATGCCTCTTCCATTCATCTAAGAATTGGACCTATGGAAGAATGGGCCTTGCTACCCTTGCAGCAAGCAAAGACCCTGAGAACGAATTTCAGGTGTCCAAGTCCACACAGAAGAACCAAAAAACGATGAAAAAAGGTGGAGAAAGCCAGCGCTGTGCAATCTTCTTGAAGATGAAGAGGGTTAAGCTGTTCGCCCATAATCATATTGCAAAACGCTCAAGAAAAAACGTTTTAGGGTTAGCCTTTGCTTGCCAAAAAAAATTCTCTTTCCAAAATTTCACTTTTTGGCTGGAAAATAGGGTGTTACCGGCGTTACCGGCGGCCGGAAAAAAGAGGACACATCCCCACAAAAACATTTTAAGTATGTAGATAAAACAAGTTAATGCAATAAAAAAAGGGGGCTTTCTTTTTTTTTTTTTTGGGGGAGGGGGTAGGTGTTATGAATAATGTTAATGATTGTATGGCATTTTAATTAATGACAATGGTTATTATGTATTGAGGGTTGATATACAAAACTTTTCGGTCCCTTCGTGCCCTTAAAAATGGTGGCCCACCAATGGTGCCAAAACACAAGTGTAGATAAGCTATTATAAAGAGTGTTCTCAAAAAGGCGAATACTCGTTAATACATGCATACAAATAGCAACATATTCATCTCATCCGGATACTCATCTCATCTGGACCATTAAATCATGAAATATTTTATCCAACATTCCATATGGCTCAACCCCAGCCATCAAACTCGGATTTCCATTTCACCCTATGATTTACAAACAATAGGATGCAGGTCAACCATACAGTCAACATGGGAACAAGTCTTGCGCTTCTATCAAAACTTACGCAGTATAAACACAAGATTATATCAATTGAGAACTTTCCAGCAATTCAACTTATGCAAATTCATTAAAGAAACAACAAAGAATAAGATTCAAATGACATATCAACTGCAAAAATATTGCAGCAAGGAAGCATGTTCTCATGTACTCCCTGCAAGCTTCTCTGGAGCAATTTTTTGAAGGGGAAAACAATTAAATATAACAAGTTACAACCATCTACCCATTGCAAGAAGTTTGCAGCGGGCAATCCCCTTCAGACTTGCTTAAGAGCACAAACAGAGCATAGTTTTAAATGTTGCAAAAAATTAAAAAGTCTTTTTTTTTTTGGGGATTTGAACACCTTGCCAAATCGGCATCACCTCATCTGAAAAGCACCATGCTTCAGCTAAGAAACTCTTCAAACTTCTCATAACTTGTTGCTACCAACTACAAGCATTTCGAAGGCCAAGACAAGCATTCACTGTTAACATATAATATTCTAGTCAGCATACAACCATGTCATATATGTCCACATGTCCAAGAGTCGTGTCAGTTAGATGTAGAGAGTCGCATCATTGAGATGCATATATATGTTTTGTATCTGTTCCTATATATTATTCAATACAAGCTCATCTATCTATTCTCCACAAGAATTGGATAATTTATCATGGTATCAGAGCCTGTAGGCTCTTGATCCTGGGACCTGATCGATCCTAGTGAGTAAGCAGAAATGAAAGCGGAAGTAGGAGAACCGCCTCCAAATAAAATTACTTCAAGGAAGAAGAAACGGAATGCTATATCTCAGAAATTGAAGATATTTAAATTCAAAACCAAAGCTTGCATAACTGCATGTTTTACTGGTGGGCAACGTACTCCGGAAGATGATAGAGTTCCGGTGGCGAATTCCAGTGTAGATGCTCAATCTGTAGATGCTTAACCCCATCAGTTAGCAGCAATGGGCCAACTCCTTCAAAGCCAGATTTGGCTTCTACTTCTTCTTCTACAACCTTTTCGACGGCATTTGCAGAATCTGCTTCAATGGCTTCTTCTACTGCACGATTAAAGGCGCCAATGCTATGGCGTATTTGCACCCCAACAAATTTTTCTGCAATATCTTTCAGCAATACAGGGTCTTCAACGGCTGTCAATCGTCCTTCATGTTGATTCTGTTTGCTTGCCATAATACTACTCCCATAAGCAAGATCTAGCCAGGAACTGATATCTGTGATGGGTTGGGCATAATACTCTCGAATAGATGCATCACTTTTGTGAGGATAATCATCCTCAATTTTTAAGTTTGGGAGATCTAACCCATCCTCTGCGCCAATTCCACCAGCGGCCCTATTCTTGACGTCATCTCCAACGGGTGCTGCATAAGCTATTTTCTGACCATAATTTAGGGCTTCAAGGACCTCGGCAAAATTTGTGGCATCTTTCTCCTTCAGTGAAGCCATATTTTGAATGAATTCTTGCTTGGCCATCGCGCCAGGGCGCATCAAACAAACTCGAGGCCCCCCTCCCTTGCTGGAAACCCAAACTTTCTCTAGAATTTTCCCTTCATTATGCTGCTTCTTTGAATTCGCCCTTTCCAAATCTTGAATCTCGGCACCTGCAAGTCTTAGGTTACTGAAGATTTGAGCATCTACACTGGAATTCGCCACCGGAACTCTATCATCTTCCGGAGTACGTTGCCCACCAGCAAAACATGGAGTTATGCAAGCTTTGGTTTTGAATTTAAATACCTTCAATTTCTGAGATATAGCATTCCGTTTCTTCTTCCTTGAAGTAATTTTATTTGGAGGCGGTTCTCCTACTTCCGCTTTCATTTCTGCTTACTCACTAGGATCGATCAGGTCCCAGGATCAAGAGCCTACAGGATCTGATACCATGATAAATATCCAATTCTTATGGAGAATAGATAGATGAGCTTGTATTGAATAATATATAGGAACAGATACAAAACATATATATGCATCTCAATGATGCGACTCTCTACATCTAACTGACATGACTCTTGGACATGTGGACATATATGACATGGCTGTATGCTGACTAGAATATTGCAGAAAGATTTGTTGGGGTGCAAATATGCCATAGCATTGGCGCCTTTAATCGTGCAGTAGAAGAAGCCGTTGAAGCAGATTCTGCAAATGCCGTCGAAAAGGTTGTAGAAGAAGAAGTAGAAGCCAAATCTGGCTTTGAAGGAGTCGACCCATTGCTGCTAACAGATGGGGTTAAGCAGAGCCCTCAATCAGAAATCCTCAAGGCATTCGTTAATGAAGAAGGAGCCATGATAGAAAGAAGGGGCCGTGAGGGAATTCCAGACAGAAATCCCATGGCTATTAAAGCTGAGATTGAAATTTGTTCAAGACAGGACACAATTGAAGAAAACATTGCAGACATGGCCATTAAATATGAGGCCAATAATAGGGCAGCAACAATCCATTCAGAAGATGACAACGAGGTCAAAATTCAACATCAATTGCTTGGAAATCAGATTGCTGGTCATGCACATAAAGACCCACGGATGCCAAGACATGATGCAGAGACGAATTTTGGGATTCTGGATGCAGCAGCAGAAAACCCAGTGCCGTTGGAGATAGCCACAGGGATTCCATTTAGAGAAGCCAGAGATGGTGAAGATACCGCAGGAGATAGCCAGAAGGATGCTGCCCAACAAATAGTGGCAACCCAAGACGATTTGGGAGAAAGAAGCATGGCTGCAGAAGAGATGCAAATGGATCTGAAGACAAAGCAGATGGAACTAAGCCCACTGGCAAAACGAAGACAAAAAGAGGATATTCGAGATGTCTTGGATCTATTTGGAGATGATCCAGAAATATTGCATGCCTTAATTCAAGATAACGGAGCAGCAACACTAATGCACGAAATCCTATTCACAGAGCCAACCATTCTGACAGCAGACCTCACGGATAGGGATGCCTTGTGTATAGCTCCAAAGATGAAGCTAGGGACAGAAGAATTTGTGTGCCCAACGATGCCCCAATTAGAGGATGCAAATTCAGTTATGGCTCCTGGAGTTATTGAAGGCGTAGACCAAAGAGAGATCTGCAGTGATATTGATGCTCACGCCAATCAGCGGGCACCGCAATTGGAGACGGTTGAAGCAAGAAATGCAGAAAAAGAATTCGTTCAGGCAGAAAGAGCCATTGCACCTCTATCATTTGAAGTGGTTACCAAGGCACAGACTGTCGATGAAGAAGGAGTACCGGTAGGCAAGCCTGTCTGGGCAGACTTTTCCAAGAAGGTAACTGTTCAATCAGAGTTAAGAGAGCATATTTGCAAGCCTATTGCATTGAAGACCCGCATTGAAGATACAAGAGATGAGAAGAAAATTTTACAAGACCTTCAGATTCACCAGGTATCATGCTTGAAAGTAATTGAAATGGCTGCTCTAATTATGCTTATGTTTATGGGGGAGCATTCCAAAGAAATTATTGAGCAATTATTGAAGATTAAGGAGGAGAATTGGATAAATTATAATCTTCAACAATTATGTTATGGAAGAGAAGCGGTGGAACACTATCCAAGATCTCAATTGTTGGAGATCTTATTTCATAAAAGGAACTTGAAGAGTGTACAGCTTCAACAGAATGCTCAAGCAGTTCAAGCACATTCATGTGCATGCAACTTCAAAAGGAAGGTCAACAAACAAACTAACATGAGCCAAAGTTGGCTCACTTATATTCCTGGACATGATGATTTTGGTTAGAGATGGTTGATGCTGATGGGGGAGTGTTAACATATAATATCCTAGTCAGCATACAGCCATGTCATATATGTCCACATGTCCAAGAGTCGTGTCAGTTAGATGTAGAGAGTCGCATCATTGAGATGCATATATATATCTGTTCCTATATATTATTCAATACAAGCTCATCTATCTATTCTCCACAAGAATTGGATAATTTATCATTCACAACCTTCTTGCTAATCAGGTAGGATAAACAAAACATAACACGTTCTTGAGCTCTACTGACTCTAAAATGCGTCAGTGGAACTGGAAGTCCAAGCTCCTAAACAGTGCCTCGCATGCCTCCACAAACAAAAAGAAAAAAATAGGGCCCAAAAAAAGGCTGGCTTGAAGAGGTCGGATATGGCAGTAACTCCGACACAAAGGCATGTGCTTTAGAAAATGGAGGACCTTCATCGCCATACCCATCTCCATGCGACCATGCCTTTCCTGCCAACCAAAAAACTTCCAAAAGAGCCACCACACCATCATCTGTTCACAAGAAGAAAGGGGTTCCATAAATGGCTGACCATGCGAAAGTCAGACCATTTTTCTGACATCACCGAAAGATTAGGGATACGAATACCCCCCTAAACCATGCCAAGCATATGCAATACCCTACCCTGTCAACAATTGTAGAAGATAATGAGCAAACTAGACATATGAAATAACAATAACTTGATTTGCATTAAGACGAACAAGCAATTCTTACGTCATGCCACATTGCGGCATTCGATTGGACGTATGACACATACAACACACGAAAAATTGTTCTGTTGGGTTCTGCCCCCAACCATCTTACATTGGAATTCTGTATTTACATCAAGGAAACTGTAAGTTTAAAATAATAAACTCTTGCATCTTGTTGAAATAATAAAGGGCAAAACTACAAAATGCCCCTAACTTTTCATGTATTTCATAATATGCCCCTAACTTTCTAAAAATTTACAAAATGCCCTTGAAAATGTATACATGTATTTGTACTATTTGAAATTTTATAAAATACCCTTAACTTTTACTTAAATTCATGAAATGCCCTTAACTTTTTTACAAAATCACAAAAAGCCCTTCCTAAATGTATACATTCTACAACCAATTAAATTCATAGAATGCACTTTAGTTTAGCTTAACTTCATACAATGCCCTTTGTACCCTTGATATTAGGAACATTCATCTTAGAATTTTAGAAACAAGTTTTCTAGCTCAATTGAAATTCTAATCTTCGAACAAAACACATCGAGACGATTTTTCTAGCTCATTGAGTTAAAAAACTTATTTCTTATATTCTCATATGTCTTCCCGATATCTGAAATATTTTGATGGTACAAAAGGCATTGTGTGAAGGTACGCAAAAATAAAGCGTATTCTATGAATTTGATCAAAAGTTCTAGAAGGGTGTACATTTAGAAAGGCCTTTCTGAATATGTGCAAAAGTTAAGGGCATTGCATGAATTTAAGTAAAAGTTAAGGGTATTTTGTAAAATTTCAATGAGTACAAATACATGTATACATTGCCGGGGCATTTTGTGAATTTTCAGAAAGTTAAGGGCATATTGTGAAATAAGTGAAAAGTTAGGGGCATTTTGTAGTTTTTCCCAATAATAAATTCTTTCCATCTTGTTGCCTAGATAACAAACTCTTGGCATCTTGTTGCCTAGATAACAAACTCTTGGCGTCTTGTTGCATGAAGTATAACTTGAAATTGGTTACAACAATAGCTCCAACTATGAAATAAATTTTAACTCATAGTGTATTAGCATCGAAGATGGAGTGTGCAAAGGCTGTAGATTCATTTGTCCTGATGCTGTGCAGGCTTTGTACTACTATCATCATCCGGTATAATATTTGATTGGACATTGAGGGCCTGTTTATACTTTGTATGTAATTTGTTTGCCTGAGGGCCTGTTTATAAGGTGTGAATACAATTACATTACGTTGAAGATAGAAAACACGTTTGTACTGATGTTTTTGTATACAAGAATTGCTTTTTAGGTGCAATTCTGGCCTGGAAGGTGTGCACAACGGCTTGTTCCCTCTGTTCTTAGTTTCTGTATTTTTCTTAACTCTGTTCTTTCCGTGCAGCGACTCCGGCGATGGCGTAACAAAGCTCTTTCTGTTGTTTCTTTCTAACTCTGTTCTGTTGTTTTCTTTCTAACTCTTTCTGTTCTTTCTTTCTGTTGTTTTCTGTTGTTTCTTTCTAACTCTGTTCTTTCTGTGCAGCAACTCCGGCGATGGCTAAGCTTTGCTTTCCTTTTCTTTTCGAAGCTTTTGAAGCTTTTATTCTTTCAAAGCTTTCCTTCTGTGCAGCAAGTCCGGCGATGGGTAAGCTTTTCTTTTCTTTTCTTTTCGAAGTTTTTTTGAAGCATTTGAAGCTTTTATTCTTTCAAAGCTTTTCATTTCTGAAGTTTTCGAAGCTTTTGAAGATTGCTTTCGTTCTGAAGTCTTCTTTGAAGGAATCTGTAAGTGCTCTGAAGCTTTTTGTTAAAAAATCTGTTGCTGGTGCTTTGGACCGGGGTTCAATTCCCTGGGGCAGTAAATCTTCAATGTTTTATAAACTAAAACAAGAAAGCAGAATGCGAGTCAAAATGCAGGTAAAAATATTAGAATGCAGGTAACAATCCGGGAATGCAAGTAAAACTTAAGGATAGAGTCAGAATACACGTAAAAAATTCTAGTATGTCCGGTAAAAACTTAGAATGCAAGGCAAGAGGACATTCCGAGAATGAAAATATGACACGTGGCGGCAGCTCATTGGCGGATTAGCCAGAATGAATCCTAACCAAACTTTACGTATCTTTGAAATGCCCTAATGTGAAGAACAAAGACTAAGCTTTGCCTAGTGACCGGATGGCAATCCTGCGCTGGTCGATGTTTTCCTCTTTTCCGGCCCCTACATCTGTAAGCCATCGATTTGCCATAGCAAAGGAATCACACATCCCTGCCCAAATCTCCTTTATTTTGGAGAAGGAAGTGCCATGTAAAGGAAAGAAGAAGAGAAAGGAGTTTGTGGAGATGCTAAGAAATGGCAAAGCTCCCCTCGAGATTTTGGATGGCATGGGAGAATGGTCTCCTGTGGTTTTCTGGGCTGTCATTGATTTTCTTAGAGCCCATGGTCGAATAGCGGAGGCATTACAGGTAATCAGCTAACCATAGTGTATAAACTTGCATCATTAGATTCTGCCCCGGACTAGGTAGTTTGTTGGGAATGCCAAGAATCCTCAGTGAAAAGCTAAGTGGTCTACCTCGGACTCATATATCAGCCATTGACTGTGATCTCTATGCTCTCTGTGCCCTCTCCCAAAAGTCATTTTAGTCCATAAGGTAGAACGATTATATAAAAAATGCCACCAATCTTGCATGTAGATATACAAGATTCTACCATCAGTTAGCCATATAACAGTTCTATCTATGTAATAAAACTATTATGACGTTTTTCCAATGATAGAGCATTCCCTTTCCAAGTGATGAAGTAAATGGTAGCAAAGACTAAATTCATGCAGCATGCTGGATTGCTAAAAATGCTGTGGACATACCAACTTTGATAGTATAATGAATAGCACATGTTAGGCAAGGGACTAGTCTATTACTAGTTAAGCGAAGACGGATTCAGATCGGCAATTGTTCATGTCCTTATTGTCATTTGGCACATAATTCATATTTTCTGCTTCTAAACCTGAAAGTGTTTTGTTCTGCATTATCTAAATTAAAGAGATTGAAAGCACTATTGTTGACAAGTATAATAACATTCTAAGAGAACCAACTCAACTACTGACTGCTTATTGCCACCAAAGTTCGCTTTTGTAGTTGGCCTTTATAGCTGACAATATTTGAGATTGCTTTGAACTGCATTAGCATCAAATTCCTTGCAGCAACCTCCATCTACTTCATGCTCTCTACGAGCTCTTTCTGGCATTCCACAAAGAAAATATCATGTTGCGATGAAAACCTATGCCAATGATATATCGTAATCTGCAAGATTGTATTGTTTGATGGGTCATTCCTTCCTTGTCAATCTCTGGTGCAAGCCATTCATTGCAGCAACCAACATAATGTTGTGTACATTTAGGGTCCTCCAGATATTTATGAATAGCAGCTGGCCTCCTGTACCCAGGAAACTTCACTATGAACAGATTGCGAAAATAAGAGTGTTCTTCTCTCAGATTGTAGACATTATTAGCTGTTTGTGTCCTCCAATGCGTGTTGAATCAAAATTGAGAGTCAGAAAGCCGCAATCAGGTTATATGTCCATTGGATTTGAACTGGTTGTGCAGGGATTTGTATCCACAATAGTGATATATGAAATCACAATCCATCTTGCTGGAAACAGAAAATATTGTGTATTTGAGGCCAATCCTTTAGCAAATGTTGCTTTGTCACACCTATTTCGTAGTCAAACTTATTTAATATGTGCTTAAAGAGGAAGTGCACAAATCTTCGCTTATGGATAAAATTATCTGAAACATCTGCAGAAAACTACTGACCAAAAGCAGCATATATCATTATCCCTGCTGGGATTTTGTTAATAGACTAAGAAGTTGGTTCCCCTGAGCTAGATAATAGAATCATATTACATGTGACACTGTGCTTTATCGATTAATGTATTACTCCTAAGGGATTACACATTATGCTGTTAAGCCTAATATATTTTGTCAAGATGACATAAGTTGTTTCCCTCCGAGAGAAAGTCTTCTTAGGTATATTGTAATTCTTCTGTACCCATCTGGGACAACTTTTTGTTGGTTGATCCAGTTATTTCTTTACATTTTGTTGTGTTCTGTCACTTTATCAGATCATTGTTTACTGCAAACTGCTTGGCAGAGGTTGCTTTGTTTCCTGTTCCTCGTTATATGGTGGGGCAGTGTTAAAAGTCTGAGTGGTTGGAGACAAACAGATGATCTTGGGTTTTCTATTTTACTGTGGTTGATGTTAACGTATCTTTTTTGCATTTTCAAGGCCTACAATTGGTGGAAACGCCAAAAAGGATACCGACCTTGTGAGCAACATTACACAAGGTTTATAAATATGCTAGGAAAGGCTCAAATGGTAGATTCGGCAGAAGAGCTCTTCAATGAAATGGAAACATTGGATATTCAGCCCACAGTTGCAACTTGGACATCTCTATGTCATGCTTATGCAGCCTCAGAACAGTACAAAAAAGTTGAAGAGATAATAAGAAGGATGGTGGATAGTGGCAAGCAACCTACGGTTGTTACTTACACAGGGCTTATCTATATATATGGGAAAAAAGGTCTTTATAACCTGATGTCCAGTCTTTTAATTGACATGAAGAGTGTAGGTTGTATTCCAGATAGCTTTACTTACCAAGCCCTTATCAAAGCTTATGCTAGAGGTGGGGTTATTAGCAGAATGGAAAAGGTGTATACAGAAATGCTGGAGAAAGGGTGGCCTCCAGATTCAGAATCGCTTAATATGATGGTCCAGGCCTATGCAACAGTTGGCCTTTTGAGGGAAATGAGAAAGCTGTATTTATGTTTTAAAATGTTTAGAGTTTCTGTGAATAAGTTGACAATAGAGACAGTGGCTCTTGCGTATATACGGGAGAATCTGTTTCATCAGTTGGGAGAGTTTGCCAAAGAAGTGGGGCTCAGGCGCCCAGATGTTGGCAACCTTCTTTGGAATTTGGTTCTGTTATCATGCTCTTCAAACTTTTCTATGAAAAACCTGCAAAGGGAATTTATGGCAATGGTGGAATCAGGCTTCTCACCAGATTTGACTTCATTCAATATTCGTGTACTTGCCTTTTCAAGGATGCAGATGTTCTGGGATTTGCATATTGCTGTCTTACATATGCATTCTCTTGGCATTATTCCAGACATTGTTACATATGGTGCAGTAGTTGACGCATATTTGGCAGGAAAATTAGAAACAAAACTTGCCACTGAATTAGATGAATTGCAAATGGGTAACTTATTTCCTGATGTGAGAACTGATCCAATGGTTTTTAAAGCATTTGGGAAGGGAGACTTTCATGTGTTTTGTGAAGATAGTCTCTCTGGGGAACAATCAGGCCGATTTGAGACTACTTACTCTCAATTAACTAGTCTCTATGTTTCAATCAAACATGCAGAACCACGTAAAAGAACTAATTCTCTTGGAAGCTACAATTCTCTAATTACGAAAGAGTGATGCATGCATGTTCTAGCATACTTCCATGCCAGTTCATGGTTAAATTGCCAAAGCAGTTATTGGATAGTTGTGCTACAATTTAGTGAACTAGGAACAGCGTAAGAAAAACATTTCCATAGAACATTTTACACAATGCACAATGTAGTTGCACAATGCACCATCGCGAGCAATACATACTAGCAATAGGTATGTATGTTAAATAAGTTTATGCAAAACAAAACAATATATTTGCACAATGCAATGTGAACTACCAAATATGTATGTAGGTTAAATAAATTTATGCAAAACTAACGTGTAAAATTCTAGCGATTGTGGTTGGAAGGAGCTGATTTCCATGGAAGACAAATTGACGTGTGGAGATAGTTTGAAGCAGTATGTATGCATTGCATTGCAACGGTTTAAATAAACAGAAGGCGGTCACAAAAGTTGCCAGAATTGGAGAGGAACTATATCGAGGGACAGGATAGGAGGGGGCTAATTTTAGGGGCGATGATTTTAGGGCGAAATGCGTTCATTGTTGGGGAGCGATAAGGACGAAATCCAAAGGGTGGTGAAAAAGGCTGAAGGGAGCCTTTGGAAAGGCATAGGCTACATAAGGGAGAAACGGAGGGGGTGCAAAGCAGGCCAGTTCTGGGATGATGGAGACGAAGAAGGTAGGCAAATTTCCTCCCCCTCTGCCCTATCTTGTAAGGAGAAAAAATTGGGAGCATGACAGGTTCCCTCCCACTGTGCCATCCACTACTCTCCAGAGAAGCATCTCCAAAGATGGCCATCTTCTCCTCCATGTGGCCAATTCCCAGCCTTTTGAAGCCTCCCTTTGCATCACCAGATCCCCCTCTCACCATCACTTGTCCATGTTTTTGCAACATCATGTTGCCCCTCATCATGTTGCCCCTCCCCCTGACTTCAATCCTCCCAGCTCCTGTCGCCTCGGCTTCTCGCTCGATCCTCGCGATCCCTCCCACCCTCCTTTCCTCCAAACTTAACCAGATTTTTGTGTTTGTGCCCTTGCTCAAGCTTTAGTAGACCACCTTCAAGGTGTCTTGTGTATATTCACTCAGCTTGTCAACATTCTTTGCCTGGCTTCATCAGGTTAGATCTTTTTCCAGGTGCCTTCTGTATATGCACTGAGTTTGTCTCCATTCTTTTGCTCAATGTAGCTTCATCTGGTGGATTAATAAGTTTGGACAGATGTTTGTTCCTTGTCCATGTTTGAGAGGACATTTTTGCAGGCGTAGTGTGTGTGTATATAGTCTGAGTTATGGACATTCTTTCCTCAGTGTAGCTTCATCAGCTGGAATAATAAGTATGTAGGCTGGGGAAGTTTTTTCGGCTCTCTTGTTCTTTGGTTCTTCTGCAAAGTATTCAACAGAATTGAATGTAAAATGGTTTACAATATAATGACACATAAATTGTGACAAAATTCTGTTCTGCTACTAATCAAAACATTAGTTCCCCCAACATTCCTGCTGCTTGACTTCTGCCTTTTACCCCAAACTATATGTCCTTCAATCTTCAACTAAGAATGTATAACCTGCCATATTTGCATACTCATCTCTTCTGAAACGTTGCATTCTGCTTTCAGATCATAATTATGCTAAAATGGACTCGTCTTGTTAGTGGTATTTGTTAAACAATGAAACAACAAGAGTAAATCTTTTAAGAACATAAATCAAGTAGATGACAATAGAATAGATATAGATGCTAGTTTGATTCACAATTCTATGTCTATTTGCACACGTTTTGACGCCTTTGCTGACATATTAAAAAATGCATTTTATTTTAATATCAGCTGAATTTATTCTTTCATGGTTTTCAAAATATTCAACTCTTTCATGGTTTTGAAACTTTATTTTTTGGAATCTCGTGACCACACTTAATGAGAAAGTAATTTACTACTTTACATTCTTTCTTTTTTCCCCTATATTAAGTTGGAAGCTTGCAAATTTAAGATGACTTAAATGTTGAAGAAGGATATTGGAAAAGTGAAGTTGCCTTTTTTATTAGTACCATATGTTGCACGGCACTTACTTGAAACGTATGATCCACTTATTAATGTGGGCCCAAAAACATTCTCCATATAGAAAAAGAAATGAGGAATAAAAAAGAATGAGCACTTATATATCCTTAGACTATGGGGGGCTCTATGATCGAAGAACCAAGAGAAGGTTGCCACACTCCTTCAAATAACTTTTATCAGGTTGGGAGGGAAGAGAATTTCTCGTTTTGAAGTATTTATATTAGAATTTTCCTTTTCAAAATATTTATATTTTTTTGAAATAAACCTTTACCGTTGACTTCATGAAGATCTCGACTATTGAGTATCATGATCCTCTAGGAGGGTCTCTTCGCCATACCCAAGGCCAGGGTCAACGCCTTGTTATGAAAGTGGGGATGCATTGACTTCATGAAGATCTCGACTATTGAGTATCATGATCCTCTAGGAGGGTCTCTTCGCCATACCCAAGGCCAGGGTCAATGCCTTGTTATGAAAGTGGTCATGCATTGTTGCAAAGTTGGTGGGGGAAGGACACACTTCAACCATTGTACAGTGGTGGGGCAGGTTCCATCTGGGTGTGTTTATATAGTGTTCCATAAGCTAGGACTTCCCATAGACATTGAAATTCCATGACCATCATCATCATTTCAAACTATTTATATTTTCTACAACAAACCTTTATTGTTGATATGATCCTATAGGAAAGGAAAGAATTTCTCTTTTCGAACTACTAATATCTTCTACAATAAACCTTTATTGTTGATTTGATGACCCTGGGTGTCCAGTTTTGGAACCTGCCAAGTACCAACACTAGGGCATAAGCATGCTACTGCATACCGCAAAAAATATTATGATGCCTCAATAACTAATAAGTGTTAAATTGGATTCATTCATTTTCATCTTCCACTCTCTTTATTTGACCTTAAACATTAACATGCTTTTAATTTTATTTTGAATTTTTGAATTAGTAAAGAAAGAACAAGAAAACAGTACCCATTTATGAATTACAAAGTGTAGGTACTTTGGCAGTTTCAAAAGTGGACATCTGTAGTATGCTTTTGCCACTAGGTACTCTAGAAACTATTACTTTTTTTTTTTTCGTTTTATTAAAACCAATTAAAGTCAAGGACACTTTGTTAAGTGAAAAATAAATCAACTAGAGACTTAAGATGATCTGAATTAAAGTATATTACAGGTGTCCAGTTTTGGAACCTGCCAGAGTACCAACACTATGTACTCTAGAAACTATTACTTTTATTTTTCCTTTTTTATTAAATTCAGTTAAAGCCTAGGATACGTGAAGATTCGTGTTAAGTGAAAAATAAACCTACTAGAGACTAAAAAGAATGCATTGAGATTGCATAAAGTCTCAAGTACCAACTACCCAATGTAGGGTGCTATATTGGGTACTATTTTGGTATCTTCTTGTCAATATATGACACTTTTTAAAAGACACCCTAGCATTCTTTTACCCCTCTTTATATTTTAGTCACAACAAATCTTGTTTTTTTTTTTTTTTTTTTTTTTTTTTTTTGCCCCGGAGGGGCACACCTTTGTTTGATGGTGTAAAAAAGAGGTTTACGAATATCCCTAGATTCGTAGGTCAACAACGAGTCATTTGGTATACATAATACATTTCAAACATTATTTTCAATTTTTTTTATTTGCTTCATGTGGCTATTGAGCGAACTTGTTGTTTGATTATTTGACAGGCATTAGTTAGCAGATTTGATTTTTGATAGGTGGTAGGACAATTCACAAAGCTTGACCCATCTAGTTTTGATCTGTACCATCACAACATAATGTTTATTGAATGTCCAATGTAAATTACAGTTCTTCCAACAAATGCAAAGGCCAGTCATCTACCTCCCACTCTATGAATTCCCCTTGATCAACTAGGATATAAGCCCCCTCGCCCCCCCAACCCCCCCTCCCAAGATTGCTAATCAGGAAGCCTTGCTTCCTTTTTATTGTACATCACAGAATCAGATGGAATTATTTGTAGGATAATTCTTGCAAGCACAACAGCTCCAAATTGCCTCCTTCAATCTAATACATGCCCAATGTATTTAGAAGGCCAAATTGAGCTGATTACTCCAACCCCTGGTTAAAATTGCAGTCCACTTCTATGACCCAAATCAAATTTGCATGGTTATGCAAAAGCTTATTGGGTCTTCTTCCTTTCTTGTCCTCACGAATCTCTCATGCAAACTTGTATAGACTGGAATGGCATCGAGTCATGCAAATCAGCAGTCTATTGACCCTTTTGCATGTGGAATCATGCACCCACCTTAGCTTCCGAGTCTCAGCCCCCATTTCCATGCCAAAATATCCGTCCAACTTTTAGCCCTTTGTTACATGAACTCCTAGAAAGAAGAAATCCGACACGGGCCACCTCTTTAACATTTTAATCAGGGAATTATTTCTTTAGCTAAGGAAATATCTTTAAAATGCTTATGTTGACCTCTAGGCACAACATTGACTTCCCCAGTAATGGTCCCCATAAATTGGCTACAGACATATGTTTTGCCACAGTGTCTACTACCCAATAGTCTATTAGTGGTGCTCCCGTGCTGATGGAACCCCAATGTTAGGCTCGAGATGGCAGAGGCGAGACCTGTCACTACCAATTATCAGTGAACCAAGTGGGAGCCCCTAATAAGAACTGCAGCTCCTTCCATGCAAAATAAGTGACACCTTATCGAAGACCATCAAATTGGGAAGTCGCCCAATTTGCAGCGTCGGACACCTAATGGAAGAAAACGCAAGATGTCATATTTTCAATACAACTTCTTGTTGATGTTCCAAAGGATTATATATTCAAAAATCATCCATGAAAAACCATAGCAGTTTCAAGAATGGGAAGTCCTCTTCATTCACTAGCCAGGTTCATCATGAGCATGTGGCATGGTCACTCTGGTAACTTCATAGACACCATATTCTGGTACCCACAGAAGATGAATGACAACACGGAATAAATCTGGATTAGCTCTTGCTAGGCTTACAGCTATTTCCTCCAGCCAAGGGTCGAGTTGTAAACCTCTTTATTGCCATCTACAGTAACTAGAATGATTCATAATGCACGTAATCGACTCTAGACTTTTTGGAAGGGGAGGCAAGGTAGACTCGTGGCATCCGATTGCAAGACAAATGGCAAATGGATGTTGGATGCATTAGGTGAACTCTAATTTATACCATGAAAAATAACAGATCAACATTGTAGCAATATTATGTATAGATATGAGTATGCCTTGCACGTACACCGAGATCAATGACATGTACGTTGTTTGATCCATGTTTCCAACTTCGCCACCAAATTGGGCGATTTGTTGCAGCAGACCATTCCAAATTATACTCAAAAGATGGGCCGGCCTCCAATTTGAGCGTGGGAGGTTTGCCTCCCGGATTAGCTTGCTCTGGACAAACTTGAAGCTGAAAGACTAACCAAGTGAAAGTGGGCAGTCGCCCAATTTGTGTAGGATGTTCTATCAACTTCGACTTACTTCCGAGCAAGCTCACCCGGGAGGCAAACCTCTCATGCTTAAATGGGCGCCTACCTATTTTTGGATTATTTTGAAATTTGTGAAGAAACAATATTACCATCATCCTACTCTAGTAAATAACCAAATTATATTTAGGGGAGGAGGGTGCCCTCCTTCAATGGCCCACTTTTTGCCCATTAATACCCTTTAATAGCCCACCTTTGCCCTTTAATAGCCCACCTTAAGAACTATTAAAAATTGAGCTAAATGTAGGGTCTATTGATGGGCACTTGTGGTCAAGGTAAATTGTGAATATTTAGTGGTCCATTGGAGGGTTTTTGGTGGTCCATTAAAGGGCATTTTGGGGTCTATTGGTGTCAAAATTACCATACAACTTAAATCCTTTATAGTAACCTTCCAATTTGTCGAAACAACTCGTGCTTAGTATCTATTGAAGGCTAAACTTTAAAATTTCATAATGTTATTTCAAAATAAGAGATTAAAAAAAAAAAAATGCATCATAATAATGTTTTTTCGCTTAAGTGGGCAGTTTATGGGCACCATCCCTACAGACTCTAAGTGGACTTGATCTCGGCATTTTGCACCATTATTTGGGACGAATGAAAGTCAACTGATACCCAGAAGTTATCACAGTATACTTGGATGTTCATATATAGTTATGATGTTTGCATCTCATGTAGTGATGGAAGCGAAATGATAGCATTTAAAGTTCCTCAGATAAACGAATGTTCAGTGTAGAGAAACAAAACATAAACGAGCAAAAAACTGGGCTCTGAAAAACTTGGTTAAAACGAAGTAAACCCTTCTCAGAAAGGGAAACATAGAATTCTTCTGAAGAAGAAAAACGTAGCACACAGAATTCTTCTGAAGAAGAAAAACGTAGCAGTCACACGAAGACCAAATGGGCTATGGGACATACATTGGCTAATTACAATGAAATGGAAGAACTAAGTTAAGGGGTTGAAGAAGCGGACTGAGAAGCCCAGGGATGTGGAGGATCGGGGGGCCCAAGTTTGAAGGTATTAGCCCGGCTAGTAGCTTCAGATGTGGAAATCCATGGTTCTGGCGGATCAGGAGGCCCCAGCATGTAAGAATGAGGCCGTTCAGATATCTTGTCTGCTGCCAATCTGTCTGTTTTTCCTTTTCTCAATTTAGACGAACTGCGCCCAGGTCGAAACACAAAAGGTTCAACCCGGTACTCCACATCTCCATTTTCCAACGTCTTTGCAGCCAACCCTTTGATTCTGGAACTCCCCCGAGCACGAATATTGCATGCAGCAACTGGGTTCTTGGTCACTGCGCCGTAGCATTGCTGCCTGGTTATCGCTGCCGGAATTCGCATACGGAAGAATCCATCGCTGGTAGTGACTGCACTACTACGAAAATACACTGCTGCAGAACTGTTCCTGCACTGCAGAAGCACTTCAACACCTGCCAAAATCCGAGGCTGCTGTGTTATGCCAAAATAAGTTAAACAAAACCCACGAACAGAAAATGAATTGCAGCGAAATCATATCACAACAACTCAAAGTTAAGTTAATATAATTAACGTAGTCTACCTGCCATGAGGCGATCCAAACGGCCGGGCCGACCCTGGCAAGAGACCGAACCCAGAACTGCGAGAGATTTGGCGCTTTGAGTTTGAGCTCGGCCTTGCATGGCCATGGCGATGAGGACGGCGAGAAAGCGAAGGAGAATCGAGCAGGCCATGCTGCAGCGGTAGAGCAGGGATTTGGGTGGCCTGTTTTATAATGGAAAAATGGGCGGTGGCTGTCCTTATCTTAGCGGCCGCATTAGTATGGTAGGCGTTCCAAGGTGTGTGGAGTAGAACCCCCCATTAACTTAGCACGTTCATACATGCACCTTCCCCTCGATTCCTCTCCATCTTTTTGTTTGGTATTTTTCGATCTATGTGAACATGGATCCAAAAAATACTAAATACTTTCCATTGCGTTCTCCCTTCAAGTGTTTCTACCATGTTAATACCTCGGAGAATCATGTGCAGCTTATCTCGCCATACCACATGCATGTGGCATCTGTCAACTAAGCTCCCAAGACGATGATTCTATGATCCACCTTGAGTCACTCGCATTTATCCCTTGCATCTGTAAGCAACAACATACAGGTGGATGCCTTCTAGGTTGTAGCTTAACTACAATATCTATATCGTTGACCCTATAGGTGGCAATGCCAAGGGCTAACTCCTTTACTAAATGCATGTCTCATGATATATTGTCTCATTTTATCCAATTACTAAAGAATTGTACCAGAAGAAGAAGAAGAAGCGCATATTCTTGATGCTATTGGAGACCAACTCATATGCTAACATAGTGTCCCTTAATGAACTTGACCACACTTATGTGGCGTGATGACTCACGACGCATGATGCTTTAGCACTGACTCCTGCTGCCATCCACTTTCATTAGCAAATGGGGGATGGGTTTTGTGGGTCCTTTGGACCTACTAGCTCACATCACTCGTGCTCGTTTTGGTGATCATAGATTATGATACCACTACAAAATCATCCTTCCATTGCAACTCTATATCGACGTCTGGACGTCTGATACATTGATGAACGACGATACGACATCTTTAATGTTTATAACGACATCACGACGTCCTTAAACGACATCCAGTCGTCGATATTCTCGTCGCAACCGCATCGTTGTTAAATGTCCAAAAGTCATCATTTAACGACTTCACGTATACGTGGTGTCGGTTATGCCAGCGCGATGGGTACCCACCAAGCCACGTGGATGCCAACACGGTGCCACGCTGTCGACGTCGTTAAACAATGTTGCTTGGGTGGCGTCGCCACGTGCATGCCAAGGCTAAGCCATGTGCCGCCAGCATGGAACCTACGTCATGTCCGTGTGTAACGTCGTTCAACAACGTCAACGTTTTCTTTAAAAAACAAAAAAAATGCCATGTAGACGGCGACTGTCTACATGGCATGCAGGGGAGCAACATCATTAAATGACATACAGTGTATTTAAAAAAAATGGGGAACATAATTTAGCAAAATTAATACATGATAATATGAATACTTATGAAAAAAGGTGAACTAATAAATAAACAAATAAAGGAATAATATCACAAATTTAAATTAATCATAAAAAATTCATTTAAATCATTGAAAAAATCCAAAACAATTGCATTTAACATAAGAAATCACAAAAATTTGAAAAAAAAAGGTAATTTAAACTAGCAAAACGGCACGCCAAAGGCCATTGAAAATAAAGGCGCAGGAAAATAGGGAAAAATAATTTACATTGAATTAAATTGGACACCAAAAGATAATGAAATGTCATTTACATCTTTTTCAAAATTTGAATATTAGTGTATGAATGGAATGGTTACTCCGCATAATTAGGCACTTGATTAACACAAGGCCTCCCATGACAAATATATTAAACCACTACTGTATCATCTAAAAACCATCATATATAATAAGATTACTAGTAAACTTGTGCCCGGCGTTGCCGAGCTAAGTTCCTGGCATGTGTTTTTACTCGGCATGTAGTTAGATCCGTATGTTTAATTTCATAAATATCAATAAAGTGTATGTTTTATAAGATTACATCATTCATGGCCCCATCTTTGAGAGGTGTAGATTCACTTGAGCATTGTAATGACATCCATTGTTTGATGATTCTTCATGTCCGAACATGTGCCCAACTGGTTTCATTTCTGGAAGCTGTTTTTTATACACAGTCTCATCTTTGATGCCAAGAAGATTCATGTTGTAAATTGTGCATTCAGCATCTTTAGAGAAGAATTCATCCACGTCCCCTGCAGGAGAGGGCATCGCTATGCCTGCACCGCCCAACAGAGGAATTCCAAATGGATTTCCGGATCCTCTCATGTGAGCTTCGGCAAGTCCCGGGATTCTCCCTAACCCTAGGAGGCCTTTGCAAAAAACCACACCAGACCCGATCTAGGGCATGATCTGGACAGTCTGGGCATGATCTGGATCAAATCTGCCGTCTAATTTAGGGCAACACACAACAGACATCCACAACAGAAGTGGATGTTATGACTACGCATCATAATTAGTATGAAATGCATCGATATTAGTAAGTACATAAAGGCATTGTGTAAATATATACACACATGCTAGCTATTAATGCCTCCTCGATAGACACCCATTTTTATATACAATCATTGGAATAATCAGGATTCTTCAAATATAGACATAATTCGCAAGGATTGGCAGTGGTTTAGGGTTTATAGATTTTGTATTGGATGTGTTCCTTCATTTGACATTTTTTTCTTTCTCAGCCACGTGTATGCCACAATGTTTGTTTAGTGATTTATGGTAAAAGTTCCAAAGGTGTTGTTTGAACATACCTTGGAACAAACTCTCTTCCATTTCAAGATGGTGCACTTTAATATGTAGCACAATAACAGGGGGTTACTTTTAAATTTTTGTACGTTTTTTCACATGGTTTTTCTATGATTTCATTGTTGTATTCGTTGAGGTGTACTAAATAGTATTTCTAGAGTGCACCCTTTATGGGCCGTTGATTTTCATTAGTTGGAACAATCCGAGGGTTGTTGTCTTTCTCTGCATGTGTTTGTGCATGAACACTGTGCATGCGTATGCATGTGCATGTGCATGTGCACGTGCATGCATGTGCATGTGTACTGTGCATGTGCAAGTGTAAGTGCATGTGTGTGTGCATGTGCATGTGCATGTGTACTTGCCCTCTTGGATTCTTGTTGTCGGAGTGGATTTTTGCTACCATGAGGTGGATTTTTTGCTCATACTTGCAAAGGTATTTGTTTTTTAATGTTTCTTCAGTTAGCATAATGGTTTTTTTTGCAAGGTATTAGTTTCCTGGTTCTACAATGTAGTGCTGCAAAACCCGCCTTTGTTTCCTTCCCTTTATGTGTTCTAAAATTTGCTGCAGATTCAAAAAGAATATAGAGTTTAGGCCCTCTGTTTGCTTCCAACTCTTGGATATTCTTGGCTCACGGATTGACTGTTCATAGTAGCTTGACCTTTAGCTTCAATCAACAAACGGATTCTCATGCACCACGACAGCGGATTATTCCACGCCCTTTTTGAGTCATGCAGATCAGTCAAACAGTGGCCACAAGAATGCATTTATATTGTAGGTTTGGAACTTTAATCGAACCAGAAGGTGAATCATGCATTACCTTTAAGCTAAGCAGACCTATACCCTAAACAGGAGGGTGAAATCTTGCAGGCTACCAACCGTGGTCCATCTGAGACTCCAAGATCTTTTATTTCTAACACGGACTCGATTGTCATTTCTCGATTGTCATTGAACAACATTGATTAGTGATGCTGTGGAATTCAGGATACTGAGAAGACTCTGGAGCAAGTCAGTGTGGTGTCAGATCTTCTCAAATTCTTGAACGAGCCTTGGACTCCCTTCCATGCCACTGGTATGAGGAGCATGTATGTTAACACGGTTACTTATTCATTCCCTCTAACAAGATAAAAGGCAGTCCATGGATGGATAGACTCTGAAGCGATTTTGTCAGTAAGCAACCTGCTGGTCAAATTAACAATGCCATATCGAACCTGGAAAGAGGGTTGATCAGTTTCTAACTGCAACTTAGCACTGGTCAATATAGGTGGGAATGAATTTAGCCAATGGCTTGATTGATGGCAATTTGGCATCACAGAAATAGAATGTCTCATGTGTAAGACTTGTTCATTATTAATAAATTCTATTATTATATACTACTACCTCATGTATTAATATTGGTATTGGTATAATATTATATGTCTAATTCTATGCAATGTTTTCGTTTCCATAATTTGAGCACCTCTAGTTTGTTAGATTTGTGAGGCTATGATATACCATCCATCATTAGAGTATTAGGTAATGTCTATATCTACATCCCTACACCATCCTTAAGGCCCCGAAGGGGCCAAAAATTTTTTTAGTTAACACAAACCATTAACACACAACTACCTTAAACATTATTAACACAAACCATTACATTTGACACATTTAAATAAAAATCCCCCTTAAACCCCCTTTGGTTTGGGTGCATATTCACACGGGGTTACGAGGGAGGCCGAGAGCCCCAAAAACTTTACAATACATGTACAAAATTAACACTATTAAGTATATTCTCTCAAACCTTATAGTATTTTGCAAACCTTAATATACGGTATACAAAAACTTGTACGTGCATACCCCACAAACGAGGATTGCTATGTACGGTCCAGATCTTGGAATAAAGGGCAAATATGCCCATCCGACAGCTCTCGTTGCCCGGAGTAACCCCCCGTGTGAATATGCACCCAAACCAAAGGGGGTTTAAGGGGGATTTTTATTTAAATGTGTCAAATGGTTAATGGTTTGTGTTAAATGTGTCAAATGTAATGGTTTGTGTTAATAATGTTTAAGGTAGTTGTGTGTTAATGGTTTGTGTTTTTAGAAACTATGCGGAGAACGGAATATAATTATTTTTTCTCAATTCATACATATCGGGCATAAAGTCTTATGTTCTAGATATTCCAGAGGGAAACACAAAAGAAGAGACATGTTTTTTTGTAGATACTTTGATCAAGTGCAACCTCAAGTCATTGGCAGATATTTCAAAAATGCTTGCTTCTTAATAGACAAATAGATTATTTTTGAACAAAATGATTTTGTTACTAATTATTTGTTGTATCTTGTATCTATACTGCTACTTTCTGGTATGTATATTGACATACGCACATATATCTGTTCAGGTGTTGGTAGTATGCATTGTAGCTAGGGCAATGCATGAGAATGTATATAAGTATAACGTGGTGTCAACATGGTCATGGGTCTCTAGAAGTTCAGATTCTCTTTCTGTTTGCATAGTGTACGCCCACCTGATATAAACCATTGATTTTTTAATTTAAGATTTGCTTTTTCAATTCTGATAGTTACTTCTTACACGTTAATTAGCCTTCTCAAACGGTATGAATGGATCAAGGTTAGACTCGGTTTTAGAAATCACAATCGACACTAGGCTGGACTGTGCAGAAATTGGTATTAATCTGGATTTTGTATAAATTCCCCTCTTTTGTTTGGGTGCATGCTCAAATTAAGGACTCTGGCTATCTAGCCTTAGGCAGATTCTCAAGAAATCTCTTTCAAATTTCGGTACTGGAACGGTTTGGAATCGAGCCGATTCTTTATTGGACAGAGTTTTTCGACCTTAGGCCGGCCTGGTTCTTCACAGATTTATAGATTCTTGTGTGGAGATTTGCGGGGGAAAACTAGTCATGTCTCACAGACAAGGAAAAAATGGTTCGGGGCCCTCCAATAACTCAATCGACAAAGAAAAAGCCCTCAGAATCATAGAGGATGATGAATGGACGAACATATTCTGGATGGAAGATAAGAAAGATAAGGTGTGGGAAAAATTGAAAACCTTATACATTACTTTTGCGCTTATCCAAGATCAGCAAAGAGCTGCTGCAGTCTGCATGGATGTTCAGGAGGACGGAGTGCTTTGTGACACCTTGGATAAAATGAGAGCTTTAGAGAAGGATTATGCCTCCGGTAGAGCTAACGACCGTGATTGGGCTTGGAATTTTCTGGAATTACTTCAAGAAATGGACAGAAACCTCTGTAAAAGGATAATGGTGAAGCAAGGCCACTCTGAGTCGGATTGCTGTAGCCTAAAAAATAATATCTTTCAGAAATCAATGGATGAACTCCTCAATTCAGCGAAAGCCCTGCTTATGGACCTGGAAAATCTCAAGTGGAACTCCAAGGCCTCGATAAAACTGATTAAGAGATGGGAAGAAGCTGATGACACAGTCATAGAAAGGCATCGAAGGCAGGCCAAAAGCAGGCTCTCATCTGGCACAGACCTGTTACTAGAGGGAGTCTCTCAGGACTATGGGATTCTACAGACCACACTCAAAAAAGATACCAGGGCATGCAAAATAAGGCACTCAAATGGCTACTTCAACCCTTTGGAAACGGACCAATGCGAATGCAAGAACTGCATGAGTACAAACACATCCGGGTTCAGCAAAGCAAGTACTTTTGTAGGTGATCAGAATGTCAGCAACCGGATTCCGATTCTGGGCAAAAGCGACAAAGCAAAAGGTCAAGCTCTTCCTTCTTATAAAAATGCTTTGCTTAATGTGGTTTCTTGTGATAATCCCTCTGACATGCCTAAAGATAATTTGGATTATATTGATCTCTCGGATATTCAAGATTCTACAGCTGTTAATCTTTATTCTGAAAAAGGTCTGATCATCCACTTCCCTATCAATTGCCCTTCCCTAGGAGAAGTCAAATTCTGGATTACTAAGACTCAGAGAATCCCTATTTTATCTTTGCTCAAGATCGATGCCAGAACCTTTCAAATCTTGTGCAAAGATAATTTTAGTGTTTCATACATTCTAAAAAAGAAATTGGACAAAATTAGCAACTGTGACTTCTATATTATGAGATGGAGCCCATTTTTTACCCCGGGAAATAGTGATCACATATCTACTGCTACTTGGACTACCTTTCCCAATTTACCCCCTGCTCTGTGGACCCTTTCTCATCTTAAGGCAATTGCAGGGAACCTCGGGGACATTATTTCTATTAATATTCCTCAAACTAACTTCCCCTCCGTCTGTATTTCTAAGAATATCAACTCCAGATGGCTGAGGAATGTTAAGATCAAGCTTTCAGAGGGCAGAACTATGGACTTGGACATTGTTTATTCTAAGCTCCCTGTTATAGAAATTCCAGTTAAGAAGGCTCCTATGGATAATAAAAGCCCCCCGAATCTCAGACCCCCTCTCATTATCAGACAAGAGTGGCATCCAAAGAAGAAGACTTTTGAGGACGAGATGCAAAACGGCAGCAAAATTATTGACATTATCCCCAAAGCCAAGATGGAAGATAAAAGTGACTTCTTTTGGTCTAGTGGTAACACACTAGTTCCTTAGCAATGTGGTCTCGAGTTCGAGACCGCCTAGAACTCGGTACTCACAAGGCACCCAAAATTAAAACACTACATGGTTTTTCCCATGGTTGTGACTACAAAACCATTTTACAAAACCAATACATGTTTGTGGGTTGATATCATTAAAAACCATATGAGGCTAAACTAATGGATTCTTTTGTAAGGTTTGTTAGGGTGGAATTGCTAATGGTTTCCTTTGTAGAGTTTGTCAATGTGGTATAGCATGTTGGTAAATTTATGTGGTATATTATAGTGTTTTAAGGGTATGGTTAGTCCCTATGGTATAACACGATGGTGTGGATGTGGTTTAATATGCTGCTCTATTCATGTGATTCTATAGTGTGGTTGGTTATTGTGGTGAACTAACATGGCTAATTGTCATGGTAAATGCATATGGTTCCCAATGTGTTAGATTCAAATTACTATTACTATTAGTAATAGTTTATTCCAAATGTGCATGGTTTGGTTATGCCTTATCTTCATGGTTATCATTTATAAACCAGTGATGATAACCAGTAACACTTCGTTGTTTATAGTAGTTGTTTTTAAGTGTTGTTTTTTACTAAAACAACATGTGGTTTAACAGAATATCTACATGTGGCTTTTAAACTAGTAGTTGTTTTTAAGTGTTATTTTTGCTAAAAAAACATGTGGTTTAGCGGAAAATCCACGAGTAGTTGTTTTCAAGTGTTGTTTTTACTAAATAATAACATGTAGTTTAACAGAATAATCACATGCGGTTTTCTAAAAGAGTTGTTTTCAAATGTGGTGCTTGTCAAATAAAGACACATGGTTCTAAAGAATATCCACATGTGGTTTTTTTCAATAGTTGTTTTACATGATTCTTAACTACGGTTCTTAAGAAAACTAGTCATTGTTTTTTTTTATTGTCCTACTCTTGATCAATTCTTTACTTAAATCCATGCTTTTGGTTTACTTGTGCTTCACTAATGTTTTAATATAGCCTTTTGGGAATCGAACCCAAATTGATCCATTCAGGATATGATATTATAACAATCTTAAATCATATATGCATTACAAGCAAATGTGAACAAATTATTTTCCAAAAGCCAGCTAAAAGTTGTTTATCCATCTCGAGCACTCCCATATGTTTATTAGGCATTAAGAACTTTTCATATCTAAGAAAAAACTTTTAACTCTAGATTATTTCCACCTAGGGAAAATTGTTCTGCTAGACCTAGTTTTATATAACAGATAGAACAGAATAGACAAAGGGGGCAAAACTCTGCCCCATCGCATCATCAAGGAGCTCCTCTGTTGCAAACAAAGAGAAAAATAGTTCTTCAATGTATGAAACAAAGAAAATCAGTGTAAGACTTTAAAATTTCTGAACTAGTTCAAACTAAATATCAGGAAGACTACTCTACCCTGGAAGCTCAGAATGAAATATGCGGCCAAAGATGCTAGGTAGCCTCTTTTACAGCCAAGGAACTCCTCTGCTGCAAACAAAGAAAAAAACAGTCCTTCAATGTATGAAACAAAGAAAATCGGTGTAAAACTTTAAATTTTCTGAACTAGTTCAAACTAAATATCAGCAAGACTACTCTACCTTGGAATCTCAGAATCAAATAGACGGCCAGAGATGCTAGGAAGCCTCTTTTACAGGGCAAAGCAATGATCTAAGTGCTGGATGTAAAGCTGGTCCAAGCCTTCCATTTGCACTTCAAACAGATTAAGGTAATGTGGATAAGCTGGAAAAATAACCAAGCCCGCCAGGAAAAATTGCATTAGCTTCATCAGTCCTGCGTCTCTGTGTTTCTTAACAATCTGCAAAAAAAGTTTAAACCTATCGATAGTAGAAACAAGATAATGGATGGCAGAGATCAAGAGTAGTACCAGTAAGTAGGTACCAATAAGTAGATATCCTGTGCCGCCCGGCTCCTTGTTCACAAAAAATCAGAAGGAGTCTTCCAACAAGAACTCTGGTTCACGTCAAAAATTAACACAGATAGAGGAAAGAAAACATAAAAATAACCTTGAAACTAACAAGAACAACAATCAGATGTAATGGGGAGCTGCAAAGGAGAAGAGGGCCAGAGTTGGATCCGCCAAGGAGATGTTGGAGCAGAAGCCGGAGTTGGATTCGCCATTGGAGCAGATTTGAACCCAGGCCGCTGGCGGCTGGAGGCGCAGTTGGAAGAGAGAGAATAGGGTTTCGATCTGGTGAATGAAGAATAAAAAAAATAAAGGCATGCTTTTCAAATTTATCCCGCCCATTGGGTGGGAGGGCGGGATAATTTGAACTAATGTTCTTGTAGACCTATTGCTTATTTGTGGGAATTTAATTTATCATGGTTTGAAGATAGCAATCCAATTAACTAGAGAAAACGCAGCCTGCATTTAAGACGCCGGAAAAAAAACTATTGATAGGGCATTTTATCGTGTATTTTGCCAGATTTTTTTAATTTTAAAGCTGGAAAAATGGTCGGAAATATTTTGACTTGTCTAGAATTTCTAGAAGTGGGTGGATTTATCGGGCCAAACCCCCTATTTAACAACCACAGCCTCAATTTGCTTCTCATATTCAAAACTTTGTCACTCGTGATATGTATGGTTGGTGGCATTGCATAATTTTTTGTCTAGTCGAAATTTTAAATGCACTTCAATTCTACTAGTAACGGGTGCCCGGCGTTGCCGGGCATAAATACGGCTCTATTGTACAATGCCCGGTATAAATATGGTTCTATTGTAGAGACATAAAGTACTTAAGTATATGTGTATTACCTACTGATGCTTAGCAAGGAGTTGTCCAATGCATTGCACATTGCGAAATTGTTAGTTTGATGCTTACGTAAACTTTTTGGTTGTATGTTACTCCTTTGTAGTGGTATATAATTTAAAGTTTATTTGTTTGGGTGGGGGACGGAGATTGATTTTAAAACTGAAACATTTGTGAACTTTGAACTCGATTCTTTACATTTGCCTTGTTGCATTTTGGATAGTTGGATTTGCAATTTTTGTATTTGATATGATCCTAAAAGGAATTGAATTGAATTAAATGGATTTTTATCGTCCACGGAGACCAATAGGCCTATGGAATGCAATCAAAGAGTATAGCAAATGTATTAATGTCAGGATTTATATATAAAAAAAAAACCCCACTCTTTTGAGGGGAAAAACTTGAGGGGAAGGGAGGTGTGATTGCGAGTATGAGCGACATTATCGCTTGTTCTAGTTGAGTTGCCTGGGAATTGGACATATACTAATGAGCTATTGCTTCAAGCCTATACAACATTTGATATAAATAAAACATTCAGAAAAATATTCCAACATGGACCTTGTGACAACTCTAATGATGATGAGTCAAGCTTCAACATAGTCATAAGCAAAAGACCTTTACCATGGTCTTGAAGAAAGGGATAGAATACAAATGTCAAGAAGACACATGTAGGATGCTCTGTTCATTTATTGAAGGTAATATGATGTGAAATGCATAATTATATAAACTACAAAAATGCCAAGGAGACACCTAGCTCATATAAAGTAAATAGAAATGTCAAGAAGACACCCTAGAGCGTAGCCTCAATTATATACACAAATCCATCATTTTAATAACAAAGGACAAACCTGTTGTATTTTGTTCATTGTGTGCTGGAAACATCAATTAGCTATAACATGTCTATTAGTTTCTTATCCATATACGTATGCGGTGCCTTTTTAGAGTAGCCTACAGATAATAATTTTTTGGTTTGAGTTTCGTTTGAGCTCTCAATGTGTAATGCGTCTTGTATTGATGCATCAATATAGTAAATCTATAAAAGATACGTTGGAACATTATTAGCTATGATTAGCTTGAGATAAGTCCAGAAACATCATAAACCATTCCCATTCTATTTTTATCATGGAACCATTCTATTTTTATCATGGAACAAAACTATTGCTTTGTCATAGGTACGTCATTCATACCAACATTAAAGTATAATGCCTAATTAATAAATTGGCAAAAGAAAAAGTAGTCTGGGTGTTATGGATAATAGGCGTTATATATTTACATAGATTACATCAGCACTATCAGCTCTAACTGATGAACCTGCTTTTAAAGATGGCACTCCATAGCATTCTCGAGCTTTAGAAAACACTGAAATCATGTCATCGGATTCGTATTTGGAGGAGCAAATGTAAATCTGTGTTTGAGATATAAAGATTTATGTAATGAATGAGTAAAGACACAAACTTCATGGAAAGTATGTGGCTAGGTTGTATTAGATTTATTGCAATTGTATACTATGTTAGTTGTAGATCCATAATTATTCAAAGTGTCCATGTCCTACATTAAATTTAAGTAGGAAAAGTTTTTGAAAAAGTTGCATTGGAAGGGCTATCCACTCCACTTTAATGCGTCTTTGTTTTATACTGAAATCTATCATAATTTCTTTTTCAAACTATGTACGATGTTCAGTAGAGTCAAGTGGAAAAAACTTTGTAAAGCTTAGATAACCTATGATGGGAGAAGAGTATAAAAAATACAATGATTGGTCATCCTGTTATTTTTTCGAGTTACTGGCCTCTTGCCATGAGTCTCAGCAGCAAAGTTCTTCAAGTGACTCAACCACCATGCTTAGGACACCACCTGTGACAATCGAAAAATATGTTACTTCTCTGCCATTGTACAACCTCATCTGACATTGGTCATACAACGGTGCTAATGAGTATAGCCTGACAGTTAATAGGGATATATCTTGCAGACAATTATGCCAACCTCTTAAGTGTCATAAGATCGTAAGATAGAAAAATAACAATTTGCTCTTGGACATGAATAGTAATACAGAAAAGGAACAATTTGTACCTTAATGTATATAGGGTGCAGGAATATGTCTTTCATTGAATTGCCTACCAGAATCTATGTTGAATCTATGTTGCTAACACCAGACTCAACATCGAATTCAGAATTCAAGGCATGATCTCCATCTTCCACATCGATGCTAATTGGGATGCGATTTTCATGGAAAATAAAAACTGATTTTCCATTAGGTATACCATTTAACTACTTTTAAATTTGACATGGCAGGATATAACACAAACCTCAAAACTGGGGCAAGGAAGCTTCCAGATCCATTTCTCCATGTCTTGCCCATGAGATGGAAATCCCTATATACATAGAAATGAGATAAGAGTTAGAAACCTCAAACCTGGTTATTCAGCGGTGTTGTCCATATGCACAGGCATGCAGATGCAGATTGGAAGGAAATGATAAAACTCTTGTCCTACTGATCTGCCTCAAACCTGGTTATTCAGCAGCTCCTCTCAAGCCACCCTCCATATGCCCAGGCATGCAGATACAGAGTTTGAAGCAAGTGACACAACTCTTGCGCTACTAATCTATTCTGTAGAAAGATCAAAGAAAAACTCGTCGTTTAATGCTAACAGCGTGACTATGGCACAAATAATGGTAAACAACAACCCAATAACCTTCCTAGTAATTTTGGTGTTCTTTCTAAAGTAGGATTTAAATCAGACATTACTTACATTATTTGGAACTCAATGATGGCTCCAAGAACAAATCCTCAAATGTTAAGCTTCACAGATGCGCATGTCCCCATGTAAAAACCTAGTCCATGACTTGTTGAAACTGCAAACCTTGAAGGAAATCACATCATATAATGCCTAGTTTCCATTCTTTTTATTGCAAAAAGCTGAAGCCTTAAACCTTCACACACTTATGAAAGTGAACAATGAGTTGTGAATGAAGAAAATTGTTTGCAGGCCTTCTACATTTATAACCTACTCACCATATTTCAAGGTCTCTACACTTACTTGCTAGTGAGCAATGAGTTGTGCGTGAACAAAAAGGTTAGCAGATTATCTACATTTATAACCTAGATACCTTATTTCAAAGTGCCTTCTTTATGCAATATGGAGAACTCATTCCAACACTTTCTATTCTGCAAGATCATTATCCAGCCTTACAGTGAGATACAGCACTTCCTGTTCTGCAAGCTTCTAAATCAGTGTTTGGCCTTACATTAAGCTCCAACACTTCTCATTCCGTAAGCTTCTAAATCATTATCCAATCTATCTCGAAAATCCAACAAATGAACTACTTTGTATTGCATGTAGGACCTGCCAAAACAATCTGGAAGAAGTCTGGAATAAGCCATTCCATAAGATCCTTTTACATAAGCATGGGTATAAAGTAAGTAATTGCCACAGGCAGTTGGCTTGAGCATGCCCTTCCTACACTCCAATATCATAGATTAAACTATATATAAGAGATCTAAAATGCTGGAGTTCGGCAAAGGCCACTGAAGTTGTGAAACTATGCTCAGTGTTGGTGTATAGTAACAACATTAATTGTCCATTTTACTGCAACTTCATGTGCCATTTTATGGCTATTACGTAAAGCTAGTGGGCAATGACCGTATTTCGCTATCTATTGTTTAAATATATACAATGCTAGAAATTACACTAACCATCTTTGTGAACATATTTCCCACCTGTCTTAATTTGCCCGAGTTAGCTGGATATGCCTTCAACTTGACGCCAACTCCAATGGAGTAATGTTTATACCAGAACATAAGAGATGCAGTGTTGCCCTCATATTCTCTGCAAGAGAAATATTTAGCTAACGCACTAATTAAGCTTGCTAAAATGCACACATTTCAATGGGACATTACTATATATAAAGCTTTAGTAAGAATCTGTCTAGTTCATGGATTAAAAATAACAATGTGAAGCAGAACATATATGCATGCATAATATTTCTTAGACAACTGATAAAACATGTGAATAAGATACAATATGAGCTTGGTCATATGCAAGCAATATAAAATAGCATGTAGGTCTATTGAACAAACAACACACACTGTATACCTAAGACAAAAGAGAATACGATTAAATAAACAGGTCTCTTCACAAAAGAACCCAGGGCTTACCTCAGACAATGTCACATTTTGATCTGTTGAGCAAGAGAATAAATAGAAGTAAATGTGCTTTGATGTCTTCTTGTCAAACCAAAGATAGCATATCACAAATAATCCTTCCACAATACTTGATTGAATTCTGATAATGTAGCAGACCAAGTACCAGGGCTAGATGATCTGCTCCACATGTAGGTAACTGGAAAAAGAGTCACCATATAATGCACTGCAGTCTCTAAGTTAAAATACAAATGATTAAAGATCAAGAGAGGTGAGAATAGCGAAATGCTATCTATTGAGATCCATTCAACATGAAAGCATTTGCATAAAGCAAAGGATTGAGAAAGCACAACAAAAAATACATGTGATATATAGAGCTCAGCTAATACATGATCTGCTAGGGCTAAATATATAATCTATTAGAACACCCAGAAAATGCCATGAGCAATCATGGCATGGCATAGGCAGACATATATGCTCCGTACGTATTCCCTAAAATATTCAGAGCCCGACTTTTTCAATCCTAAGAAAATCGAAGTTAAAAAGAAGACAAATAATTCAAGAGGAAAACCTGAAACAACCATAGGATCCTGAGGCACACAGAAGGAAGACTCCTATTTCTGTCCTACGTCCTATCCATGCCGGAATTCATACAAAAAAGCCATGATGTCGTGCCTTCTCTTCTTTCTCCATTTTGTCTTCCTTCCCTGTTTCTGTTTCTTGAAGCAGAAATCAATATTTCGTTCTCTACTTCCATTTCAAGCTGCTGAATTGCCCTTTCTGCGGCAGTTTTTTCAGCATTCTCGACATCTGGCACCACCGGATCAAATTCTGGAGCGGCAAGCTCGGCAAAAGCTTCATCTGTGCTCTTCTTATGACCTGTGACATCCTTGATTAGCTCTTCCACAACCTCAATCCGATGGTGAGCTTCACTTCCTATCGCTTTAACAAATTGCTCGTCTTTCTTTTCCGCCTGCAAAACTGAAATGTGTCGAGACAATGCAACACAGGGCAAATACAAAGTTCAAAGAAACAGGGGAAATTTAGGAAAAGCTTTACCTCGTATTCTTCCTCGGATGAATATACCTGCACAGAAGACGTCTCTGCTCCGAGATGAGATGGGTCTAAAAAAATCCAACCGGAATGGCACAGAGATGATCAGAACACAAACTCCTATTACACGCGTCTCATACCTTATCAAAATCCATGCCGTCATATCCATGAAAACCCAAAACCACAAATCTTAGCAATGCCAATGACTCTTTCCCGATTTTTGGAATATCGGCAAACTTTCCCGGTGGAGAAAACCTTTAAAACCTTGGAAAATCAACCTGGAAAAAAATTCTAAAAAGTTTCCCACTTGCCGGGAAAACCAAATTTAAACAATAGATAGATATGCTTTGAGTTTTGGATATACTTATACCTAGACTTTAGGTGCTTAGGGTGCATCCCCATTAGGCCGTTATCCCGGCCCGACTTTGCCACATGCCAAATCCAGCCAGAAATTTAGCATTCCCATTATCTTCAACGCATCGGAGTTGTGTTGACGAGTCTAGAAAATCCAGCTCTTTCCTTATGGGGATGCACCCTTATAGTACTTGACTTATAGTACTCAAAGGAAATGAATTAAGATACAGCCAAATCCCAAAGGCCTTTGTGGACTTTTCAAAAAAAATTCAAGGCAAATGCAACTACTATGAGAAATAGTTGTAAAAATGTGACGTGTGCCAATGAGTTTCCAAATTATGGTGATGACATGGCAAAACTGGCATGATGATTCGACAAAGTGTCATTTTGCAATTTCTACAAGGTAAGTGGGGAAATAGAAATTTACAAAAGTTGACATGGAATATGATGATGTGGCACTCCAAGTAGGTGACATGTCATGCCAACTAAGCAAGGCCAACGAAGAATGAAGTACATCCTTGGTCATTCATGGGGTGGTGTGGCAATGATTGGGCGACATGGTAACATATAGATGATATGGACATGATGACTAAGCAATGGCCCCACCATGGGTAGATTAGCACAGATGATGCAGATTCGTCATACAATAACCATATTGTTGTTGAACACAACTTGAACCATATTCTTGTTGAATTTGATTGGTCCTTTGAAGCATTAAGACTTGTGGAACTTTTAAGTTTGAATCTAAAGTGGGAAAAATTGATTATTGATTAAGGGAGGAATTTAAAAGTCAGAATCCCACAATCATCGATCGTAGCACCCAGCTATCCTTTGGGCAGAGAACACGGGGCAATAATGCAATAGGTTTAAATCCCACGTGTTCTCAAATCAAAAGGTTTTTTAGGTTGTAGTTTTATTGTTTTTTTCTCATTATTATCTAGGAACCAAGCCCGCATGATTGTTCAGACGCTATGATTGTTTACAATAGATGGTGGCAGGTATGAGTCCCCAATGTATCGGATGGACTAATATGCATGCATGGGAAAGCGATTTAAGTATATTTAATACCCATTTGTAATTTTTCCATGGTGGAGGTGTAAGTTTGGCGCAAGTCTCTCCATATATGTGATTCTTAGCTGTGCTTTATACTATTTTTGTTATATCATGGTAACCAACCTTGGTTGCATTCCCCAAGGTTACATGGCCCGGGGTTCAAACCCTAGTCTTAATTGCACACTTGGTGGTGGTACGAGTACCCCCCATGTATGTGGTCAATTATTTGACAATAATGATAAAAAACTACTGAGAATAAATTTTTTGGTAGTAATACTAGTGCAGTAAGTGGGGCTCCTATAGCAACGATAATGGATTTTGTAGGTGATTGCGTAGTTTGCACTTGTACCCATTAAGTACTTGGGAGGCATCAACTATTTAGTTTTGGTCATTTTTGTACGGAGGGAGTGGTGTTCCAATGTTAGTTCTATCTCTGGTATGAGGTGTGTTGCGGTTTGAATAGGTTCATTGAGCTTGTTCTATTCTATTCTATTCTATTCTATTCTATTCTATTCTATTCTATTCTATTCTATTCTATTCTATTCTATTCTATTCTATTCTATTCTATTCTATTCTATTCTATTCTATTCTATTCTATTCTATTCTATTCTATGGAACGAAGTTGAAGCTGAGACTGTGATTGTGGCAACTGGATCTGTGCTAAAAGGTTACAGTTTCCAGGGTCTAGTGAAGTCGATGGTTTCTGGAACAAGGGCATTTCAGCATGTGCAGTATGTGATGGTGCAACTCCAATTTTTAGGAATAAACCATTGGCAGTGATTGGTGGTGGAGACTCGGCGATGGAGGAGGCTACATTTTTAACCAGGTATGGTAGCAAGGTGTTCATTATTCGTAGAAGGTATCAATTTAGGGCAAGCAAAATTATGCAAAAAAGGGCTCTTGACAATCCCAAAATTGAGGTTCTTTGGAATAGTCTAGTTGTTGAAGCAGTTGGAAATGAAAAGGGGCTCTTGGGAGGGCTGAAAGTGAAGAATGTTGTGACTGGAAAATTAACTAATGTGGAAGTCTCTGGTTTATTCTTTGCCATTGGTCATGAGCCAGCAACCAAATTTCTGGAAGGGCAACTGCTCACTGATGCTGAACGATATGTTGTTACTAAGCCCGGCGCGACTTAGACTAGCATACCTGGAGTGTTTGCAGCTGGAGATGTTCAATAAATCATTTCAGTGTAGCCCCAGGGATTCAGTATTATTTGTAGTATGGGACATCTGCGTGCAAGAAAGGGGTCCTTTTTTACCATTTCGTATTTGTTTGCTTACCATTAGAGGATTTTTTTTGCACTATCTGAGGTAAAATATATACCTTAGGGGTTAAGTTAGTTTCCAAAGGTCAGTATACTAGGGATGTTTTTGGCCACCGTTCAAATGCAGATGTCCACCCTCTTATTACTATGTGCATCCTCCGGAAGTGTAGGAACCACAACAACATTGTCACCTTTAGGTTCAATAATGTATGAATAAAAGAAAGATAGTAAACAAGGTTCAGCTATAAAAACCTAGTAGTAATGATTGTACTAGCCCATTGTATGGGTCCCATGACCTATTGATCTCCGTGGACGTTAAAAAAGCTATTCTATTCTATTCTATTATATTCTATTCTATTCTATTCTATGAAATTATGTTATTTTTGCATCTTTGGCAAGAACCACATTTTAGGCGGGTGCTGAGAAATTGTGTCATTTTTGCATTTGTTGTTAAGTGAGCTCCAGTTTGCTAGGTAATTGGTTAGTTGGCAAAATAGTGAAAGAAAGAATCTATAAAATGCAGATATGAAAACCAGAAAGAAGGAGCAAAATGAAAGAAATAAGAAACCTAGAATGCACCAAGTGAATCAAAACGGGTTGCTCGAAAACAAAAATGAAGGAAACCAAGCCTAAAAAAGCTTAAGCGAACGCCGAATTAGTATTAACAATGTTAGGCAAGCACCCCCTAAAACATTTTAAATAAGTAGATTGTTCCTCGGGTAGAAGATGAACATAGAAGTAGCTAAATATTTTCTTCCACTGAAAGAGGCTTCAAGAAAGAGGCTTCTGTGGTAATATATATATTTTTTACTTTCCTCAAGAAAGAAATATAATAAAACATGTCCTTCAATTTTAATTGAATAAATTTTAGGAAACTATATTATTGGTTTGCATGCTTATGATTGTCCTTGTATGATTTCCTTGTATGAAGCCTCATAGATAATTTGGATACTATAGATGATAGAAATCAATTTAATTAATGAGTAAGTCATCTCAAGAATAATTCCCATCTTTCGAAGATCGTTATAGCATGATATTTTATTTCTCATTACATGCTTGGCCATGGGATACTAAATTGTATCGAAAAATGGAAACCATGATATAAACCTTAGTTAATATAGAAATGTGAATGCAAAACCGCAACACTATCCGATTGGACTCCATGGGCGATAAAAAACATTCAATTCTATTCTATGCTGGTTTTGCACTACGGAGAGCCACATCTTTTTAGATGATATTTGTGAACATGATTGAAACTACGCTATAAACCACAACCATTTTATAATATGTGTGATAATAGAAAACTGGCATCAATAACCACCATGGCATTTAAATTGGTTAAAAAACCACACCATAAAGTACTTTAACTTTGTGTCAATAGAAAACCAACATAAACAACCATTACCATATTTAAAGTGGTGTTGAAAAACCATGCTACAAACCAATATCGAATTAATAATCATGGAACATTAGAAAACCAACATGAATGACCACCGTTGATGTTAGAAACCATAAAATAAACTAGGTTTGGTTTTGAAAAGCCACGCTATAACAAAAAATCAACATGAATAACCACATACTAGTTATAAAAACCACTATGTTATGTGGTTTTTATTAAGAATGAAAATTTTATTATAAAAAATCATATCTATAGTGGTTTGTCCAGTGGTTTATTTTAATGGTTAAACTTTTGGGTGCCTTGTGACTGTTGGGGGTCAAATCCCAACAGACGCAATGTAAGGTGGTTGGGGGCAGGGCCCAACCAAGCAATGTAGTGTGGTGTGTGGTCACATGTCCAATTGGATGCTGCCTAGTGGCGTGACGTTAAAACTACTATCTATCTATCTATCTTTCCCAATTACGATCTGAATTGGAACTTTGTCTTCAAAAATATTAATATGGCAGTCAAATTGAATACAGGGTTTGTAACTCTTTCTTTCCCCCTTAAAGAAGTAAATCATCCTGAGGCTGATACTGAAAGTTACAGTTTCGAGAATGACTTTCTTCACTCTTGTGATGATGAAGGTTGGAAGCAGATAACAAAGAAAAGAGGTAGAGGACAGAAAAAAGCATATGTTGGACCTCTTAGAGTTAGTCCCAGGAATTCAGCCATTCAATCTAGAATGGCCAAAGGCTTTTACAAATATTAATGTTTAAATCCCTAAGAATTATCACCTGGAATCTCCAAGGTATTAATAATATTATTAAAAGGGAACGTTTAAAAGTCTGCCTCTCCCCCCTCAACCCTGATATTTTATTCATCCAGGAGCATAAGATCCATGATCTTAACCACAATATTATTATTTCTAAGGCTCTCCCTCCTAATTTTCAAACGTGGTCTATAAGTGCTAACGACTCTCCTGCAGGCATAGCAATAGCTTGGAATCAGAGAATTGATCTGCATATTCATCACATGATCAATGATAATAATGGTAGATGGCAGATTTTGGTCTGCAAGATCGGGTCAGGTAGCGTTAAGCACAATTTCATTATAATGGGAAAATTTTTAGTAAACTGGAATTTTTTTGTTATGGGGGTTGTATAGACCTTATGCATGGGTTGTATACACGTGTACAGTACCCTGTATCATAGACCTTATGCAGGGGTTGTATACACGTGCAGTACCCGTGTATCATACATACATGAATATTTAGAGAACATAATAACACGGTATCATATACCAACTTCCAAACACAATAGAGACCCAATTATGAACTAAGTATGTCCCTAGTAACCTTCCCCGTGTTCCTAACCCCTTCCCTTCCCCTTTCCCTTCGCTGGTGGGTCTAACTCCACGATCTCGGGTTGGGAGTCAAGAGCTCACGCTCCTCCCGGCTGATTCTTCCCACCATATGGGGTACCTAGTCATTAGAAAAGTAATTCCACGGGATAATACTCACGGAAGAAGAGCGGACCCAACTCCACAAAACCGTTGTAAACGTGGTAGGACACCCTAATAAGGGCATACATCTGTCCCTTACAAATTTCATGAATGAACTCTGATATGTATGCATCCAGAGAGTGTGCTAAATATCCATCACGAAGAAGAGGCCTCAATTGTTGTAGCATCTGGCCTCGGATAAGGAGGGGGTTCAAGCATTCCCCTCATTGCAAGTCTCCTATAACATTGGGGATGGATTAATTTCCATCAGTGGCTCATGACCACAATCAAATCGCTCCATCGAAGTTGATCAACTCCATTGTAAGCTCCTTTGGTGGGACTGTGGGCGCAACCTCCACTCCAAGAAATGGTCCAATAGCTCATCCATTCCAGGCCGCACAAAATGCCTGGGGCATGCTTGCAGGCCTTCTGGAGTAGCCCAGGGAGGATTGGGTCCAATCATTTGCAAAAGCAAGCAAGGATCACCGACGGAGCAAGGAACACGGAGCAGAGCAAGTAGCAAGTTCAAGAGCAAACAACAAGATCAAGTAGCGAGGAGCACGGAATGAAGTAGCAAGGAACAAGGATCAAGATCAAGTAGCAAAATGCAATGAACAAGGAAGATCAAGTAGCAAGAAGATCAAGGAACAAGGAAGATCAAGGAGCAAGAAGCAAGGATCAAGATCAAGTAGCAAGGAACAAGATCAAGTAGCAAGGAACAAGGATCAAGATCAAGTAGCATAATGCAATGAACAAGGAAGATCAAGTAGCAAGAAGATCAAGGAACAAGGAAGATCAAGGAGCAAGAAGCAAGGATCAAGATCAAGTAGCAAGCAACAAGATCAAGTAGCAAGGAGCACGGAATGAAGTAGCAAGGAACAAGGATCAAGATCAAGTAGCAAGAAGCGAAATGAACAAGGAAGATCAAGTAGCAAGAAGATCAAGGAACAAGGAAGATGAAGGAGCAAGAAACAAGGATGAAAAGTGAGAAGTGAGAAAAACAAGGTAAAAGAATTTATAGCTACTTAATCCAATAATGTTGAAGTATAATACCAATAATGTTGAAGTATAATACCAATAATGCCGACGATAATACCAATAATGCTCACGATAATACCAATAATGTCAAGTATTATACCAATAATTCTACAATCGACTATAAAAGCAGCTCCATATGATTCGGTAAGTCATTCATCTCCCATGGCTTATAATATTTATGAAGATGGCTTTGAGACCATTCTTTTGCTCCATGAGCTACAATGATATTAATCACTGATACATAAAGGTGTTAAGTCGGATCCTTACTATAATCCAAAGCGTAAGGTCGTGGAGTGTGATTGCCCGACCTTACTCGTGTTGTGATCCATCTTCTTTGGGTTCCCGAGCCATGCCTACGAAATGAATGGGATCACAATAGCAGGATTGATGATGAGTGAATCATCGACTCTATAAAGCCATCAATAATATGTGCATCTAAATTATATGTATGCCATCAATAATATGTGCATCAGATGTAATGATGTGTATTAAACACCTATTATAAAAGATGTAAGGATGTACTTAGTATAAGCATAATGGAAGCTAATGGATGTATCGACAACGTATTAATTGTCCAAAATGCTTAAGTATTATAGCAAAAGAAACTACATACATGATTATCGAGAACATGACTGAGATTGAGAGCTTTTAGCTAATGCTATGTCCCCCCACATGTCAACAATGTATTTTGAATCAACAGCGGTCTTCTGTCTTTTGCCATTTGCATCCCATGCATAATGTATGGCATCTAACTTCTCATACCTTGATGGATCTGATGGATTGGGTCGCCAACGTTTAGTTAAGCAACCTGTATAGTCACGACCAACAGGCATCCACCATGATACATAAATGTGACCATAATTGGTAGACTCTGAATCTAGGATGGCATCTTCTTTTCTCAGAAGCCCAACCACGTTGGGAGTTTCATCGTCTCCGTGTCGGGACTAAAACGAACATACCTTTCGTAACATGTGCATGAGGATCAAACTCATCCATAGGCAACACTGGACGCCCATCTGCTGGCCCACAATACGTAGGCAAAGGTCTTACAAGCACAGCGGCTTCATCGACCGGAGTAAATGCAGCTTGTAGAGGTTCTTGCCTTGTACGCAACCAAAAGTTATCATTTTGAGGTCGTCCGGGAGATACATCTTCCAAACACACAAGAATCTCGTTCCAGTAATCCATAGTTGCTTTGTACTGTCGTGCAAACACACTATCTTCTTGATTTTTGCATAAGGAATTCCATAATGCTATGTACTTGCTGATGCCGTCGCCGTGCCGGGAGATCTTTCAATGTCTTCCTTGGAGGGATATTTTAGGCACCCCGCTGGTAACGTTGGCTCACCATTTTCATCCTCCTTCCACATTCTTATTCCTTTTTCTCGAATCCACTCTTTATGGGTTGGCCGCGATCTTATATTGCATAATGGGCCATTTCCCATCCATTTTAAATCGAATAGCAATGGGTCGGTATGGCCTCGTTAGACGTTGGCCTTTATCGGGATATATCCCTTGGCAAAGCCTTTCCAACTGGAACTTCATCCACAAAATATGGAACAGAGACTTTGCATTGCACTTGCTAAACAAGTAAAGCAACTCGTGCAAAGTTAGAGCATCCGATGAACTCATTAACGCCGAAAAAGTTCCCTTAACAATGCATCAATATCGCCATGAGTATGCCCAACCATCATGAAGCCAACCCGAATCTCATCAATACCTTAAGCCATGTCAAATAAGAGAGGTAGGAGAACACATATCTATTTTTATTTTGACCCGATGCATTATCCAAACTGTAAGTAGAGATTTCGAGGAAGAGGATTGAAGCCTTCTAAGTTGGCACTAGAAGATGAAGGCATCTTCTCTGTGTCTCCGCTTAGCTTATGAAGTGGTCGAGTATCTTTTTAGGGCTTGCATCAATTTGCAATCTGTAGTTTACGCTTCCACATAGATTACCACACTTGTCTTCTTCCTAAGCAACTCAAGATAGTGTAGGATCCTAGAAAGTGATCCAACATGAAAGTTTGAGTCATCCTTCCAAAGATCAAGAGAGAAATGACCATAAGCCCGGCCCACCATGACCATGTGTCGGTGCTCTGTCAAGTCGCTGCTTCAAGCGATCTCCCTCTCCAAACAGACTTTGCGTAGATGGTGACTTCTTGGTGTGAGTGTTTTGACCTGATCCATCTTATCATGTATTATGCAAAGGTGACTTTTCGGGCGAACGATGTGATAATGCACGCCAATGCCAATATTGACTCCTACAGAACGTTGTTCCAACATATGTGCCCGCCGTTGAATTGAAAGGTTACGCCCTCCCTTGTATCTTTTGTTCTTTCCAATTTCCGCTTGATGACTACACATATGTTACACTTGGAGAATCTTTGTATTTTTTGCTATGCCGACGCCCTGAAACTCCTTCTTCCAAATATTGTAAAAAGAGGGCAAGGTTACACTCTTTCCGTCAATTCTTCCACCACGGCACCCACTTCCTTATGTATGCTCTTCTTATTAAGAATGGAAGGAAGTTTTTGAACATTCTCCCTTATATCATCCTTCCCTTTTTTGCTTCTATGTGGAATGCTCTCCCGCATTCTCACTAATGAAGGTATCAAGCACACTTTTCTGTAGCTAGTGTCACAGATCTAGGCTTCTTAGAGCCTCAGATACCATGCTCGGCGTTTCCACCTAACTCGAACCTCTTCCTCCAACTATAAAACGTGACGAAAGCAACTCCTAAAGCCACGCGCCATGCTAATTGATGTAAAGACCTCCACTCCGGAGACCACTACTTTCGCCTCCGACTGCCCTATATAAGTTACACTCAACACATCAAAAACAAGCGTAATAATGGCACTGCTTGATTGAGAATAAAATTCTTTTCTTAAGGCACATAATTGCTCTCGGGTCAGTTTTTTGACACATTCTGCCCTGCGGCATGATGTTGATTTTAGAGCACTCTTGATTGACTTGGAAGCGCACATCCTCTCTTCCTTCCTATCCCCTTTGGTTCCCTCCCCGACCCTCTTCACATATGTATATTTCCTTTTCCTCTTGAATTGCTTCTCAACATCAGCTTCCAAGCACTCAACTTCTAAGTCATCCTGTTCGAGAGCAGCTCGAGCTTGTAAATGTTGTGAAACTGTCCTACCATCATGAAGCAAAACATAATGGGTCTCCCAGGTTACTAGACTGTTAGCTATAGGCCTCTCAGCACAAGCATGACATGACCTGATATTTTGGTTTCCCGTTGGATCTATTATGTTACCCATCGAAAGCCCGACCTTTGATACACCCAAGAACTCATCGTCTATAGCATCCTGAGGATCACTAAAGACTATATTCGCCTCCGAATATTTAGATCCAAGGCAGGAATGAAGAATGTAGCATGGCAAACCTAGTAGATCTGTTCTGGAGTAGTAGACTGTCTCATCTTCGTGCTTAAACAACCCGAGACCAAGACGGGCAGCTAGATTCTCATGACCTCCAATCTCTACTATCTATCCTTCTTCATTTGTTCATTTGTTGCTTTGTTCTCCCAAAGTGAGCAATTGAAACTGATGTCCGGGCGGGCTTGGACAGATGGTGGACTACTAGATGAATCCTCTTGTGAAGAGGGCAAATTGAGGGATCTCGAAGACGTATCTTCACTTGAGGGCCACTCATTTTGTTTTACATCCCTCTTAGGCCATTGAATGAATGTGCCCTTTTGCTTCACCAATGTTATCTCGCACCTCCCCAGGGACCGAAGTTCTGTCGATGGGATCCTGACTCCGCGGACCTCAATAGCTACATTTGAAGGATCTATTTCCTTCCCATGAAGAGTGGTTCTATTCAAAATATGTCCCCGGGCAACAATTGTCCTTCCGACGAATAGGTTGTACAGGGGAAAATTGAACCTGTTTCAATCAAGGAAGTCGACACTTTTTAGAACATATGAAATAGACGAAAAGTAAGCAATAAATAAGCGAAAATGGCGCCATTTAGTACAAAAGAATATATTTGTCTACATGTGGAGCCAAATGGCGCCCGAAACGGTGCACTTGCATCAAATGGCGCCATGGCGCCATTTGATCCAAATTCACATCCATGGCACATTCATAGGTGTGAATTTGGAACAAATGGCGCCATGGCGCCATTTGATGCAAGTGCATCATTTCGACCAAATGGCGCCATGGCTCCATTTGGCTCCAAATTTATATTTCAGCCTTCATTCGTTCAACCGTATGGCGCTATGGAGCCATTAAGACCAACACACCATAAGGGTGTATTTGGAATAGAATGGCGCCCAGGCGCCATTTGATCCAAGTTGGTCACATGGGGCGATTTGGCTTAGCTCCATCACAAAATCTACACGAGGTGCCTATGTTATGCATTCTTGCTCCCATTGCTGTATATGTGTCAATAAGAGCAAGCATGCATAACATAGGCACCCCATGCCAACTTTGCAATTGAAACCAGGGTTCTTAGTTTCCTAGCAGCATTCATATCAGCATTTGAACACGCTATACACATGGCAGCAATAGAACAGAATTCATACCAGAAAAAGTGGACTTACTTGATATTAGATAGATCCATAGTGGTATGTCCCAGCAGAAAGCGCCAAGAAGAAAGCGCCAAGGATTCGCCAAGAAAGCGCAAAGAAGAAAGCGCCAAGAAAGCGCAAAGAAGAAAGCGCCAAGAAAAGAAAGCGCGCCGACCGCGCCAAGAAGAAAGCGCCAAGACTCACAGGATTTCGTGCTTTAAGAAGAAAGCGCTGACAAAGACGCGATGCGCCTTTTGCAAAGTTTCTGCCTATGTAGCCTTAAGAAAAGCTGGCGCAGTCGGTGACCGAGATCTAACAGGCTGATTCGCCAGTTCGAGCTGAGCTAAAAACGCCTCGTCGTGGCATGGTCGCATTAAAGTGTGAGCAGGCGACAAAGAGGGAGATTTAAATGCTGGTACAATTTAAAAAGCGGGTCGATTCAAATTTGGACAGTGGCAGTCAAATTTCAATTCAAAATTGGGCGGAATTTTGACTTTTATGTTAATTTCTGGCGGGAATTTTGAATTTTATGTTCAAATTTGGCGGGCGGGCGTTAGGGCGGGAAATATTCGAATTTCAAATTTCAAATTGTGGCGGGCATGTGCTGGCATGGGCGCCACGTGCACGGGCTAGCATGGGCGCCTGGATCACACCTGCATGGGCTGCATGGCCGCTGGCGGCATGCATACCGCTGACCGCCACGGGCATGGGCTGCATGGCAAATTGCCGAGGCATAGGTCGTCATTAGCTACTGCGTATAATGCATGACGGCAGCGGCCCAAAGTTTCTTATGCCTAATTGTTTTTCTGAAGCTCCTCATTTGGTTTTTTTTTTTGATTCCGACTCCTAAGCGCTTCGACCCTTAGCCGCCTTGGCGCCTTAGCGCCCGATTAGCCAAAGCGTTGGCGCCTCACTTAAAGCAACCCTTTTTCGGCCTTTGTTTCCGTGTTTTCTGGCGCCATTTCCCCACAGTTCAGTGCCTCAACACTTCAAGCTACACACTAGTTTTTGGACCAAATTCAAGGCGCTCGAAATGGAAATCGACAAATCTGGAGCTCCTCAGAATATGGAGACAGAGGCTAGCGCACCTCATGGAACAGGTATGTCATCTACTTGCAATGGTTTGTTTGGGCTAAATGGCGCCACCGCGCCATTTAGATGCCTGGTAGCCAGTTTTGGGTCTTATAGTTAACAAATGGCGCCATGGGTGCCTGAGTGCACTTTAGGAGAGCTTACTTTAGGATGTCCGGTAGCTTACTCTAGGGTCTTGTTGCTACGAAATGGCGCCATGGCGCCATTTGATGTCTATTAGCTTACCATAGGGCCTTGTTGTTGGCAAATGGCGCCATGGCACCATTTGATGTCTATTAGCTTACCATAGGGCCTTGTTGTTGGCAAATGGCGCCATGGCGCCATTCGATGTATTTGCTTACCATAGGACATTGTTGTTGGCAAATGGCGCCATGGCGCCATTTTTATTTGCGTCCAGTCCATTAACTCTGATGGAGTCCTTCACATGTATTCTCCTACAAATCGCAGGTGCCTCCACCCAGTCAGAGCCACTCTCCTTCCAACCATCTTCCGCGAATATTTGGAAGGGGAGGGGCTCTTGACTGGTGGGAGGTCTCGTGCACCGCACGCAGTGGAAATGCATTTGAACTGCTTCCATTTGCTTATGCAACTTCGGATGCAAATGGCGATGGCGCCATTTGCTCGGTCATCCGGGTCGCTTCGCTTGTTAAAGAAGCCATGCATACAAAACGCCTCCATGTTCTTATGCATGGACTCGATGCAAATGGCGCCCTGGCCATTTGCCTACCACAACCGACATTACGCACGCTTGTTAAAACCATTTATCGATGCCTCTTTGTTACCGATGCCCTTTGTTGCGGCTATATTAAGTCCCGAAACACGGTTTCAATCCGACCGCACTATCTTGCCGCTGCATGTGCACGGTGCATGGAAGTAATGCGGGTGAGCCCCTCCACCGCTTCTGGTGCTCGAAGGAGATCTGCAGAAGAGAGCTCGCCTCCTTATTAGGGGAGACAGACCTTAATCCGAATTTTACTGGTATCTTGGTCAACATGAAGATTGTTGTCAAGAGCGGTCGCGACGATTGATCCGGGTGGTATGTGAGGATACTTTGCAGCACAGAATAATTATCTACTATGTGGACTGGAAGTTTTATGATCCCACCAGAATAATACGCTAGCATTGCAAATGTAGCCGGTTCCGCGAAGAAGCAACAAGGCCGCCATCGCACAACGCCTTTGAAGAAGCCGACATCGAGGCCCACAAGAAATCTTGAGGGGCTTTATGATTCTTCGAATCGGATGAACGAGTCGAAAAACTCTCCTTCATTCATTGTCAAGGCATTAGCCCAAATAGTAAACTACCCGCCATTGTGGACACCGCATGGCTAAAAAAACAGCTTAGCAAGAAGAAGACAAGACAACCTAAGGAGACACCCCGCAATGACAAAGACTCCTCATCTTCTACTGAGGATGTTGGCCAGGAACCTGAGGAAGGAAAGGCGGCAGGCAAGAGGAAAGTTAAGAGAAAGGAACGCAAAGACCTAGAAAAGGAAAAGAAGGAAAAGAAGTAAGCGAAGGAAAAGGAAGAGAAGGAAGAGGAAAAAGAGAGGGAAGAGGAAAGGAAAAAGGAAGAGAAAGAAAAGAAGGAAAAGAAGGAAAGGAAGGAAAAGAAAAGGGAAAGGAAAGAAAAGGATAGGGAAGGCAAGGGGCAGAAGGAAGGAAAGGAAGAGGAAATGGATGGGAAGAAGAAGAAGAAGCACGGGCTGGAGACCTCTGAGAAGGATAGGACACCTAAAAAACAAAGGAGAGCGACTCGGACACCTAGTCCTGCTGGAAGTCCTAGAAGTGGTGGTGAACCTCCGAGCCCAAGGCATAGCCAGGATCTTGCGGACACACCGGCCAAAAGGGTCCCCCCATTAAGAAGCCAGAGCCAAAGAAGCTCACACTAAGAATAGCTCAGCACTTGCTAGAGGTGCCTGCAAATCTTAAGGTCGAAAGGTCAGAAGAGGAAAAGACGGCAGAGAATACACTGAATAAAATTTACGATCACCGGCATCTGTTTCCTCTGGGTGTCACATTTACAAAAAAAATAGAGGTGTTCAAACTATATCAAGGGCCAGCAAATCTGACATCCAGACCAAGGAATATGGAGCACGTCAAAACGTTAGTGGAGTCCTTTCAGAGAGACCCACATCCAGTGTTCACTCCCGCTGATGTGATTCCAATCAATCCCCTCACAAACAAACTGGTCGCTTGGAAAACCGAGGATGACCTCATGGGGATGCACTATTATATAGTGAATGGCAATCATTCAGTTATGGCTGCTCAGCTTGTATGTAGAAGACTCGGCACTGCAAAGTCCCAAGAACAAATGTCAAAGATTTATCTTCAACGGAATTGCCGAGTGTTATCTGGCACAGTCAACGAACAGGAATGCCTGCAGCTCAGTTGTGAAGTCAATGATATCACTGCGAAGACTATTTTCAAAGAGCCTTTCATTGATAACATAGCGCACCTGCGGCAACAATATGCTCTGTGCGGGAAGCCTGATCCATCGGGACGCGGGCAGTCACGCTCAGAACCATACAAGGTACATATTGTAATTGTTGGCAAGATTAGCAAATGGCGCCGTGGCGCCATTTCGTGAGGAAATGGCGCCGTGGCGCCATTTGCTCATTAAATGGCGCCATTTCTTCACTAAATGGCGCCATGGCGCTTTTTCCTCATTGAATGTCTGAAAGGCTAACTTCTTGTTGTTTCCAGCGTTATCTGGCTCTGGCTGAAGTTACCATGCGTGGTAAGCATCCAAAAGATTTCAACCAGTGGGTCTTCATGCCAGAGGATATTTTTCAGTTATTCATGTCCCTATGGAACTTGTGGAAATCTTGCAAGCTGCAAGATAACAAGGGACAAACTATTACTTGTAACTGGGCAAAAGATCATGACTACTTCGGTCCGGACCTACGAGGTGCATGAGGGGTCTCATCACTAAGACGGCTGTCGGGTTTTGTTCCGTGAAGTCTTTGGATGGAAAGACCTTCGCCAAGGTCACCGGTGATTATCTGGGTAAGCAATTCTTCAAGGCAAGGGCAAAGACACTAAGATCCATATCTTTCTTGAAGAAGGAGATTTTTGAATACGTGAAGGATAATTTTCCGAGGAAGGTCAAATCCTTCACCGATCTCGATCTTTTGCCGTCTTGGGGCTTCGAGGATACCGACCTCATTTCCATGGCCACCTTGCATAGTAAGTGGGTTGAAACCGGAGTGGGCAAGGAAGGCGAAGGCAGAACGTGCCACCAGCCTTGGCAAGATTCATACATAACTTTGTCTTGCAGAGAGAGGATATCAAGACTTCCGCTATGGGTTGAACCGACGCATGCCAGGGCAAGTTGTTTGCACTCATCAAAGCATCCTTGATTGCCCTGGACACTAGAGGCATATTTCCAATGTGGGACAAAACCACACTATCTAATTTTTTTAATACAGCTGTAAAGAACACCACAGCTGATTCTTTCTGGATAGTGGTGTTTGCAAGGCCAGAGCATAACTTTTTGATTTCGTCTGTGTTGGATGATCTGGATTCCAGATCCAGAGTTTTTATTGGCACGTATGAGGGGCTAATACAAAAAACCGGCTCCCCAGAGTTCGGGGAGGTCCAAGCACTAATGTACGCCACAAAAATTCAGGCCACTGCAGGTCATCCTGATGATGAAATTGACCTCAAATTCCCCTTCAACGATCATCCTCAAGAACTACCACCAGTTCCTTTGCCTAACGAAGAAGACGAAGAGGTGGAGACCGAGTCTATGGCAGGAAAGCTCTGCAACAGCAGATTCAGGTACAGCTGGCAAGGCTTGCCAGGGGACATAATCATGAGAAACCGGTGGGGGCGCAACATGCTCCTACCGTCGCGAGAAAAATGGTACCGCCAGAACAGGGTGTTTGATTACTTCTCCGTGGTTCTTTTGGTAGGGCTTCATTGATGAATAAGAGATTTTGCATTGTGTTCGAAAGTGACCCGGTTAAGCGGGGAGTGCCTAAGGGGATTCTTGATAGGCTTGACCGCCATCAATCCTATCATCGGCCGGTTCCCTCTGAGAGACAAAAGGTCTTTGTTGTTGAAGAAGCTGTAGATCCACCTAATCCAGAGATGCCCGAAGTTCCAGCCGATGTGGACTATGATTTGATCAAGAACACTCAATTCGATCTGGACGTTCTTAATGATCCCAATTTCACTGCCACAGCATTCGAGAGCTTTCAGGGAGATCCTATGGTTGCTTCTTCTAGCCATGGCCCTGGCAATACGGAACCTGATCCTGATGCGGAAGCTGATCCTGATGTGGAAGCTGATCCTGATGCGGAACCCTGAATTTTGTGTGATTGTAATTTAAATTGTACAATAATCCTTTTGTAAACAAACTCTCTCTTTCGAGTCCGTGCCTGTTGTGGCAAATTTTTTGATATGCAAATCTATGAATTTGGAATTTTTAACTAATTTTGTGATGTTGTGGTTCTTTAGCTTCATTATATGCACTCTTAGTATTTTTAATGGCGCCAATAAATGACGTTTTAGAGCCATATTTTTTCTAAATGGCGCCATAATTGCTCAAAAAATTGGCATAAAATGGACTAAAAAGGATTTTCGTTCCTAATTGGAATCACGAAATTTCTCATTTTAATGAAATTGTGCTTCGTTGCCCTAGTTAATATCTACTCTTATCATAATCCTTCTGATAGAATTCTAGTCTGGAATAAGATTAACTCTAGCTTAGCAAGTTTAAATGTTGATGATTTGATTATTGGAGGTGATTTCAATATTTTTTTTTGAGGGTACGAAATTTATGATTTTCTATTAATAAAAAGTGGCCCGAAGGCCTTATTACAAAGTGGCCCAAATGGCCTCATAGGAAGAAGTAGCACAATAGTGAGCCCAAACTTGGAACAAATTCCAGCTGCATGCTTTCACACCATCTTGGCTACATAGAGATCCCACTGATTATTGAAGCATGGACAACTTGAAGCTCCCCACCGATAGATACCTTAGTTAAACAGAAGAAAGAAAAGACAAGTATCTTCCCGCGCGTTAACTTGACCAGAGAGAGTGTAATTTTTTTTATGTTTTTTCAAAAGATGTTTTCATGTTTTTTTGTGAGTAATATTCGAATATGCTTTCAGGTGGAAGTGATAGTTTTGGTTATATTGTTGAAAAACAACTCGGATTGGTGCAACCTTTTGTATTTCTTATAACAACCCAATGTAACCTTTAATACCAATCTATTCAATACAACTATCACTTAGAAAGAATTTTACAATACTTCTCATTGTCATTTACTAATACTGAATGCAACATTCTGTAATTTTCAATCATCTCCCAAAAGCATTGCCAATGTAGCATCTGTTAACACTGCTTGAATCACCTCCTTGTTGTGTTTCGGATTATGACCCAACACCTTGTTGTAGACATAACACATGTGCTTGCATAGCGGGGAATCTACCCTTCGTCTCATGTTTGTAAATTCAGGACAATTGCATTTCGGGTTTGTGCTCACCTCAATCTTGTATGTGTTCGTATCCCTTCTAAGGTCATAAATCACATGCTTTCCCCGACTGATAGTATGTTTACTAATTACCTCTGCTTCCATGTCAAAACTACGCTCCAGGTTCACATCTTCATCATTGCTTAATCTAGCCCTTTTATTGACACGTCTTCCATTTCTAACTCTGATAGTGCTACTGTCTGAAGGTACATTTGAAGAAGTTTCAGTGGAATACTGCCCACATGTGGAAGACAACCCTCTCACTTCAAAGCCACTACTCATTAACACTTGTAATTCATCATCCTTTATGTTGACTCCAATGGCGACTGGCCAACTGCTGGGTCTGTTAGGAACACAAACAATACTGTAATCTGGATACCATGTGTGCTGAACATTGGTTGAACAAAACCACATCATTTGTTCTTGCTCCCCATTTCGATGTTTTCTGATTCCATAGAATGATGGAGCAACAGTGGATTTGTTCCCCACGTTAATGCGTGTTTGGCATTTGCGACCAGTCTTGGATACTCTACCCATACATTTCACGTCACTGCCTGCAATTGTCCTCCGTAATGCCCAACTAGCCTGATGGATATCTACTTCTATCACTCTAAGTTGTGGATGATCAAAGTCTATTGTCCTTCTCGCGGAGTCAGCCATTCGCGAACGTGACATAGTGCAGGATACCTTGTCTGGTCGATGACTTCCTGCTTCAGAGTTCATAAACCACAGTGCCATCATAACAATCTGGCAAATGGTTCACCCTCACAGATGTTCCAACCTCTAGTGCCCAAGTCTTCAATTTGCTATTGCCACCATTATTGAGCAAATAATCGAACATGGACATTTCTGTTACATTGGATTCCATACACTTAGGTGAGTCCACAACTATGGGGCATGCTGGAGAACTGATAATCTCAGGGATACCAGTCACGATTACACGTGAACCAAACTCTCTATCAATTACATAGAATCCATCACTGTTTCGCTTCAGAACATATGTCAAGGAATCCACATCACTATCTACCGACACTTGTTGCAACATCACAGTACCAGGTTGGAAGCCAAAACATTGTGAAACCAGATGGTTACTGACAATACAAACTCCATTAGCATCAAAAGGTAATTGCATAGATTGCAACTTACCTGGAGAAGTCATGCTTACCGTAGCGGCCATTTTCCAATTCTGGTGAGTTCCGTGAACGCACACTATTTGTTGGACATTCGTCTTTTATTTTGAATTACAAACATTTCACTCCATGAAAGCCGCAATAAACGGAAATATTCGTTACCCGCCAACTTATTTTTCGTAATACTGCATTAAATTATATTCTACCCTTAATTGAAATGGTCATCATAACAAGCGCAAGTCTAATTAACGTGCAATCAAAAATCAAATACAAACGGCTATTAGAAAACTAATTTGAAACGGCTACTTTTTAACTAGTAAGGGACTGGCTGCAAAATGTACGAATGCTAAACGAATGCTTAGGAGACCGCTTGCTTGTGCGAGGTAAACCCTTTAAACCATATTCAATTTAAAATTCTATGTATTAGTTTTAGAATGAAGAACTAGTCTTAGAAATTAAATTGAAATGTGCGTTTTAGAATGAAGAAATAGTCTTCGTAATGAAATTGAATTGTGCGTTTGAAGTCCGCCTGCGTTTGAAGTACTGTATTTTCTAGAAACCTCTCCTCTCCTCCTGCTAGCTTCAAAAAAATTGGCAAGCTTCGTCGGAAATGCAGAATGCGGCTTCGTCGGGCAGAAGATGTAAGTATTTGCTTGTTCATTCTTAGTTCCCTGCAAGCTTTCTGATGCTACAATGGGGGCGGCGCCGTCCCCTTGAAGCTGCGCTGAAATGGCTTGTTGTTTTTGCAAAGTATAGGTTTAAAAATTATGTTAAACACTGCCAAATCCATTAGCTTCTGCCGTTGTTCTATAATGGCGGGAGTCTTTGTTCTCAAAAGCTTCGCTCAAGTTCAGAAGCTTTGTTCTCAGAAGCTTCGCTCAAGTTCAGAAGCTTTGTTCTTTTTGCATAGTTTAGGTTTAAAAATTTGTTCAAATTCCCTTGAAGTCTGATGTTGATCCTCTTCCGTAAATTCTGATAATCCATCATTGTTGATGCTGCTAAGGGGGCGGCGCCGTCCCCTTCAAGTATGTGATTGAACAAAGCTCCTCTTCACTTTGTTCAAGTTCCCTTCAAGTCTTTGTTGAAGCATTACACCATGTATTCAGTTTGCTATCTTTGATAGCTTATGAGCTTTTGCCATTGTTCTACAATGGCAAATAAGAACCTTTGCTCTGAACAATACTTGTAGTAGATGCTTTGTTGATCAGTACTTCTAGTTCTTGCTTTGTAGAAGCTCCAAATTCAGCTTCGGAATGCTATAAAATTCCTGTCTATAAAATGTCTTGCTGGCTCTGTTTGATGCTGGGAAGGGGGCGGCGCCGCCCCCATTCATGCTGCAAAAATTATGTTAAACACTGCCACATCTTATGAGCTTCTGCCATTACTCTATAATGGCAAAATAGAAGCTTTGCTCTCAGAAGCTGATATGTTTGCTATTGTGTCCCTGATATGTTTGCTATTGTGTCTTCGCAGTTACACTTATGGTATGGTGGTAGAAACGAGAAGCAGTCATCCCGATTTGCAGCCTACTAGATTGGTAACTCCAAAAAGAAAACCTAGAGGGCGGAAATTGGCAATGACAACTGATGTTAGTGGGGAAGTAGTTACTGTAGCAGAGTTGACTAACAATGAAGGTAATGTGTCGGAAAGAATAGCAAGTAGTGAAATGGAATTGGGTGGCAGTTCAGAAAATGTTCATGAAGAGAAGGCAGAAATTAGTGATGATGAAAAAGGAGAGGCAACCCCAAATAGTGTTAATAAGAAGAAGGGAAAGAAGTCAGATTCGAATGAAGATGATCTAGGTGATCTTTCGGCTGAATTTACTGTTGAGGTTATATCGGAGACATTAGATGGTTTGGCATTAAAAAGGGGCACTGAGCCACCATTGATACCATTATGTCGTATAAAAATAAATGAAGAAGTTCGCAAAGTTGGTTCCCGTGCACAAGTGTTGAGAGAAACTTTCGCATGGGATGGATATGTAAAATCGAAGGGAAATTTTATTTTGTCCATGGCAACAGCAAAGGGAGATGTAATTCCGGTTACCGATGAGGACATCGATGGTTGGGACCCTTACTGGCAAGAAGTAAATAAGGCATTTGAAGAGTCCCTATTGAACAATCCAGATTGGTCAGATCTACAAGGCATTATGTTCCTCTGTTGGGACGGAAATCATCGAACAGAAGCTTGGATGACTGAAATCAAGGCCACATACAAACACATCAAGTCGAAGCATATTTCTGTTCGTGCTGATTTTATTGTCATTGATGAGCCAAATGAGACAACTTTGATTGCTGCAATGAACAGAATAAACTTGTAAGTGATCTTTTTTTTTTCATAAATTTATCATGTTGTTGCATGTTATTACAACTCACTTTCACCATTGCAAACTAGATTAAACGAGATTGGGGTTGTGCGAACAAGTCTTCAAGATACTCTTATGATAGTGCATAGGGTTGCTACTGCTAAACCCGATAAATACATGAAAGATCTATCTCCTGTAGAGTTGAAGGCACAAAGAACAAGGGAAATGATTGGTTCAAATGAGCCTTGGTACCCTCTCACACGGTTGGCCTACACTAAGATTTTATACAATGTAAGTTTGACATTAATTTGCGCTATTATCTTTCCAATGTAATGTTCGAATTCAATACTTATTTGTTTGTTTTAAATTGCATGGATGAAGGCTTCAATGAATAAGGACATTGAAGATTACATTAAGTCTAACCATGATAACATCTCCGATGTTGAGGTATTGAAGGCCAATGCAGAAAAAGAAGTACGCAGAAAATGGACGAAAAAAATGCAGAAGTACTTAGCCATTGTGAATCCTAGTTTGGGGAATGTCTGGTTACGCCATGTTACAACCAAGGATTTGGAATCCAAGGGAGTCAATGTGACCCTTGAGAAGCTTTTGTTCATGGTCAGGTCTAAAGTGCAGAACAATGTCAGAGACAATTGGATAAAGACTATGACCAGCACTTCTCAGTTTGGTACTTACCAAAAAATCCCTACCAGTGACAAGAGTTTCAGTACTTGGATCAAAAAAGAAACATGGTTAGAGCATCTCTTGTTTAGAACCTGTGAGTTGGTGAATGGGGCCATTGAGCAACATAATTTACAGTTGCTAATACCTCGTGATTGTGATGTTGAGACATGGTTCAGAACGTTCAAAGCTAAGAATCGGGTTCAAATGTTTAAACATTGGGAGAAACACATGTCTTCTTCAGTGGGCGTTTCTGAAGCATTTGAAATTCAAAGGACGGGCATGCGCGTAGCTTACAGGTATTTCAAATACTTGGTACATATTAAGTGCATGGAATCCTTGCATCCCCAGATACATATTTGGGTGTCTCAAACAGGCAGTGACTGTATTTATAGTCCAAAGGGAAATCTTGATCGAGTTGGTGGCATGCATAAATGGGAAAGGGAGAATTGTCCTTGGTGGTTGGACTTCCCCATTGGCTCTTATCCTGAAGAAGAGGAGGAGGATTATAATAAAATTAGAGGGGTCCAGAAAAGGAAGGTAGATGAAGTTGATGAACTTGGTGATGCTGATAGGAGAAAAAGAAGTAAGAAAGGAAAGCCAACAGTGTCCGATTTAAAAGTTGTTGAAGTTTCTGATAAAGAAGAAGAAGACACTTTGGAAGATTACCACACGCCACCCCGCATGCCAAAGGCCGGTATTGCACTAATTCCAAGAGAATCTCGTGTCATTGAGGCTGATGTTTGTAAGGTTTCACGAGCCATCTCCACGGGCGGACATGAGGTTTTCACGTCTATGAGAAACTTGGGAAAAGAAGTTAAGAAAAAATCAGTGTATAGCAGGAATGGGAAAGTGAGAGATTGGGGTGCAAACATGGTTCTCATTGATCTACCCACCAATGAACCTACAAAAAAAGACATGAATGAAACACCCCACTGGAACAAACTTGATTCACATTTGATAGATGGATGCTTCACTTTGGGTGAGCTTTGCTTGGACGATAGTGGATGGTTGGTGTGCATTGGCAGCTTCGAGTTTCAGAAAGCAATTGACGTAGCCGCCAGAAAAAAGAACCTTGAAATAGGAAGAACCTACATCATGATAGGAGATGCACCATTCAGTTTCCACAAAGATAAGTATGGTACTATTTCTAGGATGGCCTTGAAAGTATGCCTATACAAACGAGTTGGAACAAATCCATCATTCAAATCAGATGACGTGTTTAATAAACACGAGTTGAATCACAACTCTGAATTGTTGAGGCATTACTTAGGGTCAAGTGACAGATTCAAAACTGCTACTCATGAGTCCATGCGGCATAACTTGGAGAAGAGCACTCACTTCAATGAATTCTTGCTTCAGCTCTTATGTGAACCTGGTGACTATGTTGTTGATCTTCTAACAGGCACAGGATCTATGGTTGAGGCATGTGCACTTAGAGGTCTGCATTGTTTTGCACTGGATATTGACGTTGACATTTGTGATGTGATCAAAACACATCGCATGTCCATGTTCAAGAAACCTTCAGCTGAAAGAAGTTCTACTGACCTCCTGGATTTGGATGAAGATGCTGATATTGAAGTGGATGTGCTTGAAGAGCCAGCTGATTAGTTAGTGAGCCACAACTTCTACCTTTTGTCTTAATTATTCTCATGTCGTATACTGATGTAGTGTGTTTGTCCTGTGTTGCAGTTTCCTGCCAGTATATGCTGAGCAAAATGCATCTTTTATGTCTTTACTACCAAGTATTGAAAAGCAACAAAAAAGAAGACGGCGATGTCTTTACGTAGACGATGAGGCACTTGAGAATACATGACCTACATTATGTTTTCTCGAGTAATTTTGTTGACATTAAAGTATAACAATCTTTCTGCTTCAAGTCCTTATATCTACTTCAAGTCATATTTTCTTGTCATATCTACTTCAAGTCCTTATATGTATATTTGTTTTGATGTTTGTCTTTTATGCATACAAAGTATATTTTTGAAGTTGGTTCGTTTTTGAATCCCAATTACCAATTCAGTTTATCCAATGCATGCAAGGAATATTATAGAATATTCCATAAAAACCCCAAAAACATGATTTGAAAAAACCTAAAAAAAAATTCCTCCGACCAGAGATGATCCATACTGCAGTACTAAAGGGCTTCTGCACCCCATTTCCAAAATGTACTATGGAGTAGTCACCCATCTTCCAAGCAATATGCAGTCCCTATAGGCCTCCTCCAAATGGAGTGGTCCACATGCCAATCTTTTTCCTGCTACCTAAGGCATAAGTCCAAACCCCAATAAGCCCTGATCAGCTGTTAGGCCTCCTTGGTCTCCCGTCCAAAAAGCCCCATTGCAAATCCCTAGCATCATTCTGGAAGAATCCATGCTTACCTTTCATTATTCCAAAGTCTCCCCTAGCTGGGATAGGAGGGGCTTCAGAACTGCCTCATAAGAAATACCATAACAAACAACACAGAAGCCTGGAGCACTATACTATGTCATAAACCAACCAAATAACTTAGAGCAACTAAGCCTGTATCCATTTCTGCAATGAGTGCAGAACCACAAAAGAAATGACCTTCAGGGTTGCAATGAGTGCAACTTGGAAGAAGGATCCATGCCTATGCCTCTAAAGCTTAAGATCTATGAACTATCCAAACTGAAAGATCATGTTCTGATTTTCCTCATGAAACCACTAGCACTAGCCACAAAATCCCTGCTAACACTAGCTCTAGCCCATCTACTTCGTATCACTAACTGCTAACGGAAGACCAAGCCTTACCTTGACATTTGATGCGTGAAGGAAAGAACCTGAAAACAGCGGCAATGCTCCAGCAAAAAAAACCTTCTTGTATCAAAGCTGAAATCAAGGCACAAATCGGCCTAACACAAGCTTTAGGATCGAGTATGAAGGGCTCCATGCCTTCCAGCCTCGCTGATCTTCAAGAGAAAAACAGAGTTGATACGCCTCTAAGTATTCTGCGCCCTAACCATCCAATTTTTTCGAGATGGTGATTTCAATATGGTAACTGACTGCTTTATGAAAAATAGAAATTTTAGAGCCCTTCTTCCTCAAGAGATGAATGCTTGGGTCGGTCTTCTCTATGCTCATAATCTTAAGCTAGCTAAGACCAAGCCTAATGCTTTCAGCTGGTCAGATCATAGAGCTGATCCCATTTGCTGTCTTCATGATAGATTCTACCTTAGTGAAAATTTTTGGACCATTAGTAGCAGGGTGGAGAATTTAGCTGGCTATACCCTTTCCGACCACTACCCTCAATTAATTATTTTAAGTGGTGCTGATCAAAATAAAAGAAAATCCTTTTTTACGCTGAATGTTAGCCTTCTTGATCAAAATGACTTTATGCCCAAGCTCCAAGATATCTACAATTGTCATCCTAATCCTGCTGCTAACCAGGGTTGGATGTGGTGGTGGATTAATCTTCACACTCACCCCGCGTTTTGGTCCACTGTTGAAAAGTATAGTTTTCTTAGGTCCACATGTTCTTTATTCAGAGATTTCAACATGTAGATCTGTGGAGGTGTGGTTTTAGTAACTAACGGTGTTGTTTTTTAAGTGGACAAGGAACGTCCACTGTTATTTTTTTAAGGAGCTGTGGTTTTTGTTTTTTAGGACTTGTGGTTTTTTAAGGAGGTATGTTTTTTGTTAAAGGAACTGTGGTTTTTTCTTTTGAGGTAGTGGTGTTTTTAAGGAGGTGTAGTTTTTGAAGGTGTGGTTTATAAGTAAGTGTAGTTTTTTTTTTAAGAAGCTGTGGTCTTTGCTTTTAGGACGTGTGGTTTTTTAAGGAGGTATGTTTTTTGTTAAAGGAACTATGGTTTTTTCTTTTGAGGTGGTGATGTTTCTAAGGAGGTGTAGTATTTGGAGGTGCGGTTTATAAGTAATGTTTTTAAGGAGGTTTTTCTAAAGGATGTATGGTTCTCTAAAGGGGTGTGGTATTTTAAGGTTCTTTATAGCCAATTTTGTAAGCATCATTATACAATCATTGCATTGCTCCCATCCATATGACACCCCATAAAGTATTCATGTTGCCATTATATGCCATGTGTAAAAATGCAATATCTCATCTATTGTCCCTCTACTCCTCATGCTCATAGAAAACTAGAATACAGAGGCATTACGAAGATCCCAAAATTGAATTGAACTGAACAACTTTAACATCCATGGGGACCAACAAGTCTATCACAGAGAGAGATAGTATTTTAACGCCACGCCACTAGGCAAAGATCCAACTAGTAGAGAGAGAGAGAGAGAGAGAGAGAGAGAGAGAGAGAGAGAGAGAGAGAGAGAGAGAGAGAGAGAGAGAGAGAGAGAGAGAGAGAGAGAGAGAGAGAGAGAGAGAGAGAGAGAGAGAGAGAGAGAGAGAGAGAGAGAGAGAGAGAGAGAGAGAGAGAGAGAGAGAGAGAGAGTTAGTTAGTTAGTTAGTTAGTTAGTTAGTTAGTTTTGCTCTTTTTATGCCTCAAATCCATTTTTTTGAGGATATGCACATGATCTCAAGTCCCATTCGGACTTTTGTGAGTTGAAACCACGTGACAAAAACCTTATAGAAATAAGGATTCAAAAAATTGTTTGTTGGTTCTTTCTTACAGTTCATTGAGAGAAAAATATATCCAATTTCTCTCCATCACCTTAGTTCTAAATCAAGCCAAAATTCTTTCCACATATTCGTACATGTTTTCCCTGATAGCCATTTCAAATATCAGCCAGAAATGTTAAAAAACACTCAAGATATCATCATTTAAGTGTACATACCTTTTTCTGGCATAGGGATGTGGAATGGCCAATTTTTTTGTCCACTTGGCTCAAACATGCCACCAAGGTGGCTCCAACATGCCACCTAGGCTCAAACATGCCAAGGTGGCTCAAACATGCCACCTAGGCTCCAACATGCCACCTATCCAACATGCCACCATGGCTCTAACATGCTACCTAGGCTCTAACAATCCACCTAGGCTCTAACATGCCAAGGTGGCTCAAACATGCCACATGGGCTCCAACATGCCAAGGTGGTTCAAACATGCCACGTGGGCTCCAACATGTCACCTAGGCTTGGCTCAAACATGCCACCTAGGCTCAAACATGCCAAGGTGGCTCAAACATGCCATGTGGGCTCCAACATGCCAAGGTGGCTCAACCATGCCACCTCGAGCTCCAACATGCCACCTAGGCTCTAACACGCCACATAAAATCCAACATGCCACCTAGACTCCAATATGCCACCTACCCCCAACATGCCACCTAAGGCTCCAACATGCCAAGGCGGGCCAAACATGCCACCGGCTCAAACATGCCACCTAGGCTCTTATATGCCAAGGTGGCTCCAACATGCCAAGGTGGGTCAAACATGCCACGTGGACTCAGAATGCCACGTGGGCTCCAACATGCCAAGGAAAGCTCCAACATGCCACCTAGGCTCAAACATGCCGGGTGGCTCAAACATGCCAAAGGTGGCTCAAACATGCCATCTAGGCTCCAACATGCCACCTAGACTCCAATATGCCAAGGTGGATCAAACATGCCACGTGGACTCCCATAATGCCACGTGGGCTCCAACATGGCACCTAGGCTCCAACATGCCACCTAGGCTCAAACATGCAGGTGGCTCAAACATGCCAAGATGGGGGCTCAAACATGCCACCTAGGCTCCAACATGCCAAGGAGGCTCAAACATGCCACATGGACTCCTTAATGCCACGTGGGCTCCAACATGCCAAGGTGGCAAAAACATGCCACCTAGGCTTCAACATGCAAAGGTGGCTCAAACATGCCACGCTGGCTCCAACATGCCACCTAGGCTCCAACATGCCAAGTTGGCTCAAACGTGGCAAGGTGGCTCCAACATGCCACCTAGGCTCAAACATGCCACCTAGACTCCAACATGCCACCTTGGCTCGAACATGCCAAGGTGGCGCAAACAAGCCAAGATGGCTCAAACATGCCACATAGGTTCCAACATGCCATGTGGGCTCCAACATGCCATGTGGGCTCCAACATGACAAGGTGGCTCAAACATGCCACCTAGGCTCAAACATGCCAAGGTGGCTCAAACATGCCAAGGTGGCTCCAACATGCCATCTAGGCTCAAACATGCCAAGGTGGCTCGAACATGCCACCTAGGCTCAAACATGCCAGTGTGGCTCCAACATGCCACGCTGGCTCCAACATGCCATCTAGGCTCCAACATGCCAAGGTGACTCAAGCATGCCACCTAGGCTCAAGCATGCCACCTAGGCACTCCAAGTGGTGACATGGCATGCCAAGTAATCAAGGTCAAGTTTTGACTAGGCCAAAAATGAAAAGATGTCCATCTTTGGTCTTTTCATTAAGTGATGTTGGCAAATTTTGGGTGACATGGCTAGATGATGGTGACATGGATATGATGACTAGGATTTTATGCAAGAAATATGATAACCTTCCAAATTTTTGGTAGAGGAATTTGGCAAGGGATAGAATAGAGGGATCTTGAAGAACTTAAAGCGCTGACACCTTCCCCAAATCAAACCAGGCCAGGACTTTGCGCGGCTTCCTCACCAGAGGGGAGAGGCCAGACCCCAAGAGATGGACCTCAGAAAGGTTGCTGAGGCAGCCTTTCCTGCCAGCGCTCCTCCGGGAGGGTAAATGCCAGTGCTCCCACTCCCAGAGCTCAGTTTCCCTATCCGACCGTTGAATTCTCCGTTCAACTAACCTGCTTTGAGCACGTTCAAAAAAATCCAAGATCGGTCCAAGAGAATTTATCAAACCGCGACGCGTCCTGCGGTCGACCGTGTAGACACCCAAGTGTTTTGTCGTTCGGGCAGTACAAAGCTCCGGAATGATAATTCGACTTTGCCATGCCATCCGGAACGGCAAAATTACCCTAGGGACCAAGTTATACAATCATTTTTTGCAACGAAAAAAACACGAACCCTCTACATGGCAGTATTCTGCAGCCAACTCTTAGACCAATTGACTACGAACATATTGGACATGAGCTACTTTGGTGCTTCTTGGAAAAGGGGTAGTCTTCTGTCCAGGAAACTTGGTCTCCAAGGTAATGTCAACAATTTGAGTCCATTGGCAGAGTCAGTTCACAGTTCTGGAGTGGGAAAGTTGCCCGTCCGTGGCCAGGGTTCTTCCGGAGAGGACCTTTGGGGCGAACTGCTTCTAGAAGGTTTTAAAGGTCTATCTTCTGGCATCAACACCTTCCCTCTACGTGATGACATTGTGCAAGATCCTGGTTGAATCTGACTAGGATATAGCCTCCAAAACGTAAACCATGTGTGTGCTAGGTTATTGAAGGGTTTACGTTCTGGGGGTCGAGTTTTAGTCGGTTGCACTTGGGACATGGTTGAGAAGCTGCAATTGAAAACATGAAGCAATAGGAACTGATGGAATGGGGTTTGGAGTTATCCTCCTCCCAGTGTGGCAATTAGAAGTCAAGAGCACCTTTTGCAGTAGCAAAATTGTTTGGGATCATTCGGGATGGCCAATAGATCCAAACTCTGTTATTTCAGTTGCCATGGCTCTATATGCATGTTTAGAAAAGGTGCACCTAGTTATCTAAGAAAACGACCACGTTTTGGCCTCCAAAATGTAAACCCTACAATAATCTAGCAACACATAGGGTTTATGTTTCGGAGGCTAAAACGTGGTCGTTTTCTTGGATAGCTAGGTGCACCTTTGCTAAACACATATGCGGAGCCATGGCAACTGAAATAATAGAGTTTGCATCTATTGTCCATCCCGAATGATCCCAAACAATTTTGCTACTACAAAAGGCGCTCTTGACTTCGAAATGCCACACTGGGAGGAGGATAAGTCCAAACCCCATTCCATCAGTTCCTATTGCTTCATGTTTTCAATTGCAGCTTCTCAACCATGTCCCAAGTGCAACCGACTAAAACTCGACCCCCAGAACGTAAACCCTTCAATAACCTAGCACACACATGGTTTACGTTTTGGAGGCTATATCCTAGTCAGATTCAACCAGGATCTTGCACAATGTCATCACGTAGAGGGAAGGTGTTGATGCCAGAAGATAGACCTTTAAAACCTTCTAGAAGCAGTTCGCCCCAAAGGTCCTCTCCGGAAGAACCCTGGCCACGGACGGGCAACTTTCCCACTCCAGAACTGTGAACTGACTCTGCCAATGGACTCAAAACGTTGACATTACCCTGGAGACCAAGTTTCGTGGGCAGAAGACTACCCCTTTTCCAAGAAGCGCCAAAGTAGCTCATGTCCAACATGTTCGTATTCAATTGGTCTAAGAGATGGCTGCAGAATACTGCTATGTAGAGGGTTCGTGTTTCTCTCGTTGCCAAAAATGACCGTGTAACTTGGACCCTAGGGTAATTTCGTCGTTCTGGATGGCATGGCAAGGTCGAATCTCCATTCCATAGCCTTTGTACTACCCGAACGACAAAACGTCTCTACCAAAAATTCCAAAGGTTATCATATTTCTTGCATGAAGTCCTAGTCATCATGCCCACATGGCATGTTTGAGCCACCTTGGCATTTTCGAGCCATCTTGGCATGTTGGAGCCTAGGTGGCATGTTGGAGCCACCTTGGCATGTTTGAGCCTAGGTGGCATGTTGGTGCCTAGGTGGCATGACCTTGGCATGTTGGAGCCTAGGTGGCATGTTGGGAGCCCACGTGGCATGTTTGAGCCACCTTGGCATGTTGGAGCTTAGGTAGCATGTTGGAGCCCACATGGCATGTTTGAGCCACCTTGGCATTTTTGAGCCACATTGGCATGTTGGAGCCTAGGTGGCATGTTGGAGCCACCTTGGCATGTTTGAGCCTAGGTGGCATGTTGGTGCCTAGGTGGCATCACCTTGGCATGTTGGAGTCTAGGTGGCATGTTGGAGCCTACATGGCATGTTTGAGCCACCTTGGCATGTTTGAGCCGAGTGGCATGTTTGAGCCCACATGGCATGTTTGAGCCACCTTGGCATGTTAGGGCCTAGGTGGTATGTTTGAGCCACCTTGGCATGTTTGAGCCTAGTGGCATGTTGGAGCCACCTTGGAATGTTAGAGCCTAGGTGGCATGTTGGAGCCCACATGGCATGTTTGAGCCACCTTGGCATGTTAGAGCCTAGGTGGCATGTTGAGCCACCTTGGCATGTGGAGTCTAGATGGCATGTTTGAGCCACCTTGGCATGTTGGAGCCTAGGTGGCGTGTTTGAGCCACCTTGGCACGTTGGAGCCCACGTGGCATGGTTGAGCCACCTTGGCATGTTTGAGCCACCTTGGCCTATTGGAGCCTAGGTGGCATGTTGGAGCCCACATGGCATGTTTGCGACACCGTGGCATGTTTGAGCCCACATGGCATGTTTGAGCAAACTAGGTGGCATGTTGGACCCCACGTGGCATGTTTGAGCCACCTAGGCGTGTTGGAGCCTAGGTGGCATGTTGGAGCCCGCGTTGGCATGTTTGAGACACCTTGGCATTGTTTGAGCCTAGGTGGCATGTTTGAGCCACCTTGGCTTGTTGGAGCCTAGGTGGCATGTTTGAGACACCTTGGCATGTTTGAGACACCCCGTCATGTTGGAGCCACGTGGCATGTTGGAGCCAACTAGGTGGCATGTTTGAGCCCACGTGGCATGTTTGAGCCACCTTGGCATGTTGGAGCTTAGGTAGCATGTTGGAGCCCACATGGCATGTTTGAGCCACCTTGCCATTTTTGAGCCACCTTGGCATGTTGGAGCCTAGGTGGCATGTTGGAGCCACCTTGGCATGTTTGAGGCACCTTGGCATGTTTGAGCCTAGGTGGCATGTTGGTGCCTAGGTGGCATCACCTTGGCATGTTGGAGTCTAGGTGGCATGTTGGAGCCCCAGATGGCATGTTTGAGCCACCTTGGCATGTTTGAGCCGAGTGGCATGTTTGAGCCCACATGGCATGTTTGAGCCACCTTGGCATGTTAGGGCCTAGGTGGTATGTTTGAGCCACCTTGGCATGTTTGAGCCTAGTGGCATGTTGGAGCCACCTTGGAATGTTAGAGCCTAGGTGGCATGTTGGAGCCCACATGGCATGTTTGAGCCACCTTGGCATGTTAGAGCCTAGGTGGCATGTTGAGCCACCTTGGCATGTGGAGTCTAGGGTGGCATGTTTGAGCCACCTTGCATGTTGGAGCCTAGGTGGGTGTTTGAGCCACCTTGGCACGCTGGAGCCCACGTGGCATGGTTGAGCCACCTTGGCAATTTTGAGCCACCTTGGCCTGCTGGAGCCTAGGTGGCATGTTTGCGACACCGTGGCATGTTTGAGCCCACATGGCATGTTTGAGCAAACTAGGTGGCATGTTGGACCCCACGTGGCATGTTTGAGCCACTTAGGCGTGTTGGAGCCTAGGTGGCATGTTGGAGCCCGCGTTGGCATGTTTGAGACACCTTGGCATGTTTGAGCCTAGGTGGCATGTTTGAGCCACCTTGGCATGTTGGAGCCTAGGTGGCATGTTTGAGACACCTTGGCATGTTTGAGACACCCCGTCATGTTGGAGCCCACGTGGCATGTTGGAGCCAACTAGGTGGCATGTTAGGGCCCACGTGGCATGTTTGAGCCACCTTGGCATGTTGGAGCCTAGTTGGCATGTTGGAACCCATGTGGGATGTTTGAGCCACCTTGGAATGTTGGAGCCTCGGTGGCATTTTGGTGCCTAAATGTCATTTCGGAGCATAGGTGGCATGTTTGAGCCACCTTGGCATGTTTGAGCCTAGGTGGCATGTTGGACTAGATGGCATGTTTGAGCCACCTTGGCATCTTTGGAGCCTAGGTGGCATGGTGGAGCCCACGTGGCATGTTTGAGCCATCTTGGCATGTTGAGCACGCTGCGTGGCATGTTAGATCTTGCATGGCATATTAGAGCCCGCGTGGCATGCTGGAGCCAAGCAGGTGGCATGATGGATTCAACCATAAAAATGATCATATGAATTAAACCATTAAAAAATATTTTATATAACCAAGATGGACGGCTAAGATCTTGATCCCCGTCCTATTATATTATTGGCCCTTAAAATGACAGCTGTGATTCATGATGATCAACGGCCAGGATGTTGATCCGGGTCCTCTCCTTTCATTGGCTCTAGCAGGACTGAGATTAATGCATTTCCCTCCATTGGCTATGGCGATGGCGGAGCTCCTTGGCTATGACAATGCGCCATGTATTTTCTCTTTCCCTCCCTTAGCTATGGCGATGTCGGAGCTCTTTTGCTATGTTGATGGTGGCGCTCCTTCCGATTATGGCTTGCAGCGACATGAAGGAGGAAGATTACGGTTATGTCTTGGGGTTATGAAGGAGAAAGATTTCTGGTTATTAACTCAATCTTAGACTAAATAGATCTTCTGTTTCATAGATTAACAAAAACTGATGCATGTATAACTATCGCAGGTGAGTTCATGGGCACTACTGTTTTGCCAATTTTGTCTCCCGGCATGACAGCCCAAGACCTTTTGCGAGGAGCCAACTTTGCATCCGCAGGAGCAGGCATTTTGGCGGATACTGGAAGCATATTTGTAAGATCTGGGATCTAGCTCTTTGGGTTTGTTTGTTAGGAGGATTTCGTATGACCTTTTTAAAAATGCTGGCAGTTGAGAAGATTAACCATGCCGGAACAGTTTACTCTGTTCCAACGTTACCAAAACAACCTGGCATCTATTGTGGGTCCCCAGTCTGCAGCAAATAATGTTGCTGTTACTGCAAGCGAGCCGTAGCAGCGTCACGGGCTTCTGTAGGTTAGATGCAAAGGAAGAGAAAAAATCAGATCTTTTTTTGTACTCCATTCACGGCTTTCTACTCCGGTGACGTAAAAGCTTCTATTCTATTTCTCTTTTCTTTATTTTTGCTTTAGATGCTCAATCGTTCTATTAAAACAAGGGGCGTTCTATTATCACCGAGTTAGAGTTTCGAACTTTGGTACTTTGCGCCTATTCTCGCATGCATGTCACGAAGCTTGACTTCGTGAGCTCGGGCTTCATCTTACTTCTTATTTGGCAATATGCTAAAAGTCTCACGATTGAAAACTAGTTTCAAACCGTGGGATATACGTAAAAGTAGTATTACTTCTTCGTCAAATCCAATTTGTGTGCTTTCTCGGCATTCAATAGCATTGCTGCAACCTTGTGCTGAAAACTTATTCTATTATGTTGTTAAAGGTAGGATCTAGATACAGTAGCAGTTAAGCTATGATATCATTAATGGCTTTGTACAAAATAAAATAATTCATTTCTTAACTTCAGTTGTGTAGAGTTTATGGTTTGCTTCTGTTCTAAATTCATCCAATCTCATGGTTATAATGACACATTTATTTACTTACAATGATTTATAAATGAAAAGATAAAATAAAAAAACTTCGACAGGGAAGCATTTACACTTAATGATCCATAAGAGAATAAACATCAATATTCAATTCCCACAAGAGAATAAACAATATATTTATCTTAAATGTGATCATATTAATTTTTTAATTGTGGTAAATATGAATTTTTTATTTGTATGTATGCCACGTGTCAATATATGATTCGTTAGAAGTTATATTAGAAACAACACCTCCTTGTTTTTCTATATGTGATAATAATGGTTTTTTATTTGAAAAAGTAAGCCACGTGTCGATATTTGATTAGTTAAAATAATATTTTATTATTTATAAAATACGCCACGTGTCAATATTTTATTAGCTAAAGATAACTAAAAACAACACCTAGTTTTTTATATATGTTATTATAATGCTTTTTTACATGTCCTTAATTTAAAAAAACAATACTTAATGGCATAAAAAATAGTAGCAAGACTTCAATAACACATGTGGTACTTTGTTAAATAACATGTAACTATTTTGAAAAACAAACTTACTTTCATGTTGTAATTTAGTTTTTCACATGTGGTAATATCGAGATCTACGCATATAATTCTGAACATAAACAACGTATAGTTCCACGAAAAAAATACATGTTGACAAAAAATCATAAAAACTATGTCAATTTTTTCTACGCATGGATTTTTCTGCCAAAAGACCACCGTGGGAAATTTCTGCAAAAAACCACTGTCCCTTTGTGCAAATCCGGATAAACGGGCCACGTGGACTTTTGGGGCCATTTTGGTGTTGTTTTTGGCATAAAACAACACTTCCGTACAACTAAAAAACAACTGTGGACCAAAAATTGGGGTCAGTGTGCTTGCTAAGCATATAAAAAGCTGGCTGAAAGAATGGGGTAAAGAGATTCATCATAACAAGCAAGCCAATCTAGCCAGCCTAAGGCAAAGGCTTATCAACACTCCAACTGATCAGCAGAATGATATTAAGATCCAGATAGAAAAAGAAGAGTTGGAAATTGCTAAAGGGTGGAAAACAAAAGCGAAAATCAAGGAGCTCAAAGAGGATGAGAGATGTAATTCCAAGTATTTTTTTGTCAAAACCAAAACTAGGATCAAAAGAAACCAGATCCATGATATCAGAGTTGGTGATGATCTTATAAGCACGATTTAATTAATTAGAGAATTTCGGAATTCTCGTTTAGCATGAAATAGGTTCTTGGGTGTCTATAAAACACCGCAAATGGTTGCAGCGGAGTAAAAGTTGACGTTTTTTCCGATGCTTTTTGGGCACAACCAGCGATGTATCCGACATTGACATGTATAAGGCTAGCCCAAGCTCCTTCACGAGTAAGAGCGGTCCACAAGAAAGAGTGAAAACACTCAGCAGGAGGGTAAAAGCATGAAAGGGTGTACGTACATCGTACTGAATTGAAGGACGAATTTGTGCTTTTTTGGGGTACATTTTAGATGTACATCAAGATACTATGGTTTGTCGTTTTGTGTCAGATATGCAATGATTGCAAGATCATCCCTGACATTCCCCCCGAAATTCTTGGTTAACCACCGAACCACCGAACCAAATTGAATGGATCCGTCCCTCCCTTTCCGAAATTCCCCTTTCACCGGGCCGAACAAGAAGGAATTCGAAGCAAACACATGCCAATTGAATCTACAAGAAATACAAATCAATTTCAATCTGTTCATGGAGGGTGAGAATTCCAATGGAAGTGATGGTTCTAAAAGCGCCAAAGTATGCCGACATTGGCCGTGTTATGCCACAAAACAAATAAAGAAGCGTGTTGGCGAATTCGGTGGATTGCATCCTCGATTCTTGGCAAACGCTCGGCCCGGATCAAAGATTAGTTTTTGTGATCGTTTGTTGCAAGATGACGCTTTTTTTCTGTTTTTCGAACCTTTGTAATTGGAAATCCTTCGAAGTTATTGTTATGAAATCAATGATCGAAACTTGAAAGATGGACTTCAAGAAGTAAAGTCCGCTAATAGCAAAGATAAATTGGCTGCAAAACATTCACCGTTATCAATGATTGTTGGAAAAAAGGAGATATAAACAAGAATGTTTCTTCAAAATTGCTAAAGATACTGACCAAGAAATTTATCCAAAGCTGCAGCAAGAAGGAAGATAATGTCATTAAGTGGAGCAAATGTATGGGCTTTGGCGGGGAAGGATGCAAAGATCAAATAGAATCGATGATTCAATCAAATGTCAGGTTCGTGAATTTTGGCTTGACAATACCAAAGTTTCACCAAAGGTTAGAGATGTCATGAAGAGGAGAACACAAGCAATACAATACCTTGATATCTCACGGGTTTGCTCTTGTAATTGAATCAATTAGGTCTTGGAGTTTATGTTTTCTTCCAAAATTCTTTCATGACTTTATTCTCGTACATTCTAGTTCTGTTCGAAAGTGACACGTTAATGAATACACATGGTTCTCATGAAATGTATTGCATTTTACATTGTTTACATAGTAGCAGAAATCTTGCGATGATGTGCTATTAGGTACTTTTAGATGTACATCCATTACTTGATTACATGTCCATGCATTTGCATTTACATGTACTTGAATATCAAAATTACATCATTCTACATTTTAGTGTACTTTCGTAATGAAGCCAAACAAATCGGACATATGTACATTAGTTGTACTAATATTGTAACATTAATGTGATGTACTAATATTGGAACATTAATTAGATGTACATTGGATGTACATTGGATGTACATTGGATGTTCGATTAGGCTGTTGGCTGTACATTAGATGTCTTGCTATACATTAGATGTACATTAGATGTACAAGAATGCATCGATTGGAACTGTTGGATGGACATTTTATGTACATAGAACATACATTAATTGTACAATAGTATAGTTCAATACTCTTTTTGGCATCCGGTTGCCGACATCATTTTGCTAACATGGTCTTTAATGCTTTTGTTATTGCGGCGGTCGAGCTTTATCAGCGGTTTGTATATCCGGAATCCACGATACCAAAATTAAGCCCGACGGTTCGAGTATCCAAACCCCGATTGCATAAGGAAATTGAAGGAGAGAAACACATGTTGTTGTGTCAAACATGAGCAAAGCGGTCTGCCGCACGAAAGGCCTTCAATGATATGAGGAGATCCCTACATGTTAATTGCACTTGCGGGTAGTGTACGTGCATCCCAAAAAACAATGGAGTATGTCAAGCAAACAAGAAAACTTTTGATAATGTTAGTATCTTGTGGAGGTCAACGGTTTCGCGAGAAATATGTGCGGATGAATGACATAAACTAAAATGCATCAAAGGCGAATGTGATGAATGTGGAGTGAAGAAATTAGACATCTGTCCAAAGCGAGGAAGATGGAATTGAGAATGTGGTGGCAAGTATATGCATATGTCAATGAGCCATCCAAAAAGGTACATCCGAAGGCTTAGATTAGTTGATCGGAATGACAAAGCATCTGTTTTGTTAAAGAACATGAAAAATCAGCTTGCTAAGTTTCTGAGATCATAACTACGGCACACTCGGTGAGAGCAAAGCAGTTTAAAAGATGTGTTGAGAAACTCCGGATAATAGTGTGTTGTCATTTGTTGACTTTGAGAGAACTACACATTGAAACCAGGGGACGAAGTGCAATCCGAGCATTGGAATCGATCAAATTAGTATTTTGGTCCATATTTCAATGATGAAAATAGAAGGTAAGCTTTAAAAAGCGATTGCATTTCTATGTTTGGATGATGGGGAAGCATGACACTCATTTTGTGCAACATGGTTTTTAAATTACATTTGGGGTGGCTTAAGAATAATGGAGGTGGACACATAAACCTTCATTATATGTGGTCGGATGGTTGTGCATCTCAATTCAAATCACTTGCGTGCATGGTATGGAATCTGTAGATACCATGTTGAAAATAAAATTGAAAGTGATATGGAATTTCTTTGGATCGGCCATGGGAAAGGCACACATGATGGCGCAGGCTGGTATAGCAAAGTTGTGGCTTGAGAGCGGCAGAGAGAAAACAAAATGGCATGCCGGTGACATGTCTGGTAAACACCAATGCGATTTTAAGGGCCAAGGAATCGGATTGTGAAAGGGTGTTTTGGGAGGTTGGAAAAGCAGATGTGAGCAGCGGCAAGCATTCAATTGCAAGACTTTACCGGTACTCGGCAGATACATTACGTGTCAACTATAAACCCAGCCGAGATCCAACAAAGTTGCTATCTTGAGACCACTCTCGTGCTTTTGTGATGCTTGCATTAACTTCAATTGGTTGAATTGTGAGAACATTAAACATTGTGGAGGATGGTCTCTAAAAGTTTGGAGCCCACAGATCATATTGCCTCTCGTGTTGAAGCTGAAAATGATGTGGAAGTTTTGTATCACGAGGGCAGGCTGGTTTAGATGACACTTGTAAAATTTGTTTGAGATGTATTTGTGTCTTTTGCAGCACCGGACAATGTGGAAGGTGTTTCATACTATGTTCTCATGTGCACCGGGGAAAAGCATGCATTGGAAGAAGATTCAATTGATGACTATGGAAATGAATAATACTCTGGCACTAGTGTCATTGAAGGACAATATTATGAACTAATCGGTACGCCCACAATAAGTATAAAAGCGCTTCCTACTAAGAATGTTTTGGTACCTTGAGAATCTGTGATTGGGGTTGAATCCCATTCAAGAAAGTAAAACACAATTTGAAGGGGGCAAAGCCGCGACATTTCACTTGCCGGATGAAGTCCATGAGACATTGTTATCACAACTTCCGGCAATTGTAGATGACATGGACTAAGTCGGATCGTAGTACTTTCCTGAAATATTGTAATACTTTGTTATAAGAACCGAAGAACTGGACTACTTGAAGTGCATTATGTACATCAATGTACATAAGATGTACAACAGATGTACATCTTATGTACATCTGTTGTACATTCAGAAATCTTATAAAAATTTGTTAAGTGTAAGTTGATTAGAATTGAACACAAGAAAGTTGAATTGCATAAACACTAAAATGGTTTTGATCATGGCAAAGATAAGAAATGGACAGGTTTTCATGTACAAATGGTTGATATATTTATATTGTGGACATAAATATAACACACCCAAAAATGAGCATGGCTCATAATTCATGACCAAGCTTCAAAATGTCATTAGGAGCGATATCTTATGACTATTGCATCATGTCTTCCAGCCCGCGAGGAGATTTGAAGAGATATCCTCTAAAGCGATAGTCCATGCGGTTTCTATAGCACGTGCCAGCGGCAAACCTTTCCATCCTACATAACTTTTGCATCTTCGGACACGTGCCTTCCCCAAGGGTTGTGCAACAAGTGATTTTGCTGCCAATATACCTTTCATGGTTGCTCGTTCCTCATAATTTTCAATTTGCTCAACCTTTTCCCAAAGTTCAGGGAACAGCGGTATAGAGGCGATAATCGGTCCCCAACCCTATGTACTTGCGGCTTGTGTTGGTTTGTATTACCTGCGGGTGCTTGAGAACTCTATCTCTTAGTTTCTTAATCTTTTGTGTTTTGGTCCATTCATCTACAAAGCAAATGAAGATCACTTAATTATGTATACACACTCATAATTGTACCAATAAGAAAGACAAGAAGAATAGAGTACTCAAGTGCAATGAACAAAAACTTTGATACATATATTCATAACATTTGAATTTGTACATCGGTCAAAGTCGTACCAACAATGGGCGGTCGAGAGGCCAATAACATGATGGCAGTTTCTCCATTCCTTGCTCCATTATATTGACTAAATTTAGGCGTGAGCACCCAAGTTGCTGCCATAGTTTGCCAGCAAAATCTGTTCCACTGCCTCGATATGCCATCTTTGCATTAGTCATTGGATGCTCTTTCACATAAACTATACCATCTTAGGCCATTTTGAATCCATTAAGCCATGGAATGAGCTCCATGACAAGCAATCTCGTCACTAGCTAATATCGATTGTCCAAGAGAAAGGACATATGTAGCTTCCTACGAGGGATTCAAAGTGGATTTGTATCTTTAGGTAAATTCGATCAGAACTGTATGTCCATAGTACTCTGGGTACTCTTTCCATACCACAGCTAATGGTTTCACAAACAACCCCTTTTGAGGTTCAGTAGGGTGTTTGTGTGGCGAGGAGAGTCCAACACTGCTCCTGGCTGTAAACAAACTTCAGCTTTATGGAAAAAGCATCACAAATATGTTCCACAATTGGTTGAAGATTTTTAGAAGTGAGTGAAGACCAGATGGCAACATCAAACCCTTCTCTTACAAATGCTAACAGTGATGCTAACCCTGGCTATAGTGATGTTTCCTATATTAAATTGAAGCTCATCTTTCTGGATCTGTTGGTATCTTGAGTTAATATTTTCATTCTTGTGCACACTCTTGCCCAACACAGAATTTAAGTCAAAGATAACGAGCTTTCTCCCTGAATTAGATGATTCACCTGTCAGCAAGAAAACACTTGAGATTCACAATTTATAATTACATTTCAGACACACAATTGAGAAAACACATTGATAATTACACGATTGTTATTTGCACAGGTGTAAGTGAGACAAATAAATTAATTTTTTCATTACTTATTGAGTACAAAGAAGCTCGGAGCATGGCTCATACAAAACTGTAATTTACAAACAAGTCAAAGGGACTATCTACCCTGTGTAGGAACAAGCGCTTGTATATTCATCTCGCCTTCTACAATTAATGCCTCCATTAGATGATCCTCCGTGACTTGGCATAGGCATCGTGTGAACCAAGCGGGTGTCATCTGCATGGTGCACAAGTATTAGAGGACTATACCAACAAATAACTAATAGGAAAATAACATGTTCTACTTACAAAAATGGAGCTTGGTCTTTGCATCAACCACGGCATCTATGAATTTGTGCATGTAAGCCACAATGTACATGCAAGGGTTGCTGGTACTAGTTTCTGGCATTTTAGGACAGAACACAGGAGCATCAAAGTTCTTCCTACCATGGTTTAAGCTGTTGGATCCGAGCATCATGTTATTGATCACAAGCTTATGAAACCTGCAAAATTGCAATGTGAGAATAAATCAAGCATAAGAAATTGCAATATGAGAATAATCAAATCATAAAACAAAACAGAAACTCATACTTACTTACGGACCACTTTAGCATCGGGTACATAGCCTTTGACAGAGAGAGGATCGTATACTTGGGCTAGCTATGGATGGAAAAGAGCTTTTCATTGGACCAGCAAGCACAAGTATTGCCAATGCCACATTTGGGCCTTGCAGAATTGGAACAAATATGTATTGGCATCTTGCAATCAAAATGCCATCCAGCCCTTCCTTTATGTTAGTGTTACGTGCATGCCCCCTTGTTCTTGAGGGAATTCACAAAATTCGGAAGGTGTCCGGTCGAACCAGTAAAAACTTGTGTTTCCAATGGGATGGAAGAGGCTGCTACAAAGGTACGCACACAAATCCAGATTACATATTAATACATAAGATGAGTGACTTATGGAATGAAATAACATAAATATGTTGAAATGCTAGCCTACCTCCCATAGACATCTACCATCTTAGAGGTCAAGTCCGACTTCGCCAGAACTTCGTCAACATCACTTTGAAATATAGAGGGTGGGGCTTAGGAGGACCGTCCCTATAAAGGAGTGAATGGAACCAACCTTTTTCGATTCGGTTCACTAAACTGTACAAGGAAACAACAGCATTAGCAAAAGAATATATCTATTGTAATCAATTGTATATTACTCACCTTGTAAATTCATCACCTGTTTCAGCATCTTCTGAGGACTGCTGCACCTTATTTGTTATCACATCAATATTTGCTTGTAGATCCTCTTCCTCTTAGGTTCAGGCTTCGGAAGGATCGGGGATCAGCTTCCTTCCACGCCACGTGATCGTGTCCTATGTACAAAAAAAATGTGGTTAATTACCATAAATCTGAGATGTTTAACAAAATTAGTTCATCTTGGACATACCTCTTTCTAGGTGGTGGTGGCACTTTTTTGCCTGGAGATTTTCTTTTCGGAGGACATTTTTTTTTTTCTTTGGAGATTTTTTGCTTTTTTTTTCCTTTTGGAGTGCCATCACCAGCATTCTTTTGCCTCCTCTTTGGAGTGGACTCAACTACCAACTCGACTTCCTCTTCCCTGGTATCTCCTGGGTTAAAATCTGGATCTGTGTCCTTTGTAGCTTCTTCTGTAACAGGTCCAGAACTGGGACCTGCAGATGATGCTGAGACAGAAGCTGAATCTTTCTTAGCTTCTCCAATTACTAATTTAGCACTTGGTGATGAAAGATTTTACTACATTGCGGCTAGTCATTGAAGGCTCGCACGCACCGCTTTAGCTTTCTCAAGTGCCATCCTCTCAATTTCCTCAACTTCACTTTGCCATGTTCGAAAGGTGCACGGCGTTGCATTGTTCTATTAATGGCACTGAAAATGTCATTGGTGATCTGGATTTTGGAAGGTAGAGGGTCTGATTGGTCTGCTTATTATGCTCGGTAAAATCGTAAAGAGAGATCATGAGATGGCTCAAGAACATCGACCATTAAAGGCATACGGGATAGGAACAACCTCATGCAAACAAACAAATGATCTAAATTTCAATAGACATAAAAGAACATGAAAGCAGAACTAATGAGAAATATATGGTACATCACGCCAAGCATGTACATTTCATGTACATAGAATGTACCAAATGTAAGTAACTACATTTAACTATAGCCAAATGTACATGTACATGTTCCTCAATGTACATAAAGGTACATCAATGTACCCGGATGTACAATTGATGTACCGAGATGTACCTGTGTATCCAGTTAGGGAATGTAGATCTATGCCAAAAAAAAAGCACATATATGTAAAAAATGCATACTTATGAATCCATCTACGGATGCACTCTAAAGATAAATGCATGTACATCTATTTGCAGATGTAGACTCCATTAGAGACATGTACAAGCTGATACAACCGCAAAGGTCAAGCTCAAAAATAAAAGCATCAATAAACAAGCAAATATATGCCTATGTACCTACGCTTACAGGATGTACACTAAAAGTTATACATGTACAAGGAATAGCAATGCACCGAAAGCCATACATGTAGAACTATGCATTACAATAACAAATATGAATGAAGAGAAATATAAGTTTAAATTAGTTGAGAGCAATGCATACCTTTCACGGCCAGGGAAACCAAGCTGAATTGAATGCCCTCATCCCAGATGCAACCTTTTATGCAATTACGTCTTTCATGGACGTGATAACACAAGCAAGAAGAGGCAATAAGCATCTACGCATGGAGCTAGCAACAACAAACCAGTTTTGCCAAAGCCTTGGCCACAACATGGTACATGAACTGAATGTGATGAACTGCTCTATAGAAGTAGCTCTCCTGAGGTAGGGCCTCGGGTCTTGAGAACAATAGGTCCTGCTCTCCCCATGAAATCCAAAAATGTGAATGCCTTTCCTGAACCAATTCAATGCAATTAAGTTTTTCCTTTGCTTGTTCAATTGAGATTTCATGCCTTTCAATGTCTTTAGTTGCTTCCTGCAAACCAATTTCTAGCTTAGAAGAGTGTTGTTCTTTATCATGTCTACTCATAACCAAGTCTTCCAACTTGTACTTCAACACTCGAACATAACGGCATTTCGGCGAGGATCACGGGACAATTTGTCAAATTCTGTTTTTGTCTCATCTATTTTTCGGCGGTCTAGCTGCGGATCTTGGATAGCATATCCCTTTCTACCCTCAATCCGGTGATGACCTTCAATGCATCCCTCCTTTTTTTCTTCCAAAGCTTCTACTTCATTCAATAGGTTAGTTTTCTCCTCCAACCCATGCTTAAGTAGCGCTTTATTGTGTCAACATCGATCTAGAATAACCCGGGGCTCTAATATTACACGCAATAATGATGTCCTGTTTGATAGTTGAGGATTTTGTTGTAGGGTCCTCTGTAACGTCTGAAGTGAGGGTTTTGGCAAGATCTTTGGCGGTCCTAGCCACGTCCATCCAATCAACAAGCCGTCCCTTCAAGTGAAGAGCAAATGCTCTGGCAAAATAGGTTGAAATATAATGGTTTGTAACTTTGTTTCTTGCCATAAACCAATTCATAATATTTAAAAAATCATCTTTCCATGAGTTCGGATTCTCCCTTCCTTGAATCCTCGTCTGTTTTTTGAGCTTCACCCCATACCTCGTTCATAACCATCTCTAGGTTGGGTATATGGGCCTCTGCATGTTTCTCCACGGAGGTCTTTGGCTTGGATCACCTCAGAACCCAAGCGTAAACTCCTTGGAGGTAAAATTCCACCGCCGAAGCACTGGCATCTTGTTTGGGCTGTGGTGATGAGCAAGCACTCATCGGGGGGGCGTTTTGGGGCCATAGCTAGATGAAGAATTCGTGATCGGAATCCAAGCGAGAGAAGGCGGGGCGGGATAGTGAGCGAGAGGCAAACCAAGAAAGAATTTGGGAAAAGAATTTCAAAATCCGATAATTGCGGGTTTGAGTAGTGGATAGCCATTAATCATGGCGTTACTAGCTGGTCATGATGACAGTTATTCCAAAAATGTGCATTCGGTACATATGTATATGTACAAAAAGGGCTACATTTATAGACACCCTTTCATGCTTTTACCCAGGATCGCCACGGCGCAGATTTGAAGCTTCCTATCCAGCCCATGGATGTAATATTACAATTCCGTTAGCTCTACACAAGGATAAAAAGAATTGAAAGTGATAATGAGGATCGCGGTGGCGAACATTGTGAGTTGTCGTGTCAAGGAATGCATAGACAAAAAAAACTGAAATAGTAAACTCAAAGCATTGTAAATTGTATTCCTCAAACATTTCAATGTACATTCCTTTGCCATATGGGCAGAAATTAGTCCATCTGTGTGACGTTCCAGCACAGTATACGCTCCCAGGACGTACATTGTACTGCCACGTCACGCGTACACGCCACCCCGATTGACGTGTACGCCAACGGATAGCCAGGTAAGTAGCCCTAGGGGGCAACTTACTAGGAGTGTTCATATATTATTAATGTGCACATGTGCACATTAATGAGGGCACACCTTTCCATGTTGGCATATTTTGCCACCTAGCCACTAAAGGCAAGTGGGGCATTTCCAATTATCCCACATGCCAAATTGGGTAATTGGAAACCCTAGCCTAAACCCCCATGTCTATTTAGGGTAGGAAAACCCTAGCTTGCTAGTTTTCGTCCTTAGGGTTTTAGAGCTCAGTTTTGGCTGCCCCAGGAGCCAAAACCGCCTCCCAGACGCTGCCCAAGCGAATTGCGCCATCAGTTTCCCCGAATTCGATCAGCTCAGCAGGATGGTTGAACTCAGGTCAGGAGGAGCCACTCAAGGATCAGGTATTTGGTCAATTTAATAGCTTAAACCGTCTTCTAGTCATAGAATCAGTAGGTTTAGACTATTAAATTGCCCATAGTAGTTATCTAGATCTTAGATCTCGGATACTAACTAAAGAACCTAACTCTATGATTGGATCTAGTTCTTTAGTTCTTCTGTGATGTATTTGGATGATGTATTTCTGTGAACTCCTTGTATTGGGAAGGGGGGTAGAGGCCCTAAAGCTTGTAGTTGATGCTCCTAGAGTAGTCTCTCTAGCACCTCAGATTCGCCTGTGTACAAGAGCCACACCTGGTTGTGGGTGAAGGGGCCAGACTGGCTAAGAAGGAGGTTCATGTCCTGACTCTTGAACGATCCCCCTGGTGTGTAAAGCCTACCGGGGATCATTGTGACTAGGTCTAATGGCTTACCACTGAGTGCGGGTAAGGCATGGGCTCGACACCCGTGAAGTGGTGTACACTTTCCAGTGGGTTCAGTCGAATACGGGCAGTGGCCCTCTAGTCACCTTGAGTTAGCATGTAGATCTCTCGGAGGGAGTGATCCCTACCTGCCCCATCGAGGCGGGAGGATGAGGCCGGGGAATAGCCCCTTCGGCTATGCATCCGTGGCTCTACAAGGAGTCCCAACACTTTTTCAGCCTACTCTGCAAAGTGTGCACAGGAGGGGCGGATGGAGTGGACAACCCTATGCCATGTTCTTATGCGGCCAATTCCATTGCCATGAATGCATGCTGCGAACCACGGAGACCCAAGCCGTCGGTTATCCTTTGAGTCCGAGCCTTGGGTAGGAGCCCTATGTGATGTCTTTGATCTTTGTCTATGCAGATATGGGGGAGGACCATCCTTCGAGATGGTCGCGGGGATGTTGATGTATGTGCTCCGATATGTATGTTTACGCTTCCGCGACTAGGTAGGCCCGAGGGAGGCGGGGTAGAATGACACCTTCACTCTTCCCACCGAGACTCAAGGGTGCAGTGCGGTGATATGTGGAGGGCCCTCAGTATCGATGGAGCTGGTGTGGGGAAAGAACTCTGTTTGTATACCGGTGAGTGCACCGTGATATGCAGTAGGGACGCCACGGTGGTATCAGAGCAATGTTCTTGGAGACCAAGAGCAAAGCACTGACCATGTTCCCAGTAGTACTAACTTGATAGGGTCCTCAAGCCTCGAAAAGTGGGAAAATTTTTTCTCACCCTTGTAGTTATGCTAAGCTAGTAACAATTAAGTGAATTGGAATTTAACAAGATTAAAAAGAATGAGCCAAAATTTTCCAAGTGAGGTGGTCTCCACATTTCGCTACCGTCATAAAACTAACTTTTTGTTTTGAAGCGAGGCGCAAGCTGTGAGACATCGAGTCAAGAACACCAAAACATGATGAATTCGAGAAAAATAATGTGGTAAGGCTAATCCTAAGGTAGGAATTAGTTAGAATAGCATGTTTTGATTACCTAAAAACCCTAGAAATGTATGAGATCTCACAGCTCGCGCCTGGTCGCAAAACTAAACATTAGTATTGGAACGAGGCGCAAGCTGTGAGACCAATGGGTAGAAAAAGTCTGAAATAAGTATAAGTTTTAGATAAATTGGTGCCTTAGCATGTTAAACAGAGCAACTTGAGTTTTGACCTAAAATTCCCCAAGCTATAAATAGATGTAGAACCCCCTCATTTTTTCGTCCAAGCCCTAGAAATCCGCTCTTCCCAACTTAGGCGATCTTTTTTACGCTTTTATCCGATTGACGATCCAGAAAAAAACATGGCCCGAACCAAACAGCACCGCGAAGGAAGCGCCGCCTGGCGAAACCACCAGCCACCGGAGGCAGAGATCATTCGAAGATGCTTCCGGAGAGGCTCGCAAAGAGGGGTCGCTAACCGGCTTTCGGAAGAGGAAGACACCTCCGACGGATCGATGTCTTCAACCGCCAGTGGAGGAGGACGAGGCCACATCAACCAAACCCATGGACGAAGAGACGAGGGAGGTGTAATGTAAGAATAGAGTGGGAGATCCAAAAAGTGTGAACAAGCAGACCATTCAGACGCGACTCCACGGAAATCCTCGAAAGCAGATGAGAGTGTGATGTGTCCGGAGCCACGAGGTAGCGAATTTAGAAGGTTCATCAGAAGTACGAATGGGCAGAAAAGAAGGGAAGACAAAAGAGGAAAAGGAAGGAGGAGGAACAAAAAGGCAGCAGAAGAAAAGAAGAAAGCTTTAAAGGGAAGTTCGTGGCTGGCGAAGGAGAACAAAGGACGGCCTGGCCAAGGAAGAGGTCGAACCCCAACATTATTATCAAGGAGCGGCGAACCCTGATTTTAACCCCCAAAACCTTCCTCGACGACTTTCCGATGAAGACTTCAACCCTAACGCTGCAGGTGGGAGCTCTTCGGGCACCCTGGACGAAGCGAGAAGTACCGAAAGCAAACCGCACCGGAAAGCAACCCCACCAAGACCAAGTACGAAGCCCCTCAATACCCGCATGGGATAGAAAAAAGTAAACTACCTAACACTGCCCGGAAGCCTACGCCGCCACCCAAACCGGTGAAGATTTGAGAGGAGGAAGATGAGAGAGCACGAGGCCTACATGAAGAAATGGGAGGCCTATAACCAATTATGAAGAAAAACAGTTAAGTTCATCGGTGGGAGGGCGCACCAACGAAGCAAAGAAACCCTAAGGCGCCACCACCGGCCCAAAGGTTCCTGCCGCCACCCGGGAAGAAAGCGGATAGGAAGGAGGTGGAGAAGAGCCGTTAAGGAGATTAGACACTTCAGCGCAGCTTCGTCTCTCTAATCCCCGCCCCCTCGCCGCTCGGTTGGTGCGTGGAAGTTATCTTGCGTGCCTATGTAGCAGACTTTTAGAGTCACGCGACGGTATTGGCGGCAATGCAAGAGGCTGGTGAGGCAAAGATAGTGCAACATTTTGAAGATTCAACAGCCACGCACTATCCACGCCAAGCGGGTAAACCTTAATGCGACAAGACATGAGTCTTGCGACCGCATTAAGGGAGAAGCATTAGAAACTTTTTGTTGTAAATAATTAAAAATTTTGTAATATAGAGCATTTTTTGTACCTTGATGACATAAACTTGAGTAATTAGAGCAAATTAATAAGTTTTAGCTTTGATTTCGGTGAAATAGGACATTTGGGAGCCGAGACATGATGTCTCACAACTCGGCGCCACCGTCCTTAAAACAAAAAGTTAGGATTGAAGCGAGGCAAAAGTCGTGAGACCTAAGCCCATGCTTGACCAAAACACTCCAAATTGACCAAATAAAGGGGTCGATTACGCCTAATTTGATGAGCCCATCACCCTTACACCATTAGTTTACCCAAGTTGGACATCTTTGATTAAAATGGGACTGATGTCTCACAGCTCGCAGCGCCTGAATGTAAAAAAAAAAGTTAGGATTGAAGCGAGGCTAATTGTGAGACCTCTTACCAATTCTTCACGAGGACTTGTCAAAGTCACCTTCAACCCTCTTGCATAGCATCTTTTAGGTAACCTAGCCTTGTTCAAGCATCTCCTATAGTCCTCAAACTCCTATTTTGACCTCAGATAAGTTAGAATTACCCAATCCTAGGAAATTTTCAAGTCATCCAAAAATTAGGGTTTCCCCTTTTCTATAAATAGACCGATCACTTCTCACATAGCACCCTACAAATCTGCTCCTGCCCTTCTAGCCGATTTCCTAACTCCCCGAGGCTCTTGCAACCATTTGTTACCTTCTTACGCAATTAATCAATGGCAACTTCTGATTTCCAGATGGTGGCCGCCGCCATGTCATCTTGAGGCCGGCGTCGACCAAATCTTCAGATTTTCGGGAAGGAGGTAGGCGTCCAAGCAACCTGCAGCGACCCGAGCTTATAGTAGAGTCTTGGATCGAAGTTCCAAGCTAGGGTAGAACCAAATACTAGTAACCCCCCTTGTGTAGGGGATATTTTGTTCAGACAGCCCTCTCGCAGTGGCAGCATTTTCAGACTATGTCCCAACATCGCCAAATACCACAAACAAAGCATCGCGACACTCCGGCCAATGGTCCTAAGCGTCGCGAGGACCAAAGTACTTCTTTTCAACAGCGCCCGGCAATCTTTCTCACCCACCGCGGGAACATCGTGGGGAAAGCCTCTATTCCCCATGGGCGTGGATCCACAGTCAGCTTGGCGAGAACAACGGCTCCTCCCTGCAGTCTGCGAGCGGGAGGCGAGGGAAGGGAAGGAAGAAGGCTGGGATGAACAGGGGAGTCCAGGGGAGGAGGAAACGATACGATGTTGAGTCTTCGACCAGCCAGGAGGAGCACGTCAGCCGCTGCGGAAGGAGTGGCAAGACTAAAGAAGCCGGGCAGACTCGAGTCGGCACTCCCTCGGTTAGGCATCACAAGCCTAGCCCCATTATATCCAAGGTGGCGAGTTTCTACTCCTAAGCGACATTCAAAACCTCAGTGAAAGGGGGAAAGGGAGTACCAATTCTAAGAGTTGCTGCCAACTCAGAACGGACTTGGGCGACTTCATCGTCAGGGAGTTCCGACTTTCCCCTCGCAGCAAGGCCACACTTACTTTGTGGGAGAGTTTACCTCCCACATCCAAGCCCTCTGGCAACATCGTGCGATCATGGAGGGGTGTACAATCGGAGAACAAGTTACCGACGGAGGAAGAGTTCCTTGCTCGGGGAGATGGGATCTCGGCTATGCGACCTCCAAACATCCTAGCGGAAAGCTGTCCCAGCGGCACCTCCACGGGGGATAGGAGCGGCGGAGTGACCTGAGGGAGGGGCTTCGGCGGTCGGGGAGACTGAGGGAGCTCACCACGGTAGGAGGTGGATGATTTGAGCGGAACCTGCATTTGAGATGCAATGGCCAGGACCCATCACAAAGCGGCCAGTCATTACGCTATTACACGCCGTTGGCGATGGATGGAAGAATGGCGGTTATCCACCGCTAAGGTTCACCCCGAGGCGAGGAAGGAGTATCGTTTGGTTGATTTGCACTCGGGATGACGGCGATGCATACGGCTACCCCTTAACACCAGTATGCAATCCTGGTGAAAAAGCGGTAGCACTTTCGGCGTCTTCGACCGCCATACCTTGGTGGCGCGCAAGGAAGCCGGTGGATGTACAGACTTATACCTCCCAATCGCAGAATAGAAGATTTAGCAAGAGCATTGCAGGGGTGGATCTCAGCCAATGTTCTAGGAACTTGGGCCATTCGTGGGAAGCGACCCAAGTGAAAAAGTTCTTGGAGGATAATCCATCTTTGGCATCAACGCAGTGATTAGCGGTAGTTGCAAGTTCTTGTATTAGTGTAATATAAAATATAAATATAACATTCTCTTGCACTATAAATGTTTTGTTGATATATTTTGTGTCCCTCAACCATGCCAACAAACATAAATAATGCAAGAAAGCAAGGAAAACCAACCATGTAGATATGAACCACTTGTGTATGCGGCTAGAGGCTGGAGCGGGGAGAGAACAAGCTACTTGCTGAACTTACGGGGGAGCGAGAGCGCCCGAGGCCACCTCGGCAAGGTTTTTGCTTGAAGAGTTTGAACAAAATGACTCCGGAAGAAGAAAATGTAAAATGAGGACAGACCTCGAACAGATAAAGGCCTTGCTAGCCCCCTGGCTTGAGGAGCGGGGATTCGGTGGCAGCTCTCAACTGCCCGCAAGCATCAGCTTCGGAGAGCGGGTAGAGACAAGAAGAGGAGCAAGAGAGGAAGGTCCCCTGCTCGGACTCCTCACTCAGCTCAAGCTTCGATTCAGACTCGATTACGAGGAAGAAGAAAGAGCAGAACCAAGTCCGGCAACGAAAAGCGCGGAGGAACCACCCGGGAGGACGACAAAGGACACAAGAACCTCGACTACGGGGAAGAAAAAGCAGGCTACACAGATTGGGAAAATGTTTGCGAAGGGCCCAGAAGCTCGAAAGTAATTCTCAGGGCGAACAGGTCGAGCTGGGCGAGCCAAAGGAGGCGGCGGCGAGATGGCGGACACGGGCAATGCCTTATGGTATGAAGGATAGGATAACAAAGGCGAGGGGTGGCAACAAATGTAACTGAAGGGAGCAAAAGACGCATTTGGTGGAAGGGGCTAATGCTAAGGCTCATGGCTTGCGAGGGGATGCTTCGTGTTCAAGAAGTTTGCCTAAAAGCCTTCAGCCGCCATTACGTTCCAAGAGAGCACAAGTCGGTATGATGACGGCCCGATTTCTGAGGTTAAAGTGAGGCAACAAGTCAAGATGTAAATACACGAGGGTTTTATGAGGCTAAGGAGATATGTGCCAAAGTTAGCAGAGGAAGCATCGCGATTGAAAGCTACATTGAAGGTGCGAATGAGGAGATCCGGCGTTTGTAAGGGCAATAAACCCTAGAAAAGATGCTCGGAAGCTTGAGTCAAAAGGCAATAAGCTTGCAAGGGGCAGGGGACCACCGAATAAGCGAGGCAGCAACGGTATTACCAAGATAAAAAGGCAAGCGGCGAGGCGGTTTTAGCGAAACGGCCAGACCGGAAGGCCGGCTAGAGCCCCATATAGTGGCAATCAAAGGGGAAACGGCGAGAAAAGCGGGTGTCCTTCAAAGACAAGCGAGGAAGGGTCAAACTACTCCAAGCGGTCGCGATCCGCTGCGAGCCATGCAAAAGAAAAGAGACAGGAGTGCATAGAAAAGCAGCTTTGCTTGAGGTGTTTCCAGCGAGGGCCATAGGGCCGACAAAGCGCCCATATGTCATGAGTCTGGCCGCTAGCTTGGTGGGAGATTGGGACACTCATCTGACGACGACGGCGGCGAGGAGGCCCACGACTACATTCAGGGTGAGTGTCATATCTTTTGCGCAAATAGATACAGAGCAAGCAGAGAGCCAAGTATAAAGTAATTTCCACGATGGGGAAGGCCAAGGCCAAGTCATTTATAGTCCCGATAGATTCGGGGAAGTAGCCATAACTTTGCATCTCCCAGAATGGTTCAAATGTTGAAGTTAAAACCATTAAAGTCAAAAGCCAAGGCCGGGTTGTCTTAGCAAGTGGAGGCGGTAAGGCCGGTGGCGGGGTAAAAAGAATCAGCACGACATCGACTTGCTTGGGGATTAAGATCGGATGGGGCAGAAGTAATGGGCATTGGCAAATCTGACTTGATAATAGGTATGGAGTACCTTGGACGGCGGGGGCCATTATTGATTGTGGAAGCGGAAGGTGACCTTCCCAACACCCGGAGCGGCAAGATCATTGAGATACTTGAGTAAAGAAGTTGTCCCCATCATGCGTGTATGTCTTCTAGCGGTTGTTCAAGTGCATCAAAAGTGGCGGTAGCATACATCTTCAAGCTTGAGATTAGTGAGCGAGGTGGAAGGGAAGCAAAGACAAGATGCTCGGCAAGTTGCGAGGGCAAATAGCTAAGTTGATCACGGAGTTCCACGATCTCTTTCGGATGAGATCAAGCGGCTCCCTCCTTAGGGGAAATTCGTGAGTGCGGGAGATAGCTTTTCGAGCGGGAACAAAACCGACAAGCAAGGCCCCATATAGAATGACAACGCAGGAGTTGTGGACTAAAAAGCGATTCTGCGGGGGGCTGCTTCGACCTAGGTTTCATTAGACCTAGTGTCTACGCCCGTTTGGAAGGCGCCCATTCTTTTGTCAAAAGAAGAAGGATGGATCTTTGAGGATGTGCATAGACTATAGGCGGTTGAATAAGCACACCATTAAGAACAAGTATGCGCTTCCAAGATCGAGGACGACTTGATGGATCAAGCTTCAAGGAGCAAAGATCTTCTCAAAATCGACTTAAGGTCGGGTTACCATCGAGTCACGGATAAAGGAGGAGGATATCCACAAGACGCCCGCCGGGGGCGGTATGGGCATTATGAGTTCGGTGATGCCTTTCGCTTTATCAAATGCCCCGAACTTCATGAGGCTCATGAGCGATATCTTCGAGGAGTTCCCGACACCTTTGTGATTGTTTTCTTTGATGACATTTTGGTGTATAGCAGATCCCTTTTGAAGAGCACGCGGTAACACGCGAAGGGTGCTAGAGAAGTTGAGGAGGCACGGTTATGCGCAAAAGTTGTCGGAACCACCGCCGCATGAGAAAGGGTGGAATACCTTAGTCATGTGATCTCGGCGAGAAGGCATCTCGCCGGACCGCCCAAGATTGAAGCGATGATTGATCCGGTGGGGCGAAAGAATGTGCCGCGGGTCGGAAGTTTTCTCGGTCTAAAGGGGAACTACGAGGAAGTTAGTGAAGAACTTTGCTAAGATAGCAGCCCCGGATAATTGCACTGCCGAGGGGCGTAGAAGGTGAAAGATTGGGTAGAACATTGGCACAAGAAAAGCCAAAAAGGGATTTGAATTGTTGAAGGAAGCTTTAACAACAGCCCCGGTCTCTACCGGACCTGCGGACGAGGAGAAAAGATAAGCTTGTAGCAGCGGATGCGAGTAAGATAGCTACAGTGCGGTGCTTATGCAAGAAGCGTGTGGTAGCGTATGATTCCGGGAAGATGAGTAGCGCCGAGTGGCGCTACCCCGCCATCGAGGAATTGCCTTGCGGTTATCCGGCGTTAAGAATATGGAGGCACTACCTCTTGGGAAGGAAGTTCCAATTGGATCACAGGCCATCGAGCCTCCAATATGTATTCAACGCCAACCACACCTCAATCGGCGTGAGGAGATGGATGGAGTTCCTCGAGGAATCACGACTTTGATATAGTCTACAAGCCGAGGGAAACTCAATGTGGTAGCGGCTTTCAAAGGCATCCCCCGACAACTAGAGTGCATTACAGCATAATTTCGGCTCTCCGGCGACTTTGGTAAGAGGATTGAAGAGTTCTTGCCAGCGGATGTGGATTTCGAGGGAAGTATGGGCAAGCCTCTCTAAGGAGGCTAGAAACAGATAAAGAAGCGGGGAGGCCTTCAAGCATTATAAGAAGGAAGGCAACTGTTATACCATAAAACAAGTTGTGCGTGCCGAATCATCAGGTGTAAGGAAGTTGATCCTCCATGACGCTACCTTGACCAAATAAGTACGGCGGGATTCATGAAAACATATTTCAAAGTCTTGCGGCCAACTATTATTGGCCGGGAATGAAGAAGCAAATAGCTTCGCTACATCAAGGAATGTCGCTATGCAGTGGTGACGAAGGTGGACGAGCAGCTTCGAATTCGGGGGCATTAGAGCCATTAGCGGTGCCAAGCGCTAAGTGGGAGGTCGGCATGGATTTCATCCGCGGGACTCTAAGAAAAACGACAGAGGCAAAGGATGCCTTGATGGTAGTAGTCGACAAGTTGTCAAAGATGGCACATTTAGGTGCCTTGCGGGACCACGATGCACGCTATGGATCTGACAAAGCTCTTCACCAAAAGAGATCTTGGGGCTTCATGGCATGCCAAGGGAGATTATCTCGGACGCCAGATCGAAGTTCATGAGTGCCTTTTGGCAAGACCTTTCGCGACGATTGACCAAGCTATCCATGAGCCGCGGTATCATCCTCGAGCCGGATGGCGGGCGTGGAGGCGGACCAGCGGGATCTTAGAAGACATGCTCACGAAACTATGTGCGGAATAAGCAAAGTATGTGGGAAGAATTTATTCACTTGGGAGTTTGCATACAATAGCACCAGCGGGAATCGTCCCCAAATGTAAGCCATTTTATGATCAATTATGGCTCCGATGCTAACTCGGACACTTGGCACAACCAGTGTCAAAAGTAAAGTTTGCGGTGGATGTTGGCCCGATATCAGCGGCTCGTGGAAAGGTTCGAGGGTATGCGCTAGCGGCAAGAAGTCGACAAAAGAGCATCGCCGATAAGCATCGAGCGGTAAGAGAGTTTCAAAGTTGGAGATGATGTTTGGCTCAAGATCAAGGTAAAGCGGTGGCTTCGATTGGGAATTGCAAGCTTGCTCCAAGGTGGGCTGGACCCTTGGGAATAATCAAAGAGAGTAGGTAATCAATCCTACAAGTTGGATTTACCGGCACACCTAAAGATTCATAAGGTCTTTACGTGGGTTTGTTGAAGAAGCATACTCCAAATCGGGCGAAGTCTTGGACACTCAGCGTTGTTGGAAATGGCGGAGGAAACATTTGGAAATAGTCGAAATTGATTCTTGATAAAGCTTTCAAGAAAGCGAGGAGGTCGGAATTCCTCGGTATTTGGTCAAGTGGAAACACTTACCGGTGGAAGGCATACGTGGGTACTTAAGAAAAGATTTAGTAAGCGGTACCCACAATTTATGGAGCAATGGGGACGGCAAAGGTCATCTCAGAAGAAATCGCATGCATGTCGATTTAAGCGTAAGGTTAATTCTTGTATAGATTCCGTGGGTTGCCGGCCTATGCTTGGTATGGGTGCATCTTGTTGTTGCCGATGATGAGACCACTACGGTGATCTCTAGGAAGTGGTGTAATGTCAATGTAGGCATGACAAGCGTTTCAGGCCGAGTGGAAGGTAGATTAGAAAGTCTACGCGCCACTCCCCGCGAGGAAGGAGGCGACCTGGAAGAAAAGAGGTCATTAAGGAATGCATTGATAGGAAAGCACCTTTAGCCCCATATATGCTTTGATAGGAGGAATCCATCCTTCCGCCCCCTGCGAGAAGGATATCCTCCTGTTGGGCAACTAGAGGGTGTAGGCATGGTGACATATAGGCATATAGGCATATATTTGTCTCCCGACCATTATGGAAGATTCATCCTCTTCCCTCTGGCAGGAGATTGTATGCATTCATGTAGATAGGTGGGGTGGTCACCATATAACCAAAATTTATTAAATAATTAAAGCGGTACTAGCGTAGTGTCGACTGCCAGGCCCAATTCGGGAGGCAAGGAGGCTGAAGACTTAACAACACAAGTTTTGTTGGAATGTGTTGCAAAGGGAATGAAAGAATACCCGGGCGATATAGATATGAAATGTTGAAATTTTGTCTAACTTAACATGTGTGAATAACTTGTTAATGGTGTTATGAATTGATAAGTATTCCATAATATAATATTAATAATGTTCTAAAAGTAATTACCTTAGAGTGTCATTGATAAATGTATAAAGATTATATTGTAGGTATCCGTTGATTCTTGAGGAGTTGCGAGGTTAGGAAGATCAAGGTGGGGGAGACCCGCGATCTTTGACTGACATCATTTCAAGGTGGGAGAATGTGGCGTTCGGCCGCATTATCGCTCCGGGGCGTATTATCTTTGCCGCGTCCAGCATTACCGCGCCACCCAGATTGGCGATGTGCATAGCGGATAGCAGTAAGTAGCCCTAGGGGCAACTTACTAGGGGTATTCATATATTATTAATGTGCACATGTGCACATTAATGTGAACACCACTTTCCATGTTGGCATATTTTTGCCCACCTAGCCACTAAAGGCAAGTGGGGCCTTTCAATTATCACATGCCAAATTGGGTGATTGGAAACCCTGGCCTAACCCCCATGTCTATTTAGGGTAGGGAAAACCCTAGCTTGCTAGTTTTTAGATCCTTAGGGTTTTTAGAGCTGGAGTTTTGGCGCCGGGAGGCCCAAAAACCGCCTCCGAGCACTTGGCCAATTGCATCATCGGTTTCCACGAATCGATCAGACTCGGGATGGTTGAACTTCAGTCGGGAGAACCACTCAGGATCAGGGTATTTGGTCATTTAATAGCTTAAACCCGTCTTCTAGTCATAGAATGGGTGGGTTTGACTATTAAATTGCCCATAGCTGTATCTAGATCTTAGATCCTAGGATACTAACTAAGAACCTAACTCTATGATTGGATCTAGTTCTTTAGTTCCAATACGTGATGTATTTGGATGATGTATTTTACGTGAACTCCTTGTATTGGGAAGGGGGTAGAGGCCCTAAAGCTTGTAGTTGATGCTCCTAGAGTAGTCTCTCTAGCACTGCTTGTGGATTAGGCCTGTGTACAAGGCCACACACCTGTTTGTGGGTGGAGGGGAGGCCGGCTAGAAGGAGGTTCATGTTCGACTCTTGGGCGATCCCCTGGTGTGTAAAGCCTACAGGGGATCATTGTGACTAGGTCTAATGGCTTACCACTTTGAGTCTTTGGGGTAAGGCATGGGCTCGACACCGTGAAGTGGTGTACACTTTCAGGTGGGTTGGTCGAGATCTGAGAGGTGGCCCTCTAGTCCCTTGAGTTAGGCATGTAGATCTGGAGGGAGTGATCCCTACCCCCCTCCGGGCGGGAGGATGAGGCCGGGGGAGCCAGCCCTTGGCCTGCATGCGGCTCTGGTCCAGTCCCAACACTTTTTTTCAGCCCTACTACACGCAGTATGCCCGCGAAGGGCGGATGGAGTGGACAACCCTATGCCATGTTCTTATGCGCCCAATTCCATTGCCATGAATTACATGCACAGCGAACCTACGGAACCCAAGCGTCGGTTATCCTTTGAGCGCGAGCCTTGGGTAGGATCCCTATGTGATGTCTGTGATCTTTGTCTATGCTGGATATGGGGAGGACCATCCTTGAGATGGTCACGAGGATGTTGATGTATGTGCTCTTACATTATATGTATGTTTCGCTTCGCGACTAGGTAGGCCGAGGGAGGCGAGGGGTAGAATGACACCTTCACTCTTCCAGGGACTTCGTTGGGAGTGCGGTGATATGTGGAGGGAGCCTGTATCGACATGGAGCTGGTGTGGGGGAAGAACTCCTGTTTGTATCGCGATTGAAGGTGCACCATTATACGAGGTAGGGAGGCGTCACAATGCGGGTTTCCGATACTTTCGGGTTCAACACCCTGGCTTCGGCTGACTATCCTATCTACATGTTCTGCCTTTGGAAGATCTTATGTGTCCATCTCGGTGTAGCACATTTTTTATGGGATTTCTCTGGGACATGGCCTGCGCAAGGCGTTGGACATGTGGATCCGATCGCCGATTAATGCGGTATCCATGGGGGGTCCCTTCGACATACAGCAGCCACTACACTTTCCGGGACATGCGATATGCGGTTGCATGGAAGAGTTTAGCTTTTCATTCTTTGGAACACGTACTCTTGTGTGCTGATGGCTCACCCTCTTGATCCATTGGGGTCCCCGACCATGCCCTCGTTATTCGGCTTCGACCCGCTGTCAAGAGGCATGTAGGCATCAAATTTTTTCATTTAAAGCCCCCAATTTTTTGAAACACGGGCTCTGGCGAAATACCTTTTCGGTAGCCTCGGTCTTTTGGTTTCTGCGTTTCTTTTCCGTGGCTTTTCTCATCCATTTGATCCAAGATTGGATCGATATTTAGATATATCTGTTGATTGGGTAATGTTTAAATTGATCGCGCAAGGGATCATTCGACCTACGCCTTATCCCTGCGTCATACGTCTCCCCGGCGCCTGTATGCGACCAGAGCTTATCGGGAAAGCCCACCGAGAAATCGGCACACTTTACCACGGCTTTCGAAAGCAATACTCTTCTTTCCACAGTATTAAAACGACCACGTGCCTGCTGAGGGAAATCGAAGAAATCAAGAACAACCATCCTTGACTTAAGCTTGTCAACGGTGGGGTAAATTGGTAGGCATATGATGTCTATTTCAGCGGCACTTCATCCGTGGTCACCCTTCCATTAGACAAACTTGTACAGGTTTACGGTGAAATATGTGCCATTTCTTCTTCATTTCTCATTGTATCTTGTCACCAGCGGCCGGGGCATTTGGTGGCAAAGAGCGTCTTCTACGTGGTGCGATTGCTCACATGTGTGAAAGCGAAGCTCCGACAAGAGGCATAGCGGCGTTCACCACGGGTCACTTACATTGCAATGCACATATGGGTGATGTATCGCGATATTCCTTCACCTTTTCTTGTTCACCCATCCGGAAGCAGGTCATGTGTACCCTCACGATATGGGACCTTGAATGCGTTTTTGGCGTCTGAAGCAATGCGTCGCGGGAACCGCATCGAGAATCACAAGGTGATAAATGTTACTTGATTGTCATGTTGGATATTCTTGTGAAGAGTTCCATATATTTCTTGCCTGCGTCCATGTCTGAAGGGTAATCCTCCTAGGGAATCTATGAACACCATAGTAGCATTCTCGAGACACTAGAGTGGAG